>CM066168.1:45924507-48412007 GCA_033629205.1 Lithocarpus polystachyus
AAAAACTTTTTTTACAAGGAAAGAAGGTCGGTTCTACACTACTATATAAACTCCGAAGACTCTCACAAGCGAAGATACGCAGACTATTCCCCAACTCTAGTACTCTAGGATTATGAGCATCTTTTAACTTAACCTTTGGAGGGTCTTTGGCCGGTACTACACCGGTACCTTTTTAAGGTATTTCTTGCTTTGTGTTTCACAGGTTGCATCGAGTACGGGCGAGAGAATCTTGCAGCTTACTGACGATATTTTGAGCATCATTAGTTGGCGCCGTCTGTGGGAAGCGCAAGGAAAAGTCATAACTTTGAGCTTTCTAGACAAAAAGTTGCATGGTACCCACACGCTCGATGGCGACCACGACGAACAATCAAGGAGAAACACACACTACAGCTCTCGAAAGGCAGGTTCAAACCCTCGCAGCAGCGGTAGAACGCCTCACGAAACGTAACCACGACCTAGAAGAGCAATTGCGCCAGAACGACGCAACACTCAACATGCAGGAGGAAGAGCAAGAGGCCAGCAGCGTCGAAAAGAGAAATCAGCAGGGGCTGGAAGGGAGCAACGCCCAAAGCAGGCCCGAACGACAAGACACGAACCGATCATCAACGGCAGACCAGGTTCCGTCCCATGTGGTTGCGGAGATGCAGATGATGAAGGAGCGCATGGATTTTATGATACACGCTTTTAAAGGACGAGTATCTAACGACCTTGACGACCTGGTTTATCGGACAGATTCACCATTCACAGTGATCGTCAACTCGTACCCTCTTCCTCCAAAATTTTGCATGCCTCAGATCGAAAGCTACGATGGATCCAAAGACCCGTTGGATCATTTAGAGACCTTCAAGACGCTGATGCATCTGCAAGGAGTAGCAGAAGAAATAATGTGCAGTGCAGGGCCTTCCCTACGACATTGAGAGGCTCTGCAAGGGTCTGGTTCAGCAAATTGACGCCAGGCTCTATCAATACTTTCAAGGAGCTAAGTGCTCAATTTGCTTCGCATTTCATCGGAGGCCAAAGGTCCAAAAGATCCACCGCGTGCTTAATGAACATCAAACAGTGGGAAGACGAAACACTAAGGTCATACATCGCCCGCTTTAACAAAGAGGCACTTTCAATCGACGAAGCGGACGATAAAATACTGATAGCCGTATTCACAAACGGATTGAGGAAGGGTAAGTTTCTGTTCTCCTTATATAAGAATGCCCTAAAGACCATGTCCGATGTACTTTACAGGGCGACCAAGTACATGAACGCGGAGGATCCACTCTTGGCCAGAGAAGAAAAGCCCTCCAAGAAGAGAGAAAGGCAGGACGAAGTATATCAAGACATAGGGCGGAAGACCGCAAGAACGGGAGACAAAAGAGAAGAAAGGCGCTTTAAACCCCAAGCTGGGGGGGTTCATAAACTTTACTCCACTTACAGCCCCAATAAACCAAGTCTTGATACAGATTAAAGATGAGGGAGCCCTTACTTTTCCAGGTAAGCTGAAAGGAGACCCCAATAAAAGGCCTCGAGACAAATACTGCCGCTTTTATAAAGACCACAACCACGACACAGCAAACTGCTATGACTTGAAGTAGTAAATAGAAGCACTCAAAAGGCAAGGAAAGTTGCAAAGGTTCGTTAGCAAGGAAAGAACGGACCCACCACAGGAACAGATTCTCTGACAAGAAAATGAACGCCCAAGACTACCGATAGGGGATATAAGGATGATTGTAGGTGGTACAGCGGCCTCCGGTTCATCCAAAAATGCTCGAAAAACTTACCTCAGAATGGTCCAAAACATCCAGCTAACGAACTTCGTTCCAAAGACAGCACAGGCTGAAACACCTATCATCGGATTCTCAGAAAACGACGCTCGACGCCTCCACCACCCGCATGATAACGCACTGGTTGTTAACATACAGGTAGAGGATTACAACATGCACCGGATCATGATTGACAACGGAAGCTCCATTGATATCCTTTACTACCCGGCTTTCCAGCAGATGAGGATTGATAGAGAGCGGTTGATCCCAACAAATGCTCCCCTTGTTGGGTTCGGAGGAACCAAGGTATACCTCCTAGGCATAGTTACTCTACCCGTAACGATTGGTGATTATCCCCAGCAAATTAATAAAGACGTCTCGTTCCTCATAGTCGACTACTCGTCCGCATACAATACCATAATCGGACGTCCCACTCTTAATTCATGGAAGGCCGTAACTTCAACCTACCATCTAATGGTCAAGTTTCCTACTAAGTACGGAATAGGGGAACTACGTGGAAACCAGATTGCTGCGCGAGAATGTTATGTGGCAATGATGGAAATGGATGACAAAATGCAGACAATGAGCATCGAAGAATAACGGACGTCCCACTCTTAATTCATGGAAGGCCGTAACTTCGACCTACCATCTAATGGTCAAGTTTCCTACTAAGTACAGAATAAGGGAACTACGCGGAAACCAGGTTGTTGCGCAAGAATGTTATGTGGCAATGATGGAAATGGATGACAAAATGCAGATAATGAGCATCGAAGAACAACGAACGGTGGCGGAACCCATTGAGAAGCTTAGGGAAAAACCCCTAGATGATTTTGTGCCGGAGCGAACGACATGGATTGGCACCCTCGCTAGACCGACGATCCTGCAGGCACTTGAAACATTTCTTAAAGCAAACCAGGACATTTTTGCATGAAGCCATAAGGACATGCCCGGGATTGACCCCTCGGTCATGGTCCACAGGTTGAATGTATCTCTTGCCTTTCCGTCAGTTCGCCAGAAGAAGCGTGTTTTCGCGCAAGAGAGAGACCAAGCTATAACGGAGGAAGTATGCAAGTTATAGGAAGCAGACTTTATTAGAAAGGCCTATTATTTCGATTGGCTGGCAAACGTAGTAATGGTTAGGAAAGCCAACGAGAAATGGAGGATGTGTGTAGACTTCATGGACCTGAATAAAGCATGTCCCAAAGACAGCTACCCCATCCTATGATTGACGTCCTAGTAGACTCAACAGCCCAACATCAGTTGCTAAGTTTCATGGATGCCTTTTCTGGATACAACCAGATCAAGATGGACAAGGCAGATCAGGAAAAGACCTCGTTCGTTACAAGTCAAGGCCTCTTCTGTTACAAAGTGATGCCGTTTGGCATTAAGAATGCTGGCGCGACATATCAGAGGCTTATGAACAAGATGTTTGCAAAACAGATTGGAAGGAATATCCAGGTTATGCTAGTAAAAAGCCGAAAGGAGGATGACCACTTGGACGACCTTAAGGAAACTTTCGACACCCTTCGATCGTACAACATGAAGCTCAATCCGAGCAAATGTGCATTTATGGTGACAGCAGGAAAGTTCTTGGGATTCAGGGTGTCCCAAAGGGGGATCGAACCCAACCCAGATAAAATCCGCGCAGTATTAGAGACGACGCCTCCTAAAAATATGAAAGAAGTACAAAGCCTCAACGGCAAGGTTGCTGCATTAAATAGATTCGTAGCGAGAGCGACGGATAAATGTCTACCATTCTTCCACACATCGAAGAAATCCGTTGAGTGGACGGTAGAATGTCAGCAAGCCTTCGATGATCTGAAGACCTATCTTTCTTCTCCACCATTGCTGAGCCCAACCAAAGAAGGAGAAGAATTATTTTTATACTTGGCCGTGTCACCGGCTGCAGTCAGCGCAGCCTTAATTCGAGAAGAAGACAAAGCTTTGCCATGATCACGGTGGCTCGCAAACTCAAGCCCTACTTCCAAGCTCACACGATAGTCGTCCTGACGGATAAGCCACTAAGATGAGCCTTAAGCAATCTTGAAGCCGCCGAATGAGTGGCATTGTGGGCAATTGAGTTAAGTGAATTCGACATACAGTACTGCCCGCGTACAGCCATAAAGGGACAAATAGTCTTCGATTTTATTGCGGAGTTTACTTGTTTAGAAGACTAAGGGGCAGAGGAGCATCCTCCATGGAGTGTTCATATGGATGGCTCATCCAATAAACAAGCGGGCAGAGCCGGCATCGTACTTCGATCTTCAGAAGGCGACGAGGTAGAGTGTATGATCCGCCTCAATTTCCCAACGACGAATAATGAAGCAGAGTATGAAGTTTTGATCGCAGGTTTGGATCTTGCAAAAGCTATCGGGGCCACCAATACAGTTATCCACTGTGATTCTTAGGTCGTCATCAATCAGGTGAACGGCGAGTACAAGTGCAGGGGCACAAGGATGAGGATGTACCTAGAACAGGCGAAAAGGAAAATGAACGACTTGCACGCCAAGGTCGTACAGATCCCAAGAAGAGAAAATGAGCAGGCCGATTGTCTGGCAAAGGCTACATTAGCAGATCACATGATCATCCCTGATAAGGTACTTTCCTTTATTCAACCTTCACTTACTGTTGATATTATCGACATGTAGGAGATAGATTCTGAAAGTAACTAGACCACGCCAATAGTCGCCTACTTGAAGGAGGGCAGGCTGCCTGAGATCAAAGAAGCCGCTAGGAAGCTGAAGGTTCAAGCAGCGCGATTCGCCCTGATCAATGGTGTCTTATACAAAAGAGGATTTTCGCGCCCGTACCTAAGGTGCTTGGGTCCCGAGGAAGCAGATTACGTCATGAAAGAAGTATATGAAGGGGTTTGCGGGAACCATTCAGGGTCGCGATCGTTAGTTCACAAGCTGATCCGAGCTGGATACTACTTGCCCACCATGCAAAAGGATGCCCAAATATACGTCAGGACTTACGACAAATGCTAGAGATTTGGCAATTCCATAAGACAACCAACGAAAAAACTCACACCAATGACGGCCCCATGGCCATTCGCCCAATGGGGCTTGGATATAATGGGCCCTTTCCCCACTGCAGCCAGACAGTTGAAGTTCCTAGTTGTCGGCATTGACTACTTCACCAAATGGGTAGAAGCAGAAGCACTGGCTACGATTACAGAAACGAATGTGCGCAACTTTGTATGGAAGAATATTATTTGCAGGTACGACATACCTAGAGTTTTGGTCTCGGATAACGGAAAGCAGTTTGACAACAACTCTTTCAGAAACTTTTGTTCAGAACTTGGGATCAAGAACCATTATTTGTCCTCTGCACACCCTCAAGCCAATGGCCAAGTTGAAGTCACGAACCGATCCTTACTAAAAATTATCAAAACTCGGCTCGAGGGGGTGAAGAGTATATGGCTAGAGAAACTTCCTAGAGTACTATGGGCATATAGGACGACGGCGAGGACACCTACAGGCGAGACACCGTTCCGGTTGGCATATGGAAGTGAAGCAGTCATCCCAGCAGAGATTGGACTCACCAGTTATAGGGTGAATAACCACGACGAAGGAAGAAACGACGAGCCTATACGTCTCCAGCTCAACCTAATAGACGAAGTCAGGGTAACAGCTGAACAAAGGCTTGCAAGATATCAGGATCTCATGGCCAGGTACTACAACTCCAGGATCAAGCACAGAGACTTCAAGGTCGGGGACTTCGTTTTAAGAAAGGTGATGGGCAATACCAGAGATCCTACTTAGGGTAAGCTTGGTCCAAATTGGGAAGGCCCCTACAGAGTCACCTCATGGGTAAGAAAAGGCATCTACCACTTGGAAACCCTGGACGGACAAAGATTGCTTCACCCGTGAAACACTGAGCACCTCAAGAAATACTACCAGTAGAAGAGAAAACAGATAGAGCAATGCTCTATGGTCTACTTTTTCCTAGTTTTTTCATAGTTTTTAATTCAACAGTCATTTAAGGTTTATTTAAATTTTTTGCTACAATATTATTTTAAGCCCAAGAGACAGGTTTTCTACTTATGCATGAGGAGTTTATTCAGACAGTTTTCTACTTTGATTACAATGTCCACGAGGATGTAAATAAATATAACAAGTCCTTAAGAAGACGGAATCATCCCACGAGGGTGTAAATATTAAGTCCTTAAGTGGATGGATACGTCCCACGAGGGTATAAATATTAAGTCCTCAAAGAGGACGGATAAATCCCAAGAGGATTTAAATAATATAAAGTCCTTAAGTGGACGGATACATCCCACGAGGGTGTAAATATTAAGTCCTTAAGTGGACGGATATATCCCATGAGGGTGTAAATATTAAGTCCTCAAAGAGGACGGTTAAATCCCAAGAGGATTTAAATAATATTAAGTCCTTAAGTGGACGGATACATCCCACGAGGGTGTAAATGTAGTCTTTAAGAGGACAGATGCATCCCACGAGGATGTAACATTTGTTAGTCCATACAAATATGGACGGATACATCCCAGGAGAGTGAATAAATTATGAAGACCACAAATATGAACGGATCTATCCAATAGGGATGACGACATTACTAAATACACAGTAGACGGATCAATCCCATCAAGTACACAGTAGATGGATCAATCCCATCAGGGTCTGAAAAATAGTTTGCAAATGGCATGGGTACATAGAAAATGCTTGGCCAAAAAAGGAACGAACTCTGACAACGTCTAAAACAATTCCCGTTCATATATAAGAACGGGTTCAATTGTGCTCAGTTAACACAATGGAACTAAAAAACGCACATAATAAACAAATACTTTGATGAATGAAAATCTCACAAGAGAACAATTAAAGTACTTGAATAAAAATACCACAAAAGGCAAATTGTTCATGACGGTACAAATATTGTTCATAAAACTTTACTACAAAAAAAAAAAAAAAACTTATTATGTCTAACTACGCGATGGAGGAATCCTTGGCCTTCTCTTTAGTTTGAATATCTTCAACGTGGGCTTGAATCTAGAGGGTGGTCTTGCCATCATCATCGTCATTACGGGCTCCGTCGCCTTCGGCATCATGAGCCTCCGTAAATAAATCTTCATTGTTCTCTGAGGCGGCGGGAAGAACGGAGGTCTGGGCTTGGGCATCTATTGAAATGTTAGATAAGTCCAGGTCCGGGTGGGCAGACTTTACTTGACGGAGGTAGTCATCAAATCCGTCGGCAAAAATACCCCCTAACTCCATCAGATACGCTTCAAAGTCACGATATTCACGGATCGCAACGTCCTTAGCCTGAGGGAGCTGGTCCTTGACGGCTTTGATTTTTGCTTCCTTATCTTGCAAGACCTTCTACAACACCTTCGTCTACTTCTCAAGGTCGTCACGAACTTGCTCCGACAAGGTCAACTTCTTTTCCTGGACCACGCTCCAAGCTTAAAGCTGAGCCAGCTCCTTCTTCGTCTTCACAGCTTTAGCCCTTATGCAGTCCAAAGCCGTCTCGTGATGAAGGCAATGGTCCATCATCCCTTTCATCATTAGCATGGCCTGAGAACAATTCAATTGTTAAAGGCATGAAGTTGACGGAAGTAAAGTAGGAAATAGACAGATGTAGGGATACCTGGGCAATATTGAATAGACCGGTCACCCCTATCGCCTCCGTCGAGTGATTTCCAAGGTCTTCATAATCGTCGGGAGTCAGAATCGATGAAAGCTTCCCCAGAGCGTACCTTGAATCTTCACGAAGGAGGACGGGCGGTTTTTCTGCCGGAGGTGCCTGGCCACCCGTCATCAGGCCTTTTCCTTTCCTTCGTTTAGGAGGGACCATCTTCTTCACCTCGGCCTGAAGACCCACGATGGTCTCAGTTGCACCTTTTGGTTTTTTAGACTAACGGTCAGTCTCCAAAAAAAGTTTTCTCTTGGTTCCAGACGGCTTGGAGGTATCCGTCCCATCCGTCTGACCACCCTTCTTTTTCGCAGCAGCCTGCTGCTTAATGAAGGCTCTCCTCTTCGCGTCGTCCATTTCTGTAAAGAGATGACGGTTTAAAAGCTAAAAGCGTTAAAAGAAAAGAATTAAAATGATAATAATTTTAATGAACTTACGTCGACGGACTTGCTTTTCGTATTTACTCGCTGTCTTTGTCTTTTCTGGCCTGTCAGAATATTAGTGAATGGTATCTAGATTCACCAACTTAGCCCACGTTCTTTCTTCTAATTTTGTTTTTTGAAAAATCTTTTCCAAAAAACTCTACTCCTCAAGGGTAACTTGTGGACAGTCTTGAGCTGCAAGAGGTAGAAGGTTAAAAATCGACGGTGCATATAATTTAAAACTACATACTAAACGGGTACATACCAGACGGGGGTAATATGCCCCATGTTGTGTCAACCGGCATAAACTCCGTATCGCCAGGTTGACACATCCACTCATTACCGTCCATAAAGAAATACCTAGACTTCCAGTCCCTGTTGGAATCTGGAGTATCACTCACTAGCCGTAGCAACGGACTCCTTACCACGAAGCTATACATTCCCTTAGACTTCGTGATTTCAATTGGACGGTAACAGTGAAAGAACTCCTCCACCGTCAGCTTTCGCTTCCCGCCGGACATAACCCCATACAGGACTTCCACGCCAAGGAAGACCTTCCATGCGTTTGGGGAAACCTGGTTGACGGACAAACCCAAGTATTGAAGGAGTCGACGATGAAGTGGACACAAGGGAAATCTTAGCCCAGCTTTGAGCATTTGCTCATAAATCCCGACACCCTCAACGCCGTCATAATAACACTTCTCCGATTTGAAGGGCAGACGGAGGGGTATATTGTCAGATATCTGGTACTTATCTCTTAAAGTTCTAAAGTGCGCTTCCTTAATGTAGGATGTAAAATCGTTTATCGTCCATATTGGAAGCATTATAAAATTCCTCATCCCGTCTGGACCAATGACGGATTGGATTGAAGGTTCACTTCCACCCACACCGTCACCAAGGTTACTCTCAGTCCTATCCTCTTCATTCCTTGAGGAAGAGGAGGTAGCTGAAGAACTCCTCTTTTCACTTAAAGTGTCAAGATCTTTTCGACCTGACAGGTGTACTTCATCGTAGCTCACTCCATCACGGAAAAACGATTGGTTACTCGACGCACTAGACATCTGTCACCTACACGTGACAGTAAACCCTAAGACAGACGAATCTAAAGATAGTTGACGGTGGCCAAGAAAAAAAAAAAAAAAGCTTACCGGTCATGGATATGCAATTAGGGGGTTGTGATGAGGGAACAAAGGCGACGAATCGAGTGCTTGGCAAGGTGAATGGATGTGCTTTGATCATTTGATTTCTGTGAAATGTGAGAAATGAGGAAGGTAAAAGTAAGTTTATATAGGGGGAACAACACAGAAGACGAAGGGATGCTTCATTCGTAGCAAATAACCACTAAGCGGATAACACGTGCCCTATGTAAATATTTACCCAATACTAATTACCATATGCCAGCGTGTCGGGCCAAGTCATTCTCATTGGAAAATCAAATCGTCACCTCATAAGTCCGTTTCCCGGGAAGGTCACGGACTCATGGAGTGAGGGGGCAGCTGAAGAGGATAAAATTCGATATGACGAATGGATCTCATTTGAGATGACGAGAGAAAATTTACATACCTGATGTGGATGGCTCCGGGGTGAACGGACACAATGTAAACGGGTTCAAGGTACATGTGTCAACTCTCAATAAATGGAAACAACTTGCGTCTCACGCATAGCTAGGATATGTAGAATCCCAATGGGAATAGAATCCAACTATAAAGAGGATTCCGCAATATCCGCCCAATTAATGACAAGTCCTATATGGAAAAAACTTCTTTTATAAGGAAAGAAGATCGGTTCTACACTACTATAAAAATCCCAAAGACTCTCACAAGTGAAGGTACGCAGACTATTTCCCAATTCTGGCACTCTAGAGTTGTGAGCATCTTCTAACTTAACCTTCGGAGGGTGGCCGGTACTACATCGGTACCCTTTTAAGGTATTTCTTGCTTTGTGTTTCGCAGGTTGCATCGAGTATGGGCGAGAGAATCTTGTAGTTTACTGACGATATTTTGAGCATCATCAACTTGAAATAGAAAGAATAAAATAAAAATTTGAAATCAATTTGGGTAATTGAATATAATCAAACATTTGCCTCTAATGAATAGTAACGTTTGTAATGAATAATCAAACATGTGCATATATCCACTAAAAAGATAATAAATTATTCAATTTTAACAATTACTTGAAATTAGAAAAAAAAAAAATGAAAAGTTGAAATCAATTCGAGTGGTTAAATAGTCAAATATTTGCATTTAAAATAGATGAATAGTAATATGTTGAATAGTAATGGAGTGTATTAACAGGTTTGTCCATGAATTATATTTGATTATTTTATATAAAATAAAATAGAAAAATCATAAATGAATTTTTTTTAAAGTATGACGTGGCTGATGAGGTGGTTCAACAGGAGTATAACAACATTAAATTCTACGTCTCAGCTTTTAGATATAATATAGATATAAATTTGCATCTAATGAATAGTAATGTTTGTAATTAACAATCAAACATGTGAATATATCCTCTAAAAAGATAATAAATTATTCAAGTTTAACAATTACTTGAAATTAGAAAGAAGAAAATGAAAAGTTGAAATCAATTTGGATAGTTGAATAGTCAAATATATGCATTTAAAACAAATAAATAGTAACATGTTGAATAGTAATGGAGTGCATTAACAAGTTTGTCCATGAATTATATTTGATTAATTTATATAAAATAAAATATAAAAATCATAAAGGAAATATTTTTTTTTAAAGTATGACGTGATTGATGAGGTGGCTCAATAAAAGTATAGCAACATTAAATTTTACATCTCAGCTTTTATATATATATATATATATATATATATAGATATAGATTAAAAAAATCCTAAAAGCGAAAATGTAATATTAGCCCAAAAAGGGTAATAAAGGTCCGGAGTCGTTTGGATTCATGTCCTTTTAGTAGTTTTAACTTTTACCGTTCGGAAGTAACCTGCTTACTGCTTTCTGTCTCTAGCGATTTCGCATGTAAGAATCAATGATTGAGGGAATATAAGTTCAGGGAAACAACAAATGCTTCAAAGCCTTAGCTTTAATCTTTTCAATTATGATTTTTTTTTTCTTTTCACTTTCACTGTCTCAAATTCTCGATGTCGTTTCTTGGGAACGTTCTTGATGTAAAATTATCTTATTATATTTCATAGGTTGCTTGCTTTAGTTTACGTAATGCATGTTTTTTTCACGTTGTTGTTGAAGCGTAGGTTGAATTTGATGATGAATATACGTTGCTGTTTCTTTCAAAGGAACTTCTCTGCTTCCTCTCTGTTCCCGCTACAACTTCCATCTCCAATGTATGGCACTACTTTTTATATACAATATTTACTACATGTACAGGATCACATCAGTTTTTGTAAAATAGAAAAAGATAGAGGTAGAATTTACATAATTTTACTTAAAAATGACGCATGTCAATTTGTGTATAATTACGTAAATTTACAAATTTGTTATAGTAACCGTATAAATTTACATTGACACTATTCATTTTGAATTTATTTATTTATTATTTCTTTACATATATTGAGCATAAAGAAAGTAAGTGAAGGGTGGTTGTTGTGTGTGAAAAAAGAGAAACAATTAAAAAAAAATAAGAAAAATTGATATTTTAATGAAATGTAGTATAAAATAGATAATCTGATATGAGATGTTTTGAAAAGTATATAATATAGAAAAAGTAGGCTTTTATACTAAAATAAACATGAATTTTTACACGGACTAATGTGAATGACAATGTTCTTACATAGTTACAAATTTGTAAGTTTTTAGTAGTGAAATTGTTAGTATATTTAACATTTTCCTTATATATATTGATAAAAAAAAAAAAAAATGCTACATGAGCATGAACAACTTAGCCCGTCAGGGGTAAATGCCCTTGGATTACCCGACAATTGGTTCTAGTAGGTGGGATTAGTTGCTCGTAGGTTTTAATGGTTAAATGCCGAGTCCAAATGATTCTTTTTTTAGAAAGAATTCCTATGTTTTCAAAAAATATTGAGAAACAAGAGAATTTTATTGAAAACCCAGCTGGAAAACCATCAACATAGTACAAACAAGCTAGAAAGCAAGCAACACGTCACTTGCATCATAACCTGAAACAGGAAACAACCAACAGAAACCACATCTACAAGCTAAACAACAGAACTACATGGTTTAAGCACATTTACAAATAAACCCTATCTATATATGCTCATAGAGTAGGGAAAGGATTTTTTTTAAATCAGCTCTAACTTTCACTTGCTTCCTGATGGTAGCAATTATCTGCTCTTCAGTACTGATACCGCCCTTGTGCAAGACAGCATTTTCCTTATATTTTAGGAGATACAATGGAACCTTGTTTTGTTTGCTTTGCTTTTGTTTTTTGTTTTAAGTGTATTAGGAGCTTGATTGATTATTTATGCATATATATTAATGTTTTATTGTTTAGTTATTATTTTTCTAAACTTTATTATCTACATTAATAATGAAAAGAGTTTTTCTATTTTGGGTTTGCAGGGAAACCCATTTATGGTATATAATACCTAATGAGGTGAAGAGGACAAGCCTTCTTAATCAATATTTGGAACTTCTGTCACCATGTGAGAAAGAAAATGTGTTTCGCATGTGCGGTAATCAGCCCCAGAAAAGAGCCCTGCTAGCCTGTGCATTGGTTCGGACTACCATTGCGAGATGTAGGTCCTTTTTTTAGCTTAATGCTTTCTCTCATTCATTCTTGCTATTATTTTTCACTTGCTTTGTTAGGATAATTGTTTAATATTCAACTGTACGTAAAACTTTACAAGGGAGGCTTATTTATAGGCTCACTATGCCAGCAGTACAAGTAATAAGAGTGCTGTACCAATAATGGGCATGGGCCTACAAATTCTTTCTTTTAGGTTGCACTATTGAGGTGAAATATGGCGAGTTAGCGAAGAGGTTCTTCTTCTTCTTTTTGGGAGTTAAAAATGACATAGTGAAGTGGTTCTTCTTAGTTATATGTAGATTGTGTAGTCTGTGGTTTTGATGTATTCTTGTTGTGGCAATCTAAATTTTTTTATTTCACTCATGGTGTAGATTAGTAGTATTGAGGGGCATTTTTTGTTAGTCTAATTAAGTACAAAGTGGATAGTAACAAAGGTTTTTTTTTTTATAAAAAATTTTAAGTGTCAAGTTGCTGTATTAAGGTATGTATACATGTATGTAGAAAGTATTTTTGGTTATTAAATGCTATCAACATCCTTTTATATGAATACTTGAATATTTATTTTTGACATAGGAAATGTTCTGATTTCCAATTTTTAGAAATGTTGTACAGAGAGATTGGTGTATATCTAAACAATTTTGTTTATTACTAGATCAGACAAATTTTCAAGTCGATCCAAGATCCTTGAAGTTTAAGAAGAATATCTATGGTAAATCTGAGGTGAGTTCGTTTTCTGGCCGTTGATGTGTAATAAAACTTGTTTCCTTCTTTTTCATGGACCTTACTTGCTGTTCCTTATCAACGTTCTCATTAAGTTCATTTTGTTTTTCAAATTTGTGTAATATTTATGATAGCATATGTGGATAGGTAGAGTGGCAAGATGTTGATGACTCACACCTACCACCATTGCATTTCAACATATCACATACCTCTTCTTTAATAGCCTGTGGAGTGACTCTGAATTCACCAATAAGTATTCTGTATATTCATGGGCCACATGTACCTTCTGCATGTGCGATCATTATGTTCTCTTTTGATTTTGTTTTATCTATTTATTGATCTGTCTGTTGCGTTGCTGAAACACTGACGTTAGGCTAATATGATTCACTTTTCTTATTGTAGATTGTTATTGATGTGGAAGAGAAGCAATGGAAGTTAAAGAATAACATCTTAGCATTTGCTCAAAGGTACTTTACTTCTTATGAAGTGGAACTTTTAGCTGCTATTTCAGACCCTGAATTTCAGCGTCAGGAGTTTTTAAAATTATGGAATCTCAAGGAGAGTTAGGTTGTGTGAATATTGATTTACATCAAGTACTTTCAGTTCATTGTTGGATGAAAATCTGATAAATCCTGATAAAGAGTTTCTTGATAAGTTCTGCTGCAAATGCATGGGATGTTGACATGTTGTAAAGTTTGGAAGCATACAATTTTGTCTACATTGCTATATGACAATATACTTACTTCATCTTCAAGCAGTAATTCTAGTAGAAAATTCTTAACTTGTTAGAAAGTTTTACCATAGACAGTTCAATGTTGGACACTCTGCAGAAGTTTCAACTTTAAAGAAACTAGGATGGACTACCCATATTGTTTATAAAAGCAAAAATAGAAAAAACACTCTTTGAATGCATGATGCACTGGAAAAATAGATGTTTCAAATTTCTTTGGATTTCATAAATATGTGCATGGACAATTCCTTCTGCAAATTTTGTGAGAAAATTGGGAGCAGCCTAAACCATGAAAATGGGGTTATGGGAGAGCAATACAAGCATTGTGCTGCTCAGCGAAGCAGTCTATATGTGTTTTTATTATTTGGGGATTCCTTCTTATGTGGCAAGCATATGCCTGCATGTCAGTCTGCTGGGTTCATATATGTTGACAAGTCCAGTTTGTTTACCAGATTTTCTTTTATTTTCTTTGTATGTGATCAAAATATAAGATTTGTTCTTTCTATGTATATAGTAAATTGGGGTATATCAGAGAAAAGAAAGAAGCGTCTAAAATATTGTCCTAGAATTTACACGCTTTATAGATTGGACATGTAAATAATGCAAGGCAGTATGCATTTGAGCGCTGGATATCGTGGAGTACACATACAATCTAACATGAACTCAAGAAAATACAATTACAGAATGATTTGAGTTTTCAGGCCAATGAGCACTGGAAAGGGCACCTCCTCCTGAATAGGAGTTGAGATTGCAAGTTCAAGACTTATTGGGTGTGTGTGTAAATTACCATCAACAAAAGGAAAAAAAAATGATTGAGCTTTGAGTGGTTAATGTAATATTTGTTTTCCTAAAGCTGTTTATTAAAGATATGGATCAAACTTTCAGGAGGCATATGGGAAAGCATTGGGGAGAGGCTTCTCTGCTGCACCGTTTAAGACCTCTACGATTCAATTTAGGACTGCTATAGAAGGGCATCTTTCTGACCCTAGAGATTCTGAGGTATCTGGTTTGAACTTAAGACAAAGTTAATTGTAAAATTCCAATGCTTTCAAGATAGTATGCTACTCAGAGTAAAGTCAATTTTTGTTGCATAGACATGTAGCAGTCTGCTTAGCTGGCTATGAGATTGTTTAGGTGGATGCTGGGATATTATTAATATGCCAATCCCTCTCATCCTAGTGAATTGAGTCCTTCATGTTATTATAATATTGCTCCACACAACAACCCCCCCCCCCCCCCCCCCCCCGCCCCTCCCCAAAAAAAAAAAGGAAAAGAATTGCACAGGCAATTTTTCCTTAAAAAGGTGTCTGAAATCTCTTTTCTTTTTTTTATTATTGTGCTGTCAGGCGTTTGATATAGTCATCGATTCTTTTGATGATCCCAAAATCCTGACAAGTAATTTGCAATTTGCACTCCTGGAATTGGCTGGTTCTCATTATGCTGCCATTTGCATTGAAGGGGATAGAACAACTGGAGGTGATAATTTGAGCATTTTCTGACTAAAATAGGGTAATGTGAAAATGGCTATATTTTTATATCTTGTTATTTGCAGGAAAAGGAACTCCCCCAATGAAATTGACAGTGTGGAGAACCATTCCATTTGTTGAAGATGAATGTGTTTCTGGAACTGATGCTGTCAGTTGCTTGACTTAACAATTGTAAATAATTTACGGTTTTTGTGGTGAACTCGCTCCCTGATCTTGGATTTCCAAATTTTATGATTTTAGAGCAACTGAAAGGCAGAAAGCAATGCATCTTTAAATTGCCTGTAGAATGTATACCAGATTTTGTAAGAGAAATGTATAATTTTTCGTCAATCTTAAAGATCATTTCCTTGCATCCTTCAATCTTGAATTTTCATCTATGCAGAAAAATAAATGTTGGTCCTGGCTTTTAGACTAGGACCTTCAGAATACTACGTAATTATATTGTTAAAGTTGTTACTTTAGTATTAGCTATTTAAATTTTTTTAATATAATGCAATGATGAAGAATAATATAAATTGATTGTTGGTTGATATTTCTAATCATCAAGCGAGGTAAATATCCAATCAGGTTCATATTCAGTGAGCATCTTCAAATTCTTTTGATCACCAATCCTTTCATTTTTCTTATAGAGTTTTTATAACCCAAGGGGCCTATGGAGGAGCACTATATATATATTGGTGCTCTCTTATCCAAGTTTACCTTTGAAATTTGTACTGAAGTACCTTTGCAGAGTTACATGCCTGATCATAGGATGCCCAGAAGCTTTAGTTTTGGAGCATCTGGAACCCTCAGAAATTTTACCACAATTGGCAAATTAAAGATCTAGATAAAAAGCTTACCACAATTGGACTCTACATATGAAGAAAATGTTTTTGGATCATGAACCTTAACCCAGTGGTTTCAAATAGAATACTGAGACAGCTTCTTTCTAGGCATTTTACCTATGAAATCGTTGAATGTGAGAAAGTCACATGGAAGAATTATTCTCATAACACGAATTGACAAAATCAACAGGAATCGCAAGTATGTCGTGCTTGATATCCTGTTTATTTATTTGGGTAACTGGGCATTCACATACATACATACATACATACATGTGTGCGCGTCAGATTAAGAACATGAAGATGAGCTTTATTTATACAGGATAAAGTTTTTTTACAGAAAAAAAGAAGAAGAAGAAAAGTTGTTGCTAAGATAAATAATGACTTTAATAGGCAAAAATAAAAATATTCAGTTTCCAGAGTCTCATATCTAGAATGATTGGCCGCAACTTCCAACAAGAACTTGCTGTGACAAACAGCAACCATATATAAGCCTTACTGCATACGGATTTTTGATCCCATATGTAAACTTTCCTGTTTCTGAATTGATAGCTTCAGACTTAGGTCCGGTCCAGCTCTCTAACATGCTCAGGCTTACAGCCCCAGTTTTTCTCGTTGTGCCAAAGCTGTCAAAGAGTAAACTGTATACTACATGCGCATTCCTGGGTGACTTTAAACTCCTACTTCTGCTTTTTATGAATAATGTACATGACAGTATGCTTAGGAGTCAGCTCATAAAAGAAACCAAAGATTTTAAATGGATTGAACAAACTAAGTATTCGTTTGAATACCGTTTATTTTACTGAAAATTGAAAACTAAAAAGAATAAAAAAATATTTGTTAGTTATTGTTTATTACTGTATAGTACTGTTCATTGGCCTATTTTCACTGTTCATGGCCAATGAATAGTATCCAAAGCGCTGCGCTGGAAAAAAGAAGAAGAAGAAGAAGCCAAAAACGCAGATTCAGCAAAACGTGACTGCGAATCCAAACAGAGCTTAAAGTGGGGAGCATGTTGATACAGACATCTAATACATAAACCACTAGACTAAGAAAACAAGTTTACAAATCTATATATATTTAAACGCTGAGACATAGAATTTAATGTTGCTATACACTTGTTGAGCCACCTCATCAGCCACGTCATACTTTAAAAAAAAAATTCCTTTCTAATTTTTCTATTTTATTTTATATAAAATAATCAAATATAATTCATGGACAAACCTGTTAATGCACTCAATTACTATTCAACGTGTTACTATTTATTTGTTTTAAATGCAAATATTTGACTATTCAGCTACCCAAATTAATTTCAACTTTTCATTTTCTTCTTTCTAATTTCAAGTAATTGTTGAAATTGAATAGTTTATTATTATTTTGGTGGATATATGCATATGTTTGATTATTCATTACAAGCGTTACTATTTATTAGATGCAAATATATATATATATATATATATCTAAAAGCTTAAACGTAGAATTCAATGTTGCTATACTCCTGTTGAGCTACCTCATCAGCCACGTCATACTTAAAAAAAAAAATCCTTTATGATTTTTCTATTTTATTTTATATAAAATAATCAAATATAGTTTATGGACAAACTTGTTAATACACTACATTACTATTCAACATGTTACTATTCATTTTTTTATTAAATGCAAATATTTGACTATTCAGTTATCCAAATTGATTTCAACTTTTCATTTTCTTCTTTCTAATTTCAAGTAATTGTTAAAATTGAATAATTTATTATCTTTTTAGTGAATATATGCACATGTTTGATTATTCATTATAAACGTTACTATTCATTAGATGCAAATGTTTGGTTGTATTCAACTACCCAAATTGATTTCAAATTTTCGTTTTCTTCTTTCTAATTTCAAGTAATTGTTAAAATTGAATCTTTAAACTTTTCATCTTCCTATTCTAAAAAAAAAAAAAAAAAAAAAAAATTCTTCTTCTCTTCCTCCAACCTTTCCCCTCCCTCTTTGACTCTTTATCTCTCTACTACTCTTTACTTTACCGTTAAACTTCCTCCATCATTTCCTCTTTCTTATATATTAAATCTTCTTTTCCCTATCTTATTTTGTATAAATTTGATATTACTTATTCCATTCAATCTATATTTATCTACACAAAAATTGTGAGTACTCTCTCTCTCTCTCTCTCTCTCTCTCTCTCTCTCTCGATTTTTGTTCTTTTTATAACTCTAATTTAAGTTGATGGTTTTTTTATTTAATTTTTTTGTGTTGTATTTTTCAAATTTCCCATCACAAATCACTCTTATAGCTTTGGTTGAATTTTGGTTTGGGTTAATATGTACTTTTTTAAAAAATAGAAATTTGAGTTTATACATGGCTACGAATTTGAATGTGCCTATTAATGGACTTTTACTGAATAAAGATGTATTTACAACGTTTTTAGCTTCATATACTTCTTTGGTAATGTGAATTTGAGAAAGAGAAAATAGTAGGCAAAGTAAGTATGGTCTTTTATAATCCCCTATGTCTTGAAGAAAGTGGAGCGCCTATTAGTCTCATTTTTATTGGAATTTTGTATTGAAAATATTTTGCTATAAGTTCTTTGACTTTTTTATTTTTATTTTGGTCATTTTATTACAAATAATTAGTATCTCCACTATCAAATTTTTAGTTAATTTAAACTTTCTTGGTAAGTTTTTACTTTGCTTAATTGATCATCTTTACTGAAAATGCCAAAAAGAGAATAAGATAAAATATAACTTACTCTTGAGCATCATTTAGCTATTAATGTTTTTATGTATAGATATGTAAGGAATTTTTTCTTTTTGCATTTCATTTTATTTTATATTTCCACTTTTATGATATATGATTTATTGATAATGATCTATTATATAGTTATGGGGTAGCCAAGCCGAAAGTTGACGATAGACCTTGAAATAAAGCCCAAAGGCTTTCGGTGTTGTGGAAGTCCGCCCAAGTGAGAGATAGAGGCTGCAAGACAACAACAAAGCACAATAAACACGTCACTATTGTTAGCTTGTTATATTATTAGTCCTTTTTACAGTGTCATAGTTTAAATCAGTCCTCCAGCGGTAGGGGTGAAATTATACTTAGAGTCCAACAGTCAATAATTAAATGAATTTAGGAAGGTGCTCACTCTTAGGGGTCCTTGTATGTCTTGGTCAAGGGAATTTATAGTACTTTCAGCCATCATTACATCAATATGAGGGAAAAATTCAATTGTTACAAATATATTGTATCCTTTATCATAATAATAATAAATAAGGGTTAAAGGGCTCCATAGTTACAAATAAAAGAGGAAAAATAGGATAGAATGAAAGGAGAGAAAGATCCACAGCTCAGTGCAGCAAGTATTAAACTAAGATTTCGGTGAGTATGTGTTTATAAGGCATGGACGAGCTGAATGTGGGTTGTTTTGAGTGTGTGGGATAGGATTAATGCTGAGATTGATGTTTTTTATGAGTAATGGGTTGTTTGTGACTAGTTGGAGAGACATTGAGTTGTGTTTGTGTGAAAAAAGAAAAAGAACATCTAATATTAAATGAATGTGGGCTAGGGATGATGAGTGAGATGGGATTAACACCAAGATCAAGGCTTTTTGTGAGTGGTGGGCTGTGATTGTGTGAAGGTGTGAGAGGAACATCTGGGTAAGATGGGTGTAGGTTAAAGATGATGGGTGATGAACTAAAAGAGAGCTAAACCACCAGCAAAAATGGAAAAAACCCAGATTTTCAGAGGGGGGTGGCTGGTCCTTTGTGGTTAGTTTGCTTGTCTATTTATAATGGTGCTATAAGGGGCAGTAATTGAGAAGAATACAAAAAAGGATGACGACTCAGAGATGACGAAATCAAGATCAAGTTCCCTGAGATTTCTGGTCAGAAGTAGGGGATTTGCTTTTGTGGCTGCCTTGCTTCTTTGGGAAATGATGGATTTTTGCATTAATTGCCAAGATTTCTGGGGCTGAGGTGAATCAAAATGATTATGGCGTGTATCAAGAACAAATCCTAATGCTGCAACTGAGATTTGGTCCCCCAAAAAGTGAGATTCAACACCCCAAGCCAGGTGTTAAACTTTAGTCTACTTCCGGGGGTTCCGCTGGAGATCCCTTTATGCCCTCCAAACCACATGTTCCCAATTTTCCCCCTTTAGGATTCATGGACTTGGCACATGAATCACGTCTTGATCATTTTTGACATTTATAACATCAATTTGTTGAAGTTTGAATAATTTGGCTTCAACTCCCCTTCCGTTGGAGGTGTAATCTGATGGAGTTCTATCATCCTTTAGGCTTCAGCTGACATGACAAACCATTGGGTACTATTTACGTCAGGTAAAGGATGGCAGAAGGCTGATGGGACATTCCTTAGTCCATTCTCAAAGGCTTGGTTCCCTTGTATGAGTCCTTAGTTGCTCTTTTTGGTTAGGGGTGAACAAGGGTTGTTTGCCTACTCTTAATTTTTTGCCTTTTGCTGGTGTTTATTGCTTGGGCTTGCTCACATGGGCTGGTTCCCTTGGGCTGGATTGTGTGCACATGTTGCCATGGATTTTTATTAGTAAATATTTTTTGGGTTTTAAATAAATATGGTAACAACCACTATAATTGAATAATGTGATGTTTCTCATGAGTTTCTCCACAGATAATCATAATGGATATGTAAGATGTATAATTACCATGAGTTTTGGTAATAAATATTATGAATGTTGTGATGTAAGATAGATAGTGAACATGAATTTATAATATAAATAAATGTCATGGGTCTAATAATCATGACTTTCCATGGGCTTTTATAGGATGATTGCCATTGGTTTTGAGAATAGGATGATCTAAAGTATTGTTTATTGGACTTTTAAGTGAAATAACTATGATATAGTATTTTGCCAAGTATTGATAACCTTGGGCTTTTTGATAAAATAATGTCAAGTAATTAGCTTGGGCTTTTAATAGTGCCAACGTGAGTTGAGCTTTTGATTTTGCCAATGAGAATTGAGCTTTGATATTGCCAATGAAAATTGGGCTTTGATCTTGCCAATGAGAATTGGACTTTAAATATTGCCAGCGAGAACTGGGCTTTGAATAAATAAATTGCCATGTGTTTAAATCATGGGCTTTGATCATAAATTTGAATTCCATTGATAAAGTTGTTTTGCCATGGACTTGAATCATGGGCTTTGATTTATGGATTTGAATTCCATTGATAAAATTGTTTTGCTATGGACTTAAATCATGGACTTTTCAAATATTACCAAGCATAAGTATTTTTGGGTTTTAAATAGAATGGCGTGTGTAAATAAAATTAGGTGTAAAAAAAGTACACTAACAACCTTAAACCTATGGAAGAAATTCTCACACTTAACTTCATCTATTACATTCAATTGTCCGTAATCTTGGCAATAGTTCTTCTTACATTCAACTATTTGTGATGTTGGCAAATTTCCATGTCAAAATAAAAAAGGTTTCAGTGTAATTGAAAGTTTCCAAGTATTTTAATTTCATTTAAATTGTAATTGCTTTGAGTCATTGAAGTTCAACTTCAGAAGAAAGAGTACAAGTGCTGTAGAAGGAATCTCAATTGAGCAAGATTCATCGTGCTAGGCAAAATTATGAATGAGACAACAAAATTTGGGTTTTAGTTATACAAAACAGTTTCCTTGAAATTCGTCTAACACTAGATCGAGCAAGTTTGCCTAAGATTTTTTTTTTTTTTTTTTTACAATTATCAATTTTAATTTTTAAGAAATAGTTTTTAACACGCCTCAAAGTTTCATTATTTTTCATAGAAGTATCAATTTTATTAAGAATCACACGTAGAAAGCTTTGAGAGAGAATCTCTATAATATATGCAATTGTATATAAAAAACTGAATGTAAAATACATAGCCTCTGTGTTTATATAGAGAACTAGAGGAGAGCGGGAAATAGGAAAAGATCTAACTGACTATTACACGTGTGCTAACTAACTCCACATTATAAGCTTAAGTAAAACACATGTCGTTTAGCTACTTCAATCATAAACTACAGGTAGCTTAGATAGTTGAATAAATACTACTGCTCTATCAACTGTAGGTCTGCTATATATATTCTGTCATCTCAACAATTTTTCTTGACAATACTGTGAGCTATATTCCCAGTTACGCTTATTTGTTGCAAAGAAAAACTCGCTTTGGAATAGAACCCCTTGTAACTTAAAATGTCACTAAATCGCATGATATGCATGGCATTGACTATAACTTTACGGAGTCCATGATAATTTAAATTTTAAAGTATGTCAAAGTAATGTTTAACAAGTTTGATGTTTGTCAAACCCTTAAAAGTTTATCTAACAAGCATTTTGGCCACCTTGTCATGTTCAATCAATTTCATACCAACTCTTTTTCTTCTCTCTTTCTTTTTTTCCTCCCGGTGGAATTTCATACTAGCTCTTGGTTTCCCTTGAAACAACGTTATCATTATTGAAGAAATGAAGCTTCCTTATCTTTTTCCATAGTCCCAAACTTGATATGAACCGAATTTAAAGATAAATTTATTAACTATAATTTTTTTTTCAATGATGGATACTATAAGTTCATAAAAAAGACCCCAAATTGTTTTAGTGTAACCAGGATTTGAATTTAAGTCTCTTATTTGAGAATGATTAATGTAGGAGCATTGGGTCAGGAATCCCTTATCCATATACCGGTTGGGCCTAGAGCCCAAGTCGAGGACCAAGATTTGTTCGAGTATAGTTAGACCATATTAAGAAAGCCTGTGTTGAAGGATAAGGAAGTTGGTTGTGAGTGTAATAACCCAGGAGATGATGCCAAGGTCCATTTTGATGGTCTGCCATTCAGAAAAATATCCTAGAGAGTTCTAGTAGAACGGGTAGATGCTATGGATACCTATAGCAAGGAGAAATAGCAAAATATCAAAGGAGAAGACTGTCATCATCACATTGAATGCCCTGTAACTAACCCTCTGGCCGCATTAATGTGGAGGTGATATCTAGACAGTGATTTTCAGCCTTACAGCTACTGACTAGAGACTTCTGGAAAAGGTGGATGGGACAAGTATCAACAGCGACCACCAAAACTGCACGTGGAAGGCTAAGAAAAACAAGGGGAAATGAGTATAAAAGGGGGAGGAAGGCAGTGAGAGAGGGAGATCGAAAAATCAAGAAAGAAACACTGTAGCCTTTTAAGAGCCAAGTGTAGAATCAAATTAGAACACTATATACTGGAATTCATCTCCTCAGACCGGGACCGAGGACCATTTCTTGAAGTTAAACTTGTCTATTATATTCTTCTTATCATCTAAATCCGTCCTATTGATTGTCTAGTTCAAATTAGCCCAGTTTTCTTTACCTACTCTCAACAAATTTATTGTTTTTGGGCCTTTTGAGCTAGTCCATTCACTGTTTGGGCTTGAGCTCCAAATCTGTGTCCTTATAATTAATATTGCTCAATTAACAAAGATTAATATGGAGGCATTTCCTATAATTAATATTACTCAATTGACAAAGATTAATTTGAGTCTTTTTTTTTTAATAACAACTGAGTCAATTGAAATTCATGAATTTATTAATTGTTTATTTCTTTTGATAATTTGATAATAGGGGTTCAAGAGTTATGTAACTAAATTGATACTACTTGGTGTTTTAAAGTTTTTAATGGAGATGTTTATAATTCAAATTTTTCCAACTCGACTATCAAATTATAAAGACATTTTTATTGGAAACACACAAAAAAATATCAACTACATTACAAGCTTTTTGTGAATTTCTTAACTGTAGGGTAAGAAAAGCTTATTGGACGGTAAGAGGCTCACCAACAATATGGACAAGTTTGGTGTAGACCAACTTGGAAAATAGCTTCTATTCACAAATACTTGAAAACGACTTTTTGCAAGAGGTTCACCAATAATTTGGACAAATTTGGTGTAGACCAACTTGAAAAATAGCTTCTATTCACAAATACTTGAAAACGACTTTTTTGCAAGTTGTGTCATGTCATCCCTATCTTTCTTCTTCTTCTTCTTCTTTTGTTTTTTTGTTTTTTGTTTTTTTTGATAAACTACAATATATATTAAAAACTAAAAAACAGGAACAGATAAGCAATCACCCTTACCGACAGTCTAAAAACTCTTTGAGAGATTGTCTTTATTAAATCA
This sequence comes from Lithocarpus polystachyus, assembly GCA_033629205.1. Classification (NCBI taxonomy): domain Eukaryota; kingdom Viridiplantae; phylum Streptophyta; class Magnoliopsida; order Fagales; family Fagaceae; genus Lithocarpus; species Lithocarpus polystachyus. Next base: position 45,948,940 of record CM066168.1, read on the forward strand.
TAAAGATTCTTTAAAGACTAGGGATAGTCAATCACCCTATTTTTCTTTGTTGCTTTCTCAAAAAAACATCAATTAAAAATTCACCTTGAGGTCCTACACGTTAAATTAAATAGGTCAGTGAAAAGTTCAACACGTTCAATTAAATTAAATATCTCACTGCTAAAACATCAATGAAAAATACAATGGGTCATATACTGTGTAAGAATAGTTGATCAAATTCTTCGTTATTCAACCATAGGAATATTAGGAAACTTGTAGCTCAACTTAATCCAAGAAGCGACTGCTTCCCACCAGCCTTACAAATAGAGGATAATGACAAGATTGAGAGCAATGAAATTTTACACATCGAGGTACAAAAAGAAAATCTCAACACAAAAAAGTTTTCAGCATGGGCTTTATATCTTCTATAATGGGCTGTAAGGCCCAGTTTATGTCTAAGAAGTTCTTATGTATAGACCAACCTGAAAAATAGTTATATTTGTGAGTAATTTTCACTTAAGGGCAAAAGACTTCTCGAGCCAGCTGTATCTGTGGGTAATTTTCACTCAATTGCAAAAGATTTCTAGAGCCAGTTGGTGTTTGAGATTTCTTCTAAAGGAGTAAGTTTAAGTTTGACTATTATTCACTCTTCCTATTGGATGTGCTAGACGACTTCTAGTGAAATAAAAATTAAAACTTTTAAACGAAAAACAGAAGTTGAGTGCAACAATTTTTCAATATTTGTTTCTTTTTTGGTAGAACCAATATTTGTTTCATCCACAGGAATTGATTGCAATTTGCAACAAAAATTCTAATATTTAGTATTTGTTTCAGAAGTTAAATTGCACTAGCACTCCTTGAACTTTCAAGTTGTTACATTAAGGCTCCATAATTATGTTTTTTTTTTTTTGGGGGTCATTTTGGTACAATAACTTTGATACTATATCAATATTTAGGCCCCCCTCTATTAGTGCCCAGTCCATTTTCTACCAAATGGAACACTCAGTCTTAGAACACACATGGGTCTCAGGTGAGCCAAAAATGTTTTTGCATCCAATAATGAAAAAATGAAGGAAATATTGAGAAAACCAAGGATGAAAATAGGAATTTGTCTTTAAGGAACCAAAACACGAACAATAAAAAATTTTTATCATTCAACATTCAAGAATGAAAAAATATACTAAAATTCAAATCTAAATTAGTATACAAAAAATAAAACTAGTATCTATTTTGTATTAACAAAATATAAATAAAATAAAAGACACAAATAACAGTTTTTGAATATATTTGATATTATTTAGGATATTTTAAAATGGAAACTTTATTGGTGAGTCTCACGTCATAAGAACTCTCATTTTCTCTCCCTTGGGAGGAAAGAATGTGGTTGGTTCAGGAAGAAAACGGATCCCTCAATTTTCTATTCCCTTTTTTCCAATCATTTTGATCCTCTTTTTTCTTTTATTGAATCATTTTGATCCTTAAGTTATGAAACTATTGTCATTTTAGTACTTGTAATCTCACTTGACACACAAACACGTAGCTAATAGAATAATTAGGAATAATTAATTACTTGTATTAAAAAACCACATCTGCATCTAAATAAATAAATAAATAATCAACATCAACATCAAAAAAGAAAAATGAAATAATGATTTTCTAAAGAAAATAAATAAATAATGAAAAAAAAAAAAACACTCTAGTGTCCTTTTATTTTCTTTCATTTCTTGCGAAAGTTAGCGTTGCCTGTGATCAAACCATTCCAGTTCTTGGAACAAACCTCGCTGAGTATTTCTCTAGAAGAAGCTTTGAGGTTTGGATTTTCTTTTCTCTCTCTCTTTCTCTGGCTTCCTCCGTTTGTTTGTACATCTATAGGATGATGGAGGATACTCAATATTTCAAGAAAAGAACAAACATGTTGAGTATTTCTTCATTCGGGCAAGTAAGGGATTGGGACATTCTGATTTCAATACGGTATGCAGAGTCCAAGTTAGGCGTGATTCATAAAGTCAAAGTTGTATATCCATAGACAATTTTAATTCCCACACACAAATAAATAAAGCTATGCCCTGATTTTTGCTACATCTTTCAGGCTGATTAAGCCGGCATTTCTTAATAAGATGATTTCCAGGTTTCATTCTTAAAAAAAAAAAAGAAAAAAAAAAAAGAATTAGTACAAGACGAATATGTAAAAATAAAAGAAGTCACATTTTCAAGAGCTAAAACATGAATATTTTCATTCAATGGGACAACTCTAACTGAACAGCCTGGTTGATTAAGGAATATTAATTATCTGCACAACAATAATTAATCCTCTGTAGGAGGCAGGGCAGCCACTAATTATTTATGAATTGATCGCTTTTTTTTTTTATGATAATAACATGAATTAATTGCTAACCATGCATATGAGTACTGAATATATAAATAGGTGTAAAGCAATTTCTACAACTGGGCTATTGCCACTCCAAAATATATTGCCCGTCTTTTCAGCATTGTTTATTAACTTAATCAATTACACATTCACAATTATAAAGTTATAAATATTTTTTTCCTCTTAAAAAGACTTTAACAAATACATATACCACACACTAAGCAAAAAAGAAAATTTGTTGTAGATAAGGATAGCTATCATAAATCAAGGGACCAATTATTTGTCACACAAAAATATAAAGTGTCTTTATGCTATCATATATGTGAAGAATAATTGCCCTAGTTCCACTGTAGTGTTAACTTTCCTTGCATTTAAAGTATAGCTGATTGACTTGATTCACCTGATCGAAATGATGAACTAGTTGAATTTAAATTGTCTCCTACATCCCTATCAATCTCGCTGGTGATGATGATAGGAAAGGCTTGGAAGGCATTTGTAAGCATTCAACTTCTCCTTCAAGCATTTCTACAACTTTGTTCATTGAAGGACGGTCACTAGGCTTCATCTGTATGCACCATAATGCGACTATGATCATCTTCTTAACAATTTTCTCCTCCTCCTCTGTGGCATCTTCTATTTCTATGTCATTTCCTTCGCTAAATTGGCCATAGACCCAAGTTGGGAAGTAAATTTGGCTTGAATGGTCTGCAAATGCATTCACGTTCTTTCTTTTGTTGGCCATTTCTAACAATAACATGCCAAAACTATAAACATCAGCTTTATAGGAGACTCCTCCAATGTTTTTATAGAACAACTCTGGAGCTATATATCCTAGCGTTCCCCTTGCAGCAGTCAAAGACACTATACTATCATTTATTGGATAAAGTTTTGCAAGTCCAAAATCAGAAATTTTTGGGGTGAAGTTCTCATCAAGAAGAATGTTATGAGGCTTGATATCAAAATGCAAAATTTGCATGTCACATCCTCGATGCAAATATTCAATTCCACGTGCCACTCCAAGAGAAATATCATATGTTTTCTCAATACTTAAGATGATATTCCCTTCTTGAGAAAAAATGTACTTGTCAAGAGAACTATTAGGCATGAATTCATATATAAGGGCACGCTTTAGTCCCTCAGCACAGTAGCCAATAAGTTGCACCACATTCTGGTGGTGAATTCTTCCGATTGTGGCAACTTCATTGATAAACTCTTGACCGTTTGCTTTGGACTTACCTAACATCTTTATAGCTACAAGATGGCCACTTTGAAGCTTTCCTTTATATACAAAACCATAGCCTCCTTCACCCAATTTATCTTTGAAACCTTTGGCCATCTTCCTAATTTGTGAGAAAGAGTACCTAATTGGCACGAGGTTATTTTGGGTTTGCAGAAACTCTTCGACAACGTCATACATTGATAAATGCCTTCTACGCCACTTATATATAAAAAACGCAATAACGCAAGGAATCCCCAACACAATTTTTGCTGCAAGGTGTAGTCTTGTGTTGAAACATCACGAAAATAATTACTATAAGAAAACAAATTTGTTCCCGTAATTAATGCTCTCATCACTTCTAGTTTTTGGTTGAAAACATAACTACGACTTACAACTAATTAACCGCATTCATGAATCGTAATAATCAAGAACAACAAGAGTGGTATATTTCGTGTAAATATCACTTTCATTTTTATCTTCTCGCAATGCACTACTTCAAATTCAAAGTCTTAATGATCTGCTTAAAAAATTAAATAAAGTAGATCAAAGAAGAGACACAGGTTTTTCTTACCTATGGCTGCCGCTATTGCCGCCAAAGTAACTGCAAGATATATAAGAAAGATGAATTATTATTTTTTCTTCTAACATAAGTTAAATTAATTAATCAATGAAAAAAATGACACAAATAACTTGAAATCTCCGGGGCATAATAAATCAACTTTAAGTCATTAACAACTTTCCCCTGGTCCTTACCAAAAGAGAAAATAGGAACATGCTAAATGTGTACTACATGTTTTACTACATAAATCTTATAAAATAACATGACAATTAATGTAATTGGTGGGTTTCAACCATCTCAAAAATAAATATTTGAATTGCGAATTAGTGATCGGGATTCATGAATGGTACAATTAGATGAGACTAATTAGTAAAAAAAAAGGGTAAATTTCACAAACTTCCCCCGAGGTTTGAACTAATACCAATAAAGTCCACAATATTTGAAAAGTGACCATTTTGATCCTTTTTCCCCAAACGGTTTGTAACACCGTTACTTATTCTTAACTTTTTTTTTTCTTCTTTGGTCATTGTTCTTTCCTCTCCAGAATCACCTCTCTCTCTCTCTCTCTCTCATTGTTCTTTCCTCAGAATAGACGAGATTGTCGAAATGGCCAGGGCCGCCAAGCTCGCAGAGACGGTCGATGATGGCATTCATCTCGGCCTCCAAGGCGCTCTTCGTCCATCAAAGCCATCATCTCCGATTTCACGTTCGTTGCCACCATTGTTATAGGTGTGTTTCCGTCACCAGCACGGTGGTTTATCAATGCCTAAGCTTAGATCCGGCGATGTTTAAGCTTAGACCGGTAACGTTTCACCCTCCTCCGCTCAGATCCGGCGACGTCTGGCGACATTTCAATCTCCTCTGCTCAAATCTGGTGCCGTGGTGGTGGGTTTGCAATTTCTCTTCTCTCTTCCTCTTTGCGGTGGTGTTGTGGTGGTGGGTTTTGTAGTGGGTCAGTTTTCGTTTGGATTGGTGATAGAGCATTTGGTTTTTTGTGGGTGTGATGGATTTTTGTGGGTTTTGATTTGTGTTTCTGGTCTGGGTTTGTTGTGGGGTGGTCGGTATTGCTAATGGGTTTGTGGGTTTTGTTGGTGGTCAGTGGTTCTGGGTTTGTGGGTTTTGTTGGTGCCGTTCCTTTGCTGGTGGTTGATGGTTTTGTGGGTTCTGTACTCAGAGAGAGAGAGAGAGGCGATTCTGGAGAGAGGAAAGAACAATGAACAAAGAAGAAAAAAAAAAAAAAAAAAAAGTAACGGTGTTACAAACCGTTTGGGAAAAAGGACCAAAATGGTCACTTTTTAAATGTTGTGGACTTTATTGGTATTAGTCCAAACTTCAGGGGAGGTTTGTGAAATTTACCCAAAAAAAAAAAAAAAAAATACGGCTGGGTGTGAAGAATTTGACAATCCTCCATTGAGACTAATAAGTAAAATTTTAATTAAGTTATAGAAAATGTGCAAGCATGCATAGATTCCTAACTCTTTGTTATCGCAGAACCAGAGAGATGAAAGGTGCAAATTTTTAATGGAAAGAAGGAGCTAATTTCTTAAGGAATTCCATATTTTCCCTTTTCATTTCCTCATACCTAAAAAGTTTGAGATTAAATTTGTTGCCCGATTACATGCTTATTGCTCTACATGTGTCATCACTAGGCACAATTACTCATGCAAATTTATTCCATTGTCCATTCTAAATTATCCTTCAAACCACTTTTTTCAGATGGAAACCTCACCAGGGACGAAAACAAGGTTAATGAAACTGAATCCGCCTGCTTTGACAAATAAAAGAATAACATCAGCGTTTGGAACCTTAAAATTAAAAATCAAATCATTATAATTAAACTACAATAAATATTACCATAGCTACCGTGTCAATTAGATTAATCGGTTTGATTTTTGCTATAGAATTTCAATACATGAATGGTTTGTGGCAGTGGAGAAATGAAAGAGTTCAGAAAAGAAGGAAATGCGCAGAAGGAAAACAGTGGACAACAACACGGTATGAATTTAATTTATGGCTTTCTTTCTAGCATTATTTACCTGGGCAACGAACGTAGTTCCCGTCATCGAGGTAGCAACCATGGCCCCATCCTCCGCAATAACTTTTACAAGTACCTCTGAGCAGCCATGAAAGTTCAAAACCGTATACCAATTTATTGGGGACGTCTGCACAGGAAATGTTGATTGGGTCATCATTTCCTGGCCAAGATGTTATGAACATCTGCTCTACTTTGCACGAGTCCACCACATCGGTTGCGTTCGTTCTACCAACCTTAACATATCTATATCTCTTGAAATGAGAAATAGAAGAGTTGGAAGAGTACTGATCTCCATTGTCAATATTGCAAGTAGAAGCGTCCAAATATAATGGAGAATTCACTGGTTTTTCACAGCTCATCCAAACCACACTCCATGATAGTTCGGGATAGGTGGTATATGCAGAAAGATGTTGACTGAAATTATGGCGATTTAAAGAATAACTCGGGGTGGAGGAGTAATTATCCTTCTGTATACCTGAGTCCACGATCCGGATAGTGTTGTCATTGTAATTGATTTCCTTTACGTCGTATTTTCTTTCAAATAAGGATAGCACCGTATGATTGTTCTCACACGACAGTTCATACCATGAGTCCTCGCAGTTTTCTGGGTCGTTCTTCAGTCGAAACGGAAAGCTTATGTTGTGGATGTTGCCACAGGAAGAAGGGGCACAGTAGTGATGATTACCCTTAGCAGTAGCACTACAAGTTTCATGGACTAGAACAAGAGCAATAAAGGCCGTGAGTGCTGCACTCAACGTTAATCCTCTTGCCATAGAGGTAGATGAATTTTTCCGATAGTACATAAACATATATAATAAAAACTTCTTTGTGGTACCGCGTTAAAAATATCTTCCAACAAGAAAGTGATAATTAGAGTTTCCTCTGAATGAAGGTGAAGCGCAATTTCGTGTAGTCAAACAATATCAACATCAATATGTGGCGTTAGCACACAAGTTATCATCGTAATACTTGTCAAAAAAAAATATATATATATAACTATGAATAAATTTTAGCAAGCATAATAGAGCTTTTACACACAAAAACTTACATGAGAATTATCTCTTAAAAAAAAATTATAGGACAAATTTTGAATAATTATACTGTATTAAATAGAGATTACAATACTTAAAAATACAACTTAAATAAATAAATAAAAACTCTTTATTTGTTCACTCACTGCTCTCTTCCTCAACGTGTATTTTCTCTTGCCCTCTCTATTTTTCTGTTCTCTTTTACTTATTCTCACTCACACAATTCTTTAACGCTACACCAGTCCTCACGCTCTGGGACTGCACCCTTTCACTCTTCCCCACATGGCCGAATAGTCTTTTCCTTTTATTTTTTTCACCTTTTCTACTTTTCTTCCTTCCACACTCTTCATGTCAATTCACAATTAATACAAGCCACTGACTTTGACTTTGCTTCAACCAAAATCTCATTCTTCGGCTCTCATGACCGAATGGCCTTTATGCATCAACCCCTTAGAGCCCGTTTGGTCGTTGATTTCAAAAATTGTTGTTTAAAATGATGTGAAAACTGTAGTTTAAAAAGTGTTGTTGAAATACGTGTTTTAAGTGTTTAAAAAATAAAAAAATGTGTTTGGTATCATAGTTTAAACAACACGTTTTGTGTCTTCAAAAGTTAAAATATGTGTTTGGTACGCGTGTGTATAATTTAAAAAAAAGCTGGAGCTTTGACCGAAAAAACATTTTTTTAAGTCAGGAGACCCGTTGCTCTTCTCTGAGATTGTTCCTTCTTTTTCCCTTGTCTTCCCTGAGAGCAAAAATCAAAACCCACAAACTAAACTCATCTCCACTGTCAGCACGCCAAGACCCAGCACCTTACAGGGCTTTTGTCGCCGCCGACCCATCACTCCAAGATCCAGCTTTGGTTCTCCACTTTCACCTTCCTAGCAATTGACAGGGCTGTGGTCGCCGCCGACCGAAAGAGTCGAAGATCCAAGTTCGAGTCTCCACTTTCACCTTCCCAGCAACTTACAGGGCTTTGGTTGCCGCCGACCCATCACTCGCTTATCCAGGTTCGAGTCTCCACTTTCACCTTCCTTCTTCACTCACAGATTTCAAAAGCTATGGCCGTCGAAGCGAGAGGGGTTTTTTTTAACTTATTTTTGTTTTTGTTTTTGTTTTCGATTTTAAATGTGGTGTGCGAGAGAGAGGTTTCTGTGACTGTGTTTTAATATTACCTGGGTTTCTTCTGGATTTGTTGTTGTTGTTGATGTTTTTTTTTTTTTTTTTTTTTGGGAATTTCTGAGTATCTCAACTTATGGTTTTGGTGTGCGGAAGCAAGGAATAGTTGGTTTTCTCTGTTCTTGTTCTGTGAATGATGGTTTTATAATTCAAAGATGCAATTACGTTGTATTAATCTTGCCTCGAAAAGGGAAACAGTTATAGGAAATTGCATACCCTCCTCTGCAATGATATGTTGCTATAGTTGTTGTTGCACGAATTGATAGCATGTTGAAATGCTTGTTTAATAGTGTTTGTTCAAACTCACAAAAAGCTAAGAACAATCATTTGTAATGACTCATTGTCTTGTATGCCCATAACCATTCTGAGAAGGGATCATGTCAGTATGCCCATAACCATCTTGACTGCAATTGTTTGTTGTAATACAGCTTTATGAATTGCTGTATGCAAAATGGAAGGGACTCTATGAATTGCACATATGTTGAGATACTTGTGCCTTCTTCCTGCAGATGTCGGACGCAATACGTGAGGATATTGACGATGGCCTTCGGTTCCAAAATTCAAACTGTTTCTGTGGCTTGAGAGCAAGCGTGAAGATTTCGGATAAGCGAAATGAGAACCGATACAGGCTTTTCCAATGTTGCCCAAAGGACGCATGTCGGTTTTTTCAGTGGTGTATTCCCTTGAAGATGCCAACCTCATATGCGGAGGAATTCCAGCAACTACAAGAAGAGCTATGCGTGTTGCGAGAGGAATTGAGGCTTATGCATGACAAAGTCCACCCAATTGTTGAGACAAAAAAAATGGTAAAGATTATGTTCATTGGATGGTGCCTGTTATGCACCGCGCTTGCACTACTGCTAACTGTGACAATGGTGTAAATGAAATTGTTATGATGGCGACTTCGTCCAATGCTTGTTGTTGCACATTAATTGTAATGTACGACGGAGTCGTAATGAAGTTGTTGCGTTGTGTACTACTGTTTTTGGACAATTGTCAGTCTTTAAATTTTGCTAGTTGTAGGTATATGTATGGGGCTGACTCTAACCAGTTACAATAGTATTTTATTGGATTACTATTTTGTAAATTACTCCATCAATGAACTTCTAGTCCAACATTACAATACGCACAATCTCTGCAGGAGTTGACATAAGTGCTATGTAGTTCATGGCTTAAGATGTATTATTCTTACAAGGGTAATTAGTGGCAAAGCTTTGTTTTTGTTTTTTTTTTTTTTAAGAAAAAAAAACGTCAACTTTAGGAACTCACGCACATCTGATTTGCAACCTTGTAGAAGCAGGAGCCTTTGTGCATTGGGTAAGACTTCTCTTTAGTCCAATGCAAAGCGCTTAGAACCTTTTAATTCCCGCTAAAAATTTAGTAGACTAGACTACATGGAGACATGCTATCTCACCTCTTATTTCATTTCTTGTCTCTTTAAATCATGGTTATGGCCGATCAGTTTGTTAAGGCCGGTATTGCTGCAGTAATCATGGTTTTGTCTGATATAGTTAACTATAAGATCCCTCCATCAGATGGAAATGGAATACTAAACTCGCCCATGAACTGTATGGTTGATCCCACTAGGCCTCTCTCTGGCAACAAATCGTCAAATGTAAGACACATAAAAAGAGAAAACTTTTCCAGTGTTCATCCACAACCGTCTGCACCAATAGCAGCTGGGTCAAACCATGCAACAAACAATCATGCTACATTCAATAATTGATAAGAATCCATAAAACATAGCATCATTTATCAAAGAAACAATAATAGGATGATCACTTATGAAAATCATACATATCCTTTTTCATTTATATTGTTGAAATTTTTTAGCAAGTTTGAGATGTCAGCAACCATGATTTTTTCCTGCCAACTTGGTGTGCAACTAAAATTACAGACTTCAGCAACTCTTTTACTATTACACATAAACAAAATTCTGCAGCAACCAAGCCATTTAGCTTTGACAGCATCTTCCACCACGGCTTCTTGAGTTACTGCATTAGCTGTTGATGCTCCACTGCTGGCAGCAGCTATCCAATACATAAATCCAGCAGCTACCCAGTGCAGAGGAAAACACAGCAGTCCACACTCTGAAGGCAGCAGCTATCTAGTGCAGAAATCCAGCACGTTTCCAGTGCAGAGGAAAAAGCAGCGGTTAAATTAAAACCAGTGCAGAAAAACCAATGCAGAGGAAAAATAGCAGTTAAATTAATACCAACAGAAAAAATATCCAATATAGTTAAATTAATACCAACAGAAACATACCAACAGGAGCAGAATATTAATACCAACTGAAAAATAGCAGTTAAATTAATACCAACAGAAAAAATAGCGGTTAAATTAGGACTTTCGCTCAAGCTTGCAAGTGCAGCCCATGATAACAAAATCTAAACACAAATTGTCAAAAGCAACCAAATTTGCATTGATCACACCATAAAAGGATCAAGATATAACATCAATAAAAGCAACCAATCCAGTTGTGAAATCACAGCAAAACTCAAAGTTTTCAATAAACACTGTAAAAACATCTTAATGCTTTATTTGTTGGATGCCCCATGTTCTGGACTGGGTGTTCTCTCGAAGGTGATTGTCAAAGAACCACATGTATCTCCATATGTTTGTTTGCATTCAGTATCTGTTATATTTTCAATTTTTGACTATTTGAATTTACCAACATGTTGTCTACCTTTTTGACCTTTTAAAGAGAGCGGACCTGCGCTGGAATAGGAAGTTAGAGGATATGGAACAGCTGAAGAATTTACAAGATGAGCCTTTGGATGCAGCATCCATGTATGACCAGAAGTCCTCCCCCTCTCTCTCTCGCTCTCTCACACACACACACACACACAAATGTAGGGTGTATGAGAGCAAATTTTCACATCCTTTCGTCAACTAATTTGTTTTTGTTATCTGTTTTAATTGTGCATTATAGATTGGTAAATCCTGGTGGAGTTTTAATATACAGTACCTGCTCCATAGATCCAGAAGAGAATGAAGAAAGGGTGGCTTCATTTCTTCTCAGGCATCCGGTAGGTTTATCACATGACATTTTTAAATGTTTTGTTCATGTTTCCAGCTAATACTTTTAAGAAAAATTCAAATGCCAAATAGTTTTAAGAGGATAATACTGAACTCACCAGCAAATCCATTTTTTATTTGGAAAATTAAAAGCTAAGACAAAGAATCACGTTCTTTTCCAGCTACTCCTGGTAAACATATCATACAATGTACCAAGGATGAAATTTCTTTTGTATGCCACCATTCTCCTTGGATATCTAGGATAATTGATCAAACTCAATATATACTTTTGAAAGTTGAAACCAAAAGAAAAGGAAAAGTGAGCATACATGTTTATGAATATAATTGTATAGACATGCAAGCATATATTGTACTTTTTGGAGTTAAAAGTGGGTTTATCTGTAGGTTTTTTTGGCATATTGGACACAGTTCCATCAATAACATGTGTACAAAGCAAACACTTATGTTTAATTGAAGCACTAAAATTGTTAAAATGTGCTTGAGTATACTTCTCTTACTGGTTTTCTCTACCGTTGCCTTTTCTCAATCAGTCATTCAATATGTTACAGGATATCCTGGCAAGCTTCCTTTCAAACTTGAAACTGGGTAAGCAAATTTCTTAGTATACACAATTTGTATGTGGCTTCATTCTAAGATAAAAGCAGTTAGATGTAAATTAGGAGTATTCGTAAATTGGATAGGATCAATTACCAAACAAGTTCACCATAAAAAAAGGTAGTCAACAATGACATGATAGAAAACCAATGGACACCTAAGGCAGGTGAAGGAATTGCAACATACCAAGTTTAGCCATGACAGCAGCAAAGATAATTATCCTAAAAAGCTCCATTTTAAGTGTTGCCTGTGTAATCTGCCCACATAGCAGCCGTTATCGCATCACGGTATTCCGACATCGCTTGTTGTGCCCGAGCATTAAAAGCTTCTTCGGTGCCGCCACTGCCTACGCGTGGAGCTCCCGCTATGCCTGCGTCGTTGTTACGCACAAACGATCCTTCCCACACATGGAACATGTCATCCGCCCGGTTATACATGCGGATGAAGTTGTGTAGTGCACAACAAGCAGTCACAAGCAGCCGTTGTCTAGAGATGGAGAAAGAGTGCATTGCAGTCAGGATCGGGAACCTCGCCTTCAACACTCCAAAGCATCGTTCAATCACCATCCACAATGACGAATGCCTATAATTGAACAACTCTTGTGGGGTAGTAGGCTGCCGGTCCGCACCCCGAAACTCTTGGACATGGTAGCGTGCGGACTTGTGTGGGGGGAGAAATGCATTGCCTATGGCGTAGCCCGAGTCCACGAGATAGTACGATCCTGTAATAAGAGTAGCGACCATTGGCAATATTCTGCTAAACTTATCATTCAATACTTCTTAATGATCCTTATTAATGATCCTTACTACGTCCATCGAACTAGTTTAAGATTACATGATCAAGCTTATTACACAAGTGCCTAAAAATGATCCAAATTACGAAGTTCTTAATGTGTGTGTGTGTGTGTGTGTGTTTTTTTGTGTGTGTGCTGTCCTAGAAATAGACGCAACCAATAAAGCATGAAGTACAAACCCATACGTCATTTTGCTATTACAACAACAATTGGAATACATAATTGAAGAAAGCTTTACCTCTAGGCGGCCAAGGGAACTCATACTCGGCATGTCCAAGTGCGTCCTGCATGACTCGTGAATCATTCGCACTCCCTTCCCATCCAGAATGCACATACGTAAACCGCATGTCGAAGTTGCATGCACACATCACGTTTTGGGTGATGTCACTCCGTCTATCTCTGAATGCGGTGGTCCTGCCGGATGGGGCAGAAGCACTTATGTGCGTCCCATCGATGGCCCCCACACATTTCTGTTAAGAAAATATGTACCGCTTAGGTCTGTCACTAGTTTCTTGCTTTCTCATTATTTTTACTAGACTCTATAGAATTTACTGAACATAGAAGGTAGATGAAATGTTAAAAAGAACGTAGAGGTAAATAGTAGGTTGATCAACTGCATAGATCCATGAATAGCAATACCCATAAACAATAAAATGTTAAGTGTTAAATAAATAAAAAGAGAATCATGGATGAAACCGTAGCATCTCCAAGGCCCCATTTGTTAGTAACAGAGCACCTTCAGAAATACCCTTCAAAGTCTACCAAAAACAGATCACAGAGTGCATATACTTTGAACTCAACAGTGCGGCCATGCATGTTAATTGGAGGAAACAAATTTTCTACACAAACCAATTTTCTTCACAACAGATTAAAGAAGAAACAAGTTCCTCCACTATGCACAACAGCCCGCAGAGAGTTTTCATATATGACAAAACATGGTAATTATCTAAGCATTAAAAAAAACAAAAGCGAAGCATACCTCAAACCATGGGTAATATTTCTCATTCCCTCGAAGTGAATGCGGAAGCTCAGTTGCATCAGCACTGGGCCGGATGATGAGACATCCTAGAGCATGGACAGCACGCAAGGCCCGTCGGAACCGCCTTTGAATGGTCTCGAGAGAATGTTGGAAGCGGTTGGCAGTTAACCGGAAGTCAGCGTTGTGTCCGACGATAAATAACAATACCCCAACGGCCTCCTCCACTGAAACAATACCAGTGTCCTCCTCTAATAGATGCAGCCGCTTCAACTCATTACACAAGTGCCTGAAAATGATCTTGTCCATGCGGAAGATGTCGTAACACACTTGGGGATTTCCTTCTAGCACTTCATGGACATACGAATTCCCACTCAGGATACTAGTGCACATAGGGCTTTTCAGATAGTACTTTTGCACATACTCTATACAAAACTGAACATAGGCTGTGGCAATCTCGAGCTCGACATCACTATCGTACTCATCAGAATCAGGGTCTGTCATGACTGAATCCTGATCTGAATCGGCGTCGGCCATAAGTAAATCACACCTGTGGGTAGCCAATGAGATCACATGAGCCATTATAAAGAAGTACAGAATTCCATATAGATATATATGTTGCCGTAGATATAGATACTAACTTATTGCTGGATGTATATATGTCAGTGAGTATATCTATAAATGAGTATACATTGTTGTATGTATATATAATTCTACAGAAGAACGTATATACTGTTGGACATATGTAAGTGGGTATATCTTGTTGTATGCATATACTTTGAATCAGTATATACATTTCTCCATAAGTGAGGATATATTGTTAGTTTTGGTACTAATATATATATATATATATATAGATGCATACAGTGTACGAAAGAAATTTTGGCAGAACACATTGCATTTTATTAAATATATACGACACCAAACATGTAGCTAATTCATAAAAGTACCAGTTAACATAACATATATCATACATCAACAACATAACATAGTTCATACATCATTAGCATAGACAAAAGATCCATTCAACATAATACAGGAAGGCAGCCCGGGCACATTGTCCAAAATATTAACATAATACATATTTTGCCCATTGACAGTAAATCAAAATAAGAGTACTATTAACTCCCTAGGCTATATAACCGCCATACACCATCAACCACCCCCACCACTACTGCAGTCCACCTCCAATAAACTCAATCCAACCCCTTCTTCTATCACCCGTCATAGCAAAAAAAGCGGCTCTACTCTGGGGGTTATGAAGCTCCTTCACGACCTTGCAATATGTGACATGATCAACATTAGTGTGCTGGTTGAGCAGTGTTACAGCTTGCGTAATGGACTCATTGTCACCCCCCACACCAGACTCTCCAGTTTCGGTGGACTTTTTCAACCTCCGGTTCCTCATCTCAGTAAACCCCCTGATTGCCTCAGTCATGGTTTCAAGGGAGTTCCCTTTCTTCCTTTTTCCGCTTGAATTGGAAGTTTCAGCTGGCCGCTTTTCAGGTCGCCTTTGGCTTTGCCCTTCACCCGCTGTGGGCAGCTCGTCCACGTCGTCCACACTATCGGGGTCGAGAGTGACATGTACTCCAGATGATAGGAAGGCTGCATCCAGCTCTCTCTCCTCATCACTATTTGGAGCTGGTTGGGCAGATGAGATTTGGAGAAAACCCGTGGCTGTGTTCGAATTGAAAAGCCTGCCCAACAGCTCGTAGTGTTGCAGCCCTTTTTTCCTGAACTCCTTGACTCTATGATTGGCCTATGAACACAAGGTAGATGTCACCGTCATTTTAATTACGCCCATAAACCAAGCATGTAGCTAATTGTAATAATTATTGTTTGGAATACGTTAAAGGGCTCACGGCTTACCGCAATTGCAGCAGTCCATGCGTCGTCACTTCCCGTCACCGTATTTGCAATGGAGTCCCATCCCATTCCCGTACGTCCAATGAGTTGGGAGAATGTACGGTGTCGACCTTTCATTCGTTGATATTTTTGTGTAAGTTGTGTCTTGTTATAATTTTTATTTGTGCGTTTGTTAAACTCCTTCATAACAGCTGTCCAAGCTCCAGTCTTGAACTGGCCTTGGGGCATATTCCCCTTAGCTTCCTCTTCTAACAATACATCAATGAAATGCTTCTCGACTGCAGAAGGCCATAACTTCCCATCCTCCGCATCAGTTGTGGCATTTTCCATCTAAAAGAATTTTGGTATCCTTACATAGACGCGTCATTCGAAATTGTATAATACAGATGATAAAACATTAACTTCCTACTCACTAAAACTACCAAGCAGCCGGCATATTAGAAAAACTAAAAGGTCACCACTTATCATTTTTAGATAGATTTTCAGAATTTTAATTTTAAGCAAGGACAAGGACTATAAATGATCATATATGATATAAGAACCCAATAATTTCAGTGGCTGCAAGGTTGCTCTGTGAGAGGATTAACAAGAATTTGAACATTTGAAGAACATATAACTAATATCTCAGTAACTCATATCAAAAACAATTTCTGCTCAGTAACTCAGATCAACAACAGTCATTTCTCAATAACTCATATGAACACAACAACAATCATATCTAGTGAAATACATTTGAAATAAGTACCATTAATTTTTGAAATATTGAATTCCATATATATATATATATATTTTTTCTTTATTCGATGTCCCAAAAGGATTTATGCTGTTCAAAAAATTGAAATCATAGACAATGCATTGCAGTCAAGACAAAGTGAAACTATACCGACTTTGTAGTTGGTTATTGAAATGAAACCAACCCTTCTCATCTTTATTATTCATGTTTGAAATCTTCTATGTATTATTTAATTTGACATAACTTAGTTTTTAAGATTCTTATATCAAATGGAGGATATGGTCATGAGTTATCCAATGCTTGTTGTTGTTGTTGTATAAATGAGAAGTAGTTAAAACAAAAAGAAAAATATGGACAGTGGTAGTGAAAGGTATCCAAACTAATTTTGTTTGAAAACATCCTTAGTATTTTAACTGTTAAATCTAAATACTAAAATTACTAGGCTAAATAACCACAGATACAGTCTTGATTACTAGTGTAAATAACCACAATTCCCGCACTTCATGCCCTTCAGTCTTTTTAACTCACAGATACATGTTTACAGTTTTAGAGTTACACCAACTGATATCAAGGATTTAAAAGCAACAACAGCGGCCACAAAATCAAGACAAAATTTCTGACCTAGGTACGAAATTAGAACAGAACAAGCTGTACAAATGATTCACACAACCTAACACGTTTTAGAAGAAGGAAGACCTACCAGTAAGGGAACACTGTGAGAGGAGGAAGCAGAGGAGGGCACTGATGCTCTGTATCGCACGTGAGAGGTGGACGAGGATGAGGATGAGGCTTCCATCTGAATGAAGCTGTGGAACTAAATACAATCTCTGCAGGAGTAATGTGAGCTGAGAGTTAGATTGGGATGTGAAAGAAAGCTGCAACAAGAAATTAAGACAATAACAAATATTTACCTGAGCAAGCCCTTCGCACTGTGTGAGTTTATCAGCTTGAGAGTTTCGGTCAGTGTGGGATCTATTCGAGGATTAGGGGCAATTGGGGATAATTTTATGATTATATTCAAGGGGTTAATGTGAGACATGCAGTGGACGCTGAGTGTGTAACGTGTCTTCTTGGATGGGTCGGTGAGGATTAATGGCGCTAGGTGAGGGAGAGACTTTGACAAATGGGTCGGTGAAGGGAGTTATGATGGTTGTGGGTGAGATAAATGAAGCTGGAGCGTGTTGGTCATCCGGGTAAAGGAAGTGAAGAGATGGAGAGGAAGAGAGGAGACAACACCCAAAAGGTCTGACCAGGTGGGCCATACAGTATTCCCTCTTTTTACGCAATTGCCACCGAGTTTAGTTTTTGTTGTTTAAAAACAGCCCGCAGGTGATTTCAAAATCAGTTGTTTAAAAATGATTTTTTGAGACATGTTTTTCAAACACTAGTGTTTACGGCTGGCTGACCAAACACGTTTGTTGGGTTTTGGACACTAGTGTTCAGTGTTTAAACACTGAACACTAGTGTTTAAAAAGGGCGACCAAACGGGCTCTTAATTTCTTGCCTCTTCTTCTCCCCAGCGTGTCCAACACGCCTAAGCCAACTAACCCCCAATAACTCATGCTGACCGAAAGAAAGTTAAGAAACGTGAAAGACAAACTATTAAGTATGCGTTTGGATATCGCTTATTTTGCTGAAAATTGAAAACTGAAAACTAAAAACTAAAAAAAAAATATATTTTTTTTTTACTGTTTGCTACAGTAAATATCACTGTTCATTGGTCTAAAATCACTGTTCATGACCAATAAACATTGACATATGCGGTGCTTAAAAAAAAAACGCTAAAAACATGAAAACACGGCAAACGTGCCGCGTTCCCAAACAGAGCTTTAAATGAGCATGTCTATTACTAGTGGACTGGACCATGGTGCAGTGCATCCAACAATAATAATTTGACAGTTATTAATGTTTTTTTTTTAATTTATTTTTTACATTTAGTTAAATTAATCACACGCTAGCACGCTTTGTTATTAATTACTCCAAATTTGTTAGGAATAGGTGAGGATTCCATATACTCTCCATCTAAGTTGGTCTTTTGATATCTGGGAGTGCGAGAAGCCTTTTCAGACCACAGATATGGATATTTCCCTAACAATAGTTATCCCAACATTACTGTCGTTTTTGCTTTTCATCATAGACCTTGGAGAAGGCCATAATTGGTGTCCCGAACCGAAACGGTGTGGAGACCACGGCCCAGACATCCGATTTCCTTTCCAACTCATCAAAGACAGGCAGCCAGACCACCACGGTGGCTTTGATCTCTACTGCAATGATAAAAATGATACCGTGCTTGAGCTGTCAACTTCGGTAAAATCCTTTGTTAAAAACATTGATTACAAATCTCAGTTAATTGAAGTAACTGACTCAGATGGCTGCTTTCCACGGAAAATCCAGGGACTCAAACTCAATTTATCTTCTTCGTCTTTCCAATTCAAAAATGATCTTTCTGACTATGCCCTTTTCAAATGTCCGCCAGATACAGAATCTTCTTATTATCTGATTCCTTGTCTTAGTAGCTTTTCAACCTCAGTTTATGCTTTTCCTTCGGAGAGAGACATCGACGACTTGTCCATATTATCATGTACAAAGATGTATAGCGTTTCATCAGTTCCATTTTATATATAGCGTTCTCATTCTCTTCAACTGACGTGGTCCGGATCGGAGTGCGGAAGCGGTGAAGTGAAAGGCAAGAACTGTAGATTCGAGAAAAATAGCACTGATGTGAGAACTGAGTGCAGAGACAAAGGTACGTACCGTATTATTTCTACCCAATTTCCACTTCTATAATCACACAAGTTCTTCACGTTTCAAGCCAACATGTATTTGATTTTATCAACCTCAAGTTTATAAATGCTCTGCGACGGTAATTTCCTGTAACCAGTCATGGGGTGCTAAGTTGTGTCTCAATTGTTATGAATCAGCCCCCAGGTCACCAGTCATGTTCCACCGCGTCGCTGGTGGCTTCAAGGAACCCACCCCATCACAGCTGGTCATCCATTCTTCTTCCTTCTTCTTCGTTCCGTATCGTCCTCTGTTTCTTCCTTTTATTTTCTGTGTTGTCTGCCCGTATGAGCTTCACTGCTTTGTTAGTTAATTTGTTTTGTGTCATTTTTTAATTATATTTTTTTATAACATTAATTATATCTTCTTGTTTCTGAACTTCAAGTGATTATCAAATTTTTTTTCAACTTATTCCCTTTATTAATTTGTGCTTATGGGATTGAAGTGTATTTTTTAGTTAAATGGCCAAATGACTCAATTTTAAGTGGAGAATCTAAAGAACAGTAATTAAAGTATTGTACCTAAGTCTTGTCCATATATATATATTAGAAATTTTAAAACAATACTAAAATAGGCTGGTGTTTCTGATAAACATAGTGGAACGCAGTCCAAAATGGTACTCATAACATTAGACCACTCATTCTTACGGTGTAATTTTTCCTTCCAACCAAAATAACATTATTTTAGAAATCGGCTTGTCTCACAAGGAAAATTATCTATAAAGCAATGTAGTGCTCCTCTGTCTCACATGATTGATGGATCTCACTATAAATTTAATTAGTATTTAGTAAGACTCACTATTATGTGTTAGGAGGAGGTATAAATTATACTTTGCCTAATACTGAATAATTACTACATGTGTCTCAAAAGAATTTGAATAGATTGGTAGCTCATCAGTTGGTACCAAACCTTGGGATATCAACATAAAATTTAGCTAAAGTTTAATGCAAGTGTGGTTAATTGATTAATTAAGGAAAATCCATTGCTTAGCACATTAGACCTCTTAACATCCTAAACATGAAAACAAAGTTAGAATGCAATATTACCTTGCTAATAAGAATAATTATTTAGTATTTTAGGAGTACAATAGCATGGTACTTTACTACTTTACTAAATACTTACTCGTGTCTCAAAAGAACTTGAATAAGCTTGTAGCCCATCAGTTGGAACCAAACTTTGCGATATCAACATAAATTTTAGCTAAAAATATTAGCATATGTAGGTAATTGTTTAATTGAGGAAAACTCGTTGCTAAGAACATTAGACCTCTTAAAAGCCTAAACATGAACTCAAAGTCTAAATGTAATATTACCTTACTAATAAGAGTAATTATTTAGTGTTTAAGGAGTACCACGACTTGGTACTTCCTCATCTCACATAATAATTAATCCTACTAATTAAAATTTATGATGGAATCTATCATTCATGTAAGAGAAGAGAGTATCACGTCGCTGTATTCTAACAGTACCATATTATTTTTCTACTAATAGTGATAGAAATTTTACACACAATTACTTTTTATTTTCTCTTTTGATATGTGTAATAAAAAGCTGATCATATTAAAATATTTTACAGGTACATTAACTAAAATAGTGATAATTGGTGAGTTTTCTGTTGGCCATTTTTGAAAATTTACAGTAAATTATTTTTTGTTTTCTAGACTCAAGAATATGTTTAACATGCAGGTTCCATCTTGGGGTCATTTGTTTTGTACTAGTAATCTATGCACTCTACCACGTCTATCGCTATGACAAAACAGAGAAAGAAAATCAAGCTAGGATTGAAATGTTTTTTGAGGATTACAAAGCTCTCAAGCCCACAAGGTACTCATATAACGATGTTAAAAGAATTACAAATCAATTTACTGGGAAGTTAGGACAAGAGGCCTATGGAACAGTGTTCAAAGGAAAATTTTCAAATGAAATCCATGTAGCCGTGAAGATCTTGAACAGTTCCAAGGGCAATGGGGAAGAATTCATAAATGAAGTAGGAACAATGGGTAGAATCCACCATGTTAATGTGGTTCGCTTGGTTGGCTTTTGTGTTGATGGATTTATAAGAGCTCTAGTCTATGAGTTCTTACCAAATGATTCACTAGAGAAGTTCATTTCCTCAATAGATTCTAATCGTTTTCTTGGTTGGGAAAAACTACAAGACATTGTTCTCGGCATAGCAAAAGGAATTGAATATCTTCACCAAGGATGTGATCAACGAATCCTCCATTTTGATATTAAACCTCATAATATTTTGCTAGACCAAAATTTTAATCCAAAAATTTCTAATTTTGGTCTGGCCAAGTTGTGTGCAAAAGATCAAAGCACAGTGTCCATGACCATAGCTAGGGGGACCATGGGTTACATTGCACCCGAAGTGTTCTCTAGGAACTTTGGGAGCGTGTCTTACAAATCAGATGTTTATAGTTTTGGAATATTGTTGCTTGAAATAGTTGGAGGTAGGAAAAATGTTGACCTAACCGTGGAGAACACAAGCCAAATATATTTCCCAGAATGGATCTACAATTTGTTAGAGCAAAAAGAAGACCTACGAGTCTATGTTGGGGATAATGAAGATGCTAAAATTGCAATGAAACTTGCAATTGTGGGACTCTGGTGCATCCAGTGGCACCCAGTGGATCGTCCTTCAATGAAAGTTGTGGTCCAAATGTTGGAAGGAGAAGGAGATAAGTTAACCATGCCTCCTAATCCCATTGCACCTACAGGCCCTACAAGAATCAATGTAAGTATGCCTGCTAGGCGTTTGAACTAGGAGTTAGAACTCATCCTAGAATTAGAGTAGGAGTCCTCAACAATCATAAAAGTTGCAATCATTTTGTACTCAAGGATTGAAATTATTAACTTTGCGGTCAATGTAGGGACGTCAAGTTTTCTTATATCAGGTTTAAGCAAAATTATACTTATAAAAATGTATTGCTTAATTCCTATTGAGATAGTAAAGAATATACAGTTAATTTTTTGTTGTTTATAAATGTCTTTATATTTATTTTTATAAAATTTCATAGTTTCGTAGAATAAGGCTTTATTTCCTTATTTTAGATAGGTTTTAAGAGAATTTGAGTCAAACTTGAGCCGCTTATAAGATTTGTTTAAGAATATATTTTTGCTAAATTTTTATTTTTAGCTTAATTCGGTGCTTAACCTGAATGAAGTTTCCCGAACTAGGACTTATGCTAAATTAAACATGAACCGATAGCAAGAGGAGAGGTATCTGCCTAAATATTGGCTGCCCCAATGTTGCAATACTGTGTTTTTTTTTTTTTTTTAGTCTTTTTCTTTATATTCATGTTTACAATTTTTCTATACATAATTGCATTTTAACCATTAAAATTGTTTGTGTCTAAAAAATTGGAATGCATTGTATTGATTTAGTACATGTGAAACAATTAATCTCTTTTCTTTTTTCTTTTTTGGTTTGGTAATGTTTTGTTTTGTATTGTCTGTTACTATATCTGGATTCCATAGATAGAAAATAAAGAGTATAGTTTTAATGGTTCCGGTTTTTTTTTTTTTTTTTTTTTTTTTAAATCTAAGGCGAACTAACCTTTCTCCTAGCCTCCTCCACAATAAAAATCATTTAATGCATTGATGTTAATGTTATGGTATTTGTTCATCAATATTAGCCCAATTGAAGGAGCTTTCTTAATGGACCAGCTTATAAATAGTTTTTTTTTCTTAAGAAGAGTCAAATAAAGAAGTTAATAATTGATTAAGGTAAGGGAGTCATTAATTAACACATGGCAGCCATTTTAAAACGGATTCTCCCCCCATCAAAACATTCATTTGCCTCCTTTTGTATTTAAAACCCACTGATTTAATTTTTTTTAATATAAATTTTGAATTGCTCTCTTTCCACCCCATAAGTCACCAAATTACAAATAGAATTGGAAACTCCCTTTGAGTTTACTTTTTTCTTTTCTTCCCCCTCAACTTCTTTGCTTTTCAGCTACAAATTTTATGGTTTGTGCTATATATATATATATATATATATATATATATATATATTTTTTTTTTTTTTTTACGATGTCGTAATACATTGTTTCTTTTTTCTTTTTTCCAATTGTGAATTGTTAGTCTATTTCTTTATATTCATGTTTAAATTTTCCCTATACATAATTGCATTTTAACCATTAAAATAGTCTAAAAAATTGGAATGCGTTTTATTAATTTAGTACATGATCATATCCCTCCCATTTATTTATTTTATTTTCTGAATGGATGTTATTTGTTCTATTTATGTTTACTATATAAATTCTTGCTAATTTTCTTTAGTCTCATCTAAATCTATGCTATCTTCTAACTTCTTAGGACACTTTGGAAGAAGAAACAAAGTCTTCTACATTTTATGATCGATAGGTATGGAGCACATGGTGTTCCTCTTTTTCTTTGTATTTGAGATTATAACTTAGCTCTGTATGGTTTTCTCATTAATTTTATGACGTAAATAACTTTACGGCAAGTCATACATACTAATGTATTTTTTTTTAGATCTAATCTCTGATTCTTACCATTTATCATCTCAGAAAAACAAATTCTTACCAATTATAATTTTTAAGGAAACAACTCTAGGATGCTTACAATGATTAACTATTGCCTTTTATTTTCCATGATAATACTAATATCCATTACTCTTACTATATATATATATATATATATATATATATATATATATATAGACACACACACACACACACAAACACCCATATATGCAACTTAGCAGTTACAAATACAATTTTTAATTACCAAAATATACAAGGTCTCTTCCTCTTCTCTAACCTTTCCCCCCCCCCCCCCCCCACAACACTTATTTTAAATATATATATATATATATATTCTCTTTTTATCTCTTTTAAAACCAATAAGCTTAGTATTTGTGATGGAAAAATTTCAATTATCAATACATGTTTGTTTTTTTATATCTACTACATATCTCTCTCTCTCTCTCTCTCTCTCTCTCTCTATCTCTCTCTCTCTCATTTAGATTTCTCTATAATCTTGACATTCTATTTGTTTTAATGCTTTATGATAGGCATTTTACAAGTTCTAGAAGTTCTTGGATTAATTAGAATGGAGAAAGTTAATATATGAAGATTGATAAGTATTGTCAAGATAATAACAATAGTTTTTTTATGTCAGTAAAGCAATTTAAATATCATAGCTTAAATGATAAATGGTTGTTAGGTTGTCTATATGCTGCTATTACTAATCAAATTCTCTTACATTATTTCACTTTTTGTATTACTAAAATTTTTTGTACTTTCACATAGGTCACACTTTTTAGCAAGTTTTCTTGATTATATATATATATATATATATATATAGTCATCTACTTGGATGAGTTCCTTAGCAATTCTACAATCATCAATGCATTACTCTTGCAGTATAATTATAGATTATTGCATTGTTTGTTGACACATGATAATTTATAATTCAAGATCTTTTCCTACTATTTTCTTGGCTAATTTGTTAAAATTTAGAAATTTCTTTTTTCACGATCATTGGTTTATATGTTGTGAGTTGGACTAAAGTTAAAGACCTGGGAGAAATCAAACAAGATACAGTTGTATAACTACTACATGAATCTTTTAGAGAACATGAGTATTAAATGTATAAATTTCTCAATAGCTTAACATAATGAGGTGATTCCATGGTATAAAAAAACAAATATGGACATGTATAAACAATTATATCATGAATACGTTTGCTTTTATCTACCCCTTTTATGTTCTTTATTGATTGACTAAAATCAGCTACACATTTAGCTTCATCTCAAAAGAAAAAAAAAATACTACACATTTAGCTTCCTTAGTTTTTCAAAATTTTTAATTGTGTGTAAAGAAAAAATATAAATCAATATATGTTTTGGGGAGAATTTTTTTTGTAATAGTTGATTCTCATATATGAGTTTAGTGATTATCGAAATATAAATTGTTATTACTTTGTTTAATAGTTCTTATGCGAAAAAATGAAAAAAAAAAGTTTGGATAAATTGCTCATTAACTTCTCCAAAAATGCAAAATAATGTTAGCTTTCATATGAAATCATCAAGATTCATTTTCATGGTCTAATTAAAATTATACATTCTCTTTTTTTTTTCTTTTTTTTTTTATTGTGTTACATTTTGGTGCATATCTCACTATATTATAACATATTACAAAATATTTTGTCATATATAATAATTAAAAATAAAACGCAACATATTTCCTTGGCAAAAAAAAATATATATACAAAAAATCAAGATATAGACTTCTTTAGTTACAGAATATATGTTATAGTGTAATCACATTATTGTGAGATGGGTTTAGGACTATTATTTATAAGTCTTAAACACTGTTTTCATTTTTTACTTAACATAAAAGAATATATGTCAAAATTTTCTGTATATCGCGCAGGTCTACGACTAATAAGTCATAAAAGTGACATAACTATCAATACCCTATATATAAAGAGAACTACATCCAGCATAAACAAAACGTAGGGCCAATAATGGGCATGGGCCTACAAATTCTTTCTTTTAAGTTGCACTATTGAGGTGAAATATGGCGAGTTAGCGAAGAGGTTCTTCTTCTTCTTCTTTTTGGGAGTTAAAAATGACATAGTGAAGTGGTTCTTCTTAGTTATATGTAGATTGTGTAGTCTGTGGTTTTGATGTATTTTTGTTGTGGCAATCTAAATTTTTTTATTTCACTCATGGTGCAGATTAGTAGTATTGAGGGGCATTTTTTTTTAGTCTAATGAAGTACAAAGTGAATAATAACAAAGTTTTTTTTTAAATAAAAAATTTTAAGTGTCAAGTTGCTGTATTAAGGTATGTATACATGTATGTAGAAAGTATTTTTGGTTATTAAATGCTATCAACATCCTTTTATTTGAATACTTGAATATTTATTTTTGACATAGGAAATGTTCTGATTTCCAATTTTTAGAAATGTTGTACAGAGAGGTTGGTGTATATCTAAACAATTTTGTTTATTACTAGATCAGACAAATTTTCAAGATCCTTGAAGTTTAAGAAGAATATCTATGGTAAATCTGAGGTGAGTTTGTTTTCTGGCCGTTGATGTGTAGTAAAACTTGTTTCCTTCTTTTTCATGGACCTTGCTTGCTGTTCCTTATCATCGTATCTCATTAAGTTCATTTTGTTTTTCAAATTTGTGTAATATTTCTGATAGCATATGTGAATAGGTAGAGTGGCAAGATGTTGATGACTCACACTTACCACCATTGCATTTCAACATATCACATACCTCTTCTTTAATAGCCTGTGGAGTGACTCTGAATTCACCAATAAGTATTCTGTATATCCATGGGCCACATGTACCTTCTGCATGTGCGATCATTATGTTCTCTTTTGATTTTGTTTTATCTATTTATTGATCTGTCTGTTGCATTGAAGAAACACTGACGTTAGGCTAATATGATTCACTTTTCTTATTGTAGATTGGTATTGATGTGGAAGAGAAGCAATGGAAGTTAAAGAATAACATCTTAGCATTTGCTCAAAGGTACTTTACTCCTTATGAAGTGGAACTTCTAGCTGCTATTTCTGACCCTGAATTTCAGCGTCAGGAGTTTTTAAAATTATGGACTTTACTCCTTGTGTGAATATTGATTTACATCAAGTACTTTCAGTTCATGGTTATAGTTGGATGAAAATCTGATAAATCCTGATAAAGAGTTTCTTAATAAGTTCTGCTGCAAATGCATGGGATGTTGTAAAGTTTGGTAGCATACAATTTTGTCTACATTGCTATAAGACAATAGACTTATTCCATTCCATCTTCAAGCAGTAATTCTAGTAGAAAATTCTTAACATGTTAGAAAGTTTTACCATAGACAGTTCAATGTTGGACACTCAGCAGAAGTTTCAACTTTAAAGAAACTAGGATGGACTACCCATACTCTTAATAAAAGCAAAAATAGAAAAAAACACTCTTTGAATGCATGATGCACTGGAAAAATAGATGTTTCAAATTTCTTTGGATTTCATAAATATGTGCGTGGACAATTCCTTCTGGAACTTTTGTGAGAAAATTGGGAGCAGCCTAAACCATGAAAATGGGGTTGTGGGAGAGCAATACAAGCATTGTGCTGCTCAGCGAAGCAGTCTATATGTGTTTTTATTATTTGGGGATTTCTTCTTATGTGGCAAGCATATGCCTGCATGTCAGTCTACTGGGTTCATATATGTTGACAAGTCCAGCTTGTTTACCAGATTTTCTTTTATTTTCTTTGTATGTGATCAAAATATAAGATTTGTTCTTTCTATGTATATAGTAAATTGGGGTATATCAGAGAAAAGAAAGAAGCGTCTAAAATATTGTCCTAGAATTTACACGCTTTATAGATTCCACATGTAAATAATGCAAGGCAGTATGCATTTGAGCGCTGGATATAGTGGAGTACACATACAATCTAACATGAACTCAAGAAAATACAATTATAGAATGATTTGAGTTTTGAGGCCAATGAGCACTGGCTCAAAGGGCACCTCCTCCTGAATAGGAGTTGAGATTGCAAGTTCAAGACTCATTGGGTGCGTGTGTAAATTACCATCAACAAAAGGAAAAAATAATTGATTGAGCTTTGAGTGGTTAATGTAATATTTGTTTTCCTAAAGCTGTTTATTAAAGATATGGATCAAACTTTCAGGAGGCAAATGTGAAAGCATTGGGGAGAGGCTTCTCTGCTGCACCGTTTAAGACCTTCACGATTTAATTTAGGACTGCTATAGAAGGGCATCTTTCTGACCCTAGAGATTCTGAGGTATCTGGTTTGAACTTAAGACAAAGTTAATTGTAAATTCCAATGCTTTCAAGATAGTATGCTAGTTAGAGTAAAGTCAACTTTTGTTGCATAGACATGTAGTAGTCTGCGTAGCTGGCTATGAGATTGTTTAGGTGGATGCTAGGATATTACTGATATGCCAATCCCTCAGTGGTGGAGCCAGGAATTTTGAATTGAGGGGGCAGAACTATTCTGTCAAGATAAACTCAATAGACACTTCCCTAAAAAAATCCACATAACATATATGTGTGTATGAAAATATAAATATAAATTTTCTTATTCTAAAGTAAGTTATGTACATCTACACAAAATTATCAACTTTAATATCTATGTATACACACAACTAGACTGAATCCCTCTCATCCTAGTGAATTGAGTCGTTCATGTTATTATAATATTGATCCACCCCCCCCCCTCCCCAAAAAAAAGAATTGCACAGGCAATTTTTCTTTTAAAAGGTGTCTGAAATCTCGTGGGTGACTAGGTTCGTCCGTCCACCCGTAGGTAGGAAGACTTAGAATTTTAACCAAGACACTTCTGGGTGACTTAGTTCGTCCGTCCACCCGTAGGCAGGAAGACTTAAAATTTTGTCCAAAGCACTCGTAAGTGACTTGATTCGTCCTTCCACCTATAGGTAGAAAGAATTAGAATTATGTCCAAGGCACTCGTGAGTGGCTTGGTTCGTCCTTCCTCCAGCAGGTAGGAAGACTTAGAATTTTGGCCAAGGCACTTATGGATGACTTGGTTCGTCTGTCCACTCGTCAGTAGGAAGACTTAGAATTCTACCCAAGGCACTTGTGGGTGACTTGGTTTATCCTTCCACTCGTAGGTCGGAAGAAATAGAATTTTGACCAAGGCACTTATGGGTGACTTGGTTCATCCGTCCACCCGTAGGTAGGATGATTTAGAATTCAGACCAAGGCACTTGTGGGTGACTTGGTTCATCTTTCCACCCGTAGGTCAGAAGACTTTGAATTTTAACCGAGGCACTTATGGGTGACTTGGTTTGTCCGTCCACCCGTCGGTCGGAAGACTTAGAATTCTATCCAAGGCACTTGAGGGTGACTTGGTTTGTCCGTCCACCCATCGGTAGGAAGACTTAGAATTCTATCCAAGGCACTTGTGGGTGACTTGGTTCATCCTTTCACTCGTAGGTCGGAAGACTTAGAATTTTGACCAAGGCACTTATGGGTGACTTGTTTTGTCCGTCCACCCGTCAATAGGAAGACTTAGAATTCTATCCAAGGTACTTGTGGGTGACTTGGTTCATCCTTCCACCCGTAGGTCAGAAGACTTAGAATTTTGTCCAAGACACTTATGGTTGACTTGGTTCGTTCGTCTACCCGTAGGTAGGAAGACTTAAAATTCTAACCAAGGCATTTGTGGGTGACTTGGTTCATCCTTCCACTCGTATGTCGGAAAACTTAGAATTTTGACTAAAGCACTTGTCGGTGACTTGGTTCGTCCGTCCACTTGTTGGTAGGAAGACTTAGAATTCTATCCAAGACACTTGTGGGTGACTTGGTTCATCCTTCCACTCGTAGGTCGGAAGTCTTAGAATTTAGACCAAGGCATTTGTGGGTGACTTGGTTCGTCCGTCCACCCGTAGGTAGAAAGACTTAGAATTTTAACCAAGACACTTCCTGGTGACTTAGTTCGTCCGTCCACCCATAGGTAGGAAGACTTAGAATTCTGACCAAGGCACTTGTAGGTAACTTGGTTCATACTTCCTCCCGTACGTCGGATGACTTAGAATTTTGACGAAGGCACTTGTTGGTGACTTGGTTTGTCCGTCCACCTGTAGGTAGGAAGACTTAGAATTTTGACCAAGGCACTTGTGGGTGACTTGGTTCATCCGTCCACCCGTAGGTAGGAAGACTTAGAATTTTGACCAAGGCACTTCTGGGTGACTTAGTTCGTCCGTCCACCCGTAGGGAGGAAGACTTAAAATTTTGTCCAAGGCACTCGTAAGTGACTTGGTTCGCCCTTCCACCCGTAGGTAGAAAGAATTAGAATTTTGTCCAAGGCAGTCGTGAGTGGCTTAGTTCGTCCTTACACCAATAGGTAGGAAGACTTAGAATTTTGACCAAGGCACTTATGGGTGACTTGGTTCATCCGTCCATCCGTCGGTAGAAAGACTTAGAATTCTATCCAAGGCACTTGTGGGTGACTTGATTCATCCTTCCACCCGTTGGTCAGAAGACTTAGAATTTTGACCAAGGCACTTTTGGGTGACTTGGTTCGTCCGTCCACTCGTAGGTAGGAAGACTTAGAATTCTGACCAAGGCACTTGTAGGTGATTTGGTTCAACCTTCCACCCGTAGGTCGGAAGATTTAGAATTTTGACTAAGGCACTTGTTGGTGACTTGGTTCATCCGTCCACCCGTAGGTAGGAAGACTTAGAATTCTATCCAAGACACTTCCAGGTGACTTAGTTCATCCTTCCACCCATAGGTCAGAAGACTTAGAATTTTGACTAAGGAATTTGTGGGTGACTTGGTCCGTCTGTCCACCCGTAGGTAGGAAGACTTAGAATTCTGACCAAGGCACTGGTGAGTGACTTGGTTCATCCTTCCACCTGTAGGTCAGAAGACTTAGAATTTTGACTAAGGTACTTGTTGGTGACTTGGTTCATCCGTCCACCCGTAGGTAGGAAGACTTAGAATTTTAACCAAGGCACTTCTGGGCGACTTAGTTTGTCTGTCCACCCGTAAGTAGGAAGACTTAAAATTTTGTCCATGGCACTCGTAAGTGAGTTGGTTCGTCCTTCCACCTGTAGGTAGAAAGAATTAGAATTTTGTCCAAGGCACACGTGAGTGGCTTGGTTCGTCCTTCCACCAGTAGGTAGGAAGACTTAGAATTTTGACTAAGGCACTTAAGGGTGACTTGGTTTGTCCGTCCACCCGTCGGTAGGAAGACTTAGAATTTTATCCAAGGCACTTGTAGGTGACTTGGTTCATCCTTCCACCTGTAGGTTGGAAGACTTTGAATTTTGACCAAGGCACTTATCAGTGTCTTGGTTCGTTCGTCCAGCCGTGGATAGGAAGACTTAGAATTCTGACCAAGGCACTTATGGGTGACTTGGTTCATCCTTCCACCCGTATGTCGGAAGACTTAGAATTTTGACCAGGGCACTTGTTGGTGACTTGGTTCGTCCGTCCACTCGTTGGTAGGAAGACTTAGAATTCTATCCAAGGCTCTTGTGGGTGACTTGGTTTGTCCATCCACCCATCGGTAGGAAGACTTAGAATTCTATCCAAGGCACTTGTGGGTGACTTGGTTCATCCTTCCACCCATAGGTCAGAAGACTTAGAATTTTGACTATGGCACTTATAGGTGACTTGGTTTGTCCATCCACCCGTCGGTAGGAAGACTTAAAATTCTATCTAAGGCACTTGTGGGTGACTTGGTTCATCTTTGCACCCGTAGGTCAGAAGACTTAGAATTTTGACCAAGGCACTTATGGGTGACTTGGTTTGTCCCTCCACTCGTCGGTAGGAAGACTTAGAATTCTATCCATGGCACTTATGGGTGACTTGGTTCATCCTTCCACTCGTAGGTCGGAAGACTTAGAATTTTGATTAAGGCACTGATGGGTGACTTGTTTTGTCCATCCACCCGTCGATAGAAAGACTTAGAATTCTATCCAAGGCACTTATGGGTGACTTGGTTCATCCTTCCACCCATAGGTTGGAAGACTTAGAATTTTGACCAAGGCACTTATGGGTGACTTGGATCGTCCGTCCACCCGTAGGTAGGAAGACTTAAAATTCTGACCAAGGCATTTGTGGGTGACTTGGTTCATCCTTCCACCCGTATGTCGGAAGACTTAGAATTTTGACTAAGGCACTTGTTGGTGACTTGGTTCGTTCGTCCACCTGTTGGTAGGAAGACTTAGAATTCTATCCAAGACACTTGTGGGTGACTTGGTTCATCCTTCCACCCATAGGTCGAAAGACTTTGAATTTTGACCAAGGCACTTTTGGGTGACTTGGTTCATCTGTCCACCCGTAGGTAGGAAGACTTAGAATTTTAATCAAGGCACTTCTGGGTGACTTAGTTCGTCCGTCCGCTAGTAGGTAGGAAGACTTAAAATTTTGTACCTATGCACTCGTAAGTGACTTGGTTTTTTCTTCTACCCGTAGGTAGGAAGACTTAGAATTTTGTCCATGGCATTTGTTGGTGGCTTGGTTCGTCCGTCCACCCGTTGGTAGGAGGACTTAGAATTTTGACCAAGGCACTTGTGGGTGACTTGGTTTGTCCTTTCACCCGTAGGTAGGAAGACTTAGAATTTTAACCAAGGCACTTGTTGGTGACTTGGTTCGTCCGTCTACTCGTAGGTAGGAAGACTTAGAATTTTAACCAAAGCACTTGTGGGTGACATGGTTTGTCTTTCCATTCGTGGGTAGGACTTAAATTTTGGATGAGAATCAGGTGCCGTTGGCATCCTTGATCGTTGGTATCCTTGGTTGTCGATCCATCCCATTAGGATAAGGATTAGGTGCCCGTCGACTTCCTTTTGTAGTGTTTGACCATGAGGTCTTGTTGAAGTGTTGACATTTGTCATATGCCTTTACGTGGGATTGGGCATCCTTTTGCACGGTAGGCCACTGGTACACTGCCCCTGAGACGCCTGATGCCCAAATTTTCAACCTTCGGGACGTGTTGTAGTCCTTTGGAAGCGTCCCATTCTTAAGGTATTTTTCCAATCAATACATGCTTGTATCACTTGTATTTCCAATTCCTTAGTGACGACCAATAGTCATGTGTTCGGTAGATGTAGCTTTAGCCAGTCGATCAACATGTTTTTTTTCTTCCTTTGGGACTTGTACAGATTTCGCTGCAAAATTTTGATCTGTCCATCTCTTGACAAGGCTAAGGTACTCCATTCACTCTCCTTTGGTTTTGTAGTCTTCGTTGATAACAACTTGGGATACACTATGGATGACGATTGATGAGGTCTCGGCTACTTTGGCTAAGTCGAGTCCCATTAGTACAACTTCGTACTTAGCTTCAGTATTGGCCATTGGGAACTAGAGTTGGATGGGGCACTCTATGACATCCTTTTCAAAAGATTGTAGGACTACCCCGATCCTTCCAGCATGTCTGTTGGATGATTCATCCGCTCAAACCTTCCATAGGGCTGCCCCTCTGCCTTCTGCCTTGTACGTCATAAATTTTGTGACAAAGTCAGCAAATGCTTGGGCTAAGGCTAACTTCTCGATGGGGGGATATCTTTCTTCCGCTCCCCTAAGCACTCGACTGGTGTAATACATACGGGTAATTATACACGATCCTTCTTTTGGATGAGAGCTGAACTAACAACCGTGGGGGATACGGCCAAGTAGAGGGAAAGCTCTTCATTAGGTTCGGATGGATTGAGGAGTGGTGGAGATGTGAAGTATGCCTTCAGTTCCTTAAATGCTCTCTGGCATTCGTCAGTCCACTCAAATGCTTTCATCTTGGTCGTCACTTTCTTGGTGATCGTCCGTCGGGGGATGGCCGTTGTTGCGTTCACTGTTGCCCTATTCATCATTTTAATGGTTCAAATACTATTCATTCCACTAGCGTAACTTTTGCTTCAGCAAACTCTCTAAGGAGTTGGGCGGTTTTCGGTCTTTTGGTTGATGGTAGCCATTGATCGTTTGGACTATGCAACTTTTTTGTCTTTGGAGCAATGATATGGCTGATCACTCATTCCCCACAGACGGCGCCAACTGATGGTGCACAAAATCATCAGTAAGTTGATCGTCCATATATGTGTCAATGGGTGCACTTGAAGAACAAAAGAGAAGAACCAATCAAAGGGCATTGGTGGGGTACCGGCCAACGACCCTCCGAAGGTTAAATTAGAAGAGAGCTCCAAAATTGCTAAAGAGTATGAGTTTTAGAGAAATTGTGCATACCTTTGTGAGATAGGGTTTTGGGGGTTATATAGTGGTGTAGATTTGACTTTAATTTCGTAAGGAGGAAGGCATTTCATTATGGGGAGAACTCTCCATCAAATTTTCGGATTTTTCGGGAAGGTTTTCCATGTAGATGACCCTTAATTACAATTGGGCGTAGGGTGCAAGGCTTTTCCATATCAGGATTCTAGATGAGCACTTCCAGCAACGTGGGACCATGTAAGTATCGTGCGTCCCCCTTTATTGGGTCCATCCGCTTGGGGTCCGTTCCCTTTGTTGGGTTCGTCCGCCTGAGGTCCATCCATATTGAGGTCCGTCTAACTGAGGTTTTGCTTCATCTAGATCCGTTTGCACACAGAAATGTGTTCGTCAGTCTTGCTATGTAGTCAGCTTTGTAGGTCTAAAAATACCCTTATTAGTTTCAATTATGAGGAAGAAAGAAATGTGGATCTATGTTTTGGAAAAAAATATACCTATAAGAGTTTAATTGCATACATTTGTATAGTCATAAACAAAGTATACTTAGTTACAACTTGGTCTACTAGTTCTCACACTATCACTTAAAAAAAAAAAAATTATTGCATTGTGTTTTCATACATATCTCACTATATATAATACCTTACTACAAAAAACTTATAATTTAAAACATAATTTAAAACAATACATATTGAACTTTTAAAAATATACAATCTAATATATTAATTCAATAATTATCTAATAAAAAATAATCATATCTGTAAGGACACGACTTCGGCGTACCAGCCTAATGGAGAATGGACCAGCCCAAAGGCCCGACAATAATGAATTTGTAGAGAAAAAATGGGAAACGAGAACTGGGCTAGAATGGAATAAACAAACAACCAGGTAGATTTTGGCCCAAGAAAGGGTAGAATGCAGGATTTAATTCAATAAAACGTCCTCGGCTATGGTCCGAGGAGATTATGTTCGATTTAGTTATTCTTAGTGTTTACACAAGCTTTTTTAGACTTTTTTTTTTTTCTCCCCCTTCCCTGAAGGAGACCTCTACATTATATAGCTCTTTCTAAATCATCTACACCTTACACTTGTCGATTGTTTAAGCCTCCACTTGAGTACCTATCCCATCATGTATCTTTTTTGGTCTCCTTAGAGTTACGGTGACCGAGATTACACTGTTCAGGGGTCTTCTCCACATAAATGTGGCCAGGAGAGTAGGTGCAGCACATTTAATGCGGTGGTGGCAGCCTTTTCCTTAGATATTTTAGGGAATCCCACTCATTAGGGGTTAGGTCTACTCCTCGGACGTCCTTATCCGTTCCAAAACGTACTAACACATTCGGGGAGTCCGTGCATTTACTTTTCGTCTCCTCGGATCTAGCTCCATCCTCGGACATGACTGGGCCTAATGGGCGTCTTTGGGCCTTTACCCTTGTAAGGCCCAACGTGAGATCTTGGGATTCCAAGTGTTGCATGGCCTA
Source organism: Lithocarpus polystachyus (assembly GCA_033629205.1). NCBI lineage: Eukaryota > Viridiplantae > Streptophyta > Magnoliopsida > Fagales > Fagaceae > Lithocarpus > Lithocarpus polystachyus. The sequence goes on from CM066168.1 coordinate 45,984,253, forward strand.
GTGCATGATCCTAGGCCCCTGTGCCCACAATAGCCCCTCAAAACTCTGACTTTTTCCCTCCTGTCCGAGGAGAAAAGGAGAGTTTTGATTTGCTAAAGGTGCACCAGTTTGTTCGTGGGCTTGCTTGTACCAGATTGCCACTTCGTGCGCTTTGTGAGTAATATCGACGCTTCGAAAATCGCGGACCAGCATTGATTGTTCTAGGCGGTGTTATGTCGTGTCCATCGAAAGGTGAGGGATGGATCCAACGGTGGACATTTTATTTAAAGATTTGAGCGGGATAACTTCCGCTCCTTCTATAAATAGCCACCTAAGGGAAATCATTTCCTCACTTTTCATATTTTCAACTTCTCCAACTCGCATTCCCTGAGATCTCCTACTAGCACAGACTCCTCAAGCTCTCCTTATTCTCTGCAACAAAACCCAGTTTACCCTTTTAACATTCCGAAGGTTAGTGTTCCTTTTTATTTTGTTTTCACAAATGCCAAAGTGTGGGTCTGCCTTCTGTAGTTAATTTCCTCCTCGGCCAAACCTCTCGGCCTTGTAGATCTCAATTTATAGGAAGTCGATTACATCACCTTTCCTTTAGTTCGTCAATATGGGCAAGTTCATGGAGTTAGTGGACTCCCCTGTAAAAATAGAGGTTTTTATGAGTAAATACCATATTCCCGAAGAGGTAGATCTGCGATATTGTTATCCAGACCGAATAGACTTGGATAGGAGGGAAGGGGAGGTCGTTATCCCAGTGATAGCCTTTTTGGAAGGAGGGATGATGCTTCCCATGGGTAGGATCACCCGCGACTACCTTTTCCACCATAGATTGTGCCCTCAGCAATATGCGCCGAACGTCTTCAGGATTCTAGGTAGCATTGATGCGTTGAATAGGCACCTCGGACTAGGGCTCACTTGGTATAACGTGGTGCACCTGTATGAGGGTCACATGCAATCTGACGGGAGATTTTACCTTAAATCCCGCTCGCCCGTCGTTAGACCCATCTCCTGCCTCCCTAGGTCCAATAAGAACATGAAGGACGATTACCTGATAGCCTCCGGAGCGTGGCATGATGGCGTCCACTGCCCCATTAAAGAGGGGGACCCAGGTGGGAAACCTTTAAGTCAGTTTTCCTTTTTTTTTTTTTTTTTTAGATTGTAGATTCTTCAGTGCTAATATACCATTGTTTCCTTGTCATTTTTGTTGTCTCTTGGTGCTATGCCTGGATTTCCTAACAATTCGTTTCACTTCGGTTTTGCAGACAAAAACATAGTAGCTCCTCGGTTGAGCCACACAAACGTCCCTGCCTTGAATTTCCTGCTCCGAGCGGAGATTTTCATGAACGAGGACGAGCAGCTGCGTGCCGTCCACAAGATCTTGGATTTCGAACCGATTTCGAGGTCGTTCCAGGAGATCGGTAACAGTATAAGAGCTGGTGATCCTCGGCTTCGTTGGATTGACGTGTCAAAGCCAGGCTTTCTTGCCAATCGTGATCTCCCTCCTGTTTCGTTCCCGATACCCCAGGGTGTTCCGCTTCCTATAGCTCCTCTATAACAAGTCCCGATAGGAGCAGCCGAAGCGGCCGAGGAAGGGACCGCATCATCACGTTTATCTTCTTTGTTTTTCTTTTACTTACATAATTATAGTATTTTGATCAGATAACGCAAGAAGTCTTTGTGGCGGAGGAATGGGTTAAAGAGGCCTGGGGGGAAGCGAAGAATGAAATACTCCTCCGCCGCAAAGCCGAGAAGGCCACTGGGGCTGTGAAGGCCGAAAGCCAAGAGCTCCAGGCAAAGCTAGTGGTCGCCAAGCGGGAGCGAAAAAGCACTGAAGCTGGGCTGAAGTCTGCTGAAGCCCAGGCCGAGGACCAGCGCAAGTTGCTGTACAAGACTGAGTTGGAGTTGGCAACGTCGAGGCAGCTTCTGTTGGATCTGAAGGCCGAGCTTCAACGAGCCAAAGAGGCTGCTCAACTGGCCAAGGAGGCCTTCGAAGCTGAGAAGCAGGCATCTTATCAGCTGGGCATGGAAGAAACAGAAGCCAGGCTCACTGAAGAACTGGCCGAGGCCTGCAGGGAATTCTGTGACGCGATATGGGCCAAAGCCCTTAATGCGGCCGGGGTTCCTACAGACTCGACCTTAAGGGGATCCGAGAAGGTGTACTATCATCCCAACATTCGCGAGATTCCGGATGATTCCTTCTTGGATGCTCCAGGTGCTGCCGCAGCTAAGGAAGCCGAGGCCAAGGAGGCAGTCTCTGAGGTTCCAAGCGCAGCCGTGGTTGAAGGCGATGAAACGACGGCCAAGGGTGAGCTGAGCCAAACAGATAATCCTCCCGCTCCCGAGGCTTAAGACTTAGGACTTTCATCTCTTTGTTGTTGTTGTTTTGTTGTTTTTTTTTTTTTTTATGTACGCGTATCGTTGCAAGCTCTCGGTGTATCTTTGACTTTATAAATGAAGAGGTTTCCCCTTTTTTTTTTATGTACTACGTGTTTGTTTATTGCACTTCATGCTATGATTCTTCTAATTATTCTAAATAAATCCATACCAACACGGCATGTCAATTTATAAGGTTCATCATGCAATTTCAACGTATGGTTTTTGAATCACAAGTAGGTGTTGACTTGACTCCCTTAGGAAAATTTAGTAGCATGTTAATTTTTCCAAAACAGGTGGTCCGAGGGGCCAGGCATAGCTTAGGATATGTTTAACACTTAGAAAAATTTAGCAGCGTGTTAATTTTTCCAAAGCAGGTGGTCCGAGGGGCCAGGCTTAGCTTAGGATCTGTTTAACACTTAGAAAAATTTAGCAGCCTGTTAATTTTTCCAAAACAGGTGGTCCGAGGGGCCAGGCATAGCTTAGGATCTGTTTAACACTTAGAAAAATTTAGCAGCGTGTTAATTTTTCCAAAGCAGGTGGTCCGAGGGGCCAGGCATAGCTTAGGATCTGTTTAACACTAAGAAAAATTTAGCAGCGTGTTAATTTTTCCAAAGCAGGTGGTCCGAGGGGCCAAGCGTAGCTTAGGATTTGTTTAACACTTAGAAAAATTTAGCAGCGTGTTAATTTTTCCAAAGCAGGTGGTCCAAAAGGCCAGGCATAGCTTAGGATCTGTTTAACACTTGGTGGCGCAAGGCATATGGTCCGAGGGACCAGGTATGACCAAGGCTCTATTGATTCCTCTAATTCGAAGCAGTTAAACATTATTCGTAATGTAAGGAAATGCGAAATTTGTAATGAAGTACATTTTTATTAATAATAATACCTTTTTAGGTTATTTACATTCCATGGGTGGAGCATTGCTTGATTTTCCAGATCCTCCAAGTAATATGCTCCTATTCCAGCTATAGACGTGATTCGATATGGTCCTTCCCAGTTTGGTCCTAGCTTGCCCCAGGCGGGGTTCTTTGCAGTTTCAACCACCTTCCTCAATACCAGATCTCCTGGCGCCAAAGGCCTTAGCTTCACGTTGGCGTTGTACCCTCTTTTTAGTTTGTGCTGATAATAGGCTAATCGGACCGCTGTGGTTTCCCTTCGTTCGTCGATTAAATCCAGATCCCTTTCCAGTAGATTGTTGTTATGATCAGGAGTGAAAGAGCTCGTTCTTAGTGTAGGGAATCCAGTTTCTAACGGAACGACCGCCTCGGCCCCGTAAGTTAGCGAAAAAGGGGTCTCTCCAGTGGATTTTCGCGGGGTGGTCCGATACGTCCACAACACGTGTGGTAATTCCTCGACCCATTTTCCTTTGGCATCTTCTAACCTCTTTTTGAGTCCGCCCACAATGACCTTATTAGTGGCCTCGGCTTGCCGGTTCCCTTGAGGGTAGGCCGGGGTAGAGTAGCGGTTGGTTATTCCTAGCTCGCAGCAATATCTTCGGAAAGATTTGCTGTCAAATTGAAGACCATTGTCTGAGATGAGAGTATGGGGGACTCCAAATCGAGTGATAATGTTTTTCTAGATGAACTTCTTCATGTCAGCATCTCGGATGTTAACCAATGGCTCAGTTTCGACCCATTTGGTGAAGTAGTCTGTGCCGACCACTAGGTATCTCCTGTTCCCCGCAGCCTTGGGGAAATGGCCCACAATGTCCAAGCCCCACTGGGCGAAAGGCCAGGGGCTGGATAAGGGGTTAAGTTTCCCTCCGGGTTGGTGTATGTTCGGGGCGAACCTCTGGCATTGATCACATCTCTTTACATAGTCTTGGGCTTCCCTGTGCATATTGGGCCACCAATATCCTTGGGTGAGGGCACGATGAGATAAAGATCTTCCCCCCGTGTGGCTACCACAAATTCCTTCGTGCAATTCTTCCAGGATAATTTCCACTGCTTCGGGATGAATACACAGCAGGTAGGGGCCCGAGTAGGACCTTTTGTATAGTTTATGATCCTCGGACAGCTAGAAACGAGGGGCCTTCCTCCGTATCTTGTTTGCTTCTAACTTGCTTTCAGGTAGGGTGTCGTCTTTAAGGAACCGAACAATGGGGTCCATCCAGCTAGGGCTTACCGTTATTTGATGGATGGTGGATACCCCTGTCCCCGACCTGTGGGGCTTCACAAGGTCTTCGACCAGGATTGTCCTCGGCAGACCCTGTGTCGACAAGGTTGCCAGCGTAGCGAAGGAATCCGCGTGTGTGTTCTTGCTTCTGGGGATATGCAATAGGTTGAAAGAGTCGAAGCTGGTCTGTAAGTGCCTTACCTGGTCCATATATTCCTGCATTCTGGGGTCACGAGCCTCCATATCTCCTCGGACTTGACCCACGACCAGTCTGGAGTCTGAGAATATGTCCACGACCTTTCCTCCCAGCTTCTGGGTCATGGTCATTCCAACCAGGAGGGCTTCATATTTGGTTTCGTTGTTGGTGGCCGAGAACCCGAGTCTCAACGACTTTTCGATTGTGACGTTCTCGAGGCAGATCAGGACTAGCCCCACTCCAGCTCTTTTAGGGTTTGAGGCGCCGTCGACATAAACCTTCCAAGATGGGGTCCCTAGTATAGAGGTTACCCCAACTGAATTTTCATCCATGCGCAGCATCTCCACATCCGTCTCCACTGGTGTTTCAGTGAATTCGGCGACAAAATCTGCTAAGACTTGCCCCTTCACAGAGGTGCGGGGCATGTACTTGATGTCATACGCCCCCAGCTTCGTCCCCCATTTAGCAACCCTTCCCGTATAATCAGCGCTTCAGAGTAAGGCTTTAAGTGGTAGCTGTGTTAGGACAACGACAGTGTGGGATTGGAAATAATGAGGCAGCTTGCGTGTGGCATGGACCACGACCAGAATAGCCTTTTCTAGTGGCAAATATCTGATCTCAGCATCATGTAGGGACTTGCTGACATAATATACAGACCTCTGTATGCCATTATCAACTCTTACCAGCACTAGGCTCACGGCGTGGGCAGCAACCGCGATGTAGGCAAATAAGACCTCGTCTACCTCGGGTCTTAACATAATAGGTGGCCGAGAAAGATATTCCTTCAATTGCTGGAAGGCTATGGCGCACTCTTCGGTCCACTCATAGTCTTTCCACTTGTTCAATAGTCGATAGAAGGGTCTGCACCTATCTGCTGATCGTGATATAAACCGGTTGAGGGCAGCAATCATTCCCGTGAGTCTCTGTACTTCCTTGGGATTCTGAGGAGGTTGCAGGCTGTTAATTGCTTTGACCTGACTTGGGTTCACCTCAATTCCGCGATGAGTGATCATATAGCCCAAAAATTTTCCAGATCCCACTCCGAAGGAACATTTGGAAGCGTTAAGTCGTAGTTTGTGGCTTCTTAGGATTTCGAAGACATTCCCGAGGTCCTCAACGTGCTCGGCTTCTTTCTTGCTATTGACTACCATGTCGTCGATATAGACTTCGACGCATTTGCCCAGATGCGGTTCAAACATCCGCGTCATCATTCGCTGGTAAGTGGAACCTGCATTTTTCAGTCCGAACGGCATTACTTTGTAATGGTAGTTTCCAATGGGGGTGACGAAAGCCGTTTTTTCCTGGTCCTCCAGGGCCAAAGGTATCTGATGATATCCTTGGAAAGCGTCCAGGAAACTCATCCTGGGGTGCCCTACAGTCGCATCTACCAGCTGATCAATTCGGGGTACGGGGAAAGGATCCTTTGGGCAGGACTTGTTCAAGTCTGTGTAGTCTACGCACACCCGCCATTTGCCATTCTTCTTCTTCACTACCACCGTGTTGGCTAGCCATTCCGGATAGAAAATTTCCTTAATTGCTCCTGCCTTTTTAAGTTTTGCGACCTCCTCTTTGACGGCGTCAGAGTGATCTTTTGACGAGCACCGAGGAGGCTGCCTTTTGGGGATAACAGATGGGTTGATGTTAAGGTGATGGCAAATGAAGCTCGAATCTATTCCAGGAGCTTCATAGGTGCTCCACGCAAATACGTCTATGTTTTGCTTCAGGAAGTGCACTAACTCTACCTTCTCCTGGGGAGGCAATTGAGCGCCGACCTGAAAGAACGTTTCCGGGTCATCGTCGATGACGACCTTCTCCAATTCCTCGCACTCTGCCTCCTCGGCTTTCACCTCGGGGAAGGAGGCCATGATCTCTAATTGCTATAATGTTTTAATGGGAGAGGCCGAGGATTCTGGCTCCAATCGGCGTGTTATAGCGACCACCAGACACTGCCTGGCCACAGATTGACTTCCGACCAGCTCCTCAACCTGATCCCCGGAAGGGTATTTCACCTTAAGGTGAAGGGTAGACGAGACAGCCCCGAAAGCGTGGAGCCAAGGCCGTGCCACGATGGCGATGTAGGGGGAGTAGGCATCCACCACGATGAAATCCACCTCCACTACCTTGGAGCCAGCTTGAACTGGCAATCTGATCTGTCCACGCGGAACAACGACCTTTCCGTCGAAGCCGACCAAAGGCGAATCATAGCTTGCCAAGTCCTCTTGCCTGAGGTTAAGCCCCTTGTAGAAATCTGGATACATGATCTCGGCTCCGCTGCCTTGGTCCACCAATACTCTTCTAATGTCGTAGCCACCGATTTTGAGAGTTACGACTAGGGCGTCGTAGTGTGGCTATATGGTTCCGACCTTATCCTCGTCCGAAAAGCTTAATACTGGGTGAGCTTCTGTTTTGGTCCTTTTGGGTTCGGGTTCGTTGGTCTCGGCCTGTGAACCTGTGATTGACATTACCCGGGAGGGGCAAGATCCTGTTCTGCCTGGCGCGGCCAGAATGACGTGGATGACTCCCAAAGGGGGCCTGGAATATGCACCACTTTGAGCCCCGGGAGTTGCCTGATTGGCCTGCCCGCCGGGCTGGGTTAGAAACTGCTTGAGCCTGCCCTCTCGGATCAATTGCTGTAAATGACCCCATAAGGTTCTGCAATCCTCGGTCGTATGACCTCACTCCTTGTGGTACTGGCAATGAAGACTTTGATTGCGCTTTGTCGGGTCTCCAATCATTTTGCTCGGCCATCGGAAATATGGCTCATCTTTAATTTTTTTCCAGGATTTGATGTATCGGCTCCCAGAATAGAGTATTAACAGCCTGAGCAGCTGGGGCTCCAGAATCTCTCCTAAGGCGATTGTTGTTAAAACGATCCGACCTGAAATCCCTCCTCTCGTAAGGGATAACTTTACCTTTGCCCTTTTCCTGTTGTTGGTCCTCTTCGACCCTTTTATACTTGTCAATTCGGTCCATGAGTTGGCGCACGCTGGTGACTAGTTTTCCAGTCAGAGATCTTCTCAGGCCTTGCTCAGCTGGCAAGCCGACTTTAAAGGTCCTAACGGCCACGTCGTCAAAATCGCCCTCTATCTCGTTGAACATCTCCCAATATCGGTTCGAGTACGTTTTCAAAGTTTCCCCCTCCCTCATGGACAAGGACAGCAAGGAATCCAGTGGTCGAGGGACTCTGCTTCAGGTGATGAAACGAGATCCAAATGCCTGTGTGAGCTCCTTGAAAGAGTTAATAGTACCCGCTCTCAGACCGTCGAACCATCTCATCGCTACTGGTCCCAAACTAGAGGGGAAGACTTTGCACATAAGGGTCTCGTTACTGGAGTACACCGCCATTCTCTGGTTGAAGTAATTAACATGTTCAACTGGGTCAGTATGGCCGTTGTAGAGAGTGAACGTAGGCTGAGTGAATCGCTTGGGGAGTCGTCCCCCGTCAATCTTGTGCGTAAAAGGAGATTTAGATATTCTGTTGAGTGCTTTACTCATGGCGTCATTTCCCATGCCCCTAGAAGACGTACCTTCCCTTCTGCGCTCTCGGCGATCACCCGACTCGTACGAGAAGGTCTCACTCGGGGGTGTCTTTGATCTGTGCCTGTATTCATTACTGTCCTCGCCACTTGTAGAAAGGTCAGAGACTGAGGGACTTCGCTTCCTAGGTTCTTGGCGTAACTTCTTCTTTAAGTAATCAATCTCTTTCTCCATGGTCCTGGCGCGCTCCTCCTGGGAAATATGGCTATCACCCTTAGAATGACTTTCATCGGAGTGGATGGTGTGCACACTTCCTTCTTGACCCTCTCGAGAATGGCGTTGCCTATGTGATGCCATAGATTTGGATTGGTGTGGACCTGACCCTACCATGGCTGACTGTCCAACACTCTAAACCACCAGTTTCCCATAGACGGCGCCAATTGTAAGGACACGACTTCGGCGTACCAGCCCAATGGAGAATGGACCAGCCCAAAGGCCCGACAATAATGAATTTGTAGAGAAAAAATGGGAAACGAGAACTGGGCTAGAATGGAATAAACAAACAACCAGGTAGATTTTGGCCCAAGAAAGGGTAGAATGCAGGATTTAATTCAATAAAACGTCCTCGGCTATGGTCCGAGGAGATTATGTTCGATTTAGTTATTCTTAGTGTTTACACAAGCTTTTTTAGTCTTTTTTTTTTCTCCCCCTTCCCTGAAGGAGACCTCTACATTATATAGCTCTTTCTAAATCATCTACATCTTACACTTGTCGATTGTTTAAGCCTCCACTTGAGTACCTGTCCCATCATGTATCTTTTTTGGTCTCTTGAGAGTTACGGTGACCGAGATTACACTGTTCAGGGGTCTTCTCCACATAAATGTGGCCAGGAGAGTAGGTGCAGTACATTTAATGCGGTGGTGGCAGCCTTTTCCTTAGATATTTTAGGGAATCCCACTCATTAGGGGTTAGGTCTACTCCTCGGACGTCCTTATCCATTCCAGAACGTACTAACACGTTCGAGGAGTCCGTGCATTTACTTTTTGTCTCCTCGGATCTGGCTCCATCCTCGGACATGACTGGGCCTAATGGGCGTCTTTGGGCCTTTACCCTTGTAAGGCCCAACGTAAGATCTTGGGATTCCAAGTGTTACGTGGCCTAGTACATGATCCTGGGCCCCTGTGCCCACAATATCAAAGCGCGGGTCTGCGACTAGTCTATATAATATCTAAAAGCTAAGTGTAGCATTTATTATTGCTATGCTCTTGTTGAGCCACATTAACGTAACATTTCAGTCTATTTTGATCCATTTTAATTGTAAAATCTACTAGAAAATAATTAAATAAGTTCTTTTTTTTTAGAAGAAAATAGTTAAATGAGTTAAATTAATTATTTTGTCCAAATCTATTAGTACATAAAGTCATTTAAGCTTAAAAAAAATTAACATTAACCAAAAAAATAAAATCTTTTAAATAATGCTTCATACCAACTCTTTTTCAACTCTTTTTCAAGACAAATTTTTTGACTATTTGAAAAGCTCTACTTGTATTGTATGATAAAGTGGGCACTATGCTATTCCCCTAATTATATGGCACCTCTTCACTTGATTTAGCTGGTGTGTTATGCACACAAAACAAGACACAAGCGGTGTCTCTGTTTAGTAGCTAAATTCTACGAAGCTGCACTTGCATCACAAATTCACAATAATCCATTAACACTTCGTTTGAGAGTTTTAAAAGAGTGAAATAAAATAGAATGAGTAAATTATAAAAGATAGAAAAATAATGGAATGTATTTAAATAATAGAATCTAACGAGAAATAATAATGAAACTTGTACCAAAACCGTTTTTAAGAGAAGATGCCTCCACATTAATCCTACAGCAGTAAACCTATGCTCTAATACCAATTGAAAAATTGCGTTATAGGAGATGCCGCCATATTAATCTTTGAAACAATGAACCTATACTTTGATACCAATTCAAAAATTGCTATTTAAATCCTTAATTTATCATCAATCTTGGCACTAGATACTTTTTTCCATTTGGCATTACATTCAACTAGTTCTTCTTCCAAGCTCTTGACCTTAAACCTATGGAAGAAATTCTCACACTTAACTTCATCTATTACATTCAATTGTCCGTATCTTGGCAATAGTTCTTCTTACATTCAACTATTTGTAATGTTGGCAAATTTCCATGTCAAAATGAAAAAGGTTTCAGTGTAATTGAAAGTTTCCAAGTATTTTAATTTCATTTAAATTGTAATTGCATCGAGTCATTGAAGTTCAACTTCAGAAGAAAGAGTACAAGTGCTGCAGAAGGAATCTCAATTGAGCAAGATTCATCGTGTTAGGCGAAATTATGAGTTGAGACAACAAAATTTGGGTTTTAGTTACACAAAACAGTTTCCTTGAAATTCGTCTAACACTTGATCGATGAGCAAGTTTGCCTAAGTTTTTTTTTTTTTTTTTTTTTTTTTTTTTTTTTTTTTTACAGTTATCAATTTTAATTTTTAAGAAATAGTTTTTAACAGGCCTCAAAGTTACATTATCTTTCATATAATTATCAATTTTATTAAGAATCACACATAGAAAGCTTTGAGAGTGAATCTCTATAATATATGCAATTGTATATAAAAAATTGAATGTAAAATACATAGCCTCTGTGTTTATATAGAGAACTAGAGGAGAGCGGGAAAATAGGAAAAGATCTAACTGACTACTACACGTGTGCTAACTAAATCCACATTAAAAGCTTAAGTAAAACGTTTAGCTACTTTAATCATAAACTACAAGTAGCTTAGACAGTTGAATAAAAACTGCTGCTCTATCAACTGTAGGTCAGCTATATATATATATATATTTATATATATATATATATATATATTTTCTGTCATCCCAAAAAATTTTCTTGACAATACTGTGAGCTATACTCCCAGTTACGCTAATTTGTTGCAAAGAAAAACTTGCTTTGGAATAGAACCCCTTGTACCTTAAAATGTCACTAAATCCCCTGTTGTGCATGGCGTTGACTATAACTTTACGGAGTCCATGATAATTTAAATTTTAAAGTATGTCAAAGTAATGTTTAACAAGTTTGATGTTTGTTAAACCCTTAAAAGTTAATCCAACAAGCATTTTGGCCACCTTGTCATGTTCAATCTTTCATACCAACTCTTTTTCTTCTCTCTTCTTTTTTTCCTCCTTGTGGAATTTCATACTAGCTCTTGGTTTCCCTTGAAACAACGTTATCATTATTGAAGAAATGAAGCTTCCTTATCTTTTTCCATAGTCCCAAACTTGATATGAACCAAATTTAAAGATAAATTTATTAACTATAATTTTTTTTTTCAATGATGGATACTATAAGTTCATGAAAAAGACCCCAAATTGTTTTGGTGTAAGTAGGATTTGAATTTGAGTCTCTTATTTGAGAATGATTAATATTACTCAATTGACAAAGATTAATATGGAGGCATTTCCTATAATTAATATTACTCAATTGACAAAGATTAATTTGAGTCCTTTTTTTAATAACAATTGAGTCAATTGAAATTCATGAATTTATTAATTGTTTATTTCTTTTGATAATTTGATAATAGGGGTTCAAGAGTTATATAACTCAATTGATACTACTTGGTGTTTTGAAGCTTTTAATGGAGATGTTTATGATTCAAATTTTTCCAACTCGACTATCAAATTATGAAGACATTTTTATTGGAAACACAAAAAAAAAAAAAAAAATATATCAACTACATTACAAGCTTTTTGTGAATTTTTTAACTGTAGTGTAAGAAAAGCTTATTGGACAGTAAGAGGTTCACCAACAATATGGACAAGTTTGGTGTAGACCAACTTGGAAAATAGCTTCTATTCACAAATACTTGAAAATGAATTTTTGCAAGTTGTATCATGTCATCCCTATCTTTCTTCTTCTTCTTCTTTTTTTTTTTTTTTTTTGATAAACTACAATATATATTAAAAACTAAAAAACAGGAACAGATAATCAATCACCCTTACCGACAGTCTAAAAACTCTTGAGAGATTGTCTTTATTAAAGCATAAAGATTCTTTAAAGACTAGGGATAGTCAATCACCCTATTTTTCTTTGTTGCTTTCTCAAAAAAACATCAATTAAAAATTCAACTTGAGGTCCTACACATTAAATTAAATAGGTCAGTGAAAAGTTCAACACGTTCAATTAAATTAAATATCTCACTGCTAAAACATCAATGAAAAATACAATGGGTCATATACTGTGTAAGAATAGTTGATCAAATTCTTCATTATTCAACCATAGGAATATTAGGAAACTCGTAGCTCAACTTAATCCAAGAAGCGACCGCTTCCCACTAGCCTTACAAAAAGAGGACAATGACAAGATTTAGAGCAATGAAATTTTACACACCGAGGTACAAAAAGAAAATCCCAACACAAAAACTTTTTAGCATAGGCTTTATATCTTCTATAATGGGCTGTAAGGCCTAGTTTATGTCTAAGAAGTACTTATGTGTAGACCAACCTGGAAAATAGTTTTATTTGTGAGTAATTTTCACTTAATGACAAAAGACTTCTCAAGCCACCTGTATCTGTGACTATTATTCACTCTTCCTTTGGGATGTGCTAGACAACTTCTAGCGAAATAAAAATTAAAACTTTTAAACGAAAAACAGAAATTGAGTGCAACAATTTTCCAATATTTGTTTCTTTTTTGGTAGAACCAATATTTGTTTCATCCACAAGAATTGATTGCAATTTGCAACAAAGATTCTAATATTTAGTATTTGTTTCAAATGTTAAATTGCACTAGCACTCCTTGAACTTTCAAGTTGTTACATTAAGGCTCCATAATTATGTTTTTTTTTTGGGGGGGTCATTTTGGTAAAATAACTTTGATATTATATCAATATTTAGGCCCCCATCTATTAGTGCCCAGTCCATTTTCTGCCAAAAAATCCAATAATGAAAAAATGAAGGAAATATTGATAAAACCAAGAATGAAAGTAGGAATTTGTCTTGGAGGAACCAAAACATGAACAATAAATTTTTTTTATCATTCAACATTCAAGAACGAAAAAATATACTAAAATTCAAATCTAAATTAGTATACAAAAAATAAAACTAGTATCTATTTTGTATTAACAAAATATAAATAAAATAAAAGACACAAATAACAGTTTTTGAATATATTTGATATTATTTAGGATATTTTAAAATGGAAACTTTATTGGTGAGTTTCACACCATAAGAACTCTCATTTTCTCTCCCTTAGGAGGAAAGAATGTGCTTGGTTCAGGAAGAAAACGGATCGCTCAATTTTCTATTCCTTTTTTCCAATCATTTTGATCCTCTTTTTTCTTTTATGGAATCATTTTGATCCTTAAGTTATGAAACTATTGTCATCTTAGTTCTTGTAATCTCACTTGACACACAAACACGTAGTAATAGAATAATTAGGAATAATTAATTACTAGTATTAAAAAACCACATCTGCATCTAAATAAATAAATAAATAATCAACATCAACATCAAAAAAGAAAAATGAAATAATGATTTTCTAAAGAAAATAAATAAATAATGAAAAAAAAAAACACTCTAGTGTCCTTTTATTTTCTTTCATTTCTTGCGAAAGTTAGCGTTGCCTGTGATCAAACCATTCCAATTCTTGGAACAAACCTCGCTGAGTATTTCTCTAGAAGAAGCTTTGAGGTTTGGATTTTCTTTTCTCTCTCTCTTTCTCTAGCTTCCTCCATTTGTTTGTCCATCTATAGGATGCTGAAGGATACTCAATATTTCAAGAAAAGTACAAACATGTTGAGTATTTCTTCATTTGGGCAAGTAAGAGATTGGGACATTCTGATTTCAATACGGTATGCAGAGTCCAAGTTAGGCGTGATTCATAATGTCAAAGTTGTATATCCATAGACAATTTTAATTCCCACACACAAATAAATAAAGCTATGCCCTGTTATCTCGTACACTTAAATTTTTGCTACATCTTTCAGGCTGATTAAGCCAGCATTTCTTAATAAGATGATTTCCAGGTTTCATTCTAAAAAAAAAATTAGTACAAGACGAATACGTAAAAATAAAATAAGTAACATTTTCAAGAGCTAAAACATGAATATTTTCATTCAATGGGACAACTCTAACTGAACAGCCTGGTTGATTAAGGAATATTAATTATCTGCACAACAATAAGTAATCCTCTGTAGGAGGCAGGGCAGCCACTAATTATTTATGAATTGATCGCTTTTTTTTTTAATGATAATAACATGAATTAATTGCTAACCATGCATATGAGTACTGAATATATAAATAGGTGTAAAGCAATTTCTACAACTGGGCTATTGCCACTACAAAATATATTGCCCCGTTTTTCAGCATTGTTTATTAACTTAATCAATTACATATTCACAATTATAAAGTTATAAATATGTTTTTCCTCTTAAAAAGACTTTAACAAATAAATATACCACACACTAAGCAAAAAAGAAAAATTGTTGTAGATAAGGATAGCTATCATAAATCAAGGGACCAATTATTTGTCACACAAAAATATGAAGTGTCTTTATGCTGTAATATATGTGAAGAATAATTGTCCCAGTTCTGATGTGGTGTTAACTTTCCTTGCATTTAAAGTATAGCCAATTGACTTGATTCACCTGATTGAAATGATGAACTAGTTGAATTTAGATTGTCTCCTACATCCCCTATCAGTCTCGCTGGTGATGATGATAGGAAAGGCTTGGAAGGCATTTGTAAGCATTCAACTTCTCCTTCAAGCATTTCTACAACTTTGTTCATTGAAGGACGGTCACTAGGCTTCATCTGTATGCACCATAATGCGACTATGATCATCTTCTTAACAATTTTCTTCTCCTCCTCTGTGGCATCTTCTATTTCTATGTCATTTCCTTCGCTAAATTGGCCATAGACCCAAGTTGGGAAGTAAATTTGGCTTGAATGGTCTGCAAATGCATTCACGTTCTTTCTTTTGCTGGCCATTTCTAACAATAACATGCCAAAACTATAAACATCAGCTTTATAGGAGACTCCTCCAATGTTTTTATAGAACAACTCTGGAGCTATATATCCTAGTGTTCCCCTTGCAGCAGTCAAAGACACTATACTATCATTTATTGGATAAAGTTTTGCAAGTCCAAAATCAGAAATTTTCGGGGTGAAGTTCTCATCAAGAAGAATGTTATGAGGCTTGATATCAAAATGCAAAATTTGCATGTCACATCCTTGATGCAAATATTCAATTCCACGTGCCACTCCAAGAGAAATATCGTACGTTTTCTCAATACTTAAGGTTATATTCCCTTCTTGAGAAAAAATGTACTTGTCAAGAGAACTATTAGGCATGAATTCGTATATAAGGGCACGCTTTAGTCCCTCGGCACAGTAGCCAATAAGTTGCACCACATTCTGGTGGTGAATTCTTCCGATTGTGGCAACTTCATTGATAAACTCTTGACCGTTTGCTTTGGACTTACCTAACATCTTTATAGCTACAAGATGGCCACTTTGAAGCTTTCCTTTATATACAGAACCATAGCCTCCTTCACCCAATTTATCTTTGAAACCTTTGGACATCTTCCTAATTTGTGAGAAAGAGTACCTAATTGGCACGAGGTTATTTTGGCTTTGCAGAAATTCTTCGACAACGTCGTACATTGACAAATGTCTTCTACACCACTTATATATAAAAAACGCAATAACGCAAGGAATCCCCAACACAATTTTTGCTGCAAGTTGTAGTCCTGTGTTGGAACATCACGAAAATAATTACTGTAAGAAAACAAATTTGTTCCCGTAATTAATGCTCTCATCACTTCTAGTTTTTGGTTGAAAACATAACTACAACTTACAACTAATTCGCATTCATGAATCGTAATAATCAAGAACAACAAGTGCTGTATATTTCGTGTAAATATCACTTTCATTTTTATCTTCTCGCAATGCGCTACTTCAAACTCAAAGTCTTAATGATCTGCTAAAAAATTAAATAAAGTAGATCAAAGAAGAGACACAGGTTTTTCTTACCTATGGCTGCCACT
Organism: Lithocarpus polystachyus; assembly: GCA_033629205.1. NCBI lineage: Eukaryota > Viridiplantae > Streptophyta > Magnoliopsida > Fagales > Fagaceae > Lithocarpus > Lithocarpus polystachyus. The sequence goes on from CM066168.1 coordinate 46,000,470, forward strand.
ATTAACGCCAAAGTATCTGCAAGATATATAAGAAAGATGAATTATTATTTTTTTCTTCTAACATAAGTTAAATTAATTAATCAATGAAATAAATGACACAAATAACTTGAAATCTCCAGGGCATAATAAGTCAACTTTAAGTCATTAACAACTTTCCCCTGATCCTTACCAAAAGAAAAAAATAGGAACATGCTAAATGTATACTACATATTTTACAACATAAATGTTATAAACTGACATGATCGACAATTAATGTAATTGGTGGATTTCAACCATCTCAAAAATAAATATTTGAATTGCATATTAGTGATTGGGATTTATGAATAGTACAGTTAGTTGAGACTGAAAAAAAAAAAAAAAAAACGGCTGGGCCTGGGTGTGAAGAATTTGACAATCCTCCATTGAGACTAATAAGTAAAATTTAAGAATACTGTTAACGGGTGCTGTACTGCACTTGTTAATAATACATTTAAAGAAAGTTTTTATGGAAAATGAAAAAAAAAAAAAGTAATTAATATTTTGACAACTTTTTTCATCTCCTATAAAAGTGGTATTAAAACTTTCCTAAAATAGATTATTAACAAGTGTTGTACAACACTCATTAACATTTTTCAAATTTTAATTAAGTTATAGAAAATGTGCAAGCATACATAGATTCCTAACTCTTTGTTATCGCAGAACCAGAGAGATGAAAGGTGCAAATTTTTAATGGAAAGAAGAAGCTAATTTCTTAAGGAATTCCATATTTTCCCTTTTCATTTCCTCATACCTAAAAAGTTTGAGATCAATTTGTTGCCCGATTACATGGTTATTGCTCTACATGTGTCATCACTAGGCACAATTACTCATGCAAATTTATTCCATTGTCCTTTCTAAATTATCCTTCAAACCACTTTTTTCAGATAGAAACCTCACCACGGACGAAAGCTAGGATAATGTAACTGAATCCGCCTGCTTTGACAAATAAAAGAATAACATCGATCAGCGTTTGGAAACTTAAAATTAAAAATCAAATCATTATAATTAAACTACAATAAATATTACCCTACCATGTCAATTAGATTAATCGGTTTTGATTTTTGCTATAGAATTTCAATACACGAATGGTTTGTGGCAGTGGAGAAATGAAAGAGTTCAGAAAAGAAGGAAATGTGCAGAAGGAAAACAGTGGACAACAACACGGTATGAATTTAATTTATGGCTTTCTTTCTAGCATTACTTACCTTCGTTGAAGCAACGAACGTGGTTCCCGTCTTTGAGGTAGCAAACATAGTTCCATCTTCCGCAATAACTTTTACAAGTACCACTGAGCCATGAAAGTTCAAAACCGTATACCAATTCATTGGGGACGTCTGCACAGGAAATATTGGTTGGGTCATCATCTCCTGGCCAAGATGTTATGAACATCTGCTCTACTACGCACGAGTCCACCACATCGGTTGCGTTCGTTCTACCAACCTTAACATATCTATATCTCTTGAAATGAGAAATAGAAGAGTTGGAAGAGTACTGATCTCCATTGTCAATATTGCAAGTAGAAGCGTCCAAATACAATGGAGAATTCACTGGTTTTTCACAGCTCATCCAAACCGTACTCCATGATAGTTCGAGATTAATCAAGTACCTCTTCGGCAGATAAGTGGTATATGCAGAAGGATATTGACTGAAATTACGGCGATTTAAAGAATAACTCGGGGTGGAGGAGTAATTATCCTTCTGTATACCTGAGTCCACGATCCGGATAGTGTAGTTGTTGTAATTGATTTCCTTTACGTTGTATTTTCTTTCAAATAAGGACAGCACCGTATGATTGTTCTCACACGACAGTTCATACCTTGAGTCCCCGCAGTTTTCTGGGTCGTTCTTCAGTCGAAACGGAAAGCTTATGTTGTGGATGTTGCCACAGGAAGAAGGGGCACAGTAGTGATGATTAGCCTTAGCAGTAGCACTACATGTTTCATGGACTAGAACAAGAGCAATAAAGGCCGTGAGTGCTGCACTCAACGTTAATCCTCTTGCCATAGAGGTAGATGAATTTTTCCGATAGTACATAAACATATATAATAAAAACTTCTTTGTGGTACCGCGTTAAAAATATCTTCCAACAAGAAAGTGATAATTAGAGTTTCCACTGAATGAAGATGAAGCGCAATTTCGTGGTAGTCAAACAATATCATCAATATGTGGCGTTAGCACACACGTTATCATCGTAATACTTGCTGAAAAAAACTTATATATAATTGTGAAAAAATTTTAGCAACCACAATAGAGTTTCTACGCACAAGAATACAAAAATTTACGTGAAGACCTTTTCTTTTTAAAAAAAATCACGAAACAAGTTTTTTTACTATATTAAATAGAAATTACAATACTTAAAAATACAACTTAAATAAATAAATAAAAAACTCTTTTTTTTTTTTTTTTCACTCACTACTCTCTTTCTCAATGTGTATTTTCTCTTGCCCTTCCTATTTTTCTCTTCTCTTTTGCTTAGTGCCTATTTGTTAGCACGTTTTCAGCTCCCTGAAAGCCCGTTTTGAAAAAGTGGAGCTAAAAGCCCGTTTGGTGAGTTTAAAAAAGCAACTTTTTGCTAAAAGCTGCGTTTTGAGTTTGTGAAGAAAATGTGATTTTGCAAAAGCTGAGGATGCGGTCCATAATCTAAAAAGCCGGTGCGCGTTTCCTCCTATCCGTTGGGCTGTGCTTACAATTGACCAAATTAACCTCACTCTCATCTCATCTCTCTGCCCTTTTGCCAACAATCAGCAAAGGAAGATGGAAAACACACACACACCCAAATGCAAAATCAACAGATCGGCGATGATGAATACACACACACCCAAATGCAAACACACACCCTGAACAGATCGGCGATAATACACACATACCCATATGCAAACACACACACCCAAGTGCAAAATCAACAGATCGGCAAAGGATGATGGATGAACGGAGCTGGACTTCAAAGATGGGTGAGGAAGATGATGAATCGGGTTCGCGACGGTGCGCGGGTCGGCGATGGGGCGTAAGCTTCGGTGTGAGTGGGAGGAGAGTCTGAGGAGGATGATGGATGAATCGGCAATGGGCGTAAGCTTCGACGATGGAAGAATGATGGATGATCCGGTGAGACGAAATGCTAAGAGAAAAGGGAGAAAGGAAGGAAGGAAAAAAAAAAAAAAAAAAAAAAAAAAGAAGAAGAAGGAGAGCTCTTGGGTTCTGAATTTGGAGGAAGTGGGAGGCCAAAATAGGGGAAAGAAGTAAAAAAAAAAAGAAAAGAGGAAGGGTACGTGGATGGAGGAGAAAAAAAGAGAGAAAAAAAGAAAAAGAAAAAAAAGAAAAGAAATGCGGTACGTGTGTGGAGGATAAAAAAAAGGGAAAAAAGAGAGAAGGAAATGATATCACAATATTTTCACAATAAATTTTAAGTAGTAGGTTATTATTAGCTAATATTAAGAAGAAAAATAATAATTTTTTTAGAAAAAAAAAATTAATTTTAATAGTACGTTCAAATTAAAATCAGTATCAATTTTATCACAACATTTTTACAATACTTTCACAATAAATCTTAAGTGGTAGGTTATTATTAGCTAATATTGATAAGAAAAAAATAGCTTTTTAAGAAAGAGAAAAAAATAGTTGTAATAGTACGTTCAAATTAAAATTAGTATTAATTATCACAATATTTTCACAATAAATCTTAAATGATAGGTTATTATTAGCTAATATTGGTGAGAAAAAAAATAATTTCACAATATTGATTTAAGTATGAAATAAACTCCTTTATATATACATTGTCCTTTTTGGTAATTTACAACTCAAACTGCTACTTTTATAAGTACTAGCCAAACACTCAGCTTTTTCAAAAAACACTTTTTAACAGCTTTTACCAAACACTCAACTTTTTGAAAAAACACTTTCTCATACTGTACTTTTTAAAAAAACCACTTTTTCAAAAAGTCCTTTCTTAAAAAGCTTAAACAAACTCACCCTTATTCTCACTCACACAGTTCTTCAAGACTACACCAGTTCTCACACTCTGGGACTGCAATCTTTCACTCCTCTCCAAATGGCCGAATAGTCTTTCCCTTTTATTTCTTTCACATTTTCTTCTGTTCTTCCTTCCACACTCTTCACTTCAAATCACAATAAATACAAGCCACTTACTTTGACTTTGCTTCAACCAAAATCTCTTTCTTCGGCTCTCGTCGGCTGAATGGCCTTAATGCATCAGCCCCTTAATTTCTTTCTTCTTATTCTCCTCAGCGTGTCCAACACGCCTAAGCCAAGTAACCCCAATAACTCATGCTGACTGAAGAAAAGTTAAGAAACATGAAAGACAAGCTCATTAAATGAGAATGTCTATTACAAGTGGCCTGGACCATAGTGCAGTGCACCCATCAATAATAATTTGACAGTTATTAATGTTTTTTTTTTAATTTATTTTTTACATTTAGTTAAAGTAATCACACACTAGCACGCTTTGTTATTAATTACTCCAAATTTGTTGGGAATAGGTGAGGATTCCATATACTCTCCATCTAAGTTGGTCTTTCGATATCTGGGAGTGCGAGAAGCCTTTTCAGACCACAGATATGGATATTTCCCTAAGAATAGTTATCCCAACATTACTGTCGTTTTTGCTTTTCATCATAGACCTTGGAGAAGGCCATAATTGGTGTCCCGAACCGAAACGGTGTGGAGACCATGGCCCAGACATCCGATTTCCTTTCCAACTCATCAAAGACAGGCAGCCAGACCACCACGGTGGCTTTGATCTCTACTGCAATGATAAAAATGATACCGTGCTTGAGCTGTCAACTTCGGTAAAAGCCTTTGTTAAAAACATTGATTACAAATCTCAGTTAAGTGAAGTAACTGACTCAGATGGTTGCTTTCCACGGAAAATCCAGGGACTCAAACTCAATTTATCTTCTTCGTCTTTCCAATTCAAAAATGATCTTTCTGACTATGCCCTTTTCAAATGTCCGCCAGATACAGAATCTTCTTATTATCTGATTCCTTGTCTTAGTAGCTTTTCAACCTCAGTTTATGCTTTTCCTTCGGAGAGAGACATCGACGACTTGTCCATATTATCATGTACAAAGATGTATAGCGTTTCATCAGTTCCATTTTATATATGGCGTTCTCATTCTCTTCAATTGACGTGGTCCGGATCGGAGTGCGGACGCGGTGAAGTGAAAGGCAAGAACTGTAGATTCGAGAAAAATAGCACTGATGTGAGAACTGAGTGCAGAGACAAAGGTACGTATTGTATTATTTCTACCCAATTTCCACTTCTATAATCACACAAGTTCTTCACGTTTCAAGCCAACATGTATTTGATTTTATCAACCTCAAGTTTATAAATGCTCTGCGACGGTAATTTCTTGTAACCAGTCATAGGGTGCTAAGTTGTGTCTCAATTGTTATGAATCAGCCCCCAGGTCACGAGTCACGTTCCACCACGTCGCTGGTGGCTTCAAGGACCCCAACCCATCACAGCTGGTCATCCATTCTTCTTCCTTCTTCTTCGTTTCGTATCGTCCTCTGTTTCTTCCTTTTATTTTCTGTGTTGTCTGCCCGTACGAGCTTCCCTGCTTTGTTATTAGTTAATTTGTTTTGTGTCATTTTTTAATTATATTTTTTTATATGACATAAATTATATCTTTTTGTTTGTGAACTTCAAGCGATTATCAATTTTTTTTTCAACTTATTCCCTTTATTAATTTGTTATTTATAAAATCTAGAACTCTCTCTCTCTCTCTCTCTCTCCCCCTAAATAGAAGATCAAAGATTTTATTGAATCAGAAAAGAATGATTCATCTTATCAAAAAAAGAAAAAAAAAAGAAGAGAAAAGAATGATTCAAGCAACTGATCTTAATACATAAGAGCTATTCTATATACATGACAGCCTAATTATTACAAGCCACGAGTATCATAGCTTCCAAAGCTATGTATGAAGACTTCATGATAAGGTATTGCCTCAATAGTCTCTAGCACATCCCTGCAAGTCCACTGGTGCTTTGTATCTGATGCTTCTTTTGCACGGTTGCTACACAATTGCTTATTGTTGTGGTTGACCTTGTATGCTAATGATGATGTTATTGTGCTTGTACTAGCATCAGTATAGCAACCAACTATCTCTTTGCTTTGTTGGCCTGCTCCACCATTGGATTGCTGCCCTGCACTAGTCCCAGTAGATAATTCCTTAAGCCTTGAGCAAATTGCATCAGTTTTAACATTATTCTTAATAATATTGAATTGATATTTGGGCTTAAAAGATTGACATACTAATTAAGATGAAAAACTTTTAATTTTAACACCCTTAATCATATATATATATATATATATATATATATGTGTGTGTATGTATGTATGTATGTATGTATGGCAAGATTTAGGTACGGCACTTAGAATTGAGTGTATTTTTTAGTTAAGTGACCAAATGGCTCAATTTTAAGTGGCCTAAGGAACAGCACCTAAGGTATTGTACCTGAGTCTTGTCTATATATATATATATATATATATATATATATAAGAAATTCTAAAACAATACTGAAATAGGCCGGTATTTCTGATAAACATAATGGAACGCAGTCCAAAATGGTACTCATAACATTAGACTGCTCATTCTTACAGTGCAATTTTTCCTTCCAACCAAAATAACATTATTTTAAAAGCCGGCTTGTCTCACAAGGAAAATTATCTATAAAGCAATGTAGTGCTCCTTTGTCTCACATGATTGATGGATTTCACCATAAATTTAATTAGTATTTAGTAAGACTCACTATTATGTGTTAGGAGGAGGTATAAATTATACTTTGCCTAATATTGAATAATTACTACATGTGTCTCAAAACAATTTGAATAGGCTGGTAGCTCATCAGTTGGTACCAAACCTCAGGGTATCAACATAAAATTTAGCTAAAGTTTAATGCAAGTGTGGTTAATTGCTTAATTAAGGAAAATCCACTGCTTAGCACATTAGACCTCTTAACATCCTAAACATGAAAACAAAGTTAGAATGCAATATTACCTTGCTAAAAAGAAAAATTATTTAGTGTTTTAGGAGTGCAATAGCATGGTACTTTAGTACTTTACTAAATACTTACTCGTGTCTCAAAAGAACTTGAATAAGCTTGTAGCCCATCAGTTGGAACCAAACTTTGCAATATCAACATAAATTTTAGCTAAAAATATTAGCATAAGTGAGGTAATTGTTTTATTGAGGAAAACTCGCTGCTTAGAACATTTGACGTCTTAAAAGCCTAAACATGTACTCAAAAGTCTAAATGTAATATTACCTTACTAATAAGAGTAATTATTTAGTGTTTAAGGAGTACCACGACTTGGTACTTCCTCATCTCACATAATAATTAATCCTACTAATTAAAATTCATGATGGAATCCATCATTCATGTAAGAGAAGAGAGTATCACGTCGCTGTATTCTAACAGTACCATATTATTTTTCTACTAATAGTGATAGAAATTTTACACACAATTACTTTTTATTTTCTCTTTTGATATGTGTAATTAAAAGCTGATAATATTGAAATATTTTACAAGTACATTAACAAAAATAGTGATAACCGGTGAGTTTTCTGTTGGCCATTTTTGAAAATTTACAGTAAATTATTTTTTGTTTTCTAGACTCACGAATATGTTTAACATGCAGGTTCCATCTTGGGGTCATTTCTTTTGGTACTAGTAATCTATGCACTCTACCGTGTCTATCGCTATGACAAAACAGAGAAAGAAAATCAAGCTAGGATTGAAATGTTTTTGGAGGATTACAAAGCTCTCAAGCCCACAAGGTACTCATATAATGATGTTAAAAGAATTACAAATCAATTTACTGAGAAGTTAGGACAAGGAGCCTATGGAACAGTGTTCAAAGGAAAATTTTCAAATGAAATTCATGTAGCCGTGAAGATCTTGAACAATTCCAAGGGCAATGGGGAAGAATTCATAAATGAAGTGGGAACAATGGGTAGAATCCACCATGTTAATGTGGTTCGCTTCGTTGGCTTCTGTGCTGATGGATTTAGAAGAGCTCTAGTCTATGAGTTCTTACCAAATGATTCACTAGAGAAGTTCATTTCTTCAGTAGATTCTAACCGTTTCCTTGGTTGGGAAAAGCTACAAGACATTGCTCTTGGCATAGCAAAAGGAATTGAATATCTTCACCAAGGATGTGATCAACGAATCCTCCATTTTGATATTAAACCTCATAATATTTTGCTAGACCAAAATTTTAATCCAAAAATTTCTGATTTTGGTCTAGCCAAGTTGTGTGCAAAAGATCAAAGTGCAGTGTCCATGACCACAGCTAGGGGGACCATGGGTTACATTGCACCCGAAGTGTTCTCTAGGAACTTTGGGAGCGTGTCTTACAAATCAGATGTTTATAGTTTTGGAATATTGTTGCTTGAAATGGTTGGAGGTAGGAAAAATGTTGACGTAACCATAGAGAACACAAGCCAAATATATTTCCCAGAATGGATTTACAATTTGTTAGAGCAAAAAGAAGACCTACGAGTCTATGTTGAGGATAATGAAGATGCTAAAATTGCAAAAAAACTTGCAATTGTAGGACTCTGTTGCATCCAGTGGCACCCAATGGATCGTCCTTCAATGAAAGTTGTGGTCCAAATGTTGGAAGGAGAAGGAAATAAGTTAACCATGCCTCCTAATCCCTTTGCATCTACAGGCCCTACAAGAATCAATGTAAGTATGCCTGCAAGGCGTTTGAACCAGGAGTTAGAAGTCATCCTAGAATCAGAGTAGGAGTCCTCGACAATCATAAAAGTTGCAATCATTTTGTACTCAAGGATTGAAATTATTAACTTTGTGGTCAATGTAGGGACGTCAAGTTTTCTTATATCAAGTTTAAGCAAAATTATACTTAAAAAATGTATTGCTTAATTCCTATTGAGATAGTAAAGAATATACAGTTAATTTTTTGTTGTTTATAAATGTTTTTATATTTATTTTTATAAAGTTTCAAAGTTTTGTAGAATAAGGCTTTATTTCCTTATTTTAGATAGGTTTTAAGAGAATTTTTGAGTCAAACTTGAGCCACTTATAAGATTTGTTTAAGAAAACATTTTCACTAAATTTTATTTTTAGCTTAATTCGGTGCTTAACCTGAATGAAGTTTCCCGAACTAGGACTTCCTCGGTGCTTTCCAATTTAAATTCTTAATATGTTTTATTTAATTTAAAATTGGGTAAATTATGTTAAGAAAGAGCCTGAAGAATTGTTGTTGGAAGAAGCCCACTCAAGCCATGTGTCAATTTCACACAATGCCACGTCAACGCTATTGCCAAATTAATGTGCAAAATCATTTGCAGGCTGCAACGTTAGAACATTTGCCATGCTAGCAACTTCTGGCCACGGTCTGTAGTTAGCAACTTAGCATTGAATCTGGTTACCCAACAAGATCCAACAGGGATGGCTCTACTTTTTTTGATACAGGGGTGGCTCAACTGATTGTATGCGTTGTTGTTGTTATTATTATTTTTATTATTATTTTTGTTATAATGTTATTTGTGTGAATGTGTGTGTGTAGTATAAATATAATATAATTTTATATAGCCAAAAGTCTTGTAATTATTTCTCAAAAAAATATAATTTTATATTATTTAATAATTAAGAAATGTAGAGAGTTTGTAAAGTGTGTGGATTGTTATCATGATATAATAAATTTTTGTTATAAAGCTAGTGATTCAAGGAAAAAAAATTGTAAAGTTAGTAATTGCTAAAACATTAATTGATTGACTAAGTAAACACTAAGTGTATTATTTATGTACGAATAAGTGTGGCTATATGGTCAACCATTAATACAGTGTCAATGAGTTGCGGTTTTTTCATTTAGTTAAAAATATTTTTATAAAAAAATAACAAATAGATAATGACAACAGCATAAAAATAAAATATTATACAAATTTAACAAAATAAGATAGTCACACATACTCACATTGACAATAGAAATTGACAACTGATAATGAACTAACATATAAAGATTTCAAGATATAAAAACTCGTAAAAGAAATTATAAAAAATTTCATATATTTACGTGTGTGTTTGTGTGTGTGTGTGTGTGTGTTTTTTTTTTTTTTTTTTTTTTTTTTATATCAATAACTTAATATATTGAAGTTCTCTTTTTATTAAATTTTGTTCAACTTAAGTTTCATTACTACCTTCCTGAAAAATTCTTGGAGCCACCCCACGACATGAGAAAAATGCATTACTCAGAGTTGGACAAATGATCTATGCAAATTGCGAAGATGACGAGAAGTTTCACTTGAAAGTTGACTAAAGAAGGTATGGTCCTTAGTCACGGCAATGATAATCATATCTTATAAGCAATCATGTATCCAATAATTAAGTTATGTACACACACAAAAGACTAATTGATTAGAAAGGACAACTATCCAATCGGGGAAGAATGGTTACTTGTTTCTTTCTAATTTTAAGTAATTGTCAAAATTGAATAACTTATTATCTTTTTAGTGGATATATGCAAATGTTTGATTATTCACTAGTCTCATCACACGCGCTTTGCGCATGCGACGAGGTTTTTTTTTTAGTTTAGTGTCATAATTTTGTTTGTTTTTTTTTTTTTAAATAGATAAGTTTGTTTTAAAGACATAAATTAGTATGAGGGTGTCTTATTTTATAGGTATTTTAATTAGAGTTGGAGATATATTTTTACTGGGTTGTCCTCAAATTTTTTTCTTATTAAATGTAAATTTAAATGTATTTCTAAATCATATAAAAGTTCAGTTTAAAGAGGAAAATCCTCCTATAGATGCTATAGATAGATACAGCTTGCCGCCATTCAGAAAAAATTTTCCTACCACTGTTTGTGAGCGGTGTGGTATAGGCCGTGAGACAACCTGCCATGCTCTCCTTCACGGACGCAAAGCCAATTATTGCTCCGCATTGTACATGGAATGGACACATGACATTAAATAGACTCCATGGCCATAAATTTCAATGTCACTTACAAACACAATAAAGTGGAGTACATCACCGCTTACAAAATTTCTTGTAGATAAGCATTAATATCAAACTACAAAAAAATAGTGCCAAAAGAATTGAATTATTAAACTTGAATATGTCTTGATTTCAAGAAAGGTGCTTTAGCCCAGACTGTTTCTCCTCTGTTGTGTTGAAAGAGTCCCGTAGTTGTTTCTTTCTTAATAAAAGTTTCTGTTTATCAAAAAAAAAAAAAAAGAAAGGTGCTGCAAGAACGAGTGCTATATGCAAGAGTCAGGTTGTTGTTGACCATTGGCAATACCTTTGGCATTAGAACATGAGGATGCCACAGCTCCTTCAGCACCATGGTAAGTTAGGTTAATGTTGTTGAGCTCAATCTTATCACAAGGTTTGCCTTCGCTACATTCAAAAGCAACTGCAATTTTTGAGCTAGCGGTGCCCCTAATGTTTCTGTACTTAACATTGCGAATTTGAACTTGAGAGTCACCCTCTAGATTAAAAAAAAAAAAAAGATCAATAACATGGTAAATCAAGTTTTATATAACATATATTTTAGTCAAGAACAAGCACATTTACAATCTTTATTTGAACAAGAGCTAGGTACCTTTTCACAATTCCGAGATGGGCAATATTGTTGATCAATGATAATGGGGTTGTTGACATTATTCATGATGATGTCTTCACATTTAAGATTGAAAACGTTGCTTGCATAAGACCTAGCCCATGTTTTAACTCTTAAGCCATTGTCAGTGACTTTGAATGTACAATTTGTCACCATTAATCCACTAACATCTTCTTCATTAGGTCCCCCACCAAGGCTTCCAACACTGATTCCATGTCCTGGGCCACACTTAACATTCTTAGGGGGTGTTTGGTGAAGTAGTTTGAAAATTGTTGTTTATTATTTTTTGAAATACGTGTGGGTGAAAAAGTGTGTTGGAATACGTAAAATGCTGTTTAAAAACTGAAAATTGCTGTTTAAAAACACAAACCAAACAGGCCCTAATGTTTATGTTTTTAGAACCAGGACTCATTGATACACAATCATCTCCGGTGGCCATTGTTGAATCCAATATTTGAATATTACTAGATGAACCAATGTGTATTCCATCGGTATTGGGGCTATCTTTGGGTGCTATTATATGGATGTGATCAAATTTCACATCTTTGCATGCAAAAACATTCACATGGGCATTCTTATTGTTGTTTGAAGCTAGGTGAGTAACCCTTGAATTGGTGACGAAATCAAATCTCAACGACTGAAAAGCAAAAGGGAAATACATAGTGTGAATAATATGAGTCTCAAATAGAATTTCAATTTAAAAAGTGTTAAGATTAAATTGTGTGGTTTATTTGACTTATTTTAAAAAAAAATGAGAATTTTTTTAATAAGTGCGTAAGACAGACCTAAAAAAATTAGATTGTAAATATTAATAATTGAAGGGGAAAGAAAATGATTTTTTTTTTTTTTTTTTTTTTTTTTTTTTTTTTTTTGTGAAGGAACATGATCTTAAGTACAAGGGAGAAAAAAATATGTTAAAGAAATGTGAGACTATACAACCTATAGAAAAATCTATTGGGTGAAAGGAAGTGAAGGATGGAACAAATGAATGATTCATGACAAATGGCCCAAGAACATGATTATGGGTTACACCAATTTTTACCCCAATTTAAGATGGATTGGTTGATACAAGTACTTACAATGGGAAGAGCTTTGCAATTCGGATCTTTATTGCAAGTATTGTCATTCCAGGCAGAGGGACCTTGGCCATCCAATTTCCCACCACCCGAGTATCAACTGATCTATGTATTGGAACGTGATCCAATGGTTCACATTAATTGTAGATGCTTCATCTGTAAAAGCTTTTAAGGTCCCTATGATTTGGAATTCCACCGGGCCCTTGCATGGTCCTTTCAACACTATTGGCCGCAACATATATATTCCTCGTGGGATTAATACAAGCTTCCTTCCTTTAGATTAACAAGCTTTGTTAAATACATTTTCAAAAAACCTACAAAGACAAACACACACAATAATAAAATTATTAAACAATTATCTTGCTTTGTTAAAATGCTCAGTGCTACTCATCAAAGAAAAGATTCATGGTTACCATAATTTTATTCAATGAAAATTACCTTACTGTTATCAGTATTTCCATCAGCAATAGCACCATCTTCCATCACATTAAAAACCATTTTTCCATACCCAACTTAAAAAATGCATGCTAATAAGAACATTAGGAAAACACAATGAAAAGTTAATATTGAACCCATGTTTTCTTTTGGTACTACTACTTTTTGTTTCCTTTTTGAGAGAACATACTACTACTACTACTTGATTGTTATGGTTTCTCTGCTTAAATAATGAATTTTCATAGATAAAAATGGAATAAAATAAACAATAAAGCTAAGGATACAACACAACTTTACAACAATATTCCTAATTAGCCTAATACCTTATGCATTAGCCCATCACAAGCTGTGATTTAGTTTTATTTATTTATTTATTATTATTTTAATGGTCCATGTTTGAGGTGATAAGTTAAGTTTGGAATGTTAGGTAAAGGCGAGTGAAAAACAGATATTAAACATATGTTTCCTATTACTACTATACTATATGATTGTTATTGTTTCTCTGCTTGTATAATGAATTTTTCATATAAAAAATGGAATAAAATAGCAATAAAACTAGGGACACAACAAAACTTCAGAATAATTTTACAACAATATTCCTAAATTAGCATATCACCACACATGAGCCAGCCACAATCTGCAATTTAGTTTTTTGTATTTTTTTTTTTAAATAGCCTATGTGTGAGGTGATATGATAATTTGGGAATATTGTAAATTTGTTATGAATTTTTGTTGTGTCCAGGACTCTAAAATCAAAACCACCCATGTTGTCATGTTGTCATATTTTGTTTATCAATCTTCCCACTTTTTCGGGTACAAGAATTATACGTATGTATTCAATTGTTTCGTTTCTTGAGGGAAAAAAAGTATACGTATTCAGTTAATCATAAGAATGCTTTCCTAATGGATTAGACCACGTACACTGAAGACTAACCATAACTAGTATTGGCTAAAATGGTCACATTTATGTAATACTTAAAGCTGAAGCGTAGCATTTAATGTTGTTACGCTCATATTGAGCCACGTCAGCAGTCATGTTATTTCCATAATATTTTTTTGTATTTTTCCAACAATTTAAAAATAATTTCTATCAATTTGAAAAATACTAAAAAATATAAAATAAATCCCACCCCTATCTCCACCATAAAGCCTACTTCTTATCTATATCTCTCTCTCAACTCATCGTCTTCCTCTTCTCAAAAAAAAAAAAAAAAAAAAAAAAAAAACACACACACACACACACCATCTTCCCACCAAACAAATTGAACAAATTGCTAATGTTTCTCCTATTAATGACTTCACCATTAAATCTCAATTGTCTGTTACTATATCTGGATTCCATAGATAGAAAATAAAGAGTATAGTTTAATGGTTCCATTTTTAAAAAAAAAAAAAATCCATGACAAACTAACCTTTCTCCTAGCCTCCTCCACAATAAAAATCATTTAATGCATTGATGTTTATGTTATGGTATTTGTTCATCGATATTTGCCCAATTGAAGGAGCTTTCTTAAAGGACCAACTAATAAATAGTTTTTTTTTTTCTTTAGAAGAGTCAAATAAAGAAGTTAATAATTGATTAAGGTAAGGGAGTCATTAATTAACACATGGCAGCCATTTTGAAACAGCTTCTCTCCTGATCAAAACATTCATTTGCCTCATTTTGTATTTAAAACCCACTGATTTAATTTTTTTTAATATAAATTTTGAATTGCTCGCTTTCCACCCCATAAGTCACCAAATTACAAATAGAATTGGAAACTTCCTTTGAGTTTACTTTTTCCTTTTCTTCCCCCTCAACTTCTTTGCTTTTCAGCTACGAATGTTCTGGTTTGTGCTATATATATATATATATATATATATATATATATTATTTTTTTTTTTTTTTACAACGTCGTAATACTTTTTTTTTTCTTTTTCTACGAAGCAAAATGGATTATTGTGCTATATATATATATATATATATATTTATGCAAGTGTAGCTTCGTAGAATTTAGTAGCTAAATTCTATGAAGCTACACTTGCATCACAAATTCACAATAATTTATTAACACTTCGTTTGAGAGTTTTTAAAAGAGTGAAATAAAATAGAATGAGTAAATTATAAAAGATCGAAAAATAATGGAATGTATTTAAATAATAGAATCTAACAAGAAATAATAATGAAACTTGTACCAAAACTGTTTTTAAGAGGACTGCCTCCACATTAATCCTACAGCAGTAAACCTATGCTCTAATACCAATTGAAAAATTGCGTTATAGGAGATGCCACCATATTAATCTTTGAAACAATGAATTTATGCTTTGATACCAATTCAAAAATCACTATTTAGATCCCTAATTTATCATCAATCTTGGCACTAGATACTTTTTTTAATTTGGCATTACATTCAACTAGTTCTTCTTCCAAGCTCTTGACCTTAAACCTATGGAAGAAATTCTCACACTTAACTTCATCTATTACATTCAATTGTCCGTAATCTTGGCAATAGTTCTTCTTACATTCAACTATTTGTAATGTTGGCAAATTTCCAAGTCAAAATGAAAAAGGTTTCAGTATAATTGAAAGTTTCCAAGTATTTTAATTTCATTTAAATTGTAATTGCATCAAGTCATTGAAGTTCAACTTCAGAAGAAAGAGTACAAGTGCCGCAGAAGGAATCTCAATTGAGCAAGATTCATCGTGTTAGGCGAAATTATGAGTTGAGACAACAAAATTTGGGTTTTAGTTACACAAAACAGTTTCCTTGAAATTCGTCTAACACTTGATCGAGCAAGTTGGCCTAAGTTTTATTTTATTTTATTTTATTTTTACAGTTATCAATTTTAATTTTTAAGAAATAGTTTTTAACACGCCTCAAAGTTACATTATCTTTCATAGAATTATCAATTTTATTAAGAATCACACATAGAAAGCTTTGAGAGAGAATCTCTATAATATATGCAATTGTATATAAAAAACTGAATGTAAAATACATAGCCTCTGTGTTTACATAGAGAACGAGAGGAGAGCGGGACAATAGGAAAAGATCTAACTGACTATTACACGTGTGCTAACTAACTCCACATTATAATCTTAAGTAAAACACATGTCGTTTATCTACTTCAATCATAAACTACAAGTAGCTTAGACAGTTGAATAAATACTGCTGCTCTATCAACTGTAGCTCTGCTATATTTATTCTGTCATCTCAACAAATTTTCTTAACAATACTGTGAGCTATACTCCCAGTTACGCTAATTTGTTGCAAAGAAAAACTCACTTTGGAATAGAACCCCTTGTACCTTAAAATGTCACTAAATCCCATGATGTGCATGGCATTGACTATAACTTTACGGAGTCCATGATAATTTAAATTTTAAAGTATGTCAGAGCAATGTTTAACAAGTTTGATGTTTGTTAAACCCTTAAAAGTTTATCCAACAAGCATTTTGGCCACCTTGTCATGTTCAATCAATCTCAAACCAACTCTTTTTCTTCTCTCTTCTTTTTTTCCTCCTTGTGGAATTTCATACTTGCTCTTGGTTTCCCTTGAAACAACGTTATCATTATTGAAGAAATGAAGCTTCCTTATCTTTTTCCATAGTCCCAAACCTGATATGAACCGAATTTAAAGATAAATTTATTAACTATAATTTTTTTTTCAATGATGGATACTATTAGTTCATAAAAAAGACCCCAAGTTGTTTTGGTGTAAGCAGGATTTGAATTTGAGTCTCTTATTTGAGAATGATTAATATTACTCAATTGACAAAGATTAATATGGAGGCATTTCCTATAATTAATATTACTCAATTGACAAAGATTAATTTGAGTCTTTTTTTTTAATAACAATTGAGTCAATTGAAATTCATGAATTTATTAATTGTTTATTTCTTTTGATAATTTGATAGTAGGGGTTCAAGAGTTATGTAACTCAATTGATACTACTTAGTGTTTAAAGCTTTTAATGGAGATGTTTATGATTCAAATTTTTCCAACTTGACTTTCAAATTATAAAGACATTTTTATTGGAAACACAAAAAAAATATATCAACTACATTACAAGCTTTTTGTGAATTTTTTAATTGTAGGGTAAGAAAAGCTTATTGGATGGTAAGAGGCTCACCAACAATATGGACAAGTTTGGTGTAGACCAACTTGGAAAATAGCTTCTATTCACAAATACTTGAAAACGACTTTTTGCAAGTTGTGTCATGTTATCCCTATCTTTCTTCCTCTTCTTCTTCTTCTTCTTTGATAAACTACAATATATATTAAAAACTAAAAAACAGGAACAGATAATCAATCACCCTTACCGACAGTCTAAAAACTCTTGAGAGATTGTCTTTATTAACGCATAAAGATTCTTTAAAGACTAGGGATAGTCAATCACCCTATTTTTCTTTGTTGCTTTCTCAAAAAAGCATCAATTAAAAAATCAACTTGAGGTCCTACATGTTAAATTAAATAGGTCAGTGAAAAGTTTAACACATTCAATTAAATTAAATATCTCACTGCTAAAACATCAATGAAAAATACAATGGGTCATATACTGTGTAAGAATAGTTGATCAAATTCTTCGTTATTCAACCATAGGAATATTAGGAAACTTGTAGCTCAACTTAATCCAAGTAGCGACTGCTTCCCACCAGCCTTACAAAAAGAGGACAATGACAAGATTGAGAGCAATGAAATTTTACACACCAAGGTACAAAAAGAAAATCCCAACACAAAAAACTTTTCAGCATGGGCTTTATATCTTTTATAATGGGCTGTAAGGCCCAGTTTATGTCTAAGAAGTTCTTATGTGCAGACCAACCTAGAAAATAGTTATATTTGTGAGTAATTTTCACTTAATGGCAAAAGACTTCTCGAGCCACCTATATCTGTGAGTAATTTTCACTCAATTGCAAAAGATTTCTAGAGCCAGTTGGTGTCTGAGATTTCTTCTAAAGGAGTAAGTTTAAGTTTGACTATTATTCACTCTTCCTTTGGGATGTGCTAGACGACTTCTAGCGAAATAAAAATTAAAACTTTTAAACGAAAAACAGAAGTTGAGTGCAACAATTTTCCAATATTTGTTTCTTTTTTGGTAGAACCAATATTTGTGTCATCCACAGGAATTGATTGCAATTTGCAATAAAGATTCTAATATTTAGTATTTGTTTCAAATGTTAAATTGCACTAGCACTCCTTAAACTTTCAAGTTGTTACATTAAGGCTCCATAATTATGTTTTTTTTTTGGGGGTCATTTTGGTACAACAACTTTGATATTATATCAATATTTAGGCCCCCTTCTATTAGTGCCCAATCCATTTTCTACCTAACGGAACACTCAGTTTTAGAACACACATGGGTCTCAGGTGAGCCAAAATGTTTTTGCATCCAATAATGAAAAAATGAAGGAATTATTGATAAAACCAAGAATGAAAGTAGGAATTTGTCTTGGAGGAACCAAAACATGAACAATAAATTTTTTTTATCATTCAACATTCAAGAATGAAAAAATATACTAAAGTTCAAATCTAAATTAGTATACAAAAAATAAAACTAGTATCTATTTTGTATTAACAAAATATAAATAAAATAAAAGACACAAATAACAGTTTTTGAATATATTTGATATTATTTAGGATATTTTAAAATGGAAACTTTATTGGTGAGTCTCACGCCATAACCCATAAGAACTCTCATTTTCTCTCCCTTGGGAGGAAAGAATGTGGTTGGTTCAGGAAGAAAACGGATCCCTCAATTTTCTATTCCCTTTTTTCCAATCATTTTGATCCTCTTGTTTCTTTTATGGAACCATTTTGATCCTTAATTTATGAAACTATTGTCATTTTAGTACTTGTAAACTCACTTGACACACAAACGCGTAGCTAATAGAATAATTAGGAATAATTAATTACTTGTATTAAAAAATCATATCTGCATCTAAATAAATAATTAAAAAATCAACATTAACATCAGAAAAGAAAAATGAAATAATGATTTTCTAAAGAAAATAAATAAAAAATGAAAAAAAAAAAAAAAAACACTCTAGTGTCCTTTTATTTTCTTTTATTTTCTTTGAGGTTTGGATTTTCTTTTCTCTCTCTCTATCTCTAGCTTCCTCCATTTGTTTGTACATCTATAGGATGCTGGAGGATACCCAATATTTCAAGAAAAGTACAAACATGTTGAGTATTTCTTCATTCGGGCAAGTAAGGGATTGGGACATTCTGATTTCAATACGGTATGCAGAGTCCAAGTTAGGCGTGATTCATAAAGTCAAAGTTGTATATCCATAGACAATTTTAATTCCCATACACAAATAAATAAAGCTATGCCCTGTTATCTCGTACACTTGAATTTTTGCTACATCTTTCAGGCTGATTAAGCCGGCATTTCTTGATAAGATGATTTCCAGGTTTCATTCTAAAAAAAAAAAAAAAAATTAGTACAAGACGAATATGTAAAAATAAAAGAAGTCACATTTTCAGGAGCTAAAACATGAATATTTTCATTCAATGGGACAACTCTAACTGAACAGCCTGGTTGATTAAGGAATATTAATTATCTGCACAACAATAATTAATCCTCTGTAGGAGGCAGGGCAGCCACTAATTATTTATGAATTGATCGCTTTTTTTTTAATGATAATAACATGAATTAATTGCTAACCATGCATATGAGTACTGAATATATAAATGGGTGTAAAGCAATTTCTACAACTGGGCTATTGCCACTACAAAATATATTGCCCCGTTTTTCAGCATTGTTTATTAACTTAATCAATTACATATTCACAATTATAAAGTTATAAATATGTTTTTCGTCTTAAAAAGACTTTAACAAATAAATATACCACACACTAAGCAAAAAAGAAAAATTGTTGTAGATAAGGATAGCTATCATAAATCAAGGGACCAATTATTTGTCACACAAAAATATGAAGTGTCTTTATGCTATTATATATGTGAAGAATAATTGCCCCAGTTCTGATGTGGTGTTAACTTTCCTTGCATTTAAAGTATAGCCAATTGACTTGATTCACCTGATTGAAATGATGAACTAGTTGAATTTAGATTGTCTCCTACATCCCCTATCAGTCTCGCTGGTGATGATGATAGGAAAGGCTTGGAAGGCATTTGTAAGCATTCAACTTCTCCTTCAAGCATTTCTACAACTTTGTTCATTGAAGGACGGTCACTAGGCTTCATCTGTATGCACCATAATGCGACTATGATCATCTTCTTAACAATTTTCTTCTCCTCCTCTGTGGCATCTTCTATTTCTATGTCATTTCCTTCGCTAAATTGGCCATAGACCCAAGTGGGGAAGTAAATTTGGCTTGAATGGTCTGCAAATGCATTCACGTTCTTTCTTTTGCTGGCCATTTCTAACAATAACATGCCAAAACTATAAACATCAGCTTTAAAGGAGACCCCTCCAATGTTTTTATAGAACAACTCTGGAGCTATATATCCTAGTGTTCCCCTTGCAGCAGTCAAAAATACTATACTATCATTTATTGGATAAAGTTTTGCAAGTCCAAAATCAGAAATTTTTGGGGTGAAGTTCTCATCAAGAAGAATGTTATGAGGCTTGATATCAAAATGCAAAATTTGCATGTCACATCCTCGATGTAAATATTCAATTCCACGTGCCACTCCAAGAGAAATATCGTATGTTTTCTCAATACTTAAGGTGATATTCCCTTCTTGAGAAAAAATGTACTTGTCAAGAGAACTATTGGGCATGAATTCGTATATAAGGGCACGGTTTAGTCCCTCAGCACAGTAGCCAATAAGTTGCACCACATTCTGGTGGTGAATTCTTCCGATTGTGGCAACTTCATTGATAAACTCTTGACCGTTTGCTTTGGACTTACCTAACATCTTTATAGCTACAAGATGGCCACTTTGAAGCTTTCCTTTATATACAGAACCATAGCCTCCTTCACCCAATTTATCTTTGAAACCTTTGGCCATCTTCCTAATTTGTGAGAAAGAGTACCTAATTGGCACAAGGTTATTTTGGCTTTGCAGAAACTCTTCGACAACGTCATACATTGATAAATGTCTTCTACACCACTTATATATAAAAAACGCAATAACGCAAGGAATTCCCAACACAATTTTTGCTGCAAGGTGTAGTCCTGTGTTGAAACATCACGAAAATAATTACTATAAGAAAACAAATTTGTTCCCGTAATTAATGCTCTCATCACTTCTAGTTTTTGGTTGAAAACATAACTACGACTTACAACTAATTAACCGCATTCATGAATCGTAATAATCAAGAACAACAAGTGCTGTATATTTCGTGTAAATATCACTTTCATTTTTATCTTCTCGCAATGCGCTACTTCAAAATCAAAGTCTTAATGATCTGCTAAAAAGATTAAATAAAGTAGATAAAAGAAGAGACACAGGTTTTTCTTACCTATGGCTGTCACTATTGACGCCAAAGTTTCTGCAAGATATATAAGAAAGATATTATTATTTTTTCTTCTAACATAAGTTAAATTAATTAATCAGTGAAATAAATGACACAAATAACTTGAAATCTCCAGGGCATAATAAATCAACTTTAAGTCATTAACAACTTTCCCCTGGTCCTTACCAAAAGAAAAAATAGTTAGGAACATGCTAAATGTGTACTACATGTTTTACTACATAAATCTTATAAACTAACACGACAATTAATGTAATCGGTGAGTTTCAACCATCTCAAAAATAAATATTTGAATTTTGTATAAGTGATCGGGATTCATGAATAGTACAGTTAGATGAGACTAATAAGTAAAAAAAAAAAAATACGGCTGGGTGTGAAGAATTTGACAATCCTCCATTGAGACTAATAAGTAAAATTTTAATTAAGATATAGAAAATGTGCAAGCATGTATCGATTCCTAACTCTTTGTTATCGCAGAACCAGAGAGATGAAAGGTGCAAATTTTTAATGGAAAGAAGAAGCTAATTTCTTAAGGAATTCCATATTTTCCCTTTTCATTTCCTCATACCTAAAAAGTTTGAGATCAATTTGTTGCCCGATTACATGGTTATTGCTCTACATGTGTCATCACTAGGCACAATTACTCATGCAAATTTATTCCATTGTCCATTCTAAATTATCCTTCAAACCACTTTTTTCAGATAGAAACCTTACCAAGGACGAAAACACGGATAATATAACGGAATCCGCCTGCTTTGACAAATAAAAGAAAAACATCAGCGTTTGGAACATTAAAATTAAAAATCAAATCATTATAATTAAACTACAATAAATATTACCCTACCATGTCAATTAGATTAATCGTTTTTGATTTTTGCTATAGAATTTCAATACATGAATGGTTTGTGGCAGTGGAGAAATGAAAGAGTTCAGAAAAGAAGGAAATGTGCAGAAGGAAAACAGTGGACAACAACACGGTATGAATTTAATTTATGGCTTTCTTTCTAGCATTATTTACCTGGGTTCAAGCAATGAACGTGGTTCCCGTCTTCGAGGTTGCAATACAGGTTCCATCTTCCGCAATAACTTTTACAAGTACCACTGAGCCATGAAAGTTCAAAACCGTATACCAATTCATTGGGGACGTCTGCACAGGAAATATTGATTGGGTCATCATTTCCTGGCCAAGATGTTATGAACATCTGCTCTACTTTGCACGAGTCCACCACATCGGTTGCGTTCGTTCTACCAACCTTAACATATCTATATCTCTTGAAATGAGAAATAGAAGAGTTGGAAGAGTACTGATCTCCATTGTCAATATTGCAAGTAGAAGCGTCCAAATAGAATGGAGAATTCACTGGTTTTTCACAGCTCATCCAAACCGTACTCCATGATAGTTCGAGATTAATCGAGTACCTCTTCGGCAGATAAGTGGTATATGCAGAAGGATATTGACTGAAATTACGGCGATTTAAAGAATAACTCGGGGTGGAGGAGTAATTATCCTTCTGTATGCCTGAGTCCACGATCCGGATAGTGTAGTTATTGTAATTGATTTCCTTTACGTTGTATTTTCTTTCAAATAAGGATAGCACCGTATGATTGTTCTCACACGACAGTTCATACCTTGAGTCCCCGCAGTTTTCTGGGTCGTTCTTCAATCGAAACGGAAAGCTTATGTTGTGGATGTTGCCACAGGAAGAAGGGGCACAGTGGTGATGATTAACCTTAGCAGTAGCACCACAAGTTTCATGGACTAGAACAAGAGCAATAAAGGCCGTGAGTGCTGCACTCAACGTTAATCCTCTTGCCATAGAGGTAGATGAATTTTTCCAACAAGAAAGTGATAATTAGAGTTTCCACTGAATGAAGGTGAAGCGCAATTTCGTGGTTCCCATCAAAAAAAAAAAAAAAAAAGCGCAATTTCGTGGTAGTACTACAGTACTGGACGTGTGCCCGTTTGTTTCGACTTTAAGGGGCCAAAACGCACGTTTTCTAACCCAAAACTCACGATGTTTGGTAAAGTGTTTTTAAAAGTGCGTTATACAAAAGCGCATTTAACGCACAGACGCGTTTAGATCTCAAAACAAAAATATTACCGTCGGTGGGTTTCTCCTTTTCCTAAATTGCCCATAGTATTTTCTGCTCCTCTATGTTGCTGTGCTGCGGCATCTTGTCTTCTTTTGTTTCTGTGCTGCTTCTTCTTCTTCTCTTCTCTCTCTTCTTTTTTTTTTTTTTTTTTTTTTTTGATTTATGTCTTACATAGCTAATCTCAAAAAATCCTCTTGCTTTGCTTCACATTGGCTGGTAAAAATAAGAGCTTGTTCAAACACAAGGGACTCAAAGCTCAAAAGACAGTCACATATACACAAAACACAAAAGTCTCAAAACACACTGAAACTCACACACACAACAATGGAGTGTTCTTGGCCTGAGAGCTTACCTTCTAGCAAGAAAAAGGCAATAGAAGAGCTTGTTCAAGGCCGTGATATTGCAAATCAGCTACGTTCTTTGCTTAATAAGTCAGCTGGAGACGACGACGACGACGACGACAACGACAACAAGGCAGAGCCGGCTGAAGATCTTGTTCTGAAAATGTTGAAGTCCTTTACTAATATGTGGTGGAGTGTGTGTGGCTTTGCGTGGAGGAAAGTGAAAGAAAAGGAAAATAAGAAGACGAGGAAGAAGTGAACGAGTGGATGAGAAAAAAAGTGAAAGAAAAAGTTTAAAAGAGTTTTTGGGTTTGGGTGAAGCACCGTGAAAGAAAATATAGGGAGTAAGAGCACGTATTATTTCACAATATCTTTTTCACAACGGTCATGTTAATAAAATTTTATTTTACAAAAATTAATTTTAAATTAGCATGGTGAAAATATTGTAATATTTTGTTATATTTCAAAATTTCTTAAATTAGTACTATTTTTCTTTAGAAAAAAAATAGTACTATTGATAGAATATTTTTATAACAATTTCATAATAATATAGTAAGTTGTTATTAGTTCTCATCTAGACCTACTAATGACATTTTTTTTTCTTACCATTAACAACTTGTCATATAGACTTTGCTGTGAAAAAATATTGTGTCCATAACTTGTATTAAGAGAGGTAATTAAAACAAAGAATTCTCTTTATATATATATATATATATATTGTCCTTTTTGGTAATTTACCTCTCAAACAACCACTTTTATAAGTGCTACCCAAACACTAAGCTTTTTCAAAAAGCACTTTTTAATAGATTTTACCAAATACTTAATTTTTACAAAAAACTCAATTTCATACCGCACTTTTTAAAAACCCCACTTTTTCAAAAAATCCAATTTTAAAAAGCTGAACTAAACTCACCCATATCAACATCAATATCTAGCGTTAGCACACACGTTATCATCATAATACTTGTTGAAAAAAATCTATACAACTGTGAATACATAGTAAAGCTTTCATACACAAGAATACAAAGATTTATGCGGAGATTCTCTCTCCTTAAGGGTCTGTTTGGATACAGCTGAAAACTGAAAACTGAAAACACTGTAGCAAAATAATTTTTAAATGTGTAAATAGTACCATGGGACCCTTTTTAATGAAAAAGTTGTAAAAAAGTGAAATTTGCGGGACCCGCTGTGGGTTGAAAAGTCAAGAAGTGCGGCTACTGTTCATGAACAATAGCCGTACTGTAGCAGAACAATGGCTGAAACGCTTGCCAAAAAAAAAAAAAAAAAAAGAGGAGAAAACCCAATTGCAAGAAACGTGCCGCGAGAAACGCTGTATCCAAACCAAGGCTTAAAAGAAAAAATCAAGGGACAAATTTTGAATAATTTCACTATATTAAATACAGATAATAATTTCACTATATTAAATAGAGATTACAACACTTTAAAGATACAACTTAAATAAAAAAAAAATTCTTTTTTTCTTTTCACTCACTATTCTCTTTTTTACTATGTATTTTCTCTTATCCTCTCTATTTTTCTCTTCTCTTTTGCTTATTCTCACTCACACAGTTCTTCAAGACTACACTAGAGCGAAAGTCCTCACGCTCTGGGGCTTCACTCTTTCACTCTGCCCCAAATGGCCTTACCCTTTTATTTCTTTCACCTTTTCCTTTTTTCTTCCTTCCACACTCTTTACATCAAATCACAATAAATGCAAGCCACTTACTTTGACTTTGCTTTAACCAAAATCTCTTTCTTTGGCTCTCATTTTATGTAATCTTGTAAAGACTAATATATTTAACATGAAGTCTTTAAAGATGTCTAAGACATTGAAGAAGACAACTGATAGCGAGGCTAAAGCGAGTAACATGAGATGGATTGATGACATGAATGGCTTCTTACTTAACGTCATGTTGGAGGAACAAAACAATGGAAATAGGTCCAATGGAACATGGAGTTCTCATGCTTACGCAAATATGTCTAAAAAGTGTTCAACAAAGTTCGGTTATGCAATTGAGAAAGGTAACATCAAGAATCGCATCAAAACATTGAAAGGTACTTTCAATTCATGTCATGACCTTTTCAAGAACATGAGTGGATTTGCATGGAATCCAATTATTGGACTTTTTGAGGCTGAAGATGAAGTGTGGGAATCTTTAATAGAGGTTAGTTATATTTATTTTGATATTGTGAAGTTGATATATTTTTATAGATGAAGTTGATGCATTTTGTTGGTACTTTGTTGTAATAATAATAATACTAATAAGTGTGTATTGTGTTAGGCAAACCCAAATGCTAAAAAATGGAAAAGAACTCCAATTCAACATTATGAGAAGCTGTTTGATTTGTTTCCAAAGATAGGGCAAATGGTGAAGGTTCTATAAGTGCAAAGGAGAAAGTCCGTCGATGGGAAAAGGAAAGAGAGGATAGTGTAAATTTGGAAGAAAATTTTGATTGCTTTGATGAGTTTAGCATGCCAAATGTAGAATCATATTCTCCAATGGTCTCTCCTTCCTACTCATGTGAGACATCATCCAAGAAGGCGAAGAAAACACCTCAAATGGTTGAAATGCTTGAAAAGCAAATGGAAATTTTTCAATCCAAAATTGATAATGTGGCAGCAAGTATAAGGCAAGGAAATGAGATTGCTAAGGAGGGACTTGCTA
Organism: Lithocarpus polystachyus; assembly: GCA_033629205.1. NCBI lineage: Eukaryota > Viridiplantae > Streptophyta > Magnoliopsida > Fagales > Fagaceae > Lithocarpus > Lithocarpus polystachyus. The sequence goes on from CM066168.1 coordinate 46,027,131, forward strand.
TTATGGTGCAAGGACATGAGATTGCTAAAGAGGGACTTGCTATCATGGAGAAAGGACGTCCACGTTGTTACTCTGAGGATGAAGTATTTTCTGAATTGGTGAAAATAGGAATACCGACGGAAACGCAACTTGATGCTATGCTCTTCCTAATTAAGGATCCAGCCAAAATGAGAGCATTTTTTGGTGTTCCAACTAGTGAGTTACGCCGCCAAATATTATTAAAGATGATGTATGCTAAGGACCTTTAGTGGTTGGATAATTGTCAACTAACTTTTGGTAGTAGTTAAGTTGCATAATACTAAACAATGCAACTTAACATTTTGCTGACTTTTGACTTGCTAACTTTTGTGGGCTGAATGTAGTATATTACATAATTAGCAATATTTGATGAATTTGTATTTCAGTTAAGACACTAGAAGATAATGTAATATTTTAACTTGTACTGTGCTATGGATGAATGAAATTAATATCATTTTGCTCCAAAGTTTTGTACTTCTTCTTGGTTCAGATCTGCATTTTGTCTAGCCTAGGTGTGTCTTTGCTGTGATGGTTTGTCATTCATTCTTGGTTCTGATGATACTTGAGTTGGGTGTTTATGTGTTGAATTGGGTTTATGTGGTGTAGTAGCTTTGAATGAGTAACAAAATGACTTGAATGGGTTTATGGGTTTTTCATTATTTTATTCTATTATTAGTGCTGTAAAATGATGTTGAGTGTTGATGGAAGGAATTCTGCAGGTAGTGAAAAGTTTCAATTCATGGGAAGTAGATGCTGTTTTATCAACAAAAAAAAAAAAAAGGACCTCCCACTTACAAAAAGAAGCCCGTTGGGCAAAAAGAATAGAAAAAAAGACCTCCCAGTTTCAATTCTGCGGTTTTTTTTTTTTTTGGCACAAAATCAATTAATTTTAAAAATATTATTTAACGTAATATTTTTTTTTCATATTCATTTAATTTAATATTAAAGGCATCCTAATGTATGCCCTTATGCAACTCACTTTATATTATTATTTTGATATTATAATAAAAATAATAATATAAATTTATATATATGATGTGGTAAATTTCATATTATTTAATGAGTATAAATAAATCTATTTTTTACATATTATGTAACAAAGGTATAATAGTCAATTTATATAAATTACATTTTCCATTCTTTCATTTTTCTCTCCAACAGAACACAAAAATTTTCCATCTTTTCACTTTTTCACTCCTCCAACAGAACACACAAGTGAGAAAACTATATATTTTCCATCATTCCATTTTTTCATCTTCTCACTTTTTCACTCTTCCAATCAAACAAACCCTTAATTTCTTTTCTCTTCTGCTCCTCAGCGTGTCCAACACGCCTAAGCCAACCGACCCCATAACTAAAGCTGACTTTTGTAAATAACAAAGAAAAGTTAAAAAACATGAAAGACAATCTCATTAAATGAGCATGTCTGTTACAAGTGGGCTGGACTATGGTGCAGTGCACCCAACTATAATAATTTGACAGTTATTAATGGTTTTTTAAAATTTATTTTCAGGTAAGTTTAAATATAGTTTATTTGGCTGAAAATTAAAAATAATAATAAAAATTACTGTTTACCAAAGAATTACTGTAAATATGTTTATTTGCACTGTTTATTTATGCGCTGGTACCAAAATTTTTTTAAAAAAAAAGCCCTGAAACACGCATTTTGACACAAAACGTGAACGCAATAATCGGTACCCAAACATTACTGTGCGTTTGATTAGACTTAAAAATTAAAATTATTTTACTATTCAGCTTATTTTTGCTATTATTCATGGGTCTTACTGTATTTTTTGGTACTATTTATGAGCCCACTATATTATTTCAATTAACTTTTATCTTTATCTACAGTACTTTCAACAATAATTTTTTAGTTTCAGCAAAATAAATGATATCCAAACACACCTTTAAGTCTTCAAAAGACAACTTTGTCCCTAACCTTTTTTTTTCCCCCCTCTTATTTACCTTTCTCTCTTCTGTCTTGTTCCTATCCCCTCTCTTAAACTCTCTTCTCTGAGTTCTCTCTCATATCTCTCTAATAAGAGCAAGAGGCAAAGTAGTAGAAGCAATGATAGCAAAGTATTTACAATGAAATCCACAGCATTAGGCCCAAAGTGTCTCCTTTGCAAAGGGTTCCATACCCATTGCACAAGAAACCCGTCTTCCTTCCACTCCATTCACATTATACTCGTTTTCCCATGAGACTATAAACACTTTCCCACATATCCACCACCCCCACCACCTCCTATAAACACCAACACACAGATCTGCTATCTCAGTTGGTGCAGTTGGATCATCACTAGCATACCATGCATTCACAAGTGGGTTACTTGACACTCCAGCTGGCTCATGAGCAATCACACTGATCATTCCATTAGCACCCACATCCCTGTTAGGTGCATGCATTATATTGTTGCCTCCATTTGTGCTTGGTGGTGGCTTACCTGAATTCTTTGGCCATGCAAATGGATAGGCACAAATGCATGGACACTGAGTTCCACTATTACCAACCCAAGCATAAGGTACAGTGACACCAAAAAAGTTGGGAAAGTGAAGTAGTGAAAGCCACAGACTGCTCTACAGAAGTCTTGGACTCAGAAACAAAAGAGAGAGAGAGAGAGAGAGAGAGAGAGAGAGAGAGAGAGAGAGACAAGTAAGGGATAAGTTGTCTTTTAAGAACTAAATTGGTAGGATTTAGAATATTTTGGACCTAGTTGGTTTTATCACAAACCTTAGGGTAGGTTTGTGAAATTTACCCTAAACAAATTCCTAATTATTTTTTAGCGATAATGTAGTTAGTAGCATTTTGGTCTACTTCGGTCTAACTTGATCCATTTAGTCTAATTTGGTTCATTTTGGACCAATTTAAATTGATTCTTTTTGTAGATTACCTTTCTATAAAAATAGAAAATACATTTAAATAACACATGCATCATTTAACCTACAAATTTTACTTTACAAATTTTACTTTATATTCTTATAAAATAATTATATTACATTTTCCCACGTAGTGGATTTATGACTAGTGTTATTAAAACTGGCAGCATACCACCATCTTTTCAGCAAAAAGTGCCACATACTCTGCTGTCAAGTTGTCATTTAGACCTCACCAGGTAGGATGCCCATGTCTCATCTGCTGGAGGTGGTGGTTGAACCCAATGCCCTGGTATGCGGCTGCACCAAATTTGACAGCATTTAGAAATGGTGATGCTGGCAGTAAAATCATAACGTGGAATGAACGGGAGAGGCACTAATGGTGATTGAAGTTTGAAGCAATAACAAACCGGTGGAGGTATGGTGGTCATGTGTGGCGATGCTGGAGTTTGTGGTGTCAATGGTGGTGGAGGTGTCAGTTGGCAGAATTGACATTGGTGCAAACGGTCACATGTTTTATAACAAAATAAAGAAAATGTTTGGATTCCACTAGTAAGCAAATTTTCAAATTCCAAATGTATTACCAAACTAGTCCCCTCACCCGGCATCTCTCTCTCTCTCTCTCTTGTTAATTCCAAACGCAAAAGAAATAGTTCAAATGCATACACCGGTGCCTTTTAAGGAAAATACAATCATAATTATATCAAGCAAGCTGCATGTAGCAAAGAGTGATAGTATCCTTACCTTCCTCCTGGTCTTATATATGCATCCCATGTTCTTCTCACCTGCATGAAATGGTCCTTGTTATGATTCAAATCCGAACAAAACAGTTCCAGCACCACCCAAAAAAAGAAGGGATGCTGGTTTGAACATGGCAGCATGGGGCTATATATTGCAGGCCATCTGGGAAGCAATTAATTGAACTAGCACCCTTGTGCACAAAAATGAACAAAAATGCTTCCTGAAATATCAGGCCATCAATTACATTGCAGCATGTAGAAAATCACCTCAATAAGTGTGCCCATATCAGTGTTACTGCCATGATAATAATGATAGAACTCTAATGGTAGATTTGCCACAGAGTCATAAGCTCCACTGATTCCTTGTCCCTCTAATGCTTGTGGTTCAGATTCCTTCATAGTGACTGAAGTAGAGCCTTTATTATTTTCAGTCTCAATTATTTGGTCTTCACTTTCCATATTACTGTCTTTATCGCTGCTTAGATCTCTTGAGTCAAGTCCCTGACTCAGGAGGGTTTTCCTAGACTCCTCCGCACTTGCAATGGCATCCTTAGCAGCATCTGTGTCAGCTGCAGCAATTGCTTGGCGCTCTTCTTCTTCAACGGCAGCCCGAACTCTGTCCATAAACTTGTCATCCTCTTCAGGGAGAAAATGACCTGCATATATATATGCAATCAACAATAAGTTCGTGTACAATATAGGATAGTATATATTTGTTTTTTTTAAGTAACAAATAAAATCTATTCATTAAAAAATCTTAGAGGATGCTTCCAAGTACATGAGCAGTATATATAGGAACACCCAAAAAAATGTAAGATTTGCAAATATAGATGTTGAAGAATAACAACTTAAAATTGCAATGAAATTTAACTTCGATGTTGAGAAAATTATCATGGCATGATTTGTAATGATAAATTAGTATTCACATTCTATTTTTTATTATGTAAAATCAATTCCTTTGCAGTTCAGGTAACCTGATTTACTACTAACAATATTTACATTTTAAGCAATAGAACGGTTGCCACAACAGAGACAAATACAAAGATGAATAAGAAGCAGAAGAGCAAACCTTGTTTCTGCAATTTTTGGATCCTGATGGAACGTAACTCTTGCAACTTCTCCACAATTAATACCTGCTCAAGCTGAAATATGAACCTAGTGTCAGAGAGTGATCAGCATAAATGATCAACAGTATTACAGAATGGAAATTTTAGCATGGTCCCTGACTCAGAGTCTGGATGACAGCAAGGGTGGAAGCCCTCTAGCAGTCCATAAATTGTAGTCCTCTTTGCGGTACATCAGATCATTGCTATCCAAGCAAGGTATTTCACATAAAAATGTGTTTTATATCATCTGTATTTTCTTTCTCTCTTTAGAGATTCTATAGTGGCTTTAGTGGAAAACACATAAACAGCATCTCATTTTCGAATGAACTCATATCAGTAAATGTTAGGGGGAAAAGGTAGATTAAACCAGTTGGAGAGGAATGTGAAAAGACAAATCGAGGATAAGATGTTGAAGCAATTTAGATAAATGAGTCTATTACTTGATCCAAGGACCCTCGTCAAAAGTTTAGTAGATTTGTTGTTGATGGTAAGTGTTATTTTAAGCCACAAGCAGCACTACCTTAATATAAATCATATACTGCAAATTAAGCAGGCAACGCAAGAGACCAACTATCAAAATTAATGTAAACTTGGTATTAGTAAATCAGATCCCAGATAAAAAGTAAAGCAAGAATGGCCAACAAAATAAAGTATCTGAACACTGAATAAGAAAGTGTACAGTTATTTGCAGGAAAGACTAATCTCTGCATGAATATGTAAGAAAGCTGTAAGAGGAAAGTCGATGACAATGCCAGTCATGACAAGAAAATGTTCACAGGCTTGGACCCAGAAAAGACAGAATGTGGGAAAAGGATCCGCACAAGCCAATTCAAAGTCGGGATGAGGTTTTCTTGAACTGAGAAAAGGGAAAGACAAGAATAGTAGTACATAAACCATTTCAGGAACATCATATGGGAACTTTTACCATAATTCAAACAAATGACATACTCAGTATTGAATGAGTAAAAGAATCTTAACAGTCTCTGCTCATTGAGAACATATTTATGTAGCATGTTCTACCAATGATCACCTCAGATTCTAGCTTCTTTCTCTCCTCTTTTGCTTTAAGCTTCGCAACTTCCTTCATCTTCTCTACCTGCAAACCCACATGCTTCAGTTGCTGAGTAAAAAATTATTAAGCCTGCACTTCAGGAAATTGCAAACCCAACTAGTAATCAACACAAAAAATAAATGCCAAGATATAATGCACATATGATCATGTCAGTGTTCCAGAATAGCAAACATTTTACATGTTGCTGTCAAGAAAAGGAAAATACAGTAAGTACAAAAGCAGGACAGAACATAAAGAAATACAGATGATTATTATTTATTGATATGCACCATTGAAAATCTTATGTTTTAACCATTTCTCTACTCCTTCATTTATTTATAAAATACTGTAAAGGAAACAGAAATGTTTCCATACACGTACTAAATGTGCCTGAAAATGCTAGACATGCTATAAAATGGGCATAGTTTGAACCCCAAATGTAAATACAATGAATCTGTTCCAGAAAGGAAGTACAGAATGTACAGAGTTTAAATTAGAAAAGAGTTTAATAGTGCAGCTATTCTTGTAGACAACCATTTTATGTGGTAACTAATGTCAGCATTTAGATTATGCTACATAAAAAGCGCCATACTATTCTAGTTTGCTAAAATTTTTGAGACAATGTCTTTAGTTAAAGAATGAAAATAAATCTCATTTAACATGGTTTATTGGTGTCCCTTAAGCCACCCAGCCCACATTTCATAACAATCATCTTGATTTAGTTTAATCCTATCATCAGCTCCTTAATGGTTCCATGTATGGGGTAAAATCTTAATTTGTTTCCATCAAAATGGATGAATTTTTTTCAACTCCACAGAACTGGCAGGATAAAATAACACTGCAATATTTGAACTAGAGACTCTTTAAAACAGATATTACATTGGCTGCTAACCTATATCAATAATTAATGTCATACCATACAAGATCAAAAAAGTGACTTTTAACTTCTCAGCAACCAGTGGATGACTAACACAAGCACATGCTGCTCAAAAAGTGTGGCCTAACATGTAAAAATTCCTGTACCTTCCGCTTTGCAATATCCTTGGCAATCTCCCTTGCCCTCCATTCATCAGCTTCTTTATCAGCTTGTTCAAATTGTTCACACTCCTAAATGTCATAAAAGTCAAACGAACCAAATAAAATATGCATTTGTCCAACATAGGCAGGAATGACATCTAAAACAAAGCACAAGAAACTACCTTTGTGAGCATTTCTGCAATTCTTTTCCTCTTTCTTTTTCTCCAGAGTTTATTTCTTTTATTCTTCTGTATTTTATTAGACAATTTAACTACTGCAGACTTTTCCTCCCAAGGAGTTGCTTCATCCACGATCACTCTGAATGGTTCAAGCTGAGCTCTTAATTTTGACATCAAAGCATTCACAGCTTCCACTGAGAGAGACTCTTGGGATTCCAAACTAATCCTCTTATATTTCAAAATTTTTTTGAACCTATCAATAAAAATGGCATTGGTTCCAGAATCCTCATCTTGAACACATCCTTTACCATCTTTAATCATCATTAAGATCTCTAGCTCTTTTTTCCTATTAAGAATAGTAATTCAATCATCATAAATGGTATCGGCTTGGTGCAATGTAGGATATCATAATAACAAACAAAATGAACACGAATTGCTAACAAATGGGACACAAACACTTTCACAATTAAATGAAGAATTTGCATTCAATTTGGGACATACATTGCTTTTGCAAGATCAAGAGTATCTTGTAGCTCTCTTAGCCGTTCCTGCACATTCTTAGACTCCCAAAAAGCACTTGACGTTGGTGGGTTAGGTGGTAACATAGGAAACCACTGTGGTGGCACAGATTGAAATGGTACCAGATTCATAGCTAGAGAAACATATAAAAGCATAATTAAAAAAAAAAAATTTGAAATTAAGGTAAAATAAATAACTCTATCAACTCAACTATAATTAGTGATTGACATTGCTAATTAGTGAAAAACAAATAAAGCATATAAAAAAAAAAGGTCATACCTAATGCACAAAACTCACACTTTTGCAGCGTCTGGAAAGAGGATATTGGTAGGCAGTCTTCCCTCCAATTTTTTTTGGACAGGCTAATCTCTAGACTCAAACCCACGGTGGATAAGAGAATACCTAATGAATCCAAAAAGACACCCAAAAAAAAAAAAAAATTATACCCCCAGAAACCAGCTTTTTACACAATCAACAATTCAAGTTTCCAGTATGGCAAAAAGTTATAAAATTTTTTTTTTAAACCCAAATACATAGGCAGAAGAACACAACCCATTAGTAATTATACACTAAACAATCAAAACCCATATACACAACCCAATACCCTTAATGCTCAGTTTGGCTGCAGAGAAAGATTTGAGTAAACGAAAGAACAAAACAGTACTATAAAACAAACTATTCAAGTTTCCAGTATGGCAAAAGGTAAAAAAATAAAAAATAAATAACCCAAATAAATAGTCAGAAGAACACAACCCATTGGCAATTATACACTGTAAGAATCAAAACCCAATACTCTTAATGCTCAGTTTGGCTGCAAAGAAAAATTTGAGTAATTATAACTGAGAAAAAAATATATATAATATCAGACAATGAAAGAAGAAAACAGTACTATGAAACAAACAACGTGACTGAGAATATGAGACAGAACTGTAAAACAAAAACAAAAAAAAACATACCTGTTGCACGAATGGATTGTTCAACAAATAGTGGAATTGGTTTTGCTTGGAACTTTAAGAAAGTACGAATTCGATGAAATACAAAATTTATTTATTTTTATATGTGAGCGTTGTGGCTTCCGATTGAGATTTAGGTTATGTATTTTATTTGGCCAAATATTAATCAGTTGTCAGGATGGCCGAGTGGTCTAAGGCGCCAGACTCAAGTTCTGGTCTTCGAGAGAGGGCGTGGGTTCAAATCCCACTTCTGACATTTGTTTTTATAAGTTTGCACATATTATATGATGTCCCTAAAAAAGACAGATCGTTTTATTCATATAATTGCTTTTAAAAAAAACTAATTCATAAATATAAATATCATTTTTGAAATTTAAATATCGAATTTAATAAGTAATTAATTTTTTAATAATTATATTGATAAGTTCTTCATTTTGGGTCACCGTTTTATTCATATTATTGCTTTCAAAAAAAAAAACTAATTCATATAAATAAATATCATTTTTTTGAAATTTAAACATCAAATTTAATAAGTAATTAATTTTTTAATAATTATATTGATAAGTTCTTCATTTTGGGTCATTTTAAATGAGTTGAAATGTTTAATGTTCATGTTAACCTTATACATGTTTGTTAAAATAGGTTGAAGTAGGTTATGTCTATGTCAATCCAATGGCGACCTTTATACGAAGCATGTTTCGTGGGTTGTGTTATTTTAACTCACTTCATAAAATGGTTGTGTTAAAGTTGTGGGGTCTTGATGAGATTATTAAATAAGGGGAAGGTTGACTCATATAATCAAATGGTAGATCGTTTATGAAAGGATTGTCATCTAAAAAACTAATAGAGTATTTTTTTTTTTCATAGAAATTTGAAATTTTGGTTAAATTTTTGTGATCTTGAATAGCACTTTTTTCTTTCATAGAAAATCAACATAGAACTTTTTTTTTCCACATTATTTAAATTTGAAATTTATGTTGAGTTAGATGGAAATCCTAACAATATGGCTAATTAACTTTTTGCTCAATTTTCATTTGATCTTCAAAATATTGAAAGATTGCAGTTTGATATTTATTATTTATGATTCACGGATTAAGAAGTTTATGCCATAAGCAAAGCATTAATTACAATCACTTGGCATCTCTTGGTGTTTCCACTAGAAACATTTAGGGTTCAAATCTTCCCACCCCCAACTATCAAATTATTAACAAAAATTATAAATAAAATATAATAACCAAGCCCAAATTCTAAAACCCTCACCTGCTTGTATTGTCTTTACTTAAACCCTAAAACATCATCAAAAGGTCAAACACACATAAGCATTGTCAATAACCACAATGATTATGGTTGACAACAAGTGTGAGAGAGATGCAATGTAAGAGCACCAATGAGAGAGAAAAGAGGCTTATGGTCCGTTATGGAGTGAGAGCAGAGACTCAAGAGAGGAGAGAAGAGTCTAGAGAAGATACAAAGAGAAACTGAAAAGGAGAGAAAAAAGTAGAATTGAAAACTGAGGAATTCTTTCCACCAAAAGAAAGACAATAAAACCAATAGTAGGTTGTCATATAAAGGCCAAAAAGTAGAAGAAATTTACACGAATTAGTTCGGCATGGCAACTCCAGCCCCATGTTTAGCTCAGCCATGCTGAACAAAAAAATGGTTAGACACAAGGTCGTCTAGTCAATCAAAAACAGTTAGTGGCTAGAAGATACTGGCTCTAATAATAGACCATCAGAGCTTAGTCACATAGAAGATTCTGGATCGGGATGTGGATTAATATTTGTCATCACTTGCTGGAAACTTGTAACCTCTTCAAGGACTGGTTATGATCCTTGTCCTCTATCTTCTGATCAACAGAGCTTTCTCTGTGGCCTTGGTTCCTAACAACCCACAGCTGGTCAGCAAGATATTTAAGAAAATATTACTGTCAGTTGCCTTCAGCAAATCCCTGCCACGCCAAGACTTTTCAGTGTTCATTTTCAATTTAAAACATTTCAAAACTTCAACCGGCTTGAACCATAGCCATGTATCTCCAGGGCTTTTGCCTTTTGGTGTTTAAAACAGTAGTAATGTCATTACCTTGACACATTTTGGTGTTTTACTCTTCACCAGGGCTTTTTGATTTTGAAAGATTTTACCAATAATCTTTGCAGGAACAGGTCCCATCCTTGAAATGATGGAAGCGGGTTGCATCTCTAATGACAAACTGACGATCCACAATCTTGCTAACCAACTTTATAAACAAGTGACAATTTTCACAGATCCTCAGGTTCTTTATCACAACAATCTCTGTCCCTGGCCTAGTGTTTAAGAGGCCACATGCAATTGCCAGCTTTTCACTGTGCACACCCATACCACTTAAAATTTCTTCATTTCTTCTTTCTTGATCATTCTTATAAGACCCAACAAGCTCCTTCACTAAATTTTCCAACTCATCTAGCATTCCATATATCTCCTTTGCCTGTGGATGAGTTCTATCCCCTGCCAAGAAAAGGTGAACTCTCCCTTTATATTCTACATAGCTATACCCAGGCTCCTTTTTGAGCTTCCGCTCCCTCATCATTGTTCGAACCTTTAATACTCCCTCCATATTCTGTGCTTCACAATATATATTTGATAACAACACATAATAACCGATATTCGCAGGATCAAGCTCGATTACCTGATTAAAAGCCAACTCTGCTAGCTCAACATTTTTATGAATTTTACAGGCACCCAAAAGGGCCCCCCAAATTGGGGCATCAGGTTTTAACTTCATTGACTCAATGAGCTCCTTAGCTTCCTTGAGCTGTCCAGCCCGGCCTAGAAGATCCACCATACAAGAGTAATGATCCAGACCCGGCTGCAACCCATATGTTCTCTCCATTATGGCAAAATAATCCAAGCCTTTATCAGTCAATCCTGCATGACTACACGCAGACAATACACTTACAAAAACAGCTTTATCAGGTATAATTCCGGTCCCAATCATTTCATCAAAGAGCTGTACTGCAATTTCTCCATGTCCATGCATTCCATAACCACCTATGATTGCCGTCCACGAAATTACACTTTTCTCAGGCATGTGGTCAAATATAGCATGAGCCTTTCCCAAATTACCACATCTAGCATACATATTAATCAGGGCATTACTCAAAAATGGGTTTGAACCAAACCCTCTACAGTGTATCTGCCTTTCTATCTCACAACCAACCTTATGAGCACCCATGTAGGCACAAGATGAGAGGACCCCGAGCAACGTCACGGGGTCAGGATGAATCCCAGTCAACTCCATCTCATGATAGATGTCCAAAACATGACGAGCAAGCCCATTTTGAGCATACCCAGAAATCATTGCATTCCAAGTAATCAAACCCTTTTCAGGCATCGCATTAAACAATGTTCGCGCATAAGCAACTGCCCCACACTTGACATACATTGTAAGCAAACAATTTGAAACAGACACATTGCTGTCTAGGCCAACCTTAACACAACAACCATGGAGACACATCCCAAGACTCAAATGCACTGGAAGTGTACACACAGGTACTAACCCCAATATTGTAACCGAATCAACAGAGACACCTGCCTCCCTCATTTTACGAAACAAAAAAACCCCATCATAAAATCTTGAATTTGAGGCGTACCCAGATATCAAAGCATTGTAACAAATAGTTAGCTTTCTTGAATCACCATTTTCATCAAACACCTTACGTGCATATTCAATATAAGAGTATCTACAGTACATTGAAATTAAAGAAGTTTGTACAAAGGGATCGGGGTTGCACCCAGTTTTGATGACATGACAATGGAGCTGTGAGCCGGAGATTGGAAGGGATAGAGCGGCGCAGGACTTGAGAATGAAAGGGAAAGTAAAGGCATTGGGGGAAAAGCCAGAGCGGAGCATTTGGAGGTAGAGAGTGAGAGCTTGGGTGTATTCGCATTGCTTTGCTAGTTCTCTTAGACGAAAGTTCCATGGGTTGGTTAAGCTTGTGCTTGTGGTTTTGGTGGTTTGGAGTTGCAGTAGTTTGTTCGTACCAGAGATTAGTGACCGTTGGACGGTCATAGAGGTTGGAGGGATATTGAAGTGGGTGGAAATATTGAAATGATTGGACGTTGGGTCGTTAATAAGATATAAGAAAACGGCAGGACGTTTATGTACGTCATGACCAAATTTATGCCATTCACATGAGATTTTTTATTTATTTTTAATGTTCCAAAGTAATTAATGAGAATGAGGGGAAAAATGGGCATTTGCATTCTTTTTTTTTCTTTTTCTTTTTTTAATATTTAGCCCAATGTTCCTGTTTTGATATTATTTAAGCAGAATGTCCCTGTTTTTTAAACTTGATTTTAATAAAATTGAATTTTGTATAAAACTTGATATCTTTAAAATAGAGTTATATGTATATTTTTAAGTGGAACTTAACATAAAAATTAAGTAGCAAAATATCATAAAACTCGGCATTGCTAATGTTGAATTTCACCTATAACTTAATTATTTTAAAATTAAGCTTCAAAACAAAGTTATTGTGTTAAATATTTTAAAAAATAAGAAGAAAACCCCATTTTTCCTAGTTTTATAGGTGTAACTAGGTTGTCCATAGATTAGTCAAAATTTGTTATGGGGCAACCCGACAACCAACCAAATCATGGCAAGTTTGTAAGAACCCAACCCATTGTCGAGCATAATTATATAAGTCCTCTACCATCACAACTTTTTTTTTTTTTTTTTGATGAGAAATATCTGAATTCAAAAGGCAAGAAGTTGAAGTACAACAGAGCAAGGATAAAGCTCAAAACCTATGAAGCACGGGTGCGTTTTCGGACTCGGGTGCGGGTGCAGGTGCGGGTGCGGGACTCGGCAATTTTTGAAAAAGGTGGGTGCGGGTGCGGCGGGACTCGGCGATTAAAATATTATTAAAAAAATTATTATTTATATTTTCTATATATTTTTACTATTAAAATATTCTTAAAAAATTGAGGAATGACAGATTTAGGATGTTTGGGCTCTATTTAAAGCCAATTTCGGAGGTTCCGGCGATATTTGGTGTTTATTTCGGCCGTTTCGGTCCGTTTCGGCCGTTTCGGTCGCCGGCCGATACGTACCGATACGGCCGAAACGGCCGGTACAGTCCGATTCTGGCCGATGTTGGCCCGGTTCGGCGCGAATCGGCGCGAATCCAAGCCGATTCGGCGCGAATCGAGCCGAGTCGGCGCGAATCGCGCTGAGGGAAAAAAAAAAAAAAAAACGACGCGGCCTGACGCGCAGGCAGCGGCGTCGCCCACCGCACCCCGCGTCGGGCGGCGTCGGACGCGGATTCGCCGGCCAAAATGCTGCGTCCGTGCATTCCAGCTCAAAACCATAAAGTTACATACACTCTGCTTGTACAAGTTGCTGCACTATTGGAGGAGAAGACCCCTTCCAGACCTGAGAAGTCTCGTCCTTCCTTGCAAATTGAGCGAGCTCATGAGCCACTCTGTTATAGTCCCTCTTCACAAGCTTAATACTCCAGCTACTAAAAGAGGAAAGAATGGAGAGGATTCCTTGGTACACATGACCGAGGCTGCCCTCTGTTTCAGCTGCTAAGATGCCTTGGATAGCAGCTGAGGCATCAGATTCAATGATGATATGAGAAAGCTCCATATCCCTAGCTAGCAGGACACCACACTCTATAGCAAGAGCTTCTGTTTTTGTCACTGAATATTGACCTTGAAGGTATTTGCACCAAGCAGCATTGATCATTCCAGTCGAGTCTCTAATGGCTACTCCAACACTAGACCTTCTACCATCACAACTTGGGACTAGGGAATTTTAGCAATCAAATTATTAGAAACCCGCCTTAGACTTGGTATCATTGACACATTGTGACTGACTTACATATCCAATGGAAACTCCCTAGGTCTACGAAGAATGATGACACATAACAAAGAACATTGACTTTCAATGAAGAAGGAGAATGCGGCATATTTAAACAGTCGGTCTAAGTTGGATTTTAGATGGGGAAAGTGTCTCTTGACTCTAAGTAGGGTGGTTTTGTAACTTTTTTTTTTTTTTTTTTTTTTTTTTGAGAAACCAGCCCAGGAAAGAGATGGTGGTTTTGTAATTTTTGTTAGGTAAAGCTTGGGTTGGATAACCCTAGGTGTAATTGTAACATTTGAGTTGAACATGACTTCTATAAATGCCACTTTATACTAACAAAATATGTTAGATTCAAACGCGAAAAATTTATTTATAAACAATTATAGTAAATGCTAAGAATTGACTTATAATCTAATCTCAACTTCATTATTATGAACAAGCCTTATATATTTCAATTCAAGATGTAAAGATGATCAAACCTAACCAAGTGAGAAGAGTAAATTGTTAAGAATTTATTAATTTAATAACATTGTTCAATTGTCTCGTAAAAGATAACTTGCTTGAAGTCTCTAGTCTCGCTTGTGATCAACAAAAATAAAGTGAATAAACCATTGCTAGTGCACCCTAGGTGAGAATATTGTCACATTGTGTTAAGACTTGGGAACTAAGGCATGACTAAGAGCTTTAAAGCTTAATTCACACATTCTGAAGGGTTTTTTTTTTTTTTTTTTTTAAGTTAGGACATAGGATTTGTGAAACGGTGCGTTTTGAATTTTTGATAGCATCCATGGGATCTATTTACAGGGCTCTTGATGCCGCAAAACAAAAGAGTTACACTGGTGTGCGTAACACTGGAGTCAGCTACCAAACTAGATAGAATTATCAGAGAGAAATCTCCGTGTTCTTCAGTGGATAAAAGTAAAACACACTCACACACACACGAAGACAGTGGGAGAAGCTCGAAATCCACGCTATGGCGATGGAAGCCGTACAGTTCTCAACGGTTGCTTCTTCTCGCCAATTCTCCGCAGCTTCTCATTCTCACTCATTCACCTCGCTGACCCGCGGCCAGAGCCAAGCCAGAAAACCACCGAGCAGTAAGCTTTGGACTGGTTCTACTACCAATTCCACCACCTCGCTCTCTTCCAGGAACTTGTTTTCCGTAAGTCAAGAAAACCAAGCACAATTCCATTCTCATTATGTCAGTTTCAGGAACTTGTTTTCCCAGAAAAATGTCTTCATATCTTTGGTTTTTTTTTTTTGGACAGAGAGAGGTATGGGGTTGGGTGAACTCCAAGAGTGTAACTAGTGTGAGAAGAGGAGATAAGCGTGGTCTGGTTGTAAGAGCTGAAATGTTTGGCCAACTCACAAGTGGTCTTGAGGCAGCCTGGAATAAGCTCAAAGGAGAAGGTTCTCTCCTTTCACTGTTCTTTTTTTTTTTTTTATCCACATTTTTATCAAGGAAATTGCTTAAACTACTAATATTTTACCACAAATAGCCTTGACTTACTTTTTTTGTTTGTTTTTTAGGGTGTGTTTCTATAAGTGTCTGCAAAACGGTGTTACTTTAAAACGAGCGTTTGTAAAAAAAATTATGAGGAGTTCCTGGTGCAAAACAGGGTTTTGGGTTTTAAAAGCACGCGTTTAGGCTCCAAAATGCCTAACCAAACAAAGGAGAGCAATTTTGTTTTTGCGCTTAAATGTTGACACATCAATTTGTATGTATCATGTACTAAAATTTGTAGTATTCAAAAGAGATGTATTGCATGTCAATAAGTCTAGTGACACACAAAATTTCACAACTGCTGATATGGGTTGTTGTTATTTGCACATATGAAAGTGGTGTTAGTGGTGGATTCATGTGAAAGTGATGTTACTCTAATTACACAATTTGCCATCTTAACGAGTTGTGAATAAAGTTGTGTCCTTAGCATTACTGGTTCTACATGCCTTTAATTTTGTCTGGATCAATTACAGTTTGGCTGTTTTAGTTGTGATGATTTGTTCATTGTTGTAATGGGTGAATTCCCTTTGCTTCAGAGGTTTTGACCAAGGAAAATATAGTGGAGCCAATGCGGGATATTAGGAGAGCTCTTTTGGAAGCTGATGTGAGTGTCTGAGTGAGTTTGTGTATGTGTTGCGTTTGAGTTTTGATGTATACATAATAAATAAGGTAGTTAATTAACTGTTCTGTTGACAGGTAAGCCTTCCTGTTGTACGACGGTTTGTGCAAGCCGTCAGTGAGCAGGCTGTTGGCGTTGGGCTGATTCGAGGAGTGAAACCGGATCAGCAACTGGTTAAGGTATGGATATCAAATGGATATGTTTGCTTGTATAAGATTGATGAAGAAAGTGATAGATTTATATGCACTTTTGGTTCTTACATATGTGGTAGGTTTTAGGGGCTATTATCACTGGTTGACTTAATTTGTTATTCAATTTCATATTTTCTCTTTTTAGTTGTTATTCGATTTTATTTCTTCCTGTCTTGCCATGGGTGCAATCCTATCTAGTGCTAAAAGCTTCTTTTGGAGCACTATATAAATTAACTAGAGAAATTTTTGCATGTACTTTCTCAATAGATGTAAATTTAATCAATCTATTATGGATTTTGAATAATGAAGAAATATGTTTAAAATGAACGCAAGAAAAAGCTAAGTATCTCTATTGAATATTTAAGGGTGACTTGATTATGAACATTCCTTTCGGGTTTCTTGCAGGTTGTACGTGATGAGCTTGTGAAATTGATGGGTGGGGAAGTATCTGAACTAGTTTTTGCAAAATCTGGTCCCACTGTAATATTATTGGCTGGTTTACAAGGAGTTGGGAAAACAACTGTTTGTGCAAAATTGGCTTATTATCTTAAGAAACAGGTTTACTTTCGAAAGTTCCCCTTTTCTGTGTAGAGTTGTTGTGTATGTAATGGTTATGAGTGGATTAATCTAGTTTGTTACTCAACCTTGCTGACACCTGGGACATAACATTGACCACAGGGGAAGAGTTGCATGCTGGTTGCTGGAGATGTGTACAGACCGGCTGCTATTGACCAACTCGTTATTTTGGGTGAACAGGTATAGGTACTCTTTTTTGTTTCTTGTTTGTCAATGAAGTTTTGGAGTGGGGTTATATAGTTTATTCTTCTTCTTTTTAAATTTTGTGATTAGATTGATAATTTTATTCATTCTTACATAATGTTATAGCTTGTGACAGGTGAATGTACCTGTTTATGCAGCAGGGACTGAGGTTAAACCTTCGGAAATAGCCAAGCAAGGTTTAGAAGAGGCAAAAAAGAAAAACATAGATGTAGTAATAATGGATACTGCTGGAAGGCTTCAGGTAGTACTTCTTCTATGTCATTTGTAATGATTTTGGAGATAATTCTAAGATAAAGTTCATGATGTCAGCTGGTTTACTCATTTATGATCTTTGCTGGCATCTGTTCCATTTATAAAAGAACAGATAGACAAAGGAATGATGGATGAGCTGAAAGAAGTGAAGCGGGCATTGAATCCCACAGAAGTTTTGCTTGTTGTTGATGCAATGACTGGACAAGAAGCTGCAGGTACTTATACTTTCTTTTTACTCATTGGGAAATGAAATTATTTCAGGGTCTATACGGGAGGTATGTATGAATTTAGGTAATTATTTTTGCGTGTAACTTGGCTTCTGATGTAATGAGTTAATTACTTCCAAAGTTTAATCTCACTCTCACCCTCTTCTTTGGGAATTTACAGCTTTAGTGACAACATTCAATCTAGAGATCGGAATTACAGGAGCCATTTTGACAAAGCTGGACGGGGATTCTAGAGGTGGAGCAGCTTTGAGTGTTAAAGAGGTTTGCTTTATCATCCTTATGTTTTCCATCCTTGATGTTATCCAAATGAGTTGCTTGTTCAATATAGAATTTGCCATCCCCCTTTCCCTTGATCTTTGTAATCTATCAGTCATGTTTGTGATATCATAAATCTGTTGATTTTAGGGTGCCTTTAAATCTAGTTCTATATTTGAAATTCTCAAATGTAATATTTATTTTAAAAAATTTGTGATAATTTACCATGCAGATTGTTCCGTTTATAGATTGTATAATTTTTTTTAATGAGACTATGGTCTTTAGGCATGACCGTAGGGCACTTAGCCAGCTATTATAAAACAATTTGACTTAGAAAATTTTTGTTTGGCGAGCCGAGAATGGAATAAGACTGTTCAATTTGTTTAAAGTTACAACTTAATGCATCAAATTTGAATCCAACTGAAAATTGGTTTTCTCTACATTATTGGACCTGTCCAACCCACTTCATGAAAATTCCTATAAGCACTCCAACAACCTCCCCAGTTCCCCCCCCTCCCCCCCTTCCACACACACAATCTGACACATGCACTCATAATCAAGTGATGCTTGGAATGCACATGTGCATGCAAGCTTGCTTCACATAAGTTTTAGCTGTTATGTGGTAGGTTTCTGCGGCCCTTTTCCAAAATGTAGCAAGATTTTTTTTTCAATAAATTGTATTTCACAACTTCACATTATCAATTGCTTCATTGAGAATGTATATACCATTTTGACGTGCCATTTGAAAATATCTTTAGATTATGCGTCTTGTTTGTGCTTCTTCGAATATTTGAGTAGTTGAAGATTGTTGCAAAAAAGTTATTTATCTAATTATAAAAAAGTTCACTGCAGAGAATTTTGTAGTTTATCTTTGTAACTACTATAGTTGGGTGGTGGCAGGTATCAGGAAAGCCAATCAAGCTTGTAGGGCGGGGAGAACGTATGGAGGACCTTGAACCTTTCTACCCAGATCGCATGGCAGGACGTATCTTAGGAATGGGGGATGTCCTTTCCTTTGTGGAGAAGGCACAAGAAGTTGTAAGTTTTAGGAAATTCCATTCTTAATTATATGAATGGAAAAATATTGCGATGGAGTTGTTGATTTGAATTGTCTATCTAGATGAAACAAGAAGATGCTGAAGAGCTGCAAAAGAAGATAATGAGTGCAAAGTTTGACTTCAATGATTTCCTAAAGCAAACTCGAGCTGTTGCACGTATGGGTTCCATGACTCGTGTTTTAGGAATGATCCCTGGTATGGGGAAGGTATGAAAGACTGGTTTCCAATTTTTCTTCTTTAGTCGTTTTGGTGGGTAGTTTTTTTTCATTTTTGGTGCTTCAAATTATGCATTCTTCCACAAATAGCTTGAGAAAGCATTTTGAGGCAGTCCAGGTGGCCATTTCCAGTTTTATGATGAAGCAGAAGTGTGACAAGATAATGGAAGGAATGATTGAGGCAGTTCAAGTCATTTTTTTAGTATTATTATTTGTTTTTAACTGTGGAGTTTTCTTCCCTATATGTGTGCAATCAGGTTACTCCTGCACAAATTCGAGAAGCGGAGAAGAGTTTAAAGATAATGGAAGGAATGATTGAAGCAATGACCCCTGGTATCTTCATCTCTCTGCTTTTTTGAAAGTATTTTTATAAATAATACTTAATCTAGCATCTCTTGTTAACCCCTGGTATCACTCCCCAGTGATTGTAGCAACGTTCCTTCTTTTCTTCCTATATAAATTACTGAAGTCGGTTTAGTTTTTCTTTTCTGATGTTATAATTGTCTATTTTAATTGCAGAGGAGAGAGAGAAGCCAGAATTATTGGCAGAATCTCCTGTCAGGCGGAAAAGAGTTGCTCAAGAGTCTGGGAAAACAGAGCAGCAGGTATGTTCGTTGCAATTGATGTAAGACTGCTAAAGTGATTTCGTTTTAAGTGCCTCAAAAAGCAGGGTTTTCTATTGTTGTTTTATAAAATTTTGGCCATATTACTTGTTAATACTAAGGCTCTATACTTAAGGGATGTTATTTATGACATGAATATTAGGTGAACCAACTTGTTGCACAACTCTTCCAAATGCGTGTTCGTATGAAGAATTTGATGGGTGTAATGGAAGGTGGATCCATTCCTGCACTGAGCAATCTTGAGGAGGCGATAAAAAGTGAACAGAAGGTACCTTATTTGCTTGTGTTCTTTGAGTGTATTCATATGACTTGACGTTACAATATGTCATCAACTATTCAATTCCACATCCTTTATGCATTTTTCATGAAAATATTGAGGCACCATGGTGTTACCAGATGTGCTGCTTATACTAACTAGGACAGACTAAGCATGCTGCAGGTTATATCCTTGTTGGAAGTAACTACACAAATTTTGATCATTTGAAAGAATACTCTATATACTATAGCATCATATAAAATGCTTGATCCTTTTCACCGGTTCTCTCTTTTCTCAAAGAAGTTTTAAGGAACATAACAAATTTGCTTGCCATTCTTTGGTGCTAACAGACCTTTTGCAGCTTTGGTACTGCTAGGGGTGTACTTTTAATTTCAAACTTAATGATTTGGGTTTTACATCTGTATTAGGCTCCTCCTGGTACTGCAAGGAGGAAGAGGAGATCGGACTCAAGGAAGAAGTTTGTAGATGCTACCTCAACAAGGTCAAGTCCTCGTGGTTTTGGGGCAGGGAACTAATTACTAAGACAGTGCTGCGATAGAGACTTCAGGTCAATTGATTGTAGGCTCTCAATTTGTTACTCTGGTGAGACGTCTCCACTAAACCACTTTGAAGGTGAAGTATTCAAGGTTCTCTGAGATGGGCGGATTCATTGCTTTTCCATCAAGAATGTGGCACTTGTGCAAATGTTCCTGCATCTTTATATGTAACTTTACACCATGTACATGAACATGTCTTGTTTACAAGTTGGATGTGTTATGTGTATTTGTAATGCATCATTGCTTGAGATAAAAAAAATGTCAAAATATTAAAATTCTTTCTCAATCACTGTTAGAAAGTGTTATATGGGTCTGGCAACTTGAAAACCTGCAATAAAGTTTGTGACTGTATCTCTGGTTCACCTATAGAGTTAGTCTCTAAATAGTCATTAGGTTTAGAAAAAAATTTGCATTACCATTTAAATCTGGTGGTAAGCAAAAATTAATAATGATTTCAGTGGGAGGGCACTTTGCACCAACAGTAGTCCTCAATGGGATGAACAGCCAAAGAGTCTACTATAATGCTACTTTACTTTACAAATTTCACAGTATTCAACCTATTTTATGCTCTTAAAATGTTTCTGTTAAGGGGAAAAAAATCTGTAATCAACCATTGCCAATTGGGATAATTTCATCTGTCAATTTCTGCACCTATTGATGTGGCTTGCTGATTGGAGAAATAAGCGTGAAGATATCGGATAAATCTAGCATATGCAGTATCTCTCTACATGCAAGTTTCATTCTACTGTGAGATATTATATTATGAGTTTCATTCGACTGTGAAATTTAAATATTATGAGAGGAATGCTACATATCAGGATGCTTGAAATAATTATTAAAAAAGATGACCTCAAAGGCTCAAACCTTAGCCTCTAGGCGATTCTCTTTTTTTTTTTTTTTTTTTAAATTATTTAATTATGAAAATAGCTTAAAAGGTTAATTTCGTCAGTGTAAAATCCAGAATTAGTTAACTCCGACAGTTTTCCCGGGCAGTTAAGAACAAAGTAGAGAGAGTCGTTGTGACACATACACATATAACCTCTTTGAAGCATCTGGGCGGTTGACACGTGTCAGTAGTATTGCTTTCTTCAGGTATGAAAAACCCAACCTCACAATCTAAAATGCTCCTTTTTCCTCTCACTTCCTCTCCAATAGAAAAAAGTAACAAAGAAATTCCAAACTGAATCCGAAACTTTCATATCGAAGAAATGGCAAGCCAAGAAGAAGCTACTGAAGCCTCTGATTTGACATTTCCAGCAGCCGACGTTGACAAAGATTTGAGTGTTCAAAATAACAAGAGTCTTGAAGTTGATCCCATATCGTCTGAAGTGGCTACCTCGTTGGAGATCGAGGTACATACATTTGGTTTTCTGCTTTGTTTTGATTTTAATGATTATGATTAATTACATACATATAGTCCTTAGTCTGCAAGTTTCATACCATGAAATTTTTCTGTTGTGAGATCTTGTCACCCCTGATTTTGCACCTCGATTATTTCACATGAGATTTTCAATTGAAATTGAAGATAGGCTCGCCTTAATCCATTGGGAAGCCAATCCAATAGTCAGAAGGCCTTTTTTTTTTTTCTTCTTCAATTTATTTATTTAATAATTCAATACTTACAAATGGGGTGAAAGATTTGAATTCTAGATATATCTATTAGAAACA
The DNA here is from genome assembly GCA_033629205.1 of Lithocarpus polystachyus. Taxonomy (NCBI): domain Eukaryota; kingdom Viridiplantae; phylum Streptophyta; class Magnoliopsida; order Fagales; family Fagaceae; genus Lithocarpus; species Lithocarpus polystachyus. Next base: position 46,049,635 of record CM066168.1, read on the forward strand.
CATGATATCTTTATTAGGAGCGTTATAAATGAATAATTCGATACTTACAATGAAGTGGAAGATTTGAATCTTAAATATATCTCTATAAAAAAACACATATATTTCGTTATCTTTATTAAAAACGCTTAAATATTTATATTAGAAACACATGATATCTTTAACTTCAAAAAAAAAAAAAAAAAAAAAAAACACGATATCTTTATTAGGAATTTAAGATTTAGGAGCATTAGAAACGAATAATTCGATACTTATAATGAGATGAAAGATTTGAATACTAAATATCTCTATTAAAAACATGAGATATCTTTCGTTTTCTTTACTGTAAGTGTTAAAAATGTGTCCCTTGAGATACAAACTTTTGTTCACTTTAAAGTGGATATAATCCTTGATCTCAAAATATTTAGTGGTAAATTATTTTCAAACGAGTATGAATTTTGTAGACAAATGATGATATATCTTGTATCCTAGTTTGTCATTTAGTGAGCTCCAAATGAGTCCAAACACCGCTAAATGAAGTCACAATCAGTATATGATATTTGTACGTATTTAACATTAGCTGTTATGTATTCTAGATTTGGGTGCAAGAATGTCCTAAATTTCTTTGGCATTTTGTGCATCAAGATTTTTTTTTTTGGGTTAAAATGGATGATCTGCATTAATTAGGTAGGCATAAAAGGCGAAATACTGGTTGAAAGCTTTAAGGAATACAGATCTGCGAGTCTAAAACAACAGGGCTGATCCTGACTTGGTTGAATTGTCCTTTTGTGCATTAAGATATGGTTAGAAATGAATAAAATACTATATTTCCAAAAAAAAAAATATTATGTTATGGATAATGGATATCATATATTTCAATTCCCATAGGAGTTCAAGAATATTTCTTGCATATCTTTCCTTATTTTTATAGTATATATTTTCAGCAAAAAATGTAGTTTAAATTTATAAAAACCCCTTTTGGCATTTTGCCAATTTACATATGTTCTTTTATTCATGGCTATGTGAATCTCTTCCTAGCATGAACATTGAACACAATGATTAAAGAAAGTTAAACCTATCTAACCAAAATATGTAGGTTATATTTTAGATTCCTTTTGATAATAGTATATTTGCCAATGTATTTTGGCACTCTTATCTTGCTAATAGTGGCATATTGTTCATGTTAAAGCAACAAGCTGAGGTTGAGCAAAAGGAGAAGGAAAAAAAGAAGAAAGATGCATTACAGACACTCAAAACGACCATCCTAGTGTCGGCTGTGATTGTGGCTGTTGCAGGGGTGGTCTTTGCCGTGACAAAGAAGTTGAGAGAGAAATGAGCCTCTTAACAACAACAAAATTTAGTTCCAAATTTTTTTAGGTTGGTTTTGGATAAAAATGACACTGGTATTTTTTTTTTTTTCTTTTTCCAATCTTTTATGTTTGTGCAGACCATGAGGTCTTTTCTTCTTCCATTTTGATTTTTTTTTATTATGGAAGTTGTAAAACATGGACAGTGTGCTACCTTCTTTTTGACCTACATTAAATAATAATGGAAGGAAACATTGTCTTCAATACGAAAGAATAAGGGACTTGAAATCGAATCTCACCCATACAATAAAGAAACTCATTGATGTAAATTGTTTCACCGATGAGTTTTAATGGAAAAAACTCACAAACCTTGCATAAAGATCCCAAAAAAGCCACACATTCGGACAGGTTGGTGCACAACGTACATATAATTCTTATTAATTTGTGTAAAATTTTTATTGCTATTCAAATTCATTAAGTTTGTTGTAGTATGATCATCTCATCAATACATAAGATGGGTAGCTCCTAAACCAACAAAATTTAATCATTTAAAAAAAATCCTTTTTAATTTGACTAAATTCTATTGCTATAACATAATAAGTTCCATAATCAACTCCAGTATTCTAAACTCTTAGTAACAAAGATACATAGATAGATTCAACAAAATCATATCCTATCCCATTTTTAGTAAAAGACACCAACTGGCCGGTTATATTTTTGATTGGATCCACCTTCATCAAGATTAAAGAGGAGCATAAACAAGTTGAGCAGTAACAAGTTTATTGCCAAATGAATATAGCCAAATTGAAACCTACTCTCACATGTTTTTTACCGTTTCAAAAAATTCTTACTAATGTGCTTAAAAATGAGCACAGAGAATTCAAATTAAATATTTCTAACATCATGTATTTGCGCCGTCAACTAATTTGTTGTCAAAGTCACAAGTTAAAATAAATGGATATAGATTTATGTTGGATTCAAACAAATGAGTGATCAAAGTGTACAACTTTAGAACTATTGTAAATCACAAACTTTTTATTAGTTTCCTCCAATATTTCAATAATTTTCTTGTAATAAATGGTAACATTTAGCGTTTTGTTTTATAGATAAAATAGAAAGACAATAAAAGTGGAATACTAATTTGATCATACCATATGTGTTTAAAATTTTGAAAATTGCATTGTAAGGACACAAATTGCAGATTGGGCCTACAGGAGAGATTGACTCTGGCCCAACGAGTAAAAGGTATCCTCGCAATGAATTTGTAAGAGAGTGGGTCGAAGAGCTAGGCTTTAGTGGGTCCAACAAAGATGAACTGAGTGAAAGAGCGTCCTCGGCACAATCCGAGGAGCTTTGTTCTAGTAAATGTGTTGAATCAGAATTGTTACAGGAGTTCTTGAGATTGTTCTCCCCCCTCCTTCCCATGGTGGATTTCTCCTATTATATATTCCCTTTCAGACAATCTGGACCTTCCATTTGTTGATCATCCAGACCTATACTTGAGTGCCTGTCCCATCAGCCACCTTCTTTAGTACTCTGTGAGTTGCAGAAACCGATGTAGCACTGTTTAGGGGTCCTGTCCACATAAATGCGGTGTCAGCAGCCTTTTGTGAAATATCTCCTGGTTGCCACCTGTCCCCTTTGGCCCATATAAGTCAGGGGATTCCTCAGAAATATCAGGACCGGTGCTGGAACATTCATCTCGGCCGTTCCTTCCGAGCAGTAAGTTCTCCTCAGAAAAGTCCTTTTCTCCTTCGCGTAGCTTGTACGTCAGAGGGGAGTTAGGCCAGGTACTTCTTTCATAACTGGGTGTCCTCGGACGAGTGACCTCCTCAGACAGACCCATAGCCCATTATCTAGTATTGGGCCTTTTCCCCCCTACATGCATGATATAGATAGGATTTCATGCCTACTCAATAATGCAAATATCCTTTCAATAAAAAAAAATGTAAATATTTTTTTTTCTTTTTTTCTTTTGTACATTTTTTATGCTATTTTATTAAATTATTTTTTGATTTTTCAGGCTTTGTTTCAATTTTTGTTTGAAATCAACTAATTTTGAGAAAGAATACCGTATTTCAAATCTATGATTTCTCATATAAAATCTTAGAAAAATAACATCAAAAATTTTATTATACTTAATGTAAGGACCAGAGGCCCAAATATCCGAAGAGACACAACTATCCGAGGATAGTAAATAATGAACAAAATGCATAGCTACGAGCCTTGCAAGTATTTGGCAAGTGTGTAAACTGAGAAGAGTTGTCCGAGGTAGATTACATCCTCGGATAATCAAAGAGAAAGCCAAGATATGCATACTGGCATTTGTTATGATATTTTAGGGGACTTTTTTGGTAAAGGAGCATCTGGTAAGCACATAGGACATGTGAAATCAGAAGGATATTATAGAGAAAGCTACTACCATCGCATTAATTGCCTTGCAGCTAATCCTCTAGCCGCATCAATGAGGAAAAAATGTCTGAACATTGATTTTCAACCTTTACAGCTGCTATCTGAAGACTTCAAGGTGAGGTTGATGGGACAAGTATTAAGGGGGAGTTATCTGACCGGAACGTAGGAGAAAAGGGAAGTATAAAGAGAAAGGGAGTCAATGAGAAGACAGGAAGGATCCTAGAAGAAAAACAGTAGTGACAGAGAGAGAAAGAGAGATATAGAGTTGTAAGCATACAATAAATTATATAACTATTCTCCTCAGATTAAGCCGAGAACGGTTTTCTATAACATCACCACCCTATTCCTGTCTTCCTGTTTATGAAATACACTTGGATAATTCTTAAACTCACTTAAGGCCCAATCTTTCCAATCCACACTCTATAAATTCATTGCTAGGACTTTTTGGGCCTGAGTCCATCCAGCTCGTGGGCCTAGCCTTTAAAATTATGTCCTTACACTTAAATATTTAATGCACCATTTAAAAATAATAATATAAGAAAACAAAAGTATATATATATGTGTGTGTGTGTGTGTGTGTGTGTGTGTGTGTGTGTGTACTACATGTCACAAAAAGGAGTTAGAAAATCTAAATAATTAAGATTAATTTGGGTGAATTCACAAATATTTTTGTCAAAACATCTAAGCATGAGGAGGAATGCCATATGTGAGGACACGAATTCGGCGTACCAGCCCAAAGGAGAATGGACCAGCCCAAAGAGCCTAACAATAATTAAATTTGTAGAGAGATGGGAAGCGAAAACTGAGCTAGAATGGGCTAAACAATCAACTGGATAGACTTTGGGCCCAAAAAGGATAGAATGCAAGATGTAATACAATAAACTGTCCTCAGCTATGATCCGAGGAGATTAGGATCAATTTAATTATCTTTTGTTTTTACACAAGCTTTTTTGTTCCTCCTCCTCTCTAAGAAGGATTCCTTTACATTATATATCTTGTTGTAAATCATCTACACCCTCCACTTGTCGATTGTTCAAGTCTCTACTTGAGTAGCTGTCCCATCATGTATCTTCTTTGGTTTTCTGGAGTTGCGGTGGCCAAAATTACACTGTTCAGGGGTCTTCTCCACATAAATGCGGTCAGGAAAGCAGGTGCAGCACATTTAATGCGGTGGTGGCAGCCTTTTCCTTAGATATTTAGGGAGTTCCACTCATTAGGGATTAGGTCTACTCCTCGACCGTCCTTATTTGTTCCAGAATGCACTAATACGTTATGGGAGTCCGTGCATTTGCTTTTCGTCTCCTCAGATCTGGCTCCTTCCTCGGACATGATTGGGCCTAATGGGCGTCTTTGGGCCTTTACCCTTGCAAGGCCCAACGTGTGATCTTGGAATTCCAAGTGTTGCGTGGCCTAGTACATGATCTTGGGCCCCTGTGCCCACACCATATATTTTAAATCAATTATTATTATTGCAAATAAAAAATAGTTTCTTATATAAAATTTATAAAATAATTATCTAAATTCATTTAATATAAATAATTAATACACAACTAGATATAATTAATATATGCATTTATTTCATTGGTTAAATCAATGAATTGATACTTTTGAGTAAAAACCTAAATAAAGAAAATCTAAACATATTGATTGATATCCAGCTATCTACAATATATATAAACAAAGTTTAGAGAAAATCCAATTAAATTTTAATTAGATTCTCAATTTTGTACCACGTGTCCCATTTAAATCTTAATTTTGTGTTAAGTGAATTATTGAGTGTAAAAATTAAAGAGTCCAAATCCAATTTGATTCTAAATTGGATTTCAATTAGAGTCTAATTTTCTTCTATGTATTCATCTAAGTTTTTGATTTTTGTGGCAAGTGAATTATTGGGTACAAAAACCAAAAAGTCTAAATCGATTAAATTTTAAATTATATATATTTTAGAAATGTATGCTTTAAAAAAAATGTAAACTAATACCATGTATAATTTGAACCTCTTCTTAAAAAAAATATAATTGTGATTATTGTTAATTGTATTTGTGGCTCCGTGCATATACACGGAACTGCACACTATATTAACATAATGAACAAATAAATTTCACAATGGACTATCTTAAAAGGCACCAGCCTTGTATTGTATTGTATTGTATTGTATTGTTCATTTAACATAATGAACAAACAAACAAAAGAAGCAAACGGCTTAATAACAATTTCCAAAAGAAGCAAACTGCTTAATTATTCAATTAAGAGAGCAAAAGAATAATACTACTAACTAACTAACTAACTAATGTGAAACCTAGTTATTCAACAATTTCCTAAGCAAGCAAATATTAAGAGAGTAAAAGAATAATACTATCAATTAGGAAGAGACTGATTCCAGCCTGACATATTGTTTAGAGGAAGTGATGATCTCAGGACTGACAACAAGACACGCAAATCTTACACAAAGTTATTAGTTAGGAATTTTCTAATATTTATTTTTCTTGTTTTAGTTAACAAGAGTGTAATTTCAATAATAAAAAAAGTATAATTTCGATAATGAGATTTTGAAGTATCTAAATTTAAACTTCAAATTCTATGGAAGAAATGTTAATTTACAAATTCTACTTACAACCATCTCATACAATCAACTATATATTACTTTTCATATATTACCACTATCACCATTGTTGTCAACGTGGTTGTTGCTACCATCATCTCAACCCTTGCTATTAGGTGACACAAGTGTAGACAACTTGAGAACCACCCTCACTACCACTACCGGACCTCCATCATCACCACCGTCATTGTATGTTGGTGTCTCTAGTCCACTGCCATTGCTGCCACTTATTACTACCGTCCTTATCGTCACCATCATTGCTACAATAACATCAAATTACTACCATGACACCATTCAACCAATTAAAACTTTTTGTCATCAAATTTCTCTTCATCCAACTATTGAATTATAAAAACAAAAACAAAAATATCATTGTCACTATCATTATTATTATGGTGGTAAATATCATTGCCACTATCATTCTTAGATATTATTGAATACTCATCTAAATAATACAAATTTAAACTAATGGACTGAAAAATGTGATGAATTCAAATCCCATCATTTTGTGAGTTTTAATTAACTCAAGGAGACTATAAATTTTTTTGTCCTTGAATAAGGGACGTGGGTTTGAATTACGCTAACAATAAAAATCAATTATGTTCTTGATTGGATATAAAGATTAATTATTATAAAGAGGACGCTGTAAACCCAAATGCTAATCATATCTTTAAAAAAGTCCCATGTTTCTGAACATTTTTTAATTCTCTATAAACCATGGTGCCACTTGTAGCCTTTGTAATAGATCAGATTTGTAGGAGTATAGGGCTACAAATGAACCAAGTTAGTTATAAACAACTCAAACTCAGCTTAAGAAAAACCTTGGTTATGTTTGTTGTTTATCAAACTAGCCAAATTTAGGCTTGACTATTGTTGGGGTACATTTCTTTACACCTAATATTATTTAAATAACACCTATTTATTTCTTTTCAAATGTCACAAACAAATTATTAGGCATGCCTAAATATATTCTAACTATCACTATGCTAGCCCACAACCTTTCTCTATCACAAAACTGGGCTACAAATGCAAAACACTATGGGATCTAATATTTTCTCGTAAAAGCCCGAATTATTTAGTAAGTGAGATAAAATCTAATCCTTTCTAAGGCCCAAGAATTTTATACTTAGCAAATATTCGAAAAACCCATGATGTAAATTCATGACAATACTATCTTGTCCAATGGGATTTAACCTTATGATCAAAGCCCGTGATTCAAACCCGTGGCAAATTATTCGTCAAAAAAGCCTAGTTTCCACTGGCAATATTAAAAGCCCAGTTTTCATTGACAATATTAAAAGCCCAGTTCCCACTGACAATATCAAAAGCCCAATTTTCATTAACAATATTAAAAGCCCAGTTCCCACTGGCAATATCCAAAGCCCATCTTTCATTGGCACTATTTTATCAAAGAGCCCAAGATTATTAATGCTTGGCAAAGAAAAAAAATATATCATGGAATAATTGTTGCTTAAATATTGCTATGGCAATCGTCTTATAAAAACTCATTGGGGGTTATTTCGAAGATTATGATCTCATGTTATAAACTCATGAAGTGCATGATCACCATTTGTGTCACAACATCAACACTCATGGTAAATATTCAAACCCACAAACTCAACATTTAAATTATGAAGAGGTTATTAGAAACCATGAGCATTATTTACAATACATAATTCACGGTAAATGATTTACAAAAGCATTTTGAAGCTTGACCTATTGTTCCAAATATTACAACTAATTGCCCAAAGGCCCATTGCAAGTATCTATGAAAAAACCCAAAATATTTACTAACAAAAGTCCATGAGGAATGAAAACTCATGGCAAACATGTGTTGTTAATGTCCATTTTGTAGGATGCACACAGCCTAGCCCAAAGGAACTAGCCCATGTGAGCAAGCCTAAACCAAAAGCCCCCAACAAGAGGCAGAGGGTTGAGAGTGGACAACCAGCTCTTGTTCATCCCTAACCAAAAAACAACTAGAGATCCCTACAAGGGAACCAAGCCTTTGAAGATGAACTAGGGGCTGTCCCATCAGTTTTCTGCCACCCTCTACCTGACGTGAACAGTGCCCGAGGGCTGTCATGTCAACTAAAGTCTAAAGAATGATAGAACTCTATCATCTTCCTCAAGACTGTACCTCCAGCAGAAGAGGAGCTGAAACCAAATTATCCAAACCTCAACAAATTAATGCTATAAATGTTAAAAACATTCAAGATGTGATTCATGTGCCAAGCCCATGAATCCTAAAAGGGAAAAATTGGGAACATGTGGTTTGGAGGGCATAAAGGGATCTCTAACGGAACCCCTTGAAGAGGACTTAGAGTTTGACACCTAGCTTAGGGTGTTGAATCTTATTTCTTAGGAATCCAAATCTCAGTTGCAGCATTAGGATTTGTCCTTGATACACGCCTTGATCCCATTGATTAAGCTCAGCTCCAGAAATCCTGGCATTTAATGCAAAGCACTCCAAAGTCCCACCATTACCCTAAAGTAAATCTTCTACTTCTGACCAAAAATCCCCGGAAGATTAACCTTGATTCACTACCTTTGATTAGTCCTACGTTTTTTGATTCTTGTTAATTAATGCTTCTTTAAAGCTCCATTATAAAAACATAAGCACCTCAACCCACTGGGGACAGCTACCCCCTCCGAGACTTTGGATTCGTTTTTGCTGGTGGTTTAGCTTTCCTTAAGCTCACCACTCATTATCTTTAGCCCACACTCATCTAATCTTAGATACTCTTTTCCCCCTTTCACATAACCACAGCTCAAAATGTCTCCCAACTAGCCACAAACAGCCCATTACTCATAAAAACCCTTAATCTCAGTATTAATCCATACCTACTCACTCAAAACAGCCCGCATTCACCTATTCATGCCTTACAAACACACACTCACAAAATCTTAGTTTAATACTCACTACACTGAGCTGGGATCTCTCTCTCCCTTCACACCATGCCAATTAATCCTTCATTTTTTCTTCCTATGGAACCTTTAATCTTTACTCTTGAAGGATATGATGTATTTATAACGATCGAACTCTTCCCTCACATTGATGTAATGATAGCTGAAAGTACAATAAATTCCTCTTGACCGAGACACATAAGGACCCTCAGGAGTTAACATTTTTTCCTAAATTTATTTACCCATTGATTGCTGGACTGTGTAATTTCATCCTTACCGTTGGACAATTTATTTTTTCAGACTTAAGTGTAACCTCACCCTTACCGCTGGAAAATTTACCTCATTCATGCCTTACAAACACACACTCACCAAAATCTTAATTTAATACTCATTACACTGAGCTGGGATCTCTCTCTCCCTTCACACCATGCCAATTAATCCTTCATTTTTTCTTCCTATGGAACCTTTAATCTTTACTCTTGAAGGATATGATGTATTTATAACGATCGAACTCTTCCCTCACATTGATGTAATGATAGCTGAAAATACAATAAATTCCTCTTGACCGAGACACATAAGGACCCCCAGGAGTTAACATTTTTTCCTAAATTTATTTACCCATTGATTGCTGGACTGTGTATTTTCGTCCTTACCGTTGGACAATTTATTTTTTCAGACTTAAGTGTAACCTCACCCTTACCGCTGGAAAATTTATTTCCCTTGAACTACTAGAACGGGACCACTAATGTACTAACTAAGCATTGTAAAGTATTTTTCATTGGGCTTTTGGTGCTGTTTTGTTAAGTGCAGCCTTTGTTTCTTGCTTGGATAGGCTTGTCACCACACCGAAAGCCTTTGGGTGCCATCTTAAGCACCTATAGTCGAGTTTTGGCTTGGCTTCCCAACATCTTATTCAGAGGCATCAATCCCTCCCTCAACAACTATTAAATAATTCAAGCTCAAATATAATAATATATTCGTAAATAAGCTCATGAACATAAGGCTTGATTTAACTATAAATAATATTACATCTTTATATGTATATTTTTCTAAAAATACACTTATATAACTTGAAATTAAATTGTATAAGTTTGTAAAATAAGTCCATATAATATCAAATTATTATATGTATTTATTGATAATGTAAATAATATATTATAGTAAAAAACTATCATAGTAAAAAATTTAATATAATATATTACTATGATAATTTGAGTAACGGTTTTATCACATAATGGAAAAAAATAATTATTTAGCTCGTGAACAAGCTCTAGATTGTTTGACCAACAAACTGAATCAAACTTGAACATGTAATCCTATATCCTATAAGAAATGAGCTCCAATCTTATTATCAGCCCTTTACACAACACCACTTTTCACCACAACCACAACCACCTTCTACTCCTCTTTTATCATACACACACACACACACACACACAATAAAACTAACTGAACAGCCCTATGTAGGACATTTTTTAAATTCAAAGATCCAACCATATTTTACACCCTTTTTACCCTTGAACTCTTTTATCTACCTGAAAAAGTCCTGAACAAATTACAAAATAAAAGAAATCCTGCTATTTAACTCAGCTTTCCCTCTAATTCATTAATAATTCATTAAAAAAAAGGGTAAAATAGTATATTTATGGACCAAATTTGGTTATTTTTGAAATATTTTGTATATGTTTGGTATTAGCGCAAATTTTAGTGTTGTCAATTACAACTATAGGTTTTAATTAGCTAAACTAATAAAGTCTTTTGTTATCAAATAAAAAACTTAGGTTCATCCCCTAACAATACCAAAAATCATAGGCGTGTCTTAGGGGATATTTGCAAACTAGTTGTGTAAGAGTCTACAATGTAGTAAGTTAATACGCGTTTGAAATGTATAAGCAAAATAGCATCTCGAGTTTTAGAAACTCGAGATCTATATTAAACCTCGAGTCTCAAAAACTCGCTTTGCGAGTCTTTGTGCTGGATGAGCTGGACAAAAAATGTCACATAGATCTCGAGTCTTAAAGACTCGATTTTTAAAAAGCAAAACTGAGTTTTCAAGACTCGATTTTGGTACTTGAGAAACACCAGAATTGAAGAAGAACCAATGATTTGATGACGAAGAACATCAACAGAGAACAAATCTGAGTGGGTGATTGGATGATCTGAACGACGAAGAGAGGAACGATTTGACGACGAAGAACAGATCTGAGTGGGCGATTGGACGATCTGAACGATCCGCATGAAGAACTCAGAAGATCGTGAGGAAAAAGAAGTGAAAGAAAGAAGAAAGAAGGAAATCCAGCAGAGAGAAAGAAAGAAGAAGAAGACCCACGACACACACAAACCCAGTCTCCGATCCCGATCGTCGCGGTGCAACAAACCCAGTCTTTGATCCCAATCGTCACGGTGCAACAAACCCAGTCTACGGTGCAGTTCATGATCTCTTCTTCTTCTTCTTCTTCTTCTTCTTCTTCTTCTTTTCTCTGTGGATCTCTTCGTGTTCTTGCACTGTCTGGAACTCGAGTCTTAGAGACTCGAGTTCCACGTGGAGTTTTTATTCATGTCGGTCAGTCAGAAGTCTGGAACTCGAGTTTTTAAAACTCGAGATGCTAGTTTTTCACTTTCTTTCACAACTTGTCAAATAACAAAATTCTCCTAATAATAAAGTTGAATAGAAAAAAAATTCGTGTGTCTTGTGATAATGAGTAATCATAGCTTAAAAACTATTTCTTTACCAAAAAAAAAAAAAAAAAAAAAAAACTCAGTTTTCCCTCTAAAAATGTCATTTCTCTTTTGGCAAAATTTGCTAAATAGTATTTTTTTTAAGGAAAATTTTAGGTGAATAGCACGAGAGCAAATATATTTAGTTATGTAGACTCTTTTTGGAGCTCGAATTTGTCAAACTCAAGTTCCAATCCAAAATCGACTTTATCAAACTTGAGTTTCAATTAGTTTAGGTTGCGTAGTAATCTGATGTTATATAACAAATTAAAACTCGAGTTTGCTAAACTCAATTTTAAATTAAAATTCAAATTTATTAAACCTGATTTTTAAAAAGAGTTTACGTAACTAAATAACTTCAATCTATTGCTATTTTCCTAAAATTTTCCTTAAAAAATACTATTAAGCAAATTTTGCCTTTCTCTTGTCCATCTCCCTCTAAAAATAACAGAATGCCTCTCTTTCTTCTGAACCCTCCATCTCCACCGCCCTCTAAACTCCTCAAACTCAAACACAGACACAGACACAAACACTGTCCCTTCTCCACTCCCCCAATTCCACCAATCCTCCCTCCCAGAAACTCCTCCACCTTCAAACCCCTGAACTCCACACAACTCCCTTCAAACCCCACTCCCCCAAAACTCAATCCCTCGCTCTTCAAAACCCTCAATTCCCTCAAACCTTACCTCCTCTCCCAACGCAGACCCATCTTCTTCGGCTGGCTCTGCAGCCTCGTCTCCGTCATCTCCCTCTCCAAGCTCGTCCCCAAGCTCTCCCAATTCTCCTCCACCGTCACCACCACCACCACCGCCCTCAAGTTGAGAGACCAGGGTTTGGTCTTGGGGGCTTTGCTGTTGGTCCGATTAGTCGCCAATTACTGGCAGCAAGCGTTCCTTTGGGACGCTGCTTTGAACGCCGGGTTTCGAATTAGGCTCCATGTTTTCGATAGGGTCCTGCAGAGAGACCTTGCGTTTTTTGAATCTTCAGGTGCTGTTTCGTCTGGAGATATCGCGTATCGGATCACTGCTGAGGCCGCCGATGTGGCCGATACAATCTATGCTATTCTCAATGTGAGTTTGTTGTATTAATTTATTGGGAAATGAATATGATCACTCAGTGTTTATGGGTGTGTTTGTATAAGCTGTTTGGAAAACTGGGTTTTGAGTTTAAAATGAGTGTTGCAAAACAGAGTTTTGAATTTTAAAAACGCTCTTTTAAACTCCTACAAAAGAACCCAGTTCTCAGAATCTTATCCATATATTATGAAATGAGAGAATTGGAATTTGTCAGACCATCAATAATTTAAATAGCTAATTTGTGTAGTTAATGACTTAATGATGTTTTAGTATGATTTAAAAGACAGTATGTATTGCTATTCTTAAAATGTTGTCGACGTAGTTATTGAATTTTCAAGGTCTTAGGTGGTAGTCACATTTATGGAGTTAGTAACCGTTATGTGTGTGCTTGCTTTTGTATTGCAGACCATTGTACCCAGTACATTGCAATTGTCCGCAATGGCAGTGCAGATGTTAATGATCAGCCCTGCACTTTCTCTGATTTCAGCTGTGGTGAGGATCAAATTAGGAGTATTTCGTTGAAAATATTTTGGTGGTTGCTGGTTGTGTACTTTGATTAAGGGTTTGTGTGGTGCAATTATAGGTAATTCCGTGTATGGCTCTTACCATTGCCTATCTTGGTGAGAAACTTAGAAAGATATCCAAGAGGGCACGTCTGAGCATTGCTTCCCTCTCAGCCTATCTAAATGAGGTACCTTCTGTTCTTTGTACTTAAAATCTCCTCTGCTTAAACTTGTGTTTTGGATGTCACTTTGGTTGGGTTTCTTATTACTCTCATCTTTTGACGACTCATGATAACCTGTCAAAATTCTTGAAAAGGCATTTCTCTCTCTTTTGTGTGCATCTACTGTTAAGCTTTCTTCATGCTTGAATGGGTGGATTTAATTATATCGTATAACTTATACATGTTTTAGGTCCTTCCAGCGATTCTATTTGTGAAAGCAAGCAACTCAGAGCCGTGTGAGAGTGCCCGGTTTCAAAGGCTTGCTCACACTGATTTATGTGAACATTTGAAGAAGAAGAAAATGAAAGCATTCATACCTCAGATGACCCAGATTATATATTTTGGAGCATTATTTATATTTTGTGTTGGCTCACTGGCAGTTTCAAGCGGTTCTTTTGATGGCTGTAGCATGGTTTCATTCGTAACGTCATTGGTTTTTTTAGTTGAGCCAATTCAGGTAGTACTATACGCTGATAATATATTTTTTCCCTCTCCTTTTTTTTTGCTTGTTTGTTTCATGGGTCAGTCCTTTTTAATGTTTTTAAAACTGTCATGAACTTTCATGAATTTCATTACATTCTACTGGTAACTTTAGATTGTTCCATACACAAAAAAAAAGGTAGTTCAAAGGTCTCTTGCTAGCTTCTTCTCCGTTCTCTCTCTCTCTCTCTCTCTCTCTCTCTCTCTCTCTCTCTCTCTCTCAGGAGAAAAAATAGTACAGAGCCATTTTGCTGTTTATTCTTTTATTATTATGCTTCAGCCGTTGAGGAGCTGACATAAGTTATCACTCTGAATATAAAGCATCATGCAGGGTGTGGGAAAGGCATACAATGAGTTGAAGCAAGGAGAACCAGCTATTGAACGCCTGTTTGAGTTGACGAGGTTCAAGTCTAAGGTACATCTATCTGTAATTTTAGTCTTTTTTTTTTTCTTGTTAATTTTTATTTTACTATTGAGGATCACTCTTTATGAATTATTAAGAAAAAGTTTCCAAAAAGGAGAGAATGAGATCATTGTTAAATAATAATTCTTAGAAGTTTGTTAGGAAACATCAACTTTCTTGTTTACCTGTGATTGATCTCAGCTTAGTGTTTGTGTTTATTACTCTATCTGTTAAACCTTGATTAGATGCCTTATTTGTGCAGTCTGCATTTACATGTCATGTCTAGCTGATCCCTTATTTGTTCTTGGCACTAATTTAGGCAAAGGTGCCTTGAAGAATTATTGTCATTGACAATCTGTGGTTGAGGCTCTCTCTCTCTCTCTCTCTCTCTCTCTCTCTCACACACACACACACACACACACACAAAGTTAGAAATGTTTAAGAAAAGAGAATACATCTTCATGCTGGGAATTGAGAAAATTTAGAAGTTGAGCATTCAGAATAAAAATGATAGCCTTTTCCTCAGAATAATAAGTTTTGGTAGTGATCTCTTCTGTGCCAATAATCACCATTTCTTTTGGTGCACCCGCTGGAATTTTTTGGGACATGTAGCTCTGTCATTTATGCATCTTTGCATGGAATAGCTTCCTAGTGCAATGTTTTAAGTGACAATTAATACGGGGTTGTAATGCCTTTTGGTGCTATATAATTTGTTATCTTTGAAAACTAATATAGCATGCTATCCATTTTAGTGCCTAAGAACTATGGAGTTATATATCAATTAATGAATTATGTTATTGAATATTTGTAATGACTGACAACAACATATTCTTTTGTTCATATTATAATATTTGGACCAATATCTCTGTGCTCTTATTTAGATAATATTGTGATTTTTGTTATGTTGATAAATAAATTTAAAAAAAAAAAACTGGATAGTTCATAAATTAATATATTCTTGAATACAGGTCATTGAGAAATCAGATGCCATTGACTTGTACAATATTGTAGGAGAGGTGAAATTTTGCGATATCTCATTTAGATATGGGGACAATATGCCCTTTGTTTTGAATGGATTGAATCTCTATGTCCAAGCTGGAGAGACCATAGCTCTTGTTGGGCCCTCTGGTGGAGGAAAGACGACCCTTGTAAAATTGCTTCTCCGGCTTTATGATCCTTTATCTGGTTAGTCTTTCTTTTGAACTACAGCAAATTGCTCAACTTGTATTATTCATTTTTGCACTTAGAGAAGCTAATTTTTCGTTCTAATTGAGAATTCGTATCTGTTCTTTGCACACAGGTTGTATACTTATTGATAACCATAACATACAAGACATCCAGTTGGATAGTTTGAGGAGACATGTCAGCCTGGTTTCTCAGGATATAGTAAGTTACTAAAGATCACCCTCTTTTTTTGGATGGAAAAGGTAGAAGACTTATAGGAGCTTCACTGAATGTCCTCAAAAGTACGACGACTTACTCAACCTCATGATGCCCATAAGTTGACCTAATGGTCCGTTTGGATTGAGAGGGAGAGAAGGGGAGTAGAATAGAGTAGAGTAAAATTGGCTCAAAATTAGCCTATTTTTAGCCAACTCTACTCTACTCCCTTCTACTCTCCCTCCCTCCCCCCTCAATCCAAACGGACACTAAAGCTTGTACCTGAAAAGATTTACTTCTTATTTTTTTTTCGTAAGTTCTGGAAGTTGTTTGATTTGCTGTTTTTTATGTACCCATATAACTTTGATGTGCCGATTGCTGTGGAATAAGGTACAACTGGCATACACCTGGCCAGATCCTTAGTTGAAAAAATAGTTTGTTTTGTAGGGAATTAGTATGTTATATTTTACCTAAAAGGCATGGTCCAAAGCTCCATTTTAAGGGTATCTTTTGGCTGGGTTTTATCAATATGTTATAGAAATGCATCAGGGACTTGTAATTGTAAATATGGAATCATGGTAATTTTGGGAATTGTGTTCAAATGGTTTATCATGATAATATTTGTTTTGTTTTAGACACTTTTTTCAGGAACAGTTGTTGAAAACATTGGCTATAAGGATCTGTTGTCAAAAATTGACATGGATAGCGTTGAGCGTGCAGCACAAACAGCAAATGCTGATGAATTTATCAGAAAACTTCCAGAAGGGTACAAAACTAATATTGGACCAAGGGGCTCGATTTTGAGTGGAGGCCAAAAGCAGAGGTGAGGCTTTAAATCTGAACTCTGATTCTGATATGACATCAAATATAATTGTTGTTGGATAATGTTAATATGATTACTAGGCACAACCTTGAAATGAAATTCCAATTTTACTGTTTCTGTCCAACGAAATCAATTTTTGATTTGATTAATGTAACTATTAATTTCCTGTGTTTAGTTAATGTAAAACTTTGGGGATTATTAACTTTAGGCTTCCTCATTAATGCAGACTAGCACTTGCAAGGGCACTCTATCAGAATTCCTCTATATTGATACTGGATGAAGCAACTTCTGCTTTGGATAGTAGGTCTGAATTATTGGTGAGACAAGCTATGGAGCGCATAATGGAAAATCATACTGTAAGGACAATTACAGATTCTACTAGCTCTAACTGTATGTATGCATTTTAGTTAGGGTTAGGTAAAGAGTTGAGTTTTTTATACTGTAATGAAGTATCGTTATGGCTTGGAATCTGTTTGCTTGAGCATTGGTAAGGAATATTCCATAATGTAATGAAGTATTGTTATCTGCTGATCCACAAATGTGGACTAGCTCCTGCCTATAAGAATTTCCTTTACTGGTTTGTTTTTCAACATGCACTGCCATCTTGTCATCTTGTGTGATGATCTATGCAATTTTTTCCCCTTGTTATAATGCAGAGACACAAAAATACACACCTTTTTTTTATTTTTTTATGATGGATCGAATACTGTGCTTGTATGTTTATAGGTACTGGTCATTGCACACCGCATGGAAACAGTTTTGATGGCTAAGCGAGTATTCCTTTTGGATGATGGGAAGCTAGAGGAGCTAAATCGCTCAACACTTTTGGGTGGTAGTCACCATGACAAGGTGTTATCGACTGGGCTTGTTATCTGAGAACAGTGCAAAAGGTTATGGACAGTGTGACAATTAATAAATGGGTCATAGGAAGCACAGTGAAAGTAACAACCCTGATGAGCTCCATGGTGGCTGTGATGCTCAATGTATTCATCCTAAGAAAGAAGCATGTCTACAGATGGTTGCAGAATAGAGCAAGTGCCTGTTTGAGATGAACAAATCCAAGCCTTTAAGTTTTAACATCGGCAATCTCTGGTTCACTTTGTATATTTTTCTTGTAGTGATGTGTTATGTTCCCTTGTAGTATGATTCTATTATTTATTTATGTATTTTTTTAAATTATGGTTACAACAAGCACTTTTTTTTTTTTTTTTTTAATTTTATGGTTACAACAACCATGAAGGGGATTCGACTCTGGTTATCCTTTAAAAAGAGAGCAAACAATGTTATTGAGTCAAACAGTAATGAGTGAAAAAAAAAAAAAACATTAAATGACTTCACTATTGTAATTCCTAAGTTTAATGTCATTTGAATTTGTTTAATAAAATGAATTCCGGTGACAAATTTTAATATGAATTTGCGATACTTGTAATTTAGTTTTAGCCAAAACAAAACTTTGCAAAACCCATAACATAAACTGGTTTTGAAATCCTAATTTTAACATGAACTATAAAAAAAATTCCAAGTAATAAAAAATTAATGGTAGGTACTATTTTAATACAAGACCAAATTGACACAAAGTATAAAAATTAAGGATATTATTACCACCGCTCTACTCCATAAGTACAAGTTCTTATGAGGTGACAAGGGCAGTTCAAGTTTTTAAAAGTAAGTTTCATGTGCATATACATTTTTTTTTTAGAGAGTTTCAACTTATGAACTCCACTTTTGTTATTGAGTCAAACAGTAATGAGTGAAAAAAAAAAAAACATTAAATGACTTCACTATTGTAATTCCTAAGTTTAATGACTTCACTATTGTAATTCCTAATGTGCTTTCTAGGATTGTTTCTAAGGTATTGGCTAACCGGCTTAAGAAGATCCTGCCCCACATCATTAGCATGTCCCAAAGTGCATTTCTACCAGACAGGTTAATCACCGACAACGTTCTTGTCGCATTTGAAACAATGCATTACATTAACCAACGAAGGAAAGGAAAGGAGGGCCTTATGGCAATCAAACTAGACATGAGTAAGGCTTTTGACCGCGTTGAGTGGCCTTGCTTAGAAAGGATTATGACGAGGTTGGGCTTCCATGACCGCTGGATATCACTAATGATGATGTGCATAAAAAGTGTCTCATACTCTGTGCTTTTGAATGGAGAGCCTAAGGGCTTAATCCGTCCAACATGTGGTATCCGGCAAGGCGATCCCATATCGCCATACCTTTTCTTATTATGTGGGGAAGGTCTCTCTGCCATGTTAAAGCAAGCAGAAAACAGAGGAAGCATCAATGGTGTCTCGGTATGTCGGAGAGCCCCACGGATCTCCCACTTACTATTTGCCGACGATTGCTTTGTTTTTTGCAAAGCCAACATGAATGAATGCTCCAACATTTGGAAAATTCTTCAAGATTATGACTTGGCGTCGGGGCAGAAGATGAACAAGGACAAAACATCCCTGTTTTTCAGCAAAAACACGCATACAGAAACCCAGGATTCCATCAAAGAATTATTTGAAGCACAAGTCATTAAACAACACGAGCAATATCTGGGACTACCTTCACTAGTTGGCAGAGGGAAAAAGAAGGCCTTTAACAAAATGAAGGACCAAGTGGGAAAAAGGATTGCCAATTGGAAGGGAAAGTTACTGTCCAGTGCTGGTAGAGAAACGCTTATAAAGGCAATGGCCCAAGCCACTCTGACGTACTCCATGAGTTGTTTTAAGCTTCCGAACTCATTATGCAAGGAGCTTGGCGCCATGATTTGCCGGTTTTGGTGGGGACAAAAAAAGGAGGAGAGGAAAATCCCATGGATTGCTTGAGATAAATTATGCAAGCCTAAGGCAGATGGAGGAATGGGATTTAAAGATTTAAAAGCCTTTAACTTAGCTCTCCTTGCAAAACAGGGGTGGAGATTATTGCACAACCAAAACACACTCTTTCACCAGGTCTTCAAAGCCAAGTATTTTGAGAACTCCACATTCCTTGAAGCCGAATTAGGGAAGCACCCTTCCTTTGCGTGGAGAAGCATTATGGCAGCCAAGAATGTTTTGGCAGAGGGTACTAGATGGAACGTCGGCAAAGGCAACAAGATCATATTATGGGAAGACAAATGGTTGCCAACGCCTACCCACTTCAAGCCTGTTAGCCCGAGGAAGAATCTCTAGGAAGGAAACCAAGTATCAAGCTTGATCGATCAGACTTTGCGTGCCTGGAGAGAAGATGTTGTGCGAAACACTTTCCTCTCACATGAGGCAGAGATTATCCTCGACATCCCCCTCAGCTTTTTCCCCATTGAAGACAGACGGGTTTGGTGAGCCACTGCAAATGGCGTGTTCTCCGTTCGTAGTGCGTACCGAGTTGCTCAACGACTCCAAGAAAGCAAAGATATTGGCAATTGCTCGGACAGTTCAATAATGGCAGGCCTTTGGAAGACCATTTGGAACCTCAAATGCCCATGCAAACTAAGAAACTTTGCATGGCGGGCAAGCAAAAATATTCTTCCCACCAAGACTCGCCTCAGAGACCGCCACGTCCAAGTTGACGTAGAATGTGACATGTGCGAAGCAGTAGAGACACCGGGACACGTTTTCTGGGGGTGCGGCCTGGCCATGGAAGTATGGACAATCCTTGGTGTCAAGCCACCTAATACCTCTTGGGAGCCAAAAGACTTATGTGACTTACTCTGGCTGTTTAAAGAGCGACTCCAAAATGCCGACTTGGAAGTCCTTATAGCAGCGGCATGGGGCATTTGGAATAATAGAAACGATGTCAGGCATGGTGGCCCCTCTAAAACAGCAACAGTTATAGTCGTTAATGCCTACAGGTACATGAAAGAGTTCAGACAAGCAACAACCATCACGGTCCCAACGCGTGAATTTGCGTAGGAACGATGGAAGCCTCCACCCCACGGGTGGTACAAGATAAACATAGATGAAGCAACTTTTAAGGATGAAAGGCATTGTGGTTTGGGAAAAATAGTTCGGAATGATAAAGGAGAGATCATGGGTGCTCTGTCGAAGAGGATTCGTTTCCCTCTGGGAGCATTAGAGGCTGAAGCCAAAGCAGCGGAATGTGGTTTAATTTTTGCATAGGAGCTAGGACTTAGAGATGTCATTATAGAAGGGGACTCGCAGGTAGTCATTCATGCTTTGTCTACAGAGCAACCTGCCCCTTTATCCAAATTCCAGGGCCTGGAAGGCACGTTTTACATGAAGAGACTGTAACAAAGTAGCTCATTTAATGGCTAGACATGCTAAGGAAATTGAAGATTGTATTATTTGGGTGGAGGACACTCCCCCTTTTATTGTATCTGAAGTTCATTCTGATGTAATTTCTCTAGGTTCTACCCAAGTTTAATGATATTGCAGACTTCCAATCAAAAAAAAAAAAAAAAAAAGTTTAATGTCATTTGAGTTGTTTAATAAAATGAATTCCAGTGACAAATTTTAATATGAATTTGCGATACTTGTAATTTAGTTTTAGCCAAAAAAAAAACTTTGCAAAACCCATAACATAAACTGGTTTTGAAATCCTAATTTTAACATGAACTATAAAAAAAAAAAAAATTCCAAGTAATAAAAAATTAATGGTAGGTACTATTTTAATACAAGACCAAATTGACACAAAGTATAAATATTAAGGATATTATTACCACCGCCCTACTCCATAAGTACAAGTTCTTATGAGGTGACAAAGGCAGTTCAAGTTTTTAAAAGTGAGTTTCATGTGCATATACATTTTTTTTAGAGAGTTTCAACTTATGAACTCCGCTCTTGATAATAACTCTTTTATCATCTAACTAAAATACCAATCAGTTTTTGGTGTAAGCGGGGATTGAAGCTTGTATCTCTTAAATTAAGTTGAGTAGATATTTAATCATTTATCTTAAATTATTAAAAAATAAATCGAGTTACATTTAGGTAGCGTTTGGATATTGATGAAAGTGATCACATCTGCGTTTTTGCGTTTTTTTTTTAAGAAGTGTGTTTTAGCTTTTCAATAGGTCCAATGCACTGTTTACAAAACTTACAAATTTTTTTTTTCAACAAAATTGTCATTAAATATAAGCCTTATGATATTATTTACACGTTTAAAAATTATTTTATTATAATATTTTAAATTTCAGTGAAATATACTTATCCGTCACAATTTTATCCAGCAAAAAGGGCGCTGTGCATATGCTCATTTATATTAAAGCCCTCCTCAAACGCTCGAAAGTTGAAACTCATTATCATTTTACCGCCTTCAACAACCCGCGCCCTTTGAAGCTCCTTTCAGGCAGCGATTCTGTTTGGTGATCAGGTAAACTATCACACTTTTCAATTTGCTAACAAAAATGTTTGTATTACAAAATAGCGTTACCATTTCTTTTCTACATTTAAAAAAAAAAAAAAAAAGCCTACTCAGTTTCTCAGCAACCAAACGCAGCGTACTATTGTACTAGTAGTCAATTTTTTGTTTTGTACAGTAGCCTAAGCCCTAGCGTGATCGATATCCCATGCTCTCTTAGATCTGATTGCATCACATTTTTTTTAGATGCTACTGCGTATTGCATTTGAAAATTGAGTTAAATCTCGCTTATTTCATTTTCGTTAATTAATTATTTTTGGATCTCGATTTCAAAATATTTCACGTAATGATGGGTTTGAAATGTTAATTATAAATTAAAATTTGTGAAAAATTGGCTTCTGAGAATGGTTTTATCAAAAGGGGATTTTTTTTTTTTGGTTAATGTGAAATAACTATGTTAAAAAGGGTTGGTCCTAGTGAATGAATGTGAGGGTGCCTGTGAGTACTTGTTTGTGCTTTTGGAGTTTTGAGTATCATATGAGTAAAGCTTGTGAGGCTACTGAAGCATGTGCGAGACTGTGGCCAAGAGCCATTGGCACCGCCTGGTATTTCTAATCTAAACATTTAGGGTTCAAATCCTCCCTCCTCAACTATTGAATTATAAAGAGAGTAGGAAACGTAAGCGTAAGTTGTTCAGTTATTCTATGCAAGAAAAAGTGAGAGGACAAGGGAGTCATGGCTGTAGTTACAAAATGAGTTAAAGAAAATATTATGTAAGTGTGGTAGTTGGCATGAGTTGAAAGTAACGATGGTGGTAGGAGAGAGAGAGAGAGAGAGAGAGAGAGAGAGAGAGAGAAGGGGGAGGGATCCTTTAAGAAAGGGGATTTTCCAACATTTCCCTGTGTTTTTAGTTTGATATTCGAGGAATTGGGTCTCCTTATGAATAACCTATGATGGCAAAAAGTTGCTTGACGTAACCTTCACTTTCAAATGAGATAGTGTTCTCTTAAGTTAGCTTTTTGATGAGCTGAATCAGTGAAAGTGATTATGATTTGGAAGGGTAATTAATGGAGAGGATAAAATTTCTGACAAGTTGTGTCCTCTGGTATTTACTGATAATCTTTCTCTCTCTTTTTGTGTGCGTGTGTGCTAGTGCGCATGTGATCTGCTTGTTCTTTCGTTGTCCTTAGTACACATCCTGTGTGCTTTGGTTTTGTTTTGTTGTTTCTGTTCTGTCCTCTTTTTACTATCAATGAAGTTTATTTACTTATAAAAAAAAGAGAGTGGAAAATTTTAGCTTCCTTGAAGTTGATTATAAGATAATTGTGAATGCCAAAGTACTTTATTTTAGAAGAATAACATAAAATTTCTGTAGTAATGTGAATTATAATTTGATGAGTGCAATTTGCTTTCAATAGTGGTGTTAATTTTTGGAAAAAAGTATGTGGTTAACCTTTTTCTCAATGAACTATTCCATATGGTTTGGTATGGTACAGCTGTTTCTACACAAACCACTTCTAGAAGGTACCTTCTAATTTGGGCAATAATTTGTAGTCCTTGTTTTAGGATTATCACCCCGCCTAGATGACAATGACAATATCATTAGCTGGTTTCTATTTCTTTTTTTACATCATTCTGATCTGTAAATCCCTCACACACCAGAGGCAGTGGCTTTTAGTTTATAATATGCTTGACCGTGCCGCCAATGCTCTTGCTCAAGATATTTGTAAAACTTTCCATTGGATTTGAGTTTGGAGTAGAAGTATTTCCCATACTAGAACATATATTAGCTAGAAAAAGATGAACTACCAGTTTTGGAACTGGTTTTAGCGGATGAACTACCAGTTTTTCTTATTTTTGAATGTGGATTGGATTGGCATCAGTCCCAGTTCACAGTTGAATTGGTCTAATTGGCTGATCCAGGCTGGTTTTCAAAACCATGGTCTAGTATGCAATTTCTAGTGTCTTTAGTCCTTGAAATTCATATTATGCAGTTAGTAGATACAAAGTAGAGTGTTAAAATTCTTGTAGGGTGAAGACTGGTTTAGGGCCAGGCTCAGTTTGAGGCTTCCTTTTGATACATTTTGTGATTGTTGTTTGACATTTATCTCAATGGGTGGAATTCGTAGTTTTTTCATCGAATTTAAGCCTTTTCAATTGGTGGTTGAGGAAGGAGGAAATTTTTTCTCCTTACGTATTTTTGAATGAGGCAAACACTTCATGAAGTCAGTATTCATGGGCAAGAATGCAACGTTGTAGTTGATGAAGAATATAGAACACACGGCGGTCATAATCAATCCCAAACAGTTTTTTACACTTAGAGCAGGAGAGACCGTGTACACTTTGCAGCAGGGATCAAACTCCTTTGGTCAGTTCCTTTTGGTGTCTGAACTTAAAGTTGGCGGGCTTAGAAGATCTGTCATAATTCCTAGAGGCAAAGCACAAAATGGTTGGAAGGTCTTTGGGTTTGAACTGAGGAAGATGTTGGAACCTGACCAATATGCTTTAGGTGGTTCAAGCCAGGCCAAATTTGTGTCTTAGCCATAGAGGAGAATGTTGGGGTTTCATCCCTCTCGGTCTTTTGTTGAGATACTAAAGGGTTAGGTGCAGCCAAGGGTTGTGACTCAGTCACAACATATTACAACCCAGGATAAGGATAAAAATATGATTTAGGGGGAGTTTGTGGAGGCAGAATTAGTCAAGGGGGTTGTTGGCGATGAATCAAAAACTTACAGGTGCTAAGGTGGGGGATATTCTGGTGGGCAAGCCTGATACAATGGTGGTGGGAGGAAGGGATAGGAGGGAGCAGCGCATTAATGTGGTTACAAAATTAGGTGAGCAATTTCCAGCAGAAAAGCAGAAACGTATCTCAGTAAGATTCAGTTTGAATTCAAAACCTGATGAAAATGGGAAGAGGAGAGATATAAGGAGATCATGTTGGATAGGGAGTGGTTTAATTGTGGCTTTTGATGTGAAAGGTAGGAGACAGGTTTCCTGGGATAGCAATAAGGGGGAGTAAAAAACTTTAAATGGGTAACACGGGCTCAAAGAAAGGATGTGGTGGGCCTAGACACCAACTGTGACCAACAGGTGGGCTTCCCTAACTTAGAGCTCACAAGCCCAATTAGGATGGAAGTTGGTGAGAGCTCCTCGTTAGCTAACCCGAGCCCACCAACGCCAAAAGCCCACATGTCGGTGATGGCAGTGATGTCCACTGCCCTTCACGAAGCTTTGTTGAGTCAGAATGAGGAGTTGGGTCAACATGGTGAGCTTCCAAGGGTGGTCGACGTCACAGCTGATGGTGGATTTCACGCCGAGAAGTCATCAGCGCCAATGATTCAGGTGCGAAATCAATCCTTGATGATGGCGACGGGTGTTGGTGACTGTGAGATCGTGGTTGGTCATATCGAGACGATGGGTAGTCTCGCGAAGCCCTCGGTGGTAGTTAAGTGCACTGGTTCCGATGGGTATGGTGATTATAAGAAGTTCGCTCCTCAATCTGAGATAGTGGGTTGCCTTGTGGAGTCATCGGTGGAGGTTGAGTGTCCTGTTTCCGATGACTCTCATGCCGAGAAGCCTTTAATCACATTGGGTAAGGCAGAAACAGAGTGTGTCAGGGCATCAGTTGGGCTTGTGTTGTCTAATTCTGTTATGAGTCTATCGGGAGCTAAGATTGTGGGTTTAGGTGTTCAGGATGGAGATAAAGGTGGTTGGGCTGATTGTGTAGATGATGTTCAAGGGATAGATACTACCCATCAGGTTAGGCAATTATCGGTGCGGGCAGACCATGGTTATTTTGCACCGGGAGTATTGACTAAGGTAGAAGCACTTAGTGCAGACCTGGATTTGGGTGATGTGGATAGCTTCTCCCCTTTGATGACTATAATTCCTATGGGATTGGTTGTGTCGGCGGAGTGGCATAATAATACTGAGGTGATGGGGGTGGAAAATCAGCTGAATATTTCTAATTGGGTGAAACATAGAATCCCTAGTTTTAGTAAAATGATGGGGCTTTCTTTGGGACGACATGAGAAGATGTGCATCATGCTTTTACAAAGGCTTGAAAGGGAGATTGAGGCAGCTAATCTGCAGCACAGGAAAGATGCAGCCCACTAGAAAGCTGTGTCCAAGGATAAAGGAAAGAGGGAGTTGAGGAATCTGATTTCCTTGGTTAATTATGATGGTAGATAGTCTTCGTTGACTGCAACACTGAGATTGGAGTAGGGAATTAACAGTTTTTATGAAGTTGAAAATGGTGTCATGGAATGTTTGAGGATTGAATGACTCACGGAAACGTTTGGTAGTTAGAAATTTACTAAGAGATTGGAATTATGATGTAGTTTGTCTTCAATAAACTAAGCTTGCTAGTATGGACAGACAATTGGTTTGCAGCTTGTGGAGTTGTCCTTATGTAGATTGGGTGGCTTTGGATGCAGATCAAACAGTTGGTGGTGTTTTGATGATGTGGGGTAGGAGGGCTTTAGAAAAGTTAGAGGTAATGGTGGGTTACTTTTCCGTATCAGTTTGGTGGCAGGGTGTGGGGGATGGTTTTATTTGGGCATATTCTGGGGTTTATAGCCCGAATGATAATAACTTAAGGGGGCGGATGTGGGATGAGCTGATTGGAGTTCAGCAACTTTGGGATGTTCCATGGTGTTACATAGGGGATTTCAATATCATTCGCTTCCCTAGTGAATGGTTGGGGGGATCACGCCTAACTTCGACTATGGAGAATTTTTCTGAGTTCATTGAGGAGCTTAATTTGATAGATTTGCCGTTGGAAGGAGGGAGTTATACTTGGTCTAGTGGATCAGATCAGCCTTTGATGTCCAGGATAAACAGGGCTCTGGTTTCTCATGATTGGGAGGATTAATATTCGGATGTGATCCAGCGGGTTTTACCTTGTCCTATTTTAGACTATTTTCCCATATTAGTGGATGCCGGGTGGATGTTGAGGGGGTGGATGTTGAGGGGGAAGAGTCCTTTTAGGTTTGAGAACATGTGGTTAAAGACAGATGGGTTAACAGAGAGAGTTCATTCTTGGTGGAATCAATACTCCTTCTCAGGTACTCCCAGTTTTGTGCTTGCCAAGAAGCTGAAGGCTTTGAAAGGAGATATTATGTAGTGGAATCGAAGTGTGTTTGGAAATGCAAGTCGTCAAAAGAAAGAATTGTTGGAAGCCTTGAATTTATTGGATGCTAAGGAAGGGGAGTATGGCCTTTTTGAAGTGGAGATAGGTGAAAGGGCTGTGATGAGATCTCAAATACAGAACCTTCTTTCTTTGGAAGAAGTTTCGCGGAGTCAAAAATCGCAGATGCCGGGAGGATGTTGAGGGGGAAGAATCCTTTTAGGTTTGAGAACATGTGGTTAAAGAAAGATGGGTTCACAGAGAAAGTTCATTCTTGGTGGAATCAATACTCCTTCTCAGGTACTCCCAGTTTTGTGCTTGCCAAGAAGCTGAAGGCTTTGAAAGGAGATATTATTCAGTGGAATCGAAGTGTGTTTGGAAAAGTAAGTCATCAAAAGAAAGAATTGTTGGAAGCCTTGAATTTATTGGATGCTAAGGGGAGTATGGCCTTTCTGAAGTGGAGATAGGTGAAAGGGCTGCGATGAGATCTCAAATACAGAACCTTCTTTCTTTGAAAGAAGTTTTGTGGAGTCAGAAATCAAGGATGCTTTGCATTAAGAAAGGAGACAACAATACCAAGTTCTTCCATAAGGTGGCTAATTTCCAGAAATGGTATAATCATATTAGTATGTTGGAGGTGGATGGGGTCATTTATGAGGACGAATCAGAGATGGCGGACTAAGTAGTTCAGTTTTATAAAAACTTGTATAAAGGGACAGAGGAGTGGAGGCCTTTTGTGGAAGAATTGGAGTTTGATCAGATTGAAGGGTTGGAGAGGGACTGGCTTGAATGAAGGTTTGAAAAGGAGGAGATTCTTCGAGCTGTCAAAGAGTTGAAAGGAGATAAAGCTCCAGGTCCTGATGGTTTTTCTATGGCCTTCTATCATCATTATTGGGGAGTTGTGGAAAGGGATGTCTTAGCTGTGTTTGAAGAGTTTTATCAACACAGTAAGTTTGAAAATCTCTTAATGCAACTTTTATAGCCCTAATCCCCAAGAAGAATGGTGCCTCCAATATTCGAGATTTCAGACCTATTAGCTTGGTGGGGAGTGTATACAAGATCTTAGCCAAGGCTCTAGCAAACCGCTTGAAAGAGGTTTTAGATCAACTGATATCTGAGGCTCTGAATAGTTTTCTGGGCAGTAGACAGATACTTGATTCAGTTCTTGTTGCTAGTGAATGTGTTGATAGTAGGGTGAAGAGCAAGATTCTGGGGGTTATTTGTAAGCTGAACATTGAAAAAGCCTATGATCATGTGAACTAGGAGGCTCTTCTAGATTTGTTGAGGAGAATGTGATTTGGGGTGAGGAGGTGAGGCGGTGTAGGTGGATCCGTACATGTATATCTACAGTCCAGTTCTCTGTCCTGGTTAATGGGTCTCCAGCTGAGTTTTTTGGGAGTTCGAGGGGATTAAGACAAGGGGATCCACTATCTCTTATGTTGTTTCTAGTTATGATGGAGATTTTCAGTAAGATGATGAAAAGAGTTGAAGGTGCTAGTTTTCTTGGAGGTTTCACGGCTGATGGTAGACGGGGTGGCGGGGTATGTGTCTCGCATCTTTTGTTTGCAGATGATACGGTTCTATTTTGTGATGCAAATGTGGAGCAAATTCTACATGATCGGATGCTCCTTCTTTGTTTTCAAGCTATGACAGGATTAAAGGTTAATGTCTTGAAGAGTGAGATGGTTCCCGTTGGGGAGGTTCCTAATATCCACGTCTTGGTAGAGATTTTGGGCTGCCGGATTGGGACTTTGTCTATGACCTATCTTGGTATGCCACGGGGGGCATCCCACAAATCCCCTACTATTTGGAATTCTATCTTGGAGAAAATTGAGCGTAAGTTGGTTGGGTGGAAAAAAATGTATTTGTCAAAATGTGGAAGACTGACATTGCTTAAAAGCACATTATCTAGTCTTTCGACTTACTTTTTATCTCCTTTTACTATCCCGACGCATGTGGCCAATAAAATTGAGAGGTTGCAAAGGGATTTCTTATGGGGGCATTCCAAGACACATTTAGTGGGATGGGATAAGGTGTGTGCACCTCTAGAAAATGGTGGGTTAGGAGTAAGGAAATTAACTACTTTTGATAAAGCCTTACTAGGGAAATGGCTATGGCGGTTTGGGGTTGAGAAGACAAGACTTTGGAGAAAGGTTGTAGCTCTAAAGTTTGGGGAAGAATGGGGGGGATGGACCTTTAAGCTAGATAGAGGAGTACATGGATGTGGTTTGTGGAGAAGCATCCGAATGGGTGGGAGGTTTTTAGTAAAAATATATGGTTTGAGGTAAGGGTGGGGGATAGAGTTAAGCTTTGGACATATCAATGGTGTGGGGATTCTCCACTTCAATTGACCTTTCCGGTTGGGTATGGGATTGCCTCCAATAAAGAGGCATCAGTGGCCTTGTCTCTTGAATGGTTGGGGATAGGAGAACGGAGAAGCTGAGATATCCGTTTCAGTTGGAGACCAAATGATTGGGAAATGGGTGTTGTGGATGAATTTCTCTGTACTTTGGGTTCCAATTTACCTCCAACTGAGAATGGAGACCGTATGCGATGGAAGTTGAAGAAGAGTGGGGATCTTGATATCCGATCGTTTTATAATAAGTTAAGAGATCCATTGCCCATTATCTTTCTTTGAAAAGGTGTTTGGAAGGTTAAGGCCCCCCAGCGTGTTTCTTTTTTTGTGTGGACGGCTGTATAGAATAGGATATTTACAGGTGACAATTTGAGGGGTAGAGGGATGGACTTTGTTGACTGGTGCATTATGTGTCGTAGTAGGGAGACTGTGGATCATCTGCTACTACATTGTGGTATGGCTTATCAGTTGTGGAGTTTGGTGTTTAGATCATTTGGGATTGCATGGGTCTTTGCCAAGATCAATGGTGGATACTCTCTTCAGTTGGTGGAGTTGGCTTGGAAAGCATTCGTCTAGAATTTGGAATTTAGCTCCGCTGTGCTTAATGTGGTGTCTTCAGAGGGAATGAAATTGGAGGACGTTTGAGGACATGGAAAGTTCCGACGACCAGCTATTGGCTTCATTCACTGGCTCCCTTTTTGATTGGTCTAGGGCTTGGGGACTCACCTCTAGTGATTCTCTACCTATGTTCCTTAGCTCTCTCCTTTGTAATTAGTATCTTTTCTTTCTTTTTTTATCATCTTTCTTTGTATTTTTTTAACTCTGCCTTATGACTTTATGCATGAGGTAGTGTTCTTGAATATACATCTTTATTGCTTATCAAAAAAATTAGTCCAAGTGGGGCTTCAGGAGAGAACACCTGCATTATGTTTAAGGTTTTAAGCTGTCAAAGTTCAGGGTAAAAGTGGGGGGTTTTAGACATGAAGACCTATAAAAGAAGGTTATACTGTGATAATTTTCATCAAATCCAGAGGAGTCGAAAGCTTTAAATGAAGATTAGCTACGAAAGAAGACATTCAGAAAGCCTAGGTAAATAGTTATTCACAGTGGAGCAGTTTTGAGCCTTTTCCAATGGTTTTTATCCTCTAGTATAGCGGAGACATTAATGAAAATGTATGTTTTTTGAGAATGGAGATCAGTTATTTGCTGTAAAATTACTTATACTGATTGTATTCATTTATCAATGGCCAATTATTTATTGGGGCTTTGGACTAAGGTGTTTCCTTGTGTGGTGTGCAGGAGATGGATACGTCAAACCCTTCAGTTTTTGTCAATGCAGAGCTGCTGCGCTTGTACGTTGGTCGCAGGGTACGGGCAGTGATTCAGGTTTTGCGATCTGATGGTGGAGTAGTTACAGGAAAGTCTACTGATGAGAACCAGATAATTGTAAAAGGCTCTCCACCGGTTCCTCTCTCAAATTTTGTTGAGGTTATTGGTATTGCTGACACTGAGAAATCCATCCGTGCTGAAATATGGAGCAACTTTGGCAACACATTTGGTATGTCTTTTTGTTCTTTTCTAAAAGAAAAAAGCTTAGCTCCAATTTGGTCTCGAGTTATCTTCCTCCAACCTATTATGTGGTGATTGAAAAGACTATCCATGTCTAATTTTATCACGTCTTTTTTAATGAATCACGTGACTTGTTTTAATAATGCACATGGATGGTCTTATCATTCATCATTTAGTGGGTTGGAAGAGATAGCTCCAAAGTTTGGAGCTTAACTTTGTCATTTTAAAAACTCTTCTAACAGTGAGCTATACCAATGCTATTGGCAGCATTGACACTACTAGAAATTTCATTATTTCTTATATCTGAAAGGCTGCCCTCTGAAAGTTAATTGGACCCTTTAGCATCCATCCATGTTAGTAAAGGCTAGATTATTTATCTGTAAGCACTTGGGCAGTTTTTTTTTTTTTTTTTAAACTTGAATGATGCCAAAAACCTTTAAACTTTATTGTCTGTGAAAAAAAAAACCAAGTCTAAACTTGGACCTGTATTTGTTGTTAATGGACAACAAATTATCAGATCAATTTCTAAATTACTACCTATACCAGCAGGTAAGTACATTTTCAAGAAGTAGAACAGTTTCATTGAGCAACACCAAATTCAACTGGCTTGCTTATATTAGTTCAAAAAATTTGTGGCTAACTTATGGTTCTTGTTGAGAAAAGAAAAATGGCTTAGTTCTGAAAGTCATGGTTAACTTCTTCTTCTTCTTCTTCTTTTTTTTTTTTTTTTTTAATTATATAAAATTGGCCATCTGGTGCCCCTTGGTAGATGTATTACTATTTCGTTCTCCATAAAGCAGATAAAAATTATTCGTTAAAAAAAGTAGATACATAAATTTGCCAATAGGAATTACACAATGTTCAAGCCAGTTAAGAGAACAAATTGTGGGGTTATCTTGTAGACTTAGATGTTGAGGCCTTTATCTTTATGATTTCCCGTGATGTTTGAAGAAGTTCAAGTTTTTTGCACAAATCTTATTTTATAGTTGCTTATTCCTCTAACTATATGTGCATAATCTTTGGTTTTTATGATTTTTTTTTTTATGAATTCTGAAGACAACGTTTGCTTTTTGGCAGACACACATACATACAATCAGCTTTGTCAACTTGCAAATGGGGAATTTAAACATTTGTTCCTTTGAGATGGATGGAGCTTACTCTGTGATGCAGCTAGAAACTGCTTCCTACCTAATGGCAACATGAACAGAAGCGATGATGATGCACTGAATCACTTGTTTAGCTTTAATACAGGCCCTGGAAATTTCTCAAACTAGAGTTTAGGTCAACTATCAGTAATGTGATAGCTAGAATTTAAAATTTTCTGTTTGGCAATTGTAGAAGTCATTCATGTTTACATTCAACATTTTCCGTACGTTGATGTGTCAACTCGATTTTCTATGTTGATTTTAAGTAGTATGATGGATTTTTCCTCCATATACTATTGTTAAATTCCTGCATTTTTGGGAGCTGCCTGTATTAAGTAAAGGAGTTCTTATTGCCTCGAGGATCTCACTCTGCCCCAGGGAAGTAAAACATGGGAGAGGGGGTTGGGGATTAGCTCCTACGCTGGGAGACTACCTTACAAATAATTGTAGGGCAAGTTAAGTTATTCATTCTATTAAATCTACAACCATTATGAGAGAAAAAAAAGAAAAAAAAAAAAATTACTCCCATGAGATTAATTTATTAAATGCAGGTTCTTATGAATAGTCATAATTAGGGTGTGTTTAGATACTGTTTATTTTGCTGAAACTGAAAACACTGTAGCAAAATAGTTTTAAAATGTATGAATAGTACTGTAAGACCCATTTTTAATAAAAGTCTTGTTGAAAAAAGAAGTTTATAGTGCACGGGACTCACTGAAAAAGCATAATTTTGTTGAAAAAGCACTGTAGCCACATTTGAAAATGTGAAATGCTATTCTAAAAAAAAAAAAAAAAAAAAGAAAAAGAAAACGTAGACGTGCTGGTAATGCTTTTCAGCACTATCCAAACGCACAAGCATGCTTAATTTTGCCTATTTATTTTACTATTCAGCTTATTTTTGTTACTATTCATATGTCTCACTGTACTTTTTAATACTATTCATGGGTTTCATTTTACAATTTTAATTAACATTTATCTTTATTTACAGTACTTTTAACAAAAAGTTTTCGTTTCAGCAAAATAAGCAAATTTTATACTTAATGCATTATGCTATGTTTCAAAAAAACAGAGACCATTTGGAAATGGCCAAAGATTGCTCTTGGTAATAGCGTGTTTGGCTAAGCCTATATTTTGGCTTAATTAGCTTATTTTGTCAAGTATAATATTTTAAAATCTCACTTTTTGGAGGTATAATCTTGCTATAACACAGGTTAAAAAAAAAAAAAAAGAATATCCAAAACACCTGGACTCATCTTTTTTGAGAAACTAAATGGACATTTTTGATACGATGGAGGAGGGCTGCCTCTTCGATTTTATAAAGGGGTTCGAATCTATGCCTGAATGTGCAAGACTTATAAGATGCATTCACAATTTCACATGTCATGCTTGTTCGAAGGTAGATCCTCCAAGTGAACCGCCAAGGGCCGATTGGTGAGGCAGGGCTGCTTTCATGGCAGTTCAAACAGCAAGAAAGTTGGCTCAACTGTGTTATTTTTGAGGAGATAGGCAGGAAGTTCATTGGTCTATTCAAGGGTTCATGGAAGAAATCAAGATAAGTCTAGCCGAGGTTTTTTTTTTTTTTTTTTTTTTTTTTGTGGGGGGGGGTGGGGGGATATTGTTTTGAGAAATGATGTGTACCTAACAACTTTTATATCACAATTTTTAAGTGATCAGCTGTGATTGATAGATAAAAAGTAGTAGATTCATATAAAAGTGATTGTTCATCATTCACAGTCAACCACTTTATCAAATTATAGTAAAAGTTATGGTCGTAGAAAAAGTGAATAACTAATATATTTTTGTTTCAACTTATAACTTAGCAATGGGGATCACATTTTGACTAAGATTATTATTTTGGGTCTTTTATGGGCATTGTGTATTAGAATTCTTAGAGTTTATAAAATAACTTCATTGGGAAATTCATAAAATTTTAGTCATTCTTATTTAAAAACATAATGTTTATTTATATATTTTTGTTGAAAACACTAGGAGGTGTTATTTGTAAATTGAACTACAAGGCTCTTGATAAAAAAAAAAATCTAAATTTTCATTAAAAGAAATTAATAAAGTGAAAAAATCTGAACAAATTGAATTAACTACCAATCCAAGCTACACAAGACGGCCTCTACAACTACAAGACCTAACACTGCAAACTCAAATCCCTAGGCCCAAGGCCCAATGTCCAGATTTGATTAATATTGTTAGTTAGTTAGGGCTCAACACTCGAACTCAAACTCAAACAAAGTCCTCGAGCTATTACGTTCTATTCTACTCTTTTGCTTTGCGCTTAGACAATTGGAAAATTCCAGTTAGGGTTTTCAGCAGCAACAAAAACCAAACTGGTTCACTTCTCGTTGCTCTTCGGTAATTTTTTTTCTCTCTCTCTCTCTCTCTCAATTTGTCAATTTGTTTTTGCTTCTTCTTCTTCTTTTTCTTCTTTGAAAACCATGTGCTTTGCGTTTTCAATTATGAAGATATGGTTTTGGTTCTAATGCTTGTTGGGATTTTTTTAAGCTCGTAGCTTGTGAACTCAGCTCTGGGTTACTATGGCCAATGTAATATCTTTAGGTTGTGTTTTCTTTTTCCTTATGAATTCTTTTTTTTCTTCTTTCTTTGTATAAATATACTGTATTTCTACTAGTATGAAGATGTGCAATGTGTATTTCAAAGATATATACCTATTGAACTTCAACAACCTTGAGAAAATATTGACTGAAATGTTAGTTGTGTATAGCTTATCTTTAATCAATTATCATTTTTGTGAAGAGGGAAAAACCCCTTTAATTTTTTTTTTTTTAATTTTAAAGATAATTGTTAGGATAACTATGTGTTTATTATATTTATATATAAAAAAAGTCTCTATTATAAAAAGAGAAGTGGTACATGGTAAGTTGATACTTGAACCCACCACGGAAATTATTTCTTTGCCCACTAGTAACAGTAAATAACAACCCGCCACTTAAGATTTATTTTGAAAATGTTGTGGACATAGCATTTCTCTTATAAATATATGAAGTAAGCAAATGCTATATAAAACTCATCACTAATAGGATTGTGATTCTCTTTAAATGAATATAAGGAATCTCCTACTTTATTATAAAAATAATTTTATTTAGAGATATATAAATTTTGGGACCCTCCATGTAAAGAATTATATATTTAAGATTTTAAGAAAAAAAATTGGAGGGAAGGGGGGTTGGGGCATGGCCCTATGTGACCCCGGCATTGAGGGTGCATATCTTTCCTTTAAGAGCTCTCAAATAATGGTTGTTGTGAACTAAATGTTCTCATATGTTTCTGCTTCTAATGGGATGTAGCGTATGTTACTTGATTATAATTAGTGTTTTGAGTCTATTGCCCAGTGATGGGGCTATGGGTTTGATGTGTTTAATGAAAGTATAACCCCAATGGGCATGTTGGGCGAATAGTTTTGTTAGATCGTCCTTGGGATGCTTTTAGCATCCTGGATTTAGTTTAGTATCAAGCTTTGGACATGCTACATTGTATAGGAACTTCAGGTCTATTTACACTTGGAAGTCAAGAAATGAGAATATAATTTTCTAGGACTTATCTATTTCTTGCAGAATAGAGTTTTATTAACTTTAGTGCCCCAGTTATTTTTTTGTTTTGACTGGTTTCTCATTCATCTTTTTTCCTAAAAAATGGGCCTATTCAAAAATTTCGAGACCTTTGGTCATAAAGTTGGTTTTAGTTTAGAATATCTGGTACCCACAAACAAATCCAATAACTTCTTAAATTGTCGTTAATGCCATTATTTCATGAATCCTTTTGGAATTACTGAATGAAAAATTGCACAGCTTTTGCCTGTATTGGGTTTGAGATGCTTACTCAAATTAATGCAGTTGAGGTATAAATTGAAGATTGGTCTTGATAGGTTAGAGTGGTAATACAAGATTCAAATTGCAGATTGCCCACATTTATATGGAAGATGTGGTCTGGAACTGGAACTGTTGTGGTGGATTGGAGAAGACTGTGTTTTGATAGTTCATAATCAAACCTAATGACCCATCCCTGGCTGCTATCTTTCTATTCTGCCACATTTATTTGGTTAAACTTTTCAAGTGTAGATTTTACCTCATCTCTGTAGTACTGTTGCCTGTATTGTTTACTGTGTAAAAATGATCCCCTTAGAATTTCCAACAAATGCTCAATTACTCATCCTTATTTTTGCCGTTTTCTTTGTTTGCTGAATGCATTGTTCCAGATAGATAGTTAAACAAATAAAGTGGCCATTTTTTTGGGCAACTGTCAGTATCTAAATTTTGAGAAATTCACTGCTTCATTGTTTTTCACCTGTTGAGCATCACCATCCTCTTGATTATCATTCAAAATTCACTCTTGCCTGTCTCTGTACTTTGTTACTATGTATGATCCCTTAATCGAGAATCATTCAAATTGCAAATCCTTGGAGCCATGCCTTATGGCACAAATTCTTTCGAAATTCTTACTCTGCAACTCCTTTTGGCCTCTTATTGTTTCCACCTTTCCATATTTGCATTCTTTCTTCTGCCAATGCTTCTGGCTTCTGTGCTCCCTTCACAGTTGCCTTGCAAGCTTTCTTTTTAGATACATAAGATGCCAAGGACAAGGGCAAGTGCTGCAACCTCTCATAATTCAGATGTAGCCGAAAAGCCTAGTGAGCCTGAAAAGCCTATGGAATCTGAAGAGCAGGTGGACCTTGATGGAGACAATGATCCTGAGGAGACAATGGAGGAAGAGGTCGAGTACGAAGAAGTAGAGGAAGAGGAGGAAGTGGAAGAGGTGGAGGAAGAGGAGGAAGAGATAGAGGAAGGGCTAGAAGAGGAGGTGGAGGAAGACGAAGAAGACAAGGAGGCTGCTAAAGGAGCTGACGAGGAGATGAAAGTTGATCAGGCAGAGGAAGATGAGAGAAAAAAGCATTCTGAGCTTCTTTCACTTCCACCTCATGGCTCTGAAGTGTACCTTGGTAACATTCCTCATGATTCTTCTGAAGAGGAAGTGAGGGGCTTTTGTGAATCCATAGGAGAAGTCACAGAGGTAATTTATATAATTTTTATTATAATAGCCCTTGTTTTCACTTTTTTTTTTTTTGTTAAACTAATTAAATATTTTTTTGTTTACAAAAGGTTAGAATAATGAAGGGTAAAGATTCTGGTGGGACCAAGGCTTATGCTTTTGTGACCTTCAGAACCAAGGAGTTGGCTTCTAGGGCCATTGAGGAGTTAAATAATTCTGAATTAAAGGTAATTTAAGTGCACTTCTTGTTGATGATTTTCTCCTTTGAATAGTCCCATCCATGGCTTATAAATTCAGAATTTTGCTCTATGTGTGCCACTAATTTGTAAACGAACAACCATCATGCATTCAATTTTTTTATGATATTTTATTTGTGTGTGTTTGAGGTTGATTTTGGAGAATTTCTGAATAGCTGTTGGCGTGTCTTACTTTCAACTTCTCATAGGATCAACTTTTCTGCTAAAACCCTCTTTCTTTGCCAGGGAAAAAAGGTAAAGTGTTCAGCATCTCAAGCAAAGCATCGGTTATTCATTGGTAATGTTCCCAGAAATTGGGGTGAGGCAGACATGAAGAAGGCTGTAACAGAGATTGGGCCTGGAATCATTTCTGTGGAACTGTTGAAGGTCTGTGATTTTCTATCGCTTCTTTTATTTTTTTTAGGTTTATCATTGTTTATGTTCCTTATTCTAAATTGAACGATTGAACGATTGAACGCTTACTTTCATAGCCAAATCTGTAATTGAAAACTATTACTACTATTCTTCATTTTTGCCTCATTCTATTATTGGTATTCATTGCATCTTCTTGACCTATACAGGACCCACATAATTCCAGCAGAAACCGTGGATTTGCTTTCATTGAGTATCATAATCATGCATGTGCAGAATATTCAAGGCAGAAGATGTCGAACCCACAATTTAAGCTTGACAAAAATGCCCCAACTGTGAGCTGGGCTGACCCTAAAAATGCAGAATCCTCTGCCGCTTCTCAGGTCTTCTATTTTATTCCTTCCTTTGGCTATTTTCTCAATAAAATGATACGTAATATGGTGTTTCATTTGATTAAGTATCTGCTTGAGGTTTTCCTTTCTTCCTATTTCTTGCTCCATTGGATACCTTGTACAATACTACAATCAGAATTCCACAAAGTTTCCCTTGGTTTTGCATATCAGGCAACCATGATGGGTGCTTGAATCCTCTTTACACAAGGGGTAATGGCTGTCTATTGCATGTCATTAAGAAAGGGAATACTTGCTTATGAAACGTTTTCATAGTTTTAAAATCCCATTGGTAGCTCCTAAAATTGTACTGCATATGAATAATCTCTCCTTGGACCACCTTGTGAATTTTTTACTTGTACGTACAGCATCTTGCTAATGAGCTCTAATCAAATGGTATCTCATTCCCCAATAAGAATGAGGGGACAGTGATATTGTGGGTTCACAAGCAAATAAATGTATAGCCAATGGAAAAGAGTATGCACAACATCTTCTTTTTAAGTATTTGCGTTTTTACTTGTACTTTTAAAGGTTATGGGTCATGGTTTAAGGAATTTGTTTGGTATAGGTTAAGGCAGTCTATGTAAAGAATTTACCAAAAGACATTACTCAAGAACGTCTAAGGGAGTTGTTTGAACATCATGGAAAGATCACAAGAGTGGCTCTTCCTCCTGCAAAATCAGGACAGGAAAAAAGCAGATTTGGTTTTGTTCACTTCGCAGAAAGGTCGAGTGCCATGAAGGCATTGCAGAACACTGAGAAATATGAAATTGATGGTATTTTTTCTCCTGCTTTTTGCACCCTGTGCATGTTCTTGTCATGCTTGACCTGGCATTGTTGACAAATGCTCTCATTGATAGGTCAAGTTTTGGAGTGTTCTCTTGCAAAGCCACAAGCAGATCAGAAGCCTTCCGGAGCACCAAATTCACAGAAATCAAACTTACTCCCAAGCTACCCACCTCATCTTGGTTATGGAATGGTGGGTAGTCCCTACGGTGCGGTGGGTCCTGGATACGGTGCTGCAGGTCCTGGATATGGTGCTGCAGGCTTTGCACAAGTAAGATGCTTCTGCCCACTCTCCAAACACTTCTGAGCCCTGTTTTATTTTCTGAAAATAGTTGGGGAAAGAATATTCTTAAAATATTTTTAATGAGAAGAATGTTTTCTTTCGATTTATGATGTTCTTTTTGACGGTTCTGAGGTTTTTAAATTGTATTACCGTCCATTGCAACGTGTGGACAAATTGGGATCCAGTTGGAGATGTGTTACCTTAGAACTTGCAGGACCTGGTCTTCTAACTACATTAGTCTGAACAGGTTCCCATATATATATATATATATATATATATTTGTTGAAATGGGTGGGTTCTGATAACCATAACACCAGTCACATATAAGGTTAGGTTCCAATTTTTTTTATTGGTAAGTTACGCATGCACCCCATAGGTCTTGCACAGGATTTTACCCTCCATTCCATTAATAGTACTTAAAAAAAATTGTTAGTGATATAAGAGCTGTTCATTTATATTATTTTTTCATGTTATTTTAAAATATAAACTACTTGGTACATTCTGGGGCTTCACCTAGTTTTGTTTATCTTGAGTTAATATTACTGTAAATAGGGCATTGGTAGTCCATAATCTATGTTTTTTGTCTTTAACAATTTTATATCTTTAAGCCAAAGCAATATTTATAATACATGGTATTAGCTTATTATACGATTATGTCACATCACCTCATGAAGAATATGAAGGACACTATCATTGAGAATTATATATAATCCATTCTTGGTTTTCACTTCACTATTTTAATACAAATGGTGTTGTAGTATAAATCTAATGGAATTCTCATGCTTTTCAAGGAAAAAGTCTACAGTTTGACCACCATGAGTGTGGGATTTGTAGGCATTCAGTGTTTGTCTATGCTGATAGGCTTATATTGTAAATACTGAGAATTCTTGCAAATTTTATGCTTGCAAATGCTGATATAGCTGCAAAATTCTTGCAGCCACTCATCTATGGTAGGGGACCAACTCCTGCTGGCATGGCAATGATGCCAATGCTTTTGCCTGATGGAAGGATCGGATATGTCCTGTAAGTGTTATAATCTGGGTTTTTCTAGTTAATTATGCAATGTATGCCTTATATCTTTACTGAACGATAATTTCTGTTCCATCAGTCCTAATGCTTGGCTGCACTGT
This sequence comes from Lithocarpus polystachyus, assembly GCA_033629205.1. Lineage (NCBI taxonomy): Eukaryota > Viridiplantae > Streptophyta > Magnoliopsida > Fagales > Fagaceae > Lithocarpus > Lithocarpus polystachyus. The sequence continues at coordinate 46,090,141 of CM066168.1, forward strand.
CAGCCGGTCTTTGTCTCAGTTCCTATCCAATTAATGATCCATCATTAGTTCATTACACTGGATTGTTTATACCTACAGTTCTCCCTCTCACACCTTAAATGAACCTGTAAGCCCCCTTTGGCTGTTTGAAGAAAGCCTCGTATGGTCTCAAAGCATGTGAGGAAAGCCTTTTTTTGGTCATTACCAAAAGCCCTAGTGCCTGAAATTGTTTTTGCACTTCTTGAGACACCTGGTTGACTTTTGGAGTTATCAAATTAAGACCCTCCCTTCCTACCCTCCATCTCCATAGAGTGTATCCAACCATCTAAAATGATCAGTTACAGTAGCAGCATCAGTGCTGTTGGTATCATGGGACAAAGAGCATGCCAAGTATCCCATCAAAAAGAAAAAAAAAAAAAGCATGCCCAGTAAACCTGCCATTAAAGAAAATTATGTTTGAGACATTGTCACATTTTTAGTACTTCCAGAGCATGCTTGACTTGTACACTGAAAACTTGTTTATTTTCTTTGCTGTAGGCAACAGCCTGGTGTGCAATCACATACCCCACTCCCACAGTCCAGGAATGGCAGTGGTAGCTCAAGTGGTGGAAGGCGCGGCAATGACAGCGGCCGTGGGCGCCGGTTTCAACCATATTAATTTTGAATACTTTTATGCTTGTATAAGAACATGAGTATTTGGGGTGAGCCGTTTAATTTACGGCCCATGCAATATATCATATCAAAGACATTGTTAGAAGCAGTTTTATGTATAATTTATATATAATTTTTTCCTGATTTTGGATCAAGTTCACATTGAATGAAACTTAAAAATTTATGTCACGCATTGTGAAGACTTGAAGCTGAAGTTTGTATAATTGAATTCCCATTTGATCTTATCTCACGCATTGTATAAAGGAAAATAACAAAGGCCCTATGCGTGCTCGGCCCAGGCTGGGTTTTGTCATTTATTCTGGCCTAGTGGCCAGATGCAGATTGAGATGGGAGAAATCAAGATCTAAATTTTAAGGCAAATAAATAAACTCTCTTCTGGCATAGGCATCTCAGATTTTTGGACAAATTTGTTCAAATGTTATGAGAAACCAGGTTTCAATGGAATAGTTTATCAAAAAAAAAAAAAAAAAAAAAAAAAGGTTTCAATGGAATAAAGATGGTTCTAGTGGCGGCTCTAGACATTTTTTTCAAGATGTAAGCACCTTCTTGCTTACTAATATCTTGCCCAAATAGGTAGCGATATAAACAATATACTACATCTTTGTTTATACTATATTCCAACCACTTTCTTTTTACATACCATTTGGATCTAAATCGATGAGGCTTTCTAGAAAATTCTGTTAGAGGGTAATCATGGTTTTGGAAAACAGGTTGACAAAGGCTTTTTTGTAAATAATATTTTCTTATTTCATCATGATTATTAGGATGATAAGATGATATCTTTTCTCGTAACTTAGGATTTGAAGGAAGATTTAATAAGATAAAGTCAACACAAATTCGCTTAGAAGATAAAGATGGATCTTGCACAAGAGATGAATCTTGGGTACGTGGTTTTCTCACCAAATATTTGTCCATAATTCTAGTAAAAGAATAAACAATAAACTATAAGTTTATTTGAAATATTAATAAAATTATTAATTATTGTTGTTTAGTTGTTTCATTAATTTGTTTGTCTTTTATAAACTATAATTTGTTATATTGTTGTTCATTAATTATAAAATTACTAATTGTTGTTTAGCCTAACATAATTTAATTTATTTGTCTTTTATAATGTATTGGATAATTAAATTATTAATTATTGTTTATTAGTTGCTTCTCCTAATTAATTATTGGTTAATTAAATTATTGTTTATTAATTGCACTAGCACACACCTCATGTGCATTTACTTCCCCCAATTCAAATATCCCACCCCAAGCCCCATGCCCCTACCCCATCCACCCCCCACTTAACAGACAAGCCCCATGGCCCCCAATCACAAGAGCCAATCAGATAAATTTACAATCACAAATCACAATACGCTAAAAGACAATTAATTATATCTCATCAACACCAACACCAACACCAACGAATAAAGCCAAAAATAGGGGCAAATATTAATAAAGTTATAAAGTAAAGCTAAGCAAAAGCAATTAGCCAATCACAGTTCAAAGAGAAATAGAGAATCAAACAAAGTCTTAAAGAGAGAGAGAGTCCATTTCATTTCACTTTCATTCTTCAAATAAAGAGAGAGAGACTAAGATAGAGAGAAACCCATTAACCCAAATCCAATAACATGTATATGTAAGAGAGAAAAAGAAAGAGAAGTTAAGTGTAAAGATAAAATACCTTGAGGTTGAGGGAGTAAGGAGGCCTAAGGCTGAGGGGCGGTGCTATTGAGCAGCACGTTGAGGCGAGGAAGACCGATATTCGATCCGATGTGTTCTACCGTTTTGGAGCTTGAGTTTGAGGCATGATCTCCGTCCATTGGTTGTTGTCGTCTGTTGGTTTCTGATTTCAGTACATTGGGTTAGGTTTTTTTCTTTAGGTTAGGTTTCTTTTTTTTCTTTCAACATCTATTAGTGTTTGGTTGCGCCGTTCGTTGGTTTCTGATTTCAGTATATTGGGTTTTGGTTGGTTGGTTGGTTTGTTTGTTTGTTGTTTTTTTTTTTTTTTTTTTTTTTTTTTTTTTTGAGAACCTGTGGGTTTGCTACCATTTGTAATTTGTTGGGTTTGCTTTACCTTGTTTTTTTTTTTTTTTTAGATTGGGTTTGCTTTACCATTTGTTGCTTAGGATTAATGTTGGGCTTTTTTTCCCTAGTGAGCTTGCTTTGTTACAATTTTTTTTAATTATTATATATATATTTTTTTTTTCAGGTCAGGGTGTTCTCAACTGAACATGGCGCCACCACTGGATGGTTCAATATCGTGTTGAAAACCTAATTCAATAGAATTCCACGGCCAAGACTCAAGAAGAATAGACAGATTGAATCATGTTGGATTATAATCGGTGCCATCCCAACACACGAGTCATTTTCAATTGGTAATCTGACTAATCTCGGAGCATGCAACATTTACATGAATAATTGTTTCTGATCTGTCATTGATGACGCACTTGTACTTCTAATCATGCTAATTTCCAGGCAGCCTTTAGGCATGCTCCTTGAATCCAATCTGCGGTTTAAGATGGAAACATTTTGCTTCTAAACAAACAAACTTCCTCGCAACCTCAGAGACAACCCTCAAATCATACATTTTCTTGAAAATTCTGAATAACAAAATGAGTAAAAGTAATGGTTAGTCTTCACATTCTGTGCAGCTTTTGAACTCAACCTCTTGGTGAAAAACAATAGAGCTTGTACTTCATACATCAACGAAACAGTCCCAATCATAGAAATGGATGAAATATAACCACAATTTGACAGAAAACATATACACTCTAAAACATACTTGGCCATCCCTATTAAAAGCTTACGGGTGCACCATGGTACTGATAATTTTTTCAAATCTTGAAATTTCATGAACTTTGGTGCGTACAATTGTACAAAGCAGCAGTTATACCATGAACCATAAGTTATCTCAAGAAATCTGAAAAAAATTAGTGTGCAAAATGTTTTTCTATCTCATATGGAGTTGCCAATGCATCTAATTGTATTCAACAAGCGAAATAGCATGCTTCCCACTTCATAAGGTAGCAACAGTGAAAGCAATAACAAAAAAAAAAAAATAAAAAAAAAAGGAGAAATAATATAACCGATCTTCATTTCGTGACATATTTTAAAGTTCCTGTATTTGCAATTAATCTTGACTATCAGGAACCCTAAGGGTGATTGCATTCAAGGGTCACTAGAACTTTTATTCCACACAGTGCAAATTCACTCACCATGTTTGGACAAACTTATTGCAATAATTAAAAAAAAATCATTGCTAATCCTCACCAACAAGATTAGAAACATAAGACAGGAGAAGAAAGTGGATATCAAGAAGTATGTGAAACTATTTAGTGTCTTAAGTTTGACAGGTATTGAGACACATTTCTTAATATTTTATTGGCGTCAAGTTAAAAATTGAATAAGCAAGTGCAGCTTGAATGATGTAAATCATGTTCAAGGTCAGAAGGTGATTCAAGTTAAAGGACTTTCACTTGGATGAATATGAATCTCTTGTACAACAAGACAAAGAATGAGTTGAACCTGAACAAGGGATAAAATTCATTTTGGATTAAACAACGTAAACTCAAAGATAATTGATTATGCAGGGGTTTGCATTCTGTAGCTTCTGGCGTCGTGAGAAAGCAAGAGCTTGACTCTTTTCTTTCCCTGAGCAGAATTTATACAAAAAGCCCAAAATAGGGGCACAACCGTAGTGCACAAATGAAGAATTTGAACAAGCCAATATGAGGAAAGATATATTGTTTTCTTGGTTATCAGCTTAAAATATACGTTTTTCAATTTTAAAGAAACTAAATGAAATTTACTTGTTATAAGAGACCATAAGGACAGGTACCGTAAAATAGAGCCATATACAGGACATACCTTGTGAAAATAAAAAACAAAGTAGTATTAACATCCTACTTTCAGAGTAAGTTTTCTTTAGACTATCTTGTGGTGCTTTGTACTGTTCATGAGGTAGATTTTTTGGAATAAAATTATTTACTATATAAATAAAAGAAAAGAAAAGAAAAGAAAATCTTATTGGTGATGAAAAGGAGATTATGGGCAGTAAACTGACTATATTACCCACTTTGGATATCATGAAAAGTCTCAAGAGGCAAAGATTTCAGAGAAACTCCAAATACTGAAAGTCAATAAGTAAAGATTCTGAAATTATCTATATAGAAATTTTAAGAACTGAAAGTAAAAATAAAACACTATTACACACTATTTGTCACAATTTTACATCTGATACACTTATGATGAAAAGAAAACAGAATCCAGCATGAATTCTTCTAAAAGTATAACAAATATTTTCTAGGCAACTACTTATACAGAAATTCGTAGCAAATTAGCATTCTATTAAATTGAGTTATAACTAAACATATAATCAATGCTTAACTAGAACATACTTGTGAAACTAGATTTCTTCAGTGAAGCTCAAGAAGCCTTGGGGTGGTTCAATCCAGATGTTTTCAAAAGGATCTTGTTCTCCCCAGTCATGACACTGCTTCCGTGGATAGTATCTACAATTGTCAAGAGAGTATGATATGCAACGCTTTCCATAGAAACGGACTTTAGGGAAATAGACACTGTTTCTCATTAGTCCAGAAAGGTCAGTTCTGGAATGAGAGGACAAGAAACTCGCAAAAAGTGTGACACCATCAAGGGCTTTCATTTCTTCCCATATCATTTTTGTACGGTCCAGCTTAAAAATAATGGGGTTTTCACTAGAACAAGTGTAAATAACTAAAATTTCTCCTTTATGCTCAGCCATAAACTTGCCCTTCCACCAATTTTTGGCGAAAAAATTATCGGGGCATTTGGGTGGAGGCACAGAAAGGACACTCCAAGTATGTTCTAGTGGGTCAAACACCCCTAGCCAACCAGTGAGACTCAAACAATAAAACAGTCCATTGCAGAAAACAAGCTTATTCCAAATACTACTAACAAAGGGCAAGCGATTTTGGTAATTAACAGTAACCCACTCTGTTGCCCCAGGATGACAGGTACTAATAGCAACGATTGTGGGACTGACATGCTTAACTGTAAAAAGCATACAGTTGCTAGATGTTGGTGCACAAGAGAAGGCAACAATCTGATAAGTCAACTCAAACCTTGGCAGTTTAATCACTTCATGACTAAAGGGATTAAAGAAGAACATTCGATGGGATCTAGGTCTATACAGCAATAACCAACCATCTTTAGTGTAACAAACCCTGGTCCCATTCAACTCAGGTAACTCGATAGAATGGGTCTTGCGTAGTGAAGGGTCATAGAATTCATACAAGTTACCATATTTTGGGAAGTACATAAGCCATGGTGATTGATTTACTACACGGACAGAAATTGCAACAGAGTGCCATCTTTTGCAAACAACAGAGGCACGCACATTGTCCTCTAGGGTTAGACGGGACACAATCACTTCCAGAAGTTCTGTAGGAAGGTCAGACCAAGTCTGCAGCTCCAATTTTTCTCTCTTTTCCTTCGTTGCAATTCTTTTATTCCCGCTGATTGTTTCAGCTAACCTATACATAAAAATTAAACTCCTGATAAGTACTAGTACAAAAATGTCGAACAAAGCCAATTAATGAGCTCGAAATACGCCATAATGAACAACAAAATGCTAAAAGAAATGTAATGTAAGACACAGAGATTTGAACTCCTGTTAAAATTTATATGCTGAAACTCCGTGTGCTAGGGTGTCCCTTTTTTGATAGCAATAAAACTTATTACTTATCAAAAAAAAAAATTATATGCTGAAACTAAAGAGCCCCCCAAAATGTTACAACAGAGGAGACAGTCCAGTGAATCCACATTATATACATATCTGAATCTCATTTCTTAGCAATGATTCAGGTCGGATTGAATGCAGTGTGGCCTCTCCATCAGTGGTTGAGATTGAGAGGAAAAAATTATAATGTCATATAAAAACAGTAAGAACAGTATTACTAGATACTGACTAGTCAATCACCACACTAATATATTTTGACCATTCTAGCACAGCTAATGAACTTGATATGCACAAAAACCACTTACAATATGAGAAAAATAACCACAAGAAACCATAATGTTATCAGATTACCCCACACCGATATATACACTAAACATAATCCAGATTAAGCCTAAAATACAGTAAAAAGAAGCAAAGCCATCAATTCAAAGCTATCTACATAATTTAAACTTGCCTAACTTTACTTTCTTTTTAATTCTATAACATGGCTTCATCTCTCATCTAAAATAAAGCATTCTATATTAGATTAAAATAAAAAAATTATGATACTTAATATAGCCACAGATTACTATATTAGATCATAAGCACAAATCAATCACTTTAATATAGCCACAGATTAAAAGTCTAATGAAAAATCTATTAGAGTTTTCAATTGACTCTAATTGATCCAAGATGTAAAACCCCAGAACCATTTCGTTGCCAAAGATTAAAACCCATTAACCATTTGATAAAACCTTCAAAAATTTTAAACTTGATTCCAAATATCAACAATTTAAACTCATGATTGTTGTAATAAGACATTAGTATATAAATCCCAACTGAATTAACCCCTACAACCCTAACACCATTTCATGCAACCCTAACTAGAAGCAAGTAAACTCTTTAAAAGAACAATAATAAAAAAAGAATATAATTACAATTCAATTTGACTTAATCTAAAACATTAAATGCAAATTAAAAAAAAAAAATTAAAATATTGATGTGATCAGTAAACAGTTTGAGGAAAAACAAGATTAAATACCAAAAGATTCAAGATTTGTAGTCTAATTTTGATGTGGGGCTCCTTGGCACCTTTAATAGGTTACCTTAATTAATTATTAAGTCTTAGTACCAAGTTTTAGGTTAGAAAGTTGCTGGTTTATTGAGATTGATTTCAATAAAATTCCAGCAACTAATTTAAAGCTTTGAGGGTGTGATTGCCTAGTACTTTATCTTTCTTTATTACACATTCTATTCATTGTTTTAATACCAAAAAGCCATCAAACATATTCAAAATCCCATATTTTCATTACCCTAAACGGCTAAACCCTTAAACATAGAACCTTTTTTAAAAATTCTTCAAGATCTCATCTAGAATTGTAATTGGTACCAGAGCCCATTCAAGCTTCTTTCCTGCATCAGATTTCGGCTTCCTTCACTTTTTATGACTCTGATTGGTTCAAGATGTAAAACCCTTGAACCATTTCAAAGCCACACACTAAAAGTCTAAAACCCATTTCACAAAACCATCAAAAGTTTCAAACTTGACTCCAAATACCAACAATTCAAGCTCTCAATTGTGTAAAAAACACATTGGTATTCCATCATAAACCCCAACTGAATTAACCCCTAAAAGCTAAAACCCTAAAACCAGTTCATTTAAGCAAGTAAATTGTGCTAAGGAAAAAGATAAATTACAATTCAATTTGACTTAATATTAAAAAAAAAAAACAAAAAAATAGCTTACGATTTGAGCTTTCTTCTCCTTTTGCCAGCCATATTGAGAAGCTATACTGTGCTTGGAGGCTTTTTAGCTTTGAACACAGAGATAGAGAGAGAAAGTTAGGCTTAGACTTACACAGTTTACACTGCTATATGTGGAACTCATGGTCGCAACACGTGCGGTTAGTGTAGGAATCAGGTGTTTCGGTTTCCACAGTTTTTCAGTACAGGTGCACCAATGATTGGCTGCAATATCATACAAATGTAACGTGGCTCTCACCTGATGGTGTGCATTTTGTTCATTTTCTAGAACAAGCACCCGTAGCGTGATAATCACTTCACAAATATAAGCTCTTGTAAGGTTGAGGGAGTCATAAGCCAAGATTCAAGTTCTTTATGGTTCAAGTTCTTTATGGTTTTTATCTAAGGCCACCGATTACATCACTTTTTGACTTACTAATAATTACTCACGGTATCAACAGTTTGTAAAATAATTTGTATCGTTTTTTTTTTTTTTTTTTGGTATGAAATTTGATATATGGATAGCATTGCTGTATATTAACCATTAAATTTCTTTTTAAAAAAAAACCCTTTTATGTTTATTAGGTTTATAATTTAATTTTAATGATTGGAGCATCCTTCAGACTTTATGACACAATAAAATGCTAGATAGAAGAAGAAGAAGTGAATTAAACAAAAATATCAATTAGGAATAACTTTTTGAGTCTATTGTCTTCTCATTCCAGAATATAGAGAATCAGACATTGAAAATGGGATGTTTTAAAGCATTCGAAAGTACTTTTTTTTTTTTTTTTTTTTGGTTGGGGGGGGGTGTTCTGAACTGATCTATATTCCTTAAAGCCATCTAACTGTATACAAGAGAATTTGAAAAATAGGGACCTTCTTTTGTAAAGATTGGTAATTTAAAAAACAGATAATTAAAATAGATATACATAATTTAAAATTACCAGATGATTTAACATGCAGTTTTAACCAAATTTTAAAATGATTTAACATGCAGTTTTAACCAAATTTTAAAATAAGATAGTTAACAAAGAAAGACATAATTTTTTTTTAAAAGGATGTAAATGTACATGTGGTTTCAAGTTTTTAACACTATATATGCTTAACAGGATAAAATACTTACCTAGTAAATATTATGAGATAAATTTCAATTTTCAAAACAATCCTGTGTCTTTCTCAAAAAAAAAAAAACCTCTGTCATAGATAACCTGAAGTCCTTACTTAACAAAATCTGGCCTATTTAAGAAATTATATATTTTTACCTCTATGCACCCTTAACGCAATGATCACTCTACAAGTATAAGTATTTGTGGGATGTAAGAAGCAAAGGCCGGGTTCAAGTCTCCAGTAGAAAGTTTCACACACATTTATACTTAGATTATACTAGAGTAGAATTTCTATCTTGTATTTAAAAAAAATCATATATTTTTAAACTTTGCAATAACTTGATATAGTGTGGTGTGTGTATAAGTTCATAAATGAAGATGAAAATTTCCAGTGTTCTTATCTATTTTTCGTTTGTGACACTTGCTTCAAGTACAGTACAAGGACCAAATGTTACTCACAAGGTATTATGATTTATGACACGATAGTGTTTTTTTTTTTTTTTTTTTCTTTTGCTGTTTATATTATTTAAAATGAAAGCAACAATTATATGTCACTATTTGGATATGCTTATATATGGTCAGCATTACATTGTGCACATGGGTGCACATTCATATTCAGACTCTGTTAGTGTGATCAATTCCAACCATGAAATGCTTTCTTCATTTGTTGGAAGGAAATCTCTAATTTAATCTAAAAAATTTATGTGTGGAAAAATTTTATGTTGGTTCCTAATATTTATAGTATTCATATGTTATTTTCAGTGTTGATGCTGTTAGGTGCACGGCACCAATTAAATCCAGCCCACGTAATAGCCCTTGTAATGAGCTTGTTAGATAGAATAGAATCCTATTTCTAGGAGAAGTCTTTTATATAAGGAATCCGTATGTTCCTAGAAGTGTGAGGCGGCAGAATTCAATATATAAAAGGCATGCGTATAATGTGCTAAAAAGTAGAACACAAACAAGAAGAAACAAAAAAAAAAAAAAAAAAAGTGCCGCACAGTAAAAAGAAATAGGTGGGCGCCGCCTAGTGAAAAAGAAAAAAAAAAAAATATTGTTGCATTTGAGAAAGATAATTTTTTTTTTTTTTCTTTAGTTGTGAAGCATACATAAGAATTATTGTAATTGATTTAACAAAAGTAAAATTATTCGGAGTTTGTCTTGTGTTTTTTCCCTTCAAAGAGAAAGGGTTTTCCACGTAAATATTTGCGTTTTGTGTTTGATTGCTATTTTGGATCACTAATATTGTTGATAATATTACTTAGGACCCGACAAGTGGTATCAAAGCTAAGGTTAGAGTGGAAGCTGGAACTTTCTTAATAGACAGGTATTGGGAGTTATTCGATTAACTCTGTCAAGATCAGTTGCGCACAATGTTGTGAAAGAAAAGACCACAATGGATTTGATGAAGGCTTTGTCTAGCATGTATGAAAAACCGTCAACTAACAACAAAGTGTATTTGATAAAGAAGTTATTTAATTTGAAGAAGGCAAAAGGCACTCCTGTAGCGCAGCATCTGAATGAGTTCAATACAATCACAAATCAATTATCCATGGTGGGAATTGAATTTGATGATGAGGTTCATGCATTGATACTTTTGGCTTCTTTACCAAAAAATTAGGAAGCCATGAGAATGGCGATAAGTAATTCTGTAGGGAAAAGCAAACTCAAGTATGATGATATTTGAGATTTGATTTTAAGTGAAGAGGTTTGCAGGAGAGATGCAAATATAGACAATGCACAAGATCAAGCTTTTGTCACGGAGAACAAGAGTAGAGGTAGAAGCAGAGGATCCAATGATCGGAAATTCAATGGTAGGTCATAATCAAGAGATAGATCATAGTTCAAGAAAACTAGAGAATGCTTCCATTGTGGGAAAAATGGTCACTTAAGAAGAGATTGTTGGCATTGGAATAAGGAACAAAATAAAGGAAAATATGAAAAGAATGATAGTGAGAAAAATACTACAGCTGCTGTGATTGATGACGATGTTGTGGTGCTCTCAATTGAAAAGCAAAAGTGTGAGCATGTTACTAATAAGGATGTTAAGTAGGTTGTTGATTCTGCAGCCCCCCACCATATTATCCCTACGAAGGGGTTATTTACCACGTACAAAGCAGGAGACTTTGGTACAGTGAAGATGAATAATTCTAGTTACTCAAAAATTGTGAGAATTGGTAATGTGTGCATTGAAACCAATGTTGGTAGCACTATGATGTTAAAGGATGTGCGACATGTTCTGGATTTAAGGATGAATGTGTTTTCTACATTGGCTATGGATCAAGTAGGTTTTTGTAACTACCTTGGTAATGGAAGATGGAAACTTACTAAGGGGCCATTGGTTGTTGCAAGAGGACATACATGTTGCGGTTTGTATAGGACTCATGTGAAGACCTATAAGTTGAAGTTCAATGAGATTAAAATCTTTGAGAAGAATCCAAAGATGAGTGTTGGGATTAATGGTGTTGAAACCAAGAGGGTGAAATTCTCATTGCCTAATAGTGCTTCAGAAAAGGAAGTGGTAGGTGATGAAGAAAATGAAAATGCTAAGACTACATGGGTTGACAATGAAGTGAAAGATCCTAGAGGTCTTGAGCAGGGGGAGCAATATCCTCCACTAGAGATTGTTGAACCTCATGAGAGGAGGATTGCTGGAGAACATCGAATTGTTAGCTTCAAGAATAATTGGGCTTTTGATGAGGAGGAGCCAAAGGATTGGATTAAAGAAATCCAAGATGAGATTAATTATTTGAGAATGAAAGGGATTGACGTTGATGAGGTGTTCTCAGTATTGGTGAAGATAACGAAGAAGGTCAAGCCTTGTGTTGGCTTGACTGACATAAAATTGAATTGAAGAGCTAGATTGAAGATCTCCTCCCATCGATGGGCTAGAGGGGGAGATTGTTAGGTACACGGCACTAATTAAATCCAGCACACGTAATAGCCCATGTAATGTACTTGTTGGATAGAATAAAATATTTCTATGAGAAGTCTTTTATATAAGTTGATTTCGGAATCCATATGTTCCTAGGAGTGTGAGGCGGCAGAATTCAATATATAAAAGGCATGCGTGTGGTGTGCTAAAAGGTAGAACACAAACAAGAAGAAAAAGGAGGTGCCGCACAGTAATAAGAAAAAGGTGGGTGCCGCATAGTGAAAAAGAAAAGAAAAAATGATTGTCGCATTTGAGAAAGATAATTTGTGTGTGTGAGAGCAAAGAAAAATAAGAGAGATTTTTTTTTTCTTTAGCTATGAGGCATACACAAGAATTATTGTAATTGATTTGACAATAATGAAATTATTCGGAGTTTGTCCCATGATTTTTCCCTTCAAAGAAAAAGGGATTTCTACGTAAATATTTGTGTTTTGTGTGTGATTGCTATTTTGGATTGCTAATATTATTGATAATATTACTTGGAACCCAACAGAGGCAGCTCAAAGAACAATAGTGTATCATTAAACTTGAGAGTTTCAGAGGACCAAAACAAGAAGACAGGATATCAATTATGTGAAATTTGGCGATATATGATCTGATAGTAATTTTTTTGCATTTAGTATACATTTTTTTGAGTATTTATAATATTGTGTTCATTGTACAGAACATGAATCAGTTGCATCTGTTGTTGAGGATACTGTTTAGAATCTTCACACAACAAGGTCATGGAATTTATGGGAAATCGTAGTTTCATTTTTCAGCAAAGACAACAGGCACGATGTCATAGTTGGCCATTTAGATAGTGGTAAGTCTCTCTTTTAGACAATAATTCATTTGACTCATTTACTTTTCTTCTAGATATTTATTTAAAAAATCAGCATTACTTATAATATATCAATCTACACCTTTTGTTCTTTTATCAATTATGTTTTGACACTAACAATTTTGTATGCGTAATGCTTTCAATAAATTAACTGGGTCTCAATACTATCATGATGGATTTTTGGAACAAATTGGCCCTCCTGAATCATTTGGAACTGTTTATCGATCCCCCTGCAATGATTTTGGCCATGACACTCATACAGCATCCAAAGCTGTGTGATCAGAAGTGAATTTGATGAATGTACAAGGATGGAAGAGCCACGCAGCAAAGGTGGGGCACGTCTTACTCGATTAGGTGTGTACAAAGTTTGTTGGCGTAACAATTAACTAGTGTACATGTTCTGACATTCATAAAGCTTATGCGGATGCAATTGATGATGGTGTTGATATCATTACTATGTCTCTTGGTCACAGTGATCCAACACAACTATTTAGAAGATTTCTTTTCAATTGGAGCTCTCAATGCTTTTATAAATGAAGTTTTTGTTTCTGCTTCTGCTGGCAATGTTGGAGCTGCTGGAAGTGTTGTGAATCCTTGGGTTTTGACAGTTGCAGCAAGTACAATTAATCGAGAAAGCTTTTGCTAACTTGTGTCTTGGAAATAGAAGAGAACTGCAGGTATGAACTAGCTAAAGTTCTATTACTATGTCGAGTATTGAGGGCAGGCAATATCTTATCAAATAGTTTAAAAATTATAGTCTTGCTTTAACCAGGGAAACTTTTTCAAGGTTGTGGATATAAGTAACTTATATGAACTAAAAGGTTATTATGAACTTGTAGCAGCAGCTTTTGGGGATTTTAATCAGGTAGCAATGTGAGTAAAGTATGTCACTCGGTGTGTTCTGGTACACTTATTAATTCATTAGTCTTACATATCTCTCAATTAACTTAATTTGCTTTCGATTTTAGCTATTGTAAAGATACACTTCATAATTTGGAATCATGGGATGAAAAAGTATGTGAGAAATCAGAGGTATTAACAGAACAAGGAGGTGCTGGGATGGTCCTCATATCTCCAGGTATAGGAACTGATATGATATACAATTTTGCTGTTCCTACCATGATAATAATTAAGAAAGGTTAAGCCGACAGATACATGCGTAGCACAAAGTGAGTATTACATGCCTAAATTCATGGGTCTTTCTTTGGTTTTTGGGTTGAACAATATAGTGTAAAAATAAGTAATTTGACAGATTTGTGATAATTGCAGTACTCCGGTTGCAAGCTTTTTGTTCAGTAAGGACAAGGTTAAACCTAATCTGAGAACAGTTATCTTCTCTTCAAAAGGATCTAGTTCAATATCTCCTGACATCATTAAAGCAGGCATTTCCTCCTCCATTATTTAACAAGAATCTTATTATTATTATTTTTCTAATGTTTATGATGCAATATGCGCATTACTCAAGACTTCATTATATCAATGATGCTCTTTTATAATATGATGTTTATCTTTCTGAAATTGTGTTTGCAGCCTGACATTACTGCACCAGGGGTCAATATTCTGGCAGCATACCCTCCTCAAAATGGTGAAAATGCCGATGCGATTTTTCTTTGAAATGGATTTGGGTACATCTATGGTTTGTCCTCATGCTGATGGTATTGCAACAACCATAAAATCCATTCATAGAAATTGGAGTCCTGCTGCTATAAAATCAGCAATTATGACAATAGGTTACTGATATTATTTCTCCTTTTTTCATGAGTCATGACCTACATATAAAAAATCATACACATTGGCGTATAGTACTTATGCTCTATATAGCTTTGTTGTTGTCATGCTTTTAAGTTCTTTTTCTTTTTATAATGTTGGTTACACTTATGAATTATTTTTCTGATCTGTCACTTGTGTTAGCTCTATAATTTTTTAAATATTCATGATTAATCGGTTTTTTAATTAAATCTTACATGGTTTTACATTTTTTATATTTTAAAACAGCTGTAATTAGAGATAATACAGGAGGTATAAATGTATAATTCAATCATCGAAAGGAAATGATGCATCACCATTTGACTTTGCACCCAATCCAGGCTTGGTATATGATTTTTGGTGTGAATGACACGGTTGATTTTCTTTGTTACCAATATGTGGATCTGTTTCAACTAGAAAAATTGCTTCAGAGGCAGGTAACTTGCAAATATCCGCCAGTTGCTGCTTATTACAATCTCAATTACCCTCCAATTGGAGTCAATTGATTATCTTTGTCTTGTAAAAAAAGTAATGCAAGGATACCACAAATTCAATTTTTTTTCCAAAAATGATGATTGTGCAAAAATCCATCAATTACCCTTGCAATGATCCCAAGATTTATTTCCAATGTAAATCCTTCTGGAGTTGATATTACAGATTTACAGTGGTGCCTAATGTGCTTGATTTTTCAAATGGTCAAAAAAATTGAGTACTTTTCTGTTTATTTTTTCTTTTTATACATAACAACTACTTGAATGGTATATGATATACGTAAAGGAAGTTAAAATAGCCCGGTTTATATAAAATGAAAATAAAAAAAAATAAAGAAAGAAAGAAAAGAGTCTGGTATTAACTTGCAAAAATGGTGAGAGTGACTAGTTAAAACCTCAAGATTAGTAATGCAGTTACACCAACCTTTCCTATAAAACTTGATGATTTCTGCTATTTCTATACAACTGAGTTAACCATTTGAAGGGTGAAAACCATTGATGATGATAACTGAGCAAAACTTGGCAGTGACTCAACTTTGACATTTAGCAAGATCAAAATTAACAAGCCTCCTATCAAAATTATCAGAATGGAACGCGTTCTCAACTATAGAGATAAGGTATATTTATCACATTAAACATTCACATATCAAATGCTTAAAATCAGTACAGCTCCTATCAAAAAAAAAAAAAATCAGTACAGCAACTCACTTCTAGAATTCAAACACCCCCAAAATCAATATCAATATAAAAATCAGATACAAGAGCTTATAAAAAATTCCTCCATAAAGTTCATCATGAGTGTAAGAATGTTGAACTACATCAGTCAAATAAAAAAAAAAAAAAAAAAAAACAAATATCAGTAATACAAGCAAGCATTACCAAATTAAAACATCAGCATTAAGAAGAGGCCTAAAACCCACTTTAGAACCCCATTACCAAAATGACCATCTTCAAGCTATCCTTCACATCCAAAGGGTGGTTAATCAACCAAGGGCTAGCCCAAATACCCAAATCAACCCAAGATTATGGTTGAATTAAATATTAACAACAAATAGGGCACTGAATCAACCCATTCTCATTGCACCCACCACACCTCACCATCTTCTTTTGCTCCACATCCAAAACCTTACAACTTCCACTACAATTCATGCACATCACAAATCTCACACCAGCACAACCTTCACATCCACCAAGAGCCCTTGGAATCCCATCAAATAATGTACTCAATTTCCCTTCCTCTTCCAACTTCACCACCTCATCAACTCCACCAATCAACCTTCCCTTCACAAACACAAGCGGAACCCTCACATCCTTTGTACCCATTAGTCCCCTCAGTTCCTCCTTCAGCCCCGAATCCATCGATATATCCCTCTCCAACACCTGAATACAATACGATTCAATGATGGACCGGACTTTGTTGCAGTCTTCAAAAGTCTTCCTGATCCCTCTCAATGTTGTTGTGTAAATAACAACGGCGTTTTCACCACCCGGAGGGCACTTCATCACAAAAGAATGAAGAAGATTAGACACCAATACTTGGGTATTCCTTGCTCTACGAAATTTTGCATTGGGAGAAACCATCCTCTTGATTTGTTCTTCCTCTTCAGACAATTCTCTCTCATAATTTGCAACGAGTTCCGGATCAAACAGAGGACTATAACTCTGCCTCCTCGACAAATACCCCAAGTCACTCTCAGGAGACTCTACTTTTTTAGCCCCAATCGGAGACCCTTTCACAGGATAACTGAAATTCAACACCGCCTTACAAGAATTCTCAGAATAATTCTTACTTTTAAGAACCCTTTTAGGGCTACAATCAGACCGAAACAAACTAACCCTTCCTTTATTCTCTTTCCCAGAAAATCTCTTCGCTTTCTTAGGAGAACCAGAGAACTTCGCTGGACTAAGCTTGGAATCAAAATCAGTAAACCCACGAAGAAAAAACCGGGGTTTCGGGCTCTTCTTTGGAATGGGTATTCCTTCTTCTTCAAGATCTTCCATGAGTTCCCAAGCATTAATAACCTCTGGCTCTTCACGACGAGAACGAGGAGGAGGAGATCTCTGCAATTTCTTGGTCTCTGAGACACACTCTTTGATGGGTTTCTCATCGTCCAAGTTGAGAACCCCATAGGTGCTCGAAGTGAGAGACACAACGTGGTTCACAGACTCTCCGCCGCCATTGTTGAAAAATAACTCTCGCTTGAGTTCTTTTCTGAACAGTTTTGAAGAAGCACAACCCATTGATTGATCAGTGGGGTTTGCTTTTGCTCTGTTTTTTCCGCAGTTTTTGTTTGTGGGGTTTTGGATTTGAAGAAAAAACTGTAAAGTGAGAGCGATGCAACGGTATGGGAGTTGTTTTTTTTTTGGTTTCTCTCTCTTGGTTTTTTTGAATATAACGGTTACCTTATGTGCTTGGGCCCAACGGTCGAAAAAATTCGAATGGACATCATGCGCAAGAGAGATTATTTTGTCGGAAGCCCCTGTAGTTACAATTTTTTTTATTTGAACCACTTATCTTTTGTAATTTAAGCCCTTGTAGCTTTTTTCATTTGCTTTTTTTTTTCTTTTTCTTTTTTTTTGTGCAATTGTGTCCTTTACTTCATTTTTTTTACAAGGGTTTAAGGGTACACATTAATATTATTCATTTTTGAAAAAACTGAAAAAAAAAAATTAATAACTTTTTCATAAATTTTTTTTAAAAATATTTTATTAACATGTGTCCTTAATAAAACCCGTTTTACAATTGGATACCTTTTTGGTGTACACTCCAATTATGGATGCACTTGATCTGCTGAAGACCAAGAGAATTTGTAATGCATAAAATGAAGATGCAAAAAATTTTGAGTTTTTAGTTTGATATTTTTAAAATGCAAAATTTTGATATTTTCTTTGTAATATAACTGATAGTAAACCTATGACCCAAGTATTTTTTTTTTTTTTTTTAATGAAACACAAGTTTTTTTTTTTCTTGGTTGGACACAAAACCCAAGTGGGTGCATCCCAAAAAGGGAAAAAAAGTGGGGACTTGCAAACTTATATCTTTTTGACATAAATTCAGCGGATCCACTTGGTACTTCAGAAACGAATTCAGGTGGTATGAATGTTTGGTCAAGATTTTGTCAAATGAAAGTCCACAATTAAGTAGTTCTTAAAAATGATTCTCAAAAAAAAAAAAAAGTAGTTCTCAAAAAAAAAAAAAGTCCACAATTAAGTTTTTAAAATTGTAATATATATATATATATTTGATATTTTTTTAAAAAATATTTTGATATTTAAAAAAATTGTAATATCTAAGTTCTTATCAAATAAAAACTCATAACAGATTATTAAAAATAAATGGTCATTTTTTAAAACTTTTTTTAAATCATGTACTTTTTAAAACTTTAGTTTTAGCGTTTGTTTGAAAAAATTATTTTTGCCAACTTATTTTACTATTCAGCATATTTTTGCTATTATTTATAGGTCTCACTGTACTTTTTATTACTATTCATAAGTTCTACAGTACTATTTCAATTAACTTTGGACACGGCTTGTGGACATGTTCGGATTCAGACACGTGTCCACAATTTAACATGTCCAGTGGAAGACACGGCTTGTGGACATGTCCGGATTCAGACATGTGTCCAAAAGTGGACACGTGTCCACAATCCAACATGTCCAGTGGAAACTTCCACTGGACACAAGTTACACCTGTTAATCTTTACCTTTATCTTTAGTACTTTTAGCAAAAAGTTTTCAGTTTCAACAAAATAAGTGAATTCCAAACAAAGTTTTAGAATTTGATCTAAAATAAATTATTTTAACAATATAAAAGGTAACAAGGTGGAAGTAGGTTATTATAACTAGCCTTTAAGCAAGCGCTCACGCGCATGCTTAGAGGCTTTTTTTTTTTTTTTTGGTAAGGGTTAATTTAGAGCATTCATTATAATTTCGGATCACTACATTTTTCAATTACAAAAAAAAAAAAAAAAAACCTGGGGGTGTGATGAAAAATTATTTCACTACACATAATACTCGTCACACCCCCAGGTTTTTTTTGTTACTGGAAAATGTAGTGATCCGAAATTATAATGAATGCTCTAAATTAGCCCTTACCAAAAAAAAAAAAAAAGCCTCTGAGCACGCGCGTGCTCAAAGGCTAGTAAACTGATTCAAATCACGAATAGATCAAGTGAAAGTGTAATTGACACCCCTCTAAGTCAATTTGTAGAAATATTATTCAACCTATTACGTGATGAGTAGGTGTTCATCATATGATTTAAACAACTAATGTAATGTAAGCATTAAATATATCATGATTTTGTTTTTAGGAAACAATGCAGCATGACTATTATTTGATAGCTAATAAATCAATAACACGAAATTAAAAGGATAATTATACTATCACATGAATCACTGCGTAGTGCATTCACATAAGATGTAAGATAAATTGCAGTGAATATGGAGTGAATTTAACAGATGAGAGACTAAAGTACCTTCTTTGGAGTTGCCTGTCGTTGGACCTAGAAGAAAATGGTGTTTCCGTTCTCCTCGGGTGAAAATTTTTCTTTAGAATCGTAGCCTCTAAGGTTTAGACTTCAGAGAATAATAATTTTCTGTGTTAGTAAATATCAGATCAAAACGCGAAACATAATTCAACAACGTAAAATGAGGAGAAAAAAATTCCAACCGTTCATATGAGGATTCTCTAAATGAATTGTCTGGTTAAATTCCTTTGCATTTACTTCAACTTCCCATCTCATCACTATATAGAAAATAAAGAATCAATTATGTTAGAATATAGTTGCAAAATACAAAATAAAATGCAAAGGAAAAAAAAAATGCCAACCGTTCATGAGGATTCTGTAAGCAATTATATGCCAATTTTGAAAAAAAAAAATGATACTTGGGGGAAGTTATCTTTAAAGATAAAATTATAAAGTCATGGATAAAACTGCTTCTAAATAATAGGCAAACTTTTAGGAGAAAAACCCAAAACGTGGGTTTTTCTTCTTCTTCTTCTTTTCTTTAAAAATAAAGTTAAAAATAAAATTATTGAATCATGGAGATAAATACTTCTAAATACTAATAGACAGCTCCCCAAAATAAAATAAAATAAATACTAATAGGCTGCCTTTTAAGGGGGACCTAAGACATGTGTTTTTTTTTTAAAAAAAATTTTGAAAAACTGTGCTAGTTAGTAGTCTATCAAAGGAAAATTTTTTTATAAAATCATGAAGATAACTGTTTTAAATGCTAATAGGCTAACTTTTAGGGGGGAGGTGGAAATACCTAAAACTTGTGTTTTAAAAATAAAAAATTGAACAACCGTGATAGTCAATCATAGCATAGGATTCTAAAATCCTAAAATTTAGGATTTTTTTTTTTTTTGGTTTGAAATTGTAAAAAAAAAAAAAAAAAAAAATTTGACGTTGAGTCTAAATTTGAAAACTAAAAGAGAGTGATCCTATTTTATGGGTAATATTTTTGTGAGAGTTAAAAAAATATAATTTTATCAAATTATCTTTTAGTGTTATCTCTACTTAAACCTAAGAAAATAAGAATATTTTAGAACAAAAAAAAAAAATCTGATCTAAACGAGAACAGCTCTTTAAAGAGTTGTATAGATACTAAGGGGGTGTTTAGTAAAGTAGTTTAAAAATTGTTGTTTATAATTTTTTAAAATACGTGTGGGTGAAAAAGTACGTAAAAATATGTAAAATACTATTTAAAAATTGAAAATTATTGTTTGAAAACACAAACCAAACAACCCTTAATTTGCTCTAAAGTTCTTTTTCTTTCCCCTTTTTTCAATGTCAGACTGTGAAGCTGGTGAATCTCTTTTTCTGGATATAAAATAGAAAGAAAGCAAAACATCAATGCGTGGATCCGACATTGAACAGCAACGTGTGGATCTTGATTGCTGTCCTTCTAGCAGTGCTCTGAATCTTATTGATTTTTTTGCTACTATTGATAAGGCGAACCAATTTGGCAGCTGTCCAGGTGAACCTGAACTAAAAGATAAGGTCAAGGTGGACCAATATGTCAGTGTTGAAGCCAAAACCTCAAAGAATTCTTTGAACATAATTGTCCTTGCAATTAGCCTGTAAAGGTAAGGTTTTAGGGTCAATCTTAATGAAATTAGGTATAAGTTTATCAGCAATTGTGGCTTTCTAGCTGATGGGCTAGCCCAGGTTACAAATGAGAAGAGACCCAATTGATTTTAGATAGAGTAGTGCTATTCATAAAATAAAAGAATTCATAATTTATGAGTGTGTTAAATTGTGATTGTTGCCACATTAATTTTTGAGTTATGTTAATGGATGTCTTTAGGATAATTGTTAATAAACTATTTTGACAAAATTTTGACACAACTTTCATAGAAAATATAAATAATCGTAAAAAAAATTAATTACTTTAACATTTTTCCATAAAGTATTTTTAAAAATAGTTTCCAAACTAATGCTCTTAGGACATTCGTTAGTTTTTTTTTTTTTTTTTTTTTGAGTGCATTGTATACCAATCAATCTAAGAGCATCCACATTAGTACGTGCAAAAATTTTTTCATTTTACACATTTAAAACTTTTTTTTTCTATTTTATACACTTATTTTTACAAAAAACCTACTTCAGTTTGTCTATTATACACATTTATTCAAATAAAATATTTATTTCTTTAACACTGTGAACAATAACTGTGAGAGTGAGGTGAGAAAGGAAATGAGAAAAAGAGAGTGAGAGAGAGAAAAAAAAGGAATAAAAAATTTATTTACACGGTGAACAGTAACCATGTATATATGCACAGTTACTGTTTTTTTACAAAATCATTGTGTATATTTAGACATTTTTAGAAAAACTGATGTGGGGGGTTTTTGGGTTAAAATGTGCAAAATTGAGTACTTTTTGTATTTTAAAAGACTATCCATAAGCTGGTGTGATTGCTCTAAGAGCATAGTATCAGCATGTGTAAAGTCTTGCAAAATAGATAAAGTAACTGATTTTACACATTTTGAGTAAAAAAACATCCACATTAGTGAGTGTAAAATTTTGCACAAATGCACGAGCGCTATAGTAACCGTGCAAATATGCACGGTTACTATATCTCTTGCATTTAATATTTTAATAATATCTAATTCGCTCCTTTTTTTTCTCTCTCTTCTCCATTTGAAAAACTAACGCATTCTCTCCCTCATCATGTTCTTTCGTCCTCTGATACACATATTCCCACAGACACAAAATCAAAAATCAACTACAAAAATCAACCACAAAATCAACCATTGGAACAAAATCGTTGGATTGATGATCGATGATCATGAATCATGGATTGGAGAGGTGATTTGGATCGGTGATCGGTAATCGTTGGATCGGTGATCGGTGATCGGTGATCGGTGATGTGGGTTTTGATGGTTGATCGGTGATGTGGGTTTTGATCAGTGCTTCTGGGTTTTGATGGTTGTGGTGCTTGTGATGGAGTGTTGACGGAGATCGATGGATTGGAGAGGCGTTCATCACTGTTGCCATTGCCGCCGCTGCATGTGGATCGCTGCTTCTGGGTTTTGATGGATGTGGTGCTTGTGATGGAGTGTTGACGGAGATCGATGGATTGGAGAGGCGTTCATCACTGTTGCCATTGCCGCCGCTGCATGTGGATCGCTGCTTCTGGGTTTTGATGGATGTGGTGCTTGTGATGGAGTGTTGACTGAGATTGGTGGATTGGAGAGGCATTTTGGGTTTTGATAGTGATGTTGATCTGACCGTGAGAGAAAGAATAGGAAGAAAAAGAAAGAGGAAACGGCATAGAGAGATAAAAAAACGAAAGCAGAAGGAAGAAGAGGAAGAATAGAAAAAAGAAACGAAAGATAAAATAATATTAAAAATATATAAAAATATTATTTATATAAAATATAGTATACAATAAATAGACTGATGTGAGTGTTTTGTAAAAATGAGCATTTAAAATAAAATAAAAAAAATTTTTATACCAATTAAATGATAAGTTTGCATAGGCTGAAATAGAAATATAAATATGTTGCTGCTACCGAAAGAGAAATAGTTTTATTTTACACCTATGTTGTCCTAATCCTAGCCTAGGCAACTAGTGTTGCTGCTACCGAAAGAGAAATATCAAATATAAACTGTAAACTTACTGCACTGGGACTAGTCACCAATAGCTATCTAACAACCACTTGTCTTTGAAGCTGTTGAGGCCTCCAATGTCGTTGAAATCTAAAGCAACTTGAGCAAAAGATGGGGACACTTATCCAGAAAATTATATATATCCTAGTGGTACCCCCAAAGTTACCTACTTGCCTATCCTTCTTGTAGTTACAGCAACCAATTTTTCTTCATGAATTACCCTGATTCATGGGTCGGCTCCACTTTACTCATCTAAAATTACAAGCAATTATTAGACAAATTGTCTTATTCTCACGGGATTCGTCAAGGCGACAAACCAATTTATTTGTTAGTTAAACATGCTTAAGACAAATAATTTTGTTATATAAATTGAGAAGAACCCGTGTTTCTTAAAACATGCTCTATCTCATGATGTAATTCCAATTTCTATTGAATAAACTTTACAACACTCATAAAACAAAAACAACAAACAAAGAGTCCTTTTATGCGAGAGGACTCTTTAGTAATTAAGTTGCTAAATTTGAGGGGTTGCTTAGATTAATTGCCACTCCTTAGTCACTCAATGCACAAAATCTTCACCATCATCATTGATCAATCATGATGATTAAGAAATAAATAAATGAAAAGAAATCGTGAGGTCCCGCTACTCATTCTACTAGCTCAATTCACGGGAGTATAGGTCTCACTCAGGTCCCAGCTTGATTCTTTTCCCAAGAATGACTTTGTTTTTATCTGAAAATGCTTATGAATCTCATCTAAAACATGAGCTTCTAGATTCCTTTTACATATTATAAACATTAGAGTGGCTTTGTGACCCTTTTTACACTGCCGACTAGAAGGATAGAAATAAGTCACATGTTTTAAAGTTTTAATCTCTATGCAAACCACATCAATCTCTCTCTCTCTCTCTCTCTCTCTCTCTCTCCGCACACACAAAATTAGAAAGATCATCCAGATTAAATTATGCAGATCTACTCCTTTGCCAATATCTTGTGCATCCACCTTGTTCACAACTTCCACAATTAGCATTGAATAGACTGTGTATGATTAGAAAGGTGGGAAAAAAAGTACATATCTTATACCTTATGTTTGCAATGTTTTGAGTAATGAAAAAAAAAATTGACTATAGTCGATGTGGTAAATCGTTAATGATAAGTAAAAAGTGATGT
The DNA here is from genome assembly GCA_033629205.1 of Lithocarpus polystachyus. Lineage (NCBI taxonomy): Eukaryota > Viridiplantae > Streptophyta > Magnoliopsida > Fagales > Fagaceae > Lithocarpus > Lithocarpus polystachyus. The sequence continues at coordinate 46,114,605 of CM066168.1, forward strand.
TAATTGTAAACTCAAATAAACTAATAAAATCGTGCTACCTCAACTATTGCAAACAACGTTGTGAAATTTTTTATTTACATAATGTTACTCACTATGACAGAAGAATTTAGCATGTTACGGTTGCACTTCTCCCAATGGATAATTTGCACAAGCTAGAAACTACTATTCCCTTGGTAAGGATTTGCAACTATAAATTCGCTTAGCACATTGAATTTAATCACAGTTTTCATTAGGGGTTATTTTTCCAACTCATGGGATATTTTCAACAAAACCGGACCCTATGGTTGAAAAGTCTCTAACCCAACACACAACCCATGATACTCTAAAATCTAATTCCACTCCAACCAAACTTGTAGAGCGTGAGTTAGGTTGGATTAGGTAGTCAGGTTGGGGCCATTTTATCTAGCCTATAAAAAAATTGGTTTTTCTTTTTTTTAACCTTTTAAATCCATTATTCAATAAAGTATTATAATTATACAATTGAGTCCTATTTCAGCAAAATTAAAATTTTCAAAATACTATTACTCAATATTTCAAAAAAAAAAAAGTATACCATTACTAAAAAAAATTCTTAATACTAAAATAAATCTTACTAACAAATTAGTCTAAGTTTCAAATTTCAAAATAAATTAAACAAACACATTTAAAATACATATATATTGAATCAGGTTACTTTGGTTGAATATTTTACCAACTCGAATCTAACTCAAGTAACTCAACCCAAATTTCAATAACAATTTAAAATCAGATTCAACCCAAAAAAAAAAAAAACTATTCAAGAGGTTTGGTTGGATTGGATTGGGTAGAGCTTGTTAGTGGGTTAAAATCACATGGTTGCTACTCAGAAGTCCTTTTTTTTTTTTTAGGTTGATAATGGTACTCAAATACTTGATGTTAAAAGATCCACCGAAAGTGTTCAATTTCTTTTTTGTTAGAAGAAAGTGTTTCATTTCACTTTCAATTGTTATTGAAATGTAATGGGCAACATAAAGGAGATATGACACACTAGCAGTCTAGCTAAACCTTACGAGTCAAAAACCACTATTTCGGCTCTTTCCTCCTTTTGATTTGAAGCTATTCATTTATTTAGAAATCAGGTTGATATACCAAATTCCATAATATTCAAGCAACAACATTATCATTCAAATGTATATATTATCAATGATCAATATTCCCAACATTTTTCTTTGAAATTTGATCCCTATAGCTTTCTGCAGTAGCATTGTGGTATGCATGAGAACTTTATGTATTTTTTTCTTTCTTTTAATCTCTATCTTTCTTCATTAGAAAGCTTTTGTTGTATAGCCTTTTTATCTTCTGGAAGATGAGAAAAAGAAGAAGAACAAAGAAGCTTCATCATTGCTCACATAAGTTTTACCTTTTCGGCGGCGGCTTTTTTGGAATTGAAGCCAAAGAGAAAACATTCTGTATATTTCTTTATCGGTATTACTATTATATTGTAGACCTTTAACGTGGTTTGACTTAAGCTTCTTGGACCAACAGGCAACCACAACACTACCTCCACTTTTTTCTTTGTTTATTTTTCCTTTCTCCGACATAGCTTGGTCTAATTTAGATTGGGACTTTTACAAATTAAACATCTTATGTATGATATAGATAACTTAAAACATTAGATTAACTTAATTATGGTTTTGTTGAAACCAAAGAAAGAGAGATGGTCAATATTGGGTAACTAAACGTACAAAGTCGGTGTTCTATTGGATTTGAAGTCTTAGACTTAATTATGGAAAAGAATACATTTGTTAAATCAACTTTAACTTCTTCTTTTTTCATCCAATTAAAAAAAAATTCAACTTCTGTCTGGGTGGAATTTGCTCCTTTGTACTTTAGAAAAATAATATAACATGATAAAAAAAAAAAAATCAACATGTAGAATGAGGGGCCAAGAGGCCTCATTCAAATTGGGTTTAAGGAAAATAAAACTTGGTCTCTTCCACGTATTAGACCAAACAACATCACAATCACAAATCAACCTAAACAACCGTAGTCCACAAATCATCGGCCTCCCCTAACTCGAAATTCTAGCTCCGTATTTATATGCCTTGTTGTCATAGTCATATGGCCTTACCTAAAAAATTAATCTTAATTTACTGATAAAGTGCTCATGTATATGTCATTAAAAATGATAAAATATTAGCCATAATATTTTTTGATGATTCAATAGTTAAAATGGGGGAGTGGAGATTTAAACTCTTGACGTTTCGTTAAAAACACCAAGAATTATTATTTGAGCTATACGATTCACGGCAACATTAGTCATAATTGACAACCGTAGAAACTTATTTTGTGTGTCTAATTTTTTTTAAAAGACAAATAAAAATGATTTCCTTACAAAAGGAATACATTTTTTTTTTCTTTCTCTTTGACTTAGTAAGTATAATTGTATAAATATGGTATCAGTTTCATTACCTTAATTTGAAAAAAACAGGTTTCATTATGCTAGTCATTGACTCATTGTGAGAGAGCGACAAATATAACATAGAATTTTAGACTAGTCATCAATATGGCAATAATTAATAAACTTGACTAAAGACCTTGCTTGCTTGGTGCTAGTAGGAGAAAAGTCAGTACTTACTCCATAGGGCACATTTATACGTCCTACTCCTTAGGGCACATTTATTCTAGTGATGAAGAAACTGAAATTGATTGAATACCCAATAAAAATGATAAAGAAACTGAAATTGAGCACCGTGATGAATGGTATTATAAAATAACCTCTAAAAGTTTCAATTGTCTTGAATTCAAATATTACTTTAGGTGGAGATTGTAAAGAAATTCATAGTTGTTAGGCACGGTTGTAATGAATATGTGTTGGACCAAAAAGGTAATTATAGTGTCTTTAAAATTATGAACATTTTTTGAACAATTTAATCAAGTCGTCACCCCCAACCACAACCACAACCCCAACTAAAATAAAATCAAAATTCTGTGGGCGTTTAAATTGATGGCTAGAATGGAAAATCCATTTCTGTTTATTACTCATGGAAAGAGAAAATCTGATATGAGAGACAGAAAATAATGCTTGAAACTTTGCAATGTCAAAAGCTAAAGCCACACGATAAGTTGTGATTGGTGCAAGATAAAGTGAAACATAAAAAGTGGTACAGAAAATTTATATTAGAAAAATGTTAAACCCACCAACATTTTTATTAACTGCTAATGATTATTGATAAATAAATTAGTGATGCTAGTAGTGGGCTCAAATGAGAACCAGTAAGAATTTTTCCATCAACAATCTGTAAAAATTTTGTAAAATTTGTATTATTAAAAAGATATGTTATGTTCATAATATTTTCACAACAAATTTTAAATGGTTATTATTAGTTGTTATAGGTAAAAAAAAATAAAGTAATTTAAATTGTGGATTTAAATTAAGGCTTATCTTCTCAAAAAAAAAAAAATTAAACCAATAACAAGTAAACATCTATATTTTTGTTGTGAAAGTGTATTGTGAAAATATTATTAGCATTGCGCTTCTCATTATTAATTTGTGCATACATTCACAAAGAAAGGAGTTGAGTGAAAAGGCAGTAACGTGAATGGTTCCTCAGATATGTCATGATACCCAATTTTCACGTTGTTTATTAGTTATTATCAATTGCTGACTTTGTGGGATATCCGAAAATGATCCACCTAATAATAGAATCCATATCTTTTACCTGCCAAATAAAAAGGAATAAAAAAAAAAAAGGATTTTGGGGACGTGGCAACAAATCACAGGACTGTTGCAGCTTTTTTTTTTTTTTTTTTTTGGAGAGAGGACTGTTGCAGCTTTCAAAGTATTACAAACTATGGATTTTATGCCCCTAAAATCAGGTCATCTCCTTAAAATAGGGGTGCAATCTGTTCATTATTGTGTTTGATTATATTTCTATAGTATCTAAGATATTGAGGTTCGTGAAGACCAGCCACAAGATTTGGTGGTAGATGTTAAAGATGGGCTTAATATTCTGGATCTAAATTCCAAGGCTGTTGGTAAACCTTGTCTTTACAACTAGCTAGGGATTCGAATTCTTACCGAATGTATTATTACATATTAAAATCATGATTTTTGAAAATATCATTTTTTTTAGACATAAAAAGACCCTATTATTGAATCTAACTATATAGTTGATTGTGGGTGACAAAGAGCTATTATTAGGAGTGGACGCCATAAGTTAAAACTCTCTTAAAAAAAAAAACTATATAGTTGATTCTCAACAAAAAAAAAAAATATATATATATATATACATATATATATATATATATAGTATATATCACTACCATATACACAAAATATAAAAGAGAATGTTCATACTTCATAGACACAAAATTTTCAATGTGAGGCCTAAGTTATGATTGGTAAATAAAAAAAAATGATTATAGTGGTGAGTTCGTGTGAAAATTTAGAAATATTATCCACCAATCATATAGGGGAGGTTTGATGCATTTTAGGGGCTTAAGGTTAAAATTAATTATCTTGTTTTAAATGCAAAATTACTACTAATTAATATGAACTACGTTGAATTATTTCTTTTTTTAGAAATTTTATAGACACAAAAAATTTGACAGAGCTTTTCACACTTGTTCTTTTTTTAGAAATTTTATAGACAAAAAAATTGACAAAACTTTTCACACTTATTGATATGGCAGATTGATAGTGGTAAGTAAAAGAGTGATGTTAATGGTAGACTTAGATGAAAACTAGTAAAAGTTTGCTAACTCAACTTTGATTATTATTTTATTTTTTTAGAAGTGTAACATTCACAATATTTTTTGCAACAAATCCTAGGTTTTAAATTGCTTCTTATTTTCTATTCGAAAAAACCACTATAACTATTTTTCCACTATAACTATTTTTTTATAGGATATAACAATCTGCTATTTAGCATTTATTGTAAAAATGTTGTGAAAAATATTGTGGACGTAGCATTTTTTTTTCTCTTTTTTGTTTGTTTTTCATTTGATAAAAATATTATTTTATTGATTGATTATAAATAACCCTATTGGTTAAAATTTGGGGGCCTTTTTTTACTTGGAGCCTTAGACGACCACATCTATTGCTTCTATCATTTAGCCGGCCTGCAATCATAGCTTATCACCTCAAAAAATAATGAAAAAATTAGTCAAAAATAGTTGTATTCATGTTGTAATTGGTTTGGAAAAAAAAAAAGTATTGAGAGAGAAATGGTCATTTTCTTCTTCTGTTAATGTATACTTATATAATACGCATACTTGTATAACACTCATATGTCTTCTATTACTAGTTCTTCTCAAGTTGAGAGACCATATGCTTCCATCACCACCATATGATATAATTACACATGAAGACCAATGGGACATCAATGACACAAGGATTAATTCTTGCACTCCATCTCCTCTCTTTCTTTTAAAACTCTATCTTTCAATAATGTATGTCAATGTTTACAGCAGGAAGCAACAATAGGTCATTTATTTATAAAGCTTCATTTGTTGTTATGCCATATATGATATTTGGAAGATTTTTCTTGCACCAACATTTGTAATAGGTCGTACCTAATCGGCCTCTAAATAATATTCCTCCTAGCTACCACAACAATTATCATACCTAACTAGATGTGCATGACTGAATATATGCTCAAGAAAGAGTAAATGAAACTATAATTTAAACAGAATAACAAATATTATTTATTAGGACAGCATTTTTATACTTAGTGTGACTAAAAATATACGTCTTTTTGATAATCTCAGCATCCTCTTGCAAGTCAAATACAAAGCAAGTATGTTCAAGTCATTGTAATTGAAGAATTATTGTCAAAATTGTTTATTTGCGTAGTTCATACGTAAGTTATACAAATTGAATGATGGGTCGCTATCACTTCTTTAATTGAGAGAGGAGCATAAAAGACCTAGAGATGTTAGTTATAAAAATTAAAAAACCATATAAGTCCATGTTATGGTTGAATAAGAGATTTAAAGTTCAATCTCGCCTACATTAAAAACTGATTGGTGTTTTGATTTGATGATAAAGAGCTATTATCAGGGGAGGACGTCATAAGTTGAAATTCTCTAAAAAAAAAATCAACTAATTTATTAGTTCCATGTTACACAATACGTAATCTTTATATATATATATATATATATAATTTGATAATTAGGTATGAGAGATTTAAATTTTGAATTTTCGTTAAAATTTTTTAAATATGTCAATCAATTAAGTTATAATACTCTTAACAAACAATGCTGTTAAAATTACAATACTTCATAAATTTACATTAGATTTGTATTTTTTTTTTCAATCAAATTTTTTTTATTATATATTTTTCATGTTATTACATGTCAATCAAATTAAGAGGGGCATGTGCGTACCCCATGTATGCATGTGCGTCATACCCACGCAATTCCAAAAGAACGTAGTTATCAAAAACAAAAGTGGGTGTTTTTTGTAACAGGGCCATCCCTAATTTGGCTTTTTGCCTCTAGCTTCTTTTAATGAAATTTCACTTTACCAAAAAGAAAAAAAAAAAAAAAACAAAACAAAACAAAAACAAAACAAACAAACAAAAAAACAAAAGTGGGACATGTTATTATAAAGTATCTCCTCCTATTGTTCAGTGCACCCTTTTGCTATCTAACTATTTTGACCCTTTAATATAACACAATTTTAAGTGGGCCATGTTTCTTTTGCCATCAAAATATTTGGACTCTTTACACGTTAAATTAAACCAGTAATGGTTGATGATCAGCAAAAAAACCAATAGTATTAATTGCCTTTGAAAAAAGTGAAAAATTTACAAAGATCCTTTATAGTCTCTCTCCTCTTTAATTTATTTTTTATTTTGACAAACGAATGTGTCTAGGCATTTTTGAATATTTGACTATTTCTTTAAATATATAAAATTTTCTCATTTCACACACATCAGATTTTTATAAAAACTAATCTCATGTGGATAGCCCAAAATAATGACAAAAAGTTTCAAATCCAGTCACCCAAACTTTGGAATCCTCTCCTTAAGTTGAAGTTGCGTGAAACCTAACTATAGTATAACTATTTTATGTTTTTGCTTTGTACTAACTACATTATTATAAACAAACATCCAAAAATGTGTACAAGTCTGATTCTTCTTTCTCTTCTCTCATTTGTTTATTTATTATTAAAGGTGAGTGGTAATTGGTAAAAATAGAATCTCACACATCCTTTTCAACGTTATTTATATAATAATAAAATTAAATATAGTTAGAGGCATCTATTATGGCTTTTACTATTTGTAAAGGCATTTTTTTTTCCTTCCTCCATATATAATTGCTTCCTTTAAATAAGTCCTCCAAGGACATCAATTACGTGATACGACTCATTCATGAGTCACGAGAGTTGTTAGTTGTCGAAGCTTAATCAAAACTGACTAAGAGAGTGTGTTGTGTATAGCATAATTTGCCTCACCCTTCTTTAAAAGTTACCACGACTATTGAGTGGAGTTGTGGTGTGCCTTTGTGTTAGAACCTCTTTCCCTCTCCCTTGTGTGTGTGTTTCTCAAAAAAAAAAAAAAAAAACTGACTATGGATTGCAGCTCACATTGAAATATAGGAGTATTAATTGATTTAATCTTTTTATTCATACACTGCATGCATTGGCCTCTTTTTTTGGCCACAAAAATTTGTACCTACAACTTAAAATTCTTTTAATTATAATAAATATTCAACACTTAATTGTTACCAAAAGCAAAAGAAGAAAAGAAAGAAAAAAACCCATAAACTTTGGTCCTAAAATTTCATAGAATGTTATAGATATTCAACAAATTAATCAAGATTGGTCACATCTATAGTATTACTCATTACCGTCGTGTGACGTGAGGTCAATGAGCTCACACCAAAAACCTCATATTTTTATTCAACAAAAAAAAAAAAAAAGGGATTGATTACATCTTTTTTCATTTCGGGTGTGTGTAATTCTATTATATCTAGAATCATATTTCTTAATTTTTACTACTTTTGCTAATCTTTTTTTAGCTATTCTTCTATTATTTTTAGTTCTCATGATTCGAATTGACTCACTATTCTTTGTTGGTATATAATACATATAATCCTCTTCCTATCTATATATATATATATATATCCTTTCTTAAGACTCCTCCATTTATTGTTAAGATTAAAAAAAAAAACCCTTAAAATATCTCCTTTAAAAAAAATAAAAATAAAACTTTTTTAGGTGAAACATTTGTGTTTTGTATCTAAAGCCACCGATTAGCAAAGCTTAGGCTTTGTTTGGTTGCTCAGTGATAGTTAACTCATCACTCATCACTCAAATCTCATCACTCATCACTTATCACCCTATCACTCATTTCTCATAACTTAAAAAACCCAGTTCTGATTTTTGCCACCCTTGTTAGGAACTGTTGGAGCTTTTTAATATTAAATGATTAAAATAAATAAATGTTACAACATAAATGTAAAGATGTGTGAGTGAATATGGAAGATAAGGAGTTAGTGAGAATGTTTAATCCCACATTAAAAAGGAGAGAGTATATATTATTCTTTTTAATTTTGGTGATTAATGGGCTAATATAAATTGTCTCAGATATTGAACTAGATACGTGCGCAAGGGGGAGGTGAAAGGTGGAGGTATCAAAAGTGAATCAACCTCTTGGATCCTCCTACTTGACTACCCATTCAGAATAATTACCATATCCGTTGGTGAGTAAATGACCCGAATTAATACTCCATTTTTATTATGAAAAATAAAGACCCATTAATTCACTTAATGGACTATCAATTTTGGGCCTTTTCATTTTTCAAAAATTCCTTATCTCACCATTAATTGTGTAACTCCAACCCATCAGATTAATATCTAATTAATCTTGTAACACCCACTACATCAAAATAATGGACCTAATTAATCAAATTAATTTGGGTAGTAATTTCGTGAGGCCTACTGAGCCTATAAGTAAACTTATTCAGACCCAATCTATGTTACTGAAAATATACAATATACACTTAAAAAAAAAATAGAGAGGTTCTTGGCAAAGAATGGTGTTCTTTCTGGTGGAGCTTTAGGCTTAAACACTTTGTGTAGAAGCTGTTCTAGCCATACAACATTTGTTGGGCTATTGTATCTTGGGAGATACAAGTTAGAGAAGGTCTGTATCGGTTACAAAGTTTAGCCAACTAATGGCTTAAATTTTCTTAAAGAGAGCGAGTGCCGTGCCTCAATCCAAATAGTGTTGTGTATTTTATTTCTCTTCAAATTAATAATATTCAGAAGTATTATTCAATTTCTCTTTGTGTTATTTCTATTATTATTGTGATTGCACCAATAGGAACTAAACCCAGTTTTGATTTTTGCTTGAAAACTCACAAATACTCACCTTTTTGTGGTACCCACGGGCTGACCACTATGCAGTACACACGGTTAGGTTACCTGCGGATTGAACAAAATTGTTTTGGGCAAACTCATTTCCTCTTTCACTGTGCAGTGCAAACTCATTTCTCCTTTCACTTTCTCCTCTCAAACACCTCAAACTCATTCACGCCGCTACTCTCAAACCTCGATATTATTAGAGCCTTTCATTCTAGTCTGATTGTCTCTCATCTCAAGCAAGCACAAAAAGACTCATCTTCCACCTACAACACTCCAAAAATAACCCCCAACGTTCATTAAAATTACCACACAACACAACAACGTTAACACTTCACAAACACACCCAATTATCAATCCCCAAAGGTCAAATCCGTATTTACACAAAACAAAATAAAAAAAATTTAAAGAAATTTCACAGCTAAAAAAAAATTATGATTCGCGAAGAAAAACAAAAAAAGGGTGTCTCCTATTTCCTAACCCACCTCGAATTTTCTCTCTCTATCTGATCTGATCTGAAGATATATAAATAAATAGTAAAACAAAAAAAAAATGGCATTTTGTGTGTGAAAAAAAAAAAAAAAAAAACCCTTTGAGAGAGAGAGCTTAACGTTTGAGTTAACCAAAAAGAAAAGACCCGAAAGAGAAACAATGGAAGGGGTGCTCTCTTCAACTGATAAATAGAGTATGGTCTCGTCTTTTTTGGAGATCGCAGTTGGCCAGACTACCGATACATCCAAACAGTTCTTGCAGGTCATGATTTTTTACTCTTTTTTTTTTTCAATCTGATTTCTTTGATAATAAAGTTTGCATCTTTGGCACTAAAAGACTGAATCTGCTTCTGGGTTTTCATTATTTTTTTCTTTGGGTTTTGATTTTAGTTTGCGTTTTGAATTTTGGGGCTGTTTAATAAAGAGATTGTAATGTGGGTTTGTTAGATTGCTTTGTGTATTAAAGTTTAGTTATGTTATGTGGGCACTTAATAATACCGATGGTTTGATTGTCTGACATGCTGACTAGAATGAAAGGCTCATTCCCCCTTTCACTTGCTTGAGGTCCTAGCGCCGCAAAGCTTTGGAGCGGCAGAGCTAGTCAAGTTCAGAGGTCGGCGCTGGAGCTTTGAAGGTTGGGAAGACGTCGGAGCTTGGTTAGTCGTAAGGACGCGTCGTGGGTTTGGGAAAGTAGAAGAGAGTATGTTCTTTGAGAGGTGATCTGATGAGAGTGATGAGAGAGTGAAGAGGGTTGAGAGTGATGAGAGAGTAAATGCATGTGACCGTTGGAGAGCATGTGAGAATGGTCAATCTAATAGGATAAAACTCTGCCGTGGGCCCCACGATTTTGTGAGTATTTACGAGCTTGCCATTGAAACTCAGTTTTAGTGTTTTGAAAACAACATTTTTGCTTAACTTAGTTTCCGATTTATGAACTCAAAAACTGATAATTGAGTTAAGAAGTTGAGTGAAAGAAATTGAACCATACAGAGATACGATAAGTAAAGCCTACCAATTTTGAGATATAAGTTAAGAAAATTGAAATATTAGCAATGAAAAATGAGTGTCTAAACACCGTCTTAATGTCGCCGCCATAGCTTTAGAGATAAATATCACCTATAGCTATAAAGGCATAGAAAGGGTATCTATCTCGTAAATTACAAGGAAAAAAACTAAAATTTTGATAATTGCACATTAATTGAAAGTTCAACCAACGTACAATTATTCAAGCAATCATTTTAATTGTCATTATTTTTAGAACATGACGGTGGCACGTATTTCTAATGGGCTGGATTCACTGCAAGAATGGGGACAAGATGGCAAATCTCTGACTCCTATAATTAGAGCATTTTCAGAATTATTTGTTATTATATAGTATAAATAAATAAACTAACAAGTATGGGGCACAGAAAATTTGAGTTGTTATATTCATATATAAGATCTGGCACCAAGTGGTCATTATATTATTTTATGAGAAAGTTTTCCTATATAATCCATTTAAAGAAAGTTTTTATTCTACTTTTATGGAAAATAAAAAAAGTTGTCAAAATATTAATTACTTTTTTTCATTCTACTTTTATGAAAAATAAAAAAAGTTGTCAAAATATTAATTACTTTTTTTCATTTCTCATAAAAACTTTATTTAAATGGATTATTAACGAGTGCCCTAAGGGCACTTGTTAGCATTTCCCTTATTTTATTTTACTTTTTTGGATTTTAAAAAAATTATATAATTTTGTGGTTAGATTGTTTGAGGTTTAGTTTTTTTTTTTTGGATTTTTTTTATTATAGTTTTTTTTTTTTTTTGAGTTTTAGTTGATCACGTTATTTAAAAGACTTATTATCTTCATTAATTGCCTTTCAATTTAGCAATTAATAGAAGGCTGAAATTCAAAGCAACAATTTAATAAATTGGCGTACATGTAATTAAATTTCCTGTACATATTAGTATCCCAAATGTTTCTTTTGCATTAGAAGTGAAAGATGAATTTTTGAGATAAAAGATTGAAACTATCATAAAATTATTTGGAAGTAAAAATGAATATTAGAGCATTTATATCAATTCATACAAAAACTTTTGTCTATAAAAATCTTATATATATAATATAACTGTAAGGACTAAAAGATTTGGCGACCCAAGCTCACTTAGAACAGTGAGTTGTATAGTTCAACCTTGGCCCGAATCAATAAAATTTGTAAAAGAGGGAAACGAACAACAAGAGAGAGTTCCACCCAAGGATGAAAATAAGGAAGAAATTGCTAATATTATAGAATAGATGGGCAAAAGGCTTTCCACAAGCCTGCCCGAGGAGGTTAATGTTGTACAAAAAATGGCACTGTTCACTCTCTTCTGTCAATGTTCTTCTTGTTTGTTTCTGATACTTGTGTCTGAATCACCTCTGTTGCCTCCTCCGCCTCTATGTTCAACATGTCGTCTGAAAGGGGCTGCTCTCGTTCTTTGTCTCTAGAGGGGGCATCAGAGGGAGCAAATGCAAGTTGGTCCAAGGAAGAAGGGGGAGCTGAGCTAAGATTTGCTAGGGGTTGTGGAGAAATGGGAGCCAAACGCAAGGCAAGGGGGTAGTATATTCTATCAGGAGCCCTGAGCTCTAATTCGGTACTAAACCCGCAGCACTTAGGGCTTGGCCCCACACCTCCATACAGAAGGCCCGAGCGACATCCTTGAGCTGGGAAGTAAGGCTTTAAGATGCCTTAGTCATGCCCGCGTCATAGGCTGCTTGCTCGGCCTAGGACATCTCTGCCTCCTTAGCCTCCAGCAGCTTTTTGGCCTGCTTTAACTCCACCACAGTGAGAGCCATTTTATTCTCAGCTTTTCTTTAAGCCTCCAAGGCATTAGCTGCTTGTTTCTCATTGCCCTTGAGGGCGAACTCAGCATTCCTGAGAGCCTTCTCCACCTTGTTTAACTGGGCAAGAGTCTCCTTGAGTTTCTTGTCCGCATTTGAGTGGGCCTTCTCAACAGCCTCTAACTTATTCTCAGCTTTTCTTACCAAGTCTAGAGAGCAGTCTACCCACTCTTCGGCCATAAAGGCAGCTTGGACAGACTACCAAAAAACAAAAAAACAAAAAACAAAAAAACAAAAACAAAAACAAAAAGACAAAACAAAACGTAAGTGTTGGGTTAAACTTCTACAAGTTAATGTTGTAAACTAATGAAATTGGTCACGTACCTTGGCTAAGTCCTGTTTTAAGGATAGGAAGACTTCACACTTCCTAAATGACCTCAGCTCGGCCATATCCTCTAGTAGGCATAGAGCTTTCTCCAGGCACTTGGCCACCAAGCCTGAGCTTCCCTTTTGGGGATCCCTTAGGTTAACATCGTCTAGCACCAAGTTGCCAGAACTGAGGGTGAAGAGGGTATCCAGATGGAAGGTTTCTTGGGCTGATCTCCTCCAAGCTCCTTGGAAGTCATAGTGGAAGACTTCTTTTAGGGCCCTCTCCCTGTCTAGGTTTCCTTGGCAGAATGCTAATGGAAGGATTGGGAAACCTCCCCCTATTCGGCACCGTTAGTGCCCTTGCCCCCCTAGGCCTTCTTCCGTTTCTTTTCAGCGGCGTCCACGGAAGAGGTGCGAGTGGGGGCGGGAGTAAGTGGCAGGTCACTACTGGGCACGGTTGGGGAGGAACCCCTAGCGTGGGCAGTGAGCTGGGCGAGCAGGTCTGAGTTCTTTCTTCAAATCCCATGCCTTCTGGGATGTTTGTGGCCTCTTGGTTAGCGCTAACTTATGCGGGTTTTAGACGTTTGCGTGAGGTGCTAGGAGCGTTTTCGGGGTATTCTTGTTGATAAAATACCTCTAAGTCCTTGTCTGTGACTTCTTGGTGGACAGGCTCGGATATGGACTTCTTGGCCTCGTCGTCCGAGGGGATGGGTGGTTCTTAAGAATAAATGAGTCTGGTGACTAAGGGGGCAGGGAGCTGGGCGTTTTGAGTTCCCTCTAGAGGAGGTTCAGACAATAGGAAGCCTGGGATGGCTATGTCTATTAGAGCCAACTGAGCGTCCCTAGTTTTAATAACGTTCTTCGAGCTCTAAAAATGCTTGGTGAAGGGCTTGTATCCAAGGATGACGTGGGCAACTCAGAGTTGACAGTCCTTGTGCAGAAAGATCTCTGACTTGAGGATCTAGTTTAGGTCTGTGAAGTTCACTAAGTGCTTAGCAAGGGCGACGTAGTATTCGTCTGCTGAGGAAAACAGTAAGAATCATCAATAAAAAATAAAACAAAACCAACGAGAAAAAGAGAATTTGCATGTTGATGAACTCAAGTAACATCCTAAATGCATCTATGGTCCTCCGGAACCCTACTTGGTTCCCCTTCTTGGGTGGGACAATGTAGTCCATCGTGCCAGTCTCCTGAGACGATGAGGAAGTCTTCGTCCATACCCTTGCTTGAGTCAGGTAGGCAGGAGATCAATCTAATGGAGGGGACTCTACATTTGATGTAGTACTTGGTTTTTTTTTCCCCTTTTTGGCAATCGTATACCCAGTTTACATCATGCCAGGTAATGTTGGTCCTCATTTTCCCATTTAGCACATCTATACACCCGAGGACCTTGAAAGACATTTAGGGAGCATTGGGTGGGTAAAAACCTGTAGTTTATAAGATAGTCCCTAGTAACCCTTCCCGCCTTCAATGAAAGCGATCATATGAATGACCACGGATTCAGAAGGTCTATTCAAGACAAGCCATTCATCGTATTCACAGTGTCAGATTTCAACACTGTTGGGAGTCCTATATTGTGCTCTAAAGATAGCCCTAGCCTCGGGAGTATCCACTAACCTAGCGTATCAACCCATGGAATTTTATGGTATGAAAGAGTAAACTTGTGCAAAAAAGAAACGTGAGGATGAACACACCTACAAGTGCAAGGAAGAATTCTTCTAGAGAGGTTGCTTTAACTCAAATGTTCAAAGTACATAAATGAACCTCAGCCAGCTTCAAACTCTCCTTATATAGGAGTAAAAAAATGGGTGGTAATTTTCCCGCTTATAAATGAGGGAAAATAGGGACCGTAGGATCTTGATCAAGTTGTAGAACGTGGAGAGACAGGTAACCGCCTAACACCATAAATGTGAGATTGTGGATTTCAAAGCGTTAGGAGCGTACTGGAATCAGGTGAAAGGACGTTACCACGTGGGAATTCGTGTGGCACGTGTATAGTCTGCTTACATAACTAAAACTTCGCTTTTACCTCGAGATTAATAGCAAAAGTTTTAAGGGGCTATTGTGGGTGCTCGAGAACCGAGCATAAAGTTGAAGAGTTGCAGTGTTGGTGTGGGAATGCCACAGGTCATTGGCCAGAGGAGGAAGGACATTCGAGGAGAGGAAGGGATGAGTCATAGGACTTTGAGATGTTCTAGGTGGAGAGAAAGGTGTGAAAAGAGAGAATCTGTGATCATAGGGAAAGTTTCTAATTCGGAGTAGCCTGTTGCCTTCGCATTTAATGGTGGGCAACAATTTTATCAGCTACATTAATGAGGAAGTGACTTGAACAGTGGAAGTCACAAATAAACAAACTCCTTCTACCACCTTCTTCAGAGGTAGAAAGAGACAAGTGTCATGAGAGGAAGCTAGTTAGGTAGGGATGGATGGTTGAGATATGAAGAAAGGGTATATAAGAAAAGTGGGGGTTTACAGAGAAAGGGATCCAGACACAAGTATAAAAAAGAAACAATAAGAACATTGAGAGAAGAGAGTGAACAATGCCATTTTTTATACAACATTAGCCTCTTCAGGCAGGCTTGTGGAAAGCCATTTGCCCATCTATTCTATAATATTAGCCATTTCTTCCTTATTTTCACCCTTGGGCAGAGCCCTCTCTTGTTGTTTGTTTCCCTATCTTACAAATTTTATTGATTCGGGCCAATGTTGAACTATACAACTTACTGTTCTAAGTGGGCTTGGGTCGCCAAATTTTTTGGTCCTTACAATAACTATAAGCTAAGATAAAAGTAAGTTGAATTTAACTAAATTATTGTCAAGAAAATAAGATGCATTAAAAACTGTTCCTAAGAAAATAAGTTGAGTTGATTTATAAATTAAGCTATAACAAGTAGTCCCTAATATGGTAAATATATTAATGAGTAAACGCAGTGATCTATAAATCATACAACGTATTAGGAAAATATTGAAAAAGTCGTGATGCTTGTAATAGTGGGTTCCATTAATTAAAGCAAGAGAAATTATTTACCACATTCTTCAAAGTAAAGCAGCCTCATTGAATTAATCCAAGAGCCTATTTAGGTTGAAAATTATTGTGTACCCTCAAAATACTATAAATGCATACTTCTTCCTCTCACATGAATAGTGGGTTCCATTAATTAAATTCATGGTGGGATCCACCATTCATGTGAGAGTAGGGAGTACATATTTATGATATTCCGAGAGTACTTAATAATTTTTCTATTTAGGCATTTACATAATGAGGAAAAAAATTTTAAATTTTAAATCCTATAATTTTAAAATAATAAAAAATTACTTGAAAGTCAAAAATAACAAATTTGGCCCTAAGATTTCAAAAGGTAACAAATTAAATATAGATTCAGATTTAATTTTGGTAAGACAAAAATAAGTTAGATTTAACCAAAAAAATAAGTTGACTTAATTTATAAATTATGCCTTTAACAAAATTGATTAATGATAAATAATTTACTAACATATGCCCTATGCAAGTGTTTAAGTTAGCTTCCTAATCAGCGGAAATCAAAATAATAAACCACCAAGTGATGTCACACTTGCATGAATGACAACATTTTATTGGTTGTGAAGATTAAGGAGGACCACTTCAGCAATTTTCCGTTAGACCTGGTAATTTCTCGCCTTAAAGATGTGATATGTTCACAATATTTTCATAACAAATTATAAGTAATTAGTTGTTATTGGTTCTAATTTAAAACTACCGCTGAAATTATTTTTTGATCCACTAATAACAACCTATAATAACGTGCCACATAAAATTTGTTGTAAAAATATTATAAAAATATTATAAATATATCATTTATTTCGTACATGATAAACAATAAACAATTAAAAAAAAAACGAAAAAAATTCATGGTCATTCACTCATTCCAGAATAAGCAGCCACGCTGGACTAAGCCAAAAGCCCATTCACAAAAGGAAATTATGTTTTTTTTTTTTTTAATAACAGTATATATAATAATTAAAGCAAAACGACGTTTCGTACGGTTCAATTTCGTATTATTTTGACGAAAGAAAAAGATTTTTTTCTTTTTTTTTTTTACTAAAACCTCTTTTTCCCTTTCTCACATAACAAAAGCAAAACCATCAAAACCACCCAGCACGAGTCAACAAGTTGAAAATCTCCCTCCAAAATATTCTCTCTCTCTCTCTCTCTCTCTCTCTCTCTCTAACAAAATTTCCACTCCAAAATAAAAAAAAAAATTTGTTTCTTTCTTTCTTTCTATTATATATAAAATCCTCTCTTTCAAGTTTCAAAGTTTCCAACTACTTCTCCTTCTTCTTCAACATTCTCTCTCTCTCTCTCTCTATTTGCTTTCTCAATTTCATTGCAGAGTTCTTGTGTTCTTGACGATGCCACAAGTGGATCTGGAGAACCTAGTTACAGCCTGTGCCGGCGGCTCCGATCGGAAAATCGCCTGTGAGACGCTCGCCGACGGAGATCGCCAGCCGGAGCAGTCGGATCAACCGGAGGTACCTTCGGATTTGCCGCCGGAATCGTTTTGGCTCTCCAAAGACGCTGAGCTTGACTGGTTCGACCAGCACGCTTTTTACGAGCGAAAAGATTCGGGAAAAGGAAACGCAAACGGAAACTCGACGAACTTGAATCCGAATCTGAATCCGAGTGCGAACTCGAATTCTCAGCGGTTCTCTCTCAACCTCAACTTGAAGTCCAAAGCTTCGATTTTCGGCTTGCCGAAGCCTCAGAAGTCTTGTTTCGTCGACACGAAGAGTCGCCGGAACAACAAGCAGGGAAATATTCGGTTGTTTCCCAAACGGTCCGGATCGGTAGGCAAATCGGAGTCTTCGGTGATTGAACCATCGTCGCCGAAGGTTTCTTGCATAGGAAGGGTGAGATCGAAGAGAGACCGAAATCGGAGACTGAGGAACCGACAACTCTCCACCGAACGGATCGCCGAGATAGAAAAATCGGCCGGGAAACGAAAATCCGGATTCTTCGCCACTTTTCGTGCTCTTTTCCGAGCCGGTCGGCGAGACAAACCGGCGCCTAGAGTTCACGCGCCGCAGATTGAGTCCGAATCGCCTCCGAGGAAGAGTTCGGCGATTCGAGCGCGTGACAGTACAGCTTCCGATTTCGACGCGCCGAGAGGGAGCTTATCGGAGATTGAAACGCCCGGTTTGGGCGGAATGAACCGGTTCGCCTCTGGAAGAAGATCAGACGCCTGGGCCGATGACGTGGCTTGATCTCATTGGTTGAGTCCAATTCTCTCTGGCGGTCGCGATTGAATATCTGTGGGGGCCCACACTTCGTTCTAAAATTTGTCGTCGAGATGACGTGGCACGTTGAATAACGGTTTCCCCTTCCGCGGGGTGAAAGGTGATAGTCACTAGTACAATTTTCTACACAGTTTTTATTTTTATTTTTTTTTAATTTTTAATTTGTATTGTAGGCTCTAAGGTTTTGTAAATATATATTGAGTGTTGTGGAATTAGTAGCTGTAAATTTTTTTCCTTGTTAAAGTCCTTACTAAATGATATTTGGATTTGAATTCTATTTTGCTCAGATCCGTTAAAAAATAATGAGAACTACTACGTTTATAATATTTTTCACAATATTTTCACAACAAATCCTAGTTGGCAGGTTGTTACAGGTTTTAAATTTAAATCCAACACTGAAATTACTTTCTTACCCACTAGTAACAGCAATTAACAATCTGTCAACTAAGATTTGTTGTAAAAATGTTATGGAAAATATTGTGAACGTAGAATTTCTCAAAAATAATACTAGGGTTTAAGTCCCTTTCAACAATATTAATAATTTTTTTTTGGTAGTTTTAAAATGCTGGTTCCGTACAACATTATATGTATTTTAACACACTTTTTCACCTACACATATTTCTAAAAAAACTCAAAATTATTATTTAAAAGTACCAAACTAACCCTAAGTATTCTATTTCCCTTTTTAGACTTATTTTGGGTATGAAAAGGTGCGAATTAAACTAACTTATTTGACTTGGTTTTGGGACATTTCACTCACTATTTTACTTTATTAAGTTATGATATATACATAAGATGGTATAAATTTTGTCTTAATAAAAAGTAGATTTAGCAAATGCTAAAAGAAAAGTTTCACACAGAGAAACAACCCCTCTTATGCAAGAGAAAGTAAACAAACCAAGCCGAGTTTAGTTTTAAAAATTCAAGTTTGTGCACTCAAATTTTTTTTTTTCTAACACAAGCTAAGCTGTAGCTCATCACCAAACAATAGTTTATGTTCAAGTTCAAGTTTATTCACGAGTTAGTCTTAATAAACTAGTTTCTTTAAATATTATTATTGAAAATCCAAACCTCAAATCAAAACCAAAAAGTTCAATATTTAAATTGTTACGAATTTAAAAGTAGTTAGTTCATATAAAACTAATAAAATTATAAAGTCTACTTTATAAAGGAATTAATTTGAAACCTTTAAAACTGCTTATTTAAATAATTTCTCAAGAAACTACGGATTTAATTTAAAATTATCCCTAAAACATAGTTTGCGGAAATAGCTTACAAATTTTTTACTCAAAAAATGGATAACTTCGTCAAATTCGAAGATGGTCTCATGAATGATGACTTATTAAGTAAAGCGATAAACTTTAGTAACTCTCTTGCTTAATTCATTGAAATCATGTTAGTTAGGACAGTCGTTACTCCTATCAAAAAAAAGGAAAGTCGTTACTCTTATCCAACAAATAGTTGCAATTCTATACGCAAAACTATCCAACGTAATTATATAATATTTTTTAATTGAAAATCAAAACTAGTTAGCATAGTTTGAAATATTACACTTTTAATATTTTTTTCATGTTAATGGGTATAATATTTTTTAATTGAAAATCAAAACTAGTTAGCATAGTTTGAAATATTACACTTTTAATATTTTTTTTTATGTTAATGGGTGTCTTTAGGGCAATTGTTAATAAAGAATTTTAAAAAAATTTTAATATCATTTTTATAGGAAATATAAAAAAACCATCAAAACAATTAATTACATTTTTCATTTTTCATAACAAAAATTTTAAAATAACTCATAAACAAATACGCATCCGTTAACATTTTTTTTTTTTTTGGTTGAAGACACTTTTAACCCAATACTTTTTGTTTGAACCCATTTGCTGCTTTAAAATTCAATTCAACGTGTCATGTTTTACCTGTACAGTAATTGATTTGGATTCAAGTGTAAATTTACTGTAGTCTTTGCTCGTGTGTTTTTGATGGTGGCCTTCACTCACTGTTCAAGTCATAGATGAGGATTTAGACATAGTCACTGATTCACTGTAAGGGCAACGGCGCCATTGACTACTAATGTGGATTTCACTTTGTGAATGTTCTGGACTGTAGTAGAATATTGACTAGATTTGCATCATACTAATCATCTATTTCCAATTGAGAGTGACTGCCTCACCTAACATCATGTATTCTCTTTAAATTTTTTATCAAAAAAAAATGTATTCTCTTTAAATTAGTCACCCAAAAAACCAGAAATCTGCACCTAGAATTTATATATAACCAAAAAAAAACCATGGTCAAAATTATGTTCAATTTTCCCACATTAATTCTCACCAAAAAAGACAAATACTATTTTGAAAAAACCAGCTTGCTTATGGACATGTGGAGATGACCTATTGAAGCTTTGATTTGCTTATGGGAAACATTGTTAACAAATGGATCCTTAAAATAAAAAAAAAAAAAAAAAAAACAAAAAAAAAGGGACAGGTTTCCATTTTTGACTAATGGTACTTGAGCAAATCACTAAGACAGTCATTGACGTTTATTCAGTAAGCTTGTTCAACTCTAGTGATGAATGAGATCGATGGAGAGGACTTTCTGTGTAGGTCGTAGTTTGAAAATAATGAAGTATAGCAGCATGGAAAATCAAGTATCAACTCGATGCACTACTGAATAAGTCATTTTAAGTTCAAATAATTATCTTGTTTATCAGCAATCTTTTATTAAATTTTTTTTTTCAAAAATAGTTGGGAAAAATGATGAGAATGAAATTGACCCCTTTATTCCTCCCAAGATTGCTGAACATTTCTTGTTGCTGTAAAAGATGAATATACATGGTCTCGATTTAGGGTGTGTGGATAGGAATGGAAGTGGATAAGAATTTGATATGTCACCCTTTGAGGGCACTAAAAGTTTAGGTGGAATAAAACCTGGATTGCAGTCTACTGGACTTTAAATCAATAGTTATGAATAATGCAGGACTTTAAACCAGGCAGAAAATTACTCAAGTAGATTTCCATTTCCTAATGTACATAATGTGTTAATAGATGAAGCCAAAAGGTTTGTAGCTTAACTGGTTAATTGGCACCTCTAAATATTCATATATAAGCTAAGAAAACATAAAGCGATTTTTTTTTTTTTTTGGTTTCATTCCTTTGGTCCCCTTTACAGAAAATATTGATGTCAATTAGATGGTGAAAATGATTGTAAGATTAACTGTCACCAAGCTCAGCGAATAGCTCAATCTGTCGCCCATTCAATTCTTGCAAAGGCCTTGAGTTTTTCTTGCAAGTAGAGTCCAATGGTGCCTGAAGAAGCTCGACCTGCTCCTTTGATATTGATCTCACCTGCACGTTCAATAGCCATATCAAACCATCTGTTGTTATATGTATGTGTGTGCGCGTGCGCGCTTGTGTGTGATTTGTTCATGAATGGCCTGAACAATCAATTAATTACCTTGCCGAGGATGCTCCAGGTGACATTCTCTGTGCATGGAGGAGTGGTGAGAGAACCAATGTATCTGTAATACTTGCGGGTCTTTTTCTCCATGTGCTTTGTATCCAAGGCCCTGACAGGAATATGAGACTCTTCATTCTTTGCACACACTTCCTTAGCCAGTTCATTCAACTTGTTCTTAATCTGCAATCATAAACCATCATAATAAACATTAAAATTCCCATTTCCTTGTTTTGGTTTGGAATTATGTTTAAATTGTGAAGTGCTAATTCAACTCAAAAGGATATATCAAAAAAAAAAAAACCTTGGAAAGTAGGGGATCAGCATCACCATATTGGTATAGGATTGACACAACTGCGAAGTTGCCATCAGCTGCCTTATGGACCATATGAAGCTCAGTTGGAAATCTGTAGTTATCAATTGTTTTAGTCATATTGCAAGTAATAACAGTAGATGAGAGAGCAACAGAAAGTTCTATCATGATTACAGAAAGTGCTATCATGATTTTGTGATAAAAGCTTTTTCAACATTATGCAGAGACAAGCTCCTCTAGCTAAGTTTCAGCTGGCTGTAAAAGATGGAACCTTTTGGGTTTTGGGATTTGGGCTCAAAGTTGTTCTTGCCAATCCAACAGCTGAGCTCATTATTAAACAACACATAAGGATTTACATCAATGGACTCTTGTGGATCAGTATACTTTTCTGTTCATTTTGATAGAACTAAATGAATAAAAGAATTTGGATTTTAATTTTAAATTTAAATTTAAGTGACTTGGGTATAGTATAAAATAACCATTTTTATTAATAAAATTTAGATGGATTTAAGTTTTATTAGTATTAAATTAAATTTGAAATGAAAATGTAAGAAGATATTTCAAAAGCTCTTACTCTTAAAATAATGAATCGTCATGTACGGTTAAATTTATATGAACAATTATTCTTCCAATCCCTTGATTTTAAATCCTCAAATCTAAACGCAATCTTATTCAGTTTCACACCTAATTTATAAGTGTTTGCGTCTTATGTGCACATGTGCGTGGGTATGAGAGAGAGAGAGACAGCATACTGTTCTCCATTAATCCTGTGCTCAGAAGGAGAATGCCAGTGCATTTGCTTCAAGCTGAAGTTCTTCCCATCTGCAACCAATACTCCCACATTTTCCTCAAAAAGCAACTACATAGGCAAAGGGCACACGCATTGGATCAGTAGCAGTTGTGAAACATAGGCGCATTGGATTATTTATTATTCATTAATCTCTTTTATCACTTTTGTTTTTGATGTTTATAATACAAAGGTTTTAGACTATCCAATTTCTAGATTGTTTCTACCGTATCATAACTGTGCAATAAAAATAAAAACATTTGAGTAAATTTGATAGTCAAGAATGGTTAAGTTATTTTACTCTCTATCAGCATGATATTCCAAAAGGTTCTACATCTTCAAGCTAAAATGGAATCTCATTATTATCTAGGCATCAAATGTTTCTTGTGGAGGGCTTATATATGGCACCCCTGCATCCTTGTAGGGACTTGCACTTGAGGACAATACAAAGGTAAAATATTTATGAATTACCATTTTTTTTTGGGAGACATGCATAGCTTTATTTATATATATATATATATATGAAAAATTAACAGATACTCTAAGGATATTAGTTTATAATTTTTTTTAATTTTTAGAAAAAGAAAAAATAATTAATTTTCCTAACGGTTTTTTATATTTCTCATTAAAATGGAGTTCAAATTTTCTTTAAATAGTTTATTAATAATTGTCCTAAAAGTACTATTAACATGATCTGTTATATATATATATATATATATATAACCACTGCATACTCTTTGTACGATGGTCACTCCACAAGTATAAGTGTTTGTAGGGTGTGGAGGGCAAGGGCAGGAGTTTAAGTTTCTAAGAGGGAGTTTCACATACATATACACTTAAATTAGGCTAGAGTTTCTTGTGTAAATATATATATATATATATAAAGCTTTTTAAAACGTTTTTCCAAAAAAAAAAAAGCTTTTTAAAACTTGACTACTTTACAGCTATCCTTTTGCATATTTTCAGAAAATCAACAAAAAGTTAATTGTAATGTAAATTTATATAACTTACCAAAAAAAAACAAAAGATGCAAAGAAGAAAAACTATTACGAAGTTTAATTAAGAACATACCCCAATGTTAAACCCATTGTTGACCAGTGTGGCATTTGCAGTACTGTAATCTCTGGTTAAGGGTTTCAAATTCTTGTTACGAACAAGTTTGTTCTTCACTATGTTCACAGGGGACTGCCTTTTCCCATTTGAGCATGCCGAGAATAATGGACTCAAGCTTCCCCACTTTTCAGGGCCATGGACTCCGGTATAACCAAATGAAATTGAATTAAGCTCTGTCACATTGGAAAATTTCCAATCATAAAATATATTAGTTGTTTGGAAAGTAAATTTCACTTTCCATGTTAATAAAGACCAAATCAAGAGATCATTGTGAGAGAAAATTATCTGATTGAGACAATTAATATGCAATTTATATTCAATTTATGTTTGACTATTATATGTAATCACATTATAAACATAAGTTCTCTTGTAATGTGTTATCAAGTCAAGTGAATCAAGATGTAATCTTTAAAGATTTAGTGGTGTGGTAGGCCGGTATGCCAAACCACGTGTATTTCTCTCTTTCTTTTCTCCTTGCTTGCACTTCTGCATTTTCTACCATTCTCCATTGTTCTCTTTAATTTTCACACGGTTTCCAACATTAGTAGCTATTAAAAATGAGCATTTGAAATGACTTAGCTGGCAAAAAAAATGTTCAGTCTATAATTTATTTGAGAAAAGAAAACACAACTTTTTAACGTTAAAAAAAAAAAAAAAACATGAAATAAAGTAAACGCGTATATATGCGAATACTTAAAATAAATTATTTCATGCATTAGATATATTCATCATTTTTCTCTATTGGACGTATGAAATACTTATAAGTCTAAAAGAGATAGAAATCATACCTTCTACAAGATCATTTGCAGAAGTTCCAACAAGCAACAATGTGATTGCAAGAACCGAGAAGGAAATTCTAAGAGACATATTGCCACTGCTAATCAATCTAAAATCTCTAACAAAAAACTCAGCTCTCTGTGACAAAATGAAGACAAATGAAAGGTTATGTTTATACTGCTCACTGGTAACCACTAACTACCGTATATTGTAGAGGGATCACCTTGTGGTAATGCTTCTTTCCTTTCTCACCACCACTAAGTGCTATTTGTGATATATTTAGAAAGCTCTCTGCTAAATCTGGCTGTGTTTTGCCTCGAAACTCTTGGAGCACCTTAGCTTGGTGTTAATGTTATGTCTGCATCTATATATATATACACGTGTAGTGCTGCCTCATGCTCTGCATTAACAGTTTGGTTCTGTCCTTAACAAAAGAGGTTTAGATTTCTTAGTTAGAGATTCCCACAAAACTACTTTTATCTTTTTGTACAGCTAACCTCAATTTGGCACAGTTTGCATAGCTTTCTTAACTTACCCTTTGTTTTGTTATAAAATATATATTTTTTAATTTTGTTTATATAAATTTAAATTAATTGGTGATGAGAATTTTATAACTAGTAATTCGTTATTTCAAAAAATAGATTAAATATTACTTCTTTTAAAAGTTGGGGTTTTTTTTTTAAAAAAAAGAAAAAAAAGTAAAAATTTTCTTTGTATCTTTATTTATTTATTTATTTTTGAGGAAAAAGTTTCTCCGTATCTTAAATGGTTTCAAATGGTTCCATTTTCATTATTCAAATTATATATTACAAATTTAAAAGTGTATTCATGTTATTTATAACTTTAAATTATGTAGCATTCTCAAAGTAACATGTGCTACATCAATAACAAAAATAAATAATTTTCTTAATTACTTTAAGAGGAATGTTATAGATATTATATAAATTTGGGTTTGATACAACCGCGCACCTTTGGTATAATAGTCACTCCACAAGTGTAAATGTTTATGGGATGTGAGGCACAAGGACCGGGATTCAAGTTTTCAAAATAAAACTTCAAATACATACACACTTGATTAGATTAAAGTAAAAATTCTATCTTGTATCAAAAAAAATTTGGGTCCAATTAATATGATAATAAATTGTTATCACGTTAACTTATAAGCTTTTATAATAAAATTGAAAAAAAAATTATAAGTATTTTTCTTACAAAATTTTATAATTTTGTGTTTAAAAGTTGGTAAAACATGGTTCTGTATAAAAGTCACACGGAATTTGGTGGAAGCAAGGGTAGCAGTAGATAATAATTGCATTGGCTTTTATTGGGACTGGTGTCTGAAACTGAAACCACATATTAATATCCAAGTCCACATCACTACCTTAAAAGCACTAGAAAAAGTATTATTACAATAGATTCAATACTATAATTGAGATTGTAAAGTTGTACATTATTTGACAGAGATCCAATCAATTTCCTCCCAAGTGAAGGGTAGGCAGAGTAATATGATCAAATTTTGTGTATTAAATTTGAATGCCCACCAAGGAAACCAAAGCACAGTTCATGCCCTCAACGCCATTAGTTTCTTTTTTATTCTTTTTGGGGTCTCCAGCAGCATTAGTTTCTGGTTTTTCCTACCATCCACTAAGGAATTTGGCAGTGCACTATAAATAGCATTTACGTGATCCACACCTATAGTTAGGCCTTTCAAAAAATAATCAATTTTCTGTTTCTTAAGAGCATTCTTATCAACACTCTCAAATGCTATAAATACTAAACTTTAGCATCAAAAGATCAAAAAGCATACTTTATCAAAGCTTTTAAATCCTATTCATTTTGCAATTCAGCTAAGTGAGCTGCTAGAGATAGCAGCCCACTGTAACAAGATTGTAAAAAAAAATTATTTGTTTAATAAAGAGAGAGACAGAAGAGAGAGAGAGAGGAAAAACAAGAAATGAATAAAAAATAATAAATTACGAATATTTAAATAGAGTGTTAAAAAGTAAAAATTTTAATGAAAAAAATATTGTAAAATGATATATTATATATTATAAAATTAAATTTTAAAATAATAAATACTTAATTTTTTTGGAAGTGTAGACTGGAATGGTGTTGAGGAACTGAAATTTGACGAAGCTCGTGGCAGAGAAATGAATTTTATATTAAAGCCCAAAGTTCAAGAGGTTGACAGTGGTGTGTAAATGATACACAACTCATACCTACCTCAACTCGTTTATGTGTGCCCATGCAATATTGAGTGGCTCAGTTTCAGAGCATGATATGTTTACAATAAAGCTAAAAACACAGCAAGATTTCGTAACAATTTTATAACATTCCTAAATTAGCCTGCGCTGAATGCTTATCAGTACGCCCATTATAACACACTTGGTTTTTCTAAAAAGTAAATAAAATATGAGATAGTGTGCTAATTTGAGAATATTGTGAACTTATGTTATGAACTTTTTGTTTAATAATTAGTTGTAAAAGATTTAACTGAAAAGAGGGTCAATAAATTTAATGAGTTTTAATGTAAAGCGAACGGAATTTGAATAAATAGACTAAGTAATTGTTAGAATAATGATTAAATTATTAAAATTTTAATAATTTTTAATAATCTAATAAGAATTTTTGGTCCATGACCGTGCTCCTTATTTCTTTCAATCTGTTGCTAGGTAAGCCATAAAAAGAGGAGAGGATTTGGGGAAAAAAAAAAAAATATATATATATATATATATATATTAAAGAAAACATAAAAGAAACCTGATGTATCCGGAGGAAGAGACTTTAGTACAATAAATCTAAAGGAGATGACTTGGTGGAAGAAGTACTGGAGAAAGATCTGATATTTGAAACTAAAATCATCAATTGCGGGCCAGTGAGGAAAAACACAAAAACCAAGGCAAGGAGACAACACGTTATCTTTTGACACCCGTTTGTTAAGTTAACTTTAGTGGACACGTGGCTTAAATTTAAAAGGAGAACCTAAGGAATTGTACTTAAGATATGGTACCTAAGTTTTGCCCATTATTAATTTACTCATTTTCAATAACTTAAAATTTTGGATCACTGGAAGTTTATCATAGTATTCCTTTTTTAATTTTTCTTTTTTATAGAGTCTTTTATCATAGTATTCCAATAAGTGATTTTAAGTTTAAACCATGTTGTTTCTCAAAAGAAAATTTAAACTATGTCTCCACTATATTTCTTAGTCTCACTTGAAAATTTCAAAATTATACGTAGTTAAGACTCATTAACATTTGATGATTAGTAGTAATTTATCAAAAATTTTGAATAATAAACATAACTCAAGAGTATATGATATGAGAAGTGCTACATTCACAATATTTTCACAACAAATCATAGGTGGTTAGTTATTATTGGTTATAATTTAAATTTATCACTAAAATTACTTTTTTGCTCCACCAATAACAACTTGTAACAACTTGCCACTCAGAATTTGTTTTGAAAATGTTGTGGATATAGCATTTTTCATATGATATCTACTGTATTCCTTAGCTGAGTTTTGCTTCTGGTCTTATTTAAGTATATATGTTCATGCTTCAAATTGTTCGATACCTCTGAAAGAAGCCAAGGTTTGGTTCCATGGCTAGTCATACTAATGGACCTAGAATTTTAATCTAGAGGGGGCCGAAGTATAAAGAAGAAAAAAAAAAAAAAAAAACCTTCAAATAAGCATCCATATAGTATTAAAAATTTATAAATACTCAAAATCGTTGTTTCTAAATACATTAAGATGCAATCACTTACCAACAAATAAAAAAACAAAAACAAAATAAGTTTTATTTTAATACGAGACTGGCTAGGATTTTTGTTGTTGTTGAAGTTAGAGCATTCACAATAGTAGTGCTAAAAATTTTAGTTTATAGCACTTCAAAAAAAACTACTTTATCTATTTTATCACCTTATTTTACAATACACCAAATATCAAATGTTTTTTTTTTTACACTTCATTTAAAATAATATAAACAACTCATTAAAATAATAAAGGAAGCGAGAAAATTTGAGTTTTTTAATTGAAAGAAGAGATATAATCTTAATAAAATATTTTGTTTTATTTTTAACAACTTACTATTGTCAACTGGTATTTATACCAGTTTACTATAGTTGCAAAAAATTTAGCTTTAGCTTCTCCAATGACACTTGATTTTTTGGTTCTTTGTTGGTAAAATATATACATATATATATATATATTTTTTTTTTTGCTAAAATGCAATCATCATTGTTAATGCTATTTGAGTGATGCTAGTTAGACTTATAGAGAGAAAGTGGCCTAGGATTTTGAAAGGAGCTTAACTACAAAAATAAAATTTGGACCCAGGGGGGCCGGGCCCCTTGGGCCCCATCTGGGTCCGTCGACTCTCAAACACGTTGTACTCGGGGCAAATTGCTCGTGAGCAACACACTTCATTTGCAGCACTATAAAGTCTTTCAAGTGCTTGCAACACATGACCAATGGATTATGGAACACTTTCATTGAAGCTAGAGACCATGAAACACATGTCCAAAGTAGTTGTTCAAGTTCTCTATTTTCATCAATGCTATTAGAACTCCATTTCTGGTCAGTGCAAATGGTGTGATTCTCAAGACTGAGGACAAAGTAGCTGTTCAAGTTCTCTAGCGTTTACCCATTCTACCTAGAATGATGAGAAAGCCATGGAATTAAGCAAGATAATAACTCCAGATCATGTCCTTGAAATTATCTTCTTAATTTCAAAGAGTTTCTTAAGAATCAATAAGCAAGAAAAACTAGTCCCGTACTAAGTGAGAATTCCCAATATTTTATCATTAATATTTTTCAAGATTTCCAATCCTTATAAGAATTGTTGTCATTCTCAAGTGTCAGGGAAAAGTAGCTTTTCAAGTTTTCTAGCATTTAATCATTTATCCTTCTAACGAGAAACAATTATGTCCAAGTACAGAATAAAATTTCACAAACTTTTTTTTCACAATTGTGAAGTAACTTGTTGTAATTGATATACAATAAAAACAATGTCAATGATAAGTTCATGTGAAAATAATGTTTCACCATTCACAATTTACTAAAATATTATGAAATTTTTTGTGTTTCTAGGTTTTCTCATCATGGAAATATCCATACCCCAGCACCCACAGCCCATAATGAAGGTTGTAGTGGCAGCTACTTCATTCTTTTCTCAGGAGGCTAGATGCTTGTGAGGCCTAAAAATCTTACAAGATATAGCAAGGTTGTGGGCTAAAATTAAAGAGAAATTCCAATTAAATATCCACCCCAACCGCAGCTTTATTATTTTTGAAAGACAGATATCACCTTCCCCTGGTAAAATGTTTTACATGGTTGGTTCCTGTTAAAAAAAAAAGCCCACAGGTACAGCACTCACCACAAGCCAAAGTAAGTCCATGTGTGTCGCAATGTTACTGTTAGTGGACTCTCAGTCACATGTGTCTCAAAATATTTATGCTTGTGCTTCCTGTCCTTTCTGGTATGCCAGAAGACTTTACAAGATCCACTAAAATTTTAACTATATTATAGTTTTTGCAGAATAAATAGTATTTTAATACTCGAGCATAGAGCAAGCTTTTTGTTAATGTACAATCTGGAGCTCCATGAATCCAGATTTTCTTTTTGATAAATCGTTAGTTACAACTTACAACAAAGAGGAAGGATTTGAACTTTAGACATTTCCATTAGAAATACCATGAGGTGTTAGTTGAGATATAAAACTCTTGACGAATCTAGAATTTTATGATTGGAGAGTCAAAACGTGATACAAAAACTTTTTACCATTTAAAATTAAGTACTAAAATTCACAATTAATTTAATACATAATGAATAAAAGTAACATATGTAATATTATCCAAATAAATATAAAATAATTATTTTTAATACTTTTAGTTCAATCATCTACCAAAGTGGAATTCATCATTTTAAATTTCACAGCAATTTTTCTTTCAGAGTTGCAGTAGGAATTGAAATAATAAATATAGGCATCCACCTTATAAACAAGTTGGTAGGTTATTGGTATGATTAAGAAATTTTTGACAAAATTTTGAAGTCAGGATGTTGAATTACATTATAATCATAATGGTGAAGTTCAAATTTCAATAGTTGTTTTTTATTTTTTATTTTTTATCAATGAAATCTTGCAGAAAACATGTATATTAACAAACAAAGGTGAGATGTGGATGATTTCTCCTCGATTCCTCTTGATGGCAACTAACTTTAGGGTTTTCCTAAAGCTCATGATTATCAAAATGAATTCTTAAAAGTGGCTTCAAGGTGTTGGTTAAGAGACTAAACTCAGGATTAAATAACTACTAGACCAACCACTTGAGTTTTAGAGAAAAAACAAAAAAGACAATGAGGTTTATTTAGAAATAAATTCAACATATTATCACATCAATTATTTTCAATCTTGTTTTCTTGAACAAAATTGATTTTAAGAATACAGGAATATTGGAACAATGTGATAACTTGATGAGTAAAAAATCCATGATGAATATTTGAAATTGAAAGATCAACATTCAATAGTAGCTAGTCCATTTATCTGCAATTCTGCATGATTACACTGACAGAGAAAAGTTAAGTCAAAGGAGGCAAAGAGCAAGAAACAGAGTCGCACATGCTTGCTTGTATTAATTAATAGTGTGCACAAAGACCAGGAATCAGATGCCACATCACCATGCAGTTGATGCAACTCTTTTCTTTATGAAAAGTGAGAGCATGACAAGATGTCATTGATGAACGTGTAATGCTTCAACCTCCATGAGTCACATAAAGTGGACACAGAGAGAAGGAGCCAGGACAACTCTTTTCTTCTGAGCTTCAAAAACATAGATAGAGATTCTCCACTACAGTTGTGGAAAGGTCTTGGATATACTTTCAATTACCCCACCATATGAGGACCATAGACTACACTTTGCAATTCTCCTGTTGATGTAACAAAATATGCTTCTAAATATTTTGGACATATAAATGAAATGAGAAGACAACTTTTTTCATAACTGCTTTTTGATTATTCATTAGTTGGGAGAAAGGGGATTTGAATCATCGATGACTATGTTGAAAACACCTGGAGGTGTCAACCAATGGAGCTACAAGGCTCTTGGCAACCTTTTTCATAACTGCTAACTAGCTATGATTAGTGCATAATAAAAGTGGTGTCACTAGCTAAGTCTATGTGAAAATGTCCTAACTCCAATCACAAGGGGCTGGACTAAGTTGATTCCTGACTCTTTTTTCCTCTCAAAGTAGGTCTCTTTTTTACTCTCAAAGTAGGTTGTCAGTGAAGTTTACTAATCAATAAAAGTGCCTCGTTCTATCCATTTGGGGTTGATAATATCTCCACCACCTCTACTCAATTGGCTTCCTGTTTGTTATTATCTAGTCCACAATGCATAAGAAATGCAAGCCTACCACATTTCTGCTTAAAAGTAAAGCCAATATCCTCCACAACAACCGCTTATAGATTCCACTAATTTGGAGTCTTTTAAGTCATTTTCCTCCATATAACACCATTCGGGGTCACATGATTCATCCCAACTTGATCGTTCCACCATCACTTTAAAGTGATAATCCCTTCCTTTATCTTCCTTTTCCAACTCTTCTATTCTCCCTGCAACTGACTTTAACCTCTCTTTTCTTTTTTCTTTTTTCCCTTTTTTTTTTTTTTTATTGATGTTGCTATCAATGGCACTTTCTGATTAATTATCTTGAGCATAAAGCAAGTAAAAGTAGCCCACTTGGAACAAAAAAGAGATAGAATTAACCAAACAATAGGAAATAAAATTTTTTGTTAACAATCACCTAGCAGAAAGTTGTGAGTTCAGACATTCAACAATGTTAGAGTAACGGAGAAATGAAGCAGTCATGGAAGATTGATTTTCGACTATTTTTTGCAAATTTTCTTATTCAATAATTGTTTTATGGCATCCCCATGTGAAGTCCAATTGAAACAAAAGTAGGGTGATATTTTAAAGATCAAGGTCTAAGTCATTTAGAGCTGAAATAGTTTTTATTTTGGTTTTATTTTATTAGAGTCAATTTTCTCAGAGATCCTTAGTATTTTAGGCTTTATTCCTTCGAGTCCAAGTTAGAATATCTTTGCTAAGATGCTGTCATTGGAGCATGGAAACAATTGGAATAACTATGGCAGAGACATAACCTATTGGTAAGCAAATTTCATATAGACCTTATAAGAGAATTGAAAATTTTAATGGTTATTTTTATAAAACAGATTTTCTTGATTGGTTACTTGATCTAAAGGATTTATTTGACTATGAGAATATTTGTGATGAGAAAAAAAGTTAAACTTGCTTTGTATAAACTTAAAGAGTATGCCTTACGTTGGTGGGAACGAATACAGACTGATAGAATCCAACAAGGTAAAGACAAAATTCGTTCATGGCTAAGGATGAAAAATATGCTTGCTATCAAATTTTATCCTTTGGATTGTGATAAAATTCTGTCGTATACAAAACAAGATTATTTTTTGCCAAGAAGTTCACACTTGAATTATTTTGGAGAACCATATATTCTACCGTTAAGAGAAGAATTGTTTGTTGAACAACACATTTTTCTTGAAAAAATATAGAAGTTCATGGGGAAGTTCATGAAGATCTTATTATAAAAGAAGAACCTAAAATCAAGATTGTGGAGGAGATTATTGAAGACCCTATTATAGAGAAAAATCTTGAGGTTGAGATAGTAGAGACCATTAAAGAAGAAATTATAGAGATCTCGATAAAGTCAAGTTCGATGATTGCAACGTTCAACCTCCTGTTATTTTTATGGGAGACACTAAAACAAAGTTTATTGATTTTATTGTGGTAGAAAGATTTGATGTGATTATTGACTCTTATTTGGTGAATATTGTTAATTGCATGAAGATCAAAGAAAAAGAAGTACAAGTTGCTCAGTTGATGACTTTCACGTTTGGCAACAAAAAAAGGAAGATGAAGTATTCAAAGTATTTGTTCTCTTAGCATGGAAGATTTCAGATTTAAAAGATGAACTCGAGAACGAGTTTGTTTCTAGTGGAGGGGTTTAATGTAGGACAGAATTTACAATTTAATTTTTGTAATTATTTAAATTTTGGTATATTTATGTAAAAAAACGTTATTGTAGGTTTAGGTTATTTATTTTCTTGTTTTTAGGTGCTTTTAATGTTTTTTAGGTCAAATTTAGTTCCTATTATGGTTAAGTATCAATTAGGGGTTATTTTAGAATATATTTTTTTGTCTGTTAAGTTTTACGGAGCCCTTAAATAGAGTATCTTAGTCTATACACGTTTTTTGAACAATTATTCAATCAATAAAATTCAGATTTTTGTCTTTCTATTCTCTAGTGGATTCTAGACCTTTTCTCCTTGTAGATTCAAGGAACCCTCGTGGATTCGAAGTTATTTTTAGAAGCAAACGTGTTTTGTTTCTTGTTGTTTTCTAGAAGTAGACGTGTTCTGCTTCTTGACGCTTCCGCATCCCACATCACTTGTCCTCTTTCTCGTGGTTTTGTTCACGGGCACTATTTGCACAGCCCTTGAACACCATAAAATCCTCTCTTTTCCTTATTCCTTACAACCCGAAATCAAGACCTTCTTTTACCTATCAAAACCCTAAAACCCTGAGTATGCTTTCTTCTACCAAATAGCCATTTAAAAACTGATTAAAACCTAGAAAATTTTGAATCCTAACCCTTTCTTCTACAATTCTAAACCATAGACCCACAATTTCTCCTAACTCTACAAATTCCCCCAATTTGTCCTACGTGAGAAAATGCTCTTCTCGTGGGTCTCATTATAGATACTAAACTGCCTCCTGACTTCGCAGCCCTCAACATGGCATGCTTCACTAATGGGTTCACTACAAGTACAACTTTATAAGAAAAGAGTTCTGAAATTGAGCAGGGTTTCTCATTTTAATTAGAGAAAACTAGATGGGATCTCTTTTGACCCACTTCTTTAGTAAAATGCCAAAGAGTCAAAGACACTGATGTTATCACTACTTTGCCTATTTGGAGGGCAATAGATTTTGTAGCAGAAGTTATGCAATCAACTGAAAATAATAAACCATCCTCCTATACATACATTATTAAAAATTGAACACAAGATCGCGGCACCATGTTATCAACCACTTGGTCTAGAACAGCCCACACCAAATTGAGGCACTTAATTCCACTAGAAAGAATATGATAACATACAATAGTTACATCTCAGAGTATTTATATTGGAACAAGGTAAACATACATTTTCAAAAGAAAAGTGAAGAAAGAGATGTATAAGAGAAAAAGAACAAAATCTCAAAAACCTTTGGAAAGCATTGCTTATTGAACAGCATAAGTCGCTTTTATATACTCCACGATTTCTGCACTTTCAAACATTTGCACCCCAGTATTTGGATCTTCTAGATAAGGTACCTGCCAACCATTGTTGTAAAACTTATGTCTTCAGTCTGACGCCATGTCATGCTGCAAGCGGAATACTTCTCATAAAGAAGATATGATAGACTCTGAGGAAAGGAACTTAAAAATACCTGAAAGTGTCCAGCTTTCTCATATAATATCTGCCGTTTTGGGCTGCCACGAGCGCAACTAAAAGGAGAAACAGTATGGAAATGCATCGGTCATGATTCAGTATATATAAAACTATGGATGCAAAGGAAAGACACGAAAAAGCAACCCCAATCAATAAAATCCCCATAAAAACTGATGAAAACAATTTCCAACACACAGAAACATAATAAAGTATGAAGATTACCAAACACAACTTAAACTGGGAAGGGCAAAACACTCATGGTAATATTGAAGTTTAAATGATTGACAGTGATGAAAACTTAGTATATATGTAGCAAGCATATAAAATATTAAATGCACATGCATTGCATTGATACTAAAAAAATATGAGAGAATACCATTCTATAAAGTACAAGCCCAATGCTAAGCACATACATACAAGAGTTTGTACTTTGTAGGAGTCTTGAAACAACCATATTATCCTAATCTACAGGGGAAACTGGATACAGTTTAACTTCATAGTAACTTTTGTAACTTTTTTTTTTTTTTAATAGGTAAGAGAAAGATAAAATATTTGAATGTAGCCGAGGGTTCAGAATGGTCCAAAACAAAAGCTTTTGGGCATCCTACGATTCGGCATATAACTCTGCGAAGGAATTTGTATTTGTGTTAGAGAGGCTACAATTACAGAGATCTCCCCCTCTCTGCTGGGACCTTCGCTATATAATACATTTTCAAACTGTTTCATTAGATATGAGTACTAAAATATACACATTCTTGTTTTCATCAAAAGAATTTTGTGTGCATGAGTGGTCTGTGTGTGTGTGTGTGTGTGTGTGAGAGAGAGAGAGAGAGAGGGTAAATATAAACAGTAAAATATGAAATGTTATGAAAAGAAATACAGTATGTTAGATGGCAATGAACAATTTCGAGACTTAGTACATATGTAGCAAACATTAAAAAAAATTGCAAATGAAATGCATTTGATACTAAAAAAAAAAATTGAGAGAATCTCATTCTTGATAGTGTACAAGCACATGTATAAGTTTATAAATTTTCAAAACCACACAGTTTGTACTTTTAGGATGCTTGAAACAACCATATTTTCCCAACCTACAGGGGAAACTGGAAACAGTTTTTTTAATTGGAAATTTTGCAATTATTTCATTAGATATAGGTATTAACATTTACACCTGTTCTTGTTAAGTACAATCATAATTTTCAGACCATTAACTCTAAAAATCGTACCAAATAGCCAACATAATAAAAGACAGCAGGGACATGAATGTGCATAACTGAAAAGGCATCACATCATTTAAAACAACTGAAACAAAGACTCATTTAGGAGGTACCTAACCAAACAGATCACCACAGATGGACCTACCTGCGAAGTAAGTGTGGTAACTCTAACTCTACAAGCACTTCACGTACAAGTTTACAGAAGGGGGAACCCTGTAAGGAAAGAATTAACATTTCAAATTAAATTTTATAAGTAAACAAAATAGCTACACTATATCATCATGTATGGTACAATGAAGTTAAAAAGAATTTCTAAATAAGGCGCCTAAGAAACTGATTTTGAACCCAACTCCAAAATTATCATTCAAAAGTCTACAAACCTCATATGCCCATATTTCAAGTGGTTTAGGTGGCAGTTTTGATGGAATGTAAGAAGACCCCTGCATAATAAATGAGAGATGGTCAAAGCAAGATTTACTAGCTATTACTTGTATAGCTGATAGTTAAACCAAAAATCTTGATAACCTAAGATTCACATAAGATAGAATTAAATTTTATAGAACTTTCACTAGGAGAAATATTGACCTGCCATTGACAGAATATGCACATGAAAAGAGTTTATGGTTATTCCAACTTAAAAAAAAAAAAAAAATTATATATTAAAGACTAACGTGGATGTCAAAAGAGCATCTTCTTAGACATTGGGAAAACAAATTTGAGACTTATGCAAGCAATGAGTTCAAATTCAATTTACCTTCCCCATGCGACCAATCATTGCAAGGCCTGCAGTCAAAGTCTACAAGAGCAAAACAGAAAGCAATGAATAATATATACTTCAGAAAACTCTTCATACAGATTGAGAAGGATTACTATAAAAGAAACATAAGCTAACCGTCAGTAGACCAAGTGACAACATGAGAGGAACATTTCCATCACCTACACAAAAGAAACCAAACAGCATTAATTGTAAACTATTTGTGGTATAGAGCAGAAATAACAAAGTAACAGTTATATTCAATTTCTCATTCAAGAAAAATAGAAGTTTCCAAAGTAAAGAGAAACCAAAAATCAGTTGTGGTAGTACCTAACAAGGCATGGATGGAAAAAGCTCATCTAAAACAGGAAAAGATATCAAATTAAAAAAAAATTTAGAACTTCACAAAAAGGACATTCTCAAGTTTTTCTTATAAAACAGAGATCTCCAAATATTGAGTAGTATGCTTCAAATATATGGTCCTCTTGTTAATATGAAATAACTGAATCAAACAATGAAAAAACAATTGACAATTCAAAATGCACCAATTGAACGCAAGTCAATGTGATTACACACCGTATTTTCCAACCAAATACTTAATTATGTCATCTGATTCGTACATTGCAACTCCCGTGTTTGGATCCACCTGCAACAGGAGAAAGAAGCTTGCAGCTTAGCTCCCACTTGAAGATACTACCCAATCGTAATAAGTTGAACCCAGGACATGATGTCACGGAAGATAGAAAATACAAAAGAAAATCAAGAAATAAAAAATAAAAAACTGTAACATAGATGGTTTGACTAGGAAAAAGTATGGTAAGGATTTCTTACTCACTTCAGTAAAAATAATATAGTGTTTTACCTTATCTTTATTTTAAAAAGCTATTTAATTAATTTTGAGCCAATTATCTATTCAAAGGTGATGTATATTTAGAGACAAGATTAAACATCTATAAAGGAATTTGATTCACAGCCTTTCACATTGGTTTATTTCATCAATCAAATCTCAAATCAATTTCTCTTTATTTTCCTTATTTTTCCTTTCCAAAAACATTGGCAAACCAGAATCGAATTTCATTTGTGACAGTTTCAAAGTCCAGAAATCATACCAGCAATGTTTGATGACTTGGTAAAAAAGAAGTTACGAGAAACTAGACAATGATTAAAATATAAGGGAAGTTTCTTTATCTTTTTTCGTAACTCTCAATCATGTTCCAAAGCCCTATGTCAAGACATTAAAACTTGGGATTTCTCTTGCTTCTAAATTAATTTTCCCATTTAAATTATGAGTATTCTTTCCTTTTGGAAGTGTGGATGAGGAGGGGAACAAATTAATAAACCAAATTAAAAATAAATAAATAAATAAATAATTCTTACCATGTAAGGGAACTGCTGTTTTCCACCCATCTGAGCAACTTTGGGGCGAAAGTTTGGACCATTTTTTGGGCAAGGATAAAACAGAACATCAATATCCAACACTGCAATGATTTCCCTAACCTGTTAGTCCAAACCATTAAAAAAGTCACAGAAAGTAATTTCAGGGAAAAAAAAAAAGGCTCTGATAGAATTATCATTTGGATCTCTTGGTAAAACATATATGATGCTCCTAATGTCCAACATTTCTATGGCCCTTAAACAACATACTCAACTCATGTCCAACCACATTCTTGAGAAGCTGAGCATTTTGTTTTGTTGGTCAGCAGCCATCTAAATAGTGTTCCATCTTTCAGAATATATATATCATTACACTTTCATCCAAAACCATAAGATTTTATTTTAAAAGCTAAACTTATTGCCTATTGCCTGATATCATTCTGTCATCTAAGACATAACACCACCATCCAATAGTTATGTGTGCAATACAGCAGTCATGCACATGAAGTGTGAGGTAGTTTCAAGTGGGATATTATTTCCATCATATACAATTTTAACAAAATTATGCACTACAAAAGGATAAGGAAAATCATTTAATATATCACTAAAAATCAAACAGAAATCCTAGGGTGCTGATATTACCTTCCGACAAAATGGACAGCTTTATATAATCCATGATAATCCATATATGAAGGAGGGGGAAAAAGATGCTGTCAGTCTTTGTTCATCACATGGGCATATAACAAATTACAAGGGGAATAATATAAGAAGATAAAAAGGCCTGGAAAAGAAAGTTAGCATCAAGGTCAATTACTGCCAACGAATTTAGTGGAGAAGAAAATGATACCCTTCAAACTCATATATCTCAATTGGCTTCTCTGGCCGAGGGCCTAATTTCGAAGTCTCTTTTGCCTTGGAATCTGTAACTTGGTCCAAGGACGAAAATCAAGAAGACAGATGGGCAGAGTTATCTCCAGAAAGTTATATCAGCATTAAAATTTCCTTTCAGATTTGTGATATTAACAATCAGAGTATACTTAGTCAGCCACAGCAAATATTGGCATAAAATGGCAGAAACAATTACATAAGGGTTTTCAGAGTAAATCTCAAAAGTGATCTGCAGTTTGATGGTACCAAGTGAACTACAAGTTGCATCATTGTGTTTCTAACTATTACAAGGATTCACAAGCGCCATCGTCCAGTAAATTGTCTACATATTCAATATATAAATACGAAAACAACTTAAACTTTTGGGAGATGTAAAACATCTCAAAATAGTAGAAAACTACCTCTTCTTCTGTAAACGAAACAAGAATACTTAAAAAGATTCAATAATGACATGTATAGCATGAATGTGACAGAAAATTCCCATCAGAAAATTATGTGGAACTTTGTATAGGGTTGACAGAAAACACCACAAACAACACATTATAATTCTTGAATAGTGCCCAATATAAATGTATATAAACTCAGGACGTCATATCATTTTTCTACATTTGGGAGGAACATTCACTTCTACTAGCATTTTAACTACAAGCACACAAATGTAACTAATTATAAGATGACAAAGAAGTAGCCATAGTGAAATTCAAGTTACCGCCAGCATCAAGAGTGTACTGGCCAGGTGGAATCTCATTTTTGGGAACAAAGGACACGGAATACCTGCCATGGTATAAAACCAAAGTAACAAAATTAGGAAATCTATGTAAGTGTCCACAGCTACATTCAAGAGATAATGATGTATGATAAAACACTTTCAACAATGTAGATTTTTATAACATAAATATCTGCAAATGTTAACGTGAGTTGATTTTGAAGCTAGATTTGTATGGTTTTCCAAATAGTATAACAATATTGTCCTGTCTATGCACTTGCTTGTTTCCTCAGAAATGTTATGATCCAATTCTTAATCCTTTCAATTCCTAGTGAATTCTATTTGGTGCCTAATAGTCCCTTCAAATTCCTTCGTGTTCCTTTAAGAAGGTGAATTTAGAACACTAGCATCCTATATAAGGTTCATCAAAAAAATTAACAAACGACAAAGATGTTGCATTTTTTACAGTCAAAGACCCTAGAGGATAGAATTTTTTTTGTAAAGCAAGCACACACAACATAATTTGGCCCATTCAACTCTAAAAAATATATTATGGGAAACAGAAAAAAAGAAGAAGAAAAAAAAAAAAAAAAAGCAAACTGACCCAGAAACGAAAACACCAGTCCCAAGGCGAAAAATCAAGCCAAGAGAAGCGGTGAAGACTTCCCATCTCTTGTCGGGTCTGACCCCGAAGCGCTGCGGCACCGGTGGCTTGAAATCAGGTGGAGGAGCAAAAGTTGCCGATGATGATGGTGAGGAGGAAAGTCCTTGGTCTTTGGTGGAAGTAGTAAGAGGAGGAGAGGTTTCAGAGGAGCTTGTTGATGCTCTAATGGTGGTGGTGATCTTGGGTATTTTCCGAAATGAGAGTGGCCTCAGAAGTGAAATTGGTGGTGAAAGGTTGAGAGCTGTGGCCATGGTTTTTTTTGCTTTGCAGTTTGGCCAAAAAAGAGTGGAGGAGGGAAAAGAGAGCGAATGTATTTTGGTGGTTTGTGTCTGGATATTTTTAACTTGTGTCGTTGGTTGAACAACTTGAACTTAGCATTGCATGTCAGTAGGGGTGTGTGCACTTGGTACTTAGTACTTACTATGATTGGGACATGACCATTCCACACGTGGCCTAATATGTGCCGGAGGTTCCAATTTTTTTTTTTTTGGTTCTACGTCAAACGACACAACTGTTCACAAGACAGTCAGTAATCCAACGAAGGAAAAATAGTAAATTCACGTGAAAGCGATAAATAATCCGTCATAGTTTAACACATAAAATAACTGTAACATAAAAGATAGTTGTGCCGTAAAAACGTAGATTAAGTTTTTATTCAAGGGTATGTTTATGATAGATGGTTGGTGTAGGCTACATCTTTTTTTTTTTTTTTTTTTTTTTTTTTTGTTATCCCTCCTCTCGTCTTATCTTTCATGTCTAAATAGCAAATATATAGTAATGGTTAGGTAACTCTATTGTACAGTTCTTAAATTCTATGAATTTATGGGGATGCACTGTGCACTGACGTGTTTGGATAATAGGATTTGGGTACATAAATTTAGATTTAGATTTAGATTTGGATGATTAAAAACCAAATACATTGTTAGATTGTTTATAAAGGATTAAAGATTTCGATTTGATAAATTCACCGAAAAATTTAAACCATAATATCCTTGAATTTGAAATAACTTCTAAAACCATAGAATTTTAGAAATCCATATATCATACTTGAATATTTATGAATTTGGAATTAAGATATTTCAAATTTATCACTTTCAAATTCAAATCCAAATTTAAGTATCCAAACGCAACTTAAGAGTTTTATAATTCAAGTGGCACCTAATATATATATATATATATATATATAGTTTTATAATTCAAGTGGCACCTAAAATATATATATATATACACACACACACACACACATACATACATACATACATACATATATATAGTCAAAGCTTATAGGATATCCAATTAGATACTCAATTTCGCGCCACGTGTCCCATTTAATTTTTAATTTTGTGCTAAGTTAAATTTTTTTTTTTTATACAAGATAGAAATTATACTCTAATTTAAACTAAGTGTATATGTGAGTGAAGCTCTTTCATGTGCCAAGCAAATTATGGAGTGTAAAAATTGAAGAGTCCAAATCCAATTAGATTCTAAATAAGATTTTAATTGACGTCCAATTTTCCGCTACATGTCCATATAAGTTTTTAATTTTTGTAGCAAATGAATTATTTGGTGCAAAAACAGAAAAATCTAAAACCAATTAAATTTTAAATCATACATACATACATACATACATACATATATATATATATATATAATAACGAGACACCATTACATATTTTAGAAATGTATAGTTTAAAAAAATATAAACTAATAACATGTATAATTTGAATATCTTCTAAAAAAAATACTAATTTAAACCGTATAATTGTGATTATTTTTAATATTTTTAATTGTATCTATGCATATAATGGACTACATACTAGTGTTTCTAATAGAGACATCTATGGTTCAATTCACCGCCCTTCCCAACTGAAAATTATATGTCAAACA
The DNA here is from genome assembly GCA_033629205.1 of Lithocarpus polystachyus. NCBI lineage: Eukaryota > Viridiplantae > Streptophyta > Magnoliopsida > Fagales > Fagaceae > Lithocarpus > Lithocarpus polystachyus. The sequence continues at coordinate 46,157,327 of CM066168.1, forward strand.
CTTTGGGTTAAAACTTCTAAGGAAATCTAATGAATGAGATTTTGTAACACAAAATGAACACGACTGGTGAAAGCAAAACTACAACAGACAAAGAGGCTGAAAGAAAGAACCACAAGAGACAAACTTAGCTCCGTAACCAACCCCATAGAAGTCCTGATCAGTTAGAGACATTACAGGTCTAATGGCCTGTTTGGAAGTTTAGAGAGGGAGGAGAGTAGAGGGGAGTAGAGTAGTGGGGAGGAGAGTAGAGGGAAATAGTTCCCCTCTACATTGTTTGGATGTTTTTAAAATTAGTAAGGAGAAAATGGGTAATTAGCTCTTTAGAAAGGGTAATTTTGTTAATTTAGAAATGATAAATTAGGGAATTCATTTGACCAATAATTTATCTACTCTACTCTCCCTCCAAATCTCTCTAATTTGGAGGAATTAAAAATGAGGAGTTAGAGGTAGTTGAAACCCCTCCAAACCCCTCTCCCTCCTTCCTTAAAAAATTTCCAAACAAGGTAATTGAATTACTCTCCCTCCCTCTACTCTACTCCCCCTCCTTTTTTTAACTCCAAAACAAGCCATAAAAGTCTAACTCAGCCTTTTGGACCAGACATTACCTGTATATGATTTGAAGCTTTGAACAACGTTAGTCACACATTTTTTTTCAGTGTGTACATTTCTGGATACGATATTGAAATGTCATGCATCGTCCTTAGTACTAGTGTGGGGCTGTGCAGGAATGCGATTTTTATATGTTTACATATTATACTTAATGTGCTTGACCTTCCAAATTGAGGGGCTTTGGGATATTTCTATGGACATGTTAGGATGAGTCCACTCGATGTAAATGCTTTTTAGGTGAAGAGAAGAATTCCTTATCTTTTGAATGGTTCTTTTAGTAGGAATTTTTAGTTTTTGAGTAATTTCTTCGCTTAGAATTATTCTAATTTAGGTGATTTGAAGTTCAATAGACTGTTCGTATTAAGTTAATTATGTTTAGTTTTTCCTGTAATTTTCTCCACATGCTTTCCTATGTTTGTTCAATTTAGCTTAATAAGAATTATATGGCAGAAAAATTCATATTGGCCAAATCTTGGTGGAATACAGATGATTCTACATTTCTACTCCACTTATTTCATTTAAGTCACAATTTGGCACATTTTTCATTTTATTTTTTATCTTCATCCCTAACAATTTACTTGGACAGTAAAGTAGTATACCGAAGGAAAGCTTTGTACCTCCAAAAGAAATTATACTAAGATTAAGATATCCTAGCATATAGAGACGATAAAGGAAAATGATGGAAGCTGAAATGAAATTTGGTTGAGAAATAGTAAGAGGAGAGCCCAAAACAAAGAGGCTCAAATAAAAGAACTACAAGGAAATAAACTTGGTTCCAAAACAATCCCTATTGTGAAGTCCTAATCGAAGCCATGAAGGGTTTCTGTCATGAGTGGAGTTGATTGTCTTTTTCGGAGGATCATCTCACTTTTGTGATTATGTTGTGTCCTACTCTATTCCAGACTACCAGCACAGCAGCACGTTGAACATGTAATAATATTTAAGATTATTTTCCTGCATTGTAATTACATTTTAGTTTTTAATTTTAGTTTATACAAAGCTGTATATGAAATCATTGCTGCTTTGTGCAGATGGTAACATTTAAACATGAAAGGAAAAAAAGGGCATTGGAAGATGCAAGTTTGTTTATTTTAACATTCGTGTAAAGCTGTATATGAAATCATTGTTGCTCTATTTTAGAATTTCTCTGTTTGTTATTTCACGGTTTCCTGACAATCCAATGTAATTCGACTGTGGTAACTAAAAATCCTTTGGTGAAGTCTATATGTGCTTAGACTTAATTATAGTGCTTACTTTAAACTGGTCGTTGCTAGGGGTATGCACTTCTGTAGATTTTACTTATTTCTCATCTCAAGATCCCAATTCCACTCACATTCACATAACACTAATATTAGGTTTTTCTAGCATTCAGCTATTAAAACAACCATGCTCATACAAGATTCATGTTTAGTTGAGGAGCAATGCAACTAAAATAACACCAAACCCAAACACATGATCTTAACAAAATTCCAGCATCTGAAAACTGTTACTTGTGTCATGATGCATAATGGAATAGAAAGAAGGATATTTCACTATATACACATATCAAAAGCATCAAATCAATTATGTAAGATATTACATTATGGAACATGAATGGCCTGGAAATCCAAAAAGTTGTTTTTGTTTATTTTACAGAAAGTGTGTTAATTTACTATACCTCAAGATTCTAAAATTGCTATGTTGCTATTTTTCTTTCTTTTCTACTTCCAGAGCAATCTCATTGCGGCGTTGGAATGGAAGTGTGAATGGTGGATTATACTGCAACCATATATACAGAAAGTCATTGACACAAACAAAGTGTCCAGAAATCAATGTTTACAGAGACCTTTGGTATTTAACATTTCACTAGGGATCTCACCTGTGCAATTTCCACTGAACCACCCTCTTTAATCTGAAACTGTGCATCATTTTTCAGAGCTTCTCGTAACTTTGATTCCCGTTGTTTAACTTCTTCATCAGTAACAAATCCTAATAGAAATTAAAAAGGGACAAATATTATAAATATATCATATCAACTTTGATAATGAATAATATGCTACTCTGTTTCTGAAATAATTACACTACTATATTAGCTCACAATTTAAACAGAACTTACTACAACTACGATCCAATTCTTTATGAGGCTTGAATTAGGTGGAGTTGCATCACGTGCAGGACTCCAGTTGGCTCACATAGAATTATTCTCCATGGTCAGTTTACAAGTAATCAAGATTGACTTGTATTTGGATTGCACCCCCTGAAAAGGAGGTAAAAGGGGGTTTTGGGTGTTTGCCACAGCAACAATCTAGCCAACTTTGGCTATATCTTGAAATATGATTCTGCTTTGGTTTTGAATTGTATACCAACCTCCTTGCATCACAAGCCAAGTTTGGGGTTATATATATACATAGCTTTTAGTTTTTTCCTCATACCATAGCCTTGTGAATTTAGAGAGATAGAAAGCTTTGGGCTTATTTGGGGTTTAGATTTTGTGAGAGTCTATGCTACATTTGTGATCTTCCCATTTTTTAGCGAAACAGTGAAACTTTCAACTCAATTTTGTTCTTAGACATAGGCTTAAGGCAGAACAACATAAATCTTTGTGTTCCATGCGTGATTATTTTAATCTTTTTTTTTTCTTTTTCTTTTTTTTGTGTTGCAAAACCCACTATAATTGACTACACTCACAACAAATTGGCTGCAGAGTTTACACTATCTCAACCCAATCACTAATGCATACCTCAAAATGCATAGAAACTTACATACAATCAGGTGTACTTAACGACATGCTCTCAAGTCTGATCAAATGTTCTAATGTTGGAAAGCCTTGGTAACAAATAACATCCAATATTTAATAACTAGGAATGATGGTACATTTAAAAGATTCTCAACCCACTTTATATATCCACATAGCTCAGGGGTTATCAGATAAAGGGAAGGACAGACCTGAAAAGGCAACAACTGCAATAATTTTCCTTGGCACCTCTCTGATTGTCACAGACGAATCTTTAGGCAGCGGAAGATTGGCACCATACTTTGAGGGCATGACAAAAGACATCTGCCACTTATCTTGATCTTTCAGCTAAAACATTTGCAATAATATCAGATCATTATAAAAAATAAGATATACCAAATGCAAAATATTGAAAAAGACTACAAATTAGGATTTTATAATAATTGACATCTTTCAACTGTACTTAGGACAAAATTGCAAAACAAGAAGCAAAAAAAAATGAAACCCAACATTTAGACCAAGCTAAAAGACCTCCTTGGCTTTTGGCTAAAAACGACCAAACCATACAATTAAGGACCAATATGTGAAACTGGGACCTTATAGTTGTTCATCAAATGAAAGAACTAGATAGATTATTAGAGTCCAAGGCAATCTTTGATATTTGAAAGTAATAATGTCCTGATCAAAAATCCATTAAAAAAGAAAAAGTTTCAGCTTATAGACTGTAATTTTCAGCTGGTCCAAGGTAATGCCAAACTAAAATATAATCATTTTAGACGGGTCAAGTTATGACCATATGACACGATTGATTTTTTTTTTTTTTTTAAAGAGCATACACTGAGAGAAATGTAAAAGAAAAGTAACATAGGCACCACAAGTGCCATTTAAAACATACAAGAACATATCAAAAATCCATATCATTAGAAACTACAAAAAATTATTAAACACATGAATTATGATGCATGTAAAAAATATCACACCCTCTTTGTTATCACAGGAGTCGTCATTTCCATTTTCTCTCCATCTGATTGGGTCTTACGCGTAAAAACAGGTGTGGTCATCTCCATTGTCTCCTTTGTTGTATTCTACAAACAGCAAAGGCACCAGATTAAGCAAAGTAAAAAAGATAAGTACATTACAAGAAAGTATGACAGCAATTCATTACAAAATTTCAAGACTACCTTACCAAACAGGTACTCAGCTAATACATTAAAGGATTGAGATGCTCCATTGAAGTCAAATCCAGTCCTCCCAGGCATTGTTGTCTCCGCTACAAAGTACGGCTGTTTCCACAATCACAACCCCAATTTAGATATTATCATAACCAGTGTACAAAACTTAGACTTTTGTGGGGTCTAGGAGAGGTTACGGTAAGTAGCTTTACCTCCAATTTTATTGGAGAGACTGATTCCCGGACTCACACCCACGACTTATCACTTTTGGTGAATGACACTTGCCATCTCACCAAAGCCTAACCTCTCAATTTAGACATTATTCGTGTAAATATTGTAATCATTCTTTTCATAGTTATCTTATAATTTTATAATCCATTGTTGCTATTGCGTTTATGAACATGACCATCAATTATTCGTATTTATCATAACATTCCCAAATCCAAATCATAATAACCATCAGTCTACGAGGCAGAGTAAAAAACATACTGTAGTAGCAAATTCATACCTCAACTTCCCTTATCTCATAAAGATCTCCCCTACTCAAAACCTTGAAGTTCACCGTCTCTAGGTCCGGAACTACATCAAAAACCCAAAAGACAACACAAAATCCCATAATTCCATAACAGATAGACAACACAAGATGCATTTAACACTATTAAATCGTGTTTGTTTATTCCTTTTCAAAAAAAATAAAACCATGGACAAATACCAAGAAAAGCATACACAACCACTTTAAATCTATACATGTGCCCGTGAATCATTGATCTGTAATCATGGGACACTAGTTAACAAGAACCATTGAATTTAAACCTTTCGTTATCGAGTAGAACTAGCATAAATTTCACTATACAGATCTCACCAATCAGGCAATCACATTCATTGTCATGTCAATTTGTAACGTTTTATAGTAAAATTGACCCAAAGCTTTAACATTTTCCACTTTTAAAACACAAACCAAAAAAAGTAATTAAGAAACTTCCTTATTATTATGCGATTAATGTGATACCAATCTGCTCTAGTAAAATTGGCACTAGCTTTAGCATTTTCCCACAAGTAACGATGTTTAATATAGATTTTTCAAAAAAAAAAAAAAACAACTAACTGTCCACAAATATGAAAATAAGGACACGGACATCATCAAATCAAGTTGTGCAACAACTGTATTATACCTGCCATTAAAGCCTCCTCGAGTGTTCGACTCTCGAACCTCTTCGGGAACACGTATTTGACAACCTCGGTAGCTGTATCCACTAAAACTGCACGAAAAGAAGACAACGTCAAAATTCGAATAGCAAAAGCGTAGATTGTGAAAAGAGTAAAAAAGGAATTGGTATTGGACATTTACGTCGCTGGGAGAGAGAGGAGGCTTGGGAAGCGAGAGCGAAGACTAGAGAGATTCGGGCTTCCAAGGCGGACATGGTTCTTCGCCGCTGTGTCGGTGTGGTGGAGTTGGTGGTGATGATCGAGAGTGATCTTTTAGGGTTTCTTGGAGTGGAAGTTGAGATTCTGAGCTGAGGTAGAGTGAGAAGTGAAGGCTTGCACAGAAGCATCTTCTTGTTTGTGTGCGTGTGTGTTTTGAATTTCTGTTGCAGAGAGAAGTGAGAATTTGAGGAGGGTCACTCGTAAAAGAAGTGGTGGTTAACATTTTCATTTTTTTTATCCCGGCAATTCTGAAAAATAAATAATAATAAAAAAAATACTATGATTATTGTATATTTTTTTTCTAAATAAAAAATGGGTTTTTTGTGTGAGCTCATCGACTACACGCCCTGTGTACTACATAGGCCTTATTAAGATTATCGCTCAAACTGCCTCTTTTAGAGTGCCAGAACATAGACTCCTATTATCAAGCTACATCTCCGTACAGTAATTATTAAATACTTTTGCTATAATGACCTATTTTGCATTTTCTTCTCCCTGAATTCTTTATTTATTTATAAATAATTATCTTATGAGCCTATTTTATGGAGCAAGCCTAGTGTGTGACACTGAGTGGAATGCATGGGGTAGGTTATCGCTCAAACTGCTTCTTTTAGAGTGCCAGAACATAGACTCCTATTATCAAGTCACATCTCCGTACAGTAATTATTAAATACTTTTGCTATAATGACCTATTTTGCATTTTCTTCCCCCCTGAATTCTTTATTTATTTTTAAATAATTATCTTATGAGCCTATTTTATGGAGCAAGCCTAGTGTGTGACACTGAGTGGAATGCATGGGGTAGGTTCACCAGATACCACCTTCTTTTTTTTTTTTTTTTTTGGTAAATTTAATTTTCTAAAATCTTGCCAAATTATGATTATCATTTTTACTACTTGTTTATAGGGTCAAATCAATACATTCTAAAAAAAAATATTTAAATATCAATCTCATTAATCTCATGAATATCATACCAAATCGCATCAATCAAATAGCTCAAGAAATCTTTTCAAGAAATGTTAATACCAAATCCCATGAATCGAACTGCTCAAGAACTCTTTTCAAGAAATGTTAAGATAGCATGGGCCATGGAGCATAATTGAAATAGTGTCTACAATAAGTTAATGCAAAAAGTGATACCAATTATAATTTGGCATCCTAACACGTGAAAAACGTTGTATTGCTTAATTTTTGGATTTGAGATTAACTGAAAGTTCTAGTAAGCTAACGCAGTAACACACACATTCTATGCTTGGATTTTCCATTGTTTTTTGGTGGGTTGAATGAATTTAATCAAATTAATGAACAGCCATAAATGCGTTGGAAACCACAAGTGGGTTGTTGCGAAAATAAGAGGGAATTAGAATTTAACACTTCAGATTCTCAACCAAAAAAAAAAAAAGGCCGTGTAAGTGAAAATGGTGCTGGCCTTTGATGTGTGTATGGACATTGTCTCTTGGTAGGCTTCTGATGTATGATTCTAGATTTCACCTGTTGGTAGGCTCCTGATGTATGTTGGACATTGCCTCTTGGTAGGCTTAGATGTATGCTTGCCAGTCAATTTAGCATTTATGAGCCGGCTGCACCACTGCTGTTATGCATCATTTCATTCGCTTCGCCCCATAGTGGGCCCTGATACACGATTTTGCCTGTTGGTTGGCCTCGGATGTGCGTATGAACATTGCCACTTGGTAAGCCTTACATGTAAGGAGTAAAACCAAGAGTGGAAACTTAGCAAGTGACAAATCAATTCTTAATTTATTTCAATAGTTTTTCTAGTTTTTCCTATTTTTTCTCATTAATCTTCTAAATTTCCAGTTCCCAACATCAATTCTACAAGTCCAAGAGGTTGGGAATCTCCTTCAAATTTTTAATATTTGATAAGTTAGAGCATCCATAGCAGTGGAGCTAAAAATTTAGCTTTTTAGCTCCACTAAAAGTTACTTTATCTATTTTACCTACACACATGCTGCAGCAGTAAATCTATTTTAGCTTTCAATACAATAAAATAATATAAACATCACAATAAAATAATATATCTACTACAATAAAATAATATCTCCATTACAATAAACAACAATCACAACCACCTGCTACCGTCACCGCTACCGCAGCCGTCGCCATTGCCACCGCTGCCAACGCCATTGCCGCCACCGCCGCCGCCACATGATAGCAAATAATCGTCTAGTGTTAACAAGTGATTTTTTTAACTCCAAGTTATACTTATACATTTTCTTTTATACTAAAACAATTTCTCAATCATCATGATAGCATTTTATCGTCTTAATTGTTCAGATGCAATCTTGGAATAATGTGAACTATGAAATGGATGAACTTTATAAGAAAACATATAAAATAGAACATATATTATAACAAGAACAATGTAGTCCATAGATTACTCACATACATAACTCAAACCAAATTACAATAAAACTCACACACTCGCACAAGTTCTTATGACTTATGCTTCTCAACATACAAAAAAGAAAGTTCCTACGACTCACCTTGCAATTGTCATAAATGTTCAATAAGGTCCGACTGGAGTTGAAAATGAATTTCTCGGTCTCTAATGCATCTATACCTCTCTACATAACTCTGTGTCTCTACGTGACTCCATAAAATTAGAAAGAAAAAATATAAACTTCCCTACACACAAAAAAGTCCCAAACTAACATTTATATCAAAACTTAAAATACTTAGAATTATAACTGTAGGGGTCAAAGGCCCAATTTGAAATGCTGGGCCATGGGCCTGTCCGAGGAGATACGTCTGCCCGAGGACAGTAAATTACGAAGAAGGTACATAGCTTAACCCCTCGTTAAGGTATAGCTAGTACGAGGGCGAAGAAGAGTGGTCCGAGAAGTGTTACCTCTTCGGATGATCAGAGGGGCAGCCAAGATGAACGCTCTAGCATTTATCCAGATATTTCAGGGGACTCTTCTGGTATATGTAAGCAAATAAGACAGGTGAAAGTAATGAGATATTATGTAAAAAGCTGCTGCCACCGCATTTATTATCCTGCAGCTAACCCAATGGCCGCATTAATGAGGAAGGGATGTCTGGAACAGTGACTCTCAACCTTTACAGCTGCCATGTAAAGACTTTAAGGAAAGGCTGATAGGACAAGTATCAGGAAAAATGACCTAACTGGCACGTGAGAGGAACTGGTTTATAAATAAAGGAGGAGGCAAGGAAGGAAGGGCATTGAACAATCGAGGGAGGAAAAGTGGAGACAATTAAAAGAGAAAGAGAGAGACTAAGTTGTAAACATTAAAAATCACTGTAATACACTCCTCCTCGGATCAAGCTGAGGACAGTTTTATAATCTAATGGCACCCCTCTATTTCTGTTGATTTGCTCTTACCTTATCTAGATCATTGTTAGTTCCACTCTAAGCTCAGTTTCTCTGGCCCACTCTCTACAAATTCATTGCAAGAATTTTGGTTTCGTCTTGGGCCTAGGTCCATCTCACTTGGAGCCCAATCCATTAGAATTGTGTCCTTACAATTGGCGCCGTCTGTGGGAAGAATACTAGGGCGTTGGTACGTAACCATGGCTGGATCAAGTCCTAACAGAGCGGAGTCTGATAATTCTCAACAACTCGATCACTTCTTACACCTTGAACGAGAGAGGGATCGTGAAGGAAGTGTGCATACCACACATACTGGAAAGAGTCGACGTCGAAATGAGGGAAACGAGTCTCATAGAGACACTACGAGGAACATGCAACGTGAGATTAATTATCTAAAGGAAAAGCTGCGACTTGCAAGAAGAAGGCACAGTCCATCCATCTCTGACATTTCTTCTAACGATGATGACGATGATGATTACAGGCATCGGTCACAGACACCCCCCAGCGAATCTTTTTCCCATGAAGGTGAACGCTATCATAACCGCAGAGGTAGATACTCATCCTCTCGAGGCTTGGGGAATGACGCAATGAATAGGGCTCTCAACCAGATTTCCAAGTCACCCTTCATGCTCAAGATTGAAGGGGGAAAGCTTTCTCGACGGTTTACTCAGCCCACTTTCACTATGTACAATGGTCAAACAGATCCTGTGGAATATGTCAGCCACTTCAACCAGAGGATGGCTATCTATTCACAAAATGAAACTCTTATGTGCAAGGTGTTCCCATCCAGTTTGGGACCGATGGCAATGAGATGGTTCGATGGCCTTGCATCAAACTCTATTGGATCTTTTCGAGAACTCACTAAAGCTTTTTGCTCTCGGTTTATTACAAATAGTAGAGTCCCTCGGCCATTAGATTCTTTGTTGTCCATGTCTATGCGAGAAGGAGAGATATTGAAAACGTATTAAGACAGGTACTGGGAGATGTTTAATGAGATTGAAGGAAATTTTGATGATGTGGCTATAAGAACCTTCAAGGTCGGCTTGCCAGCCTAGCACGATCTGAGGAAATCGCTGACCAAGAAGCCCGTGAGAAGCGTGCGTCGACGAATGGACCGTATTGATGAGTATAAGCAAGTTGAGGAGGATCAGTTGTTAGGGAAAGGAAAAGCTAAGGTTATCCCTCAAGAGAGGAGGGATTTCAGGTCGGACCGGTACAGCAACAGTAAGCCGCGAAGGGACTATAGTGTGCAGTCGGGGTCCATTGCATCACAGGCAGTCAATGCCGTCTTCTGAGAACCAATACACCAAATTTTGGAGAAAATCCAGAATGAACCATATTTCAAATGGCCAAATAAGATGGGAGGGGATCCTACGTAGCGTAATCAGAGCCTTCACTGCCAATATCATCAAGAATGAGGCCATACTACGAAAGACTGCAGAAATCTAAGGAGTCATCTGGAACAACTTGTTAGGGAAGAGAGGTTACAGAAGTTTGTGCATCGGCCCAATGGTCAGGGGGACCACATCAGGCCTGGGGCTTCAGGGACTGCTTCTTCAAGGCCCCCGTTGGGCACAATCAACGTCATCTTTGTAGCACCCGAGAGGATTAGATCCCGCCCTTCCAGAGTGATGTCCGTTTCTAGGGCGACTGCTGAGTACACGAGCCAGGATTCAAAAAAGGCCAAGGTAGAGGCCTGACCATGCCTAAGCTTCTCGGATGAGGATATGAGAGGGACCATACAGCCACATGATGATGCCCTGTAATCACCCTTAGAATAGGCAGATATAACGTTATGAGGGTGATGGTCGATCAAGGAAGCGGGGCCGAGATCATGTATCCGAATCTGTATAAAGGGTTAGGCTTAAAACCCGAAGACCTCACAGCATATGACTCGCCCCTGGTTAGCTTTGATGGGAAAACTGTCATCCCTAAAGGTCAGATCAGATTGCCGTACAAGCAAGGTCCGAGGTGGTTGAGGTGGATTTCATCGTGGTGGATGCATATTCTCCCTACACAGCCATTGTGGCTAGACCCTGGCTTCATGCCTTGGGGGCTATTTCTTTAACCTTACATCTAAAGATTAAATTTCCGTCTGGAGGACCAGTTGAGGAAGTTGTAGAAAGCCAGTCTGTAGCTAGGCAGTGCCTTATAGCTACCATTATGCACCAGCCAGCTGTCAAGCCTACAACCTCTGATGTTAGAAATTTATAGCAATAAAGAATCCCGATTCCACCTAAGGTTGCGGAATTGGACGAGGAGAAATGCGAGAGACTAGAAAAAATTGCTATTGACGGGGACCCAGAAAGGTTTTTCCAGATTGGAACTCAGTTGCCTCCTAGGGATAGAGAAGAGTTGTTGACACTCCTCAGAAGAAATATTGATGTGTTTGCCTGGAATTCTTATGAGGCCCTGAGGGTAAATCCAGAGTTCATCTGTCATCACCTAAACGTGAGTCCGACCGCCTTTCCCAAGAAGCAGCCACCTCGGCGTTCATCCAAAGAACATTCTGACGTTGTTAGAGTGGAGGTGAACAAGCTCAAGCAGGCAAGGACTATTAAGAAGGTTTTCTATCCTGAATGGCTAGCTAATACAATAGTGGTAAAGAAGAAAAATGGGAAGTGGCGTGTATGTGTGGATTTCACAGACTTAAACAAAGCCTGTCCAAAGGATCCCTTCCCAATGCCCCGGATTGATCCATTAGTAGACGCGACTGTGGGGCATTTGCGAATAAGTTTCTTGGACGCCTTTCAAGGGTATCACCAGATCCCTTTAGCTTTGGATGATCAAGAGAAAACAACCTTCGTTACCCCCATCGGGAATTATCATTATAAGGTGATGCCATTTGGGTTAAAGAATGCAGGCTCCACTTATCAGCGAATGATGACAAAGATGTTCGACCCACAGCTGGGGAAATGCATTGAGATCTACATAGACGATATAATGGTCAAAAGTAAGTTGGAATCAGAGCATGTCCGCGACCTCAGAAACATCTTTGAAATCTTAAGGAAACACAAGTTGCAACTCAATGCTTCCAAGTGCTCTTTTGGCGTTGGATCCGGAAAGTTTTTGGGCTACATGGTTACCCATCGGGGAATTGAGGTTAATCCAGACCAGATAAGAGTGATTAATAACTTGCAACCTTCTCGGAATCCTAAAGGGGTTCAAAAGTTGACTGGGATGACTGCGGCTCTGAACCGATTCATCTCCAGGTCGGCAGATAGGTGTAGGCCTTTTTTCTTGCTATTGAACAAGTAGAAAGGGTTGAATGGACTGAAGAGTGTGTTTTGGCTTTCCAACAGCTGAAAGAATATTTATCTCGACCCCCCATCATGTCCAGCCCCACGACGGACGAGGTTCTGTTCGCCATCGCTGTAGCCACCCATGCAGTGAGTTTGGTACTTATACGAGTCGACAATGGCGTTCAAAAACTTGTTTACTATGTGAGTAAATCCCTTCATGAAGTCGAGGTCCGTTACTTACCACTAGAAAAGGCTAATTTTGCAGTGGTTCATGCCACTCGCAAACTCTCTCACTACTTCCAATCACATACAGTCGTGGTCCTTACCCAACTCCCACTCAGATCCCTACTTCGGAGTGTAGATTATACGGGAAGAATTGCAAAATGGGGCACAATCCTTGGGGCTTTTGACATAAAGTACATGCCTCGCATATCTGTTAAGGGACAAATCCTGGCTAATCTGGTAGCTGAATTCACTGAGCCTTTAATAGAAGAAAATGCCGAGAAGATGCACATGGATGAAAAGTCAGTTGGCCTAATCTCCGTACAAGAACCCCTATCCTGGAAGTTATATGTGGATGGTGCGGCCAATCAAAGAGGTTCTGGAGTGGGATTAGTTTTGATATCTCCTGAGAATGTTGTCATTGAAAAATCTCTCAGACTGAACTTCTCGGCTACTAAAAATGAAGCCGAGTACGAAGCGTTGCTGGTCGGAATGGCCATGTTCAAAAGAATGGGGGGAAACACAGTGGAAGTGTTCTCGGATTCTACACTGGTCGTCGGCCAAGTTAAAGGAAAGCTGGAAGCGCGGGATGAAAGAATGCAAAAGTATTTTGGTCATGTTAAGCAACTGCAATCACAGTTTGAATCATTCAGCCTGCTGCATATACCTCGGAGTGGGAATACACATGCAAACTCTCTAGCCATTCTTGCAACCTCCTCGGCGCAAGGTATACATCGGCTCGTCTTAATTGAAGATTTACATAAGCATGCTGAAACAGATTAAAGGCCTAGAATCTATCAAATTAGAGTAGGGCCAAGCTGGATGGATCCTATGGTGACATACCTTAAAGATGATGTCTTACCCGAAGACAGGGCCGAAGCAGATAAGGTGCGAAGAAAGGCTCCTCAGTTCTGGTTGTCAGAAAACAAGAAGTTATACAAGCGTTCTTTCTCTGGACCCTACTTGTTGTGTGTGTATCTTGAGGCCACAGAGTTGCTCCTTGAAGAATTGCACAAAGGAATTTGTGGGAGCCACACAGGTAGGTCTCTAGCTCATAGGGCTTTAACTCAAGGATACTGGTGACCGAACATACAAAGAGAAGCACAAGAGTACGTGAAGAAATGTGATCAATGTTAGAGGTTTGCACCAAATATTCACCAACCGGGGGGAGTCCTTAACCCTCTGACTAGCCCATGGCCTTTTGCACAGTGGGGCTTGGATATTGTAGGCCATTTCCCTAAAGTAGCCGGAAATAAAAAATACCTGATTGTTGGCACAGATTATTTCACCAAGTGGGTCGAAACCGAACCATTGGCAAACATCCGGGATGTAGACGTTTAGAAATTTATATGGAAAAATATTGTTACCCAGTTTGGAGTACCTCGCACACTCATCTCAGACAATGGCCTTCAATTTGATAGTAAAGCGTTCAGGAGATACTGCTGTGAGATAGGCATTACAAACAGGTACTCCACCCCCGCATACCCACAAGGGAATGGCCAGGCTGAAGCCATTAACAAGGTCATAGTAAGTGGCTTGAAGAAGAGATTGGATGATGCAAAGGGGAAGTGGATGGAAGAATTACCGCATGTTCTCTGGACCTTCAGAACGACTCCTCGGAGATCAAAGAGAGAGACCCCCTTTTCAATGACTTATGAGGCTGAAGCTGTTATTCCTTTAGAGACAAGATTCCCCACGCTTAGAACAAGTTCTTTCACGTCGGCAAATAATGACAGACTGTTAGAAAGAAGTTTGGATTTGCTTGCCGAACGGAGGGAAAATGCCATGGTCCAATTGGCCTATTATCAACATAAGCTCAAACAGAGGTATGATGCCCATGTTAAATTGAGACCACTCATACCAGGAGACTTGGTTTTTCGAAAAGTAACGGGTGGTACAAAAAACCCGGCTTGGGGGAAGCTTGGGCCCAATTGGGAAGGGTCATATCACATCCTTTTAGTAGCTGGAATATGAGCGTTTTATTTAGAGGATTTAGAGGAAAGGGCTATCCCGCATCCCTGGAATGTAAATAATCTAAGAATGTATTATTATTAACAAAAGTTTCAATTGACTGGAGTTTGTCATACTGTCTGCTTACTAAGTATTAAACAGAACCTTAGTCATGCCTGGTCTCTCGAATCATATACCTTGGATAAATTAATACTCTAGTTCATTTTACTAAGTGTTAAACAGAACCTTGGTCATGCTTGGTCTCTCAAACCACATAACTTGGGTAAATTAATACTCTAATCCATTTTACTAAATGTTAAACAGAACCTTGGTCATGCTTGGTCTCTCGGAGCACATACCTTGGGTCTAGTCCGTTTCACTAAGTGTTAAACAGAACATTGGTCATGCCTGGTCTCTCGGACCACATACCTTGGGTAAATTAATACTTTAGTCCGTTTTACTAAATGTTAAACAGAACCTTGGTCATGCCTGATCTCTCGGACCACATACCTTGGGTAAATTAATACTCTAGTCTATTTTACTAAGTGTTAAACAGGACCTTGGTTATGCCTGGTCTCTCAGACCACATACCTTGGGTAAATTAATACTCTAGTCCATTTTACTAAGTGTTAAACAGGACCTTGGTCATGCCTGGTCTCTCGGACCACATACCTTGGGTAAATTAATACTCTAGTTCGTTTTACTAAATGTTAAACAGAACCTTGGTCAACTAAGTATTAAACAGAACCTTGGTCATGCCTGGTCTCTCAGACCACATATCTTGGGTAAATTAATACTCTAGTCCATTTTACTAAGTGTTAAACAGAATCTTGGTCATGCCTGGTCTCTCGGATCACATACCTTGGGTAAATTAATACTCTAGTCCGTTTTACTAAGTATTAAACAGGACCTTGGTCCTGCTTGATCTCTTGAATCATACACCTTGGATGTGTTACTGCTCTATTCCATTTCACTGTGTGGTAAACAAATATTTAGTCATGTTTGCCTTCTGAAATTATATTCTTTGGGTAACTTTGTATCTCAATTCAACTTTAACAGTTCAAAGAATCAACTTCATTTATTATTTCCACTACTTAAATTTGATGTACCCAATAGGTTTAAACATCCTACAGTTCAATTTTAACTATTCAAGGGTTCAAACAAAAAAATGAAAGGATGAACCTGAACGTAATAAGAAAAGATGCGAATACTTTCATTGATTAAAATCAAAAGGTACATTATACTTCATTACATAACGGTTACAAAACGAGAGAAGCATGTGGCCCTATCTCTAAGTCTTGGCCATTGGGAGTACATGATTCTCTTTTTCGCTCGGCTCAGCTTTCTTGGATCCGGCTTCAGCCTCTGAAGAAACAGCTTCACCGACCTTAGTAACATCCGTAGCCTTGGAAGAGGTGACCGCCTCCGCATCCTTACTCCCAGTCTTTGCTACCACCTCCTCCTAACCCTTGTTCTCGGCTTCAGAGGGAGCAGTTACATGCTCAACTGGGAGTGATGGAGATGAAGGAACGGTCGGAGCAACCCCAATGTGTGGATGGAAGTAAATCTTCTCGAGTTGCCTTAACTCGGAGTTGGCAGGGACTCCTGCAAGATTTAAGGCTTCTTTCCTAGTGAACTTGCAGTAGTCCCGGCACACCTCCGACACCTCTTCTGCTAGCCTTATCTCCGTCTCTTCGATTCCACGGAGATAAGATGCGTTCTTCTCGGCCTCAGCTGTCAGCTCTACATTCCGAGCAGCTTCCTTAGCTTTCTCCAAGTTGGCCTTGAGCTCCAAAACCAGTTGCTTTTGGGTTGCCAGCTCTATTTCAGTCATATGAAGTTTCTTCCTCTAGTCTTTAGCTTGGTCTTGGGCACTCTTCAGGCCAGCCACTGCACTCTTTCTTTCCCTTTCCTCAATGGCCAACTTCTTAACCAATTCTTGCTTCTCGTGTTTGACAATCCCCAGGCTCTTCTCCACGTCTACACGAGTCTGAGCCTCAACCTTGGCCTAGCTGCGGGCTTTCTTGACCCAGTCCTTGGCAACGTAGACCTGTTGGTTCAACTACACAAGAAAAACGAGTGACATGCATTAGCACAATTGAAAGTGTAACATAATCTCAAGAGAGGTAACTCTAGGGTAGAAGCTTACCATGGCTAAGTCTCTTTTCAGAGACATGAACAAATCCGGTTGTCTCCAGGACTTAACAGTCTCCATGTCCCGAGGTAGGAGTAGAGGACGCTCCAAAGCCTTGGCAATGTAGGCCGAGTGTCCCTTTTGAAACTCCCTAATGGAAGAGTTCAGTAGGATTGAAGCGCCATTTAGCTCTAGCCGAAGTGCCCAGGCTTGTACTTGGTGGGTGTCCCGGGTGTTGGCGTCCTCCCTACTCTCGGATGGGGAGACCCTTCTGTCCCTCCCATTCTTCTGTTGTTTGGGCCCCTTTTGCTAAGGCACCTCACCCTGTTCCGTGTCTAAGTCCACGACCTTTCTCTTCTTCTTTAGGTCCGAAATTGGAAGAAGATCGGTCACGGTAGCAGGAGGAGGAGGAGATGGAGGAGGATTATCCTCAACTCTGGTCTTGGGTGCATCCTTGGAAAGTGCACCTTTGCTCCGTCCGGCCAGGAGATCCCTCAACCCCTTCCTCAGTTAAAGAGACATTTCTTATTCCTCTTCTTCTGTACTCTCGGAGTCCGGGAGGTTGAGAGGCTTGGCTTGCACTTCTTCCTCTTCCTCTTCCTCAAAGTGGAATTGGTCTATTTCTGTCTCTAGGGACAGCCGAGAGAAGACAATTTCTTCCCTTTGAATAACTGGTGGAGGGAGAGCTTGCGGAAGCGGCCACTCCACTGAAGGAAGATCTTTCTTGGCTAAGAACCCTGGCCGAGATACGTCAATCCTTTGAAGCCTTGGGTCGCCCACTTGGATCGCGTTTCCGACCTCTTGGAATTTATCAGATAACGGTGTGAAGTCCAACACCAGATGCACGGCTCGCAGTTGACCGTCTGCACTCACGAATATCTCCGATCTGAGTAGCTTGTTTAAGCCTGCCACGTTCACGAGACTGATCTTGGGAGCGACAAACCTTCTATCTATAATGACAGTCGAGAAACACAAGGTCAATTATCCCATCAAATTATAACAAAATCAAATAGTTAAGCAACAAAACAAAATGAAACCTAGAATCTAAATTCTATGTTAACTCAACCTAATCCTAAGGCATCCCTCTTGGCTCCCCCTCCTTGGTTGGACAGTGATGACCGTCATGCCACGCCCCGGAGATGATGACGTAGTCGTCCTTCATGCCCTTGTTGGACTTTGGAAGACACGACACCATTTTAATAATAGGGGACCTGGATTTTAAATCATCAGCTTGAGAATGACATTTGTACAGATGTACGACATCGTGCCAGGTGAGTTGCAAGCCCATCATTTGATTGAGGGCATCGACGCAACCCAAAACCCTAAATAAGTTGGAAGCGCATTGGTGCGGGCATAACCTATGATTTCTAAGGTACTTTCGAGTCATTGTACCTATGGGAATGGTCATTCCTCCCTCTAAAAAGGCGATCACCGGAATGACCACTTCGCTAATTTTCCTATCGGTCATAATATTTTCTAGTGGGCAATACCGGAGGCTTACTCCATCGGGTATATTATATTTTGCTTTAAAAAGCTCTATAGCGACAAACGAATCAACAAGATTCCTAAATCTACCTATCTAGATATGTGAAAAATACAAAAAAAGACTTCCCAATAAGAGGAAAGGCAGAACCTAATGGGCCGAGGTGCTCGGCCAAGGAGAAAAGAACTTAGAAGCCAAACACTTACAGGAGTGATTGGGGTTTTTGTCTCAGTAACTTTTTAGAAATCTAGAGTTTTTCGTAAAAAGCTTTAGGAATAGTTGGAGTAAGGAAAAGTCTAGAAGCTGAAATGTTTGAGAACTCTAGAATGTTTAAGGATATGCGAAATGGGAAAAGTAACTCCCTCACAGCGCTTTATATGAGGAGAGAGTGTGAGTGGGAGTTACCCCGCTCAAAATTTCAAGGGAAAATATCAGCCGTACGATCAAAATCTTGCCGTTGATAATGGGGACAAGACGCCGCCTTGAGCAATAAATGCCGCATTGTGATTTTCGAAGTGTCAGCAATAATTGTGAGACACGCGGGAGAGCATATTTGCTTGAGAAAATTGCAAAATTAGTGGACTTAGCTCCTAGGGAAATCAAAATCCCACCTTTCTCCTCGGATGAAGGAGAAACCCGAAATTTTGAGTGTCTATAGTAGGGGTTAAAGGCCCAATTTAAGATGCTGGGCTGTGAGCCTGTCTGAGGAGACACGTCTGCCCGAGGATAGTAAATTACGAAGAAGATACATGGCTTAACCCCGCGTTAAGGTATAGCCAGTACGAGAGCGGAGAACAAGGTTCTCAGACCCGGACCGTTCATTGAACCGTAAAAGAGAGAGGTTCAAGGTTTTTGAGGTTGAACCGAGGTCGAACCGGGGTCGAACTGTGATGACGTCATAATTAATTTAATAATTATTTTAAATATATATAAAAATATTAAATTAATAAAAAAAATAGAAAAATTAACTAAAATAGTCTAATTCATTTAGAAATCTATCTTTCAAATATTTTTTATATCATAACTTTCTAGACAAATAACAAATGTCAAATCCTTAGCAAACATAAATATGAATTGCTCAATCAATACATAAAACTTAAGATATCCAAGTAGCAAATGAAATTGCAGTACTACTGGGCAAACTACAATGACTGGGCAATTTATTAATATAAACCTTTTGAATTGCAAATGAAAGCATAAGGGCATGGTCTTCAATTCACAAATCACAAGTCTACATAGACAAATTTCATTGATTGGGTCTCCACCTTTAGATGTCCAAATCATGGAATTTCAACTATGAGCAAAATGTCATTATTCACTAGACATATATAAACAAAAATTACTCAAAATGTCATTATTCTTCATCATAAAGAATTACACATGGAAAAAGGGTATTTGTAAAAGAACAAATGTTCTTTCCGTTTTAACTATTATATTAACTTTCAATCAAAGATGCTGGATTCATTGCAAGCCCCAAGTCCATAAAAAAGGAAGAGGGAATTTTGAACCGATCAACCAGCAAATACCTAACTAAACCAAGTTAAAGGCTAACCCCACAGGAATAGAATCATTAACACACATACCCACCCTTCTAAATAAAATTCAGCACATACGTGTGATAACAGTCTCTCTATATATGTATTTATATAGACATTCCACAACAATAATTAAGTACTATATCTTATCAAAAAAAAAAAAAACAGAGTGATGCGATCATTGCGATGGAGTACCTTGCAATCTGGGCAAGAGTGATGCGATGGAGTGAGCTGCGACGGCGAGGACGGCAACAAGGCTCTGCGTGAGCTGCGACGGCGAGGAGGCTCTGCGTGAGCTGCGACGTCGACGGCGACGAGGGAAAGAGGCGGAGATGCGAGTGAGAAAGAGAGGCAGAGAGTGATTGAGGGACTGGGCTCGGCGACGAGGGAGAGAGGAAGAGACGAGATTGAGAGAGTGAGGGAGAGGCCAAAAGTGATGCGACGGCGATGAGGGAGAGAGGCAGAGGCAGAGACGAGATTGAGAGAGTGAGGGAGAGGCAGATAGTATGAGGCAAAGAAAAGATAGGGTTTCATCATTTGTGCAAGAGCAAGAGGCCAAAACGACGCAGCGTGCGGGGAAAAAAAAAAAAAAAAAAAAAAAAAAAAAAAAAAAAAGAGGGACGAAACGACGCCGTTTCAGCTTGAAGCAAGCCAACCTCTTGAACCGTGTGAACCGGTCACGGTTCACAGAACCGACCAGTCGAACCGCAGTCCGGACGGTTCCATGCTTTTTTTGCATGGAACGGTTCCTTACCTTAAACCGACCGTAAATATGAACGGTTCGGGGGTTTCCTGGTCGGACCGCACGGTCCGGTCCGGGTTTAAGAACCATGGCGGAGAAGAGTGGTCCGAGGAGTGTTACCTCTTCGGATGATCAGAGGGGCAGCGAAGATGAACGCTCTAGCATTTATCCAGATATTTCAGGGGACTCTTTTGGTATATGTAAGCAAATAAGAAAGGTGGAAGTAATGAGATATTATGTAAAAAGCTGCTGCCATCGCATTTATTATCCTGCAGCTAACCCAATGGCCGCATTAATGAGGAAGGGATGTCTGGAACAGTGACTCCCAACCTTTACAGCTGCCATGTAAAGACTTTAAGGGAAGGCTGATGGAACAAGTATTAGGAAAAATGACCTAACTGGCACATGAGAAGAACTGGTTTATAAATAGAGGAAGAGGTAAGGAAAGGGGGGCATTGAACAATCAGGGGAGGAAAAGTGGAGGCAATTAAAAGAGAAAGAGAGAGACCAAGTTGTAAACATTAAAAATCACTGTAATACACTCCTCCTCGGATCAAGCCAAGGACAGTTTTATAATCTAATGGCACCCTTCTATTTCTGTTGATTCGCTCTTACCTTATCTGGATCATTATTAGTCCCATTCTAAGCTCAGTTTCTCAGTCCCACTATAAGCTCAGTTTCTCTGGCCCACTCTCTACAAATTCATTGCAAAGATTTTGGTTTTGTCTTAGGCCTGGGTCCATCTCACTTGGAGCTCAATCCATTAGAATTGTGTCCTTACAATAACAATAGTACATGATTATGCATAAATACTGAATTTGACATGTAGCTTAATCTCATTAAAATGACCACAAGAATCCTTTTTGTGTGCTTGTGTTTATGGTTTTATGCAATAGAACATAAAACTAAGACAAGAACTTCTATTACAAGAAAACCACACAACAAATTCCTGCAAACAGAAAATTTCCAATACATTCCAATACAAATACATTCTGTCCATTCATGGAAGCTCTGAATCAAAACAAATGGATGCTCTGAGATCAAATGACAGAATTTTTCTTTGAGTAAGAACAACAAAAAAATTATTGTATCTAAAATAATAAACTAAAAGAACAAGAAAAAGAAATCATTGAACACATTCTTTGATCTTGTACTTAAATCAAAAATCTCACATTATGTTATACCCATTCTTTGATGTTATACCCAAATCAAAAATCCCACATTCTGTTATACCCATTCTTTCATGTTATGACTCAGTTTCTAGAAAATCAAAATCTACTGCCCAGAAATATAATAAAAAACCTGAGCCTCAACTTTCATGATCTCTAACATTAAATGCAAGTCCTTGATCTCTAGCATATGATGAAAACATTGAAAAGAATAATCGAACACACACACACACACACACACACACACACAAAACTCAACGTCGCTATTCAAATCAAACCACCATGAATTATGAATTTCACACTTGGTTTCTCTACTCTTGTTGTTTTAGCAGAATAGAAAAGAGAGATTTTTTTAGAGAGTTAGGAAAAGGGAGTGAGGTACTTACTTGAGGAGTTTGGTGGTTGTGATACAGCGAAATATAATGGGCCGGCGGAAGAGAAGTGGGACGGCTGGGGCTGATCGACGGAGGAGAAATGGGACGGCTGGGGCTGATCGGCGGCTTGGGATGCTGGTGGGTCAGGCCGGCGGTAGTAAACAAGGACGGCTGGTGGGGCGGAGGTAAGCAGGGAGGAGTTGTGAGCTTGAGCGTGAAAGCTTAAGCGTGAGAGATGAGACGGTGGAGACGGCGGTGAGCACGGCTAAGAGGAGATGTGAGAGATGAGAGCTTGAGGCGTTGTGAGAGGAGATGAGTGACTGTCTGGGAGACTAAGGCGGAGAGGAAGAATAAAATAAAGGAAAAAGAATCAAAAAAGAAAAAAATATTTTAATCGGGACTTAATAAAAAATCATTTTTTAGTTTTAGATTTTAGTTACAGCGTACATCTATAGATAGATGTGCACTGTAGCACTTTAGCTAAAAATTATAAAGATGGCTCCACTGCTAGAGGCCCTTTTTGGTATATTGATGGAACTAAAATAGCAAAATAACTATTTAGCTCTACTACTGCAAATGCTCTTACAACTTAATTCTCTTTAGCTTAAATTGCATACGAGATGCGAAAGCTGACATGGAACTAAAAAACACAAACAACACAATAGGAGGCACTAAACTATCAAACCCTCCTGCGAACAAGGTTGTCAAAATCATGATCCTACGTAGAACCGTTGACGGTAGGTAGAATAATAAATCGTAAGATCAAATCGTAAATTGTAAGATCCTACATATTTTCAGATTTAAAGCAAAAAACACATTGATAATAATTTTGTATGTTGAATAATCACATAAGTTATAAATTTTTCCATAATAAAACTAAGATTTACATCATATGATGTAATTTGTATGTTATACATCACCAAGTCTATACTAACAACACAAATATATTTTAATTTTGACACAATGTATTTAAAAAATTCAATAAATGTTTAATTAGCAACTAAATATCAAAATATTTAACAAAACGTACCATATTTTCCAAGTTCTAAGTTTCAAGTTTAAAATTCAAAATAAGTTAGCAAATAAAAACTATCTAACTACAATATGAAATCTAAAAGGCAAGACGAATAGTAAATTGAAATAGACATTTAATTATTCACATTCTAAGGTTTTTATAACCACCGTTCTAAATTCCTAATTACCATCATTTATGTAAACATTATATATGTATACTAGAGCTACAAAAGACATTAAAATACAATTTCACACTCAATTATTCAAGTTATACCACAAAGCAACAATTAAAGAACATGCTCAAAAAAATCAATCAATCAATAAATATAAAAATACAAACATAACTGATAAAATTATATATAAAAAAATATTTTAATAATATTATAACACAAATTAGTATATTGATCAAACAAATTTAACAACATTATAACTTAAAAAGTAGCAAAACTAACATCAAATTTTTCATTTAGAAATATTGAAGCATTCATTCATTTTAATTACAAGTGAACTAAAAACTAGAAAACATTTGTTTAGTTTAACATAATAATTTTATAAAAATAAAATCAAAAGTCATACCATTACGACAAGAAAATATAAGAACCCTTACAACTTCATCAAAAAAAAAATATTATCCCATATTAAAAAAAAAAAACCAAAATTTTTTGTTTTTGGTAGGATTGATAGGATCTCATACGATTCTATGATCCTACCATTTTAATGATCCTAATGCAATCTTAAATGTTTTGGTTAGGTGGGTTCGTAAAATCGTGCGCTTTTACGATGCCAAGCAACTACATCCTTGTATGCCAAATTGCCTCCAAAAATATCCAAAGCACTGCCCACGGTAACATCCACACGTCCCATCCCAGCCGCCTTTATTTTCTCTAAATCAGCCATCTCCGTCACACCACCAGCATAAGTTACAGGAATCTGGCACCAGACCATGATGTATTAACAATTTATTCATGTAAGATAGCATGCAAGACAGGAACAATATAGGAATGCATGCCTAGTGAATTCATACATTACAGACGGATTTCCAAGAGGCTGCAAACTAGAGGTCCAAAGAAAAAGTATCATGCTCGCTTTTTATTTTTTTTGTGTGTGGGAGGGGGGGGGGGGGGGGGGGGCGGGTTGTGGGGGGTGGGGGGTTGAACTTGGGTATAGTTCTTTAAGTGCAGTACATTAGGAGCCTAGTGGTGGAAGGCTTGGGATGAGCTGTAGACCCAAACATCCTAGGTTCAAATCCCCAATAGGAGTTCCCCTAAATTACCTGATACACTGTTCTAGCAGGTGGAGTGGAGTCGTGTATCTGTGGTTTACTTCATAAGGATGGGTCTAAAAGGTCTTGCCTTGGTGAGGTTCCATGTCATCATAAAATAATTCATGCGCATGGTTGCATTCACCACTAATGTACAAATTGTGTTATTGTTTTCCAAGAATAATTAAATTCAATGCAGTGTTTGAATTTAATTAGGGTGCCTAATGTAATGTAACCAAGGAACTATGCCTAAATTTTTACCCTTTTGTAGGTGAGTAGCAGGCTCACACTTATGTTTTACAGGCATGCTATTTCAGAATGGTTCAAATGAAGGTACTTCAGGCATGAGAAAGATTTTGGTAAATCCAGTGCCTTGGGCATTATCAGTTCAGCATACGGCAACAAAGAAAGGAGAAGGTAGCAAGATAATCATCAAGACAAATTAGAGTTAATAAATGCAGCTAATACATTACCCACCGGTGAATGCTTCCCAAGAAATGCCACAAGCTCTTCATCAATTCCCAGCCTGCAACCAAAAAACAATCAAAATCATATTATACTGATGAACTCTTTTGGAAATCAAAGACACTTTACAATCTTTATGTCAATTAAAGACAGTCTTTTTATTTCCTTTCTTTGGCATGCCAACCATAAGCAAAGTAAACCCCAATTACAGTAATGATCCCTAACAAATAATGTCTGAAAGTAATTAGATACTTATGAATCCTAAGTATAGGAGTTTAAATGGTCAAATTAAGGACAGCAGCATTTAGGACTTACTTTTTCCCTTCAACATCAACGCCATGGACAAGAAACTCATCCGCATATTTGGCAAGAAAATCCAATAGTTTTCCGTCAAGATTTACATCAGTGAACTTCTGCCATCTATCAGTTACAATTGCACATTTACCTTCCTTCAAATCAAAATCAACACATATAAGGTAATAATTGAAACTGAATAGCTATCAAATAATTTGTTTTATTGGTAAGTTAAACACACACTCCAAAGGTCTTGAATCCACAACCTTACCCTCCATCCCACTATTGTAGGAAGAGGAAGTGTCATTTAATGGGTGCAATCATATCAGCACTAGTTCACCATATCCCATCAACTAACAAACAAATGGGGAAAAAATTATACAAAATTATCGAACTTATTATTTTTGGTTCTTAATGTATGCTTTTCTCTGTGTAACAATCTGAGCCTAGAGCACTAATATGCAGCATTGATAAAAGCACACTTAAAATGTGAAATGCGAAGCTCTACAGCCAAAGCACTTCAGACAGCTAAAACAGAGCATATTTTCAAAAGTACATTTATATGGATCCTTGATTTAGTTTTTATTGGTAAGTTACACATGCACAAAAATGGGTTTTGAACCCATGATCTCACCCTCTCCCTAGAACTTATAAGGGAGGAGGTGCAAGTTGAGCTAGAGCCCATTAACAATGCGATACACAACACAAGTCAACTTCTCATTGTTCATCAACATAATACATTCTAGAAGAAATTAAAGAAATCATAAGGACCAAACAGCAAATGAGGGTTACAAATCTTATGATGAAATTGATGATGGTCTGATGTTTAATGTGAATAATGAACTGATGATTATATACTTTAGGATTGGATTGCATTGCTTATGTTAGGCATATAGCATTCTAGTGCTTTTTGGTCTTTGCCTATTGGGTATATTTTGATTCAACCACATACTTCATTTTGATCTTGTATAATTTGTAAAGCACAAAAGAATTATATAAAATGCTATATCTAAATTTTAAGTTTTTTTTATAAGAAAATATTTCATTAATAAAAGAGTGAAAATGAACCAACCCTAGTACAAGGGATGTGTACATGAGGCAGAGCTACAAACAGTAAAAAAGTCAAGAAATAAAAGAAATAAAAAGTACTACAAACAGTTTTTAAAATTTTATGTGATTAATTGATCACTTGATTGTTATATTTTCTATTACTAATTGTTTTCAAACTCACTACATAGAAAATTTAAGAAATTGAACTAGGCCATTTAGAATTTGAACCTATAACCTTTATGCAATTGCAGAAGACTCCTATCAAAAAAAAAAAAAAAAACAATTGCATAAGACTCAAACCAATTGAGTTAATAGGCTAAATATCTTACTATTTTAATTTTCTTTTAATTTTTTTATTATATATTGTGAATCCTTTTTTTTATAGGTGTAGAAATATAGAATATATATTGTGAATCCTTCTATCAGAAGTTATTATACACCTTTTTCTTCAATATATATATATATGGGCTTTACTTCAATTAGGCGCATGCTTCTGCTTTGCCTAGGCTCCAAGAGGCCTTTGCACTTATGTGCGTCTCATGCTTTCACCAACACTGCTGATATGTCTTAGTTACCATTAAAATAATGGATACAAAAAACCAGTACAAACCCTGGTTCAAATATAAGTTTGTAAGACATGCGACATGTTCATGCCTAAAGATATTTCTAACTAAAACCTCACTCTGGATAACCAGTTACCCACTGCATAAATGCTCAATTTGAAATTGTCTAATACCTTCTTCCTGCAACTAAGGTCCAACACAAGCCTCTGCTTTCCAACAACACGAACAAGATCTTTAAGCCTTTCAAGGTCTATTTGTCCATTCTTGAATACATACTGTAATGAAACCAAGATGTAAATGATGATCAATTTAAAATTTTAACCCAGAGAAATTCTTCATTTAGATTATCTCAAATTCTTGGTATTATTTTCCATATAAACATTGTTCCACGAGCATTATGCTCTAACCACCATTACATGAATTCCAGTTTCATCACACGAGCAATCTTCCAATACAGAGAAAAGTATATGTCTTTACCCAAGGTAAGGAGCATGGATGCAAATCTTATATATGTCACACCACTTCAATGGTTATTTAAAAACATTCCTTTTATCATGTTCGACACGAATAACTCAATACATATGACAGGTAGAAGGAAGTGGCTTTTAGAACAAAGTATGTAAAAGAGTCTTTATCATTTTGATAGCATTGACATAGTTCAAGGAGAATTCATAAATCATAGAAGGTAACAAACAAATATATATTACCATGCTGATTGTTGGGTTTCCATTCTTTTGGGGGGTGGAGGTGTTGCTGCTGTTGCAGTCTAACAAACCACATGCAAGTCAGCTTGAAATATTTAAACAGGCACCAGGAGTACTCCTGGCCCAAATGAGTTAGCCTATGAGGCTTTCCCGTGTTTATGCTTAAGATTAGAAAAACTCATAAACGGAATCTATGCTAAGGAAAAATGAAGAATGAGACTTGAAATTTCATATGCATTTTGATGAGAGAGAGAGATCAGAATTATATTGAATCATTAAGTAGTTATTCATGTTTTCCATGTAAGTGTTAAACAGAAATTTAAAGAACAATTTATAACATACCGATGTGACAATGACATGGCTAGCTCCTTCCTTTATGTAACTCAATGAATTGTCAGAATTGATTCCGCCCCCAATTTGCAAACCACCTACTTTTACCAGTCCTCGCAGTAAGTTCAGCAGAGGAAAAGTCTGTCAGTTTTAAACTTATAATCAATTATAGAGATCAAAGGAAAAACTATTTTATCTTGAAGTGCTCAGTTCCAAGGGTTGAATGTCTTCATATAAGGCACTTAAAGCGGTGCAAAATCATAAATCACATCCCAAAAATGTATAAAGAAATCCTAGAGAAAAATTGATCAGCTAACAGAATGTCTGTTCTAATTATTTAAGATAAATAGATACACACGTGGGTGAATAGCAGTAACTTAAAGTAGTTTGTGATCACATATAAATTGTGAAACGAAGATCATGCACAGTGACGCCTAATGTCATTCTCATTAAATCCAACTGGACCTGGTCGCACTCTAGTCAAAATGAGAGAATCATCCTAATAGATTTTACTTCTTTTATTTATTTGTTTTTTTAAAAGCAACAGGAGAAAGAAAAGAGAGATTATAATCAAGAACTTGAGTTTCCATCGATATAAGTTGAAAGAACTTAATTAGTCTTCAATGGCATCAGTCAACAAAAGCAACCACAAAAACAACATATCAGAAGACAGCAAACAAATACAAAGTTTACGAAAGCATAGACCTACCAGGATAAGCATGCAAAGCCTCAATGGCTGCTCTGATACTCAAAGAATCTGCACCAATCATGATGAGATGACCACCCGTAAGTCCATCTTCTTTATACAAATTGGCAAACGCCGCCGCTGACTTATCTGATTCAAAATTGGTAACAGGAGCCGACCCATCCTCCTTCAAATCCTGAATGGTTGACCCAACAATTTGTTTCACTTTCCCCTGATAAAAAAAACACACATATTTCCAACACAACAATCAGGTAAAATTACTCATGGTCCAACCTCAAAGTAGCACCACCGCATGAATATAACCAAATGTATAGGTCACATTTCACAGCCATCCACCCCCATTTATACGCATTGGCCACCGCATACAATAGAAGAATTTATCTTCCCTCATACCCTTTTGACAATCCGAAAACCCAGTAGTAAAGAAATTATATTTTAGACAAAACAATATGTAATAGACACCCTTTATCGTAAAACAGAATAAGAGTTACGAAACCTTTAATATCTCTAAACTGTGTTTCCTTGACATTTCATCAAGCACCTTATAGGCACTGACAAAATTTGTGCTAAAAATTATCAATGACAAAAATATTGAGAACCCAATACAAAATTTGGCCATTATTAGTTCTGGTACCTCGTGTATATCAATGCATGGACGGAAACAAACCGAACATCTAATAGACAAGCGTGGCCGTGAGAAACCTACACAAGTAAAAGCTATCATGATTCTATTTATGTTTTGGCTGTTAAAAGAAGAACCTAAAGGTGGGAGCGAGCTCAGGTCGGAGGTTGGTGTTGGTGTTGTAAGGAGGGTCAGGGTCCGGATCCGGGTCCAATTCATCGTGCTGAGCATTGTTGCTATGGATTCAGATGGTAGTAAAATAAAATAAAATAAAAATAAAATAAAATAAAAAATCTTCCGTTGCCTCTGATTGATGAAGCTAAAATGCAGAAGCGAAGCTAAAATGAAGCTAAAATGCAGAACCAAACTGGAAAGACCACAAAATCAAAAAATAAAAGCCAGATCTACTAGGTTTCAAACCAAAAAAAAAAAAAAAAACCCTTTTCCCTCGTTTTCTCAGTAACCAAACAGGAAAAAAAAAAAAAAAAAAAAAAAAAAAGCCAGATTTACTTTCAAACCAAAAAACAGACCATTTTCAGCTACACCCGAAACTTCCATACTCTTAACATCAACAAAGCCATCGTCACAGCCTCTTTCATTATTTTGTCCAGAGAGTGAGAGAGAGAAAGAATCATAAATCAGAAAAGAAAAAAAGAAACAGATCCACACAACGAGAGAGAAAAAAACGAATCATAGATCTGAAAGACTCATAGATCAGAAAAGATGAAAGAAAGCAGATACACACACCGAGAGCGAAAGAGAGAGAGATATGAGATTTTCTTTTTTCTTTTTTCTTTTTTCTTTTTTTCTTATTTTTCTTATTTTTCTTTTTTTGGGTTGTTAAGAGTATGGTCATGGGTGGTTTGGAACAGATAGGCTTTGGGTTCCGAAGAGAAGGGCCATGGGTAGTCTGGAACTGGAAGACAGGTTTTGGGTGCGGAGGAGAAGCCGTTTGAGGTACAGGAAGAAGAAGTAAGAAGGAAAAATATATATATATACTAGCCTCTGGTTTGAAATAGCTAGGTTTTAGAGAATCGGCTCGTGTAAAAACTATTTTAAACCCCAAAATAAAAAACTATTTTATCCTGTCACTTTTACAACTCATCCACGTTCATTTATCTAATATACACATTTTTTTATTAAAATAATATTTTTTCTCACTTTTTTTATTATTTTTCACCTGCTCCCACCTACTCTCACCTAACTCTTGCTTTTTCCATACTCCCACCTAACTCTTCCTTTTCTTTTGAAGACCACCCCCTTCTTCTTCTTCACTCCATCCTATCTCTTTCTTCACCGCTCTTTCTTCTTCTTCTTCTTCTTCTTCTTCTTTTTTTGAGAATCTTTTTCTTCCCTCTTCTCCGTTAACTCATCACAAGCACTCCATCAACACCCTTCTTTTTCCTCTAAATACACCCCCCTTATTCCTCTGAATACACCCCATTTTTCCTCTGAATCACCGATCCACATGAGAAGGAGGGTGATTTTCGTCAACCCATCACCGATCTCCATCAAAAGAGAAGATCAAACCCATCACAAAAGAAAAGATCTAACCCATCACCGATCTCCATCATAAAAGAGAAGATCGGACCCATCACTGATCTCCATCAACACCGGTCTTCTCTTTTGTGGTTGATTTTTGATTTTTGTAGTTGATTTTTGATTTTGTGTCTGTGGGATGTGTGTATCAGAGGAAGAAAGAACATGAGAGGGGAGGGTTAGTTTTGCGGACGAAGAAGAGAGAGAAAAAAGAAATGAAGCTTGGAAGAGGTAGGCTTTGGGTTTTTAAAGAATGGTCATGGGTGGTTTGGAAGAGATAGGCTCTGGGTTTCGAAGAGAAGGGCCATGGGTAGTTTGGAAGAGATAGGTTTTGGGTGCGGAAGAAAAGTAGTTTGCAGTACATGAAAAAGAAGAAAGAAGGAAATATATATATATATATATATATATATATGGTGGTTTGGAAGAGATAGGCTTTGGGTTTCGAAGAGAAGGGCCATGGGTAGGTTGGAAGAGATAGGTTTTGGGTGCGGAAGAGAAGCAGTTTGCAGTACAGGAAAAAGAAGAAAGAAGGAAATATATATATATATATATATATATATATATAAAATAGCCTCTGGTTTGGAAGAGGTAGGCTTTTAGGGGAAGTTAGACGTGGGTTTTTAAAAAAATGAAATAGATAACCAAAAAGAAAAAATTGCGAACAATCAAAAAAGAAAAAGATCACATAAAAAATATTTTAAAAAAAATACAAGAAGAGATAAGTGTAAATGTGGAGTTATGGAGGAAATTCAAATCTCTTAATATTTTCTTCTAAATTTTTTTTTTAAAATTTATCCTATTTTATAGGCAATGTTGTGAAAATGTTGTAGATATAATATTTTTCAAAAAAAAAAAAAAAAAGTGGATGGCAAGGGAATGAATGTAGGGTTTTAACTTTTTAACATGAGTTTCTAAAATTTATATAAAAAATAATTTTAACATGGGTTTATAAAAAAATATATATTTTCGGCCAATTAATTAAAAAAATAAAGAAAGAAAAAACAAGTGAAGTTTGCTTCTGAATAAGTGGGTTAGTGAAAGAGTCTTATTTCACGCGCGAGCTCAGGAGCTCTTCTATTTTTTGAGTAAATTTTAATAATTTACATCTATCATAATTTGGAATTGCTATATTTTTCAATCACAAAAATTCTTAAGAGTGTGATGAATGTTATGGGTGTGTGTGAAATAAGAATCTCATTCCAATAAAGAATGATCTTAAGCTGCTTGTGTTTGAACTTCCAACATTGTCTTGGAATGGCAAGGAAGAACCAAAAAAATAATGAACTCTAAGGGGAAAATTACTTACAAACTAAGTCTCTAAGTTCAACTTCCAAAGTTGCTATAGGTATTTGAGAAGTTAAAAAAATGCAAGGATTTGGCTACTAATTCAATTCAAAGGACTGAAAAATCTTGCTCAACAAAAGGACAGTAATAGAGCTATCAAAAAAGAACCGAAGTTAAAACAAACACAAACCCCAAACAATTTTGCAACCATCTAATAAGCTTTCTATAAAAAAAACAAAACAAATTTGCAACTATTAGATAAAATAAAATAAAAATGCAGAAAAATTCAGCAAACGCAATGCCCAACAAAATGGTCAACAATTTAAAAAAGAAAAGGTCATACCTCAACATGCCTTGCGTTCGAGGGCTCAGGTGGCAACAACTTCCAAAGTTGCTATAGGTATTTGAGAAGTTAAAAAAATGCATGGATTTGGCTACTAATTCAATTCAAAGGACTGAAAAATCTTGCTCAACAAAAGGACGGTAATAGAGCTATCAAAAAAGAACCGAAGTTAAAACAAACACAAACCCCAAACAATTTTGCAACCATCTAATAAGCTTTCTATAAAAAAAAACAAAACAAATTTGCAACTATTAGATAAAATAAAATAAAAATGCAGAAAAATTCAGCAGACGCAATGCCCAACAAAATGGTCAACAATTTAAAAAAGAAAAGGTCATACCTCAACATGCCTTGCGTTCGAGGGCTCAGGTGGCAACAACTTCCAAAGTTGCTATAAGTATTTGAGAAGTTAAAAAAATGCAAGGATTTGGCTACTAATTCAATTCAAAGGACTGAAAAATCTTGCTCAACAAAAGGATGGTAATAGAGCTATCAAAAAAGAACCGAAGTAAAAATAAACACAAACCCCAAACAATTTTGCAACCATCTAATAAGCTTTCTATAAAACAAAAAACAAAACAAATTTGCAACTATTAGATAAAATAAAATAAAAATGCAGAAAAATTCAGCAGACGCAATGCCCAACAAAATGGTCAACAATTTAAAAAAGAAAAGGTCATACCTCAACATGCCTTGCGTTCGAGGGCTCAGGTGGCAACTCAAAATCCAAGATCTCTTCCTTTGGCACTACTGCTTACTCAGCATTAGGATTCGGGGAAACCTATAGAATATCAAGCACGTAATTATGTGAATATACAAATGCATTCAACTATCTCTAAGGACCAAAATTATCACAAAAACTTAGACACATAACATGTCGAGAAAAAACAAACACAGCAATCTTGAAAACAATTTTTAGCAATCCACTAAGCAACCAAATCAGCCTGCAAACAAAACTAAGCCAAAGTCAATGTAAATATGTAGTTTCGATTACTTTACAAGTAGCAATTTTGTTACCTTTTTTAGTCTATCACAAACAGAGAGATAAAGAGGTGTTTGTGTTTGTATAGGACTCTATTGCCAAAAAAACCGGTCTAATAAAATAACAACTTTTTTAAGAAACTACCCTAAAATTTAGGATTTGAAATGGAGTAAACGGTTGGTTTAGTGTTTGCTACTTTTTAGAAAAAAAATGTATCAAACGCGCGTGGGATATATTTTTTTTTTCGGCCAATTAAAAAAATAAAGAAAGAAAACAGTTTAAATGTGAAGTTTGTTTCTGAATAAGTGGGTTAGTGGAAAAGTAATCCTATTTTGTAGACAATTTTTTAGTGGGGGTTAAAGATATATTTTTACTTTATTGTCCTTTAGTTCTATTTCTACTTAAACTTATGGAAATAATGGTATTTTGGATTAAAAAAATTCGGTCCAAATAGGGGCAGCCCCTTAAATAGTAGTATAGATATATATAGTTTTAACGCCATTTGCTTGAGATGTTAAATTGGACAGATGTCAAAATTTTAAGTAGGAAATTTAAGGTACTGTACCTAAATTTTGCATTTTTTTTTATATTGATTATCAAAAATCTTATATATATATATATATATAATAGTAATTTTTTATCTAATTAATATTAAGATTAATTATACCAATAATTTATAGCTACCAATTTGTTTTATAAGTTTGTATTTTATACATAATTTATATATATATATATATATATATATCAAAACTTGAAATTTTAATATAAAATTATCAATCTTGTTATCTTGAAATTTTAGATAAATTTTGTAACAATTAAATGTTATTTACTATAGATGAGAATTGTTAACAATCTTTGATAATTTTGAAATTTTGTAGTCATAAAAGTTATAAGAAAAAAAAAATTAATGATGAATTTTTTTAAAATTTGCATTGTGGGAGGACTTTCGTCTCGACCCCAAGAAGGAATTGTCCTCTTTGGAAATGGCGTTGAGCCTTAATCCTTAAGGTTTTACTCAATCCCACATCGGGGAGAGATGCCTCCCACCCATGCCTTATAAGCCTTTGAGATATTTGTTATTTATGAAACGTTAAGTTTTATGACTATGAAAGTTATAATATTTTACAAGAAGAAGTTTATAAAGAAAAGTTTTCTTATTCGTCAATATATTTCTAGTTTAAGATAGAGTTGCCAATTATCTGATTTAAGTTAAAATGATTATTTTGTAATAAGACTATATGTATGTGATTTTAAAACAATCAATATTGTGTTTGGTGACTTTGTAAGGAATAAAAGAAATTCAGCCTAAAAGGTTTTGGTAATATTATACTGATAAAAAAAAGGAAAACAATTATTTTCTATGAAAAACATATAAGTTATTATTATGAATGGTATAAAATATTGTGTATGAAAAGATGTTCTCCTATCTGAATAATCATAAAATGAAATGATTTAATTTACATGCATTCTTGTGTATTTTACCTTTACTGAGCTATGTAGCTCACCCCTTCCACT
The DNA here is from genome assembly GCA_033629205.1 of Lithocarpus polystachyus. Taxonomy (NCBI): domain Eukaryota; kingdom Viridiplantae; phylum Streptophyta; class Magnoliopsida; order Fagales; family Fagaceae; genus Lithocarpus; species Lithocarpus polystachyus. Next base: position 46,192,120 of record CM066168.1, read on the forward strand.
ATTTCAGTCAACAGGCTTTTCTTCCACTATTTCAGTCAACAGGTTTTATTTTAGAGCAAAGGGAGCCTTAATCGAGTTTTGGAAGGAGCTGATTTTTAGTTTTAAATGTATAGATCCCAAATTAGCAATTTAATATTTAACTTTGCAGTATTGTGTACTTTAGGATCTAATGAAAGTTGTGTATCATAAAGTAATAAGAGATGTATTATGTGAAATTTAGAATCAGAGTAACCAGTGGATTGTGTTATCCCTTGAAGTACAATATAGATGCTCTGAATATCAAGTGAAAAGTTATATCAAGAAGTAAAGAAACAAGAATGAAAAGAGAGAGGGAAGCTTTTGTAAAAGCCTTTGTAAAAAGTTTAGTTGGTTCTTGTTAATACTAGGTTTAGGCTTAATATTAACATGCCGGTCATGGTCACAAATTCGGGTATCGGGTTTGGGACGTGACATTTAACTACAATACTTTTCTTATTATTATTTTTTTATGGGAAGCTTATAGATTTTATTGAAAGAATTAAACATGGTTACATCTAAGGGTGATAATTGATTGTTGTAGTCAATATAGGGGGTTTTGGGTCCATGTCGACCTCGTTTATTTCCTCAAAACATGAACCACTACAACGCCATTGGAGCGGTTTTCCAACAATGTCAAGGATAAATTATGTTGAAGCAAAAACTAGTTTCATCGGATTCCACCATAAGAAAGGGAGAATTTTGAAAATCTAAGATCTAAACCCAAAAATCTGTGATCTAACCCATAGGTTAAAACATCAAAAACCTACGTATCAAAAATTAAAAACATCAAACCTATAAGCCACAATAGATATTAGAGTTGAGACTCATATTTGATTAACTAGAGTTTGAGGATGAAAGTTAAAGGAGGATCTCTAATTTAGGTCAAAGGGGTGCCACCGAAGATTGGAAGAGAGAGAATCATGAGAGAGGTTGAGGAAAGGAGAAATATTCAAGTTGTGAAATACAGGTTTATACATGTGTGTGTACACGTCGATTAGTGTGATACTTGTTGGAATTCTAGATTCATTGTCGATGACTGTATTAATTGATGTTGGAAAGCCCTACACGTCTCCAATTGCCACTCCATAAATCATTACTAGCCCTTCACCTTGATTCAAATGGTATGATAGTGGCTCATTCTGTTAGGCTGAGTCGGGTGTTAAACACCCTTAGTTACATGATTGACAAGTATAATTTCTATGAAATTTTGGGTTTCCTTTATCTAGGTTAAAAAAAAAAAAAAAAAGTCATCAAGAGATTTAGTATGCATTTGGATACCGCTTATTTTGCTGAAAACTAAAAACTGAAAAAAAAATAAAAAAAAAAATATTTTTTGTGCTATTTGCTACAGTGTTATGTACAATTCAGTAGCCTAAAATCACTGTTCATGGCTAGTGAACAGTGCACAACACGCTAACTTAAAAAAAAAAAAAAAAAAAAAAAAACGCACAAAACATGAAAACGCCACAACTTTCAGTGGGTCCCGTGCACTGTTCACGAAACCCATAAACCTATTTTTTCATCAAAACTTTCGTTACAAATGGGTTTCACGGCACTATTCATACATTTAAAATTTATGTTGCTACAGTGTTTTCAGTTTTCAATTTTCAATTTTCAGCAAATCCACAATGATATTTCAATTACCGATGAAAAGATAGTCCTCCCTTGCAATGCACTACAAACTAGTTAAGATTCACCTTAAAAAACTACATACTGTAGCCCTATATCATGTGCAAATATAATTGCCATCTCCATAGCTTTAGCTTCAATCTCAAGTGCCCTAACAGTAGGAGTAGCATGAATTTTCTTACGTAAGGCAACCACCACTTAGAGCATCTGCATCAGGTATATCAAATGCCAAATTTTTGGCATTTGACACACAAAACACCCAAATCCATGTTTCATGAGATGTTCCAAATCTTAAAATTTTCGGCGACGTACAGTGCGCTTTCATAAATGAAACCACACTGTAGCATGTTGCCAAAATTTTTATTATTTGTTTATTCATCGTATCTCTCATTCTCTAATGTATTCCTTCACAGTCTCTCTTTCTCTGTTTTCTCTTAGTTGGTTTTTTTTTTTTTTTCTCACAGTTGCCATTTCTGCTCTCTCTCTCTCTTCCCCCTCTCCTCGCTGCTCAAGATTTTGGCTTCCTACTCCGACCAAACCTAGACTCGATCTCGCCACCTCATTCTCCATAGCTGCCGATCTTGCCGCCATATTCGTCTGAGCCATAGTCATCCTCCACGGCTCTCGCCACGCCACACCACGTCTGGAGCCATAGTTGTCCTCCATAGCGTCGTCCCTCATGCCACGCCGACAACCATCTTGCATTTCCAACCTCCCACTTTTGGATTCCTCTCAATCGGGTTGTGGGTGTGAGATTTGGGATGGGTTCTAATGTGCTGTGTTTGTGGTTGTGAGCGGTGGAGCTATGGTTGTAGTGACAGTTTTGGATTATGGATTGTTGTGGTGGTGTGATTTGATGGTGAATTCGGCAATGGTGGTGTGATTTGTTGGGTGTTTGTGTGGTGTTTGATGTGGTGATTTTTTTTTTTTCAATAATGGTGGTGTGATTTGTTCGGCAATGGTGTTTGGCAATGGTGTTTGATTTGTTGGGTTTTTATTTTTTTATTTTTATGTATTGATGGTTTTTTAATGTTATTTTAATATTTGTATATATTATTTTAATGTATAGAATTGAAAAATAGAAGATGTGATGTATACTGAATTGTAAAATGGTGTGTTAAAATAATAAAGTAGTCTTTTTGATGTGTGAAAATAGCATTTTTTTGCAACTCCTGATGAGAATGCTCTTTCCGCATATTTATGATAATGACCATGCACTAGCTTTTTGAGAGTGCATTAGTGAAGGCCCCTCCACCCCAAACCTCGTGCAAGTTCAAACCTTTTATGCACGAGTGCAAAAACATAAGAGGTGGTTGGTAGTTTTTGTGAATTGGCAACGCCTGTATAGATTATTTGTGATCACATCCAATCAATGTAGATCATCCTTTGTAGGGAGGAAGTTCTTTCAAGTGCTCTACACAAAATTCTTAATTTTTGTTCGTATTGGTCTATGCCAAATTCTTGCAGGGCTAACCAATAGGAATTACAACTAGTGAACCTTCCATATTACTTGGGGCTGCCCAAACTTGTTGTTCATATTGCATGCTCTCCCTTCTCACTTGAATAGTTCGTCTATCATAAATTTAATTAGTAAAACTTACTATTATATTAGAGAGTGAAACACACACTTGTTGTGCTCTTATAACACTAAATAATTACTCCTAAATGAGTTAGGTAGGTAACAAGCAAATAATAAAAATATATTTATAAAAATGAATAAAACAAAGTTTCTCTCCAAATTCTTCAAATTTCTCATATATATATATATATTGTGAATTTTGAAAATTTAACCGTTAAATTTTATGTTTCTTATGTTCTTAACATGTATATCAAATTTTATTCAGATTGGAAGTTATTTACTATTCAATCAATAAACTTATTTTTTATACCTAATTTTAGATCACTAAAACTTGAAAATTTAACATTTATTTGATGATATAGTAATTGACCTTGGATCTGTTGGAAAAATAGAATGGAGTGAATAAGAAATTGATGTTTTCTATGTTCACTTGAAGATGTTATTATAAGTGATGAAAATCCTTGAGTCCCACATTGGAAATGATAGAGAATATGAGTTTGGGTTGAATATTAGGTTGGGCTTTAGGCATGTGTGGACTAGGCCCACTAATCTAATCAAAAATAATATTTTATTATTTTATTTTTGAGTTAGTAAGTCTGTATACAATAGTTATCTCTGAAACAATGTTTCAGTTTAAGTTACGTATAATTTCATTGTCCCTCATTCATAAAAATAACTTTTGAGAAAAACTCTCCTAGTGAGAATATTTTGAGCATTCATTTTGTGTCAAAGAGAAAGAAAGAGACATTGAGTAGTTCGCAGAGCACGACCTTGTGTGCTTCGTTTTTGTATTGTAGATCATTTTTTCCTCGGAGGCAGACGCATGTGAGTCTCAAAGTATCACAGTGATTGTATGAGGGGCGAATTTTACTTTAAAGAGATTGTGTCAAACACAAGACTTGATTTGAATTGTTCATCATTCGCGTATTTGGTTGTGTGTTTTTTATTATTTGCAGATTTCTTCTTATATATATATATATATATATATATATATAGTATTTGTTTGTTGCTCTTATCTATCATATCTATTTGTGTTTTTACTTTATTTAGATTTGTGTATTGTTTCTTTTACTTTATCACAAAAGTAAATTGCTGCATTATATTCTACAGTCTTAAAGCTTTATGTATTTTAATTTACATTTGTGATTGACAGTGAAAGGAATTTTGTGTTGGTTGAAAAACACTAAATCGGTAACAGTAGATACACTACGCAAAACTTGGAAAACTGATTTTGTGTTTATCGTGAACTTTGATCTTTTAATAACATCGGTTACGTGCTTGACTGAGATTGCTATATTATTCATTATTGTTGTTGATTTCTACTTCTTCCTTTTTATATTATTTTATTAGGGCCTTTTTGTCTTATATGAATTCTTGTTTGACTGGCTTTGGCTTATATAATTGCTGGTCTGTGCGAATTGTTCCTACTTTGTTTGGGTTTGAAATATAATAGTTGGCTTATAATATATTATATAATATTAGGCTTATTTTGTCTCTTTGGCTTTATTGATTGGCTGGGTTTTTAAGATTCCATTGTTTAGTTTATTCGTACTGTGTTCCTTTCTGCAATTCAGTGTGATAGTTGGCTTGACTTTCCTTTTGCACAGTAACGTTTGAAAGTTATTTCTTAAACTTGGTTGATTTTAAGGACAATTTGTTTGAATTTTGTTGATCACAGATGTCAAACAAAATTGTTGTGAATCTTGTTGTGGCTCAAACCAATATGAACCTTTCTGCTGTGATTTCTGAAGTGAACTTGGTAGGAGGAAATACCAAGAAATGGTGAGTGGACATTGGGACTACTTGCTATGTATGTTTAGAAAAAAAAAAAGTTTTCTACATATAATCCTGTAGGTCATAGAAGAAAAATTTTTATGGGAAATTCCTCAACCTCTAAGATTGAAGGGATTGGAAAGGTTCTGCTCAAAATGATTACGGGCAGGTTTCTTACTTTGAAAGATGTATTGCATGTGCCAGACATTCAAAAAAACCTTGTATCTGGCTCATTGTTAAGCAAGAATGGTTTCAAGTTGGTTTTTTAGTCTGATAAATTTTCCCTCTTTAAGAGTGGAATGTATGTGGGCAAAGAATATTTGAGCAATGGCTTGCTTAAGATGAATGTAATGATTGTTATTGATAATAGTAAGGGTGCATCTTCAGTTTACATGCTTGAGTCATCTAATATATGGCATGGTAGATTGGGTCATGTTAATTATCATACTTTACATAGACTAATTAATTTAAATTTGTTGCCTAAATTTGAAATTGATTTTGATCATAAATGTGAAACTTGTGTGGAAGCTAAGATGAGTAGAGCATCTTTTATGTCAGTTGAAAGAAGCACTGAACCTTTAGATTTAATACATAGTGATGTATGTGACATGAAATTTGTACAGACTAGAGGTGGTAAGAAATATTTCATCACTTTCATAGATGATTGCACTAGAGATATTGTTATGTGTACTTGCTAAGGAGTAAGGATGAGGCAATTGAGGCATTCATGCAATATAAGAATGAGGTTGAGAATCAACTCAACAAAAAGATAAAGGTTCTAAGGAGTGATAGAGGTGGGGAATATGAATCACCTTTTAGTGAGTTATGTTTACAACATGGTATTGTTCATCAAACCACTGCACCTTATTCACCTCAGCAAAATGGAGTTGCTGAAAGGAAAAATATAACCTTGAAGGATATGATGAATGCGGTGTTGATAAGTTCCAGTTTACCACAGAATTTGTGGGGGGAAGCTATTCTTTCCGTCAATTATATTCTTAATAAGTTGTCTAGAAAGAAAACCAAGAAGACACCATATGAATTATGGAAAGGTAAAATGTCTTCCTATCAATTCTTAAAGGTGTGGGGGTGTTTGGCAAAGGTGTTTGTCCCTATTCCTAAAAGGATAAAGATAGGATCAAAATCAGTGGATTGTGTTTTCATTGGTTATGCTCATAATAGTAGTGCATATTGGCTTCTAATTCATAAATCTGACATTCCTGACATGAATGCGAATACTATTATTGAATCAAGGAATGCAGTATTTTTGAAGAAATATTTCCTTACAAATTCTCACAAGTATCAAGTTCTTTTAAGATAAACTTTGAGTCTACGTCTAGTACCTCTCATGATCAAGGGTTGATGGAAGAGAGGAATGAGGTTGAGCCTAGACATAGTAAGAGGGCTAAAACGTCAAAATCGTTTGGTCTAGATTTTCTAACTTATATGTTAGAAGATGAACCTCAAAGCTTCAAGGAAGCTATCTCTACACCTGAGGTGCCTTTCTGGAAAGAAGCTGTCAATAGTGAGATTGAATCCATCCTTCAAAATCATACATGGGAACTAGTGGATCTTCCACCAGGTTGCAAACCTCTAGGATATAAATGGATATTCAAGAGGAAATTAAAGGCTAATGGATCTATTGACAAGTGCAAGGCAAGACTTGTTGTAAAGGGTTACAAACAAAAGGAAGGTGTGGATTATTTTGACACATATTCACTTGTTACAAGAATAATGTCCATTCAATGTTGGTGGCTATTGCAGCGTTGCATAACCTAGAGATACATCAAATGGATATAAAAATAGCATTCTTGAATGGTGAATTAGATGAGGAGATTTATATGGAACAACCAGAGGGGTTCATTGTTCTTGATCAAGAAAAGAAAGTGTGCAGGCTTGTTAAATCTCTTTATGGATTAAAGCAAGCTCCAAAGCAATGGCATGAGAAATTTGACAATGCAATGATGTCAAATGGGTTTAGAATCAATGAGTGTGACAAATGTGTGTATATTAAAGATACTGCAAATGGCTATGTCATTGTGTGTCTCTATGTTGATGATATGCTCATTATAGGTAGCAATAATGATATCATTAAAGCTACCAAGAGAATATTGACTAGTGAGTTCGACATGAAAGATTTAAGTGTTGCAGATGTGATACTAGGAATGAAAATTTCTATAAAATTTGATGGACTTGTCTTATCTCAATCACATCATGTTAAGAAAGTTCTTGAGAAATTCAAGAAATATGATGACAGTCCGGTGAGAACATCTATAGATGTAAATTTACATCTAACTAAGAATAAAGCGCAAGACATATCTCAATTGGAGTATTCGAGAATAATAGGTAGTCTTATGTATATAATGAACTACACTAGACCAGACATAGCATATGCTGTCAGCAAGTTAAGTAGATATACAAGTAATCCAGGGGAAGACTACTGGAAGACATTAGTTAGGGTTTTGAGGTATTTGAAATACACCCTAAACTATGGGTTGCACTACACTCAGTATCCAGCTGTACTAGAAGGGTATAGTGATGCTAATTGGATATCTGACACAAAAGATACCAAATCCACAAGTGGATATGTCTTTACACTTGGTGGTGCAGCGGTATCTTGGAAGTCTTCTAAATAGGCATGCATTTCCACAATGGAATCAGAATTTATCGCATTGGACAAAGCAGGAGAAGAAGCTGAGTGGCTTCATCATTTCCTGGAGGCTATGTCAATGTGGATAAAACATGTGCCTCCTATTTGTATACATTGTGATAGGAAATCAGCTATTGGTAGGTCACAAAGTCATGTATAACGGTAAGTCTCGACATATATGTCGAAGACATAATACTGTGAGGCAGTTGCTCTCTAATGGAATTATTTCTATTGACTTCATAAAGTCGAAAGAGAATATAACGGATCCATTAACCAAAGGTTTGAGTAGAGAGCAAGTAAACTGCTCATCGAGGAGAATGGGGTTAAAGCTTATGACCTAAGTTTCCATGACAGTAACCCCACTTAGTTGACTGGAGATCCCAAAATCTAGGTTTTCAAAGGGACAACAAAATTGTAGAGACTAGTTTTTATCACTATGGAGATAACATCTCCCTCCCATTCCTATGATGAAATAGTGATGCCTGTAAACGATGTTCAGGGTAAGTTTTGCTTTTAATGATTCTTATATCTTGGAATTCCAAGTGAGGTATAGTAGGGTACTCTTAATAAGAATCATTTATATGAGTGTGAAGTGGGCCGCTTCCATGAGAGTTTCTAGGCTGAATTCTCTAGAGCACTTCATGAATTTACCAGGATATGTTCAGGGCTGAAATGAACACAATTATAAGAATTGAAAAATGTCCGAAAATGAGCTGTGTGAATTCTATTGTCTTGGTATACACAAACAGCTGACAATTCAAAAACATCGTGTTCACTGATTAGCTAGTATATTCGATAGTCTTTCACAAAGTATGGTTCAAAGCCAAAAGCCACCTCTCTCGATACAATAACTTTTCTTCTACTCTCTGTGTGTCTGCATCATCATTTGCATTATACTTTATCAATTTTTATTCATGTGGGGGATTGTTGGAAAAATAGCATGGAGTGAATAAGAAATTGATGTTTTCTATGTTCACTTGAAGATGTTATTATAAGTGGTGAAAATTCTTGAGTCCCACATTGGAAATGATAGAGAATATGAGTTTGGGTTGGATATTGGGTTGGACTTTAGGCATGTGTGGACTAAGCCTACTAATCCAATTAATAATAATATTTTATTTTTGAGTCAGTAAGTCTGTATACAACAGTTATTTCTGAAACAGTGTTTCAGTTTAAGTTACGTATAATTTTATTATCCTTCATTTATGAAAATAACTTTTGAGAAAAACTCTCATAGTGAGAATATTTTGAGCATTCATTTTGTGTCAAAGAGAGAGAAAGAGACCTTGAGTAGTTCGCAGAGCACAACCTTGTGTGCTTCGTTTTCGTGCTGTAGATTATTTTATCCTGGGAGGCAGACGTCCGTGAGTCTCAAAGCACCACAGTAATTGTGTGAGGGGCGAAATTTGCTTTAGGGAGATTATGTCAAACACAAGACTTGATCTGAATTGTTCATTATTCACGCATTTGGTCTGTGAGTTTTTAATTATTTGCAGATTTCTTCTTATATATATTTAGTATTTGTTTATTGCTCTTGTCTATCACAAGGTTTTTAAACCCGGACCAGACCGTACGGTCCGACCGGGTTAACCGTGAACCTCTCACAGTTACGGTTCTTTAATCTTAAGAACCGGTTTATGCCCAAAAAGCAGGGAACCGTTCGAACCCGGTTCAACTGCACGGTTCTAAGAACCGTAATCAGACCGCTTCTCACAGTTCCCTTTGAATCTGAACCTAAAAAAAAAAAAAAAAAAAGAAGAAAAACAAAAGAAAATGATACATAACTGCTGGGAGTACATCATGTCTTCAGAAACTCTGCCACTGCCATCTCCAGAGAAACACAACATGTCCTTCTGTTTCTTCTTCTTCTCTTTTCAGAGTACATCACGCAGCTCCCTCTCTTCAGAAACTCTTCTCTTGGGCAAAGCAAGCTTTAAATTCTGGCTTTGTTCTTCGCTAGTAATGTGTGTGTGACAAGGTGAGAGTATGAGAGAAAGAGAATGAGGAAGAGAGAGCTACAGATAAAGAAAGAAAAATAAAAGCAGAGAGAGGAGGACACGCTATGCGGAGGAAGAGTCTAGAAAAATAAAAGCAAGATGAGAGGAGTGGGGGATGGGGATACGTGTGTGGAGGAGAAAAAACAAGAGAAAAAAAAAGAAAAAAAAAAGAAAAGGAAAAGAAATGTATGGATGTAATGAAAGAAAGGAAAAAGAATAAAAAATCACAATTAAATGTTACTATAATATTTTTACAATGTTTCACAATAAATTTTAAGTAACAGATTATTATTAGTTAATATTAGTGAATAAAAAAATAATTTCAATAATGAGTTCAAATTAAAACTAGTAATAACTTTTCACATAAATTTTGTTGGGAAAGTATTGCTAAAATTGTTGTAAACTTATTCGCTGCTTCTAGAGACCTCTTCTTTGTTGCTGCGTGCTTTAGTGTCAACTACTCACATATAATGCTTGCTTGCTGTCAAGCACTTCCTTCTTAGGGTTTTTTATTTAACTTTAACAATTTTTAAATGCATGGACATGTCAAGATCTAGCTTTTGATTTTTTTTTTAATTCATAATAAATGGTGAACAGTAACTATTCAAATGGGCTTGGCTAAAAAAATGATCGGCAGTCAAATGGGCTTAGCCATGAGCAAATAAACTCATTTGTCTCTTAACTATTTTATTGGGTTTCATAAAATAAAAATTATTGGATACTAAAGCGTGCTTTGTCATGACTTAAAAATAACAACAACAATTATTTTTTAGAATTTGATAATTTTATTTGTATTATGAAAGTTATGTTATAAAAAATACTATCTATATTTGTTTTGAACTATTTTAACTAGTATGTAATCCTGTGCATATGCACGGATGCATTTAAAATAATCACAATTACATATAATATATATATATATATATTTGAATTTTTTTAGTTATATGATTATGTTTTATTTATGATTTATTATATTGGACTCCTCGTTTTCTACATTAAATTAACTAATTTGGCACAAAAATTTAAAAATTTATATTAGATAGAATACATGACGCAAAATTAAACTCTAATTGAAATTCAATTTTTACCTAAATTAACTTATTTGGCACAAAATTCTATACTTTTGATTAGATGAGACATATGGCATAAAATTAGACACTAATTGAATTCCAATTTGAAATTTAATTGGATTTTCTCTCTGCTTTACCTATTATTATATATATAGATTAATTTTTTTTTATTAATTTAATGTTTTTATATATATTTAAAATAATTATTAAATTAATTATGACATCATCACGGTTCGACCCCGGTTCAACCTCGGTTCGATTTCAAAAACCTTGAACCTCTTCTTTTTATGGTTCAATAAACGATCCGGATCTAAAAACCTTGGTCTAACATATCTATTGGTGTTTTTACTTTATTTAAATTTGTGTATTGTTCCTTCTTCTACTTTCTCACAAAAGTAAATAATTGCTGAATTTTCTTGAAATTATGCAAATAAGAACGTACAATTTGATTTTCAATCAAAGCCCACCCGCCCGTATACATACCGCCATTACAAAGCGTCGTGTTGTTAGCTGATTCTGCCAATTGTCAAGAGAAATGGGTTTGAAGAAGCTCCTAAATGCCAATTCCAAAAAAGCTCTGCAAATCTCCACACCACCACCACTCTCTCCAATTCCACAATTACCACCACCACCACCAACCCATCTCACCCCACTCCCAACCCTCACTCTCTCCGACCACCACAACCACACCCACACCCACACCCACCTCCTCCGCTACCTTACCACCCACCTCAGTCAACCCTTCACTCCCTCCCACCTCCTCCACTTCCTCAAATCCAAGCTCCACCACCACCCTTCCTTCACCCACTTCGACTTCCACATCTTCAACTGGGCCTCCACCATCGACTCCTTTCGCCACGACCACTCCACTTTCGAGTGGATGGCTCGCACTCTCGCCATCTCTCACCGCTTCGCCGACCTTTCCTACCTCCTCCAATTCTTCGCTTCCAATCCCTGCCCTTGCTCCGACGGTATTTTCTCTTGCCCACGAACCGAACCCATATTCAGATTTTCGATCAATGCTTATTGTAGAGTTGGGAAGTTGGATGATGCTGTTGTTGCTTTTGAATCTATGAAAAAACTGATTGATGGGAGGCCTAGTGTGGCGCTTTATAACATTTTGATTCATGGGTTTGTGAAATGTGGGAAGCATGATAATGCACTGAAGGTGTTTGATACAATGACTAAGGACCGGGTTAAGCCGGATGTGTATACGTTTAATATTTTGATTAGTAGTTATTGCAGGAATTCACGGTTCGGGTTAGCTTTGGAGTTGTTTAAGGAGATGAGGGAGAAGGGTTGTAGTCCAAATGCGGTTAGTTTTAACACTTTGATTAGGGGGTTCTTTAGGGAGAGGAAGTTCGATGAAGGTGTTTCAATGGCTTATGAGATGATTGAATTGGGGTGTGAGTTTTCGAGTGTGACTTGTGAGATTTTGGTTGATGGGCTTTGTAGAGAAGGTCGGGTTTTGGAGGCGTGTGAGATATTGATTGATTTTTCGAGGAAAGGAGTGTTGCCTAATGGGTATGATTATTATGGTCTAATGGAGGCACTTTGCGGGAGGGGAAATGCAGGTAGAGCGTTGGAGGTTGTGGATGAGTTATGGGGGAAAGGAAATGTTCCAAGCTTGATTGCTTGTACTACTTTGATTGAAGGATTGAGGAGGTTAGGGAGAATTGATGAAGCATTTAGACTGACAGAGAGGATGCTTAAAGAGAGTATAATTCCGGATAGCGTGACCTTTAATTGTCTCCTTCAAAGTCTTTGCGGTGTGGGAAGAACTGTGGAAGCAAATAGATTGAGGTTGCTGGCTTCAAGCAAGGGTTTGGATTCAGATGGAATGACCTATAGTATTTTGGTGTCTGGTTATACAAGAGAGAGAAAGCAGAAGGAAGGGGAAGTGGTGGTGGATGAGATGTTGGATAGGGGGTTCATACCCGATATTGCTACATATAATAGGTTGATGGATGGACTTGCTAATGCAAGAAGTTCTGTGTGGCGCCAAGCCAATGTTATTGGTAACTGAGTATATCAACATCTTTCAAATATGGTTTTGATTTCAGTGCTTGCACTTGTTTGGAAACAATTGTAAATTCTTGATTGATAATGAGGAAAATGTCCTCTTTTGTCTTAGTCATCAGAGATTTAGGTATTTGGTGATGATAGCAAGCTCCTTGTGCCGGTAAATTGTTGATGTTGTGGGTTACTTGGTTGCATTAGCACCAATACATCTTGTATTCACCTTTGTTAGTCTTAAAGTAACATACATGGTGTCCAAATTATTGTTTTTTGAGATGAACTTAGAGGAGATATCTTTACCATATCTCTGAAGTCTAAACTGACATTTGTAATCTACAGTAATATTACATTTTTGTTATCATTCTGTCTTTTGTAAGATATCTTGAGCACATTTAAAGCTGCTCACAAAGACAACTCTGGTACCTTAACTGTTCAAGAATTCCAAGATGTGATAGATGACATGACATCCTCATAAGGTATCCTCAAGTGGATCTCTATGTAAAAAGCAAGCATCTGAGGGATGTGACAGATCTGTTGAAAGAACCCCAGGGGAATGATCAGAAGGAAGTGGATGTTGAAGGGTTTAAGTTACTCCTTTCTCATGTAGATTTGCACATGAAGTCTGTCTGCTGCTGTACAGGTACATATCTTTCCTATACCGGCTTGGCTGTTTGGGTTAATTTGAAGTAGATTTATGACTTTTTGCTATCCAAATAATGGGACACAAATGTATTTCATCTTTGCGTATACAGGTGGCTGCTTTACGAATTTGAAATGAGATTTTACACCTAAACATTTCAATTCTACATATTAATTAAACTCAAATGCATTCATAAATTTCACCAATAGAACATATAATTACTTTTCCCTTTATTTATTCAAACCATTTAAACCAAAAAAAAAAAAAAAAGCACCTAGACAGCTATGCACCTAGAAATTTTTAAAAGGAGGAAAGACATATACTTCTAGCAAATCACTACTTCTAAATACTTATATTTAAATGAATCATTAAGGTATTTCATTACTATATTGGAAAGTGAGGTCCAGTCCAATTGTTTAATTGGTCATATTTCCTAGTTTGTTGCTGCTATGACTTTAGAAACATCAGAGAACAAAGAACAGAAGAAAAACTTTGTACAGATTATGGCAAATTAAAGTCCACAGAAACTGAATAGCAATTGAAGTCCTTGCTGGTTCACACTTTGTTTGAATGGTCTAAGGCTTGGGGTTTTACCAATTGTACTTCCATTCTTTATTTCCAAATCTCTCTAAGTTCTTCTAATTGATTTGCTTGTATTTCTTTAGGTGCTTTATGTTCATCATCCTGAATATGGAGTATTTTCTTTCATGTGCAATAAAATCTCAATTACTTATCAAATATATATAGCCTATAATTTTTACCATACAGAAACATCATCCTAAATGGCCACTGTATGACATGACAGCTAATGTGAGATTATATCTAGAAATTGGATCACAATTGAATGAGTTTCTGAATTAAAGTACATTAAAGTACTGTAACAATTCAATGGAGCCTTTCACTTCTCAGACATCCAAAAATCCACTACGTGGAATGATTAATTTTAACAGTATTTAAACAGAAATAGTTTAGCCAATTTCAGAGACAGAGGTCTGTTTTGTTTAGCAAAAATGACATATTCAAACTATGTCATTGTCATTAGACACATTAATCTTCCTCCTCTCCTCTCACTCTCTCACTGTTTCTGCTTCACTAAGCAAAAAAATCATTTTTTGATAAGTATGTTTAAAAAATGGTCAAGCAAAAGATCTATCAGGATTGTATGACTGGATCATAATACCTGAGCAGCAAGTAATTAATTCAGTGTTCTAGTTTTTAAATTGATCTTTAAAACTATCTGGCATGTTTGATACCTACATACTGTTGTGAATAGCCAATTACAGAGGAGTAAGTTGTCCCACCCCCCACACCAAGAAAAAAAAAAAAAACAACTATTCCTTCCTTATCTGTTCTCATGTGTCATTTGTAGTCATCACCTGTGACTGGAGTCTGGAGAATACCTACCATTTGAGTAGCTTTCCAAGGTTGTCAAGATAGTTAAAGATTTTTTGACAAAGTTATCAAGTAAAGCATTTGCTGATATTAATCACAGTCTAAGAGAATTTTCTTTTGTGATTGTCTTCATCTGTCATGGATCTTAGCTGTCTTCATTTATCAAGTAAAGCATAAGCTGTTTCCAAACAGACATTTTTATTTTGCTTGTGTTTTTCGCTGACTTATTTTGGCCCTCCCTAACCAATGAGGTGCTGGCCACTTGTGACCGCAAGTTACAAGCATTTTGGGCAATTAACCCTTTGGAGGAGAGCAGGCAGCTGCAGAGGTACCTGGAGACTAGGTTTCAATGGGCCACGCCACCACGGCACTCATTGCTCTGGCATTCTGTATATGCAAGGTAATTATCTTCTGCTTCTGGTATTTTTACATGTGTTTGTCTTTTGAGATGGTAATAGTGTGTTCATCATTGTATCTGATTTGTTATAATTCTTTCATATGTTTAGCAAGCAACTGAGCTGGCATACAAGGATGTTAGTTGTATCTGATTGGATGAGAAGATTCATTGTAAAGAGAGATTCAAGCCGAATTTGAGGCAACATTTGGGAGGGCATTAAATTTGTAAATAACCTCAAGTTGTATTGGTTCTTGCAATTGCAGTCGCATATGTATTGTCTATTATTGCCACACACACACACACACACACACACACAAAAAAAAAAAAAAAAATCCTAATGTCTCTTTGATAAATGATCACTTTGACAAATATTTTCATATATGATGACCAATGTCACTGGGTTCTATACAGATAATAATTTAATGATAGAAGAAATACTTAGTTACAACTTAAAACTCAATTACACTGAAACATACATCAGCCTTCCTAAACTTGAATCAACTTCTTGTTTTGCAGTTCTTAGTTGTGTTGATTATATAGTGACAACTGTGGTTGCTCTTATGCCAGTTATATATTTCATTTTTGCTTTTTGAATACCAATAGTGCCAAAGTCATTGGAATTCCAAACTAAACTTCATTAGTTCTCGTTTGACATGTTCATGCTTAGATGGTCTCTGGTTATTTTCCTTGTATCTTTGCACAAGGAAAAGATAGCATCTTAACGGTAAGTTTTGCCACGTCACATAATAACATATAACTCATCTTTTAACTTTTTAATTTTTTTAATGTTTTGGATCGGCAGTTCGGCACTAAACAGAGTTACATGTAGTAGTAGTTTTGTCACATTGGCTATTCACGTTATATTGAACACTAATTACACATTAGCTCTTATACTCCCAAAAACATTGGAAATACCATAAAAGGACCCCAAAAATTTGATGAAGTTGCATCTTCTTCAACTACTGGCTTTTTGGAAAGAAAATTTGCGAAGTTCATTTAACAAAGTTAACATATTTGGACTATATATAAAAATGTTATATGTGTTTGTATCGTATCGTATCTAGTGCACTGATGCATTGGACCTAAGTTGCATCCATATAAAAAAAGGTTAAAAGCTAAAACACACGGCATCAACTCAAAACATACGAATAGAAGGCCAAGCAAATAAGTAGGGCAAGACAGAAAACTAATCCATAGGTGGGGCGAAGTTGCAATGGGACACAACTAATACTATTCATGAATGGAATACATATGTGGAGGTCGCTCTTGCGGAGAGTGTCTAACTCTCAAATTGTGCATTCCTTCAGGGAAGCACACCAGAGTGTAGATGCGTTGGCTTGCTTAAGACGATTTCTTCAGCTAGACTTATGAGTCTCAGGGGCGTGTTGTAAAAGAAATCTCATGGATTCTAATATTTGTCTTGTCCCTAACTTTTCTTAGTTTGTTGCATCTGTTTACCCCCTCCAAAAAATAAAAATGAATGGATTTTTTTTTTTTCACTTTCCATAAATTTCATTGAGAGAACCTGCTCTTATGCTGTAAGAGAGAGTAGTGTATTCTTTATTGGCAAAAATCAGTGATATAATAAGAGAATGAAGAAAAATCCTACCAAAAGTCAATAATTAAAAACCTCTTGCCTTCAGGAGCAGTGAATATATATATATATATATATATATATTTTGGGTAAACTGGGAATTTCATTCAACTAAAAAGAACCAAAAACATTAGAAGGAGGGCAGAACCTCATTTGAGACAGCCCATACAAATAAAAAAGAAAAGCATTCAAAATACAAGGGGGAGGGGAATTGATGTACATAAAATCAGGAACTTGGGAGCAAGCTAATCTAGCTAGAGCATCAGCGCATCGGTTAGCTTCACGATAGCAGTGGGACACTTTGACTTGAGGAAATTGGGAGATGAGAAGCCTGCAGTCAGCCACAATAGAAACATTATCAGTCTTAAAGGTTTCGGCATTACACATCAAATCAGCAACTACTTTTGCATCCAAATCAATTTCAAGAGCACTAATTTGCATATTCAAACACATGTTGAGTCCATCCCTAAGAGCCCACAGCTCCGCAACAAAGCTAGTGGCTATCCCAATCTTCCTTGTAAAGGCTTTAATCCAGGTACCCGACTCACTGTGAAGAATGCCGCCCCCACTAGCCATACCTGGGTTACCTAATGAAGAGCCATCCGTGTTCAGCTTATACCAACCCCTATTTGGCCTCTCCCATCTAATATTTCTTGCAATCTGTGGCTGTTTGGTTATGGTACTCTAAGCAACAAGAGCATACTCCACTGCCCTATGAATAACATCTCTGTGAATGACTTGACTAGAAGGCATATTCTTAAATACCACCCTGTTACGATGGTTCCAAAGAGCCCATATTCCAACGGCAAAAATAACACCCCAAGAAATCTGAAGGTGGTTGTAAAACGACTTCTGCCTCAAACCACCTTCAGATTTTCAAAAAACAAACAAACAAATGCAAGGACGGAAACAAACCGAACAGCTAATAGACAAGCGTGACCGTGAGAAACCAACACAAGTAAAAGCTATCATGATTCTATGTATGTTTTGGCTGTAAAAAGAAGAACCTAAAGGTCGGAGCGAGCTCAGATCGGAGGTTGATGTTGGTGTTGTAAGGAGGGTCCGGGTCCGAATCATCGTGCTGGGCATTGTTGCTATGGAGCGAGCTCAGCCCTACTACTGCTATCTGAATCCATAGCAACAATGCTCAGCACGATGATTCGGACCCGGACCCTCCTTACAACACCAACATCAACCTCCGACCTGAGCTCGCTCCGACCTTTAGGTTCTTCTTTTTACAGCCAAAACATACATAGAATCATGATAGCTTTTACTTGTGTTGGTTTCTCACGGTCACGCTTGTCTATTAGAACGTAATGCTAATGAGGAAAGAAATAGAAGTGAAGGAAAAAAAAGACAAAAGAAATACCCAGGTTTGGGGTTTTTGGTTGCACTGTTGAAGTTTAAAGGAGTGGACGGAATCGGAGATAAGCTGATTCAGAACGGCTATTCTTTACTCTCTCTTTTAGTGGGCTGTTTTTTTTTTGGGGCAAAACTTAGGTTCAGTAGCCTGTTTGGATGGTGATTTGAGTTATATGACTGGAAAGTTATGACTGAGTTTGAGGATTATATGAGACCCACATTATTTTGAGTGTTTGGCTTGATTTTCTAACGTTGTTTTCATCATTCATACTCAATTTGAGTTAAATGATAGTAATGAAAACTGGAAAACACCAAATTAGTGTTTTCAATTTTTTGAGTCGCATAACTCAATGGCAAAATGGTAAAATCATTGACTTTGTGGAGCCTACCTTTTGTGTTGTCAACACCAACTCCACCGGCTTCCTCTTTTCTTTTCTTTATTTTTTTTTGCTTTTCTCTACTTCTTTCTTCACTCCACCAACAACCCTTCTTTGTCTTCTTCTTTTTCTTCTTCTTCATTCTTTCTCCTTTTTTATTTCTTCTTCTACTGAGTTCCACCGGCTTCCTCTTTCCTCTTCTTTATTTTTTTTTGCTTTTCTCTACTTCTTTCTTCACTCCACCAACAACCCTTCTTTGTCTTCTTCTTTTTCTTCTTCTTCATTCTTTCTCCTTTTTTATTTCTTCTTCTACTGAGTTCCACCGGCTGCCTCTTTTCATTTTTTTTTTTTTTTTTTTGCTTTTCTCTACTTCTTTCTTCACTTCACCACCAACCCCTTTTTTGTCTTCTTTTTCTTCATTATTTCTGTTTCTTTTTTTATTTCTTTCTTCATTCTTACTGTTTCTTCATTCTTTCTGTTTATTTTTCTTTTCTAATTATTTTTTTTTTGTTATTATTTTTACTCTTTGGAATAGTCCTCTGTGATGTGGCTTTCATGGTGATCTTTGGTGAGAAGGATATAAATTTTTTACTCCTTTCTCTCTTGTCCTATCTTTACTTTTCTCCTCTTTATCTGAAGAGCAACGATACCCATCTGAAGCTCTCCATCTAAAAGAAAATCCAAAAACCCAGCAATTGTGAAGAACGAAACCCAGCAATTGAAGACCACCCAAATCTTTCCATTTTTTGAAAAGCCAGAAACCCAGCAGCTGCTGTGAAGACCGAAACCCAGCAGCAGCTAACCGAAGCTCTCCCTCTCTCTCTTGTCCTCTGCTCACTTTTGTTATGAATTTTTTTTTTTTTTTGGGGTATTTGTGGAGTAAAGAGTTGTTGCTCTGTGCAAATTTTCTAGTTTGTGTGGAGTACAAAGTTGTTACTCTGCAATATATATGTGGGTATTGTGTTTCATGTTTGAGCTGTAAAATGAAGTGAGATATAAGGAGAGAAGAAGGACGCGGGTAAAGTGTTTACCGTTCTGACTAGCCACAGTTTGTAGGCTCCACCAATTTATCAAAAATTTGAGTTTCAAAAGTGAGATATGCATCTGAGAACAAGAACCAAACAAAAATTTATTTGAGATAAGGAAAAAGTAGAGATACGGATGTGAGCGATGAGAACTGAGTTTGAGTAACGAGAAATGAGAAAAGGAAACTGAGTGATGAGTTAGGTTTAATCCAAACAAGGCCTTAACTTCTCTACCTCAAATCTCCAATTGCTATTCTCAAAAAAAAAAAAAAAAAAAAAAAAAAAACTCCAGTTGCCTTTGATTGACGAAGCTAAAATGAAGACAATAAAGGGAATTCCGAATTCCAATCCAAAACTCAGAAGCTAAAATGCAGAAATGAAGCTAAAATGCAGAACCAAACTGGAAAGATCACAAAATCAAAAAATAAAAGCCAGATCTACTGGGTTTCAAACCAAAAAAAAAAGAACCCTTCTCCCTCGTTTTCTCAGTAACCAAACATGAAAGATCAAAATATAAAATCCAGATTTACTGGGTTTCAAACCAAAAGACAGACCCTTTCCAGCTACACCCGAGACTTCCACACTCTTAACATCAACAAAGACATTGTCACAGCCTCTTTCATTATTTTGTCCAGAGAGTGAGAGAGAGAGAGAGAGAAAGAAAGAATCATAGATCAGAAAAGAAAAAAAGAAACAGATCCAAACACCGAGAGAGAAAGACCGAATCATAGATCTGAAAGAATCATAGATCAGAAAAGAAGAAAGCAAGCAGATACACACACTGAGAGAGAAAGAGAGAGAGATATGAGATTTTTTTTTTCTTTTTCTTTTTTTTTTTTCTTTTTTTGGGTTCTTAAGAGAATGGCCATGGGTGGTTTGGAAGAGATAGGCTTTGGGTTTCGAAGAGAAGGGCCATGGGTAGTTTGGAAGAGATAGGTTTTGGGCGCGGAAGAGAAGCCGATTGCAGTGCAGGAAAAAAAAGACAAAAGAAAGAAGGAAAAAAAAAAAATATATATATATATATATATATATATATATATACTAGCCTCTGGTTAGGTTTTAGGGGAAGTTAGACGTGGGTTTTAAAAAAAATGAAATAGATAACCAAAAAAAATTGCAAACAATCAAAAAAGAAAAAGATCACATAAAAAAAAATTTAAAAAAAAAAACAAGAAGAGATAAGTGTAAATGTAGAGTTATGGAGGAAATTCAAATCTCTTAATATTTTCTTCTAAATTTTTTTTTTTAAATTTATCCTATTTTATAGGTGTCGGGGACGTTTTTGCGACAAGGGCCAAAAATGCGAAAACGGCCCAAATCTCCCCTTGGGTTCTTTAGAAGTGTTTATTTGTGGAAAATCAAGCCCAAAATTCACAATGTATAGAAAACAAAGGCTAATGGTGCTTTGACAAGAGAGAATCAAAATGCTAATACCAAAAGTGCAGAAAAGGCATAAAAACATAACAAGTCTGAAACTTCGACCCGCAGTCACCGAGAAGAGGAAATTGAGGGAGGTCATGAGGAAGAGAGGGAAGGTTCCCCTGTACCCATATTTCTACCCCTAAGGTTCAGAATTGTGAGAATGTTTCCTGGCTCAGTGGGTTTCAGCTCTCAAGTTTCAGCTCTATGGGGAAAATGTGGTTTAACAGGTCTGAAACTTCGACCCACAGTTACCGAGAAGAGGAAATTGAGAAAGGTCGTGAGGAAGAAAGGGAAGGTTCCTCTATACCCATATTTCCACCCCTAAGGTTCGAAATTATGAGATTGTTGACTGGTTGAATGGGATTTTGCTCTGAAGTTTCAGGTCTCTAGTTAGAACGTGGTTAGTTTTGTTTTGAACTGAAGAGAGAGTTTTATATAGAATTTGGGGTGTTGCTAATGACTGGTTTTTGAGTAGTGGAAGAGGCTTTTATCCCCTATGATACTAATTTGGTGTTTTGGCTTGGGTTGCTTTTGTTCAAGGAAGAGTTTGGTATCCTTTTTACATAATTTTGGAAATAAAGAGGGCTTGCTTCTAATTGGTTGCCTTTGGTCAGACATTTCAGACCATTGGAAGGCTCACCTAAGGGAGGGCTAGCAGATGGAGTTAGCCAATGAGAGCCAACTATGTTTTAAAGGTAAAAGTGGGTTATGGCAGAAACTTTAGGCTACAGTCACTCAAAGCATAAAAGCTCTTTTGAGGTGGAAATTTTGGATACAAGACCTCCTCCATAAGCCTGAGATACTACCAGTGTCCCATGCCCACTTGGTAGCACGCATGGGCTGGGCTGGGCTCATGCAAAAGGTCTAAAAGGAATCGACCCATACCCTCCAAACCACACTTCCTCAATTTTCCCAATAAGTCACATGGGCTTGGGTCATGCTTAAAAGAATAAAATAATATATAATACATGAATTGAGCCCGTAAGGAAGTTGAGCTTGGTTGAATCGGGCTTGTACGAAATATGTCGCGAAAGTGGGTATCAACAATAGGCAATGTTGTAAAAATGTTGTAGATATAGTATTTTTCAAAAAAAAAAAAAAAAGTGGATGGCAAGGGAATGGATGTAAGGTTTTAACATTTTAACGTGAGTTTCTAAAAAAAAAAATATTTTTTCGGTCAATTAATTAAAAAAATATAGAAAGAAAAAACAAGTGAAGTTTGCTTCTGAATGAGTGTGTTAACGAGAGAGTAATCCTACAAAATTCTTATTTCACGCGCGTGCTCAGGAGCTCTTTAATTTTTTGAGTAAATTTTAATAATTTACATCTATCATAATTTGGAATTGCTATATTTTTCAATCACAAAAATTCTTAAGAGTGTGATGAATGTTATGGGTGTGTGTGAAGGAAGAATCTCATTCCAATAAAGAATGATCTTAAGCTGCTTGTGTTTGAACTTGCAACATTGTCTTGGAATGGCAAGGAAGAACCAAAAAAAATAATGAACTCTAAGGGAAAATTACTTACAAACTGAGTCTCTAAGTTCAACTTCCAAAGTTGCTATAGGTATTTGAGAAGTTAAAAAAATGCAAGGATTTGGCTACTAATTCAATTCAAAGGATTGAAAAATCTTGCTCAACAAAAGGACGATAATAGAGCTATCAAGAAAGAACCGAAGTTAAAACAAACACAAACCCCAAACAATTTTGCAACCATCTAATAAGCTTTCTATAAAAACAAAAAACAAAACAAATTTGCAACTATTAGATAAAATAAAAAAAATGCAGAATAATTCAGCAGGCACAATACCCAACAAAATCATCAACAATTTAAAAAAGAAAAGGTCATACCTCAACATGCCTTGCGTTCGAGGACTCAGGTGGCAACTCAAAATCCAAGATCTCTTCCTTTGGCACTACTACTTACTCAGCATTAGGAACCGGGGAAACCTATAGAATATCAAGCACGTGATTATGTGAATATACAAATGCATTCAACTATCTCTAAGGACCAAAATTATCACAAAAACTTAGACACATACCATGTCGAGAAAAAACAAACACAGCAATCTTGAAAACAATTTTTAGCAATCCACTAAGCAACCAAATCAGCCTGCAAACAAAACTAAGCCGAAGTCAATGTAAATATGTAGTTTCGATTACTTTGCAAGTAGCAATTTTGTTACCTTTTTTAATCTATCACATACTGAGAGATAAAGAGGTGTTTGTGTTTGTATAGGACTCTATTGCTAAAAAAACCGATCTAATAAAATAACAACTTTTTTAAGAAACTACCCTAAAATTTAGGATTTGAAATGGCGTAAGCGGTTGGTTTAGTGTTTGCTACTTTTTAGAAAAAAAAATGTATCAAACGGGGCGTGGAATATATTTTTTTTTTCCAGCCAATTAAAAAAATAAAGAAAGAAAACAGTTTAAACGTGAAGTTTGTTTCTGAATAAGTGGATTAGTGAAAGAGTAATCCTATTTTGCAGGCAATGTTTTAGTGAGGGTTAAATATATATATATATATATATATATATTTTCTTTGTTGTCCTTTAGTTCTATTTCTATTTAAACTTAGGGAAATAGTGGTATTTTGGATTAAAAAAATCCGGTCCAAATAGGGGCAGCCCCTTAAATAGTAGTATAAATATATATAGTTTTAACGTCATTTGCTTGAGATGTTAAATTGGACAGATGTCAAAATTTTAAGTAGAAAATTTAAAGTACTGTACCTAAGTTTTGCATTTTTTTATTATGTTGATTATCAAAAATCTTATATATATATATATATATATATATAATAGTAGTTTTTTATCAAATTAATATTAAGATTAATTATACCAATGATTTATACCTACCAATTTGTTTTATAAGTTCGTATTTTATACATAATTTATATATATCAAAACTTGAAATTTAAACATAAAATTATCAATCTCATTATCTTGAAATTTTAGATAAATTTTGTAACAATTAAATGCTATTTACTATAGATGAGAATTGTTATCGATCTTTTATAATTTTGAAATTTTGTAGGCATAAAAGTTATAAGAAAAAAAAAATAATGATGAATTTTTTAAAATTTGCATTGTGGGAGAACTTTCGTCTCAACCCCAAGAAGGAATTGTCCTCTTTGGAAATGGTGTTGAGCCTTAATCCTTAAGGTTTTGCTCAATCCCACATCAGGGAGAGACGCCTCCCACCCATGCCTTATAAGTCTTTGGAATATTTGTTTTTTATGAAACGTTAAGTTCTATGATTATGAAAGTTATAATATTTTACAAGAAAAAGTTTATAAAGAAAAGTTTTCTTATTCGTCAATATGTTTATAGATAGAGTTACCAATTATTTAATTTAAGTTAAAATGATTATTTTGTAATAAGACTATATGTATGTGATTTTAAAACAATCAATATTGTATTTGGTGACTTTGTAAGAAATAAAAGAAATTCAACCTGAAAGGTTTTAGTAATATTATACTGATAAAAAAAAGGAGAACAATTATTTTTTATGAAAAACGTATAAGTTATTATTATAAATGGTATAAAATATTGTATATGAAAAGATGTTCTCCTATCTAAATAATCATAAAATGAAATGATTTAATTTACATGCATTCTTATTAAATTCTTGTGTATCTTACCCTTACTGAGTTATGTAGCTCACTCCTTCCACTATTTCAGTCAACAGGTTTTACTTCCACTATCTCAGCCAACAGGTTTTATTTTGGAGCAAAGGAAGCCTTAATCAAGTTTTGGAATGAGCTGATTTTTAGTTTTAAATATATAGATCCCAAATTAGCAATTTGATGTTTAGCTTTGTAATATTGTATACCTTAGGATCTAATGAAAGTTGTGTACCTTAAAGTAATAAGAGATGTATTATGTGAAATTTAGAATCAGAGTAACTAGTGGATTGTGTTATCCCTTGAAGTACAAAGTAAATGTTCTGAATATCAAGTGAAAAGTTATATCAAGAAGTAAAGAAATAAGAATGAAAAGAGAGAGGGAAGCTTTTGTAAAAGCTTTTGTAAAAAGTTTAGTTAGTTCTTGTTAATAACAGGTAACATGTCGGTCATGGTCACAAATTCAGGTATTGGGTTTAGGACATGACATTTAGCTACAATACTTTTCTTATTATTAATTTTTTATGGGAAGCTTATAGATTTTATTGAAAGAATTAAACATAATTACATCTAAGGGTGATAATTGATTGTTGTAGTCAATATAGGGAGTTTTGGGTCCGTGTCGACCTCGTTTATTTCCTCAAAACATGAAGTACTACAACGCCATTGGAGCAGTTTTCCAACAATGTCAAGAATAAATTATATTGACGCAAAAACTAGTTTCATCGGATTCCACCATAAGAAAAGGAGAATTTTGAAAATCTAAGATCTAAACCCAAAAATCTGTGATCTAAACCCATAGGTTAAAACATCAAAAACCTACGTATCAAAAATTAAAAACATCAAACCTACAAGCCACAACAGATATTAGAGTTGAGACTCACATTTGATTAACTAGAGTTTGAGGATGAAAGTTAAAGGAGGATCTCTAATTTAGGTCAAAGGGGTGCCACCGAAGATTGGAAGAGAGAGAATCATGAGAGAGGTTGAGGAATGGAGAAATATTCAAGTTGTGAAATACAGGTTTATACATGTGTGTGTGTACACATCGATCAGTGTGGTACTTGTTGGAATTCTAGATTCATTGTCGATGAATGTATTAATTGATGTTGGAAAGCCCTACACGTCTCCAATTGCCACCCCATAAATCATTGCTAGCCCTTCACCTTGATTCAAATGGTATGATAGCTGCTCATTCTGTTAGGCTGAGTCGGGTGTTGAACACCCTTAGTTACATGATTGACAAGTATAATTTCTATGAAATGTTGGGTTTCCTCTATCTAGGTTAAAAAAAAAAAAAAGTCATCAAGAGATTTAGTATGCGTTTGGATACCGCTTATTTTGCTGAAAACTGAAAAAAAAAATATTTTTTGTACTTTTGCTACAATGTTATGCACTGTTCATTGGTCTAAAATCACTGTTCATGGCCAGTGAACAGTGCATAACACGCTGACTTAAAAAAAAACGCACAAAACTTGAAAACGCCACAACTTCCAGTGGGTCCCGTGTACTGTTCACGAGACCCACAAACCTTTTTTTTCATCAAAACTTTCATTACAAATGGGTTCCACGGCACTATTCATACATTTAAAAATTATGTTGCTACAGTATTTTCAATTTTCAACAAAATAAATAGTATCCAAATACACCCTTAGCATGTTATGCCGAAATGTGGGTTGGTTGGCACAAGTGCACTAGTGCACCCACGATGATATTTCAATTACCGATGAAGCGATAGTCCTCCCTTGCAATGCACTACAAACTAGTTAAAATTCACCTTAAAAAACTACATATTGTAGCCCTATATCATGTGCAAATATAATTTCCATCTCTGTAGCTTTAGCTTCAATCTCAAGTGCCCTAAGAGTAGGAGAAACATAAATTTTCTTACTTAAGGCAACCACCACTTAGAGCATCTGCATTAGGTATGTCAAATGCCAAATTTTTGACATTTGACACTCCAAACACCCAAATCCATGATTCATGAGATGTTGCAAATCTCAAAATTTTTGGCAACATACAGTGTGCTTTCATAAATAAAACCGCGTTGTAGCATGTTGCCAAAAATTTTATTATTTGTTTATTCACCGTATCTCTCATTCTCTCTCATGTATTCCTTCACAGTCTCTCTTTCTCTGTTTTCTCTCATCTGGTTTTTTTTTTCTCACAGTTGCCATTTCTGCTCTCTCTCTCTCTCTCTCTCCTCCCTACTCAAGATTTTGGCTTCCTACTCCGACCAAACCCAAACTTGATCTTGCCGCCTTATTCTCCATAGCTGCCGATCTTGCCGCCATATTCGTCTGAGCCATAGTCATCCTCCACGGCTCTCGCCACGCCACACCACGTCTGGAGCCATAGTCGTCCTCCACAGCGTTGTCCTTCATGCCACGCCGACAACCATCTTGCATTTCCAACCTCCCACTTTTGGATTCCTCTCAATCGGGTTATGGGTATGAGATTTGGGATGGGTTCTAATGTGCTGTGTTTGTGGTTGTGGGCGGTGGAGCTATGGTTGTAGTGACAGTTTTGGATTATGGATTGTTGTGGTGGTGTGATTTGATGGTGGATTCGGCAATGGTGGTGTGATTTGTTGGGTGTTTGTGTGGTGTTTGATGTGGTGATTTTTTTTTCAGTAATGGTGGTGTGATTTGTTCGGCAATGGTGTTTAGCAATGGTGTTTGATTTGTTGGGTTTTTATTTTTTATTTTTATATATTGATGGTTTTTTTAATATTATTTTAATATTTGTATATATTATTTGAATGTATAGAATTGAAAAATAAAAGATGTGATGTATACTGAATTGTAAAATAGTGTCTTAAAAAAATAAAGTAGTCTTTTTGATGTGTCAAAATAGCATTTTTTTGCAACTCCTAATGAGAATGCTCTTTCCGCATATTTATGATAATGACCATGCACTAGCTTTTTGAGAGTGCATTAGCGAAGGCCCCTCCACCCCAAACCTCGTGCAAGTTCAAACCTTCTATGCACGAGTGCAAAAACATAAGAGGTGGCTGGTAGTTTTTGTGAATTGGCAACACCCGTATAGATTATTTCTGATCACATCCAATCAATGTAGATCATCCTTTGTAGGTAGGAAGTTCTTTCAAGTGCTCTACACAAAATTCTTAATTTTTGTTCGTATTGGTCTATGCCAAATTCTTGTAGGGCTAACCAATAGGAATTACAACTAGTGAACCTTCCATATTACTTGGAGCGGCCCAAACTAGTTGTTCATATTGCTTGCTCTCCCTTCTCACTTGAATAGTTAGTCTATCATAAATTTAATTAGTAAAACTTACTATTATATTAGAGAGTGAAACATGCATTTGTTGTGCTCTTATAACACTAAATAATTACTCCTAAATGAGTTAGGTAGGTAACAAGTAAATAATAAAAATATATTTATAAAAATGAATAAAACAAAGTTTCTCTCCAAATTCTTCAAATTTCTCATATATATTGTGAATTTTGAAAATTTAATCGTTAAATTTTATGGTTCTTATGCTCTTAACATGCATATAAAATTTTATTCAAATTGGAAGTTATTTACTATTCAATCAATAAAATTATTTTTTATACCTAATTTTAGATCACTAAAACTTGAAAATTTAACATTTATTTGATGATATAGTAATTGACCTTGGATCTGTTGGAAAAATATAATGAAGTGAATAAGAAATTGATGTTTTCTATGTTCACTTGAAGATGTTATTATAAGTGATGAAAATCCTTAAGTCCCACATTGGAAATGATAGAGAATATGAGTTTGGGTTGGATATTGGGTTGGGCTTTAGGCATGTGTGGACTAGGCCCACTAATCTAATCAATAATAATATTTTATTATTTTATTTTTAAGTTAGTAAATCTGTATACAGCAGTTATCTCTGAAACAATGTTTCAGTTTAAGTTACATATAATTTCATTGTCCCTCATTCATGAAAATAACTTTTGAGAAAAACTCTCCTAGTGAGAATATTTTGAGCATTCATTTTGTATCAAAGAGAGAGAAAGAGACATTGAGTAGTTCGCAGAGCACGACATTGTGTGATTCGTTTTCGTGCAATAGATCATTTTATCTTGGGAGGCAGACGTACGTGAATCTCAAAGCACCACAGTGATTGTATGAGGGACGAAATCTGCTTTAAGGAGATTGTGTCAAACACAAGACTTGATCTGAATTGTTCATCATTCACGCATTTGGTCTGTGTGTTTTTAATTATTTACAGATTTCTTCTTATATATATATAGTATTTGTTTGTTGCTTTTATCTATCATATCTATTTGTGTTTTTACTTTATTTAGATTTGTGTATTGTTCCTTTTACTTTATCACAAAAGTAAATTGCTGAATTATATCCAACAGTCTTAAGGCTTTGTATATTTTAATTTACATTTGTGATTGACGGTAAAAGGAATTTTGTGTTGGTTGAAAAACACTAAATCGGTAACAGTAGATACACTGCGCAAAACTTGGAAAACTGATTTTGTGTTTATCGTGAACTTTGATCTTTTAATAATGTCAGTTACGTGCTTGACTGAGTTTGCTATTATTCATTGTTGTTGTTGATTTCTACTTCTTCCTTTTTATATTATTTTATTAGGGCCTTTTTGTCTTATATGAATCCTTGTTTGACTGGCTTTGGCTTATATAATTGCTGGTCTGTGCGAATTGTTCCTGCTTTGTTTGGGTTTGAAATATAATAGTTGGCTTATAATATATTATATAATATTCGGCCTATTTTGTCTCTTTGGGTTTATTGCTTGGCTGGGTTTTTGAGATTCTATTGTTTAGTTTATTCGTACTGTGTTCCTTTCTGCAATTCGGTGTGATAGTTGGCTTGACTTTTCTTTTGCACAGTAACGTTTGAAAGTTATTTCTTGACTGATTTTAAGGATAATTTGTTTGAATTTTGTTGATCACAGATGTCAAACAAAATTGTTGTGAATCTTGTTGTGGCTCAAACCAATATGAACCTTTCTGCTGTGATTTCTGAAGTGAACTTGGTAGAAGGAAATACCAAGGAATGGTGGGTGGACATTAGGGCTACTCACCATGTATGTTTAGAAAAAAAAAATGTTTTCTACATATAATCCTGTAGGTCATAGAAGAAAAATTTTCATGGAAAATTCCTCAACCTCTAAGATTGAAGGAATTGGAAAGGATCTGCTCAAAATGACTACGGACAGGTTTCTTACTTTGAAAGATGTACTGCTTGTGTCAGACATTCAAAAAAACCTCGTATAAAAAAACCTTGTATCTGGCTCATTGTTAAGCAAGAATGGTTTCAAGTTGGTTTTTGAGTCTGATAAATTTTCACTCTTTAAGAGTGGAATGTATGTGGGCAAAGGATATTTGAGCAATGGCCTGTTTAAGATGAATGTAATGACTGTTATTGATAATAATAAGGGTGCATCTTCAGTTTACATGCTTGAGTCATCTAATATATGGCATGGTAGATTGGGTCGTGTTAATTATCATACTTTACATAGACTAATTAATTTAAATTTGTTGCCTAAATTAGAAATTGATTTTGATCATAAATGTGAAACTTGTGTAGAAGTTAAGATGACTAGAGCATCTTTTATGTCAGTTGAAAGAAGTACTAAACCTCTAGATTTTGTACATAGTGATGTATGTGACATGAAATCTGTACAGACTAGAGGTGGTAAGAAATATTTCATCACTTTCATAGATGATTGCATTAGAGATATTGTTATGTGTACTTGCTAAGGAGCAAGGATGAGACAATTGAGGCATTCATGCAATATAAGAATGAGGTTAGGAATTAACTAAACAAAAAGACAAAGGTTCTAAGGAGTGATAAAGGTGGGAAATATGAATCACCTTTTAGTGAGTTCTGTTTACAACATGGTATTGTTCATCAAACCACTGCACCTTATTCACCTCAGCAAAATGGAGTTGCTGAATGGAAAAATATAACCTTGAAGGATATGATGAATGCGGTGTTGATAAGTTTCGGTTTACCGCAGAACTTGTGGGGGGAAGCTATTCTTTTCACCAATTATATTCTTAATAAATTGCCTAGAAAGAAAACCAAGAAGACACCATATGAATTATGGAAAGGTAAAATGCCTTCCTATCAATTCTTAAAAGTGTGGGGGTGTTTGGCAAAGGTGTTTGTCCCTATTCCTAAAAGAATAAAGATAAGATCAAAATCAGTGGATTGTGTTTTCATTGGTTATGCTCATAATAGTATTGCATATCGGTTTCTAATTCATAAATCTAACATTCCTGACATGAATGCGAATACTATTATTGAATTAAGGAATGCAGTATTTTTTGAAGAAATATTTCCTTACAAATCCTCACAAGTATCAAGTTCTCTTAAGAGAAACTTTGAGTTTACGTCTAGTACCTCTCATGATCAAGGGTTGATGGAAGAGAGGAATGAGGTTGAGCCTAGACGTAGTAAGAGGGCTAAAACATCAAAATCGTTTGGTTCGGATTTTCTAACTTATATGTTAGAAGATGAACCTCAAAGCTTCAAGGAAGCTAACTCTACACCTGAGGTGCCTTTCTGGAAAGAAGTTGTCAATAGTGAGATTGAATCCATCCTTCAAAATCATACATGGGAACTAGTGGATCTTCCACCAGGTTGCAAACCTCTAGGATATAAATGAATATTCAAGAAGAAATTAAAGGCTAATGAATCTATTGACAAGTGCAAGGCAAGACTTGTTGTAAAGGGTTACAAACAAAAGGAAGGTGTGGATTATTTTGACACATATTCACTTGTTACAAGAATAACGTCCATTCGAATGTTGGTGGCTATTGCAGCGTTGCATAACCTAGAGATATATCAAATGGATGTAAAAATAGCATTCTTGAATGGTGGATTAGATGAGGAGATTTATATGGAACAACCAGAGGGGTTCATTGTTGTTGGTCAAGAAAAGAAAGTGTGCAGACTTGTTAAATCTCTTTATGGATTAAAGCAAGCTCCAAAGTGATGGCATGAGAAATTTGACAATGCAATGATGTCAAATGGGTTTAGAATCAACGAGTGTGACAAATGTGTGTATATTAAAGATACTGCAAATGGCTATGTCATTGTGTGTCTCTATGTTGATAATATGCTCATTATAGGTAGCAATAATGATATCATTAAAGCTACCAAGAGAATGTTGACTAGTGAGTTCGACATGAAAGATTTAGGTGTTGCAGATGTGATACTAGGAATGAAAATTTCTAGAAAATCTGATGGACTTGTCTTATCTCAATCACATCATGTTAAGAAAGTTCTTGAAAAATTCAAGAAATATGATGACAATCCAGTGAGAACACCTATAGATGTAAATTTACATCTAACTAAGAATAAAGGGCAAGGCATATCTCAATTGGAGTATTCGAGAATAATAGGTAATCTTATGTATATAATGAACTGCACTAGATCGGACATAGTATATGCTGTCAGCAAGTTGAGTAGATATACAAGTAATCCAGGGGAAGACCACTGGAAGGCATTAGTTAGGATTTTGAGATTTTTGAAATACACCCTAAACTATGGGTTGCACTACACTCGGTATCCAGCTGTACTAGAAGGGTATAGTGATGCTAATTGGATATCCGACACAAAAGATACCAAATCCACAAGTGGATATGTTTTTACACTTGGTGGTGCAGCGGTATCTTGGAAGTCTTCTAAACAAGCATGCGTTTCCACAATGGAATCAGAATTTATTACATTGGATAAAGTAGGAGAAGAAGTAAAGTGGCTTCGTCATTTCCTGGAGGATATGCCAATGTGGATAAAACTTGTGCCTCCTATTTGTATACATTGTGATAGCAAATTAGCTATTGGTAGGGCACAGAGTCATGTATGACGGTAAGTCTTGACATATACGTCGAAGACATAATACTGTGAGGCAGTTGCTCTCTAATAGAATTATTTCCATTGACTTCATAAAGTCGAAAGAGAATATAACGGATCCGTTAACCAAAGATTTGAGTAGAGAGCAAGTAAACTGCTCATTGAGGAGAATGGGGTTAAAGTCTATGAGCTAAAGTTTCTATGACAGTAACCCCACCTAGTTGACTGGATATCCCAAGATCTAGGTTTTTAAAGGGACAACAAAATTGTGGAGACTAGTTTTTATCACTATGGAGATAACATCTCCCTCCCATTCCTATGATGAAATAGTGATGCTTGTAAGCGATGTTCAAGGTAAGCTTTGCTTTTAATGATTCTTATATCTTGGAATTCCGAGTGAGGTATAGCAGGATACTCTTAATAAGAATCACATATATGAGTGTGAAGTGGGCCGCTTCCATTAGAGTTTCTAGGCTAAATTCTCTAAAGCACTTCATGAATAAACCAGGATATGTTCAGGGCCGAAATGAACACAATTATAAGAATCGAAAAATGTCCGAAAAGGAGCTGTGTGAATTTTATTGTCTTGGTATATACAAACGGCTAACAGTTCAAAAACATCGTGTTCACTGATTAGTTAGTATATTCGATAGTCTTTCACAAAGGATAGTTCAAAGCCAAAAGCCACCTCTCCCGATACAATAACTTTTCTTCTACTCTCTGTGTGTCCGCATCATCATTTGCATTGTGCTTTATCAATTTCTATTCATGAAAGGGGATTGTTGGAAAAATAGCATGGAGTGAATAAGAAATTGATGTTTTCTATATTCACTTAAAGATATTATTATAAGTGGTGAAAATCCTTGAGTTCTACATTGGAAATGATAGAGAATATGAGTTTGGGTTAGATATTGGGTTGGACTTTAGGCATGTGTGGACTAGGCCCACTAATGTAATTAATAATAATATTTTATTATTTTATTTTTGAGTTAGTAAGTTTATATACAACAGTTATCTCTGAAACAGTGTTTCAGTTTAAGTTACGTATAATTTCATTATCTCTCATTCATGAAAAAAACTTTTGAGAAAAACTCTCATAATGAGAATATTTTGAGCATTCATTTTGTGTCAAAGAGAGAGAAAGAGACATTAAGTACTTCGTAGAGCACGACCTTGTGTGCTTCATTTTCGTGCTGTAGATCATTTTATCCTGGGAGGCAGATGTCCGTGAGTCCCAAAGTACCACAGTGATTGTGTAAGGGGCGAAATCTGCCTTAAGGAGATTGTGTCAAACACAAAACTTAATCTGAATTGTTCATCATTCACGTATTTGGTCTGTGAGTTTTTAATTATTTGCATATTTTTTCTTATATATTTTTAGTATTTGTTTGTTACTCTTGTCTATCATATCTATTTGTATTTTTGCTTTATTTAAATTGGTGTATTTTTCCTTTTACTTTCTCACAAAATTAAATTGCCGAATTATATCCAACATGGTCTTCTTGAAATTATGCAAATATGAACGTACAATTTGATTTTCAATCAAAGCCTACCCAACTGCCCATATACATCCCGCCATTACAAAGCGTAGTGTTGTTAGCTGATTCTGCCAATTGTCAAGAGAAATGGGTTTGAAGAAGCTCCTAAATGCCAATTCCAAAAAATCTCTGCAAATCTCCACATCACCACCACTCTCTCCAATCCCACAATTACCACCACCACCAACCCATCTCCCTCCACTCCCAACCCTCACTCTCTCCGACCACCACAACCACACCCACACCCACCTCCTCCGCTACCTCACCACCCACCTCAGTCAACCCTTCACTCCCACCCACCTCCTCCACTTCCTCAAATCCAAGCTCCACCACCACCCTTCCTTCACCCACTTCGACTTCCACATCTTCAACTGGGCCTCCACCATCGACTCCTTTCGCCACGACCACTCCACTTTCGAGTGGATGGCTCGCACTCTCGCCATCTCTCACCGCTTCGCCGACCTTTCCTCCCTCCTCCAATTCTTCGCTTCCAATCCCTGCCCTTGCTCCGACGGTATTTTCTCTTGCCCACGAACCGAACCCATATTCAGATTTTCGATCAATGCTTATTGTAGAGTTGGGAAGTTGGATGATGCTGTTGTTGCTTTTGAATCTATGAAAAAACTGATTGATGGGAGGCCTAGTGTGGCGCTTTATAACATTTTGATTCATGGGTTTGTGAAATGTGGGAAGCATGATAATGCACTGAAGGTGTTTGATACAATGACTAAGGACCGGGTTAAGCCGGATGTGTATACGTTTAATATTTTGATTAGTAGTTATTGCAGGAATTCACGGTTCGGGTTAGCTTTGGAGTTGTTTAAGGAGATGAGGGAGAAGGGTTGTAGTCCAAATGTGATTAGTTTTAACACTTTGATTAGGGGGTTCTTTAGGGAGAGGAAGTTCGATGAAGGTGTTTCAATGGCTTATGAGATGATTGAATTGGGGTGTGAGTTTTCGAGTGTAACTTGTGAGATTTTGGTTGATGGGCTTTGTAGAGAAGGTCGGGTTTCTGAGGCATGTGAAATATTGATTGATTTTTCGAGGAAAGGAGTGTTGCCTAATGGGTATGATTATTATGGTCTAATAGAGGCTCTTTGCGGGAAGGGAAATGCAGGTAGAGCGTTGGAGGTTGTGAATGAGTTATGGGGGAAAGGAAATGTTCCAAGCTTTATTGCTTGTACTACTTTGATTGAAGGATTGAGGAGGTTAGGGAGAATTGATGAAGCATTTAGACTGACAGAGAGGATGCTTAAAGAGAGTATAATTCCGGATAGTGTGACCTTTAATTGTCTCCTTCAAAGTCTTTGCAATGTGGGAAGAACTGTGGAAGCAAATAGATTGAGGTTGCTGGCTTCAAGCAAGGGTTTGGATGCAGATGGAATGACCTATAGTATTTTGGTGTCTGGTTATACAAGAGAGAGAAAGCGGAAGGAAGGGGAAGTGATGGTGGATGAGATGTTGGATAGGGGGTTCATACCCGATATTGCTACATATAATAGGTTGATGGATAGACTTGCTAATGCAAGAAGTTCTGTGCAGCGCCAAGCCAATGTTATTGGTAACTGAGTATATCAACATCTTTCAAATGCGGTTTTGATTTCAGTGCTTGCACTTGTTTGGAAACAATTGTAAATTCTTGATTGATAATGAGGAAAATGTCCTCTTTTGTCTTAGTCATCAGAGATTTAGGTATTTGGTGATGATAGCGAGCTCCTTGTGCCGGTAAATTGTTGATGTTGTGGGTTACTTGGTTGCATTAGCACCAATACATCTTGTATTCACCTTTGTTAGTCTTAAAGTAACATACATGGTGTCTAAATTATTGGTTTTTGAGATGAACTTAGAGGAGATATCTTTACCATGTCTCTGAAGTCTAAACTGACATTTGTAATCTACAGTAATATTACATTTTTGTTATCATTCTGTCTTTTGTAAGATATCTCGAGCACATTTAAAGCTGCTCACAAAGACAACTCTGGTACCTTAACTGTAAAAGAATTCCAAGATGTGATAGATGACATGACATCCTCTAAGGTATCCTCAAGTGAATCTCTATGTAAAAAGCAAGCATCTGAGGGATGTGACAGATATGTTCAAAGAACCCCAGGGGAATGATCAGAAGGAAGTGGATGTTGAAGGGTTTAAGTTACTCCTTTCTCACGTAGATTTGCACATGAAGTCTGTCTGTTACTGTACAGGTACATATCTTTCCTATACTGGCTTGGCTGTTTGGCTTAATTTGAAGTAGATTTATGACTTTTTGCCATCCAAATAATGGGACACAAATGTATTTCATCTTTGCGTATACAGGTGGCTGCTTTACGAATTTGAAATGAAATTTTACACCTAAACATTTCAGTTCTACATATTAATTAAATTCAAATGCATTCATAAATTTCACCAATAGAACATATAATTTCCTTTCCCTTTATTTATTCAAACCATTTAAACCAAAAAAAAAAAGCACCTAGACAGCTATGCATCTAGAAATTTTTAAAAGGAGGAAAGACATATACTTCTAGCAAATCACTACTTCTAAATACTTATATTTAAATGAATCATTAAGGTATTTCATTACTATATTGGAAAGTGAGGTCCAGTACAATTTGCTTAATTGGTCTTATTTCCTAGTTTGTTGCTGCTATGACTTTAGAAACATCAGAGAACAAAGAACAGAAGAAAAACTTTGCACAGATTATGGCAAATTAAAGTCCACAGAAACTGAATAGCAATTGAAGTCCTTGCTGGTTCACACTTTGTTTGAATGGTCTCAGGCTTGGGGTTTTACCACTTGTACTTCCATTCTTTATTTCCAAATCTCTCTTAGTTCTTCTAATTGATTTGCTTGTATTCTTTAGGTGCTTTATTTTCATCATCCTGAACATGGAGTATGTTCTTTCATGTGCAATAAAATCTCAATTACTTATCAAATATATATATATATATATATATATAGCCTATAATTTTTACCATACAGAAACATCATCCTAAATGGCCACTGTATGACATGACAGCTAATGTGAGATTATATCTAGAAATTGGATCACAATTGAATGAGTTTCTGAATTAAAGTACATTAAAGTACTGTAACAATTCAATGGAGCCTTTCATTTCTCAGACATCCAAAAACCCACTACGTGGAATGATTAATTTTAACAGTATTTAAACAGAAAGAGTTTAGCCAATTTCAGAGACAGAGGTCCGTTTTGTTTAGCAAAAATGACATATTCAAACTATATCATTGTCATTGGACACATTAATCTTCCTCCCCTCCTCTCAATCTCTCACTGTTTCTGCTTCACTAAACAAAAAAATCATTTTTTGATAAGTATGTTTGGAAAATGATCAAGCAAAAGATCTATCAGGATTGTATGACTGGATCATAATACCTGAGCAGCAAGCAATCAATTCAGTATTCTAGTTTTTAAATTGATCTTTAAAACTATCTGGCATGTTTGATACCTACATACTGTTATGAATAGCCAATTGCAGAGGAGTAAGTTGTCCCACCCCCCACACCCAAAAAAAAAAAAAAACAACTATTCCTTCCTTATCTGTTCTCACGTGTCATTTGTAGTCATCACCTGTGACTGGAGTCTGGGGAATACCTACCATTTGAGTAGCTTTCCAAGGTTGTCAAGATGGTTAAAGATTTTTTGACAAAGTTATCAATCAAAGCATTTGCTGATATTAATCACAGTCTAAGAGAATTTTCTTTTGTGATTGTCTTCATCTGTCATGGATCTTAGCTGTCTTCATTTATCAAGTAAAGCATAAGCTGTTCCCAAATAGACATTTTTATTTTGCTTGTGTTTTTCGCCGACTTATTTTGGCCCTCCCTAATCAATGGGGTGCTGGCAACTTGTGACCGCAAGGTACAAGCATTTTGGGAAATTAACCCGTTGGAGGAGAGCAGGCAGCTGCAGAGGTACCTGGAGACTAGGTTTCAATGGGCCACGCCACCACGGCACTCATTGCTCTGGCATTCTGTATATGCAAGGTAATTATCTTCTGCTTTTGGTATTTTTACATGGGTTTGTCTTTTGAGATGGTAAGAGCAATTGCATCAGTTCATTTATTTTACACATCCATTTTTACACTAAAAACTTACTTTTTCTATTTTACACGGTTACTTTTACAAAATACCCACATCAGTTCATCTATTCTACACCCTCTTTTAATTAAATAATCAATTTTCTGGAATTTTTTATTATTTCCCCTCCATATACGCGCGCGCCTCTCTCCCTCTATTCTCATTTCTGATTTTTTGCTCTCTCTCTCTATACCCGGCTCTCTCTATACCCGGCTCTCTCCCTCTCTCTACCCTGATTTCTTGCTCTCTCTCCCATCTCTACCCGATAGCACATCTCCGGTCAAGCCCGATCTACTCCGACCCACAAGCACCGATCAAATCCGAGACTCCCTAGCTCCGATCCACTCCGATCAAGCTCCAATCCGCTCCGATCAAGCTTCGATCTGCTCCGATCCGCTCTGATCAAGCACCGATCCACTCCGATCCAGTCCGATCAAGCATCGATCCAGTCTGATCAAGCATCGATCCAGTCCGATCCACATCGACCTAGCGCCGATCCGCTACGATCCAGTCCGATCCGCTCCGATCCACTCCGATCAAGCTCCGATCCAGTCCGATCCACATCTCCCTAGCTCCGATCCAGTCCGATCAAGCTCCGATCCAGTCCGATCCACATCTCCCTAGCTCCGATCCACTCCGATCAAGCACCGATCCACTCCGATCTACAAGCTCTGATCCACACTCCGATCCACATCTCCCTAGCTCCGATCCACAAGCTTCGGTCCACTCTGTCTCTGTGTTTTTTTTTTTTTTTTGAGCAAGTGCGTTTGTTGAGCAGTTTTACTGAGTTGGTTGAGCAAAGAGAAGAGAGAAAAAAAAACGAGCGAACAGAAATTATTAAAATATTTTATACACGAGCTACAGTAACCGTGGATATATCCACGGTTACTGTTCATTTACACGGCCGGATGGATATTTTGCACAAGTTTACACAGACTGATGTGGGAGATTTTTTTGTTAAAATGTGTAAAAAGAGTTACTTTTTGCATTTTACAAGATTATGCATGGACTGATGTAAATGCTCTAATAGTGTGTGCATCATTGTATCTGATTTGTTATAATTCTTTCATATGTTTAGCAAGCAACTGAGCTGGCATACAAGGATGTTAGTTGTATCTGATTGGATGAGAAGATTCATTGTTGGGAGAGATTCAAGCCGAATTTGAGGCAACATTTGGGAGGGCCTTAAATTTGTAAATTACCTCAAGTTGTATTGGTTCTTGCAATCGCAGTCGCATATGTATTGTCTATTATTGCCCCATACAAAAAAAAAAAAAAATCCTAATGTCTCTTTGATAAATGATCACTTTGACAAATATTTTCATATATGATGACCAATGTCACTGGGTTCTATACAGATAATAATTTAATGATAGAAGAAATACTTAGTTACAACTTAAAACTCAATTACACTGAAACATACATCAACCTTCCTAAACTTGAATCAACTTCTAGTTTTGCAGTTCTTAGTTGTGTTAATTATATAGTGACAACTGTGGTTGCTCTTATGCCAGTTATGTATTTCATTTTTGCTTTTTGAATACCAATAGTGCCAAAGTCATTGGAATTCCAAACTAAACTTCATTAGTTCTCGTTTGACATGCTCATGCTTAGATGGTCTCTGGTTATTTTCCTTGTATCTTTGCACAAGGAAAAGATAGCATCTTAACGGTAAGTTTTGCCACGTCACATAGTAACATATAACTCATCTTTTAACTTTTTAATTTTTTTAATGTTTTGGATCGGCAGTTCGGCACTAAACAGAGTTACATGTAGTAGTAGTTTTGTCACATTGGCTATTCACGTTATATTGAACACTAATTACACATTAGCTCTTATACTCCCAAAAACAT
Organism: Lithocarpus polystachyus; assembly: GCA_033629205.1. NCBI lineage: Eukaryota > Viridiplantae > Streptophyta > Magnoliopsida > Fagales > Fagaceae > Lithocarpus > Lithocarpus polystachyus. Next base: position 46,232,011 of record CM066168.1, read on the forward strand.
TGGAAATACCATAAAAGGACCCCAACAATTTGATGAAGTTGCGTCTTCTTCAACTACTGGCTTTTTGGAAAGAAAATTTGCGAAGTTCATTTAACAAAGTTAATATATTTGGACTATATATAAAAAGGTTACATGTGTCTGCATAGTATCATATCTAATGCATTGGTGTATTGGACCTAAGCTGCATCCATATAAAAAAAGGTTAAAAGCTAAAACACATGGCATCAACTCAAAACATACGAATAGAAGGCCAAGCAAATAAGTAGGGCAAGATAGAGAACTAATCCATAGGTGGGGCGAAGTTGCAATGGGACACAACTAATACTATTCATGAATGGAATACATATGTGGAGGTCGCTCTTGCGGAGAATGCCTAACTCTCAAATTGTGCATTCCTTCAGGGAAGCAAACCAGAGTGTAGATGCCTTGGCTTGCTTAAGCGATTTCTTCGGCTAGACTTATGAGTTATTTTTTGTTCCCCTATCCTGTCAGGGTGTGTTGTAAGAGAAATCTCATGGATTCTAATATTTGTTTTGTCCCTAACTTTTCTTAGTTTGTTGCATCTGTTTACCCCCTCCAAAAAATAAAAATGAATGGATTTTTTTTTTTTTTTTTTCACTTTCCATAAATTTCATTGAGAGAACCTGCTCTTATGCTGTAAGAGAGAGTAGTGTATTCTTTATTGGCAAAAATCAGTGATATAATAAGAGAATGAAGAAAAATCCTACCAAAAGTCAATAATTAAATACCTCTTGCCTTCAGGAGCAGTGAATATACTACCATAAATACCCTATAAAATTCCGCAACAACAACCATAATTTTTTTGAGAAATAAAACCGCCATAATAATTTATATTAATTTAATCACTTTAATGTCAAAAGTGTGTACTTTTAAGCCTTTTACACTTCTTTTCCAAAAAAATAAAAAAGTCTTTTATACTAAATTAATAATCAAAATAATCTGCTTCCTTCATTTTAGGCTTATTAGAGATACTGTATCACTGTCCAAAATACAGAGGATCCTTTCCCAATTTATTACTCCACGTTCTGTTAAAAAAAAATTATTACACCGTTACACCTTTTTTTTTTTTTTTTTTGAGAAATTACACCGTTACACCTCGTTTCAAATAGTTTTACAACCCAGTTTGACAAGTCAAATAGAACTATATATATATCTAAACCAAAATAATAATAATAATATTAATTAATTAATAAAAAAATATAAACCCCCGCAAAACCCTGAGAATTTTTATTACGTTGTTGCGTGAGGGTTACTCCTCAGACATTGCCTCTTACATATATATTAAGTGTCCACAACATCGTTACTGTCTCTTTTTCTCATTGCTGCAAAACCCTTTCTTTCTTTTCCTTTGGAACCAAACAAAGGAAAAGAAAAATAAAGGTTTTCACAATGAGTGGTTACTCTTTCTTTCAAAGGTTCCCTAAGGTTTTTCAAACTCACCCCATGCTCGGGAGAGTTCTTGTTGTCTGTGCCGTCACTGCCGTCAGGTCTAATGCTTTTTGCATTCATGGAATTTTTATATTTTAGTTTGTATGAGTTTTAGTACTATATTTTCTTATTAGAATGGCCTGTTTTTGAAGGTTTGTGTTCACTACAATCTTTGCAGTTCCTGAAGTTGATGGAAAAGATTGTTGTCGTTGGTGTCAAACTCATTGAATTTGTTTAATATTTAGCATGCAAAACACAGTTTTTAATACCAAGTTGGCTATATTTATGTGTATGTACTACATATAAAGTGAAAAAATTTACTCCCTCATATTATTTTAATGGGGTTTTTTATTTTATTTTATTTTTGTATAGGATTTGCCCTGTGTATATGGGAAAAAGAGAGAGAGAAAAAGTGTGTTATGTTTCATCTAGAGGGGTTAGCTTTGTCCAATCTGTATGCCAGATTCAAAAAATTACTGATATTTTATTTCTTATAGTCGTTGTGATATTGTTTGATCTTGTGGGATGAATAAAAATTGATATATACTGTTAAACGTTGTCCAAATCATATGGCAGTCTCTAGTCAGGGCCTTAATCCTGTTCCCAGGTTCTTGCTTTGCCCATATAGGGTGCATTTGGATAAGCTGTTGCAAAACAGTGTTTTGGGTTTAAGATGAGCGTGCTCTCAAATCCAAACGGACCATATGAGCTGAAGGAAATACTAAAATCAAATCTAGTTTGACTTGCATGACTTGTATACAAGAAGAAAAATTATTATACTAATTCACTCATTATTTGGATGTTGCAGGAAAATTAAGTGCTTTGTATTGTGTGTTTTTATAGAATTCGGCTTGGTCTAGTGACTTTGATCTAAAAAGATAAAAGAAAAGAAATTGGTGATGCTTGAACTAAATATGTGACTGTGATTCATGATTTCTTGTCCAAAAATCTTGCATTATGAAGGACAGTCATTAAAAGAGCAGGGTCAGTAGCTAAAGATTTTGTGGTATATATAACTAATGACACTAAAATTTTAGTTGACTGGTTTCCTAATTTTTATGTATTTGTACATCTTTAACTGCAGACTAAAAACTTGACAATAAGTACTACTATTGACTACTATCTCTGATTGATTTCTAATTAGTGCTTGTTCCTGGATCTTGAAATGGAATAAAAAAAATTTCCTCCTCAATTGTTGTTATTATCAAATTGTATTTTCCCACTCTAGTTGCTATGTGGTTTAATTGGTTTTTTTTTTTTTTTTTTTATCTTATTATTATTGAGTTTTCATACCCTTAATCTGGACCTTCTATTTGTTGCAGTGGTGGAGGTCTTATGGCATTTTCTGATGCTAGACAAAAATCTATGTATGCTAAATCAATTCAAGGTGAATTCAAGAAAAAGAAGGTGGTGGTAGTTGGAACTGGATGGGCTGGCACCAGCTTTTTGAAAGAATTGAAAAACCCCTCATATGATGTTCATGTGGTGTCACCTCGTAATTATTTTGCATTCACTCCTTTGTTACCTAGTGTTACTTGTGGCACAGTGGAAGCACGCAGCATTGTTGAACCCATTCGCAGTATTACCAAGAAGGTAATCTTAAATGAATGAGATATGAAATGACCATGCCATCTACATCCGTTTGTATTGACATTTCTGTCATAAATTTTTCTGTAGCCTTAAAAACATGCTTGAGTTTTACTGTGTTATATCAGATTGTATGTTACAAAGTCAAGTTCAAATAGAAAAAAAAAAAAAAAATCATTGTATGAGAATGGGATGAGTCTTTTATCTAGAATGGTTAGTAAGGAGCAAGTCATTTGAATAATTTCCTATCCTTCCACATCATATTGCGTCTGTATGGTATAGTATGCATGTGTACAATATTGTTAATATAGTTCAAATCTGCTCAAAGCTGAATGCTTATGAGCATATAAATTGTCAAGCAATTTAAGCCTTTTGAGCTAGTCATTCTCCAGGGAAACTGGAGTTATTTAGATGACAACTTTCTTTGATTTGACATGGCAGAAAAGCTATGATGTCCACTTCAAGGAAGCTAAATGTTACAAGATTGATGCAGAGAATAAGAAAGTTTATTGTCAGTCTAGTCAAGACAAAAATTTTGATGGAAAAGAAGAATTTGCTTTAGACTATGACTACCTGGTGATAGCCATGGGAGCCCAATCAAATACATTCAACACCCCCGGGGTTATGGAGCATGCTCACTTCTTGAAGGTATCTTCACTTGGAGTAAAAATTAAAATATACTAGCTGCATTTTACTCTTCTATTTAGCAGTTCATCTATAGTTTCTGTTATAACTTAAAAAAATAAAATACTTTATATAGGAAGTAGATGATGCTCTGGGAATCCGTAAGACAGTGATTGATGCTTTTGAGCGGGCAAGCCTTCCTTCTATAAGTGAAGAGGAGAAGAAAAGGATTTTGCATTTTGTAGTTGTCGGTGGTGGTCCAACTGGTGTGGAATTTGCTGCAGAGCTTCATGACTATGTCTATGATGATTTAGTCAATTTATACCCTCAAAGTAAAGACTATGTGAAAATCACCCTCATTGAAGCAGGCAATCATGTTCTGAACATGTATGGCACATTTCTTTTTTCACATTTTCAATTTAATTCTGTGTAATTGTTTGAAGTCCTTGCTTCTCTTTCTCTGTTTGTTTTCTAATGCTTTCAGTTGCTGCTAACGTTACAGGTTTGACAAGAGAATTTCCGCATTTGCTGAAGAAAAGTTTCGAAGAGATGGTATTAATGTGAAAACAGGATCAATGGTCGTAAAAGTATCCGAAAAAGAAATATCTACTAAAGTAAGAGCAACTGGCGAGGTTGTAAACATACCTTATGGAATGGTTGTCTGGTCAACTGGTATTGGGACTCGCCCCGAAATAGCGGATTTCATGAAGCAAATTGGTCAGGTGTGTTGCTCTTAAACTACTCTGAATTCTTTTCCCTTCACTTCCAATCATAACTGGTGTTATAGCTTTGTCACTTTTTACTCAAATTGTTTGAATTTCTATTCCTTCGAGCAGACTAACAGGCGTGTGTTAGCTACTGATGAATGGCTGAGGGTGGAAGGATGTGATAACGTATATGCCCTTGGAGATTGTGCAACAGTAAACCAGCGCAGAGTCATGGTATGATATTTACAGCCTGACTTTTTTGTGTATTTTTCAATATAGAGCACTCAAAATTGTGTATAATAATTCAGTTGAAGGGAAGGGTGTGATGGGGTGTAGGTTCAAGACCTACAGGATGCGTGTGCAATTTACCAATAAAAAATGTGTACAACAATTGCTATGTCATTTCTCTTTCTTTTGTTTTCTCACCCCCTATATATATATCGAGTACATATAATGAGCAATATGCAATTCTAAAGTCAATTTTGTTTAAGAGAATTCCTCCTTATCAGTTTACTGAACGAAGAAGCAAGCTGTTCACCTATGTACAAATAAACACACTCAGTCCTCGTAAATACTTCGTAAAGAAACAGTTTACAATAAATTTGTAATTGAGGATTCAACATGTGCTAACTCATTTACATACATTTTTGTTAATGTCCTTTTACATTTTATAATTCTTTAGACTTATTATTTTTTTAAATCTCTCATTTATTATTGCCAACTTGTTTTCAGGAAGATATTTCCGCCATATTCAGTAAAGCAGACAAGAATAAATCTGGTACTTTAAATATAAAGGACTTTCATGATGTTATGGATGACATCCTGGAGAGGTACCCTCAAGTGAAGCTTTATTTGAAGAAGAAAAAGATGAAAAATTTTGCTGCGTTGCTGAAGAATACTCAAGAGAATGACCAAAACAAGCCCATTGAAATTGATAACGTTAAGACAGCTCTGACTGAAGTGGACTCTCAGATGAAAAATCTTCCCCCAACAGCTCAGGTACTTGATTTAGTTTCCTTTGCATAACCTATTTGACCTTCTGCTAAAAAACATTCTCACTTCTTGACTTCTTGTGTCCTTGTAATATTCTAGGTTGCTTATCAGCAAGGCCACTACCTTGCAGACTGTTTCAATCGCATGGAACAGTGTGAGAAGAATCCTGAAGGTCCTCTCAGGTTTAGGGAATCTGGACGTCATCGGTTTCATCCCTTTAGGTACAAGCTGAACTTTGCACAAAATTTTGTTTTTATTTTTCCTGCAATACAGAATGTATGTATGACATTATGCAAGCTGTAACATCAGAATTAATACAGTCAATAACAACTAGAACTACTTGTCACAGGTGATTGAACATAAGATTGAGAATTGTAAATTAAGGTTTTGATAGCAAAAGACATGCCGCACCTAACTAGTCATAATCTTGTTTTACATTAATGTAACTGCCAGTGTCAAACTAGTCATGTTCTAGTTTTATGTAAAGTCTTCTTGACTGGTTTGCTATGGAAGTATTTTGAATCTTTTTCTTGCTATTTCTGGAATTTTCAAGTCTCTAGACTGAGTCACTGACCCAGCTATGTCTCAGCTCTCACTTGGATAATGGCTTTTCTGCATGCAAAATACAATAACCTTGTAAACTAAAATCTTTTAGGTTCATATAAGATATCTGGTAACTTGTATAGGAGCAAGGCACTTAATAATTTGTGTACAAAGTGTATTTACTTTTGCACTCTCGAGTTATCAGCACAATAATCAATATGAATTAAGTGTGTGCGCAAGCACGTGTCTGTTTTATCCATCCAAGTTCACAATGAGGTAGGCAGGAGATTATCCTCACAATGTAGCTAACTTTTTGATGGTTTTAATTCTAGGTATAGGCACTTGGGGCAATTTGCACCACTGGGAGGAGAACAAACTGCATTCCAACTTCCTGGAGATTGGGTCTCGATTGGTCATAGCTCTCAGTGGCTCTGGTACTCAGTATATGCCAGGTAATTTATTAATTCACATTTGCTTCCATGATCTAAGTTGTTACCATGTTGTCATTGTCTGATGGTTGTATCAACTTACAGCAAGCTAGTCAGTTGGAGGACAAGAATGCTGGTGATCTCTGATTGGGGAAGGAGATTCATATTTGGAAGGGACTCAAGCAAAATCTGAGACTAGAAGGGACCATATGCTACATTAGAGATTTGGTTCAACCATAAAATTATCTTGTCTAGACAATAGAGGCCTAGCAATTTTGATTGATATTTATTTGAATTCTAAGTTTTGTTTTTTATCTATCACAATTTTGTCCTTTTGTGATTCACATAGTGAACATTTATTAGTAGTTTGAAGGTGTTTTAACCAGAACTAAGTATTGGTTATGCCAGGTTTTTATGCGTTTGGTATTTTTATTAGTAGTTATTGATGTAATTCATGGCTCGGGTTAGCTTTGGGGTTTAGGGAGTCTAAGGAGAAGGGTGCAGTCCAAATTGGGTAGTTTCAAATCTTTAATTAGGGGGTTCTTTTGGAAGAGAAGCTTCGTGAAGGTATTACAATGGCATATGAGCAATTGAACTGGGGTGTTGTGAGTTTTCGAGACTGACTTGTGAGATATTGCTTTGTAGAGAAGGTTGGGTTTCGGAGTGTGAACTATTCATTCAATTCATTGATTTTTTTTTTTTTTTTTTTTGGTTGATAATTTGATAGTTAGAAAGAGGAGGAAAGATTGAACGGTGGATGTTATAGACACACCAAAAAGTGCCAACTTTAAGCTGCAAGGCTCTTGCTATTATTTGATTTTTCGAACAAGTAGTGTTGCTTAATGGGTATGACGTGATATGGACTTCCTAGTGCAAGTATATAAATTGTGTATATTCTTTAAAATTGTATATGTATATGTTAAATGTACACAATTTTGTATGTTTTTTTAAAAATGTGTAGATTGAACATATAGAATACTGTACATTCTTAAATATTGTCTTCTAAAATTTATTTCTTAGTTCAAGATTCCTCTTAACCTAACTGGAATATTAGTAGATCTGTTTTGCCCAAAATGGGAATGGGCTAGGGTTAGGGGTGGCAAATGGGCAGGCTGGGTCATAAATGGGTTAGGTCATAAATGGGTTGGATGTGTAATTATCTATTTATCCATTTATGACCCGTTTATTTATAAATTAATTATTCATTAACTGCCCAACCCATTTAATTAGTAACCCGCCCATTTAACCCAATAAATAAATAACTGGTATTCATTGGATCTCACTTAACTAATCAACTTAATTTTGAGATAGAAACATTTAAACAAGCATAAGATCCAACTTCTCGTACAATTTTTCATCTCACCTGCCGAATAAAACTATAATAAACATGAAATGAACTAATCCTAACAACCTTTATTCCCTAGAAAAAGATTCTCTACTTTTCTTGCATTTTCCCACCAGCCAAACAAAACTTGAAGAAACTAGCAAAAAGAATCACAGAAAACCAAACCAAGATGATTGTAAGTTCATAACCCTAGCCTAGGGTTATGAACTTATAATCATGGAATCGACTCGATCATTAGATTATAGATTATAAGTTCATTCCATACTGGGGCAAACCAGAATAAGGTTAGGTTATATATATTCGAATTATGAAAAGGGGTTATTCAAGCGTATCTAAATAGATACTATGTTTACATTTGGATCTCTACGTCGTTACATTCTCTATCGTTATTTGGGACCCTATTCATCTCTTTGGGTTGTTTTTAAAAAATGTGTAGATTGAATATCTTAAAAATTGTGTAGGTTTAATATACAAAATTATGTACATTTTTTGAAAAATTGTACACGTTAAATTGACAATTTAGTAAATTCATTGAAAATTATGGTAATTGAATGTACAAAAATCAGGATTGTGTACGTTCAATATATAAAATTGTGCACATTCTTAAAAATTGTATAATTTAAATATACAAAATTTTGTATATTTTTTGAAAAATTGTGTTCGTTGTATGTTGAGTATACATAATTGTGTACGTTTTTTGAAAAAATTATATACTTTGAATACATTCCTTAAAAAATTATGTCCATTGAAGTTATAGAATTGTGTATATTCTTAAAAATTGTATAAGTTGAATATATAGAACAGTATACAATCTTTGAAAATTTGTATATATTAAATGTATAAAATTGTGTACATTGAATATACAGAATTGTTTACAATCTTTCATTGAATATATAAAATTGTGTACATTAAATATACAAAATTATATAGGATCTTTGAAAGCTATGTATGTTGAATGTATAAAATTGCATACATTTTTTTCAAAAAATGTGTATTTTTAATATAAGGAATTGTACATACTTATGTACATTCTTTGAGAAATTGCAAATATTAAATATATTGTACATTTTAAAAATTATGTTTGTTTTTTTTTTTTTTTTTGAGAAACAAAAATTATGTTTGTTGAATGTATAAAAATTGCGTATATTGACTACATTCTTTGAAACATTACATCATTCGTTGAAATGTTGAATGGTACCAAATTGTGTACACGGGATATACAAAATTGCATCTAATCTTTCAAAAATTGTATATATTAGTTGTACACAATTGTGTACATCTTAAAAAAAAAAAAAAACCTACGTACGTTTGTTTATTCATAATTATATAGAAAAATTGTATAACATTGTTAAAAATGTGGATAACAATATTGTGTAGGTTGAAGGTACACAAGTTCGATTTAATCTTTAATTAATTATTACAACCTTTAAAGAGTTATACATTTATATATATATATATATATATATTTTTTTTTTTTTAAATAAAAAGACTTATCTAGTATTTAAAAATTTGACTTAAAAAAAAAAAATCCAAAGCTCCTACCTATTCTGAACCACAAGCCCAGAGAGACACCACTTCAGTTCAGTAAAGAACTGTGCGAAGAACTCTCTCCCATTTCCATGGCCAAAACTTAGTGAGAAAAAAACAAAACAAAAAAAAGTTTCAAAATCAATGGCCTCAATTTCCACATGCTTCACAATATCACCAAATTGTGGCCTCTACTCTTATTCTAGACCCCCTAATTCCCCTAGACCTCCAATCCAATTTCAAACGCCGCCACTTTCTCTCGGAATCGCCTGGAAAGTTCGGGAGCCTAGGGTTTTGGCGCGTGCCGGAGCTGCGAAAGCGAGCAGCGTCGACGTCGCTTCGACGATAAGGCCCGGAGGTGCGGTGGAGAGCGACAAGCTGCCGTCCGATGTGAGAAAGCGAGCTATGGACGCCGTCGATGCTTGCGGAGGTAGAGTCACCGTCGGTGACGTGGCGAGCGGAGCTGGCCTCAAGTTGAATGAAGCTCAGAAGGCCTTGCAAGCGCTTGCTTCTGACACCAGTGGCTTCTTGGAGGTACACACTCACATTTTTGTATCTATGTGAAATGTGTTTGTGTAATTGTGTATGTGAATTTAACACTCCGTTTGTTTAGAAGGAAAATAGTTTATAGAAAACAATGTACTTTTGGGATAAATTGATTCATTTTCATGTGTTTGGTTGCTACCTTGGAATTGAGCCTGAAAACATTTTCAATTATATGAGCAAAGACTTTCATTCATGAAAACAAGCCCCAAATTACAGACCCCAAAATTTGCATCTAAGCAAAAAATTGAGTGAGTTTTTTATGAAAAGAAAAAAGTAAATTTTGAGAAAGTCAATGGTCAGTCAATAATAGTCAGTGGTTGGTCGGTCTGTGAACGAAGAGAGTGGAGGCAAAGAGAGAGAATTTACTAATGGGAGAGTTTTTTGTAGTGTGGAGTTTATTTGTGATGATCTGTTGAGTATATAACATTCTGGAAAACATTTTCTGCTATAATGGGCTTATTTTCCGTTAAGCATGGAAAACATTTTCCATTGATGACTTGTGTTTTTGGTCTTACCAAACACCAAAAAATGGAGAAAATATTTACTGCTGAAACAAATAGAGCGTAAGATTTTCTTTTGATAGGTGGTAACAAATGGAGCATAAGATTGTGTGTAGAGTTTCAGTTGGGAGTGGTGGAATATTTATCTTGGTTAGATATGGTATTGGAGTTCTTGATTTCGTGATTGCTATTGTTTTTTCAAGATGGTCTCTAACAGGTATCGGACGAGGGTGACGTGCTCTATGTTTTCCCGAAAGATTATCGTGCAAAGCTTGCAGCCAAGTCGTTTAGAATCAAAGTTGAGCCTTTGTTTGAGAAGGCCAAGGTGTTAATTCTTGTTACAATTTTGGTGTTGAGATTAGGTTTTACTAGGAAATAATGGTTTATTTTATTTTAACTTGTGCTTGGTGTAAATTTGAAATGACAGGCCACGACAGAGTATTTAGTAAGGGTTTCCTTTGGTACTGCACTGATTGCTTCAATTGTTCTTGTTTATACCACGATTATTGCACTTCTTTCTAGTAGTAGAAGGTAATCTTTGGAATTTTAGTTTTTCAAATCATTCATATGTTCTTATCTTGATAAGATGTCCATTTAAAAAAAGAAAAAGAAAAATAAACCCCTTGAATATGAAGACAATGATAGTGGAATTTTGTTGACAGTGAAGACGATAGTCGTGGAAGACGTGGAGGCCGATCCTATGACTCGGGATTTACTTTTTACCTCAGTCCAGCAGACCTGTTCTGGTAATATTTTTGTACTTTCATCCTTTTGAGGGGTCTATTACAGATTTGTGTTTCATAAGAGTGTAAATGCAGGGGCAAGGGTTGACTGGTTGGCCATTTAGTTTCAAATGGTCCAGTTGATCTGACAAATGGTATTTGAGGGGATCACAAAGTGAAAATTTAGGGTTATTAAAAAATTATTGTGAGATTTGCTCATTGGTATTGTCTGGTGTTTATAAAATGGTATAATGGTAAGCTTGAGCGTTTAATCATTCATGCATTTTTGAGAGTGGTCTTTTAAATGTCTCCCTGATGAAGTATTTTTGGGGAGAGATAAATGTGAGGATCATTTGGCTGTTTTTATTGTGGTGAACTGGTGATCATAAATTTATTTGTTCTTATTAGACTTTTTGGGGGTAAATGGATGATATTAGTTGAGGATAAAGATACGTATATATGATATTTCTGTCTGAAAAGGGATGAACATTGGCTTTCAAATTGAGTTTCATGCAGGTGAACACTTGAATGTGCAAGAGCCTTGTGTAAATTGTAACCTCTTTGTTGTTTTATTTTATCAAGGTACTGGGATCCTTATTACTATAGGAGGCGAAGAATACAAACAGATGATAACAAGATGAACTTTATTGAATCTGTATGTGATTAAAAGGATTCTTATTTTTATTTGTTGCTGGCTATCTCCTACTGTTGATAAAAGAAAATATATATTCACTTTATAAATGATTATCTTTTAGATATTCTCATTCGTGTTTGGGGATGGTGATCCAAATCAAGGAATCGAAGAAGAGAGATGGAAGTTGGTAATATTTGAGCACTCAATTTGTCTGTTGCTTTTAACATTTTATATAAGCTCATTGGTTGTTGTTGTTGCTATTAGTTTTTTCCCTTGTCAAAGTCATATATCATTTATATTTTTTTATAGCAAACTCTTCCCTCTCTTGAGTGGTATGTTATACCTCCATTTTTCTTTGTGTGTCTCATTCCAAAAAGAGCAGTTTAGTGAGGCTACAATAACCTATCAAACAAAAAAGAAGAAGTGGGGCTATAATTAGTTATGATATTTATTGGAAAGTTAAGACAGTTATTCTGATGCAAAGTTTCAAAAGAGCTCGTGTGCAAGAAATATAAAGAACACACCAACCTTAGTCTTTAGCACCTGGAGCTGCCTGAACTCTAGGCTTCGCCACTTAAGAGTTTCCTGGCATTACCACCAAACTAGGGAAAATCTCTAATAGAATTTTATTCATAAAAAGTCGACATACCAATTAGTGTTGTCTATTTATAGTCCCAGTTTACGTCAAATAAGGAAGGAAATCAACTCAACTAAAATAGCAATCAAATCCCTAAACCCCTCAAATTCAAATCAAATCCTATAATTTAGACCAATGGAATTTCTCTTTCTCTGTCTCTGTCTCTGTCTCTGTCTCTCTCTCTCTCTCAAAGACACACACACACACACAAAAACATTACAGATAATAATATATTGTTTTATGTCAAAAAAAAAAAAATTGAAAAAAAGGTGCCAATGTTCTTTGGACCAAATTGTGTCCTCTCTAGATAAGTAAGGCATTGAGGGTCAGGTCACAGGCTTGACTTCTTATGGGGGGCGTGAGTTTTAGTAAAGAAAAAGGAGAGAAAAGGAAAGATATAATTATAGATCTGCATGGGAATGTAGAACTTGGAAAAATAAAAAATGAAAAGGGAAGAAGAATGCAATAATTTAATCATTTTCCTTAATATGCATATGCAGATTGGGCAATATATATCCTCCAATGGTGGTGTTGTCACAGCTGAAGAACTTGCTCCATATCTTGACGTAGAAAGTACAGGGGCAACTACAGTATGTTCATGTTTGATGTAACCTATTTGTCAGGAATTATGTGTTTGTTCTTTTTGCCCTTGAATTTGGAGTGCTAGTGCATTCATTTATATGTCATTGTAATTAGATTGATGGAGTATTGCCTCTCTCTCATTGCAAATAAAAAGTCTCTGATACCTTTCTTTTTATGGCTATGCTTAATTTATCTTCTTTCTGCATTTTATAACCCATGGATCTTTTAAATCATATATATATATATATATATATAATTTTTTTAATCAAAAAATTTTAAAAAATTATTATTTTTCCAAACCTTTATTGACTATCAAACTTAAATTTCCCCATGTTGGCATTAAAAAATACACCCAGAAACCCAGTATTCAAATTTTGATGCTACTTGTATCTTAATGTCTCGGACTTGATACTTTTAGCATTTTGCTATCTCTATTTTTTCCTCCCTCCCCCTCTCCTCCTTTCAAGATCATAATTGAAGGTTTCATACTGTGTTTGGATGTTATCTCTACATATTAGTTGCTTTCTTTTTATCTCCAGCTGTAATATTGATGTGGGAAGCACAAATTTATATTTTATTTTAGTTTGGTTTTATTTAATTTTAAAAGTCAAAATTGTATTTTATTGGTCAATCATAAATTTTTTAAAGTTAAATAGGGTATTGGTCTTTTATTAATTTTCTAGAGTCAAGGTTATTTTTGTAATTCAATAATTGGGATTTCCCACGGCATTAAAATTTCAATTCCCTAACTCAATTAGAATCAGGGTTAAATCATATATCAGCACAATATTGTATTCCCACAGAAACAATTAACAACTTGATTTTTTTTAATAAAGTTTCTCTTGAAATTTGTCTAATGGGTTGGTGCTAACTCCAACCAACCTTAGGTGCTGACTTCTAGGTTTGTTCTCTCTTGCTTGGTACTGATTTCTAAGTTATCTACCTTTTATTTTCTATTATTCAAGTTGTCAAATATTAAGATACATATTTAATGTTCTTTTTCTTCATTCCTGGACGTGGCATCAATCAATAAACTCCTAATAGACTAATTGAAATTATCAGTCATTCAGTTCTTACATTGCATAGATGCTATTTTTTTTTTTTTTTTTTTTTTAATTTTCACTTATTTCCTTTTTTTGTTGGTTCCAGAATGATGATTCATACATCTTACCTGTTCTTTTACGGTTTGATGGTCAGCCTGAAATAGATGAAGAGGTATGTTAGAACAATTTATTGAAAGAAAATTATATGGTCTCTATACTCTTGTCCAGATAATGTATGTGTAAATATGAAGAAGTCTGCAGAATGCAGTTTGTTGTGACCTTGGATTGTTTCATCTCTTAAGAAACTATGACATTACATCACATTAATCATATTTGTATTATGGGTAGTGTTGATATGCATGCTGTCATAATTTAATGCTGATACTGCAACCTGTGAGATTTTCACACATCTTGTTATCTGGCATGAAAAGGTTTTATTTAAATTTACCTGTATTCTTATAATGCAGGGAAATATTCTGTATCGTTTTCCATCTCTACAGCGTACAGCTTCTTCTCAAAGGAGTGGACGAAAGGAATATGTGGGAAGAAGATGGACTGATTGGATTGGAGGGATTGAGAAGTTTTTCAATGAGAGGAAATGGCAATTCAGGTTCTTTATTGTCTCCCCCCCCCACCCCCCAATTATGTGGTAAAAATTTCCGTCTGTGATTCAATTACTATATGGATACTTTTTCCTGCTTTGCAGCAAAACTAGCACTTCAGAAAGAGCAATGGTAATTGGTCTAGGTGGACTTAACCTTTTTGGTATTATTATTCTTGGAACCATGTTGAAGTAAGTATGGATATCTTGTGAATAATTCTTACTCGGTGGCTTTTCCTATATGTTGCTCTAACATCCCCACCTTATTTTTATGTATTTATTTTTGTTCTATTTGAAGGGATATTGCAGTTAAACCTAGCGGGTTGATTAAATTCGTCACTGACATATTTCCTCTCCTTCAGGTATGATTTGTTGTCTCGAATTCAAAATGAATAAGCAGCTTTCTGTGATTGTGCCGGCCAAGAATTTAATGACTTACAGTGAGAGGGTGATTTATATTTTGTTTTTAGAGGAAAGGTCAAAGTAGTCCTTGAGTTTTTTAGGGCAAGAGAAATATGCTTGATCGATTTACTCTTTGGTGAATAATTATGGATTTCTGTTATTTGTGTGTGTGTATCCATTCACTTGATGTCAAGTATTCATTCTACTCTGTTATCAAAAGCAAGTGAGCTCGCACACACACAAAAAGAAGGTATCCATTGTAATCAGTTTGTAATATTATTGCAGTTAAAAATTGGTGGCTAACAACTCTTGCGCTTTGTCAAGTTTTTAACAAATCTCATTGTGGCATTATCACATTGCTTCCATATTTGATGGGTATCTAAAATTTGCAATTAAAATCAGTTACCAATCAAGCAAACTTCACTGACGTGCTGGTGGTTCAGAGGGTTGCAATTTTTGAGTTTTGTATCTGTCCTTTGTTGCAATTTTACATATCCCGTAATGGAATCTGTGATTCACCACATCCACGTTTGGCTTTCTTCAACTATTGAGAATCTAAACTTGCTTTCATGGTATAAAACTTATAATCAATGAGAAAAAAGTTGTTTGCTGGTGAACTCATATCCAAGTACTTGCTGAAATTGTATTCATTAAACAATTTTTAAATTTTTTTCGATTGTGTTATTGTCGCTCATTTTTCTGCAAAGATAAGATTGATGCCTTTGGTTTTGGGCAATGTTATCAAATGTTGGTTTAACTTTGCTTGCATCTATTTATTGAACAATAACTCTGCAGATTTATGCTGGTTCTTTCTTTGCAATTCCTTTGGTCCGGTGGTTCCTTGTCCGCAATAGGAATGCTCAAATAGAAAAGAGAAATCAAGCCAGGCAACTGCGTGCTCGAGCACTTGAATCGCCTGATGTCTCCTTGAGGCGGAAGGTAACTGCATTAGTGTTTATCTAGGGGGCCAAAAAAAAAAAAAAGAAAGGTTAAAGACTTTCTCTATGTTGCTGATGTGTCAGGTGGTTAAATAAAAGGTTGTACCGAGTCCAAAAATCTCCTTCTACCTAATGCTATGTGAATAGTGTTTATGAAAAAACGGCCATGTGCATCCATTATTACTACAACTGAGATAAAGTTTTTAGTCTCATTTTTATTTATAGGGGCTTGTACATTTAATTGTGCTCTGTGGGACTTGGTCTTGGACTTGAATGACATCAGTGTCTTCATCTCTGTGTTGGATTTTCCTTATAATTTTTTTTTTTGATTAATTATCATTTTATTATCCAGCTCCTTAGTGCTCGGGACATGGCCCAGAGAACAGTCATAGGGCAGGATCGAATTGTCTACAGCACTGACAAGGACTTAATTGAGCAAGATTATGAGGCCCGGGAATGGGATACGAGATTTCGAGAGATAGAGAAGTCAGATTGAACCAAGGCCACTGTAACTCGGTAAAGTTAACATTTCTGGCCTTTGATGAGAGAGTGAGAGAGATTGTAGTCAGTATGATACATTTGAATATAATGTTAAGCACTTGCATGACGCTACGGTTTGTAACCAGTCCCCTGCAGATTTTCATATAGGTGCTTGTTGGTTCCTGGGGTGTGTTGCAAGCCATTTTTTCTTAGCTATTAACTAGCTGCGATGCACAGATTTAAATTTGAGACAATACATTTTGGGTGTGCAAAAACTAAGTATAACTAGATTTAGTAATTGCTAAAATTTCCGAGGGAAATGAATCCTTAGATTTTATTGTCATCGTGGTGCTCTCTCACTTAATAATTACTCCATTGTTGCATATGTAATTTCAGGTACTTGAGCTCGCAGCATTCTTCGTTGAGAACTTTAGAGTATCATCTTAGTGTGAACCTCCAAGTTGAGTCCTACTGGTAGTAATTGCAGTATGGGAAGGATGGATTCTGCAGTCTCCTGAGGTAACAAGGAATGCTGCTTGGATAGCAATGATGCCTTGTGATCTAATTTCAATTGGATTTACTATATCCTCCCATTGCCATATACAAATGAAGATGGGTCATTACTGTGAAATTACCATACGCTAATGACAGTATTTAATAGTATCATTTGCTTCATATTTGAAACTTAGGATTCCCCAATACATTTGATTGTGAAGTTCATCTTAGAATGTAATTATTTTTTGTTGAGTTACTCGTTCCAGAGTGTTGGGACTAAAACTGGGTTAGGGGGTGCTGGGACCGATTACTACTCTCATTTGTAACTATTACTTCTTTGTAGTGAATTGAAATGAATGCTGACTTACACACACCCAAAAAAAAAAAAAAAAAAAAAAAAAGAAAAAAAAAAAGAGAAAGGCAATAGAATGGATGTAGCACTTATTTTTATACAATCTAGTTGCAATCTTACGCAATGCGTAAAAAAATGTATTATAATTATTTTATAAGAATGTAGTGTAAAATTTGTAGGTTAAATAGTGTTATTTGAAAGTGTTTTCTATTTTTATAAGTTTTATGCAATGAAAGATATAATGTATTTTGCATTCAACAATAATACATATATACATACTTACCTACCTATATATATGATAAAAATATTTAAATTACATAATTATATTGTTGTTTTATAAATGCAGAGGATGTTATTAGATTTTTTTTTTTTTAAATATACCATAATCTGATGATTAATTTGAACATGTCCAAAATATTTAAAAAATATATATACACCCCTATTCCAAGGAACACATGTAACATATTACATTTAATTTAAATGAATGTAAATTTAGAATTGTAGTATTTCTTTTTTTTCTTTCTAAATATAAATATAATGCCTATATTATTGAAACTTGAATTTTAAGGTAATATTTTTAAATATTTATTGCTTTTTTAGGGTCCATATCTCTAATTTCTAATACTTATTTTGTTTGCATTTTTTAGTCAAAAACTAAATAGTTTGGCTCAAATAAAATAAAATATCATACTTTTTAACCCAAAAATTAAGAAGAAGAAAAAATCAAGCATAAAACTAAAAAATCAGCCTACAAAAAAGAATCAATTTAAGGCTCAATTAGTCCAAAATGGATCGAAATGAACCAAAGTGAACCAAATGAACTGAAGTGGACTGAATTGGACAGGAGTAAACTGAATGGACCTAAGTGGATTGAAATGGATTAAAATGGACCAAATAAACCTAAGTGGATTGAAATACTATGCTAATGTGTAAATATCATATAGAATTGTAATACTCATAAATAGTAAAATTTATAGATCAAATTGGACTGAAATGAACCCAAGTCAACTAAATGGACCTAAGTGCACTGAAATGGACTGAGTTGGACCTAGTTGAATGAATAGACCGAAGTGGACCAAAATGACCTAAGTAGACCAAAATGCTACGCTAATTTGTAGATATTATATAGGTTTGTAAGACTTATATGTAGTAAAATTTGTACTAACTACATAATCACTAAAAATAATTAGGAATTTGTTTATTTTGCTATTGATGTGAAACAAACCAATCATATCACTTTTGTAAATTTTTTAGCTAATAAACTATATCGTTTTTTTTTTTGGAAAGAATAAACTATATCGTTTAAATGTTCTTTATATATTAAAAATTTATATGAAAACATTCATAAGATGCATTATTAAAAGATTTTATTGTTTAATTAATATTAATTTAAAAAATGCTTAAATGACTTCATGTACTAATAGATTTGGACAAAATAATTAAATTAACTCATTTAATTATTTACTAATTGATCTTATATTTGAAATGGATCAAAGTAGACCGAATGGACCAAAATGCAATGCTAATGTGACTCAATAAAAGTGTAACAACAATACATAATACACTTCAATTTTTAAATATTATATAAATATTGTCATATAGATGACATTCAATGTGAGCGAGAAAACTTTTTTAGTGTGCTAAATCATCAAAGCTTCAATATAGCTCTGAACATCAGCCATATTTGAACTAGCAAGCCGCATTACCAATATTGTATTAAAGTTAGATCTTAGAGCATTTGTAGCAGTGTAGTTAAATAGCTATATTGCTATTTTAGCTACACCAAAACACACAAAAAACAGCTGCAACAGTGGAGCAATAGCTAAAAATTTTTAGTTTCTTACTACAGTGCACATCTATAAATAAATGTGCATTGCAGCTCAAAGCTAATTTTTTTTTTTTCATTCTTCCTCTTATAAAAATATTATTTTTCCTTTTTTTTTCTTTTTCTTTTCTTCTCAGAGCTCCCACAACTCTCAACTCTCTCTCTTAACTTTTAGACCTCTCACGCTGCCGCCCCCCGACCCATGCCGGCGACACACGTTGCCACAGACCCAGCTCCGACCACGACAACCACCACCACCACCACCACATCTTCTCCCATCTCTTTCCTATCTTCTTTGTCTCTATCTCTCTAGCAACCACCACGTGAAAAAGAGGAGTCCAGCTACCCACCACCTCACCACCACACTACGCACCCCAACTATCAACCTACTACCACCAATCACCAAACCCATCTCAAAAATAGAAAAAAAAAAAAAAAACCCACCGATGAACAAACCCACCACTACCACCGATCTACACGGACCTAGACCCACCACCCACCACCTCACCACCACACACCACACACCCCAACCATCAACCCACTACCACCAATCACCAAACCCATCTCAAAAATAGAAAGGAAAAAAAAAAAAAAAAAAACCCACTGATGAACAAACCCACCACCACCACTGATCTACACGAACCTAGACCCATTCAACGAACCAAATCCATGGATCCAAACACACGAACCCAAACCACAGCACCTCTACGGACCCACCATGCTCAGCCATTGCTGATCTACACAAGACAAGGTTTGAGAGAGCTGATCTGAGAGAGGGAGAAAGAGAGAGAGAGAGTTGAGACCGACTGAAGAGAGAGAGAGAGAAGATAGAATATGAGAAAAGAGAATAGGTTTTTTTTTATTTTATTTGGGGAGAGAGAGTGAGAATAAAATATTAATTTTTTATTGTAGTGAATATTATTTTTTTATTGTAATATTTATATTATTTTATTATATTGAAAGCTAAAATAGATCCACTGCTGCAGCATGTTTTGTAAAGTATGGTGCCAAATAGCTAAAATTTTAGATCTACTACTGTAGATGCTCTTAGAGGGTGGTGGCAATGGTAAATCCGCCCTTAGAACTCCTCTCCCCACACCACCACCCCCCCCCCCCCCCCCCCCCCAAAAACAAAAATATAAAATGTTCGGAACGTGTCTATTCAATTGCCTCCATCTGGTATATCTAGGAGATAAAGACCAGATGATTGAGAGGCAGATGAAATTCCTTTCTCCACTTTGCTCTCTTCTATCAAGGCCCTTACAAAGTATAATGAAGTTATCATTTGATAGTTTTTGTTATACACTTGTTTTGTGACCATGTGGCCAGTCACATGTGAAAGCCTGTCTATAAATTACCTTACCTATTTTACACTGTATATCCCTTATACAATATTGAACCTCTAATTGGGGAGGGGTTGAAGCTATTATAGTCATATTTCAAATCTATCAGGTGGATGAATCTGTGAAAAGTGAGAGCTGGAGTTCCTTTCAACAAAGCTTGTACCCAACATTTTAACCTTTTTGGACCCAAGATAGTGCCCATTAACTGTGAAAATGACAACTCCATAGACCTTTCCTACTAATTACAATACATAGCATGGACACTGACTAATCAACCATTGTATCAACACATGCAGTGCTAAAAGCAAAGCCTGCAATTGTAACCTATGTAAAAACCCATCACCAACACCCATTAGCAAAACCAATACCAGTTTTTTACAGACAAGTGCTGTATAAATTTGTCTAAAACTTTCAAATATGCATTGCTAGTAGAAACGATGGTGATCACATGATCAATGAATGGTATAAATTGATGCCCAAAGGTACAGAAATGTCTACAGAGAACAGATTAGTTGTTTGCACCCTGGCAAGAAAATTAGCAGTTCAGAACCAATAATTCCCACCATCGCTAAGGCATTGCAAAGACATCCCTATACATGGATAGTAGTATGTACCAAAAAATACAGCCCCTTAAGCTATTCGGGATACCAACATACCTGCGTAAAAGAGCATATTTAAGCAGAGATCAGTTTTATATCTAACATCAACTCTGAAAAAGAAACGATATCTAATTATATATCTGCATAGTCATGAAAATGAAAATCTTCATATTTTCTGAATATTCTCAATACTTGTAGGGTTCAAGTCACAACATGATGTAGAACAAGGGTAGGAATATTGAGATAAAGAGGAAAAGAAAATAAAAAGAAAAAATGCTAGGCTTCACCACCTAGAATCTGCTTGAAAACCTGAGGCATCATCACCTGAGTGTGTTTAACATCACCACCATACAAAGAGAAACACATACCATGAATTTCTAAATTCCAATTCGAATGTCTTTCATGATTACAAGAGCACTAGTTTAATAGGTATTCAAGGATTACATCCATATGAAATATCTAATTAAATCCCATAAAAATCTCAACATTAAAAACCAAATTCAAGAAGAAAAATAATTTCAAATTCAAAATTAAAATCTGAAATATTTTTGGTGCTCCTTGGATCACAATAGTTGAAAAAAAAAACACTATAATATTAATATGTGATATTAAGATGATAAATATATCCTTTGACCAATTAAGAAGTATAGGGATAGAATGGTGTGGTGCATAATATACCATGATAGTATGAAGAGCATAAAATACAGTGCAATAAAAAAAATGTCTTAAAGCAAAAAGAAGCATTACAGTGCAATAAAATACTAAGGCATTGGTACTTAGTGATTGCATGAGCAAGCATTTCATGCAGAAGATAAGCATGGCAAAACAATACCTTATTTTCCTACGGAGAATTCTATGTTATTTAACTAGATTGATAACTAATATGAGCGACAAGTAGAAAAGTAAAATGAATTTTAAGTGCAAATGTGCTTACCTAAAATTATGACTGTAAATAATATTATCAATATCAATGGAATTGATTTTTTATTAACTTGAACATAGAAGGGAGATCTTTGATATCTTGCCCAACATGCCCCAAGCCAGTTGCACAAGATTTTAACCTTTGTCAACACACTTGAGTATATTCCTTGGGAATTGCTATATCCAGAAGGTAAATGCTGACCCTGTCAAATAGGCCCACACCAATAAGCATGAAGAAAAGTAAATCTTGATAAGGCTTGGCACTTCCATCCACAAAATATAAATCTTATTGAATCCTGCTGAAATCAGAAATGGTCAAGTGATATTCTATCTTCATGCACAACTGAAACAAAGAAGAGTGTAGCCCACATACTAAAAAGAATTTGAAAACACATTAAATTGATGGGGGTTTTGAATCCCTAGCATCTTCCACTTTATTTTCTTCCTTTTTTCTTAGGTAAATATAGCCCACATACCCACAAAACATGGATTCCGTGAATTCGCCCTCCGCTTCTTATTTATGGGTGTAGGAAACACCATTTGGTCCAAGGACCATTGCCTAGCATCTTCTTAATTATCCAATAATAAAAAGTTGAAACTTGGCGGTTACAAGCTTATACCTTCTTAATTATATTCTTTCCTTTACCATAACAGCAAGCAAGAAAGTAAGACACAATAAAATGTCTGGTGATAACATGTTCGATGAGAGATCATTGCTTCTTCTTTTTTGGGGTTTTTTTTTTTTTTTTTTTTTGGGGGGGGGGGGGGGGGGTGTGGGGGGGAGGGTTTAGCGGTTCATGCTTATACAATTGCAGACACAGACTCCTTAAATTTGTCATAATGATCTCTCTTTCATCTGACAGATCATTGCAAATGAGAACTAATATTAGCCTTATTTTCCTCTTTTTCTTTTTTCTTTTGTGTATCTGTTGCATACCTCATGTACAGGGGTCAGGGGCTGTACTCATTTTTCCTCTTGTGAATACACTTTTATTTCTTATCAAATAAGAATAATCATCATAATATGTATCCTATAGCAGCATTTCAAAATTAAATGTAATGCATGACTTTGTATCTCAGGAAAAATGATGGTAAGATACTTCACTACACCATATTTTCCCTTTTAACAAGTGCTTTCCTTCACTTTTGCAAGTGGATTTTAGGAACGCATTTGTCAGTGCAAACACAGGTTATAGCCAAATGATAACTCAATCTTCCTTATTATTCCTTAATGTAAAGAATCTACTTTGTGGACTGTGTGGTATCTCTCCTTACTAGTGAATTGCTAGACAGAAAGAAAAATATTTAAAAATAAAATAAAATAAAATAAACAAAAAAACCCCACTTTTACCCCTAATTTCCACTTTCAACAATTTATGAAAAAATTTCATAAATTTTAGTGCAGCACACATCCACAAAATATCATCATTATTCTAAATAAAACTATTATGCATATATTCATTGAAATGGGACCAAAGTGCTTCCGGCAGCACTATATTCAGTATTCACTGCTTTGCCAGAGGTTGATTACCCATTTATGCGGTATAAACTGTGTATATGCATTGCGTCATCAGTATGGTCTAGTTAAAATTACCTGTGCACCATGAGAAACGTCAATGTATGTTGGGGAATCCCTTTGCTCTTCTCCATCTTTTAACCTCTTTGTATAATTCCTAGTGACCCTGTTCATAGATGCTGTCCATAAGTTATTCAAGAAACCAAATACATTCAATCTGCTCTGGATTCCTCGCAACTTGTTCTCAAGGAAGAAGTTTTTAGGTTTGTGTTCATTAGCTTCCAGGTCCCAACTCTCATCTTCACCATGTCTGATACAAGAGGTCTCTTGAAGACAATCTGGTGCTTCAAAACCCAACTTTGTAGAATAATGAGAGCCCACACTCCTCAGGTTATTTTCCTTCCTGGGATCAAGGTTGGGATTGATATGTGAAACCCCATTAATATTCAGGTTTTCAATTTCTCTGCTGCTGTGTTCAATGAGCCCAGACGCACTGTCTTTTGAACTTGATGCTGTGGTTGGATCAATAAATCTTTTCAACATACTACTGTCTTCTGAATCATAACGATTGAAATTTTCGTTGGGATTTCCCCCAGAAAGAAACAATGCTAACCCATCTCTGTCTTGTTCATTCAAGTTAACCCACTCAGTATTTCTCATGGGAACTTGCAATGAAGTATCCTCCACGTTTTTCTCCACATGAATGATTTGTTCCCTGATGGCTCTGACAAATTGCTTGTGTCCGGAAATTATGTCTTCCCGCATTTGAGATTTGTCTTTCATTGATGACAAGTTGACTGCTCTTTCAAAATCTTCCAACTGATTAGAGATAATAACCAGTATAAGATAAACAAAAGTACAGAATCAAACACACACACACACACACACACGCATATATAGGACGTGGAGGTCAACATTAATACATACCTGCCATTTTGCTGTTTCAAGGGTTGTTGCAAGATCGCGCCTATGATAATCAAGTGACAAAAGAAGCTTTGGGTCTGGATGTTCAACTTGAACAAGACTTTGCTCATGCAACAGAAGTCGGAAAATTGATTCCATCCTAAAGGCCAAAATAAAACAGAACTGAATCAATATAACGAAAGATTCTAGGATAAATTAATATCATCCCAAATGTTAAAACAAGCAAAGAATTCAATCATATCAACTTAATATTCTAGGAAGACGAACCTATTACACAAAAAGGGAAGTGTCTAATGCATATGCAATGTGTGAAGTTATCATATTTATTTGTTGTGTTAAGAGAACTACTCTAATGGCTTGTTTCTATTCTACTCCCCCTCCCTCGGCCTCAATCCAAACTGCTCCAGAGTTTTCAAATTTCAGATTTAGAAAGCAACCAAAAAGCAAATGTTGTTTTTGGTGGTGAAGTTCCAAAGAACCATTAGGGAAGCATCTTCTTATACCTCATGCAAAATTTTGAACCCCCCAAAAAGAAATTCAAATGCTGAGCCATAGAGAATCTTATCTACTATACTTAAAATCAAAACAAGTAGCAATGTATGATCCTTAAACTTGCACTGCATAATATGACAATATTAGCAACCCTAGAAGACTTGCACAACTCATTCCATTATTTCTTGTAGATTTCCCTAATTTTTCATTAAAACCAAAAGAACGATTTTAAACAATCTGGGAAAGCAATAAATTCACCCAAAAAAAAAAAGAAAAAAAAAAAAAGCTCAAAAGTACAACTACCCAAATGCTTAACGTAACGCCTTTTTGCCACATAAACCTCAGATTATTATTAAACCCACAAAAAACGTTTCAAAGAGCAAACTTTCTTGCTTTATTTTCCAAAAGAACACAATATGGGAAAGCAACAGATTCACACACACACAAACTCAAAAGTACAACTACCTAAGTGCTTTTTTTTTTTATCTGTATCTAAGTGCTTAACATAACATCCTTTTGCCACATAAAACTCAGATTATCATTAAACCCACAAAAACCGTTTCAAAAAGCAAACTTTCTTGCTTTATTTTCCAAAAGAACGATTATAGACAATATGGGAAAGCAACAGATTCACACACACACACACAAACTCAAAAGTGCAACTACCTAAGTTCTTTTTCTTTCTTCTTTTTTTTTTTTTTTTTTTTTGATCTGTATCGAAGTGCTTAACATAACACCCATTTGCCACATAAACCTCAGATTTTCAATAAACCCACAAAGAACTTCTCAAAAGGGAAGCTTTCTTGCTTTCAAAAGCAATAAAAACACTTCCAAAAACGAATACAGAAAACAAAAACTGACCTGTCTGCAGAGTCTTGGACAACCTCGGCTGCAGAAAGCAAAGGGTCAGATTCCCATTGATTCAAGCTGGAACCCATGTCAATAATTACATTTACCCAAAAAAACAAAGAAAGGAAATGGAAAAAAAAAAAAAAAATTCACACCCTCAACTTTGAAAGGAAATGGGTATGTAATGAAAGCTTTAGAATCATTTATAAAAACATATTCCTCAATAAAGAAAAGGCACGTTCTTTTATAAAAAGATCAAATACTTTTTTTTTTTAACCAAATACTTGTAATGGAGTAGAAATGGAATTGAAAGCAATAGAATATAGTGGAAATTTTGAATCTTGAAATAGCTACAAAGAATGGTTGAGATTTGAGAGAAAATAAAAATTTTGGAGGGTTTGGGTTTAGTGGGTTAAAGTGAACAAAGAAAGGATTTTTTTTTTCCGAGTTTTATACACAACCCAACAGGTTGTTTTGGTTTCCATTTAAGGTGCAATAACTAAATAAGCAGGCTTAAAAAAAAAAAAAAAAAAAAAAAAAAAAACAAAACAGAACTAAAAAACAAAAAAAGCAGGTGAAATAGTTGAAACGAAAGTGAAAGGTAAAGCTGAGGTGTACTAGCCAAGGAAAGAGCAGCCATAATGTGTTGATGTGATCACGTTATGTGGGATGCAAGGCCTAATCACATTTTGCCACGTCCAAGGAATTTGTAAGATTTATTACTTCCCGTGTCAATTTTTTTTACTTGCTTAAAAAGTTAAATTTTTTAAAGAAATATTATTTATTATTTTGTCTCTCTTATAAAAATGTATAAGTTTGTAAAATTTTCATTTTTTTTAAGGTACTTATTAATAATTCATTTAAAAAAAGTTTTATTCCACTTTTATGAAAAATGAAAAAAATTGTCAAAATATTAATTACTTTTTTTTTTCATTTCTCATAAAAATTTTCTTTAAATAAATTATTAATGAGTGCCCTTAGAGCACTCGTTAGCATTTCCCATGAATTATTAACAAGTGCTGTACATCACCCGTTAACAATACCCTAAATAAATTTATCAACTTTTTTTTAAAGAATTATTTTTAATAAGGCAACTAAAAAGGTGTTTTAATTAGATTGATTTTTTAAAATATTTGTTAGTTTTCTTTCAAATAGTTTTGAAAATAAAGTAGGGGTATAATAGGAATATTAGTAAATTAATGATTTTTATTTTTAAAAACAGGACAATATTTTAGGACAACCCTCAAAATGAAATAGAGGACAAACAAACTGAGACGAAGAGAGTAATAAATACAAAAATGAAATTAAAAAAAAAAAGACTAGGAATCAGCCCAAAAAATCCAGGAATACATTTTTATTTTATTTTATTTATTTATTGATGTGCTTGTTACAAATTTATAATTGATGTATAATAAATATAGTATCGGTGAAGAGTTCATGTGAAAGTAACGTTTAGTTCAATTACAACTTTTTATATTAATCGAATTGTGGAAACTTATTTTTTGGGGGTTTAACAGGGTTGATAATTCCTTTAAATGTGTGTTTAATTCTCCTGTCTCACATATATCATGAAATTATGGAGATGAATTTCTTCATAATGTTCTCAAGAAGCTCACTATGTGTGTATAAATTAGAATGGTTGTTACAATTGGATCATTGGTAGAGTAGGAATTAGAGTGGAAAAAAAAAATTCTACTTTAAATTTTTTCTTTTTCTTTTTAGAGATAGGTAGATAGTGGAGGAATGAGAAGGATTACATATTGAAATACCACGGAGATACCATGGAAGTGTCATTACTAATAGACGATTACTTGCGCTCCAAAACTATATAAGAGCTAACCAATTGTGTGGTTTGTCAAACACTCTATAAATGCAATCACAACTTAAATGTCACGAGGATAAAGTTCAAGTTCAAGTTCAGCAGCAATGTCTTATCGCCTCCTTATCTTTCTGAAAGGATAGCGTATTTTTCAAAAAGAGAAGAACAATTAAAGGTAAATAAACCAACGAAGACATTGTTATTGCAATTTACCATGTTGACCTTAAGATCTAACAGCACAAAAGCTTTCACTTTGTCACACTTTCTCCACCAGGTAAAGCTGTTTTTCGAGAGTCAAAAAGGCTATTTGTTTCCCCCGGAGAAGCTGTTTTTTTATGAAGATTAACCATCATAATAAGCACTATCTTTTGAGTTTTGACCCTATAGAAAAAAAAACTTTTGAGATATAACTGTAGCCTGTAGGTCATATTGAATAAGCTTATAGGTCAGTACCAGCTACAGCAATTGCTGCAATGATTTTTGGCATTCGAGTCTTTAACACTTTGTTGCGGATGGGTTTTGCTTCTGCAAAAATAAGCAGTCGATGTGGTAATCCACGAAATCTGAAAAATAAGGTCAGGTTTAATGAAATATTCATGTTTGTTACAACAAAGGCTAATAGGGCCACGTTAACCATGACAGCAGCAAATCGTTTTTTGATCACTGTACATCTGATTCTAAGGAAAAATTAACGGTTTCAGTTTTCAAATTATGTCTTCACTGCATAAAAGGCAAAAGAAGCAAAGCAAAATAATCTTCAACATTCATCATCGTGTTCACTTTGCAACCAGAGATAACAGCAGCCTTGACAATTTGGTGGTTACAACTTGCTACTCCAAATATAAAGAACATGTTAAGGGTATATCAATGTACTCAAATAGTCAAATTCACATTATAATCAAGCATTTTGATACTAACAACTACAGAAAAACTATATCTTTTAACGGATTTACTTCTTGACCCAACAAAATCAACTGCAATAAAATAAGTAATCTGAATTAGACACCATGCAGAGAGAGAGTTTGCCTCATTCCAATTGAAAAAAAAAAAAAAAAAAAAAAAATTTCTCCAAATAAAATTAGGCAACAACCACTGCCAAAAATGGTTTGTAAGTGAAACAAAAATAAAATCAAATAAAGTACTTAACCATCTGAATTTCTTTCTGTTTAAAGCCACATTTCTCATAGAACTCTTTATTCTCCAAACTGCAGTCAAGAATCACTTTATAACATCCCATCAAATGAGCATGCTCTGTGAGGAACGTGATAATTTTCTTGCCTAATTTCAACCCTCGAGCATTGGAGTCAACCACAACATCTTCAATGTGCCCAACTTTGCCACAATTCCTCAAAAACTTTTTCTCAATGAAAACGCTCCCAGTTGCAACAATTTTCCCCAAAGATTCATCTTCTATCACAGAAATAATGTGGTCATCTCCAAGGGCGCTGAGCTCCCGAAATCGATCTTCAAAATATTTGTCAGATACAGAGTCACAAACAGTTAGTTGCCTCAGTAGCTCTATGAAACCCTTGTTTTTGTCTGAGATCTGTAATTTTCGGACCTCAAACTTCTGTTCTTCACTAGACGAGTTACTGGCATGCATCTTTTCGAAAGTACTTCAGTTCTTTGCCTAACTTATTAGGAACTGGAACCATCATTAGAATAAATAACAAGAAAGCATTAGATCTGTAAAGAGTTATAAACATTTCTTTGGAGCACAAAAATAGCGAGTTTTATATATAAGTGCATGGGTTCTAATCAAATTGCACAGCATAACCAGCCCCTCCAAACTAAGTACAGAAAGAAGGCCTTGCCTCCCCTGTTTAAAAGCTTAAGCTCTGCTGGTTTATGAAAATCAAAGTCCAAGTCATGGCCTATAAAACTCAAACAACTGTTGCATTGACCACACGAGTAAAAATAACATATGGATAGTTAAATTGCAAAATTCTATAGGGGAACATCTCTATCAACAAATAGATGTTCAAAGCAGCCCTTTGAAGAAGCATGGAGTGCAAACCTACTATCCTCCTCTTAAAAACGGCACATAGCATATGCATCAATACTATCACAAAGTTTGCATTTAACACAGAGGCAATCATAACAAATCTAGAGCACTAGTAGGACCTGCATTCACAAATATAACATCTCTAGAAGGGGGTTCCTAATCAATAAGGCTGCATTTGGTAACTCTAATAAGGGAATGTATTCTAGCAGAATGCTTTCTAGCATAATACATTTAGAAAAAATGTATTATAAAAGAATGTATTTTTCTAAAAGTTTGTGTTTGGTATTATGCTGAAAGATTTACCAAAATGTAATTATGCTGAATGAAATTGCAATTTGGTTTTAAAAAGTGTAGAAATCATTTTTTGCCAATGATACCAAAATTAAATAGGGTGGATATAATAACATTTTTTAAGATGATCGTTAATTTTACAAGCATATACAGTCACACAGCATATAATAACACAAATGGAAAATTGCAGTTAGTTGCGTGTGTGCATGACTGGTGACCAATGTTTTATAAATTAAGTCATGAATGGAATATGATACATAAAAATTGACAGGAATTTAAATTCAAATCCATTACATAAAATCCAAACATAAAAAAATGCAAAATAATGCGTATAAAAAATATTATATCATGAAAGTTTACATCATAAATATAGTGCATCAATGATAATGAGCATTCCCAAATCATGTTTGCTATTCTCGCTCGCTCTTAATGGGTAACGTGAACCTCCCTATTATCAACACCACCAACACCATCTTTGAAACCTTTATATCAACACCAAAACAAAATGAGGCAGAGAAGGATCCAAGATTTACACATAAAAAACTGATCTTCCATCAAATTCCTTCATTTTTTTTTTCAGCAATCAAACACAGAGTTAAAACAAAAGGGCTCAATGTCTAAAAGTTGAAAACACATTACATTCCTCTATTTCTCAGCAACCAACCAGTGAATTATAGTAAACAAGCATCAAAACCCACAACCCATCAAATACCCATTCACAAATAGCATAACAACAAAGCACAGCAAACACAAGGAGGAGAAAAGCAAGAATAACAATAAAAGGAGATTCACAACAAATAATTGCACAGGTATAACACTACATAACTATTGAGTCATTTTTATCACAAAAACAATACATCTTAAACCACACACCAATTCACAAACTCATTCTCTATAGTTTTTATCAGCATAAAACTTGTTCTCATCAAAATGCAATTATGCATATTAAAACTTGTGATGGGTACAAGAGATTGGAAGCTAAAATCAATCAATTACTGTCAATCAAACCGAAACAAGCAAGATATGCAAATATTTTACAACAATATATATCAAATATGGAGTAAAATGAAAGACCCAGTTTCGAACGAGAGAGAGCGTACCGAGTCTCTTGATCCGATTTGAGGACACAGTCGCTCGAGAAGCTTTGGCAAGCAGGGAAATTTATGAAGAAAGTTTCGGTTTTGCAGTCCACTCCAAAGCTTCAGGAAGAGATGGAAAAGCTGTGAAAAGGATTAAAAAAACAAAAATCGAAATTAAAGGATTAAAATAACAAACATTTTTTTAAGAAAAAAGAAAAATTTATAATTTTTTTATTTTAGAAATGGGTGTCTTTGCCATTAAAAAAAAAATTATAATAGGATTTGTTATTTATTGAGAAATGTTAACATATACCTCGTTTATAAACTATTTTTAAAAATATTTTATAAAAAATGATAAAATAATTAATTATGTTAACAATTTTTTATATTTTTTATAAAAATAATGTTAAAATTTCTTTAATATAATTTATTAATAATTACCTTAAAGGCTACAGTTAATATGACTCAATTTAGTGTGAGAGTGATTCTCCAAAAAGATAAAATAAGAATAAAAATTAGCCTAGGATCTATTTATATGTGAGAACTTTTCATATATCATGTTATACATAATAGTATAATAGAATGTAAAATGTCTCATTTTTGCTTCAGTATCTTGTAAAAGTATAATTAGGACCCAAAAATATTATCAAAACCTCAATTTCTTGTAAAATGCATTTCAATGCCTAAAAGTACATATTGAGCAGAGATGCCAAATACCAAATACAATTTTTTTTTTCATATTGTAATTGTTGCATAATAAAAGTGTAGGCTCATGTGATGTTATTTATTTCCAATCACAACTTATTGCATCAGTAAAATGTGAGAAATGTTGAGAAAAAAAAAATTATGTACTTAATTCATCATTAAGAATAACATAAATTTTGTATCTGCTCTAGATGATGTATCCAATAACAAAAGTAGTCACCCTGTCAAACTCTTTAGATCGCTACTAATAGAAACCCAAGCAATTATATGATTCTAAGTTATCCACAAAACTTACATAACACCATTCAAATGTCAACCTTGTATTTATTTTTATTTTTTTCGGGATAATTTGATAGTTATAACAAGATGAGAGATATGAATCATGGATGTTTCTGTTAAAAACACTATAAAGTACTACCATCCATGCTTTGAGTCTTAGAATTATTTCATGCTTTGATAAAAGTGTACAATTATAATTCCAGGCTTCTAAGCTAGTGCAGCCTTCCTTTAGTTTTTGAAAACCAATGCTATTTCTTTAAACATTCGCTTCATTCAAATCTACAAAAGTAAGCATATGAGAATAACTTGAGAACTATCAAAGAATCATGCCTTGCTCTTTATACAGGAATAGATGGAACAATAGCCTTTAGCGTTCGTGTTTGTATTATGTGATCTGACAATGTAAAACTAAAATTTACAAATGATTTCGAATCTGTATCATCATTTTGTACACACTGATTGGTAACGAGGATTTAAAAAAGAAGAATTTCGCTATTAGACCGGAATGACATGGTAAGATTCAAGACCTTACCTTTTACCTCAAGTTCAACTACCGGACAAAATGAAATTTAACTGTGTGTGCCCGATATATGGTTCTTGGGCTCAATCTTTACTTGGGCTCATAATCTATTTCTATTGTGGGTTTTGGGTTTCCTACTATGGGTGGTCCTATACTTAGAGACCCAAGTATATCCCTGTTTCTTCAAACCTCTCTCTTTTCCTCACAAAGTCGCTCCCTTTCTCTCTTGGTTTGGTCGCTCCTTCTCTCCGTTTTTTCTCTCTAATTGCCAACCAACCTTCCTCCTTCTATTCTCTTATTTATAGCCTGACATAAGTAGAAGTGTCATGATTATTCCTGATTGTTAGTGGGAATGGGGGTCCAATTTCATCGTTTCTAAGTGGGTGTTCTATGGGTAGAGGCGGTAATGGTATTGGAACTGGTTCCCACCCCCAAAAAGCTGTTTGGCAGTGATATTCTCCAAGGCAATACTGGGTAGCCAAGATATGGTATCCCGAGCATACACATTCCCGTCCAAGTTGCATTTGATCGAGGAGGCCCGGATTGAGCCTCAAAGTGTGTCCAGGTCAAGATGATAAGTCCATTGGACATCGGGTCAGGTGTTGTGGCATGAGGCTTGGGTTCATGGCCTAGTGGGCCTATGGGCCTAGCCCCGTACAAGGGATTGAGGTTATGGGCCGTACCATAGGGCCAGGGCCTAGGGCCCAAAGGACTTGGGGACCCCGTACCGTACACTAACCTGTTAGCAAATTTCGTGTTATGTTTATAAATTACATGAATTACATAACACTAGATTCCAAACAAAGCAACCAATAATTAAAATATAAATACAATTGGAGATCTAGAAATACCAACAAAAAGTAATAAAAGTGCTTCCATAAAATAAAATTACAAGGCCAAGTTCCAAATTAAAAGTTCAGGTTCCATAACAACAATAACAATTGTTCATATATTTAGAAAATGCAACATCAAGAGACATGATTAGAAGAGCTAAAGTTATCAATTGATGAGGAGTCGTCCTTGCACTTCTTGTTGATATCCAGATTCACGATATCTTCAGTGAGATCATCTAATTGCAACAGTACGAGTTCTACACCAAAATATGAGTTTAAACATAAAAAAAAAATTAGCAAAAGTCTTATAATAAATACTAAATATTAAGTGAATGTAAAAATAAATAATGTTACCTTTATCTCCATACAACCAATCTTTAGTGCAAACTAGTGACTCAACAACATCAGGTTTAAGTGCACTCCTAAATTGATTAATGACTCGTTCCCCAACACTAAAAGCAAATTTTGAAGTAAAGGTAGAAATAGGAATGCTCATGACATCACAGGAAACCGAAATTGATTTTTTTTTTTCCAAAAAAAAGGAAACCAAAATTGATTTTTTCGTTTTCCAAAAAGAAAGAATGTCTAATTCTACCTTCCTATTAATTCTTGGTTCATCCAAATAGATCTCCAATTGAGTTTTTTGTGGACGGTCATCAACCTTATCACTTTCAAAATAATCAAATTCCTACATGAAAACAACACAATAAATATTACCCAAACTAAATATATATAGCAAATGATTATATAATTCACAATATAAAAAGAATACCATATCTTCATCAAAATCATCATTTGCTCGCTAGAAGTCGTGAATTCGGTTTCTTGATTAGTTTTATCATGTATTCCACCAAAAGATGTGCTTGAGGTTGCAGGAGCATTACTAACATATCTCCC
The DNA here is from genome assembly GCA_033629205.1 of Lithocarpus polystachyus. Taxonomy (NCBI): domain Eukaryota; kingdom Viridiplantae; phylum Streptophyta; class Magnoliopsida; order Fagales; family Fagaceae; genus Lithocarpus; species Lithocarpus polystachyus. The sequence continues at coordinate 46,266,043 of CM066168.1, forward strand.
AAAGAGAAAGAATAAACGAACCTTCAAATATTTAAGTGAATCACTGACTCCATAAATTTTCCTATAGCAAAAATCTACAAATTGAAGCTTATAACGAGGATCCAAGATAACTGCTATAGCTAACACTAAATTGCACTCTGACCAATACTTCTCAAATTTCAAAAGCATTTGGACTGCAATCTTTCTCACATCTTCACTCTCGCTTTGTTCCCACAGGGTTACGTAAACTATAGAAATTGATGGGAAGTATAAGTTGGCTGTTGGATATTTGGTATCAGAATAGACACAAGCAGCATTATAAAAAACAGCCAAGAATTTTTATTTTTTCCAACTTATCCCATTCAGCAACAGTAGGACAATGCTTATAATTTAAGTCAATCAACTCTAGGAAATGCAAAGCACATCGATAAAAGAGAGCACTCTCAAGCATATGAAATGCATAATTCCATCTAGCAGGTACATCTTTTCTAAAGCCTTTCTTACCATCCAAAGACATTTGGTTGACGTAATCCAAAAAATTTCTGTTTCCCCTCTTGCAATCCTTTACTGTACTTATGTTTTCACGAATTTTTTGGACAACAATATCAATCTCTCTCAAACCATCTTGTACTAACAAATTGAGAACATGAGCCCAACAACGAAGATGGAAAAACTCACCATCACAAACAAGTGCTTTCTTAATATTCAAAAAAGTTCTCAACCTATAAACAGAAACATCATTAGAGGAAGCATAATCTGCATTATCCAAGGGCACTGAAAAAACCCTATTCTCAATGCCCCACTCATATATCACTTTCTCAATTTTGTTAGACAAAGATATATCATTATATGGTGGTGGCATAAAATAAAAGTTCAACACCCTCTAATGTAAGACCCAATTCTTGTCAATAAAGTGTGCTGTGAGGCACATATGTCCATCAGTTGTTGTAGAAGTCCACGAATTAGATGTCAAACTAATTCGACCAGGAGCAAGATTCAACATAGATGTCATCCTTTCTTTCTCCATCTTATGCATCTTAATCATCTCAGCCTTAGCAGTATTACTAGTGATATGTTGTACATCATCACTCAGGTATGCAAATATAGCTTGTATGCCAACATACTCAACTAACTGTAAAGGTAAATCATGCATAATAATTGCAGTGATCAACAATCCCCTAAATCTTGCAAGATCAAATTTTGAGGAGCTCACTGATCTGTCCTTAATTTTAACCAAGTACAATTTGGCCAACATCCCTTGTGCCTCTTATTGGACATGTTTTCAAATGGCACTTTAAATTTCTAGTGCCATGGGTACCTGAAGCAACATAAACAACTCCACACTTCTTGCATCTGTTTTTGGGCTTCTCATCACCCTTTGTAGGAAGCATCTCAAAAAATGCCCAAGCAACTGAAGTCTTCCTCTGCTTAGCTTTCCTTTTCTGAGTCTTCATCATAAGAGGAGCATCTTCTAGTTCAACTGAATCATCATAGTCTCATTCTTCCTCGAAGTAAGTTCATCAATGGTTTGACCAGTACTTCCTATTGTTTCCTCGCTCGCCATCTAAGTCAATTACACACAAAGTAAAAAGTATATTGAAACATTTAGTCACGTCACTGTTATATAGTGAAATTTGGTGGAGGAATTTAATTTAAATGGATAGCTAAGAATAGTACAGTGTGTCAAGGTTATACATTTAGTGACCCAAAAAGGGGTCTTGCATTCTATTGAATCCCACATCGCATAAGGAAGCACAAGAGGATCTACTTATAAGGAATGACCTCCTTGTGATGTGCAGAGGCCTTTTCCCCCACTGTGTACACGTTGTTGAATTTAGGATTAATTCCCAACACCAAGCAAGGACATGAGAATAAATTAGTAACCACTTTTCAAAGAAATTATTAGCAACATACCATTGTTTGCAAGATAAATAGCATAATACGTGGATTTTTTTTTTTTTTTGTTGAAAAAATGCCACAGGGAACTTGAGCTTGCTAAACTCGAGTTCCATGCAACACAATACTCGAGCTAAGCAAGCTCAAGTTCTTTGTAAATACAAAACTCGAGCTTAAAAGCTCTTTTTATTTTCCTTCTATGGTACTCGAGCTTACCAAGCTTGAGTTCCTTGTAAAATGGAACTTGAGTTTGATAAGCTCGAGTTCCTTATATATATATATATATATATTTTTTTTTTTTTTGATAATCAACAAATAAACATAAATATAAAAATAAGTAGTTTTTTTTTTTCATTTGGGCGCACAGACATATGTTTTTATTTATTTAAATAGAAGCATTGTAAAATATAGAAATTTTAATTTCAAAATATAAACTTTTAAGCCACTCATACCCCTTGTTCATTCATTTTTAACACACTCATCAATTTCTAACTTCTTGGAAGCGTTATGGTCAAATTGGTTAACATATTGGGAGTTACAATGAGAAATTAGAACAACATGTAAAAGAAAAATCTCACTCCATTTTTAGTCATGGGCACACCGAAAGAAGTTTAAGTTACATATTGTTACTTTATCATTCGAATTACAGTATGGTCAAATGATTGATAAGTATTACAGAAAGAGTGGACCACTCGGATATAAAGAAGAACTTACGTTTTACCACATCTAGATATGTAAGTTCTTGACTTGCAGAGAAAAAATTTTATTAATGTAGAAATAGATTTTATCAATGCAGTGGCGAAACCTAAAAACAGTAACCTTCCAGAAACGACGGATTGTCTAAATGTTTCAGTGCTTGCTTTCTTCTTCAATGTGTTTTCTTCGTTAACCTTTTCTCCCTATTTGGATACCAAATTATTTTGACGGAGATAGAGGCCACACGAAATTGCATAAATTGCAAGAAGAACACATCCAGTTATTTGGTATATGCTCCTCGAAAACTCCGTTAACTGTTGCACCAAATTGATGAAAAGTATTAAAAATCCAATCCCAGATATAATTTGTTTGATTTGATGCAATTGGGTAAGATTGTTGGATAGGTTCTTAAATTTCACAATAATCGAATCTATATTTTTGCATTGATAAAAATCTATTTCTACATTAATAAAATTTGCTCTCTGCAAGTATAGAACTTACATATCCAGATGTGGTAAAACGTAAGTTCTTCATTATATCCGAGTGGTTCACTTTTTTTTGCAATACTTATCAATTATTTGATCATGCGATAATTCAATTGATAAAGTAACAATATGTAACTTAAACTTCTTTCAATGTGCCCATGGCTAAAAATGGAGTGAGATTTTTCTTTTACATGTTGTTCTAATTTCTCATTGTAACCCCCAATATTTTAACCAATTTGACCATAACGCTTCCGAGAAGTTAGAAATTGATGAGTGTGTTAAAAATGAATGAACAAGGGGGATGAGTGGCCTAAAAATTCATATTTTGAAATTAAAATTTCTATGTTTTACAATTCTTCTATTTAAATAAATAAAAACATATGTTTGTGCGTTCAAATGAAAAAAAAAAAAACTACTTATTTTTATGTTTATGTTTATTTGTTGATTATCAAAAAAAAAAAAAAAGTATAAGGAACTCGAGTTTACCAAACTCAAGTTCCATATTACAAGGAACTAGAGCTTGGTAAGCTCGACTACCGTAGAAGGAAAAAAAAAAAAGGGAGCATTTAAGCTTGAGTTTTGTATTTACAAAGAACTCGAGCTTACTAAGCATGAGTATTGTGTTGCATAGAACTCGAGTTTAGCAAGCTAGTTCCATGTGGCATTTTTTCAATAAAAAAAAATCCACATCAACACAATTTTTTTTTTTAATGAAATTCAAGTTTTTAAAACTCGATTTACACAGCAACCTCGAGTTCCAAAAAGTGGTATTTTCCTACTTGTTTTGCGAACAGTAGTATGTTGCTACTAATTTACGCGAAAAGTGATAAATGGCTTATTTGGCCAAAGATTATGGAACCATTCTTTAATAAAATATTGGTCAGATATAATTTGAGCAATGAATTTGCTGACAAATTTTAATTGAACGATTTTGGGTAAAACTAGATATAGCAAAATGTTTTGTATGAGCTCTGATGGAAGAGGGGAAAACCATAACTAAAGCCACATTGCTACCAAATACCGATACCTCACTATAGCCATTTATTTATTGACTTTTTTTTTTCTTATTCACTTAAAAGTGGAATTAACAAAGCAGAGTTTAGAAATTAACATAAGCTTTGCATCTTCTTCAATCTACAATCAAATATTGACCCTTCAATATTTGACCATACAATCAAAATAAACTACATACAGAAACTTATTTACATTTACCCGTTTCAACATAAGTAACACACAACATGCAGGTTGCTAAAATAATGCATGGTGATGCACCAAAACAAAAACCCACATTAGTCTAAGTAAAAAATCAACATTTTTTGAAGAATCAAAACCCACTAGGATTCAACCATTTTCAAAGGTGAGATGTTAATTCGATACAGTCAAGAAAACAAGCTTAAAGTGGTTTGGGAATGTAGCCCAATCACCAAACACAAGAAATAGAGGTTGCAAGTGAATGGGGATTAAAACAAAAGAATAAAATGCTCTGAACATTAAGTAGCTCTATGGAACATGAAGGCGGTTTGGATGACAATGTCTATGATACCTTTTATACTAACTAACAAATTCCTCTCTAAGCATTATGGTGAGCCCAAACATATTTAATTGGTACTTACTTGAGTGGGAAACTCAAAGTGTCTAGAGAGGATGATAAGTAGTTGCAGAATGAACAACCTTAATTTAAATGGTAAATCTCATTTTGTGGCATCATCGATAAATGAAATAAATTTGATTTTCTTTCTCTTTGAACAATTTGATGCATAAACTAAAATAATCAAACCACAGATTTGATTATGAAAAATATTTAGCTATTCATTAAACAAACAACATGTTTTAATTCGAAAGATCGCTAACTGAGGTGAAAGATTACTTACTTCCAAAAGATCACAACAAAATCACCAATCCTAAAAGAACTTTACATTTCAAAAGTAACTTAACACAATCAAACACATTAACCAATTGTGATGTAATTAACAAGGATGAACATCCAATAGACAACATATGATAAAAACAATGCGCTTGACAGATTTTTTCTTTTCTTTTCTTTTCTTTTGCCTAAGGAAAAGTTTCATGCTTTTTAGTTAAATGAACTAAAAATGCCACTAGAGAGTCATTAGAAATTTAGAAAGATGTAGAAATCAAACACAAAAATGGAACTCTAAAAAGTAGACTTAAAAGAGCAATCCTATCTCCTTTTTACAAATATAATTTCTGTCAATTGCCAATGAGCTCTAGTTCAACTGGCACCTTCTCCCCTTATAACATTTTAGGGGGAGGGTGAGGTCGTGGGTTCAAGACTTGTCTTGTACGTGTGTAACTTACTAATAAAAAAATATATAATACATAATTTGGGCCAACCACAATGTCCACATTTGTTCAATCACCACTTCCAGACTGCCTAAAATAAAGTTCCTAGCAACAACCTCAAACTTATTTTGGCATGGGAAGGGAACCTACCTTACAACCTTGGCACAAACAAATTCAGTTGAACCCATATCTATTTTCAATCAGAGTCTCAACGAAAAAAAGCAGACAACTAAGATAGCTTAGCTCAGTTGTACATCTCCACAAGAAGATGACAGGGTCATGTATAAAGGAAGTGTGAAATATTCATTCAAGATTATAGGCTAGAGAGAGAGAGAGAGAGAGAGTCACCAGTTAAAGATAGACAGCGCCACTGACCGTATCAACATGAGACTAAGTGATTGCAACTTGTGTTTGGGTTTTGGAAATTTTTTTTCTTTTTTTGGGGTGGGGGGGGGGGGTTACTGGTGGCAAAATCTGAGATGACTCTCGAGCTCGACACGACTCGTTAACTCAACACCACACGACACAAAATTTGTAAGTTATGGGTTAAGACTTATTGGGATCATGTCATATTCGGATTGACATGACTGACCTATTTAAAATACGTTTCATGTTCATATCCAACCCACAAAATTCGTTTGACCCATTTATTTAAATGTCATTTTATCAATATACTCTTCAAAATCCTAAATATATAAACTTATTAGTTGTTGTAGTTTTTTTGTTTGACATATTGTGATTAATTATTTGTAATATTAAGATATTATTTAATTTTGAATAATTATTTATAATGCATTACTCATTAGTTTTGAATTTTAAATTTAAAAAAATTTATTTGTTTGGTTTTTTATAGTTCGAATCAATTGGGTTCGTGGAGGCAACAACAAATCACCAAATAAACTAATATGCAGCGGAAAATAAATAACATGGTAATTTGTTGACAAATGGGGAAAACCTCTCGCAAGGCAAAAACTTCACCGGGTGAATTTCAAGTCACCACTCTCAATAATCTACTAATCAATAACTAAGCAGTTACAAGTACAAAGAATCTTACCACTACACTGGTCTATCTCAAAATACCAACTTACAGTTGAACATTCGCTCCAATACCTAATTGGACTTGAACTCGTAGTAGACTTTTTCACTTTGCACAAATCTCTAATCTATGACTAACTCCTTTACGCGAATCTCAGTACGTGACTAACTCCAGCAATTTGATTGATTATTGTTGACTGTAAAGTTCTTCACTTCATAGACGTTGAAGATCAGGAAACACTTGGTTATAAAACCCTAAGGCGCCTAAACGCAATAGCTTATCATTGAGTATATGAGTTCTAAGTCTATGTTTCCATACTTGATAACTTTTAAAATAAGCCTTATATATGACTAGTGAAAGTTCACTTGGTGTACAAAATAATAGTGAATGTTTAGACCACCAATTTCAAAAATACCAACACAAGCTTATATTCAAACAATGTATGTACGGAATGATCAATATAAGCAATACCCAATTAATCAAACTACTCTAAGCCATAAATTAATCACAATACAACAGTAATTAAATGCAAAGAGTAAAGGATAGAGAGAAGCAAACGCAAGATAACACAGGCACGTGTTATCGAAGAGGAAATCGAAGAACTCGGCTAAAAACCTCTCCGCCGCCCTCCAAGCGATGAAATGATCCACTAGAAAATCAGTTAGGATACAAAAATAATAATAGACCCTCCAAGCCTAATCTACCCGATGCACCTAAACCCTCCAAGCTTTTTGCTCCAATAGGGTTAAGCCTAACTTTGTCTTCTCTAGCTTACCGGGTCTCGTAATAAGCCCATTGCATCAACCAAATGAATTGGTCCTCTCTGAACTGCTTTCCAAGCACCAAATAACCTTCTCACTGAAATGAGTAAGGTGAGATAAGGATTTGGCTAAAGATCCTCTCAAAGGTATGTCAATAAAGAGGGCGAGAGTAGAGGAATTTGAAGAGTCAAATGTATAAGATTGTGGATGAATCAATCTTGTTGTTCTCTGGGGTTTCTCTCTCAAAATTCTCTCTAGAAGCTCTCAACATTTCATGGGTATAAGGGTATTTATAGTAGAATATGAGAAGGAATGTGAAAAGACATTTTTCTGCAAAACAGGGGGCTTTGGCTAGTGACTCGCGACTGGGATGAGTCATAAGTTCTAGTCGCCAACTAACAGAAAAGTTAGACTGTACTTTTTGTCCTGTAGTGATCCAACTGTCATGGCCTTTCAACTTCCTGCATGCTTCACACATGTGACACTTCTGGCGAGTCACCACTCGCGAGTCAATTGCAAGTTTCAGTCGTGAGGATGCTCTTGAATGCAAACACTTGATCAATTCTTTACACTCTCTCATACACAACCCTTACATTATTCCCACTTAAATACAAGGTTTCTAATTGCTGAATTACAAGCAGATTTGGCACGAAATAAAACCAACACATGATTAAATAAATTCAACCTTACAACTAGGGTTGTAGAGAGAGAAATTCTAATCATTTAAGTCATCATGGGCTGAAATTTAAATATGAGAATTCTGAATTCGTAAGTCTCGATAGATTGAGCTTGTGTCGAGCTTATGTCGAGCTCTCTCATTAAACCTCGATAACAACTAGTGTCGAGGTTTAATGAAACAATTTTTCTTCACTTGTTTTTTGGGTCAACTTCATGTCTTTGATGATAACACTTGTTATGTTTGAATAACACACTTTTTGATACATTAAACCAAACTTAAATCTACCCTATTACAAGTAAAGTGCATTTTGTCAAAGGATTAGTCAATACATAGAAAATGTGACCCTAACAAGGTTAATACTAAAATTTGTATATTTTTTTTTCTTTTTACTTTTATAAAATCTGTTAAACGGGTTGACACGACTGACCCGTTTAATAAACATGTCGTGCTAGGGTTAAAGAATCATTACTTGTTTAATAAATATGTCGAGTTAATGTCAACATATTTAATCAAATATTCATAAATCAACTCGGCAAAAACCTGACACTTAAACACAAATTACTAACCCTACTTTTTTAACTCTTTTTAAAAGTGTGTGTATATATAGTTACTGTTCGGTCCGGTCTGGTCCTGGACCGAAAATGGAAAGTTTTTAAATTAGTATGAAGAACGACAAGCAGTTTAGTAGCGAGAGGAACGACTTGGTTTGCTGACATGGGCGTGAGCGGTGTTTGTTTGGCACAAGCCACAAAAACTCCAAGAAGTTGGGTTTGGATTTGTGTGTGTGTTTGTAAAAGCGAGAGAGAAAAGAGTTTGGTCAAGAATCTCTCAGCATCGGAATTCTTGGAACCCAAAAATAGAAAATCAGCAAAACAAAGCTAGCTTAGCTACACATATCACGTATGTGTCTCTGAGAAAGAAAGAAAGAAAGAAGAGAGACAGAGATGCAGAGATTACTGTTTCAGCGTCTGACACCTTACTTGGTTGGTCGAATCCGACAGAACCAAAGGCTTCTCAGTTCTTCCTCTTCTGCTCTTCAACAATCCCTTCCTTCTGATCCATCTCCTTCCCCCGATGCCATTCATTTGACCGAAAATTGCGTCCGAGTATGTTCTCTCTTTCTCTCTCTCTCTAAATTTTTTTTTTTGGGTCTATTTCACAAATTTGCCATTTGGGTTTTGTTTTTGCTTCAATTTTATGTATTGGGTCTTTCAAATTTGTGATATTTATTTTATTTGTCTGTTTCATGGATATGAATGACTCATCAAAAGACATTGGAAGTGTGGAGTTTTTGGAAGAAGAATATGAAATGGGATTTGTGTGGTCTATAAGTTTTATTGAAACATTAATGAAACCCAGAACATATATTCTGTATAATAAAAGTAGGGAACAAAAAAAAAAATCATAACCGTTGAAACTGAAATTTCCTAGGAGAAAATTTTCTGGGTTTTTCATTTTTGATTTTAATTACTGCACAGTTTTAGGGAATTCTGAGTTTTATATAAGCATCAATGAAACTCAGGACCTATGTTCTTTTTAAAAATGCAGGAATTGAAATTTCCTGAGGCAAAAATTCCTGGGTTTTCCATATTTTTGTCAGAAAGTTGATGCTTTTAGATGGTAATTTCTGCAGAGAATGAAAGAGCTGCAAGCTAGTGAGGCATCGGCTACTGAAAAGATGCTTCGTTTGTGTGTGGAAACTGGTGGCTGTTCTGGGTTCCAATATGTTTTTGATTTGGATGACAAAGCCAACTCAGATGACCGGTATGCATATGCGTTTTGGTTACCTTTTTGGTTTTAATTGTAAACTGAGTATAATAAGTATATTTAATTTTTTACTTTTAACACTTTAATCTCTTATCTAAAAATGTTCGTAGAGTTTTTGAGAAGGAAGGAGTTAAGTTGGTGGTCGATAATATTTCATACGATTTCATAAAAGGGGCGACTGTTGATTATGTTGAGGAGCTTATCCGAGCGGCTTTTGTGGTAAGTCAATTTAGTTTTGTTGTGTTTTTGGCTATCTGAATGCACACATTGCATATATACTTGTGATCACAACAGGGTGACTCATTGTTTTGGAGAGGTTTTATCAATGAATTAGCATAATAACTGTGAAATATCTTTTCATTGAAATATTCTTTGATAAGTGTTTCTTGTCATATTATCTATTGAAGTGCATAAATGTGCAATGAGTTTTGAGGGAAATTTTGGGACCTTGTACAAGATAGACTTGATCTATGATAGCATAAACATTTTTTCCATAATATAATCACCTAAACTATTTAATAAATTATTAGTTATCAAAAAAGAAAAAAACTATATAATAAATTATGAGCTTAAGTTCATACTCTACTAGGTGGGCAGTAGTAGCCAAAAGATACCTAAGATATGCTAACGAAGTCCAACTGCAGAGGCTGTTTGGATTATACAAAAGTGTATATTATAACCATTTCCTGTTTTTGACCTGGAATTCAGGCCCTAGTACTGTCTTAATTGGCTCAGAGAAAAGACTTAACTCTCTAAGTCAGCATGGTTCACTATACTGGTTTTGGTCTTCCTGAGGATGCTCTTAAGCAATCGGATTCCACAAAATTCTAGAAGCATCATGTCATGCAGTTCAATGATGTGGAATAATTTTTTTTCCATACTTTGCTAAGCACAACTTACAAAGTTAATGTGAATAAGTGATATAATAATGGTCCTTATTATTTTCTGCATAATTTGAAGGACAAATCCTTCTCTTTCAATAGAATTGCACAAAATTATGAACCTTCAGTAAACTGGAGCCAGTTTAAAATCCATAGGGTTAGGTATTTAGCTTGTAACTCAACAAGTTTCAAGGTCCTCCTTGGTCTTGACTCTATGATAAACTTTGCACCTCATTTCATTTTTGTTTCTTAGTGCTGATTCTTGTTTGATCATAAGGTGTCAACAAATATCTTATGTCATACTAGTGATACAACTGTGGCTACCTTCTGGTGTTGTGTGCAGGTGACTGAAAATCCAAGTGCAGTGGGCGGGTGCAGTTGTAAAAGTTCTTTCATGGTGAAACTGTAGTTTTCTTTCAAGTTCCTTCCCCATATTCTCTTCCTGCACAGCTCAGAGGTCATTTAAATTAGGCTCCAATTGGTTGCTAATTTTATTTTATTTTCAATAACAATTATTTGGCTTCACAGGAATATTTATTTCTGTATACTATTAATCATGTAAGAACGTAGCTTGTAACCACTCATCTGTCATTGTGCTCCTCTCTTGTATTTTTCATCTTACTTGGAGGTTTGACAATTTCTAATAAATAAAGAATACGTGTACTTGCAGAACCTTTTGGTCTTACAAAAGAACTTTTGCTTTGATGCAAAAAAAAAAAAAAAAAAAAAAAAAAAAGCAATTCAAATGATTGCATTCCATTATCTTTTGCATTCTTTTGTAGCTTAGGTCATTTTCCAAGCTATACTAAACATAAATAAATTTAATCTCTCAAGTCTTTGCTATTCATTTTGTAATGAATTAAATGCTTTTTTTTTTTGGTATGAATGCTTAAAAGAATGCTAGTTGCACATATAATGGGTGCTTTTGATGGGTGATTACACATATAATACCCTGAATGCTTGTTACACGTATAATGGGTGCTTTTGATACGCAATTGCACAAATTATACCATGCTAAGCCCTTCCTTGCGTCTTTGATAGCATTTAGCATGGTGCAAGGCACCATTCTGGCCCATGTAAAGGGGCAACCTGGATCCTGGAATACCAAAATCTAAAACCTTTCTTTACTGTAGGCATATGTAATTATAGAAGTTTAAATTTTGTTCATAGCACAAAAGTTGGTTTTTGGTATCTTTGAAACTTGAAAAGGACCTAGGAAAAGTAAATTCGAGAATATATCTTTCTGAATTTTTTCCAAGTACAGTGTTTTTTATTTATTTATTAATTTTATTTATACCAACCATATTTTTGAAAGTGTAACTCAACAAGGTTCAAGGTCCACTATCTTGACTTTATTGAGGTCACTTAAACTTCATGTGGTTCTGATTGTGCTGTAACCTGCTAAAATGTGGTTGATTGCATGTGAGATTTCTGGAGAATTACCTACTTTGTACGATAAACTTTACCCCCATTTATTTCTACGTTTCTTAATGCTGATTCTTGTATGATTATAAGGTGTCATAAATTATCTTACATGTCATAAGTGATGCAGCTGAGGCTAAGTTCTGGTGTCACGTTCTGCACAGGTGTCTGAAAATTCAAGTGCAGTTGTAAAAGTTATTTAATAATGAAAATGAAACAATATTTTGGTTTTCAAAATTTAGTTTTTTATATAGTTTTTTAAAAGTTCTTTGCCCCCATTTAAGTTGTTTGTTTTTGTTTGTTTGTTTTTTTTTAACTCTTCATGTTACTTATGTTTGGTTTTCAAAATTGAAAATTCTCTAAGCCATATTAGATTAGATTAAGTCAGATATATATATATATATATATATATATTTTTTTTTTTCTTTCGAGTTACTTTCCCATTGTTTATGTAAGCAATTAGCCTAAGCTGGCATCCCCATAACCACAATTATATCCAAAAAGAACTATTCAAGTAACAATGGAGGCTTCTCATAAATGGTTATATAGCTAAATTTAGTAAACAGCTAATAGATTCAACACAGGCTCACACAAAACACAGTTATCCAATCCAAACCACATAATTTGGGCACAAAAATCATAGAAATTAGTGAGCTTTATTCAACAATTCTACATACACCCAATTTCAAACCATATTATTGTGTTGTCAACTTATGATAAGAGTAGTATCACTTTTACATAAATCCATATTGATGCTTGTAAGGAGACAGATTCGGAGAACCGACCCAAGGTTGGGAGAAATATAAATGGTCCAAAAGGCCCAAAAACAATGAATTTATAGAGAGTGGGAAAAGAAAGCTGAGCTAGATTAACTTAGATAATTAATGAAATGGGTTAAGATCACCAAAAAGGGACTAAATATACTATTCTCAATAAGGGTCCGAGAAAGTTGATTTTGATACTTGCTGTTCTTTCTTTAGATACCTGTTACACTTAGTCTTTTTTTCTCTCCATTCTAAGAAGGATTCCTTCACATTATATAGTTCTTTCAAGATCATCTTCACCCTACACTTGTCAATTATCTAAGTTTACACTTAAGTGCACGTCCCATCATGCATTTTCTTTGGCCTTTCATGCGTTGTGGTGACTTTGGTTACACTGTTCAGGGGTCTTCTCCACATAAATGCGGTTAGAAGAGTAGGTGCAGCACATTTAATGCGGTGGTAGCAGCTTTTCCTTAGATATTTTTGGGGATCTCCATTCCTTCAGTCCTGATATACATCTCCATAGCCAGGGTTATGCGAGAATCACTCCTTGAACTGCCTTTATTTATCCCAAATGCAACAAATTCCGTTTTGGGATTCTGCGTATTCATTTGCCTCTCCTCGTACTTTACTTCGTCCTCGGACAAAACTTGGAGCCTAACACATGATTTTGGGCCTTTATCCTCACAAGGCTCAATACACGATCTTTGGCTTTTAGTTCTTCACGGCCTAATACATGGATTTGGGCCCTTATCCCTACAATGCTCATTTTTTGAAAAGCCCAACAACAGGAAGAAGCCCAAAAATATGGGTAGGAAAGAGTTAGCAGGGTTGAGAGAAAACTCATTAAGCTCAAGTGGCAGGAATAAGGGGTCATAGGCCTACAAGGTAAACAAATGGGCCTTGAGGAAAGCAAATGGGCTCAAAGGAGCCCAAAAAAAGAAGTAATAAACATATGGGCATTATATGATATAGAAGAGTAAGAATGGGTCGCAATAGGCCCGAAGTAATGAATTAAGAAAGTAAGGGGTTGATGGAAAGCCCATGAACCCCAAGGGTGAAGGATATGGTAATTGGGCCAGAGAAGCCCAAAAGAGTTGGTAAAAGCCCATAGGAATGCAGAATTAGAAAATGGGCCGAAGATGCCCAAGGAAAAAGAAATGGGCCAAAGGAGCCTACAAGCAATGTAAAGCCCAAAACAGCATGAGTACAAGCTCAATGATAGTACTAGGCTACTGGAATTTAGCAGAAGGAGAGCATACAACAGGCCTAACAGAAGCCCAACAGGCATGGATCAAATAGTGGTGCAGCAAGAATAACAAAATAGCATGGCAGGAATACTGGGAGGCCAATGGAAGGAGCAAACAGTGGGCTAAAAGGGAGAAAAGCCCACACCCAAGTAAGGCCCAGCCTTAGAGGAAGCAAGCCATAAAGAATGGAGGATCAGAAAACAATTCACGCTATAAGAGGTCAAGAATGAGCTGCAGAATGCGCAGACGAACCTTCAGACCATGGCAAATGCATGAACAGCAAACAAACTTTGGACATACACAAAAGTGGAGCACGCACAAGGCCCAAACACCACCAACTTGTATCCAGCCAGTACATGAGTGGTGGGTCATGGGTCAGAGGTAAGAGAGGGTATGGTCTGGCGGTGGGGAGAAGGGAAAGTCTATTATGGAGTTCTCGCTCAAACTCTTTTGAAGGAAATGTCCTGTTGGGATAACATACTATCCAAAAGATGGAGGATAAGTTGGAACCACTAGATGCATGCCATGAGGGATAGTAAGAGAGAATACCCACATTGTGGAGGACAAGAATGCCACGGTGAACAAGCAAACAAAACAATTTTCTTTGTCTGGTAATGGAGAGGCACAGCCAGCACAAGTAAGTGGTGATGACTGAGCAGCTAACAAACCAGTGGGTGGTCGGGAAGGACACCCAAATCCAAACAAAAGTAGCTAAAGGGTAAAATGGTAAAAACCGGTTATGACAGGCAGTATATAAAGGGCCTTCGTCGTGCACAGTATCATCATCGCAACAGTAGCAACCACTAGGAGAGAATCACAGCATCACCATCACCACAACACTACATAAGTAAGCACTAAGAAAGAAAAGAAAAAGAGAACCATGAAGAAAAATAGAGAATGTAAAATGGCAAGCATGCACCATTAGGCTAATCCTCTCTCTCTCTCTAAAAGCCTACTCTTCATTGAGGATAAAGGATTCGTTTGGGCACAAGCCATTCAGACCTATTCACTCAAAGTGGATAATTTTTACAACAACATCTTCTTGAGAGGTTATTCACATTGAGAGAGTGGATCCCTCTTTGGTCTTAGTCCCATAATACAACTAAACACGGCAGACTAACATTTTCCTTCTTTAATTTCATTACTTATCTCGTCTTTGCAATTTCACTTATAATGTGTTCCTTGTTGCTATATCGTTCTTATTTTAATTAAAGATCCCGCACTTGTCTTGCTTGGCAGTAAGCCTGTCTCTTTTATTATTGTTTTTTATTATATTTGTCTGCCGTAACTCTTTTGCAATATTTTTCGTTTTGTCTAACAGCAAGCGTGTTGTCGTGATCAATGTCCCATTGTATCTGCCTGTCATAATTCTTTTGTAACAACTACGCCTGCCATGGGCACGTGATCAAAGTTTCAGCAAAAATGAGCATAGTTTGTGCACAAGCCGGACCAAGGTGAGTTGCAATTGAACCAGTCCTAATTCTCCTACCCAGAACACTTGGGTCTCAGCGTGGCAGGAGGCAGCCCAGCCCAAAAGCGCAAAAAGACCCTCCACAATCCACCATTGACATTATTTTATCATGCATCAATCATAACTTAACACATTAGTTAGATGTAAAATTAGGTGTGTCTTTAGGCTTATTGAAATTTATTTATTTAAAAAAAAAATCCAAAATGACTGCCAATTCCATTTTATGTTGCTAATGTTGGTAGCTTAGGTCATACTCCAAGTTATACCTTTTTTTGCTGTGACATTATCAACATCATAATAAAACTTAAGATAACTAGGCAATCAGCTGTACACATAAGGGAAAACCAACTATTGATTAAGAAGACTGCCTAAACTAGGAGGTGGTTTCTTATGTATCAGATCCATGTAGCATCTCTCTCTCACTTGCCTGATTAAGAATTTTTTTATTTTTTTGCCAAATAGAGAAGAAATTTCATTACAACAAGAAGCACAGGAGTTAGAAGAAGAAGAAGAAGAAGAAGAAGAAGAAGAAGATAGGCTTTCTTTCTAACCAACTTGCCTAAGAAGAGTGATTCTGACTCTAACTTTCCTTCATAGTATGGTAAACAACAGCAGCCATTACCAGTCCATTTAATATGTGTGCTCAAGTTCTCACATAGTCTTTTCTGTATTCTTTTAACGAAAGTGCAACAAAAAAAAAGACCATCAGTTTCACCATAATTTCAGCAGAGGGTGTGTAAGTTAAAAGAGTATTAATAGGCATTATGGGCTAAAGAGTTACATTACATGAGTTAAACGGGTTAAACAAGTCTCAAACAGAATTTAAAATTTTGTAACTCTTAAGATTAAAATAATAAATACATTTGTAACTTTGATAAGAGGCCTTAGTAACTTTCCATTCTATGGTCATATTCATTAAATGAAAAATAAATTGCAAGTTACATACATTTGTTATCGGTACCTCAATATATACCACTCACCATTATCACCCCCACCAACCACCTCCTTTGTTGTTACACAACATAGACTTTTTCTTCCAATCTTGTAACACAAAGTACTATTAACTTTGTTGTTACACAACATAGAATTTTTCTTCCAAACTTGTAACACAGAGTACTCCAATAGTATGGCATTTTTCAAGTACTTCATCTTATTTATATTCATTGCAATGTCCATCTCAAACATTAATGTTAGCCTTGCAACTCGTAGACTTTTACAATCTATTGATCAACCCTCTGTGCCAACCTTGTCAATTGCACCAACTTTGCCTAAGCTAACATTGCCACATTTGCCCTCGTTTCCAACACTTCCACCTTTGCCTTTATTGTCAACATTCCCACATACCACAATTCCATCCATTCCCACTTTGCCTAAACCAACACTGCCACCTTTGCCTTCATTGCCCAAGCCAACACTGCCACCTCTGCCCTCATTTCCAACGTTGCCAAAGCCAACACTGCTGCCTTTACCTTCATTGCCAACATTCCCACAGCCCACAATTCCACCTCTTCCCACAATTCCACCTCTTCCCACTATCCCAACTCTTCCAAAATCCACATTACCAGTCATTCCCACATTGCCAACCTTGCCTCCATTGCCAAAGCCAGTACTGCCACCTTTGCCCTCATTGCCAACACTACCACCTTTGCCTTCATTGCCAACACTTCCAAAACCCACAATTCCGTCTATCCCAATTATTCCAACTCTTCCAAAACTGACATTGCCAACCATTCCCTCAATCCCCCAAATCCCAACTACAAATGAATAGTCTAAGTTCCCTAGGTAGTTAATAGTTTAATTCAATTACAAGGTATGCAATATTCAAAAAAATTACAAGAATAAACCATTGTGTTGGTTGTATTACAATCAAATTTCAAAATTAAGGGCCTCAAGCTTTTGAAGTATCTCACATGTTATATGCGAGGAATCAATTTATGATCTGACTGTTGTTTTATTGTTGTTTATTATCTCTATAAAAATCTCTTAAAAGTTGTCATTTCCATTCTTCTATATGTGTAGTTGTTCTTATTATCATTGTTATTGTCAAGAAATGAGAATGATATGTATCCATTATTATACGTCGTTGGACCTGATTTGGCCTCTCTTCTATATGAAGTAAAGTCTTGAAAAAAAGGTGCAATTAAGATAACGTAACAAATTTTGACAATAACAAGTAACAACAGTCCTTAGGAAAATAAAAGAAATACATGTCAAAGTGGACTCTCTGGAAGATCTACTTTTCCTCCAGACTGCAATTTCCAACAGCAAACCCCATACAAAGAACCTTCTTGAGTTGAAATTTCACCATTGCTTTTGTTTCATTAACCGACTTCAAGGATTTTTTATGAGTCTCCATTTTTGAATTTACCTGCAGTCACATCATTGATGATGAAAGCAAGATACAGAAGAATCTAGTATCCAACCTATGTATACTGATAATCAAAACAAAAAGTCATAGAACACAAAGAAAAGCCTGTTAATCAGTCAAACAAATTCTGCAAGTATCTTAGCATTCTAAATTTTCAGAAGATCAAGATATTAACCAGTGCCAAGGTAAAGAAAAGGCAGAGTGTCAAATTAAGAGTATATGTTCAAGTGTTTTCTGGAATAGCCACAGAAAATAGTGTAGATGGCAAGGTTCACAACTAAACAAACAAACAGATCATGTGCCACAATCTTTACAAATAAAAGATTTTCAATCACAAACAACTAATTGAAAGACATACAAAGCCACCAAGCTTCCTAATATCCAATTAAAGCTCTATGCATCACCAAGCAATTTGGCACAACGAGTTAAACAACCCACCCTCATTTGCAAAACTCATGCAGATCAAACAGAAGCACCAACAAATAATCTTTTTTTGAGATATAGCAATGTCAAATAAGTACCAATTATTGCAAGAGAAAATACAAAGTGTTTCAAAAGCATGCATCCTTACACTCACATGAGAGTAGATCCCACACTTGTGAGGCCCACGTGGCATCCACCCTCATGTGAGTATGAAGATGCATGCATCCGAAATACCTTATATCACCTCTTATTGCACAATCAAGAACTCGTTGGAAAAGCTCAAAACCCCAAAAGAAATGTTAATCAATTGAACTATAAGACTCTGAGTCTTAACACAGTGTTATTTTGTTAATTAAGATTAAAATGTTTAATTGAAATAACATATTAACTTGACCCAGTAGTTAGGGAAGAGAGTTCACCTCATTCACCCTTATTGAATAGAAGCACCAGTCACCAAACTCTCGTGCAAAGCATTTATTTATTTGTTTCTTTATTTTATGGGAACCCTAGTGCAATTTAAGATTGGGCAACAAATACTATTAAAAGAGGGATTGTTCTTCTATTACACACAAAATACACCTAATCTTATTTTTGAACTAAAAAAGCATATTGAAATCATGATTTTAGTTCAAAAAATATTTTATTATTTAAAACTATATCTCAAATTATACTTTGCACCCTAAATTTTTTGAATTGCACGTCTCAATCCTTTATTATGACCATTATTATGTTAAGTTTACTGTTAACTTGTAAGAAATTTCAAAATTTATGGTATAAATACAAATACAAATACAAAGTGTAATCAGAAGTATATGATTTATCTTTTTGTTCTCTTTTTTTTTTTTTTTTTTTTGACTGAAAAGTTAGAATCTATTTGTTTTCAATTGTGTAATGTATAACAATTAACCTAAAAAGAAAATGGAATAATTACTTTTGGTTGGGCAAGATATTTATATTTTGAAGGAAAGTGTAAAAAGGCAATGAAAAAGTAAAATGTTTTGTATTATAGTAATATTTACTACTATAATTAGATTCCAGACATTTCTCAACCTCACTTTGCTCTTTGTCGGTCTCACCGAACTCTCTCATCTCATCATAATCTAAAAATCTCATCGTCGCTGTTTTGTTTTATTCTTCACAAAACAAAAAAAGCAAAAGCGCAGTCACTTTCAAAATGGCCGATGAAACTCCAAACCCACCACCTCCAGCAGTGGCTCCACCACCTTCCGAAGGTCATCTATCTCTAGCGGCGGCGGTGGCGGCTGATAAAGAAGAAGAGTCACAGCCGCCACCTCCACCGCCACCAGCTGCTGTTGTCACTGTGACAGTGACTGAGTCTAAGAGTACTGCGAAAGAAGAAGAAGAAGAAGGGTCACTCTCGCAGCCACCCCCAATGAAAGAAGAACCTCTCCCTCCGCCGCCGCCAGCTGCGGTGGAGGTGAAAACTACATCTACCCAAGAGCAAGAGGTTGTTTCTGCTGCTGCTGTTGCTGTAGCTGTTGCTACTGTGGAATCTGAGAAACCCACCAAGCAGATTCCTCACTCTGTTGTTTCTTTCAAAGAAGAGAGCAACCTGTTATCTGATCTCTCAGATTCAGAGCGAAAAGCTTTACAAGAACTGAGGCAACTCGTTCAAGAAGCTCTGGACACTAAACAGTTCACTCAAAAGCAGGAAGGCCAAGTGGAGGAAAACAAAGAAGAAGAACAAGAAGGAGAAATATCCATCTGGGGTATTCCTCTTCTTAAAGATGACAGGAGCGATGTGATTCTTCTCAAGTTCTTACGAGCCAGGGATTTCAAGGTGAGAGATTCATTGTTGATGATCAAGAACACAATCAAATGGAGGAAACAGTTCGGGATCGATGCGCTTGTGGGCGAGGACCTTGGGGATGAGTGGGATAAAGTGGTGTTCATGCATGGATATGACAGAGAAGGACACGCAGTGTGTTACAATGTTTATGGTGAGTTTCAGAACAAGGAGTTGTATGCGAAAGCGTTTGCTGATGAGGAGAAGAGAGGCAATTTCCTGAAATGGAGGGTACAGTTTCTTGAGAAGGGTATCAGGAAACTTGATTTTTATCCATCTGGTGTTTCCACCCTCTTTCAGGTTAATGACCTCAAGAATTCTCCGGGACCCGGAAAGCGAGAGCTTCGTCTGGCTACCAAACAAGCTCTTCAGTTGCTTCAAGACAATTATCCTGAATTTGTCGCGAAACAGGTATAAATTACCAATTGTCCTAAAGGCTTAAGCTATTACAAAATGAGAGGGAGGTGGAGTGGTTCAAACTCGTGATATTCTGATTGTCACAAAAGCTTAAACTATTGAGAAATGGTTATTTTAATCGATTTAACAATTGTTCTAACAGAATATCCCAATTGTTTTTGTTTTTGGCCTTATTTGAATGTTTATGTTGGTATTTGGCGTTTGACTTTTATGTTGATTCTGTTTTGTTAGATTCATTGGATTACTTGTTTTGATTTTTGGTTTTTCATTTCTTAAGGTGTTTATCAATGTTCCTTGGTGGTATCTTGCTTTCTATGCGATCATCAGTCCATTCTTGACCCAGAGGACCAAGAGCAAGTTTGTCTTTGCAGGACCATCAAAATCTGCTGAAACCCTTTTCAAGTTAGTAGATAATCATTTATTTATACATATTTTCGACCCTTCTTTAGTTTTACAATTTCGCATCCTTCTTTGTGGCTGGCTGGTTTTAACTTTGAATTGATGTTGATTGGTAAATTAGATACATATCTCCCGAGCAAGTGCCAGTTCAATATGGTGGCTTGAGTGTCGATTACTGTGATTGTAACCCAGACTTCAGCATTTCTGATCCAGCCACAGAGGTTACAGTTAAACCAGCAACCAAGCAAACTGTGGAAATCATAGTCTATGAGGTCTGATTACATTATTAACTTTGTGTTCTGCATACTTTTTTGTGTACTCATTCTAACTTCAGATTCTTAATATGTAATGTTGGCTTGCATATGCATGATTGGTGATGATTTGAAAGAGTTGTTCTTTTAATAATTGAAAATGGGGTAAATTGCAGAAATGTATCCTTACTTGGGAGCTTCGTGTAGTGGGCTGGGAGGTGAGCTATGGTGCTGAATTCGTGCCTAATGCTGAAGGTGCTTATACAGTTAATATCCAGAAAGCCATGAAGAAGGCTCCAAGTGATGAACCAGTTGTCTCACACACCTACAAAGTTGATGAACTAGGCAAAATATTGCTCACCGTTGATAATCCAACCTCAAAAAAGAAGAAGCTGCTATACAGGTTCAAAATCAAATCCTTCTTAGATTGAGGATTTCAAATCTGCTAAAAGCACTCGGAAACTTTTCTTGCAAAAAATGTAGTTTCACTTGTCATTAATTGATCATCCTCATAACAGTTGAAGATTTCGGCCTTGTCATTGTGTCTGTAGATTGGTGTTTATGTTAGTTTTGGTAATTTAGTATATGGACATGTATCGACAATTACTCCACTTGTAATTCATGGTGAGTCTCTGTTTTTCTTCTTGGCTTTTATTTTATTTGTTTATTATTTTTGGTAAGGAGCGAGATGGTGAAGATCACTGGTTTGTAATACTCGGTGTTAGAATTACCAGTCCGTTTGTCATACAAGTTCAAGTGGAGTTGGCGTGATTGTGGTGTAAAATTTCGTTGTCCTTTACAATGAGGTGGTGTTACACTGTATTTTGATATAAATGAAGTCTGAAACTTTTTAGCCCCATTAACATGTGGTTTATATTGGAAGTACATTAATTAAAAAGAAAAGGGTCAGATTGGCATATGTAAATCTACATTGGTTTCCTAACATTTTATCATTCCAATTTACATCCATTTTCTTGAAAATTGAACTAAGATGTATAATACGGCAGCAAATTGGTTATCAATTTGATAATAACATGTATGCCAGTCTCCTCCATTTGATTTTTGTGAAAAGCATATACTTTAGGTTTTTCATTATTTTATTTTTTTCTAGGCCAGGAAGAATACTTCTTTGTCCATCAATTTTTTCATTCAATGATGTTCTCACATGCTGTTTAGCATGCCAACGTTTTGCCTTAGGTTGCATTGGTGGCTTTGTTCTCTGTATTTGATATCACCAGATGAGAACTGATATGTAGCTGTTTCTGCAACCCAGGCAAGCTAGATTTACCTAATTTCACGGTTGTGATTCTTTTTATTCACTTACAGGTATCCCCTAATTGTCTTTATATTTGGCGATTGTTCATAATCATTGATGCTCATTGTCCCTATATCTCTCGCACATTGTTAAATGGTTTGTTTGGGTGAGATCTGATCTGTTGGTGAGTTGTGCTTACAACAGTAGATGTTTCTCAATTTTCATACTTTTCTCAAAAAGCTGAACTTACATGATGTTCTAGGTCTAACATATGCGGTTTCTTTAGTACTTTTTTTCTTTTGGCTGAAACTAGAGAGAGCAAACTTTTGGTTTTTGAAAGAACATAAAATTTTAAAAACAAGTCAGTGAACACTTGTTTTGTGGTTGAAGAGGGGGAAATTTTTGTGGTTGAAGAGTAGGAAAATTAAAGCCAGTTGATAAAAATATGCATTCACTTCATGTTCTAGGTGTGACATATGCTAATGGTTTCTTTAGTATTTTTTTTCTTTAGACTGACTAAAGTAGTTTTGATGTTTGTGTGTTTGGGTCTATTGTCCTTGGAAACTTAAGTGCAGGGGATTCAGCAAATTTTTATTATTATTTAATATATAGGGAATTCAGCAAATTCTAAATTCAACACTAGTTTTTAGTTTAAATGATTTGAATAAAGTTGGAGAAAATACCATTTTGGTAGTAGTTAATTTGGTCCCTATTATTTTCAACTTATAGTTAATTTGGTCACTGTCGTCAACTCACATCTTTTCTTGCACTTTTTTGACAACCAAAAACAAATCAAATTTATCAATTTCCAACTCTTGTAGACACACATATAAACTTAGCAACGAAAACAAACCCAAATTTCGACGCAGAATAACCACAAATTGATTGCAAGTTGAAAATAGCAGGGACCAACTTAACAATTACCCTAAAATGCATGCCTACCAAAATGGTTTTTTCACCAACGAAGTACAAATTTTGTGAAATTCATGGATGGATTTGAATTTCAATAATATATAAATTTGAAATGATTAGGTGTAAGATGTTATTTCAAATTCTTAATAAGTTTTTAGATTTGAAGGACTAGTTGTAAGATGTTTTTCAAATTTATAAAACATGCTATTTTTGGAACATATAATTTATAATCAACATATGTCATAGTCTCAAATATTAGTTCAAATATTAGTTTTAAGTACATGAAGCTAATGTATTAGCTTTAATAGCATTTTTATAACATTTTATATTTGTACCAGTTGAAACAGTCAAAAATTTTCCAATATTGTTGTGTATTTTATTTGGTTTGTTTTAGATGAGTAGCAGTATCATTTTAATGCCCAGTACGGTTCATGGTACCAATATGCCATCGACTACCTTAGTCTTTTTCTTAGCCAATTGGGAAAGGTGAGGCACAATTGTAGGCCAAGCAAGCATGTTTCTTGCCTTATTTTGATATTGGTATGCCTATGAAATGGAAGGTTTTTGGGAATAAAGGGTGTTATGTGGCAATTGGGTTACTTTGAATGTTCCGGCTGCAAGGGCTACATGCAATGGCTGAGCGTGTGGGATGGGAATGCTAACAGTGTTGATTTAGTCGGAAAAGGATCTCTTCCCACTGAAGAACCCCTAAGACCATCCTCCAATGAACATATAGATATAGCCTCCTTGCTCAAGGTTTTATGAGTTTTATATTAGTTTTGTAAAGAAACATTCTTGGCATAAATTATACAATTTACACGTTAATGTTAATGCGACTTTATTATCAATTAAGCCGTTTAAAATTTTCCTTTATTTGATGGTGGCTATATGGTTTATTGGTATGATGGTTAAACTGGTCTACGACATCTAACCAACAGTTGTGCTTCATTTGGCCATTAGGAATGTTCCCCTTAGTTTCTTCTAGCATCAAAATAATAATGAGTTGCTTTTCTAGTGCTACAGGCCATAACTTAGTATCATCACGACCTTTACCATCTGCCATCTAAGAGGACATACACAGCACTAAATATCACAATTAAAAATTAATTGCAGGGAAGCAAGTAACAGTTTAGACCTTTACCTTAGGTGCAAAAGCAGGAAATGAGTTGGAGGAGGATGATGAATATGTTTGAATGACTGAGGAGGACGAAGTGCCTGCCAGCTCCAGCTCCAGCTCTAGCTTCATACGTAATGCCAGCCAGAGGCAGGGTGAAGGCAATTTATAGCATGGGCGAGTAAATATGGTGGTTAGGAATAGGATTAGGGGCGAGTAAATATGGTGGTTGGATTTTTCAGTGAGATTAATGGAGGATATGGGAGAGGTGAGGTCCGAGCGTGTGTGTGATTAATTCCTGAAACTAAAGAAACGTTGCGTTTAGCGTTTGTGTTTTAAAAAAACTGGGACCCACGCTACAGTAAAACGAAGAAATGCTGAGATGAAATACCCAAAACACGTACCTGTTTTCCTCAACGCACCGTTTCAATAATGAGCCGTTCCTTTTCTTTTCATCATTTTTTTTTTTTGGAAGAACATGTTCGTGTTCTTCATGTTCTTCCCAGCAAACCCAGCAAATCAGTGAAACCAAAACCGTTTTGGAAGAACATGAAAAAATCTTAGATTAAACCACAAGTTGAGTACCTTTTAATGCCTAGTACGGTTCACGGTACCAATATGCCATCGACTACCTTAGTCTTTTTCCTAGCCAATTGGGAAAGGTGAGGCACAATTGTAGGCCAAGCAAGCATGTTTCTTGCCTTATTTTGATATTGGTATGCCTATGAAATGGAAGGTTTTTGGGAATAAAGGGTGTTATGTGGCAATTGGGTTACTTTGAATGTTCCGGCTGCAAGGGCTACAGGCAATGGCTGAGCGTGTGGGATGGGAATGCTAACAGTGTTGATTTAGTCGGAAAAGGATCTCTTCCCATTGAAGAACCCCTTAGACCATCCTCCAATGAACATATAGATATAGCCTCCTTGCTCAAGGTTTTATGAGTTTTATATTAGTTTTGTAAAGAAACATTCTTGGAATAGATTATACAATTTACACGTTAATGTTAATGCGACTTTATTATCAATTAAGCCGTTTAAAATTTTCCTTTATTTGCTGGTGGCTATATGGTTTATTGGTATGATGGTTAAACTGGTCAACGACATCTGACCAACAGTTGTGCTTCATTTGGCCATTAGGAATGTTCCCCTTAGTTTCTTCTAGCATCAAAATAATAATGAGTTGCTTTTCTAGTGCCGCAGGCCATAACTTTGTATCATCACGACCTTTACCATCTGCCATCTAAGAGGACATACACAGCACTAAATATCACAATTAAAAATTAATTGCAGGGAAGCAAGTAACAGTTTAGACCTTTACCTTAGGTGCAAAAGCAAGAAATGAGTTGGAGGAGGATGATGAATATGTTTGAATGACTGAGGAGGACGAAGTGCCTGCCAGCTCCAGCTCCAGCTCCAGCTCTAGCTTCATACGTAATGCCAGCCAGAGGCAGGGTGAAGGCAATTTATAGCATGGGCGAGTAAATATGGTGGTTGGGAGTAGGATTAGGGGCGAGTAAATATGGTGGTTGGATTTTTCAGTGAGATTAATGGAGGATGTGGGAGAGGTGAGGTCCGAGCGTGCGTGTGATTAATTCCTGAAACTAAAGAAACGTTGCGTTTAGCGTTTGTGTTTTAAAAAAATTGGGACCCACACTACAGTAAAACGAAGAGATGCTGAGACGAAATACCCAAAACACGTACCTGTTTTTCCTCAACGAACCGTTTCAATAATGAGCTGTTCCTTTTCTTTTCATCATTTTTTTTTTTGGGAAGAACATGTTCGTGTTCTTCATGTTCTTCCCAGCAAACCCAGCAAATCAGAGAAACCAAAACCGTTTTGGAAGAACATGAAAAAATCTTAGATTAAACCACAAGTTGAGTACCTTTTAATGCCCAGTACGGTTCATGGTACCAATATGCCATCGACTACCTTAGTCTTTTTCCTAGCCAATTGGGAAAGGTGAGGCACAATTGTAGGCCAAGCAAGCATGTTTCTTGCCTTATTTTGATATTGGTAAGCCTATGAAATGGAAGGTTTTTGGGAATAAAGGGTGTTATGTGGCAATTGGGTTACTTTGAATGTTTCGGCTGCAAGGGCTACATGCAATGGCTGAGCGTGTGGGATGGGAATGCTAACAGTGTTGATTTAGTCGGAAAATGATCTCTTCCCATTGAAGAACCCCTAAGACCATCCTCCAATGAACATATAGATATAGCCTCCTTGCTCAAGGTTTTATGAGTTTTATATTAGTTTTGTAAAGAAACATTCTTGGCATAGATTATACAATTTACACGTTAATGTTAATGCGACTTTATTATCAATTAAGCCGTTTAAAATTTTCCTTTATTTGCTGGTGGCTATATGGTTTATTGGTATGATGATAAAACTGGTCTACGACATCTGGCCAACAGTTGTGCTTCATTTGGCCATTAGGAATGTTCCCCTTAGTTTCTTCTAGCATCAAAATAATAATGAGTTGCTTTTCTAGTGCCGCAGGCCATAACTTTGTATCATCACGACCTTTACCGTCTGCCATCTAAGAGGACATACACAGCACTAAATATCACAATTAAAAATTAATTGCAGGGAAGCAAGTAACAGTTTAGACCTTTACCTTAGGTGCAAAAGCAGGAAATGGGTTGGAGGAGGATGATGAATATGTTTGAATGACTGAGGACGACGAAGTGCCTGCCAGCTCCAGCTCCAGCTCTAGCTTCAAACGTAATGCCAGCCAGAGGCAGGGTGAAGGCAATTTATAGCATGGGCGAGTAAATATGGTGGTTGGGAGTAGGATTAGGGGCGAGTAAATATGGTGGTTGGATTTTTCAGTGAGATTAATGGAGGATGTGGGAGAGGTGAGGTACGAGCGTGTGTGTGATTAATTCCTGAAACTAAAGAAAGGTTGCGTTTAGCATTTGTGTTTTAAAAAAACTGGGACCCACGCTACAGTAAAACGAAGAAATGATGAGGTGAAATACCCAAAACACGTACCTGTTTTTCCTCAACGCACCGTTTCAATAATGAGCTGTTCCTTTTCTTTTCATCATTTTTTTTTTTGGAAGAACATGTTCGTGTTCTTAATGTTCTTCCCAGCAAACCTAGCAAATCAGTGAAACCAAAACCGTTTTGGAAGAACATGAAAAAATCTTAGATTAAACCACAAGTTGAGTACCTTTTAATGCCCAGTACGGTTCACGGTACCAATATGCCATCGACTACCTTAGTCTTTTTCCTAGCCAATTGGGAACGGTGAGGCACAATTGTAGGCCAAGCAAGCATGTTTCTTGCCTTATTTTGATATTGGTATGCCTATGAAATGGAAGGTTTTTGGGAATAAAGGGTGTTATGTGGCAATTGGGTTACTTTGAATGTTCCGGCTGCAAGGGCTACAGGCAATGGCTGAGCGTGTGGGATGGGAATGCTAACAGTGTTGATTTAGTCGGAAAAGGATCTATTCCCATTGAAGAACCCCTAAGACCATCCTCCAATGAACATATAGATATAGCCTCCTTGCTCAAGGTTTTATGAGTTTTATATTAGTTTTGTAAAGAAACATTCTTGGCATAGATTATACAATTTACACGTTAATGTTAATGCGACTTTATTATCAATTAAGCCGTTTAAAATTTTCCTTTATTTGCTGGTGGCTATATGGTTTATTGGTATGATGGTTAAACTGGTCAACGACATCTGACCAACAGTTGTGCTTCATTTGGCCATTAGGAATGTTCCCCTTAGTTTCTTCTAGCATCAAAATAATAATGAGTTGCTTTTCTAGTGCCGCAGGCCATAACTTAGTATCATCACGACCTTTACCATCTGCCATCTAAGAGGACATACACAGCACTAAATATCACAATTAAAAATTAATTGCAGGGAAGCAAGTAACAGTTTAGACCTTTACCTTAGGTGCAAAAGCAGGAAATGAGTTGGAGGAGGATGATGAATATGTTTGAATGACTGAGGAGGACGAAGTGCCTGCCAGCTCCAGCTCCAGCTCCAGCTCTAGCTTCACACGTAATGCCAGCCAGAGGCAGGGTGAAGGCAATTTATAGCATGGGCGAGTAAATATGGTGGTTGGGAGTAGGATTAGGGGCGAGTAAATATGGTGGTTGGATTTTTCTGTGAGATTAATGGAGGATGTGGGAGAGGTGAGGTCCGAGCGTGTGTGTGATTAATTCCTGAAACTAAAGAAACGTTGCGTTTAGCGTTTGTGTTTTAAAAAACTGGGACCCACGCTACAGTAAAACGAAGAAATGCTGAGATGAAATACCCAAAACACGTACCTGTTTTTCCTCAACGCACCGTTTCAATAATGAGCTGTTCCTTTTCTTTTCATCATTTTTTTTTTTGGAAGAACATGTTCGTGTTCTTCATGTTCTTCCCAGCAAACCCAGCAAATCAGTGAAACCAAAACCGTTTTGGAAGAACATGAAAAAAATCTTAGATTAAACCACAAGTTGAGTACCTTTTAATGCCCAGTACGGTTCAGGGTACCAATATGCCATCGACTACCTTAGTCTTTTTCCTAGCCAATTGGGAAAGGTGAGGCACAATTGTAGGCCAAGCAAGCATGTTTCTTGCCTTATTTTGATATTGGTATGCCTATGAAATGGAAGGTTTTTGGGAATAAAGGGTGTTATGTGGCAATTGGGTTACTTTGAGTGTTCCGGCTGCAAGGGCTACATGCAATGGCTGAGCGTGTGGGATGGGAATGCTAACAGTGTTGATTTAGTCGGAAAAGGATCTCTTCCCATTGAAGACCCCTAAGACCATCCTCCAATGAACATATAGATATAGCCTCCTTGCTCAAGGTTTTATGAGTTTTATATTAGTTTTGTAAAGAAACATTCTTGGCATAGATTATACAATTTACACGTTAATGTTAATGCGACTTTATTATCAATTAAGCCGTTTAAAATTTTCCTTTATTTGCTGGTGGCTATATGGTTTATTGGTATGATGGTTAAACTGGTCAACGACATCTGACCAACAGTTGTGCTTCATTTGGCCATTAGGAATGTTCCCCTTAGTTTCTTCTAGCATCAAAATAATAATGAGTTGCTTTTCTAGTGCCGCAGGCCATAACTTAGTATCATCACGACCTTTACCATCTGCCATCTAAGAGGACATACACAGCACTAAATATCACAATTAAAAATTAATTGCAGGGAAGCAAGTAACAGTTTAGACCTTTACCTTAGGTGCAAAAGCAGGAAATGAGTTGGAGGAGGATGATGAATATGTTTGAATGACTGAGGAGGACGAAGTGCCTGCCAGCTCCAGCTCCAGCTCTTGCTTCACACGTAATGCCAGCCGGAGGCAGGGTGAAGGCAATTTATAGCATGGGCGAGTAAATATGGTGGTTGGGAGTAGGATTAGGGGCGAGTAAATATGGTGGTTGGATTTTTCTGTGAGATTAATGGAGGATGTGGGAGAGGTGAGGTCCGAGCGTGTGTGTGATTAATTCCTGAAACTAAAGAAACGTTGCGTTTAGCGTTTGTGTTTTAAAAAACTGGGACCCACGCTACAGTAAAACGAAGAAATGCTGAGATGAAATACCCAAAACACGTACCTGTTTTTCCTCAACGCACCGTTTCAATAATGAGCTGTTCCTTTTCTTTTCATCATTTTTTTTTTTGGAAGAACATGTTCGTGTTCTTCATGTTCTTCCCAGCAAACCCAGCAAATCAGTGAAACCAAAACCGTTTTGGAAGAACATGAAAAAAATCTTAGATTAAACCACAAGTTGAGTACCTTTTAATGCCCAGTACGGTTCAGGGTACCAATATGCCATCGACTACCTTAGTCTTTTTCCTAGCCAATTGGGAAAGGTGAGGCACAATTGTTGGCCAAGCAAGCATGTTTCTTGCCTTATTTTGATATTGGTATGCCTATGAAACGGAAGGTTTTTGGGAATAAAGGGTGTTATGTGGCAATTGGGTTACTTTGAGTGTTCCGGCTGCAAGGGCTACATGCAATGGCTGAGCGTGTGGGATGGGAATGCTAACAGTGTTGATTTGGTCGGAAAAGGATCTCTTCCCATTGAAGACCCCTAAGACCATCCTCCAATGAACATATAGATATAGCCTCCTTGCTCAAGGTTTTATGAGTTTTATATTAGTTTTGTAAAGAAACATTCTTGGCATAGATTATACAATTTACACGTTAATGTTAATGCGACTTTATTATCAATTAAGCCGTTTAAAATTTTCCTTTATTTGCTGGTGGCTATATGGTTTATTGGTATGATGGTTAAACTGGTCTACGACATCTGGCCAACAGTTGTGCTTCATTTGGCCATTAGGAATATTCTCCTTAGTTTTTTCTTGCATCAAAATAATAATGATTTGCTTTTCTAGTGCCGCAGGCCATAACTTAGTATCATCACGACCTTTACCATCTGCCATCTAAGAGGACATACACAGCACTAAATATATCAATTAAAAATTAATTGCAGGGAAGCGAGTAACAGTTTAGACCTTTACCTTAGGTGCAAAAGTAGGAAATGAGTTGGAGGAGGATGATGAATATGTTTGAATGACTGAGGAGGACGAAGTGCCTGCCAGCTCCAGCTCCAGCTCTAGCTTCATACGTAATGCCAGCCAGAGGCAGGGTGAAGGCAATTTATAGCATGGGCGAGTAAATATGGTGGTTGGGAGTAGGATTAGGGGCGAGTAAATATGGTGGTTGGATTTTTCAGTGAGATTAATGGAGGATGTGGGAGAGGTGAGGTCTGAGCGTGTGTGTGATTAATTCCTGAAACTAAAGAAACGTTGCGTTTAGCGTTTGTGTTTTAAAAAAACTGGGACCCACGCTACAGTAAAACGAAGAAATGCTGAGATGAAATACCCAAAACACGTACCTGTTTTTCCTCAACGCACCATTTCAATAATGAGCTGTTCCTTTTCTTTTCATCATTTTCTTTTTTGGAAGAACATGTTCGTGTTCTTCATGTTCTTCCCAGCAAACCCAGCAAATCAGTGAAACCAAAACCGTTTTGGAAGAACATGAAAAAATCTTAGATTAAACCACAAGTTGAGTACCTTTTAATGCCCAGTACGGTTCAGGGTACCAATATGCCATCGACTACCTTAGTCTTTTTCCTAGCCAATTGGGAAAGGTGAGGCACAATTGTAGGCCAAGCAAGCATGTTTCTTGCCTTATTTTGATATTGGTATGCCTATGAAATGGAAGGTTTTTGGGAATAAAGGGTGTTATCCGGCAATTGGGTTTCTTTGAATATTCCGGCTGCAAGGGCTACATGCAATGGCTGAGCGTATGGGATGGGAATGCTAACAGTGTTGATTTAGTCGGAAAAGGACCTCTTCCCGTTGAAGAACCCTAAGACAATCCTCCAATGAACAAATAGATATAGCCTCCTTGCTCAAGGTTTTATGAGTTTTATATTAGTTTTGTAAAGAAACATTCTTGGCATAGATTATACAATTTACACGTTAATGTTAATGCGACTTTATTATCAACTAAGCCGTTTAAAATTTTCCTTTATTTGCTGGTGGCTATAGGGTTTATTGGTATGATGGTGAAACTGGTCTACGACATCTGACCAACAGTTGTGCTTCATTTGCCCATTAGGAATGTTCCCCTTAGTTTCTTCTAGCATCAAAATAATAATGAGTTGCTTTTCTAGTGCCGCAGGCCATAACTTAGTATCATCACGACCTTTACCATCTGCCATCTAAGAGGACATACACAGCACTAAATATCACAATTAAAAATTAATTGCAGGGAAGCATGTAACAGTTTAGACCTTTACCTTTGGTGCAAAAGCAGGAAATGTGTTGGAGGAGGATGATGAATATGTTTGAATGACTGAGGAGGACGAAGTGCCTGCCAGCTCCAGCTCCAGCTCTAGCTTCATACGTAATGCCAGCCAGAGGCAGGGTGAAGGCAATTTATAGCATGGGCGAGTAAATATGGTGGTTGGGAGTAGGATTAGGGGCGAGTAAATATGGTGGTTGGATTTTTCTGTGAGATTAATGGAGGATGTTGGAGAGGTGAGGTCCGAGCGTGTGTGTGATTAATTCCTGGAACTAAAGAAACGTTGCGTTTAGCGTTTGTGTTTTAAAAAAACTGGGACCCACGCTACAGTAAAACGAAGAAATGCTGAGATGAAATACCCAAAACACGTACCTGTTTTCCTCAACGCACCGTTTCAATAATGAGCTGTTCCTTTTCTTTTCATCATTTTTTTTTTTTTGGAAGAACATGTTCGTGTTCTTCATGTTCTTCCCAGCAAACCCAGCAAATCAGTGAAACCAAAACCGTTTTGGAAGAACATGAAAAAATCTTAGATTAAACCACAAGTTGAGTACCTTTTAATGCCCAGTACGGTTCACGGTACCAATATGCCATCGACTACCTTAGTCTTTTTCCTAGCCAATTGGGAAAGGTGAGGCACAATTGTAGGCCAAGCAAGCATGTTTCTTGCTTTATTTAGATATTGGTATGCCTATGAAATGGAAGGTTTTTGGGAATAAAGGGTGTTATGTGGCAATTGGGTTACTTTGAATTTTCCGGCTGCAAGGGCTATTGGCAATGGCTGAGCGTGCGGGATGGGAATGCTAACAGTGTTGATTTAGTCGGAAAAGGATCTCTTCCCATTGAAGAACCCCTTAGTCCATCCTCCAATGAACATATAGATATAGCCTCCTTGCTCAAGGTTTTATGAGTTTTATATTAGTTTTGTAAAGAAACATTCTTGGCATAGATTATACAATTTACACGTTAATGTTAATGCGACTTTATTATCAATTAAGCCGTTTAAAATTTTCCTTTATTTGCTGGTGGCTATATGATTTATTGGTATGATGGTTAAACTGGTCAACGACATCTGACCAACAGTTGTGCTTCATTTGGACATTAGGAATGTTCCCCTTAGTTTCTTCTAGCATCAAAATAATAATGAGTTGCTTTTCTAGTGCCGCAAGCCATAACTTTGTATCATCACGACCTTTACCATCTGCCATCTAAGAGGACATACACAGCACTAAATATCACAATTAAAAATTAATTGCAGGGAAGCAAGTAACAGTTTAGACCTTTACCTTAGGTGCAAAAGCAGGAAATGAGTTGGAGGAGGATGATGAATATGTTTGAATGACTGAGGAGGACGAAGTGCCGGCCAGCTCCAGCTCCAGCTCTAGCTCTAGCTTCATACGTAATGCCAGCCAGAGGCAGGGTGAAGGCAATTTATAGCATGGGCGAGTAAATATGGTGGTTGGGAGTAGGATTAGGGGCGACTAAATATGGTGGTTGGATTTTTCAGTGAGATTAATGGAGGATGTGGGAGAGGTGAGGTCCGAGCGTGCGTGTTATTAATTCCTGAAACTAAAGAAACGTTGCGTTTAGCGTTTGTGTTAAAAAAAAATTGGGACCCACGCTACAGTAAAACGAAGAAATGCTGAGATGAAATACCCAAAACACGTACCTGTTTTTCCTCAACGCACCGTTTCAATAATGAGCTGTTCCTTTTCTTTTCATCATTTTTTTTTTTTTGGAAGAACATGTTCGTGTTCTTCATGTTCTTCCCAGCAAACCCGGCAAATCAGTGAAACCAAAACCGTTTTGGAAGAACATGAAAAAATCTTAGATTAAACCACAAGTTGAGTACCTTTTAATGCCCATTACGGTTCATGGTACCAATACGCCATCGACTACCTTAGTCTTTTTCCTAGCCAATTGGGAAAGGTGAGGCACAATTGTAGGCCAAGCAAGCATGTTTCTTTCCTTATTTTGATATTGGTATGCCAATGAAATGGAAGGTTTTTGGGAATAAAGGTTGTTATGTGGCAATTGGGTTACTTTGAATGTTCCGGCAGCAAGGGCTACATGCAATGGCTGAGCGTGTGGGATGGGAATGCTAACAGTGTTGATTTAGTCGGAAAAGGATCTCTTCCCATTGAAGAACCCCTAAGACCATTCTCCAATGAACATATAGATATGGCCTCCTTGCTCAAGGTTTTATGAGTTTCATATTAGTTTTGTAAAGAAACATTCTTGGCATAGATTATACAATTTACACGTTAATGTTAATGCGACTTTATTATCAATTAAGCCGTTTAAAATTTTCCTTTACTTGCTGGTGGCTATATGGTTTATTGGTATGATGGTTAAACTGGTCTACGACATCTGGCCAACAGTTGTGCTTCATTTGGCCATTAGGAATGTTCCCCTTAGTTTCTTCTAGCATCAAAATAATAATGAGTTGCTTTTCTAGTGCCGCAGGCCATAACTTAGTATCATCACGACCTTTACCATCTGCCATCTAAGACGACATACACAGCACTAAATATCACAATTAAAAATTAATTGCAGGGAAGCAAGTAACAGTTTAGACCTTTACCTCAGGTGCAAAAGCAGGAAATGAGTTGGAGAAGGATGATGAATATGTTTGAATGACTGAGGAGGACGAAGTGCCTGCCAGCTCCAGCTCCAGCTCCAGCTTCATACGTAATGCCAGCCAGAAGCAGGGTGAAGGCAATTTATAGCATGGGCGAGTAAATATGGTGGTTGGGAGTAGGATTAGGGGCGAGTAAATATGGTGGTTGGATTTTTCAGTGAGATTAATGGAGGATGTGGGAGAGGTGAGGTCCGAGCTTGTGTGTGATTAATTCCTGAAATTAAAGAAACGTTGCGTTTAGCGTTTGTGTTTTAAAAAAACTGGGACCCACGCTACAGTAAAACGAAGAAATGCTGAGGGGAAATACCCAAAACACGTACCTGTTTTTCCTCAGCGCACCGTTTCAATAATGAGCTGTTCCTTTTCTTTTCATCATTTTTTTTTTTGGAAGAACATGTTCGTGTTCTTCATGTTCTTCCCGGCAAACTCAGCAAATCAGTGAAACCAAAACCGTTTTGGAAGAACATGAAAAAATCTTAGATTAAACCACAAGTTGAGTACCTTTTAATGCCCAGTGCGGTTCACGGTACCAATATGCCATCGACTACCTTAGTCTTTTTCCTAGCCAATTGGGAAAGGTGAGGCACAATTGTAGGCCAAGCAAGCATGTTTCTTGCCTTATTTTGATATTGGTATGCCTATGAAATGGAAGGTTTTTGGGAATAAAGGGTGTTATGTGGCAATTGGGTTACTTTGAATGTTCCGGTTGCAAGGGCTACCGGCAATGGCTGAGCGTGTGGGATGGGAATGCTAACAGTGTTGGTTTAGTCGGAAAAGGATCTCTTCCCAATGAATAACCCCTAAGACCATCCTCCTATGAACATATAGATATAGCCTCCTTGCTCAAGGTTTTATGAGTCTTATATTAGTTCTGTAAAGAAACATTCTTGGCATAGATTATACAATTTACACGTTAATGTTAATGCGACTTTATTATCAATTAAGCCGTTTAAAATTTTCCTTTATTTGCTGGTGGCCATATGGTTTATTGGTATGATGGTTAAACTGGTCTACGACATCTGACCTACAGTTGTGCTTCATTTGGCCATTAGGAATGTTCCCCTTAGTTTCTTCTAGCATCAAAATAATAATGAGTTGCTTTTCTATTGCCGCAGGCCATAACTTAATTTCATCACGACCTTTACCATCTGCCATATAAGAGGAAATACACAGCACTAAATATCACAATTAAAAATTAATTGCAGGGAAGCAAGTAACAGTTTAGACCTTTACCTTAGGTGCAAAAGCAGGAAATGAGTTGGAGGAGGATGATGAATATGTTTGAATGACTGAGGCGGACGAAGTGCCTGCCAGCTCCAGCTCCAACTCTAGCTTCATACGTAATGCCAGCCAGAAGCAGGGTGAAGGCAATTTATGGCATGGGCGAGTAAATATGGTGGTTGGGAGTAGGATTAGGGGCGAGTAAATATGGTGGTTGGATTTTTCAGTGAGATTAATGGAGGATGTGGGAGAGGTGAGGTCCGAGCGTGTGTGTGATTAATTGCTGAAACTAAAAAAACGTTGCGTTTAGCGTTTGTGTTTTAAAAAAACTGGGACCCACGCTACAGTAAAACGAAGAAATGCTGAGGTGAAATACCCAAAACACGTACCTGTTTTTCCTCAGCGCACCGTTTCAATAATGAGCTGTTCCTTTTCTTTTCATCATTTTTTTTTTGGAAGAACATGTTCGTGTTCTTCATGTTCTTCCCAGCAAACCCAGCAAATCAGTGAAACCAAAACCGTTTTGGAAGAACATGAAAAAATCTTTGATTAAACCACAAGTTGAGTACCTTTTAATGCCCAGTACGGTTCACGATACCAATATGCCATCGACTACCTTAGTCTTTTTCCTAGCCAATTGGGAAAGGTGAGGCACAATTGTAGGCCAAGCAAGCATGTTTCTTGCCTTATTTTGATATTGGAATGCCAATGAAGTGGAAGGTTTTTGGGAATAAAGGGTGTTATGTGGCAATTTGGTTACTTTGAATGTTCCGGCAGCAAGGGCTACATGCAATGGCTGAGCGTGTGGGATGGGAATGCTAACAGTGTTGATTTAGTCGGAAAAGGATCTCTTCCCATTGAAGAACCCCTAAGACCATCCTCCAATGAACATATAGATATGGCCTCCTTGCTCAAGGTTTTATGAGTTTCATATTAGTTTTGTAAAGAAACATTCTTGGCATAGATTATACAATTTACACGTTAATGTTAATGCGACTTTATTATCAATTAAGCCGTTTAAAATTTTCCTTTATTTGCTGGTGGCTATATGGTTTATTGGTATGATGGTATAACTGGTCGACGACATCTGACCTACAGTTGTGCTTCATTTGGCCATTAGGAATGTTCCCCTTAGTTTCTTCTAGCATCAAAATAATAATGAGTTGCTTTTCTAGTGCCGCAGGCCATAACTTAGTTTCATCACGACCCTTACCATCTGCCATCTAAGAGGACATACACAGCTCAAAATATCACAATTAAAATTAATTGCAGGGAAGCAAGTAACAGTTTAGACCTTTACCTTAGGTGCAAAAGCAGGAAATGAGTTGGGGGAGGATGATGAATACGTTTGAATGACTGAGGAGGACGAAGTGCCTGCCAGCTCCAGCTCCAGCTATAGCTTCATACGTAATGGCAGCCAGAGGCAGGGTGAAGGCAATTTATAGCATGGGCGAGTAAATATGGTGGTTGGGAGTAGGATTAGGGGCGAGTAAATATGGTGGTTGGATTTTCAGTGAGATTAATGGAGGATGTGGGAGAGGTGAGGTCCGAGCGTGTGTGTGATTAATTGCTGAAACTAAAAAAACGTTGCGTTTAGCGTTTGTGTTTTAAAAAAACTGGGACCCACGCTACAGTAAAACGAAGAAATGCTGAGGTGAAATACCCAAAACACGTACCTGTTTTTCCTCAGCGCACCGTTTCAATAATGAGCTGTTCCTTTTCTTTTCATCATTTTTTTTTTGGAAGAACATGTTCGTGTTCTTCATGTTCTTCCCAGCAAACCCAGCAAATCAGTGAAACCAAAACCGTTTTGGAAGAACATGAAAAAATCTTTGATTAAACCACAAGTTGAGTACCTTTTAATGCCCAGTATGGTTCATGGTACCAATACGCCATCGACTACCATAGTCTTTTTCCAAGCCAATTGGGAAAGGTGAGGCACAATTGTAGGCCAAGCAAGCATGTTTCTTGCCTTATTTTGATATTGGAATGCCAATGAAGTGGAAGGTTTTTGGGAATAAAGGGTGTTATGTGGCAATTGGGTTACTTTGAATGTTTCGGCAGCAAGGGCTACATGCAATGGCTGAGCGTGTGGGATGGGAATGCTAACAGTGTTGATTTAGTCGGAAAAGGATCTCTTCCGATTGAAGAACCCCTAAGACCATCCTCCAATGAACATATAGATATGGCCTCCTTGCTCAAGGTTTTATGAGTTTCATATTAGTTTTGTAAAGAAACATTCTTGGCATAGATTATACAATTTACACGTTAATGTTAATGCGACTTTATTATCAATTAAGCCGTTTAAAATTTTCCTTTATTTGCTGGTGGCTATATGGTTTATTGGTATGATGGTTAAACTGGTCTACGACATCTGGCCAACAGTTGTGCTTCATTTGGCCATTAGGAATGTTCCCCTTAGTTTCTTCTAGCATCAAAATAATAATGAGTTGCTTTTCTAGTGCCGCGGGCCATAACTTAGCATCATCACGACCTTTACCATCTGCCATCTAAGAGGACATACACAGCACTAAATATCACAATTAAAAATTAATTGCAGGGAAGCAAGTAACAGTTTAGACCTTTACCTTAGGTGCAAAAGCAGGAAATGAGTTGGAGGAGGATGATGAATATGTTTGAATGACTGAGGAGGACGAAGTGCCTGCCAGCTCCAGCTCCAGCTCTAGCTTCATACGTAATGCCAGCCAGAGGCAGGGTGAAGGCAATTTATAGCATGGGCGAGTAAATATGGTGGTTGGGAGTTGGATTAGGGGCGAGTAAATGTGGTGGTTGGATTTTTCAGTGAGATTAATGGAGGATGGGGGAGAGGTGAGGTCCGAGCTTGTGTGTGATTAAATCCTGAAACTAAAGAAAAGTTGCGTTTAGCGTTTGTGTTTTAAAAAAACTTGGACCCACGCTACATTAAAACGAAGAAATGCTGAGATGAAATACCCAAAACACGTACCTGTTTTTCCTCAACGCACCGTTTCAACAATGAGCTGTTCCTTTCATTTTCATCATTTTTTTTTTTGGAAGAACATGTTCGTGTTCTTCATGTTCTTCCCAGCAAACCCAGCAAATCAGTGAAACAAAAACCGTTTTGGAAGAACATGAAAAAATCTTAGACTAAACCACAAGTTGAGTACCTTTTAATGCCCAGTACGGTTCACGGTGCGAATATGCCATCGACTACCTTAGTCTTTTTCCTAGCCAATTGGGAAAGGTGAGGCACAATTGTAGGCCAAGCAAGCATGTTTCTTGCCTTGTTTTGATATTGGTATGCCTATGAAATGGAAGGTTTTTGGGAATAAAGGGTGTTATGTGGCAATTGGGTTACTTTGAATGTTCCGACTGGAAGGGCTACATGCAATGGCTGAGCGTGTGGGATGGGAATGCTATCAGTGTTGATTTAGTCGGAAAAGGATCTCTTCCCATTGAAGAAACCCTAAGACCATCCTCCAATGAACATATAGATATAGCCTCCTTGCTCAAGGTTTTATGAGTTTTATATTAGTTTTGTAAAGAAACATTCTTGGCATAGATTATACAATTTACACGTTAATGTTAATGCGACTTTATTATCAATTAAGCCGTTTAAAATTTTCCTTTATTTGCTGGTGGCTATATGGTTTATTGGTATGATGGTTAAACTGGTCTACGACATCTGGCCAACAGTTGTGCTTCATTTGGCAACTAAGATTGTTCCCCTTAGTTTCTTCTAGCATCAAAATAATAATGAGTTGCTTTTCTAGTGCCGCAGGCCATAACTTAGTATCATCACGCCCCTTACCATCTGCCATCTAAGAGGACATACACAGCACTAAATATCACAATTAAAAATTAATTGCAGGGAAGCAAGTAACAGTTTAGACCTTTACCTTAGGTGCAAAAGCAGGAAATGAGTTGGGGGAGGATGATGAATACGTTTGAATGACTGAGGAGGACGAAGTGCCTGCCAGCTCCAGCTCCAGCTATAGCTTCATACGTAATGGCAGCCAGAGGCAGGGTGAAGGCAATTTATAGCATGGGCGAGTAAATATGGTGGTTGGGAGTAGGATTAGGAGCGAGTAAATATGGTGGTTGGATTTTCAGTGAGATTAATGGAGGATGTGGGAGAGGTGAGGTCCGAGCGTGTGTGTGATTAATTCCTGAAACTAAAGAAACGTTGCGTTTAGCGTTTGTGTTTTAAAAAAATTGGGACCCACGCTACAGTAAAACGAAGGAATGCTGAGATGAAATTCCCAAAACACGTACCTGTTTTTCCTCAACGCACCGTTTCAATAATGAGCTGTTCCTTTTCTTTTCATCATTTTTTTTTTGGAAGAACATGTTCGTGTTCTTCATGTTCTTCCCGGCAAACCCAGCAAATCAGTGAAACCAAAACCGTTTTGGAAGAACATGAAAAAATCTTAGATTAAACCATAAATTGAGTACCTTTTAATGCCCAGTATGGTTCATGGTACCAATACGCCATCGACTACCTTAGTCTTTTTCCAAGCCAATTGGGAAAGGTGAGGCACAATTGTAGGCCAAGCAAGCATGTTTCTTGCCTTATTTTGATATTGGAATGCCAATGAAGTGGAAGGTTTTTGGGAATAAAGGGTGTTATGTGGCAATTGGGTTACTTTGAATGTTTCGGCAGCAAGGGCTACATGCAATGGCTGAGCGTGTGGGATGGGAATGCTAACAGTGTTGATTTAGTCGGAAAAGGATCTCTTCCGATTGAAGAACCCCTAAGACCATCCTCCAATGAACATATAGATATGGCCTCCTTGCTCAAGGTTTTATGAGTTTCATATTAGTTTTGTAAAGAAACATTCTTGGCATAGATTATACAATTTACACGTTAATGTTAATGCGACTTTATTATCAATTAAGCCGTTTAAAATTTTCCTTTATTTGCTGGTGGCTATATGGTTTATTGGTATGATGGTTAAACTGGTCTACGACATCTGGCCAACAGTTGTGCTTCATTTGGCCATTAGGAATGTTCCCCTTAGTTTCTTCTAGCATCAAAATAATAATGAGTTGCTTTTCTAGTGCCGCGGGCCATAACTTAGCATCATCACGACCTTTACCATCTGCCATCTAAGAGGACAAACACAGCACTAAATATCACAATTAAAAATTAATTGCAGGGAAGCAAGTAACAGTTTAGACCTTTACCTTAGGTGTAAAAGCAGGAAATGAGTTGGAGGAGGATGATGAATATGTTTGAATGACTGAGGAGGACGAAGTGCCTGCCAGCTCCAGCTCCAGCTCTAGCTTCATACGTAATGCCAGCCAGAGGCAGGGTGAAGGCAATTTATAGCATGGGCGAGTAAATATGGTGGTTGGTAGTAGGATTAGGGGCGAGTAAATGTGGTGGTTGGATTTTTCAGTGAGATTAATGGAGGATGGGGGAGAGGTGAGGTCCGAGCTTGTGTGTGATTAAATCCTGAAACTAAAGAAAAGTTGCGTTTAGCGTTTGTGTTTTAAAAAAACTTGGACCCACGCTACATTAAAACGAAGAAATGCTGAGATGAAATACCCAAAACACGTACCTGTTTTTCCTCAACGCACCGTTTCAACAATGAGCTGTTCCTTTTATTTTCATCATTTTTTTTTTTGGAAGAACATGTTCGTGTTCTTCATGTTCTTCCCAGCAAACCCAGCAAATCAGTGAAACCAAAACCGTTTTGGAAGAACATGAAAAAATCTTAGACTAAACCACAAGTTGAGTACCTTTTAATGCCCAGTACGGTTCACGGTGCCAATATGCCATCGACTACCTTAGTCTTTTTCCTAGCCAATTGGGAAAGGTGAGGCACAATTGTAGGCCAAGCAAGCATGTTTCTTGCCTTGTTTTGATATTGGTATGCCTATGAAATGGAAGGTTTTTGGGAATAAAGGGTGTTATGTGGCAATTGGGTTACTTTGAATGTTCCGACTGGAAGGGCCACATGCAATGGCTGAGCGTGTGGGATGGGAATGCTATCAGTGTTGATTTAGTCGGAAAAGGATCTCTTCCCATTGAAGAAACCCTAAGACCATCCTCCAATGAACATATAGATATAGCCTCCTTGCTCAAGGTTTTATGAGTTTTATATTAGTTTTGTAAAGAAACATTCTTGGCATAGATTATACAATTTACACGTTAATGTTAATGCGACTTTATTATCAATTAAGCCGTTTAAAATTTTCCTTTATTTGCTGGTGGCTATATGGTTTATTGGTATGATGGTTAAACTGGTCTACGACATCTGGCCAACAGTTGTGCTTCATTTGGCAATTAAGATTGTTCCCCTTAGTTTCTTCTAGCATCAAAATAATAATGAGTTGCTTTTCTAGTGCCGCAGGCCATAACTTAGTATCATCACGCCCCTTACCATCTGCCATCTAAGAGGACATACACAGCACTAAATATCACAATTAAAAATTAATTGCAGGGAAGCAAGTAACAGTTTAGACCTTTACCTTAGGTGCAAAAGCAGGAAATGAATTGGGGGAGGATGATGAATACGTTTGAATGACTGAGGAGGAAGAAGTGCCTGCCAGCTCCAGCTCCAGCTATAGCTTCATACGTAATGGCAGCCAGAGGCAGGGTGAAGGCAATTTATAGCATGGGCGAGTAAATATGGTGGTTGGGAGTAGGATTAGGGGCGAGTAAATATGGTGGTTGGATTTTCAGTGAGATTAATGGAGGATGTGGGAGAGGTGAGGTCCGAGAGTGTGTGTGATTAATTCCTGAAACTAAAGAAACGTTGCGTTTAGCGTTTGTGTTTTAAAAAAATAGGGACCCACGCTACAGTAAAACGAAGGAATGCTGAGATGAAATTCCCAAAACACGTACCTGTTTTTCCTCAACGCACCGTTTCAATAATGAGCTGTTCCTTTTCTTTTCATCATTTTTTTTTTGGAAGAACATGTTCGTGTTCTTCATGTTCTTCCCGGCAAACCCAGCAAATCAGTGAAACCAAAACCGTTTTGGAAGAACATGAAAAAATCTTAGATTAAACCATAAGTTGAGTACCTTTTAATGCCCAGTATGGTTCATGGTACCAATACGCCATCGACTACCTTAGTCTTTTTCCAAGCCAATTGGGAAAGGTGAGGCACAATTGTAGGCCAAGCAAGCATGTTTCTTGCCTTATTTTGATATTGGAATGCCAATGAAGTGGAAGGTTTTTGGGAATAAAGGGTGTTATGTGGCAATTGGGTTACTTTGAATGTTTCGGCAGCAAGGGCTACATGCAATGGCTGAGCGTGTGGGATGGGAATGCTAACAGTGTTGATTTAGTCGGAAAAGGATCTCTTCCAATTGAAGAACCCCTAAGACTATCCTCCAATGAACATATAGATATGGCCTCCTTGCTCAAGGTTTTATGAGTTTCATATTAGTTTTGTAAAGAAACATTCTTGGCATAGATTATACAATTTACATGTTAATGTTAATGCGACTTTATTATCAATTAAGCCGTTTAAAATTTTCCATTATTTGCTGGTGGCTATATGGTTTATTGGTATGATTGTTAAACTGGTCTACGACATCTGGCCAACAGTTGTGCTTCATTTGGCCATTA
Organism: Lithocarpus polystachyus; assembly: GCA_033629205.1. Classification (NCBI taxonomy): domain Eukaryota; kingdom Viridiplantae; phylum Streptophyta; class Magnoliopsida; order Fagales; family Fagaceae; genus Lithocarpus; species Lithocarpus polystachyus. Next base: position 46,309,586 of record CM066168.1, read on the forward strand.
GGAATGTTCCCCTTAGTTTCTTCTAGCATCAAAATAATAATTAGTTGCTTTTCTAGTGCCGCGGGTCATAACTTAGCATCATCACGACCTTTACCATCTGCCATCTAAGAGGACATACACAGCACTAAATATCACAATTAAAAATTAATTGCAGGGAAGCAAGTAACAGTTTAGACCTTTACCTTAGGTGCAAAAGCAGGAAATGAGTTGGAGGAGGATGATGAATATGTTTGAATGACTGAGGAGGACGAAGTGCCTGCCAGCTCCAGCTCCAGCTCTAGCTTCATACGTAATGCCAGCCAGAGGCAGGGTGAAGGCAATTTATAGCATGGGCGAGTAAATATGGTGGTTGGGAGTAGGATTAGGGGCGAGTAAATGTGGTGGTTGGATTTTTCAGTGAGATTAATGGAGGATGGGGGAGAGGTGAGGTCCGAGCTTGTGTGTGATTAAATCCTGAAACTAAAGAAAAGTTGCGTTTAGTGTTTGTGTTTTAAAAAAACTTGGACCCACGCTACATTAAAACGAAGAAATGCTGAGATGAAATACCCAAAACACGTACCTGTTTTTCCTCAACGCACCGTTTCAACAATGAGCTGTTCCTTTTATTTTCATCATTTTTTTTTTTGGAAGAACATGTTCGTGTTCTTCATGTTCTTCCCAGCAAACCCAGCAAATCAGTGAAACCAAAACCGTTTTGGAAGAACATGAAAAAATCTTAGACTAAACCACAAGTTGAGTACCTTTTAATGCCCAGTACGGTTCACGGTGCCAATATGCCATCGACTACCTTAGTCTTTTTCCTAGCCAATTGGGAAAGGTGAGGCACAATTGTAGGCCAAGCAAGCATGTTTCTTGCCTTGTTTTGATATTGGTATGCCTATGAAATGGAAGGTTTTTGGGAATAAAGGGTGTTATGTGGCAATTGGGTTACTTTGAATGTTCCGGCTGGAAGGGCTACATGCAATGGCTGAGCGTGTGGGATGGGAATGCTATCAGTGTTGATTTAGTCGGAAAAGGATCTCTTCCCATTGAAGAACCCCTAAGACCATCCTCCAATGAACATATAGATATAGCCTCCTTGCTCAAGGTTTTATGAGTTTTATATTAGTTTTGTAAAGAAACATTCTTGGCATAGATTATACAATTTACACGTTAATGTTAATGCGACTTTATTATCAATTAAGCCGTTTAAAATTTTCCTTTATTTGCTGGTGGCTATATGGTTTATTGGTATGATGGTTAAACTGGTCTACGACATCTGGCCAAGAGTTGTGCTTCATTTGGCAATTAGGATTGTTCCCCTTAGTTTCTTCTAGCATCAAAATAATAATGAGTTGCTTTTCTAGTGCCGCAGGCCATAACTTAGTATCATCACGACCCTTACCATCTGCCATCTAAGAGGACATACACAGCACTAAATATCACAATTAAAAATTAATTGCAGGGAAGCAAGTAACAGTTTAGACCTTTACCTTAGGTGCAAAAGCAGGAAATGAGTTGGAGGATGATGATGAATATGTTTGAATGACTGAGGAGGACGAAGTGCCTGCCAGCTCCAGCTCCAGCTCCAGCTCCAGCTCTAGCTTCATACGTATTGCCAGCCAGAGGCAGGGTGAAGGCAATTTATAGCATGGGCGAGTAAATATGGTGGTTGGGAGTAGGATTAGGGGCGAGTAAATATGGTGGTTGGATTTTTCAGTGAGATTAATGGAGGATGTGGGAGAGGTGAGGTCCGAGCGTGTGTGTGATTAATTCCTGAAACTAAAGAAACGTTGCGTTTAGCGTTTGTGCTTTAAAAAAACTAGGACCCACGCTACAGTAAAACGAAGAAATGCTGAGATTAAATACCCAAAACACGTACCTGTTTTTCCTCAACGCACCGTTTCAATAATGAGCTGTTCCTTTTCTTTTCATCTTTTTTTATTGGGAGAACATGTTCGTGTTCTTCATGTTCTTCCCAGCAAACCCAGCAAATTAGTGAAACCAAAACCGTTTTGGAAGAACATGAAAAAATATTAGATTAAACCACAAGTTGAGTACCTTTTAATGCCCAGTACGGTTCACGGTACCAATATGCCATCGACTACCTTAGTCTTTTTCCTCGCCAATTGGGAAAGGTGAGGCACAATTGTAGGCCAAGCAAGCATGTTTCTTGCCTTATTTTGATATTGGTATGCCTATGAAATGGAAGGTTTTTGGGAATAAAGGGTGTTATGTGGCAATTGGGTTACTTTGAATGTTCCGGCTGCAAGGGCTACATGCAATGGCTGAGCGTGTGGGATGGGAATGCTAACAGTGTTGATTTAGTCAGAAAAGGATCTCTTCCCATTGAAGAACCCCTAAGACCATCCTCCAATGAACATATAGATATAGCCTCCTTGCTCAAGGTTTTATGAGTTTTATATTAGTTTTGTAAAGAAACATTCTTGGCATAGATTATACAATTTACACGTTAATGTTAATGCGACTTTATTATCAATTAAGCCGTTTAAAATTTTCCATTATTTGCTGGTGGCTATATGGTTTATTGGTATGATGGTTAAACTGGTCTACGACATCTGACCAACAGTTGTGCTTCATTTGGCCATTAGGAATGTTCCCCTTAGTTTCTTCTAGCATCAAAATAATAATGAGTTGCTTTTCTAGTGCCGCTGGCCATAACTAAGTATCATCACGACCTTTACCATCTGCCATCTAAGAGGACATACACAGCACTAAATATCACAATTAAAAATTAATTGCAGGGAAGCAAGTAACAGTTTAGACCTTTACCTTAGGTGCAAAAGCAGGAAATGAGTTGGAGGAGGATGATGAATATGTTTGAATGACTGAGGAGGACGAAGTGCCTGCCAGCTCCAGCTCCAGCTCTAGCTTCATACGTAATGCCAGCCGGAGGCAGGGTGAAGGCAATTTATAGCATGGGCGAGTAAATATGGTGGTTGGGAGAAGGATTAGGGGCGAGTAAATATGGTGGTTGGATTTTTCAATGAGATTAATGGAGGATGTGGGAGAGGTGAGGTCCGAGCGTGTGTGTGATTAATTCCTGAAACTAAAGAAACGTTGCATTTAGCGTTTGTGTTTTTAAATAACTGGGACCCACGCTACAGTAAAACGAAGAAATGCTGAGGTGAAATATCCAAAACACGTACCTGTTTTTCCTCAGCGCACCGTTTCAATAATGAGCAGTTCCTTTTCTTTTCATCATTTTTTTTTTGGAAGAAAATGTTCGTGTTCTTCATGTTCTTCCCAGCAAACCCAGCAAATCAGTGAAACCAAAACCGTTTTGGAAGAACATGAAAAAATCTTAGATTAAACCACAAGTTGAGTACCTTTTAATGCCCAGTACGGTTCACGGTACCAATATGCCATCGACTACCTTAGTCTTTTTCCTAGCCAATTGGGAAAGGTGAGGCACAATTGTAGGCCAAGCAAGCATTTTTCTTGCCTTATTTTGATATTGGTATGCCTATGAAATGGAAGGTTTTTGGGAATAAAGGGTGTTATGTGGCAATTGGGTTACTTTGAATGTTCTGGCTGCAAGGGCTACAGGCAATGGCTGAGCGTGTGGGATGGGAACGCTAACAGTGTTGATTTAGTCGGAAAAGGATCTCTTCCCATTGAATAACCCCTAAGACCATCCTCCTATAAACATATAGATATAGCCTCCTTGCTCAAGGTTTTATGAGTTTTATATTAGTTTTGTAAAGAAACATTCTTGGCATATATTATACAATTTACACGTTAATGTTAATGCGACTTTATTATCAATTAAGCCGTTTAAAATTTTCCTTTATTTGCTGGTGGCTATATGGTTTATTGGTATTATGGTTAAACTGGTCTACGACATCTGACCTACGGTTGTGCTTCATTTGGCCATTAGGAATGTTCCCCTTAGTTTCTTCGAGCATCGAAATAATAATGAGTTGCTTTTCTAGTGCCGCAGGACATAACTTAGTTTCATCACGACCTTTACCATCTGCCATCTAAGAGGACATACACAGCAGTAAATATCACAATTAAAAATTAATTGCAAGGAAGCAAGTAATAGTTTAGACCTTTACCTTAGGTGCAAAAGCAGGAAATGAGTTGGGGGAGGATGATGAATATGTTTGAATGACTGAGGAGGACGAAGTGCCTACCAGCTCCGGCTCCAGCACCAGCTATAGCCTCATACGTAATGGCAGCCAGAGGCAGGGTGAAGGCAATTTATAGCATGGGCGAGTGAATATGGTGGTTGGGAGTAGGATTAGGGGCGAGTAAATATGGTGGTTGGATTTTTCAGTGAGATTAATGGAGGATGTGGGAGAGGTGAGGTCCGAGCGTGTGTGTGATTAATTCCTGAAACTAAAGAAACGTTGCGTTGAGCATTTGTGTTTTAAAAAAATTGGGACCCACGCTACAGTAAAACGAAGAAATGCTGAGATGAAATACCCAAAACACGTACCTGCTTTTCGTCAACGCACCGTTTCAATAATGAGCTGTTCCTTTTCTTTTCATCAATTTTTTTTTTTTGGAAGAACATATTCATGTTCTTCATGTTCTTCCCAGCAAACCCAGCAAATCAGTGAAACCAAAACCGTTTTGGAAGAACATGAAAAAATCTTAGATTAAACCACAAGTTGAGTACCTTTTAATGCCCAGTACGGTTCATGGTACCAATACGCCATCAACTACCTTAGTCTTTTTCCTAGCCAATTGGGAAAGGTGAGGCACAATTGTAGGCCAAGCAAGCATGTTTCTTGCCTTATTTTGATATTGGTATGCCAATGAAATGGAAGGTTTTTGGGAATAAAGGGTGTTATGTGGCAATTGGGTTACTTTGACTGTTCCGGCAGCAAGGGCTACATGCAATGGCTGAGCGTGTGGGATGGGAATGCTAACAGTGTTGAATTAGTCGGAAAAGGATCTCTTCCCATTGAAGAACCCCTAAGACCATCCTCCAATGAACATATAGATATGGCCACCTTGCTTAAGGTTTTATGAGTTTCATATTAGTTTTGTAAAGAAACATTCTTGGCATAGATTATACAATTTACACGTTAATGTTAATGCGACGTTATTATCAATTAAGCCGTTTAAAATTTTCCTTTATTTGCTGGTGGCTATATGGTTTATTGGTATGATGGTTAAACTGGTCTACGACATCTGGCCAACAGTTGTGCTTCATTTGGCCATTAGGAATGTTCCCCTTAGTTTCTTCTAGCATCAAAATAATAATGAGTTGCTTTTCTAGTACCGCAGGCCATAACTTCGTATCATCACGACCTTTACCATCTGCCATCTAAGAGGACATACACAGCACTAAATATCACAATTAAAAATTAATTGCAGGGAAGCAAGTAACTGTTTAGACCTTTACCTTAGGTGCAAAAGCAGGAAATGAGTTGGAGGAGGATGATGAATATGTTTGAATGACTGAGGAGGACGAAGTGCCTGCCAGCTCCAGCTCCAGCTCTAGCGTCATACGTAATGCCAGCCAGAGGCAGGGTGAAGGCAATTTATAGCATGGGCGAGTAAATATGGTGGTTGGGAGTGGGATTAGGGGCGAGTAAATGTGGTGGTTGGATTTTTCAGTGAGATTAATGGAGGGTGGGGGAGAGGTGAGGTCCGAGCTTGTGTGTGATTAAATCCTGAAACTAAAGAAACGTTGCGTTTAGCGTTTGTGTTTTAAAAAAACTTGGACCCACGCTGCATTAAAACGAAGAAATGCTGAGATGAAATACCCAAAACACGTACCTGTTTTTCCTCAACGCACCGTTTCAATAATGAGCTGTTCCTTTTATTTTCATCATTTTTTTTTTGGAAGAACATGTTCGTGTTCTTCATGTTCTTCCCAGCAAACCCAGCAAATCAGTGAAACCAAAACCGTTTTGGAAGAACATGAAAAAATCTTAGATTAAACCACAAGTTGAGTACCTTTTAATGCCCAGTACGGTTCATGGTACCAATACGCCATCAACTACCTTAGTCTTTTTCCTAGCCAATTGGGAAAGGTGAGGCACAATTGTAGGCCAAGCAAGCATGTTTCTTGCCTTATTTTGATATTGGTATGCCAATGAAATGGAAGGTTTTTGGGAATAAAGGGTGTTATGTTGCAATTGGGTTACTTTGAATGTTCCGGCTGGAAGGGCTACATGCAACGGCTGAGCGTGTGGGATGGGAATGCTATCAGTGTTGATTTAGTCGGAAAAGGATCTCTTCCCATTGAAGAACCCCTAAGACCATCCTCCAATGAACATATAGATATAGCCTCCTTGCTCAAGGTTTTATGAGTTTTATGTTAGTTTTGTAAAGAAACATTCTTGGCATAGATTATACAATTTACACGTTAATGTTAATGCGACTTTATTATCAATTAAGCCGTTTAAAATTTTCCTTTATTTGCTGGTGGCTATATGGTTTATTGGTATGATGGTTAAACTGGTCTATGACATCTGGCCAACAGTTGTGCTTCATTTGGCCATTAGGATTGTTCCCCTTAGTTTCTTCTAGCATCAAAATAATAATGAGTTGCTTTTCTAGTGCCGCAGGCCATAACTTAGTATCATCACGACCCTTACCATCTGCCATCTAAGAGGGCATACACAGCACTAAATATCACAATTAAAAATTAATTGCAGGGAAGCAAGTAACAGTTTAGACCTTTACCTTAGGTGCAAAAGCAGGAAATGAGTTGGAGGATGATGATGAATATGTTTGAATGACTGAGGAGGACGAAGTGCCTGCCAGCTCCGGCTCTAGCTCCAGCTCTAGCTTCATACGTATTGCCAGCCAGAGGCAGGGTGAAGGCAATTTATAGCATGGGCGAGTAAATATGGTGGTTAGGAGTAGGATTAGGGGCGAGTAAATATGGTGGTTGGATTTTTCAGTGAGATTAATGGAGGATGTGGGAGAGGTGAGGTCCGAGCGTGTGTGTGATTAATTCCTGAAACTAAAGAAACGTTGCGTTTAGCGTTTGTGCTTTAAAAAAACTGGGACCCACGCTACAGTAAAACGAAGAAATGCTGAGATGAAATACCCAAAACACGTACCTGTTTTTCCTCAACGCACCGTTTCAATAATGAGCTGTTCCTTTTCTTTTCATCATTTTCTTTTTTGGAAGAACATGTTCGTGTTCTTCATGTTCTTCCCAGCAAACCCAGCAAATCAGTGAAACCAAAACCGTTTTGGAAGAACATGAAAAAATCTTAGATTAAACCACAAGTTGAGTACCTTTTAATGCCCAGTACGGTTCATGGTACCAATACGCCATCAACTACCTTAGTCTTTTTCCTAGCCAATTGGGAAAGGTGAGGCACAATTGTAGGCCAAACAAGCATGTTTCTTGCCTTATTTTGATATTGGTATGCCAATGAAATGGAAGGTTTTTGGGAATAAAGGGTGTTATGTTGCAATTGGGTTACTTTGAATGTTCCGGCTGGAAGGGCTACATGCAATGGCTGAGCGTGTGGGATGGGAATGCTATCAGTGTTGATTTAGTCGGAAAAGGATCTCTTCCCATTGAAGAACCCCTAAGACCATCCTCCAATGAACATATAGATATAGCCTCCTTGCTCAAGGTTTTATGAGTTTTATGTTAGTTTTGTAAAGAAACATTCTTGGCATAGATTATACAATTTACACGTAAATGTTAATGCGACTTTATTATCAATTAAGCCGTTTAAAATTTTCCTTTATTTGCTGGTGGCTATATGGTTTATTGGTATGATGGTTAAACTGGTCTATGACATCTGGCCAACAGTTGTGCTTCATTTGGCCATTAGGATTGTTCCTCTTAGTTTCTTCTAGCATCAAAATAATAATGAGTTGCTTTTCTAGTGCCGCAGGCCATAACTTAGTATCATCACGACCCTTACCATCTGCCATCTAAGAGGACATACACAGCACTAAATATCACAATTAAAAATTAATTGCAGGGAAGCAAGTAACAGTTTAGACCTTTACCTTAGGTGCAAAAGCAGGAAATGAGTTGGAGGATGATGATGAATATGTTTGAATGACTAAGGAGGACGAAGTGCCTGCCAGCTCCGGCTCTAGCTCCAGCTCTAGCTTCATACGTATTGCCAGCCAGACGCAGGGTGAAGGCAATTTATAGCATGGGCGAGTAAATATGGTGGTTAGGAGTAGGATTAGGGGCGAGTAAATATGGTGGTTGGATTTTTCAGTGAGATTAATGGAGGATGTGGGAGAGGTGAGGTCCGAGCGTGTGTGTGATTAATTCCTGAAACTAAAGAAACGTTGCGTTTAGCGTTTGTGCTTTAAAAAAACTGGGACCCACGCTACAGTAAAACGAAGAAATGCTGAGATGAAATACCCAAAACACGTACCTGTTTTTCCTCAACGCACCGTTTCAATAATGAGCTGTTCCTTTTCTTTTCATCTTTTTTTTTTGGAAGAACATGTTCGTGTTCTTCATGTTCTTCCCAGCAAACCCAGCAAATCAGTGAAACCAAAACCGTTTTGGAAGAACATGAAAAAATCTTAGATTAAACCACAAGTTGAGTACCTTTTAATGCCCAGTACGGTTCACGGTACCAATATGCCATCGACTACCTTAGTCTTTTTCCTAGCCAATTGGGAAAGGTGAGGCACAATTGTAGGCCAAGCAAGCATGTTTCTTGCCTTATTTTGATATTGGTATGCCTATGAAATGGATGGTTTTTGGGAATAAAAGGTGTTATGTGGCAATTGGGTTACTTTGAATGTTCCGGCTGCAAGGGCTACATGCAATGGCTGAGCGTGTGGGATGGGAATGCTAACAGTGTTGATTTAGTCAGAAAAGGATCTCTTCCCATTGAAGAACCCCTAAGACCATCCTCCAATGAACATATAGATATTGCCTCTTTGCTCAAGGTTTTATGAGTTTTATATTAGTTTTGTAAAGAAACATTCTTGGCATAGATTATACAATTTACACGTTAATGTTAATGCGACTTTATTATCAATTAAGCCGTTTAAAATTTTCCTTTATTTGCTGGTGGCTATATGGTTTATTGGTATGATGGTTAAACTGGTCTACGACATTTGACGAACAGTTGTGCTTCATTTGGCCATTAGGAATGTTCCCCTTAGTTTCTTCTAGCATCAAAATAATAATGAGTTGCTTTTCTAGTGCCGCAGGCCATAACTTAGTATCATCACGACCTTTACCGTCTGCCATCTAAGAGGACATACACAGCACTAAATATCACAATTAAAAATTAATTGCAGGGAAGCAAGTAACAGTTTAGACCTTTACCTTAGGTGCAAAAGTAGGAAATGAGTTGGAGGAGGATGATGAATATGTTTGAATGACTGAGGAGGACGAAGTGCCTGCCAGCTCCAGCTCCAGCTCTAGCTTCATACGTAATGGCAGCCAGAGGCAGGGTGAAGGCAATTTATAGCATGGGCGAGTAAATATGGTGGTTGGGAGAAGGATTAGGGGCGAGTAAATATGGTGGTTGGATTTTTCAGTGAGATTAATGGAGGATGTGGGAGAGGTGAGGTCCGAGCGTGTGTGTGATTAATTCCTGAAACTAAAGAAACGTTGCGTTAAGCGTTTGTGTTTTAAAAAAATTGGGACCCACGCTACAGTAAAACGAAGAAATGCTTAGATGAAATACCCAAAACACGTACCTGCTTTTCGTCAACGCACCGTTTCAATAATGAGCTGTTCCTTTTCTTTTCATCATTTTTTTTTTTGGAAGAACATATTCGTGTTCTTCATGTTCTTCCCAGCAAACCCAGCAAATCAGTGAAACCAAAACCGTTTTGGAAGAACATGAAAAAATCTTAGATTAAACCACAAGTTGAGTACCTTTTAATGCCCAGTACGGTTCACGGTACCAATACGCCATCAACTACCTTAGTCTTTTTCCTAGCCAATTGGGAAAGGTGAGGCACAATTGTAGGCCAAGCAAGCATGTTTCTTGCCTTATTTTGATATTGGTATGCCTATGAAATGGATGGTTTTTGGGAATAAAGGGTGTTATGTGGCAATTGGGTTACTTTGAATGTTCCGGCTGCAAGGGCTACATGCAATGGCTGAGCGTGTGGGATGGGAATGCTAACAGTGTTGATTTAGTCAGAAAATGATCTCTTCCCATTGAAGAACCCCTAAGACCATCCTCCAATGAACATATAGATATAGCCTCTTTGCTCAAGGTTTTATGAGTTTTATATTAGTTTTGTAAAGAAACATTCTTGGCATAGATTATACAATTTACACGTTAATGTTAATGCGACTTTATTATCAATTAAGCCGTTTAAAATTTTCCTTTATTTGCTGGTGGCTATATGGTTTATTGGTATGATGGTTAAACTGGTCTACGACATCTGACGAACAGTTGTGCTTCATTTGGCCATTAGGAATGTTCCCCTTAGTTTCTTCTAGCATCAAAATAATAATGAGTTGCTTATCTAGTGCCGCAGGCCATAACTTAGTATCATCACGACCTTTACCGTCTGCCATCAAAGAGGACATACACAGCACTAAATATCACAATTAAAAATTAATTGCAGGGAAGCAAGTAACAGTTTAGACCTTTACCTTAGGTGCAAAAGTAGGAAATGAGTTGGAGGAGGATGATGAATATGTTTGAATGACTGAGGAGGACGAAGTGCCTGCCAGCTCCAGCTCCAGCTCTAGCTTCATACGTAATGCCAGCCAGAGGCAGGGTGAAGGCAATTTATAGCATTGGCGAGTAAATATAGTGGTTGGGAGAAGGATTAGGGGCGAGTAAATATGGTGGTTGGATTTTTCAGTGAGATTAATGGAGGATGTGGGAGAGGTGAGGTCCGAGCGTGTGTGTGATTAATTCCTGAAACTAAAGAAACGTTGTGTTTAGCGTTTGTGTTTTAAAAAAACTGGGACCCACGCTACAGTAAAACGAAGAAATGCTGAGGTGAAATACCCAAAACACGTACCTGTTTTTCCTCAGCGCACCGTTTCAATAATGAGCTGTTCCTTTTCCTTTCATCATTTTTTTTTTTGGAAGAACATGTTCGTGTTCTTCATGTTCTTCCCAGCAAACCCAGCAAATCAGTGAAACCAAAACCGTTTTGGAAGAACATGAAAAAATCTTAGATTAAACCACAAGTTGAGTACCTTTTAATGCCCAGTACGGTTCACGATACCAATATGCCATCGACTACCTTAGTCTTTTTCCTAGCCAATTGGGAAAGGTGAGGCACAATTGTAGGCCAAGCAAGCATGTTTCTTGCCTTATTTCGATATTGGTATTCCTATGAAATGGAAGGTTTTTGGGAATAAAGGGTGTTATGTGGCAATTGGGTTACTTTGAATGTTCCGGCTGCAAGGGCTGCAGGCAATGGCTGAGCGTGGGGGATGGGAATGCTAACAGTGTTGATTTAGTCGGAAAAGGATCTCTTCCCTTTGAATAACCCCTAAGACCATCCTCCTATGAACATATAGATATAGCCTCCTTGCTCAAGGTTTTATGAGTTTTATATTAGTTTTGTAAAGAAACATTCTTGGCATATATTATACAATTTACACGTTAATGTTAATGCGACTTTATTATCAACTAAGCCGTTTAAAATTTTCCTTTATTTGCTGGTGGCTATACGGTTTATTGGTATGATGGTTAAACTGGTCTACGACATTTGACCTACAGTTGTGCTTCATTTGGCCATTAGGAATGTTCCCCTTAGTTTCTTCGAGCATCAAAATAATAATGAGTTGCTTTTCTAGTGCCGCAGGCCATAACTTAGTTTCATCACGACCTTTACCATCTGCCATCTAAGAGGACATACACAGCACTAAATATCACAATTAAAAATTAATTGCAGGGAAGCAAGTAACAGTTTAGACCTTTACCTTAGGTGCAAAAGCAGGAAATGAGTTGGGGGAGGATGATGAATATGTTTGAATGACTGAGGGGGACGAAGTGCCTGCCAGCTCCAGCTCCAGCTATTGCTTCATACGTAATGGCAGCCAGAGGCAGGGTGAAGGCAACTTATAGCATGGGCGAGTAAATATGGTGGTTGGGAGTAGGATTAGGGGCGAGTAAATATGGTGGTTGGATTTTTCAGTGAGATTAATGGAGGATGTGGGAGAGCTGAGGTCCGAGCGTGTGTGTGATTAATTCCTGAAACTAAAGAAACGTTGCGTTTAACGTTTGTGTTTTAAAAAAATTGGGACCCACGCTACAGTAAAACGAAGAAATGCTGAGATGAAATACCCAAAACACGTACCTGCTTTTCGTCAACGCACCGTTTCAATAATGAGCTGTTCCTTTTCTTTTCATCATTTTTTTTTTGGAAGAACATATTCGTGTTCTTCATGTTCTTCCCAGCAAACCCAGCAAATCAGTGAAACCAAAACCGTTTTGGAAGAACATGAAAAAATCTTAGATTAAACCACAAGTTGAGTACCTTTTAATGCCCAGTACGGTTCACGGTGCCAATATGCCATCGACTACCTTAGTCTTTTTCCTAGCCAATTGGGAAAGGTGAGGCACAATTGTAGGCCAAGCAAGCATGTTTCTTGCCTTATTTTGATATTGGTATGCCGATGAAATGGAAGGTTTTTGGGAATAAAGGGTGTTATGTGGTAATTGGGTTACTTTGAATGTTCCGGCTGGAAGGGCTACATGCAATGGCTGAGCGTGTGGGATGGGAATGCTATCAGTGTTGATTTAGTCGGAAAAGGATCTCTTCCCATTGAAGAACCCCTAAGACCATCCTCCAATGAACATATAGATATAGCCTCCTTGCTCAAGGTTTTATGTGTTTTATATTAGTTTTGTAAAGAAACATTCTTGGCATAGATTATACAATTTACACGTTAATGTTAATGCGACTTTATTATCAATTAAGCCGTTTAAAATTTTCCTTTATTTGCTGGTGGCTATATGGTTTATTGGTATGATGGTTAAACTGGTCAACGACATCTGACCAACAGTTGTGCTTCATTTGGCCATTAGGAATGTTCCCCTTAGTTTCTTCTAGCATCAAAATAATAATGAGTTGCTTTTCTAGTGCCGCAGGCCATAACTTAGTATCATCACGACCTTTATCATCTGCCATCTAAGAGGACATACACAGCACTAAATATCACAATTAAAAATTAATTGCAGGGAAGCAAGTAACAGTTTAGACCTTTACCTTAGGTGCAAAAGCAGGAAATGAGTTGGAGGAGGATGATGAATATGTTTGAATGACTGAGGAGGACGAAGTGCCTGCCAGCTCCAGCTCCAGCTCCAGCTCTAGCTTCATACGTATTGCCAGCCAGAGGCAGGGTGAAGGCAATTTATAGCATGGGCGAGTAAATATGGTGGTTGGGAGTAGGATTAGGGGCGAGTAAATATGGTGGTTGGATTTTTCAGTGAGATTAATGGAGGTTTTGGGAGAGTTGAGGTCCGAACGTGTGTGTGATTAATTCCTGAAACTAAAGAAACGTTGCGTTTAGCGTTTGTGCTTTAAAAAAACTGGGACCCGCGCTACAGTAAAAAGAAGAAATGCTGAGATGAAATACCCAAAACACGTACCTGTTTTTCCTCAACGCAACGTTTCAATAATGAGCTGTTCCTTTTCTTTTCATCTTTTTTTTTTGGAAGAACAAGTTCGTGTTCTTCATGTTCTTCCCAGCAAACCCAGCAAATCAGTGAAACCAAAACCCTTTTGGAAGAACAAGAAAAAATCTTAGATTAAACCACAAGTTGAGTACCTTTTAATGCCCAGTATGGTTCACGGTACCAATATGCCATCGACTACCTTAGTCTTTTTCCTAGCCAATTGGGAAAGGTGAGGCACAATTGTAGGCCAAGCAAGCATGTTTCTTGCCTTATTTTGATATTGGTATGCCTATGAAATGGAAGGTTTTTGGGAATAAAGGGTGTTATGTGGCAATTGGGTTACTTTGAATGTCCCGGCTGCAAGGGCTACATGCAATGGCTGAGCGTGTGGGATGGGAATGCTAACAGTGTTGATTTAGTCGGAAAAGGATCTCTTCCCATTGAAGAACCCCTAAGACCATCCTCCAATGAACTTATAGATATAGCCTCCTTGCTCAAGGTTTTATGAGTTTTATATTAGTTTTGTAAAGAAACATTCTTGGCATAGATTATACAATTTACACGTTAATGTTAATGCGACTTTATTATCAATTAAGCCGTTTAAAATTTTCCTTTATTTGCTGGTGGCTATATGGTTTATTGGTATGATGGTTAAACTGGTCTACGACATCTGGCCAACAGTTGTGCTTCATTTGGCCATTAGGAATGTTACCCTTAGTTTCTTCTAGCATCAAAATAATAATGAGTTCCTTTTCTAGTGCCGCAGGCCATAACTTAGTATCATCACGACCTTTACCATCTGCCATCTAAGACGACATACACAGCACTAAATATGACAATTAAAAATTAATAGCAGGGAAGCAAGTAACAATTTAGACCTTTACCTTAGGTGCAAAAGCAGGAAATGAGTTGGAGGAGGATGACGAATATGTTTGAATGACTGAGGAGGACGAAGTGCCTGCCAGCTCCAGCTCCAGCTCTAGCTTTATACGTAATGCCAGCCAGAGGCAGGGTGAAGGCAATTTATAGCATGGGCGAGTAAATATGTTGGTTGGGAGTAGGATTAGGGGCGAGTAAATATGGTTGTTGGATTTTTCAGTGAGATTAACGGAGGATGTGGGAGAGGTGAGGTGCGAGCTTGTGTGTGATTAATTCCTGAAACTAAAGAAACGTTGCGTTTAGCGTTTGTGTTTTAAAAAAACTGGGACCCACGCTACAGTAAAACGAAGAAATGATGAGGTGAAATACCCAAAACACGTACCTGTTTTTCCTCAGCGCACCGTTTCAATAATGAGCTGTTCCTTTTCTTTTCATCATTTTTTTTTTTTTTGGAAGAACAAGTTCGTGTTCTTCATGTTCTTCCCAGCAAACTCAGCAAATCAGTGAAACCAAAACCGTTTTGGAAGAACATGAAAAAATCTTAGATTAAACCCCAAGTTGAGTACCTTTTAATGCCCAGTACGGTTCACGGTACCAATATGCCATCGACTACCTTAGTCTTTTTCCTAGCCAATTGGGAAAGGTGAGGCACAATTGTAGGCCAAGCAAGCGTGTTTCTTGCCTTATTTTCATATTGGTATGCCTATGAAATGGAAGGTTTTTGGGAATAAAGGGTGTTATGTGGCAATTGGGTTACTTTGAATGTTTCGGCTGCAAGGGCTACAGGCAATGGCTGAGCGTGTGGGATGGGAATGCTAACAGTGTTGATTTAGTAGGAAAAGGATCTCTTCCCAATGAATAACCCCTAAGACCATCCTCCTATGAGCATATAGATAGAGCCTCCTTGCTCAAGGTTTTATGAGTTTTATATTAGTTTTGTAAAGAAACATTCTTGGCATAGATTATACAATTTACACGTTAATGTTAATGCGACTTTATTATCAATTAAGCCGTTTAAAATTTTCCTTTATTTGCTGGTGGCTATATGGTTTTTTGGTATGATGGTTAAACTGGTCTACGACATCTGACCTACAGTTGTGCTTCATTTGGCCATTAGGAATGTTCCCCTTAGTTTCTTCTAGCATCAAAATAATAATGAGTTGCTTTTCTAGTGCCGCAGGCCATAACTTAGTTTCATCACGACCTTTACCATCTGCCATCTAAGAGGACATACACAGCACTAAATATCACAATTAAAAATTAATTGCAGGGAAGCAAGTAACAGTTTAGACCTTTACCTTAGGTGCAAAAGCAGGAAATGAGTTGGAGGAGGATGATGAATATGTTTGAATGACTGAGGAGGACGAAGTGCCTGCCAGCTCCAGCTCCAACTCTAGCTTCATACGTAATGCCAGCCAGAAGCAGGGTCAAGGCAATTTATAGCATGGGCGAGTAAATATGGTGGTTGGGAGTAGGATTAGGGGCGAGTAAATATGGTGGATGGATTTTTCAGTGAGATTAATGGAGGATGTGGGAGAGGTGAGGTCCGAGCGTGTGTGTGATTAATTCCTGAAACTAAAGAAACGTTGCGTTTAGCGTTTGTGTTTTAAAAAAATTGGGACCCACGCTACAGTAAAACGAAGAAATGCTGAGATGAAATACCCAAAACACGTACCTGTTTTTCCTCAACGCACCGTTTCAATAATGAGCTGTTCCTTTTCTTTTCATCATTTTTTTTTTTGGACGAACATGTTTGTGTTCTTCATGTTCTTCCCAGCAAACCCAGCAAATCAGTGAAACCAAAACCGTTTTGGAAGAACATGTGAAAATCTTAGATTAAACTACAAGTTGAGTACCTTTTAATGCCCAGTACGGTTCATGGTACCAATACGCCATCGACTACCTTAGTCTTTTTCCTAGCCAATTGGGAAAGGTGAGGCACAATTGTAGGCCAAGCAAGCATGTTTCTTGCCTTATTTTGATATTGGTATGCCAATGAAATGGAAGGTTTTTGGGAATAAAGGGTGTTATGTGGCAATTGGGTTACTTTGAATGTTCCGGCAGCAAGGGCTACATGCAATGGCTGAGCGTGTGGGATGGGAATGCTAACAGTGTTGATTTAGTCGGAAAAGGATCTCTTCCCATTGAAGAACCCCTAAGACCATCCTCCAATGAACATATAGATATGGCCTCCTTACTCAAGGTTTTATGAGTTTCATATTAGTTTTGTAAAGAAACATTCTTGGCATAGATTATACAATTTACACGTTAATGTTAATGCGACTTTATTATCAATTAAGCCGTTTAAAATTTTCCTTTATTTGCGGGTGGCTATATGGTTTATTCGTATGATGGTTAAACTGGTCTACGACATCTGGCCAACAGTTGTGCTTCATTTGGCCATTAGGAATGTTCCCCTTAGTTTCTTCTAGCATCAAAATAATAATGAGTTGCTTTTCTAGTGCCGCAGGCCATAACTTAGTATCATCACGACCTTTACCATCTGCCATCTAAGAGGACATACACAGCACTAAATATCACCATTAAAAATTAATTGCAGGGAAGCAAGTAACAGTTTAGACCTTTACCTTAGGTGCAAAAGCAGGAATTGAGTTGGAGGAGGATGATGAATATGTTTGAATGACTGAGGAGGACGAAGTGCCTGCCAGCTCCAACTCCAGCTCCAGCTCTAGCTTCATACGTAATGCCAGCCAGAGGCAGGGTGAAGGCAATTTATAGCATGGGCGAGTAAATATGGTGGTTGGGAGTAGGATTAGGGGCGAGTAAATGTGGTGGTTGGATTTTTCAGTGAGATTAATGGAGGATGTGGGAGAGGTGAGGTCCGAGCTTGTGTGTGATTAATTCCTGAAACTAAAGAAACGTTGCGTTTAGCGTTTGTGTTTTAAAAAAACTGGGACCCATGCTACAGTAAAACGAAGAAATGCTGAGGTGAAATACCCAAAACACGTACCTGTTTTTCCTCAGCGCACCGTTTCAATAATGAGCTTTTCCATTTCTTTTCATCATTTTTTTTTTTGGAAGAACATGTTCGTGTTCTTCATGTTCTTCCCGGCAAACTCAGCAAATCAGTGAAACCAAAACCGTTTTGGAAGAACATGAAAAAATCTTAGATTAAACCACAAGTTGAGTACCTTTTAATGCCCAGTACGGTTCACGGTACCAATATGCCATCGACTACCTTAGTCTTTTTCCTAGCCAATTGGGAAAGGTGAGGCGCAATTGTAGGCCAAGCAAGCATGTTTCTTGCCTTATTTTGATATTGGTATGCCTATGAAATGGAAGGTTTTTGGGAATAAAGGGTGTTATGTGGCAATTGGGTTACTTTGAATGTTCCGGCTGCAAGGGCTACAGGCAATGGCTGAGGGTGTGGGATGGAAATGCTAACAGTGTTGATTTAGTAGGAAAAGGATCTCTTCCCAATGAATAACCCCTAAGACCATCCTCCAATGAACATATAGATATAGCCTCCTTGCTCAAGGTTTTATGAGTTTTATATTAGTTTTGTAAAGAAACATTCTTGGCATAGATTATACAATTTACACGTTAATGTTAATGCGACTTTATTATCAATTAAGCCGTTTAAAATTTTCCTTTATTTGCTGGTTGCTATATGGTTTATTGGTATGATGGTTAAACTGGTCTACGACATCTGACCTACAGCTGTGCTTCATTTGGCCATTAGGAATGTTCCCCTTAGTTTCTTCTAGCATCAAAATAATAATGAGTTGCTTTTCTAGTGCCGCAGGCCATAACTTAGTTTCATCACGACCTTTACCATCTGCCATCTAAGAGGACATACACAGCACTAAATATCACAATTAAAAATTAATTGCAGGGAAGCAAGTAACAGTTTAGACCTTTACCTTAGGTGCAAAAGCAGGAAATGAGTTGGAGGAGGATGATGAATATGTTTGAATGACTGAGGAGGACGAAGTGCCTGCCAGCTCCAGCTCCAACTCTAGCTTCATACGTAATGCCAGCCAGAAGCAGGGTGAAGGCAATTTATAGCATGGGCGAGTAAATATGGTGGTTGGGAGTAGGATTAGGGGCGAGTAAATATGGTGGTTGGATTTTTCATTGAGATTAATGGAGGATGTGGGAGAGGTGAGGTTCGAGCGTGTGTGTGATTAATTCCTGAAACTAAAGAAACGTTGCGTTTAGCGTTTGTGTTTTAAAAAAATTGGGACCCACGCTACAGTAAAACGAAGAAATGCTGAGATGAAATACCCAAAACACGTACCTGTTTTTCCTCAACGCACCGTTTCAATAATGAGCTGTTCCTTTTCTTTTCATCATTTTTTTTTTTGGACGAACATGTTTGTGTTCTTCATGTTCTTCCCAGCAAACCCAGCAAATCAGTGAAACCAAAACCGTTTTGGAAGAACATGTGAAAATCTTAGATTAAACTACAAGTTGAGTACCTTTTAATGTCCAGTACGGTTCATGGTACCAATACGCCATCGACTACCTTAGTCTTTTTCCTAGCCAATTGGGAAAGGTGAGGCACAATTGTAGGCCAAGCAAGCATGTTTCTTGCCTTATTTTGATATTGGTATGCCAATGAAATGGAAGGTTTTTGGGAATAAAGGGTGTTATGTGGCAATTGGGTTACTTTGAATGTTCCGGCAGCAAGGGCTACATGCAATGGCTGAGCGTGTGGGATGGGAATGCTAACAGTGTTGATTTAGTCGGAAAAGGATCTCTTCCCATTGAAGAACCCCTAAGACCATCCTCCAATGAACATATAGATATGGCCTCCTTACTCAAGGTTTTATGAGTTTCATATTAGTTTTGTAAAGAAACATTCTTGGCATAGATTATACAATTTACACGTTAATGTTAATGCGACTTTATTATCAATTAAGCCGTTTAAAATTTTCCTTTATTTGCGGGTGGCTATATGGTTTATTCGTATGATGGTTAAACTGGTCTACGACATCTGGCCAACAGTTGTGCTTCATTTGGCCATTAGGAATGTTCCCCTTAGTTTCTTCTAGCATCAAAATAATAATGAGTTGCTTTTCTAGTGCCGCAGGCCATAACTTAGTATCATCACGACCTTTACCATCTGCCATCTAAGAGGACATACACAGCACTAAATATCACCATTAAAAATTAATTGCAGGGAAGCAAGTAACAGTTTAGACCTTTACCTTAGGTGCAAAAGCAGGAATTGAGTTGGAGGAGGATGATGAATATGTTTGAATGACTGAGGAGGACGAAGTGCCTGCCAGCTCCAACTCCAGCTCCAGCTCTAGCTTCATACGTAATGCCAGCCAGAGGCAGGGTGAAGGCAATTTATAGCATGGGCGAGTAAATATGGTGGTTGGGAGTAGGATTAGGGGCGAGTAAATGTGGTGGTTGGATTTTTCAGTGAGATTAATGGAGGATGTGGGAGAGGTGAGGTCCGAGCTTGTGTGTGATTAATTCCTGAAACTAAAGAAACGTTGCGTTTAGCGTTTGTGTTTTAAAAAAACTGGGACCCATGCTACAGTAAAACGAAGAAATGCTGAGGTGAAATACCCAAAACACGTACCTGTTTTTCCTCAGCGCACCGTTTCAATAATGAGCTTTTCCATTTCTTTTCATCATTTTTTTTTTTGAAGAACATGTTCGTGTTCTTCATGTTCTTCCCAGCAAACTCAGCAAATCAGTGAAACCAAAACCGTTTTGGAAGAACATGAAAAAATCTTAGATTAAACCACAAGTTGAGTACCTTTTAATGCCCAGTACGGTTCACGGTACCAATATGCCATCGACTACCTTAGTCTTTTTCCTAGCCAATTGGGAAAGGTGAGGCGCAATTGTAGGCCAAGCAAGCATGTTTCTTGCCTTATTTTGATATTGGTATGCCTATGAAATGGAAGGTTTTTGGGAATAAAGGGTGTTATGTGGCAATTGGGTTACTTTGAATGTTCCGGCTGCAAGGGCTACAGGCAATGGCTGAGGGTGTGGGATGGAAATGCTAACAGTGTTGATTTAGTAGGAAAAGGATCTCTTCCCAATGAATAACCCCTAAGACCATCCTCCAATGAACATATAGATATAGCCTCCTTGCTCAAGGTTTTATGAGTTTTATATTAGTTTTGTAAAGAAACATTCTTGGCATAGATTATACAATTTACACGTTAATGTTAATGCGACTTTATTATCAATTAAGCCGTTTAAAATTTTCCTTTATTTGCTGGTTGCTATATGGTTTATTGGTATGATGGTTAAACTGGTCTACGACATCTGACCTACAGCTGTGCTTCATTTGGCCATTAGGAATGTTCCCCTTAGTTTCTTCTAGCATCAAAATAATAATGAGTTGCTTTTCTAGTGCCGCAGGCCATAACTTAGTTTCATCACGACCTTTACCATCTGCCATCTAAGAGGACATACACAGCACTAAATATCACAATTAAAAATTAATTGCAGGGAAGCAAGTAACAGTTTAGACCTTTACCTTAGGTGCAAAAGCAGGAAATGAGTTGGAGGAGGATGATGAATATGTTTGAATGACTGAGGAGGACGAAGTGCCTGCCAGCTCCAGCTCCAACTCTAGCTTCATACGTAATGCCAGCCAGAAGCAGGGTGAAGGCAATTTATAGCATGGGCGAGTAAATATGGTGGTTGGGAGTAGGATTAGGGGCGAGTAAATATGGTGGTTGGATTTTTCATTGAGATTAATGGAGGATGTGGGAGAGGTGAGGTCCGAGCGTGTGTGTGATTAATTCCTGAAAATAAAAAAACGTTGCGTTTAGCGTTTGTGTTTTAAAAAAACTGGGACCCACGCTACAGTAAAACGAAGAAATGCTGAGGTGAAATACCCAAAACACGTACCTATTTTTCCTCAGTGCACCGTTTCAATAATGAGCTGTTCCTCTTCTTTTCATCATTTTTTTTTTTGGAAGAACATGTTCGTGTTCTTCATGTTCTTCCCGGCAAACCCAGCAAATCAGTGAAACCAAAACCGTTTTGGAAGAACATGAAAAAATCTTAGATTAAACCACAAGTTGAGTACCTTTTAATGCCCTGTGCGGTTCATGGTACCAATACGCCATCGACTACCTTAGTCTTTTTCCTAGCCAATTGGGAAAGGTGAGGCACAATTGTAGGCCAAGCAAGCATGTTTCTTGCCTTATTTTGATATTGGTATGCCAATGAAATGGAAGGTTTTTGGGAATAAAGGGTGTTATGTGGCAATTGGGTTACTTTGAATGTTCCGGCAGCAAGGGCTACATGCAATGGCTGAGCGTGTGGGATGGGAATGCTAACAGTGTTGATTTAGTCGGAAAAGGATCTCTTCCCATTGAAGAACCCCTAAGACCATCCTCCAATGAACATATAGATATGGCCTCCTTGCTCAAGGTTTTATGAGTTTCATATTAGTTTTGTAAAGAAACATTCTTGGCATAGATTATACAATTTACACGTTAATGTTAATGCGACTTTATTATCAATTAAGCCGTTTAAAATTTTCCTTTATTTCCTGGTGGCTATATGGTTTATTGGTATGATGGTTAAACTGGTCTACGACATCTGGCCAACAATTGTGCTTCATTTGGCCATTAGGAATGTTCCCCTTAGTTTCTTCTAGCATCAAAATAATAATGAGTTGCTTTTCTAGTGCCGCAGGCCATAACTTAGTATCATCACGACCTTTACCATCTGCCATCTAAGAGGACATACACAGCACTAAATATCACAATTAAAAATTAATTGCAGGGAAGCAAGTAACAGTTTAGACCTTTACCTTCAGTGCAAAAGCAGGAAATGAGTTGGAGGAGGATGATGAATATGTTTGAATGACTGAGGAGGACGAAGTGCCTGCCAGCTCCAGCTCCAGCTCTAGCTTCATACGTAATGCCAGCCAGAATCTGGGTGAAGGCAATTTATAGCATGGGCGAGTAAATATGGTGGTTGGGAGTAGGATTAGGGGCGAGTAAATATGGTGGTTGGATTTTTCAGTGAGATTAATGGAGGATGTGGGAGAGGTGAGGTCCGAGCTTGTGTGTGATTAATTCCTGAAACTAAAGAAACGTTGCGTTTAGCGTTTGTGTTTTAAAAAAACTGGGACCCACGCTACAGTAAAACGAAGAAATGCTGAGGTGAAATACCCAAAACACGTACCTGTTTTTCCTCAGCGCACCGTTTCAATAATGAGCTGTTCCTTTTCTTTTCATCATTTTTTTTTTGGAAGAACATGTTCGTGTTCTTCATGTTCTTCCCAGCAAACTCAGCAAATCCGTGAAACCAAAACCGTTTTGGAAGAACATGAAAAAATCTTAGATTAAACCACAAGTTGAGTACCTTTTAATGCCCAGTACGGTTCACGGTACCAATATGCCATCGACTACCTTAGTCTTTTTCCTAGCCAATTGGGAAAGGTGAGGCGCAATTGTAGGCCAAGCAAGCATGTTTCTTGCCTTATTTTGATATTGGTATGCCTATGAAATGGAAGGTTTTTGGGAATAAAGGGTGTTATGTGGCAATTGGGTTACTTTGAATGTTCCGGCTGCAAGGGCTACAGGCAATGGCTGAGGGTGTGGGATGGAAATGCTAACAGTGTTGATTTAGTAGGAAAAGGATCTCTTCCCAATGAATAACCCCTAAGACCATCCTCCAATGAACATATAGATATAGCCTCCTTGCTCAAGGTTTTATGAGTTTTATATTAGTTTTGTAAAGAAACATTCTTGGCATAGATTATACAATTTACACGTTAATGTTAATGCGACTTTATTATCAATTAAGCCGTTTAAAATTTTCCTTTATTTGCTGGTTGCTATATGGTTTATTGGTATGATGGTTAAACTGGTCTACGACATCTGACCTACAGCTGTGCTTCATTTGGCCATTAGGAATGTTCCCCTTAGTTTCTTCTAGCATCAAAATAATAATGAGTTGCTTTTCTAGTGCCGCAGGCCATAACTTAGTTTCATCACGACCTTTACCATCTGCCATCTAAGAGGACATACACAGCACTAAATATCACAATTAAAAATTAATTGCAGGGAAGCAAGTAACAGTTTAGACCTTTACCTTAGGTGCAAAAGCAGGAAATGAGTTGGAGGAGGATGATGAATATGTTTGAATGACTGAGGAGGACGAAGTGCCTGCCAGCTCCAGCTCCAACTCTAGCTTCATACGTAATGCCAGCCAGAAGCAGGGTGAAGGCAATTTATAGCATGGGCGAGTAAATATGGTGGTTGGGAGTAGGATTAGGGGCGAGTAAATATGGTGGTTGGATTTTTCATTGAGATTAATGGAGGATGTGGGAGAGGTGAGGTCCGAGCGTGTGTGTGATTAATTCCTGAAAATAAAAAAACGTTGCGTTTAGCGTTTGTGTTTTAAAAAAACTGGGACCCACGCTACAGTAAAACGAAGAAATGCTGAGGTGAAATACCCAAAACACGTACCTATTTTTCCTCAGTGCACCGTTTCAATAATGAGCTGTTCCTCTTCTTTTCATCATTTTTTTTTTTGGAAGAACATGTTCGTGTTCTTCATGTTCTTCCCGGCAAACCCAGCAAATCAGTGAAACCAAAACCGTTTTGGAAGAACATGAAAAAATCTTAGATTAAACCACAAGTTGAGTACCTTTTAATGCCCTGTGCGGTTCATGGTACCAATACGCCATCGACTACCTTAGTCTTTTTCCTAGCCAATTGGGAAAGGTGAGGCACAATTGTAGGCCAAGCAAGCATGTTTCTTGCCTTATTTTGATATTGGTATGCCAATGAAATGGAAGGTTTTTGGGAATAAAGGGTGTTATGTGGCAATTGGGTTACTTTGAATGTTCCGGCAGCAAGGGCTACATGCAATGGCTGAGCGTGTGGGATGGGAATGCTAACAGTGTTGATTTAGTCGGAAAAGGATCTCTTCCCATTGAAGAACCCCTAAGACCATCCTCCAATGAACATATAGATATGGCCTCCTTGCTCAAGGTTTTATGAGTTTCATATTAGTTTTGTAAAGAAACATTCTTGGCATAGATTATACAATTTACACGTTAATGTTAATGCGACTTTATTATCAATTAAGCCGTTTAAAATTTTCCTTTATTTCCTGGTGGCTATATGGTTTATTGGTATGATGGTTAAACTGGTCTACGACATCTGGCCAACAATTGTGCTTCATTTGGCCATTAGGAATGTTCCCCTTAGTTTCTTCTAGCATCAAAATAATAATGAGTTGCTTTTCTAGTGCCGCAGGCCATAACTTAGTATCATCACGACCTTTACCATCTGCCATCTAAGAGGACATACACAGCACTAAATATCACAATTAAAAATTAATTGCAGGGAAGCAAGTAACAGTTTAGACCTTTACCTTCAGTGCAAAAGCAGGAAATGAGTTGGAGGAGGATGATGAATATGTTTGAATGACTGAGGAGGACGAAGTGCCTGCCAGCTCCAGCTCCAGCTCTAGCTTCATACGTAATGCCAGCCAGAATCTGGGTGAAGGCAATTTATAGCATGGGCGAGTAAATATGGTGGTTGGGAGTAGGATTAGGGGCGAGTAAATATGGTGGTTGGATTTTTCAGTGAGATTAATGGAGGATGTGGGAGAGGTGAGGTCCGAGCTTGTGTGTGATTAATTCCTGAAACTAAAGAAACGTTGCGTTTAGCGTTTGTGTTTTAAAAAAACTGGGACCCACGCTACAGTAAAACGAAGAAATGCTGAGGTGAAATACCCAAAACACGTACCTGTTTTTCCTCAGCGCACCGTTTCAATAATGAGCTGTTCCTTTTCTTTTCATCATTTTTTTTTTTGGAAGAACATGTTCGTGTTCATCATGTTCTTCCCAGCAAACTCAGCAAATCAGTGAAACCAAAACCGTTTTGGAAGAACATGAAAAAATCTTAGATTAAACCACAAGTTGAGTACCTTTTAATGCCCAGTACGGTTCACGGTACCAATATGCCATCGACTACCTTAGTCTTTTTCCTAGCCAATTGGGAAAGGTCAGGCACAATTGTAGGCCAAGCAAGCATGTTTCATGCCTTATTTTGATATTGGTATGCCAATGAAATGGAAGGTTTTTGGGAATAAAGGGTGTTATGTGGCAATTGGGTTACTTTGAATGTTCCGGCTGCAAGGGCTACAGGCAATGGCTGAGCGTGTGGGATGGGAATGCTAACAGTGTTGATTTAGTCGGAAAAGAATCTCTTCCCAATGAATAACCCCTAAGACCATCCTCCTGTGAACATATAGATATAGCCTCCTTGCTCAAGGTTTTATGAGTTTTATTTTAGTTTTGTAAAGAAACATTCTTGGCATAGATTATACAATTTACACGTTAATGTTAATGCGACTTTATTATCAATTAAGCCGTTTAAAATTTGCCTTTATTTGCTGGTGGCTATATGGTTTATTGGTATGATGGTTAAACTGGTCTACGACATCTGACCTACAGTTGTGCATCATTTGGCCTTTAGGAATGTACCCCTTAGTTTCTTCTAGCATCAAAATAATAATAAGTTGCTTTTCTAGTGCCGCAGGCCATAACTTAGTTTCATCACGACCTTTACCATCTGCCATCTAAGAGGACATACACAGCACTAAATATCACAATTAAAAATTAATTGCAGGGAAGCAAGTAACAGTTTAGACCTTTACCTTAGGTGCAAAAGCAGGAAATGAGTTGGAGGAGGATGATGAATATGTTTGAATGACTGAGGAGGACGAAGTGCCTGCCAGCTCCAGCTCCAACTCTAGCTTCATACGTAATGCCAGCCAGAAGCAGGGTGAAGGCAATTTATAGCATGGGCGAGTAAATATGGTGGTTGGGAGTAGGATTAGGGGCGAGTAAATATGGTGGTTGGATTTGTCAGTGAGATTAATGGAGGATGTGGGAGAGGTGAGGTCCGAGCGTGTGTGTGATTAATTCCTGAAACTAAAAAAACGTTGCATTTTGCGTTTGTGTTTTAAAAAAACTGGGACCCACGCTACAGTAAAACGAAGAAATGCTGAGGTGAAATACCCAAAACACGTACCTGTTTTTCCTCAGCTCACCGTTTCAATAATGAGCTGTTCCTTTTCTTTTCATCATTTTTTTTTTGGAAGAACATGTTCGTGTTCTTCATGTTCTTCCCAGCAAACCCAGCAAATCAGTGAAACCAAAACCGTTTTGGAAAAACATGAAAAAATCTTAGATTAAACCACAAGTTGAGTACCTTTGAATGCCCAGTACGGTTCACGGTACCAATATGCCATCGAATACCTTAGTCTTTTTCCTAGCCAATTGGGAAAGGTGAGGCACAATTGTAGGCCAAGCAAGCATGTTTCTTGCCTTATTTTGATATTGGTATGCCTATGAAATGGAAGGTTTTTGGGAATAATGGGTGTTATGTGGCAATTGGGTTACTTTGAATGTTCCGGCTGCAAGGGCTACAGGCAATGGCTGAGCGTGTGGGATGGGAATGCTAACAGTGTTGATTTAGTCGGAAAAGGATCTCTTCCCATTGAATAACCCCTAAGACCATCCTCCTATGAACATATAGATATAGCCTCCTTGCTCAAGGTTTTATGAGTTTTATATTAGTTTTGTAAAGAAACATTCTTGGCATAGATTATACAATTTACACGTTAATGTTAATGCGACTTTATTATCAATTAAGCCGTTTAAAATTTTCCTTTATTTGCTGGCGGCTATATGGTTTATTGGTATGATGGTTAAACTGGTCTACGACATCTGACCTACAGTTGTGCTTCATTTGGCCATTAGGAATGTTCCCCTTAGTTTCTTCTAGCATCAAAATAATAATGAGTTGCTTTTCTAGTGCCGCAGGCCATAACTTAGTTTCATCACGACCTTTACCATCTGCCATCTAAGAGGACATACACAGCACTAAATATCACAATTAAAAATTAATTGCAGGGAAGCAAGTAACAGTTTAGACCTTTACCTTAGGTGCAAAAGCAGGAAATGAGTTGGAGGAGGATGATGAATATGTTTGAATGACTGAGGAGGACGAAGTGCCTGCCAGCTCCAGCTCCAGCTATAGCTTCATACGTAATGGCAGCCAGAGGCAGGGTGAAGGCAATTTATAGCATGGGCGAGTAAATATGGTGGTTGGGAGTTGGATTAGGGGCGAGTAAATATGGTGGTTGGATTTTTCAGTGAGATTAATGGAGGATGTGGGAGAGGTGAGGTCCGAGCGTGTGTGTGATTAATTCCTGAAACTAAAGAAACGTTGCGTTTAGCGTTTGAGTTTTAAAAAAATTGGGACCCACGCTACAGTAAAACGAAGAAATGCTGAGATGAAATACCCAAAACACGTACCTGTTTTTCCTCAACGCACCGTTTCAATAATGAGCTGTTCCTTTTCTTTTCATCATTTTTTTTTGTGACGAACATGTTCGTGTTCTTCATGTTCTTCCCAGCAAACCCAGCAAATCAGTGAAACCAAAACCGTTTTGGAAGAACATGTGAAAATCTTAGATTAAACCACAAGTTGAGTACCTTTTAATGCCCAGTACGGTTCACGGTACCAATATGCCATCGACTACCTTAGTCTTTTTCCTAGCCAATTGGGAAAGGTGAGGCACAATTGTAGGCCAAGCAAGCATGTTTCATGCCTTATTTTGATATTGGTATGCCAATGAAATGGAAGGTTTTTGGGAATAAAGGGTGTTATGTGGCAATTGGGTTACTTTGAATGTTCCGGCTGCAAGGGCTACAGGCAATGGCTGAGCGTGTGGGATGGGAATGCTAACAGTGTTGATTTAGTCGGAAAAGAATCTCTTCCCAATGAATAACCCCTAAGACCATCCTCCTGTGAACATATAGATATAGCCTCCTTGCTCAAGGTTTTATGAGTTTTATTTTAGTTTTGTAAAGAAACATTCTTGGCATAGATTATACAATTTACACGTTAATGTTAATGCGACTTTATTATCAATTAAGCCGTTTAAAATTTGCCTTTATTTGCTGGTGGCTATATGGTTTATTGGTATGATGGTTAAACTGGTCTACGACATCTGACCTACAGTTGTGCATCATTTGGCCTTTAGGAATGTACCCCTTAGTTTCTTCTAGCATCAAAATAATAATAAGTTGCTTTTCTAGTGCCGCAGGCCATAACTTAGTTTCATCACGACCTTTACCATCTGCCATCTAAGAGGACATACACAGCACTAAATATCACAATTAAAAATTAATTGCAGGGAAGCAAGTAACAGTTTAGACCTTTACCTTAGGTGCAAAAGCAGGAAATGAGTTGGAGGAGGATGATGAATATGTTTGAATGACTGAGGAGGACGAAGTGCCTGCCAGCTCCAGCTCCAACTCTAGCTTCATACGTAATGCCAGCCAGAAGCAGGGTGAAGGCAATTTATAGCATGGGCGAGTAAATATGGTGGTTGGGAGTAGGATTAGGGGCGAGTAAATATGGTGGTTGGATTTGTCAGTGAGATTAATGGAGGATGTGGGAGAGGTGAGGTCCGAGCGTGTGTGTGATTAATTCCTGAAACTAAAAAAACGTTGCATTTTGCGTTTGTGTTTTAAAAAAACTGGGACCCACGCTACAGTAAAACGAAGAAATGCTGAGGTGAAATACCCAAAACACGTACCTGTTTTTCCTCAGCTCACCGTTTCAATAATGAGCTGTTCCTTTTCTTTTCATCATTTTTTTTTTGGAAGAACATGTTCGTGTTCTTCATGTTCTTCCCAGCAAACCCAGCAAATCAGTGAAACCAAAACCGTTTTGGAAAAACATGAAAAAATCTTAGATTAAACCACAAGTTGAGTACCTTTGAATGCCCAGTACGGTTCACGGTACCAATATGCCATCGAATACCTTAGTCTTTTTCCTAGCCAATTGGGAAAGGTGAGGCACAATTGTAGGCCAAGCAAGCATGTTTCTTGCCTTATTTTGATATTGGTATGCCTATGAAATGGAAGGTTTTTGGGAATAATGGGTGTTATGTGGCAATTGGGTTACTTTGAATGTTCCGGCTGCAAGGGCTACAGGCAATGGCTGAGCGTGTGGGATGGGAATGCTAACAGTGTTGATTTAGTCGGAAAAGGATCTCTTCCCATTGAATAACCCCTAAGACCATCCTCCTATGAACATATAGATATAGCCTCCTTGCTCAAGGTTTTATGAGTTTTATATTAGTTTTGTAAAGAAACATTCTTGGCATAGATTATACAATTTACACGTTAATGTTAATGCGACTTTATTATCAATTAAGCCGTTTAAAATTTTCCTTTATTTGCTGGCGGCTATATGGTTTATTGGTATGATGGTTAAACTGGTCTACGACATCTGACCTACAGTTGTGCTTCATTTGGCCATTAGGAATGTTCCCCTTAGTTTCTTCTAGCATCAAAATAATAATGAGTTGCTTTTCTAGTGCCGCAGGCCATAACTTAGTTTCATCACGACCTTTACCATCTGCCATCTAAGAGGACATACACAGCACTAAATATCACAATTAAAAATTAATTGCAGGGAAGCAAGTAACAGTTTAGACCTTTACCTTAGGTGCAAAAGCAGGAAATGAGTTGGAGGAGGATGATGAATATGTTTGAATGACTGAGGAGGACGAAGTGCCTGCCAGCTCCAGCTCCAGCTATAGCTTCATACGTAATGGCAGCCAGAGGCAGGGTGAAGGCAATTTATAGCATGGGCGAGTAAATATGGTGGTTGGGAGTTGGATTAGGGGCGAGTAAATATGGTGGTTGGATTTTTCAGTGAGATTAATGGAGGATGTGGGAGAGGTGAGGTCCGAGCGTGTGTGTGATTAATTCCTGAAACTAAAGAAACGTTGCGTTTAGCGTTTGAGTTTTAAAAAAATTGGGACCCACGCTACAGTAAAACGAAGAAATGCTGAGATGAAATACCCAAAACACGTACCTGTTTTTCCTCAACGCACCGTTTCAATAATGAGCTGTTCCTTTTCTTTTCATCATTTTTTTTTGTGACGAACATGTTCGTGTTCTTCATGTTCTTCCCAGCAAACCCAGCAAATCAGTGAAACCAAAACCGTTTTGGAAGAACATGTGAAAATCTTAGATTAAACCACAAGTTGTGTACCTTTTAATGCCCAGTACGGTTCATGGTACCAATACGCCATCGACTACCTTAGTCTTTTTCCTAGCCAATTGGGAAAGGTGAGGCACAATTGTAGGCCAAGCAAGCATGTTTCTTGCCTTATTTTGATATTGGTATGCCAATGAAATGGAAGGTTTTTTGGAATAAAGGGTGTTATGTGGCAATTGGGTTACTTTGAATGTTCCGGCAGCAAGGGCTACATGCAATGGCTGAGCGTGTGGGATGGGAATGCTAACAGTGTTGATTTAGTCGGAAAAGGATCTCTTCCCATTGAAGAACCCCTAAGACCATCCTCCAATGAACATATAGATATGGCCTCCTTACTCAAGGTTTTATGAGTTTCATATTAGTTTTGTAAAGAAACATTCTTGGCATAGATTATACAATTTACACGTTAATGTTAATGCGACTTTATTATCAATTAAGCCGTTTATAATTTTCCTTTATTTGCGGGTGGCTATATGGTTTATTCGTATGATGGTTAAACTGGTCTACGACATCTGGCCAACAGTTGTGCTTCATTTGGCCATTAGGAATGTTCCCTTTAGTTTCTTCTAGCATCAAAATAATTATGAGTTGCTTTTCTAGTGCCGCAGGCCATAACTTTGTATCATCACGACCTTTACCATCTGCCATCTAAGAGGACATACACAGCACTAAATATCACAATTAAAAATTAATTGCAGGGAAGCAAGTAACAGTTTAGACCTTTACCTTAGGTGCAAAAGCAGGAAATGAGTTTGGGGAGGATGATGAATATGTTTGAATGACTGAGGAGGACGAAGTGCCTGCCAGATCCAGCTCCAGCTATAGCTTCATACGTAATGCCAGCCTGAGGCATGGTGAAGGCAATTTATAGCATGGGCGAGTAAATATGGTGGTTGGGAGTAGGATTAGGGGCGAGTAAATATGGTGGTTGGATTTTTCAGTGAGATTAATGCTGGATGTGGGAGAGGTGAGGTCCGAGCGTGTGTGTGATTAATTCCTGAAACTAAAGAAACGTTGCGTTTAGCGTTTGTGTTTTAAAAAAATTGGGACCCACGCTACAGTAAAACGAAGAAATGCTGAGATGAAATACCCAAAACACGTACCTGTTTTTCCTCAACGCACCGTTTCAATAATGAGCTGTTCCTTTTCTTTTCATCATTTTTTTTTTTGGAAGAACATGTTCGTGTTCTTCATGTTCTTCCCAGCAAACCCAGCAAATCAGTGAAACCAAAACCGTTTTGGAAGAACATGAAAAAATCTTAGATTAAACCACAAGTTGAGTACCTTTTAATGCCCAGTACGGTTCATGGTACCAATACGCCATCGACTACCTTAGTCTTTTTCCTAGCCAATTGGGAAAGGTGAGGCACAATTGTAGGCCAAGCAAGCATGTTTCTTGCCTTATTTTGATATTGGTATGCCAATGAAATGGAAGGTTTTTGGGAATAAAGGGTGTTATGTGGCAATTGGGTTACTTTGAATGTTCCGGCAGCAAGGGCTACATGCAATGGCTGAGCGTGTGGGATGGGAATGCTAACAGTGTTGATTTAGTCGGAAAAGGATCTCTTCCCATTGAAGAACCCCTAAGACCATCCTCCAATGAACATATAGATATGGCCTCCTTGCTCAAGGTTTTATGAGTTTCATATTAGTTTTGTAAAGAAACATTCTTGGCATAGATTATACAATTTACACGTTAATGTTAATGCGACTTTATTATCAATTAAGCCGTTTAAAATTTTCCTTTATTTGCTGGTGGCTATATGGTGTATTGGTATGATGGTTAAACTGGTCTACGACATCTGGCCAACAGTTGTCCTTCATTTGGCCATTAGGAATGTTCCCCTTAGTTTCTTCTAGCATCAAAATAATAATGAGTTGCTTTTCTAGTACCGCAGGCCATAACTTAGTATCATCAAGACCTTTACCATCTGCCATCTAAGAGGACATACACAGCACTAAATATCACAATTAAAAATTAATTGCAAGGAAGCAAGTAACAGTTTAGACCTTTACCTTAGGTGCAAAAGCAGGAAATGAGTTGGAGGAGGATGATGAATATGTTTGAATGACTGAGGAGGACGAAGTGCCTGCCAGCTCCAGCTCCAGCTCTAGCTTCATACGTAATGCCAGCCAGAGGCAGGGTGAAGGCAATCTATAGCATGGGCGAGTAAATATGGTGGTTGGGAGTAGGATTAGGGGCGAGTAAATGTGGTGGTTGGATTTTTCAGTGAGATTAATGGAGGATGTGGGAGAGGTGAGGTCCGAGCTTGTGTGTGATTAATTCCTGAAACTAAAGAAACGTTGCGTTTAGCGTTTGTGTCTTAAAAAAACTGGGACCCACGCTACAGTAAAACGAAGAAATGCTGAGGTGAAATACCCAAAACACGTACCTGTTTTTCCTCAGCGCACCGTTTCAATAATGAGCTGTTCCTTTTCGTTTCATCATTTTTTTTTTTGGAAGAACATGTTCGTGTTCTTCATGTTCTTCCCAGCAAACTCAGCAAATCAGTGAAACCAAAACCGTTTCGGAAGAACATGAAAAAATCTTAGATTAAACCACAAGTTGAGTACCTTTTAATGCCCAGTACGGTTCACGGTACCAATATGCCATTGACTACCTTAGTCTTTTTCCTATCCAATTGGGAAAGGTGAGGCACAATTGTTGGCCAAGCAAGCATGTTTCTTGCCTTATTTTGATATTGGTATGCCAATGAAATGGAAGGTTTTTGGGAATAAAGGGTGTTATGTGGCAATTGGGTTACTTTGAATGTTCCGGCAGCAAGGGCTACATGCAATGGCTGAGCGTGTGGGATGGGAATGCTAACAGTGTTGATTTAGTCGGAAAAGGATCTCTTCCCATTGAAGAACCCCTAAGACCATCCTCCAATGAACATATAGATATGGCCTCCTTGCTCAAGGTTTTATGAGTTTCATATTAGTTTTGTAAAGAAACATTCTTGGCATAGATTATACAATTTACACGTTAATGTTAATGCGACTTTATTATCAATTAAGCCGTTTAAAATTTTCCTTTATTTCCTGGTGGCTATATGGTTTATTGGTATGATGGTTAAACTGGTCTACGACATCTGGCCAACAATTGTGCTTCATTTGGCCATTAGGAATGTTCCCCTTAGTTTCTTCTAGCATCAAAATAATAATGAGTTGCTTTTCTAGTGCCGCAGGCCATAACTTAGTATCATCACGACCTTTACCATCTGCCATCTAAGAGGACATACACAGCACTAAATATCACAATTAAAAATTAATTGCAGGGAAGCAAGTAACAGTTTAGACCTTTACCTTCAGTGCAAAAGCAGGAAATGAGTTGGAGGAGGATGATGAATATGTTTGAATGACTGAGGAGGACGAAGTGCCTGCCAGCTCCAGCTCCAGCTCTAGCTTCATACGTAATGCCAGCCAGAATCTGGGTGAAGGCAATTTATAGCATGGGCGAGTAAATATGGTGGTTGGGAGTAGGATTAGGGGCGAGTAAATATGGTGGTTGGATTTTTCAGTGAGATTAATGGAGGATGTGGGAGAGGTGAGGTCCGAGCTTGTGTGTGATTAATTCCTGAAACTAAAGAAACGTTGCGTTTAGCGTTTGTGTTTTAAAAAAACTGGGACCCACGCTACAGTAAAACGAAGAAATGCTGAGGTGAAATACCCAAAACACGTACCTGTTTTTCCTCAGCGCACCGTTTCAATAATGAGCTGTTCCTTTTCTTTTCATCATTTTTTTTTTTGGAAGAACATGTTCGTGTTCTTCATGTTCTTCCCAGCAAACTCAGCAAATCCGTGAAACCAAAACCGTTTTGGAAGAACATGAAAAAATCTTAGATTAAACCACAAGTTGAGTACCTTTTAATGCCCAGTACGGTTCACGGTACCAATATGCCATCGACTAACTTAGTCTTTTTCCTAGCCAATTGGGAAAGGTGAGGCGCAATTGTAGGCCAAGCAAGCATGTTTCTTGCCTTATTTTGATATTGGTATGCCTATGAAATGGAAGGTTTTTGGGAATAAAGGGTGTTATGTGGCAATTGGGTTACTTTGAATGTTCCGGCTGCAAGGGCTACAGGCAATGGCTGAGGGTGTGGGATGGAAATGCTAACAGTGTTGATTTAGTAGGAAAAGGATCTCTTCCCAATGAATAACCCCTAAGACCATCCTCCAATGAACATATAGATATAGCCTCCTTGCTCAAGGTTTTATGAGTTTTATATTAGTTTTGTAAAGAAACATTCTTGGCATAGATTATACAATTTACACGTTAATGTTAATGCGACTTTATTATCAATTAAGCCGTTTAAAATTTTCCTTTATTTGCTGGTTGCTATATGGTTTATTGGTATGATGGTTAAACTGGTCTACGACATCTGACCTACAGCTGTGCTTCATTTGGCCATTAGGAATGTTCCCCTTAGTTTCTTCTAGCATCAAAATAATAATGAGTTGCTTTTCTAGTGCCGCAGGCCATAACTTAGTTTCATCACGACCTTTACCATCTGCCATCTAAGAGGACATACACAGCACTAAATATCACAATTAAAAATTAATTGCAGGGAAGCAAGTAACAGTTTAGACCTTTACCTTAGGTGCAAAAGCAGGAAATGAGTTGGAGGAGGATGATGAATATGTTTGAATGACTGAGGAGGACGAAGTGCCTGCCAGCTCCAGCTCCAACTCTAGCTTCATACGTAATGCCAGCCAGAAGCAGGGTGAAGGCAATTTATAGCATGGGCGAGTAAATATGGTGGTTGGGAGTAGGATTAGGGGCGAGTAAATATGGTGGTTGGATTTTTCATTGAGATTAATGGAGGATGTGGGAGAGGTGAGGTCCGAGCGTGTGTGTGATTAATTCCTGAAAATAAAAAAACGTTGCGTTTAGCGTTTGTGTTTTAAAAAAACTGGGACCCACGCTACAGTAAAACGAAGAAATGCTGAGGTGAAATACCCAAAACACGTACCTATTTTTCCTCAGTGCACCGTTTCAATAATGAGCTGTTCCTCTTCTTTTCATCATTTTTTTTTTTGGAAGAACATGTTCGTGTTCTTCATGTTCTTCCCGGCAAACCCAGCAAATCAGTGAAACCAAAACCGTTTTGGAAGAACATGAAAAAATCTTAGATTAAACCACAAGTTGAGTACCTTTTAATGCCCTGTGCGGTTCATGGTACCAATACGCCATCGACTACCTTAGTCTTTTTCCTAGCCAATTGGGAAAGGTGAGGCACAATTGTAGGCCAAGCAAGCATGTTTCTTGCCTTATTTTGATATTGGTATGCCAATGAAATGGAAGGTTTTTGGGAATAAAGGGTGTTATGTGGCAATTGGGTTACTTTGAATGTTCCGGCAGCAAGGGCTACATGCAATGGCTGAGCGTGTGGGATGGGAATGCTAACAGTGTTGATTTAGTCGGAAAAGGATCTCTTCCCATTGAAGAACCCCTAAGACCATCCTCCAATGAACATATAGATATGGCCTCCTTGCTCAAGGTTTTATGAGTTTCATATTAGTTTTGTAAAGAAACATTCTTGGCATAGATTATACAATTTACACGTTAATGTTAATGCGACTTTATTATCAATTAAGCCGTTTAAAATTTTCCTTTATTTCCTGGTGGCTATATGGTTTATTGGTATGATGGTTAAACTGGTCTACGACATCTGGCCAACAATTGTGCTTCATTTGGCCATTAGGAATGTTCCCCTTAGTTTCTTCTAGCATCAAAATAATAATGAGTTGCTTTTCTAGTGCCGCAGGCCATAACTTAGTATCATCACGACCTTTACCATCTGCCATCTAAGAGGACATACACAGCACTAAATATCACAATTAAAAATTAATTGCAGGGAAGCAAGTAACAGTTTAGACCTTTACCTTCAGTGCAAAAGCAGGAAATGAGTTGGAGGAGGATGATGAATATGTTTGAATGACTGAGGAGGACGAAGTGCCTGCCAGCTCCAGCTCCAGCTCTAGCTTCATACGTAATGCCAGCCAGAATCTGGGTGAAGGCAATTTATAGCATGGGCGAGTAAATATGGTGGTTGGGAGTAGGATTAGGGGCGAGTAAATATGGTGGTTGGATTTTTCAGTGAGATTAATGGAGGATGTGGGAGAGGTGAGGTCCGAGCTTGTGTGTGATTAATTCCTGAAACTAAAGAAACGTTGCGTTTAGCGTTTGTGTTTTAAAAAAACTGGGACCCACGCTACAGTAAAACGAAGAAATGCTGAGGTGAAATACCCAAAACACGTACCTGTTTTTCCTCAGCGCACCGTTTCAATAATGAGCTGTTCCTTTTCTTTTCATCATTTTTTTTTTTGGAAGAACATGTTCGTGTTCATCATGTTCTTCCCAGCAAACTCAGCAAATCAGTGAAACCAAAACCGTTTTGGAAGAACATGAAAAAATCTTAGATTAAACCACAAGTTGAGTACCTTTTAATGCCCAGTACGGTTCACGGTACCAATATGCCATCGACTACCTTAGTCTTTTTCCTAGCCAATTGGGAAAGGTGAGGCACAATTGTAGGCCAAGCAAGCATGTTTCATGCCTTATTTTGATATTGGTATGCCAATGAAATGGAAGGTTTTTGGGAATAAAGGGTGTTATGTGGCAATTGGGTTACTTTGAATGTTCCGGCTGCAAGGGCTACAGGCAATGGCTGAGCGTGTGGGATGGGAATGCTAACAGTGTTGATTTAGTCGGAAAAGAATCTCTTCCCAATGAATAACCCCTAAGACCATCCTCCTGTGAACATATAGATATAGCCTCCTTGCTCAAGGTTTTATGAGTTTTATTTTAGTTTTGTAAAGAAACATTCTTGGCATAGATTATACAATTTACACGTTAATGTTAATGCGACTTTATTATCAATTAAGCCGTTTAAAATTTGCCTTTATTTGCTGGTGGCTATATGGTTTATTGGTATGATGGTTAAACTGGTCTACGACATCTGACCTACAGTTGTGCATCATTTGGCCTTTAGGAATGTACCCCTTAGTTTCTTCTAGCATCAAAATAATAATAAGTTGCTTTTCTAGTGCCGCAGGCCATAACTTAGTTTCATCACGACCTTTACCATCTGCCATCTAAGAGGACATACACAGCACTAAATATCACAATTAAAAATTAATTGCAGGGAAGCAAGTAACAGTTTAGACCTTTACCTTAGGTGCAAAAGCAGGAAATGAGTTGGAGGAGGATGATGAATATGTTTGAATGACTGAGGAGGACGAAGTGCCTGCCAGCTCCAGCTCCAACTCTAGCTTCATACGTAATGCCAGCCAGAAGCAGGGTGAAGGCAATTTATAGCATGGGCGAGTAAATATGGTGGTTGGGAGTAGGATTAGGGGCGAGTAAATATGGTGGTTGGATTTGTCAGTGAGATTAATGGAGGATGTGGGAGAGGTGAGGTCCGAGCGTGTGTGTGATTAATTCCTGAAACTAAAAAAACGTTGCATTTTGCGTTTGTGTTTTAAAAAAACTGGGACCCACGCTACAGTAAAACGAAGAAATGCTGAGGTGAAATACCCAAAACACGTACCTGTTTTTCCTCAGCTCACCGTTTCAATAATGAGCTGCTCCTTTTCTTTTCATCATTTTTTTTTTGGAAGAACATGTTCGTGTTCTTCATGTTCTTCCCAGCAAACCCAGCAAATCAGTGAAACCAAAACCGTTTTGGAAAAACATGAAAAAATCTTAGATTAAACCACAAGTTGAGTACCTTTGAATGCCCAGTACGGTTCACGGTACCAATATGCCATCGAATACCTTAGTCTTTTTCCTAGCCAATTGGGAAAGGTGAGGCACAATTGTAGGCCAAGCAAGCATGTTTCTTGCCTTATTTTGATATTGGTATGCCTATGAAATGGAAGGTTTTTGGGAATAATGGGTGTTATGTGGCAATTGGGTTACTTTGAATGTTCCGGCTGCAAGGGCTACAGGCAATGGCTGAGCGTGTGGGATGGGAATGCTAACAGTGTTGATTTAGTCGGAAAAGGATCTCTTCCCATTGAATAACCCCTAAGACCATCCTCCTATGAACATATAGATATAGCCTCCTTGCTCAAGGTTTTATGAGTTTTATATTAGTTTTGTAAAGAAACATTCTTGGCATAGATTATACAATTTACACGTTAATGTTAATGCGACTTTATTATCAATTAAGCCGTTTAAAATTTTCCTTTATTTGCTGGCGGCTATATGGTTTATTGGTATGATGGTTAAACTGGTCTACGACATCTGACCTACAGTTGTGCTTCATTTGGCCATTAGGAATGTTCCCCTTAGTTTCTTCTAGCATCAAAATAATAATGAGTTGCTTTTCTAGTGCCGCAGGCCATAACTTAGTTTCATCACGACCTTTACCATCTGCCATCTAAGAGGACATACACAGCACTAAATATCACAATTAAAAATTAATTGCAGGGAAGCAAGTAACAGTTTAGACCTTTACCTTAGGTGCAAAAGCAGGAAATGAGTTGGAGGAGGATGATGAATATGTTTGAATGACTGAGGAGGACGAAGTGCCTGCCAGCTCCAGCTCCAGCTATAGCTTCATACGTAATGGCAGCCAGAGGCAGGGTGAAGGCAATTTATAGCATGGGCGAGTAAATATGGTGGTTGGGAGTTGGATTAGGGGCGAGTAAATATGGTGGTTGGATTTTTCAGTGAGATTAATGGAGGATGTGGGAGAGGTGAGGTCCGAGCGTGTGTGTGATTAATTCCTGAAACTAAAGAAACGTTGCGTTTAGCGTTTGTGTTTTAAAAAAATTGGGACCCACGCTACAGTAAAACGAAGAAATGCTGAGATGAAATACCCAAAACACGTACCTGTTTTTCCTCAACGCACCGTTTCAATAATGAGCTGTTCCTTTTCTTTTCATCATTTTTTTTTTGTGACGAACATGTTCGTGTTCTTCATGTTCTTCCCAGCAAACCCAGCAAATCAGTGAAACCAAAACCGTTTTGGAAGAACATGTGAAAATCTTAGATTAAACCACAAGTTGTGTACCTTTTAATGCCCAGTACGGTTCATGGTACCAATACGCCATCGACTACCTTAGTCTTTTTCCTAGCCAATTGGGAAAGGTGAGGCACAATTGTAGGCCAAGCAAGCATGTTTCTTGCCTTATTTTGATATTGGTATGCCAATGAAATGGAAGGTTTTTTGGAATAAAGGGTGTTATGTGGCAATTGGGTTACTTTGAATGTTCCGGCAGCAAGGGCTACATGCAATGGCTGAGCGTGTGGGATGGGAATGCTAACAGTGTTGATTTAGTCGGAAAAGGATCTCTTCCCATTGAAGAACCCCTAAGACCATCCTCCAATGAACATATAGATATGGCCTCCTTACTCAAGGTTTTATGAGTTTCATATTAGTTTTGTAAAGAAACATTCTTGGCATAGATTATACAATTTACACGTTAATGTTAATGCGACTTTATTATCAATTAAGCCGTTTATAATTTTCCTTTATTTGCGGGTGGCTATATGGTTTATTCGTATGATGGTTAAACTGGTCTACGACATCTGGCCAACAGTTGTGCTTCATTTGGCCATTAGGAATGTTCCCTTTAGTTTCTTCTAGCATCAAAATAATTATCAGTTGCTTTTCTAGTGCCGCAGGCCATAACTTTGTATCATCACGACCTTTACCATCTGCCATCTAAGAGGACATACACAGCACTAAATATCACAATTAAAAATTAATTGCAGGGAAGCAAGTAACAGTTTAGACCTTTACCTTAGGTGCAAAAGCAGGAAATGAGTTTGGGGAGGATGATGAATATGTTTGAATGACTGAGGAGGACGAAGTGCCTGCCAGATCCAGCTCCAGCTTTAGCTTCATACGTAATGCCAGCCTGAGGCATGGTGAAGGCAATTTATAGCATGGGCGAGTAAATATGGTGGTTGGGAGTAGGATTAGGGGCGAGTAAATATGGTGGTTGGATTTTTCAGTGAGATTAATGCTGGATGTGGGAGAGGTGAGGTCCGAGCGTGTGTGTGATTAATTCCTGAAACTAAAGAAACGTTGCGTTTAGCGTTTGTGTTTTAAAAAAATTGGGACCCACGCTACAGTAAAACGAAGAAATGCTGAGATGAAATACCCAAAACACGTACCTGTTTTTCCTCAACGCACCGTTTCAATAATGAGCTGTTCCTTTTCTTTTCATCATTTTTTTTTTTGGAAGAACATGTTCGTGTTCTTCATGTTCTTCCCAGCAAACCCAGCAAATCAGTGAAACCAAAACCGTTTTGGAAGAACATGAAAAAATCTTAGATTAAACCACAAGTTGAGTACCTTTTAATGCCCAGTACGGTTCATGGTACCAATACGCCATCGACTACCTTAGTCTTTTTCCTAGCCAATTGGGAAAGGTGAGGCACAATTGTAGGCCAAGCAAGCATGTTTCTTGCCTTATTTTGATATTGGTATGCCAATGAAATGGAAGGTTTTTGGGAATAAAGGGTGTTATGTGGCAATTGGGTTACTTTGAATGTTCCGGCAGCAAGGGCTACATGCAATGGCTGAGCGTGTGGGATGGGAATGCTAACAGTGTTGATTTAGTCGGAAAAGGATCTCTTCCCATTGAAGAACCCCTAAGACCATCCTCCAATGAACATATAGATATGGCCTCCTTGCTCAAGGTTTTATGAGTTTCATATTAGTTTTGTAAAGAAACATTCTTGGCATAGATTATACAATTTACACGTTAATGTTAATGCGACTTTATTATCAATTAAGCCGTTTAAAATTTTCCTTTATTTGCTGGTG
Organism: Lithocarpus polystachyus; assembly: GCA_033629205.1. Taxonomy (NCBI): domain Eukaryota; kingdom Viridiplantae; phylum Streptophyta; class Magnoliopsida; order Fagales; family Fagaceae; genus Lithocarpus; species Lithocarpus polystachyus. The sequence goes on from CM066168.1 coordinate 46,350,827, forward strand.
GCTATATGGTGTATTGGTATGATGGTTAAACTGGTCTACGACATCTGGCCAACAGTTGTCCTTCATTTGGCCATTAGGAATGTTCCCCTTAGTTTCTTCTAGCATCAAAATAATAATGAGTTGCTTTTCTAGTACCGCAGGCCATAACTTAGTATCATCAAGACCTTTACCATCTGCCATCTAAGAGGACATACACAGCACTAAATATCACAATTAAAAATTAATTGCAAGGAAGCAAGTAACAGTTTAGACCTTTACCTTAGGTGCAAAAGCAGGAAATGAGTTGGAGGAGGATGATGAATATGTTTGAATGACTGAGGAGGACGAAGTGCCTGCCAGCTCCAGCTCCAGCTCTAGCTTCATACGTAATGCCAGCCAGAGGCAGGGTGAAGGCAATTTATAGCATGGGCGAGTAAATATGGTGGTTGGGAGTAGGATTAGGGGCGAGTAAATGTGGTGGTTGGATTTTTCAGTGAGATTAATGGAGGATGTGGGAGAGGTGAGGTCCGAGCTTGTGTGTGATTAATTCCTGAAACTAAAGAAACGTTGCGTTTAGCGTTTGTGTCTTAAAAAAACTGGGACCCACGCTACAGTAAAACGAAGAAATGCTGAGGTGAAATACCCAAAACACGTACCTGTTTTTCCTCAGCGCACCGTTTCAATAATGAGCTGTTCCTTTTCGTTTCATCATTTTTTTTTTTGGAAGAACATGTTCGTGTTCTTCATGTTCTTCCCAGCAAACTCAGCAAATCAGTGAAACCAAAACCGTTTCGGAAGAACATGAAAAAATCTTAGATTAAACCACAAGTTGAGTACCTTTTAATGCCCAGTACGGTTCACGGTACCAATATGCCATTGACTACCTTAGTCTTTTTCCTATCCAATTGGGAAAGGTGAGGCACAATTGTTGGCCAAGCAAGCATGTTTCTTGCCTTATTTTGATATTGGTATGCCTATGAAATGGAAGGTTTTTGGGAATAAAGGGTGTTATGTGGCAATTGGGTTACTTTGAATGTTCCGGCTGCAAGGGCTACAGGCAATGGCTGAGCGTGTGGGATGGGAATGCTAACAGTGTTGATTTAGTAGGAAAAGGATCTCTTCCCAATGAATAACCCCTAAGACCATCCTCCAATGAACATGTAGATATAGCCTCCTTGCTCAAGGTTTTATGAGTTTTATATTAGTTTTGTAAAGAAACATTCTTGGCATAGATTATACAATTTACACGTTAATGTTAATGCGACTTTATTATCAATTAAGCCGTTTAAAATTTTCCTTTATTTGCAGGTGGCTATATGGTTTACTGGTATGATGGTTAAACTGGTCTACGACATCTGACCTACAGTTGTGCTTCATTTGGCCATTAGGAATGTTCCCCTTAGTTTCTTCTAGCATCAAAATAATAATGAGTTGCTTTTCTAGTGCCGCAGGCCATAACTTAGTTTCATCACGACCTTTACCATCTGCCATCTAAGAGGACATACACAGCACTAAATATCACAATTAAAAATTAATTGCAGGTAAGCAAGTATCAGTTTAGACCTTTACCTTAGGTGCAAAAGCAGGAAATGAGTTGGAGGAGGATGATGAATATGTTTGAATGACTGAGGAGGACGAAGTGCCTGCCAGCTCCAGCTCCAGCTATAGCTTCATACGTAATGGCAGCCAGAGGCAGGGTGAAGGCAATTTATAGCATGGGCGAGTAAATATGGTGGTTGGGAGTAGGATTAGGGGCAAGTAAATATGGTGGTTGGATTTTTCAGTGAGATTAATGGAGGATGTGGGAGAGGTGAGGTCCGAGCGTGTGTGTGATTAATTCCTGAAACTAAAAAAATGTTGCGTTTAGCGTTTGTGTTTTTAAAAAACTGGGACCCACGCTACTATAAAACGAAGAAATGCTGAGGTGAAATACCCAAAACACGTACCTGTTTTTCCTCAGCGCACCGTTTCAATAATGAGCTGTTCCTCTTCTTTTCATCATTTTTTTTTTTTTGGAAGAACATGTTCGTGTTCTTCATGTTCTTCCCAGCAAACCCAGCAAATCAGTGAAACCAAAACCGTTTTGGAAGAACATGAAAAAATCTTAGATTAACCCACAAGTTGAGTACCTTTTAATGCCCAGTACGGTTCACGGTACCAATATGCCACCGACTATCTTAGTCTTTTTCCTAGCCAATTGGGAATGGTGAGGCACAATTGTAGGCCAAGCAAGCATGTTTCTTGCCTTATTTTGATATTGGTATGCCTATGAAATGGAAGGTTTTTGGGAATAAAGGGTGTTATGTGGCAATTGGGTTACTTTGAATGTTCCGGCTGCAAGGGCTACAGGCAATGGCTGAGCGTGTGGGATGGGAATGCTAACAGTGTTGATTTAGTCGGAAAAGGATCTCTTCCCATTGAATAACCCCTAAGACCATCCTCCTATGAACATATAGATATAGCCTCCTTGCTCAAGGTTTTATGAGTTTTATATTAGTTTTGTAAAGAAACATTCTTGGCATAGATTATACAATTTACACGTTAATGTTAATGCGACTTTATTATCAATTTAGCCGTTTAAAATTTTCCTTTATTTGCTGGTGGCTATATGGTTTATTGGTATGATGGTTAAACTGGTCTACGACATCTGACCTACAGTTGTGCTTCATTTGGCCATTAGGAATGTTCCCCTTAGTTTCTTCTAGCATCAAAATAATAATGAGTTGCTTTTCTAGTGCCGCAGGCCATAACTTAGTTTCATCACGACCTTTACCATCTGCCATCTAAGAGGACATACACAGCACTAAATATCACAATTAAAAATTAATTGCAGGGAAGCAAGTAACAGTTTAGACCTTTACCTTAGGTGCAAAAGCAGGAAATGAGTTGGAGGAGGATGATGAATATGTTTGAATGACTGAGGAGGACGAAGTGCCTGCCAGCTCCAGCTCCAGCTATAGCTTCATACGTAATGGCAGCCAGAGGCAGGGTGAAGGCAATTTATAGCATGGGCGAGTAAATATGGTGGTTGGGAGTAGGATTAGGGGCGAGTAAATATGGTGGTTGGATTTTTCAGTGAGATTAATGGAGGATGTGGGAGAGGTGAGGTCCGAGCGTGTGTGTGATTAATTCCTGAAACTAAAGAAACGTTGCGTTTAGCGTTTGTGTTTTAAAAAAATTGGGACCCACGCTACAGTAAAACGAAGAAATGCTGAGATGAAATACCAAAAACACGTACCTGTTTTTCCTCAAAGCACCGTTTCAATAATGAGCTGTTCCTTTTCTTTTCATCATTTTTTTTTTTTGGAAGAACATGTTCGTGTTCTTCATGTTCTTCCCAGCAAACCCAGCAAATCAGTGAAACCAAAACCGTTTTGGAAGAACATGAAAAAATCTTAGATTAAACCACAAGTTGAGTACCTTTTAATGCCCAGTACGGTTCATGGTACCAATACGCCATCGACTACCTTAGTCTTTTTCCTAGCCAATTGGGAAAGGTGAGGCACAATTGTAGGCCAAGCAAGCATGTTTCTTGCCTTATTTTGATATTGGTATGCCAATGAAATGGAAGGTTTTTGGGAATAAAGGGTGTTATGTGGCAATTGGGTTACTTTGAATGTTCCGGCAGCAAGGGCTACATGCAATGGCTGAGCGTGTGGGATGGGAATGCTAACAGTGTTGATTTAGTCGGAAAAGGATCTCTTCCCATTGAAGAACCCCTAAGACCATCCTCCAATGAACATATAGATATGGCCTCCTTGCTCAAGGTTTTATGAGTTTCATATTAGTTTTGAAAAGAAACATTCTTGGCATAGATTATACAATTTACACGTTAATGTTAATGCGACTTTATTATCAATTAAGCCGTTTAAAATTTTCCTTTATTTGCGGGTGGCTATATGGTTTATTCGTATGATGGTTAAACTGGTCTACGACATCTGGCCAACAGTTGTGCTTCATTTGGCCATTAGGAATGTTCCCCTTAGTTTCTTCTAGCATCAAAATAATAATGAGTTGCTTTTCTAGTGCCGCAGGCCATAACTTAGTTTCATCACGACCTTTACCATCTGCCATCTAAGAGGACATACACAGCACTAAATATCACAATTAAAAATTAATTGCAGGGAAGCAAGTATCAGTTTAGACCTTTACCTTAGGTGCAAAAGCAGGAAATGAGTTGGAGGAGGATGATGAATATGTTTGAATGACTGAGGAGGACGAAGTGCCTGCCAGCTCCAGCTCCAGCTATAGCTTCATACGTAATGGCAGCCAGAGGCAGGGTGAAGGCAATTTATAGCATGGGCGAGTAAATATGGTGGTTGGGAGTAGGATTAGGGGCGAGTAAATATGGTGGTTGGATTTTTCAGTGAGATTAATGGAGGATGTGGGAGAGGTGAGGTCCGAGCGTGTGTGTGATTAATTCCTGAAACTAAAAAAATGTTGCGTTTAGCGTTTGTGTTTTTAAAAAACTGGGACCCACGCTACTATAAAACGAAGAAATGCTGAGGTGAAATACCCAAAACACGTACCTGTTTTTCCTCAGCGCACCGTTTCAATAATGAGCTGTTCCTCTTCTTTTCATCATTTTTTTTTTTTTGGAAGAACATGTTCGTGTTCTTCATGTTCTTCCCAGCAAACCCAGCAAATCAGTGAAACCAAAACCGCTTTGGAAGAACATGAAAAAATCTTAGATTAACCCACAAGTTGAGTACCTTTTAATGCCCAGTACGGTTCACGGTACCAATATGCCATCGACTATCTTAGTCTTTTTCCTAGCCAATTGGGAATGGTGAGGCACAATTGTAGGCCAAGCAAGCATGTTTCTTGCCTTATTTTGATATTGGTATGCCTATGAAATGGAAGGTTTTTGGGAATAAAGGGTGTTATGTGGCAATTGGGTTACTTTGAATGTTCCGGCTGCAAGGGCTACAGGCAATGGCTGAGCGTGTGGGATGGGAATGCTAACAGTGTTGATTTAGTCGGAAAAGGATCTCTTCCCATTGAATAACCCCTAAGACCATCCTCCTATGAACATATAGATATAGCCTCCTTGCTCAAGGTTTTATGAGTTTTATATTAGTTTTGTAAAGAAACATTCTTGGCATAGATTATACAATTTACACGTTAATGTTAATGCGACTTTATTATCAATTTAGCCGTTTAAAATTTTCCTTTATTTGCTGGTGGCTATATGGTTTATTGGTATGATGGTTAAACTGGTCTACGACATCTGACCTACAGTTGTGCTTCATTTGGCCATTAGGAATGTTCCCCTTAGTTTCTTCTAGCATCAAAATAATAATGAGTTGCTTTTCTAGTGCCGCAGGCCATAACTTAGTTTCATCACGACCTTTACCATCTGCCATCTAAGAGGACATACACAGCACTAAATATCACAATTAAAAATTAATTGCAGGGAAGCAAGTAACAGTTTAGACCTTTACCTTAGGTGCAAAAGCAGGAAATGAGTTGGAGGAGGATGATGAATATGTTTGAATGACTGAGGAGGACGAAGTGCCTGCCAGCTCCAGCTCCAGCTATAGCTTCATACGTAATGGCAGCCAGAGGCAGGGTGAAGGCAATTTATAGCATGGGCGAGTAAATATGGTGGTTGGGAGTAGGATTAGGGGCGAGTAAATATGGTGGTTGGATTTTTCAGTGAGATTAATGGAGGATGTGGGAGAGGTGAGGTCCGAGCGTGTGTGTGATTAATTCCTGAAACTAAAGAAACGTTGCGTTTAGCGTTTGTGTTTTAAAAAAATTGGGACCCACGCTACAGTAAAACGAAGAAATGCTGAGATGAAATACCAAAAACACGTACCTGTTTTTCCTCAAAGCACCGTTTCAATAATGAGCTGTTCCTTTTCTTTTCATCATTTTTTTTTTTTTGGAAGAACATGTTCGTGTTCTTCATGTTCTTCCCAGCAAACCCAGCAAATCAGTGAAACCAAAACCGTTTTGGAAGAACATGAAAAAATCTTAGATTAAACCACAAGTTGAGTACCTTTTAATGCCCAGTACGGTTCATGGTACCAATACGCCATCGACTACCTTAGTCTTTTTCCTAGCCAATTGGGAAAGGTGAGGCACAATTGTAGGCCAAGCAAGCATGTTTCTTGCCTTATTTTGATATTGGTATGCCAATGAAATGGAAGGTTTTTGGGAATAAAGGGTGTTATGTGGCAATTGGGTTACTTTGAATGTTCCGGCAGCAAGGGCTACATGCAATGGCTGAGCGTGTGGGATGGGAATGCTAACAGTGTTGATTTAGTCGGAAAAGGATCTCTTCCCATTGAAGAACCCCTAAGACCATCCTCCAATGAACATATAGATATGGCCTCCTTGCTCAAGGTTTTATGAGTTTCATATTAGTTTTGAAAAGAAACATTCTTGGCATAGATTATACAATTTACACGTTAATGTTAATGCGACTTTATTATCAATTAAGCCGTTTAAAATTTTCCTTTATTTGCGGGTGGCTATATGGTTTATTCGTATGATGGTTAAACTGGTCTACGACATCTGGCCAACAGTTGTGCTTCATTTGGCCATTAGGAATGTTCCCCTTAGTTTCTTCTAGCATCAAAATAATAATGAGTTGCTTTTCTAGTGCCGCAGGCCATAACTTTGTATCATCACGACCTTTACCATCTGCCATCTAAGAGGACATACACAGCACTAAATATCACAATTAAAAATTAATTGCAGGGAAGCAAGTAACAGTTTAGACCTTTACCTTAGGTGCAAAAGCAGGAAATGAGTTGGAGGAGGATGATGAATATGTTTGAATGACTGAGGAGGACGAAGTGCCTGCCAGCTCCAGCTCCAGCTCTAGCTTCATACGTAATGCCAGCCAGAGGCAGGGTGAAGGCAATTTATAGCATGGGCGAGTAAATATGGTGGTTGGGAGTAGGATTTGGGGCGAGTAAATGTGGTGGTTGGATTTTTCAGTGAGATTATTGGAGGATGTGGGAGAGGTGAGGTCCGAGCGTGTGTGTGATTAATTCCTGAAACTAAAGAAACGTTGTGTTTAGCGTTTGTGTTTTAAAAAAACTGGGACCCACGCTACAGTAAAACGAAGAAATGCTGAGGTGAAATACCCAAAACACGTACCTGTTTTTCCTCTGCGCACCGTTTCAATAATGAGCTGTTCCTTTTCTTTTCATCATTTTTTTTTTTGGAAGAACATGTTCGTGTTCTTCATGTTCTTCCCAGCAAACCCAGCAAATCAGTGAAACCAAAACCGTTTTGGAAGAACATGAAAAAATCTTAGATTAAACCACAAGTTGAGTACCTTTTAATGTCCAGTACGGTTCACGATACCAATATGCCATCGACTACCTTAGTCTTTTTCCTAGCCAATTGGGAAAAGTGAGGCACAATTGTAGGCCAAGCAAGCATGTGTCTTGCCTTATTTTGATATTGGTATGCCTATGAAATGGAAGGTTTTTGGGAATAAAGGGTGTTATGTGGCAATTGGGTTACTTTGAATGTTCCGGCTGCAAGGGCTACAGGCAATGGCTGAGCGTGTGGGATGGGAATGCTAACAGTGTTGATTTAGTCGGAAAAGGATCTCTTCCCATTGAATAACCCCTAAGACCATCCTCTATAAACATATAGATATAGCGTCCTTGCTCAAGGTTTTATGAGTTTTATATTAGTTTTGTAAAGAAACATTCTTGGCATATATTATACAATTTACACGTTAATGTCAATGCGACTTTATTATCAATTAAGCCGTTTAAAATTTTCCTTTATTTGCTGGTGGCCATATGGTTTATTGGTATGATGGTTAAACTGGTCTACGACATCTGACCTACAGTTGTGCTTCATTTGGCCATTAGGAATGTTCCCCTTAGTTTCTTCTAGCATCAAAATAATAATGAGTTGCTTTTCTAGTGCCGCAGGCCATAACTTAGTTTCATCACGACCTTTACCATCTGCCATCTAAGAGGACATACACAGCACTAAATATCACAATTAAAAATTAATTGCAGGGAAGCAAGCAACAGTTTAGACCTTTACCTTAGGTGCAAAAGCAGGAAATGAGTTGGGGGAGGATGATGAATATGTTTGAATGACTGAGGAGGATGAAGTGCCTGCCAGCTCCAGCTCCAGCTATAGCTTCATACGTAATGGCAGCCAGAGGCAGGGTGAAGGCAATTTATAGCATGGGCGAGTAAATATGGTGGTTGGGAGTAGGATTAGGGGCGAGTAAATATGGTAGTTGGATTTTTCAGTGAGATTAATGCTGGATGTGGGAGAGGTGAGGTCCGAGCGTGTGTGTGATTAATTCCTGAAACTAAAGAAACGTTGCGTTTAGCGTTTGTGTTTTAAAAAAATTGGGACCCACGCTACAGTAAAACGAAGAAATGCTGAGATGAAATACCCAAAACACGTACCTGTTTTTCCTCAACGCACCGTTTCAATAATGAGCTGTTCCTTTTCTTTTCATCATTTTTTTTTTTGGAAGAACATGTTCGTGTTCTTCATGTTCTTCCCAGCAAACCCAGCAAATCAGTGAAACCAAAACCGTTTTGGAAGAACATGAAAAAATCTTTGATTAAACCACAAGTTGAGTACCTTTTAATGCCCAGTACGGTTCATGGTACCAATACGCCATCGACTACCTTAGTCTTTTTCCTAGCCAATTGGGAAAGGTGAGGCACAATTGTAGGCCAAGCAAGCATGTTTCTTGCCTTATTTTGATATTGGTATGCCAATGAAATGGAAGGTTTTTGGGAATAAAGGGTGTTATGTGGCAATTGGGTTACTTTGAATGTTCCGGCAGCAAGGGCTACATGCAATGGCTGAGCGTGTGGGATGGGAATGCTAACAGTGTTGATTTAGTCGGAAAAGGATCTCTTCCCATTGAAGAACCCCTAAGACCATCCTCCAATGAACATATAGATATGGCCTCCTTGCTCAAGGTTTTATGAGTTTCATATTAGTTTTGTAAAGAAACATTCTTGGCATAGATTATACAATTTACACGTTAATGTTAATGCGACTTTATTATCAATTAAGCCGTTTAAAATTTTCCTTTATTTGCTGGTGGCTATATGGTGTATTGGTATGATGGTTAAACTGGTCTACGACATCTGGCCAACAGTTGTGCTTCATTTGGCCATTAGGAATGTTCCCCTTAGTTTCTTCTAGCATCAAAACAATAATGAGTTGCTTTTCTAGTACCGCAGGCCATAACTTAGTATCATCACGACCTTTACCATCTGCCATCTAAGAGGACATACACAGCACTAAATATCACAATTAAAAATTAATTGCAGGGAAGCAAGTAACAGTTTAGACCTTTACCTTAGGTGCAAAAGCAGGAAATGAGTTGGAGGAGGATGATGAATATGTTTGAATGACTGAGGAGGACGAAGTGCCTGCCAGCTCCAGCTCCAGCTCTAGCTTCATACGTAATGCCAGCCAGAGGCAGGGTGAAGGCAATTTATAGCATGGGCGAGTAAATATGGTGGTTGGGAGTAGGATTAGGGGCGAGTAAATGTGGTGGTTGGATTTTCCAGTGAGATTAATGGAGGATGTGGGAGAGGTGAGGTCCGAGCTTGTGTGTGATTAATTCCTGAAACTAAAGAAACGTTGCGTTTAGCGTTTGTGTCTTAAAAAAACTGGGACCCACGCTACAGTAAAACGAAGAAATGCTGAGGTGAAATACCCAAAACACGTACCTGTTTTTCCTCAGCGCACCGTTTCAATAATGAGCTGTTCCTTTTCTTTTCATCATTTTTTTTTTTTGGAAGAACATGTTCGTGTTCTTCATGTTCTTCCCAGCAAACTCAGCAAATCAGTGAAACCAAAACCGTTTTGGAAGAACATGAAAAAATCTTAGATTAAACCACAAGTTGAGTACCTTTTAATGCCCAGTACGGTTCACGGTACCAATATGCCATCGACTACCTTAGTCTTTTTCCTATCCAATTGGGAAAGGTGAGGCACAATTGTTGGCCAAGCAAGCATGTTTCTTGCCTTATTTTGATATTGGTATGCCTATGAAATGGAAGGTTTTTGGGAATAAAGGGTGTTATGTGGCAATTGGGTTACTTTGAATGTTCCGGCTGCAAGGGCTACAGGCAATGGCTGAGCGTGTGGGATGGGAATGCTAACAGTGTTGATTTAGTAGGAAAAGGATCTCTTCCCAATGAATAACCCCTAAGACCATCCTCCAATGAACATGTACATATAGCCTCCTTGCTCAAGGTTTTATGAGTTTTATATTAGTTTTGTAAAGAAACATTCTTGGCATAGATTATACAATTTAGAGGTTAATGTTAATGCGACTTTATTATCAATTAAGCCGTTTAAAATTTTCCTTTATTTGCGGGTGGCTATATGGTTTACTGGTATGATGGTTAAACTGGTCTACGACATCTGACCTACAGTTGTGCTTCATTTGGCCATTAGGAATGTTCCCCTTAGTTTCTTCTAGCATCAAAATAATAATGAGTTGCTTTTCTAGTGCCGCAGGCCATAACTTAGTTTCATCACGACCTTTACCATCTGCCATCTAAGAGGACATACACTGCACTAAATATCACAATTAAAAATTAATTGCAGGGAAGCAAGTAACAGTTTAGACCTTTACCTTAGGTGCAAAAGCAGGAAATGAGTTGGAGGAGGATGATGAATATGTTTGAATGACTGAGGAGGACGAAGTGCCTGCCAGCTCCAGCTCCAGCTCTAGCTTCATACGTAATGCCAGCCAGAGGCAGGGTGAAGGCAATTTATAGCATGGGCGAGTAAATATGGTGGTTGGGAGTAGGATTAGGGGCGAGTAAATATGGTGGTTGGATTTTTCAGTGAGATTAATGGAGGATGTGGGAGAGGTGAGGTCCCAGCGTGTGTGTGATTAATTCCTGAAACTAAAAAAATGTTGCGTTTAGCGTTTGTGTTTTTAAAAAACTGGGGCCCACGCTACTATAAAACGAAGAAATGCTGAGGTGAAATACCCAAAACACGTACCTGTTTTTCCTCAGCGCACCGTTTCAATAATGAGCTGTTCCTCTTCTTTTCATCATTTTTTTTTTTTGGAAGAACATGTTCGTGTTCTTCATGTTCTTCCCAGCAAACCCAGCAAATCAGTGAAACCAAAACCGTTTTGGAAGAACATGAAAAAATCTTAGATTAACCCACAAGTTGAGTACCTTTTAATGCCCAGTACGGTTCACGGTACCAATATGCCATCGACTACCTTAGTCTTTTTCCTAGCCAATTGGGAATGGTGAGGCACAATTGTAGGCCAAGCAAGCATGTTTCTTGCCTTATTTTGATATTGGTATGCCTATGAAATGGAAGGTTTTTGGGTATAAAGGGTGTTATGTGGCAATTGGGTTACTTTGAATGTTCCGGCTGCAAGGGCTACAGGCAATGGCTGAGCGTGTGGGATGGGAATGCTAACAGTGTTGATTTAGTCGGAAAAGGATCTCTTCCCATTGAATAACCCCTAAGACCATCCTCCTATGAACATATAGATATAGCCTCCTTGCTCAAGGTTTTATGAGTTTTATATTAGTTTTGTAAAGAAACATTCTTGGCATAGATTATGCAATTTACACGTTAATGTTAATGCGACTTTATTATCAATTTAGCCGTTTAAAATTTTCCATTATTTGCTGGTGGCTATATGGTTTATTGGTATGATGGTTAAACTGGTCTACGACATCTGACCTACAGTTGTGCTTCATTTGGCCATTAGGAATGTTCCCCTTAGTTTCTTCTAGCATCAAAATAATAATGAGTTGCTTTTCTAGTGCCGCAGGCCATAACTTAGTTTCATCACGACCTTTACCATCTGCCATCTAAGAGGACATACACAGCACTAAATATCACAATTAAAAATTAATTGCAGGGAAGCAAGTATAAGTTTAGACCTTTACCTTAGGTGCAAAAGCAGGAAATGAGTTGGAGGAGGATGATGAATATGTTTGAATGACTGAGGAGGACGAAGTGCCTGCCAGCTCCAGCTCCAGCTATAGCTTCATACGTAATGGCAGCCAGAGGCAGGGTGAAGGCAATTTATAGCATGGGCGAGTAAATATGGTGGTTGGGAGTAGGATTAGGGGCGAGTAAATATGGTGGTTGGATTTTTCAGTGAGATTAATGGAGGATGTGGGAGAGGTGAGGTCCGAGCGTGTGTGTGATTAATTCCTGAAACTAAAGAAACGTTGCGTTTAGCGTTTGTGTTTTAAAAAAACTGGGACCCACGCTACAGTAAAACGAAGAAATGCTGAGGTGAAATACCCAAAACACGTACCTGTTTTTCCTCAGCGCACCGTTTCAATAATGAGCTGTTCCTTTTCTTTTCATCATTTTTTTTTTTGGAAGAACATGTTCGTGTTCTTCATGTTCTTCCCAGCAAACCCAGCAAATCAGTGAAACCAAAACCGTTTTGGAAAAACATTAAAAAATCTTAGATTAAACCACAAGTTGAGTACCTTTTAATGCCCAGTACGGTTCACGGTACCAATATGCCATCGACTACGTTAGTCTTTTTCCTAGCCAATTGGGAAAGGTGAGGCACAATTGTAGGCCAAGCAAGCATATTTCTTGCCTTATTTTGATAATTGTATGCCTATGAAATGGAAGGTTTTTGGGAATAAAGGGTGTTATGTGGCAATTGGGTTACTTTGAATGTTCCGGCTGCAAGGGCTACAGGCAATGGCTGAGCGTGTGGGATGGGAATGCTAACAGTGTTGATTTAGTCAGAAAAGGATCTCTTCCCATTGAAGAACCCCTACGACCATCCTCCAATGAACATATAGATATAGCCTCCTTGCTCAAGGTTTTATGAGTTTTATATTAGTTTTGTAAAGAAACATTCTTGGCATAGATTATACAATTTACACGTTAATGTTAATGCGACTTTATTATCAATTAAGCCGTTTAAAATTTGCCTTTATTTGCTGGTGGCTATATGGTTTATTGGTTTGATGGTTAAACTGGTCTACGACATCTGACCTACAGTTGTGCTTCATTTGGCCATTAGGAATGTTCCCCTTAGTTTCTTCTAGCATCAAAATAATAATGAGTTGCTTTTCTAGTGCCGCAGGCCATAACTTAGTTTCATCACGACCTTTACCATCTGCCATCTAAGAGGACATACACAGCACTGAATATCACAATTAAAAATTAATTGCAGGGAAGCAAGTAATAGTTTAGACCTTTACCTTTAGTGCAAAAGCAGGAAATAAGTTGGAGGAGGATGATGAATATGTTTGAATGACTGAAGAGGACGAAGTGCCTGCCAGCCCCAGCTCCAGCTCCAGCTCTAGCTTCATACGTAATGCCAGCCAGAGGCAGGGTGAAGGCAATTTATAGCATGGGCGAGTAAATATGGTGGTTGGGAGTAGGATTAGGGGCGAGTAAATATGGTGGTTGGATTTTTCTGTGAGATTAATGGAGGATGTGGGAGAGGTGAGGTCCGAGCGTGTGTGTGATTAATTCCTGAAACTAAAGAAACTTTGCGTTTAGCGTTTGTGTTTTAAAAAAACTGGGACCCACGCTACAGTAAAACGAAGAAATGCTGAGGTGAAATACCCAAAACACGTACCTGTTTTTCCTAAGCGCACCGTTTCAATAATGAGCTGTTCCTTTTCTTTTCATCATTTTTTTTTTGGAAGAACATGTTCGTGTTCTTCATGTTCTTCCCAGTAAACCCAGCAAATCAGTGAAACCCAAACCGTTTTGGAAGAACATGAAAAAATCTTAGATTAAACCACAAGTTGAGTACCTTTTAATGCCCAGTACGGTTCACGATACCAATATGCCGTCGACTACCTCAGTCTTTTTCCTAGCCAATTGGGAAAGGTGAGGCACAATTGTAGGCCAAGCAAGCGTTTTTCTTGCCTTATTTTGATATTGGTATGCCTATGAAATGGAAGGTTTTTGGGAATAAAGGGTGTTATGTGGCAATTGGGTTACTTTGAATGTTCCGGCTGCAAGGGCTACAGGCAATGGCTGAGCGTGTGGGATGGGAATGCTAACAGTGTTGATTTAGTCGGAAAAGGATCTCTTCCCATTGAAGAACCCCTAAGACCATCCTCCAATGAACATATAGATATGGCCTCCTTGCTCAAGGTTTTATGAGTTTCATATTAGTTTTGTAAAGAAATATTCTTGGCATAGATTATACAATTTACACGTTAATGTTAATGCGACTTTATTATCAATTAAGTCGTTTAAAATTTTCCTTTATTTGCTGGTGGCTATATGGTTTATTGGTATGGTGGTTAAACTGGTCTACGACATCTGACCCACAGTTGTGCTTCATTTGGCCATTAGGAATGTTCCCCTTAGTTTCTTCTAGCATCAAAATAATAATGAGTTGCATTTCTAGTGCCGCAGGCCATAACTTAGTTTCATCACGACCTTTACCATCTACCATCTAAGAGGACATACACAGCACTAAATATCACAATTAAAAATTAATTGCAGGGAAGCAAGTAACAGTTTAGACCTTTACCTTAGGTGCAAAAGCAGGAAATGAGTTGGAGGAGGATGATGAATATGTTTGAATGACTGAGGAGGACGAAGTGCCTGCCAGCTCCAGCTCCAACTCTAGCTTCATACGTAATGCCAGCCAGAAGCAGGGTGAAGGCAATTTATAGCATGGGCGAGTAAATATGGTGGTTGGGAGTAGGATTAGGGGCGAGTAAATATGGTGGTTGGATTTTTCAGTGAAATTAATGGAGGATGTGGGAGAGGTGAGGTCCGAGCTTGTGTGTGATTAATTCCTGAAACTAAAGAAACGTTGCGTTTAGCGTTTGTGTTTTAAAAAAACTGGGACCCACGCTACAGTAAAACGAAGAAATGCTGAGGTGAAATACCCAAAACACGTACCTGTTTCTCCTCAGCGCACCGTTTCAAAAATGAGCTGTTCCTTTTCTTTTCATCATTTTTTTTTTTGGAAGAACATGTTCGTGTTCTTCATGTTCTTCCCAGCAAACCCAGCAAATCAGTGAAACCAAAACCGTTTTGGAAAAACATGAAAAAATCTTAGATTAAACCACAAGTTGAGTACCTTTTAATGCCTAGTACGGTTCACGGTACCAATATGCCATCGACTACCTTAGTCTTTTTCCTAGCCAATTGGGAAAGGTGAGGCACAATTGTTGGCCAAGCAAGCATGTTTCTTGCCTTATTTTTATATTGGTATGCCTATGAAATGGAAGGTTTTTTGGAATAAAGGGTGTAATGTGGCAATTGGGTTACTTTGAATGTTCTGGCTGCAAGGGCTACAGGCAATGGCTGAGCGTGTGGGATGGGAATGCTAACAGTGTTGATTTAGTCGGAAAAGGATCTCTTCCCATTGAATAACCCCTAAGACCATCCTCCTATGAACATATAGATATAGCCTCCTTGCTCAAGGTTTTATGAGTTTTATATTAGTTTTGTAAAGAAACATTCTTGGCATAGATTATACAATTTACACGTTAATGTTAATGCGACTTTATTATCAATTAAGCCGTTTAAAATTTTCCTTTATTTGCTGGTGGCTATATGGTTTATTGGTATGATGGTTAAACTGGTCTACGACATCTGACCTACAGTTGTGCTTCATTTGGCCATTAGGAATGTTCCCCTTAGTTTCTTCTAGCATCAAAATAATAATGAGTCGCTTTTCTAGTGCCGCAGGCCATAACTTAGTTTCATCACGACCTTTACCATCTGCCATCTAAGAGGACATACACAGCACTAAATATCACAATTAAAAATTAATTGCAGGGAAGCAAGTAACAGTTTAGGCCTTTACCTTAGGTGCAAAAGCAGGAAATGAGTTGGAGGAGGATGATGAATATGTTTGAATGACTGAGGAGGACGAAGTGCCTGCCAGCTCCAGCTCCAGCTCAAGCTTCATACGTAATGCCAGCCAGAGGCAGGGTGAAGGCAATTTATAGCATGGGCGAGTAAATATGGTGGTTGGGAGTAGGATTAGGGGCGAGTAAATATGGTGGTTGGATTTTTCAGTGAGATTAATGGAGGATGTGGGAGAGGTGAGGTCCGAGCTTGTGTGTGATTAATTCCTGAAACTAAAGAAACATTGCGTTTAGCGTTTGTGTTTTAAAAAAACTTGGACCCACGCTACATTAAAACGAAGAAATGCTGAGATGAAATACCCAAAACACGTACCTGTTTTTCCTCAACGCACCGTTTCAATAATGAGCGGTTCCTTTTATTTTCATCATTTTTTTTTTTGGAAGAACATGTTCGTGTTCTTCATGTTCTTCCCAGCAAACCCAGCAAATCAGTGAAACCAAAACCGTTTTGGAAGAACATGAAAAAATCTTAGACTAAACCACAAGTTGAGTACCTTTTAATGCCCAGTACGGTTCACTGTGCCAATATGCCATCGACTACCCTAGTCTTTTTCCTAGCCAATTGGGAAAGGTGAGGCACAATTGTAGGCCAAGCAAGCATGTTTCTTGCCTTATTTTGATATTGGTATGCCTATGAAATGGAAGGTTTTTGGGAATAAAGGGTGTTATGCGGCAATTGGGTTACTTTGAATGTTCCGGTTGGAAGGGCTACATGTAATGGCTGAGCGTGTGAGATGGGAATGCTATCAGTGTTGATTTAGTCGGAAAAGGATCTCTTCCCATTGAAGAATCCCCAAGGCCATCCTCCAATGAACATATAGATATAGCCTCCTTGCTCAAGGTTTTATGAGTTTTATATTAGTTTTGTAAAGAAACATTCTTGGCATAGATTATACAATTTACACGTTAATGTTAATGCGACTTTATTATCAATTAAGCCGTTTAAAATTTTCCTTTATTTGCTGGTGGCTATATGGTTTATTGGTATGATGGTTAAACTGGTCTACGACATCTGGCCAACAGTTGTGCTTTATTTGGCCATTAGGATTGTTCCCCTTAGTTTCTTCTAGCATCAAAATAATAATGAGTTGCTTTTCTAGTGCCGTAGGCCATAACTTAGTATCATCACGACCCTTACCATCTGCCATCTAAGAGGACATACACAGCACTAAATATCACAATTAAAAATTAATTGCAGGGAAGCAAGTAACACTTTAGACCTTTACCTTAGGTGCAAAAGCAGGAAATGAGTTGGAGGATGATGATGAATATGTTTGAATGACTGAGGAGGACGAAGTGCCTGCCAGCCCCAGCTCCAGCTCCAGCTCTAGCTTCATACGTATTGCCAGCCAGAGGCAGGGTGAAGGCAATTTATAGCATGGGCGAGTAAATATGGTGGTTGGGAGTAGGATTAGGGGCGAGTAAATATGGTGGTTGGATTTTTCAGTGAGATTAATGGAGGATGTGGGAGAGGTGAGGTCCGAGCGTGTGTGTGATAAATTCCTGAAACTAAAAAAACGTTGCGTTTAGCGTTTGTGTTTTAAAAAAACTGGGACCCACGCTACAGTAAAACGAAGAAATGCTGAGGTGAAATACCCAAAACACGTACCTGTTTTTCCTCAGTGCACCGTTTCAATAATGAGCTGTTCCTCTTCTTTTCATCATTTTTTTTTTTGGAAGAACATGTTCGTGTTCCTCATGTTCTTCCCAGCAAACCCAGCAAATCAGTGAAACCAAAACCGTTTTGGAAGAACATGAAAAAATCTTAGATTAAACCACAAGTTGAGTACCATTTAATGCCCAGTACGGTCCATGGTACCAATATGCCATCGACTACCTTAGTCTTTTTCCTAGCCAATTGGGAAAGGTGAGGCACAATTGTTGGCCAAGCAAGCATGTTTCTTGCCTTATTTTGATATTGGTATGCCTATGAAATGGAAGGTTTTTGGGAATAAAGGGTGTTATGTGGCAATTGGGTTACTTTGAATGTTCCGGCTGCAAGGGCTACATGCAATGGCTGAGCGTGTGGGATGGGAATGCTAACAGTGTTGATTTAGTCAGAAAAGGATCTCTTCCCATTGAAGAACCCCTAAGACCATCCTCCAATGAACATATAGATATAGCCTCCTTGCTCAAGGTTTTATGAGTTTTATATTAGTTTTGTAAAGAAACATTCTTGGCATAGATTATACAATTTACACGTTAATGTTAATGCGACTTTATTATCAATTAAGCCGTTTAAAATTTTCCTTTATTTGCTGGTGGCTATATGGTTTATTGGTATGATGGTTAAACTGGTCTACGACATCTGGCCAACAGTTGTGCTTCATTTGGCCATTAGGAATGTTCTCCTTAGTTTCTTCTAGCATCAAAATAATAATGAGTTGCTTTTCTAGTGCCGCAGGCCATAACTTAGTATCATCACGACCTTTACCATCTGCCATCTAAGAGGACATACACAGCACTAAATATCGCAATTAAAAATTAATTGCAGGGAAGCAAGTAACAGTTTAGACCTTTACCTTAGGTGCAAAAGCTGGAAATGAGTTGGAGGAGGATGATGAATATGATTGAATGACTGAGGAGGACGAAGTGCCGGCCAGCTCCAGCTTCAGCTCTAGCTTCATACGTAATGCCAGCCAGAGGCAGGGTGAAGGCAATTTATAGCATGGGCGAGTAAATATGGTGGTTGGGAGTAGGATTAGGGGCGAATAAATATGGTGGTTGGATTTTTCAGTGAGATTAATGGAGGATGTGGGAGAGGTGAGGTCCGAGCGTGAGTGTGATTAATTCCTGAAACTAAAGAAACGTTGCATTTAGCGTTTGTGTTTTAAAAAAACTGGGACCCACGCTACAGTAAAACGAAGAAATGCTGAGGTGAAATACCCAAAACACGTACCTGTTTTTCCTCAGCGCACCGTTTCAAAAATGAGCTGTTCCTTTTCTTTTCATCATTTTTTTTTTCGGAAGAACATGTTCGTGTTCTTCATGTTCTTCCCAGCAAACCCAGCAAATCAGTGAAACCAAAACCGTTTTGGAAGAACACGAAAAAATCTTAGATTAAACCACAAGTTGAGTACCTTTTAATGCCCAGTACGGTTCATGGTACCAATACGCCGTCGACTACCTTAGTCTTTTTCCTAGCCAATTCGGAAAGGTGAGGCACAATTGTAGGCCAAGCAAGCATGTTTCTTGCCTTATTTTGATATTGGTATGCCAATGAAATGGAAGGTTTTTGGGAATAAGGGGTGTTATGTGGCAATTGGGTTACTTTGAATGTTCCGGCAGCAAGGGCTACATGCAATGGCTGAGCGTGTGGGATGGGAATGCTAACAGTGTTGATTTAGTCGGAAAAGGATCTCTTCCCACTAAAGAACCCCTAAGACCATCCTCCAATGAACATATAGATATGGCCTCCTTGCTCAAGGTTTTATGAGTTTCATATTAGTTTTGTAAAGAAACATTCTTGGCATAGATTATACAATTTACACGTTAATGTTAATGCGACTTTATTATCAATTAAGCCGTTTAAAATTTTCCTTTATTTGCTGGTAGCTATATGGTGTATTGGTATGATGGTTAAACTGGTCTACGACATCTGGCCAACAGTTGTGCTTCATTTGGCCATTAGCAATGTTCCCCTTAGTTTCTTCTAGCATCAAAATAATAATGAGTTGCTTTTCTAGTACCGCAGGCCATAACTTAGTATCATCACGACCTTTACCATCTGCCATCTAAGAGGACATACACAGCACTAAATATCACAATTAAAAATTAATTGCAGGGAAGCAAGTAACAGTTTAGACCTTTACCTTAGGTGCAAAAGCAGGAAATGAGTTGGAGGAGGATGATGAATATGTTTGAATGACTGAGGAGGACGAAGTGCCTGCCAGCTCCAGCTCCAGCTCTAGCTTCATACGTAATGCCAGCCAGAGGCAGGGTGAAGGCAATTTATAGCATGGGCGAGTAAATATGGTGGTTGGGAGTAGGATTAGGGGCGAGTAAATGTGGTGGTTGGATTTTTCAGTGAGATTAATGGAGGATGTGGGAGAGGTGAGGTCCGAGCTTGTGTGTGATTAATTCCTGAAACTAAAGAAACGTTGCGTTTAGCGTTTGTGTTTTAAAAAAACTGGGACCCACGCTACAGTAAAACGAAGAAATGCTGAGGTGAAATACCCAAAACACGTACCTGTTTTTCCTCAACGCACCGTTTCAATAATGAGCTGTTCCTTTTCTTTTCATCATTTTTTTTTTGGAAGAACATGTTCGTGTTCTTCATGTTCTTCCCAGCAAACCCAGCAAATCAGTGAAACCAAAACCGTTTTGGAAGAACATGAAAAAATCTTAGATTAAACCACAAGTTGAGTACCTTTTAATGCCCAGTACGGTTCATGGTACCAATACGCCATCGACTACCTTAGTCTTTTTCCTAGCCAATTGGGAAAGGTGAGGCACAATTGTAGGCCAAGCAAGCATGTTTCTTGCCTTATTTTGATATTGGTATGCCAATGAAATGGAAGGTTTTTGGGAATAAAGGGTGTTATGTGGCAATTGGGTTACTTTGAATGTTCCGGCCGCAAGGGCTACATGCAGTGGCTGAGCGTCTGGGATGGGAATGCTAACAGTGTTGATTTAGTCGGAAAAGGATCTCTTCCCATTGAAGAACCCCCAAGACCATCCTCCAATGAACATATAGATATGGCCTCCTTGCTCAAGGTTTTATGAGTTTCATATTTGTTTTGTAAAGAAACATTCTTGGCATAGATTATACAATTTACACGTTAATGTTAATGCGACTTTATTATCAATTAAGCCGTTTAAAATTTTCCTTTATTTGCTGGTGGCTATATGGTTTATTGGTATGATGGTTAAACTGGTCTACGACATCTGGCCAACAGTTGTGCTTCATTTGGCCATTAGGAATGTTCCCCTTAGTTTCTTCTAGCATCAAAATAATAATGGGTTGCTTTTCTAGTGCCGCAGGCCATAACTTAGTATCATCACGACCTTTACCATCTGCCATCTAAGAGGACATACACAGCACTAAATATCACAATTAAAAATTAATTGCAGGGAAGCAAGTAACAGTTTAGACCTTTACCTTAGGTGCAAAAGCAGGAAATGAGTTGGAGGAGGATGATGAATATGTTTGAATGACTGGGGAGGACGAAGTGCCTGCCAGCTCCAGCTCCAGCTCTAGCTTCATACGTAATGCCAGCCAGAGGCAGGGTGAAGGCAATTTATAGCATGGGCGAGTAAATATGGTGGTTTGGAGTAGGATTAGGGGCGAGTAAATGTGGTGGTTGGATTTTTCAGTGAGATTAATGGAGGATGTGGGAGAGGTGAGGTCCGAGCTTGTGTGTGATTAATTCCTGAAACTAAAGAAACGTTGCGTTTAGCGTTTGTGTTTTAAAAAAACTGGGACCCACGCTACAGTAAAATGAAGAAATGCTGAGGTGAAATACCCAAAACACGTACCTGTTTTTCCTCAACGCACCGTTTCAATAATGAGCTGTTCCTTTTCTTTTCATCATTTTTTTTTTGGAAGAACATGTTCGTGTTCTTCATGTTCTTCCCAGCAAACCCAGCAAATCAGTGAAACCAAAACCGTTTTGGAAGAACATGAAAAAATCTTAGATTAAACCACAAGTTGAGTACCTTTTAATGCCCAGTACGGTTCATGGTACCAATACGCCATCGACTACCTTAGTCTTTTTCCTAGCTAATTGGGAAAGGTGAGGCACAATTGTAGGCCAAGCAAGCATGTTTCTTGCCTTATTTTGATATTGGTATGCCAATGAAATGGAAGGTTTTTGGGAATAAAGGGTGTTATGTGGCAATTGGGTTACTTTGAATGTTCCGGCCGCAAGGGCTACATGCAGTGGCTGAGCGTCTGGGATGGGAATGCTAACAGTGTTGATTTAGTCGGAAAAGGATCTCTTCCCATTGAAGAACCCCTAAGACCATCCTCCAATGAACATATAGATATGGCCTCCTTGCTCAAGGTTTTATGAGTTTCATATTTGTTTTGTAAAGAAACATTCTTGGCATAGATTATACAATTTACACGTTAATGTTAATGCGACTTTATTATCAATTAAGCCGTTTAAAATTTTCCTTTATTTGCTGGTGGCTATATGGTTTATTGGTATGATGGTTAAACTGGTCTACGACATCTGGCCAACAGTTGTGCTTCATTTGGCCATTAGGAATGTTCCCCTTAGTTTCTTCTAGCATCAAAATAATAATGGGTTGCTTTTCTAGTGCCGCAGGCCATAACTTAGTATCATCACGACCTTTACCATCTGCCATCTAAGAGGACATACACAGCACTAAATATCACAATTAAAAATTAATTGCAGGGAAGCAAGTAACAGTTTAGACCTTTACCTTAGGTGCAAAAGCAGGAAATGAGTTGGAGGAGGATGATGAATATGTTTGAATGACTGAGAAGGACGAAGTGCCTGCCAGCTCTAGCTCCAGCTCTAGCTTCATACGTAATGCCAGCCAGAGGCAGGGTGAAGGCAATTTATAGCATGGGCGAGTAAATATGGTGGTTGGGAGTAGGATTAGGGGCGAGTAAATATGGTGGTTGGATTTTTCAGTGAGATTAATGGAGGATGTGGGAGAGGTGAGGTCCGAGCGTGTGTGTGATTAATTCCTGAAACTAAAGAAACGTTGCGTTTAGCGTTTGTGCTTTAAAAAAACTGGGACCCACGCTACAGTAAAACGAAGAAATGCTGAGATGAAATACCCAAAACACGTACCTGTTTTTCCTCAGCGCACCGTTTCAATATTGAGCTGTTCCTTTTCTTTTCATCTTTTTTTTTTGGAAGAACATGTTCGTGTTCTTCGTGTTCTTCCCAGCAAACCCAGCAAATCAGTGAAACCAAAACCGTTTTGGAAGAACATGAAAAAATCTTAGATTAAACCACAAGTTGAGTACCTTTTAATGCCCAGTACGGTTCACGGTACCAATATGCCATCGACTACCTTAGTCTTTTTCCTAGCCAATTGGGGAAGGTGAGGCACAATTGTAGGCCAAGCAAGCAAGTTTCTTGCCTTATTTTGATATTGGTATGCCTATGAAATGGAAGGTTTTTGGGAATAAAGGGTGTTATGTGGCAATTATGTTACTTTGAATGTTCCGGCTGCAAGGGCTACAGGCAATGGCTGAGCGTGTGGGATGGGAATGCTAACAGTGTTGATTTAGTCAGAAAAGGATCTCTTCCCATTGAAGAACCCCTAAGACCATCCTCCTATGAACATATAGATATAGCCTCCTTGCTCAAGGTTTTATGAGTTTTATATTAGTTTTGTAAAGAAACATTCTTGGCATAGATTATACAATTTACACGTTAATGTTAATGCGACTTTATTATCAATTAAGCCGTTTAAAATTTTCCTTTATTTGCTGGTGGCTATATGGTTTATTGGTATGATGGTTAAACTGGTCTACGACATCTGACCTACAGTTGTGCTTCATTTGGCCATTAGGAATGTTCCCCTTAGTTTCTTCTAGCGTCAAAATAATAATGTGTTGCTTTTCTTGTGCCGCAGGCCATAACTTAGTTTCATTACGACCTTTACCATCTGCCATCTAAGAGGACATACACAGCACTAAATATCACAATTAAAAATTAATTGCAGGGAAGCAAGTAACAGTTTAGACCTTTACCTTAGGTGCAAAAGCAGGAAATGAGTTGGAGGAGGATGGTGAATATGTTTGAATGACTGAGGAGGACGAAATGTCTGCCAGCTCCAGCTCCAGCTATAGCTTCATACGTAATGGCAGCCAGAGGCAGGTGAAGGCAATTTATAGCATGGGCGAGTAAATATGGTGGTTGGGAGTAGGATTAGGGGCGAGTAAATATGGTGGTTGGATTTTTCAGTGAGATTAATGGAGGATGTGGGAGAGGTGAGGTCCGAGCGTGTGTGTGATTAATTCCTGAAACTAAAGAAACGTTGCGTTTAGCGTTTGTGTTTTAAAAAAATTGGGACCCACGCTACAGTAAAACGAAGAAATGCTGAGATGAAATACCCAAAACACGTACCTGTTTTTCCTCAACGCACCGTGTCAATAATGAGCTGTTCCTTTTCTTTTCATCATTTTTTTTTTTTTTGGAAGAACATGTTCGTGTTCTTCATGTTCTTCCCAGCAAACCCAGCAAATCAGTGAAACCAAAACCGTTTTGGAAGAACATGAAAAAATCTTAGATTAAACCACAAGTTGAGTACCTTTTAATGCCCAGTACGGTTTATGGTACCAATACGCCATCTACTACCTTAGTCTTTTTCCTAGCCAATTGGGAAAGGTGAGGCACAATTGTAGGCCAAGCAAGCATGTTTCTTGCCTTATTTTGATATTGGTATGCCAATGAAATGGAAGGTTTTTGGGAATAAAGGGTGTTATGTGGCAATTGGGTTACTTTGAATGTTCCGGCAGCAAGGGCTACATGCAATGGCTGAGCGTGTGGGATGGGAATGCTAACAGTGTTGATTTAGTCGGAAAAGGATCTCTTCCCATTGAAGAACCCCTAAGACCATCCTCCAATGAACATAAAGATATGGCCTCCTTGCTCAAGGTTTTATGAGTTTCATATTAGTTTTGTAAAGAAACATTCTTGGCATAGATTATACAATTTACACGTTAATGTTAATGCGACTTTATTATCAATTAAGCCGTTTAAAATTTTCCTTTATTAGCTGGTGGCTATATAGTTTATTGGTATGATGGTTAAACTGGTCTACGACATCTGACCAACAGTTGTGCTTCATTTGGCCATTAGGAATGTTCCCCTTAGTTTCTTCTAGCATCAAAATAATAATGAGTTGCTTTTCTAGTGCCGTAGGCCATAACTTAGTATCATCACGACCTTTACCATCTGCCATCTAAGAGGACATACACAGCACTAAATATCACAATTAAAAATTAATTGCAGGGAAGCAAGTAACAGTTTAGACCTTTACCTTAGGTGCAAAAGCAGGAAATGAGTTGGAGGAGGATGATGAATATGTTTGAATGACTGAGGAGGACGAAGTGCCTGCCAGCTCCAGCTCCAGCTCCAGCTCTTGCTTCATACGTAATGCCAGCCAGAGGCAGGGTGAAGGCAATTTATAGCATGGGCTAGTAAATATGGTGGTTGGGAGTAGGATTAGGGGCGAGTAAATGTGGTGGTTGGATTTTTCAGTGAGATTAATGGAGGATGTGGGAGAGGTGAGGTCCGAGCTTGTGTGTGATTAATTCCTGAAACTAAAGAAACGTTGCGTTTAGCGTTTGTGTTTTAAAAAAACTTGGACCCACGCTACATTAAAACGAAGAAATGCTGAGATGAAATACCCAAAACACGTACCTGTTTTTCCTCAACGCACCGTTTCAATAATGAGCTGTTCCTTTTATTTTCATCATTTTTTTTTTTGGAAGAACATGTTCGTGTTCTTTATGTTCTTCCCAGAAAACCCAGCAAATCGGTGAAACCAAAACCGTTTTGGAAGAACATGAAAAAATCTTAGACTAAACCACAAGTTGAGTACCTTTTAATGCCCAGTACGGTTCGCGGTGCCAATATGCCATCGACTACCTTAGTCTTTTTCCTAGCCAATTGGGAAAGGTGTGGCACAATTGTAGGCCAAGCAAGCATGTTTCTTGCCTTATTTTGATATTGGTATGCCTATGAAATGGAAGGTTTTTGGGAATAAAGGGTGTGATGTGGCAATTGGGTTACTTTGAATGTTCCGGCTGGAAGGCTACATGCAATGGCTGAGCGTGTGGGATGGGAATGCTATCAGTGTTGATTTAGTCGGAAAAGGATCTCTTCCCATTGAAGAACCCCTAAGACCATCCTCCAATGAACATATAGATATAGCCTCCTTGCTCAAGGTTTTATGAGTTTTATATTAGTTTTGTAAAGAAACATTCTTGGCATAGATTATACAATTTACACGTTAATGTTAATGCGACTTTATTATCAATTAAGCCGTTTAAAATTTTCCTTTATTTGCTGGTGGCTATATGGTTTATTGGTATGATGGTTAAACTGGTCTACGACATCTGGCCAACAGTTGTGCTTCATTTGGCCATTAGGATTGTTCCCCTTAGTTTCTTCTAGCATCAAAATAATAATGAGTTGCTTTTCTAGTGCCGCAGGCCATAACTTAGTATCATCACGACCCTTACCATCTGCCAACTAAGAGGACATACACAGCACTAAATATCACAATTAAAAATTAATTGCAGGGAAGCAAGTAACAGTTTAGACCTTTACCTTAGGTGCAAAAGCAGGAAATGAGTTGGAGGATGATGATGAATATGTTTGAATGACTGAGGAGGACGAAGTGCCTGCCAGCTCCAGCTCCAGCTCCAGCTCTAGCTTCATACGTATTGCCAGCCAGAGGCAGGGTGAAGGCAATTTATAGCATGGGCGAGTAAATATGGTGGTTGGGAGTAGGATTAGGGGCGCGTAAATATGGTGGTTGGATTTTTCAGTGAGATTAATGGAGGATGTGGGAGAGGTGAGGTCCGAGCGTGTGTGTGATTAATTCCTGAAACTAAAGAAACGTTGCGTTTAGCGTTTGTGCCTTAAAAAAACTAGGACCCACGCTACAGTAAAACGAAGAAATGCTGAGATGAAATACCCAAAACACGTACCTGTTTTTCCTCAACGCACCGTTTCAATAATGAGCTGTTCCTTTTCTTTTCATCTTTTTTTTTTGGAAGAACATGTTCGTGTTCTTCATGTTCTTCCCAGCAAACCCAGCAAATCAGTGAAACCAAAACCGTTTTGGAAGAACATGAAAAAATCTTAGATTAAACCACAAGTTGAGTACCTTTTTATGCCCAGTACGGTTCACGGTACCAATATGCCATCGACTACCTTAGTCTTTTTCCTAGCCAATTGGGAAAGGTGAGGCACAATTGTAGGCCAAGCAAGCATGTTTCTTGCCTTATTTTGATATTGGTATGCCTGTGAAATGGAAGGGTTTTGGGAATAAAGGGTGTTATGTGGCAATTGGGTTACTTTGAATGTTCCAGCTGCAAGGGCTACATGCAATGGCATAGCGTGTGGGATGGGAATGCTAACAGTGTTGATTTAGTCGGAAAAGGATCTCTTCCCATTGAAGAACCCCTAAGACCATCCTCCAATGAACATATAGATATAGCCTCCTTGCTCAAGGTTTTATGAGTTTTATATTAGTTTTGTAAAGAAACATTCTTGGCATAGATTATACAATTTACACGTTAATGTTAATGCGACTTTATTATCAATTAAGCCGTTTAAAATTTTCCTTTATTTGCTGGTGGCTATATGGTTTATTGGTATGATGGTTAAACTGGTCTACGACACCTGGCCAACAGTTGTTCTTCATTTGGCCATTAGGAATGTTCCCCTTAGTTTCTTCTAGCATCAAAATAATAATGAGTTGCTTTTCTAGTGCCGCAGGCCATAACTTAGTATCATCACGACCTTTACCATCTGCCATCTAAGAGGACATACACAGCACTAAATATGACAATTAAAAATTAATTGCAGGGAAGCAAGTAACAATTTAGACCTTTACCTTAGGTGCAAAAGCAGGAAATGAGTTGGAGGATGATGATGAATATGTTTGAATGACTGAGGAGGACGAAGAGCCTGCCAGCTCCAGCTCCAGCTCTAGCTTCATACGTAATGCCAGCCAGAGGCAGGGTGAAGGCAATTTATAGCATGGACGAGTAAATATGGTGGTTGGGAGTAGGATTAGGGGCGAGTAAATATGGTGGTTGGATTTTTCAGTGAGATTAATGGAGGATGTGGGAGAGGTGAGGTCCGAGCTTGTGTGTGATTAATTCCTGAAACTAAAGAAACGTTGCGTTTAGCGTTTGTGTTTTAAAAAAATTGGGACCCACGCTACAGTAAAACGAAGAAATGCTGAGATGAAATACCCAAAACACGTACCTGTTTTTCCTCAACGCACCGTTTCAATAATGAGCTGTTCCTTTTCTTTTCATCATTTTTTTTTTTGGAAGAACATGTTCGTGTTCTTCATGTTCTTCCCAACAAACCCAGCAAATCAGTGAAATCAAAACCGTTTTGGAAGAACATGAAAAAATCTTATATTAAACCACAAGTTGAGTACCTTTTAATGCCCAATACGGTTCATGGTACCAATATGCCATCGACTACCTTAGTCTTTTTCCTAGCCAATTGGGAAAGGTGAGGCACAATTGTAGGCCAAGCAAGCATGTTTCTTGCCTTATTTTGATATTGGTATGCCTATGAAATGGAAGGTTTTTGGGAATAAAGGGTGTTATGTGGCAATTGGGTTACTTTGAATGTTCCGGCTGCAAGGGCTACATGCAATGGCTGAGCGTGTGGGATGGGAATGCTAACAGTGTTGATTTAGTCGGAAAAGGATCTCTTCCCATTGAAGAACCCCTAAGACCATCCTCCAATGAACATACAGATATAGCCTCCTCGCTCAAGGTTTTTTGAGTTTTATATTAGTTTTGTAAAGAAACATTCTTGGCATAGATTATACAATTTACACGTTAATGTTAATGCGACTTTATTATCAATGAATGGTGTAAGATACTATCATTATAATACAAAATCTGCAGAAGATGGATATTATTCATTCAATTTTGCATTTTATGATGGAATAAAAATAACCACAATACCTTAATAGCTTGTCTTGACTCGAGTTCTCAGTCTTCCGAGTGTGGCAAGACAGAACAAAATACTACCTGAGAGTGGTCCATTAAAACCATATCATCCCATAGCATTCAACAGGTTCTTTCTAGTGAAGCAGCCATATGAAGAATATCATTCATGTCTTTCTATTTACATTTGATCAGCATCACCAGCTAACATACGAACAGTGGGCTGGTCATGTAGCAATAAGTGTCTCAGGACCGACATGAACAGCTAGCCAATTGTTGCGCTGCCCAAACTTGTACTGGGCTAGACTCATTTTCGATCTCGAAATGGCCCGGGGCTTTCCATGTATGTTGGTCCCTAAGACACTTAACAGACTATCGCGGAGGGAGCCATAATTCCCCAAATGTCCATGCGGCCATTGATTGCTTCGGGTTATGCAAGTTTTGAATCATAATCGTCTATGTTTTGTAAGTTCTTTCCCCCAATGCACAATTCCTAAATAGAGCTGATTCCAGTATGGGGAAACGTGGATTACATTGATAGCAAGCCTATGCTCGATCCATATGAAAGATGAACTTGATGAATGTAAAAATTAATCACATCCTTTTTCACTACTGATGAGATTGTTGTGATTGATGCATAATAACAAAATATGAATGCTGATCCAAGGTGACAGTGATATTGTCCCAATCACAACAAATCCATGTCAGTTATAAAAATTTCTGAAGGGAATTCTTACAGGGGTCTGTTGCCCTGACTAATGATTTCAGTAATTTTTCTCCCACCCAGGCCATCTTGGTGCAGTAAAAATCATTGAAGCAAAGAACTTAGCACCCTTCGGCCTTCACTATCGAGTGCTGCAAGGGATACTAGAAAGTTTATAAAATAAACCTTATCAACTGACATATCACTAATCACAAAAAAGTAATTCAAGCATTCATTTATTGTGTTGTTTAAATGGCACTAATCACATTTTTGCCACATCAACTTGTAATGTTTTTATAGTAAAAATTTGTAGTAGTTTTAGCATTTTTTGCTCCGTTTGTTTCTAAGTAAAATATTTAAAAAAAAAATATTTTCATATTTTACCATATTTGTTTTGTAGGAAAATATTTTCACATAGCTAGTCAAACGAAAATTATCTTTGGTCAAAAAAGCAAAACAAGGAAAAATTTTGGAAAACGTTTTACGCTTGAAAAAAGCGTATAATAGTCTCCCCATCTCTCATTCTCGTTTCTTTTTCTCCCCCAACCCAGCCCACTGCCTCACTCTCTCCCACCAATTCTTCTCTCAACCCAGTTTCTTCTCTCCTCCAACGCAGGCCACTACCTCACCCACAACCCAGTGGCGCCGCCCGCCGATCATCAGTGTTACCAACCTTCTTCCTCTCACAAACCCCTCCTCCCTCTTCTCTCTCGCAAAGTTCATTGGTTTTTTGGTTGCTTCTCTGATCTCATCAGTGGCTACTCCGATCTCGCTGTAGCTGGATTTGCTGAGTAGTTAAATTTTCAGATGAGGTTGTGTTCGTGAGTTTTCTTTTTGGGTTGTTGATCTAGTCTTTGGTTTCTTTTTTCTTTTCTTTTTTTTTTTTTGGCTTTCTGATCTAGTTTTTTGTATTGTTGATGGTTGTTTTTTGGGTAGTTGGTGGCTGCTTCTTGAATCTTTGGTAGTGATTTGGTGGCTGGCGGTGGTTTTGGTGGCGGTTTATTTCTTCCCGATTTAAATTTTTGGTGGTGGCGGTGGTTTGTGTGACTGTGCTTGCATTTGGTGGGTTTTGAGAATTAGAAAAAAGAAATCATTTTACAGTTAGACAAACGTTGAAAATGATTTTCAGAGCATTTCATGTATACAATCAAACACGGTAAAATACAAATATTTTAGTGAAAATATTTAAAACGGAGCGTTCAATTTCTCTTTAGGCAGTAAAGCAACGATGAGAAACTGTCATCATTAAAAAATCAATTAAAAAAAAAACTTCTTAGGTTCCTTCTCTCAATTGGTAAGGCAATGAAGCTAATCTTATCATATGAGAAGTTCAAACATAAAGAAATGCCCATGTTTACGAGCATAATAATAACAGACGCCACTGAACCATTACCAAAAACAAACATAAGAAGCTTTCTTTGCTCAACCAATAACATCAAATTTAAACAAAAATATCATCATTAACTAAACTTTGAAGCTAAAGAATCCAAAACAAAGGAAAACAAAAAGGACCTCAGGAAAACTCCCCAAGGAATGTCTTGCGTACATAATGCTCAAAAGACATTTCACTCATGCTGCTTCTCCTAAATAACTCTCACAAACAGCAAAAATGGACTTAATAGAGGCGTACGGCGCTCCCCATGGTACTCTTCAGATTCAAGCACCTCACCTATTCAAGCACACACCAAACGCACAAAATTGATTACCACTGAACAATGGGAAGATAAACACTAAGAATGTTTTTAATGAACTCACATTTTGCCAATTTTTCTTCAACAATGAAACAAGGAAGTTGACACTCATTTGCACATTCTGGAAGATTTGCTTTTCCTCCATACTGCAATTTCCAACAGCAACCCCCATACAAAGAACCTTCTTGAGTTGAAACTTCACCATTGCTTTTGTTTCATTAACCTTTGACTCCAAGGATTCTTGATGAGTCACCAGTGTTGGAAACTTACCTGCATTCACATCCTCATTGATATAAGAAAGATACAGAATAGTAGCCAACCTATGTACAATGATAATCAAAACAAAAAGTTGGGCACAAAGAAAAGCCTGCTAATCAGTCGAACAAAATTCTGTTAGTATTTTGCATTCCAAATTTTCAGAAGACCAAATTTCTTTATAAAAAAAAAATCAGAAGATCAAGTTATTAACCAGTGCACCAGTAAAGGAAAGGCAGATCTGTGTCAAACTAAGACTTAGGAGCATGTTCAAAAGTTTTCTGGAATAACCACAGAAAAGAGTGTAAATGGTAAGGTTGACAACTAAACAAACAATTTTACAGTCCCTTGCCTTAATGCCTGCGAATAAACAAATCATGTGCCACAATCTGGACAATTAAAATATTTTCAATCACAAACAACTAATTGAAGGACAAAAAAAGCCACCAAGCTTCCTAATTTCCAATTAAAGTTCTATGTATCACCTAGCAACTAGGCACAATGAACTAAGCAACCCACCCACATTTGCAAAACCCATACAGATCACACAGAAGCACCAACAAATGACCTTTTGAGATATAGCAATGTCAAATAAGGACCAACTATTGCAGAGTCAAGACGGCATTGGAAAAACTCAGAACCACAAAAGAGCTTCTTATGCATCACCAAACAGCCCACCCTTATTTACAAAATTCATACAGATCAAACAGAACCAATGAATGACATTTTGAGATATAGCAATGTGAAATAACGACCAACTACTGCAGAGACAAGACCACAATGGAAAACCTCAGAACCACAAAAGAGCTTCTTATACCACAACCACAAAGAGAAGTTCACCCCATTGTTTAACAGCAAAAAGAGAACCAAAAGGCAAAAAACATAAAAACTACTTGCCTGCCTTGTTAAGACCAGGACCCAAAAGACGAGGAATTAGCTTAATCACAGACTCAGATGCTAAAAAGGCATGGTACTTCTTGGCGAGCTTCTTCACCAGTTTCTTGTTCTTGTTGAGCTTCTTCAGCCCTTCCACGTCCATATACTCCAATCCCACCTTCTCTGCCTGTATTTACAATAACAGAAACAACATTTGAACCATTCAGGATTGCGGTACAAGCAACTCCAATGACCATTTCATATATACATCCTAAAATAAATAAATAAATAAATAAATGCACTTAATATTTTTAGGTGCAATGTCATATATACATCCAAAACTAACTTATTCTTAGGTGTTGAACACAAAGCTATCCAATTAATTTCAACCATGTCGGTTATTAGCCAATGTGGCACACCCACTCATATACAACACTGACGGTTTGTTTGGACAGAAGCATTTAAAGCAAAGGATTTGGATTTCAATTTTTAGTTTAAATCTAGGACGCACGGACCCTTCTTTTAGGGTGCCATACCCATGTTGTATCCTTGTCATACCAGCCATTTCGTGTTATAATTTTTCAGAAATTGCTCATGTTGCTGTGTTGTACCTATGCCCGTGTCCGTGCTTCCTAAGTTTAAATAACTCAAATGTTCTGTGATATATCAACAAAAAAAAAAAAAAAAAACCAAAGATTTGATTTTTACTAATATGTGAGTTGAAATAACTATGACAAAGATTCCATTTCAAATCCATTGCATCACAAAATCTCAAAAATTCACATAATAACAAACAATTGTTCTTCAAATCCAAATGCAAACATAAGGAGTTGTAACTAAGTTTGACCCACAATTACAATATATACACAAAAGTAGAAATGAATGGAAATAGGGTTAGAAAAAAAGAGTGGACCTCTTCAACGTGCTGAGCATCACCAAGCATACAAATCTTCATCTTAGGGCGAGGAATGTGAGGGAGCTTGACGGAGCCACTGAAACGCTTGTCTTTCTGAGGGTCGTAGTTCTTCAGCCCGATTTGGAGCTCAATGGTCTCCGTGAAGTTGCGCTTCTTCTCCTTCGCATTGTTCACCACCTGGGAGATCACCTCCCTCAATGTATCGCTCTGGAGCTTACTCATCGCTATACACCTCTTTCAACTGCCTCTGCAAACAAAGATTTTTTTGTTAAAAAATTTTTGGAGATCAAAGATGTTATATAGTGCTTTGCAATGAATGTGAGATTGAGATTGAGATTGAGATTGAGAGAGAGAGTGAGAGAGGGACCTGAAGAGAAGGGTTTTGGGAGGCGGTACAGAGAGCGAGCGATAGTAGAAGAGAGGTATGAATTTGCGCATTTGGATCTTATAAATCAAAACCCTAGCCACGTCCCGAGGGTTCAAGAATACTATATTGTAAATTTGATCCTTTATATTTTGGATTATTTTTATTTTGCCCCCTTATATTTAAAATTTAGATTTTAGTCCACAATAGACTCAATAGCATGTAGTGGTTGGAGCCAAATAATAAGGACAAATATCATTTTTCAAAAAATAAGAAACCAGTATATAACCCTTCTCAAAAAAAAAAAAAAAGCATATAACCCATCGGTGCATATGCAATTATGCACAATACAATTAAAAGTAATTACAATTACACGTATATATTGGTTCAAAACTTCAATTTATATATCGTCTGAGAGTTAGACATTTTTTAAGTCATAGAAATATACATGATTTTTACTCTCTTGTTTTTGTTTTTGTTTTTGTTTTTTTTAATTTATTGGGTTTTTGATGGTTTATTTATATTAAACTTTTCATCTTTTGCATAATATTAACTCATTTAGAACTAAAATTAAAAAAAATTTAAATACAACACATGGCACAAAATTAGACAACAAATTGACAAATTTTTCTCAAATTTAGGAGTTTTAAATTATTAATTTTACATGTTTAACCCTGTTTACACTTCCTAAACTGTTGAATTTGAGGGTACTTTGAGCAAATTTAGCAATTTTAAATTAGTAATTTTACATGTACAACCCTATTAGCACTTAGTATCCAAATTGCTCTTAATCTCTATTTAGTTTTTTTTTTTCTTTTTTTTTCAGAATAAAATATTAGAAACGTGTATTAGAATAAGTGGGTTAATGGGACTGTTCCTATTTTGTAAGCAATATTTTTTCAAATTTACCTAAAATTTAGGATTTTTTAAATTAATAATTTTACATGTCTAGCCCTACTATTTAAACTTTACAAACTAGTAAATCCTCTTAAATAGTAGTATAGATATAATAAGATTAAACCCTTAAGTAAATAAATAAAGTAAAAGAAAAAGAAAAAAAAGGAAACCTACTAACCTTTTCCGTTTTATAAGAATAAACCCTTTAAAAAATATACTAGTCTCGTTACACGCGCGAGACTTTTTTTTTTGTGGTCTTATTTTGTAAAAAAAAAAACTTGTGTTTTTTTTAAAAAAATTTATATATATAATTTTTATTTTGAAAATCTAATTTATAAGTAAATAAATCAATTTGAAAATTAATGAAAGAGTTGTCCTATTTTTTAAGCAATATTTTAGTGGAAGTTAGAGTTGCATTTTTACTAGATTATTTTTTTAATTTTATCTCTACTTAAATATAAAAGTGTAGAGATATTTTTGAACTAAAAAATGAATAATACAAACAGATAATAGTATATATAATAAGACTAAACTCTTAAATAAATAAATAAATAAATAAGAAAAGAAAAAGGGGAAACCGACTGACCTTTTCCATTTACTACTTTACTTGAACCCCAAGCACAATTTCCTATATAAATACGGCCTCTCTCCTTATCTTCACTCACCGACCCAAATAAACTCAATCGCTTCCATTCTATATAACCTAGGGTTTTCACTTCGAAAACCCACAAAGTTTTTACGAGAGAGAGAGTCGAAAAGAGACATATAGAAGAGATGTCGCGCCGTCGTCACAGAGAAGAGTACGAGGAGGAGCAGGAAGAGAGAGCCGAATCGAGCAGGAATCGCCCCAGATCAGTTTTCATAGACGATGTTGCCGAGGAGGATGATGAAGAAGACGACGACGATGAAGATTTTGATGGTGGCAGAGGCAAGAACCAACAGAAGAGGAAGAAGAGCAGCGGCTTACGATTCATAGATGATGAGGCACAGGTCGATACTGATGAGGAAGAAGAAGAAGATGAGGATGGCGAGGATGGCTTCATTGATGGCGGTGCAGATCTTAATGATGATGGCGGCGATGATGATCGTCGTAGAAGAATGTATCGTCGCCCATTACTGCCACGAGAAGATGAAGACCAAGACGAAGATGTTGAAGCTCTTGAAAAGAGAATCCAAGAGAGATATGCTTTGCGCGAAGAGTATGAAGAAGATGAAGAAGGTGAAGTAGAGCATCAATATTATTTGCCTTCTGTTAAAGACCCGAAGCTGTGGATGGTGAAGTGTGCGATTGGCCATGAACAAGAAGTGGTTGTTTGCTTGATGCAAAAGTGTATTGATAAAGGGTCTGAATTGAATATTAGGTCTGCTATTGCTCTTGATCATCTCAAAGGCTATGTCTATGTTGAAGCTGACAAAGAAGCCCATGTTAAGGAGGCTTGCAAAGGTATGCGCAATATATTTGCTTCCCAGAAAGGAATGCCTAAGCTTGTTCCTATCAAAGAGATGACTGATGTTCTTACGGTTGAAAACAAAGCAAAAGCAATGAATCTTTGTTGGGTCAGAATCAAGAATGGGACATATAAAGGAGATCTTGCAAAGGTGGTGAATGTTGATAATGTGAGGCAAAGAGTTACTGTGAAATTGATTCCAAGGATAGACTTGCAGGCTCTTGCTGTTGGAAACAAATCGGGTTCAAAGGGTAGAGGTGTTGTCGTTCCTCCTCCACGTTTTATGAACATTGATGAGGCTAGAGAACTGAATATTACTGTAAAGCGCGGTCGAGATCCAATGACAGGAGATTATTTTGACAAAATTGATGCCATGATGTTTAAAGATGGCTTCTTGTACAAAAAGGTATCGATGAAATCAATCAGCTCTCAAAATATAAAGCCTACTTTGGATGAAGTTGAAAAGTTTGGTGATATAGAAGCCAATTTATCAACTTTATTTGCAAATAGAAAGAAAGGGCATTTTGTGAAGGGTGATGCGGTTATTGTTGTCAAGGGAGATCTCAAGAACTTGAAAGGATGGGTTGAGAAAGTTGAGGAAGATAATGTTCACATCAGACCAGATATGAAGGGCCTTCCCAAAACTATTTCTGTGAATGAAAATGAGCTTTGTAAGTGTTTCGAACCTGGGAATCATGTCAAGGTTGTCTCTGGTACAGTGGAAGGTACAACTGGTATGGTTGTTAAGGTAGAGCAACATGTCCTCGTAATTTTGTCTGATACAAGTAAGGAACACATTCGTGTATTTGCTGATAATGTTGTGGAAAGCTCTGAGGTAATTACTTCTGGTACTCTCACAAGAATTGGGGACTACGAGATTCATGATCTAGTGCTTCTGAATAATAAGAGCTTTGGTGTAATAATTGGTGTAGAAAGTACTGAAGCTTGTCGAGTTCTCATGGGAGTTCCTGACATACATGGTCAGGTTGCTCTTGTGAAATTGAGAGAGATCAAATTCAAGATTGATAAGAAAATCAGTGTGCAAGATCAGAATCAGTATACAGTAGCTACAAAAGATGTTGTGAAGATCGTTTCGGGTCCTTGCAAAGGGAAACAAGGCCCTGTGCAACATATATATGGAGGAGTCTTGTTCATCTATGATCGCCATCACCTTGAGCATGCTGGCTTTATTTGTGCTAAAGCCAATTGTTGTGTTATTGCTGGAGGATCACGTGACAATAGTGCTAGAAATTATGGTGCTCCACCTCGCAGTAATCCTCAATTGTCAAATAGATTTTCTCGAGGGCATGATGATTTGGTTGGTAAAAGAGTGATGATCCGGCAGCCTCTTTACAAAGGCTGCCATGGGATTGTCAAAGAAGTTACGGGCTCATTAGTTCGGGTTGAATTGGAGTCCCAGACTAAAGTTGTCACAGTTGATCGCAAATTTATCTCTGAAAAAAGGAATGTGGTTGATTATAATTCTACCCCATATCGCGGGAGTGAGACTCCAATGCATCCTTCTCGAACTCCTATGAGGGATAATATTCCTGGAACAACACCAATTCATGATGGCATGAGAACACCTATGCGTGATCGAGCATGGAATCCTTATACACCTATGCGTGATCAAGCATGGAATCCTTATACACCGAGTACTCCACAGTATCAACCAGGTAGTACTCCACAGTATCAACCAGGAACTCCTTCACATACATATGATAGTAGCTCTTCTCCTTCTGCCAATGCTCCTAGCCCTTATTTGCCTTCTACTCCAAACTCAGCTTCCTATCTTCCTAGCACTCCTGGAATTGGTGGTCTGGATACAATGTCTCCTGTTATAGGTGGTGACAATGAAGGACCATACTTCATGCCAGACATAGTGGTAAATGTTCGCAGGTTGGGAGAGGAAGAATCTGCTGTTGGAATTGTTCGAGAGGTGCTTATGGATGGGTCTTGTAGGATTGTTCTTGGCGAAAATGGTGAAACCATGACAGCTCTTCCTGATGAAATGGACGTGGTGGCACCAAGGAAAAACGACAAGGTCAAAATTATGGCTGGTGTGCAACGTGGTACCACTGGGAAGTTGATTGGTGTGGATGGCAGTGACGGAATTGTGAAGGAGGATGACTCTGGTGATGTTAAGATTATAGAATTGGTTCTTTTGGCAAAACTAACATAGCCATAATTTAACTTTCGTACACTGTAAGAATTGATTATTAAATTTTTATAAAGGATTTATGTATGATTCAACTTCTAGCTTAAGTTTTTAATTTTGTTCTTTTATTGTATTGAAAGAAGCATTTTAATTTTGTTCTTTTTTATTTGTATTGAAAAAAGTATAAAAAAAAAAAAAAAAAAAAGGTTTAGAAGTGTGTTCAAATTTTTTGTTATGTGAAAAAAAAAATGGTTGATAAATGGTTAATTTGACCCGTAAGTAATTAGGTCAATGTCATAGTAGGTTCCAGTTAGCTCAACAGATAAAATCTTTGATAGTCGAATAAGAGATCTGGGGTTCAATCTCTGCCTATGCCAAAAACCGATTGTTGTCTTGGTCTGATATTAGGAACGGACCCAAGTGGGGGCCAAAAGGGGCCCGAGTTCCCCTGGGTCCAAAAAAAAAAATTTTAGCAGGTTAATTTTCAAAAAAAAAAAAAAAAGACTTGGGCCCCCCCCCCCTTACTTGTATCTTGGGCCCCCATGAAACATTAACCCAGCAAACAGCCCATGTGAATCTAAAAAAAAAAAAAAAAAAGTAAAACCAATAAAATGTAAACCTAGAGGTTCGAACGGAAAAACGAAAGAGAAAAAAAGAAAAGAAAAATTATGAAGGGAGAGTGCGAGACAGAGAAAGTGAAAGGCGAGAGAGACCTAGAGAGTAGAGACTAGTCAAAGACTCGAGATAGAGAGAAATTGAGAGGCGAGAGAGACCCATCTTGTTGCTGCCCACGTCGTGACGCCGCTACCACATGAGACCATCTCATTGCCCACACTGCCACCATGAGACCCATCTCGCAAACGCAGGCCCAAACGGCCACTGGCAACAAGCCACAACGCAGTAAGACCCATTTGCATTTTGCCGCCAATTGCTTGATTTGCCCAGCCCAGCTTCATTGCTCCTTCATTGCTCTAGCCTTCACAGTTCACACTTAAGTATTTAATCTATCTTTCAAAGCCTAATATAGTATTTGTGAATCTCAGAATCTGTGCTTGTGGTGTTAGTGTTTTTAGTTTTTACTGATGAATGATGATGGTGATTGTGGATTGAATATATGAATTTGTGTTTGTGGAGTTTTTTTTTTTTTTTTTTTTGGTTTTTTGGCTTTGAGACTCTGTTTTTGTGAGTTGCGAGTCTTGTCTCTCTGTGATTGTGATTCTCTCTCTTATATTAATATAAAAGATCATAAAAAAGAGAGTAGAGTCTGTAGAAATTAGAACATATATTAGTGTTTGACTGTTTGTTATCTGGTAGTTGGGCAATAAAATTGGGACAAGTGACAGAAATAGGAATAGACTGAACAATGATTCATCTTTCAAGGAATAAAAATGGTAAAGTTAGGAAAAATGTTTGTTGGTAGTGCATAATAAATTCATAGCACCGGTAGTGGGACTGGGTGAGTGACAGAAAAAATAGTAAAAGACAGACAAAAGACAAATCATATAATATACTAAATTGTCACACAAATTCAAGAAGATAACAGTGATTCACTTGTGCCTGTTGTTAACTCATTATACTATTACTAGTAATTTGACCTTAGATAAATTTATAAAATAGCGTTGAGTTCCCTTTTTATAGATAATATATTAAGAAACAATAGTATTTTGTGTCTTTTGTTTTTCTTGGTAGGTGGTTGTATCCTAATATATTATGAAACAATGATTTTTGTGTATTTGTCTTGGTTGATAGTTTGTTAATATTATATAGATGCGTAAGTCCATCCCTGTCTGATAATAAAGAACATCATCAAAAATAGACACCATAAGTTGAAACTCTTTTAAAAAAACTAGATCAATGACATTTAAATAACAACTTGTTTTAGACTAACAAGTTTTTCATCCGAACACAATCAACCCGACCAATTTGTTAGGTTTAACTTTTGGTCATATTGAACATTTCGAAGAGATAATTTGGCTAATTTCTTGTTTTGGGATTTCTTTAGTCACTTTAGAATAATCATATTGATAATTTACTGTAAAATTGTGTATATATAAATAAACCAAACGTCGTTATTTCACATTACTAAACATTCTCCTAGTAATGTGAGTGTTACATTACAATGATCCAAATGCCCCCTAACAACTTTCCCTTCTCTTTAATTGATAATAATAATAATAATAATAATAATAATAATAATAATAACTTGTCCCTCCTTCTATTATGTTTAAATCAAACACCTGATTTTGTCTTCATTTCGCAATCGGTTTCTGTTTTTTTTTTTTTTTTTTTTTTTTTTCTTCTTTTTATTTTATTTTAAATATTTCAAAAAATACAAAACATTCATATAGATATGGGTTCCACAAATTTTCCTTCATTTTATAGTAAAATCAGCATCATTATCATCTCAATCATAAGCAGATCACCTGATAAGAAACTGAGACAGTAAACGGAAAAATACAATGTTCTCATAGAAATCATTGTAGCCATCCAGAATTTATACCAATTCAATACTTCCAAAAAAACCCAAACTATGCTTGGAAAAGATGTCTAATGCACACAAGCATATTACACTTATTGCAAACATGCAAATGCTACCTAAGCACATAAATGCTTCAAATTGCCAAAGGTATGGGACTTGAAAAACGCCAAGTAGAGGTATTTAAAAAATCATTCTTCTGCAGGCCTTTGACCCAAAACTGGAATGTCTTCGTAACGTTTCTGCAGTATAAGAAGAAATTAAATCAAATATGGATGTAAAACTAGTAAATACATTCAACAGCAATTTTGCGTTATAACAGGTTATATTAACCGTCAAGCAGATTTTCTACTAGCACATGCTATTGAATACAAATCAATTGTCAACTGGATATACTTCAAATATATTTCTTTCAGTTTCAAATTTTATCAATTTGGTAAGGTATTCTAATTCCTAGGTACAGCTGGTTAGATTCTCCACTTAAGAGTTGGCCGTGTCAGTTTAAGTGCCTGCTCAAGCTTAATGCATCTGATCTTATTGCTTCACCACATGAAGCCTCCATATTTAAGTTTCAATTATACACTGATGCACATAAATTCAAGCCAATAGATAACTAATAGCAGGCAGCATTAAAATCTTAAGACTAGTGAAGTAAACAGAGCATTATACAATACTATAGCTGAGAAATTATAACTACTGCACACGTGTTTCGGCCTGCACAGTAGTATAGAACTTCAACTTTGCCAACTAGAGGTATATAATACCATACCCAAACATTAATTTGGCAAATGTCAGATGACACCAAAGGTA
Organism: Lithocarpus polystachyus; assembly: GCA_033629205.1. NCBI lineage: Eukaryota > Viridiplantae > Streptophyta > Magnoliopsida > Fagales > Fagaceae > Lithocarpus > Lithocarpus polystachyus. The sequence goes on from CM066168.1 coordinate 46,391,876, forward strand.
TTTAGGAGCTTGAAAAGGCGTTTGGAAGTAGATTATGAGTTTATGACTTGTATTTTATTATGCTTTTGGGAATTAAATAGCTCTAGTCAGACTTCTTATAAATTTTACTTAATTTTAATAGGGGCAATCTTGAAATTTTCTGGTTTATGTGCATCGGTTATACTATGGTCCACTGAGTCTTATTTTTTTTTTTTTTTTTAGTTTAGTTATTTAGTGTGAGCTTCATAGTAGAACCCCTCTTATTAGGGTTTCAAGAAGTCCGTATTTTGGGTAATTACACTTTACCACCATAAACTATATCCCAATTTACACTTTGCAGTTAGCACCCTAAACTTTCAGAATGCACGGTTAGCATCCTAAACTATAATCCGTGGTACACTTTGTAAAAAAAAAACCTGATGTGGCAATAATTTATCGGAGGGTACAAATAGTAGGTTTTACGCCATATCCTACAAACAATCTAATTTGTTCTTGGGTTACTGTTCACATCCCTAGAGCGGCAACTCAATTTCCCCTTTGTTTCATCCTCAAATCCTATTATTCCTTTTTACCATTAAAATTTTATTTCCTTCTATTTTCCAACCCCTTTCCATCAATAAACCCCTAATCTTAGCCATCCCAAATCCAATAAACCCACTGCCAGGTAAATTCCAGCAATCTAAATCTGTCAATTCAACCTTTGTGTTGCTGTCTCACATCATATCTACTTTATCAAATTTACATCTAAGGAAAATTTTATTTCCTTCTTCCAAGCTTACACTGCACACAAGTCTAACAAGTCTAAAACTTAAATCATTCCAATCCATTGCAAGTAGAATAAGGGAAACAAAACAATTTGCAATAACAAGGCCGAAACTGATAGGATTCAAGTGAATCAGAAAGATCAGGCTCAGATCCTGCTATACAGTAATATTCAATAATATGATCTGAACTTGAATTGTACTAAAATTTGAAACCCAATTCAGATTGGCTTGTCAACAAAGATCTAATCATGACCATCCTGATGTACAACCAAGGGCTTGAGTATCCAAACATTTGCAAGAATCCAAACATTTGGAAGAACTCAACCTAATCAAGACATGAAAAACCTCTGGCCATACAGCAAAAATCAATCATATAACGAGACAAAAAACAGAATGTGAGTGAAATCAATGCAATCAATAAATAAAAGGTTTATGATTCTATCTTGTAACATGTTCTGTACCTAACAGAAATTTATACAAACTTGTCAGCAGATGGCATTAGCAATTCTAACTCATTTCAAACACTACAGCTCAACCATAGCAGGTCCAGAAGAAAGAAAAAAAAAAAGCATCATTTCTTAAGCCCCACATATCTTCATATAGCACACAAATAAAATTTTGATATAAAATAGCCATATAATTATAAAAATTTTAATGCAGCGTAAAACTCAACATTGTGTAAAAGCAAGCAAACAAACCATAAATGTAAATTCTATTATGGTAATAGATGCCATACCCCAACATTGTTCATTTCCCAGAGTTTATGAACTCCATAATCCACAGCCTGCACCCAGTTATGAAAATATTAGAAGACTTCTCATATAATTTTTCTTTTAATAACCGACAATACAGAAGCAAATAAAATTTTAGCAATAACATCGAACGGGACACTCTAATTACCCAGTAACCAAAAACTTCAGTATGAGATTCAATGTAATCCAACCCTCTTAAAGCTTCTATTTCAATCCCCACAAATGACAAAAAATGACCTTCATTTCCCAGTCCTCTATTTATTTACTAACAATATGTGCAGCGCAAAAACAGCATTTTTTTATTGGGACAATAATTATCTTATTTGGTATATATCTGATGCATGAGATTCACACACCCATGGGGTTTTGAAGCCATGACCTCACTCTCCGCCTTGCTTTTTACAAGGGGAGAGCTCATTGGCACAAAGTGATACTAAAAATTTTGAATCTGAAACGTACCATAACCTGTCACTACAGCAACCAAAAAATAAATCTCAACTTTACTGTTGGGAAAGAAATTAGTTTTCAAAGGTGATATTCAGTAGTTTCTTTTAGTCCAATCTAATGGGTTTCCAAAAAAGAAAAAAATTACGCAACCATGTTATGAATCTGAACTCAAAGCTAGACCTATCAAAGTCAAAGATATCATTTTCCTAGTCTTTCCAATCAGATTTCTCAGCAGAAAAAAAAAAAATGAAATTGAAATGCGAAAATTGAAAGGCTGACCCTTTCTCCGAAGTAAGCGCCGACGATGACGAAGGTGACGTAGATGGAGTTGCGGCGCATGAGCACCTTGTAAAGCCCTTCGAAGATGCCTCCTCCGGCGGTGCTTCTTCTAGCAGCTGAATCCATGGCGATTTTGGCTTTGCTGGGTCTCTCTTTTGCTCTCGCTTCTGAATCTTTGATCTTGTTCGCTAGGGTTCAGTGAGAGCTCTAGCTCGCTCGGCCTTGATTCGATGAATGAAATGGAGAATTGGGAATTTGGGAGGTTGATTTTGTAATTGTCACAGTCAGCGTTTCTGGTTTGGAGAGAGATGGACCGGTTTATGATGAGAATATTCTTCTGGGCTGGGCTTATTGGGCTTTCTGGTTCTACATATTGGACAATCATTTACTTTTTATCTTGTTGCGGGTGGGTTTTTTCTTTTTCTTTTTCTTTTTTTATGAATAAAGATACATGTTAAGATTGTTCCAGTTAACTCAACTGGTAAAGTTTCTGATGGTTGTATAAAAGATTTGAGGTTCAATCTCTGCCAACACCAAAAATTGATTGGTGTCTTGGTGATAAAGAGCTATCATCAAGAACGGACATCATAAGTAAAAATCGTCTTAATCTCTCTCTCTCTCTCTCTTAAGAAGATAGAAGGGAGGACCCATCCATCCTCATCTCTAGTTTCTACAAGGAAAACCAATGAGGAAGAAAAGAGATGTTAATGTGCTTATCCTATCTATTATTTTGTTTGACAATTTAATAGGAATAAATTAAATAGCAAAAGGAAATCAAATTGAATGAATATTCCCTCTCAAACATCCCTTTTAAAAGTGAAGAGTGTTTATTGATGTGTTCAGTTATTTTATTTTATTTAGGAGGCAAGGGTGATGGTGAGAAAATTTTAACACTACCAACATGGTTGGTTTTCCAAAAAAATGAGGCTCTATTATTGCATAAGGGAAAGCCAAATCACATTAAGGTTGCCTTAACGTCTTGATGACAAATGGTTTAATCAACGAGAGGATGTTGTCATAAGAAAAAGGCAAAAAAGGGGTTGAAAAATGATGGATCGTAGTGGTGACAATTCAAGAAAGGTGAACCAAACTGCTTACCGTTTATTTATGAAGATGCTATTTAAGTAGTTTTAAAATTATTCCTTTATCAAAACAAGTTTTTTTTTAACATTAAAATTTTAATTATTTTTAAATGAAATTATGTCATTTAACACTCATTCCTAAAAAGAAAAATCCTGAATTTGCATCTGAATTTAGACCTATCAGTTTGTGTAATGTGCTGTATAAAATTTTCTCAAAAGTTCTAGCTAATAAACTTAAGAAAATTTTGCCTAATATTATCACTGAGAATCAAAGTGCTTTTACAAAAAGCCGCCTTATTTCTGACAATATTCTAGTAGCTTTTGAGTCTTTACACAGTATGTAGAGACACACAGGGAAGGAAGGTTATATGGCCATTAAGCTAGACATGAGCAAAGCGTATGACAGAGTAGAATGGGCATATTTACAATCAGTCATGGAAAAAATGGGGTTCACAGAACACTGGATCAATCTCATGATATTATGTGTCAAGACGGTGACCTATTCAATATTGGTGAACGGGGAACCCAAGGGCATAATCACACCAACAAGAGGCATCAGACAAAGCGACCCCCTCTCTCCTTTTCTATTCTTACTTTGTACTGAAGGTCTTAATGGGCTTCTCAATAAAGCAGCACACCAAGGACATATAAAGGGTTACTCTCTTTGTAGAAATAGCCCACGTCTAACCCACCTTTTGTTTGTAGATGATAGCTTGTTGTTTTGCAGGGCCACTATTGAGGAGTGCCAACGAGTTTTGGACATTCTGGATGTGTATGGGAAATGCTCAGGTCAACAGATTAACCGTAGCAAGACGACAATTTTCTTCGGTAAATCTACCAAGGATGATTCTAGAAATCAAATTAAGTTGGCATTGGGAGTTCCAGAAATCATTCAGTATGAAAGATACTTGGGATTACCTTCGTTGGTGGTAGAAACAAAAAAGCAAGCTTTAATTATATAAAGGAACGAGTTTGGAAAAAATTACAGGGCTGGAAGGAGAAACTCCTATCACAAGCAGGAAGGGAGATTTTAATTAAAGCAGTTGTTCAGGCTATTCTAACCTACACCATGAGTTGCTTCAAACTACCAATAGGGCTTTGTTCAGAAATTGAGTGCCTAATAAGAAGATTTTGGTGGGGTCAGAAAGGAGAACGGAGAAAAGTTCATTGGGTGAAATATGACACACTTTGTCTTCCAAAAATGGAAGGCGGAATGGGTTTCAAGGACCTAGCCAATTTCAATGATGCTCTCTTGGCTAAACAAGCATGGAGATTACTTCATAATAAGGACTCCCTATTTTACAGAGTTTTTAAAATGAAGTTCTTTCCAAACTGTAATATATGGGAGGCTCAAGACTCTAGCTCTGGTTCACATGCTTGGCATAGCATCTTAAAAGGAAGAGATGTCCTACTAAAGGGAGCCAGATGGAGGGTTAGCTATGGAGAGGCTATTAGTATTTGGAACGACGCATGGCTACCATCACAGGAGCATCCACGGGTTCTTTCAGATATTGTACCAGGCTTTGAAGAGGGTAGAGTTTCTGATCTCATCAATCCAAGTACAAGAACATGGGATGCAAATTTAGTGCACGGATTGCTGTCTCCAGAAGAAGCTGTTTTGGTTCTCAGCATCCCATTGAGTCGTACCCCTGTGGAGGACAAAATCATTTAGCCCTTCACCCCCTCAGGTAACTATACGGTAAATTCGGGTTCAAGTTTCTAGCCAAACTAAATTCAGTGTTTGTTCCTGCAGGTAATTCACAGCAGCAAAATAAGGTTTGGAAGCTGATTTGGGGGCTCAGTGTTCCTAACAAAGTGAGGAATTTCATGTGGCGGGTTTGCAAAGAAGCCATACCAGCCAAGCACAACCTGTTGAAGAGGAAGATTCTAAATGAGGATAGATGTGAACAGTGTGGGGTGGAGTCCGAAACAGTAGCCCATGCACTTTGGGAATGTTCCACGTTGGACGAGATATGGGAAAGTATTCCAGGCTTTGAAGATCGATGTCAACTTGGAGCTTCAAACATTAGGGACCTAATCAACCTGACTCACGAGAGAAAGAAGAACGTGGACCTTATGGCTATGGTAATGTGGACGATCTGGCAGCGGCGCAATCAACTCCGAGTAAGCACAAATGTTTTTCCCAAAACCCAGGTACTTCAACAAGCTTTGCAAGCCCTCACAACTTTCCAACAGAACCAACAGTCACTCATCAATCACACAGCAGTCACGCGACCTCAGCACCATGCTTAGTGGCGTCCTCCTCCAGCAAATTGTATCAAGTTGAATTTTGACGGGGCCGTTTTTACGGATTTGGGCAAGGCTGGTATTGGTGTGGTTGTCCACGACTGTCATGGAAATGCCATAGCTTCACTGTCAGAACAAGCCCCTTTACCATTTTCACCAGTCATTGTGGAAGCCATGGCTGCTGCAAGAGCGATGACCTTTGCACAGGAACTTGGTATTAATGAGTTTATGCTCGAAGGAGATTCAGAAGCAGTAATAAATACTCTCCGAAGCACAGAAGCCTCCCTGACAATTTATGGCCATCTTCTTGAATTTGCTAAATCCACTCTAACTACCAGTAAATGTATTGCATTCATCTATATTCGTAGAATTGGTAATAGAGTAGCCCACAACCTAGCTAAACATGCTAGACATGTTAGAGGTTTGTCGGTGTGGGTGGAGGATATCCCACCACACCTCTATGATGTACTCTTTGCTGATCCCGGCTGATTTCTTAATAAAATAGCAGTCTTCATTCTCAAAAAAAAAAAAAAAAAATTTTATATCCATAATAAGCGTTAGGTGGTCGATTTTGTGTTTGTGCCTACATTTTGAAGATATTATTGATCATCCAACTTATGTCCATCAATTTCTTCTCTTTTTCTTTTGATGGTTGAAGCCGATTTCAAATGGTTTGGTCAATATCAGTCATTGGATAAACACCCCTACTCAAAAGTGGGAGAACCACAAATTTTTTTAATGAAATAAAGGTGAAATACTTCTTTGTTATATAAACTCCTAAACACACTTTAGTTTCCAACCTCAATTTATAATTATAAAAAAAAAATCACCTTATGACCTTATCTGCCACAAGACTTGGGGAGAAAATATGAAAGAAAATGCTAACGGGTTTGGTTCAATTAGTAAGGCTCGAATGCTTCACCCAAAAGACATAGGTTCGAGTCCTACTGCCAGCAATTCTCCTTAGTAGGCAATCTTAAGTCTAATGTAAGTCGTCTTTGAGGCCTGAAGCTTGCCCTAGCCCTGGCCCTAGTATGGAGGAGTCCAAATTTTTTGTCACACTCTTCCTACCCCACTATATACTCCATAAATAAAAACATACCACATGTTCATCTATTTTACTAAATGCTAAATTTATACCTTCTATTATTTCAATTTCCTAAATATGTTATTTTAGGAAATTGAAATAATAGAAGGCATAAGTTTAGCATTTAATAAAATAAATGGACATGTTGCATGTGTTTAATTTGTGGAATATATGGTAGATTAGGAAAAGTGAGATAGAAAATTTGCTCTCCATGGCGAGCAGAATGGTCCTTATTCAAACTTCATCCTCAGCCATTCCTAGCTATGTTATGTGGAGTAATTTTTTACCCAATAAAGTTCTCAAAGGCATAAATAAAGTCAACAGAAACTTTCTTTGGGGGTCCACAGATCATACAAGGAAAATGCATTGGATCAACTGGGATGAAGTGACCAAGCCCAAGGAATCAGGTGGTTTGGGTCTCCAATCTACAAAAGGAAGAAACACGGCACTCCTAGCTAAGCTCAACTGGAAATTCCACACCGAAAAGGAATCACAATGGGCCAAAGTCCTCAGATTCAAGTACTACTCCAACAAGCAAGTTAATTTTAGAAATGAGTCAAAACTTCCAAGTTCTTCTACCTGGAAGGGATTGAAGAAAGGCGAATCCGTCTTCAAAGAAGGGATTAAGTGGGTGCTAGGGCATGAGAGCAATCTTAACTTCTGGTCGGATTGCTGGTTAAATAGTGGTCCCATCAGATCGAGTATTCAAGGCCCTCTTCCTCAAGGTTTAGCCAGCCTTACTTTAATGGACCTATGTGCTCCATATGGATGGAACTGGTCTGCCATAACCTTTGAGTTTCCCCTAGAGATAAAAGCTGACATTCAAGCCGTTCCATTGCCAATAGTTGCTAGGAGCAGTGACAATTTGGCTTGGAAGTTTTATGCAAAGGGAAGTTTTGATATGAACAGTGCTTATCTCTTAGCCATAAATCTGATGGAAGCTGATTCCTTCTTGGGTTCATGGATTCGGAAGCTTCAGACTTTGCCTAGAATCCAAATGTTCATTTAGAGGTGCATGCACAACAACATTGGGGTTAAGGAGTGCTTAGCTAAAAGAGGTATTCCTTTAGACACTTCCTGCCCCTTGTGCCACGATCAAGTTGAGTCTATTTCCCATGCCTTTTGGGACAGTCATTTAGTTAAACCTTTGTGGCATCAGTTGGGCTTTCATAACTCCAACTCCATGTTCTTCTATCAAGACATTAAAACTTGGTTGACTTCTAATGCTAGTTCAAGGCCCACCTTCAATGTCAAAGGAGTTCCCTGGCACTTCCTTTTCCCTTTTGCCATCTGGTTAATATGGAAGCAACGAAACTAGGTTGTCTTCAACAATAAGGGAGTCAATCCAAACCTTGCCAAGGTGATAACTATGCAAGCAATGGAGTATGTGCTCTGTGTTACTCAGCCAAGGTGCAATAACTACATGGCAATCAGACAAGTCAGATGGGAAAAGCGAAGTCTGGGTTAGGTTAAGCTAAATACTGATGGGTCTTCTGATGCTTCTTTAGGTTCTGCTGGAGGAGGAGGTTTGATTAGGGATGATCGGGGCAACTGGGTTATGGGCTTCACTAGAAAAATTGGTAAAGCTAACAGTTTCATAGCTGAAATATGGGCCCTTCGCGATGGTTTACACTTGTGTAACCAGCTAAACTTAAATGCTGTTATGGTTGAGCTTGATGCCAATGCACTAGTTGATGCTCTCAACAACCCTTCATATGCAAACTCTATTATTTCCTCGCTTTTTGACGATTGCAGGCAACTAGCTGCACAGATTCCCCATCTAGTATCAAGCATATCTATCGTGAAGCCAATAGGTGTGCTGATTGCTTAGCTAACTTAGGCAGTTGTCAATCTTTAGATTTCATTTCCTACTCTTGTCCGCATGTGGACTTGATTCCTTTTGTTACGGCTGATTGCAAAGGGATGTACTTTATCAAGCTTTGCCCTAATCTTTTGCTTTCTCGTTAGTTTTCTTACTAATAATTCCAGATTACGCAAAAAAACGAAAAAAAAAAGAAAAGAAAAAGTAAAAAGAAGAAAGGCAAAAAGAAAGCCGCCACCAACTCAATAAAATGAACTCAAACATATATAAACACGAGTAAACCACGCTTCTCCAACCCTAAACTTCCGACGCGTCTCCGCGCGTGCCAAACCCCACCGATCAAATCAACTCGTCCTCGTCCTCGTTCTCACCCCTCAGCACGGCACCGCACACAAACAAAACAAAACAGAGGAAAACAAATTACCGGAAAAAAGTTTTCCCCCAAACCCCCAAATCTCAAAAACTTCTTTTTCACACACACTCTTCACAGACTCATCACTCAACTCCCCATGGAGTTTTACGAAGGAGCTTGCGAGCTGAAACTACTCCAAACTCTCGAAGGCCACACCGACAGAGTATGGAGCCTCGCTTGGAACCCGGCCACCGGCACCGCCGAAACCCCTCTCGTCTTCGCCTCTTGCAGCGGCGACAAAACCGTTCGAATCTGGGAACAAAATCCTTCTCCCTCTTCTTCCTCTTCTTCCCATTCCTCTTGGAACTGCAAGGTTGGTAGTATTTCCTTATCTCCGCAACCAAACACACTCCCACCCACACAAACACTAACTAACTAACTCTTTTTTTTTATCAAACTCGATAATTTAATCAGGCAGTTTTAGAAGACACGCACACGAGAACCGTCCGATCTTGCTCTTGGTCTCCATCAGGAAAATTACTAGCCGTTGCTAGCTTCGATGCCACCACTTCAATTTGGGAAAACGTTGGTGGCGATTTCGAATGTGTTTCTACTTTAGAGGTAATAATAATAATAATAATAATAATAAAAACTTTGTACATTGGTTTTGAAACATCAATTTTTTACTTGAACGTTAAGCTAAAAACATTTGGGGATTTTAGGGTCATGAAAATGAGGTGAAAAGCGTGTCGTGGAACGCGTCAGGGACGCTGCTCGCCACGTGTGGCCGGGATAAGTCGGTTTGGATTTGGGAAGCGCAGGCGGGGAACGAGTTCGAGTGTGTTTCGGTTTTGCAAGGACATTCACAGGATGTTAAGCTGGTTCTATGGCATCCTACATTGGATGTTTTGTTCTCTTGTAGCTATGATAACACTGTTAAGGTAAAATGTTTCTGCTCTTTTGTGTCTGTGAATAGCCTATTTGTGAAGAAAATTCAGTTTTTGATTACATGTTGATTTGATCAATAACTTGTAGGTTTGGGCAGATGATGATGACGATTGGCAGTGTGTTCAGACTTTAGGTGAACCTAACAAGTAATCTACATTGAATCCTTAACATCTTTGTGTAATAGTGTATTTTTGTCTGGGTGCAAATATATATGTAAGAGTGTTAATGATGTTTTATTGATATGTCAGTGGTCATTCTTCGACGGTTTGGGCACTTTCTTTCAACAAAACCGGAGACAAAATGGTCACATGTAGGTAGGTGAAATTATCGAGATGTGTCTTTTTCCTTTTGCTACTCGGTTAATGGCATTGGTGGGAAAATATGTTGTTTAAATTATAGTGGCAAGATGAGTTGAAATGGTTATGCGCTATTTTTGCAGCGATGATCTTACTCTAAAGATATGGGAAATGGACAGCACGAGTATGCAATCTGCTGATGGCTATGCTCCTTGGTGAGGACTGTGCTACCCTTATATGTATTAGCTTTTTTTTTTTTTTTTTTTTTTTTTTTTTGTTGTTGTTGGGGGCGGCAGAATTTGCATTTGGTGTTGCACATTTAGGAACTTCTGCAAGACTTTTTGAGATTTTCTATTAATGGGAGGGTACGGGGTATGTGTGTATGTATTTCCAACAGTTTGTGGAGGACTTCAGCTCCTTCTATTCTTAAATATAAGATATATTTGATGGACTTTCTGTTAGCACCAAGCAATGAAGTAGGGACTAGAGAGCATGTGTAAAACCAATTTTCTCTAGGATTCACTTGTTATATATGAATCTGAATCTCCATCCCTTCCACCTTGTTGCCTTTTGATGCTAATATCATGTCTAGGTGTGATTGGATTTATTTTCTTCTCTCGTCTGTGATAGGAAACCTAGTATTTTGAAGCTAGGTTGTTCTGAACTTCACAGACACACAGATGTGCATGGGTGTGGCATCCCCCCACTCTCCCCTAGGCTGTCCACACACGCACCACTAGGGGGATGAGGCCATGAGGGTGTTCCACGATCATTATTATTATGAAGAAATTTGGTGTTTGCTCAATATAATATATTTCTTACAAGTTTATGCTTTCAAGGGTAAGAAAATCAATGCTTGTAAAGGAAACTAGAAGGATATGGCTTATGCTAGATTTTTCATAATACTCAGTAGTATTAACTATATAATTATTTATGTTCTCTTGTTTACTTCCTCTGTACTTGAGTTGCATCAATTTAGTGCTTTTATAAATAAATACATTATTTGCTTAAAAGAACAAAAAAATCAGTAATTATATACATGGATATTAGTGAGTTATTCAGGATTTCAAAATTTTACTGTGAGGCCTAGAAGGGTTGTTTTCATCTGATAATGTTTGTTTCATTTTTTTCCAAAATTATATACAAAAATAGCATAATCAATATTATCTTGATGCTTTTCCATAGGGACGAGTCATCTAGTGTTGAACAGAAATTATGCAATGTTATAATGCTGTTTTCATAATACCTGCTTCATTAATATCATACATCACAAAGGAATCGAAGTTAATTTATTTAGTGTGTATTATTTGATAAAGCGGTGCTTATTGCCAAGTCTTTTACACTTTTATATCTGACTGCTTATTTCAACACTAACACAAGGTTCCTCCTTTTGGGTTTTCAGGAGACATCTCTGCACTATCACAGGTTATCATGATCGAACAATTTTCTCAGTTCATTGGTCAAGGTAGTGACAGTTGAATTTCACTGATAATTGTTTCACTTATATAAAAAAATGGTAGTGACAGTTGAACTAATTACAAGAAAAAAAATTGTCCCATTTGTGGGTCTATTTACTTCTATTTTTGTAACCTTTGTCAGATTTAAACCCCATCTGCTCACCCTTTTAATGTTAAATTAGCATTACAAACGGCTACACAGAAATCGTAAATAGTAAATTGTCTATATACTCTGCCATGATAGTATGGGTGTGACTGCACATGTTTTCTGCTTACTCAACCCCCACCTCACCCACAAAACACATACACAAACACAAGAAAAGGGGAATAAGGAGAGGCTAAGTAAAGCCTTTGTTTCTACACTTGCGTCATTAAGACATCAAATAGTGTTTATAACATTCCTAAACTCAAATGCTAAACTTGAGGGCTAGTCATATGCATGGTCTGAAAAGCTTGATTTTTGTGCTGAAGGATATTAACTTATCACCATCATCCTATCCACCATCACTATTGTTTGGCCTCTTAGAGTTCAAATAGCTTATAAGAAAGATTAGATATTATATAATACTCAAGTTAACTTTAGCTAACATTCTTTCATATAAAAGAAGGGGGGTGGGGGGGGGGAACTGTTGTATCTACTTAGCCCTCAATTTGGTTTGGTTACATTCATCTTATTCAATCAAAATATGTACAATGCTACGTACATACATAAGTACATATATATGTATGCCCATACATTGTGTGTGTGTGTGTGGAGTGGGGTTTGAGTGAACTTAATACAAGTTGTTCTATCCTACTTGAGGCAGTTGAACTCTTTCCTTTTATTTGTTTATTTTTCAAAAAAAGTTGTCCCACCATGAGTTAATTATATTCTCTTTGTGAATATGACAGTGAGGGTATTATTGCCAGTGGAGCAGCTGATGACGCCATACGGTTTTTTGTGGAGGACAAAGATGGTTTGGTATTCAATAATATCCCTTCACCTTTTTCATTACATGATATTATTTATTGACATTAGTACTGATGATGCCGCATTATCATCATTGTTTCTGAAATGGATATAATTAATGGGCATTGATCTCCACTGTCCTGATACATATTAGCCTCCATGTGTGCTGAGGATTATTATTTCTATATTTTTAGGGGAGAAGATCCTCTAGATTATGTGATCTGAATATTTATTTCCCGCCCCCACTTCATTGGGGGTGTTTGTGCCAATGAGCTCAAGCTCAAATTACATCTCCTTTCCTTGTTAAGAGTAAACTGGAGGGTAGGTCGTGGGTTCAAGATTCATTGGGTTCTTGTGTAACTTACTAATCAATTGTTTGGGATGTTTATGTTAGTATCCCTGCAAACACTATGATTTCTTGGAGGGTCCATGTATAGAACCCCTTGTGGATGTGTCTGAAACATACATATAATGTGTTTTTTAAAAAAAAAAAAAATCAATAATAGAGATTAGTGTGAGTTATTAGAACATGACAAACTGTACTTGCAAGTGATATTCTTATTTAAATTAATTTTCTAGAATGAAATATGTCCTTTGTAGAGATGAGCAACAGGGAACTTTCTTTGTCAATTTATTTTGTTGGAAGTCATGTCAGTTGGAGGAATGAGTTTAAAATTAGTATCTTGATGACAACAATAATGTTTATCCACTTGCACTAACAGCTGTACAGAGGTTCTCTCATAGATCTTTTAAAACGGAAGAGTGAAATTTTGATTGACCTTTTATGAAGTTTTTAAGGGGATTTTTGTACTTGAATTGTTTGACCCCTTGTACACTCCCTGTGTACTAGGGTGTTCCATTTTTTATATCAATAAAGCTTATTACTTATCAACCAAAAAGAGGGGGGGGGGGGGGGGGGGTGTGGGGGATCTTATTCTAAGTCTGAGAAAATCAATTTAGCAGATTGTGTAGTGTAATCTTTAGAAATTCTTCGAAATTCTATATACCTGATTTTTTACTTATGGAGTTTGAAACTACCAATTGAGATTATCAACTCTATTGTTGCTTTATAACAGGTCGATGGACCTTCGTATAAGTTGCTGCTGAAGGAGGAAAAGGCACATGGCATGGATATAAATTCAGTGCAATGGAGCCCTGGGGTAAGATTTCTTACTAGTAAATCTCAAGTGCAACCCTATTCACATGGCCACAAATTCTTCTTGAAATCCCATTCACATAGATACAAAATCTTCTTCCCACATGATGAAATCCAGTGGGTAAATGGGTTATGGGTGCCCAAAATATACTAATAATTTCATTGTTTGTGAACTAAAACGTTTTCTTGATATTTTGATAGATCAGGTAACCACATCTTGCCGTGCTTGAAAGGCATTCTATTCATCTGTTTACCATTTTGGTCTCATTTATCTGTGTTGACATTTTCCTTTATATTAGGAAAAACGACTATTGGCTTCTGCAAGTGATGATGGTGCGGTCAAGATATGGGAACTGGCTTCACTATGTACAGGTCAACATGTCTTGCCAAGCATAAAAATGTTCTATTTGTCAATTTACCATGGACATTTAAAGTCTCATCAATCTGTAATAACATTTTTTTTTGGTCAATCATCAGGAAATGGCTACTAGCTACTGCAAGTGATGATGGTACCATAAAGATATGGAAGCTAGGTTCACGAACGGCTCCAACTCCTAATTATTATTTTTTGATACCAATTATGTCTGAATGAGTGATTGTACAAATTCTACATTAATTGAAGTTTTGTGAAATATCAAGATAGTTTATTTAGCCAAGCCTTTTGGCATTAGCCCCCTCAGTAAAAGGGGAAGCCAGGTTTCAAACTACTGTCATCTGGGTGGGGAGGGAGTTTACCCTATTGGATAAACCAAGGTAATTATGCCTAATACAAGAAAAGGTTAATTTCTCAAGGGAAATGTGGCTGTAATTACTGTCCAGCGGATTTGCTCTGCTCATTTGAACCATAAGTTGTTTATAAGATAATTTTGTCTCTGGCTTTACATTCTCCTCTTTCTCTCAGTGGCTATTAGTTCAAAGCAAGTACTGTGCATGTGGTATTGAGTGCCTATATATGAAATCTGGTTGTACTTAGTGAAAGTCACGCCTTGCTAGTAAATCAGTATGCAAGAAATTGCACTATTACTACTTTGCTAAGTGTGTTATTTGTTGCAACATTTGTTCGGGTGTCGAAGTATGAGCCTTAATAAAATAATCTACATTGCTGAGTGCCTAAGTCAACTACAGAGAGTTGGGCATTAATTTACTGACTAAAATTAGGTTCAGTTAGATACATACCTTAGTGTTCTCTAGCTGATTGTTCTAAATTTCTAATCACTTCTTCAACTCTCACACGTCACAACTACTCTTTAATTATCCTAGACCACACCCCATGCATAGTTTCTGGAGAGGTGCGGAAGAGGGAAATGGAATTTACAGGCTTTTTCGATCAATGACTGGCGACCAGAAAAGGAAACAATAAGATAAGCTACAACTAGAAAAGGGAATAGAAAGATAAGCCTTGAACAGTTTGACTAATTATGATCGATTTGCTAAACATTCAAGATTCAAGATGATTTACTAAAAGAAGGAATGGCGATAGAGAAACGTGTTGCACTCTTCATACTTTTCAAAATCCTCATCCTGAGTTTGAATTTGCAGAATTGAAACTCCTGTAAATCCAATATAAATTTAACCATAATTTTTGGAGATTTTGATTAAAGAAAAACAGTTATAATATTATGGAATTGCATATATAGTAAAGAAAACGTAGATTCTTTTGCTTGATATAAATTTTACAACACAATGATATAACTTTTGGATTTTGCTCAAAGAAAAACACATGATATTCTAGAATTTTATTTCAAATTCACTTATTAATAAAATTTAGACCCCTTCATAAATTTCTTCATAAAAGAAAAAAAAAAAAAAAAAATCTTTCATTTCACACTTGATCTCAAGTCATTTAAACTACAGATTCAAAAAATCCAAATCATTTTTTTTTCAAAACGAATATCAAAAAGCAAAAAAAAAAAAAAAAAAAAAAAAAAAAAAAATCAGAAGTTTCTATTTATTATGGTTTTCCTTTTTTTATTTCCAGTAATTAAAAGTCTTATTTATAGAATCACACCTAGACCTAGAGAACAGGAAGAAGAACAAGGAAAATCACCAATATTTTGCTGCAATCTATGAACCTCAAACTGAAAGCCAGGAAACCATTCACATATGTTTTCTTCAATATAAAAAAAGATTAAGATATGTGCATAACTGTGATTGAAAACAATAATAGAAAAAAAAAAAAAAAAATCTTAAAAAAACAAAAAATTCAACACCTGTTTTCTATTCTTAACCCGCTAGAATATTTTGCTCTCCTTCCCTCATCAGCCAAAGCTGCACGAGCTGACAAGATTCCATTAGGGACTAAAGAAGCATCAAAAGCAGAACAATCTATCCAATCCTTCAAAAGCTCTTCCTGACCCCATATATCTGGAATCCAAACCTGACCAGCCACCTCAACTCTATGCCTCTTCAGCCTCTCACGTGCACTATCTTCTGGCATGGCCATGGCCATAGAGCTCTTCTGTTCTTTGCCAACATCTACTAGACTCGAAGGCAGGCCTTGCAATGCAGTTTCCTTGTTGTCAAAGTGACTGGTTTTTGAAGATGAGCCTTGTGTAACCTTGTTATCATCACCATCATTATCATAGGAAGGGCTTTCTTGTTCAGTTTCTTTGTTATAATAAGGGCGATGGATTTTCTTGGACTCTAGTGGTTGAGAAGGAATATGGCAATGGAATTCTGCTGAATTTTGGTTATCCATTTTGGTGGGGGGGTTTTTTCTCATGCAATGAGAATGGGAAATGGTTCTTCTTCTTCTTCTTTTTCTTCCTCTTCTTGTTGTTGTTGTTCAATTTTGCTTCTTTCTCTATTGCTAACTTTTTGTAGAAAGATTACATGGGGGATTTATGTGTGGGAATGAAGCAAAGAGAATGGGTGGGGAGTTATTTTCCACGTCATTCACAAGTGGTTTCTTTTTGTATGGTAAGTGACAAGTGTACGTGTCTTGTTTGAGAATGGATTCCAATTTGTGTGGTTTGGTTCGGTTCAAATATGAAATATAATGCAAAAAGGAAAAAGGAAAATGAGAGGTTTCATGGAAGTGGGGGTGATTCCTTGGATGGATTTTTGGAGGATTGTGAAGTTGATGTTAATTTTGGGGCGAATTGTCTGATTTTTGGGTTTGAACCAATAGGGTTGCAGGTTTCGATTTGAGGGGGAGATTATTGAAACCAAAAGAAAATAATATGGAATTCTATTTTTATTTAATGAGCTTGAGACTGGATTGGGAGGTCTAACTGTCTAACAGATATTTTAATGTACACCTAACACCAAATATTTTAATGTATACCTAACACACACCTTATATCATTTATTTTAATTTGAGACTCAGAAACTACCACCCTTTATCTTTTGATACTTTCTTTTTTATTTTCTTATTTTCATGTTTGCTCAAAACTTTATTATTATTTGTTCTTTTATTTGGGAGTAAATTTCACTCGTGTAATCTTTTTCTTGTGAAAGAAATATTACATACAACCATTACATAAAATAATAAATTATTCTTTAACCTAGTTCTCTGTCACCTATAAACATGAATACATACGTGCATGATCTATTGCACTCTCAAGTGTGTATATAATGGTTATAGACAAGAATAAAATTCATATTTATTTTCCATAAGTATTGAGGTAATAAGTTATAGTTAATGTATAGTTAAAATGATATGAAAGTGCATGTAAAATTTGTCATTTGTTAATTGTCATCTCAACAAATGAGGAAAAAAAAGTCACAATTTCTTTATGCTTATAAAATTCACTCATTACTCAAGCGTATCTATATCGTGCATGTGATCCCGATGCAAGGACAGCCCTCCTCTTGTCGTACATGGCCATTAGGGGTTGAGATGACAAATAATATAAAAAACAAAACTAAAAAAAGGACAAAAAGCACCATTTATTGGTTGATTAAAAAGAAAAAAAAAAGGCCATACGCAAATAAAATAGAGAGATTCTTGGCCACTAGGGGTTGAGATGACAAATAATAAAAATAATAAAACTAAAAGGACAAAAAGCACCTTTAACTGGTTGATTTAAAAAATAAAAAAGGTTGTGTATTTGTTTGACATGATTAATTTTGTCAACTTATTTTACAATTCAGTTTATTTTTACTGTTATTTAAAGGTTTTACTATACTTTTTATACTATTTATAGATTCTATTGTATTATTTCAACTAATTTTTATCATTATCTTTAATGCTTTTAGTAATAAATTTTTACTTTCAACCTAATAAACGAATCCAAATATAATTAGATTTTAAATAGTGTCATTCCACCCCCAAGTGATACTAATTAAGCGCTGTTTTAAAAAATGAACTGGACAGTGCAACAAAAATTGGGTCCTAAATCGATCAGTTCGATAAAAATCAGAAATCAGACTAAATTTTTATTCTTTAACCATTACAGTTTTAAAAACCATAATACATATAGTTTTTTTTTTTTTTTTTTTTGAGAAACCCATAATACATATAATTAATCTCATAAATATGTAACTGGAAAATACTCCGTTGTCCAAAGTGGACTAAGATAAGGTGCAATTTCTAAGATGAAATTATTGCAGCCGGTGTAATACTTGTGGATAGTGGTGAAAAAAAAAATTAATTTAAAAAATTTTACTCCTTGATTGCTTGATTTTTTTTTTTTATAAATTTTTTAAATTAACTTTATGTTTTTTTTTTTTTAAGAAAAACCTTTTTTTTTTTTAGGTTTTCAGATGGGATGGCTGATCTGAATTGACAGAATTCGTCCAATATGTAAGTATTGCATTTGCACCCAATCTGAATTAGTCCAAGGTAGGTGAAGTTGAGTTCTTAAGACAAGGTGATCCCACTCCAAATGGAAAAGCACGCGGTCCACATGGGCATGTTTTTTTTTTTTTCTCTTTCACGCATGAAACCACGTCGTGTCTCAGTATTACTCAAGACTAGTTATGCTCCGATTTCTTTGTACCTTAAAATCTTTCTGTATTACTAGCCTTATTAGTACCTATTATGGTTACAAAAGACACATCTAGATCCTAGAGGAGTATGGACCTCTTGTAACAATAAACCTTATGCTAGTTCACATTAGACTTGTTGGTAGATTAGATTTTCCCTCAATACCAACACATAATACTATAATACTATAATATTAATATTTAAAAACTAAAGCGTAATATTTGTTGTTTGTATTCAGGAAAAAAAAATATTTGTTGTTTGTTGCTATGTTCCTCCAGAGCCACATCAACATAGTATTTTGATCCAATGATGTATGGTTTAAAGAATTTTTTTCAAAGTAATCATTAAGAAACTTAAATTATACAAAATCTAATAAAAACAAAACTCTATATGTTGGAAAACACACACACACACACACACACACACACACACACACACACACACACACACACACACACGTAAATGCATAAAATTTTACAATTTTATTCTACAAGTTTTTTTATTTTTTTATTTTGCAATCTTTGCATGATGGTCTCATTATCAATACTGTAAGCCTCATCTCTTTTAAAATTTTAGTTCACTAAAAATTTTCTTAGGCTTTTTTTTTTGTAAGGGCTTAATATATTGTTAAGTAGACCAAAATTTAAGGACAAAATTTGGCTACAAACTTAGTTGTAGGCTTGTAGCCTAAGGTTACAACTCTCACTAAACAAATTGATATGACTACATATTTTGAAAATCTAACTATTGAATTACATGTTCTTTATGTTCTTAAAACACATTTCATGTAAATCAAATGTTATTTACTATTCGATCCATAAACTTATTTTTTATGTATACTTTTAGACTACAAAACTTGAAATTTAAACATTTGATTGATGATATAGCTATTGATTTTTGATCTTCTTGAAATTTTGCAATTATGAAAGTGATATAAGAAGAAAATGTAATCCAATGGTGAAGTTGTCAAAATTCACATTCAATAAAAAAAAATATTGAGTTGAGTTATAGCCTTAGTTTATAACTAAATTTGTCTAAAATTTAATTATGTTGGGCCTAAAATAATTTAGGGTGATCACAATTTTTTTAAGGGTAAAAAATTCATAAAAATTTAAAAATTTATATATAATAATTATTTTTTTCCAGGCTAGGGTGGTTCTGTGGCCACCTTGCCTTCAATGTGGAGCTGCCTTTGTTTTGGTCTACTTTGGTCCAATTTGGTCTATGAGTTATAGCCTTAGTTTATAACTAAGTTTGTCCAAAATTTAATTATGTTGGGCCTAAAAAAATTTAGGGTGATCACAATTTTTTTTAAGGGTAAAAAAATCATAAAACTTTTAAAATTTAGAGCAATCTCACATGTGTAGTAGTGGTACACTCATGTCTTGGGCTCAGGCTTATAAGGCATGGGTGGGGCGCTTCTCTACTCGATGTGGGATTGCTCTCAAAGACTTCCCACACTCGTCTGTAGAGGGCAAAGTCATGCGGTGCAATACCCAAAGCGGACAAACTGCTTTGCGGGATACCCCCCCACAAAAAGGCGCTTTTTAGAGCAGTGTCCATCATCAGTATTGTCTGCTTTGAGTTGGGAATGGGCCGTTGAGGCAGATGCCATCTAGACCGCATAGTTTTGTTACCCTTGAAGGGCACGCCTCTATCACTACTACACATATGTAATAGTGGTACACTTATGCCTTGAGCTCATGCTTATAAGGCATAGGTGGGGCGCTTCTTTCTGCGATGTGGGACTGTTTTCAAAAGACTTCCCACACTCGTTACAAAGGATAAAGCCGTGCGAGTCCTCGGACCCAAAGCGGACAAACTGTTTGCGGGCTTAGATCAAAATCCTTCCCCACAATAATAATAATTTTTTTCTAGGCTAAGGTGGTCCTGTGGCCACTGCCTTCAATGTGGAGCCGCCCCTATTTTGGTCCTATTTGGTTCCATTTGATCCATTTCAGTTCATTTTGCTACAATTTGATCCAATTCGGTCTACTTTGCTCTAATTCGGTCCATTCTGTATTTTGGTCCAATTTAGTTTATTTATTTTGGTCCATGTCAATAAGCACCTTTCTGCAATCGAGTACATTTCCAAGGTAACTGCTAACAACAGATTACTGTCAAGGATAACAACATATTCCACCATTTTGCAAAAGTGTCTTGTTCTTGCAGTTCAAATCTTTTCCCTCTAGACCTCCACGCACTATGTATGAGTAGATGCTAATTAAAGATACAAGACCCTTACCCCATGAGATGGCACTTGGATGAGAAGTGTAAAGTTCCCTTTTCCACTCCACTTCTTATCACTTTGGTTTTGTAAGCATTACTTAATTTGGGAATTAAAATATGCACCATTTTGAATTGATCCCTCTACCTTTATAATTATAATCATTAGAGTATCTCCAATAGATTAGCTAAATTTATTTTTTGGAGAACAAACCCCAAAAATTAGCTCCAACAGATTCTCCAAATGCAAAACTTTTCCAAATTTTTTTTGAAGTTGCTACAGTGCTTCTCTAGATATAGAAAATACTGTAGCAACTCCAAATGAATTTTTCTACTTAAAAAAAATCATACAACTCAATAAAAAGCAATTCTTTTTCTCTACTCTCACAACGGCTACAAACATTCACAGTGGCTACAAACACAACAATCCTTTCTCTTAAACATCTCTAAACTCAAGTATAATCAAAATACAAACTCAAAAACACAATCTTAAAATTAATCAAATCATAACAATAAAAGCAAAAAAAAAAAAAAAAAAAGGGAAAAAAAAAAGATAGAGAGCTAGCAACGGTGGAGCAAGCAAGATTTTGCGCTTGCTTGTGTTCTTCGATCAACGATGGAGCAAGCAAGATATCTTTTGCACGTGTGTGGTGGAGAAAAACAAGAGAAAAAAAAAAAGAAAAAAAAAAGAAACATATGGATGAAATTGAAAGGAAAAATAATACTATCTCCGTTCCACTTTTTTTGTCCTGTTTGAAAGTCAAATTTTTTAAGGGAACATCATTTATTATTTTGTCTACCTTTTAAAAATGTATAAGTTTCTAAAACTACCCTTAAAAAAATTTATCAAAAAATTGAATTAATAAATTAATAAGAGTATAATAGGAACATTAGTAAATTAATGACTTTTATTTTTAGAAATAGGACAATATTTTGGGATATCTCAAAATGGAATAGAGGATAAAAAAAGTGGGACAGAGGGAGTATAAAGAATAAGAAATGACATTTAAGAAATGCTACTACAATATTTTCACAATAAATCTTAAGTAACAGATTGTTATTAGTTAATATTGATGAGTAAAAAAATAATTTCAGTGGTGTGTTTAAATTAGAACTAGAAACAACTCTCCACATAAGATTTTGTTGTGATTTTTGTGAAAGTATTTTGAAAAATGTTGTGAATATAACACTTTTTATTGAAAAATATAGTTGTTGGGAATGAACATATAAAGAATAAATGATGATTAAAAAAAGAATAAAGAATAAATGAAGAAATAATATTTAAATGAGATGGAAAAAATGATAGAGAATCTATTTAAAATTGTATTTAAAAAAGTAGGTAGGTAAAAACTAAATGTTACTGTTTACTGTTTAAACAATACAAAAATTTAGATAAGTGTTGGAGATGATTTTGTTATTTTTATTATTATTAACAAAATAAAAATACTTGTAATAAATAGTGAAAAGAGGCCAAAAAGATGCCTGGTCAAAAGACTCAAAACTTGGAGTAAGCAAGTAATTGCTTTAGGGTTTGAGAGAAAGCAAGACAGGCAAATGACGTGAGACTGATTACTATGACTTGAGTTACTTGACTATCTATCTAATAGGCATAAAACAAAAGCTATGAGAATAATTCTGGACAGGATTGTGACTGAGGAATATCTTGCGTATACTATGAGGTGGGGAAGGACTCCTGAAAAGATTGTTGCTGCGAACACGCTGAGAATTACGTTATGACTTTGCTTCAGTTATAGCAATCGTGGAAATGATAAAATATAAATCACAAAGGGCTCCTACTATGAAAATAGCTGAGCACAAAGCCACGCATGAGTAACTTACACTGGCGAATAGTTACAGGGGATTCAATAGGGGCGTCAAGAGTGGCTTCCTTTTATGGCACAACTGGGTGAAAGGACAGAAGCATACTAATGGAAACCATGATTGCTAAGCTAAATTCCTTATTGCCAATAAGGTACGTAGGTCATTACTACATGCTTTATCAAAGATTATCTTACAATCTAGTAACCAATTTCTTGGGTAACTGTTTACTTATTTTCTTGTATATTATTATCACTTCAATCGCCCCAGATAAATTTTATAGCTATAGATGAATTGTAAACCGTTTACCGGGATAAACAACATGCCAGAATTAGAATAGTGCTCTTTCAGGCTTTGGTTGCTCTAACTATGATAAAAAAAGAAAAAGAAAAAAAGCACAGATTTCCAATAAAAAAATACATGCAAACCAAAGAAGTTAATCATGGTGCCTCTTGTTTTACCTTTGCGCTGGAGTTCTGCTCCACATGAAACGCATACTGGAATATCTGTTTTCATGTCATTGATTTTGTAGCATCCTTCATCAGATAATTGCTATTGAATAGTGATAGAAAAGTTTTCTAGGAATATATATGGCTTTGGCTTCACTCACAAAATGAAAAATTAAATATGCAAAATTTAATGTCAAAATCTGATACAGGGTGTTCTATGATTCCCAATAAAACTATAAAACCAAAATCTTTCATTCAACCATTAATACTTCTACATTGATTTATCTCCTTTCAAGCAGGTGCACTCTGTACAAGCCATTTATTAACAGAAAATCTTCAACTTAAGCGTGAAAGAAACTCAACTATTTTTAGCTATTAATCAAACAAGAATATGGTATCCTTTCTTGGAGCAAGAAACCACCAATAAACAAGCACAAAGATTTTCTAGTACCTACTAAGGTGTACTTTGAATCCCTGAGAAGGGATGTGAAAGGGAAGAAGTGTTTTATGGGACTCCTAAACTCTTGGATAGCGTGAACGCCCTTTCTTCTTTAAGAAGTCTGGAATTTCCACTGAACTGCCATCAGTGAAAGCGGGAGGTCGCCGATTAAATCCAAGGCCGACATCTCCTTGTCCGAGCTGACTAGCCTGCCAATTGACACAACAGAGCAGAATTGATAATATGAGAGAGAGAGAGAGAGAGAGAGAGAGAGAGACGGAGAAGCAGTACCTGGAGGGGCCTCCCTTCATTTTCTTCTTGGCGTTTAAATCCAGTAGCAATTAGCGTTATACTGACCTGAATGAAGAATCAAAACATTAAAGTCCATTATGTCGTTCACCAGATACAAAAAAGTTCAGATTCAGGTCACAGGACTATGGCAAGGAAAAGTTTCAAATGGAAAAACTAGCCTATGCAGGACAGGTATAGTCATGACACTCAATTTCTGTGGTAAGTTTTAGCTAACATGCAAAAAACTAGGGTGTAGAAGAAGCCCTCAGCATGCAGCTATGCCACTCACACATTCCCTTACAAGAGAGCAGAAAATTTTCCCTGGCAAACAGAATCGCAAAAAATAGACATAGGAAAAGCATTTGATTTGATTTACAAAATGACATGGCATAGCAATACCACCACATACCAAATTACCTAAACATGATTGTCTTTTTTTCCCCCCTTAAATAACAAAGAAAATTTTGCATGTGATATTAATGGCACATTCAGATGATGGGTGTAGACTGTTGCAGATATGTCTAGACGAATAGAAGTTTACCCTGCTTATGTTAGGACTTAGGATAAGCAATAACTTACTTGACCACTAAGTGATGGATCTATCACTGCTCCAAAAATCAAATTGGCAGTTGGGTCCACAAGGTCATAAATAACCTCTGCTGCAGCATTTACCTGTGACAATACCCACATGAAAATTGAAGAGAAAAAGACAGATTCATCTGTTATAAAGCTTATAGAGGAAATTCAAAATTAATAGGCACATCAAGACAAATCTCAACCAAATAATTCTCTAGAGAAGATCAACACAACTCATACAATTTTAAGGAAAAATAAAAGTGGGTTTAATCTCCTTCAACTATACATGCATTATCTAGTTGGCTCTGAGGCAAGATATGAACAATGAGGTTGCAAGATCTCTCCAACAGATTAAAATTTAAAAAACAATGAAATTTTATTTTAATGGCCCAAGTACTTCACACAACCTTTGCCTAATTTGTAAAGGAATAGAAAGTTTAACAATGGAAAAAGATAAAACACAAGAGCAACGCCACAAATTTCCAACAAATTTAACTCAATGACACTATGAGTATGCAATGTATGCAATTTGATGAGTTTTATATGATAGATCCTTTAAAAAAACTGAAATAAATCAGGACATGGCTGTTAAAATAATAGCTTAAGTTTCACCCGGAAAATAAAAAATAAATTGCTTGAGTAGCATTAGGTGCATTGCACCACTTACAACTATTCCTACCTACACTCCATAAAGAACTTCTTTCTAAGAATTGGTAGCACAGTAAATTTTAGCTAGGTTGCAATATGCTAGATGTTGCTGTTCCCAACATGACATTGACTCTCATGCACATGGGATTACATTCAGAAGATGCCAAAGAAAGTTTGAGGCAAAGAGAAAGACAAGGACACAGGTCAAGTCCTCCTGTAGAGAGAGGTACCTCAAATAAGGTCAAATCACTTCCGCCTGTTATATTCCACACAATTCCAGTAGCCCTCTCTATGCCAATATCTAGTAAAGGTGATTGTATGGCATTTAATGCAGCATCTCTTGCCCTGGTCTTCCCTACACAGAAACAAACACCAAACAAATTTTTTAGTGTTTTACATGTGCACTTGATGAGAGTATTCCAAGAATTCTGGTATACAAAGCTTGATGAATAGGTATCTTCAGGCAATGAACTGTCAATAGCATGACAGGCTAAGCTAAGCATCATGACAAAACCAATATATGACCTGGACTGACCAATCTTTTTTCATCCAGGCCTGCTTAAACATACCAAAATGTAAATGTAGCAACAATTATATCTAGAAACTTTACTTATCAAAAAAAAAAAAAAAACATTTATATCTAGATATTTTACCTTGTGCGTGCATGCGTGTCTGAAGATCAAACTACATCTAGTGCAAAAACTGCTAAACAACCTCGATTCCTTTTCAAGACCTATAATCATTGGGCCTTAATGTACTAGTAGCTATTTTTCCAAACCCACAGTTGGAATGCATATTACCTTTCATACTTGACAACTACATAAGCTGAATTTGATAACTAACTCATCTATGCAGCCCTCCCATTCAAGTTTCGTCCAAATTTTAAGAAGATAAGTGTAGTTATAAATAGAACCACCACTTACAACATGCAACTCACAGTTGGATTGTTTTCTGCATAAGGTCTGGGACACCCGGTTAGAAAGGGTTTAGTTTCTGTATTTTTATTTTCCAACAATTGTTGTAATGAGTCCATCTTCAAAAAGAATCCAAAATAATGCTAGATGAGGGAGGCATCATTCATTTCACTAGTTTCACTTTTCTGGAAATTGGAATGTGCACCGGACACCAGTATTGTGGCCAAAATGACTTAGCTACATGTTTGCATTGATTAAGAGGGGGGGAAAAAAAGACTCTAGGGAACCTAAGCCTCCTTCTAGATTAAGTTCAAATTCCAATAAAATATAACCACATAATGAATTGGACTTACTAATCTTCCAAATTTGAAAACATCAATTGCCCAGAGCATCAACTTGTGTCTTCTAGACTCTACTATTCCAGGATTTTTTTTCCTTTTTAAATTTTATACTTAGGCTTAGGCAAGAATCAAGCCCAAGAAAAGCTCAAATCCATCCTGAACAACAATGTGTATCACATTCCCTTCTTAAAAATAACTACAGTTGGATTAAAAAAAAAATATTGAGAATAGTTTTTGAGATTATTCATATCACTTAAGAGGAATCCATTTTAAAACATAAAAGTTAATAGAAAACACTAAATTGGAGAGTCAAAACAGTAAATCTGGTTCAGGAAAACATTATTTTTAACTAATGATTATAGCCCTTAAAAGAAATCAGAATTCTAAACACTCTTCAAAGAAATAGCTTGAAATTACCAGTTGCAGTTCCTATTCCCATCAATGAAGAACCTGCATTTGCCATTATAGCTCGCACATCAGCAAAATCCACATTTACTAGTCCTGGTATCTGCAATTAAAGTGACTCACCACCAATCAGAGTGCTAATTATAACTCTAAGAAACAGAAAAAGATTTAAAAAGCAAGAGTTATCCCCTCTGTTTACCTAGAAAATTAATGATGTATCAGAGATATCACTTACTAATGCAATACAACAACAATCAAGCCTTAGTCAAAAAATTTTGGGTCGGCTATAGATCCTCCACAGACCAATCAAGGTCAGCCATGTGTATTCTTTTTCACCCCATCTATGTGCACATTTATAGCAGTTTATGCACATGAAGGAGTTTCAATGTCCATAGGTTAAAGGTTCTAAATGTTCATAGCAGTATATCAGTAACATGAAACTGCATCTTGTTATCTAATACAATATGGTGATATACTTTGGTAAAATGCTTTTTGTCTAACAGTAATAGAAATAACCATATTTTGAAGCATAGATGCTATCAGAATTTAATAAGCTTCTATAAAGAATGCTAACATACATTTCTTAGTCTTTCCACCATTCTCTATGATTATGAATAAAATTGTAAGGTATCAGCAAACACTATTGTGGTCTATGGGAAGACAAAGAAAGTTAACAACATATCAAGTATTAGCCTCTTTTGTTCTTTTTTCTTTCATTCCTTTATTTATTTATTTATTTACTATCATAGTTCTTTAACCATCAAATGGAAACAATATGAAGTACATATTTCAGGTTCTTTAGGCATCTCGTACCATAATTATGTCAGAGATACCACGAACACCTTGACGAAGGATGTCATCAGCAAGGTTAAATGCTTCTGTTACTGGGGTAGACTGGGAAACCGCAGTTAATAATTTGTCATTTGGAATGACTATCAGCGTATCAACATTGTCTCTTAAAGCTGCAATTCCTTCCTGGGCTTGAACTGCCCTCCTTCGCCCCTCAAAAGAGAAAGGGGTTGTGACAATACCAACAGTCAATATGCCCATTGACTTTGCAACCCCAGCAATTACAGGAGCTCCACCAGTGCCAGTTCCTCCGCCCATTCCAGCCTGCACATATAGAAGTTTAGAGTCCTAATAAGAGAAAGATAAAAACACTGCTCAAACAGCAGAGAGCTGCTAATATTGTTTTAGGCAAGTAATAGAATGTGAAATTGGTAGGGTATCACTGCCACTTGGCAGGATAAGGGTGTAAAAAAGAAAGAAAGCATTTGACAGAAAAATAAGTCCTTTCACACAGGCATAATGATGCTCATTGTTGATGAGAAGATAGAGCCACTCTATCTAATATCATTCTGGGCACGCCCTCAAGATGACCCAATCACGGTGTGTCAAGAATACTATCTCCCACACCCCCCCCCCCCCCCTCCCCTTCACCCATTGTATACAAGTTTGCCGCTCATTTGTGATGTTATTCTAAAGATTGTTATAAAAGGAAGTATTTGAAACAAGCATACAATAATAAAAATACATGATGGTCTTATAGTCAGAAAACATCAACAACAATGAAACAATGTAGAACAGTTTCTCTGGAAAGTCACAATGGCTGAAGAGAAGTTGAACCTACCGTAACAAAGACCATATCTGCTCCATAAAGTGCCTCTTCAATTGATTCTTTGCTTTCTTTCGCAGCATTCATGCCAATCTCTGGGTTCCCACCAGCACCAAGACCCCTCGTAAGCTCTTGACCTATTTGCAGACGGTTCTCAGGAAATACAGGAGACATCCGCATGGCTTGAATATCTGTGTTGACAATCCAGAATTCCACACCTTTCATCGCACTCTCTATCATGCGGTTGACTGCATTCGATCCACCACCTCCTATTCCAATAACTTTGATCTTAGCATCATTGTAATTATTTGGACTAGACGTATCTCCTAAACTCTCTGTGACATTTCCACCTGAAGCATCCTTTCTTGGGTTATTCACAGTATTGTTCCCATCCCCTCTAAGCATCGAGACTTCAGGGTGTAGATGCAGAAAAGGATCTTTGTTATGATATGGACTAACACTCTGAGAGCTGGCAGAACACTTAAACTGAGGAAAGGATGACTTTTGGCGAGCACCCAAAACCCCATTCTTCTCCTCAGACATTGTCACACAACAACCTCTCCCAAAGTGATTCTCAATTGACACTCTCCCTCCAAGCACAGTTAATACCCCCATTGGGTTTCGAGTACTAGGAGGCATCAAACTCGTCGGCATACAAGTCGCCATCTTGTAATCACAATACTCAAATCTCACAAATATAAAAAAGCTAATTTATATCAACAAATCTTGGACCTCCAAATATCCTAAAGTTCAAATTTCACAAAAAATCTTTCTTCCAAGACCTGTTAAACAAAAACCCAGATGATCAAAACAGTACCTAGCAATAATTTGAACACCACATTATAGAAAATACAGTCTATATCTGTTTGTGAGTGGCCCAACAAGAGTTCAACTTACAACTTCAACAACAAAAATCTCAAAAATCATATGATATATTGCAAACTAGTCACAAAAACACAAGACCCAGAAAATGCTAATGTGTTTATTGTTCACCAAAACAAAACCGCTAGAGACAGTACAGCATAGCATCAAGGTGTTCCACACAAAATAATGAAAATACTATTGGCCAACACAGCAACAATTACCAAATTGTGTCTGAGCATAAGGTCAAAAGCAAAGAGAGAAGCAAATATGCTAAAATGACACACCACTAGACAAAAAAATTAAGAGAGAGAGAGAGAGAATGGCACCTGGGTTGTGAAGGAAGAGACCTGAGAAAGCCGAGGAGTACTAAGATATAGAAAGAGCGAATCTGCTGGAAGCATTTGGGTGCTGAGTCGAAGGCGGTCGAATTGGGTTTAGCTGTTTTGGCCTTGCATTAATAGTTACTACTATTCTCTCCTTCTGTTCTCTCACTCTCTCTCTACCTGGGTTTTGTTGATAATATAAAGTGTAAAAAATCTTGTTGGAAGGGGGCAAAGTTCCAAACTAGCAATTAGCCTTTTGTTTTTAGGTTATTTTAGGAACACCCCAAAAAAATATATACTCCCTAAAACTTAGGTAAATTTAAGGCCAAAATGCAAATTGAAATTTGTACTGTCAATTTTATATTATTGACTTCTAAGATTTATGAATTACCTAAATAGACCCCTATCTTAATTTTTGTTAATTATAATTGACTGAAAATGATCATGTGGTGTGCGACTGACTGTACAATAAAAAATCATTTTTGAAATAGTAAGTGCACATTACATTATCATTTTTCATGAATTACAAATAACAAAAATAGAAATGGAGTTAAACCAAAAAAAAAAAAAAAAAAAAAAAAAATAGAAATGGAGGACTCAACTTGTACAATTCCTAAACTTCAGAGGTAATAATACAAAATTGATATCATAAAGACCAATTTGTAATTGACCCAAATTCCAAGGGGTCTTTTTGCATTTGCTCTAAATTTAATAAAAAAAAAAAAAAAAAGCTGATGTAGTGCACTTTTAACAACGAATGTATATTCACAAAATACACACTCAACTAATCCAATACCAATTTGAAGCATTATAGCGCCCAAGGAAGTGTACGCATTTACCCACCAACCTAACAAAAACCAACACAACCTAATCCAACCTGATACCTTGGGTTGGTTTTTTATGGATTGGGTTGTGGTAGTGTCGCCAAGCCTACACAGTGTTACCAAGTTGACTTTAATATCATTTGTAATGACCTAAGAGAAAACGATAGTCATATCTACACTAAACCCCAAAAAGATTAGTGTAGTAACAATTGATGAGTTAGGAGACACCCATACAACACACACTTAGCTAATTCATTAGAAGCATCATAGCACCTAAGGAAGTGTACCAATGCATTTTGAATGTTCAATTAGTGTAAAAAACACCTTAAACGTTTAGACCCCCAAATTATAAATTACCAATTTAAGCTTAATATCAAATAATGTATGTGCGGAAAATGAACATAAGCTTATAATAGAATTGATAGATAATTTAAACCAAATATAATCACATCCACAGCAGAAATTAAATGGCAAAGATTAAGAGAAGAGAGATGCAAACACAAGGACAACACAACGATGTGTTATCGAAGAGGAAACCGAAGCCCTCGGCGTAAACCTCTTCAAAGCCCTCTAAGCGGTCAATAATCCACTAAAGAATGAAGTTGGGATGCATGAACAGCAGAAGACCCTCCAAGCCTAATCTACCCAGTATACCTA
This sequence comes from Lithocarpus polystachyus, assembly GCA_033629205.1. Lineage (NCBI taxonomy): Eukaryota > Viridiplantae > Streptophyta > Magnoliopsida > Fagales > Fagaceae > Lithocarpus > Lithocarpus polystachyus. Next base: position 46,422,813 of record CM066168.1, read on the forward strand.
AGCCCTCCAAGCTTCTTGCTCCAATGAAGTTACACCGAACCTTTGTCTTCTTCCGCTTACCGGATTCCGCTATAGCCCATAGCATCAACCAATATCAATTGGTCCCTTCCTAATTGCTTCCCAAGCACCAAATAGCCTTCTCATATATATGGGTAAGGTGAGAAAATGATTTGGGTAATGTACCTCTCAAGGATCTAACAATGGAGATGGTGAGAGTAGAGGAATTTGAAGAGTTACTATGTAAAGATTGTGGATGAGTTAATCTTGTTTTTCTTTAGGGTTTCTCTCTCAAAATTCTCTCTCGAAGCTCTGTACATTTTGTGGGTATAAGGTGTATTTATACTAGAATGAGAATGAAATGCGAAGAGTTAGTTTTTCTAAAACAGAGCTGGCTAGCGACTTGGCCTCGCGACTTGACTGAGTCGCGAGTTCAAGCCACGAGCTAACTGAATGGCAGGCTGGATTTTTGTCCTGTAGTACTACAGTTGGCATGACGGTTCAGCTTCTCTGTACGCTTTACTCGTGTGCATCTTCTGACGGCTTGCCAGTCACGAGTCACCTGCGAGATCCAGTCGCGAGTCCCTGCTTCATTGCATAGTCTTGAGCATTTATTCACACTTTCTCACACACTACCTTTATATGATTCCCACCTAAATACAGAGTTTTTAAGTGTTGAATTACAAGCAAATTGGAACGGAATAAAGCCAACAAACTGGTTGATAAATTTCAACCTTGCACAAACCTAACAAAAACCAACAATACTTAATCCAACCCAACACCTTGGGTTGGTGTTTTGTGGACTGGGTTGGGTTGAAATTTTATTTTGTGCCTTGAGTCAGGTTAGGTTTGGGTTGATAGTTTTTTCCAACTCATTTTACAAAATATATAAGTTTATTTTATTATTCTTCACTGGTGTGTAACCCGTGCATATGCACGAGTACAATTAAAAACAATCACAATTATATAGTTTAAATTATAAATTTTTTTTAGAAGATGCTCAAATTATATATGGTATTAGCTTACACATTTTTTAAACCATACATTTTTAAAATATGTAATGATTTCTCATTTTATATATATTAGCTTGTAATTCCATGCATATGCATGGATTGGATACACTTAAAGATATACAATAAGATGCATAATATAATTTTTATATATATAATTTAAATACTATTGATAGTCATTTTTATATTTTGTTAACTCTTTAAAAAATTTTGTAAAGATATTATTAGGTATAAAATGTAAATTACCTTTTTTTTTAAATTATTGTGAAACACTTTTTTTTTTATGATTCATTGATTCTAGACTCTTTGGTTTTTATACTTAATAACTCACTTGGATGAATATTTATGATGTAGTCACACATTTAATTATAAAATTAAGAAATAAAACTTTTTAAGCATAAATAATTTAAATAATTTAGGACACATGACGCAAAATTGGAACTCTAATTTGAAATTGTAATTTGAGTGTATCTTCGCTTCACCTATTTTATATATATATATATATATATATGATTTAGAATTTAATTAGATTTAGACTCTTTGGTTTTTGTATTCAATAATTCACTTGCCTTAAAAATTAAAAAATTAGATGAACATGTGGTACGCAAAATTGGACTCCAATTGAGAATCTAACTATACCCAATAATTGGACTCTTTGATTTTTGCACCTAATAATTCAATTGGCACAAAAATTAAAAATTAGATAGGACACGTAGTGCAAATTGAAAACTCAATTGAAATCTAATTGGACTTTCTCTGAGCTTTGACTTTTAATATATATATATATATATATTTTTTTTTTTTAATTTTTTTAATATGATTTATTTTGAGAATTAATTTTAATCCAACCCATCACAAGGGTAGAAATTGACCTAGTATTAAATCCATGGGTTATGCTTCCATGTTTCAGCCCAATTTTTTTGTGAGGCATGAATCATGTACTTTTAGATAAGTTAAGCAAACATAAACTAGGATCTTTCGATTTTCTATGTTAAGAAATTAGAGGTAGATAATTGGCCGTATCCCTCACCCCCTCATTGGCTGGGTTGACTTGAGAGTTGGTAAACATTTGCTTATATATATGCAACTTACATGATCAGTGGTCGGTGGAAGCATTTGTCCTCTGCAATTTTCATTTATGCCTGCATTGATTGACCTTGTGCTGTTCTGGAACTGGAATTACCCTTCTAATTCTTCCAGTTTTTCATTTATTGTTTTGGTCTGGCTATAGGGTACTAATGTTGATCAAAATGGAATCGAATACTAAAAAGGAAAGCAAATAGGAGGAAAATATGCCTCCAAATTCCTTGTAATTTCCAGGGAAGGTGAATTCTCTACTTTGAGAGGAACTAAATTGTTACAAAACTATTATATGATCATTTATGACAAGATAGTAAATGTTACTTCCATTGCCATTACTATAAGCTTGGCTTTTTCATTATTTTCTGTCTTCATTACCCTATACCAAGAAGCTATTTTGTAAGGGACACTTTCCAGAACCGCCATCAATTGCCAGGGCACCACCACTAACCATGGAACCATGCCATGAACCCCTCATGCAAGTCCAAGAGGTCCAAGATTGACGCTAGGATCACCATCCTCTGCATCTCTTCAAGATGACATTGACTGATACAGTGATACCTGAATTGAGGGGACAGTTTGTATGAAATAAACGAATATGTAGTCATGCTTTCAGTTATTTTGTGACAAAGGGATTGATTCAAGCATTTCTTTTTACCTAAACTTGAGCTTACTAAAACTAAAAGTGACCTATGCTGAGTGTATTTGCAATGCAACATGTAGTGACGGAGTCAGGAATTTATTTTTAGTGGACCATACATAAAATTAGACAACCATTTTTTTTTTTTTTGTTTGTTTGTGTGTTTATGATATCTAGAATAGTAATGTATAATAGAATCTAATAATCAATATACATTTCAAGAATGTGTCAATAGTCCTAAACTTACCTATGAACCTAGATTTATCAGAATAAATTATCACCCATTAAATAAAATGACTGAGATTTAAAAAAAATACAAATAATTTAAAGATTGCTAAATAAAAGACAAACAATCATTAAAATTTAGACCCATAAAAAAAATCTAATAAACAACAACTAAATACATGTTAATATGTTATATTATTTTATCAATAAATTAAATGTTATATAGTAGTATATTTTAATCAAGTACATTTATAATGCCATATGATATATATATGTGTGTGTGTGTATAATATTGATTATTGTAATAACAAATAACATATTATAAGGAAAATTAAAAGAAAACAAAAGAAAAGAAAAGAAAAGTGCATTACGTAATTGGGAAAGTGGGTAATAGAGTGGGTCAGGGGCACAACCACATAGGGCCTACACGGAAGCTTGGGGAACCTTGTCTGTCTTGTCTAGTCGTGGCTCCGCTACTAGCAACATGATTGGTAAACGCTAGTCATCCAATTCCTGGACCATGAATAACAATGTAGTTGTGGGTGAGGTCATGGATTTTGAATCCATGGTGTTCAGTTCTTCTACCAAAAATGAAAAATCTTGAAAAATGATTACTAAGGCCTCCTCAAGCCTATCAGTCAAGAAAACAACCAAAATGATGCTACCTCTCTTGGGTCAACATAAGAAATAATTGAGTTTTCTAGTTGCGCCTCTTTAGTTGTAGGTCCACGCATTGGAAAATAACTGATGAAGCATTGAAGCCAATAATTCCTAGTATCAAGAAGACAGCGTAGAATAGGCAAGCATTTTAGCACAGAAACTCTAGCAGGCTCAGAGAAATTCTGGCTTTTGCTCTAGCATAGAAATAGAGGCCATATGCAAACATGAAAATGGCAGTTGATCCCCCACGAAACACAGATCTGCATTGTAGATAGACTCAGATAGATCAATAGATTGATAGATATTGGATGAAAAGAGATTAGTATATTGCTTCATGGAAATAAAAGAAAAAAAAAGTACCCTTAAAATTAGGTAGAATCCATCATGATGGTTGTTCCTATAATTGGTCAAGGTGTAGAGAATCAGTAATTATAGATGCACAACAAATTTTACAATTTTTTTTTTTCGCAGCTGCTAGGTGGTAGGTTGTGAGTATATATTAAAAGTGATGTCAGTGGTGGTCTTCAAGTAAAAGTGATGTTGCACTAATCATAATCTAAAATCTTAAGTATGAAAAAAGTTGGAAATTTATGTGTTTGTTACATTGTTATAAGAGAATTACCTCCACCACCATTGGTGATCTTGCTTGGATAGCTGATAGTATGTACAAACCATTCCCACCGACACAGTTACTATGATGACTATAATAAAAGCTGTAAACATGGTACTAAATGCACCACAAACTTTCAATTTGTACAAGCTTGCATAGATATCATCCATCATGAGGCAGATCATGCAGAAAGGTAGAAGGCCCCCCCCCAAAAGCTGTCACCACCCCAAATTAGGGCTCTTATAGAGGCAGGTATCCATATGATTTTTAAAATATATTTGAGTGTATCATATTCTGGTGGAAGTGACAACGACGGAAGTGACAACCCTGTTGTTATCGCCTTGAATATAATTATGGTAAGACCTGTTATGAACACTGGACCTAAGTATAGGGCTCCAATTTGGAAAACACATTCTTTCTGCAAGAAAAAAATGAAAAATCATTGGTCACATAATTAAAAACCTGAAATGTAAAGAGTTATAATACAAAAAATACTGAGGTACTGAACAAGTTAATTAGTACCATTACTCGTCCATGTGGTGTGAAACCAGAGTGGAATGAAGCAGCCTTATACCCAGAAACCAATGATGTGAGAACATAACTCATGATGAACCACACAAGCAAGCTCTCATGATCGCAGGGATATAGGTGACCCGTATATGTCAAGATGAAGAGGATGCAAATTCTGCAAATGGCATTCTTAAGTGAACTATGTTTATGATAATATGACATTTTAAAATTAGTGCCTACGAAAATTGAAAGTATATATGAAAATGAAATGTGCAGTTTAGGATGAAAGAAACCATTGGATGTTAGGCTTGTTAGCATGCCTTTTTTTTTCCTAGAGTGAAATTTTTTAGTCATAAGTTAATCATGTTGTTTTGTACTCGTCAGTTAACCATGTTGTTAAATTACTGATTCTTTCTAAAGCTTAAGCTATCAAAAATTGGTGAATTTAATCATTTAACTAAAACATGTTATGCTAAAATTTTGGTAGACTTAGAAAAAGACAATTGTTTGTGTCAGATATGTTCTAGTACATACATTCATCTTTGTATCCAAAAAATGAATTCAAAATTTACAAGCATACGGCAGATATGGCTTACATAATGAACTGCTGAGTTCCAACACCCAGAATGGCCCCAAGTAGGGACGAGTACTGAGGACATCTGCATGCATCACCATGACTAACCCCTGTGGCTTCTCCAAAAGAAATCCTGCAGTAGAAGTTGATTTAATCATCATTAGCTGAATACAATGGCCTGCTTGAATGGAACTATACAACATATATAAGGAATGGAGGGATGGGAGTGACACCGAGTAAAATACTTTCTAAGGTATGTGTATATATGCCACAATCGCAGCACAAAGCAACCCAAGCCAGATGCAAAGGACGAAAGCTGTAGTAGCATAAGGCACATGATCATCTCCTCCAACGTGCTTCGACAAGTCACTTACCTCGTCTTGATTCTCTTGCTCGGATTCAAAATCTTCCCAGAATACAGAATACGTGAAGTTGACTACTTCGATTTCAGCGTCCTTAGATATTTCCCCAGAAAAATCGTAGTGACCCGTAACATATATAGCTTTCACTTTGTTTCCTAAGCAAAGGATATGAAAATCCAGGTGATTGATAAGATAAAGTCCAACTTGGTACTGAACTCTAGATCCGAAGCATTAACTCCAACTTGTTCTTTTGTTGTGATTATTTTCTCAAGAAACCAAACTGTTTCTTCAACAAAATCAAAATATTGATTACCATGGATCTCCTTGATAAGGACAAGTTTTGTTGGCGAAGAGAGGAATGTAATCGCCTTCCTTGTACTCATCATCATCATCATCGCGATCTTCCTCCCTTAAAGGCGCATTTCTTTGAGTCCAAATAATTGCGAATGCCACAGATGACAGAGCAACCAGTACCAGAACCAAGTAACATGTATTTAATATTCTACGAGCCATGGATTCTGTGTGATTGTGAGAGAGAGAGATTTTGAAGAGCTTGAATATTTAGGAGGGAAAAGCTGTTAGAATTGGTTGCTTATATATATATATATATATATATATATATATGTTTATACTGTTGTTTTAGCGGGATAGTTGTTGTAGTTGTACTTTTTTTTTTTTTTTTGAATCTAAGCTGTTGATCTTTCAGAAGGAGTTAATCAGAAATTTGGACGGTGAATGATGGACTTGGATAATGTTGGACTGGCGGGTGGTTAGTTATTTTTCATAACGGAATTAGTCAGGGGCAGTGAATAGTGATGGAGTCACAACTTGGTGAAATAAGTATCTCACGGTACTCCTCCAAACTTCGAGTAGTGAGGAGCAATGACTTATTATATGGCGAAATAACCCTTAGAGCATCTGTAGCAGATGTTGCAAAACAAATGCCATTTTACAACATCAAAAACTTACTTTATTATTTTATAACATCATTTTACAACATCTCATTTATCAGATGTTTTATCATCCAATTCTATACATTAAAATAATATTTCCTACCCATTAAAATAATATATTATCTCTCCTTGTTTTATCAACAACGGCAACATTCACCCAACCAACTGAACCGGCCATCAACCCCATAGCCCACCACCACCCAGATCAACTAAACCCACCAACCACCACAATCAACCCACAACCACCACAGTTACCAAATCAGATAAACCTAAATTGCAGCAAAAAAAAAAAAAAAAAAAACCCACAACCAGAGAGGCAGAGTGAAAGGCAGACAGAGAGGAGAAGGAAGAGGGGGAGAACGACGGCGGCCTCGATCTGGATGGCGAGACAGCGACAAGCGAGATCATCGGCGGCCTCAATCTCGCCTCGCTCTGGACGGCGAGACAGCGACAGGCGAGCTTGAAGGCGGCCTCGATCTCGCCTCGATCTGGACGACGAGACAGCGGCAGGCGAGATCGACGGCGGCCTTGATCTGACGGCGAGACAACGGCGGCGTTGATCTGGACGGCGAGACAACGGGGCCTTGATCTAGACGGCGAGACAACGACGGCGTTGATCTGGACGGCGAGACAACGACGCCTTGATCTTGACGGCGAGAAAAAATATATGATTCAGGAATGGACAGAGCAAGAGGGAAGAGGGAAGAGGGAAGAAGAATGAGTATGGGAGAGTGGAGACGGAGGCGCGGGTGAGTCTGAGGCTGAGAAGAAGAATAGGAAACAGATATTTTAATTGGATGTGAGAGAAAGTTAAATAAAATAATAATATATCATTTGCAATGGCTGGCCGTATCGTGCCAAAAATATAAAGACACTGTAGCATGTTGTAAACTTTTAGCACATTTAGCACATCTGATAAATGATATTTTTTGGTGTTTGATGTTGCAAATGTGCCAAATATTTAGCATTTGGCACATTTGCAACGTCTGCTACGAATGCTCTTAAGGGCAACAATTCAACATGATTGGTAAACGCCAATCCCCTAGGCACATGAATAACAACGCAGCTGTCCTATAAAAATAATTATTAAAAAAAAAAAAAAACAATGCAATTGTGGCCCTGTGGGTGCAGTGTTTCACTAGTGTTGGGGTAGGCCTAACTTATACAAATACATTGTCTTTATTTTAAAATGAGATAGAAATCTTACCTTAACATGATCTAAGAGTATATATGTGTGAAATTCTCTCCTAAAGACTTGGACTCCGACCATTTTCTCCCTTTACCTCATAAGAACTTGTACTTATGGAGTACCTATCATATTAAGGGTGTGCGATAATCACTGTATCTTTGTTATACAATAGGAATGTTAATTTCATATAACACAATTGTTTTGCACTTAACAATATGGGTGCCCAGGGGTGGAGCTGAGGGGCCATGGCCCCCCCTAGCTTTTCAAAACTCCATCTAATAGTGCTACAAAAACTAAAGATTATCATGAATTACCTGTAAATACTAAATACACTTCTTGGCCCCCCTGATCTAATAACTCTTCTCTTTAAATTCATTTGGGCCTCCAGAGTCCAGCCTCCTCTAACATTAGAACTAGTTTTTTAAAATATGATACAGATAACTCAAGAAATAGCCCATTTATTGCTGATAACCCCTCCAAATAGAGATAAACAACTTTAACAAATCCCATCTCAGCAACATTATCAACTTAAAAAAAAAAAATCCTTTGTAAATAAGGACTCCTATAAAAGAAAAAAAAAAAAAAACTTTAATATCTACGGACCACGGTCTACTGAAAAACCAAAATCTGATTAGAAAAAAATAAATCTCTTGCGCTTTACCAAAATCTGATTAGAAAAAAATAAATCTCTTGCGCTTCTAGCTTCCACTAGACGACTGGTGCTGGCTACTCCCTCTACATTAGTCATCTCTCTCTCTCTGTTTTATGTTTGAGTTTAACATGTTCGTCTGAACTGCATAAAACACTAAAACAGGACAGGTTTAAGCACAAAATTAGTGTTTTCTAGCTTGCATTTGCTAATATTTTGACTTCTGAGTATTCTATTGTTTACAGCTTGCATTGCTAATATTATATCATATTATTTTGTTTCTAGTTTTGATTAAATATTGCTATCTGTTTTGTAGACTAAAGTCGTGTATATGTTTTGTAATTGGGTATGTGTTTTTTTTGTTTTTAGAGCTTGCACTTTCGTTTTATTTTGAATCTTTATCACAAGGGTTTTATTTTATAATATGTATTGTTTATTTGATATTTATATATGATAATAAGGGTTTTAGTAATTATATTAAGTTATTGTTAAATATAATTTTTTTGTTAATAGATGTGGAAGAAGTAAGGTTTGAACTACAGTAAGTTTGAAACTTAAGATTATATTTTAGCTTGAGGCTTGCCCACCTGACAATAATTCCTAGCTCCGCCATTAGGGGTGCCCTTTTTGCCATGTAAGCTACATTATTATTATTATTATTTTTTCACTTAGAGCAAATGATATTTTTGATCATTAAAATTTATCTAATTTTTATTTTTTACAAGTAATATCTAAAAGCTTAAATATAATATTTATTGTTGCTAGTATTTCATTTCATTCGGTCCATCATACATATTCCTTGGAAAGAATTTTACAGATTATGGATAAGTCCAATGGAGTTCATTATAGAATCATAAACCCTTGCCCAAGTTAAAATGACTTCCCATTCCCCTAAATCCATTTTTCCTAAATGGGTAAGAGCATTAGCATAAGATGTTCTAAAAAAATTCTATTTTCACACATCAAGAAGCTATTTTATTTATTTTAAGACGTTACTTTACAATACATCCTACATCACATCTTTTATTTTATCACATCACCTTTTTTTTTTTTTTTTTGACAAATCACATCACCCATTAAAATAACTTAAAACATTCCTACATTTTATTATAAAAAACAAAAAACAAAAAAACATCACCCCTCTCACAGGTAGCAGTGTCCCACCCTCCCACTGTTGAACCTTTCCATTGGAACCCACCCATCGCCTAACCCACCAATCCGAACCCACCGCACTACCGAACCCACCCATCAACACAAAGTAAAAAAATAAAAAACCACCGCAAGAGAGAGATTTGGACGATGTGGCTTGAGAGAGTAAGAGTGAGGCTGAGATAGAGAGAGGAGAGAGATAGGCGGAGAGAGATAGATACATGCGGGGAGAGAGAAATAGAATAAAAAATTAATTGGTAAATTTCACTAATTACCCCTGAGGTTTGGACAAATACCAAAGAGGTCCAGAAGATTACAAAACTGACCATTTCAGTCCTTTAAGTCCAAACGTACTCTAACACCGTTAACCTCAGTCCTCTCATCCCTTTCTCTTTGCTCTCTCTTCTTCATGCCAGAAACTCTCTCTCTGTGTCAAGCTCAAGCTAGCCATAAGGTTTCAAACTCAACAAATGACCAATAAGACAATTAAACACAAATCAACCCAAACAAGCAACCATCCAACATCAAACCTTAAACATACCCAGATCAAAAACATTTCAAAACAAAAACCAAGACCTATATCAAAACCAAACCCAAACAAACCCTTTAATTAACAATTTTTTTAAAAAACCCATACCCATCACGGCGAGCTCTTCCAGATTGGGATCTTGCAACCGCTAGCCACCACTCATCATGACCCACAACAAAACCCACGAACTCACTCATCGCGACCCACGAACCCACAAACCTCCAATGCTAACCTATACCAAAACCCATGAACCACTGCTAAGCCATAGCACGACGTTGCCGCTCAAAGACCACCGGAACCAACACCGATCCACATCGAAACCCACCAACACCGATCACACCGAAATTCACCAAAATTGCTTACCCACACCATCGCACCATTGCAAAGACCATGATAGAGAGAAGAAAGGAATGTGAGAGTCAAAGAGAGGTTTGAGAGTGGAAAGGATGAGGGAGTCTAAGAGAGTGACGAGAAGAAAAGGTTTGAAGAAAGAGTTTGAAGAAAGGAGGCCCGTGTGAGGGTGTGTATCAAATGCCAAATTGGCACTCTTTCATAGTGCCTTTAACCCATTTTTTACCAAAGTGCAAATAATGCGCTGAGCCCCAGTCCTCCACACTTTTATTTTGTGACACAGTCCCAGTACTTTCAATTTGAAGGGTTTTTGTCAGGAAGGCTCCTTTGATGGTTGTTCATTATTAAATCTCAAACCAGCCCAATTTATTATGCCTACAATAAATTTTGGACTATATATTGACAGGGGCCGCGCGAACGCAGGCCCCCGCTGCAACAAATTATGACGTAGGTTCCATCACTTGGACAGACCTTAAGCGAGCACCCCTCCCTAGTGCAATGGAAGTCACAAGCTTAGGCCATGGGCCTTCTTGATCACCCATTGACCCCGTCCAGGTAAGTAATTATGAATGGCCAGCTTGCTCTTTAATTATACACCCACACGGTAGCCTCTCCACTTATTTCTATTCCATGTGGGATAAGACCGCATTAGGTCGAAGCACAGAAGCACCCTAGACCTCGTGTATTTTGGTCACTAGGTTGTATAATTTAATCCTCTCCTCCTAGTAGATTTATACAAGCATCCCGGTGCTGGGGTTTAAGTTAAAAGAATTACATGTGATGTGACAGATTTAGAATGAAAGCACAGAACAGATGCGAGTAGAATTGTTATTCCTATGCCGAGTGTGTTTGCAGTGCAACATGATTGGTAAACGCCAGCCATCCAATTCCTGGACCATGAATAACAATGTAGTTGTGGGTGAGGTCATGGATTTTGAATCCATGGTGTTCTGTTCTACTACTAAAAAATGAAAAATCTTGAAAAAAAACGATCACTAAGGTGGTAAGGCCTCCTCTTGTCACTCAGGAAAATAACAAAAACAATGTGCTTTCTCTCTTTGGGTCAGCATTAGAAAGAATTGAGTTTTCTAGGCACGCCTCTTCAGGTCTAGGACCACTTGACGGAACATAATTGATGAAGCATTGTAGCCAATGGTTCCAAGTATCAAGAAGACAGCGTAGAATATGCAAGCATTGTAGCCCAGGAACTCTAGCAGGTTCATTGAAATTCTGGCACTTGCTCTAGCATAGAAATAGAGACCATACGTAAACATGAAAATGGCAAGTGATCCCCCACGAAGCACAGATCTGCATTGTAGATAGAAAGATTAATAGATAGATATTGGATGAGGAGACATTAGTATATCGCTTCATGGAAATAAAAGATTTGATTTTTCATCAAATTAGAATCAAAAGCTTGAAAAGCATGATTTGAGCTTAAAACTGAATGAATTTAAACACGATTTGAGCTTCAAACTGTACTTTCAAATGTTTCAACCTTTCTTCTCAAAGATTTTAAATATGGTTTGAGCTAAAAACTGTACTTTAATCATGATCTGGTTTTGAAAGACAATGTTTCTTCTACATAAATTTAAACATGATTTGAGCTTAAAACTCTACTTTCAGATGTTGCAATGAGGAGCCAACTTGTAGATAGGGTTCTTTATTATAGTCAATAAGAAATACTCTTAAAAGTGTAAAATTTGTACTCATCACTTAGTTCACTACTATGCAAACATATGCAACATAAGATTTGAATGGCTTACAAATTTGCATCAGTATGCTAAAGTAACAACTGATGGAAGTCATTTTTTGTATGACACCCATCAGAGGATGAAAATGTAGATGAGCATTTGGTAAGTTTTGGTATTTTTCCAAATAGAGTTTTAATCCCCTAGCATCAAGGTATATGTTAAGAGAATCAATAAGTATGTACAAAAAATTTCACAATTGTTTTTCACAACTGATTAGTGGTGGGTTGTAATTAGTGTATAATAAAAGTGATGTCAATGGTGTCCCATGTGAAAGTGATGTTGCACTAATCACAATCTTACGTTTCAAATTTGAAATTTTATTAAATTTATTGTGTTTGTAACAAAGTTGTAAGAGAATTACCTCCACCACCATTGGTGATCTTTCTTGTACAGCTGATAGCGGGTACATCCCATTCCCATTAACACAGTCACTATGATGACAATAATGAAGGCCGTCAACATAGTACCAAATGCACCACAAACTTTCAAATTGTACAAGCTTGCGTAAATATCATCCATCATGTAGAAGATGCATATGAAAGGCAGAAAGCCCCCAAAGAACATTTGAGCAGGTGTCTTCATGTACCAAGCTTGGTTAGGAATCTCACTTTGAAAGCGTATGGTGGAACATGTTATTCTAAATTCTTGTGGGGAAGAGTGCCCAGACATGCCACCCCAAGTTAGGAATCTGACAGTGACTAACAAACTGAGAAAACATATGGCTGGAGTATAAATTTCTAGTAAAAGTGACACCCCTGTTGTGATCGCCTTTAATGTAATTATGGCAAGACATGTTAAGAACACTGGACCAGAGTACAGGGCCCCAGTTTGGTAAATACATTCTCTCTGCAAGAAAAATCATTGGCCACATAATTTAAACTGACAGAATATAGATTACTGAAAATAATTAGATACTATATACATTAATTATAATTATTACCAGTCCAAGTGGTGTGAAGCTAGAGTGGAATGAAGCAGCCTTGTATCCAGAAAACCATGATGTGAGACCATAACTCATGATGAGCCAAAAAAACAGTCTCTTATGATTGCAGGGATATAGGTGACCTGTATATGCCAAGACGAAGAGGACGCAAATCCTGCAAATGGAATTCTTAAGTGAACTATATTTATGATAATATAACCTTTTAAAATTAATGCTTATGAAAATTTAAGAAAATTGAAATTGTTATGAGATTAAATTATTAATAGTATGGATTCCGGGGAAAAAAAAGTTATTAAAAGTATATATGAAACTCTAGGGGCACTAATAAGCGATTATAAGCATCCTGCATTGCAGTCTTTTAAAATCTCAATGTTAGGCTTGTGAGCAGGTTATTTAATTGTGTCTATAGAAATTCTCGAAGTCTATATACTGAGTGAGGGAGCCAACTGCTAGCATATATTTGAACCAATCAAAGGGTGGAGCAGATTTACCCATATGCATTGCATTCATATAGCTATTACGCAAAGACTACTACCAGCATCTTTCCGAATAAAATCAGACCCAAAAACCCAAAATAGCCATAGTCTCTCAACAAAAGAATGAATTACACCAAAAAAAACCCAAAATAGCTATAGAGTCTCAACAAAAGAATGGATTACACCAAAAAAAAAAATCCAAAATAGCCACTAGAATTCAGAATTGGGAGAGGGGGGGGGGGGGGGGGTGGAAGGGTAATGAATTGAAATAACAAGCATATGGCAGATATGGCTTACATAATAAACAGTTGAGTTCCAACACCCAGAATGGCCCCAAGTAGGGACGAGTACCGAGGACATCTGCACGCATTACTATGAACATGGCGTGGACGAATAACCCCTGTAGCTTCTACCAATACATGTCCAAAAACAAAAGAAATCCTGCAGTAGAAGTTGATTTATAATCATCATTAGCTGAATACATGTCATTGCAAAGTCCTGCTTGGAAGTAGGAACTATACAACATGAAGAATGTAGAGATGGGAGTGATACCGATCGAAGTACTCTCTAAGATATGGCACAATCTTTATATAAAGCAACAGAAGCCAGCAGTAAATGGCAATAGCAGTAGCAAAAGGGCTAGGATTAGCTCCTCCAACTTGCTCCAAAAAGAGGATGGCCCGGCCCCGATTAGTTATCTTGAATAGTTCTTTCAAATAGTCTCTGACCCTGCTCGGATTCTCTCGCTTGGATTCATATTCTTCCCAGAAGACAGAATAAGTGAAATTGACTTTGATTTCAGTGTCCTCAGTTATATCCACAGCAGATTCATAGTCACCCAGAACATCTATTTCTTTCACTTTGTTTCCTTCGTACTGAGGATAAAAGTGCAGGTGATTGATAAGAAAATACCTACGCCCGTTATCACCGTTTTTCGGGTACAACGACTGTGAGCTGTCTCCTCCAACGTACTCTGACAAGTGAATGTTATCATAGTACATAAAGTACACTGTGTTGTTTGCAATGGCATCCCTAAATTTCGCTACTTCTTCTCTGGTCAGATTCTTCTCACAAAGGAGCTTCCTTGTTGTTCCCATCTTGAACCTCAATTCATACTGAGTGTTGACATAGCAATCCCCTGCTATAAGTTCTTGAAAGGATTTCTTTCTGTTGGGTATTGGATCTATATACAAATCGAAAATGTCGATTAGAAAGTACATATATAGGAATGAATTAACTATCTATGCAAGAAAATTTTGGCACAAACCAAGAAAGTTATTCTTACCTCCAGGAGAGCAGAATGGCAAATCAAAATATGAATATGCCTCACTGCAAGTGAAAAAAAAAACCTAAAAATTAATATACAAACAGAGATGCATCAAGTTCATAAGGAGGTCTAGAAAAAAAAAATTATATTTTAAAGAAAAAATTTTCTCACAGTTAAAAGCTCAAAATATGAACTCATTATAACCAACTCAAAAATTGAGTAGAAGTACTTTTCTTTTGATTATTTCAGGCATTCACAAAAAGAATACACAAACTTTGAGAACAAAATTAGACCAGTGATGATCTAATCTAGTCGAATTGAATTTTATTATTTTCGCTCACTAACAAACAATAAAGAAATGATTTACTTAAGATTATTGTTTTCTTTTCTTGTGATTATTTTCTCAAGCAACCAAACGGTATCTGAAACAAAAATCAAAATACTGAGACCTAGAATTTCATTACTTTTAACCAGAAAAATTAACATAAAAAGCTCAAAACATAGAGAATGATTAATAGGTAGATTAAATAAGAAATATTACAATCAAATCAAAAGAATCAGAAACTCATTCAAATTCACATAGAAAATCGATGATTTTTCAAAGAGAAATGGAAAAAAATGAATTACCATGGATCTCCTAGATAAGGAGAAGCTGTGCTGGCGAAGAGAGGAATGTAATCGCCTTCCTTGTATTCTTCCGTTAAAGGCGCATTTCTTTGAGTCCAAACAGTTGCGAATGCCAAAGTTGACAGAGCAACCAGTACCAGAACCAAGAAACCAGTACCAGCCATGGATTCTCTGCGATTCTGAGAGAATGAGATCGAGAGAGATATTTTGAGGAGCTTGAATATTTCGGAGGGAAAAGCTGTTAGAATTGGTTGCTTATATGTACTTTTTTTTATTGAATCTAAGCTGTTCATCTTTTAGGTGGAGTTAATCAGAAATTTTGGACGGTGAAAGATGGACTTGGATAATGTTGCACTGGCGGGTAGTTCGTTATTTTACAAAACAGAATTAGTCAGGGGCAGTGATGGAGTCACAGCTTGTTGAAATTACTATTTCACGCTGGGACGGACCCAAGATTTTAAACTAGCAATGTTGGAGTATAAGAAAAAAAAAAAAAAAAATTCAAATAGATATCCATATAGTATTAAAAAATTATAAATACATAAGAATCTTTGTTTCTAAATACAATAAAATGTAATCATATACCTACAAAGGTAAAAACAAAAACAAAATAATGTTTTTTTTTTTTTTTTAATACAAGCAATGGTGGAACCACATTAAGACTGAAGGGGGCCTTGGCTCCCCCAAAAATTTTGGAAAAAAAAAATTAGGAAATATATATATTTTTGAAATTATCCTAATTAATTTGAAATTTTTTAAAGAACCCTTATCAATTTGGCCCCCATACCCGATAATATGCATATATAGATTTAAGAAAGTCTAAAAATAAATATAAGAGAATACAATCCAATTAGTGATAAATATATGTGTCAAAAAAATTACAATAATTAGACATTTTGCATCTTTAAAATGAATACATAAGTATTTTAACAATTACGTCAACAAATAAATGGATTTTTTTTTTTTAAATTTTCATCCCATTGCCTCAACACATTGCTTAAATTGCACCACAATATTAGAAGATTGGAAAGTTAGAGGCTTTGTTGATCCATTGCACCACCAAGTCTACTACACAATTGCAGAACATTTTGATCAGTGCTCACAGAGTTCTCTCTCTCTCTCTCTCTCTCTCTCTCTCTCTCCCTCTCTCTCTCTCTCCGTTTGCCTTTCTTCTTCTTTTTTCTTTCTAGTTCTTCCCTCCTTTAGGCTACATTGCTGCAATTCCGTGATTTACAATGTAAAAACTAACAAAGCTTCCATGTGAATGTGTGAATAATAATGGTAGATTAGACTAGACAAGACAGACAAGGTTCCCCAAGCTTCCGTGCAGGCCCTTGTGTGGCTATGCCCCTGACCCATTTTGTTACCCACTTTCCTAATTACCAGGTAATGCACTTTTCTTTTCATTTGTTTTCTTTTAATTTTCCTTATAATATATTATTTGTTATTACAATAATAAATAAATAAATAAATAAATATATATATATATATATATATCATATGGCATTATAAATGTACTTGATTAAAATATACTACTATATAACATTGAATTTATTGATAAAATAATATAACATATTAATATGTATTTAATTTTTGTTTATTAGATTTTTTTTTATGAGTTGAAATTTGAATGATTTTTTGTCTTTTATTTAGCAATTATTAAATTATTAGTATTTTTTTAGTATATATTTTTTTTAAATCTCAATCATTTTATTTAATGGGTGATGATTTATTTTAATAAATCTAGGTTCATAGATAAGTTTAGGACTATTGACACATTCTTAAAATGTATATTGATTATTAAATTGTGTTATATATTGATTATTAAATTGTATTATACATTACTATTCTAGATTTCATACACGGAAAAAAAAAAAAATAGTTGTCTAATTTTATGTATAGCCCCCCAAAGATAAATTCCTGACTTTGCCAATGAATACAAGGCTGGTTAGTTTTTTATTTTTTGAAGTTAGAGCATTCACAGTGGTAATGCTAAAATTTTTAGCTTTTAGCACTTCAAAAAGCTACTTTATTTATTTTACCTCCTCACTTTACAATACACCCAATATCAAATGTTCTATTTTTTTATCACTTCATTTAAAATAATCTAAAAAACTCATAAAAATAATAAATTAAGAGAGAGAATTTGAGTTTTTTAATTGAAGGAAGAGATATAATTTTAATAAAATACTGTATTTTATTTTTAATAACTTGCTACAATCAACTGGTATTTATACCAGTTTACTGTAGTTACAAAAGTTTAGCTTTAGTTTCTCCAATAACACATGATTTTTTGGTGGTAAAATAGTTTTTTTTTTTTTTTTACTAAAATATAATCACCATTGTGAATGTTTTTATTGTTTTTATTAAGTTTTTAGATTAGATAGTTGCTATTTGGGTGAGGCTAACTAGACTTATTGAGAATAAGGGACCTAAGGTTTTGGAAGAGGGCCCAACTACAAAAATGAAATATTTAATAACTATAAATAAATAAATTGGACCCAGGGGCCAAGCCCATTGGGCCCCACTTAGGTCAGTCTCTGATCTCACGGTACTCCTTGAAAACTTTAGTATTTGAAAAATAATTGGCTTATTATGATGAAATTACCCTTAATTGAACATGATTGGTAAACGCCAATCCACCATGCACATGAATAACAAGAATAAGAAACTCAATATATATATATATATATATATATATATATATATATATATATATTGTAAAAATTGGCATTATACTACAATTATATAATCAAAATGCCTACTCATTCTAATTTTGATTTCCACACAAATGTAAGGGACTACTTTATATAAAAACATCATCACATTTTTGTTGTTCAATCAGAATGCCAACTTCATATGTCACCATTGTTCTCACTTAATAATAGCAATGCCAACTTCATATGGAATAATTTAATTAGTTTTGTAGTTTCGTATATTTGATAGTCTTCATTTCTTTGTTAGGTGGAGTGTTGATATCTTGAGAGATGTAGTGAGGATTTGATGTTTCTTTCTTTTTGTGAGGATTTGATGTATCTTTCTTTTCTTTCTTTTTTAGAGATACATTGCTCATGTACCTTAGGTCTTGTGACTTTTATTGACATACATTGTACTTACTTTCTTTATATGTTGATGTATGTTTCCTTTACCTATCCTTACATGTGTTGTTTCTTTTCTCTCTTTATGCATATGCTTCTTATTACGTGTATGCAATCTATTATTTCTGCTTCACACTAAGATGCCTTGATGAGTTTTGTTTAAGTGTTTCAGAAATACAGGTTGTCAAAGTCTACTTGCCATAAACTCTCTTCTTGCAAAGTTTTTCAAGAGTTTGTATTAGGATAGATTTTATTGTATTCAACAAGTGAGTATGAGTTGAATGATTTATGACTTCTCTCATATGTTCATTTGTTTATTGTGGTTTTGTCATGGATTGCCAAAAGGGGAGATTGTTAGGACATATGTGTTTCACTTGTTAGGAACATATGTCACTACTTTATGTAATTGGTTAATCTTTTGAAAAAACGCACTTTACTTGTAATTGGGTAGATTTAGGATGTGTTTGATACTTCATAAAATATTGTTTCAAGATCAAGTGTTAAAGTTATGCAAGTCTGTCTAAGATTCAAGTCAAGAAAGTGCCTGTCATTAAAGCTCGACAGCTAGCTCGATAGTTAGCATCTATCAAGCTCAAAAAGTTGTTCCAACCCTGTGGCTCAACAGCTGCTCGACAGCTTCTCGACAGATGCTATCTGTCGAGGTTTAAGAAAAATAGATTTTCTATTTTGTTTTTTTTTTTTAGATCCGTGAATGTGTCTTTGGGCTTTCTTTTCTCATAACCCTAGACATATAAAAGGATTATTTTAAGGGCCGTCAAAGTGTCACAAGTTGCACAAGCATTGAGCAAATCTATTCAAGAAAATTGTGACCGGAGACAAAGTTTTGTCCTAGTTCATCTCTTGTGAAGAAGTTGCTGTGTATGTGCACCATAGGATTTTATGACCAAGCATCTTCTGGATCTTCATCATGTGATGAACTGAAGAACTTTGTAGCCAACAAATTTCTCTAGCTGGTGATTGAAGTCGCGTACTGGGATCCGCGCAATTGGTTAGTCACGTACTTGGGAGCTGTGCATCAAAAGAAGAAATTGTCACTACAGAACAAGTCTAATTATGTATTGGGGTAAGGCTTCAACTGTAGGTTGGTATAAGGTACTGAGATTCCTTTACTTGTAACCGCTTGTTGTGATAAAAATGGAATTTCGGGAGTGGTGACCTTAAAATCACTCAGTGGGGTTTTTGCCGTGTAGGTTTTCCCAATTCGTAAACAAATTACTGTGTCAATTTAATTTCCACTGCATACTTAGTTTAATTGGTGATTTGTTTGTACTACCACGCTCATTGTATGTAATTCAACCTAATTAATTTACTTGGTTAATTAATTGGTTAATTCATCACAAAGGGACAATACATTTTTGGCCTATCAATTATATATTTATGAAATCCAATTTCATAAATATATACTTTAGTAATTTCTTACCAAATTGGTTAGGCCTAACTCTCTGAATAACTAAACCCATTAAACTTATCTCAAGGGAATATTTTGTATCTCTGTTAAGAGACTATGAATTTCATCTTGAGAATATATGTTCCATCAACACTAAATGTGGCTGCCCAATATACTGAGGTTTTGACCGTTACTTTAGATCTTACTCCTTATATATTAAAGCAACCTATACTTCATGATCATGTCAATTATTATTATACATAAATTGGAGAATAATAAATCTCACAGCGGTCCAGTTCAATATGTCTTAACTCTTAAAACATATCAATATATCAACTAGAAATCTCCACTTCCATGATCAAGAAAAATCATCTTAGTTGATATGTTATAGCCCTCGCAGATGAAACGCCCAATTTCATCACCGACTACAAACTAAAATTCCGAGTTTACAAAGAACTTGTGATTTATATCTTCTGTGACATTTTACATAAATCACATGCTATGCATCTCATGGATTATATGATAATGTCCAAATATTTATGTTACCATTATTTTAAATAATAATAAAACAACTTTATTAATCACAACATGAAGTCATACATAATGTCATACATATTAAGGTACATAGCATCATATAATAGGATTTAAGGGTACAAATCCTAACAATTTCCATCTTCCGATATGGGAAGATGTCCCGAAGATCTCAGTGACATTAACTCGACCCCCTCCCTATAACGAAAACCCATTTATTCCCGGGATCTAGGTCTACTCCATACCACTATATAAGTAGCAAGCTTTCTCCTCTTCAAGGTACGCAAAAAAATCTCTAGCTCTCTCACTACAGACTCCTTAGAGATTTTTTATTCACTGACTTAACTTTCGGAAGGTCTTTGGTCGGCATTCCACCGATACTCTTTGTTTGGTTCTTAGTTTCTTGTTCTTTAGGTACCTATTGGAGCGTTCAAGGACAATCAGCTCACTGAAGATTTTTGTGCATCATCAATATCCAAACTAAAAAGACCCTCGAGCAATGTATTGAATATGCTTAATATATATGGATCAAATAAAAACTCGACTTGGTTTTATTATTAGCGAAATTCTCAATTCTGCATTTAGACTAATACAACTTGCCAATAAAACATAATACAGTAAAACAAGATAAATAGTTTACTAGAAAGGATTATATGTGAAGTAGGGGAATGACAATGGGAACACAAAAAAAACAAGCTATTAGACAGTTAAGCCTCTGAGATCAACTACTTCTCCTAATGTGATAGTGAATAATGTATTTGGAAAATGTGGTTTTTGAGTTGAAAGCTCTTGAGAAACTTGTTGCATTGTTGGGCGAGATTGGGGAATAGTGTTCAAGCAAGCAATTGAAATCTTTGCAATGGAGAGCACTTCCCTTGCAACTTGATTTATTGGAAGTGAAAGGCGTTGGTCCAACACATCCTTCAATAGCATATCACAGGTTGTAAATGTTGATGATGAGAGAGATGAGATCAAATCTCCAGGATGCTTTCCCATGATTATTTCTAAAGCCAACACTCCAAAGCTAAAAACATCACACTTCTCGTTAATTTCCATTGTGTAGGCAAGCTCTGCATGGGAAAAGAATTGATCAAGGTTATAGCAACACCATTTTTACCAATAAAATCTAAACACTACTTGAATTGGGCCTATGCATAAGAAAATTGTAAAAAATATCAATTTTATTGATATCATATGTTTGGAACTTGGATCCATTCACAGGACTTATGTATTGAACAAAACTTTTAGTTTTATGAATTGGGTGAAACAGGGGGGGAACATGTGCTAGTTTCTTGTTTACTTTTATAATCTATAGAATCAAAGGTATACTATACTAAATGCATGTTACATATGATATAATATTACATTTCTACAATCAACTTAAAAACTGACTTTACCTTTTAAAATAAATTAAAAATAAAAAAAAAAACTTAAAAACTGACTTTGCACTTTTTAGTCATTTTTAGAACGAAACATAATAGGTGGTTAGTCTAAAACTTGATAACTTGTCTATTATGTGATAAAAAATGTAGCAAAATTTGTATTATGTGACAACTAAGCATATGTTAGAATTATTTACAGGTTTACATCCAGAACAAAATAACCATGCAAGTGGCTACATTTTCTTCTATATGAATTTATTTCTACTATGGGCCCAATCATGGTATAAATAATAATTAACAAAGTTATATTGCTTCCTCTATAAGTACATATACCTAGGTATGAACTTTAATATGTAATAATAGGAAAATAGCTGAAAATCCTAGAGTAGTTGCCTTAAATTTGCTAAAATAGCATCAGGCCTAGCTAAAATTTAGCCAATAAAACTTAAAAAACACCCCCATTAGGTTATGAACCTGTGTGACAAAATAAGATATTGCTATAATGCTTGTCCAAATTTAGGAGGAACTGTTTCTTATGCATTTTATTATTTTATTCAATTATTGGTTGGTAATTATTGTGAGTGGAGAGAGAGAGAGAGAGAGAGAGAGAGAGAGAGAGAGAGAGAGAGAGAGAGAGAGAATTAAAAAAAAAAAAATTAATATTTTAATAGAATATAGTATAGAATAGATAATTAATTATGGGTGTTTTGAAAAGTTGTTAGCTAAAATAAAAATATATATAAATAATTAAATTTTTATTCTAAAATAGGTTGTATAACCAAGGAAATTGGTTGTTTGGTGTCCATGTGGGCCACGATAGATGTTCTTCTAACTTAAGCTTATAAAACTTTTTACGCCATGATATTAGGTGCTCCCTACATAAGCTTAGAAAACTTTTTACACTATAGACAACTACAAAGAAACTAACCTGGAGCCATGTATCCATAGGTGCCTGCAAGTGATGTCCAGTTGGATGAATCAGGCTTCAAAAGCCTAGCAGTGCCAAAGTCAGAGATGTGAGCCTCATATTCTAGATCCAAGAGAACATTCTTACTTGATATATCACGATGAATTATAGGAGGGGAGCAATCATGGTGCATATAAGATAAAGCATTCGCTACACCTTTTACCACATTGGCTCTCTTAATCCAATCAAATGTTTTTGCTCCCTCCTCACTATTTAATAACTTCACCAAGCTTCCTCCTTCCAAAAACTCATAAACCAAAAGAGAGTGTTTTGGATGCGAACAAAAACCGTACAACTTTACAATATTACGATGTCTTATTTCTGTTAAGGCATGAATCTCACTTGTGAAGGCTTTTTGATTGGATATCTCACCATCAGGTAGTGGGTGAAGTTTCTTCACAGCAACAACTTGGCTTGTTTGCAACTCAACTTTGTAAACACTTCCATATCCTCCCACTCCAATGCAATATTTGGAATTGAATTCCTCCGTAGCTTCAATGATGTTTTCATACACCATTTTTCCATCATAACTCCATATTGCGAAAAGATTATCGTTATGCACTTCTCTTGGCTTGTCTTCTGTTTTCTCCACCCTTCGGCAAACAAGAAGTGAAACTCCTACAATGACAAATATAAAAAACAGCGTGCCCAAAAGAGAGATTAAAATTATTGCCAAAAATCGGTTGTGCCTCTTAGATGGAGGATCAGGAATCATTTTTGGGCAAGCCTTCAAACCAGCAACATTACCACACAAGCCTTTGTTATTTTGCAGTGCTGCGATTGGAGCGTTGTGGAAGGCTTTGATGTTAGGAATAGGACCCTCTAACTCATTGTAGGATATATCTATGGATGTCAAGCTTGCACTGTCACCGAACGAGGATGGGATAGAACCAGAGAGATTATTGTGTGAGAGATTCAATGTTTCCAACATTTTCATGCCTCCAAGCTGTTGTGGTATCTCTCCTACCAGCAAATTCTGACTAACATCCAGACTTTGAAGAGACTGCATGCTTCCTATAGTAGAAGGAATACTTCCATTGAGTATATTTCTACTCAAATTTAGGAACAATAATCGTGAGCACTCTCCAAGTTCTTTGGGGATTGAGCCACTGAGATTATTTACTGCCAACCTAAAATGTGTTAGATCAAATAGCCTTCCGATTTCTGAAGGAATGGTACCTGAAAGTTGGTTATCATTCAAAAGAATTACGAGCAATGACTTCAAGTGCCCCAATTCCTTTGGAATCTTCCCAATTAGATGATTTGAAGAGAGGTCAAGGAAACCTAGCATGGTTGCCTCGCCAAATTCAAGTGGTATCGTGCCAGAAATCTTGTTGTTGGAGATTTTTAGGCTTGTCAAATTGTGACATTGCGCCCACCTTGGTGATAGTTCACCATACAAATTATTACCACTCAAATCAATATAATTCAAGTTCGGATAGATGTTGAAATCTTCAGCTATATCTCCTGTAAGTTGGTTTTCATCAAGCCTAACCCGATAGAGGCTAGTGCAATTTTTCAAGCTTTTTGGGATTGGACCTGTAAAGTGGTTATTGGTGGCACCAATGGAAACAAGCGTTCCAGTTTGGCATATTTGTGGAGGCAAATGGCCTGTAAAATTGTTGTCAGATAGTTGCAAATTTATCAAACTGGTAAGATTATTCATTTCGACTGGAATAGAACCACTTAGTTTGTTCATCATCAAAACCAAATTGGTGAGCATGGTCAAGTTTTCAATTGTGGTTGGAATTGATCCAGAAAGTTTGTTTCCAAAAAGGTTAAGATTAGACAAGGCAGCCATCTTTCCTATGGAAGTGGGGATTGGACCAGATAGATTATTTTCTAGTAATTGAATGACCCACAGATGTCTAAGCAAACCTAGTTCCTCGGGGATGGAACCAGAGATACTGTTGGAATAAATGTAAAGTTGTTGTAATTCACTCAAGTTTCCAATGGAAGAGGGAATTGCTCCAATGAGAAAATTAGATGACAAATCAAGTTGAGTGAGAGATCTCATCATTCCAACTTCTCGTGGTATGGAACCAGAAAATTTGTTATTTGAAAAGAATAGAAAGAGTAATTTGCCCAACTTTCCAATTTCTCGAGGAATAGATCCCGAAAGTTCATTGTTTTTGAGGTTAAGAAAGGATAAATTGCCCAAGTTTCCAATTTCAAGAGGAAGAGATCCTGAAAGATTGTTGTTTTGAAGTTGAAGCTGAAATAAATTGCTTAAGCTTCCATATATAGTTGGGATGGGGCCTATGAAACTATTTCCATCTAAAGCAAGAGAAAGGAGATCTCTCAATGCTCCTATTTCTTGAGGGAGGGAACCATTGAGTAAATTCTCGGAAACCATAAAATATTGAAGACTTATCATTTGGCCTATCTCGGGAGGAATTTGTCCCGAGATCTGATTTCCAGAAAAATGAAAAAACCGGAGTTTGGAAAGGTTAAAAATGCTAGGAGGAAATGTACCAGAAAGATTATTGTAAGAGAATTCAAGATGGGTGAGTTTAGAAAGGCCTCCAATACTGTTGGGAATAGTTCCATAAAGCGAGTTTTGCAATAGTGAAAGAGTGTGGAGGTTGGGAAAGGAAGAGAAGTTAAGGTTGTCAAGCGTACCTTTCAAACCAAAATTCGACAGGTTTAGGCGAGTGACACCCAACTCCAAGTCATCGCAAGTAATTCCGACCCAATTATTGCATGGGCGGTCTCCAACCCACGAAGACAGGAGAGATTTGTTTTGGTTGTCAAGACTGGCTTTCCAGTTTAGAAGAGCTTCTGCTTCCTCATAAAATGCTGTACCTGCTTCAGCTGTAGCATCCACAGAAGAAGTTGTGGAGGAAGCAAAAGTAGCAAAACAGAGAAAGGTAACCAACAAAACTACGAGGCTACAGAACAAGACTCTGAATGCCATGACTTTGGTAACTGTCTGTTATTACAAAATTAAACTTGAGATGGAGAGGGATAATGCATGTGTGTTTGCTGCAAGCATGGGTTGATGAAGAAATTTTGTGGACAGGTGTAAGGAATTTATAGATAGAATTACACCAAGTCGTGTGATCTAGATGGCAAGTTGTTAAATATATGTAAAAAAGTAAGGTTAATTATGGGTCCAAATAAAAAATAGTTACAACTTGTCACATATGTGAAGATATTGTGAAAGTAGCACTAAGATGATCATATTAAAATTTATTTCAGTTGGGTTTAAATAAAATTTAGGGTTAGATGTTCAAATTTTTATTTCAGGGGTCAAAACAAAATTTTTAAAAAATATTTATATATTTAAAAAAAATGGATAGGCCTTTGAACCCTTTGGCTTGAACGTGGAGTATCTAACAATAATTTGTTAATTACATTGCTAAAATGGAGGCTTACTTGAATCGCTGCTGCAGCGTATAGTAATTGGACTTGAACAATTCCACAATTAGGGTTATTGTAGCTGGCTCTGTGTCACTATCTAAATTTGTTGGGGAAAATCCTAAATCCCCTTAATGTCTATGTGTGAATTAAAATATATATCTACCAAGCAATAGCAATAGCAATATTATGGGAACAAAAAATTCGGCAAGCACCACATAAACACAATCACACAAGAGCACCAAATCTTACGTGAAAAACCCTCCGGTGTAGAGGGAAAAACCATGGGACAGCTCCGAAAAATATCCACTATGAAATAGAGATTACAGATATCAAGTTTTTGCTAAACTTGAGTCCACAATAAATTGGATACACAACAAATTAAATCTCAAGGAGTAAAATACAATCTCACCACAATACCAGTAGCGAAATCTTCCTCTGAATACTCCAACTCTCCATGGTTGTAGCACTTAAAAACCTCCAAGAAAACTCCACCAATTTATCTTTCTTATGTGTGTAGCTTGTATAAAGAAAAATGTCACCTTTTTCTTTTTCACTCTCTCACACTCTCACTGTGTATCTCTCTATTTCTTCTTAATGCAACTCTCAAGTTGAAACTCTCTCTTTCTATGTGTTTCTTGCTCACTCTGGAACTCACACAAAATGGCCAAAAATGGCTCTCTTGCTTCTGCTCTCCACTCAAGGCCGAATGGCCTTTCTTTTCTTTTTTGCTTCCTTTTTTTTTTCCTTTACAGTGACAGAGCTAGGAATTTATATTTGGGGGGGGCCAAACATAAAATTAGACAATTAATTATTTCTCTGTGTATATATTAATTATATCCATACTAATAGTAATGTGCATACAATTTAATAATCAAAACCCAAAAGTGTATTATTTCTGAATTATCATCATCTAAACTTGTCCATGAACCTAGATTTTTCAAATTAAATTATCACCCATTTAAAATAATGACTAAAATTTTTAAAAAATACTAATAATTTAAAGATTTTTAAATAAAAGACAAACAATAATTCAAATTTCAATATATATATATATATATATAATATCTATAACTACAACTAAATACATGTTATATTACTTTATATATAAACTAGCATGTAGTCCGTGCTTACGCACGGAAATATTAAAAATTGTGATGATAAGATGTTCATCGTGGTAGATTCAGTTTTCATATTGAGCTTGGAATCTTCTTGGAGGCGCCAATAAAACGGTAATGTATGAGAGTGTGAAGCAAGGAAGAGTGGGATTGAACATTGTGTTTGAACCTGACCTTGCTCTTAGAAATTCGAAAGGAGGAGGAGATGGTAGTGTGTGGATCTAGTTGGTAAAGGTTGAGAGAGGAGGAGACATGGTATGATGATATAGCATTAGGAGGAGATGATGTTTTACTTTTATAGGCTTTTTCGTTGGACTCCTTGGTTCTGGTAGTGGGCAGGTGAGATGTTCACCCATAAAAGTGTGCAGGTGAGATGTAGCATTATCATTGTGGTTTTCTTGGCTTCTGTGTTAAATGTGGGCAGGTAAGATGTTCACCAATAAAAGTGTGTAGGTGAGATGTTTTTGCTTAGGCCTTTGAGCATTATAATTGTGGTTTTCTTGGCTTCCGTGTTAAATGTTAATGTATCATTTATTTGGGTACAAAAATTAGAAAATTTAGATAAGATACATGACACAAAATTAGAGTCCAATTTATAAGCTAATTAGATTTTTTTTTTTTTTTTGGAGTTTTGGTTAGGACAAGTGGCGCAAAATTGAGAATCCAAATCTAGACACATGGCACAAAATTGAAACTCTAATTTAGAATTCTATTTGAGTTTCTCTCTGCTTCACCTATTATTATATATATGTAGATTAAATGATAAAAATAATATATTTTAATCATATACATTTATAATGTTATGATATATTGATTATTTTAATATTTTAAGAACAAATAAAAATCTGAGAAAAATCAAATCAAACAAAATGAAAAAGAAAATAAAAGTACATGGTAAAATGGGAATAGCCTACATAGCTACACACCTGCTTTTGCAGGAAGTATTTTAACCACACATGTGGTTACCCAATAGAGGAAATATTTTAAGCGATATCTTCACAATATTTTTACAAATAGTAAATTGTTTTTTTTTTTATGAAACAAATAGTAAATTGTTAGTAGTGTGTTTATATATATATATATATATATATACACTAAATTTTTTTTTCCAAATATTTTGGGAGGACCAAGGCCCCGCCTTTGGTCCCAATTTGACTCCACTACTGTTCCTTCTGCGTGTCCAACACGCTTAAGTCGAGTCTCATTATTTTCTCAAAAAAAAAAAAAAAAAAAAAAGTCGAGTCTCGTTAAGAGACATGGCTCAAAGTAAAAAATAGAAAGGCTAAAAGAAAAATAATAAAAAAAAAGGGGAGGAAAAGAAAAAAAGTAGCACATTCGTCAAATTGACTTCCAGTCTTGGATTGGGGCCAAAATGGGAAATTAGCATCATTTTTCAAACAATATAATTAGTAGGCACTGTTTTCAAACTATATTTTTTACTAGCATCTCGAGTCTAAGAGACTTGATTTTGGGCTTATAAATCGAGTTTTTGATGCTCGATTTTCAGGGTTCGGTGAGTCTGATGTGGCATTTGGTCTGATGTGGCGAACACTTGAAAATCGAGTCTTAGAGACTCGATTTCCAGAATACTAAAAAAAAACAAAAAAAAACAAAAAAAATTTAAGCTCACAAGAAACAAAGACACAAAACAAAGAAAAAAAAAAAAAGACACAAAAAACAGAAGAGGAAGACGAAGCGGAAGAGGAAGATGAAGTGGAAGAGGGAGACCCGCGCGCGGCCGGGGCTTGCGCTCGGCCTGGGCTCGCGCGCGGCCTGGGCTTGCACACTGCCTGGGTGCGGTGCGGCCTGGGTTGCTGGGTGCTATGTAGTTCTTCATCCTTTTTAGTGAATGTGTTTCATTGCTGGGTTCTTCATCCTTCGTTGTGTTTTTGGGTTTCTTGTTTTTTTTTTTTTTTTTTTTTTTTGGTATTTCTGGGAATGGGTTGTACACTTAGGCTTAAATTTTTTTTTTGGTTTGGAAATCGAGTTTCTAAGACTCGATTTCCATGTGTTCGCCACGTCAGACCAAATGCCATGTTAGACTCATCGGACCATGGAAATCGAGCATCAAAAACTCGATTTATAAGCCCAAAATCGAGTCTCTTAGACTCGAGATGCTAGTAAAAAATGTAGTTTGAAAACAGTGTCTACTAACTAAATAGTTCTGAAATTGGGCCTAATTTCCCATTTTGGCCCTTGGATTGGTAAGGACTGTATTTCAATGATTAAGGTGTTTTGAGTGATGAATATATAACAATCAAATATTTGCCCCTTTGCAACACACTCATCAATCAATCATAAACTTTAACATGGTTCCCTCTGTTTCCATTTCCATTCTGATAGTAGCATTATGGATTCTTTATATCTTGATGCACTCCACAACCATGGTTATTGCAGCTGGCTCTGTGGTAGCATCTAATTCATCAGCGCTTGAATTAGAAGCGAAGGCTCTCCTGGAGAGTCGGTGGTGGAGTGATTACTCCAACGATTCATCCTATTGCAAGTTGTCTGGAATCATATGCAATGATGGTGCAAGCGTCATAGAGATTGACATGGGTGGGGTCCATCTGCAAGATGTGATCAGTAAACTTAACATCTTTTCCTTCCCAAATTTAGTCGAGTCTTGATCTTTCCCAAAATTATCTCGCAGGTGTGTTGCCTCCTTCATTTGGAAACCTCGCTCGATTAGTGAAATTTAACATTTCTTCAAATTCTATCGGTGGTAAGATTCCCAAAGAATTGGGAGATTTAACAAATCTTCTTGAATTAGATCTAGGTGGAAATTATTTTATGGGATCAATCCCCACAGCTCTAGGTCTTTTAACAAATCTCACCTAATTTAGTGTGCAAGGTAATCAACTCATCGGTGAGTTACCTCTTTCACTTGCAAACCTCACTAGATTATAGATATTTGACATTTCCTCTAATCTAGTCAGTGGTTCCATACCCAAAGGATTAGGTAATTTAAAGAATCTTCTAGAATTAAGATTGAGTGATAACAAATTTACCGGAGCAATCCCTTCTGCTCTTGGCCTTTTAACCAATCTTTCCATCTTGGATTTTTCTTTTAATAAAATCAATGGTTGTATAGTGCCAGAAATTGGATTGCTAATGGTTTGCATTATGGACTCAAATTTAGCTTTATGAGTCGCATATCTAGCTTTCAAGGCCAATGCCTTTAGACTCGGGTCATCAAAGTGTGTGTTGAAGTTGCTAGCAACATGTTGAAGGCAATATCGGTGAAATACTTGTAAGTTTTCATCTTCACCTCTAGGCCACTCTGCAATGGCGCATTTGATACCTTTATGTTGGTAAGAAATAATGCAAATGCCCTCGTTAGGTATCACATGCTCAATCGAAACCCTGAGACACTCTAAATACCACCCCCAACTAGCCCTTGACTCCTTGTCCACAACAGCAAAGGCAAGAGGCAAAACCTTTTGGTTAGCATCGGTTGCCATTGCAATCATCAACACCCCTCGATATTTACCATACAAATGAGTCCCATCAATACTGATCACTGGCCTACAATATCTGAATGCAGCAATGCATGGAGTGAATGCCCAAAATACATAGCGCAGTAACGCAGTACCATCTGTGCCCCTAGCTATGGTGTAATAGTTGTATTGGGTACCCGAATCCTAATCCAGGTATGCCAACAACAACTTTCGCAACCTTTGATAAGACTCTTCCTAATCCCCAAATATCTTACCAATTGCTTTTTGTTTTGCGTCCTATACCTTATAGTAAGAAATCTCATGATTATACTTAGTATGTATGATCTCCCAGAGCTCATCAATATGAGCAATGTGATTTGTCGTAATTTTCCCACAATTTCTGATGCAACAAAATTAGAATCCATCATTTTACCGTCTCTTCGCATGCCAAAAGGTACACAACTGTGTGGACCCACATAAGACGTGACCATCCACAGACCATTAAATTTAGCCTTTATGAATGCCCCAACGTACCACTTGCAGTTGGTGTTAATGCATGCGGCACACAATTTAGTTTTAGTCGACCTCCGGATAATAAAATTTCTATTATCTTTTGCTGCGTATATTATCAGTACACGCTTAACTGCCTCTTTATTTGCAAAAGTCAACCCTTTACTAAAATGCATCCCATCTTCCCAAGTAGAAACAAATGGTATCTTGAAGACGTGAAGGATTAACCATATTTTTCCAAGTATTTGCGTAGAATGACTCGGCAGGAGGTGCGTAGGCAGTGATCGTATTTGTATCATGCTGGACGCCAATATTATTTTCTGCATCACCTTCATTATGGTACTCTATATTTTCCTCTTCAAAATTGGGAGCGAGTTCATGGTCATCCACGTCCCTGTGAAAGTCGCCTTGCTCAATCCTCTCTTCGTACTCATCCATATCATCAAGATTTTCACCATTATTCGCAGCATGATCTTCGTCTTCATCTTCGTCTTCCTCCCCTAAATGTGTCTCTTAAGGTTGGAGTGTTTCACCAGTATTAGCAACATGATCTTGAGATGGGAGCATATAAGTTCCCATTGTATAGCCTCCCATTGTAGTGCATCCATCATCTAGGGCTGTAAATTGTAAAGATGTAGTTGTTTGTTGAATCTCCTCAGTATCAACTTCTGCAAGCGGCTTCGAACTTATGTACAACTCAGCAGCATTTACTTGGGGCATTTTATGGATCCTATTAAACATGATCTTTACATGTTTGTCTTCTTTGATAGCCATATACCCGCAATTTATCCGTTCATGAAGGACTTCTTGTGGGTAACGATAAATAATCTTTATGTCATAACAAGCAGTGTTCAAATTCAATTCTTCCATTATTTTCCTCTTCAAATCATTCAACGTCTTCAATTTACGACTTATCATCATGTAGTAGCATTCGATACCCGGCCCTGTAAATGGGAATCCGTCAATTGTTCAGGATTGACAAGGGGTCCACCGTAGTATACATTTATATCAATATTCCTTAGAGGTTGTGAACCTATTAGAATCAAGTGTAACATGTTAGTGACATATTTTATCTCTTTCATTTAACATCAATTGCAAAACATTTTCTATCTACTCAAAGTACAAAAATTACAACTTGTCACCCCACATTTGCATATACTCACCCCACATCACATACAAACACACAATTATTATCATTTCGTACTCAAACAAATAAAAAAACTAAAGACAAAAACTCACTCCCATTACAAAAATTTCAACTCATTCTAACAAAAAAATAAAGAAAAATATTAAACTCAACAAAAAAAAAAAAAGTCATGATAAAAAGCCTAACAATACATATATATCTACAATATTTTTTACTTTTTATAAAAGCCTAACAAATATATACACTAATTTGTTAAATCATATGCATATACAAACCCCACATTTGCATATACTCACCCTATCACATATAAACACACTAACTTGTTAAATCATATGCATATACAAACTCCACATTTGCACATACTCACCCTATCACTACAAACATACTCAACCATTATCATTTGTTTCTAAAATAAAAAAAAAAATAAAAAATCATTAATCATACTCATTAAAAAAAAAAAAAAAAAAACTAAACACACAACTCACCCATTACAAACCTTCAAATCATTCTATCAAAAATATAAAGAACAATATCAAACCAAAAAAAAAAAAAAAAAGTCATGATATACAGCCATAAAAAAACCTTATATGTAACTAACAACTAGAGAGAGTAAAAAACCTTACCTGACATGTGGATGTGAAAATATGAAGGGTGAGTTTGATTTGAAGTTTTGTAATGGGGTGAGTTTTGTATGAGAGTGAGTGAGAGAGTGAGAGAGGAAGAGAGAATAGAGCTGTTGGATTTTGGAGAAAGAAAAAGCGGCACTGGGACTGAGGACTAAACTTATGAGGACTTAAAAGGTCAGTAGCCCTAACCACGTGGGAAGGTATGGACCAAGTTAAAATCGAGTCTCTAAAACTCGGTTTAGAAATCAAGTCTTTGAGGCTTGATTTCCAGCTGGAATCCATGTCAGATGCAGTCTACACGTAATTCGAGTATGTGAGGGTCGATATAGAAATTGAGTCTCTAAGACTCGATTTTCAAGTAGACCTCATGCCAGCTCAAATCTGGTCCAAACATGAAAACCGAGCCTCAAAGACTCGATTTTTAGGCCTAAAATCAAGTCTTTGAGACTCGAGATGTTAGTAAATTATATAGTTTGGAAAATAGGCCTACTAACTAAATAGTTTAGAAATTGGGCTTAATTCCCAATTTTGACCGTTTCAGGTGTGGGGCAAGGGCAATTCCGAAGAAAGACATGTATGCATAATGCATGGTTTGGATAATTAGTTGTTTGACTTTACCTACCTTATGTAAGAAGTGTTTCTCACAAATGTGGGCTTAATTGGACTAAATCCACTAAAGTGGACCGAATAAACCAAAGTAGATCCAAATGGATTGAATGGACCTAAGTAAACTGAAGTGGACCAAAATAGACCAAATGGACTTAATGGACTAAAGCATATCAAAATAGTATACCAATATGGCTTAATAGGAGTGTATATCATATTTATTTCTTTTTTAGAGCACATATCTTTAATTTCTAATGTTTATTTTTATTTGTATTTTTTAGTTCAAAACTAAAGAGTTTGGCCCAAATAGAAGAATTTTTTTTTTAACTTTTCAATTAAAAAAAAAAAAATTTGAGCCTAAAACTGAAAATGCAACCTAATGGACCGAAAAAAAAAAATCAATTTAAGGTCCAAATAGTTCTAATGAACCAAAATAGACTAAAGTGGTCACTCCAACGATACCTCCTTAAATTATTGCCTTGCTAGTGGAATGGAATTATATGCAATGATGGTGGTAGCGTTATAGGGATTTACACGGATGGGATTTATGTGGGAGAAATGTTTAGGAAATTCAACTTCTCCTCACCAAATTTAGTCGGTCTAAGTTTTTGGAATATTGGACTTCGAGGGAGCATCCCTCAACAGATAGGTACACTTGCAAAACTCACCTTCCTATCTCTTTTTAGTAGTAACCTTACTGGTCACTTCCCTCTTTTTCTCACGAACCTTACTCAATTAGAATCTTTTTACATTTACCAAAATCTAATATGTGGGCCCATTCCCAAAGAATTGGGAAATTTTAAAAATCTTCAAATATTAGATCTGCGTTATAACAAACTCACAAGATCAATTCCTTTAACTATGAGCCTTTTGACCAATCTCCAGTATTTGGATTTGTCTTTTGATGGGATTAGTGGTTCTAAAGTATTTGAAATAAGATTTGTAAAGAATTTTTCATATTTGTTTCTTGATTCAAACCATATCAACGGTTCCATTCCCCTAGAGATAGGCAATATGAAGAGTTTGATTGAGTTGAACTTTAGCAACAACAAGATAGTTGGTTAAGTCCCCTCCACTTTGGCTAATTGCTCGTTGTTAAACTCCTTATCTTTAAGCCATAACTACTTAATCGGAATTGTTCCCTCTGGGATTAGAGACTTGTCCCTCCTAATTTATGTTAACCTCAGCTACAATAACCTTACGGGCAACATTCCCCTTTTTCTCATTAACATAACTTAATTTAACTTGTCATACAATTCTTTGGAGGGTCGAATCCCAGATATTTTACAAAATTATGCATTCGAACATTTTTTTGGCAATAAGGATTTATGTGGTGACATCAAATGATTTGCTCATTGCCCTCCAACTTCTCAAACCATGCGCCAAGTAAAAATTTTGGTTCCTCTTACCATTTTCTTTGCACTTTTACTTATTAGGTATATTTTTCACTCTTGATGTTAGGCTAAGAAAACAAAATCAGAGACAAGGAGTGCAAAAAATGGGGACATGTTCTCAATATGGAATTACGATGGAAAAATTGCATATGAAGAAATCATTAAGGTCACATGGGACTTTGACATTAGATATTGCATTGGAACAGGTGGTTATGGTAGTGTTTACAAAACATAATTGCCTAGTGGGAAAGTTGTTGCGTTGAAAAAACTTCATCGCTTAGAGGCTAAGGACCCAAATTTTGATATGAGTTTCAAGAACAAGGTAAAGATGTTAACAGAACTTCGACATCGAAATATTGTGAAACTTCATGGTTCTTGCTTGCATAAACAATGCATGTTTTTGGTTTATCAATACATGGAAAGGGGAAGCTTATTTTGTTTCCTAAGCAACAATGTTGAAGCAATGGAATTGGATTGGAGTAAGAGGATGAACATCATCAAAAGCATAGCACATGCCTTATCTTACATGCATCATGAATGCATAACACTAGTTATTCATCGTGATATATCAACCAATTTCTAATTGGACTTGATCTTGTAGTAGCCTTCTTTCCTTTGATGCATAAATCTCCAATTTGTGACTAACACCTTTGCATGAATTCCATTACATAACTAACTCCAGCAACTTGAATGATCGTTGTAGGCTGCAAAGTTCTTCACTTCATCAACAATGAAAATTAGGAAGCATATGGTTACAAAACGCTATAGTGTACAAACGCAGTAGCTTCTCATAGAGAAAATTAAACTCTTGGTTTCTATATCTGTGTATGATGACTTTTAAAATGAGCCTTATATATGTCTAGGGTTGTAAGAAAAGAAACCCTTAACAAATAACAAAATTGTGGACTTAATTTCAGATCTGGAAATCATGAAATCGTAAATCTCGATAGATCGAGCTTGTGTCAAGATATGTGTCAAGCTTCCCATTTAGTCTCGATAGCAGCTATTTGTCCAGCTATGTGTTGAGTTTTAATAAAATAGCTTTTCTTCCTTTATTCCTTGGATCAATCTTCATGTCTTTAAAGATACCACTCGATATGTTGGATAAACATACTTCTTGGTATATTAAACTTATCTTAGATCTACTTAATTACAAGTAAAGTATGTTTTGTCAAAGGATTAACCAATTATATAGAAAATATGACCCTAACAATTATTATTATTATTCAATAGCTAGTGGAAAGGAGATTTGACTCCGGATGTCTTTATTGGAAATATTAAGAGGTGCCAACTATTTGAAATATAAAGATCTTCACACCAATTTATTAAATATGATTGATTTTATGGGAACCAAGCATACAAATAAATTACTAAGCTAGGGCTTTACCTTAGAGGGAGCACATGTAAGCAACTAAGAGACTTGGTTACAAATTCCTCCTTGTAAAAATAATATGGAGAATGGGATAATGAGTTTCAATACTTACAAGTTGCCTGTGTGACTTATTTTCAAACATTAACTTTGGTTTACTCTAGTTTTGAAGGACTTGTTTACATTATATGATGTGTCAGTTTGGCAAGATTATATTGCTTTTTACAACTTTAAGTTTGGGTAATTTTGATTTTCCCCTCTAACATTGCATAGTGCATGAGCTTACCGTTAAATATAATGTCACATTAGCTCAAAATGATGTTGTTTTGAATAAATCAATTGAATCTTGGAATTATGGTTCATCGAGTCATTATCATATTTAACTTTAATTAAATCTTTCATAGTATTTCCATCAATCTATGATTTTTGATATCTCTTTATGATTTTCGATATTTCTCTCAATCAATTCAATCCTCTTCGCTTTTGACCTAACTTAGCTATTATAAACTTCGTTTTTTTTTTTTAAATATATATATATATAAGTAAATTTAAGATTCTTTTGATTAATAATTCAGAAGGCCGTTTTGATTGAATGGAGTCAGTTTATGCAATAAAAAAGTAGCTGCCTTGATCAGGAAACGATGCACTATGAATAATTTAAAAAAAAAAAATCCTAGACATATCAAATACATGCGCAATATTTATTTCTTTGACAGTAATAGGGTCATGACTTGAAGTTTCTAAGAGCTAACCCATAATTGGGGCTAGGTGAGTTTGGTCCCCTTCTTTGCAATTGCGTGGGTGGCTCCCCTTCTTTGCAAGTCGCCATTAAGAAATTGTCTTCACTGACATATCAAAGGACCATGACTTCTCTGAAGCTTTTTTGCATAGACTGACTCCAGTGTCCAGTCAATACGGCCATCAGTCTATTCTTAATCCCAAGTGACTTTATTACAAAGTTCTTGTAAAAGTAAGATGGACGGTGGTGGTAATGAGTTCAATACTATCACAGGTTGCCCGTGACTTGTAGTCAAACATTAGCTTTAGTTTGTTAATTATTTATGAAATTTTGTTTATTTTAGTTTTTGAAGGATTTCTTTATATTATGTGATTTTTTAATTTGGCCAGACTAAATAAAAAGTTACACTCTTAAGTTGATTTGATATTTCAGAGAAGTCACTTAGAATTCACTTAAGTAGACTGAGTAGACTTCCCTTAACTTTCTAAGAGAAGTCAACTTTTTATTGAACTAATCAAAGGTCCCCAATTAACAATACTTATATAGTGTTATAAGTATTCTCTTAGTTATTGCTGGAGTCAGTCTACCTGTGGCAATGAGTTCAATAAAAAGTTACACTCTTAAGTTGACTTCTCTTAAGTGAATACACTTAGAATTCACTAAAGTAGACTGATGGCCGTATTGACTGGAGTCAGTCTATGCGAAGGGACCCCTGCAATGGAAAATTAGTTTGCTTTGATCGGGAGATGATGACACAATGAAAAAAAATCCAAAATTTTCCCGAGAGCAATATTTCTTTGAGAGTAATAGGATCTTGACTTGAAGTTATAAGAGCAAAGTAGCTAACCCATGATTGGGGCTAGGTGAGTTTGGTACACATTGCTTTTGCATGGGTGGTTCCCCTTCGTTGCCCAGGTCGCTGGTAATCAATTTGTCTTCACTGAAAAATCGAAGGACCACGACTTCTAGCAAGTAGCAACTAAGCTTTTGCTATATGAGAGCACCAATAATGCTACTCGATCACCTATCAGATTTTTAATACTCAACCGAATTTTAATTTTCAACTATATATCCTCTAATATATAAGGATAAGACTAAACCTAAAAGTTTATGCCTATGGATTTTGACCCATTTTTATTTTCTAATCGACTCAATCTTGTGGTAATTATTAATTGTGGGTTTTCTAACACTTAACTAACCATATTACTTCCACGTGAATTTTCCAACAAAATGTGCTAGATGTCGCTGCATTAGGAGGAAAATCCAACTAAGAAAAAAATCCAGGATGCTTTTACACTGAACTAATCTTCTTCAGCTTTTTATTACTCGTAGCTTATTATCCTACTCCTTGCAACTTCCGTTGTTATTGTATCCTTGGTTCCAATGTGACAATTAAACTTTATCATCCAATCTTTCTTGTGGTAATTATCCAATCTGAGATTTTTAAGAGTTAACAAACAGAATTACTCCCACGTCCCTTTCAAAAAAAAAAAAAAAAGAATTACTCTCACGCGAATATTCTAGCAAAATGTGCTAGATGCTGCTGTTGAAATAGTCATTCAACTTCAGTGCCATGTAATTAATGTTTCACCTCAGTTGCATTAGGAGGAAAGAAAAAACAAAAAAACAAAAAAACAAAAATTCAAAGATGCATTTACACTGGACAAATCTTCTACAGTTTTTAACTAGTAGATTGATGTATAATATCCTTAATCCTTGCAGACTTCCATTGTTTATTGTGGCCTTGGTTCCCTTTGTAGCATAATTTCTAATTTACGGTTGATTAGTATCAGTTTCATATGGTAGGAACCAATTTTAGCCGTGGTGGATCCAGGATAGTTTTCTAGGAGAGTTAGCAATGACGGAACTAGAAATTTGTCCTAGAGGCAAGTAAAAAATAAAATGATAATTTTTTTTTTTCTGTATATACAACTTCCATATTATATACAAAATCTAAAATACAATATAACTATATTGTACAATACAAATAGTCCAAAAATTTTATTAATAGTTTAAAGATCGGTAAGATAGAAACCATTAAATTCATAAATAAATATAATTAAATAATTAATACTACATTTTTTTTCAAATTAATAATAACTTATATTTATATGTAATATCAATTAAATAAAAATATATGATAAAGAAGAATAGTAACAGGAGTAGGACTAGGTGTAAATGTGAAACTAAGAAAAAAAATAGTAACTAATATAAGTTTTTGTTTTTGAAGTGTGTGGCTTTTTAATCATACACAAGGTTGCTCTCTTAGAATTTAAGCAAGTACTAAAAGACTTCTTGGACTTAGAAATCTATTGAGCATTTATTAAACTACTTGATCAAATGAAAAGAAAAACTAAGAGAATATAGAAGTGAAAAAGAGAGATAAGGAGAATGAGAAGAGAATCACATATGTAGATAGAGATCTGTTGGTTGTAATGATAGTGTAATTTTTTGCTTATGAGGAAGAAAAGTGTAGGGAAAAATAGCTTCATTTTGCTATCAACAGCAAAGTAAGCTAGAGTCCCAGAGATAAGATTTTTTTTTTTTTTAACGAATAAGAAAAAATTTGGAACATTTTTTTTATATAAAACTAAATACTGTAAGTGTAGTGCTACTGGCACAATACTTTTACAAAAATTTTACAACAAAATCTAGATGGTAAGTTGTTTAAGATATATAAAAAAAGTAATGTCAATTATGGGTCCAAAGAAAAACTAGTAACAACTTGCCACATATGTGAAGATATTGTGAAAGTAGCATTAAAATGATCATATTAAAATTTATTTTAGTTGGGTATAAATAAAATTTAGGGTTAGATGTTCAAATTTTTATTTTAAGGGGTCAAAAAAAAATATTTATATATTAAAAAAAATGGATAGGCCTTTTAATCCCCTGGCTTGAACATGGAATATCTAATAATAATTAGTTAATTACAATGCTAAAATGGAGGCTTACTTGAATCGCCGCCGAAGCATATAATAATTGGACTTGTACAATTCCACAAAGAGTAATGCTACAGACACAAATTATTTTACAATATTTTTATAAACTGCTGATGTGGCAAATTTTTACTAGTTCTAATATGGATCAATCACTAACATCACATTTTTATTTACAATAACTATTTGGAAAATACTAAAGCCACATCAGCAGTTTGTAAAAATGTTATAAAATAATGTGTCTGTAATATTATTCTTCCACAAATATAGTTATTGTAGCAAGATCTGTGTCACTATCTAAACCACCAGTGCTAGAACTAGAAGCGAAGGAAACCTTTAATGAAGTGTTAGAAATAAATCATGACCATTACATCATTTACTGATTCCACTAATCTAAGGACCTCATATAGGAAAAATTACTAAATATTCTGGGAGTACCATAAATTCGTAGTCCTCCCTCTTACATGAATTATGGGTCCCACTATAAATTTAATTAGTGAGACCCACAGTTATGTGAGAGAGGAGAGTTCGTATTTATGGTACTCCGAGAGTACTCAATAATTAACCCTCGTATAGATACTTTGATAAAGTGTAAGAAATAAATTGCGGCTATCAAACCATTTGTGGATTACACTATTCAAATTCTTAAAAAAAATAAAAATAAAAAAATTGCAAACTTCGCAGCAATTCCACTATCAGTAATCTAACAGGGGCGCAATTGCATTATGAGTTTCTATTCAAAAAGAAATTTCCAAGATGATTTCAAGAAAATCATGCCGGTAGATTCATGTGAATTTCTGCAGTTCAATAGGGTTCAAAAAGACAATGCTTTGTGATAATCACATTGGTATTCATACAAAGTAAAAAATAGAAAAGCTAAAAGAAAAATAATATTAAAAAAAAAGGGGGAGGAAGAGAAAAAAGTAGCATATTCGTTAAATTGACTTCCAGTCTTGGGTTGGTAAGGACTGTAATTCAATGATTAAAGTGTGTTGAGTGATGAATATATAACAATCAAATATTTGCTCCTTTGCAACGCACTCATCAATCAATCATAAGCTCTAACATGGTTCCCTCTGTTTCCATTTCCATTCTGATAGTAGCATTATGGGTTCTTTATATCTTGATGCACTCCGCAACTATGGTTATTGCAGCTGGCTCTGTGGCAGCATCTAATTCATCAGCGCTTGAACTAGAAACGAAGGCTCTCCTGGAGAGTGGGTGGTGGAGTGATCACTCCAACGATAAATTCTTACATCATTGCAAGTTCTATGGAATCAAATGCAATGATGGTGGAAGCGTCATAGAGATTGACAGGTCGGGTAGGCTCTATTGGGGAGATGCGATCAGTAAACTCAACATCTCTTCCTTCCCAAATTTAGTCCGTCTTGATCTTTCTTATAACTAGTCGCGGACTCGCGCGTTGCGCGTGATTATTTTTTTTAAGGTGGTCGCAATATTATTATTCTTTTGTAATTTGAACTAATTTAATGAAAAGTTATGCATTTCATAATCATACTTATCACAAGATAATTTTTTATTATTGTAGAATTGTTTTATTTAAAATTTGAAACCTTAATTCTACCATAGTCAATTGACTAATTTTCATCTCTAAGTCAATTAAACACATTTTCCATGCTATATGTAAACCTTCTTTTCCATAAGGGTTGAAATAATGTGGGTAATATTTTTTTCTATAGAAGTTAAAAATAAAAAATAAAAATTCACCTTGTCTTGATGTTTTCTAAAAAATAAATTTGGCGATTTTCTTTCAATAATTGTGAAAATTTCAAGCGATAATTTAGAAGGTAATTCATATTACATGTTCAGGCTTTGATTGTGTAATTTTATGATTGATTTGGGTTGTAATTTATAAGTTGAATATGGTGGTGTATATCTTTTTCTTTTTTTGAGAGAGCTTCAACCTATAACATCTGCTCCTGATAATAGCTTGGTGGTGTATATCTAAAATGGTCTAACCCTATAGTTTATGTAATTAAATATAGTGTTGTGTGTAATTTATAGAGTAGTGACGGTTGTAGTAATTAAAAATTGGCTTTTCATTGTCTTTTAAGTTAATAAAAACCTTATATATACTTTTTTTTTTCCAAAAAAACCCTTTAAATATTTTTTTAACATGAATCTTTACATATACCTTAATTAGTAAACTCTATATATTTCATTTTCTTAGATGCATAAAAAAAGACATTTATTCCATAATAATAGTAGCTAATTAGTTTTTTCATGATCTCATTTATAACGTTTCTTACTATTATCATATTTTACTGGTTGATGATTTTCATAATAGAGGCATTAAATGAGAGTTAAATTCTTAGAACCTTTCATTAGATATTAAAAGTCGTGGTGTGTGAAGAATATAAGAATTTAAGGATTTTTTGATGTTTTATTATTTATAAATAATGTTAAATGAAATGTCAAAAAAAGGATTTCAAAAATTTTTATCTTTATTTCTTATATATTTCTATTATTTCTGAAGAACGTCTTCCTTTTAGTTTTGATAATAAATATGATTTTCTAGATTAGAGTTTGATTAGTTTCAAGTTTAAATTTTGTACAATTGTAATTAATTGTTGATTATATGATTTAATTAAGTGAATTTAACGATTTATTTATTTGCATTGTAAAGTTTTTAATAACATTCGTAAGTTTATCTTTAATTAATTTTTTACTCCTTTAGCTGTTAGCCTCTTTGTTTCCAATTAACGGTTACTAATTAATTAATTTAATTGACGTTTGATCTCTTTTACTAATCTCTCTCTCTCTCTCTTCGTCAACATCCTATTGTTTCCCAAATTTGATAATAATTCTAATGTACTAAATATGCATATTATAACGTTTATTTTTATTTTTATTTTATTCCATTTTGCTACCATGAAGTTAGTATATCCATAACTATTAGTTTATTTTATGATATGTTTGGTTTGATATTATTATTATTATTATTATTATTATTGTAGGGACACAGTTTCGTGTTTCCGGCCCAAAGATGGTTGGATTCACCCAAAAGGGCCCCTATACAATGAATTTGTAGAGAGTAGGTTGAGAAGGGCTGGTCTAGGAAAGATGCAGATTATCAACTGGTTGGGACTAGATCATCCACCATGATGAAATTCTAGATTTTGACTCCAAGTCTTATTTTTGTTCTACGTCCGAGGATAACTCTCTTTTTTCTCCGTTCTTTTCTTTCTCCAGCCCAAAAAGATCCCCATTCTTCCTTTTTCCTCACCTTTTATACTTCCTCCTCTCCTTTCTTAACCATCCACGTGTGGATTTTTTCCTTCCTCTTTGGACACTTGTCCCCCCAGCTTTTTCCAGAACTTGCTTCATAGAAACGATGAGACTCTCCACCACTGTTCAGATGTCCCCTCCACATCAATGCGGCCAGGGGATTAGTTGTGGGGCATTCAATGCGGGGTTGGCAGCCTTCCTTGATATTTTGGGGGCTTTCTTCTAGAGTACGTCTCCACAGAATCGTTCCCACCCAGTGGGGTTTCCTGGGAGGTTCTCCTCGTTGGCAGAGCTCCAAGCTTCACCTCGGCAATAATATTCCGAGGTGAACCATCTTCGGACGTTCCCCAGTCCTCGGCTTGGGCCAGTAGGCGCGCTACACGAGTGGGTAAGAACCTCTGAGCCCATTATCCTTGTTGGCCCAACGCTTGTTTCGGCCCATCTCTGCTAGCAGCCCATCGTCCCCACAATAGCCCCTCGAGATACTTCTTTCTGGGTCCTCGGACAGAAAGGAGGATTTCAATGCCCCTGCCGCTGACATAGTCGATTTCGGACTTGTCTTGTTCGCCAGGGGGCCTTTTTGACTTCCCAGAGCGCGCTCCTGATGACGTAACCCTCGAGACGCGCGTTTGTTTAATTCTGACGGCTTCTTGTCCTCTCACGTTCTACGGTGAGATGGGTATCGTACGGCTGGGCATTTTTTATGGATATGGGTGGGGCTTTTCCCGCTTCCATACGGTTCTTCGATATAAATACCTTCTTTTTTTAATCATTTACCTCACCTTAACCTGCATCGAGTTATAGCGCGCCTTCATTGAACCTGCCAACTATCCCTTCATTTGCTTCCTTACAAATCCTAGAAGCCAGTCCGAGGAGACCTATTTCATTCGTGTAAGTCATTTGAGTCTTTAAATTTCTTCTTTTGTTACATAGTCGTCTGTTCTTCACACTTCTTTTCTCCTCGGCTCTGTTCCCTTCCCCCAGTTCTTTGATATTCTTTCGAG
The DNA here is from genome assembly GCA_033629205.1 of Lithocarpus polystachyus. Lineage (NCBI taxonomy): Eukaryota > Viridiplantae > Streptophyta > Magnoliopsida > Fagales > Fagaceae > Lithocarpus > Lithocarpus polystachyus. The sequence continues at coordinate 46,467,252 of CM066168.1, forward strand.
ATTTCCTTAGGAATGGGTAGATTTAAGTATTTGGTAGAGTCCAGGGAGGCTATAGAAAATTTCAAGGTTCAGTATAGGATTCCAGCGGGAGTTGAGATTAGATACTGCGAAGAGGGCGAGTGGCATGAGAATAGGCATGAGGGGGAAGTGGTAATCCCAATGATTGCCTTCGTAGAGGGGGGAATGAGGATTCCCATGAGGCCGGTCACTAGGGACTACCTCATTGCCCATAGGTTAGCGCCTACCCAGTGTGCTCTTAATATGTTCAGGATCCTTGGTTGTGTGGATGCCCTGAACGAGAAGTTAGGGCTAGGATTGACCCATCACGACGTGAACTGGGTCTACAACCTCCACCATCTTAGGGGTCAAGGTTATTACCTTAAGTCTAGGTACAACGAGGTTCGACTCATCCAGTGTCTTCCCGATTCCAATAAAGGGTTGAACAAGGATTTCCTGATCGTATCAGGTGACTGGCATGATGGCCTCCATTGCCCAACGAGAGAGGGGAAGCCAGGTGGAGTTACCGAGTCTAGGTTCATAGATTTCACCTGTTTGCGAAATGGCTTCTTTCATAGTTTGATGTTCGCATTACTTGTTTATTTATTACTACTGCCATTGCCCTATTTTTTCGTCTCTAGTTACTAATGAGTTTCCTGTGTTAAATGAACAGATAAAAATTCAAGCGTCCCTAACCTCGGCTTGGTTAACCAAAAAAGCCTTGACAAAATATTGAGATCCGAGGTGTTCGTGCACTCGGACGGCCAATTGAGAGCGGCGTATCTCATCCTTCAGTACACTCCCATCTCCACTGCATTCCAGGCGCCGAAGTGCGCCATTAAGGCCCGGGACCCCCGTCTTCGGCAGATCAGCGTAGCCGCGCCCGGATTCCTGCTCCCCGGCCCAATCCCAGGGGAAGTTCTCGCGACCACCGCCATTTTTGACGGCATTCCAAAAAAGCCAGAGGCATCCAGAGCATCACGTCCTTCCGCTGCCGAGGAATTCAAGCCTGAGATCCCATCGCCTCCGAGGGAAGACGAGTTTGAAATCTTCAGCCAAGACCTGTCCACAGAGGGTCCGATTCTTGATCCAGTTCCCCCATCAGCCGAGACACACAACGAGATGGGCATCCAGAGAAAGCCAAGGTCCAGTCTGCTAGACCTAATTGAATCCCAGCCCGGGCGGGCTGAGCCACCCAGGGCAACACAAGTGAAGCCCCCTTCCTTGCCACCTGTCGTTCCTCCTCCAACTCAAACCCTCGGACTGCATCCTGCCGACCTGAAGAGGAAAAGGGAGGCGAAAGGTAAGGAGCCCATGGATGCTGGGAGGGCCTTGCCTGCCCAAGAAGATGAATCTCAGAGAATGGGCAAGCAGCCCTAGACAGGGCATAGATTGGATAGGAGAAGCAGCCCATCAACAGCCTCTGAGGCGTGGTTGCCGGCACCCATGCTAGATGGCGCCCCTCTTCCGGCCACCGCCTCCATTCGTGATTACCAGGGGGGCAAAGGAGGGTACGTGGCCGACGCGGTGGAGCAAGCTTTGCTGCTCCCCGAGGATATGGCCGAGCTCCGAAACCTCAGGAGACATGAGGTCTTCCTCAGTCTGAAGAGGTACCTGGGCATGGTAAGTTTTGAGTTTTTTCTCTTTCTTTTTTTTTTAAAGTATTTTGTCTAAGTTCTCTTTTTTTTTTTGTTAGGCCATCCAAGCTTCCTTCCGAGCCGAGGAGATGGTCAACTACTGCCATCGCCAAATGAAGGAGGAGGAAGCGAAGCGGAATGATGCCGAGGGCAATCTGAAGACGGCCGAAAAGAGCCTATAAGAAGTAAAGAAGAAACTTGTAGAGGAGGAGCGGGGAAGAAAGAGCGCTGCGGCCGCACTTGACAACGCGGAAAGGCAGGCGGAAGGCCAGAGGGTACTCTTACGGCGTACCGAGGTCGAACTGGTTGCTTCTAAGGCGCAAGTGCTGGCGCTGCAGAAGAAGCTGGCTGAGTCCGAGGATGCCAGAGAAGAGGCAGAGAAGGCACAGAATCAAGCCGAGCAAGAAGGCTACGATGTCGGCGTAGTTGAAACCGAGGAAGCCCTTAGGGCCGAGGTTTCTGGGGTGTGCCGCACTTATTGCCGGCAAGTGTGGTTAGAGGCTCTCAACCAGGTCGGGGTTGAGGCTTCATCTGCGCTGCGGAAGGCAGAAAGTGTGTACTACCCCGCAGTGATCCGACCATCGCTCCCTTCTTTTCCTCGGCCCAATCCTGTTCCCATAAAGGCCGAGGCGGGCGAGGTAAAGGCAACCAAGGCCTCTGCGTCATCCGAAGTGGGGTCTGAGGTGTCGGGACAAATCGCATCGGGACCAAATATGAAGGCCTCAGACCCTCCGATCGTGATTCTGGACGACCCCACTAAGAAGGACGCAGGCAAGGGGCTGGAGATAGTCCTGGTTAGCCACCCTTTGCCTGCCCCAGCTGATCAAGCCGGTGAGGGACAAGGAACCTTGGATGCTGCAGGGGCTCAGGTCGACCCTCCTCCTCCGAAAGAGAAGATAATTATAAAGAAGAAATAGGCTTTGACGAAGCTTGCCTTAGCTTTTTGGTGTATTTTTTGTTATTGTTGTTGTTTTGTTGTTGTTGTTGTTGTTGTTGTTTTTTTTTTTTTTTTTTTTTTTTTTTTTTTTTATACTGGGTAGGCCCTGTTGAAAGCCATATTATTAATGAAAAATTTGCAAAAGTTCCTTTTTATTGTAGTCTTTATGCCCAAAGGGTCACGAACTCTGTTTTTAATCATGCTTAAGACCAGATTCCGTGGCTAGTTCTCACAGGAAAGGAACTTATTAGCCCGGGACGGGATAGGGTCTGTACGAGACGTAGACAGAAAACACTTAACGCTAATCTTTCAAAGACAGATAGTCCGAGGGACCAGGCATGAAATGGACTCTCTTAATATTTAGGAGACATGATAGGCAATAATAAGAATTCTAAAGGCAGGCGATCCGAGGAATTAGGGGTAGCTCGATTCAGTTTAATACTTAGGAAGAAAGATAAGTAGTATTAATTTTTTCAAGGCAGGTGGTCCGAGGAACTAGACGTAGCTTGAATCAGTTTAATACTTAGAAAAGTAATAAATCGTATTAATTTTTCCAAGACAGATGGTCTGAGGAACCAGGCGTAGCTTGGATCAGTTTAATACTTAGGAAAAAATGAATCGTATTAATTTTTTCAAGGCAGATGGTTCGAGGAACCAGGCGTAGCTTGGATCAGTTTAATACTTAGGAAAAAATGAATCGTATTAATTTTTCCAAGGCAGATGGTCCGAGGAACCAGGCGTAGCTTGGATCAGTTTAATACTTAGGAAAAAATGACAAATAGTATTAATTTCTTCAAGGTAGGTGGTCCGAGGAACCAGGCGTAGCTTGAATCAGTTTAATACTTAGAAACATGATAAGTATAACCGTGAATCATACATGATATAATTGGGTAAGAAAAAGATAAAGGGCACTTTTATTAATAATAGTACATTTTCAGGTTGTTTACATTCCATGGATGCAACATCGTTCTGTTTTCTAAATCCTGCAGGTAATACGCCCCTATCCCGGCTACGGATGTGATCTGGTACGGCCCCTCCCAGTTTGGTCCCAGTTTTCCCCAAGAGGGGTTCTTTGCGGAGCCGACAACTTTCCTCAACACCAGATCCCCAGGCGCTAAAGGCCTTGACTTTACATTTGCATCATACCCTCGCTTGAGCTTATGCTGGTAAGAGGCCAACCGGATCATGGCACTTTCTCTTCTCTTCTTAATCAGATCTAGATTTTTCTCAAGTAGATTGTCGTTGCTATCCAAAGTGAAAGAGCTAGTCCTTAGTGTAGGGAAGCCCGTCTCCAATGGAATAACTGCCTCGGCTCCATAAGTTAACGAAAAGGGGGTTTCGCCTGTAGACTTCCGAGGAGCGGTCCTGTAGGTCCACAGTACGTGTGGTAATTCTTCAACCCATTTGGCCTTGGAGTCATCCAGCCTCTTCTTAAGTCCACCTACAATAACTTTGTTTGTGGCCTCGGCTTGTCCGTTCCTTGAGGGTAGGCCGGGGTGGAGTACCGATTTGTTATTCCTAGTTTGCAACAGTACCTTCGGAAAGATTTGCTGTCAAACTGAAGTCCGTTGTCGGAGATGAGTGTGTGCAGAACCCCAAACCGGGTGATGATATTCTTCCAAATGAACCTCTTCATGTCGGCATCTCGGATATTGGCCAATGGCTCTGCCTCAACCCATTTAGTGAAGTAATCTGTGCCGACCACTAGATATTTTTTATTCCCTGCTGCCTTCGGAAAAGGTCCAACAATATCCAAGCCCCATTGGGCAAAGGGCCATGGACTGGATAAGGGGTTAAGCTCTCCTCCCGGCTGATGGATGCTCGGTGCGAACCTCTGGCATTGATCGCACTTCCTCACATATTCCTGAGCTTCCCTATGCATGTTGGGCCACCAATACCCCTGGGTGAGGGCTCGATGAGATAGAGATCTGCCCCCTGTGTGGCTCCCACAGATTCCCTCGTGAAGTTCCTCCAGGAGAACCTCGACAGCCTCGAGATGTACGCACAATAAGTACGGTCCAGAAAAGGACCTTTTGTAGAGTTTCAGATCCTCGGACAGCCAGAACCGAGGTGCCTTTCTCCGTATTTTATCATCCTCCAACTTCGTTTCAGGTAATAAGTCGTCTTTGAGAAAATGCACAATGGAGTCCATCCAACTGGGACTCGCTTCTGCCTGGTGAATGGTTGACACCTCTTTCCCCAACTGACGGGGTTGTAAGAGATCCTCAACAAGGATCACCCTCGGCAAACCTTGCGCCGAGGATGTTGCTAACGTCGCAAGGGAGTCAGCATGTGCGTTTCTGCTTCTGGGGATTTGCATCAAGTTGAAAGACTTGAAACCAGATTGTAGGTGTTTAACTTGATTAAGGTACTCTTGCATTCTTGGGTCCCTGGCTTCTAGCTCTCCTCGGACTTGGCCTACCACTAATCTGGAGTCCGAGAATATGTTTACGTCTTTTCCTCCCATCCGTTGGATCATGGCCATCCCGACTAATAGGGCCTCATACTCTGTCTCATTGTTCGTGGCGGAGAATCCAAGTCTTAACGACTTTTCAATCGTGATATTCTCGGGCGAGATTATAACTAGCCCCACTCCGGATCCCTTGAGATTCGACGTGCCATCAACATATAGCCTCCATGATGATACCCGTTCTATGGAGGTCACTCCAACTGAATTTTCATCCATGCGATGTTTATTTTCATTCTTTTCCAACAGGGTCTCAGCAAACTCAGCTAGAAGGTCGGCGATGACCTGGCCCTTTACGGAGGTGCGGGGCATGTACTTGATGTCGTAGGCCCCCAGCTTAGTCCCCCACTTCGCAATTCTCCCTGTATAATCAGCGCTTCGAAGCAAGGCCTTGAGGGGTAATTAGGTCAAGATAACAACCGTATGCGCCTGAAAGTAATGCGGCAGTTTGCGTGTGGCGTGCACCACGGCCAGGACGGCCTTCTCCAACGGCAAGTATCTGACCTCGGCCTCGTGGAGAGACTTACTAATATAATACACGGGTCTTTGTACCCCATTGTCAACCCTTAGCAATACCAAGCTTACCGCATAAGCGGCCATCGCAATATAAGCAAATAAGACCTCGTCCACGTCAGGTCTGGACATTATCGGTGGCCGAGAAAGATAGTCTTTCAACTGCTGGAAGGCTGAAGCACATTCCTCGGTCCACTCAAAGTCCTTCCACTTATTCAACAGACGATAAAAACGTCTGCACCTGTCTGCGGACCGGGCTATAAAGCGATTGAGAGCAGCGATCATTCCCGTCAGCCTCTGCACCTCTTTGGGATTCTGAGGTGGTTGTAATCTATTAATGGCCTGGATCTGGTTTGGGTTCACTTCAATTCCGCGGTGAGTGACCATGTAGCCGAGGAACTTCCCTGAGCCCACCTCGAAAGAACATTTAGAGGCGTTGAGCCGTAATCTGTGCCCTCTCAGGATTTCAAAAATGCTTTCGAGGTCGGCGATGTGGTCGGACTCTTGCCTGCTCTTGACCACCATATCATCGATGTAGATTTCAATATTCTTGCCCAGCTGAGGCTCAAACATTCTGGTCATCATCCTCTGATACGTGGACCCCGCATTTTTAAGTCCAAATGGCATCACTTTGTAGTGGTAATTGCCAACTGGAGTGACAAAAGCCGTCTTCTCCTGGTCTTCCACGGCTAGAGGTATCTGGTGATAGCCTTGGAAGGCATCCAAGAAACTCATCCGGGGATGTCCCACGGTTGCATCCACTAGTTGATCAATTCGAGGCATGGGGAAAGGATCCTTTGGACAGGCTTTGTTCAGATCCGAGTAATCCACGCACACACGCCATTTGCCATTCTTTTTCTTCACCACTACGGTGTTAGCTAGCCAGTCAGGGTAGAACACTTCTTTGATAGCCCCGGCCTGTTTAAGCTTATCCACCTCTTCTCTAACAGCATCAGAATGTTCCCTCGAGGAGCGCCGAGGAGGCTGTTTTTTAGGAAGAGCAGACGGACTTACATTCAAATGGTGGCAGATGAAATTTGGATCCACCCCTGGGGCCTCATAGGCATTCCAAGCAAATACGTCGATATTGCGCCTCAGGAAATGCAATAGCTCTTCTCTTTCTTGAATAGGCAGTTGGGCGCCGATTTGAAAAAATTTCTCTGAGTTCCCATCAACAAGAACTTTCACCAGATCCTCACACTTCGCCTCTTCGGCCCCCATGTCGGACATTGGGGCCGTTGACTTTGATTGCTAGGGATCCTTGCTGGCCGGGGCCGAGGACCCTGACTCTGGTTGGTGCATAATGGCCGCCACTAGACACTGCCTGGCCACGGCCTGACTTCCAAGCAACTCCTCAACTTAATCCCCAGATGGGTATTTGACTTTGAGGTGGAGGGTGGATGAAACTGCCCCGAGGGCGTGAAGCCAAGGTCGCGCCATGATAGCTGTATATGGGGAGAAGGCGTCCACCACGATAAAGTCTACCTCTACCACCTCCGAGCCAGCCTGAACTGGCAATCTGATCTGTCCCCTTGGAACAACTACTCTCCCATCAAAACCGACCAGAGGTGATTCATAGCTGGTTAGATCCTCTTGCCTGAGATTGAGGCCCCTATACAGGTCTGGGTACATAATCTCAGCCCCATTGCCTTGGTCAACCAGTACTCTTTTCACATCATAGCCCCCTATCCTAAGAGTTATAACCAGTGCGTCATCGTGGGGCTGTATGGTCCCGGCCTTGTCCTCGTCCGAGAAGCTCAGCATTGGGTGAGGACTCAATCTGGCCCTCTTTGGCTCTTGCCCGGGATCCCCAGTATACGCCCCAGCCATCGTCATTACCCTGGAGGGGTACGACTCTGTCCTACTCGGTGCGGCGAGGATGACATTGATTGTTCCTAAGGGAGGTCTTGAGGAGTTATTACCTGGAACCCCCACGCCAGTTTGGCCTCCCTGTCCGTTAGGCTGAAATAGGAACTGTTTCAATCTGCCCTCTCGGATCAGTTGTTGCAAATGGCTCCATAGGGTCCTGCAATCCTCGGTCGTATGTCCGGGTTCTCTATGATACTGACAATGCAGGCTCTGGTTACGCTTCGAGGAGTCTCCGCTCATCTTGTTTGGCCATCTGAAGTATAGCTCGTTCTTAATCTTCTCCAGGACCTGGTGTACTGGTTCTCGGAACACAGTGTTAACGGTTTGGGTGGCTCTAGACCCAGTTTCCTCTCCAAATTCTCGCTGAGGTCGATTATTGTCGTAACGATCCGACCTGAAATCCCTCCTTTCCTGAGGGATAACCTTACCCTTCCCTTTTTCTTGCAGATGATCTTCCTCGACCCTCTTATACTTGTCAATGCGATCCATGAGTTGACGGACATTGGCAACGGGCTTTCCTGTTAGGGACCTCCGTAAACCATGGTCGGCTGGCAGACCGACCTTAAAGGTTCTGACGGCCACATCATCGAAATCACCCTCGATCTCGTTGAACATCTCCCAATATCGGTCCAAATAGGTTTTCAGGGTTTCTCCCTCTCTCATGGATAAAGACAGCAAGGAATCTAAGGGCCGAGGAACCCTACTGTTCGTGATGAAACGGGATCCAAAAGCTTGAGTGAGCTCTTGGAAAGAGTTGATGGAACCTGTTCTGAGGCCGTCAAACCATCTCATCGCCACAGGTCCCAAACTGGACGGGAACACCTTGCACATCAAGGTCTCGTTATGAGAGTACACCGCCATTTTCTGAGTAAAATAGCTGACATGCTTAACCGGGTCGGTACGGCCGTTGTAGAGGGTGAACGTCGGTTGGGTGAAACGCTTGGGGAGTCGCCCTGCATCAATCTGGCGTGTAAAGGGAGATTTGGATATCCGATCGAGCGCTTTGCTCATGGCGTCGTTTCCCAATCCTCTAGAAGACGCGCCTCCTCCCCTGCGTTCTCGGCGATTGTCCTCCTCATACGAGAAGGTCTCGCTTGGGGGCGTACGTGACCTGCGTCTGTAGTTGTCATCTCCCTCGCCATCGGAGGAAGGATCAGAACCTGAAGGACTCCTCTTCCTTCGCTCCCGTCGCAACTTCCTCTTCAAGTGGTCAATCTCCTTCTGCATGGCTTTAGCACGGTTGTCCTGTGAGACATGGCTATCGCCCCTAGATTGACCCTCGCCAGAACAGGTGGTATGTACACTTTCTACCTGGCCTTCCTGGAAGTGTTCTTCTCTTTGAGATCCCAAAGATTCTGGGTGGTGTGGACCTGAGCCAGCCATGTTAAAGAATCTAACTATTCTAGTCAATTAGCCCTTCCCACAGACGGCGCCAATTGTAGGGACACAGTTTCTTGTTTCCGGCCCAAAGATAGTTGGATTCACCCAAAAGGGCCCCTATACAACGAATTTGTAGAGAGTAGGTTGAGAAGGGCTGGTCTAGGAAAGATGCAGATTATCAACTGGTTGGGACAAGATCATCCACCATGATGAAATTCTAGATTTTGACTCCAAGTCTTATTTTTGTTCTACGTCCGAGGATAACTCTCTTTTTTCTCCGTTCTTGTCTTTCTCCAGTCCAAAAAGATCCCCATTCTTCCTTTTTCCTCACCTTTTATACTTCCTCCTCTCCTTTCTTAGCCATCCACGTGTGGATTTTTTCCTTCCTCTTTGGACACTTGTCCCCCCAGCTTTTTCTAGAACTTGCTTCGTAGAAACGATGGGACTCTCCACCACTGTTCAGATGTCCCCTCCACATCAATGCGGCCAGGGGATTAGTTGTGGGGCATTCAATGCGGGGTTGGCAGCCTTCCTTGATATTTTGGGGGCTTTGTTCCAGTGTACGTCTCCACAGAATCGTTCCCACCCAGTGGGGTTTCCTGGGAGGTTCTCCTCGTTGGCAGAGCTCCAAGCTTCACCTCGGCAATAATATTCCGAGGTGAACCATCCTCGGACGTTCCCCAGTCCTCGGCTTGGGCCAGTAGGCGCGCTACACGAGTGGGTAAGAACCTCTAAGCCCATTATCCTTGTTGACCCAACGCTTGTTTCGGCCCATCTCTGCTAGCAGCCCATCGTCCCCACAATTATTATTATTATTATTATTATTATTATTATTATTATTATTATTATTATTATTATTATTATTATTATTATTATTATTATAAATTTAGTGTTTCTAAAATAGCGTGTGTTTTGTATCCTCTTTTTCTATTGATGCATAGAAACGCTTTAAGGGACTACTTTATAGGAAAAAAATTTTATTCTATTATTTTTTTTAATTGAGTGTTTTTAAATTGATATTTGTTTTGTATTTCATTTTTCCATTGATGTATTGTAACATTTCATGGGAAGACTTTATAAGTACAGTTTTTATTTATTGAATTTAAAAAAAATATTATATGTTTAATTTAAAAAAAATGAGACAGAATATAAATAATTATGATACGAAGGATGTTGCCAAAGTTAAATGTTGAATAAACTAAGATGAGAAGAAAAATAGCAAAAATGAAATGTATAGCAATAAACATCATATTATTTTGGTTATGCTATGTAATAAAATAATATTATATTTTTATATACTATTTTTATAATGAAATAATATAACATTTAAAAACCAATAAGAATAAAAAAAATAACAACATAAAACACAAAACTAAATCGTATCAAGCTGAATTACCAGTCAATTCCAATTTTAGCAAATTGACTGACTTCTAGTAGTCTAAGACTGGTTTCTGCGATGCATTTGGTGGAGCTTTCAATATTGCATCAGTATGTTTTGATAGTCAGCCTGTTACACTAAAATAAAAAAAAATATATACCAAAAACTAAAGAAAAAAAATTATATATATATATATATATAGAGAGAGAGAGAGAGAGAGAGAGAGAGAGAGAGAGAGAGAGAGAGAGAGAGACAGAGAGAGGCTTTTGTGTGTAGAAAAATAGAACTTATGCATGGAATAAGAGAGGAAATGATAATTTTATAGTATGAGGATAAGAATAAGAAGAGTAAAAAATAAAGGAAGATAAAAAGATAGAATAATAGTAATATTAAGAGTAGTGGGGATATGAAAAGTTATAATAGAATAAGAAAGGTTGAAAAAAGTTAAGCTAGAGAGTAGTAGGAATATGAAAAGTTAAAATGGAATTGAAAATTTAATAACAAATAAGAATATTTAATAATAAGATAAATTAAATATGATATTTTGATTCTAATATAATAGAGTTTTTAATTCGCTTTAATTGTTTAAAAATTGTATACAAAATTGGGAAAAAAAAAGTGATAATGACATGGCTGCTGACGTGGCTTAATGTGAGCATAGCAATATTAAATGCTACGTTTCAGCATTTAGTAATATATAGATTGGCTTTCGGGGAGCATTTCAGTTGAGATAGGCAGCCTTTCAAAGCTCACCCACCTTGATCTTTCCTTTAATTCTCTCACAGGTAAGTTGCCTCCTTCGTTTGGAAACCTCACTCGATTAGTGAAATTTGACATTTCTTCAAATTCTATCATCGGTGAGTTACCTCTTTCACTTGCAAACCTCACTAGATTACACAAGTATTTGACATTTCCTTTAATCTAGTCAGTGGTTCCATACCCAAAGGATTAGGTAATTTAAAGAATCTTCTAGAATTAAGATTGAGAGATAACAAATTTACCGGAGCAATCCCTTCTGCTCTTTTCCTTTTAACCAATCTTTCCACCTTGGATTTGTCTTTTAATAAAATCAATGGTTGTATAGTGCCAGAAATTGGATTGCTGAAGAATTTGTTGGAATTAGACCTACAATATAACAATCTCACTGGTCCAATCCCTTTGTCTATAGGTCATTTAACCAATTTGGTTTCTTTGTCTCTTTCTATGAATCAAATCAATGGTCACATTCCACTAGAAATAGGCAACATGAAGAATTTGAGTTACCTGTACATCAATAATAACAAGCTTATTGGCCCCCTCCCTTCATCTCTTGGTCATCTAACCAATTTGATCTCTTTGTTTCTTGATTCGAACCAAGTCAATGGTTCCATTCCTCCTGAACTAGGCAACATGAAGAATTTGGAACACTTGCATCTCAATAATAACAATATTGTTGGTCCAATCCCTTTGACTATGGGTCATTTAACTAGCTTGCAAACTTTGTCCCCTAGTGGGAACCAAATTAGTGGTTCCATCCCTGTGCACATTTTTAATTGCTCTTCACTCTACAACATAACATTCAGCCACAACTACTTAACTGGAAGCATTCCCTTTTTGAATAGTAGCCTTGCATTAAGACGGATTTACCTCAGTTATAATTTTATTAGTGGAGGAGAAATACCTCTTACAGGTTTAGAATTTTTGGATGTCAGCTACAATAACTTCAATGGCTCCTTTCCTAACTTAATAGGCCATATGGAGCATCTGCGTCACTTCAACCTTAGCAATAACAAAATTGTTGGTCAAGTTCCTTTGATTATAGGTCAATTTACTGAGTTGGAAACGTTGTGCCTTAGTTGGAACCAAATCAGTGGCTCCATACCTGAAGAAATAGCTGATTGCAAGTGGTTGAGTAAATTGTTATTGAGCCATAACTATTTAACTGGAAGCATTCCATCTCAAATTAGTGACCTTCCGCTTTTAAATTTTATTGACCTAAGTTATAATACTATCAGTGGGGAAATTCCTTCTAAACTAGGGGATTCACAAACTTTAAAGTTCTTGGATCTCAGCTGCAATAATCTTACTGGAAATATTCCGGATCTTTCAGCTTCAATAAATAAAGTGAACTTTTCCCACAATTCTTTCCATGGTCGGATCCCAGATGGCTACTTATATTATAAACCTTCAACCTTCATCGGCAACAAAGATTTATGTGGTGATGTCAAAGGCTTCCGTCCTTGCTTGCCATCTTCCCCAAGCAACAATAGATCCATTGTCCATCAAAGCAACAATAGATCCATTGTTCATCAAATAAAATTTTTTGTTCCCTTAATTGCTTTCACTATGTTTTTACTTCTTGGGTATATTTTCCGCTCTCAATGTAGAGTTAGGAAAATGTCATCTGAGTCAAGGGAAACAAAGAATGGGGATTTGTTCTCAATATGGAATTATGATGGACAAATTGCATACGAAGACATCATCGAAGCAACAGAGGACTTTGATATTAGATATTGTATCGGAACCGGTGGTTATGGTTGTGTTTACAAAGCATAGTTGCCTAATGGTAAAGTGGTTGCTTTAAAGAAACTTCACCGCTTAGAGGCTGAGGACCCAAATTTTGACAAGAGTTTCAGAAATGAGGTCAAAATTTTAACGGAAATCCGACATCGGAATATTGTGAAACTGCATGGCTATTGTTTGCACAAACGATGCATGTTTTTGGTCTATGAGTATATGGAAAGGGGAAGTCTATTTTGTGCCCTACGCAACAATGCTGAGGCTGTAGAATTGGATTGGCTGAAGAGGGTGAACATAATCAAAAGTACAGCACATGCATTATCTTATATGCATCATGAAGGTGTCCCGGTAATTGTTCATCGAGGTATAACAAGCAACAATATTCCATTGAACTCTGAGTTAGAGGCATTTGTGTCAGATTTTGGCACAGCTAGACTTCTTGATTCAGATACCTCCAATTAAACTTTAATTGCTGGGACTTATGGTTATATTGCTCCAGGTGAATTATATATTATTTTCGTAATTATCCTAGATATTATTTTAAATGTTTAGTCACATGTAGAGCTTTCTATATAGTCATTCTAGTTAGAAACAATTACTTTTATGATGGAAGTTTTATACACTAGCAAGTTTTGTCCAAACGTCCAGAAAAAAAAAAAAAAACGAAAGATATTAATTTTTTCATTTCTTTTTTTTGTCTGATATTTGCAGAATTGGCCTATGCTATAAAGGTGACTGAAAAAAGTGATGTGTATAGCTTTGGAGTGGTGGCATTAGAAATATTAATGGAAAGGCATCCAGGCGAACTCTTGACATCATTATCTTCATCTCAAAGTGTGATGCTAAATGAAATATTAGACAAGCGTCTCCCACCTCCAAATCGTTTGGTTGCACGGAATGTTTTTCTTGTTGCTGCAATTTCATTTGCTTGCTTACGTGCTAAACCAAAGTCTAGGCCGACAATGAAATCAGTGTCTCAAGAATTTCTTTGTCACAAGAAACCAATAATGAACCCCTTACATGCAGTTTCAGTATGGCAGCTAAGAAACCAAGAAACTTATCTGGTTGGAGAGAGTGAAACCCATTCAGAAAGGTGACTGAAAAACTTATAAAGGTGACTGGAAAAAGTGATGTGTATAGCTTTGGAGTGGTGGCATTAGAAATATTAATGGAAAGGCATCCAGGCGAACTCTTGACATCATTATCTTCATCTCAAAGTGTGATGCTAAATGAAATATTAGACAAGCGTCTCCCACCTCCAGAAAGTCCTTGTCTTCTGGTTGAGAAAGATAATGTTTGATGAGCTTCTAGGAAAGAAAATTTTATGTATTACAATAACAATAGCTTAAAATTCCTGTTTGTAAGTTGTAATTGTTGTTCTTTATGATCTGTAACCTGTATTTTGTAATATGAAATTTAAGTCTTCACCACTTTTCTAATGCAATTGCGGAGGTTGCAAAGGCTGATCTATATGCTTGATGCTTGACTCGAAGATTTCATACTTGTTCAACCTACTCACATAAGATTCAACAATAATAATGAAAAATTTGTAAGGAAAACAATTAATAAAAACTCTACCTCCCTTGCTATCTGCTCTCAACAAACGCAACCCTCTCTCACAAAAACATAATGAACGACTTTCTACTTGCACTATCCATTCTAAATTACACCTGACGTTATCCTCTTTCGACCCACATTACAATCGCACACTCAATACCTGTAACTCCACCGTTCTTTTCCATTCCAACCATCCATTGCTAACACCTCTATTGTTTTTGTAACCCCGAACCCCACGACCTACTAATTCAACCTTCTAGTTATCAAGACCTTATTATGACTTTTAATTTGAGAATTATAACAAAATAAATAAATAAATAAATAAACAGACAGCAAATTTAATAAAAGATAGATCTAAATGAAGGGATTTGTCTGTGTAGTGAAGTAGGTCACCACCTTTAGGCAATAAATTTTGATTTTCATTTCTCAAGGAGATTCCCTTTTGGTCACCAAATTTCATGTGCTTCTACAATTGGCTTAGATAATTCTACTAGTGCCTTTTTACTATTTGAATTATGATAAAAATTTGAGCTCTATGCTCTACATCGGATATATATTGCAACTGTTTAGAAAAATCCGACTAAGCAAGATGAAAAAGGAATACAATGGATGGATTTTATGTGGTTCTTTCATGTTACTACATCCAAAGAAAATACTATGAGGCAACTCCAATTGCAAGAAAATACAATGATAAATATTGGATAACAATTCTTGTGGGTTTTTTTTGTTCTTATTTTTTTTTTCTAGGTCTAAGAGCCGGTCTATGCTACTAAAGTCCTACAATGACAATTCAAAAAATAATCTTCCCATCGGCCTATGGATATACTCATTTTTAGACCTAATTTCATAACTTGTTGAATTGTGCAATTGAATGGTTGGTTAAAGGTACCTCCACTCTTCACCACTCCCTTGCGCACGTATCTAGCCCAATATTTGAGACAATTCATATTAGCCCATTAATCACCACAATTAAAAAGAATAAAATAGTCTCTCTCCTTTTCAATGTGGGATTAAATATTTTCACTAACTCCTCATCTTCCATATTTACTCCCATATCTTTACATTTATCTTGTATCACTTATTCATTTTAATTATTTAATATTGAAATGCTCCAACACGTAGATTAGCAGAGTGTTTATGCCATTACCTTTGCAATTTTGTCAAAAGATAAACATCCATGGTAGCTTTTCAAGCTCAAAAGTGCGAGTGTTATTACTTAGTGAGACCGACCAAAAAAACCAAGGGTAGAATTGAAAAGATCAATGTTAAATCTACTTTTAGAGATTAGAGATTATAGATTTTCTTTTTCTTTTTCTTTTTTTAGAACCTAGATTAGATAGGATTTTGATTAAATAATTACTGTATTAGAGAAGTGTGTAAACCTTAGAGACAAAGAAAAGGAATGGAAGGGAGAAAGGGATTAAATTACAAGTTAAAAAAAAAAAAAGCCACATTAGCTCAAAAGAATGTGGTTTTGAATAAGTCAATTGAATCTTGGAATTATGGTTTATGGAGTCACCATCATATTTAACTTTAATTAAATCTTTCATAGTATTTCCAACAATCTTGATCATATGATTTTTGACATCTCTCTCCATCAATTTAATCTTGACAAAACACACCTTGCCCCAAACCAAGGTTAGCTATTATAAACTTCAAGTCAAAAATTATCAATTTCGTATCCTTTCCCACTTATTACAACCCACTATTCAAAAGAATAAAATAGTCTCTCTCCTTTTCAATGTGGGATTAAATATTTTCACTAACTCCTCATCTTCCATATTTACTCCCACATCTTCACATTTATCTTGTATCACTTATTCATTTTAATTATTTAATATTGAAATGCTCCAACACGTAGATTAGCAGAGTGTTTATGCCATTACCTCTACAATTTTGTCAAAAGATAAACATCCATGGTAGCTTTTCAAGCTCAAAAGTGCGAGTGTTATTACTTAGTGAGACCAACCCAAAAAACCAAGGGTAGAATTGAAAAGATCAACGTTAAATCTACTTTTAGAGATTATAGATTTTCTTTTTCTTTTTCTTTTTTTAGAACCTAGATTAGATAGGATTTTGACTAAATAATTACTGTATTAGAGAAGTGTGTAATCCTTAGAGACAAAGAGAAGGAATGGAAGGGAGAAAGGGATTAAATTACAAGTTAAAAAAAAAAATGCCACATTAGCTCAAAAGAATGTGGTTTGGAATAAGTCAATTGAATCTTGGAATTATGGTTTATGGAGTCACCATCATATTTAACTTTAATTAAATCTTTAATAGTATTTCCAACAATCTTGATCATATGATTTTCGACATCTCTCTCCATCAATTTAATCTCGACCAAACACACCTTGCCCCAAACCTGGGTTAGCTATTTTAAACTTCAAGTCAAAAAATATCAATTTCGTATCCTTTCCCACTTATTACAACCCACTGTTCAAAAGAATAAAATAATCTCTCTCCTTTTCAATGTAGGATTAAATATTTTCACTAACTCCTCATCTTTCATATTTACTCCCACATCTTTAGATTTATCTTGTATCACTTATTCATTTTAATTATTTAATATTGAAATGCTCCAACACGTAGATTAGCAGAGTGTTTATGCCATTACCTCCGCAATTTTGTCAAAAGATAAACATCCATGGTAGCTTTTCAAGCTCAAAAGTGCGAGTGTTATTACTTAGTGAGACCGACCCAAAAACTAAGGGTAGAATTGAAAAGACCAACGTTAAATCTACTTTTAGAGATTATAGATTTTCTTTTTCTTTTTCTTTTTTTAGAACCTAGATTAGATAGGATTTTGACTAAATAATTACTGTATTAGAGAAGTGTGTAATCCTTAGAGACAAAGAGAAGGAATGGAAGGGAGAAAGGGATTAAATTACAAGTTAAAAAAAAATGCCACAATAGCTCAAAAGAATGTGGTTTTGAATAAGTCAATTGAATCTTGGAATTATGGTTTATGGAGTCACCATCATATTTAACTTTAATTAAATCTTTAATAGTATTTCCAACAATCTTGATCATATGATTTTCGACATCTCTCTCCATCAATTTAATCTCAACCAAACACACCTTGCCCCAAACCTGGGTTAGCTATTTTAAACTTCAAGTCAAAAATTATCAATTTCGTATCCTTTCCCACTTATTACAACCCACTGTTCAAAAGAATAAAATAGTCTCTCTCCTTTTCAATGTAGGATTAAATATTTTCACTAACTCCTCATCTTCCATATTTACTCCCACATCTTTAGGTTTATCTTGTATCACTTATTCATTTTAATTATTTAATATTGAAATGCTCCAACACGTAGATTAGCAGAGTGTTTATGCCATTACCTCTGCAATTTTGTCAAAAGATAAACATCCATGGTAGCTTTCCAAGCTCAAAAGTGCGAGTGTTATTACTTAGTGAGACCGACCCGAAAAACCAAGGGTAGAATTGAAAAGATCAACGTTAAATCTACTTTTAGAGATTATAGATTTTCTTTTGCTTTTTCTTTTTTTAGAACCTAGATTAGATACGATTTTGACTAAATAATTGCTGTATTAGAGAAGTGTGTAATCCTTAGAGATAAAGAGAAGGAATGGAAGGGAGAAAGGGATAAAATTACAAGTTAAAAAAAAATGCCACAATAGCTCAAAAGAATGTGGTTTTGAATAAGTCAATTGAATCTTGGAATTATGGTTTATGGAGTCACCATCATATTTAACTTTAATTAAATCTTTCGTAGTGTTTCCAACAATCTTGATCCTATGATTTTCGACATCTCTCTCCATCAATTTAATCTTGACCAAACACACCTTGCCCCAAACCGGGGTTAGCTATTTTAAACTTCAAGTCAAAAATTATCAATTTCGTATCCTTTCCCACTTATTACAACCCACTGTTCAAAAGAATAAAATAGTCTCTCTCCTTTTTAATGTGGGATTAAATATTTTTACTAACTCCTCATCTTCCATACTTACTCCCACATCTTTACATTTATCTTGTATCACTTATTCATTTTAATTATTTAATATTGAAATGCTCCAACACGTAGATTAGCAGAGTGTTTATGCCATTACCTCTGCAATTTTGTCAAAAGATAAACATCCATGGTAGCTTTTCAAGCTCAAAAGTGCGAGTGTTATTACTTAGTGAGACCGACCCAAAAAACCAAGGATAGAATTGAAAAGATCAACGTTAAATCTACTTTTAGAGATTATAGATTTTCTTTTTCTTTTTTTAGAACCTAGATTAGATAGGATTTTGACTAAAAAATTGCTGTATTAGAGAAGTGTGTAATCCTTAGAGATAAAGAGAAGGAATGGAAGGGAGAACGGGATTAAATTACAGGTTAAAAAAAATGCCACATTAGCTCAAAAGAATGTGGTTTTGAATACGTCAATTGAATCTTGGAATTATGGTTTATGGAGTCACCATCATATTTAACTTTAATTAAATCTTTCAAAGTATTTCCAACAATCTTGATCATATGATTTTTGACATCTCTCTCCATCAATTTAATCTTGACCAAACACACCTTGCCCCGAACCTAGGTTAGCTATTATAAACTTCAAGTCAAAAATTATCAATTTCGTATCCTTTCCCACTTATTACAACCCACTGTTCAAAAAAATAAAATAGTCTCTGTCCTTTTCAATGTGGGATTAAATATTTTCACTAACTTCTCATCTTCCATATTTACTCCCACATCATTACATTTATCTTGTATCACTTATTCATTTTAATTATATAAATTGAAATGCTCCAACACGTAGATTAGCATAATGTTTATGCCATTACCTCTGCAATTTTGTCAAAAGATAAACATCCATGGTAGCTTTTCAAGCTCAAAAGTGCGAGTGTTATTACTTAGTGAGACCGACCCAAAAAACCAAGGGTAGAATTGAAAAGATCAACGTTAAATCTACTTTTATAGATTATAGATTCTCTTTTTTTTTTTTTTTTTTAGAACCTAGATTAGATAGGTTTTTGGCTAAATAATTGCTGTATTAGAGAAGTGTGTAATCCTTAGAGACAAAGAGAAGGAATGGAAGGGAGAAAGGGATTAAATTACAAGTTAAAAAAAAAATGCCACATTAGCTCAAAAGAATGTGGTTTTGAATAAGTCAATTGAATCTTGGAATTATGGTTTATGGAGTCACCATCATATTTAACTTTAATTAAATCTTTCATAGTATTTCCAACAATCTTGATCATATGATTTTCGACATCCCTCTCCATCAATTTAATCTTGACCAAACACACCTTGCCCCAAACCTGGGTTAGCTATTATAAACTTCAAGTCAAAAATTATCAATTTCGTATCCTTTCCCACTTATTACTACCCACTGTTCAAAAGATTAAAATAGTCTCTCTCCTTTTCAATGTGGGATTAAATATTTTCACTAACTCCTCATTTTCCATATTTACTCCCACATCTTTACATTTATCTTATATCACTTATTCATTTTAATTATTTAATATTGAAATGCTCCAACACGTAGATTAGCAGAGTGTTTATGCCATTACCTCTGTAATTTTGTCAAAAGATAAACATCCATGGTAGCTTTTCAAGCTCAAAAGTGCGAGTGTTATTACTTAGTGAGACCGGCCCAAAAAACCAAGGGTAGAATTGAAAAGATCAACGTTAAATCTACTTTTAGAGATTATAGATTTTCTTTCTTTTTTTTTTTTTTTTTTTTTCTTTTTTTAGAACCTAGATTAGATAGGATTTTGACTAAATAATTGCTGTATTAGAGAAGTGTGTAATCCTTAGAGACAAAGAGAAGGAATGGAAGGGAGAAAGGGATTAAATTACAAGTAAAAAAAAAAATGCCCCATTAGCTCAAAAGAATGTGGTTTTGAATAAGTCAATTGAATCTTGGAATTATGGTTTATGGAGTCACCATCATATTTAACTTTAATTAAATGTTTCATAGTATTTCCAACAATCTTGATCATATGATTTTCGACATCTCTCTCCATCAATTTAATCTTGACCAAACACACCTTGCCCCAAACTTGGGTTAGCTATTATAAACTTCAAGTCAAAAATTATCAATTTCGTATCCTTTCCCACTTATTAGAAGCCATTGTTCAAAAGAATAAAATAGTCTCTCTTCTTTTCAATGTGGGATTAAATATTTTCACTAACTCCTCATCTTCCATATTTACTCCCACTTCTTTACATTTATCTTGTATCACTTATTCATTTTAATTATATAATATTGAAATGCTCCAACACGTAGATTAGCAGAGTGTTTATGCCATTACCTCTGCAATTTTGTCAAAAGATAAACATCCATGGTAGCTTTTCAAGCTCAAAAGTGCGAGTGTTATTACTTAGTGAGACTGACCCAAAAAACTAAGGGTAGAATTGAAAAGATCAACGTTAAATCTACTTTTAGAGATTATAGATTTTCTTTTTCTTTTTCTTTTTTTAGAACCTAGATTAGATAGGATTTTGACTAAATAATTACTATATTAGAGAAGTGTGTAATCCTTAGAGACAAAGAGAAGGAATGGAAGGGAGAAAGGGATTAAATTACAAGTTAAAAAAAAAATGCCACATTAGCTCAAAAGAATGTGGTTTTGAATAAGTCAATTGAATCTTGGAATTATGGTTCATGGAGTCACCATCATATTTAACTTTAATTAAATCTTTCATAGTATTTCCAGCAATCTTGATCGTATGATTTTCGACATCTCTCTCCATCAATTTAATCTTGACTAAACACACCTTGCCCCAAACCTGGGTTAGCTATTATAAACTTCAAGTCAAAAATTATCAATTTCGTATCCTTTCCCACTTATTACAACCCACTGTTCAAAAGAATAAAATAGTCTCTCTCCTTTTCAATGTGGGATTAAATATTTTCACTAACTCCTCATCTTCCATATTTACTCCCACATCTTTACATTTATCTTGTATCACTTATTCATTTTAATTATATAATATTGAAATGCTCCAACACGTAGATTAGCAGAGTGTTTATGCCATTACCTTTGCAATTTTGTCAAATGATAAACATCCATGGTAGCTTTTCAAGCTCAAAAGTGCGAGTGTTATTACTTAGTGAGACCGACCCGAAAAAGCAAGGGTAGAATTGAAAAGATCAACATTAAATCTACTTTTAGAGATTATAGATTTTCTTTTTCTTTTTCTTTTTTTAGAACCTATATTAGATAGGATTTTGACTAAATAATTACTGTATTAGAGAAGTGTGTAATCCTTAGAGACAAAGAGAAGGAATGGAAGGGAGAAAGGGATTAAATTACAAGTTTAAAAAAAAATGCCACATTAGCTCAAAAGAATGTGGTTTTGAATAAGTCAATTGAATCTTGGAATTATGGTTTATGGAGTCACCATCATATTTAACTTTAATTAAATCTTTCGTAGTATTTCCAACAATCTTGATCATATGATTTTCGACATCTCTCTCCATCAATTTAATCTTGACCAAACACACCTTGCCCCAAACCTGGGTTAGCTATTTTAAACTTCAAGTCAAAAATTATCAATTTCGTATCCTTTCCCACTTATTACAACCTACTGTTCAAAAGAATAAAATAGTCTCTCTCCTTTTCAATGTGGGATTAAATATTTTCACTAACTACTCATCTTCCATATTTACTCCCATATCTTTACATTTATCTTGTATCACTTATTCATTTTAATTATTTAATATTGAAATGCTCCAACACGTAGATTAGCAGTGTTTATGCCATTACCTCTGCAATTTTGTCAAAAGATAAACATCCATGGTAGCTTTTCAAGCTCAAAAGTGCGAGTGTTATTACTTAGTGAGACCGACCCAAAAAACCAAGGGTAGAATTGAAAAGATCAACGTTAAATCTACTTTTAGAGATTATAGATTTTCTTTTTCTTTTTCTTTTTTTAGAACCTAGATTAGATAGGATTTTGACTAATAATTACTGTATTAGAGAAGTGTGTAATCCTTAGAGACAAAGAGAAGGAATGGAAGGGAGAAAGGGATTAAATTACAATTTAAAAAAAAAAATGCCACATTAGCTCAAAAGAATGTGGTTTTGAATAAGTCAATTGAATCTTGGAACTATGGTTTATGGAGTCACCATCATATTTAACTTTAATTAAATCTTTCATAGTATTTCCAACAATCTTGATCATATGATTTTCGACATCTCTCTCCATCAATTTTATCTTGACCAAACACACCTGCACCCCAAACATGGGTTAGCTATTATAAACTTTAAGTCAAAAATTATCAATTTCGTATCCTTTCCCACTTATTACAAACTACTGTTCAATTTCTTCAAGAGGAAAGGACCAACTTATCCCGCTCGTAATTCCAATAATTACAAAAATGCAAGAACGAAGGCTAGCATGAATCCAACGAGTAAAAAAATCCAGTTCCCCTTGTTGGTTCTACTTTGATATGTGGTTGAATAGATAATCTGTGAGGTAAACCATCCTCTTTTCTTTCTTTTTCTTTTTTACGGTTCTTTTGATTAATAATTCGGAAGCCTGTATTGATTGACTGACAGGATTCAGTTTATGCAATAGGATCCTTTCAATTGAAAAGAAGCCACTTTAATGACCAGAGTAATTCTAATGCCATAAAAAAAATAAAAAAATCACAATTTTTACTGTAACTTTTCTACGCAGCAAACTATGATTGATTTTATATGAACCCACCACTTTTTGTCTATCACTCATAGTTTACCACGGAGAGTCAAAGACAGTGTAATCTCATGGAAGCCTGAAGAAAGTACACACAATATTCTCTTTGATGGACATAAACTAAATTGTTAGTTTTTGGGTAGTAAACCTCGAATCCACGAGGGGTTTCTTGAGTCCACAAGGTGATAGACTTGGAATCCACCAGAGAAAACAATAGATAAAAGTCTAAATTTTTATTGATAATAAACTATGAAAAATGTTTAAAGACTTAGGGACTTATTTAAAGGTTACGTAAAACTTGACCGACAAAAAAATATATTTTAAAATAACTCCTAATGGATACCTAACCATAACAGGAACCAAATTTAGCCTAAAAAGCATTAAATGCACCTAAAAACTAGGAAATAAATTACCTAAACCTAAAATAATAAAAATTACATAAAAAAGTATTGCGATTAAAAAAATTACAAAATTTAAATAAACTATGTTCTACATCACAGTTGTGGTAAGAGTAGTGCATTTATTTGTGGTACTAGATTTTTTGTAACAGTAAATCTAAAAAGGATTTTGCTACTGTATGCCCTAAGGACACACAATAATTTTTATTTTTAGAAAAAATTTTATCGAGAATTGAAAAAGTATTGACAACTTTTTCAATTTTCAAGAAAATATTTTCAAAAATAGATGGCTTAATGTGTGCCCTTAAGCGGACCCATCTAAAAATCTTCGAGAGAGCAAATACAAATGCACAATATTTATATTAGACAGTTACAGGATCTTGACTTGAAGTTTATAAGAAGAAACGCAGATGAGTTGATTTGGTCCTCATTGCATTTGCATGGGTGGTTCCCCTTCTTCGCAAGTCACCCGTAAGGAATTGTCTTGATTAAAAAATCAAACGGCCATAACTTCTATAAATGAGACCACTTAAAAAGGGCAAGACTTAGGTATAGTACTTGGGTGCTGTTCCTTAGATTCTCATTTTAAGATATTGCCATGTGGATTTTTTCTCATGGGATGGAAGTATATTTTTTAGTTAAGTAGCCACATGGTTGAATCTTAAGAGTTCCACCTAAAGAACAGCACCTAAAATACTGTATTTAAGTTTTTTCCTCCTAAAAAAGTGTTGTTGTTGTTGTTTATTTTGATAATGGAAAAAGGTTTTTCATAAATTATTGTCCTTGTATATTTATCACTTTCATATAAAACTTTCTTTCACGAAGGGCAGGTTGGCTACGTATTAGATCCACTAATTGATCTAAGAGTAATACATAAACTATTTTACAACATTTTTACAAACTGCTGATGTGGCTTTAGTAATTTTCAAATAATCCTTGATAAACATAAATGTGATGTTAGCTAGTAGTGGACCCATGTTAGAACTAATAAGAATTTGCCACATCAATTATTTATAAAAATATTATAAAATAGTTTGTGACTGTAGCATTACTTTTAATCTAAAGACCTCATATGAAACATTTAATAAAGTGTAAGAAATAAATCGTGGCCTTAAACCATTTATTGATTGCTCTAGTCAGATTCTTCGCAATAGTCCTAAAATTGCAAGGATTCAAAAAATAAAAATAAATAGAATTGCAAGCTTCAGGATAAGCTATGTTGGCGAAGAGAGGAATGTAATCGCCTTCCTTGTACTCTTGGCGTTCCTTCCCTGAAGGTATCAAAGTAAAGATGAAAAGATGAAGCTATCAGATCAGAAGCAAGGTGAAGATATCAGATCAGATGCAAGAGCAGATGAAGATATTAGATCAGATGCAAGAGCAAAGAACAAAGCCTTAAGCACAGAGCAGTAAAACTAAAACAACAGTTCTTTTTGTATTAGAGCCTTTGTATATACGACATGTAGTTTAATTGTTAATTAGAAGTTCTTAAGTGTTGACACGTGAGATAGTTTGTTATTAGTTTAGCTAGCACGTGTGAAGGTGGTTCCAAATCTGTTAGTTCTGGTTAGGTAGTTACTGTTCATGCTGGTATATATACAGCTTGTACTCATTGATTCTATTTAATAAAAATACAGTTTTTCCATCTCTTGGTTTCGTGATATGGTATCAGAGCGAATTCCCAAATTCCTCTAGCATTTCGTTTTCCTTTTCAGTTATGTATTTTCAGTTTCTTTTTCTCAATTTTCTTGAGAAAATTTCCTCTGTTCTTGAGAATTTTTCTTTTCTTGAGAATTATTTGCTCTTCTTGAGATTTTTTTTTTTTGTTTTCTTGAGAATTGTTTTGCCAACAATGGCTTCTGCTGCGGCGAATGGTACTACAGAATCTGAGAATCCATCTCCTTCTTCTCCACTAGATTCACCAATGGACAACCCTCTGTTCTTGCATCACGCAGAAAATCCAAGTCTAGTTCTTGTTACACAGCCTTTAACAGGTGGAGAGAACTACTCAGCTTGGGCTCGTGCTGTGAGAAAAGCTTTGCTCACCAAGAACAAACTTGGGTTCATTGATGGGACTTTGACTCTCTCATCACCATTGGTCTCTACTTCTTCGAATGTGCAAGCTTGGATCAAATGTGACAACATGGTTGGTACATGGCTAACCAATTCAATCTCACCAAAGCTCCAAGCAAGCATCATCTATAAAGACACTGCCTTGGAAATCTGGAATGACTTGAAGAATCGCTTTGCTTAGACTAATGGGCCTAGAGTCTTCAATCTTCAAAAGCAAATCACAGAACTTCATCAAGGTGAGATGTCCATCACTGATTTCTTTACACAATTGAAGGTGTTTTGGGATCAATTGCAGAACCTTAGCCCTTTTCCTACTTGTACTTGTGGTAAATGTCTTTGCAATATTAACAAGAGGCTCACAGATTTGCAAGTAAAAGAGTTTGTGATGAAATTTTTAATGGGATTGAATGATTCTTTTTCCCAAGTTAGGACTCAAGTCTTGCTTATGGATCTAATCCCTTCTCTTAGTAAGGTTTACTCTTTGTTAATTCAAGAAGAGACACAAAGAACAGCTCCTAATGCATCTGTTGTTAAAGTGGATTTTACTGTTTTAGCTGCTAAGTTGTCCAATGATCATCATAGTACTAATTCTGGTGGCAAGGGCAAGGACAGGCCAGTTTGCACTCACTGTGGCAAGACTGGTCACACAGTGGATAAATGCTATAAGTTGCATGGTTTTCCACCAGGGTTTAAGTTCAAGAATAAGTCTTATATGGCTCATCAAGTCTCTTCAGAATTCTTGCCCCTTGCTTCTCCAATGCATCACCAAAATTCTGCCTTTACACCTGAACAGTGTCAATAGCTTCTTGCCTTGTTTGGTGCTTCAAGTTCATCTCTTGCAATACCATCTCAAGTCAAAGAAGGTTCCATGGTCAATGCAGCTTCTTCTTCCACTTCTGCCAGTGTGCTAATGTCAGGTATTGATCTTTCCCACAGTGTTTTTTCTGCACAAGTGATCAATAGAAGGGCTTATGATAGATGTACTTGGGTGTTGGATACTGGAGCTACTAATCATTTTGTTTGTTCAGTTGATTTTTTAACTTCAATTACTGCTACTATGTAGTCCTTGGTTTAGTTGCCAAATGGGAAATCATCACAAGTCACTCACATTGGCACTGTTACTCTTTCTTCTTCCCTCACCCTCATTAATGTTCTTTGTGTTCCATCTTTTAGTTTTAATTTGCTTTTTGTTAGGACTCTAACCCTCTCTCAACTTTATTGCCTTGTTTTTCTTTCCACTTATTGTTTTATCCAGGACCTTTTATCTTGGAAAATGATTGGGGTGGGCGAAGCAATTGATGGTTTATACTTGCTGCAGTGTGACAGTCTTCAACATACTTCTTCTTCCTCACTTGCTGATTACTTGGTCAATCACAAGTTCAATGCTGTCTTACCTCCTTTTTCTGCAACTAGTTCTACCAAAACCTCTTCTCAATCTACATTATTTTGGCATGCAAGATTAGGTCATCCTTCAGACCTTAAACTTAGAGTTTTAAGTCATGCTATTCCTTCTTTGCACTCATCTTGTAATAAGGATTGTCAAGTTTTTCCTATGGCCAAACTTAAAAGAATGCCTTTTCCTTTTAATAATAAAATCAGTTCTTGTGCTTTTGATTTGATTCATATGGATGTTTGGGGTCCTTATTCTGTTCCTACTTTGGATGGTTTTAAATACTTCTTGACTATTGTTGATGATGCAACTCGAGCCACTTGGCTATATTTGTTGAAACCTAAATCTGATGTTAGGCCTTTGTTTCTTTCTTTTTACACTATGGTTGCTACTCAATATGGTCAAAATATAAAGTCCATAAGAACTGACAATGCCAAGGAGTTTGATATGTCAGATTTTCTAAATTCTCATGGTATCATCCACCAACACAGCTGTGTTTACACTCCACAACAAAATTCTGTTGTGGAGAGAAAGTACTAGCATCTACTTTCCATTGCAAGGGCTTTACAAATTCAGACTCAAGTTCCTCTTCAATTTTGGGGTGATTGTGTCTTGACAGCTGCCTATCTCATTAATAGACTTCCATCCCCTTTGTTGCATGATGAAACACCTTTTGAGCTTTTATTTCATAAGGCACTAGATTATACTCACCTCAAAGTTTTTGGGTGCTTATCTTTTGCTTCTACCATTGCTCACAATAGAAATAAGTTTACTCCAAGAGCAAGAAGGTGTATATTCCTTGGGTATCCTCCTAATGTCAAAGGGTATAAACTTCTTGATATTGACACCCATTCTGTTTTTGTTTCAAGAGATGTTATGTTTCATGAGTCTGTATTTCCTTACTCTTCATCTTTAAGTGGTTCTACTTCCTCAACATCCTTGCCTTTACCTTGTGCTCCTTCTGTTCCCATCTTGCTTGATGATCCTATTTTGTCCAAGCCTGCTTCTCCTGCTCTTTCTCATGGCTCTATTATTCAACTTCATCATAGCATTGATGATGATTTTCTTGATGAGGTGCCGGTAAAACCTCCTGAACCTACTGTTGATCCTATTCCACTTAGAAGGTCTTCTAAGTCCATCAAAAAGCCTTCTTATTTGCAGGAGTTCCATTGCAATCAAGTATCTTCTGTCATGCTTGTTTCTTCACCTCAGTCAGGTACTTCTCATCCTCTTTCTTCTCATGTCTCATATCAACATCTCTCTCCTTCATATAAAACTTTCTGTTGTACAATTTCCTCTCTTGTTGAACCTACTTTCTATTACCAAGCTATGTCTGATCCCAAATGGCAAGCAGCCATGGCTGCTGAAATAGCAGCTCTTAAGGCTAATAACACATGGACATTGACACCTTTGCCAGTTGGTAAGAAGCCTATTGGCTGCAAGTGGGTTTATAAAATTAAATACAAGGTAGATGGCTCTATTGAAAGGTACAAAGCCAGGTTAGTGGCTAAGGGCTTTACCCAAAAGGAGGGAGTGGACTATTTTGAAACCTTCTCACCAGTAGCTAAGATGGTTTCTGTCAAAGTTTTTCTTGCTGTGGCTGCCATCAAAGGGTGGTATCTTAGTCAATTGGATGTTAATAATGCTTTTCTACATGGGGATCTAGATGAAGAGTTGTATATGACTCTTCCACAAGGGTTTCACAGCCAGGGGGAGGTTGTTTGTAAGTTCAACAAGTTCCTTTATGGTCTCAAACAAGCGTCTAGGCAATGGTTTGCCAAGTTTTCAAGCACATTAATTCAGCTTGGCTTCATTCAGTCCAAAGCTGATTATTCTTTGTTTACAAGGAAGCATGGTGATATTTTCATGGTTCTGTTGGTGTATGTGGATGATGTCTTGATAGCTTACAATGACAAGGTTGAAGTTGACAGGTTTAAGATCATGCTAGATGACAAGTTCAAGTTAAAAGATTTGGGGGATTTAAAGTTTTTCCTTGGTTTAGAGGTTGCTAGATCAGACAAAGGAATTGCTCTTTGTCAAAGTACACTCTTGAGCTGCTTAATGATGTTGGATTGTTAGGATGTAAGTGTGCTAAAACTCCTATTGAGCAAAATCTAAGGTTGAGCAAGTTTGAGGGAGAAGAGCTCAAGGATCCTAGCCACTACAGAAGGCTAGTAGGTAGGCTCTTGTACTTAACAATCACAAGACCTAACATTACATTTGCTTTCCACAAACTTAGCCAGTTTATGTCCAAACCAAGAAGGCCACACTTGGATGCAGCACATAGAGTATTGCAGTATTTGAAGAGAGAACCAGGCAAGGGGCTTATGTTTTCTGCTACCACAGATTTGCATTTAAAAGGGTTTGCAGATGCAGATTGGGCTGCATGCCCTAATGCTAGGAGGTCTGTGACTGGGTATAGCATTTTCCTTAGGAATTCCTTGGTCTCTTGGAAGTCCAAGAAGCAATCCACAGTCTCAAGGTCTTCAGCAGAAGTTGAGTACAGATCCATTGCAGTTGCAACCTGTGAAATAGTGTGGATTTTATATTTCCTCAAGGACATTGGAGTGCATCATGAAAGAGAGGCCTTGTTGTTTTGTGATAGTCAGGTAGCCCTTCATATTGGTTCTTTTCCTGTCTTTCATGAGAGGACAAAGCACATAGAAATAGATTGTCATGTGGTTAAAGATAAGGTTTTAGAAAAGGTAATCAAATTGAATCATGTGAGAACAGATTGTCAGTTGGCTGATATGCTCACTAAGGCTTTAGGTTATAATCAATTCTCAAATCTTACTTGTAAGATGGGAATGATTAATATACATAAACTAGCTGCTCTTGAGGGGGACTATCAGAGTAAAGATGAAAAGATGAAGCTATCAGATTAGAAGCAAGGTGAAGATATCAGATCAGATGCAAGAGCAAAGAACAAAGCCTTAAGCACAGAGCAGTAAAACTAAAACGACTGTTCTTTTTGTATTAGAGCCATTGTATATACGACATGTAGTTTAATTGTTAATTAGAAGTTCTTAAGTGTTGACACGTGAGATAGTTTGTTATTAGTTTAGCTAGCACGTGTGAAGGTGGTTCCAAATTTGTTAGTTCTGGTTAGGTAGTTACTGTTCATGCTGGTATATATACAGCTTGTACTCATTGATTCTATTTAATAAAAATACAGTTTTTCCATCTATGGGTTTCGTGATAGAAGGCTCAGTTCTCAGAGATTGAATTGCGAATACCAAAATTGGCAAAGCAATCAGTATCAGAACCAACAAACTTGTTGTTTCTCCACTAGCCATGGATTCTCTGTGATTCTGAGAGAGAGAGAGAGAGAGAGAGAGAGAGAGAGAGATTTTGAAGAGCTTGAATATTTAGAAGGGAAAAGCTATTAGTATTGCTTGCTTTTATATACTGTTCGTTATGCGGGTGTTCTTTTAATCTAGGTTGTTGATCTTTTTTGATGGAGTTAATCAGAAATTTTGGGCGTTAAAAGATTGACTTGGATTCTGTTGGACTAATTATATGGGATAACAGAATTAGATGCGGGCAGTGATGGAGTCACAAACTGGTGAAGTAACTATCTCAAGGTACTCCTTGAAACTTCTGGTAGCTGAGGAGTTAGTTGACGAAATTACCCTTAATGGGAATGAAAATAAAGCTGAGTTTGGGTTTCAGGTGTAGGGCAAGGGCAGTTCCGAAGAAAGATATGCATAATGCATGGTTTGGATAATTTGTTTGACTTTACTTGCCTTATGTAAGAATTGTTTCTCACAAATGTGGGCTTAATTGGACTAAATCCGCTAAAGTGGACCAAATAAACCTAAGTAGATCGAAATGGATTGAATGAACCCAAGTAAACTGAAGAGGACCAAAATAGACCAAATGGACTAAAGTATATCAAAATACTATATTAATATGGCTTAATAGGAGTGTATATCATATTTATTTCTTTTTTAGAGCACATATCTTTAATTTCTAATGTCTATTTTATTTGTATTTTTTAGTTCAAAACTAAAGAATTTGTTCCAAATAGAAGAAAAAAAAATTTTAACTTTTAAATTAAAAAATAGGGCCCAAAACTGAGAATACAACCTAAAAAAAAGAATCAATTTAAGGTCCAAATAGTCCTAATGGACCCAAATAGACTAAAGTGGTCACTTCAACGATACCTCCTTAAATTATTGCCGGTGGAATGGAATTATATGCAATGATGGTAGTAGCATTATAGGGATTTACATGGATGGGATCTATGTGGGAGAAAGGTTTAGGAAATTCAACTTCTCCTCCTTACCAAATTTAGTCAGTCTAAGTTTTTGGAATACTAGACTTCGAGGGAGCATCCCTCAATAGATAGGTACACTTTCAAAATTCACCTTAATTCCTATCTCTTTTCAGTAATAATCTTACAGGCCACTTCCCTCTTTTTATCACAAAACTCACTCAATTAGAATCTTTTTACATTTACCAAAATCTAATATGTGGGCCCATTCCCAAAGAATTGGGAAATTTTAAAAATCTTCAAATATTAGATTTGCGTTATAACAAACTCATAGGATCAATTCCTTTAACTATGGGCCTTTTAACCAATCTTCAGTATTTGGATTTGTCTTTTGATGGGATTAGTGGTTCTAAAGTATCTGAAATAAGATTTGTAAAGAATTTTTCATATTTGTTCTTTGATTCAAACCATATCAACGGTTCCATTCCCCTAGAAATAGGCAATATGAAGAGTTTGATTGAGTTGAACTTTAGCAACAACAAGATAGTTGGTCAAGTCCCCTACACTTTGGCTAATTGCTCGTTGTTAAACTCCATATCTTTAAGCCACAACTACTTAATCAGAATTGTTCCCTCTAAGATTAGAGACCTGTCCCTCTTAATTTATGTTAACCTCAGCTACAATAATCTTACGGGCAACATTCCCTTTTTTTCTCATTAACATAACTCAATTTAACTTGTCATACAATTCTTTGGAGGGTTGAATCCTAGATGTTTTCCAAAATTATGCATTCGAACAATTTTTTGGCAATAAAGATTTATATGGTGACATCAAAAGATTTGCTCATTGCCCTTCAACTTCTCAATCCATGCGCCAAGTAAAAATTTTGGTTCCCCTTACCATTTTCTTTGCACTTTTACTTATTAGGTATATTTTTCACTCTCGATGTTAGGTTAAGAAAACAAAATCAGAGACAAGGAGTGCAAAAATTGGGGTGTTGAAATTAAAAAAAATTACTTTATAAAAAGTGTCATAAGTTCCATGCATCTACACGGCAACTGTGGACTAAACAATAGGATAGGTTCAAAGGTCATGCATGGTCATCTACAAAACGTTGACTAGCCTATACTAAGAAATAAAAAATAAAAGCCACGTGAGTGGTCTGTTGCCTAGTACCTATGAAAAGGAAAAGATAAAAATAAACAAGTAAAATAAAAAAGTGACCAACGGTGTCTTGGTCTAGTGGTGCCAGGGGCTAGACTTGGTAGGGCGAACTACGGTTCGATCCCCCGCAAGCCCGTTGGGAGGAGTTTAAAACCTTAACCCCGGGACCCGCTCCGAAACCGGATTAGTCGGCCCAGTGGGCTTGGATACCGGTTGGGAAACCAAAAAAAAAAAAAAATAAATAAATAAAAAAGTGAAATGGGAAATGGGAAATGGCACAAC
Source organism: Lithocarpus polystachyus (assembly GCA_033629205.1). Lineage (NCBI taxonomy): Eukaryota > Viridiplantae > Streptophyta > Magnoliopsida > Fagales > Fagaceae > Lithocarpus > Lithocarpus polystachyus. The sequence goes on from CM066168.1 coordinate 46,499,666, forward strand.
CTAAAAACAAGGAAAGTGAGACTGAAAAGTTGAAAAGTGGAGATGTCTCCAACGGAAAAGAGGGAATTTAAAGTGGGAGGAACGAATAAAAAGAGCAAAAGCTGAATAGTGGGCACGCCTGAACACAAAATGAGGAGTTGTGGAGAGAAAAACTGACGCAAACTGCTCCCCATGGGCTGATCAGTTGAGAGGAAAATAAGGGACAGTTATTTTTGGAATTTCTCTATAAATAGAGAGAGTCACACACACAAAAAAAAAAAAAAAAAAAAAAAGAAGAGAGAAGGAAGAGGAGAGGAAGAAAGAAAAAAAGAAAAGGCAGACACATATAGAGAGAGCAAGCACACACGGTAAAGAGAAAGAGAAAAAAAGAAAAAGAAAAGAGAAGCATAGAGAGCAGAGGAGGAATACGCAGCATAGGTATATGGGATTTCAGCAGTCCCTCTCTTCTCTAAATCTCTCTCTCTCTCTCTCTCTCTCTCTCTCTCTCTCTCTCTCTCTCAAATATGAATTTTTGTTTGGTAAAACAAATAGGGTTTGGTTTCATGAGGAGTTCCTAACTCCATACATGAAACTTTATATAAGAGTCCTTGACTCTTAAATCCTATTTGAAAATTACGAAATAAAAATTCTCTCATCTTGGCACTATCAAAATCTCTCTCTCACCCTTCTTCAAGGTTGAATTTTTGTTTGGTAAAACAAATAGGGTTGGGTTTCATGAGGAGTTCCTAACTCCATACATGAAGCTTTATACAAGAGTCCCTGACTCTTAAATCCTATTTGAAAATTACCAAATAAAAATTCACTTAAGTTGTGGTGTAATGCTTTTTTGGAGTCCTTGACTCTACCCCATTTATGGAGTCCTTGACTCTACCAAATTAATTGGAGTCCTTGACTCTACCCCATCAATTGAGTCCTTGACTCTACCAAATTAATTGGAGTCCTTGACTCCACCCCATTAATGGAGTCCTTGACTCTACCAAATTAATTGTGACTAATTCTTTGGGATTATTAATTCTTTAAAGTTAATAAATTTTAAAATAAATTGATCATAAAATTGATTTGGGGAAAATTTTAATTCCAAATATGTTCACAATGATTCCCTTAATTAAATTTGGGAATTTCAATCAAGATATTATTAAAGCTCCGACAAATAAGCAAATGAAAGAAAAAGAAATTTGCTTGATTGTCATAAAAGCATGGTCCTTGAGACTAAAATTGATACTCAAAGACCCATATTTAATGACCCATTAAAATTGGACAAAACCATATTTGGGACTTTAAATCTAAGATCTCAAACATTAGAACTACGAAATGGCTTGATCCCCACCAAGGGTACGTAGGCAACCTAAACAAATTATTAGGTGCAGCCACAAATAAACAAAAACACATATCCCCTTAAATATAAAAAATAAATAAATAAATAAACTTATGTATAAAGATGACATGGTTGGAATCAAAGGGTCTTCCCTTGAAACAAGGGATTGTAATTAAGAGATATATTATCTTGAATGGGCATTACTCACATCAATAAAACCCATACGCCAAAAAGCTTATGGGTGAAATTATGTTTGACGAATTTGACTAATTTACTAATTCTTGTTAAACATAATTTGACAATGTTTGTTAAACATAAGTTGACAATAATTGTTAAACATAAGTTGACAACGTTTGTTAAACATAATCTAACAATTATTGTTAAACATTGGTTAACAATTTTCGTCAACATGGGGACATGTTCTCAATATGGAATTATGATGGAAAAATTGCATATGAAGAAATCATTAAGGTCACATAGGACTTTGACATTAGATATTGCATTGGAACAAGTGGTTATGGTAGTGTTTACAAAACACAATTGCCTTGTGGGAAAGTTGTTGCGTTGAAAAAACTTCATCGCTTAGAGGCTAAGGACCCAACTTTTGACATGAGTTTCAAGAATGAGGTAAAGATGTTAACAGAACTTCGACATCGAAATATTGTGAAACTTCATGGTTATTGCTTGCATAAACAATGCATGCTTTTGGTTTATCAATACATGGAAAGGGGAAGCTTATTTTGTTTCCTAAGCAATGATGTTGAAGCAATGTAATTGGATTGGACTAAGAGGCTGACCATCATCAAAAGCATAGCACATGCCTTATCTTACGTGCATCATGAATGCATACCACTAGTTATTCATCATGATATATCAAGCAATATCTAATTGGACTTGATCTTGTAGTAGTGTTCTTTCCTTTGATGCATAAATCTCCAATTTGTGACTAACTCCAGCAACTTGAATGATCATTGTAGGCTGCAAAGTTTTTCACTTCACCAACAATGAAGATTAGGAAGCATTTGGTTACAAAATCCTAGGGCGTACAAACGCAGTAGCTTCTCATAGAAAAAACTAAACTCTTGGTTTCTATATCTGTGCATGATGACTTTTAAAATAAGCCTTATATATGTTTAGGGTTGTGAGAAAAGAGACCCTAAACAAATATCACAGTTGTGGACCGAATTTTAGATCTAGAAATCATGAAATCATAATCTCAATAGATTGAGCTTGTGTCGAGATATGTGTCAAGCTTCCCATTTAGTCTCGATAGCAACTATTTGTCGAGCTATATGTCGAGTTTTAATAAGACAACTTTTCTTCCCTTGTTTCTTGGATCAATTTTCATGTCTTTAAAGATACCACTTGATATAATTGATAAACATACTTCTTGGTATATTAAACTCATCTTAAATCTATTTAATTACAAGTAAAATGCGTTTTATAAAAGGATTAACCAATTACATAGAAAATATGACCCTGACAATTATTATTATTATTCAACGGCTGGGGGAAAGGAGATTTGACTCCAAATGTCTTCATTGGAAATATTAAGAGGTGCTAAAGATCTTGACACCAATTCATTAAATATGCTTGATTTTATGGGAACCTAGCATACAAGTTAAAAAGTAAATTACTAAGCTAGGGCTTTACCTCAGAGGGAGCTCTTCTAGAAATTCTCAAAGGCTAGGGCCAAAACCAAGCCGGGTGTTTGTGTGTGGGGGGGGGGGGGGGGGGTTGAAAATAGTTTTCTCTTTTATTTTATTTTTTATTTCCTATCATTTTTGTTTAATTAATGGTGATGGTTTCTGTGTGCATGCGCACATGTAAGCAACTAATAGACTTGGTTACAAATTCCTCCTTGTAAAAATAATATGGAGAATGGGATAATGAGTTTCAATACTTACAAGTTGCCTGTGTTACTTATCGTCAAACATTAACTTTGGTTTACTCTAGTTTTGAAGGACTTCTTTATATTATATGATATGTCAGTTTGGCTTGATTATATTGCAATTTAAAACTTTAAGTTTAGGTAATTTTGATTTTCCCCTCTAACATTGCATAGTGCATGAGCATATCGTTAAATATAATGCCACATTAGCTCAAAACGATGTTGTTTTGAATAAATCAATTGAACTTAGAATTATGGTTCATCGAGTCACCATCATATTTAAATTTAATTAAATCTTTCACAGTATGTCCATCAATCTATGATTTCTAATATCTCTCTATGATTTTCAATATTTCTCTCAATCAATTCAATCTTCTTCGCTTTTGAACTAACTTAGCTATTATAAACTTCGTTTATTTATTTAGTTTTATATATATAAATACATTTAAGGTTCTTTTGATTAATAATTTAGAAGGCCGTTTTGATTGAGTGGAGTTAGTTTATGCAATAGAAAAGTAGCTGCCTTGATCGGGAAACGATGCACTATGAATAATAATAAAAATCCTCGACATATCAAATACAGGCGCAAAATTTATTTCTTTAACAGTAATAGGGTCATGACTTGAAGTTTCTAAGAGCTAACCCATAATTGGGGCAGGTGAGTTTGGTTCCCTTCTTTGCAATTGCATGGGTGGCTTCCCTTCTTCGCAAGTAGCCATTAAGGAATTGTCTTCACTGAAATATCAAAGGACCATGACTTCTCTGAAGCTTTTTTGCATAGACTGACTCCAGTGTCCTGTCAATACGGCCATCAGTCTATTCTTAATCCCAAGTGACTTTATTACAAAGTTCTTGTAAAAGTAAGATGGACGGTGGTGGTAATGAGTTCAATACTTTCACAGCTTGCCCGTGACTTGTAGTCAAGCATTAGCTTTAGTTTGTTAATTATTTATGAAATTTTGTTTATTTATTTTAGTTTTTGAAGGACTTCTTTAGATTATGTGATTTTATAATTTGGCCAGACTAAATAAAAAGTTACACTCTTAAGTTGATTTGATATTTCAGAGAAGTCACTTAGAATTCACTTAAATAGACTGAGTAGACTTCTCTTAACTTTCAAAGAGAAGTAAACTTTTTATTGAACTCATCAAAGGTCCCCAATTAACAATACGTCAATACCTAAGTGAATTCTATTCTTTTTTTTTTTTTTTTTTTTTGAGAAGGAAGTGAATTCTATTCTTGAATGAACATAACACTATATAAGCAATCAATATCACCGTCCATCTTACTTTTACAAGGACTTTGTAAAAAGTCTCTTGATTCCATTGTTATTGTATCCTTGGTTCCAATGTGACAAAATTAAATTTTTTTACATCCACACTTTCTTATGGTAATTATCCAATGTGAGATTTTTAAGAGTTAAAAAGCAGAATTACTTCTAGCAAAATGTGCTAGATGCTGCTGTTGAAATAGTCATCCAACTTCTGTGCCATGTGACAATGTTTCACCTCAGTTGCATTACGAGGAAAGAAAAAACAAAAAAACAAAAATTCAAAGATGCATTTACACTGGAAAAATCTTCTACGGTTTTAACTCATAGCTTTATTTATAATATCCTTAATCCATGCAGACTTCCATTGTTTATTGTGGCCTTGGTTCCCTTTGAAGCGTATTTTCTAATTTACTGTTGATTAGTATCAGTTTCATATACCAGGAACCACTTTAACCGTGGTGGTGCCAAGATATTTTTCTAGGAGAGTTAGCAATGACAGAACTAGAAATTTGTCATGGAGGTAAGTAATAAAATAAAATGATATTTTTTTTTTCTGTATATACAACTTCCATATTATATACAATAATCTAAAATACAATATAACTTATTGTACAATATTAATAGTCTAAAGAATTTATTAATAGTTTAAAGATCGGTTAGATAACAACCATTAAATTCATAAAAAAAATATAATTAAATAATTAATACTACATTTTTTTCAAATTAACATCAACTTATTATATTTATATGTAATATCAATTAAATAAAAATATATGATAAAGAAGAATAGTAACACACCTAGGAGTAGGACTAGGAGCAAATGTGAAATTAAGAAAAAAAAAATAGTAACTAATATAAGTTTTCTTTTGAAGTGTATGACTTTTTAATCAAATACGTGATTGCTTTCTTAGAATTTAAGCAAGCACTAAAAAACTTCTTGGACTTGGAAAACTATTGGGCATTTATCAAATTACTGGGTCAAATGAAGAGGAAAACTAAGAAAATATAGAAGTGAAAGAGAAATAAGGATAATAAGAGGAGAATCACATATGAAAAGAAAAACTAAGAAAATATAGAAGTGAAAGAGAGATAAGGAAAATGAGAGGAGAATCACATATGTAGATAAAGATCTATCGTAATGGTAGTGTAATTTTTTGCTTATGAAAAAGAAAAATACAGAGAAAAACAGTTTCATTCCACCGTCAACAACAAAGTAAGCCAAAGTCCCATGGAGAAGGGTTTTTTTTTTTTTTTTTTTTTTTTTTTAACAAATGAGCTAAACTTTGGAACATTTTTTTTTTTATAAAATTAAATACTATAATTTTTTTTATAAAATTAAATACTATAAGTGTAGTGCTACTGGCATTATACTTTCACTAAAATTTTACAACAAAATCTAGAGTGCAAGTTCCTAAATATATGTAAAAAATTAAAGTGGAAGTAGCCTACACAGCTACACACCTGCTTTTGCGGGAAGTATTTTAACCACACACATGGTTATTTAGCGAGGAGAATAATTTAAGTGTTATTTTCACAATATTTTTATAATAATTTTACAATAAATTTTAAGCGATAAGTTGTTATTAGTTTTAATTTTAATTCACAACTTAAGTAACTTTTTTGTGCACTCATAACAGTCAATAATAATTTATTATTTAAAATTAATTATAAAAATATTATGAATATATCATTTCTTTATTAAAATAGCTCTTATATATATATATATATATATATATATATATATATATACACACTAATTTTTTTTTCAAATAATTTGGGGGAACTAAGGCCCCTTTGGTCCCAACGAACTGTTCCTTCAGCATCTTCAACACGCTTAAGTCAAGTCTCATTAAGAGACATGACTTGAAGATTTTTGGAGGCAAGTTCATAAATGATCGTTGGCAAGGCATGTGGCCTGGACCCACACGGTGCTTTGCACCCCCAAAAGAATCATCAGCTCTAAAACTAAAAGCGAAGGAAACCCTTTATGAAGTGTTAGAAATAAACGAGGATCATTACATCATTTACTGATTCCAGTAGTTCATAACTTCCTCTCATAGAACCTTTGAGGCGAAAATGGGGAATTAGCCATATTTTCAGAACTATTTAGTTAGTAGACACGATTTTTAAACTATATTTTTAACTAGCATCTCGGGTCTAAAAGACTCGATTTTGGGCTTATAAATCGAGTTTTAGATGCTCGATTTCTATGATCCGGTGAGTCTGACGTGGCATTTGGTCTGACGTGGCGAACACTTGAAAATCGAGTCTCTAAGACTCGATTTCCAAACAAAAAAAAATTTTAAGCTTAAGTGTTACAACCCATTCCCAGAAGAAAAAAAAAAAAAAAAAAAAAAAAAAAAAAAAAAAAAAAAAACAAGAAACCCAGAAACACAACCCAGGCTGCGGGGGCGCCCAGGCCGCGCGCGGGTGCGCCCAGGCGGCGCGAGCCCAGGCCGCAGGTGCGCCCAGGCCGCGCGGTCTTCCTCTTCCGCTTCGTCTTCCCCTTTTTTTTTTTTTTTTTGGTCTCTGTTCTGTGTCTTTTGCCTGGGCTCGAGCCCAGGCCGCGCGAGCCCAGGCGGCTCGAGCCCAGGCGGCGCGAGTCCAGGCCGCGGGTGCGCCCAGGCCGCGCGGTCTTCCTCTTCCGCTTCGTCTTCCTCTTTTTTTTTTTTTTTTTTCGTCTCTGTTCTGTGTCTTTCCTTTTCTTGTGGTTTTTTGTGTCTTTTTTTTTTGTTTTTTTTTTTTGTTTGTCTTTGTTTTGTGTCTTTTTTCTTGTGGGCGTAAATTTTTTTGATTTGAGAATGCTGGAAATTTCTAAGTGTTTGCCACGTCAGACCAAATGCCACATCAGACTCACCGGATCATGGAAATCGAACATCTAAAACTCGATTTATAAGCCAAAATCGAGTCTCTTAGACTCGAGATGCTAGTAAAAAATATAGTTTGAAAATCATGTCTACTAACTAAATAGTTCTGAAAATGGGGCTAATTTCCCATTTTCGCCAACCTTTGATAAAGTGTAAGAAATAAATAGTGGCTGTTAAACCATTTGCCGATTACAGTATTCAGATTCTTAAAAAACGAAAAAAAAAATTGCAAACTACGCAGCAATTCCACTATCAGTAATCTAACAAGGGCGCAATTGCATTATGAGTTTCTATTCAAAACGAAATTTCCAAGATGATTTCGTCATAATCACGTGGTATTCATTCAAAGTAAAAAATAGAAAAGCTAAAAGAAAAATAATAAAAAAGGGGAGGAAAAGAAAAAAGTAGCACATTCATTAAATTGACTTCCAGTCTGGGGTTGGTAAGGACTGTATTTCAACGATTAAAGTGTGTTGAGTGAATAATATATAACAATCAAACATTTGCCCCTTTGCAACGCACTCATCAATCAATCATAAACTCTAACATGGCTCCCTCTGTTTCCATTTCCATTCTGATAGTAGCATTATGGGTTCTTGATATCTTGATGCACTCCACAACTATGGTTATTGCAGCTGGCTCTGTGGCAGCGTCTAAATCATCAGCGCTTGAACTAGAAGCGAAGGCTCTCCTGGAGAGTGGGTGGTGGAGTCAGCACTCCAACGATACATTCTTAGATCATTGCGAGTTTTATGGAATCATATGCAATGCTGGTGGAAGCGTCATAGAGATTTACAGGTCGGGTATGCTCTATGAGAATTATGCGATCAGTAAACTCAACTTCTCTTCCTTCCCAAATTTAGTCCGTCTTGATCTTTCTGATAATGGGCTTAAGGGGAGCATTTCAGTTGAGATAGGCAGCCTTTCAAAGCTCACCCACCTTGATCTGTCCCATAATTCTCTCACAGGTAAGTTGCCTCCTTCATTTGGAAACCTCACTCGATTAGTGGAATTTGACATTTCTTCAAATTTTATCAATGGTTCGATTCCCAAAGGATTAGGTAATTTAAAGAATCTTCTAGAATTAAGATTGAGTGATAACAAATTTACCGGAGCAATCCCTTCATCTCTTGGTCATCTAACCAATTTGATCTATTTGTCTCTTGATTCGAACCAAGTCAATGGTTCCATTCCTCCTGAAATAGGCAACATGAAGAATTTGGAAGACTTGCATCTCAATAATAACAATATTGTTGGTCCAATCCCTTTGTCTATAGGTCATCTAACCAATTTGGTTTCTTTGTCTCTTTCTATGAATCAAATCAATGGTCACATTCCACTAGAAATAGGCAACATGAAGAATTTGAGTTACCTGTACATCGATAATAACAAGCTTATTGGCCCCCTCCCTTCATCTCTTGGTCATCTAACCAATTTGTTCTCTTTGTCTCTTGATACCAACCAAGTCAATGGTTCCATTCCTCCTGAAATAGGCAACATGAAGAATTTGAGTTACCTGAACCTCAATAATAACAAGCTTATTGGCCCCCTCCCTTCATCTCTTGGTCATCTAACCAATTTGATCTCTTTGTTTCTTGATTCGAACCAAATCAATGGCTCCATTCCTCCTGAAATAGGCAACATGACGAATTTGAGTTACCTGAACCTCGATAATAACAACCTTATTGGCCGCCTCCCTTTATCTCTTGGTCATCTAACCAATTTGATCTCTTTGTTTCTTGATTCGAACCAAATCAATGGCTCCATTCCTCCTGAAATAGGCAACATGAAGAATTTGAGTTACCTGAACCTCACTAATAACAAGCTTATTGGCCCCCTCCCTTCATCTCTTGGTCATCTAACCAATTTGATCTCTTTGTTTCTTGATTCGAACCAAATCAATGGCTCCATTCCTCCTGAAATAGGCAACATGAAGAATTTGAGTTGCCTGAACCTCAATAATAACAAGCTTATTGGCCCCCTCCCTTCATCTCTTGGTCATCTAACCAATTTGATCTCTTTGTTTCTTGATTCGAACCAAGTCAATGGTTCCATTCCTCCTGAAATAGGCAACATGACGAATTTGGAAGACTTGCATATCAATAATAACAATATTGTTGGTCCAATCCCTTTGACTATAGGTCATTTAACTAGCTTGCAAACTCTGTCCCTTAGTTGGAACCAAATCAGTGGTTCCATCCCTGTAAACATTTTTAATTGCTCTTCACTCTACAACATAATATTTAGCCACAACTACTTAATTGGAAGCATTCCCTTTCTGAATAGTAGCCTTTTTGCATTAAGACATATTGAGCTCTTGGATCTCAGCTGGAATAATCTTACCGGAAATATTCCGGATCTTTCAAATTCAATAAAAGAAGTGCACTTTTCCCACAATTCTTTCCATGGTCGGATCCCAGATGGCTACTTAAATTATGCACCTTCAACCTTCATCGGCAACAAAGATTTATGTGGTGATGTCAAAGGCTTCCCTCCTTGCCCAAGCAACAATGGATCCATTGTCCATCAAATAAAATTTTTTGTTCCCTTAATTGCTTTCCCTATATTTTTACTTGGGTATTTTTTCCGCTCTCAATGTAGAGTTAGGAAAATGTCATCTGAGTCAAGGGAAACAAAGAATGGGGATTTGTTCTCAATATGGAATTATGATGGAAAAATTGCATATGAAGACATCATTGAAGCAACAGAGGACTTTGATATTAGATATTGTATTGGAACAGGTGGTTATGGTAGTGTTTACAGAGCACAGTTGCCTAATGGTAAAGTGGTTGCCTTAAAGAAACTTCACCGCTTAGAGGCTGAGGACCCAAATTTTGACAAGAGTTTCAGAAATGAGGTCAAAATTTTAACGGAAATCCGACATCGGAATATTGTGAAACTGCATGGCTATTGTTTGCACAACCGATGCATGTTTTTAGTCTATGAGTATATGGAAAGGGGAAGTCTATTTTGTGTCCTACACAACAATGCTGAGGCTGTAGAATTGGATTGGATGAAGAGGGTGAACATAATCAAAAGCACAGCACATGCATTATCTTATATGCATCATGAAGGTGTCCCGGTAATTGTTCATCGAGATATATCAAGCAACAATATTCTATTGAACTCTGAGTTAGAGGCATTTGTGTCAGATTTTGGCACAGCTAGACTTCTTGATTCAGATACGTCCAATCAAACTTTAATTGCTGGGACTTATGGTTATATTGCTCCAGGTGAATTATCTATTATTTTCGTAATTATCCTAGATATTATTTTAAATGTTTAGTCACATGTAGAGCTTTCTATATAGTCATTCTAGTTAGAAACAATTACTTTTATGATGGGAGTTTTATACACTAGCAAGTTTTGTCCAAACGTCCAAAAAAAAAAACACGAAAGATATTAATTTTTTCATTCCTATTTTTTGTCTGATATTTGCAGAATTGGCCTATACTATGAAGGTGACTGAAAAAAGTGATGTGTATAGCTTTGGAGTGGTGGCATTAGAAATATTAATGGGAAGGCATCCAGGCGAACTCCTGACATCATTATCTTCATCTCAAAGTGTGATGCTAAATGAAATATTAGACAAGCGTCTCCCACCTCCAAATCGTTTGGTTGCACAAGATGTTTTTCTTGTTGCTGCAATTTCATTTGCTTGCTTACGTGCTAAACCAAAGTCTAGGCCGACAATGAAATCAGTGTCTCAAGAATTTCTTTGTCACAAGAAACCAATAATGAACCCCTCACATGCAGTTTCAGTATGGCAGCTAAGAAACCAAGAAACTTATATGGTTGGAGAGAGTGAAACCCATTCCGAAAGTCCTTATTTTCTGGTTGAGAAAGATAATGTTTGATGAGCTTCTACGAAAAAAATGTTGTGTATTACAATAACAATAGCTTAAAAATCCTGTTTGTAAGTTGTAATTGTTGTTCTTTTTGATCTGTAACCTGTATTTTGTAATATGAAAAATAAGTCTTCACCACTTTTCTAATGCAATCGCGGAGGTTGCAAAGGCTAATCTATATGCTTGATGCTTGACTCGACGATTTCATACTTGTTCGACTTGCTCACATAAGATTCAACAATAATAATGAAAAATTTGCAGCGAAAACAATTAATAAAAACTCTACCTAGCTCCCTTGCTATCTGCTCCCAACACACGCAACCCTTTCTCACAAAAACATAATGAAAGGCTTTCTACTTGCACTATCCGTTCTAAATTACACCAATATGATGTTATCTTCTTTCGACCCACATTACAATCGCACACTCAATTCCTCTAACTCCCCCGTTCTTTTCCATTCCAATCATCCACTGCTAACACCTCTGTTGTTTTTGTAACCCCGAACCCCACGACCTACTAATTTAACCTTCAAGTAATCGAGACCTTATTACAACTTTTAATTTGAGAATTATAACAAAAATAAAATAAAATAAATAAACATACATAGCAATTTAATAAAAGAATTTGATTATGATTATCTTGAAAATATCTTGGCGTAAAAATATAAACTCAATATTAAATCAACTTTATCTAAAATATAGGGGGGAACAGTAAGCCTAACAACAAAAGTATAAATTTGTTCTTCTTAAATCTATAAAAAAAAAAATGTAGATCTTAACAAACTTGAAATAAACTAAGGACAAGGATTTCTTGCACATAAGTGTGTAGGGGTTGCTGCAAATAGGGTAAGGTGGCAACAATCTACAGTAACACTTGTCCTAGTATCATGTGAAACACACATGGTTAGATATTAGTTAACTTTCTCTGTTAAAATTATAGCAGCACTCTCTCTCTCTCTCTCTCTCTCTCTCTCTCTCTCAAAATCCAAATTCACTTTCTTCTTCACCCATCAAGCCATTAGATCCCTTCTCTCTCTTTTCTTCACCTCCTTTGTCCATCCCTTCTCTCTCTTTGCCATCTTAAGCATGATAAATCTGCTTTGAATTAGTTTCATTCATCTCAAGAAGCTTTGAATTAGTTTCATTCATAAAAAAAGTACATTAATTTCAGTCTTAAATATTTTCTTGGCATCCAAACAGCAAGAATCCAAAATCCCAAAAAAAAAAAAAAAAAAAATCCCCATTAATGGGGGAGGTGCCGTTTGGAAGGTGCCGTCACCCTCCACCTGGGCGACGGCGCGGTCAAGGTTGACGTTCCCCCTCCTTCCGTCACCCCCGACCAACTCCCCAGCATGACCCGACGGCATAGCCTACACACATCGACGGGATGAATGGGTGACGGGACGAAGCTGAAGGAATCGACGTGTCTTGTGACATACGCTTTGTCGAGAAAAGAATCTTGTCGCACACGCTACTCTTAGATAGGTAACTTGCAACCCACGCAACAGGGGATGGCTCCGGTGAGGAAAGGATTCCGTAAAGAACACGCATCAGGGTATGGTTCCGATCAGAGGTTATCTCCTCGGACACGCCAAAGGCCCCAACTCTACACCACTATAAATATCCTCGACCCTCATGAACAAAGGTACGCATGTTTCTACCTCAACTCTAGCACTCTGGAGTTGTGAGCAATACTAACTTAATCATCGGAGGGTCGTTGGCCGGTACCACACCGGTACTTCCCCTTTGAGGTTCTTTCCACTCGTGCAGGTTTACCCAGAACGCGCGAAGACCCTACGGCTTACTGAGTTGATTCTTTGGCATCATTAGTTGGCGTCGTCTGTGGGGAAGTGCACGTACGTAGGCTATGTTCTGTGCTTTCTGGACAAAGAGTAGCATGGTACTCACGCGTTCAAGGGTTACCACCATGAACGATCAAGGCAACGAACAACGTACCACGGCCCTCGAGAGACAAGTCCAGACTCTGGCGGCCGCGGTGGAGCGCCTCACAAAACGTAACAACGATTTGGAAGAACAGCTGTTGCGGAGGAACGCGACGGTTGACAACTAGGGAGAAAATAAGGAAAACAGTGCCCAGGAGAGGGATCATGGAGGCCCAGAAGGAAGCAACGCATTGAGTCGACCTGAAGGGCAAGGGACGAGCCGTCCGTCGGCCGCTGACAATGTTCCGCCTAGCGTTGCCGATGAGATGCGGTTGATGAAGGAGCGTATGGACTTTATGATGAACGCCCTCAAAGGATGAGTGTCCAGCGACCTCGATGACCTCGCCCACCGCACAGACTCTCCCTTCACCGCACCCGTCATCTTGTTCCCCACCCCGCCAAAGTTCCGCATGCCCCAGATAGAAAGCTACGACGGTTCCAAGGATCCACTAGACCACTTGGAATCCTTCAAGACATTGATGCACTTGCACGGCGTACCGGATGAAATTATGTGCCGGGCCTTCCCGGCGACGCTAAAAGGCTCCGCAAGGACCTGGTTCGGCAGGCTGACGCCCGGCTCTATCGGTTCCTTCAGGGAGTTGAGTGCTCAGTTCGCTACACATTTCATCGGGGGGCACAGATATAAAAAATCCACCGCGTGCTTGATGAACATTAGGCAGCGGGAGGATGAGACGCTCAGGTCCTACATAGCCCGCTTCAACAAAGAGGCACTTTCAATCGATGAAGCGGACGATAAAATACAGGTTGCTGCGTTCACCAACAGGCTGAAGGAGGGTAAATTCTTGTTCTCTCTATACAAGAATGACCCGAAGACGATGTCAGATGTATTTTACAGGGCAACGATATACATGAATGCGGAAGATGCATTACGGGCCCGAGAAGAGAGGCCTCCCAAGAGGCACGAAAGACAGGAGGACGTTCGGCAGGATAAGGGGCGGAAGACACCTCGGACAGGGGAAGGCCGAGACAACAGGCGCCCGAAGCCCCCTGCCGGCAAGTTCACAAGCTTCACCTCGCTGATGGCCCCGATTGACCAAGTCTTGATGCAGATCAAAGATAAAGGGTCCCTGACATTTCCGGGAAAGCTGAAGGGAAATCCCGATAGACGACCGAAAGACAAGTACTGCCGCTTCCATCGAGATCACGGCCACGACACCGCCGATTGTTACGACTTGAAGCAGCAAATCAAGGCCTTGATCAAGCAGGGAAAGTTGCAAAGGTTCGTCAGCCGAGAAAGGACAGAAATGCCTCAACAAGAACAAGCCCCCCGCTGGGACAACGAGCGCCCTAGGCCGCCTATAGGGGACATAAGGATGATTATCGAGAGTATGGAAACCGTCGGTTCAACGAAGAAAGCTCGGAAAGCCTATCTCAGAGCAGTGCAGAACGTCCAAGCTGCGGGCGTAACACAGAAGAGGCCGCGTGTCAGCGGCTGCACTATTGAGTTCACAGAAGAAGATGCCCAGCGTCTTCATCATCCGCATGATGACGCCCTTGTTGTCAACATCCGGCTAGGAGACTATAACACGTACAGGGTCTTGATTGACAATGGCAGCTCCGCAGACATCCTCTATTACCCGGCGTTTCAACAGATGCGGATCGGCAAGGAACGCCTGGTACCTACCAACGTTCCACTCATCGGGTTCAGAGGGACGAGGGTGCACCCCCTCGGCGCCCTCACCTTGCCGGTCACCATTGGGGAGTATCCTTGGCAGGTCACCAAGTATGTCACCTTCCTCATCGTCAACTGCTCGTCCGCCTACAATGCTATCATAGGACGGCCCACCCTCAACGCATGGAAGGCCGTAACGTCGACCTACCACCTGATGCTCAAGTTCCCCACCGAGGATGGTGTGGGGGAGTTATGGGGAGACCAGGTGGCCGCACGAGAATGCTATGTAGCAATGGTAGAAGCGGATAGCCACTTGCAAGCAATGAACATAGAGCAGCGAGTGGGGGCAGAACCCGCCGAATAGCTCGAGGAGATTGCACTCGACGAGTCCAGGCCAGACAAGACCACCAGGATCGGCGCTCTCACCAGCCCTTCTGCTCGCCAGGCTCTCGTGGCTTTCCTCCGGAAAAACCAGGACGTGTTCGCCTGGAGTCACGAAGACATACCGGGAATTGATCCTTCAGTCATGGTGCACAAGCTGAACGTGTCGCCCACTTTCCGGCCAGTCTGTCAAAAGAAGCGGGTGTTTGCCTCGGAACGAGACTGGGCGGTGGCAGAAGAAGTCGGCAAGCTACGAGAAGTGAATTTCATCCGAGAAGTGTACTATCCCGATTGGTTGGCCAATGTGGTGATGGTCAAGAAGGCTAGCGGGAAGTGGCGCATATGTGTTGACTTCACAGACCTGAACAAGGAGTGCCCCAAAGATAGCTACCCCCTCCCGCGAGTCGACACGCTGGTGGACTCTACAGCCCGACACCAGCCACTGAGCTTCATGGATGCCTTCTCAGGGTACAATCAGATCTGGATGGACGTGGCTGATCAAAAGAAGACCTCATTTGTCACCAGCCAGGGTCTCTTCTGTTACAAGGTGATGCCGTTCGGACTGAAAAATGCGAGCGCCACATATCAGAGACTCATGAACAAAATGTTCGCCAACTAGATAGGAAGGAATGTTCAGGTATACGTCGACGACATGTTGGTAAAAAGCAAAAGGAAGGAAGACCACCTGAAGGACCTCGAAGAAACATTTGATACCCTCCGATCCTACGACATGAAGCTCAATCCGGCAAAGTGCATGTTTGGAGTGGCGGCGGGAAAATTTCTAGGCTTTATGGTGTCTCAACGGGGCATCGAGGCCAACCCAGATAAGATCCGAGCCATAATGGAGATGGCCCCCCCAAAAAACACGAAGGAGGTACAAAGCCTAAATGGAAAAGTCGCCGCCCTGAACCGGTTCGTGTCAAGGGCGACGGACAAATGTCTTCTCTTCTTCCGTACGCTAAAAAAAGCCTTCGAGTGGATGGACGAATGCCAAAAAGCGTTCGAAGAACTGAAGGCGTATCTCTCTTCACCTCCGTTGCTCAGTCCCGCGCAGCCGGGGGAGGCACTATTCCTATACCTGGCTGTCTCCCCGGCAGCAGTCAGCGCGGCCTTGACCAGGGAGGAAGATAAGGTCCAGAAGCCTGTATATTACGCCAGCCGGGCGTTTCGCGGAGCAGAAGGAAGATACCCGCCTATGGAGAAACTTGCCTTCGCCTTGATCACTGCGGCCCGCAAGTTTAAGCCGTATTTTCAAGCTCATACGATAATTATCCTAACCTACAAACCCTTGCGATGGGCAATGCACAACCCCGAAGCGGCCGGTCGCCTGGCCTTATGGGCGATCGAATTAATTGAGTTCGATATCAGGTATAGCCCGCGCACTGCCATCAAGGGGCAGGCTGTTGCTGATTTTATCGCCGAATTCATAAGCGGTGAAGACCAGGGGGCAGACAAACACCTTTTATGGACCTTGCATTTGGACGGATCGTCGACCAGGTGGGCCGGGGGGGTAGGTGTTGTACTTCACTCTCCCGAGGGAGATCAGATCGAATGCGTGGTTCGCCTGGATTTCCCCACCACCAATAATGAGGCGGAATACGAAGCGTTGATAGCTAGGATCGATCTCGCCAAAGCGGCAAGGGCCACAAAAGTAGTAGCCTACTGCGACTCCCAGGTCGTCGTCAACCAAGTAAGCAGAGACTACGAGTGTAGAGGTAACAGAATGAAGAGGTATCTTGACCAAACAAAGAAAAGAGTGGATGAGCTCAGGGCAGAAGTGGTCCAAATACCTAGAGAGGAAAATGAGCAAGCCGACCGCCTTGCCAAAGCCGCCTCTTCAGAACACGCGACCGCCCCTGACAATGTGCTTTCTTTTGTGCAAGTGTAGCCACTAATAGACCTTGTCAATGTGCAGGAAATACGTTCTGAGGGTAATTGGACCACGCCACTAGTCTCCTATCTAAAGGATAGCGCCTTGCCAGACGAAAAAGAAGCCGCCAGAAAGCTGAAGGTCCAAGCCGCAAGGTTCGTATTAATGAAGGACGTCCTATATAAAAGGGGTTTTTGTCGCCCGTACCTGAGGTGTTTGGGCCCCGAGGAAGCAGATTATGTCATGAGGGAAGTCCATGAGGGGGTCTGCGGAAACCACTCGGGATCACGATCACTGGTGCACAAGCTGATTCGAGCGGGATATTACTGGCCCACTATGCAAAAAGACGCCCAAGCCTACGTCAAAGCCTGCAACAAATGCCAAAGGTTCAGCAACATTGTCCGACAGCCGCCCGCAGAGCTAACTCCCATGACAGCCCTATGGCCTTTTGCTCAATGGGGACTAGACATTATGGGTCCATTTCCAACGGCTATGCGGCAGCTGAAGTTCGTGGTAGTAGGCATAGATTACTTCACAAAGTGGGTAGAAGCTGAGGCTCTGGCCACCATCACGGATAAGAACGTGCGGAGCTTTATCTGAAAATCCATCATATGCAGATTCGGGATCCCTAGTGTCCTAGTCTCGGACAATGGCAAAAAATTCGACAACGGCCCCTTCCGAGAGTTCTGCTCGCAGCTGGGGATAAAAAATCACTACTCCTCCCCCGCCCACCCCCAAGCCAACGGCCAAGTCGAAGTGACGAACCGATCCTTGCTGAAGATTATCAAGACTCGGCTCGACGGGGCAAAGGGGATATGGCCTGAGGAACTACCCAGCGTACTTTGGGCATACAGGACGACAGCAAGGACCCCAACAGGAGAAACGCCATTCCGGCTAACCTACGGAAGTGAGGCAGTCATCCCGGCCGAAGTAGGACTCACAACCTACAAGGTGAACACCCACGATGAAAACAGGAATGATGAGGCATTACGCCTACGGCTGGACCTAATCGACGAAGTCAGAGCAGCGGCCGAACAAAGGCTTGCACGATGTTGAGGGGAAAATTTCGATGCCCCCAAATAAAATGTCGGGTAGCCAAGCCGAAACTCGACGATGGGCCTTGAGATGAAGCCCAAAGGCTTTCGGTGTTGTGGAAATCCATCCAAGCAAGATATAAAGGCTGCAAGACAACACTAAAGCACAATAAACATGTCAATATTGTTAGTTTATTATATTTTTTAGTCCTTTTTACAGTGTCATAGTTCAAATCAGTCCTCCAGCGGTAGGGGTGAAATTATACTTAGAGTCCAACAGTCCATAATTAAATAAATTTAGGGAAGTGTTCACTCTTGGGGGTCCCTGTATGTCTTGGTTAGGGGAATTTAGAGTACTTTCAGCCATCATTACATCAATATGAGGGAAAAATTCAATTGTTACAAATATATTATATTCTTCATCATAATAATAATACACAAAGATTAAGGGCTCCATTGTAACAAATAAAAGAGGAAGAATAGGATGGAATGAAGGGAGAGAAAGACCCCCAGCTCAGTGCAGCAAGTATTAGGCTAAGGTTTTGATGAGTGTATGACCATAAGACATGAATGAGGTGAATGTGGGCTATTTTGAGTGAGTGAGATCAGATTAATGCTGAGATTGAAGTTTTTTATGAGTAATGGGTTGTTTGTGACTAGTTGGAGAGACATTGAGTTGTGTTTGTGTGAAAAAAGAAAAAAGAACATCTAAGATTAGATGAATGTGGGCTAGGGATGATGAGTGAGATGGGATCAACACCAAATTCAAGGCTTTTTGTGAGTGGTGGGCTGTGATTGTGTGAAGGTGTGAGAGGAACATCTGGGATTAGATGGGAGTGAGTGAAGGATGATGAATGGCGAGCTAAAAGAGAGCTAAACCACCAGCAAAGATGGAAAACGAACCCAGATCTTCAGAGGAAGGTGGCTGGCCCCCTTTGTGGTTGTTTGCTTGTCTATTTATAATGGAGCTATAGGGGGCATTAATTGACAAGAATCCAAAAAAGATGACGACTTAGAGATGACGAAATCAGGATCAAATTTCCTGAGATTTTTGGTCAAAATTGGAGGATTTGCTTTTGGGGCTGCCTTGCTTCTTTGGGAAATGATGGATTTTTTTATTAATTGCCAAGATATCTGGGGTTGAGGTGAATCAATATGATTATGGCATGTATTAAGAACGAATCCTAATGTTGCAACTGAGATTTGGTCCCCCAAAAAGCAAGATTCAACACCCCAAGCCAGGTGTTAAGTTCTAGTCTACTTCAGGGGGTTCCGCTGGAGATCTCTTTATGCCCTCCAAACCACATGTTCCCAAATTTTCCCCTTTAGGATTCATGGGCTTGGTACATGAATCATGTCTTGAACGTTTTTTTACATTTATAACATCAATTTGTTGAGGTTTGAATAATTTGGCTTCAGCACCCCTTCCGCTGGAGGTACAGCTTTGAGGGAAATGATGGGGTTTGATCACCCTTTAGGCTTCAGCTGACATGACAAACCCTTGGGTTGGGTTGTGTGCACATATTTCCATGAGGTTTAAGATAATTACCATGGGCTTCATAATCATCGAATAAGTAATTACTTTGATGATATAATTTTCCATGGATTTTTATCAATATTTTCCATGGGTTTGCAAGATAAATAAAATTGCCATAGGTCTTGAATATAATTTCTATGGGCTTAATTATTAATGACACACACTCACATTTCTCCATGGGCTTGATATATGTTTGCCATGGGTTTTGGAAAAATGAATGGTGTTATTTCATAAGATAGATAATATGGTATAAATATTTGGTATGATTCATTAGCTTATATACTTGTTTAGGAAAATTAATTTGCCAAAGGTTATTAGCCTTGGGCTTCAAGTATAATGCGTTTGTAAAAAAAAATATGTTTTGCCAAAGTTTGTTATCTTTGGGCTCTTGAGGAAGATATATTTTTGTAAAGTGATTTTGGATTCTTTTTGAAATGATGGTTTGCCCAAAAAAAAATGGTACTTGGGCTCTTAGTAAAATATTTATAATATGATTTTTTTGCCAAGTATTAATAGCCTTGGGCTTTTAACAAAATAGAGCTAAGTAGCTAACTTAGACTTTTGATAAAATAATGCCAAGTAATTAGCTTGGGCTTTTGATATTGCCAATGAGAATTGGGCTTTTGATGTTGCCATTTAGTAATGGGCTTTGATGTTGCCAATGAGAATTGGGCTTTTGATGTTGCCAATAAGAATTGGGCTTTTTAATGTTGCCAATGAAAATTGGGCTTTCGATGTTGCCATTTAGTAATGGGCTTTGATTTATGGATTTGAATTCCATTGATAGAATTGTTTTGCCATGGACTTGAATCGTGGACTTTTCAAATATTACCAAGCATAAGTATTCTTGGATTTTAAATAGAATGGTGTGTGTAAATAAATTAGGTGTAATAAAAAAAATACCCTAACACACGATACCAAGATCGCATGACCAAGCACTACAATTCCCGAGTCAGGTACAGGGACTTCCAGGTCGGAGACCTTGTTCTAAGAAGAGTCATGGGCGCCACCAGAGATCCTGCCCAAGGAAAGCTCGGCCCCAACTGGGAAGGACCCTACCGAGTCACGTCATGGCACCGAAGAAGCACCTACCATTTGGAAACGATGGAAGGACAAACACTACCCCATCCATGGAACGCCGAGCACCTACGAAAGTATTATCAATAAAAAAAATGGCAGCTCCTACTTGTATGCTTTAATGTATTTTGGGAACCCAAAGGGTACTTTTTTTTTCTTTCTTAAAATTTATGCAAGGCTCAGAAGTTTATTCAGTCTCTGCCATAGTATGTTAAATGTTTGACCTTAAAACATGCGAAGTACCAAAGTCGACGGTACCATAACTGATGGCCCAAAGTGGCGACGGCCTAAACTCTACGAGGCATAAAAGCGTCTAGCATAAAAAAGCTAACGGCTTAAAAGCTAACATCCAAAAAACTACAAGGCATAAAAGCGTCAGGCTAGAAGCTGACGACTTAGAAGCCAACGTTCCAAAAAAACTACAAGGCGTAAAAGCGTCTAGCATAACAAAACTGACGGCTTAGAAGCCAACATTCAAAAAACTACAAGGCATAAAAGCGTCAGGCTAGAAGCTGACGACTTAGAAGCCAACGTTCCAAAAAAACTACAAGGCGTAAAAGCGTCAAGCTAGAAGCTGACGACTTAGAAGCCAACGTTCCAAAAAACTACAAGGCATAAAAGCGTCAGGCAATAAGCTGACAGCTTAGAAGCCAACATCTCAAATCTACAAGGCATAAAAGCATCAGGCAATAAGCTGACGGCTTAGAAGCCAACATCTCAAATCTAAAAGGCATAAAAGCGTCAGGCAAAAGCTGACGGCTTAGAAGCCAATATCTAAAATCTACGAGGTATAAAAGCGTCAAGCATAAAAGCTGACGGCTTAGAAGCCAATACCTAAAATCTACAAAGGCATGAAAGCCCGTTAGGCTTAAAAACTCACGACTTAGAAGCTGACGGCCCCACCCTAAAAAAAAAAAAAACTAGCAAGCACAAGGCCAAGGGCTTAAAGGGTGATGGATTTGTAGAGCAACGGCCTAAAAGCGATGATATTATCCAAAGTTTTAAAAACAAGTGTACAGGCGCTAGTCGAACAAATGCTGACAGTAAAATGACAATAATGATATATGCCAAAGTATAGAACCGACGGCCCTGTAAGGCGACGGCTTACACGTTGACGGCCCTATGATATTACGTAAAAGGGGCTTTAATGCTCGTCAAACGTTAAGGCTGACGACCCCGTTGGAAGGTCAGGATTTTGCACAAAAGGCGTCAAAGGTCCGAAATTGAACTACTGTGAAGCAACGAAAGAAAACCACACACCAGACTTTGGATGAAAACAACACATTATAAATAGAAAAAATAAACTGTCATACCATAAAAATCTTGTTCTTACAAAAGCCCTCAAAACGACGGGGCACTACTTACAAAAAAAAGGGGGAAAAAGAGAAATTTTACAAAAATCAAACGGCAGGAGCATCCGACACGACCTCGTCGTCTTTGGGGGGGTCTTGGACTATAGGGAAGCCTTCGAAGCCAGAAGGGTCGGATGACGAGACCGCTTGAGTGCCGGACGGATCAAGGGCAGGCTGGGCGAGGTCGACACCGTCACCCTTCAACTGAATCCCAGACTCGCTGAGACTGTCGTCGTCCACCATGACGGTGTCTCCCACAGGAGTCGACAGCACCGGATCATCCATAGACACCCTCGACAAGTCAAGGTGAGGGAAGAGGGACTTCACCTACTTAAGGCAGTCCTCAAACTCGTCACCATAGTACTCAGCGCAGGTGTCAATGAATGTCTGGGTCGTCTTGAATTCGGCAACGGTGTCAGCCTTCGCTGTCTCCACTTGGCCCAAGAGAGACGACAGCTCCTTCTCCGCCGTCACCTTAGCCTCCGTCTCCTTCTCTAGCTGACGGGTTGCTTCTTCAAGTTTTTCTTTCAACTCTTTTATTTCCCCGTTCAAAGTCCGGCAAGCTTCCTTGTACTGGTCCAACTCGTCAGAAAGATTCGTGATGCGCTTCTTCTGACGGGCCAGCAGCTCCTCGTTTTTCGCCCCCTTGACTTGCATGGCCCTCATGCGAACCATTGCCTGTGGAACAAAACTTCCGTCAGTACAGTACCACAAAAAGCAGACGGAACGAGTAGTAAAGAATATACATACCCTGGCGAGATCGAAGAGGCCTGAGTCCCCCAGCTCCTGCACAGACTGGCTGACGCAAGAATCAGCTTCCCTCGTCCCCAATATAGAGTCCAACCGCTCCAAGGCATACTCCTTATGGGTAAGGATGCAGCGCCCGTCCTCTGGGATGACGGGACCTTGGGCCGACATCAGCCCCTTGCCGGCCCCGTGTTTGGGTGACGAGGGTTTCGTAGAATGATCCCCAGGGGTAACCGCCAATTTCTTCGCCGGGCGGCCCTCGGTCCCGTCACTTTTCCTTTTTGGCGCGCCCTTGTCGACGGCCTTCGGGAGGGACGTGGACACCCCCTCCTTACCCTTCCCTTCCTCCTTTTTACGGGCAGCGGCGGCCCTGACCTGAGCCCTCAGCTTAGCGGACTCCATCTCTGCAAGACAAGGACCAAATGTAAAAATGCCAAGTAAAGTTGACGGGAATGAACAGGTCAATTGAACTTACGTTGACGGGATAACTTGTCTAAGTGGCGTGCCTCCTCTGTTGGCTCTGGTCCCCCACAATAAGCGTGGAGGGCGTCAGGTGTGATGAGGTCGCGACACTTCCTCTCCTCTAAGGGTATCTCTATCACCCTGAGGATGAAGGCTTCTTGCTCCTCCGAGATCACCGGGCGAGTGAAAGCTGAAAAGGAAAAGTAAAACAGACGGGTTAGAACCTTGGACTAAAATAAACTGATAAGCAAGGCTGACGGTGACGACCTGACTCCTTGACGTAAGCCCAAGTGTTGTCAAATCCGTGAGGAATCGACCCCCACTCCTCCTCACGGCAAACCTAACTCGTCCCCTTCACGAAAAAATACCTGCCCTTCCAATTCCTGTTGGAGTCAGGCATGTCCGACACCAGCCTCAGCTCCTTCTTCCTCGCGGAGAAGTGGTAAATTCCCTTGGACGAAGTGATGTGGTGTGGACGATAACACCAAAAGAACTTTTCAAGGGTCAGTTGACAGTGCCCTCCACTTAGGCTCCCCCACAATATTTCAGAACCGATGAACACCCTCCAGGCGTTAGGGGTAATCTGGCTGACGGACAGCCCAAGATAGTTTGCCAACTGACGGTGGAGCGCCGTCAGAGGCAACCTCAATCCTGCCGCGAACATGGCATCATACATACCAACGTCCGCGGTTTTCCCGGAGTAACACCTCTCTTTCTCCAAGGGAAGACGGATCGGAATATCGTCTGGGATTTGGTAACGGGCTCGCAGCGAGTTGAAAATCTTATCCGTCATCGAAGGTAAAAAGTGGTTAACCGTCCACTCTTTAGGGAGGATGAATGGACGGTCGTCCCCCGAGCCTCCCGATGTACTCTCCAAGTCTTCATCCCCTGATGAACCCCCGTCGCTTCCACTCTCCCTCGCTTGGTCGTCATCTCCACCTTTCCTTACTACTCCGCCTTGGTCTCCAACTTCCCCGTCAGAAAACTGTACTGACGATTCGTCCTCTGACAACCAAGAAGAGCCATCCCCTGGCTCGTGGCCTGGCTGGAAGACCTCATCGTAGCCCGCCCCATCGCGGACTGATGACTGATCACTCGACGTCTCCCTAGACATCTTACTACCTACAAGCGACGAAGTTGATCTAAGAACCTGAGTGACGGCCTTCCCAGAAACTTCTTCCTAAAGCTCAGTATGCAACTAAATTAAAGAAATTATAAAAAAAAATGGGGGGGGTAACTCACCAAGTTATGATGGAAATGTAGACGAAGCTGACGGTATCAACCAGCAAACGAGAACCAGAAGGCAATTTATAATCTCCTTGAGGTGACGATTTCTCTCTGATCAGCAGAATTAGGATAAAAGAAGAGAAGTGAGGGAAAACGGAGCATATATATATAGGTGGCTTGGGGCGCAGAAGACGAAGCGACCTTCCCGTCCAGCTACCTACCAGTCGGCCATGGACACGTGTTCTGACACTAGGGCTGCTCGAGGTGACTAGCCATTAATGCCTTGTCCGCTACACGCTGTACTCCCCAACCCGTCCGATGAGACCGACGGGATTAAGGAGTAGAGGGCAACTGATGGGGGAGGTGCCGTTTGGAAGGTGCCGTCACCCTCCACCTGGGCGACAGCGCAGTCAAGGCTGACGTCCCCCCTCCTTCCGTCACCCCCGACCAACTCCCTAGCATGACCCGACGGCGTAGCCTACACACATCGACGGGATGAATGGGTGACGGGACGAAGCTGAAGGAATCGACGTGTCTTGTGATGTACGCTTTGTCGAGAAAAAAATTTTGTCGCACACGCTACTACTTAGATAGATAACTTGCACCCCACGCAACAGGGGATGGCTCCGGTGAGGAAAGGATTCCGTAAAGAACACGCATCAGGGTATGGTTCCGATCAGAGGTTATCTCCTCGGACACGCCAAAGGCCCCAACTCTACACCACTATAAATATCCTCGACCCTCATGAACAAAGGTATGTATGTTTCTACCCCAACTCTAGCACTCTGGAGTTGTGAGCAATACTAACTTAATCATCGGAGGGTCGTTGGCTGGTACCACACCGGTACTTCCCCTTTGAGGTTCTTTCCACTCGTGCAGATTTACCCGGAACGCGCGAAGACCCTGCGGCTTACTGAGTTGATTCTTTGGCAGCATCACCCATAAAACCCAATTGATTTAGCACCATATCTAAACCCCAATTTCCAAAAAAAATTGCACATATTGGAGCCAAAATCCTCACTACGCACATCGGTACATTAATTTCAGTCTTGCGTTTTTTCTTGGCATCCAAACAGCAAGAATCCAAAATCCCAGAAAAAAATCCCCAATGATTTAGCACCAGATCTAAACCCCGATTTCCAAAATATTTGCACATACCAGAGCCAAAATCCTCACTATGCACAGATCAAATCTAAATTTTGGGAGGATTCCTTGTTGCATGTTGGATCTTCGGTTTTAGGTGGGATTGGCAACAAGAGTTTTTTATTATGGGTTGAGGTGGCCATGGTTTCTAATGAGAGGAATGAAGGAGGAAGAGAGAGGGAGAAAGATGGATAAAGAGTCTGATGATTTCGATGAGAAAGAGGCAGAGAGAGGAGAGAGAGTGATGGTTTCTTACTTTTTTTTTTTTTTTTTTTTTTTTTTTTGTTGAATGAGAATCATGGTTTCAAAGGAGAAATGGATTCCTTTTTGCGTGTTTGACGTTTGAGAGAGAGGGAGAAAACGTTGGTTAACAAACAATACAAACTAAAACTAACCATGTGCGTTTCACATGATACTAGGACAAGTGTCACTATAGATTGTTGCCACCTAATTCTATTTGCAGCAACTCCTCCACACAAGTGTGCAAGAAATCCTTGTCCATAAACTAATACATAAAAGTTTATTGTATTTAGATCTCACTTGGAGTTTACTTGACAATAATAATTCATATATTTATTGTATTTAAAAACAATAGATGATGTTTTTCAAGATTTAATCTTAGCAACAATATTTAATATCCACATTGTATTAATAAACTATTATAAAAAAATCATATTAATAAACGATATGTATTGAATTTATAGTTTATCTTATATAAGAAACGCTATGTTTATAATACTTTCACAGCAAATTTTAAGTGATAGATTGTTACTGATTGTTATTGATAGGAAAAAAGTAATTTCATTAGTGAGTTTAAATTAGATCTAATAACAACTTATCAACTAAAATTGTTAGAAAAATGTAGTGAAAATTTTGTAAATATTGCACTTTGTAATAAAGAAATCACGCAGATTGCAAGATTCATTTTTTACCCAAAATTCATCTTCTTATTGACCCCTCTAAAAATATATCATGGAGCCGCTACTGCATCCGCCAAATGAGAAATTAGGACTATAACAACGTTTATATAAAGCGTACCCTACCCAGTGGAAATCCCCAAAATACCCTTGATGCCAATAAATAATGCATTGACCTAGAAACAAATATGAGGCAACTCTAACAGCAAGAAAATACTATGATAAATATTGGATAAAAATAATTGTATTAAATTTGTAAATATTAACAAGATTGACTAAAAATATCTATAAAAAAAATTGAAATGGACTTTCAAATCAATTTTCATGATATTATAAGGTTAATACAAAATAAATAAGCATGAAAATAAACTTGTATAATTATCCTTCAAGTATAAATCATTCTGAAAATAAATAAATAAATCACTTTCAATTAATTTAGTAAATTCCCATGCAAATGAATTATTATCAAATCACAAGTAAATTTAGTAAAGAAAACAAATTTAGTAATATTTAATAAATTGAGAGAGATGTGATATCATAAGTTGAGAAATTATAAATCATATAATTATAAAATAAATATAATAATAGATCATAGTTAAACGCTAAGAGCTCAAATTGTGTGTTGGTTACAATGTCAAAATTGGGGTCATACCTATCAATCAATATAATTCATTCGTTCAAATTTGATTCTTTTGTGGGTTTATTTATATACAAATTATCAGTTCGGTTATTGTGTTTTTCAATTAAACTCTTATCCTTTTCTTCAAAAAAGAAAAAAATGTGACCTCAAAAATTGTAACTACACATTATCCAATAGGCCAATAACCCATGTAATGGTACACTGCTACATTGAACCAAATAGCCCACGTGAGCGATTTTTTTTTTTTTTGTTTGGGAGAATGTAATATACGTTTGCCTAATTTAAATATGCAATATATAAGAATGAATGACAACAATTAATTTTGGTGTTGATACCTTTAGAGCTCCCTCTCCCTTTTATAGTTTGATTTTAGTTTTAGTTAATCTTAGTTATTTTGGACGTGCAAATTTGAGTTCATGTCAAAACATAATTTACATGGCTATTTATTTGAACTATTTGCAGATTCACGCACCATTTGAACTACCCGCAGATTCACATAGTGCATGAAAATAGATAATTATTTTGTAACTGTGCTATAATAATAATTTGTTCTCTAAAATTTGTTGAAGATTTTTTATTCTCCCTAAAAATTAAACAATCTTTATATTATTTTCCATTTTTCTATCTCTACTAATATATCAAAGTTGATTGAAATAGACCGAATGAACTCGAGTGGATTGAAATGGACCGAATTGGACCAAAGTTGACAAAAATGGATCGAAGTTGATCAAAATAAACCAAAATGGACAAAAATGGATTGAATTAGGGCTCATATCTCTAATTTCTAATGTGGCTTAACATGAGCATGACAATAATAAATGTTACGATTCAGTTTTTAAATATTATATAGATAGATGATAATCGTCCTAAAAGAGTGATAAATTTAAATAATAAATTTGAAATTTAAAAAGTTTAGTTGTACAAAAAAAAAAAAAAAGATTAGGAAAACATAATGCACTTTAATAGAAGTTAGAAGTTTTTTTTTTTTTTTTTTTTTTGGAGAATGAAGTTAGAAGAATTTGAATCACCTCAAAAAATAATATTATTAATTGAACATATCCAAAATAATATAATGATATATTCGTAGAGATAAATAATTGGAACTACTCTTAGAAATTTTTTTCATCATTTTTAGTGAAAACAAATTATCTTCAGCAAATTTCAGAGAATAAATTATACGTTATACCTCATTACGAAAATAACTATATATTGTCATGAATCACATGGGGTTGCGGCTAGTTTAAGTTTTAAACTAAAACTTAGATAAGTCAGTGTGAATGTTGTGCTTTTCTCCTCCACTTGTTTGTTGATCTGACTTTTAGATTGACTAGGGCTTAACTAAATTGTGATTTTCTCCTCATATTTGCTTATTGATCACCAAAATTATTACAAGTCAAATCTTAGGATTATGGTGGTATTGGTATCCGAACAAAAACTAGGATCTGTCGATTTTCTATGTTCAGAAATTAGAGGTAGATAATTGGCTTTATCCCTCACCCCTTATTAGCTGAGTTGTGAATTGAGAGTTGGAATACATTTGCTTATAAGCAACTCGCAAGATCAGTGGAAGCGCACGTCCTTCACAATTTTCATTGATGCTGCATTGATTGAACTGGAATTACCCTCCTAATTCTTCCAGTTTTTCATTTATTGTTTTGGTCTGGCCATAGGATACCTGATGTCGATCAGAATGGAATTGAGTACTAAAAAGGCAAACTGATAGCTGAAAAATATGCATCAAAATCTATATATTACTAAAAGCTGAAGCGTAGCATTTAATGTTGCTACGCTCACGTTAAGTCACGTCAGCAGCCATGTCATTTCCACCATATTTTTTGTAATTGTTCAACATTGTAAAATTAGTTTTTTTCAATTTTAAAATACTAACAAATATAAAATAAATCTCACCCTTATCTCCACCATAAAACTCACTTCTTATTAATTTAATTTCCACAACTATCTCCACCATAAATCCCACTTCTTATTAATTTAATTCCACCATCTATATCTATATATTATTATTATTATTATCTTTATCTATATATATCTAAAAGCTGAGGCATAGAATTTAATGTTGTTGTACTCCTGTTGAGCCACCTCATCAACCAAATATGCATCCAAATTTAATGTTGTTGTACTCCTAATAGCTGAAAAATATGCATCCAAATCTATATATTACTAAAAGCTGAAGCGTAGCATTTAATGTTGCTACGCTCACGTTGAGTCACATCAGCAGCCATGTCATTTCCACCATATTTTTTGTAATTGTTCAACAATTTAAAATTAGTTTTTTTCAATTTTAAAATACTAACAAATATAAAATAAATCTCACCCTTATCTCCACCATAAAACTCACTTCTTATTAATTTAATTCTCACAACTATCTCCACCATAAATCCCACTTCTTATTAATTTAATTCCACCATCTATATCTATATATTATAATTATTATTATTATCTTTATCTATATATATCTAAAAGCTGAGGCATAGAATTTAATGTTGTTGTACTCCTGTTGAGCCATCTCATCAACCACATCATATTTTTTTTTAATTTCCTTTATGATTTTTCTATTTTATTTTATATAAAATAATTAAATATAGCTAATGAAAAAACCTATTTATGCACCCCATTACTATTCAACATGTTACTATTCATCTATATATATATATATATATATAAAACCGAAGCCTCTGAAACTCCTACAATTTTCCACGTCAGCACAATATTTTTAAAAAAAATTCTAAAACCTGGCATTATTAAAAAGAAAAGAAAAAAAACACCAAAAAATTTCAGCTAAAAAAAAAAATAGCCAAAAGCCTAAAACCCGAAAATTTCCTTATGCCCAAAACCAAAACCCGATTAAAAAAACACTCTCCCCCTTCAACACAAACACAGTAACACAGACTCATCAAACTCCCTCTCTTCTTCTTCACGCAGTCCCATCTCCTTCTTCAAACACACAATTTCCTCCATGCCCCTCTCTACATACATGTTCCCCTGCCTCAAGTCTTTTTCCCTTCTATACCTTCATTCCAAGCTTTCTTTTGTCGTTCAAACCAATATCCTCTGTAAAGAAAGGCCAGCCCATCAACAAGAATCTATACCCTTCGTTCAAAATCTGCATCCTCTCTAGGTGAGTTTCTATTTAATTATATATGTTTGCAATCCAATTTGGCTATCTTATTTGATTATTCTCTTTTTTATTTTATTTTATATATAAACGATCTTCCTTTTATTCAAAACATACAAAGTCTTTCATATGTTATTCAAAATCCAATTTTGTCTGACAAATTCACCAGCTTTCTTGCTTTTTCTCTCTGTAATTCTTTCTCTTTCTCATGTTTTGCTGGTATAATGGTTGAGATAATGATATAAGAATTGATATCCTTTGTGAAAATAGGCTAACCCTAAGTGTTTGACAAAATGTCTCAATGATCTAAATAAAAAAACAAAAATTCTGAGACAAATCCTGGTGGTTGATAAGACTCAAATTTCCAAATCCTGATAGAGTCGAATTAAAAAAAAAGAAAAAAAAAAGAAAAAAGAAGAAGAAGAAGATAGTAGTAGTATAATAGGACTCTTTCAATCCAAGTCAGATGATTTGCATTAGAATATATGAATAGAAAAGATCATGAGAATAGAAAGATTTCATTGGATCATGCTGACAAAGGGAAACTTTTACATCTCGAGAAAATTTTTGATGAAATTTTGGTTTGTGATAATTGGTTTTGGTTCAATAGGGGCCATATTTGAAGGCTAATTTGGGTTTGAATTTGAGATATTTCATCTGAATTTTGATTCTTTCAAATAACCATTCTTGATTCAAGTTTTGAATTAAGGCAACCTCTGCTTCGTTCTTTCCAACAGGTATCCTATGTATTTGAAAGAAAACTTGAATTCCATGGGCTAGCGTGAATCAAGTTTTGAATTTGCCAATAAATTCTTGATTCACCAGCTTTAACTAAATTATTTACATGTATTTACTATTTTTTCAAATCCCAAGGGCTAGCGTGGATGAATTTGCTTTCGATGGAATTTGCAATATCATGTCTGCATGTTGGTGGAGGAAAATTGTTCTATTAAAGGCTACCAACTTTTACGGACTACGTTAACAAAGGCTTTGTTAACCAGCAATGTTGGCCTGTTTTAGTTGTGATTGTTGCTCTCTTCATTGCGTCTGTCCTGCTTCTTTGTTATTGGTATTGTTTTTGTGTTTTTTTTTTTTTTAAATGTTGGCCTGTTTTAGTTGTGATTGTTGCTCTCTTCATTGCGTCTGTCCTGCTTCTTTGTTATTGGTGTTGTTTTTGTGTTTTTTTTTTTAAATGAAGTATGAGTTTTCAGGCAAAAAAGGCCTTTGTAATAATTTATTATGTATCTGTCCTACTTCATTTACTTTGCTATGTTTTGGTGAGGCTTGAGGGGTTAATGGTCCTTTGTAGGCAAAGAAATTAGATCCAAAAAGTGATATTATTCAAGGCGTTACACCTTTTCCAGTAGAAATTCTGGAGAAGTTACAACTTCCCAGCTCCAAATCATTAAGGATTCCTTAAATTATACAATAATTGTTAGCTTTAGAAACTACTGGATATGAATAAGAGCACATCATGGTGATTGAGTCACCATTTTTTTTAGATGCTATGAATATGTACAAAAGATCCAAAACTCACATTGAATTTGGTTGCTGAAGGATAAAATGACATCAATTTTGTTTGAGAAAGTAGTCATGTTATGAAAGAAGGATTTTTTTTTTACTGAATTCATCGTCTTCATTGTTGAACCTGAAAATCACTTATTAGTTTTTATTTTACATCAATGAGGTGTTTACTGTTGAAGTGTCAAATTTAAGGCATTTTGTGATTTTTCAACCAACAGTCAATGTTGGCCTGTTTTAGTTGTGATTGTTGCTCTCTTTATTGCGTCTGTCCTGCTTCTTTGTTATTGGTGTTGTTTTTGTGTTTTTGTGTTTTTTTTAAAATGAAGTATGAGTTTTCAGGCAAAAAAGGCATTTGTAATAATTTATTATGTATCTGTCCTACTTCATTTACTTTGCTATGTTTTGGTGAGGCTTGAGGGGTTAATGGTCCTTTGTTTTTCTAATTCCTTAAAAGCTACTACTTGAAATGGCTGGGATGCTTCAATGGTTGCAAATGCGGTGATGAATGTAAGGTCCAAGTCTATCCACCTCTCGACCCAACTAATGGAGAAAGAGTTGATCAGCTTAATCTACTGTTGTTAATTAATATGGGATTCTTTTATAAGAGACATAAGAGGTACATTATATAATATATATATATATATATATATATATATATTTATATGTTGATGGTTAAATACAAGTACATTTCAGGTACAAGGAGGGTAGAAAGCTAGGTTCATGATTAAACATTTAAGGTACGAATTTTATGATTCATGGGCAGTTTCAACTTCAATTTGACGATGGATTTTCAATTTTAGAATTATTGCATGTGTTGCAAATTTATATTTAAAGTGAGAAAATTTAATATAGAAAGATTTTTAGAATGATGATTAATTTTCTGTGGTTAAAATGAATCTCTTTATATAGAAGTTCAATAAATTCTCCACCTTTGTGACATGAAATAATTTTTTTTTTAATGATTGGGAAGAGCACCAATCTATCTGTAACCAAAAGAAAAGGAGAATTAAATCGTGCGGATGGGTCTTTGAGTTTATTTCTACCCAAAATCAAATTAAAAGGTTTCTGATCTTTGTTTGTTCTTTACTTTATAAATAAATATTATATTTGTATAATTAAAAGTGTCGAAAGGTAGAAGTTTGAAAAGCACCATAAGAAAAATTGATAGGCCTGCGGTGGTTTATTATGTTTGGCTTGAAAGAAATGCTTGTGTATTTTGTAGTAATGTATGTGGCGGCATTAAGCAATTAAGGCCTCAGTTGAGTTTCCCATAATTGAGGGTTTTAGTTTGATTCTTTGTAAGTTTAGTTGTAGCAAAAAACACTTTAAAGTTGTTTTTCAATTTTTCAATTTATTTGAAATATTGATTAAGTAGTTCTTTAAATTTGTGTTTTATACGTTTTATGGATAATCGAGGATGTTAAAGATTTAATTCTTCATTTTATTTTAAACTTAAGATTGATTTCTATTTTTCTTTATGTAAATTAATGTTTCATATCAAGATTAATATTTCATATCAAGGATAGGAACTATAAGACTGAAATCCTAATGTACAATCAAAGAGAAAGAAAAAAAGAATAGTTTACATCTTTATACACAATAGCTTTCCCGTGCATCGCACGGGTTAGCGACTAGTTTGTTTTAAATGCAAATATTTGCGTATTTAGCTACCCAAATTGATTTCAACTTTTCATTTTCTTTTTTCTAATTTCAAGTAATTTTTTTTTAGAGATTAATTTCAGGTAATTGTTAAAATTGAATAATTCATTATCATTTAGTGGATATATGCACATGATTGCTATTTATTACAATTTCAACTTTTCATTTTCTTCTTTCTAATTTCAAGTAATTTTTTTCTTGGAGATTAATTTCAAGTAATTGTTAAAATTGAATAATTCATTATCATTTAGTGGATATATGCACATAATTACTATTCATTACAAATGTTACTATTTATTAGATGCAAATGTTTAACTATATTCAGCTATCCATATTGATTTCAACTTTTCGTTTAATTCTTTCTAATTTTAAGTAATTGAATATTTAAACTTTTCATCTTCCTATTCTTAAAAAAAAAAAAAAAAACTCTTCTTCTCTTCTTCCAATCTTTTCCCTTCCAACCTTTCCCCTCCCTCTTTGCCTATTTATCTCCCTACTATTTTTTATTTTAAACTTTCTTCATCATTTCCTCTTTCTTATATTTTAACTCTTCTTCTCTCCATTTTATTTTGTATAAATTTAATGTCATTTATTTGATTCACTCCATATTTTTTTTCTACACGAAAATTGTGAGTACTCTCTCTTTCTCTCTCTCTCTATCTCTCTCTCTCTCTCTCTCTCTCTCTCTCTCTCTCTCGATTTTTTATCTTTTTTATAACTGTAATTTAGGTTGATAGTTTTTTATTTAATTTTTTTGTGTTGTATTTTTTAAATTTTCTATCACCAATCACTCTTATAGCTTTGGTTGAATTTTGGTTTGGGTTAATATGTAGTTTTTTTTTTTTTTTTTTTTGAATAGAAATTTGAGTTTATATCAAAACAACATATACATGGCTACGAATTTAAACGTGCCTACCAATGGACTTCCACTGAAGAGAGATGTATTTACAATGTTTTTAGCTTCATATACTTCTTTGGTAATGTGAGTTTGAGAAAGAAAAAATGATAGACAAAGGATGTATGGTCTTTCATAATCCCCTATGTTTTGAAGAAAATAGAGGGCCAATTAGTCTCCCTTCTACTAAGATTTTGAATAAAAAGCATTTTGCTATAAGTTCCTTGACTTTTTGTTATTTTGTAATCGCTTTATAATTTATACTGTGACAAAAAGTGAATAAAGTTTATTTATTTATTTGTAGAGTATCAAAAAAATAAAAAATTATTCAAGATAGTAATTTTGTATTGTTGCATCTCATTCGTTTGATAAAATTTCTTTTAGAAATGTTATATGTTTTTCTCAAAATTTATTTGTTATTTTTATTTTGGTCATTTTATTACAAATAATTAGCATCTCCACCATCAAATTTTTAGTTAATCTGAATTTTCTTGGTAACTTTTTACTTTTCTTAGTTGATCATCTTTACTAAAAATGCCAAAAAGAGAATAAGATAAAATATAATTTTTTTTATAGCATCATTGTGCTATTAATGTTTTTATGTATAGATACTTAAGGAACTTTTTCTTTTTGCATTTTATTTTATTTTATATTTTCACTTAATAATATATGATTTATTGATAATGATCTATTGCATAATTATCTTTATTTACTTTTTCAATTAGTTTCGATTGCGAGGAAGAAAGAGACTTGGATCTATGTTTTTGAGAAAAATATATCTATAAGAGTTAAATCGCATATATTTTTATAGTAATAAAAATATGTGCGATTTCAACTTTTCATTTTCTTCTTTCTAATTTCAAGGTTTTTTTTTTTGGAGATTAATTTCATGTAATTATTAAAATTGAATAATTCATTATCATTTAGTAGATATATCACATGATTGCTATTCATTGCGATTTCAACTTTTCATTTTCTTCTTTCTAATTTCAAGTAATTGTTTTCTTGGAGATTAATTTCAAGTAATTGTTAAAATTGAATAATTCATTATCATTTAGTGGATATATGCACATAATTACTATTCATAACAAATGTTACTATTTATTAGGTGCAAATATTTAACTATATTCAGTTATCCATATTGATTTCAACTTTTCGTTTAATTCTTTTTAATTTTAAGTAATTGAATATTTAAACTTTTCATCTTCCTATTCTAAAAAAAAAAACTCTTCTTCTCTTCTTCCAATCTTTCCCCTTCCAACCTTTCCCCTCCCTCTTTGCCTATTTATCTCCCTATTATTCTTTATTTTACCGTTAAACTTTCTTCATCATTTCCTCTTTCTTATATTTTAACTCTTCTTCTCTCCATCTTATTTTGTATAAATTTGATGTCATTTATTTGATTCAATCCATTTTTTTTCTACACGAAAATTGTGAGTACTCTCTCTCTCTCTCTCTCTCTCTCTCTCTCTCTCTCTCGATTTTTTATCTTTCTTATAACTGTAATTTAGGTTGATGGTTTTTTATTTAATTTTTTTGTATTGTATTTTTTAAATTTTTTATCACAAATCACTCTTATAGCTTTGGTTGAATTTTGGTTTAGGTTAATATGTAGTTTTTTTTTTTTTTTAATAGAAATTTGAGTTTATATCAAAACAACATATACATGGCTACGAATTTGAACGTGCCTACCAATGAACTTCCACTGAACAGAGATGTATTCAAAATGTTTTTAGCTTCATATACTTCTTTGGTAATGTGAGTTTAAGAAAGAAAAAATGGTAGACAAAGGATGTATGGTCTCTCATAATCCCCTATGTTTTGAAGAAAATAGAGGGCCAATTAGTCTCCCTTCTACTAAGATTTTGAATAAAAAGCATTTTGCTATAAGTTTCTTGACTTTTTGTTATTTTGTAATCGCTTTATAGTTTATACTGTGACAAAAAGTGAATAAAGTTTATTTATTTATTTGTAGAGTATCAAAAAAGTAAAAAATTATCCAGGATAGTAATTTTGTATTGTTGCATCTCATTCGTTTGATAAAATTTCTTTTAGAAATCTTATATGTTTTTCTCAAAATCTATTTGTTATTTTTATTTTGGTCATTTTATTACAAATAATTAGTATCTCCACCATCAAATTTTTAGTTAATCTGAATTTTTTTGGTAACTTTTTACTTTTCTTAGTTGATCATCTTTACTAAAAATGCCAAAAAGAGAATAAGATAAAATATAATGTACTTTATAGCATCATTGTGCTATTAATGTTTTTATGTATAGATACTTAAGGAACTTTTTCTTTTTGCATTTTATTTTATTTTATTTTATATTTCCACTTAATAATATATGATTTATTGATAATGATCTGTAGGGACACAATTTCGTGGTATGGGCCAAAGATGTTGGGTTTACTCGCAAAGGCCCTAAACAATGAATTTGTAGAGAGTAGGTTGAGAAGGACTGGGCTAGGAGTGATTGAGATTATCAACTGGTTGGGACCAGATCATCTACCATGTTCAAGCTCCAATGATGGACTTAAGGTATTGTTTTTGTTCTACGTCCGAGGATGACTCTCTTTCTTCTCTATTTCTTTTTCTCTTTCTTTTCAGCAAAAAGAAGATCCCCTTTCTTCCTTCTTTCTCCCCTTTTATACTTCCTTCCATCCTTTCTTGACCATCCACGTGTGGATTTGCTCCTTTGTCCTTGGACACCTGTCCCCCCAACTTTCTCCAGAACCTGCTTCATAAAAACGATGGGACTATTTACCACTGTTCAGATGTCCCCTCCACATCAATGCGGCCAGGGGATTAGCTGTAGTGCATTTAATGCGGTGCTGGCAGCCCTCCCTGATATTTTGGGGGCTTTCTTCTAGTGTATGCTTCCACAGAATCATTCCCGCTTAGTGGGATTCCCCGGAAGGTCCTCCGAGTTGGCAGAGCTTTGAGTATCACCTCGGCACCAATATTCCGAGATGAACCATCCTCGGACGTCACACAGTCCTCGGCTCGGGCCAGTAGACGCGCTGCAAGAGTTGGTAGGAACCTCTGAGCCCATTATCCATGTTGGCCCACCATCTGTTTCGGCCCGTCCCTGCTAGCAACCCACCGTCCCCACAATAGCCCCTCGAGATACTTCTTTCTGGGTCCTCGGACAGAAAGGAGGATTTCGATATCCCTGTTGCTGACATAGTCCACTTCGGACTTGTCTTGTCCGCCAGGGGGTCTTTTTGACTTCCCAGAGTGCGCTCCTGATGACGTATCCCTCGAGACGCGCGATCGTTTAATTCTGACGGCTTCTTGTCTTCTCACGTTCTACGGTGAGATGGGTATCGTACGGCTGGGCATTTTTTGAGGAAGTGAGCGGGCCTTTTCCCGCTTTTATACAGTTATTTGATATAAATACCCCTTTTATTAATCATTCATCTCACTTTAACCTGCATCGAGTTACACCGCACCTTCATTGAACTTAACAACTATTCCTTCACTTGCTTCCTTACAAATTCTAGAAGCCAGTCCGAGGTGATCTATTTCATCCGTGTAAGTCATTTGAGTCTTTAAATTCCTTCTTTTGTTACAAAGTTAGCTGTTCTTTACACTTCTTTTATCCTCGGCTCCATCTCCTTCCCCTAGGTCTTCGGTATTCTTTCTAGATCTCCTTAGGAATGGGTAGATTCAAGTATTTGGTAGAGTCTAGGGAGGCCATAGAAAATTTTAAGATTCAGTATAGGATTCCGGCGGGAGTGGAGATTAGGTATTGCAAGGAGGGTGAGTGGCACGAGAAGAGGCATGAGGGGGAAGTAGTAATCCCGATGATTGCCTTCGTAGAGGGGGGAATGAGGATTCCCATGAGGCCGGTCACTAGGGACTACCTCATTGCCCACAGGTTAGCGCCTACCCAGTGCGCTCCTAATATGTTTAGGATCCTTGGTTGTGTGGATGCCCTGAACGAGAAATTAGGACTAGGGTTGACCCATCACGATGTAAACTGGGTCTACAACCTTCACCATCTTAGGGGTCAAGGTTATTACCTTAAGTCTAGGTACAACGAGGTCCGACTCATCCAGTGTCTTCCCGATTCCAATAAAGGGTTGAACAAGGACTTCCTGATCGTATCAGGTGACTGGCATGATGGCCTCCACTGCCCCACGAGAGAGGGGAAGCCAGGTGGGGTTACCGAGTCTAGGCTTACACCTGTTTGTGAAATGGCTTCTTTCACAGTTTAATATTTGCATTATTCGTTCAGTTGTTACCTCTGCTGTTACCTTATATTATTCTCTCTTTTTTTTTGTTACTAATGAGTTTCCTGTGTTAACTGAACAGACAAAAATTCAAGCATCCCCAACCTCAGCCTAGTTAACCAAAAGAGCCTAGACAAAGTATTAAGGTCCGAGGTGTTCGTGCACTCAGACGGCCAGTTGAGAGCGGCGCATCTCATCCTACAATACACCCCTATTTCGACTGCATTCCAGGCGCCGAAGTGTGTTATCAAGGCTCGGGACCCACGACTTCGGCAAATCAGTGTAACCGCGCCTGGATTTTTGCTTCCCGGCCCAATCCCCGGGGAAACCCTCGCAACCGCCGCCATTCCTGACGGCATTCCGAAGAAGCCGGAGGCGTCCCAAGCATTTCATTCCTCAACCGCCGAGAATAGTTCAGACTCTAAGGACGAGTTTGAAGCTTTTGGCCAAGATTCGTCTGTTGAGGATTTGACTCTCGACCCAGTTCCCCAACCGTCTGAGGCGCGAGACGAGATGGGCATCCAGAGGAAGGCTAGGTCCAGTTTGCTAGACCTGATCGAGTCCCAGCCCGGGCGGGCTGAGCCACCGAAGACCACACAATTGAAGCCCCCCTCCTTGCCACCAGTCGTTCCCGCTCCGACTCAGACTCTCGGATTGCATCCCGCCGAGCTGAAGAGGAAAAGGGAAGCGAAGGGCAAGGAGCCCATGGACGTCGGGAGGGTTATGCCTGCCCAAGAGGACGAGTCTCAAAGGATGGGCAAACACCCCCGAACGGAGCACAAGGAGATGGAGAGGAGGAGCAGCCCGTCGACAGCCCCCGAGGCATGGTTGCCGGCGCCCATGCTGGATGGCGCCCCTCTTCCAGCCACTGCCTCCATCCGAGACTTCCCAGGGGGCAAGGGTGGCTACGTGGCCGATGCGGTGGAGCAGGCTTTGCTGCTCCCCAGGGACATGGCCGAGCTCCGCAACCTCAGGAGACATGAGGTCTTCCTCGGGTTGAAGAGATATTTGGGCATGGTAGGTTTTAAGTGCCCCCCTTTTTTTGTTATTATATTTTTTTTTTAGCATTTTATCTAAGTCCTTATGCATATATATTTTTTTCCCAGGCCGTCCAAACTTCCTTCCGAGCAGAGGAGATGGTTAACTACTGCCATCGACAAATGAAGGACGAGGAGGCGAAACGGCATGACGCCGATAACCGTCTAAAGGCGGTGGAAGAGAGCCTTCAGGAAACGAAAAAGAAGCTCATAGAGGAGGAGCGGGGCAAGAAAAGCGCAACGGCCGCACTTGAGAACGCGGAGAGGCAAGCGGAGAGTCAAAGGCTGCTTTTACGGCGCGCCGAGGACGACCTGGCTGCCTCAAAGGCGCAAGTGTTGGCGCTGCAAAAGAGATTAGCCGAGACCGAGGCCGCCAGAGATGAGGCTGAGAAGGCTCGGGATCAGGCCGAGCAGGAAGGGTATGACGTTGGTGTGGCCGAAACCGAGGAAGCCCTTAGGGCCGAGGTTTCTGGGGTTTGCCGCACTTACTACCGGCAAGTGTGGCTGGAGGCTCTCAACCAGGCCGGGGTTGAGGCTTCTTCTACACTACGGAAGGCAGAAAATGTGTTCTACCCCGCCGCAATCCGGCCGTCACTCCCTTCCTTTCCTCGGACTGATCCCGTGCCGATAAAGGCAGAGGCCGGCGAGGTGAAGGCAAACAAGTCCTCTGCGCCATCCGAGGAGGGGTCCGAGCAGGAGAGGCCAATCGAGTCGGG
Source organism: Lithocarpus polystachyus (assembly GCA_033629205.1). Lineage (NCBI taxonomy): Eukaryota > Viridiplantae > Streptophyta > Magnoliopsida > Fagales > Fagaceae > Lithocarpus > Lithocarpus polystachyus. The sequence goes on from CM066168.1 coordinate 46,540,022, forward strand.
ACCAAGTATGAAAGCCTCGGACCCTCCCATTGTGATTCCGGACGACACCAACGAAAAGGACGCGGGCAAGGGGTTGGAAATAGTTTTAGTTAGCCACCCTCTGCCTGCCCCAACTGAACAGGTCGGCAAGGAACAAGGGACCTCGGATGCTGCTGGGGCTCAGGTCGACCCTCCTCCTCCGAAGGAAAAGATAGTTATCAAGAAGAAATAAGTTTTAGCTTAGTTTAGAATAGCCTTTTGATTTAGTTTTTAGTAGTCGTTGTAATTTTGTTGTTTTAGAATTGGCTCTTTTTGTATTTAACAGACCTTATTAAAAAGGTACATTATGAATGAAAGATTCGCGAAAGTTTATTTTTATTCTTATGATCATGTACAAGTAATCATGGAGTTTATCCTTGTTTGCACTTAAAACAACATTTTACATTTGATCCTGTATTACGAATCGCATAATATTAACCTTGCCAAGACAAACGGTCCGAGGAACCGTGCGTTAATTGAACTTTACTTAGTATTTAATAAACATGATAAGTAGTACTTAACTCATTTCAAGGTACAAAGTCCGAGGGACTAAAGATAGCTCGAATATGTTAGACACTTAAAAAAAATGAATCGCATTAACCTTTCCAAGGCAGATGGTTCGAGGAACCAGACGTAGCTTGGATCAGCTTAATACTTAAGAGAAAAAATGAATTGTATTAATTTTTCCAAGGCAGATGGTCCGAGGAGCCAGGCGTAGCTTGGATCAGCTTAATACTTAAGAAAAAATGAATTGTATTAATTTTTCCAAGGCAGATGGTCCGAGGAGGAGCTAGGCGTAGCTTGGATCAGCTTAATACTTAAGAAAAAATGAATTGTATTAATTTTTCCAAGGCAGATGGTCCGAGGAGCCAGGCGTAGCTTGGATCAGCTTAATACTTAAGAAAAAATGAATTGTATTAATTTTTCCAAGGCAGATGGTCCGAGGAGGAGCCAGGCGTAGCTTGGATCAGCTTAATACTTAAGAAAAAATGAATTGTATTAATTTTTCCAAGGCAGATGGTCCGAGGAGGAGCCAGGCGTAGCTTGGATCAGCTTAATACTTAGACACAAGATAAGTATAACCGAGACTCATCCATGGAAGAATTGGATAAGAAGAACATAACAGGCACTTTTATTAATAGTAGTACCTTTTCAGGTTGTTTACATTCCAAGGATGCAACACTGTTCTGTTTTCTAAGTCCTGCAGGTAATACGCCCCTATCCCGGCTACGGACGTGATCTGGTACGGCCCCTCCCAGTTTGGTCCCAGTTTCCCCCAAGAGGGGTTTTTTGCAGAGCCGACGACTTTTCTCAACACTAGATCTCCAGGCGCTAAAGGCCTTGACTTTACATTTGCATCATACCCTCGCTTGAGCTTGTGCTGATAAGAGGCCAACCGGACCATGGCACTTTCTCTTCTCTCCTCAATCAGATCGAGGTTTCTCTCAAGTAGATTATCGTTGCTATTCGTTGTGAAAGAGCTAGTTCTTAGTGTAGGGAAGCCCGCCTCCAATGGAATAACCGCTTCGGCTCCGTAAGTTAACGAAAAAGGAGTTTCGCCTGTAGACTTCCGAGGAGTGGTCCTATAGGTCCACAGTACGTGGGGTAGTTCTTCAACCCATTTGGCCTTGGAGTCGTCCAGCCTCTTCTTAAGTCCACTTACAATAACTTTATTTGTGGCCTCGGCTTGTCCGTTCCCTTGAGGGTAGGCTGGGGTGGAATACCGATTTGTTATTCCTAGTTTGCAACAGTACCTTCGGAAAGATTTGCTGTCAAACTGAAGTCCGTTGTCGGAGATGAGTGTGTGCGGGACTCCGAACCGAGTGACGATATTCTTCCAAATGAACCTCTTCATGTCGGCATCTCGAATATTGGCCAATGGCTCTGCCTCGACCCACTTAGTGAAGTAATCCGTGCCGACCACCAGGTATTTTTTATTCCCTGCTGCCTTCAGAAAAGGTCCAACAATATCCAAGCCCCACTGGGCAAAGGGCCATGGACTGGATAAGGGATTAAGCTCTCCTCTCGGCTGGTGAATGCTTGGTGCGAACCTCTGACACTGGTCGCACTTCCTCACATACTCCTGAGCTTCCCTATGCATGTTGGGCCACCAGTATCCCTGGGTGAGGGCTCGGTGAGATAGGGATCTGCCCCCCGTATGGCTCCCACAGATTCCCTCGTGAAGCTCTTCCAGGAGGACCTCGACAGCCTCGGGGTGCACGCACAATAAGTACGGCCCAGAAAAGGACCTTTTATAGAGTTTCAGATCCTCGGACAGCCAGAACCGGGGTGCCTTTCTCCGTATTTTGTCGGCCTCCAACTTCGCTTCAGGTAACAGGTCGTCCTTGAGAAAATGCACAAGGGGGTCCATCCAACTAGGAGCCGCTTCTGCTGGATGAATGGCTGACACCTCCTTCCCCAACCGACGTGGTTGCAAGAGATCCTCAACAAGAATCACCCTCGGCAAACCTTGCGCCGAGGATGTAGCCAACGTGGCAAGGGAATCAGCATGAGAGTTTCTGCTTCTGGGGATCTGCATCAAGTTGAAAGACTTGAAACCAGGTTGTAGGTGCTTGACCTGGTTGAGGTACTCTTGCATTCGGGGGTCCCTGGCTTCCAGCTCTCCTCGGACTTGGCCTACCACCAATCTAGAGTCCGAGAATATGTCTACCTCCTTTCCACCCATCCGTTGGACCATGGCCATCCCGACTAACAGGGCCTCATACTCCGTCTCATTGTTCGTGGTGGAGAACCCAAGTCTTAGCGACTTTTCAATCGTGATATTCTCGGGCGAGACTAGAACTAGCCCCACCCCGGACCCTTTGTGGTTCGATGCGCCATCAACATACAGCTTCCACGGTGATACCCGTTCTACGGAGTTTACTCCAACTGAATTTTCATCCATGTGATGATTATTTGCATCCTCTTCCAACGGGGTCTCAGTAAACTCAGCAAGAAGGTCGGCGATGACCTGACCCTTTACAGAGGTGCGGGGCATGTACTTGATGTCGTATGCCCCCAACTTAGTCTCCCACTTCGCAATTCTCCCCGTATAATCAGCGCTTCGAAGTAAGGCTTTGAGCGGTAGTTAGGTTAAGATAACAACTGTATGCGCCTGAAAGTAATGTGGCAGTTTACGAGTGGCATGCACCACGGCAAGGACGGCCTTCTCCAACGGCAAGTATCTGACTTCGGCCTCGTGGAGAGACTTGCTAATATAATACACGGGTCTTTGTACCCCATCGTCATCCCTTAGTAGTACCAAGCTGACCGCATAAGCGGCAACCGCGATATAAGCAAATAAGACCTCGTCCACTTCAGGTCTAGACATTATCGATGGCCGAGAAAGATAGTCTTTCAACTGCTGGAAGGCTGAAGCACACTCCTCGGTCCATTCAAAGTCCTTCCACTTATTCAACAGAAGATAGAAGGGTCTGCACCTGTCTGCGGATCGGGCTATGAAACGACTAAGGGCAGCAATCATCCCTGTCAGCCTCTGCACTTCTTTGGGGTTCCGAGGTGGTTGTAATCTATTGATGGCCCGAATCTGGCTTGGGTTCACTTCAATTCCGCGGTGAGTGACCATGTAACCGAGGAACTTCCCTGAGCCTACCCCGAAAGAACATTTAGAGGCGTTGAGCCGTAATCTGTGCCCTCTCAGGATTTCAAAAATGCTTTCGAGATCGGCAATGTGGTCGGACTCCTGCTTGCTCTTGACCACCATATCATCGATGTAGATCTCTATATTCTTACCCAGCTAAGGCTCGAACATTCTAGTCATCATCCTCTGATACGTCGACCCTGCATTTTTTAGTCCAAATGGCATCACTTTGTAGTGATAATTGCCGATTGGAGTGACAAAAGCCGTCTTCTCCTGGTCTTCCAGGGCTAGAGGGATCTGGTGATAGCCTTGGAAAGCATCCAAGAAACTCATCCGGGGATGCCCCACGGTCGCGTCCACCAGTTGATCAATCCGAGGCATGGGGAAAGGATCCTTTGGACAGGCTTTATTCAAATCCGAATAATCCACGCACACGCGCCATTTGCCATTCTTTTTCTTCACCACCACGGTGTTGGCCAGCCATTCGGGGTAGAACACCTCTTTGATAGCCCCAGCCTGCTTAAGCTTATCCACCTCTTCTCTAACAGCATCAGAATGTTCCCTTGAGGAGCGCCGAGGAGGCTGTTTTTTAGGAAGGGCAGACGGACTTACGTTCAAATGGTGGCAGATGAAATTTGAATCCACCCCCGGGGCCTCATAGGCATTCCAAGCGAATACGTCGATATTGCACCTCAGGAAATGCAATAGCTCTTCCCTCTCCTGGGTAGGCAGCTGGGCGCCAATCTGAAAAAACCTCTCCGAATCCCCTTCGATAAGAACTTTCACCAAGTCCTCGCACCTCGCCTCCTCGGCCTCGTCCTCGGCTGTTGGGGCCATTGACTTTGATTGCTATGGGTCCTCGCTAGTGAGGGACGAGGATCCTGATTCTGGTTGGTGCATAATGGCCGCCACTAGACACTGCCTGGCAACGGCCTGATTTCCAAGCAATTCCTCAACCTGATCCCCGGATGGGTATTTGACCTTGAGGTGAAGGGTAGAAGAAACTGCCCCAAGGGCATGAAGCCAAGGGCGCGCCATGATAGCCGTATATGGGGAGAAAGCATCCACCACGATGAAATCTACCTCCACCACCACCGAGCCAGCCTGAACTGGCAATCTGATCTGCCCTCTAGGAACGACCACTCTCCCATCAAAACCGACCAAAGGTGACTCGTAGCTGGTCAGATCCTCCTGCCTGAGATTGAGGCCCCTATACAGGTCTGGGTACATAATCTCAGCCCCACTGCCTTGGTCTACCAAAATTCTTTTCACATCGTAACCCCCTATCCTGAGAGTTATCACCAATGCATCGTCGTGGGGCTGTTGGGTCTTGGCCTTGTCCTCGTCCGAGAAGCTCAGCATTGGATGGGGATTCAATCTGGCCCTTTTCGGCTCCTGTTCGGGGTCCCCAGGATACGCCCCAGCCACCGTCGTTACCCTGGAGGGACATGACCCTGTCCTGCCCGGTGCGGCGAGGATGACATTGATTGTTCCTAAGGGAGGTCTCGAGGAATTATTGCCTGGAGCCCCCGTGCCAGCTTGGCCTCCCTGTCCACCAGGATGAAGTAGGAACTGTTTCAACCTGCCTTCTCGGATCAGTTGTTGTAGATGGCTCCATAGAGTTCTGCAATCCTCGGTCGTGTGTCCGGGCTCTCTATGATACTGACAATGCAAGCTTTGGTTGCGTTTCGAAGAGTCTCCACTCATCTTGTTCGGCCATCTGAAGTATGGCTCGTTCTTAATCTTCTCCAAGACCTGATGCACTGGTTCTCTGAACACGGTGTTAACAGCCTGGGCGGCTCTAGACCCAGCTTCCCCTCCAAATTCTCGCCGAGGTCGGTTATTGCCATAGCGATCCGACCTGAAATCCCTCCTTTCCTGAGGGATAACCTTGCCCTTCCCCTTCTCTTGCAACTGATCTTTCTCAACTCTCTTATATTTGTCAATACGGTCCATGAGCTGACGGACAGTAGCGACTGGCTTTCCTGTCAGGGATCTCCGTAAGCCGTGGTCGGCAGGCAGGCCGACCTTAAAGGTTCTGACGGCCACATCATCAAAATCACCCTCAATCTCGTTGAACATTTTCCAATATCGGTCAGAGTAGGTCTTCAGGGTTTCACCCTCTCTCATGGATAAAGACAGCAGGGAATCCAAGGGCCGAGGAACTCTGCTGTTCGTGATGAAGCGGGATCCAAAAGCTTGGGAGAGCTCTTGGAAAGAGTTGATGGAACCCGTTCCAAGGCCGTCAAACCATCTCATCGCCACGGGGCCCAGACTGGACGGGAATACCTTGCACATCAAGGTCTCGTTGTGAGAGTATACCGCCATTTTCTGATTAAAATAACTAACATGCTCAACTGGGTCGGTACGACCGTTGTAGAGGGTGAACGATGGTTGGGTGTACCGCTTGGGGAGTCGCCCTGCATCAATCCGGCGTGTGAAGGGAGATTTGGATATCCGAGCAAGTGCTTTGCTCATGGCATCGTTTCCCAATCCTCCAGAAGACGCGCCTCCTCCCCTGCGTTCTCGGCGATTATCCTCCTCATAGGAAAAAGTCTCACTCGGGGGCGTACGCGACCTGCGCCTGTAGTTGCCATCTTCCTCGCCATCGGAGGAAGGATCAGAACCTGAAGAACTCCTTCTTCGCTCTCGTCGCAACTTTCTCTTCAAATGGTCAATCTCCTTCTGCATGGCTTTAGCACGGTTGTCTTGTGAGACATGACTGTCACCCCTAGATTGACCTTCGCCAGAGTGAGTGGTATGTACGCTTCCTTCCTGGTCTTCCTGAAAGCGTTCTTCTCTTTGAGACCCAAAAGATTCTGGATGGTGTGGACCTGAGCCGTCCATGTTAAAGAATCTAACTACTCTAGTCGATTAGCCCTTCCCACAGACGGCGCCAATTGTAGGGACACAATTTCGTGGTATGGGCCAAAGATGTTGGGTTTACCCGCAAAGGCCCTAAACAATGAATTTGTAGAGAGTAGGTTGAGAAGGACTGGGCTAGGAGTGATTGAGATTATCAACTGGTTGGGACCAGATCATCTACCATGTTCAAGCTCCAATGATGGACTTAAGGTATTGTTTTTGTTCTACGTCCGAGGATGACTCTCTTTCTTCTCTATTTCTTTTTCTCTTTCTTTTCAGCAAAAAGAAGATCCCCTTTCTTCCTTCTTTCTCCCCTTTTATACTTCCTTCCATCCTTTCTTGACCATCCACGTGTGGATTTGCTCCTTTGTCCTTGGACACCTGTCCCCCCAACTTTCTCCAGAACCTGCTTCATAAAAACGATGGGACTATTTACCACTGTTCAGATGTCCCCTCCACATCAATGCGGCCAGGGGATTAGCTGTGGTGCATTTAATGCGGTGCTGGCAGCCCTCCCTGATATTTTGGGGGCTTTCTTCTAGTGTATGCTTCCACAGAATCATTCCCGCTTAGTGGGATTCCCCGGAAGGTCCTCCGAGTTGGCAGAGCTTTGAGTATCACCTCGGCACCAATATTCCGAGATGAACCATCCTCGGACGTCACACAGTCCTCGGCTCGGGCCAGTAGACGCGCTGCAAGAGTTGGTAGGAACCTTTGAGCCCATTATCCATGTTGGCCCACCATCTGTTTCGGCCCGTCCCTGCTAGCAGCCCACCGTCCCCACATGATCTATTGCATAATTATCTTTATTTACTTTTTCAATTAGTTCTGATTGTGAGGAAGAAAGAGACTTGGATCTATGCTTTTGAGAAAAATATATCTATAAGAGTTAAATCGCATATATTTTTATAGTAATAAACAAAGTATACATAGTTACAACTTCGTCTAATAATTTTCACATTATCATTTAATATATATATATATATATATTACATTGTGTTTTCATACATATTTCACTATATATAATACCTGATCACAAAATATATTTTGTTACACTACAAAAAATGTTTAATTTAAAACATAATTTCAAATAATACACATTGAATTTTTAATAATATACAATCTAATATATTAATTCAATAATTATCCAATAAAAAATAATCATATCATATTTTCTTGCGCATCGCGCGGGTCTGCAACTAGTTCCTTGTAATTTTCAGTGAAAGTGAATTTTATTCTCTACCTTGATCATTTATGACTAAATATTCCTTCCATTGCTATAAGCTTGGTATTTCATTATTTTCTGTCTCCATTACCCTCACCAAGAAGCTATTTTGCAAGGGACTATTACCAGAACCACCATCCATTGCCAGGGCACCATGCCATGACCACCTCATACAAGAGCAAGAGGTCCAAGATTGACAGTACAATCACCGTCCTCTGCCTCTCTTAAAGATGACATTGACTGATACCTGAATTGGTGTGACAGTTGGTATGAAATAAATGAATATGTAGTTTTGCTTTCAGTAATTTCGTGACAAATGGATTGAATCAAGGAAGTAATTTTTTAATTTTATTTTATATAATATGAATCTTTGGATTCTTATGGAATTGAAGTAGTTCTTCAAGGGAACTAGCTTCCTTGGAATTAAGAAGTAAAAACAAGAAATAGAAAATGAAGAGAGCAATTTGCTTAACATTTCTGACATGATCCTTTACAATTAACAATAGCTTCTTATAGTACAATTCCCTTCCCAATATTCATCCTAACTAACGACTGACTATAATGCCAACTCAGCTGCCAAGGCTAACTTCCAGTACTTATCACTTAAGCAATGCACAGCTCATATCATCCCACAGATTCTATTGAATTGAGTTTCCTGGTCACAACTCTTTTAGACCTCCATGTACACGTTTGGAAATAATTGATGAAGCATAGAAGCCAATGGTTCCAAGTATCAAGAAGACAGCATAGAATATGCAAGCATTGTAGCCCAGGAATTGTAGCAGGTTCATTGAAATTCTAGCGCTTGCTCTAGCATAGAAATAGAGGCCATATGCAAACATAAAAATGGCAATTGATCCCCCACGAAACACAGATCTGCATTGTAGATAGACTTAGATAGATATTGGATGAGAAGAGATTAGATTTTTCATCAAGTTAGGAACGAAAGCTAGAAAAGCATGATTTGGGCTTCAATCTTGCACCTCAAATGTGAAAAAGTTGTGAAATTTACAGTTTTTATTGGAATTGTAAGAGAATTACCTCCACCACCATTGGTTATCTTGCTTGGACAGCTGATAGTGTGTACAGCCCATTCCCACCGACACAGTCAGTACGATGACAACAAGGAAGGCCGTAAACATAGTACTAAATGCACCACAGACTTTCAAACTGTACAAGCTTGCATAGATATCATTCATCATGAAGAAGATCATGCAGAAAGGCAGCAGGCCCCCAAAGAACATGTGAGCAGGTGTCTTCATGTACCAAGCCTGATTACGGATCTCACTTTGAAAGTGTATGGTGGAACAAGTTATTTCAGATTCTCTTAGGGAAGACTGCCCCAATATGCCACCCAAAGTTAGGATTCCAAAAGAGAGGGGTAACGAAATGATTTTCCAAAGATAATTATACCAATTGTGCGGAAGTGACACCCCTATTGTGATCGCCTTTAATGTAATTATAGCAAGACCTGTTATGACCACTGGAACAAAGTACAGGACCCCAGTTTGTAAAACACATTCTCTCTGCAAGAAAAATCATTCGCCACTTAATTAAAAACCTGAACTGTAAAGACTAAAATACCGAAACTACTGTGATACTGTATATGTTAATTACAACTACTGTATTACCCATCTACTTCTTGTGAAACTAGAGTGGAATGAAGCAGCCTTGTACCCAGAAACCAATGATGTGAGAACATAACTCGTGATGATCCAAGTATACAAGCTCTCATGATTGCAGGGATATCGGCGACCAGTATATACAGCAAAAACGAAGAGGATGCAAATTCTGCAAATGGAATTCTTAAGTGACATGTGACAACATTTTTCAGAATAAAATCGGACCAAAAAACCCAAAATAGCTGTAGACTTTCAACCAAAGAAGCTAGAATTCAGAATTGGAGGGAAAAAATTGAATTAACAAACATGTGGCAGATATGGCTTACATAATGAAGAGTTGAGTTCCAACACCCAGAATGGCCCCAAGTAGGGACGAGTACGGAGGACACCTGCACCTATAACCATGAATACGACTTGGAAGAACAAGCCCTGTTGCTTTGGTCATCATTTCAGCTTGAAAAGCATTCCTTCTGCAGAAGTTGATTTGATCATCATTAGGTGAATGCAATGGACTGCTTGAATGGAACTATACAGACATAAGGAATGGAGAGATACCGAGTAAAATACTTTCTATGGTATGTCACAATCACAATACAAAGCAACAGAAGCCAGGCGCAAATGACTATATTTGTAGCATAAGGCATAGGATCATCTCCTCCAACGTGCTCCGACGAGTCACTGACCGAAGACAGAATACTTATTTGTTGGTCCAAATATAACTCTTTATATTCAAAATCTTCCCAGGAGACAGAATACGTGAAGTTGACATAGATTTCCTTGTCCTTTGATATATCCTCAGCAATATCGTAGTCATCCATAACATATATGTATTTGACTTTGTTTTCTAAGTAAAGGATATGAAAGTCCAGGTGATTGAAAATATAATGCATAGGATCGTAGGAGGTTGAACTCCTTTCTCCAACTTGCATTTTGAAGCGAATGTTATCGAAGTACATCCCGTACACAGTTTTATTTTCAATGGCTTCTTTAACCTTCGCAACTTCTTCTCTCGTCAGAATTTTCTCACAAAGGGGTCTCTTCTTTGTTTCCGTCATGAACCTCAATTCATACCCAGTGTTCACATGGCAATCCCCTGCTATAACTTCTTCAAACGATTTCTTTCTGTTGGGTATTGGATCTATATATAGTGATGAATATGTCGGTTAGAAAAATGCAAATTTGCCCAGAAACTTTGCTCATAAAAGTCTAACAAGGTAAATTTTATACTAATTTGCAACTAACCAATGAATTCATTATGTTATCTATGCCTAGAAAGCTAGGATTCACCTGCACTTCATTTGAGGTGCCGTACCCATGTCATAACATGTCCTACATGCCCTATCATGTTATAATTTTTCAAAAATTGCTTGTGTCACCATATCATACTGTACCACCCGTGTTTGTGTCCATGTCCGTGCATCCTAGGCTCCTAGTTAGAAAGTAGAAACTAATATCATAAGACAATATGTGCAAAAATTGTAAAACTAAGTTCACAAACCAAGAAAGTAATTCTTACCTCCAGGAGGGCAGAATGGCAAATCAAAATAGGAATATGCCTCACTGCAATAGAATTGAAAAAAAAAATTTCAAATTAATATACAAACAGAGATGCATCAAATTCATAAGGAGGTCCAAAAAAAAAAAAAAAAAAACAAGAAGCATTATTTTAAAGAAAAATTATAACCGATTTAAAGATTGAGTTGAAAGTTTTTTTTTTTTTTTTCTTTTAATTATATCAGGGATTCACAAAATGTATACACAAAGTTTGAGAACAAAATCAAACACCTTCGATGCTCACTAACAATATGAATCTAATCTAACAACAAACAAATGATTATTTTCTCAAGAAATTTAAAGATTTCTTAAACAATGTCAAAACATTGAGACCTAAAAATCAAAGTGCACTGTACTTTACTTTTTCATCTTCGGCTTCAATAGATAAAATAAAACTCTTAGCAACCAAAGTAAAAAGCTCAAAACATAGAGAACGATAGCTAGATATTAAATAAGAAATATTACAACCAAATCAAAAGAATCAGGAAAAAAAAAAAAAAAATTCACATAGAAGATGATTAGAAAACGTTGAAAGAGACGAGATTTTCAAAGAAAAAAAATGGAGAAACTAATTACCATGGATCGCCTTCCTTGTACTCCCCATCTCGCTTTACCTCCATGAAAGGCGCATATCTCATAGTCTGAATCGCGTATACCAAAGCTGGAAGAGCAACCAGTATCAGAACCAAGAAACTCGTTCGCACTCTACGAGCCATGGATTTCTCTGTGAGATTGAGATTTTGAAGAGCTTGAATATTTAGGAGGGAAAAGCTGTTAGTGTTGCTTGCTTATATACTGTTCGTTGATCTTTTTGATGGAGTTTGATCAGAAATTTTAGACGGTAAAAGATTGACTTGGATTCTGTTGGAATGGCGGGTAGTTAGTTTTTTTTGGCGGCAGTGATGAAGTCACATGTTGGTGAAATAACTATCTCACGGTAATACTTCCTGAAACTTCTAGTACTGGGAGGTTAGGAGTGAATTGACGAAATTGCCCTTAATGGGAATTGGGAATTTAAATTATTTGAGACAACAAGTTTGCTTTGATTTTTTGTGGGATTCAGACTTTTTAATTAGATTTCAATATTTTCATTTCATGGCTTCTCGAATGGTGGCGGAGAAGATAGGACACGTGGCGAGGCGGCAAGTCCTGAACTTAACGGAGGCCGCCGCCGCCAGAATACGCCACCTGCTACAGCAGCGCCAGCGACCGTTTCTCAAATTGGGCGTTAAAGCACGCGGCTGTAACGGCTTATCCTACACCCTCAATCTCACATGCCTTTTTTGCCCTTTCAATCTTGCGATACTTTTATGTAATTTTAGATTTGAATGAATTTGTATGTTAGATTAAAAAAAAAAAAAAAATTAATGATAGTAATGAAAATTTTAAGGGTTGGATATATTTGGAAATCGCTATTATAAATTGGGTTTGATTTAATTGTTTTTTACTAGACCTAGACCATGCTTAGTAAAATTGACATTTGCAGTGCCACAATTCAACAAGATTGGTAAATGGCAATCCCCCAGGCACATGAAAAAAATAACCATGTAGTGTGAGTGAGGTCATGTATTCAGGTTCCACTAATGTTGAGTTCTTCCACTAAAATTTAAAAAGATTGCAAAATTATTACTAAGGATCACTTATTAGAGGTTTTGCAATACTTGAACAGTCTTTGATTTCATGTGACTTCTCTTATGGGCTTTAATAGGCAGAATTGCTAGGTTTCTAAGAGATTAAATAGATGATAAATCACAAACTCTTTAAATCATTTTTCACTGGGTGTTTACCATTTTTCTTAGGAAAAATTCAAAAAAAACTCTTGCTGTTTGCTTTTTGTTCAAAAAACACAGAATCCACCTGTGTTATTGTTTTATTTGTAAAACCGTTAATTGTTTAGCACAGAACCCCCCATGTGGTTTTGTTTAATATGAAAATGCATCTCTAAATATAAACTCATGTCATCACTTTGGCAACTCGCTGATTTTTTTTTTTCCCCCCATTTTTGCTTATAAAACTCACTGCCTCTTTGAGTAGCCATATGAGCTATCATATTGGCTTAGTTAGGAGGCAAAGATTAATGGATAATTATTGGTCTTCCTAAGTCTTTTGAGGGGACTTTTACTTCTTTGTCGATTGTCCTCCAAGCAATCTTAGGACATAATCTACTACAGCATATATTTTTCCTAAGAACAGAAGATTACCTCTTGAATAACTGGAGCTGCAGAGTGGACTGATGCAGCTCTTCAGTTTAGACTACTGCCAGCATCTTTCTGAATAAAATCAGACCAAAAAACCCAAAATAGCCATAGACTCTCAACAAAAGAATGAATTACACCAAAAAAGCCCAAAATAGCTATAGAGTCTCAGCAAAAGAATGGATTACACCAAAAAAAATCCAAAATAACCACTAGAATTCAGAATTGGTTAGAGGGAGGGGTGGGGGGGAAGGGTAATGAATTGAATTTACAAGCATATGGCAGATATGGCTTACATAATGAACAGTTGAGTTCCAACACCCAGAATGGCACCAAGTAGGGACGAGTACCAAGGACATTTGCACGCATTACTATAAACATGACGTGGATGAATAACCCCAGTAGCTCCTGTAGCTTCTACCAATACATGTCCAAAAACAAAAGAAATCCTGCAGTAGAAGTTGATTTATCATCATCATTAGCTGAATACATGTCATTGCAATGTCCTGCTTGGAAGTGGAAACTATACAACAGAAGGAATGTATAGATGGGAGTGATACCGATCAAAGTACTCTCTAAGATATGGCACAATCTTTATATAAAGCAACAGAAGCCAGCCGTAAATGGCAATAGCAGTAGCATAAGGGCTAGGATTAGCTCCTCCAACTTGCTCCAAAAAGAGGATGGCCCGGCCCCGATAAGTTATCTTGAATAGTTCTTTCAAATAGTCTCTGACCCTGCTCGGATTCTCTCGCTTGGATTCATATTCTTCCCAGAAGACAGGATAAGTGAAGTTAACTTTGATTTCAGTGTCCTCAGTTATATCCACAGCAGATTCATAGTCACCCAAAACATCTATTTCTGTCACTTTGTTTCCTTCGTACTGAGGATAAAAGTGCAGGTGATTGATAAGAAAATACCTACGCCCGTTATCACCATTTTTTGGGTACAATGACTGTGAGCTATCTCCTCCAACGTACTCTGACAAGTGAATGTTATCATAGTACATAAAATACAGAGTGTTGTTTGCAATGGCATCCCTAAATTTAGCAACTTCTTCTCTGTTCAGATTTTTCTCACAAAGGAGTTTCCTTGTTGTTCCCATCTTGAACCTCAATTCATACTGAGTGTTGACATAACAATCTAGGGGTGGCAAAGTAAACCCAAACCCATTTGTCCACCCAAATCCACCCACTCTAATTGAACCCAAACCCATCCAATTATTAGTTGGGTTAAATGGGCATCAACCCAATTAGAACCAGTAATTATTGGGTTTTAACTAAAAACCCATTGAGACCCATTTAACCCAAAAACAATGTACCCAAATTCAGCCTAGCCCTTTCCATTAAAAAAAAAAAAAGAAAAAAAAAAGAAGAAGAATTCCTCAGACGTTTCAGTTTTCAAGTTTTCATTTTCCATCATTTTCTCGGCCTCCAAACACCTTTCTCTGACTCTCTCGCTTTAACAATTGCTCTCTCTTTCTCCCTCTTAAAATGGCTTAGGTGGTGACCCCAATTCCCTCACTTCCCAAAATCCCAACCACTAACTCCATTCCTTTCCCGGAATATTCCCAATATTTTCTCTCTTTCTTTCCCTCTATCCAATCACGTCCAGAAAATTTTCTCCGGTTTCTCTCTGAATCTCCGAATTGAAGGAATTCAGAGAAAATGATCCGCCGGCGATTATTTTCTCGGATTTTCTAAAAGAAATTCCAATCCGTCTCTCTCTCTGATTCAGCACTCCCTCAAGTTTTTCCAATCAATCCGAAAGCACTTCAAAAAAAGAGAAGGATCGTCGTTGACTGTGCGATTGAACGGAGAGGAAAGCGATGCCAGGGAGGAAACCACTGTTATCGGAGAAAGGGAAAGAGAGGCGGCGGATTGCGGAGGAGGTAGGCGGAACGGCGGCTGAGTGCGCCGCCATATGTTGCTGCTGTCCGTGCAGCCTCGTGAACCTTGTGATCCTCGCTGTCTATAAGGTCCCCGCCGGTCTTTGCAAGAAGGCTTGGAAACGACGCCGTTTACTGAAGATGAAGAAGAAGGCTTTCATGTTATTCTTTGTGTGTGCATGTACGTGTCTGTTTGGTTGCTCGGAAAGTGAGAGAGAAAGAAAAAAGAAAGTTTCAAGCTCTGAAAATATACTTGACACATTAAAAGCAATAGAGTTGAGTTTGAGAATGGAGTTTTTTTTTTTTTTTTGGAATCTTGCATTCTGGATTTTTTTCTCTGTTTTGATCGTTTCTTGCATTTTCTCGGCAAACAAACGTAGCGAAACTTGTGTGAATTGTCACGGAATTTGCTTGCTTTTATTTTTTTGGAAATTTAGATCTATGCTATAGGTTTTTTTTTTTTTTTTTTTTTTTTTTTTTTTTTTTTTTGGTGATAGTGACAATGTGAATTTTTAGCATTTTGGTAATTTTGATAATTGAATAATTGGGTGGGTTGGGGTTTACCCATAATAATTGGGTTGGGTTAGATTTGGGTTTAAAAACCATTAGTTAAATGGGTTTTAATGGATAAATGGGTATTATATGTCCAACCCAATTATGCCCACCCCAAACCCACCCAAACCCACCCATTTGACACCCCTATAACAATCCCCTTCTATAAGTTCTTGAAAGGATTTCTTTCTGTTGGGTATTGGATCTATATATAAATCGAAAATCGAAAATGTCGATTAGAAAGTGCATATATAGAAATAAATTAACTATCTATGCAAGAAATTTTGGCACAAACCAAGAAAGTTATTCTTACCACCAGGAGAGCAGAATGGCAAATCAAAATATGAATATGCCTCATTGCAAGTGAAAAAAAAAAATCTAAAAATTAATATACAAACAGAGATGCATCAAGTTCATAAGGAGGTCTAGAAAAAAAAAATCATTTTAAAGAAAAGATTGAGTAGAAAGTATTTTTCTTTTGATTATTTCAGGCGTTCACAAAATGAATACACAAACTTTGAGAACAAAATTAGACCAATGATGATATAATCTAATCGAATTGAATTTTATTATTTTCGCTCACTAACAGACAATAAACAAATGATTTACTTAAGATTATTGTTTTCTATTCTTGTGATTATTTTCTCAAGCAACCAAACGGTATCACAACAAAAATCAAAATACTGAGACCTAGAATTTCATTACTTTTAACCAGAAAAATTGACGTCTACTCTACTTTTTCATCTCCTTAGCACAAAATCAATAGATAAAACTTTCAGCAACCAAAGTAAAGCTCAAAACATAGAGAATGATAGGTAGATTAAATAAGAAATATTACAATCAAATCAAAAGAATCAGAAACACATTCAAATTCACATGGAAGATCGATGTTTTTCAAAGAGAAATGAGAAAAAAATAAATAAATTACCATGGATCTGTGCGATTCTGAGAGAATGAGAAGCTGTGCTGGCTAATAGAGGAATGTAATCGCCTTCCTTGTATTCTTCCGTTAAAGGCGCATTTCTTTGAGTCCAAACACTTGCGAATGCCAAAGTTGACAGAGCAACCAGTACCAGAACCAAGGAACCAGTACCAGCCATGGATTCTCTGCGATTCTGAGAGAATGAGATCGAGAGAGATATTTTGAGGAGCTTGAATATTTAGGAGGGAAAAGCTGTTAGAATTGGTTGCTTATATATACTTTTTTTTTTATTGAATCTAAGCCGTTGATCTTTTGGGTGGAGTTAATCAAAAATTTTGGACGGTGAAAGATGGACTTGTATAATGTTGCAGTGGCGGGTAGTTTGTTATTTTGCAAAACATAATTAGTCAGGGGCAGTGATGGAGTCACAACTCGGTGAAATTACTATCTCACGCTAGGACAGACCCAAGATTTTAAACTAGCGAAGGTTGGAGTATTAAGAAAAAAAAAATTCTAAATAGACATCTATATAGTATTAAAAAATTATAAATACATAAAAAAACTTTGTTTCTAAATTCATTAAAATGTAATCATATACCTACAAAGATAAAAACAAAAACAAAATAAATTTTTTTTTTTTTTAATACAAGCAATGGTGGAACCACATTAAGACTGAAGGGGGCCTTGCCTCCCCCAAAAATTTTGGAAAAAAAATTAGGAAATATATATATTTTTGGAATTATCCTAATTAATTTGAAATTTTTTAAAGAACCCTTATCAATTTGGCCCCCATACCTGATAATATGCATATATAGATTTAAGAAAGTCTAAAAATAAATATAAGAGAATACAATCCAATTAGTGATAAATATATATGTCAAAAAAATTACAATAATTAGACATTTTGCATCTTTAAAATGAATACATAAGTATTTTAACAATTACTTCAACAAATAAAATGATTTTTTTTTTTTTTAATTTTCATCCCATTGCCTCGACACATTGCTTAAATTGCACCACAATATTAGAAGATTGGAAAGTTAGAGGCTTTGTTAATCCGCCGCACCACCAAGTCTATTACACAATTGCAGAACATTTTGATTAGTGCTCACAGAGTTGTCTCTCTCTTTCTCTCTCACTCTCTGTCTCTGTTTGCCTTTCTTCTTCTTTTTTCTTTCTAGTTCTTCCCTCCTTTAGGTTACACTGCTGCAATTCTGTGATTTACAATGTAAAAACTAACAAAACTTCCATGTGAATGTGTGAATAATAATGGCAGGTTAGACTAGACAAGACAGACAAGGTTCCCTAAGCTTCCGTGCAGGCCCTTGTGTGGTTGTGCCCCTGACCCATTTTGTTACCCACTTTCCCAATTACCAGATAATGCACTTTTCTTTTCATTTGTTTTCTTTTAATTTTCCTTATAAGATATTATTTGTTATTACAATAATAAATATATATATATATATCATATGGCATTATAAATGTACTTGATTAAAATATACTACTATATAACATTGAATTTATTGATAAAATAATATAACATATTAACATGTATTTAATTGTTGTTTATTAGATTTTTTTTATGAGTTGAAATTTGAATGATTGTTTGTCTTTTATTTAGCAATTTTTAAATTATTAGTATTTTTTTAGTATATTTTTTTTTTAAATCTCAATCATTTTATTTAATGGATGATGATTTATTTTGATAAATCTAGGTTCATAAATAAGTTTAGGACTATTGACACATTCTTAAAATGTATATTGATTATTAAATTGTATTATATATTACTATTCTAGATTTCATACACGAAAAAAAAAAAAAATTAGTTGTCTAATTTTATGTATGGCCCCCCAAAGATAAATTCCTAACTTTGCCAATGAATACAAGGCTGGTTATTTTTTTATTTTTTATTTTTGAAGTTAGAGCATTCACAGTGGTAATGCTAAAATTTTTAGCTTTTCGCACTTCAAAAAGGTATGTTTTTTATTTTACTTTCTCACTTTACAATACACCCAATATCAAATATTCTATTTTTTTTTTATCACTTCATTTAAAATAATTTAAACAACTCATTAAAATAATAAATTAAGAGAAAGAATTTGAGTTTTTTAATTGAAGGAAGAGATATAATCTTAATAAAACACTTTATTTTATTTTTAATAACTTGCTACAGTCAATTGGTATTTATACCAATTTAGTGTGGTTACAAAAAGTTTAGCTTTAGTTTCTCCAATAACACATGATTTTTTGGTGGTAAAATAGTTTTTTTTTTTTTTTACTAAAATACAATCACCATTGTAAATGTTTTTATTGTTTTTGTTAAGTTTTTGGATTAGATAGTTGTTATTTGGGTGAGGCTAGCTAGATTTATTGAGAATAAGGGACCAAAGGTTTTGGAAGAGTACCCAACTACAAAAATGAAATATTTAATAACTATAAATAAATAAATTCAACAGATTAATTTTTTGACCACATCTTGAAGCTTCCTTTTTCACTCTTTAACTCCCCACCTAATATATCTGACCACATTCTCTTTTTCCATTTCCTTGCTGTCTTTTCTCCTCATCTTCATCTTCATCTTTTTTTTTTTTTTTTTTTTTTTGCAAAAATACGAAACTGATACTCTAACTTTTTCAGTTTTTTCATTTTAATCATCTAATTTTCAGTTTTATCATTTCAGTCCTCTAACTTTCAATTGCTGTTAATTTAGTATATTATTAAACTTTAGTTATGTCTTTTCGTTAATTGAGCCAAATTCGACTTGGTTTTTTTTTTTTGGTTAATGAATTTCAGAATTGAGTAGCCTAATGTAGAAAATCAAACCCAACGTTATCCTAAATCACATGATCTTCTTCTCTTCTATATCAGCGATCAAGTTCAGTCAGCTTCAACCAACTCTCGCCGTGCCTTTCACTTTCACTCTTTGACCACCATGCCACTCTCACTGTAAAATGACGTCAGCACCTCCAACGTCTTCGTCGCGTCAGTTTCAGCCGCAATTGACTCTATCCATATAAACAAAAGTTACAAAACCGACTTAAGTCTTCCGTTTCCTCCATTGATTAGGAAACCCTAGTTAAAGACCTCTTAGGACTCTACTTTATTTATTGTACCTATATATAAGTAATCCAAAATCACATACCAATAGCTGTAACAGCAAAAACCTTAACCTCTCTATATTTCGGCCTTAGAGGAAGAGAACAAGTTTGATGGAGGGGGGGTCGCAATGTTGAGCCAAATAGGTCTTTTTCCGACCTTCCAGTAGAGGCCTCACATGTTCCATCCGAGAAATTCGAGCTAGAAAACTCAGAGAAAGAAACTTTGAATGAGAAAGAGACAATGGGTTCCAAGAAAGAAAGTTTTGTGAGAGAGAAGAGTTTCAAGAAGGCTAAGGCAAACCCATATGGTGGATTGTTTAAGCTAGAACATTTGTTGAGAGAAAAAGCACTCAAGAAGCCTATCTTAAAGTCGATGGATGAATCCAAGAAAGAAGATTTCAAGGGAGAAAAGTTGATGGCTTCTGCTATAAAGGCGGAGGGGACAAGCAGAGAAGAATCAAAGCGTCTCAGCAAAAAGAAAAAATACAAATATGAAACCAAGAGTGATGAAATTGGAGAATCGAGTAAATCCAGGGAGTTTGATAATTTTGGCACAAACCAAGAAAGTTATTCTTACCTCCAGGAGAGCAGAATGGCAAATCAAAATATCAATATGCCTCACTGCAAGTGAAAAAAAAAAAAAACCTAAAAATTAATATACAAACAGAGATGCATCAAGATCATAAGGAGGTCTAGAAAAAAAAAAATTATTTTAAAGAAAAAGTTTTCTGTGTGTTAAAAGCTCAAAATATGAACTCATTATAACCAACTTAAAGATTGAGTAGAAAGTATTTTTCTTTTGATTATTTCAGGCATTCACAAAATGAATACACAAACTTTCAAAACAAAATTAGACCAGTGATGATCTAATCTAATCGAATTGAATTTTATTATTTTCGCTCACTAACAAACAATAAACAAATGATTTACTTAAGATTATTGTTTTCTTTTCTTGTGATTATTTTCTCAAGCAACCAAATGGTATCTGAAACAAAAATCAAAATACTGAGACCTAGACTTTCATTACTTTTAACCAGAAAAATTAACGTCTACTCTACTTTTTCATCTCCTTAGCACAAACTCAATAGATAAAACTTTCAGCAACCAAAGTAAAAAGCTCAAAACATAGAGAATGATTAAATAAGAAATATTACAATCAAATCAAAAGAATCAGAAACACATTCAAATTCACATAGAAAATCGATGATTTTTCAAAGAGAAATGGAAAAAAATGAATTACCATGGATCTCCTAGATAAGGAGAAGCTGTGCTGGCGAAGAGAGGAATGTAATCGCCTTCCTTGTATTCTTCCGTTAAAGGCGCATTTCTTTGAGTCCAAACACTTGCGAATGCCAAAGTTGACAGAGCAACCAGTACCAGAACCAAGAAACCAGTACCAGCCATTGATTCTCTGCCATTCTGAGAGAATGAGATCGAGAGAGATATTTTGAGGAGCTTGAATATTTAGGAGGGAAAAGCTGTTAGAATTGGTTGCTTATATATACTTTTTTTTTTTATTAAATCAAAGCCGTTGATCTTTTCGGTGGAGTTAATCAGGAATTTTGGACGGTGAATGATGGACTTGTATAATGTTGCACTGGCGGGTAGTTTGTTATTTTGCAAAACAGAATTAGTCAGGGGCAGTGATGGATTCATATACCTACAAAGATTAAAACAAAAACAAAATAATGTTTTTTTTTTTAATACAAGCAATGGTGGAGCCACATTAAGACTGAAGGGGGCCTTGGCTCCCCCAAAAATTTTGGAAAAAAAAAATTAGGATATATATATTTTTGGAATTACCCTAATTAATTTGAAATTTTTTAAAGAACCCTTATCAATTTGGCCCCCATACTCGATAATATGCATATATAGATTTAAGAAAGTCTAAAAATAAATATAAGAGAATACAATCCAATTAGTGATAAATATATATGTTAAAAAAATTACAATAATTAGGCATTTTGCATCTTTAAAATGAATACATAAGTATTTTGACAATTACCTCAACAAATAAAATGGATTTTTTTTTTTTTAATTTTCATCCCATTGCCTCAACACATTGCTTAAATAGCACCACAATATTAGAAGATTGGAAAGTTAGAGGCCTTGTTGATCCGCCGCACCACCAAGTCTACTACACAATTGCAGAACATTTTGATTAGTGCTCATAGAGTTGTCTCTCTCTCTCTCTCTCTCTCTCTCTCACTCTCTCTGTCTCCGTTTGCCTTTCTTCTTCTTTTTTTCTTTCTAGTTCTTCCCTCCTTTAGGCTACACTGCTGCAATTCCGTGATTTACAATGTAAAAACTAACAAAGCTTCCATGTGAATGTGTGAATAATAATGGTAGATTAGACTAGACAAGATTCCCCAAGCTTCCGTGCAGGCCCTTGTGTGGTTGTGCCCCTGACCTATTCTGTTACCCACTTTCCCAATTACTAGATAATGCACTTTTCTTTTCATTGTTTTCTTTTAATTTTCCTTATAATATATCTTTGTAATTACAATAATAAATAAATAAATATATATATATATATATATATCATATGGCATTATAAATGTACTTGATTAAAATATACTACTATATAACATTGAATTTATTGATAAAATAATATAACAAATTAACATGTATTTAATTGTTGTTTATTAGATTTTTTTTTATGAGTTGAAATTTGAATGATTGTTTGTCTTTTATTTAGCAATTTTTAAATTATTAGTATTTTTTTAGTATATATATTTTTTTAAATCTCAATCATTTTATTTAATGGGTGATGATTTATTTTGATAAATCTAGGTTCATAGATAAGTTTAGGAATATTGACACATTATTAAAATGTATATTGAATATTAGATTGTATTATACATTACTATTCTAGATTTCATACACGAAAAAAAAAATATTAGTTGTCTAATTTTATGTATGGCCCCCTAAAGATAAATTCCTAACTTTGCAAATGAATAAAAGGCTGGTTAGGTTTTTTTTTTTTTTTTTTTGAAGTTAGAGCATTCATAGTGGTAATGCTAAAATTTTTAGCTTTTAGCACTTCAAAAAGCTACTTTATTTATTTTACCTCCTCACTTTACAATACACCCAATTATAAATGTTCTATTTTTTTTTTATCACTTCATATAAAATAATTTGAACAACTCATTAAAATAATAAATTATGAGAGAGAATTTGAGTTTTTTAATTGAAGGAAGAGATATAATCTTAATAAAATACTGTATTTTATTTTTAATAACTTGCTACAGTCAACTGGTATTTATACCAATTTACTATAGTTACAAAAGTTTAGTTTTAGTTTCTCCAATAACACATGATTTTTTGGTGGTAAAATAGTTTTTTTTTTTTTTACTAAAATACAATCACCATTGTGAATGTTTTTATTGTTTTTGTTAAGTTTTTGGATTAGATAGTTGCTATTTGGGTGAAGCTAGCTAGACTTCTTGAGAATAAGGGACCTAAGGTTTTGGAAGACGGCCTAACTACAAAAATGAAATATTTAATAACTATAAATAAATAAATTGGACCTAGGGGCCAAGCCCCTTGGGCCCCACTTGGGTCAGTCTCTGATCTCACGGTACTCCTTGAAAACTTTAGTATTTGAGAAATAATTGACTTATTATGATGAAATTACCCTTAATTGAACATGATTGGTAAACGCCAATCCCCCATACACATGAATAACAAGAATATGAAACTCAATATATATATATATATATATATATATATTGTAAAAATTGGCATTATATATACTACAATTATATAATCAAAATGCCTGCTCATTCTAATTTTGATTTCCACACAAATATAAGGGACTACTTTATATAAAAGCATCATCACATTTTTGTTGTTCAATCAGAATGCCAACTTCATATGTCACCATCGTCCTCACTTAATAATAGTAATGCCCTTTTCACCATGTAAGCTACATTGTTTTTTTTCTCAGTTAGATAATAAGATATTTTTGATCATTAAATCTACTTCGCTCTATCCAATCCATTTCAGTCCATTTGGTCCACTAGATCACCGGCACCAGGTACTCTTAAAACCACTTGCTAGATTCCCATTAGAGCTAAAAGAAACCTTATCTTAAAACAGAGAGCTTAATAGGGAGTCTCACCCTTATCTTAAAAGAGGGAGCTTATATCACTCATCTCAACGTTGAACTTTGGAAGTTCGTGAGGCTTAAGAGACAACAATTTGGACACGTTGGTAATATTATGCTATAGTAAAGAGTGTTCTTGGGAGTGTTGTTGGTCTCGAAATCAAATTGCATGCGTGAGATCACTGATCAGGGTTATGCTGTTCATACCTTTTCTTCACCAATCAATTCCATTTATTTTATGTCCTTTTTTTCAACCTGGATTTAAAATTTAAATTCTAAGTAGAAGACATAAAAAAAAGGAAGATTTTAGTTTGGAGAAATAAAAAATAAAATGTATATTTCTATCAAAATAGGAAAAGAATAGAGGGTTTGAGTTTGATGAGTGCATGAAAAATTACTCAACCAACGTAAAATTTAACAAAAATTCTTGATAAATTGGTGTGAATGCTGTCAAATGATCAAACTTCGCTCACTTCGATGACTTGGTCGATTAAAATGATCGTTAATGGAGTTGGAATCATTAGGTTGGGTAGGGAGGCCACCACAAGGACTTATAAGGTCGATGATCAATAGGTTGGTTTGTATAAGGAGGTCGAACGATGTTGGTGGGAATTAAGTTTGACGAGGCGAAAGAATGTGGAATGATGAGAAGAGATTAAAAAAAGGAAAGATTTTTAGAGAAAGAAAAATATAATAGTAAAGAATAAAATGAATATTTTTATGAAATAAAGAAGAAGAGAGAGTTTGATGATATTGCATGAGAATATTGTCAACTAAAGTAGAAGATGTAGTGTTTTTTTTTACTTAAAATTTAAGATCTGACTTTTAGATTGTCCAGAGCTAAAGCAAATTGCGCTTTTCTTCTCCAATTGTAAATTGATCACCAGAATTATTCCAAGTTAAATATTGGGATTATGGTGGTATTGGTATCCAGACATAGACTAGGATCTCTCATTTTCTATGTTCAGAGATTAGAGGTAGATAATTGGTCTTATCCCTCACCCCTTATTAACTGAGTTGTGACTGAGAGTTGGTAAACATTTGCTAATATATATGCAACTTACATGGTCAGTGGTCAATGGCAGCATTTTTCCTTTGCAATTTCATTTATGCCTGCGTTGATTGAGCTTGTGCTGTTCTGGAACTGGAATTACCCTTCTGACTCTTCCAGTTTTTCATTTATTGTTTTGGTCCGGCCATAGGGTACCGGATGTTGATCAGAATGGAATTGAGTACTAAAAGGCAAACTGATTGGAGGAAAATATGGCTCCACCAAGAAACTTTTTTGTAAGGGACTCTTTCCGGAACCACCGTCCTTTGCGCCAGGGCACCACCACTAACTGCGACACCATGTCATGACCACCTCATAAAAGACCAAGAGGTCCAGGATTGCTACAATCACCATCCTCTGCATCTCTACAAGGTGACATTGCCTGATACTTGAATCGGGGTGGCTATTTGTATGAAATGAACGGATATGTAGCTTTGCTTTCAACTATTTTGTGACAAAGGGATTGATCCAAGTAATTCTTTTTACCTAGACTTGAGCTTACTAAAACTAAAAGTGACCTGTGCCGAGTGTATTTCTTTTTTTTTTTGGTAAACTGCCGAGTGCATTTCAATGCAACATGATTGGTAAATGACAATCATCCAATTCCTAGACCATGAATAACAATGTAGGTGTGGGCGAGGTCATGGATTTTGAATCCATGGTGTTGAGTTCTTTTACCAAAAAAAGAAAAATATTGCAAAACAATTACTAAGGACTCCTAAAGCCTGTCAGTCAAGAAAATAACCAAAATGATGTGCTATCTCTTTTTGGGTCAACATGAGTAAGAATTGAGCTTTTTAGTCACCTCCTCTTTAGGACTCGGCCCATGCAGTGGAAACCAATTGATGAAGCATAGAAGCCAATGGTTCCAAGCATCAAGAAGACGGCGTAGAATATGCAAGCATTGTAGCCCAGAAACACTATCAGGTTCATTGAAATTCTGGCGTTTGCTCTAGCATAGAAATAGAGACCATACTCAAACATGAAAATGGCAATTGATCCTCCACGAAAGACAGATCTGCATTTTAGATAGACTTATATAGATCAATAGATAGATAGATATTGGATGAAAAGAGATTAGTATATTGCTTCATGGAAATAAAAGATTTGATTTTTCATCAAATTAGGAGCAAAATTTAGAAAAGCATGATTTGATCCTAAAACTGAATGAATTTAGAAATAATTCGGGCTTCAAATTGTACTTTTTCTTGTTTGTACTTTCAAATGTTGCAATGAGGGGCCATCTTGTAGATAGGGTTCTTTATTAGAGTCAATAAGAATTGCTCAGGTATAAGAGTTGTAGTCTTCACTTGGTTCACTAATGCGCAAACATATGCAACATAAGACTTGAATGGCTTACAAATTTGCATCAGCATGCTAAAGTAACAACTAAGGGAAATCATTTTATGATGAAAATGTAGATAAGCATTTGATAAGGCTTGGTAGTTTTCCAGAGAGAGTTTTAATTCCCTAGCATTAATAACTGAGAGTACCCGTGAAATTAGGTACTCCATCATTGGTCAAGGTATACGTTATAAAGAGATTCAATAAGTCAAAATGCACAACAAATTTCACATGGTAGGTTGTGATTGGTATATAATAAAAGTAATGTCAATAGTATTTCCATGTGAAAGTCATGTTGCACTATAACATTGTTGTAAGAGAATTACCTCCACCACCATTGGTGATCTTGCTTGTACAGCTGATAGCATGTACAGATGATTCCCACCACCCCAGTTAGTGCGGTGACAGAAATGAAGGCTATAAACATAGTACTAAATGCACCACAGACTTTCAAACTGTACAAGCTGGCATAGATATCATCCATCACGAAGTAGATTATGTTGAAAGGCAGAAGACCCCCAAGGAACATTTGAGCAGGTGTCCTCATGTACCAAGCCTGATTTGGAATCTCACTTTGAAAGTGTCTAGTGGAACAAGTTATTTCTGATTCATTTAGGGAAGTCAGCCCGAATCTGCCACCAAAAGTTAGGAGTACGATAGCAATGAATAAAAAGAAGATAAGATAGGAGGTTGTTTTCGCTTCTATAGTTGTGGCAAGACTTGTTAAGATCACTGGAATAGGGTACAGGGCCCCAGTTTGAATGACACATTCTTTCTGCAAGAAAAATCATAAACCACATAATTGAAAACTTGAATTATAATACAGAAGATACGAGATACTGTACACATTAATTACAACTCTTACCCATCCTCGTTTTGTGAAGCTAGAGTGGAATGAAGTAGCCTTGTACCCAGAAACCCATGATGCAAAACCATATATCACGATGAGCTAAATATACTGGCTCTCATTATTGCAGGTATATAGGTGACCTGTATATGCCAAAACAAGGAGAACACTGATTCTGCAAAAGGAATTCGTAAGTGAACTCTAGTTATTATGATAGGACTCAAAAAAAAAAAAAAAAAAAAAATTAATGCCTATGAAAAATTAAGAAATTTGAAACTGTTATGTGATTGAATTGTTAATAGTATAAATGAAATTGAAATATGCAGTATAAAGAAACCATTGGATGGCTCCTCTAGGGACACTAATAAGTTATTATAAGCATCCTGTGTTTGCAGTCTTTTGAAACCATTGTTGTACATAGAAAAAGACAATTGTTTGTGTCAGACATGTTATAGTACAAACATTCTCTTTGTATCCAAAATAATTTGTCATATAAAAATCTGTGAAGAAGTTGTACTTATTATTCATCTTTTTAAATTTCAGATTAACAAAAAAAAAAAAAAAGTTGTTCATTCCCAACTTATCACCAAACCTGACTGCCATTACTTAGTCATGTATTATGAGACTTCAACTTCACAGATTCATGATATTTTTTTTTCTTGAGTAATTGTATAGATACGACAAATTTTATTACGCCTTATAAATTGATGGGTCAGATATGGCTTACATAATGAAGAGTTGAGTCCCAACACCCAGAATGGCCCCAAGTAGGGACGAGTGCCGAGGACACCAGCAGTTATCACCATGAATATGACGAGTAACTTCTGCAGAATTCCTGCAGTAGAAGTTGATTTAATCATCATTGCAATGTCCAGCATGAACGAAATTATACAACATAAGGAATGGAGAGATGGGAGTGATACCGAGTAAAATACTTTCTAAGATACGGCACAGTCACAAAACAAAGCAACCCAAGCCAGCCACAAATGGCAATTGCGATAGCACAAGGCATAGGATTATCTCCTCCAAATTGATCTGAAATGTCACCGACCTCACGCTCGGATTTTTGCGTTTCTACCCAGTGGACAGTATAAGTGAAGTTGACTTTGATTTCAACATCCTCAGTTATATTCACCGCAGACTCATCAGGCCAAACAAATATACGTTGCACTTTGTTTTCAAAGTAATAAACAGTTAAGTCCAGGTGATGGATAAGATAAGAGAGAAGCCTTGCTATATATTGGTATTGCCCATGCTCGTCAAAGGGATATACAAAACACATTCCAACTCGCTCTTTTATGAGAATGTTATCAATGTACATCTCGTACTTAGCATAATTTTCAGCTGCATCCCTAAATTTCGCAACTTCTTCCCCCGTCAGAGTTTTCTCACAAAGAAGTTTCCTCTCGGCATTCATGTTGAACCTTATATCATACCCAGTGTTGACATAACAATCTCCTGATATAAGTTCTTGAAAGGATTTCTTTCTGTTGGGTATTGGATCTATATAAATCGAAAATGTCGGTTAGAAATTAATAATTTTTGCAACACAAACCAAGAGTCAAAGAGAGTTATTCATACCTCCAGGAGGGCAGAATGGCAAATCAAAATATGAATATCCCTCACAGCAAGTGAAAAAAAAAAAAAAAAAAAAAAAAAAGAAAAAAAGCTTTCAAATTACTATACAAACAGAGATGCATCAAGTTCATTATTTTAAAGGAAAATTTTCTCTTCAGTTAAAAGCTCAAAGATTGAGTTGAAAGTATTTTTCTTTTATTTATCTAATCAAATCGAATTTTATTATTTTTCGCTCGCTAACAATTAGCAAATGGTTTAATTAAGATTGTTTTCTTTTCTTCTGATTATTTTCTCAAGCAACCGTAAAAATTGAAGTCCCCTTTACTTTATCAAACTCTTAGCAACCAAAGTAAAAAGCTCAAAACATAGAGAATGATAGCTAGATATTAAATAAGAAATAAGTGAAAACACGATTTTGGTCCCTACATTTTGAGGTCACAGTCAATTTGATCCCTACATTTTAGTGACAGTCAATTTGGTCTCTGTTATTTTTCATCTCACATTCAATTTGGTCC
The DNA here is from genome assembly GCA_033629205.1 of Lithocarpus polystachyus. Classification (NCBI taxonomy): domain Eukaryota; kingdom Viridiplantae; phylum Streptophyta; class Magnoliopsida; order Fagales; family Fagaceae; genus Lithocarpus; species Lithocarpus polystachyus. Next base: position 46,569,006 of record CM066168.1, read on the forward strand.
CTATTATTAACTCACTAACAGAAAATGCGTATGTGGCAAACGGTGTGCACTGCTAGCACACTTGAATATGTAATTAATGCTATGTAAAAGATGTGGACCAATTAAAGATTGCAGCGTCAATTAAAAAAACACAGTAGGCTCCAACTTAGCTAATCTAAGTTTTCAACCTAGACAGATTTCACTTCTCCCATGACCCAAACAACCCTGTCCATTACCTGTAAAACCAACCCATTCTCGGTCACTTCATCTTTATCTTCATTGCTACGCCGCTTGCCATTGGTGCCGATATCTCCACAACTCGGCAACTTTCTTTGCAGCACCTCCGAGTCATCCTGCACCCACGCCGTCAAAAGATCTGGGAACACATCACACTCCACAAATTCCAAGTCTCACTCCCTCAAAAAGTTTTATTTTTGGACACTTTTCTATGATCACTTAATGAATTTTTAATGTATCAAAATGTGGGAATAATCCTTTAAATGACTTTTACAGATTACTAGTTGCGGTCCCGCGTGCTGCGCGTGATAATTTTTTTAGGATGGTCAATTTGTTATTAATATTTATCACGTTATTACGTCTCAAGGTGTGTTATATATGAATTACCAATAGATAGTAGGATTCATGCTAACAGGAGTTTTTGCTCATGGAACTATATTTTTTTTTATTAGAGATTACTATTTGGAACAAAATGAGGATAATTTATAGTAGAATTGATATTTTTTTTAAAAATGTTAATTTTACCATACTCGGTTGACTAATTTATACATTTTCAAGTCAATTGAACACATTTTGCTTGTTACATGTACTTCCTTGTTTCTAGAAGGGTAAGGACATTCATAATCCCAATGATCCACTCCAATATTTTTGCATGCTTGGTTTTTTGGGATACGAAATGTGTTTGTTACAAAAATTGTATATTGAAGGATTTGTTAATAATTTTGGAGAATTTTTTTTTCTTTACTTTTCTCTCCATGTAGTTGATTCATAATCGAAAATAGTAGCTGTATTCTCTCGTCATTTGATTCACATAACAGCGCAATTGCTAATCCATATTTTGCATTTTTGTCCCATTCTATGTTGGCTTGAAGAAGGATTTCTTTTCCCCTTGTAATTTGATCTTGTACAAAATATTTGTGATCATGTTGTGTGCTCATTTTGTGATTGTGTATGTATCATGTTTTTAGTTTGTAATTTTTAAGTTGTTTAGGATTGTAATTTATAGTGTTGCGCATGTTTTATGGATTAGTGATTGCTCTAGTTATTAGCAATAATTTTTCATTGTCGATTAAGTGAATAAAAGCTTTTCATATACCCTCCACAATAAAGCCCAAGCCTTATAGTATTTAATATATTTTTCAATTATAGCTGATGTTTAATGTCCTCCTCAATGAGGTCCAAGCCAAATAGTTTTTCACGCTACAATACCTGTTCAGTTGCCTCTTTCCTTAAGAAAATCAAAAGACAATAATATTAAATTATTGTCTTTTATAATATCAAAAGTCTCTTATAATTAAATTATTAATAATATTGAAACAGTGGAAACAATCATTAATATCTAGTTCTTTGGCTCTTCCTCTCATTATTTAACGAATTACTTCTTCATACCTATTCAATTGCCCTTTCCTTAGAAAAAAAAAAAAAAATCAAAAGACAATATATTTGAACTATCAAAACTCCAATACAAATTAATTATTAATAATTTTGAAGTAGCTGAAAAGTTATTTATATCCACATCATTTTGCTACCTACACATAGTAAAAGGTGAAATGAAATGTTGGAAAATGTGATATTTAAATTGGGTAATTTTATTTTTTTATGTTACTTATATTATTACCGGAGGAAATATCCTTGGTAGTTACGTTTTTTTTTTCCTAATGCACTGTAACGTTTCATAAGAAAACTTTATGTGGATTTTTTTTTTTTTGAATTTAAGTGCTTCCAACAATTCTATAAATTTCAAACAGTAATTCAAAAAATAATTGATGTTATATGTTCATGCTTTGATTTTTTAGTTCTATTATGGATTTGGATTTTAACTTATAAGTTATTAAGGAATTCTATATATTCTACTTCCTTAGATGATTAAAAACATATACTATTACCATAAATCTCTCTCTCTCTCTCTCTCTGAGAGAGAAAAAATATATAATTTAATTTTATTATTAATGGATCAAGGACTTTTACTTGATTGTTTTGACACAATATGAATTCCCATATCTGAATTCTCATCCTTCATTCTTGTTATAGTCGTTAAGCTTTATTTGAAATATAAATGTTTTTCCAATGAGCTTTTCTATTTTCATTCAGTAGGTTGAAATTTGCATTCATCTAATAAAATATTGAATTTAATTTAGCAAGTAGATGAAAGATTATACATGCTAATTGTATGGTCTTAGTAACTTTTCAGCTTCCTTATCAAACAATATAAATACAGCACACAACTTATTATTGTTGTTGTTGTTGTTGCTTATGAAACTCATATGAAGTCTTGTTATTTAAAAAACATAAAGTAGAAACAATAGCTTGTAAAAAACAAACAAAAACAAAGGAACGCAAATCTGCTTTCAACCATTACAAAATTAATACATAGAAATTAATAGAGAAACATTGTGCCCAAGTTGAATGAAAATATCCTTATTTAATAATATTATCGATATGATACTTGAAAGATTATTATAGAAAATTTGGGGAAATATTTTTTGCTCTATTAAAATTCAGATGATTTTAAACTATGGTTTATAAAATTTTAGAAGTACAACCCAAAAATATGGGTATTACATTTGATAAATGATCACAACCCAAAAATAAAAGTAAAATTTTGATTACCTAAAATTCTAATTTAAAATCTCTTTCCGATTATTTGAATTAGATGTACCAAAGACCAAACATTAGGAATTTTCAATTAGAGAGACAAATACTTATGAAAATAGAGTCACATCTAGATTGGAAAAAGCATACAATCTAATGAACCAAAAATCATGCCTATCAATTTATGGTGTCAATCTTGTACAAAAGTATTATAAAACTTGAGTTTTGGTATTTGTCTATAAAAAAAACGTCAAACACGTGATGAACAAATCACCATATGACCACAACGTTTAAACTATAAAGATTGAAAATTCAAACGTTAAATTAAGAAAGTGCATTGCTAATATAAATAAAGTGACACTAACCTTTTGCATAAGCCTTTATATTTGTTGAGCATTTGTCTATTTTGTTAGGTTTTAAGGAATTAAGAATTAATGTATTAGAATTTCATTTTGTAATGTTAGCAAACCAAGATCAAAACGTTTTTAGTCTTGTTTAGACTTGCTCAAAGTATGAGGTTTTTATGTAAAGTTAGAATCGAGTTATTGTAGAAGTTGCTATGCATTTTTGCCTGGCTCGATCGATCGAGAATTAGACTCGATCGATCAAAAGTCGTGCAGATTATTTTTTTCTGCAGAATTTCCAACTCAGCCTAAGCCCATTTGACGTGTAGGGTTTTATGTTTTGCCCTAAGTATAAAAGGGAAAACCCTAGTCACGTTTTTAGAGTTCTGAATGCTGTGTTTGTGAATCTAACTATTAGATCTAGAGGTGTTTACCTTCACATACACTTAGGGTTTCCAAACTTTAGATTGATGTCAAGAGCTTGGTGATCATTTAGTTGCAAAATCAAGAACTTCAAGATATACAAGCAGGAGTGCTTGTGCTTTGCTGAGAATTCAAGGAAAGAAGTAGTCCGTGGACTCGGAGCTGTCACGTGGTTGTAGTAGTAAGTTTCCTACTCGAGGTAGCAATAGGATGTTAGTGGTCTAAGTCGCTATTGTGTAAACTTCAATTCTTTCATAGTGAATTCGGTTTTACCTTGAGGATAGTAGGTTAAATCCTCCCTAGGTTTTTTACCGGTTTGGTTTTCCTTGGGTTATCATATCGTGTGTTCTTTATTTTTCGCACTTTGCATGATATGATATATTTGTGTTAACCTAGAATTGCTTAATTTACCTAAGTCAATTACTTGGCTAAATATCTAAGTTAATTTGTTTGGGTTTAAGGGGTCTAAACTTCTTACAAGTGGTATCAGAGCGGGTAGCTTTTTGTGTAGATCCTTTGATTTAAAAGCTTATCCTTGACCCCGGTTGTCATGGAACACGGACACTCTCTTGTTATTCCACCTCATTTTGACAGGAATAATTATGCTTATTGGAAAGTAAGGATGAAAGCATTCTTGAAATCCATTGATGAGAGAGTCTGGAATTCTGTTGAATATGGATGGGAGAAGCCCACTACTCCTGTGAGTGAGTGGCAAACTTCTCAAAAAGAGGCAGCTGCTTTTAATAGCAAAACTATGAATGCTATTTTTAATGCTGTCTCTATGGAGGAATTTAAGAGAATCTCTAATGTTGAGGTTGCTCATACTGCTTGGAATATCCTCCAGACTGTGCATGAAGACACAAAGGCTGTTAAAATTAATAAGTTGCAGCAATTGACTACTAGGTTTGAAAGCATTAGAATGACTGATGATGAATCTTTTAATGAATTCTATGCTAAACTTAATGGCATTGTTAATTCTGCATATAATTTGGGTGAAGCTATGAATGCTATTTTTAATGCTGTCTCTATGGAGGAATTTAAGAGAATCTCTAATGTTGAGGTTGCTCATACTGCTTGGAATATCCTCCACACTGTGCATGAAGGCACAAAAGTTATTAAAATTAATAAGTTGCAGCAATTAATTACTAGATTTGAAAGTATTAGAATGACTGATGATGAATCTTTTGATGAATTATATGCTAAACTTAATGACATTGTTAATTCTGCATATAATTTGGGTAAAATCTATGATCAACCTAAAATTGTTAGGAAGATTCTTAGATCTTTGACTGAGGATTTTAAACCCAAAGTGACTGTCATCACTGAAAGTAAGGATGTGGACTCCATCCCTGTTGATGAATTTGTAGGATCTCTTCAGTCCTATGAGTTGGACCTACCCAAGATTAACAAATCCAAATCAATGGCTCTTAAGTCTGTTGATGATGTTGATGCTAGTGGATTTGATGATGAGCTCTCTGCTACAGAGATTGCTTACCTTGCCAAGAACTTTAGAAATTTTCTTAAGAACAATAACAGATGGGCAAAAGGTAAGAACACTGCTAAACCTATAAGTTTTAGGAGGAATGATCCCACTAAGGTAAATAACACTGAAAAACCTAAAGAGAAAGTAGGTCAACCCTCTAAAAATTCTATGGGACAACAATGTTTTGGATGTCAAGGGTATGGTTATGTGAAATCTGAATGTCCAACATACTTGAGGTCTAAGGGTTATCTAAGAGTAAGGCTATAGCTGTAACCCTTAGTGATGATAAAGTTTTTGACAATGAATCCGTCAGTGATGAGGATGGAAACTTCATTGTTTTTACTGCTACTGCTGTAGTCAATGAAAGCATGTCTATTGAAGAGAATCCTTTTGATGGGGAGCTCTCTAAAGATGCAGATTTACAAGAAGCCTATAATAAACTTTGCAAAGTTACTGCAAAAGATGCTATGAATGTTGATCTTGGCTTTAAAGAAAATTGCATCTCTTGAACTTGATAAGAAAAATTTGCTTGTGAAACTGTTTGATGCTAATGAGCTTTTGAATAATGTGAAGACTGAGAACATGTCTTTACTTGATAAAGTTAAAAATTTGGAACTTGAATTATCTGTTGCTAGAAAACAAACTAATAGGTCTGCAAGCTCTAAACTTGATCACATGTTAAGTATTCAAAAGTCTCATTTTGACAAAACTGGCTTAGGTTTTGTGGAAAGCATCTCTGTGCCTGAATCTCATTCCACAAACTTTGTTCCTTCTACTGAACCTTCTAAGAGTGAGATTGTCAAACCCTCTGTGAGTGAAGCTGTTAAATCTGTAGAAGTTACACCTCCTAGGAAAGTTAGGGTTGATTTTCATGAGTCTAAATCTAGAGCTTCTAATTCTCCTAAGGGCAAGTTGCATGATAAGCCTGCATGGGTTTGTCACTTTTGTGAAAATTTTGGGCTCATTCGTCCAAACTGTTTCAAGTTGCAAGCTGCTAAGCAAGTAAATCAACTAAAGGTACCTGTGCCTCAAGCACAAGATCCTATGGTACTTATTGGTGAATTGGTAAAGACGTTAAACTTTTATTCCAATCCTGGAGTTGCTCAAAATTCTAATGTGAATCATAACACCAATGCTAGAGTTGCATCTAAAAGGTTTTGGATGCAAAAGGCTCAACCTAATTGAGTCTGTTTGACATGGTCCTTGTGCTTCATTGCTTTATCTCTTGTGACCATTTTTTTTAAGATTTACATTGTATAACATTCATGCATTTCATTCTAGGATGTTTATTCTTTATATAAAAAAAAAGGGTAACAAGATTGTGTTTTGCAAAATGTGTTTTTGCAGTATTTTTCTTGAATTTGAAAACAAGGTTGGTCAATTTATTTTTACATAACATGTTTATATACCTTGTTTAGCTTGGATGAGCTTATTTTATTGCACTTTACTAGTTTGAGCTGTAGTGCATGTTGTGTGGGAAGATATTTATAATTGTTGATCTCATGATCTTGATCTTGAAGTCACATGTCTTTGATTATCGAACTTGAATTTTCTCAGAAAGGCATAAATAACCATCTCACCACTGTTTATTAGCCAATCATAAACACCTTAGTGCATACGTAAGATTTTGTGTTCGAGAAAGTGTAACACATGCACAAAAAGAATATAAGGTGTAGCCTCAGATTAAATGTTAAAATTGGTGCGTACATTATTGGGTTATAATAATTCAAATTAAATAAAATTTGTGTGTATATTATGAGGCAAATTAAAAAAAAAAAAACTTACATGATTGCAAGCTTTTATTCTAGGAGATGTGAGAGTTATATGATGTAACTCTTTAGGTGATAGTCTCTCTCAAATTTATGTGATGAATTTTGTTGAAATTGGGATTGATTTCTATTCACATATCACCTCACATGTTTCTCAAGTTTTTGCTAGTTGCACACACTACGCAAGTTACTCTTTGCTAAACTTTGTACATGTTGTTGTGTGTGTTTTTGGTCTGACCAACCAAGTTTGATAATTTCTTGAAAATTGATGCAAAACATGCTTACTGTTTGAGAATTAAGTGAAAATCTTACTTTTGGAAATCTGGGATAAATACATATGTTTTTGAAAAGCATTTCATTTCATACTCATGCATTTTATTCATAAAATTTGATGCTTTGAGGAGTTTCTATACCGAAATTGCTTTGTTTTTCAAAAAATTGTTTTTTTCGGAATTTTGATCGATCAAATCTGTTTTTCAACCGATCAAAATTGATTTAAAATCCTTGGTAAGCTTCTGTGTGTTTCGATCGGTGTTCGATTGATTGTGGATCAATCAAAATATTTTCGACCAATCAAATCTATTTTTTCGATCGATCAAAAATTGGGCTGAGGGTTTTTAAAAAGAACTTTTTACACGTGTTCTTCACTTTTCAAAAAAAAAAACTTTTTCAAACTCTTTTTCTTTTCTCACCAACCGGTCAAGGCTCCAATTGGACTTTTTGTCGTTTTCCTCCGAATCTTTTGCAAAGTTTTTCTCTCCCAAAGCCGGTAAGACCTTTTTACCCTTCATTTTGTTTTTATTTTCATTTTTCATGCATTTGATGGGATATTTTCGGCGTTTGTGATTTTTGAGATTGTTGATGTTTTGGTTGTTTTCTTTCACAATAAATCGTTGGATTTTTGTGGGGACACCATATACAAGTGACCTATGGGGTTTAATTTGATTAATTTGATGTTTTATGACAAATTGAAAATTCTAGGGCTTGAAATTGTCGAATTTGGGGCTTTTGTTCAAATTGATGTAAATTGATGAAATTGGCTTATTAGATTGACTTATTTGATCATTATATTTTGATTTTTCAACTTGTGCAATGATCAATCTCTCAGTTTATTGCTTTTTGTGAAAATGAGTTTTTCAAATTTGGGGATTTTTGATAGAAAATTCTTGCTCAAGCCAATTTTGTGAATTTAAATCATATTTGAACTATTTTTCATTGCATTAGATCATGCATCATTTCATTCATTTTTTTTGCTCATGCATCATATAGAATTTTTTTGTACTATTGTTTTGGTGCTAATCTTGCAGTCTGCCCTTAGTTTTTCTTTTGTCTCTTTTCTTTTTGTGTCTCTCAATCTGGTCTGTAGAATCATGCCTAGGAAAACTAGAGCACATAGGACTTCTTCCTCTTCACCATCTTTCAATAGTGATAGATTCTTAAGTGAGAAACATCAGGAGACATATGAGACTCTTAACCTTAAACGAAACATTTGGGGTGAGCATAGGATTCTTTTAGATGAGGTTGATGATGAGGTGAGGCGTAACTTTGAGCGTCGGGGTTGGTTACCTTTGTTAGATATAGATCATCCGCCTTCGGCTACCCTGATTAGAGAGTTCTACTCTTTCCTCTCTATCCACATCTATGATTCCAACACTTTGGTAAAGAGTTGGATACGAGGTGTAGAGTATTGCATTACCCCTTCAGTAGTTTCTGATGCTCTTAGGGTACCCGTGGTTTCTCATCCTGTCTATCCTTATGATGAGTCTCCACCTCTTGACGACGTTATGTCGTACATCACTAGGTCTTCTATCTAGTGGGTTTCTGATCCTCGGATCACATCTGCTAAGCTGTCTGAGCTACACTATCTTTTCTTTAAGATTGCTTGTCATTCCTTGTGGCCTATCTCTCATTTACACACTATCCCTATTGAGCGATGTGTGTTCCTATACGCTCTTGTCATTGATGCTCCTATCAATTTTTCTCATTTGTTTCTTCGTTCTTTGAACGAAATGCATCGGAGCAGTTCTACTACACATGCATTGTTCTTTCCCGTTTTTATCCATAGGATTCTTCTTCATTTAGGGTTAGGTGATTTCCCTGCTTTTGAGCCTGTTCATATAATTGCTCCTACAGGTGCCACCTTTCTTAGGCAAAGGGCTGCTCAGCTTCGAGCTAGCTCTAAGCGTCCTAGGGTAGAGCCTTCCAATGTCACTCCTCCTCCTTCCTCTTCTACAGGTGCTCCTACGGCTGAGACATCTTCTGATCCTACTGTTGCTGCTGCTGCTGTTCCTCCACCTTCTCTTTCGGATGATTCGGACATTCATCGGATGTTGGACACTGTCATGACCGTCCACACAGCTCATGGTCAGCTCTTGGTGGATGTGCTTGATGAGATTCGAGCGTTGTGAACAGATTTGGAGAGTCTTTGACGTTCTTCTCCGCCACCTCCTTTTGATGATGAGTGAGTGCCCTTTGACAATTCGTCACAAAAAGGGGGAGTACGTTGTAGTGGGGTTCTTCCTTGTGATAGAGGAGTTTTTTGTTTTAGGGGGAGATTTTTGTTTCTTGTTGTGATTCTGTGGAGCTGTGGAGCTTTTAGATTGTATCTAGGTGTTTCATTGTGTATTTATCTTTTTGGCTCATGATAGGGGGAGATATAGGAGATATATTGGACACATTTATTGTATATGTTTCTTGTTTCACTGTGCTACATTGCTTATTGATTTATATTTACGATGTTATTCATGATATATATATATATATATATCTTTATTTTGTGTTATGTGAAATCAAGAAGTTATTTTCTTTGTTACTTGTATTTTCCACACATGCGTTTATGTGTTTGTTAAGTGTTACAGGAATATACAGGTTGATTCAATCGTGCTGCTATCTACACTTGCAACTGATAAATAGTAGTTAGGTTGAATATGTTTAGTTGGGCTATTGTTTTGTAATGGGCTGTTTATTTTGTAAACCTTGAGCATTTTGTTAAGTTTGTATTTTGTCACGGATTGCCAAAGGGGGAATTTGTTAGGTTCTAAGGAGTTAGGAACTAATGTATTAGAACTTCATTTTGTAATGTTGGCAAACCATGATCAAAACGTTTTTAGTCTTGTTTAGACTTGCTCAAAGTATGAGGTTTTTATGTAAAGTTGGAATCGAGTTATTGTAGAAGTTACTGTGCATTTTTGCCTGGCTCGATCGATTAAGAATTAGACTTGATCGATCGAAAGTTGTGCAAATTGTTTTTTTCTGCAGAATTTACAACTTAGCCCAAGCTCATTTGACATGTAGAGTTTTATGTTTTGCCCTAAGTATAAAAGGGAAAATCTTAGCCACGTTTTTAGAGTGAATTCGGTTTTCAGAGTGAATTCGGAAAACCCTAGCTATTGAAGTTTACACAATAGCGACTTAGAGTTTTATTTTCCGCACTTTGCATGATATGATATATTTGTGTTAACCTTGGATTTCTTAATTTACCTAAGTTAATCACTTGGCTAAATATCTAGGTTAATATGTTTAGGTTTAAGGGGTTTAAACTTCTTACATATTCCCATAGCATATGGCCATTTCTTGGAGGCTCATAAAAAACACCCATATCAATATCACAATATGCATTATATGTCACTAAAACTATTAATGTTCATATTTTAATAGTACAACTTAAAAGGAGAAAGGAAAATAATAAAATTTGATAAAAGAGTATTGGCAATAATGTTTAAGACAACATCATATATTGTAATCCTCGTCTACTTTGGTAAAAGAATGGTAGTCCTACCGAAGAGAGACAAAGAAAAAAAACACTTACAATCTTGAATACTGTTCAACTTAGATTTAAAGGGTAATTTGCAATTTTTAAAAAATAATCGATTAGTGTAGATAAACAATCAAAGAGAACAAAAAAAAAAAAAAAAAATTTAAATACAAAATCAATCGCATCAACCAAAAGTAGAATTCTAAAGAATACAAAAATTTATCAACGTAAAGCAGAGATGTAAGAAAAATAACAAAATCAACCAAAAAAATTAAGAGAGAGAGAGATAACCTTTTTTTTTTTGTGAGGGAAAACTATGCAAAGAACGGAAGAGAGAATGACGAATTTATAGTAAAATGATGTGAATAAGAAGAAGCAAAATAAGGGAAGATGAAGAGAAAGATGAATAGTGATATTAAAGTAAAAGATAGTGGGGAGATGAAAAGATAAGGGAGGGAGAAAGTATAAATATTAAAAATAAAAAAGAGTAAATGTTAAAAAAAATTATAGAAAAATTAAAAAGAAATAGGATAATGACGTGGACGCTGATGTGGCTTAACAGAAGCGTAGTAACATTAAATGTTACACTTCAGTTTTTAGATATACTAGTCGCAGACCTGTGCATTGCACGAGATAATTTTTTTTTTAGGGTGATCTTATTAAATATATTTGGGGTAATAAATAATAACACTCTCCCATTCTATTTATTTTAATAACAAAATATTTTAAATTTATTTAAGAACCTGTTTATAAATGTTTAACCATGGTTAGTAAAGACACTTCTCATAGCTTTAGAATAAAAATACAAATTTATAAAATACCAAAATATTTGAAATGACAAATCTCTCCATAACTCATTGGGAAAAGAAAAGGGAAAAAAAAGCATATTCATCCATAGTAATTGGTGGTGGTTGTTGTTGTTGTTGTTGTTGTTATTATTATTAATAATTGATTTTTCATTTTATTTTAAGTTAATAAAAACCTTACATATATCTTTTTATTTATTTATAGAATATACATTTTTTTAACCTTTACATATCTTTTTTTTAATGTGAATCTTTAAATATACATTAAGTAAACTCTATATATTCTACTTCTTTAGATGTGTAAAATCATAGACTACTACTTCATAATTATAGTAGCTAATTAGTTTTATCACATTTTTTTTTTCATAATTTCATTTATAACGTTTTTTACTATTATCATATATTTACTAACTAATGATTTTCATAACAGAGGTGTTAAATGTGATGTAACATCGTTTATTAAATTTTTAAATGTAATTGTGTATGAAGATTATATATATATATATATATATATATATAAAAAGTTAAATGAAATGTCAAAAAAAAAAAGATTTTAAAATTTTTTAACTTTCTTTCTTATGTAATTTCTATTATTACATGAGAACATCTATTTTTAGTTATAAATTAGAGTTTGATTAGTTTTAAGTTTAAATATATTGCTATGATTCTGTTTAATTATTGATTATTGATTCAACTTTTGAAGTGAATGTAACAGTTGATTTTATTGCACTGTAAAGTTTTTAATGTTCTTTATATTAGTCATATTTATTTTTTATTTTTACTTCTCCTTACAACCTCTTTGTTTTCCAATTAATAGTTATTAATTGACATTTGATTTTTTTTCTTTACCATCTCTCTCTCTCTCTCTCTCTCTCTCTCCATAGGCAACCTACTGTTTTCCAAAATTTAATGATGATTTTATTGCATTAAATATGCATTGTAGCTTCTTTTTTTTTCATTTAATTTTGCTACCCTTAAGTTAGTATATCCATAACTATTCTTTATATTATATTTGGTTTGATATCCTTATTATTATTTTTTTAATTTAGTGTTTCCTAATTGGCATTTTTTTTGTTTTATATATATATATATATATATATATTTTGATGTATTGGGTTTGAGAATGAATGTGTCCCTAGTATTGCTCCATTTTATGAAGACACTTTTATTTATTGAATTTAAGTAAAATTTTTAATCTTTAATTTTTTTTAAATAAAAATGAGAGAAAAATATAAATAATTAATGATATGGAAGATGTGGAGAGATGAATAGTGATATTAAGGTAGAAGGTAGTGGGAAGATGAAAAGATAAAGGTAAGGAAAAAATTTGGACAAAGTGTAAATGTAAAAAAAAAAAAGGTTTAATTTTTTAAGGATAATTTTATTGATTTGAATTTAAATAAAATATTCCATGTTGATGTGGAAGATGTGATTGAATTTAAATGTTGAATAACGTAAGATGAGAAGAAAAAAAAGTAAAAATAAAATATATAATAATAAATACCAATAAAGAGAACAATTGCACATAAAAGATTTTTTTTTTCTTATAACTCTAATTAAGATTGATGGTTTTTTTTAATGTGTTTTTGTATTGTGTTTTTTTAATTTCCCATCCGAAAGTTTTTTCTTTCCCTTTTATAATTTTGATTGAATTTTGGTTTGGATTAATACTTAGTTGTTTTTGGAAATAGGAATTTGAATATGCCTACCAGTTTTTTGACTAATAAATTATTATAAAATCTATTTTTTATTTCTTTAGTTTTATTTTAATTTTGGTTAAGTTAACATTGTAATTTTGTGATGATTTTTTTATTATTATGATAATTTCCTTATTCCTTAAGAGATGAGCTGTATATTAAGCAAATGTACAACACTACAACAAAGTTAGAAGAATATGGTTCACCTTAAAAAATATTAATGAAATACACAAAAAAAAATATATTAAAATGATATATTTGTAGAGATAAAAAATATTAAAAAAAAAGTGTAAAAATCTCTCTCTCTCTCTCTCTCTCTCTCTCTCTCTCTCTCTCTCTTTTGGAAAGAAAGACCATGCTTAAGGTAATTTTTACTTTTTATATATTACACTTCTTTGTATAATATTTATATTCCCACACATCGCGCGAGTCTACGGTTAGTTTCCTATAAAAACTAAATGATTCTACAAGTCTTCTATCGGGAATAAATTCTAATCTTAAGTTGCTAAATGCAAATGTAGTAGAAACATAGTGAGAGAGAATAATGGGTTGCGCTCATGGTTAGCGTAATAAGCAAGTGATATGATTGTGGGCTTCTTTTATAATAGGATCTTTTGTTACTCTTAGAGCAAACAAAATGACGCTTTTATCCCCACCCAAAATATTTTCCTAAAATGACAAGCTCTATCTTTTAACTTCTAAGAAATGCAATGCAATGGCCAAATGATATGCCCTTTTAATGTATTGTCTCTAATCAACAGGTTTATACGGAATTCAATTGTTTTCAATCTTTTCTTTTCTCTGTAAGAAAGAACCATCAACCTTAACTAACCAAAAAAAGAAAAAAAAAAGAACCATCAACATTAATTAGAGTTATAAGAAAGAACAAAAATAGGATAACATTTAACAATTAAAGAGAAAAAAAAAACAATTTAAAAAACAAATCTAAATGGCATTAACCAATGTGGAGTTTTAAAGAACTCTTGGTTTACTTAGAATATAATAGAGAAAATAAAAATGAGACTAATACTAATTCTAGGAAACATATATAGAGAAATAGAAATAAGGATGCTAATTAAAGAACATTGGCAATACCATCAATCCCGTTTGAAACTTAATCATAGCTCCACTAATTTGCTGACTTTCAACTTTTGGCTAGTATATATTTAGGCGTTCTCCAATGCTGTAAAATTCCTTATTGTCTGGTTTTACTTGAATTCAGGCAAACTACCTGATTCAATTAAGTGAGAAAATGAGCATAATGATTCTAGTGTAGAAAAAAGAAAGAAAAAAGAAATAAAGAATTCTCAAAGATTAGTAATTTGGCATAAATAGAAGAATGTATAAAAAAATTCATCGAAAAATTGAGAGAGAAAGAGAGAAAGAACCTTTTTTTGAATTCCGACAAACTACCCGATTAAATTAAGAGAGAAAATGAGCATAAAGATTCTAGTGTAGAAAAAAGAAAAGAAAAAAAAGAAAAAAAAAAAGAGAAAGGATTCCCAAAGATTAGTAATTTGGAATAAATAGAAGAATGTATAAAAATTTCATCGAGAGAGAGAGAGAGAGAGAGAGAGAGAGAGAGAGAGAGAGAGAGAGAGAGAGAACATTTTTTTGTGAGAGAAAACCATGCATAGAATGTAATAGATAGTTACAAATTTATAGTAAGAGAGTGTAAGTAAAAACAGACAAAATAAAGGAAGATGAAGAGAAAAAAGAAGAATAATATTTATGTAGAGGGTAGTGGGAAGATGAAAAGTTAAGGGTGGAGAAATGTTGAAAAAAATGTAATTATTAAAATAAAGTAAAAAGTAAATGTTAAAAACAATTATAGAAAAATTGGAAAGAAAATGATAATGAGGTGGACGCTGATGTGGCTCAACTGGAGCGGAGTAACAATAAATGCTACGCTTTAGTTTTTAGATATATATCGATATAGATGAGTTTATAATTTTTTGGACTTTCTCTACGATACTTGTGTGTTTATCTCATTCTTATTCTCATATTTAACTAGTAACAATGATAAATTTGTATATATGTATCAAAATGTCAACATAAGATAAACCTATATAAATTATTTTAGTAGTAAATGTTTGTTACTCTTCAAATTTCAAAATGGCACCTCCTTAGCCTCTTCAGAACTGCCGTGATGGATGATGTGATCTAGGTGAAATTATAAACCCACCTGATAGTGGGCTCCACAGGTCAATCCAACATAGCAAAATTTCAAATCTAAAGGGAAAATGATTTGAATATCCGCACGTCCACTCTGATCTGAAACAGACTTCTAAAGTCAGTCTATGGCCAGCGGCGTAGCAACGAAGATGAAGGCTGAGTTTGATTGACAAGTGATGAACTCGCTATTTGGGTCATGGGTGAAGTGGGATCTTTTTGGGGTTGAAAACTCAGATTAGCTGAGTTGCAGCTTATTGTGTTTTTTAATTGATGTGGCAATTTTTAATTGGTCCAAATCTTCTACATTACATTAATTACATATTTAAGTGTGTTCACAGTGCACACCATTTGCCATGTAAGCATTTTCCGTTAGTAGGTTAACGGTAAGAACCAAATTGAGTGTGAGTTGAAAATAACATGGATCAAATTGACTGGCACCAAAATGTATGGACCACAATGACTCTGACTCCAAAATGTAGGGACCAAAATAGTGTTTTTGCCTAAAAAATATTACAACCAAATCAAAAAAAATCTGAAACATTCAAACATATTTATTTAAAGAAAAGATTTCTCTCCATTTAAAAGCAATATCATGGAGTTCAAAATATGAACACTCAAGCCGGCACATATTGTAACAAAATCAGAGATTGAGCTAAAAAAATCTAATTGAATCGAATTTTATTATTTTCGCTCACTAATGATAAACAAATGATTTACATAAGATCATTCTCAATTCTTGCGTTTCAAAAGAAATTCAAAGTCCACTCGCAGAAACTAAAGTGAAGCTTAAAACATAGAAAATTATAGGTAAAATAAGCAAATATTAGAACCAAATCAAAAGAATTAAAAAAAAAAAAATCAAATTCCAGCTTTAGTTCACATAGAAGATCATAAGAAAACGTTGAAGAGAAGAAATGAGGAAATTACCATGGACCTACATCAGAATCTTCAAGATAAGCTATGTTGGCAAAGAGAGGAATGTAATCGCCTTCCTCGTACTCCTGACCTTCCTTCCCTGAAGGCTCAGTTCTCAGAGATTGAATTGCTAATACCAAAACTGGCAAAGCAATCAGTATCAGAACCAACAAACTTGTTGTTTCTCTACCAGCCATGGATTCTCTGTGATTCTCAGAGAGAGAGAAAGATAGATTTTGAAGAGCTTGAATATTTAGGAGGGAAAAGCTGTTTGTATTGCTTGCTTTTATATACTATTCGTTATGCAGGTTCTTTTAATCTAGGTCGTTGATCTTTTTGATGGAGTTAATAAAAAATTTTGGATGGTAAAAGGTTGACTTGGATTTCGTTGGACTAATTATAAGTAGGGATGGCCATACCCATTGGGTAATGTATATCTAACCCTACACGATCCAAATGTTCCAAGTAATACCCGGTTCTTCATAGGTAGAGCTTAACTGGGTAGGGTATGGATATCACCTGAATTGTTCGGGTAGGGTATGGATATTATCCAAACTCGACCCATATTAAAAAAAAAAAAAAAAACTAAACCTCTCTCACCGTCACTACACTCTCTCTGACAGTCTCAGTGGCGAGATGAGAGAGGTCATCACCTTGAGCATTTCCCATCAAATCCTCGAGCAATTCGAGCTTCTAGGCAACCTCGGCCATGTCTGAAGCTTGAACTTGGTAACCCAACACAACTAAGAGCTCGTCCATGCCACCATCTTGTCGTACTTCCTTTTCCCAACACATCTTGGCTTTTCCAGTACTTGAGTTGCCAATCATGGATGAGTTAAGCAAGGGTTGGAGATCTCGTCGATCTCACCGACCTCGAAATCCATCGACATCGCTCCATTCTCGCCGACCTCGAAATCATGGAAAAGATGAGAGAAGGGTTGTAGGAGGAAGAGAAAGGTTGAAGAGGAAGAAGAGGGAGAGAGGGAGAAGGGCAATCACTGTAATTTTGACGAAAGCCGGGGTTTTAACAACATCATTAAGCCTCGTCGTCGTCGTCATCGTCATGACTCAGCTTCTCTCTATCACTTTGTTTCTCGAGAAATTGTGGGAAAAAAAGAGAGAAGAAGATATGAATAGAAATGGTGTGGTAGTGAAGAGAGAGAGAGTGAGAATTTAAGGATAAAAAGACAAAAATGGGATTGACGAAGAAGTTGTGTATTTGGATTTATTTTTAAAAATAATAATAAAAATAAATAAATGGGTTTCGGGTTTCGGGTAGGGTATGGATATCCATGAATAATATATTCGGATAAGATTCGGGTATAGATATTAATGGGTGTTGATAATCGAGTATCCATGGGCAAACCTTTCGGGTAGGGTATGGGTATACCCGATCCATACCCTATCCATGGCCATCCATAATTATAAGGGATAACAGAATTAGATGTGGGCAGTGATCGAGTCACAAAAGTTTGGTAGCTGAGGAGTTAATTGGCAAAATTACCCTTACTGGGAATCAAAGAAAGATATGTATGCATAATGCATCCAGTATATAATGATAAAAGTATGGTTTGGATAATGGGCAAGATTTAGGTATAGTACTTAGGTGTTATTCTATAGGTTCCCATTTTAAGATTCTGCCATGTGAATTTTTTTTCGTGGGATGGAAATACATTTTTTTAGTTAAGTAGTCACATGGCTAAATTTTAAGAGGTAGACCTAGGGAACAGTACATAAGGTACCATATCTAAGTTTTGTCCTTGGATAATTAGTTGTTTGACTTTACCTGCCTTATGTAAGAAGTGTTTGTCACAAATGTGGGCTTAATTGGACTAAATCAACCAAAGTAGACCGAATAAACCAAAGTGGATCAAAATGGATCGAATGGACTAAATGGACCCAAGAAAACCAAAGTAGACCAAAATAGACCAAATGGACTGAATGTACTAAATTATATCAAAATACTATATTAATATGGATTAACAGGAGTGTATATCATATTTATTTCTTTTTTAGGGTACATATCTTTAATTTTAATGTCTATTTTGTTTGTATTTTTTAGTTCAAAGCTAAAGAGTTTGGCCTAAATAGAAGAAAAAAATTTTAACTTTTCATTTAAAAAAATTTTGAGCCCAAAACTGAAAATGCAACCTAAGATAAGAATCAATTTAAGGTCCAAATAGTCCAAATGGATCGAAATTGAATGAAGTGGCCACTCCAACGATACCTCTTTAAATTATTGCCAGTGGAATGGAATTATATGCATTGATGGTGGAAGCGTTATAGGGATTTACATGGACGGGATCTATGTGGGAGATAAGTTTAGGAAATTCAACTTCTCTTCCTTACCAAATTTAGTTAGTCTAAGTTTTTGGTTTTTGGAATGCTGGACTTCGAGGGAGCATCCCTCAACAGATAGGTACACTTTCAAAGCTCACCTTCCTATCTCCTTCTAGTAATAATCTTACAGATCACTTCTCTTCTTTTCTCTCGAACCTCACTCAATTAGAATCTTTTTACATTTACCAAAATCTAATATGTGGGCCCATTCCCAAAGAATTGGGAAATTTTAAAAATCTTCAAATATTAGATTTGCGTTATAACAAACTCACAGGATCAATTCCTTCAACTATGGGCCTTTTAACCAATCTCCAGTATTTGGATTTGTCTTTTAATGGGATTAGTGGTTCTAAAGTATTCACAATATGATTTGTAAAGAATTTTTCATATTTGTTTCTTGATTCAAACCATATTAACAGTTCCATTCCCCTAAAAATAGGCAATATGAAGAGTTTGATTGAGTTGAACTTTAGCAATAACAAGATAGTTGGTCAAATCCCCTCCACTTTGGTTAATTGCTCGTTGTTAAACTCGTTATCTTTAAGACATAACTACTTAATTGGAACTGTTCCCTCTGGAATTAGAGACCTGTCCCTCCTAATTTATGTTAACCTCAGCTACAATAACCTTATGAGCAACATTCTCCTTTTTCTCGTTAACATAGCTCAATTTAACTTGTCATACAATTCTTTAGAGGGTCGAATCCCAGATAATTTCTAAAATTATGCATTCGAAAGATTTTTTGGCAACAAGGATTTATGTGGTGACATCAAAGGATTAGCTCATTGCTCTCCAACTTTTCAAACCATGTGCCAAGTAAAAATTTTGGTTCCCCTTACCATTTTCTTTGCACTTTTACTTATTGGGTATATTTTTCACTCTCGATGTCGGGTTAAGAAAACAAAATCAGAGACAAGGAGTGCCAAAAATGGGGACATGTTCTCAATATGGAATTATGATGGAAAAATTGTATATGAAGAAATCATTAAGGCCACAGAGGACTTTGACATTAGATATTGCATTGGAACAGGTGGTTATGGTAGTGTTTACAAAGAACAATTACCTAGTGGGAAAATTGTTGCATTGAAAAAATTTCATCGCTTAGAGGCTAAGGACCCAATTTCTGACATGAGTTTCAAGAATGAAGTAAAGATATTAACAAAACTTCGACATCGAAATATTGTGAAACTTCATGGTTATTGCTTGCATAAACAATGCATGTTTTTGGTTTAACAATACATGGAAAGGGGAAGCTTATTTTGTTTCCTAAGCAACGATGTTGAAGCAATGGAATTGGATTGGACTAAGAGGATGAACATCATCAAAAGCATAGCACATGCCTTATCTTACATGCATCATGAATGCATACCACTAGTTATTCACCGTGATATATCAAGCAATACCCAATTGGACTTGATCTTGTGGTAGCATGCTTTCCTTTGATGCACAAATCTTCAATCTATGACTAACTCATTTGCACGGATCCCAGTACGTGACTAACTTGAGCAACTTGAATGATCGTTGTTGGTTGTAAAGTTCTTCACTTCATCAACAGTGAAGACTAGGAAGTACTTGGTTACAAAACCTTATGGCGTACAAATGCAGTAGCTTTTCACAGAGAAAATTAAACTCTTCGTTTCTACATTCATGTATGAAGGTTTTTAAAATAAGTCTTATATATGTCTAGGATTGTGAGAAAAGAAACCCTAAACAAATAGCACAATCATGGGCCGAATTTTAGATCTGGAAATCATGAAATCGTAAATCTCGATAGATCAAGCTTCTATCGAGATATGTGTCAAACTTCCCATTTAGTCTTGATAGCAGCTATGTGTCGAGCTTTAATAAAATAGTTTTTATTCCCTTATTTCTTGGATCAATCTTCATGTCTTTAAAAATACTACTTGATATGTTTGATAAATATACTTCTTGATATATTAAACCCATCTTAGATCTACCCTATTACAAGTAAAGTGCGTTTTGTCAAAGGATTAGCCAATTACATAGAAAATATGGCCGTAACAATTATTATTATTATTATTATTATTATTATTATTATTATTATTATTATTCAATAGTTGGGGGAAAGGAGATTTGACTCTAGATGTCTTCATTGAAAATACTAAGAGGTGCCAATTATTTGAACTATAAAGATCTTGACACCAATTCATTTAATATGATTGATTTTATGGAACCTGGCATACAAGTTAAAAAGTAAATTACTAAGCTAGGGCTTTACCTCAGAGGGAGCTCTTCTAGAAATTCTCAAAGGCTAGGGCCAAACCCAAAGCTAAGGGGGGAGGGGGGGGGGGGTTTGAAAATAGTTTTCTCTTTTATTTTATTTTTTATTTCCTACCATCTATATAATACTAAAAGCTGAAACGTAGCATTTATTGTTGCTACGCTCCAGTTAAGCCACATCAGTGCCACGTCATCATTTATTTTGTTATTTTTCTTATTTTTAGATTTTATTTTATTTTCTTATTTTTTTTATTTTTATTTTCGGATGTTACTCTTATCTTCAACTTTATCATGTGCCCTTTCATTAACCAAGACTCTTCAAATGCCGCTATTATATAGAATTCTGACAGTCACCAATAGGTTACAACCTCCTCACATCCTTTATTTGTTGTAACTTCTTCTATTTATTGGCTATGATATGACAATTCTCTCTCTCTCTCTCTCTCTCTACACACACACACATATATATATATATATGTACACACACACAGCTGAAGCATAGCATTTATTGTTGCTACATTCCAGTT
This sequence comes from Lithocarpus polystachyus, assembly GCA_033629205.1. NCBI lineage: Eukaryota > Viridiplantae > Streptophyta > Magnoliopsida > Fagales > Fagaceae > Lithocarpus > Lithocarpus polystachyus. The sequence continues at coordinate 46,590,288 of CM066168.1, forward strand.
AAGCCACATTAGCACCACGTCATCATTTATTTTCTTATTTTATTTTTATTTTTAGATTTACCGGTTGACATTTATTAAGCATCTCCTTAAATTCGGATGTTACCCTTATCTTCAATTTTATCATGTGTCCCTCCATTAACCAAGACTCTTCAAATGTCGCTATTATATAGAATTCTGACAGTCACCAATAGGTTACAACCTCTTCACATCCTTTATTTGTTGTAACTTCTTACATTTATTGGGTATGATATGACAATTCTCTCTCTCTCTCTCTCTCTCTCTCTCTCTCTCTCTCTCTCTCTCTCTCTCTCTATATATATATATATATATATATATATATATATAGACACACACACACACACACAAATTTCAACCAAGTGGTTACATAAATTTCAACCAAGTTAACATTTAAAAACACCAAACATTGTGACTTTTCAAGATTTTACGTTTTTAACTAACCGTTTAATTCAATACTTTTTAAATACACCTTTTAAGAATTAAGTATAAATAGGTGCCTTTTCCTTTGGTTGTTGATGTGAAACGTTTTGATTTCTAAATTCTACAAATAATATCACACAACTAAAAAAAAAAATGCAAACTAACGCCACATTTTGCTTGACTCTGGATAGTTTTAATTTTTACAGGTTTCATAGCAGTTCTTTCCAAAAAAAACCACAAAGACTTCTCTCTTCCCTATCTTTGTACGTACTTCTCCTTTTCTCCACCTCCTGCTGTACTTTATTTCCTACAATAATAATTTTGAGACTTTAACTTCATAAAAGTTTTGCTCATTTTGCAAAAATCCTCAAAATCAAGCAAATTGTCAAAGCAAGCCCAAAAACCAAAGGTTAGATCTCTTCTCTCATTCTATAATTTAGTAATCTAATTTTACCTATCTTAAACCCAAACCAATAGATACAATGAATGGATAGAACTGCTTTTAGCGTTCTTACCCTTCTAATTCTTTGAATGATGCAACAAGTTTTTCTAATTCATCTTTCACGCATGTGAAGGATATGGGAGAGTAAGCGGTTGACGAGGAAAACAAAGAGTCAAAGTCAAAGTTTCTGTTCTTTTTGAACTTTGAAGTCCTCAATCTCCACTCCACTCTCTTCCTCGATAACGATATTGCTCAAAACACCAACTCCTTCAAGATGGTCACTTTCTTTCTCTCTCTCTGACTAAATCCATTTTAGTAAGAATGGCATTAAATATTTGTGAACCGTTTTAACTTTTATTTAGTTTTACTAATTCGTGAATGTGTGAATTGCTTTTAGTTTGAGTATTGTTGGTTTCAAAAGCAAATTTGGATTATAAGGGTCTATTATAAACCTAAGAATTTTTTAAATTGACTAGGTTTGTTAGTTCGTTTACTCATTAATTTTTTAATGTAATTCCTTACTATTATTTCATAGCCGATAAAGCACATCTCAAGGTCCCTAAAAATTGAAACTTTTATTGCAGTTCTTGTGAATTAAATCTGAATTTTTGGAAAAAAATTCGATTTCTTGACTGAATATTACTTAGTATTGGATTTGCATTTTAAATTTTTGTATGGTAGTTATTTTTATAGGTTGGTGGAATGGCAGGCGAGTTTGCGAAACCAAAATTAGAGTCGTTACAGAGGGGACTACACTTTTGGATTTCACAAAGTATGGGTATATGCCATTTAATAAGCGGATTCTCTTTGGTTTCTTTTATTTTTCTTTTTGTTCGTTAGCCCACCATGAAGCTTAAATATAATTCAAATTATTGATATTGAACCATACTTTTATTTTGTTGTTTTGTTGTGATTGTTTAATACCTAGAACATGCTGCTTCTTTTTTAACTGCCATCCCATTTGGTTATACAAGTTGAACATTTGATATCTATGTTTTGAATATATCATATAGATACAGATCAGTGGAGATAAAAGATGATATCATATCCTTTTTATGTTTTGCTGATACAATGCATGCATATTCTTCAAAAATTAGGTTCCAGTCTTCTCTTTACAAGCCATGACCTACCAATTTAAAGCCTTTTGTTGTGTATTATTGTGATTAACTTAGGTGAGCAACGATGAAATGAAGACATTATGGTTGTTGATTTTAACATCTATTTATTTTCCTTTTCAAGTGTTATGGAAACTAAGAATTAATTTTGCCAATGAAGCTTACAATTGTATACCATAAACAGTCCATCATGGAAAAGTTAATAACTTCCAAGTATAAAGGTCTAGCTTTGATTGCTATTGGACTCACATTGAAATTCTCTTAACCTAATCTTTTTAATTACGTGGAATCACAAAAACAATAAAGCTTATACATTGATTGTTTAATCTGTTGAGTTATTTGTATGTTTTTTGGTCAGAACTTAGTTTACTTTTGCCTTTTCTAAATGCATCAATATATGCATGACTTCCGGAATCTTTATTGCTTTATCCTAGAATTTGTTCTAGGTTATGGGGCTTGGATACGACTTTTTATTTCTATATTGCATTTTGATTTACTAGATATGCCTGTTGTAGGGAAATAACTTTTTGAAAAGATATAAACAGAGAGAAATTGCCGTGTCATCGATGATGGAACTTATATAGTAATTAATATTTTTTGAAGGTAAAGATTGCAATATCTATGTTATTTAGCCAATATATATATATATATATATATATATAATTTCTATGATTTGAATTTATAAAAAACCTGTGGCTACTTATTCCGTCATTGGTACTTTATTCTTAGTCTTTTTACATTCATAAATGTGATGTTTACAAATTATTTGATTCCAAAAAAATTTGTCACTGACAAACATTTAATAATTAGCAGTTAATGGGCGTTAGCTTTTTTTGGTTATTTACTTATGTACAACTTTGAACAATTTTTAAGACTCTCACTTACAACTATACTTCTATCAACTTTCAACGAATAAAATTTTTTTAATTAAAAACATTAAAACCATTGTTCAAATTTTCTTTATATGTTTGTATGGTGTTTTCTATCAGAAGGCAGCTTGGGTTTTGAATAAGGTTTTCAAATTGGTTTTTAGTGAGTGAATAGTTTTGTATTACTAAAATAATTTAATTTTTAATTTAATTATAGATTTTTTTTTTGGAGGTTTGTTCAATGAATTGTATTTCTTCCTAATGTATCATATAATATTATATATTGTGGTACATGTTATATGCTCAATAGCTTTCCCGTGCATCGCACGGGTTAGCGACTAGTTTTTGTTTAATTAATGGTGATGGTTTTTGTGTGCGTGCGCACATGTAAGCAACTAAGATACTTAATTACAAATTCCTCCTTGTAAAAATAAGATGGAGAATGGGATAATGAGTTTCAACACTTACAAGTTGTTTGTGTGACTTATCGTCAAACATTAACTTTGGTTTACTCTAGTTTTGAAGGACTTCTTTACATTATATGGTGTGTCAGTTTGGCTAGATTATATTGCAATTTACAACTTTAAGTTTGGGTAATTTTGATTTTCCCCTCTAATATTGCATAGTGCATGAACTTACCGTTAAATATAATGCCACATTAGCTCAAAACGATGTTGTTTTAATAAATCAATTGAATCTTGGAATTATGGTTTATTGAGTCACCATCATATTTAAATTTAATTAAATCTTTCACAGAATTTCCATCAATCTATGATTTTCGATATTTCTCTCAATCAATTCAATCTTCTTTGCTTTTGACCTAACTTAGCTATTATAAACTTCGTTTTTTTTTTAATTTTTTTTTATATATAAATAAATTTAATGTTCTTTTGATTAAAAATTCAGAAGGCCGTTTTGATTGAGTGGAGTCAGTTTATGCAATAGAAAAGTAGCTACCTTGATCGGGAAACGATACACTATGAATAATAAAAATCCTTGACATATCAAATACAGGCGCAATATTTATTTCTTTGCCAGTAATAGGGTCATGACTTGAAGTTTCTAAGAGCTACCCATAATTGGGGCTAGGTGAGTTTGGTCCCCTTCTTTGCAATTGCATGGGTGGCTCCCCTTCTTTGCAAGTCGCCATTAAGGAATTGTCTTCACTGAAATATCAAAGGACCATGACTCTCTGAAGCTTTTTTGCATAGATGGACTCCAGTCAATAAGGTCATCAGTCTATTCTTAATCCTAAGTGAATTCTATTATTGAATGAACATAACACTAAATAAGCAATCAAGAAACTTTATTACAAAGTCCTTGTAAAAGTAAGATGGACGGTGGTGGTAATGAGTTCAATACTTTCACATATTAGCTTACAGTCAAACATTAGCTTTAGTTTGTTTATAATCTATGAAATTTTGTTTATTTTAGTTTTTGGAGGACTTCTTTAGATTATGTGATTTTTTAATTTGGCCAGACTAAATAAAAAGCTACGCTCTAGTTGATTTGTCAATTTGGCTAAGACTAAATTGTGATTTACACTCTTAAGTTTTAAAATTTGAAAATTTATCTTCTAAGTTTCAAAATTTTGGATTTGCACCCCTAACATTGCACAGTGTTTGGAATAAGACCCCTCTGCTCCTATTCATGAATGGGGTGACCATTAAATGTCACATTACCTAAAAACGATATGGTTTTGAATAAATCAATTAAATCTTGGAATTGTAGTTATGGAGTCACCATCATATTTAACTTTAATAAAATCTTGAATGGTATATATCACAACCTTGATTATATAATTTTTGACGTTCTTAATCAATTCAATATTCTTTGCTTTTGACCAATCAGCCCCAACTTGGGTTATCTATTATAAACTTCAAGCCAAAAATTAACAAATTTAATCTGTCTTCTTTTCCACTTATTTCAAACCACTGTTCAATTTCAATAGGAAAAAAACCAACTTATTCCGCACGTAATTTCCAATAACCACAAAAATGCAGGAACGGAGGCTAGCAAGCATGAATGCAGACTAAGTACAGTGAGTAGACTGATGGCCGTATTGACTGGAGTCAGTCTATGCAAAAAGGGACCCCTGCAATGGAAAATTAGATTGCTTTGATCGGGAGATGATGACGCAATGAAAAAACTCCAAAAAAATTTGCCAGAGAGCAATATTTCTTTAAGAGTAATAGGATCTTGACTTGAAGTTTATAACAGCAAAGTAGCTGACCCATGATTGGGGCTAGGTGAGTTTGGTCCACATTGCATTTGCATGGGTGGTTCCCCTTCCTTGTCGCCGGTAATCAATTTGTCTTCACTGAAAAATCGAAGGACCACGACTTCTAGCAAGTAGCAACTAAAGCTTTTGCTATATGAGAGCACCAATAATGTTACTCGATCACCTATCAGATTTTTAATACTCAACCGAATTTTAATTTTCAATTATATATCCTCTAATATATAAGGATAAAACTAAACCTAAAAGTTTCTACCTATGGATTTTGACCCATTTTTATTTTCCAATCGACTAAATCTTGTGGTAATTATCCAATGTGGGTTTTCTAACACTTAACTAACCATATTACTTCCACGTGAATTTTCCAACAAAATGTGCTAGATGCCGCTGCATTAGGAGGAAAATCCAACTAAGAAAAAAATCCATGATGCTTTTACACTGAACTAATCTTCTTCAGCTTTTTATTACTCGAAGCTTATTATCCTACTCCTTGCAACTTCCATTGTTATTGTAACCTTCCTATCTCTTTTTAGTAGTAACCTTACTGGTCACTTCCCTCTTTTTCTCACGAACCTTACTCAATTAGAATCTTTTTACATTTACCAAAATCTAATATGTGGGCCCATTCCCAATGAATTGGGAAATTTTAAAAATCTTCAAATATTAGATCTGCGTTATAACAAACTCACAAGATCAATTCCTTTAACTATGAGCCTTTTAACCAATCTCCAGTATTTGGATTTGTCTTTTGATGGGATTAGTGGTTCTAAAGTATTTGAAATAAGATTTGTAAAGAATTTTTCATATTTGTTTCTTGATTCAAACCATATCAACGGTTCCATTCCCCTAGAGATAGGCAATATGAAGAGTTTGATTGAGTTGAACTTTAGCAACAACAAGATAGTTGGTTAAGTCTCCTCCACTTTGGCTAATTGCTCGTTGTTAAACTCCTTATCTTTAAGCCATAACTACTTAATCGGAATTGTTCCCTCTGGGATTAGAGACTTGTCCCTCCTAATTTATGTTAACCTCAGCTACAATAACCTTACGGGCAACATTCCCCTTTTTCTCATTAACATAACTCAATTTAACTAGTCATACAATTCTTTGGAGGGTCGAATCCCAGATATTTTACAAAATTATGCATTCGAACATTTTTTTGGCAATGAGGATTTATGTGGTGACATCAAATGATTTGCTCATTCCCTCCAACTTCTCAGACCATGCGCCAAGTAAAAATTTTGGTTCCTCTTACCATTTTCTTTGCACTTTTACTTATTAGGTATATTTTTCACTCTTGATGTTAGGCTAAGAAAACAAAATCAGAGACAAGGAGTGCAAAAAACGGGGACATGTTCTCAATATGGAATTACGATGGAAAAATTGCATATGAAGAAATCATTAAGGTCACATGGGACTTTGACATTAGATATTGCATCGAACAGGTGGTTATGGTAGTGTTTACAAAACATAATTGCCTAGCGGGAAAGTTGTTGCGTTGAAAAAACTTCATCGCTTAGAGGCTAAGGACCCAACTTTTGACATGAGTTTCAAGAACGAGGTAAAGATTTTAACAGAACTTCGACATCGAAATATTGTGAAACTTCATGGTTCTTGCTTGCATAAACAATGCATGTTTTTGGTTTATCAATACATGGAAAGGGGAAGCTTATTTTGTTTCCTAAGCAACAATGTTGAAGCAATGGAATTGGATTGGACTAAGAGGATGAACATCATCAAAAGCATAGCACATGTCTTATCTTACATGCATCATGAATGCATACCACTAGTTATTCATCGTGATATATCAAGCAATATCTAATTGGACTTGATCTTGTAGTAGCCTTCTTTCCTTTGATGCATAAATCTCCAATCTGTGACTAACACCTTTGCATGAATTCCATTACATGACTAACTCCAGCAACTTGAATGATCGTTGTAGGCTGCAAAGTTCTTCACTTCATCAACAATGAAAATCAGGAAGCATATGGTTACAAAACCCTATGGCGTACAAACGCAGTAGCTTCTCACAGAGAAAATTAAACTCTTAGTTTCTATATCTGTGTATGATGACTTTTAAAATGAGCCTTATATATGTCTAGGGTTGTGAGAAAAGAAACCCTTAACAAATAACAAAATTGTGGACTTAATTTCAGATCTAGAAATCATGAAATCGTAAATCTCAATAGATTGAGCTTGTGTCAAGATATGTGTCAAGCTTCCCATTTAGTCTCGATAGCAGCTATTTGTCGAGCTATGTGTTGAGTTTTAATAAAATAGCTTTTCTTCCTTTATTCCTTGGATCAATCTTCATGTCTTTAAAGATACCACTTGATATGTTTGATAAACATACTTCTTGGTATATTAAACTCATCTTAGATCTACTTAATTACAAGTAAAGTACGTTTTGTCAAAGGATTAACCAATTATATAGAAAATATGACCCTAACAATTATTATTATTATTATTATTAGTGGAAAGGAGATTTGACTCCGGATGTCTTCATTGGAAATATTAAGAGGTGCCAACTATTTGAAATATAAAGATCTTCACACCAATTTATTAAATATGATTGATTTTATGGGAACCAAGCATACAAATAAATTACTAAGCTAAGGCTTTACCTTAGGGGGAGCACATGTAAGCAACTAAGAGACTTGGTTACAAATTCCTCCTTGTAAAAATAATATGGAGAATGGGATAATGAGTTTCAATACTTACAAGTTGCCTGTGTGACTTATTGTCAAACGTTAACTTTGGTTTACTCTAGTTTTGAAGGACTTCTTTACATTATATGATGTGTCAGTTTGGCAAGATTATATTGCTTTTTACAGCTTTAAGTTTGGGTAATTTTGATTTTCCCCTCTAACATTGCATAGTGCATGAGCATACCGTTAAATATAATGCCACATTAGCTCAAAACGATGTTGTTTTGAATAAATCAATTGAACTTGGAATTATGGTTCATCGAGTCACCATCATATTTAAATTTAATTAAATCTTTCACAATATTTCCATCGATCTATGATTTCTAATATCTCTCTATGATTTTCAATATTTCTCTCAATCAATTCAATCTTCTTCGCTTTTGACCTAACTTAGCTATTATAAACTTCGTTTATTTATTTATTTTTATATATATAAATACATTTAAGGTTCTTTTGATTAATAACTTAGAAGGCCGTTTTGATTGAGTGGAGTTAGTTTATGCAATAGAAAAGTAGCTGCCTTGATCGGGAAACGATGCAATATGAATAATAATAAAAAATCCTCGACATATCAAATACAGACGCGCAAAATTTATTTCTTTGACAGTAATAGGGTCATGACTTGAAGTTTCTAAGAGCTAGCCCATAATTGGGGCTAGGTGAGTTTGGTTCCCTTCTTTGCAATTGCATGGGTGGCTTCCCTTCTTTGCAAGTAGCCATTAAGGAATTGTCTTCACTGAAATATCAAAGGACCATGACTTCTCTGAAGCTTTTTTGCATAGACTGACTCCAGTGTCCAATCAATACGGCCATCAGTCTATTCTTAATCCCAAGTGACTTTATTACAAAGTTCTTGTAAAAGTAAGATGGACGGTGGTGGTAATGAGTTCAATACTTTCACAGCTTGCCCGTGACTTGTAGTCAAACATTAGCTATGAAATTTTGTTTATTTATTTTAGTTTTTGAAGGACTTCTTTAGATTATGTGATTTTTTAATTTGGCCAGACTAAATAAAAAGTTACACTCTTAAGTTGATTTGATATTTCAGAGAAGTCACTTAGAATTCACTTAAGTAGACTGAGTAGACTTCTCTTAACTTTCTAAGAGAAGTAATAAAATAAAATGATAATTTTTTTTTTCTGTATCTACAACTTCCATATTATATACAATAATCTAAAATACAATATAACTATATTGTAAAATATTAATTGTCTAAAAAAATTTATTAATTGTTTAAAGATCGGTAAGATAGCAACCATTAAATTCATAAAAAAAATATAATTAAATAACTAATACTACATTTTTTTTCAAATTAATAGCAACTTATTATATTTATATGTAATATCAATTAAATAAAAATATATGATAAAGAAGAATAGTAACACATCTAGGAGTAGGACTAGGAGCAAATGTGAAATTAAGAAAAAAATAGTAACTAATATAAGTTTTTTCTTTTGAAGTGTATGGCTTTTTAATCATATTCGTGGTAGCTTTCTTAGAATTTAAGCAAGCACTAAAAGACTTCTTGGACTTGGAAATCTATAGAGCATTTATCAAACTACTTAATCAAATGTAGAGAAAAACTAAGAAAATATAGAAGTAAAAGAGAGATAAGGAGAATGAGAGGAGAATCACATATGTAGATAGAGATCTGTTGGTTGTAATGGTAGTGTAATTTTTTGCTTATGAAGAAGAAAAGTATAGAGAAAAACAGCTTCATTCCACCATCAACAACAAAGTAAGCCAAAGTCCCAGAGAAAAGGGTTTTTTTTTTTTTTTTTTTTTTAACAAATGAGAAAAAATTTGGAACATATTTTTTTATTTTTATAAAATTAAATACTATAAGTGTAGTGCTACTAGCACAATACTTTCACAAAACTTTTACAACAAAATCTAAATGGCAAGTTGTTAAATATATGTAAAAAAGTCATGTCAATTATGGGTCCAAATAAAAAATAGTTACAACTTGCCATATATGTGAAGATATTGTGAAAGTAGCACTAAGACGATCATATTAAAATTTATTTCAGTTGGGTTTAAGTAAAATTTAGGGTTAGATGTTCAAATTTTTATTTCCGGGGTCTAAAAAAAAATTTTAAAAAATATCTATATATTTAAAAAAATGGATAGGCCTTTGAACCCCTTAGCTTGAACATGGAATATTTGACAATAATTTGTTAATTACATTGCTAAAATGGAGGCTTACTTGAATCGCCGTCGCAACGTATAGTAATTGGACTTGTACAATTCCACAAATAGGGTTATTGTAGCTGGCTTTGTGTGACTATATAAATCTGTTGGGGAAAAATCCTAAATCCCCTGAATGTCTATGTGTGAATTAAAATATATATCTACCAAGCAATAGCAATATTATGGAAACAAAAAATTCAGCAAGCACCACATAAACACAACCACACAAGAACACCAAATCTTACATGGAAAACCCTCCAGTGTAGAGGGAAAAACCACAGGGTAGCTCTGAAAAATATCCACTATGAAATAAAGATTACAACTATCAAGTTTATACTAAACTTGAGTCTACAATAAATTGGATACACAACAAATTAAATCTCAAGGAGTAAAATACAATCTCACCACAATACCAATAGCAAAATCTTCCTCTGAATACTCCAACTCTCCATGGTTATAGCACCCAAAAACCTCCAAAAAAACTCCACCAATTTATCTTCCTTATGTGTGTAGCTTGAGCAAAGAAAAATGTCACCTTTTTCTTTTTCACTCTCTCACACTCTTACTGTATGTCTCTTTATTTCTTTTGACTGCAAGTCTCAAGTTGAAACTCTCTCTTTTTTTGTGTTTCTTGCTCACTCTAGAACTCACACAAAATGGCCAAAAATGGCTCTCTTGCTTCAGCTCTCCACTCAAGGCCGAATGGCCTTTCTTTTCTTTTTGGCTTCCTTTTTTTCTTTTCCTTCACAGTGGTAGAGCTAGGAATTTATATTTAGGGGGTCAAACATAAAATTAGACAATTAATTATTTCTCTGTGTATATATTAATTATATCGATACTAATATATAGTAATGTGCATACAATTTAATAATCAAAACCCAAAAGTGTATTATTTCTGAATTACCATCATTTAAACTTGTCCATGAACCTAGATTTTTCATATTAAATTATCACCCATTAAAAATAATGACTAAAATTAAAAAAAAAATACTAATAATTTAAAGATTTTTAAATAAAAGACAAACAATTATTCAAATTTCAATATATAAAAAAATATCTATAACTACAACTAAATACATGTTATATTACTTTATATATAAATTAAATGATAAAAATAATATATTTTAATCATATACGTTTATAATGTTATGATATATTGATTATTTTAATATTTTAAGAACAAATAAAAATAGGAGAAAAGTCAAATAAAACAGAATAAAAAAGAAAATAAAAGTACATGGTAAGGTGGGAGTAGCCTACACAGTTACGCACCTACTTTTGCAGAAAGTTTTTTAACGGCACACGTGGTTATTTAGTGAAGGAGAATATTTTAAGTGCTATTTTCACAATATTTTTATAATAATTTTTAAGTAATTAGTTGTTTTTATATATATATATATATATATATTCAAATATTTTGGTGGGGACCAAGCACCCTTTGGTCCCAATTTGACTCTGCGACTGTTCCTTCTGCGTGTCCAACACGCTTAAGTTGAGACATGGCTCAAAGTAAAAAATAGAAAAGCTAAAAGAAAAATAATAGAAAAAAAGGGGAGGAAAAGAAAAAAAGTATCACATTCGTGAAATTGACTTCGAGTCTTGGGTTGGTAAGGACTGTATTTCAATGATTAAAGTCTGTTGAGTGATGAATATATACCAATCAAATATTTGCCCCTTTGCAACGCACTCATCAAACAATCATAAAATCTAACATGGCTCCCTCTGTTTCCATTTCCATTCTGATAGTAGCATTATGGGTTCTTTATATCTTGATGCACTCCACAACTATGGTTATTGCAGCTGGCTCTGTGGCAGCATCTAATTCATCAGCGCTTGAACTAGAAGCGAAGGCTCTCCTGGAGAGTGGGTGGTGGAGTGATCACTCCAACGATACATTCTTAAATCATTGCAAGTTCGATGGAATCAAATGCAATGCTGGTGGAAGCGTCATAGAGATTAACAGGCCGAGTATGCTCTACTATCAGGAATATGAGATCAGTCAACTCAACTTCTCTTCCTTCCCAAATTTAGTCCGTCTTAATCTTTCTGATAATGTGCTTAGGGGGAGCATTTCAGTTGAGATAGGCACCCTTTCAAAGCTCACCCACCTTGATCTTTCTGATAATGTGCTTACGGGGAGCATTTCAGTTGAGATAGGCACCCTTTCAAAGCTCACCCACCTTGATCTGTCCCTTAATGCTCTCACAGGTAAGTTGCCTCCTTCATTTGGAAACCTCACTCGATTAGTGAAATTTGACATTTCTTCGAATTCTATCAATGGTTCGATTCCCAAAGAATTGGGAAATTTAACAAATCTCACCCATTTTAGTGTGCAAGGTAATCGACTCATCGGTGAGTTACCTCTTTCACTTGCAAACCTTACTAGATTACAGGTATTTGACATTTCCTCTAATCTAGTCCGCGGTTCCATACCCAAAGGATTAGGTAATTTGAAGAATCTTCTAGAATTAAGATTGAGTGATAACAAATTTACCGGAGCAATCCCTTCTACTCTTGGCCTTTTAACCAATCTTTCCATCTTGGATTTGTCTTCTAATAAAATCAATGGTTCTATAGTGCCAGAAATTGGATTGCTAAAGAATTTGTTGAAATTGGACCTACAAAATAACAATCTCACTGGCCCAATCCCTTTGTCTATAGGTCATCTAACCAATTTGGTTTCTTTGTCTCTTTCTATGAATCAAATCAATGGTCACATTCCACTAGAAATAGGCAACATGAAGAATTTGAGTTACCTGTACATCGATAATAACAAGCTTATTGGCCCCCTCCCTTCATCTCTTGGTCATCTAACCAATTTGTTCTCTTTGTCTCTTGATACCAACCAAGTCAATGGCTCCATTCCTCCTGAAATAGGCAACATGAAGAATTTGAGTTACCTGAACCTCAATAATAACAAGCTTATTGGCCCCCTCCCTTCATCTCTTGGTCATCTAACCAATTTGATCTTTTTGATTCTTGATTCAAACCAAGTCAATGGTTCCATTCCTCCTGAAATAGGCAACATGAAGTATTTGATTTACCTGAACCTCACTAATAACAAGCTTATTGGCCCCCTCCCTTCATCTCTTGGTCATCTAACCAATTTGATCTCTTTGTTTCTTGATTCGAACCAAGTCAATGGTTCCATTCCTCCTGAAATAGGCAACATGACGAATTTGGAAGACTTGCATATCAATAATAACAATATTGTTGGTCCAATCCCTTTGACTATAGGTCATTTAACTAGCTTGCAAACTCTGTCCCTTAGTTGGAACCAAATCAGTGGCTCCGTCCCCAAAGAAATAGCTGATTGCAAGCATTTGACTAAACTGTTATTGAGCCATAACTATTTAACTGGAAGCATTCCATCTCAAATTAGTGACCTTCCGCTTTTAAATTTTATTGACCTAAGTTATAATACTATCAGTGGGGACATTCCTTCTAAACTAGGGGATTCACAAACTTTAAAGTTCTTGGATCTCAGCTGCAATAATCTTACTGGAAATGTTCCGGATCTTTCAGCTTCAATAAATGAAGTGAACTTTTCCCACAATTCTTTCCATGGTCGGATCCCAGATGGCTACTTATATTATACACCTTCAACCTTCATCGGCAACAAAGATTTATGTGGTAATGTCAAAGGCTTCCCCCATTGCTTGCCATCTTCCCCAAGCAACAATAGATCCATTGTCCATCAAATAAAATTTTTTGTTCCCTTAATTGCTTTCACTATGTTTTTACTTCTTGGGTATTTTTTCCGCTCTCAATGTAGAGTTAGGAAAATGTCATCTGAGTCAAGGGAAACAAAGAATGGGGATTTGTTCTCAATATGGAATTATGATGGAAAAATAGCATATGAAGACATCATTGAAGCAACAGAGGACTTTGATATTAGATATTGTATCGGAACAGGTGGTTATGGTAGTGTTTACAAAGCACAGTTGCCTAATGGTAAAGTGGTTGCCTTAAAGAAACTTCATCGCTTAGAGGCTGAGGACCCAAATTTTGACAAGAGCTTTAGAAATGAGGTCAAAATTTTAACGGAAATTCGACATCGGAATATTGTGAAATTGCATGGTTATTGTTTGCACAAACAATGCATGTTTTTGGTCTATGAGTATATGGAAAGGGGAAGTCTATTTTGTGTCCTACGCAACAACGCTGAGGCTGTAGAATTGGATTGGATGAAGAGGGTGGACATAATCAAAAGTACAGCACATGCATTATCTTATATGCATCATGAAGGTGTCCCGGTAATTGTTCATCGAGATATAACAAGCAACAATATTCTATTGAACTCTGAGTTAGAAGCATTTGTGTCAGATTTTGGCACGGCTAGACTTCTTGATTCAGATACCTCCAATCAAACTTTAATTGCTGGGACTTATGGTTATATTGCTCCAGGTGAATTATATATTATATTCGTAATTATCTTAGATTTTGTTTTAAATGTTTAGTCACATGTAGAGCTTTCTATATTCTCATTCTAGTTAGAAACAATTACTTTTATGATGGAAGTTTTATACACTAGCAAGTTTTGTCCAAATGTCTAGGAAAAAAAAAATCAAAAAAAAAAAAAAAAACAAAACAAAAAGAGAGAGAGAGAGAGAGAGAGAGAGTAAAGTTAAATGAAAGATATTATTTTTTTCATACCAATTTTTTGTCCAACATTTGCAGAATTGGCCTATACTATGAAGGTGACTGAAAAAAGTGATGTTTATAGCTTTGGAGTGGTGGCATTAGAAATATTAATGGGAAGACATCCAGCCGAACTCTTGACATCATTATCTTCATCTAAAAGTGTGATGCTAAATGAAATATTAGACAAGCGTCTCCAACCTCCAAATCGTTTGGTTGCACAAGATGTTTTTCTTATTGCTGCAACTTCATTTGCTTGCTTGCGTGCCAAACCAAAGTCTAGGCCAACAATGAAATCAGTGTCTCAAGAATTTCTTTGTCACAAGAAACCAATAATGAACCCCTTACATGCAGTTTCAGTGTGGCAGCTAAGAAACCAAGAAACTTATATGCTTGGAGAGAGTGAAACCCATTCAGAAAGTCCTTATTTTCTGGTTGAGAAAGATAATGTTTGATGAGCTTCTACGAAAAAAATGTTGTGTATTACAATAACAATAGCTTGAAAATCCTGTTTGTAAGTTGTAATTGTTGTTCTTTATGATCTGTATCCAGTATTTTGTAATATGAAACTTAAGTCTTCACCACTTTTCTAATGCAATCGCGGAGGTTGCAAAGGCCGATCTATGTGCTTGATGCTTGACTCGAAGATTTCATATTTTTTCGACCTACTCACATAAGATTCAACAATAATAATGAAAAATTTGTAGGGGAAACAATTAATAAAAACTCTACCTCCCTTGCTATCTGCTCTCAACAAATGCAACGCTCTCTCACAAAACATAATGAAAGACTTTCAACTTGCACTATCCATTCTAAATTACACCAATATGACGTTATCCTCTTTCGACCCACATTACAATCGCACACTCAATACCTCTAACTCCACCGTTCTTTTCCATTCCAACCATCCACTGCTAACACTTCTGTTGTTTTTGTAACCCCGAACCCCACGACCTACTAATTCAACCTTCTAGTTATCAAGACCTTATTATGACTTTTAATTTGAGAATTACAACAAAATAAATACAGTTTTCTTGGTATATATACAGCTTGTACTCATTGATTCTATTTAATAAAAATACAGTTTTTCCATCTCTAGGTTTCGTGATAAAAGGCTCAGTTCTCAGAGATTGAATTGCGAATACCAAAACTGGCAAAGCAATCAGTATCAGAACCAACAAACTTGTTGTTTCTCCACCAGCCATGGATTCTCTGTGATTCTGAGAGAGAGAGAGAGAGAGAGAGAGAGAGAGAGAGAGAGAGAGAGATTTTGAAGAGCTTGAATATTTAGGAGGGAAAATCTATTAGTATTGCTTGCTTTTATATACTGTTTGTTATGCGGGAATTCTTTTAATCTAGGTCATTAATCTTTTTTGATGGAGTTAATCAGAAATTTTGGGCGGTAAAAGATTGACTTGGATTTTGTTGGACTAATTATATGGGATAACAGAATTAGATGCGGGCAATGATGGAGTCACAAACTGGTGAAGTAACTATCTCAAGGTACTCCTTGAAACTTCTGGTAGCTGAGGAGTTAGTTGACGAAATTACCCTTATTGGGAATGAAAATAAAGCTGAGTTTGGGTTTTAGATGTAGGGCAAGGGCAGTTTTGAAGAAAGATATGCATAATGCATGGTTTGGATAATTTGTTTGACTTTACTTGCCTTATGTAAGAAGTGTTTCTCACAAATGTGGGCTTAATTGGACTAAATCCGCTAAAGTGGACCAAATAAACTAAAGTAGATCGAAATGGATTGAATGAACCCAAGTAAACTGAAGAGGACTAAAATAGACCAAATGGACTAAAGTATATCAAAATACTATATTAATATGGCTTAATAGGAGTGTATATCATATTTATTTCTTTTTTAGAGCACATATCTTTAATTTCTAATGTCTATTTTATTTTTATTTTTTAGTTCAAAACTAAAGAATTTGTTCCAAATAGAAGAAAAAAAAATTTTAACTTTTAAATTAAAAAAAAAGGGCCCAAAACTGAAAATACAACCTAAAAAAAAGAATCAATTTAAAGTCCAAATAGTCCTAATGGACCCAAATAGACTAAAGTGGTCACTCCAACGATACCTCCTTAAATTATTGCCGGTGAAATGGAATTATATGCAATGATGGTGGAAGCGTTATAGGGATTTACATGGATGGGATCTATGTGGGAGAAAGGTTTAGGAAATTCAACTTCTCCTCCTTACCAAATTTAGTCAGTCTAAGTTTTTGGAATACTAGACTTCGAGGGAGCATCCCTCAACAGATAGGTACACTTTCAAAATTCACCTTAATTCCTATCTCTTTTCAGTAATAATCTTACAGGCCACTTCTCTCTTTTTATCACAAAACTCACTCAATTAGAATCTTTTTACATTTACCAAAATCTAATATGTGGGCCCATTCCCAAAGAATTGGGAAATTTTATAAATCTTCAAATATTAGATTTGCGTTATAACAAACTCATAGGATCAATTCCTTTGACTATGGGCCTTTTAACCAATCTTCAGTATTTGGATTTGTCTTTTGATGGGATTAGTGGTTCTAAAGTATCTGAAATAAGATTTGTAAAGAATTTTTCATATTTGTTCTTTGATTCAAACCATATCAACGGTTCCATTCCCCTAGAAATAGGCAATACGAAGAGTTTGATTGAGTTGAACTTTAACAACAACAAGATAGTTGGTCAAGTCCCCTCCACTTTGGCTAATTGCTCGTTGTTAAACTCCTTATCTTTAAGCCATAACTACTTAATCGGAATTGTTCCCTCTAAGATTAGAGATTTGTCCCTCTTAATTTATGTTAACCTCAGCTACAATAACCTTACGGGCAACATTCCCTTTTTTTCTCATTAACATAACTCAATTTAACTTGTCATACAACTCTTTGGAGGGTTGAATCCTAGATATTTTCCAAAATTATGCATTCGAACAATTTTTTGGCAATAAAGATTTATATGGTGACATCAAATGATTTGCTCATTGCCCTTCAACTTCTCAAACCATGCGCCAAGTAAAAATTTTGGTTCCCCTTACCATTTTCTTTGCACTTTTACTTATTAGGTATATTTTTCACTCTCGATGTTAGGTTAAGAAAACAAAATCAGAGACAAGGAGTGCAAAAAATGGGGACATGTTCTCAATATGGAATTATGATGGAAAAATTGCATATGAAGAAATCATTAAGGTCACATAGGACTTTGACATTAGATATTGCATTGGAACAGGTGGTTATGGTAGTGTTTACAAAACACAATTGCCTTGTGGGAAAGTTGTTGCGTTGAAAAAACTTCATCGCTTAGAGGCTAAGGACCTAACTTTTGACATGAGTTTCAAGAATGAGGTAAAGATGTTAACAGAACTTCGACATCGAAATATTGTGAAACTTCATGGTTATTGCTTGCATAAACAATGCATGCTTTTGGTTTATCAATACATGGAAAGGGGAAGCTTATTTTCTTTCCTACGCAACGATGTTGAAGCAATGTAATTGGATTGGACTAAGAGGCTGACCATCATCAAAAGCATAGCACATGCCTTATCTTACGTGCATCATGAATGCATACCACTAGTTATTCATCATGATATATCAAGCAATATCTAATTGGACTTGATCTTGTAATAGCATTCTTTCCTTTGATGCATAAATCTCCAATTTGTGACTAACTCCAGCAACTTAAATGATCATTGTAGGCTGCAAAGTTTTTCACTTCATCAACAATGAAGATTAGGAAGCATTTGGTTACAAAATCCTAGGGCGTACAAACACAGTAGCTTCTCATAGAAAAAACTAAACTCTTGGTTTCTATATCTGTGCATGATGACTTTTAAAATAAGCCTTATATATGTTTAGGGTTGTGAGAAAAGAGACCCTAAACAAATATCACAGTTGTGGACCGAATTTTAGATCTAGAAATCATGAAATCGTAATCTCAATAGATTGAGCTTGTGTCGAGATATGTGTCAAGCTTCCCATTTAATCTCAATAGCAGCTATTTGTCGAGCTATATGTCGAGTTTTAATAAGACAACTTTTCTTCCCTTGTTTCTTGGATCAATCTTCATGTCTTTAAAGATACCACTTGATATAATTGATAAACATACTTCTTGGTATATTAAACTCATCTTAGATCTACTTAATTACAAGTAAAATGCGTTTTATAAAAGGATTAACCAATTACATAGAAAATATGACCCTAACCATTATTATTATTATTATTCAACGGCTGGGGGAAAGGAGATTTGACTCCAGATGTCTTCATTGGAAATATTAAGAGGTGCTAAAGATCTTGACACCAATTCATTAAATATGCTTGATTTTATGGGAACCTAGCATACAAGTTAAAAAGTAAATTACTAAGCTAGGGCTTTACCTCAGAGGGAGCTCTTCTAGAAATTCTCAAAGGCTAGGGCCAAAACCAAGCCAGGTGTGTGTGTGGGGGGGGGGGGGGGGGTGAAAATAGTTTTCTCTTTTATTTTATTTTTTATTTCCTATCATTTTTGTTTAATTAATGGTGATGGTTTCTGTGTGCATGCGCACATGTAAGCAACTAATAGACTTGGTTACAAATTCCTCCTTGTAAAAATAATATGGAGAATGGGATAATGAGTTTCAATACTTACAAGTTGCCTGTGTTACTTATCGTCAAACATTAACTTTGGTTTACTCTAGTTTTGAAGGACTTCTTTATATTATATGATGTGTCAGTTTGGCTTGATTATATTGCAATTTAAAACTTTAAGTTTGGGTAATTTTGATTTTCCCCTCTAACATTGCATAGTGCATGAGCATACCGTTAAATATAATGCCACATTAACTCAAAATGATGTTGTTTTGAATAAATCAATTGAACTTAGAATTATGGTTCATCGAGTCACCTTCATATTTAAATTTAATTAAATCTTTCACAGTATTTCCATCAATCTATGATTTCTAATATCTCTCTATGATTTTCAATATTTCTCTCAATCAATTCAATCTTCTTCGCTTTTGACCTAACTTAGCTATTATAAACATCGTTTATTTATTTATTTATATATATAAATACATTTAAGGTTCTTTTGATTAATAATTTAGAAGGCCGTTTTGATTGAGTGGAGTTAGTTTATGCAATAGAAAAGTAGCTGCCTTGATCGGGAAATGATGCACTATGAATAATAATAATAAATCCTCGACATATCAAATACAGGCGCAAAATTTATTTCTTTAACAGTAATAGGGTCATGACTTGAAGTTTCTAAGAGCTAGCCCATAATTGGGGCTAGGTGAGTTTGGTTCCCTTCTTTGCAATTGCATGGGTGGCTTCCCTTCTTTGCAAGTAGCCATTAAGGAATTGTCTTCACTGAAATATCAAAGGACCATGACTTCTCTGAAGCTTTTTTGCATAGACTGACTCCAGTGTCCAGTCAATACGGCCATCAGTCTATTCTTAATCCCAAGTGACTTTATTACAAAGTTCTTGTAAAAGTAAGATGGACGGTGGTGGTAATGAGTTCAATACTTTCACAGCTTGCCCGTGACTTGTAGTCAAACATTAGCTTTAGTTTGTTAATTATTTATGAAATTTTGTTTATTTATTTTAGTTTTTGAAGGACTTCTTTAGATTATGTGATTTTTTAATTTGGCCAGACTAAATAAAAAGTTACACTCTTAAGTTGATTTGATATTTCAGAGAAGTCACTTAGAATTCACTTAAGTAGACTGAGTAGACTTCTCTTAACTTTCTAAGAGAAGTAAACTTTTTATTGAACTCATCAAAGGTCCCCAATTAACAATGCGTCAATACCTAAGTGAATTCTATTCTTGAATGAACATAACACTATATAAGCAATCAATATCACCGTCCATCGTACTTTTACAAGGACTTTGTAATAAAGTCTCTTGATTCCATTGTTATTGTATCCTTGGTTCCAATGTGACAAAATTAAATTTTTTTACATCCACACTTTCTTATGGTAATTATCCAATGTGAGATTTTTAAGAGTTAAAAAACAGAATTACTTCTAGCAAAATGTGCTAGATGCTGCTGTTGAAATAGACATCCAACTTCTGTGCCATGTGACAATGTTTCACCTCAGTTGCATTACGAGGAAAGAAAAAACAAAAAAACAAAAATTCAAAGATGCATTTACACTGGAAAAATCTTCTACGGTTTTAACTCATAGCTTTATTTATAATATCCTTAATCCATGCAGACTTCCATTGTTTATTGTGGCCTTGGTTCCCTTTGAAGCATATTTTCTAATTTACTGTTGATTAGTATCAGTTTCATATACCAGGAACCACTTTAACCGTTCCTCAAAAAAAAAAAAAAAAAAAAGTTCCTCAAAAAGGAACCACTTTAACCGTGGTGGTGCCAAGATATTTTTCTAGGAGAGTTAGCAATGACAGAACTAGAAATTTGTCATGGAGATAAGTAATAAAATAAAATGATAATTTTTTTTTTCTGTATATACAACTTCCATATTATATACAATAATCTAAAATACAATATAACTTATTGTACAATATTAATAGTCTAAAGAATTTATTAATAGTTTAAAGATCGGTTAGATAACAACCATTAAGCAAGCACTAAAAGACTTCTTGGACTTGGAAATCTATAGGGCATTTATCAAATTACTGGGGTCAAATGAAGAGAAAAACTAAGAAAATATAGAAGTGAAAGAGAAATAAGGATAATAAGAGGAGAATCACATATGAAAAGAAAAACTAAGAAAATATAGAAGTGAAAGAGAGATAAGGAAAATGAGAGGAGAATCACATATGTAGATAAAGATCTATCGTAATGGTAGTGTAATTTTTTGCTTATGAAAAAGAAAAATATAGAGAAAAACAGTTTCATTCCACCATCAACAACAAAGTAAGCCAAAGTCCCATGGAGAAGGGTTTTTTTTTTTTTTTTTTTTTTTTTAACTAATGAGCTAAACTTTGGAACATTTTTTTTTATAAAATTAAATACTATAATTTTTTTATAAAATTAAATACTATAAGTGTAGTGCTACTGGCATTATACTTTCACTAAAATTTTACAACAAAATCTAGAGTGCAAGTTCCTAAATATATGTATAAAAGTAAAGTGGGAGTAGCCTACACAGCTACACACCTGCTTTTGCGGGAAGTATTTTAACCACACACGTGGTTATTTAGTGAGGAGAATAATTTAAGTGTTACTTTCACAATATTTTTACAATAATCTTACAATAAATTTTAAGTAACTTAAGTGGTAAGTTGTTATTAGTTCTAATTTTAAT
Organism: Lithocarpus polystachyus; assembly: GCA_033629205.1. Lineage (NCBI taxonomy): Eukaryota > Viridiplantae > Streptophyta > Magnoliopsida > Fagales > Fagaceae > Lithocarpus > Lithocarpus polystachyus. The sequence continues at coordinate 46,612,183 of CM066168.1, forward strand.
TCACAACTTAAGTAATTTTTTTGTGTACTCATAACAGTCAATAATAATTTATTATTTAAAATTTATTGTAAAAATATTATGAATATATTATTTTTTTATTAAAATAACTCTTTTATATATATATATATATATATATATATATACACTATTTTTTTTTTCAAATAATTTGGGGGAACTAAGGCCCCTTTGGTCCCAACGAACTGTTCCCTCAGCATGTTCAACACGCTTAAGTCAAGTCTCATTAAGAGACATGACTTGAAGATTTTTGGAGGCAAGTTCATAAATGATCGTTGGCAAGGCATGTGGGCTGGACCCACACGGTGCTTTGCACCCCCAAAAGAATCATCAGCTCTAAAACTAAAGGCGAAGGAAACCCTTTATGAAATGTTAGAAATATACGAGGATCATTACATCATTTACTCATTCCACTAGTCTAAGGATCTTATGCAGAAAAAATAATTAAATGCTTCAAGAGGGTTATAAATGTGTACACTTCTCTATTTTATCATAAATTTGATTAGTAAAACTTATAATTATATAAAAAAAAAACACTACATATTTATGATATTTCAAAAATAGTTCATAACTTCCTCTCATAGAACCTTTCATAAAGTGTAAGAAATAAATAGTGGCTATTAAACCATTTGCTGATTACAGTATTCAGATTCTTAAAAAACGAAAAAAAAAAAAAAAAATTGCAAACTACGCAGCAATTCCACTATCGGTAATCTAACATGGGCGCAATTGCATTATGAGTTTCTATTCAAAACGAAATTTCCAAGATGATTTCGTGGAAATCATGCCGGTAGATTCATGAAAATTTCTGCACTTCAACAGGGTTCAAAAAGACGATGCTTCGTTAAAATCACGTGGTATTCATTCAAAGTAAAAAATAGAAAAGCTAAAAGAAAAATAATAAAAAAGGGGAGGAAAAGAAAAAAGTAGCACATTCATTAAATTGACTTCCAGTCTGGGGTTGGTAAGGACTGTATTTCAACGATTAAAGTGTGTTGAGTGAATAATATATAACAATCAAACATTTGCCCCTTTGCAACGCACTCATCAATCAATCATAAACTCTAACATGGCTCCCTCCGTTTCCATTTCCATTCTGATGGTAGCATTATGGGTTCTTTATATCTTGATGCACTCCACAACTCAACATCTCTTCCTTCCCAAATTTAGTCCGTCTTGATCTTTCTCATAATGGGCTTAAGGGGAGCATTTCAGTTGAGATAGGCACCCTTTCAAAGCTCACCCACCTTGATCTGTCCCATAATTCTCTCACAGGTAAGTTGCTTCCTTCATTTGGAAACCTCACTCGATTAGTGAAATTTGACATTTCTTCAAATTTTATCAATGGTTCAATTCCCAAAGGATTAGGTAATTTAAAGAATCTTCTAGAATTAAGATTGAGTTATAACAAATTTACCGGAGCAATCCCTTCTGCTCTTGGCCTTTTAACCAATCTTTCCATCTTGGATTTGTCTTCTAATAAAATCAATGGTTCTATAGTGCCAGAAATTGGATTGCTAAAGAATTTGTTGAAATTGGACCTACAAAATAACAATCTCACTGGTCCAATCCCTTTGACTATGGGTCATTTAACTAGCTTGCAAACTTTGTCCCTTAGTGGGAACCAAATTAGTGGTTCCATCCCTGTGCACATTATTAATTGCTCTTTACTCTGCAACATAATATTAAGCCACAACTGCTTAACTGGAAGCATTCCCTTTCTGAGCAGTAGCCTTTCTCCATTAAGACGGATTGACCTCAGTTATAATTTGGAGCATCTGCTTCACTTCAACCTCAGCAATAACAAAATTAGTGGTAAAGTTCCTTCGATTATAGGTCAATTAACTATGTTGGAAACGTTGTCCCTTAGTTGGAACCAAATCAGTGGCCCCATCCCCAAAGAAATAGCTGATTGCATGTGGTTGAGGGAATTGTTATTGAGCCATAACTACTTAAGTGGAAGCATTCCGTCTCATATTAGTGGCCTTCAGCTTTTAAGTGCTATTGACCTAAGTTATAATACTATCAGTGGGGAAATTCCTTTTAAACTAGGGGCTTCACAACCTTTAAAGCTCTTGGATCTCAGCTGCAATAATCTTTCAGCTTCAATAAATGAAGTGAACTTTTCCCACAATTCATTCCAAGGTCGGATCCCAGATGGCTACTTAAATTATACACCTTCAACCTTCGTCGGCAACAAAGATTTATGCGGTGGTGTCAAAGGCTTCCCTCCTTGCTTGCCATCTTCCCCAAGCAACAATAGCTCCATTGTCCATCAAATAAAATTTTTTGTTCCCTTAATTGCTTTCACTATGCTTTTACTTCTTGGGTATTTTTTCCGCTCTCAATGTAGAGTTAGGAAAATGTCATCTGAGTTGAGGGAAAAAAGAATGGGGATTTGTTCTCAATATGGAATTATGATGGAAAAATTGCATATGAAGACATCATTGAAGCAACAGAGGACTTTGACATTAGATATTGTATTGGAATAGGTGGTTATGGTAGTGTTTACAAAGCATAGTTGCCTAATGGTAAAGTGGTTGCCTTAAAGAAACTTCACCGTTTAGAGGCTGAGGACCCAAATTTTGACAAGAGTTTCAGAAATGAGGTCAAAATTTTAACGGAAATCCGACATTGGAATATTGTGAAACTGCATGGCTGTTGTTTGCACAACCGATGCATGTTTTTGGTCTATGAGTATATGGAAAGGGGAAGTCTATTTTGTGTCCTACGCAACAATGCTGAGGCTGTAGAATTGGATTGGATGAAGAGGGTGAACATAATCAACTTTAAACTGTACAAACAACTTCTTGTGTGCTTATTTCTGAAAGATCACCTTTCTCCACCAGCCATGGATTCTCTGTGATTCTCTGAGAGAGAGAGAGAGATATTTTGAAGAACTTGAATATTTAGGGGGGAAAAGCTGTTAGTATTGCTTACGTTTATATAGTGTTCATTATGCGGGTGTTCTTTTAATCTAGGTTGTTGATCTTTTTTGATGCAGCTAATCAACAATACAGAACCCCCTTTCTCCACCAGCCATGGATTCTCTGTGATTCTCTGAGAGAGAGAGAGAGAGAGAGAGAGAGAGAGAGAGAGAGAGAGAGAGAGAGATATTTTGAAGAACTTGAATATTTAGGGGGGAAAAGCTGTTAGTATTGCTTACGTTTATATACTGTTCGTTATGCGGGTGTTCTTTTAATCTAGGTTGTTGATCTTTTTTGATGCAGCTAATCAAAAATTTTGGACGGTAAAAGATTGACTTGGATTCTAATGGACTAATTATATTAGATAATAGAATTAGATGCGGGTAGTGATCGAGCGAGTCACAAATTGGTGAAGTAACTATCTCAAAGTACTCCTGAAACTTCTAGTAGTTGAGGAGTTAGTTGACGAAATTACCCTTAATAGGAATGTAAGTTGAGTTTGGGTTTCAGGTGTGGGGTAAGGGCAGTTCCAAAGAAAGATATGCATAATTCCTGGTGAAAATAGCCAAATATCACGTTTTGGCAAAATTTGTGGCAAACTAGCATTGTTTCAGAAATATTTAGCAATCTATCACTTTTTTAGTACTCGAGTTCCACAAAATCGAGTTATAAATAGTACTCGAGTTTAGTGAATTCGAGTTCCTAGAGAGTTGCCAGCGTGGCACTATTGACTTAGAATTTGTGTAATTAAAAATAATAATGTGGTACTCGATATTAGTAAAATCGAATATTTCTTTATAGTACTCAAGCTTAGTATAGTCGAGTACCTCTTTTTTTTTTTCTTTTTCTTTTTTTCTAATTTTTGTTTCTATTGGAATGACTTGAATAATCAAACTTAGTGGCTTGACATTAGCCAACAAACCATTAAATGGCTTGCATGCCTATGTCCGGAAGATGCATGATATTCAAGAAGTTTCATGCGTGAAGATATGCAAGAGCTTGCATTAAATATTCTTCATGAATTGTCAAAGAAGATGGCCAGGAACAACACCTGACATGCAAACCAAATTTATGCTTCCTTTCTTTTGGCCGAAATGGATGACACTTTGGCCATAAATGCTTGCCAATTTCTTTGACTTGACAAGTTGCCTGTGATCAAGCATGGTTTAAGGAGAGTTTAGTGAAAGGAGAAAGTAGGTTGTAGTTATAAACTTATAATGAGTGAGAGAGAAATAGTTAATGGAGCAACGTTTTCATAGGCAGATTAGTCAATGTTAACTTGTCATATTCTCCATAGTTTAATAAGGAGCCCCAAAAGTCACTGCCGTCTAGGACGGGAGGGACAACCACATGGTCTAGCCTCCAATTTTTCTCCATCTGTATAGTCTTCAAAGTTTCTCTAATGACTTTCAAATCTAATTTTATTTTAGTCTGTTGTGTTTATTATAGCCATGTTATGTATTCTACATGGTCATTTGTAAAGTTTACACACTAATTTAACATTAATTTGCATTATTCACCCCCACTATTAAAAACAAAATGATTCAAAGACAAAATTAAGAAATAAGTGGGTAGATAATTGATTGGGGTGGGATTTGGTGACTATTAAATAAAACTAATATGTTGATTTTGACACATTAGAACCCCCTTCTGTTCATTAATTTGTCAATTTTGACACCAAACTTGGATGGTAGTTAGGTATTTTAATTTTCCCCCTCTAACATTGCGTAGTGCATGAGCTTACCGTTAAATATAATGCCACATTAGCTCAAAGCGATGTTGTTTTGAATAAATCAATTGAATCTTGGAATTATGGTTTATCGAGTCACCATCATAATTAAATTTAATTAAATCTTTTACAGTATTTCCATCGATCTATGATTTTTTATATTTCTCTCAATCAATTCAATCTTCTTCACTTTAGACCTAATTTAGCTATTATAAACTTCGTTTTTATATATATAAAATTTAGGTTCTTTTGATTAATAATTCAGAAGGCCGTTTTGATTGAGTGGAGTCAGTTTATGCAATAGACAAGTAGCTGCCTTGATCGGGAAACGATGCACTATGAATAAAAAAAAAAAAAATCCTCGACATATCAAATATAGACACGCAAAATTTATTTCTTTGACAGTATAGGGTCATGACTTGAAATTTCTAAGAGCTAACCCATAATTGGGGCCGCAGGTGAGTTTGGTTCCCTCCTTTGCAATTGCATGGGTGGCTTCCCTTCTTTGCAAGTAGCCATTAAGGAATTGTCTTCACTGAAATATCAAAGGACCATGACTTCTCCGAAGCTTTTTTGCATAGATTGACTCCAATGTCCAGTCAATACGGCCATCAGTCTATTCTTAATCTCAAATGACTTTATTAGAAAGTCCTTGTAAAAGTAAGATGGACGGTCGTGGTAATGAGTTCAATACTTTCACAGCTTGTCCGTGACTTGTAGTCAAACATTAGCTTTAGTTTGTTAATTATTTATGAAATTTTGTTTATTTATTTTAGTTTTTGAAGGACTTCTTTAGATTATGTGAGTTTTTAATTTGGCCAGACTAAATAAAAAGTTACACTCTTAAGTTGATTTGATATTTCAGAGAAGTCACTTAGAATTCACTTAAGTAGACTGAGTAGACTTCTCTAAACTTTCTAAGAGAAGTAAACTTTTTATTGAACTCATTAAAGGTCAATAATACGTAAGTGAATTCTATTCTTGAATGAACATAACACTAGATAAGCAATCAATACCACCGTCCATCTTACTTTTACAAGGACTTTGTAATAAAGTCTCTTGATTCCATTGTTATTGTATCCTTGGTTCCAATGTGACAAAATTAAATTTTTTATCATCCACTCTTTCTTGTGGTAATTATCCATTGTGAGATTTTTAAGAGTTAACAAACAGAATTACTCCCACGCGAATATTCTAGCAAAATGTGCTAGATGCTGCTGTTAAAATAGTCATCCAACTTCTGTGCCATGTGACAATGTTTCACCTCAGTTGCATTAGGAGGAAAGAAAAAAAAAAAAAAAACAAAACAAAAATTCAAAGATGCATTTACACTGGACAAATCTTCTACGGTTTATTTATAATATCCTTAATCCATGCAGACTTCCATTGTTTATTGTGGCCTTAGTTCCCTTTGAAGCATAGTTTCTAATGTACCGTTAATTAGTATCAGTTTCATATACCAGGAACCACTTTAACCGTGGCGGTGCCAAGATATTTTGCTAGGAGAGTTAGCAATGACAGAACTAGATATTTGTCATGGAGGTAAGTAATAAAATAAAATGATAATTTTTTTTCTTCTGTGTATTCAACTTTCATATTATATACAATAATCTAAAATACAATATAACTATATTGTACAATATTAATAGTCTAAAGAATTTATTAATAGTTTAAAGGTCGGTTAGATAACAACTATTAAATTCATAAAAAAAATATAGTTAAATAATTAATATTACATTTTTTTCAAATTAACATCAACTTATTATATTTATATGTAATATCAATTAAATAAAAATATATGATAAAGAAGAATAGTAACACACCTAGGAGTAGGACTAGGAGCAAATGTGAAATTAAGAAAAAAATAGTAACAAATATAAGTTTTTTCTTTTGAAGTGTATGGCTTTTTAATCATATACGTGGTTGCTTTCTTAGAATTTAAGCAAGCTCTAAAAGATTTCTTGGACTTGGAAATCTATAGGGCATTTATCAAACTACTTGGTCAAATAAAGAGAAGAACTAAGAAAATATAGAAGTGAAAGAGAGATAAGGAAAATGAGAGAAGAATCATATATGTAGATAAAGATTTGTTGGTCGTAATGGTAGTGTAATTTTTTGCTTATGAAGAAGAAAAGTACAGAGAAAAACAGTTTCATTCCGCTGTCAACAACAAAGTAAGCTAAAGTCCCATGGAGAAGGTTTTTTTTTTTTTTTTTTTATATATTTAACAAATGAGCAAAAATTTGGAACATTTTTTTTTATAAAATTCAATACTATAATTTTTTTTTTTTTTTTATAAAATCAAATACTATAAGTGTAGTGCTACTGGCACATTACTATCACAAAAATGTTACAACAAAATCTAGAGGGCAAGTTCCTAAATATATATAAAAGAGTAAAGTGGAAGTAGCTTACACAGCTACACACCTGCTTTTGCAGGAAGCATTTTAACCACACAAGTGGTTGTCCAGTCGAGGAGAATAATTTAAGTGCTACTTTCATAATATTTTTATAACAATTTCACAATAAATTTTTAGTAGTAAGTTGTTATTAATTTTTATTTTAATTCACAACTTAAATAACTTTTGTAGGCACTCATAAAAACAAATAATGATTTATTACTTAAAATTTATTATAAAATATTATAAATATATCATTTATTTATTAAAATAACTCTTCTGTATATATACACGCGCACGCACAATAATTTTTTTCAAATAATTTGGGGGAACTAAGGCCCCTTTGGTCCCAACGTACTGTTCCTTCGGCATGTTCAACGCGCTTAAGTCAAGTCTCATTAAGAGACATGACTTACTTGAAGGCTTTTGAGGCAAGCTCATAAATAAAGTGTAAGAAATAAATAGTGGCGTTATTAAACCATTTGCCGATTACACCATTTAGATTCTTAAAAAAAAGAAAAAAAAAATTGCAAACTTCGCAGCAATTCCACTCTCAGTAATCTAACAAGGGCGTAATTGCATTATGAGTTTCTATTCAAAACGAAATTTCCAAGATGATTTCGTGGAAATCATGCCGGTAGATTCATGTAAATTTCTGCACTTCAACAGGGTTCAAAAAGACGATGCTTCGTGATAATCACGTGGTATTTATTCAAAGTTAAAAAATAGAAAAGCTAAAAGAAAAATAATAAAAAATAAAAAAAGGGGGGAGGAAAAGAAAAAAGTAGCACATTCATTAAATTGACTTCCAGTCTTGGGTTGGTAAGGACTGTATTTTGAACGATTAAAGCGTGTTGAGTGATGAATATGTAACAATCAAATATTTGCTCCTTTGCAACGCACTCATCAAACAATCATAAACTCTAACATGGCTCCCTCTGTTTCCATTTCCATTCTGATAGTAGCATTATGGGTTCTTTATATCTTGATGCACTCCACAACTATGGTTATTGCAGCTGGCTCTGTGGCAGCGTCTAAATCATCAGCGCTTGAACTAGAAGCGAAGGCTCTCCTGGAGAGTGGGTGGTGGAGTGATCACTCCAACGATACATTCTTAAATCATTGCAAGTTCGATGGAATCAAATGCAATGCTGGTGGAAGCGTCATAGAGATTGACAGGTCGGGTAGGCTCTATAGGGGAGATGCGATCAGTAAACTCAACATCTCTTCCTTCCCAAATTTAGTCCGTCTTGATCTTTCTCATAATTGGCTTTCGGGGAGCATTTCAGTTGAGATATGCAGCCTTTCAAAGCTCACCCACCTTGATCTTTCCTTTACTTCTCTCACAGGTAAGTTGCCTCCTTCATTTGGAAACCTCACTCGATTAGTGAAATTTGACATTTCTTCAAATTCTATCATCGGTGAGTTACCTCTTTCACTTGCAAACCTCACTAGATTACAAGTATTTGACATTTCCTCTAATCTAGTCAGTGGTTCCATACCCAAAGGATTAGGTAATTTAAAGAATCTTCTAGAATTAAGATTGAGTCATAACAAATTTACCGGAGCAATCCCTTCTGCTCTTGGCCTTTTGACCAATCTTTCCTTCTTGGATTTGTCTAATAATAAAATCAATGGTTGTATAGTGCCAGAAATTGGATTGCTAAAGAATTTGTTGGAATTGGACCTACAAAATAACAATCTCACTGGTCCAATCCCTTTGACTATGGGTCATTTAACTAGCTTGCAAACTTTGTCCCTTAGTGGGAACCAAATTAGTGGTTCCATCCCTGTGCACATTTTTAATTGCTCTTCACTCTACAACATAATATTCAGCCACAACTACTTAACTGGAAGCATTCCCTTTCTGAATAGTAGACTTGCATTGAGACGGATAGACCTCAGTTATAATTCTATTAGTGGAGGAGAAATACCTCTTACGGGTTTAGAATTTTTGGATGTCAGCTACAATAACTTTAATGGCTCCTTTCCTAACTTAATAGGCCATATGGAGCATCTGCGTTACTTCAGCCTTAGCAATAACAAAATTGTTGGTCAAGTTCCTTCGATTATAGGTCAATTAACTGAGTTGGAAACGCTGTCCCTTAGTTGGAACCAAATCAGTGGCTCCATCCCCAAAGAAATAGCTGATTGCAAGCATTTGAGTAAATTGTTATTGAGCCATAACTATTTAACTGGAAGCATTCCATCTCAAATTAGTGACCTTCCGCTTTTAGATTTTATTGACCTAAGTTATAATACTATCAGTGGGGAAATTCCTTCTAAACTAGGGGATTCACAAACTTTAAACTTCTTGGATCTCAGCTGCAATAATCTTACTGGAAATATTCCGGATCTTTCAGCTTCAATAAATGGAGTGAACTTTTCCCACAATTCTTTCCATGGTCGGATCCCAGATGGCTACTTAAATTATACACCTTCAACCTTCATCGGCAACAAAGATTTATGTGGTGATGTCAAAGGCTTCCCTCCTTGCTTGCCATCTTCCCCAAGCAACAATAGATCCATTGTCCATCAAAGCAACAATAGATCCATTGTTCATCAAATAAAATTTTTTGTTCCCTTAATTGCTTTCACTATGTTTTTACTTCTTGGGTATTTTTTCCGCTCTCAATGTAGAGTTAGGAAAATGTCATCTGAGTCAAGGGAAACAAAGAATGGGGATTTGTTCTCAATATGGAATTATGATGGACAAATTGCATACGAAGACATCATCGAAGCAACAGAGGACTTTGATATTAGATATTGTATCGGAACCGGTGGTTATGGTAGTGTTTACAAAGCACAATTGCCTAATGGTAAAGTGGTTGCTTTAAAGAAACTTCACCGCTTAGAGGCTGAGGACTCAAATTTTGACAAGAGTTTTAGAAATGAGGTCAAAATTTTAACAGAAATCCGACATCGAAATATTGTGAAACTGCATGGCTATTGTTTGCACAAACAATGCATGTTTTTGGTCTATGAGTATATGGAAAGGGGAAGTCTATTTTGTGTCCTACGCAACAATGCTGAGGCTATAGAATTAGATTGGATGAAGAGGGTGAACATAATCAAAAGTACAGCACATGCATTATCTTATATGCATCATGAAGGTCTCCCGGTAATTGTTCATCGAGATATAACAAGCAATAATATTCTATTGAACTCTGAGTTAGAGGCATTTGTGTCAGATTTTGGCACAGCTAGACTTCTTGATTCAGATACCTCCAATCAAACTTTAATTGCTGGGACTTATGGTTATATTGCTCCAGGTGAATTATATATTATTTTTGTAATTATCCTAGATATTATTTTAAATGTTTAGTCACATGTAGAGCTTTCTATATAGTCATTCTAGTTAGAAACAATTACTTTTATGATGGAGGTTTTATACACTAGCAAGTTTTGTCCAAACGTCCAGAAAAAAAAAAAAAAAAAAAGATATTAATTTTTTCATTCCTATTTTTTGTCTGATATTTGCAGAATTGGCCTATACTATGAAGGTGACTGAAAAAAGTGATGTGTATAGCTTTGGAGTGGTGGCATTAGAAATATTAATGGGAAGGCATCCAGGCGAACTCTTGACATCATTATCTTCATCTCAAAGTGTGATGCTAAATGAAATATTAGACAAGCGTCTCCCACCTCCAAATCGTTTGGTTGCACAGGATGTTTTTCTTGTTGCTGCAATTTCATTTGCTTGCTTACGTGCTAAACCAAAGTCTAGGCCAACAATGAAATCAGTGTCTCAAGAATTTCTTTGTCACAAGAAACCAATAACGAACCCCTTACATGCAGTTTCAGTATGGCAGCTAAGAAACCAAGAAACTTATATGGTTGGAGAGAGTGAAACCCATTCCGAAAGTCCTTATTTTCTGGTTGAGAAAGATAATGTTTGATGAGCTTCTACGAAAAAAATGTTGTGTATTACAATAACAATAGCTTAAAAATCTTGTTTGTAAGTTGTAATTGTTTTTCTTTATGATCTGTAACCTGTATTTTGTAATATGGAATTTAAGTCTTCACCACTTTTCTAATGCAAACGCGGAGGTTGCAAAGGCTAATCTATATGCTTGATGCTTGACTCGACGATTTCATACTTGTTCGACTTGCTCACATAAGATTCAACAATAATAATGAAAAATTTGCAGCGAAAACAATTAATAAAAACTCTACCTAGCTCCCTTGCTATCTGCTCCCAACACACGCAACCCTTTCTCACAAAAAGATAATGAAAGGCTTTCTACTTGCACTATCCGTTCTAAATTACACCAATATGATGTTATCCTCTTTCGACCCACATTACAATCGCACACTCAATACCTCTAACTCCCCCGTTCTTTTCCATTCCAATCATCCACTGCAAACACCTCTATTGTTTTTGTAACCCCGAACCCCACAACCTACTAATTTAACCTTCAAGTAATCAAGACCTTATTACAACTTTTAATTTGAGAATTATAACAAAAATAAAATAAAATAAATAAACATACACAGCAATTTAATAAAAGAATTTGATTATGATTATCTTGAAAATATCCTGGCCTAAAAATATATAAACTCAATATTAAACCAACTTTATCTAAAATATAGGGGGAACAGTAAGCCTAACAACAAAAGTATAAATTTGTTCTTCTTAAATCTATAAAAAAAAAAAAAATGTAGATCTTAACAAATTTGAAATAAACTAAGGACAAGGATTTCCTGCACATAAGTGTGTAGGAGTTGCTGCAAACAGGGTAAGGTGGCAACAATCTACAGTGACACTTGTCCTAGTATCATGTGAAACGCACATGGTTAGATTTTAGTTAACTTTCTCCGTTAAAATTATAGCAGAACTCTCTCTCTCTCTCTCTCTCTCTCTCTCTCTCAAAATCCAAATTCACTTTCTTCTTCACCCATCAAGCCATCAGATCCCTTCTCTCTCTTTTCTTCACCTCCTTCGTCCATCCCTTCTCTCTCCTTGCCATCTTAAGCATGATAAATCTGCTTTGAATTAGTTTCATTCATAAAAAAGGACATTAATTTCAGTCTTGAATATTTTCTTGGCATCCAAACAGCAAGAATCCAAAATCCCCAAAAAAAAAAAAAAACAAAAAAAAATCCCCATAAAACCCAATTGATTTAGCACCATATCTAAACCCCAATTTCCAAAAAAATTGCACATATTGGAGCCAAAATCCTCACTGCACACAGATCAATACATTAATTTCAGTCTTGAGTTTTTTCTTGGCATCCAAACAACAAGAATCCAAAATCCCAGAAAAAAAAAATCCCCAATGATTTAGCACCAAATCTAAACCCCGATTTCCAAAATATTTGCACATACCAGAGCCAAAATCCTCATTATGCACAGACCAGATCTAAATTTTGGGAGGATTCCTTGTTGCATGTTGGATTTTCGGTTTTAGGTGGGATTGGCAACAAGAGTTTTTTATTATGGGTTGAGGTGGCCATGGTTTCTGATGAGAGGAATGAAGGAGGAAGAGAGAGGGAGAAAGATGGATAAAGAGTGTGATGATTTCGTTGAGAGAGGGGAAGAGAGAGGAGAGAGAGTGATGGTTTCTTTCTTTTCTTTTCTTTTTTTTTTTTTTTTTCTTTTTTTTGTTGAATGAGAATCATGGTTTCAAAGGAGAAATGGATTCCAACGTTTGAGAGAGAGAGAGAGAAAACGTTGGTTAACGGACAATACAAACTAAAACTAACCATGTGTGTTTCACATGATACTAGGACAAGTGTCACTATAAATTGTTGCCACCTAATTCTATTTGCAGCTACTCCTCCACACAAGTGTGCAGGAAATCCTTGTCCATAAACTAATACATAAAAGTTTATTGTATTTAGATCTCACTTGGAGTTTACTTAACAATAATAATTCATATGTTTATTGTATTTAAAAACAATAGATGATTTCCAAGATTTAATCTTAGCAACAATAATTAATATCCACATTGTATTAATAAACTATTATAAAAAAAATCATATTAATAAACGATATGTATTGAATTTATAGTTTATCTTATATAAGAAACGCTATGTTTATAATACTTTCACCGCAAATCTTAAGTGACAGATTGTTACTGGTTGTTAGTAATAAGAAAAAAGTAATTTCATTAGTGAGTTTAAGTTAGAACTAATAACAACTTATCAACTAAAATTGGTAGAAAAGTGTTGTGAAAATTTTGTAAATATTGCACTTTGTAATAAAGAAATCACGTAGATTGCAAGATTCATTTTTTATCCAAAATTCATCTTCTTATTGACCCCCCCTAAAAATATATCATGGAGCCGCTATTGCATCTGCTATATGAGAAATTAGGATTATAACAACGTTTATATATAGCGTACCCTACCCAGTGGAAATCCCCACAATACCCTTCATGCCAATAAGTAATGCATTGACCTAGAAACAAATATGAGGCAACTCTAACAACAAGAAAATACTATGATAAATATTGGATAAAAATAATTGTATTAAATTTGTAAATAATAACAAGATTGACTAAAAATATCTATAAAAAAAATTGAAACAGACTTTCAAATCAATTTTCATGATATTATAAGGTTAATACAAAATAAATAAGCATGAAAATAAACTTGTATAATTATCCTTCAAGTATAAATCATTCTGAAAACAAATAAATAAATCACTTTCAATTAATTTAGTAAATTCCCATGCAAATGAATTATTATTAAATCACAAGTAAATTTAGTAAAGAAAACAAATTTAGTAATATTTAATAAATAGAGAGAGATGTGATATCATAAGTTGAGAAATTATAAATCATATAAATATAAAATAAATATAATAATAGATCATATTTAAACACTAAGAGCTCAAATTGTGTGTTGGTTACAATGTCAAAATTGGGGTCATGCCTATCAATCAATATAATTCATTCGTTCAAATTTGATTCTTTTGTGGGTTTATTTATATAAAAATTACCAGTTTGGTAATTGTGTTTTTCAATTAAACTCTTATCCTTTTCTTCAAAAAAGAAAAAATGTGACCTCAAAAATTGTAACTACACATTATCCAACAGGCCAATAACCCATGTAATGGTGCTACACTGCTACATTGAACCAAATAACCCACGTGAACGATTTTTTTTTTTTTTTTTTGGGAGAATGTAATATACGTTTGCCTAATTTAACTATGCAATATATAAGAATGAATGACAAAAATTAATTTTGGTGTTGATACCTTTAGAGCTCCCTCTCCATTTTATAGTTTGATTTTAGTTTTAGTTAATCTTAGTTATTTTGGACGTGCAAATTTGAGTTCATATCAAAACATAATTTACATGGCTATTTATATGAACTGTTAGAAATTTAGACCCCTTAAACCCAAACAGATTAACCTATATATTTAGCCAAGTGATTAACTTAGGTAAATTAAGCAATTCTAGGATAACTCAAATACATCATATCATGCAAAAATGCAGAAAATAAATAACACACGATATGATGAACCAGGAAACCAAACTGATAAAAGCCTGGGGAGGATTTAACCTAGCTATCCTCAAGGTAAAAGGAATTCACTATGAAAGAATTGAAATTTACACAATAGCGACTTAGACCACTAACATCCTATTGCTACCTCGAGTAGGAAACTTACTACCACGACCACGTGACAGCTCCGAGTCCACGGACTACTTCTTTCCTTGAATTCTCAGCAAAGCACAAGCACACCTGCTTGTATATCTTGAAACTCTTGATTTTGCAGTTGAAAGACTACCAAGCTCTTGACATCAATCTTGAGTTTGGAAACCCTTAGTATATGTGAAGGTAAACACCTCTAGATCTCACAAATAAGATTCACAAACACAATATTCAGAACACTAAAAACATGGCTAGGGTTTTCCCTTTTATACTTAGGGAAAAACATAAAACTCTATACATTAAATGGACTAGGGCTGAGTTGGAAATTCTGCAGAAAAAACATTCTGCACGACTTTCGATCGCTCAAGTCTAATTCTTGATCGATCGAGCCAGACAGAAATACACAGTAACTTCTGCAGTAACTCAATTCCAACTTTACATGAAAACCCCATACTTTGAGCAAGTCTAAACAAGACTAAAAACCGTTTTGATCATGGTTTGCCAACATTACAAAATGAAGTTCTAATACATTAATTCCTAATTCTTAGAACCTAACATGAACTATTTGCAGATTCACGCACCATTTGAACTAGCCCTAGATTCACATCGTGCGTGAAAATAGATAATTATTTTGTAACTGTGTTATAATAATAATTTGTTCTCTAAAATTTGTTGAAGATTTTTTATTCTCCCTAAAAATTAAACAATCTCTATATTATTTTCCATTTTTCTATCTCTACTAATATACCAAAGTTGACTGAAATAGACCGAATGGACTCGAGTGGATTGAAATGGACCGAATTGGACCAAAGTTGACAACAATGGATCGAAGTTGACCAAAATAGACCAAAATAAACCAAAATGGACTAAAATGGATTGAATTAGGGCTCATATCTCTAATTTCTAATGTAGCTTAATGTGAGCATGACAACAATAAATGTTACGCTTCAGTTTTTAAATATTATATAGATAGATATGATAATCTTCCTAAAAGAATGATAAATTTAAATAATAAATTTGAAATTTAAAAAGTTTAGTTGTACAAAAAAAAAGATTAGGAAAACATGATGCACTTTAATAGAAGTTAGAAGTTTTTTTTTTTTTTGGAGAATGAAGTTAGAAGAATTTGAATCACCTCAAAAAATAATATTATTAATTGAACATATCCAAAATAATATAATGATATATTGATAGAGATAAATAAATGGAACTACTCTTAGAAATTTTTTTCATCATTTTTAGTGAAAAAAAATTATCTTCAACAAATTTCAGAGAATAAATTATACATTATACCTCATTACGAAAATAACTATATATTGTCATGAATCACATGGGGTTGCAGCTAGTTTAAGGTTTAAACTAAAACTTAGATAAGTCAGTGTGAATGTTGTGCTTTTCTCCTCCACTTGTTTATTGATCTGACTTTTAGATTGACTAGGGCTTAACTAAATTGTGATTTTCTCCTCATATTTGCTTATTGATCACCAAAATTATTACAAGTCAAATCTTAGGATTATGGTGGTATTGGTATCCGAACAAAAACTAGGATCTGTCGATTTTCTATGTTCAGAAATTAGAGGTAGATAATTGGCTTTATCCCTCACCCCTTATTAGCTGAGTTGTGAATTGAGAGTTGGAATACATTTGCTTATAAGCAACTCGCAAGATCAGTGGAAGCGCACGTCCTTCACAATTTTCATTGATGCTGCATTGATTGAACTGGAATTACCCTTCTAATTCTTCCAGTTTTTCATTTATTGTTTTGGTCTGGCCATAGGGTACCCGGTGTCGATCAGAATGGAATTGAGTACTAAAAAGGCAAACTGATAGCTGAAAAATATGCATCCAAATTCCTTGTAATTTTCAGTGAAAGTGAATTTTATTCTCTACCTTGATCATTTATGACTAAATATTCCTTCCATTGCTATAAGCTTGGTATTTCATTATTTTCTGTCGCCATTACCCTCACCAAGAAGCTATTTTGCAAGGGACTATTACCAGAACCACCATCCATTGCCAGGGCACCATGCCATGACCACCTCATACAAGAGCAAGAGGTCCAAGATTGACAGTACAATCACCATCCTCTGCCTCTCTTAAAGATGACATTGACTGATACCTGAATTGGTGTGACAGTTGGTATGAAATAAATGAATATGTAGTTTTGCTTTCAGTTATTTCATGACAAATGGATTGAATCAAGGAAGTAATTTTTTAATTTTATTTTATATAATAAGAATCTTTGGATTCTTATGGAATTGAAGTAGTTCTTCAAGGGAACTAGCTTCCTTGGAATTAAGAAGTAAAAACAAGAAATTGAAAATGAAGAGAGCAATTTGCTTAACATTTCTGACATGATCATTTACAATTAACTATAGCTTCTTATAGTACAATTCCCTTCCCAATATTCATCCTAACTAACGACTGACTATAATGCCAACTCAGCTGCCAAGGCTAACTTCCAGTACTTATCACTTAAGCAATGCACAGCTCATATCATCCCACAGACTCTATTGAATTGAGTTTCCTGGTCACAACTCTTTTAAAACTCGGTGTACACGTTTGGAAAATTGATGAAGCATAGAAGCCAATGGTTCCAAGTATCAAGAAGACAGCATAGAATATGCAAGCATTGTAGCCCAGGAATTGTAGCAGGTTCATTGAAATTCTAGCGCTTGCTCTAGCATAGAAATAGAGGCCATATGCAAACATAAAAATGCCAATTGATCCCCCACGAAACACAGATCTGCATTGTAGATAGACTTAGATAGATAGATAGATATTGGATGAGAAGAGATTAGATTTTTCATCAAGTTAGGAACGAAAGCCAGACGTCACTTTTGCTGTCCATAAACTTAGTCAAAACATGTCTAGAGCAAGAAACCCACATCTGGATGCAGCACATAGTCTTGCAATACTTGAAAAGTGAACTAGGAAAGAGTCTTTATGTTCCCTTCTAAGACAGATTTACACTTGAAGGGGTTTGCAGATGCTGATTGGGCCTCATGCTTGACACAAGGAGGTCTGCTACAAGTTATAGCATCTTCATTGGGGACTCTTTGGTGTCTTGGAAATCAAAGAAGCAGTCTACAGTTTCAAGATCCTCAACAGAAGCTGAGTATAGGGCCATGGCAGTTGCGACATGTGAGATTGTATGGATTTTATACTTTCTCAAAGACATTGGGGTTAAACATGATAGAGAGGCATTGCTGTTTTGTGACAGTCAGGCAGCATTGCACATTGGCTTCAATCCAGTCTTCCATGAGAGGACAAAGCACATTGAAATAGACTATCATGTGGTCAAGGACAAGGTTTTGGAAAGGGTTATCAAACTAAATCATGTTAGGACTCATTGTCAATTAGTAGACATGTTTACCAAAGCATTGGGTTACAATCAATTTTCTAATCTTGTTTGCAAGATGGGAATGATAAACATATACACACCAGCTGCTCTTGAGGGGGAGTATCAGAGTGTAGAAAGTATTGAACACAAGGAAGAAGCAACAGCAGAGCATATAAGAGCAGTGGAGCTTGATCAAAACAACAAACACTGCATAAACGACATTAGATAGTTTTTGTACTGTAGATACGACTTGTAGTTTAGTAGCTGACTTAATTTTGTAAGTGATCGCACGTGGGAGTGTTAGTTATTACTGTGTACACACGTGTAGAGTTAGTTTCTAATTCTGTTAGTAGTAGTTAGTTGGTTAGTCTTGCTTTACTCTTTGTATACCAGGTTTTGTACTCCTTCTTTTGCTAATTAATGAAACACGAATTTCTTCATTCATTTCTTGATAGATATTAAATAAGAAATATTACTACCAAATCAAAAAAGAATTTGAAACATTCAAACATATTTATTTAAAGAAAAGATGTATCTCCATTTAAAAGCAATATCATGGAGCTCAAAATATGAACACTCAAGCCTGCACATATTGTAACAAAATCAGAGATTGAGCTGAAAATATCTAATCGAATCAAATTTTATTATTTTCACTCACTAACAATAAACAAATGATTTACTTAAGATCATTCTCAATTCTTGCGTTTCAAAAGAAATTCAAAGTCCACTCGCAAAAACCAAAGTGAAGCTCAGAACATGGAGAATTATAGGTAAAATTAGCAAATATTAGAACCAAATCAAAAGAATAAAAAAAAAAAAAAATCAAATTCCAAGCTCAAGTTCACATAGAAGATCATAAGAAAATGTTGAAAAGATGAGATTTCAAAGAGAAATGAGGAAGTTACCATGGACCTCGATCAGAATCTTCAGGATAAGCTATGTTGGTGAAGAGAGGAATGTAATCGCCTTCCTTGTACTCCCGACCTTCCTTCCCTGAAGGCTCAGTTCTCAGAGATTGAATTGCGAATACCAAAACTAGCAAAGCAATCGGTATCAGAACCAAAAAACTTGTTCCTTCTCCACCAGCCATGGATTCTCTGTGATTCTCTGAGAGAGAGAGAGAGAGAGAGAGAGAGAGAGAGAGAGAGAGAGAGAGAGAGAGAGAGATTTTGAAGAACTTGAATATTTAGGAGGGAAAAGCGGTTAGTATTGCTTACGTTTATATACTGTTCGTTATGCGGGTGTTCTTTTAATCTAGGTTGTTGATCTTTTTTGATGGAGTTAATCAAAAATTTTGGACGGTAAAAGATTGACTTGGATTTTATTGGACTAATTATATTAGATAACAGAATTAGATGCGGGTAGTGATCGAGTCACAAATTGGTGAAGTAACTATCTCAAAGTACTCCTGAAACTTCTAGTAGCTGAGGAGTTAGTTGACGAAATTACCCTTAATAAGAATGAAAATAAAGTTGAGTTTGGGTTTCAGGTGTGGGGCAAGGGCAGTTCCAAAGAAAGATATGCATAATGCATGGCGAAAATAGCCAAATACCACGTTTTGGCAAATGTGACAAACTAGCATTGTTTCAGAAATATTTAGCAATCTACCACTTTTTTAGTACTCAAGTTTCACAAAATCGAGTTATAAATATTACTTGAGTTTAGTGAATTCGAGTTTCTAGAGAGTTGCTAGCGTGATACTATTGACCTAAAATTTGTGTAATTAAATACAATAATGCGGTACTCGATATTAGTAAAATCGAGTATTTCTTTATAGTACTTGAGCTTAGTACAGTCGAATATATTTTTTTTTTTTCTACTTTTTGTTTTTGTTGAAATGGCTTGAATAGTCAAACTTAGTGGCTTGACATTAGCCAACAAACCATTAAATGGCTTGCAAACCTATATCTGAAAGATGCATGATATTCAAGAAGTTTCATGTGTGAAGAAATGCAAGAGCTTGCATTAAATGTTCTTCATGAATTGTCAAAGAAGATGGCCAGAACAACACCTGACATGCAAACCAAATTTATGCTTCCTTTCTTTTGGCCGAAATGGATGACACTCTGGCCATAAATGCTTGCCAATTTCTTTGACTTGACAAGTTGCCTGTGATCAAGCATGGTTTGAGGAGAGTTTAGTGAAAGGAGAAAGTAGGTTGTAGTTATAAACTTATAATGAGTGAGAGAGAAATAGTTAATGGAGCAACGTTTTCATAGGCAGATTAGTCAATGTTAACTTGTCATATTCTCCATAGTTTAATAAGGAGCCCCAAAAGTCATTGCCGTCTAGGACGGGAGGGACAACCACATGGTCTAGCCTCCAATTTTTCTCCATCTGTTATCCGTATAGTCTTCAAAGTTTCTCTAATGACTTTCAAATCTAATTTTATTTTAGTCTATTGTGTTTATTATAGCCATGTTATGTATTCTACATGGTCATTTGTAAAGTTAACACACTAATTTAACATTAATTTGCATTATTCACCCCCACTATTTAAAACAAAATGATTCAAAGACAAAATTAAGAAATAAGTGGGTTGATAACTGATTGGGGTGGGATTCGGTGACTATTAAATAAAACTAATATGTTGATTTTGACACATTAGGACCCCCTACTGTTCATTAATTTGTCAATTTTGACACCAAACTTGGATGGTAGTTAGGTATTTTAATTTTCCCCCTCTAACATTGCGTAGTGCATGAGCTTACCGTTAAATATAATGCCACATTAGCTCAAAGTGATGTTGTTTTGAATAAATCAATTAAATCTTGGAATTATGATTTATCGAGTCACCATCATAATTAAATTTAATTAAATTTTTTACAGTATTTCCATCGATCTATGATTTTTGATACTCTCTATGATTTTTGATATTTCTCTCAATCAATTCAATCTTCTTCGCTTTTGACCTAATTTAGCTATTATAAACTTCGTTTTTATATATATAAATTTTAGGTCCTTTTGATTAATAATTCAGAAGGCCGTTTTGATCGAGTGGAGTCAGTTTATGCAATAGAAAAGTAGCTGCCTTGATTGGGAAACGATGCACTATGAATAACAAAAAAAAAAAAAAAAAAAAAAAAAAAAAATCCTCGACATATCAAATACAGACGCGCAAATATTTGACAATAATAGGATCATGACTTGAAGTTTCTAAGAGCTAACAAAGCTTTATCATCCATTGTGGTAATTATCCAATGTGAGATTTTTAAGAGTTAACAAACAGAATGACTCCCACGCGAATATTCTAGCACAATGTGCTAGATGCTGCTGTTGAAATAGTCATCCAACTTCAGTGCCATGTGACAATGTTTCACCTCAGTTGCATTAGGAGGAAAAAAAAAAAAATTTCAAAGATGCATTTACACTGGACAAATCTTCTACAGTTTTAACTCATAGCTTTATTTATAATATCCTTAATCCATGCAGACTTCCATTGTTTATTGTGGCCTTGGTTCCCTTTGAAGCATATTTTCTAATTTACTATTGATTAGTATCAGTTTCATACACCAGGAACCACCTTAACCGCGGTGGTGCCAAGATATTTTTCTAGGAGAGTCAGCAATAACAGAACTAGAAATTTGTCATGGAGGTAAGTAATAAATTAAAATGATAATTTTTTTTTTCTGTATATAAAACTTCCATATTATATACAATAATCTAAAATACAATATAACTATATTTTACAATATTAATAGTCTAAAGAATTTATTAATAGTTTAAAGATCGGTTAGATAACAACCATTAAATTCATAAAAAAATATAATTAAATAATTGATACTACTTTTTTCTCAAATTAGTAGCAACTTATTATACTTATATGTAATATCAATTAAATAAAAATATATGATAAAGAAGAATAGTAACACACCTAGGAGTAGGACTAGGAGCAAATTTGAAATTAAGAAAAAAAATAGTAACTAATATAAGGATTTTCTTTTGAAGTGTATGGCTTTTTAATCATATACGTGGTTGCTTTCTTAGAATTTAAGCAAGCACTAAAAGACTTCTTGGGCTTAAAAATTTATAGAGCATTTATTAAACTATTTGGTCAAATGAAGATAAAAACTAAGAAAATATAGAAGTGAAAGAGAGAGAAGGAGAATGAGAGGAGAATCACATATGTAGATAAAGATCCGTTGGTCGTAATGATAGTGTAATTTTTTGCTTACGAAGAAGAAAAATTCAGAGGAAAGCAGTTTCATTCCACTAGCAACAACAGAGTAAGCCAAAGTCCCATGGAGAAGGGTTTTTTTTTTTTTTTTTTTTTTTTTTTAACAAATGAGCAAAATTTGGAACATTTCTTTTATAAAATTAAATACTATAATTTTTTTTTATAAAATTAAATACTATAAGTGTAGGACACTGGCACAATACTTTAAGAAAAATTTTACAACAAAATTCCTAAATATATATAAAAAAGTAAAGTGGGAGTAGCCTATACAGCTACACACCGGCTTTTGCGGGAAGTATTTTAACCACACACATGGTTATCTAGTGGAGGAGAATAATTTAAGTGTTATTTTCATAATATTTTTACAATAAATCTTAAATGGTAAATTGTTATTAGTTTTAATTTTAATCTACAACTTAAATAACTTTTTTGCGCACTCATAACAGTCAATAATAATTTATTACTTAAAATTTATTATAAAAATATTACGTATATATCATTCCTTTATTAAAATAACTCTTTTATATATATATATATATATATACACTAATTTTTTTTTCAAATAATTTGGGGGAATTAAGGCCCCTTTGGTCCCAACGTATTGTTCCTTCAGCATGTTCAACACGCTTAAGTCAAGTCTCGTTAAGAGACATGACTTACTTGAAGACTTTTGGAGGTAAGTTTATAAATGAGCGTTGGCAAGGCCTGTGGGCTGGACCCACACGGTGCTTTGCACCCCCAAAAAAATCATCAGCTCTAAAACTAAAAGTGAAGGAAACCTTTTATGAAGTGCTAGAAATATATGAGGATCATTACATCTTTTACTGATTCCACTAATCTAAGGATCTTATGCAGGGAAAATAATTAAATGCACTGAGAGTACTATAAATATGTACGCTTCTCTCTCATATAAATTGTGAATCTTACCTTAAATTTAATTGGTGACTATTAAACCATTTGCCGATTACACTATTCAGATTCTTAAAAAAAGAAAAAAAAAATTGCAAACTTCACAGCAATTCCACTGTCAGTAATCTAACAAGGGTGCAATTGCATTATGAGTTTCTATTCAGAACGAAATTTCCAAGATGATTTCGTGGAAATCATGCCGGTAGATTCATGTAAATTTCTGCACTTCAACAGGGTTCAAAAAGACGATGCTTCGTGATAATCACGTTGGTATTCATTCAAAGTAAAAAATAGAAAAGCTAAAAGAAAAATAATAAAAAATAAAAATAGGGGGAGGAAAAGAAAAAAGTAGCACATTCATTAAATTGACTTCCAGTCTTGGGTTGGTAAGGACTGTATTTCAACGATTAAAGTGTGTTGAGCGATGAATATATAACAATCAAACATTTGCCCCTCTGCAACGCACTCATTAATCAATCATAAACTCTAACATGGCTCTCTCTGTTTCCATTTCCATTCTGATAGTATCATTCTGGGTTCTTTATATCTTGATGCACTGTGCAACTATGGTTACTGCAGCTGGCTCTGTGGCAGCATCTAATTCATCAGCGCTTGAACTAGAAGCGAAGGCTCTCCAGGAGAGTGGGTGGTGGAGTGATCACTCCAACGATACATTCTTACATCATTGCGAGTTTCATGGAATCATATGCAATGATGGTGGAAGCGTCATAGAGATTGACAGGGGTGGGCACTATCTGCTAGATGAGATCAGTAAACTCAACTTCTCTTCCTTCCCAAATTTAGTCCGTCTTAATCTTTCTCATAATTGGCTTAAGGGGAGCATTTCAGTTGAGATAGGCACCCTTTCAAAGCTCACCCACCTTGATCTGTCCCTTAATGCTCTCACAGGTAAGTTGCCTCCTTCATTTGGAAACCTCACTCGATTAGTGAAATTTGACATTTCTTCAAATTTTATCAATGGTTCGATTCCCAAAGGATTAGGTAATTTGAAGAATCTTCTAGAATTAAGATTGAGTGATAACAAATTTACCGGAGCAATCCCTTCTACTCTTGGCCTTTTAACCAATCTTTCCATCTTGGATTTGTCTTCTAATAAAATCAATGGTTCTATAGTGCCAGAAATTGGATTGCTAAAGAATTTGTTGAAATTGGACCTTCAAAATAACAATCTCACTGGTCCAATCCCTTTGTCTATTGGTCATCTAACCAATTTGGTTTCTTTGTCTCTTTCTATGAATCAAATCAATGGTCACATTCCACTAGAAATAGGCAACATGAAGAATTTGAGTTACCTGTACATCGATAATAACAAGCTTATTGGCCCCCTCCCTTCATCTCTTGGTCATCTAACCAATTTGATCACTTTGTTACTTGATTCGAACCAAATCAATGGCTCCATTCCTCCTGAAATAGGCAACATGAAGAATTTGAGTTACCTGAACCTCAATAATAACAAGCTTATTGGCCCCCTCCCTTCATCTCTTGGTCATCTAACCAATTTGATCTCTTTGTTACTTGATTCGAACCAAATCAATGGCTCCATTCCTCCTGAAATAGGCAACATGAAGAATTTGAGTTACCTGAACCTCAATAATAACAAGC
Organism: Lithocarpus polystachyus; assembly: GCA_033629205.1. NCBI lineage: Eukaryota > Viridiplantae > Streptophyta > Magnoliopsida > Fagales > Fagaceae > Lithocarpus > Lithocarpus polystachyus. Next base: position 46,636,907 of record CM066168.1, read on the forward strand.
TTATTGGCCCCCTCCCTTCATCTCTTGGTCATCTAACCAATTTGATCTCTTTGTTACTTGATTCGAACCAAATCAATGGCTCCATTCCTCCTGAAATAGGCAACATGAAGAATTTGAGTTACCTGAACCTCAATAATAACAAGCTTATTGGCCCCCTCCCTTCATCTCTTGGTCATCTAACCAATTTGATCTTTTTGATTCTTGATTCAAACCAAGTCAATGGTTCCATTCCTCCTGAAATAGGCAACATGAAGAATTTGAAAAACTTGCATCTCAATAATAACAATATTGTTGGTCCAATCCCTTTGACTATAGGTAATTTAACTAGCATGCAAACTTTGTCCCTTAGTGGTAACCAAATTAGTGGTTCCATCCCTGTGCACATGTTTAATTGCTCTTCACTCTACAACATAACATTCAGCCATAACTACTTAACTGGAAGCATTCCCTTTCTGAATAGTAGCCTTGCATTAAGACGGATTGACCTCAGTTATAATTCTGTTAGTGGAGGCGAAATACCTTTTACGGGTTTACAATTTTTGGATGTCAGCCACAATAACTTCAATGGCTCCTTTCCTAACTTAATAGGCTATATGGAGCATCTGCGTCACTTCAACCTTAGCAATAACAAAATTGTTGGTCAAGTTCCTTCGATTATAGGTCAATTAACTGCGTTGGAAACGTTGTCCCTTAGTTGGAACCAAATCAGTGGCTCCATCCCCAAAGAAATAGCTGATTGCAAGTGGTTGAGTGAATTGTTATTGAGCCATAACTACTTAACTGGAAGCATTCCATCTCAAATTAGTGACCTTCAGTTTTTAAATGCTATTGACCTAAGTTATAATACTATCAGTGGGGAAATTCCTTTTAACCTAGGGGATTCACAACCTTTAGAGCTCTTGGATCTCAGCTGCAATAATCTTACTGGAAATATTCCGGATCTTTCAGCTTCAATAAAAGAAGTGAACTTTTCCCACAATTCTTTCCATGGTCGGATCCCAGATGGCTACTTAAATTTTGCACCTTCAACCTTCATCGGCAACAAAGATTTATGTGGTGATGTCAAAGGCTTCCCTCCTTGCCCAAGCAACAATAGATCCATTGTCCATCAAATAAAATTTTTTGTTCCCTTAATTGCTTTCCCTATCTTTTTACTACTTGGGTATTTTTTCCGCTCTCAATGTAGAGTTAGGAAAATGTCATCTAAGTCAAGGGAAACAAAGAATGGGGATTTGTTCTCAATATGGAATTATGATGGAAAAATTGCATATGAAGACATCATTGAAGCAACAGAAGACTTTGATATTAGATACTGTATCGGAACCGGTGGTTATGGTAGTGTTTACAAAGCACAGTTGCCTAATGGTAAAGTGGTTGCCTTAAAGAAACTTCATCGCTTAGAGGCTGAAGACCCAAATTTTGACAAGAGTTTCAGAAATGAGGTCAAAATTTTAACGGAAATCCGACATCGGAATATTGTGAAATTGCATGGCTATTGTTTGCACAAACGATGCATGTTTTTGGTCTATGAGTATATGGAAAGGGGAAGTCTATTTTGTGTCCTACGCAACAATGCTGAGGCTATAGAATTGGATTGGATGAAGAGGGTGAACATAATCAAAAGTACAGCACATGCATTATCTTATATGCATCATGAAGGTGTCCCGGTAATTGTTCATCGAGATATATCAAGCAACAATATTCTATTAAACTCTGAGTTAGAGGCATTTGTGTCAGATTTTGGCACAGCTAGACTTCTTTATTCAGATACCTCCAATCAAACTTTAATTGCTGGGACTTATGGTTATATTGCTCCAGGTGAATTATATATTATTTTTGTAATTATCCTAGATATTATTTTAAATGTTTAGTCACATGTAGAGCTTTCTATATAGTGATTCTAGTTAGAAACAACTACTTTTATGATGGAAGTTTTATACACTAGCAAGTTTTGTCCAAATGTCCAAAAAAAAAAAAAAACCCGAAAGATATTAATTTTTTCATTCCTATTTTTTATCTGATATTTGCAGAATTGGCCTATACTATGAAGGTGACTGAAAAAAGTGATGTGTATAGCTTTGGGGTGGTGGCATTAGAAATATTAATGGGAAGGCATCCAGGCGAACTCTTGACATCATTATCTTCATCTCAAAGTGTGATGCTAAATGAAATATTAGACAAGCGTCTCCCACCTCCAAATCGTTTGGTTGCACAGGATGTTTTTCTTGTTGCTGCAATTTCATTTGCTTGCTTACGTGCTAAACCAAAGTCTAGGCCGACAATGAAATCAGTGTCTCAAGAATTTCTTTGTCACAAGAAACCAATAATGAACCCCTTACATGTAGTTTCAGTATGGCAGCTAAGAAACCAAGAAACTTATATGGTTGGAGAGAGTGAAACCCATTCCGAAAGTCCTCATTTTCTGGTTGAGAAAGATAATGTTTGATGAGCTTCTACGAAAAAAATGTTGTGTATTACAATAACAATAGCTTAAAAATCCTGTTTGTAAGTTGTAATTTTTGTTCTTTATGATCTGTAACCTGTATTTTGTAATATGAAATTTAAGTCTTCACCACTTTTCTAATGCAATCGCGGAGGTTGCAAAGGCTAATCTATATGCTTGATGCTTGACTCGACGATTTCATACTTGTTCGACTTGCTCACATAAGATTCAACAATAATAATGAAAAATTTGTAGGGAAAACAATTAATAAAAACTCTACCTAGCTCCCTTCCTATCTGCTCCCAACACACGCAACCCTTTCTCACAAAAACATAATGAAAGGCTTTCTACTTGCACTATCCGTTCTAAATTACACCAATATGATGTTATCCTCTTTCGACCCACATTACAATCGCACACTCAATACCTCTAACTCCCCCGTTCTTTTCCATTCCAATCATCCACTGCTAACACCTCTGTTGTTTTTGTAACCCCGAACCCCACGACCTACTAATTTAACCTTCAAGTAATCGAGACCTTATTACAACTTTTAATTTGAGAATTATAAAAAAAATAAATAAATAAATAAACATACATAGCAATTTAATAAAAGAATTTGATTATGATTATCTTGAAAATATCCTGGCCTAAAAATATAAACTCAATATTAAACCAACTTTATCTAAAATATAGGGGGGAACAGTAAGCCTAACAACAAAATTATAAATTTGTTCTTCTTAAATCTATAAAAAAAAAATGTAGATCTTAACAAATTTGAAATAAACTAAGGACAAGGATTTCCTGCACATAAGTGTGCAGGAGTTGCTGCAAACAGGGTAAGATGGCAACAATCTATAGTGACACTTGTCCTAGTATCATGTGAAACACACATGGTTAGATTTTAGTTAACTTTCTCCATTAAAATTATAGCAGCTCTCTCTCTCTCTCTCTCTCTCTCTCTCTCTCAAAATCCAAATTCACTTTCTTCTTCACCCATCAAGCCATCAGATCCCTTCTCTCTCTTTTCTTTACCTCCTTCGTCCATCCCTTCTCCCTCTTTGCCATCTTAAGCATGATAAATCTACTTTGAATTAGTTTCATTCATCTCAAGAAGCTTTGAATTAGTTTCATTCATAAAAAAGGACATTAATTTCAGTCTTGAATATTTTCTTGGCATCCAAACAACAAGAATCCAAAATCCCAAAAAAAAAAAATCCCCATAAAACCCAATTGATTTAGCACCATATCTAAACCCCAATTTCCAAAAAAAATTCACATATTGGAGCCAAAATCCTCACTGCACACAGATCAGTACATTAATTTCAGTCTTGAGTTTTTTCTTGGCATCCAAACAGCAAGAATCCAAAATCCCAGAAAAAAATCCCCAATGATTTAGCACCAGATCTAAACCCCGATTTCCAAAATATTTGCACATACCAGAGCCAAAATCCTCACTATACACAGATTAGATCTAAATTTTGGGAGGATTCCTTGTTGCATGTTGGATCTTCGGTTTTAGGTGGGATTGGCAACAAGAGTTTTTTATTATGGGCTGAGGTGGCCATGGTTTCTGATGAGAGGAATGAAGGAGGAAGAGAGAGGGAGAAAGATGGATAAAGAGTCTGATGATTTCGATGAGAGAGGGGAAGAGAGAGGAGAGAGAGTGATGGTTTCTTTCTTCTTCTTTTTTTCTTTTTTTTTTTTTTTTTTTGTTGAATGAGAATCATGGTTTCAAAGGAGAAATGGATTCCGACGTTTGAGAGAGAGAGAGAGAGAGAAAACGTTGGTTAACGGACAATACAAACTAAAACTAACCATGTGCATTTCACATGATACTAGGACAAGTGTCACTATAGATTGTTGCCACCTAATTCTATTTGCAGCTACTCCTCCACACAAGTGTACAGGAAATCCTTGTCCATAAACTAATACATAAAAGTTTATTGTATTTAGATCTCACTTGGAGTTTACTTAACAATAATAATTCATATGTTTATTGTATTTAAAAACAATAAATGATTTCCAAGATTTAATCTTAGCAACAATAATTAATATCCACATTGTATTAATAAACTATTATAAAAAAATCATATTAATAAACGATATGTATTGAATTTATAGTTTATCTTATATAAGAAACGCTATGTTTATAATACTTTCACAGCAAATCTTAAGTGACAGATTGTTACTGGTTGTTATTAATAGAAAAAAAGTAATTTCATTAGTGAGTTTAAATTAGAACTAATAACAACTTATCAACTAAAATTGTTAGAAAAGTGTTGTGAAAATTTTGTAAATATTGCATTTTGTAATAAAGAAATCACGTAGATTGCAAGATTCATTTTTTACCCAAAATTCATCTTCTTATTGACCCCCCCTAAAAATATATCATGGAGCCGCTACTGCATCTGCTATATGAGAAATTAGGACTATAACAACGTTTATATATAGCATACCCTACCCAGTGGAAATCCCTAAAATACCCTTCATGCCAATAAATAATGCATTGACCTAGAAACAAATATGAGGCAACTCTAACAGCAAGAAAATACTATGATAAATATTGGATAAAAATAATTGTATTAAATTTGTAAATAATAACAAGATTGACTAAAAATATCTATAAAAAAAAATTGAAACAGACTTTCAAATCAATTTTCATGATATTATAAGGTTAATACAAAATGAATAAGCATGAAAATAAACTTGTATAATTATCCTTCAAGTATAAATCATTCTGAAAATAAATAAATAAATCACTTTCAATTAATTTAGTAAATTCCCATGCAAATGAATTATTATTAAATCACAAGTAAATTTAGTAAAGAAAACAAATTTAGTAATATTTAATAAATTGAGAGAGATGTGATATCATAAGTTGAGAAATTATAAATCATATAAATTTAGTAATAGATCATAGTTAAACACTAAGAGCTCAAATTGTGTGTTGGTTACAATGTCAAAATTGGGGTCATACCTATCAATCAATATATATAATTCATTCGTTCAAATTTGATTCTTTTGTGGGTTTATTTATATACAAATTATCAGTTTGGTTATTGTGTTTTTCAATTAAACTCTTATCCTTTTCTTCAAAAAAGAAAAAATGTGACCTCAAAAATTGTAACTACACATTATCCAATAGGCCAATAACCCATGTAATGGTGCTATTCTGCTACATTGAACCAAATAACCCACGCAAACGATTTTTTTTTTTTTTTTTTTTTTGGGAGAATGTAATATACGTTTGCCTAATTTAACTATGCAATATATAAGAATGAATGACAACAATTAATTTTGGTGTCGATACCTTTAGAGCTCCCTCTCCCTTTTATAGTTTGATTTTAGTTTTAGTTAATCTTAGTTATTTTGGACGTGCAAATTTGAGTTCATATCAAAACATAATTTACATGGCTATTTATTTGAACTATTTGCAGATTCACGCACCATTTGAACTAGCCCCAGATTCACATAGTGCGTGAAAATAGATAATTATTTTGTAACTGTGTTATAATAATAATTTGTTCTCTAAAATTTGTTGAAGATTTTTTATTCTCCCTAAAAATTAAACAATCTCTATATTATTTTCCATTTTTCTATCTCTACTAATATGCCAAAGTTGACTGAAATAGACCGAATGGACTCGAGTGGATTGAAATGGACCGAATTGGACCAAAGTTGACAACAATGGATCGAAGTTGACCAAAATAAACCAAAATGGACTAAAATGGATTGAATTAGGGCTCATATCTCTAATTTCTAATGTGGCTTAATATGAGCATGACAACAACAAATGTTACGCTTCAGTTTTTAAATATTATATAGATAGATATGATAATCGTCCTAAAAGAATGATAAATTTAAATAATAAATTTGAAATTTAAAAAGTTTAGTTGTACAAAAAAAAGATTAGGAAAACATAATGCTCTTTAATAGAAGTTAGAAGTTTTTTTTTTTTTGGAGAATGAAGTTAGAAGAATTTGAATCACCTCAAAAAATAATATTATTAATTGAACATATCCAAAATAATATAATGATATATTCATAGAGATAAATAAATGGAACTACTCTTAGAAATTTTTTTCATCATTTTTAGTGAAAACAAATTATCTTCAACAAATTTCAAAGAATAAATTATACATTATACCTCATTACGAAAATAACTATATATTGTCATGAATCACATGGGGTTGCGGCTAGTTTAAGTTTTAAACTAAAACTTAGATAAGTCAGTGTGAATGTTGTGCTTTTCTCCTCCACTTGTTTATTGATCTGACTTTTAGATTGACTAGGGCTTAACTAAATTGTGATTTTCTCCTCATATTTGCTTATTGATCACCAAAATTATTACAAGTCAAATCTTAGGATTATGGTGGTATTGGTATCCGAACAAAAACTAAGATCTGTCGATTTTCTATGTTCAGAAATTAGAGGTAGATAATTGGCTTTATCCCTCACCCCTTATTATCTGAGTTGTGAATTGAGAGTTGGAATACATTTGCTTATAAGCAACTCGCAAGATCAGTGGAAGCGCACGTCCTTCACAATTTTCATTGATGCTGCATTAATTGAACTGGAATTACCCTTCTAATTCTTCCAGTTTTTCATTTATTGTTTTGGTCTGGCCATAGGGTACCTGATGTCGATCAGAATGGAATTGAGTACTAAAAAGGCAAACTGATAGCTGAAAAATATGCATGCAAATTCCTTGTAATTATCAGTGAAAGTGAATTTTATTCTCTACCTTGATCATTTATGACTAAATATTCCTTCCATTGCTATAAGCTTGGTATTTCATTATTTTCTGTCTCCATTACCCTCACCAAGAAGCTATTTTGCAAGGGACTATTACCAGAACCACCATCCATTGCCAGGGCACCATGCCATGACCACCTCATACAAGAGCAAGAGGTCCAAGATTGACAGTACAATCACCATCCTCTGCCTCTCTTAAAGATGACATTGACTGATACCTGAATTGGTGTGACAGTTGGTATGAAATAAATGAATATGTAGTTTTGCTTTCAGTTATTTCGTGACAAATGGATTAAATCAAGGAAGTAATTTTTTAATTTTATTTTATATAATAAGAATCTTTAGATTCTTATGGAATTGAAGTAGTTCTTCAAGGGAACTAGCTTCCTTGGAATTAAGAAGTAAAAACAAGAAATAGAAAATGAAGAGAGCAATTTGCTTAACATTTCTGATATGATCCTTTACAATTAACTATAGCTTCTTATAGTACAATTCCCTTCCCAATATTCATCCTAACTAACGACTGACTATAATGCCAACTCAGCTGCCAAGGCTAACTTCCAGTACTTATCACTTAAGCAAAGCACAGCTCATATCATCTCACAGATTCTATTGAATTGAGTTTCCTGGTCACAACTCTTTTAGACCTCGGTGTACACGTTTGGAAATAATTGATGAAGCATAGAAGCCAATGGTTCCAAGTATCAAGAAGACAGCATAGAATATGCAAGCATTGTAGCCCAGGAATTGTAGCAGGTTCATTGAAATTCTAGCGCTTGCTCTAGCATAGAAATAGAGGCCATATGCAAACATAAAAATGGCAATTGATCCCCCACGAAACACAGATCTGCATTGTAGATAGACTTAGATAGATAGATATTGGATGAGAAGAGATTAGATTTTTCATCAAGTTAGGAACGAAAGCTAGAAAAGAATGATTTGGGCTTCAATCTTGCACCTCAAATGTGAAAAAGTGGTGAAATTTACAATTTTTATTGGAATTGTAAGAGAATTACCTCCACCACCATTGGTTATCTTGCTTGGACAGCTGATAGTGTGTACAGCCCATTCCCACCGACACAGTCAGTATGATGACAACAAGGAAGGCCGTAAACATAGTACTAAATGCACCACAGACTTTCAAACTGTACAAGCTTGCATAGATATCATTCATCATGAAGAAGATCATGCAGAAAGGCAGCAGACCCCCAAAGAACATGTGAGCAGGTGTCTTCATGTACCAAGCCTGATTACGGATCTCACTTTGAAAGTGTATGGTGGAACAAGTTATTTCAGATTCTCTTAGGGAAGACTGCCCCAATATGCCACCCAAAGTTAGGATTCCAAAAGAGAGGGGTAACGAAATGATTTTCCAAAGATAATTATACCAATTGTGCGGAAGTGACACCCCTATTGTGATCGCCTTTAATGTAATTATAGCAAGACCTGTTATGACCACTGGAACAAAGTACAGGACCCCAGTTTGTAAAACACATTCTCTCTGCAAGAAAAATCATTCGCCACATAATTAAAAACCTGAACTGTAAAGACTAAAATACAGAAACTACTGTGATACTGTATATGTTAATTACAACTACTGTATTACCCATCTACTTCTTGTGAAACTAGAGTGGAATGAAGCAGCCTTGTACCCAGAAACCAATGATGTGAGAACATAACTCGTGATGATCCAAGTATACAAGCTCTCATGATTGCAGGGAAATCGGCGACCAGTATATACAGCAAAAACGAAGAGGATGCAAATTCTGCAAATGGAATTCTTAAGTGACATGTGACAACATTTTTCAGAATAAAATCGGACCAAAAAACCCAAAATAGCTGTAGACTTTCAACCAAAGAAGCTAGAATTCAGAATTGGAGGGAAAAAATTGAATTAACAAACATGTGGCAGATATGGCTTACATAATGAAGAGTTGAGTTCCAACACCCAGAATGGCCCCAAGTAGGGACGAGTACGGAGGACATCTGCACCTATAACCATGAATACGACTTGGAAGAACAAGCCCTGTTGCTTTGGTCATCATTTCAGCTTGAAAAGCATTCCTTCTGTAGAAGTTGATTTGATCATCATTAGGTGAATACAATGGACTGCTTGAATGGAACTATACAGACATAAGGAATGGAGAGATACCGAGTAAAATACTTTCTATGGTATGTCACAATCACAATACAAAGCAACAGAAGCCAGGCGCAAATGACTATATTTGTAGCATAAGGCATAGGATCATCTCCTCCAACGTGCTCCGACGAGTCACTGACCGAAGACAGAATACTTATTTGTTGGTCCAAATATAACTCTTTATATTCAAAATCTTCCCAGGAGACAGAATACGTGAAGTTGACATAGATTTCCTTGTCCTTAGATATATCCTCAGCAATATCGTAGTCATCCATAACATATATGTATTTGACTTTGTTTTCTAAGTAAAGGATATGAAAGTCCAGGTGATTGAAAATATAATGCATAGGATCGTAGGAGGTTGAACTCCTTTCTCCAACTTGCATTTTGAAGCGAATGTTATCAAAGTACATCTCGTACACAGTTTTATTTTCAATGGCTTCTTTAACTTTCGCAACTTCTTCTCTCGTCAGAACTTTCTCACAAAGGGGTCTCTTCTTTGTTTCCGTCATGAACCTCAATTCATACCCAGTGTTCACATAGCAATCCCCTGCTATAACTTCTTCAAACGATTTCTTTCTGTTGGGTATTGGATCTATATATAGTGATGAATATGTCGGTTAGAAAAATGCAAATTTGCCCAGAAACTTAGCTCATAAAAGTCTAACAAGGTAAATTTTATACTAATTTGCAACTAACCAATGAATTCGTTATGTTATCTATGCCTAGAAAGCTAGGATTCACCTACACTTCATTTGAGGTGCCGTACCCGTGTCATAACCTGTCCTACATGCCCTATCGTGTTATAATTTTTCAAAAATTGCTTGTGTCACCATATCATACTGTACCACCCGTGTCTGTGTCCATGTCCGTGCATCCTAGGCTCCTACTTAGAAAGTAGAAACTAAGATCATAAGACAATACGGGCAAAAATTGTAAAACTAAGTTCACAAACCAAGAAAGTAATTCTTACCTCCCGGAGGGCAGAATGGCAAATCAAAATATGAATATGCCTCACTGCAATTGAATTGAAAAAAAAAAATTACAAATTAATATACAAACAGAGATGCATCAAATTCATAAGGAGGTCCAAAAAAAAAAAAAAAAAAAGAAGCATTATTTTAAAGATAAATTATAACCGACTTAAAGATTGAGTTGAAATTTTTTTTTTCTTTTCTTTTAATTATATCAGGGATTCACAAAATGTATACACAAACTTTGAGAACAAAATCAAACACCTTTGATGCTCACTAACAATATGAATCTAATCTAACAACGAACAAATGATTATTTTCTCAAGAAATTTAAAGATTTTTTAAACAAAATCAAAACATTGAGACCTAAAAATCAAAGTGCACTTTACTTTTTCATCTCCGGCTTCAATAGATAAAATAAAACTCTTAGCAACCAAAGTAAAAAGTTCAAAACATAGAGAACGATAGCTAGATATTAAATAAGAAATATTACAACCAAATCAAAAGAATCAGAAAAAAAAAATAAAAAAATAAAACACATTCAAATTGACGTAGAAGATGATTAGAAAACGTTGAAAGAGATGAGATTTTCAAAGAAAAAAATGGAGAAACTAATTACCATGGATCATCTACTTCATTAGGATAAGCTTTGCCGACGAAGAGAGGAATGTAATCGCCTTCCTTGTACTCCCCATCTCGCTTTATAACCTCCATGAAAGGCGCATATCTCATAGTCTGAATCGCGTATACCAAAGCTGGAAGAGCAACCAGTATCAGAACCAAGAAACTCGTTCGTACTCTAAGAGCCATGGATTCTCTGTGAGATTTGAGATTTTGAAGAGCTTGAATATTTAGGAGGGAAAAGCTGTTAGTGTTGCTTGCTTATATACTGTTCGTTGATCTTTTTGATGGAGTTTGATCAGAAATTTTCGACGGTAAAAGATTGACTTGGATTCTGTTGGAATGGCGGGTAGTTAGTTTTTTTTTGGCGGCAGTGATGAAGTCACATGTTGGTGAAATAACTATCTCACGGTAATACTTCCTGAAACTTCTAGTACTGGGAGGTTAGGAGTGAATTGACGAAATTGCCCTTAATGGGAATTGGGAAATTAAATTATTTGAGACAACAAGTTTGCTTTGATTTTTTGAGGGATTCAGACTTTTTAATTAGATTTCAATATTTTCATTTTCATGGCTTCTCGAATGGTGGCGGAGAAGATGGGACACGTGGCGAGGCGGCAAGTCCTGAACTTAACGGACGCCGCCGCCGCCAGAATACGCCACCTGCTACAGCAGCGCCAGCGACCGTTTCTCAAATTGGGCGTTAAAGCACGCGGCTGTAACGGCTTATCCTACACCCTCAACTACTCAGGTGGCTCTTACTCTTTCCTCTTTGATCTTAGATTTCAATCTCACATGCCTTTTTTGCCCTTTCAATCTTGCGATACTTTTATGTAATTTTAGATTTGAATGAATTTGTATGTTAGATTAAAAGAAAAAAAAAATTTAATGATAGTAATGAAAATTTTAAGGGTTGGATATATTGGAAATCGCTATTATAAATTGGGTTTGATTTAATTGTTTTTTACTAGACCTAGACCATGCTTAGTAAAATTGACATTTTGCAGTGCCACAATTCAACAAGATTGGTAAATGGCAATCCCCCAGGCACATGAAAAAAATAACCATGTAGTGTGAGTGAGGTCATGTATTCAGGTTCCACTAATGTTGAGTTCTTCCACTAAAATTTAAAAAGATTGCAAAATTATTACTAAGGATCACTTATTAGAGGTTTTGCAATACTTGAACAGTCTTTGATTTCATGTGGCTTCTCTTATGGGCTTTAATAGGCAGAATTGCTAGGTTTCTAAGAGATTAAATAGATGATAAATCACAAACTCTTTAAATCATTTTTCACTGGGTGTTTACCATTTTTCTTAGGAAAAATACAAAAAAACCTCTTGCAGTTTTCTTTTTGTTCTAAAAACACAGAATCCACTTTAGGTTTTGAGTGTAACACTTAACCCACCTGTGGTATTGTTTTATGTGTAAAACCATTAATTGTTCAGCACAAAACCCCCCATGTGGTATTGTTTGATATGAAAATGCAGCTCTAAATATAAACTCATGTCATCACTCTAGCAACTCACCGATTTTTTTTTTTTTTCCTTTTTTTCTTCTAAAACTCACTGCCTCTTTGAGTAGCCATATGAGTTATCATGTGCCATATTGGCTTAGTTAGGAGGCAAAGATTAATGGATCATTATTGGTCTTCTTAAGTCTTTTGAGGGACTTTTGCTTCTTTGTCGATTGTCCTCCAAGCAGTCTTAGGACATAATCTACTACAGCATATATTTTTCCTAAGAACAGAAAAGTTGCCTCTTGAATAACTGGAGCTGCAGAGTGGACTAATGCAGCTCTTCAGTTCAGACAGAGGCAAAAGTTAGATGGTGTATGGTGCTTAGTTTCATCATCATGAATTAGTTTGAGGATGAGGCTCAGTTATCTTCATTGTTCCTTTCCTATATGCCTTTTTATAGTTCTGCTTATTGTTTCTTCGTTTTTTTTATTTCTTTTCTTTATATGAGAACCCACAAAAAGCCACAAAGACAGAGGAAGAAATCATATAAATTTTGTATCCATATTTAAGGTCAAACTTGTTTCTCAATCTTTCTCGACAATGGATGCAAATCTGAAATCATAATGTGAAAGGTATGTTAAGAGTCATCAGCAAATTATCTAAAGTGATTATGCATGTTGATGAAATAATTAACGTCATGAAAAATTGTGGCCAGATGGACATTTGTTTACTTCTACTAACCGTGCTTTTTTATTTTTGTGCTAGAAGGTGTTACTTATGATTCATTGAACTGATCATCCATGTTTTTTTTCCCTTGAAAGTATTTTGTTGAACTGTTTCTCAATTCTATACTGTGTACAATATGATAGATGAGAAAGGGAAGTTTGACGAATTGGTTGAGGACAAGGGTGTAAAGATATTAATAGATCCAAAGGCCCTCATGCATGTAATTGGGACCAAGATGGATTTTGTAGATGACAAACTCAGGTACACTTTTTTTCCCTTGTTCTTTCTTTCTTCTTTTTTTTTTTTTTTTTTTTTTTTTCCTGCTTGGGGTGTGGGGAGTGTTTAATACATTGTAGACATTAAATATTTAATAGGAATACATGGGTGTATACTAATTTGGCTCCCATCTTCTTTTGTTGGAGTGTATTTGGATCTCAGTCATGATTCCACCAAATCAAAATGAGCTCTTCTTAGCTACTCTCTAGATTGTGCCTGCATTGACTGAGCTTCTGCTGTTCAGGAACTGGAATTACTCTTCAAATTCTTCTAGTTTTTCATTTATTGTTTTGGTCTGGCCATAGGGTACCTGATGTCAGAATTGAATTGAGTACTAACACGGGCAAACTGATTGGAGGAAAATATGTTGTGATTTCCAGGGAAGGTGAATTCTCTAATCTGAGAGGAGCTGAATGGTTAAAAAACCATTATTTAATCATTTAGGATTAAATATTTCTGCCATTGCCATTTCTATAAGCTTGGCATTTTCATTATTTTCTTTCTTCATTACCCCACTCCAAGAAGCTATTTTGTAAGGGACTCTTACCAGAACCACCATCCATTGCCAGTGCACCACCACTAACCATGACAGCATGCCATGACCACCTCGTACATGACCAAGAGATCCAAGATTGATGCTATGATCACCATACTCTACATCTCTTCAAGAGGACATTGACTGATACCTGAACTGTCATGAAAATGATAACCAACCTTATCTTCTGACTTTTAGCACCCATACTACTTTTCTTCCACAAATGCTGATGATGCAGCACTACAACCATCTATCATCCCCACCAACCATTCTGATGTCAAATAGCTTTTTTTGATGGTTGATACACCCCAGGCCCCTTTTTTACCCTCTTTAATTGGCTATGTATGCTTTGATGCATTACTTAATATTGTCTGCAAATCATAGTATGTCTTGTGGGATACATAACTTGTCATTTATCCTTCTGATTTGAATACTAGTTACGCATGCAAGCCAGAGGTAGTGGTCACTGGATTTCTCTACAATTTAGGACCTTGGTATTTCAATCTGCCTTAGAAAGAGCCCATGGATGTGACCTAAATAAATATCTCCATTTCTCAACTGTTTGAAATCCTTTATCAGTTATGATACAAGTGCTAACAAGAATGACAATTCCATTGTGCTTAATTTTGTGTCGGCTTTATTTGCTTTTGTCCTATTGCTGTTGCATCTCTGAGTTTGCACATAATTGTATTGTATATCCTTTTTTGGTCAGATCTGAGTTTGTATTTATCAATCCGAACTCTAAAGGGCAGTGTGGTTGTGGGGAATCCTTCATGACAACAAACAGTACAGGAGCTGCTAAGTAGGGTCATGGTTAAACTTGTGATCAAAACTGTAAGGAACCCTTTGTTTTATTATTCATCAGCCAAGCTTAGTATCAATGGTTTTCTGCTAAATTTTTACCTGAAGAACGATGAAGAATGAAAGCTTTGGCGTCTCCAGTTGCCTCTCTTAGCAGTAGTGGCCATGCTCTAGTGTATACACTCTTCTCTGGAACTGATGCTCATTGGGCTTACAAAAACGTTAATCTTGCCATGTTTTTTTTTTGATGTAATTGTTACGTTGGTAAGGACCAGAATATCTTAAGCAGCTTGCATGTAAAAACTGTTGAAAATGGATCTTAAGACAACTTTTAGTGTTACAACTCCTACATTCTTGATGGGTTAGATCCGTGTCTTTACCCTTTGAAAGAAAACATTGCCAGGTTAAGATGTAAGTTTCAGGACATTTTGGGAACAATTTTGTCAAATTGTAATTTTGTGACTTTTCTAATAATCAAAGAAGTTTATGCAAGGTATATATCAATTGTGAGGTCATGATAGAATGGCTAATCATTGGAGTTGCAGTAAATAGAGAGAGGCTAGACTTATACTTACTTTTTAGTGGAATGAATAACCCGAACTTATTGAAGTATAATAAAATATTATTCCAAGCTAGAATATGGATGATTTTAATTGTAGATTATGGTGGCCCAGATGTGAAGTTGTTAGAGAGTGAATTTTTGTTGTCACCCTTATCTTTATTGAATTTCATAATAATGTTACTCTTAAGAACTCTAGTCCCCCAAGTTGGTCCATCTGTTTGGACAGGTTAGATGAAGTCTCAACTCTAAATCAGTAGCATTTTAGAGTTGGAGAAAGAAATTTGACATTGAGTTGTCCTAAAAGCTTTAACTATCCCATCAGCATTATAGCTCAAAGGAACTCATTATGAAATTTCTAAAATTGTAGATGATGTGGTAAAACTCAATCCACTCGTTAAAAGAAATTTGAAATTTCATAAAGTAATGATAGGTTCAAAATAAAATTTTACAAAAATTTCACCTCCTAATTTGTCTACCACCTCACACGTGTCCTTTACAAAATTTATAATTATTGATTATGATAGCCCATATGTGGGGGTGCTACACAAATTAATCCTCACTGTTGAACTTCGTAAAAAAGTCAATCTAAGAACTCTAATCCCTCCAGCTGATGATTCTATCTATACAGGGTTAGATGTAGTCTCAAACTCTCAATCTGTATAATCAGGGTCTGAGAAAAAATAAGCGCCGTCGCATTGTGTTGTCTTAAAACCTTCAGCAACAGTGCCATTATCGCTCAAAGGAACTTTCAATGGACAATAGATCATTCTCGGCTTGAATTTGAAAGTCTTGAACTTACCATAATTGATGCTTATCTGAACCGAGAGCCTTATTTCAATACCAAAAACCCCAACACTCTTCTCCTCATCCATCTTCGAAAGGTCGCGAACCTGAAGCAACATATCTTTCTGCCCTTCAAAAACCGGCCTTAGAATGCTCGTGTTCTTGTGCCCCTGGTAAAATGGAGTCAAACCCACATTAGAGAACAACTTGTTTTGGTAGCGGGCAATTGCTTCAATGCTGTTATAGTTTACACCGACCCTTTTGTTAGGGTTTCTGAGGGTGATGTTGGCAGAGAGGTTATAGTAAAGCGTGTTGTTGGTGGTGTTGAAATAGAACTGCGTGAGTGTGGCATCTGTGACATGGAATTCCACCTCTTTGGGACGGAAAATAAGCCAGAAAATGAAGACTGCAAAGAAGCATAATAAAAAGGCAATATAGATGAGTTTGAAAAGCCAGCAAGCGCCACACCTTGACCTAGCCATGGCTTGGAAAATCAAGAGCTGAAAAAGGGTGAGAGTTTCTTAATTTGCTTTGTTTAAAGGCTTAGAAAGTAATAGTGAAAAAAAAAATATTCAAAAATTGAGTCTTGGTGTATATTCTGGACGAGGAAGTGAATCTGGAAACTTTATACAGGAGATTCCAAATCCGGAGGCGTGTGAGTGAAGCAGCCATATGATTTCGCTGACACGGTTGTTGCGCCGTGTGAGATAGGCTGAGCAATAGTTCCTACTTCCTTGTAACTTCTAGGCTTCTAGCTAGTTCGATACATGATTAT
This sequence comes from Lithocarpus polystachyus, assembly GCA_033629205.1. Lineage (NCBI taxonomy): Eukaryota > Viridiplantae > Streptophyta > Magnoliopsida > Fagales > Fagaceae > Lithocarpus > Lithocarpus polystachyus. The sequence continues at coordinate 46,653,757 of CM066168.1, forward strand.
GTGTTTTTGTAGGAAACTTCCAAAGCTGTTGGTTAACTTTTTGGTGCGGTTTCTAGGCGACTACTTTAGATGGGTCAACCGTGTCTCCATGGAAAATTTGAGGTTTGAGGGAACTATAATCATTGAAATCGAATGCCTAGTGTGACCGTACTACGTGTAAGTACTTACTCAAGATTCTCAACTCATGTGGGAGTTAGGACCGCCATTGACTCCGTCATAAGTCGTAGTCAAAAATTGTTTTAAGTACTCTGCTTGCTCTTGTCGCATGTTTTGAAAAGATTGAGTTCAAGATGATTATGAAGCAATAGTGGTTGCTAGGTGTTGAGAATGATGAAGCTATAGCGAGAAATAGCGGTGAGAATGAGGATTTGATAATTTGAAAAAAGCAGTTTTTCATTTCATGATTCAGTATGTTTTTCTTGATGAGCTTCAATAGACTCTATCATAAATTTAATAAATGGGCATTACCATAAATGTGAGAAGTTGAAGTATTATTTACCGTGCTTCGGGCATATCTAAGAATTACTCATATGAGAGATGGCGTAAAACAATGAACGATAACATTAGAACTAAGCCTAAACCCTAAAATGCAAATTACAGAATATTGACTTGGATTCTAACTTTATTTATGTTCAATTGTGTCGCATATAAGTTTCAAATTTAATCACTTCAGTCATTTTGTCAAATTCCTTTAAAAAATGTCATTAAATATGCAATTAACTAATAGAAAAAAAAATTAAAGAAATTCTCGCATAAAAAAGTCTATAAATTTTTTTATAATAAATTTTGTAGATTTTTATCACGTGAGGAAAATATATATATTTTTTTTAATGACAAATTTTTAACGAAATTGGACAGAATGTCTAAATTGAATAAATTTGAAATTTAGAAAACTCAATTAAACAAAAGTAAAAGTAAATAATTGAAATGAATTTTAGTTAAATTTAGATGTTGCAATTTCCATTTTAGCCTAGAATTAATATTAAGGATTAAACTTCCTGTACACATACTGTAGGGGTAAAAGGCCCAACGCCAGATCCTGGGCCGTGGGCCTGTCCGAGTAGACCTGTACATCCGAGGACAACATCTCGTGAAGAATTTGCCTGGCCTGATTCGATGCTGAAGTGTGAATCTCGTGGGAGAAAGCCTTGTCCGAGGAGACCTCTTGCTCGGACTATTAAAAAGGTGTCTCAGATGAGTGCACCAACCTCAATCTTATCTCTCCCAAAGAATCTCCCGATTTGTGTTGACCGTAAGGACAGATGGCGAAAATCAGATATTAAGCAAAAGGCTGCTGTCACCGCATTTATGGCCCTGCAGCTAACATCATGGCCGCATTAATGAGAAAAGACTCCTGAACAGTGACTTCCATCCTTTACAGCTGCCCCAGGAAGGCTCAGGATGGGGGCGGATGGGACAAGTATGAAGAAAAGCCCACGCAATGGAAGAGGGCATATAAATAGAAGAAAAGAGAACAAAAAAAGGGGAGGGGGAAGAAAAAGGCAACAGAGAGAGAAAGAGAAAGAAAGAGAAAAGCCCAAACAATATTTGTATGAACACACTCCTCGGACAGCGCCGAAGAGAATATTGTAACCCTTGATCATCTTATCAATACACACCTGGTCATTACCATACTTGGGCTTTCAACCCATACGTGTCCAATCAAGTGATCTTCAATCCACTCTCTTTACAAATTCAATGTTAGGATATTACGTACAGTCTGGGCCTCCAGTTATTCTGTTAATAGGCCCAATCGCATAATTTGTGTCCTTACAATTGGCGCCGTCTGTGGGAAGATTACGATTGTACTTGTGTGTTATAGCTTGAACCATGGTTAGATCAGACAGAGCGGAGTCAGCTGATTCTCAGCATATTGACCACTTTTTGCATCTTTAGCGCCAGAGGGACCGTGAAGGGAGCGTGCACACGAACCGTACTGCGAGGAGTCAACGCCGGAATGACGGTGACGAGACTCATAAGGCCATGCAACGCAAAATTGATCACCTCAAGAGGAAGTTGCGTCGTGCGCAGAGGAGACGCAGTCCGTCTAGCAGTCCATCCGTCACGGATGATTCTTACGTTGATGAGGAGGATGCTAGTTATAGACCCCGCTCCAGGACACCACCAAGCGAGTCTTTCTCCTACGAGGAAGAGCATCACCGTGACCGCAGGAGCAGAAACACGTACTCGAGGGGCACCGGGAGTGATGCTATGACAAAGGCACTCAACCAAATTTCCAGGTCACCCTTTACACGCAGCATCGAGGGAGGGAGCCTTCCTCGGCGTTTTACTCAACCTACCTTCACAACATACAACGGACGGACTGACCCCGTGGAGCATGTGAGTCATTTCAATCAGAAAATGGCTATCCATTCTCGGAACGAGACCCTCATGTGCAAAGTGTTCCCTTCCAGTCTGGGGCCTGTGGCTATGAGGTGGTTCGATGGCCTCGCGGCAAATTCTATCGGATTCTTTCGGGCGCTCACTAGAGCCTTCTGCTCTCGGTTTGTGACGAACACCAGGGTCCCCCGGCCATTAGATTCCTTGCTATCCATGTCCATGCGGGAAGGAGAAACGCTAAAGACCTACTTAGACAGGTACTGGGAGATGTTTAACGAGATCGAAGGAAGTTTTGATGATGTTGCTGTGAGGACATTCAAGGTCGGCTTGCCAGCCGAGCACGACCTGAGGAAGTCTCTGACCAAGAAGCCTATGAGGAGCGTGCGCCGACTAATGGATCACATAGACGAGTACAAGCGGGTCGAGGAGGACCAATTACTTGGAAAAGGAAAGGCAAAGGTTGTCACTCAGGAGATGAGGGACTTTAGGTCGGACAGGTACAGCAATAGCAGGCCGCGGAGAGACTACAATGTGCAGTCCGGGTCTGCTGCATCGCAAGCTGTTCATACCGTATTCCGAGAGCCCATTCACCAGATTCTAGAGAAAATTCAGAACGAGCCATACTTCAAATGGCCGAACAAGATGGGAGGAGACCCCATGAAGCGCAACCAGAGCCTTCATTGCCAGTATCATCAAGAGCGAGGGCACACCACTGAGGATTGCAGGACGTTGAAGGGCCATTTAGAACAACTTGCGAGGGAAGGAAAGTTGCAGCAGTTCATTTACCGGCCAAATAACCAGAGAGATCATGTTAGGCAAGGGGCTTCGAGGACTGCCTCATCAAGGCCCCCTTTGGGCACGATTAACGTTATCTTCGTGGCCCCCGGAAGAACTGGATCCTGCCCCTCCAGAGTAATGTCTATCTCTAGGACATCCGCTGAGGGTGACAATCAAGAAACGAAACGGGCAAGAATGGAGGCCCGACCAGCCTTGAGCTTCTCTGACGAGGATAAGGTGGGGACAATACAGCCCCATGACGATGCTTTGGTCATCACCCTCAGAATAGGAGGGTACGATGTGAAGAGGGTAATGGTTGACCAAGGGAGTGGAGCTGAGATCATGTATCCAGACCTATACAGGGGATTGGGCCTACGGCTTGAAGATCTGACTGCGTATGAATCGCCCCTAGTCAGCTTTGATGGGAAGACCGTCATCCCTAAGGGTCAAATTAGGCTGCCCGTACAAGCAGGGTCTGAAGTAGTTGAAGTTGACTTCATTGTTGTGGATGCATATTCCCCCTACACGGCCATCGTAGCCAGACCTTGGCTTCATGCTTTGGGGGCCGTTTCTTCGACCTTACATCTAAAGGTTAAATTTCCGTCTGGGGGACGAGTAGAGGAGATCATAGGAAGTCAACCTATGGCAAGGCAGTGCTTTATAGCTGCCATTTCACATCAGCAGGATGCCGAGCTGACAACCACCTCGGTCGAGCATTCATAGCAATCAATGTTTCCGGTTCCCCCCAGAGCCGAGGATCCGTCCGAGGAGCAATGTGAAAAGTTAGAGAGAGTTGTCATCGGGGAAGATCCAGACAAGTTTTTCCAGATTGGGGATCAGCTACCCCCTCGGGAAAAGGAAGAGCTGTTCTCTTTCCTTAGGAGAAACGTGGATGTGTTTGCCTGGAATTCTTACGAAGCCCCAGGAGTAGATCCCGGGTTTATCTGTCACCACCTTAATGTGAGCCCGGCTGCCCTCCCCAAGAAGCAGCCACCTCGGCGCTCATCCAGGGAACATTCTGACGCTGTCAAGGATGAGGTGAACAAACTCAAGCAGGCAGGGGCTATCAGGGAAGTGTTCTATCCAGAATGGCTGGCTAACACAGTGCTGGTGAAGAAGAAGAACGGGAAATGGCGTGTATGCGTGGACTTTACAGATCTAAACAGAGCCTGTCCAAAGGACCCTTTCCCCATGCCACGGATTGATCAACTGGTGGATGCAACCGTAGGGCATCCACGAATGAGTTTCTTGGACGCCTTCCAAGGGTACCACCAGATCCCTCTAGCCCTGAATGATCAAGAGAAAACAGCCTTTGTGACTCCCATTGGGAACTACCATTACAAGGTGATGTCATTTGGTCTGAAGAATGCAGGCTCCACTTACCAGAGAATGATGACCAAAATGTTTGAACCACTGCTAGGGAAATGCATTGAGATCTACATTGATGATATGGTGGTCAAGAGCAAGCTCGAGTCCGACCACGTCGGAGACCTTGAGAACATCTTTGAGATCTTAAGGAAACACAAATTGCGCCTCAACGCTTCGAAGTGTTCTTTCGGCGTTGGGTCAGGAAAGTTCCTGGGATATATGGTCACTCATCGGGGAATCGAGGTGAATCCCAATCAAATAAAGGCGATTAATAGTCTGCAGCCTCCTCGGAACCCAAAGGAAGTACAGAAGTTGACCGGGATGACTGCCGCTCTCAACCGGTTCATCTCCAAATCCGCAGAGAGGTGTCGGCCCTTCTTCCAGCTGCTGAATAAGTGGAAGGGATTTGAATGGAATGAAGAGTGTATTCTAGCTTTTCAACAGCTGAAAGAATACCTAGCTCGGCCACCCATCATGTCCAGCCCTACAACGGACGAGGTCCTATTCGCCTACATTGCGGTAGCCACCCATGCTGTTAGTCTAGTACTTGTACGAGTCGACAATGGCGTCCAGAAGCCTGTCTACTATGTGAGTAAATCTCTTCATGAGGACGAGGTCCGCTACCTGCCACTTGAGAAGGCTATCTTTGCGATAATTCATGCCACTCGTAAACTCCCTCATTACTTCCAATCACATACGGTTGTGGTCCTCACCCAACTCCTGCTCAGGTCACTGCTCCGGAGTGCAGACTATACGGGAAGGATTGCTAAATGGGGTACCATACTGGGGGCTTTCGACATAAAGTACATGCCTCGCACCTCAATCAAGGGGCAGGTACTAGCCGACCTAGTGGCCGAGTTTGCTGAGCCTGTGTTGGAAGGGATAACTGGAGCAATGCCCATGGATGAAAATTCAGTTGGCCTCATCGCTGTGCAAGATTCCGAGTCCTGGAAATTATATGTGGACGGTGCAGCCAATCAACGAGGTTCAGGAGTGGAGCTAGTTTTAATATCTCCCGAGGACGTTGTCATCGAAAAATCCCTAAGACTAAACTTCTCGGCTACTAATAATGAGGCTGAGTACGAGGCATTGCTGATCGGGGTGGCTATGGTCAGAAGAATGGGGGGCAGCATCCTAGAAGTGTTCTCAGACTCAGCTTTGGTCGTCGGCCAAGTTCGAGGAGAATTAGAAGCTCGTGATGAAAGAATGCAGAAATACCTGAAGCAAGTCAAACAACTGCAATCGCGATTCAAGTCATTCAATTTGCGACATGTTCCTTGGAGTGGTAACACGCACGCGGATTCCTTAGCTACTCTCGCAACCACCTCGGCTCAGGGGCTGCCCCGGCTTATCCTAGTGGAAGATGTCCAAAGGCATTCTGAGGAAATTGAAGGGCCTAGTATTTGTCAAGCCAGGGTAGGGTCAAGTTGGATGGACCCTATGGTGACTTATCTCCGAGAAGATATCTTGCCGGTAGACAAGACTGAAGCCGACAAGGTGAGGAGAAAAGCTCCTCGGTTTTGGCTATCAGGGGACAATAAGCTATACAAACGTTCTTTCTCCGAACCCTATCTGTTATGCGTGCACCCTGATGCCACGGAGTTGCTCCTCGAGGAGCTACATGAAGGGATTTGTGGCAGTCACACAGGAGGAAGGTCCCTAGCACACAGGGCCTTAACTCAGGGGTACTGGTGGCCAAACATGCAAAGAGAATCACAGGCATACGTGAAGAAGTGTGATCAGTGCCAGAGGTTTGCCCCGAATATACATCAACCGGGAGGAGTTCTGAATCCTCTGTCAAGTCCATGGCCTTTCGCCCAGTGGGGCCTAGAGATTGTTGGTCCTTTTTCTAAGGCAGTCGGAAGCAAGAAATACTTGGTCGTTGCAACAGACTACTTCACCAAGTGGGTTGAAGCCGAGCCGTTAGCCAACATCAAGGATGTGGATGTCCAGAAGTTTGTATGGAAGAATATCGTTATACGGTTCGGAGTGCCGCATACCCTCATCTCGGATAATGGCCTTCAGTTCGACAGTAAAGCATTCAGAAAATTCTGCTGTGGACTAGGCATTACTAACAGGTACTCCACCCCTGCATATCCTCAGGGGAACGGCCAAGCAGAAGCAGTTAATAAAGTCATAGTAAGCGGTCTTAAGAAGAGGTTGGACGACGCCAAAGGAAAGTGGGTGGAAGAATTACCACATGTGCTCTGGACTTACAGGACCACTCCTCGGAGATCTACCGGAGAAACCCCCTTTGCCCTGACGTATGGTGCTGAGGCTGTCATCCCCATAGAGACTGGGTTCCCCACACTTAGAACCAGTTCATTCACCTCGGCCAACAATGACGAACAGCTGAGGAGCAATCTGGACCTAATCGCTGAGCGTAGGGAAAACGCTGCAGTTCAATTAGCCTATTACCAGCACAAGCTCAAGCAAAGTTATGATGCCAATGTCAAACTAAGACCACTAGCACCAGGAGATTTGGTTTTGCGAAAAGTCGTGGGCACCGCGAAGAATCCGGCCTGGGGGAAGCTGGGACCAAACTGGGAAGGCCCCTATCGTATTCTATCAGTAGCTGGAATAGGAGCCTTTTATCTAGAAGATTTAGATAAAAAGGTTGTACCACACCCCTGGAATGTAAATAACCTAAAAGGTACTATTACTAATGAAAGTTTCAATTCTCTTATTAAAGTTTCTTATACTGCTTATCTACTAAGTGTTAAACAGAACCTTGGTCGTGCTTGGTACCTTGGACCACACACCTTGGGTAAATTAACACCAATCAGTATTAAACAGAACCTTGGCCGTGCCTGGTCCCTCGGACCACACCCCTTGGGTAAATTAATACCACTAAGTGTTAAACAAAATCTTGGTCGTGCCTGGTCCCTCAGACCACACACCTTGGGTAAATTAACACCATTCAGTGTTAAACAGAACCTTGGCCGTGCCTAGTCCCTCGGACCACACCCCTTGGGTAAATTAATACCACTAAGAGTTAAACAGAACCTCGATCGTGCCTGATCCCTCGAACCACACACCTTGGGTAAATTAACACCATCCAGTGTTAAACAAAACCTCGGTCGTGCCTGGTCCCTCGGACCACACACATTGGGTAAATTAACACCATCCAGTGTTAAACAAAACCTTGGCCGTGCCTGGTCCCTCGGACCACACACCTTGGGTAAATTAACACCATTCAGTATTAAACAGAACCTTGGTCGGGTCTGGCCTCTCAGACCACCTACCTTGGGAAAATTAATACCGCTAAGTATTAAACAGAACCCTAGTCGTGTCCTGTCCCTCGGACCACACACCTCGGGTAAATTAATACTCCTAAATGCTAAACAGAACCTTGGTCATAGCTAACCCTTCGGACCACCTACCTTAGGTAAATTAGCACTCCTCTACATTAATCTGAAGCGGCACCTTGAACCCCAAACGTTCCAGGTCCCTCGGTTCATTCGCTCAAAATTATAACACCATTTCAAGCTTGTAACTACGTATTGCACACTTCGAGTTAGTCTTCTCACTCAATTTTATTGTTTCTAATGAGTCAGTCGTGGGTCATGTCTGTTTGAATTCATCCATATTTGCTAAGACAAGATCGAATCAACTGAATTCATTTTCAATATAAACGTTAAGGTTTTCTTGTTAATAACCGTGGAATGCTATTGTCCTACCCACGATAACCTTTTCATTACGTATAAGTAGAGATTTGATTCTAGCATGATAATATTCTGTGGACTTAAACTTTTCATAAGTTTAGAAACTTCAAGGTAAAATAAACAGATTCGTGAAATTGGAAACAGAGTAAGCGAGCAAAACATTCTCATTAAATAAAAAGTTGGGGTACATGAGCCTGTTATCTAAAAACAACTATTACATTAACAAGAAAGAAAAAGAAACGAGAAACTACAAGTACGAAAGCCAAAGCCCCAAGCCTAGTCAGTCTGAGGAGGAATTGCGCCAGGCAAGCTCGGCTCGGCCGCCGAAGTAGCTGCTTCATCAGCCTTTTCTTGATCCGCAGTCACAGAAGTGGCCTCCGGAACAGCTCGCCCCTAGGGAGCACATTGTTCCTCTCGAGTCTCATGGGAGGCCTCAAAAGGAATGAGTTCTTGGCTCGTTTGCTCCAGGGCTCGAGGTGGCGGAGGAGCAGGATCAGCCGGGTTCTCCGCTATATCTAGGTGAAAATAGGTCCTCCCCGGCTGCCTAAGATCGGAATCTGCAGGAACTCCAGCCGAGTTCAAGGCCTCTTGCCAAGAAACTTGGCAGTATTCCCTGCATACTTCGGCGACCTCCTCCGCGAGCCTCTTTTCGGTCTCTTCTATGCCGAGGAGGAACTCGGCTTCTTTCGCGGCCTCAACAGCCTTCAACGCCTCACGGGCCTCCTTTTCAGCCTTCTCGGCCCTCTCAGCTCGGGCATTGTACTCCAAGACCAGGCTCCTCTCAGTGGCCAGCTCTATTTCAGTCAAATGTAGCCTTTTCCTCTGGTCTTCAGCCTGATCTTAGGCGCTTTTCAGCCCGGCTTCCGCACTCTTTCTATCTCTTTCTTCAATAGTTAGCTTCTTGGCTAACTCCATCTTCTGGTGTTTGAGCTCCCCCAAATTTTTCTCCACCTCCTTGCGAGATTGGGTCTCGGCCCTAGCCAAATTACAGGCGTCCCTAACCCAATCCTCTGCCACATATACTTGCTGGGTGAGCTGCGCGAAAAGAGGGACAAAATTACGTTAGCACCGAGATTGAAATTACACAGTTCAAACGTAAATAAATCCTAACTATACAAGAATGAGGAAGAACTCACAATGGCTAAATCCCTCTTCATGGACATAAAGAGGTCGGCCTGCCTCCAGGACCTCACCGTTTCCATATCTCGAGGTAGGAGCAAAGGGCGTTCCAGGGCCTCGGCAATATAGCCCGAGTGACCGTTCTGGAATTCCCGAATAGAAGCGGTCATTGGGATGGGAGCCCCATCCAGGTCCAGCCGCGGAGCCCATGCCGATTGTTGTTGAACTTCCCTAGGAGGGGGGTCGCTCCTCTGCCTGGACAGGGAAGCCCTGCGATCATCTCTCCCCCCCTTTTGCTGTTTTGCACCTCTTTGCCGAGGAGGAGACACTTCACCCTCCTCGACGTCTATCTCTACAACTTTCCTCTTCCTCTTCAAGTCCGGTATAGGAAGAAGGCTGGTGGTAGAAGGAGGAGGTGGAGGAGGAGGAGGAGGCAGCTGATCTGCACCCTTCTCTTTAGGGGCATCCTTGGAAGATAACCCTGCGTTCCGCCCTGCCACGAGGGCCTTCAGTCCCTTCCTCTGCTGCAATGGCATCTCGTCCTCGTCCTCGGAGGTTTCGGAACTTTGAGGGGCAATGGGTTGGGTTTGGACTTCTTCATCTTCTTCGAATCGGAATTGGTCTATCTCTATATCCAACGATGGCCGAGACGAGGCAGATTCCTCCCTTTGAATGCTTGGTTGAGGAGCAACTTGTTGGAGCGGCCAGGGAACAGGGAGAAGATCCTTATTTGCTAAAAAGCCCGGCCGAGAAACGTCTATCCGTAGAAGTCTTTTGTCCCCCGCCCGGATAGAGTTCCCGACCTCTTGGAAGCTATCTGATAATGGAGTGAAGTCCAATACCAGGTGAACGGCGCGTAACTGGCCGTCTGAATGGGCGAACACCTCCGAGCGCAGTAGGTGATTTAGGCCGTGCACGTTCACGAGACTGAGCTTGGGGGAGACGAACTGTCTATCTGTAATGACAATCAAAAGGAAAAACACAAAATCAGTCATCACACTTCTGAGACCAAATGTATATATAGTAAAATAAAGTGCAATCTAAATTGCAAACCCTACAATTGTCTTAATCTAATCCTAGAGTGCCCCACCTGGCTCCCCCTCAGTGGTCGGACAATGGAGGCCGTCATGCCACGCCCCCGAGACGATGACGTAATCGTCCTTCATGCCTTTGTTGGATTTTGGGAGGCACGATATCATTCTCACGACCGGAGATCGGGACTTCAAGTAGTACCCCCCCCCCTCCTTCAAGGAATGACATTCGTACATGTGTACGACGTCGTGCCAGGTGAGTCGTAAACCCATCATTTCATTAAGGGCGTCTACACACCCCAGAACCCTAAACATATTGGCGGCACATTGGTGTGGGCAGAGTCTGTGATTCCTAAGGTACTCCCTAGTGACGTTACCCATAGGAATGGACATTCCCCCCTCTAAAAAGGCGATCACAGGGATAACCACCTCTTTGGTCCTTCTAGAGGTTAAAATGTTCTCCGGTGGACAATAACGGAGGTTAACCCCCTCGGGAATATTGTACTTCGCCTTAAAACGCTCTATGGCCACGGGGGTATCGACTAAGTTCTTAAACCTACCCATGTGGATATCTAAGAGGACGCTATGAGACTCCCCTAAAAGTAGAAATGGGAAAAAGAAAGAGGCCGAGGTGCTTGGCCGGGGTGGAATGAACAAAGGAGCCAAATACTTACGAAAGAAAATGGTATTTCGATTTCGGAAATCCCTCAAGCACCTAAGGGTCTTTGTAAAAATCTCCTCGGAATGCCTAAAACAGTGAAACGTGAATCGGTAGGGTGCTCTGAAATACTGGAATACTTAGACGAATGCAAAGTGAAGAAAATCGCTTTCTCACAACCTTTTGTATATATAGTAGATGAAAGTGGGGGGATCTATCCCGCTCAAAATTTCATAGAGAAATCCCAACCGCACGATCTACCTCCAGCCGTTGATCATGGAGACAGAACGCCACCTAGAGCAATAAAGAACGCGCTACAACTCCCAAAGCGTCTTTGGAAAGTGGAAATCTCGCGAAACGGCGCATCCACATGGATTTGTTGGGGCGCTTGATGGGTTTCAGCCTTGCAGAAATCAAAGTCCCACCTTTCTCCTCGGATGAAAGGAGAAAACCGGAACTTTGAGGGGCTATTGTAGGGGTAAAAGGCCCAACGCCAGATCCTGGGCCGTGGGCCTGTCCGAGTAGACCTGTACATCCGAGGACAACATCTCGTGAAGAATTTGCCCGGCCTGATTCGATGCTGAAGTGTGAATCTCGTGGGAGAAAGCCTTGTCCGAGGAGACCTCCTGCTCGGACTGTTAAAAAGGTGTCCCAGATGAGTGCACCAACCTCAATCTTATCTCTCCGAAAGAATCCCCCGATTTGTGTTGACCGTAAGGACAGATGGCGAAAATCAGATATTAAGCAAAAGGCTGTTGCCACCGCATTTATGGCCCTGCAGCTAACATCATGGCCGCATTAATGAGAAAAAACTCCTAAACAGTGACTTCCATCCTTTACAGCTGCCCCAGGAAGGCTCAGGATGGGGGCGGATGGGACAAGTATGAAGAAAAGCCCACGCAATGGAAGAGGGCATATAAATAGAAGAAAAGAGAACAAAAAAAGGGGAGGGGGAAGAAAAAGGCAACAGAGAGAGAAAGAGAAAGAAAGAGAAAAGCCCAAACAATATTTGTATGAACACACTCCTCGGACAACGCCAAAGAGAATATTGTAACCCTTGATCATCTTATCAATACACATCTGGTCATTACCATACTTGGGCTTTCAACCCATACGTGTCCAATCAAGTGATCTTCAATCCACTCTCTTTACAAATTCATTGTTAGGATATTACGTACAGTCTGGGCCTCCAGCTATTCTGTTAATAGGCCCAATCGCATAATTTGTGTCCTTACACATACTATTTTACACAGTTTTATACACACACCCAAAAGCATAGAAATCATGACTTGTATTTGAGTATCATAAAGTCTTGTCGTAAAACTATGTAAAATAATTTGTTTGTAATAGATACTACTCTAATTGTAAAGCCTATGCCTCATTAAATTTTTTATTAAACTAATAAACAACAAGCAGTATTTCTTTTACGAACAAAATAAAAAGCAATTGAATTGTTTGAGTTTTTATAAGGTGAAAAGGAAAACAATTCTGTTCACTTTTAGAGGAAATGAAAGCCACCTTTTAGTGGTATAGATCACCATTAACAAAAACCATGACAGATAATTGGCACGATGAAATGAATAGTACAATAGAAAACTAGCATATAAATAATAGCTGAAAAGATAATAGAAAACTAAAAACAACCGAAAGACTTATAGCTATAACATATAAAGACAATAAGAAAGACATTGAGAAAGATGACTTAAATAAAGAAGATTTGAAAACACTAAAAATTACTCTGACAGAAAAGAAAGAAAATAGTGCGAAACAATGCAAAAGAAGAAGCTAGACATAATGGATGAAGACAAAGAAAAATGAATGATAAGCAAAGGCATAGTAAAAGAAATGTTAGAGAAAATTGAAAGACAAAACGATGAAAAGATAGAAGTTATACTTAGGAAATTAGATATAAAAGAAGAGATAGAAAAAGAAAGACAAAAGAGCACTCTAATAGAACTAGTCAATAAAAGATGGAAAAATAATAATAATGATAGTTTAAAACAAAAAATTGATGAAATGTTATTAATGAAATAAATTTAAAAATGAGAGATCTAATTGCAACATTTTTCAGTTTTTTTGCATTCAATAAGCGGAGGACTTGCTTTACGAAACTCGATCTTGATACGAGAATTGCATTTCCCTTCCCTCCATGATAGCACTAGCATTGAAGCATACACGATTATTTGGGCCGGGATCAGGCTAGGCCTTATATTTATAAATGCAAACTAAGCTCGAAGGTCAACTTAATTTTTTTGGGGGAGCTCAGCATAAGGGGTAGATCTCAAGCCCAATTCAGCCTTATTAAACATCCACATTTGTTTTTTAACTTCATTTGTACATTAGGCCCAATAATTTTTAAATAATAAATTTAAAAAAATATTCAATATCACGTGATTTAAAATTTTAACTAATATAACTAAATATAAATTGTTAAATCCAAGAAATTAAATTTTTTTCTTGAAATAGAGAAGATCATGTTTTGCATGGATAGGAAGTCTAAAACAAGTTTTATAGTCTAAGAGAGAGAGAGAGAGAGAGAGAGAGGGGGGGGGGGATGACAGAAGAACAATGTCATTTTAAGTTTTATCCATTTCAAATTTTTTTATTAAAAAAATGTCATTAGAATACTCATTTACATCTACTATTTCATACACATTTACAATTAATGCAAGAATATCCACATTTTAACACATAAAAGTTGATATAAAAAATTTGTGAAATAGTAAATGCGTGAGAATCAATTGTGAAAAAATAAACATTCTTGCACCAGGTATATTAAAACCGTTTGCTACATTCTCTTACCCTATGTGGCTTGAGAGAGATGGAGAGAGAGAAGAGAGAATGTACATAGACCCTTAAAACTCAAAGTTGTTAGAATTATATATGAATAAATTCACAAATTTTTATTTGTTTAAACTTTTGGAACAATCAACGTGGTTGAGATGGAAGATGACGCCAACGAGGCCAATGAGTAAAAGAATTATGGTGACAATGCAGTTGAACCTGAGGAAGCAGCAGTCATAGCTGCAGCCACACCAGTTAGCCATGACTGACAAATCAAGAGCTAGCGAAAACTAGTATTGACTATTGAGAATGGCACAACTAGACGCTGTTGCTTGGAGCAATTAATCCGTAGGAAGGAAACTTAATCCCACGCGTGTATAGAGGAAATGACAATCGGGACGTTTTCTTATGACTTCCAAAGTCCAAAGCCATCGACTTTTGGAAGGTTCCGTAGCTAAGCTATTTCAAATTGACAAAGGTAGAGTATAGAGCTAGGACTCTTTCAACCTGAAAACGAAGTAGCATGAAGGAGATGAAGGGAGAGGAGACAATTAATAGAGGGGAATATGATTGGAAAATTTGGAATACATTAAAACTTAGTAGATTTTAGTCATTTTCAATTCTCCTATTCTCTCGTCTTCCTCCATCCAAACATAAGGTCAATGAAATTGAATTCTCTTTTTATTAATTTAAGAGATGTTATTTATTGATTTTGGATAATCAAGGACATATAATTGAGTTTCTATGAAGGCATGGCTTAGTGAAAGAATTAATCAAGCTTTTACCTACCCTCAGTCAACAATGTTTATTCCCACACTAAAAATCGATTCACTATATTCAATTATGTGATTTATTGATTAGTACAATCATATGACTTAATTGGTGAACTTAAAGTACAACACATAATCAACTGTACTATTGCCCATTACTTATTTATATATTCAAAGAAACACATTCCCTTGGACCAGATTAGTCTCAATTTTCAACTAATCAGCATTAGGGTCTGAGAAAAAATAAGCATTATTGCACCAAGTAGTCTTGAAACCATTTGCTGGATTCCCATTAGAGCTCAAAGGAACCTGCAAGGGGCAATCGATCTTGGGTGGCTTGTAACGGAGAGTCTTGAACTTACCATACCTCACCCTTATCTTAAAAGAGAGCTTTACATCAATACTATAAACCCCAGAACTATTCTCAGCGTTGAAACTGGAAACATCACGAGGCTTAAGCCACAGAACTTGTTGCCCCTCGAAAACTGGCCTCAAAATAGTTGTATTCTTGTGCCCTTGGTAAAATGGGGTCAAGCTCACCGTGGCAAACCATTTCTTTTTATAGAATGCAATGGCTTCGACGCGGCGGTAATAGATGCCGACCTTTTTGTTTGAGTTTCTAAGGGTGATATTGAGTGCTAGGTTGTAGTTGAGAGTGTTGTTGTTAGCGTTGAAATCAAATTGTGTGAGTGAGGCATCTGTGACTTTGAACTCAACCTCCTTGGGAAGGAAGATGAGCCAGAAGATAAAGCTACCGAGGACAAAGAATAGGATGCCAAAGTAGAAGATACAGAAGCAGCACATTGTTTTGCCACACATGCCAGCCATGACTTACAAGTGATTAAGAGTGAAAATTAAAGCCTTAATGATACTACGAGTAGCAATGTACCTTGTCAATTAGGTTTAAATAATAAAAACCAACGCTGTTGCTTTGGTGTTATTTCTAGGAAATTAACTTGAACCTAGGTAGCTACTTGTTTTCAAAGCCATTGACAATAGGGACATTTCCTTATTCATTTTTTAAAAAACCATTGGCTTCCTGAAGATTTCGTAGCTACATATAGCTCGGAATAAGACCCATTCCACCAAAGCGGAATCAAGAACCATGAAGGATCAAGAAACGTATTCACACCAGAGGTTTACTTCTAATGTCTACATACTTGGTATACGGTATACCATGCCTATAATGTTGACCATATCATTCTCATTTATAATTTTATTTAACACTACATTGTTACATAATAAATAATTAAAGAGAAAAAGTTCGGTCAAGAGCTAGCGCAAAGGGCCTGATTTAAGCCACCAATCAATGAACGCCACATCATATCTTTAATGAAACACACATACACTCTAGCACACACAATTATAACTCAATTAAACCTATAATCCTCAAACACGTTCAGACCTAAAGAACTAAACAACACCAACGCCTAAAGGGATTCTATCTCTTCTCTCCTTATACCACTAGAGCTCCACCCCGCCGCTGGTGCCGCCGCACCAAACCTCAAGGTTTGTTCTTTTATGATTTGTGTTTATTGTTTGATTAGTTGTTTTCCCAAACTTGAGGTTTTGAAATTTTGATGGGTTTAGGTTATTTTTTGGATACCAATCTGTTCATATTGGTATGGGTTTTGTTGTGTTGGTATGAATTTTGCTGTTTTTAGTATTTTCATGAGTTTTGATTGGATTCTTAAGTGGTAGGTTCAAACCTAAAAAAAAAAAAAAAAAATCTGATTGTGGTTTTTTATTTTTTCTCAGCTATCTTGGGTTCTTATGGTTTTTATTTCAACTCCTAATCATGATTATTGTGTGCTTCCTTTTCATGTTATGAAATTTTTTTGAGGTTTTCTATGTAATTGGATCCCTTGTATTGCTCTGCCTGTTGTTTTAGAGTAAATACGTAAAACTTATGACCCGTTTGGTATATAAACTTAAACACATGTATTTAGTTTTTAGACAACATTACACGCAAGGTTGTCAAAATCGGAATCCTATGTAGGATCGTTGAAAGTAGGTGAGATCGATGATCGTAGAATCGAATCGTAAATCGTAAAATCATATATATTTTTAGATTTAAAGCAAAAAGCATATTGATAATGACTTTGTATGTTAAATAATCACGTAAATTTTAAATTCATCCATAAAAAAACTAAGATTTGCAACATATGATGTAATTTGCATGTCATACATTTCTAAGTCTATAGTAACGAAACAAATATATTTAAGTTTTAACCCAATGTATCTATAAAGTTTAATAAATTTTTAATTAGCAACCAAATACCAAAATATTTATCAAAACATATAGAAAATATTTTCCAAGTTCTAAGTTCTAAGTTCCAAGTTTGAAATCCAAAATAAGTTAGCAAATGAAAACTAGCTAACTACAGTATGAAATCCAAAAGTAAGATGAATATTAAGGTGAAGTGAACATTTAATATTCTCATTCTAAAATTCTTATAACCACCATCCTAAATTTCTAATCATCATCCATTTCATCATCTATGTAGACATTTTATATTTGTATACTAGAGCTACAAAAGACATCAAGATACAATTTCACACTCAACTATTCAAGTTATACCACTTAGCAACAATTATAGAGCATGCTCAAAAAAATCAATCAATCAATATACAAATACAAGCATAACTGATAAAATTATATATAAAAAAATATTTTAGAAATATTAGAACACAAATTAGTATATTGATCAAACAAATTTAACAACATTATAGCTTAGAAGGTAGCAAAGGCAATATCAAATTCTTCATTTAGAAATAATGAAGTATTCATTCATTTTAATTAAAAGTGAACTAGAAACTAGAAAACATTTGTTTAGGTTAACATAATTTTATAAAAATAACATAAAAATTTATACCATTACAACTTGAAAATATAAAAATCCTTAAAACTTCATCAAAACAAAAAATTTATCCCATAAAAAAAAAAATCAAAGTTTTTGTTTTGGTAGGATCGGTAGAATTCCATACGATCTTACATGATCCTACATACGATCCTACCATTTTTACGATCATAGTGCAATCCTAAACATTTGGTGAGGTGGAATTGTAAAATTGTGCGATCCTATGATCCAGATCACGATTTTGACAACCATGAGTACACGTATTTTCACACACTTTTTCACTCACACGTATTTCTAAAAAAACTTAAAACTGTTATTTAAACACATGTACCAAACGGGCCCTTTTTCAATTTGGTTTTTTTTGTAACTAATGGTATTAACAAAGCTATTAAAAAAAAAAGTTAATCTATCTTTAATTTTTCCATAAAAAAAAATTTTAAAATAATCTATTAATATTTTTTTTTTTTTTTTTTTTGCAGAATGAAAAAATGGGTAGGGTGTCGACCAACGTTTTTTTTTTTTTTTTTTTTGCTGAAAACTGTTATTTTACACATTTAGCTATTAATTAATTTGTAGTCACAAAGTCAAAGGTTAGCTGATCCTATGTCATGCACTAAAATGTCGTGCAATAATGATCCTATGTCATTCACATTATGGGTAAGAGTTGTCAATGGGCCGGGTCGGGCCAGCCCGGCCCATGTTTACTTGGCCCATGGGCACAATGGGCTGGGCATAATGGGCTATTAACTAGTTAATGGGCCGGGTCGGGCTGGGCCGAAAGAGAAAACCTCAGCCCATGACCCTGCCCATGGGCAATGCCCATTTTGTCTTTAGCGAGCTAGGCTATCGGGTTGGGCCTAATGGGCTACCCATAGGCTTGTATTAGCATATTATTTTATTATTTTTATAAGGAAAGAATCAATTTTTTATAAGGGAATAATCAATCTATTTTTTTAAAGGAAAGAATTAAAAAATTTAATACTTAATTACAAATTTTTTTACAGTCAAATCTATTTAATTTTTTGTTTCGTTGATGGAAACCTATTTAATTTTTTTTATTAAGGCTTTAAATAGTTTTTTATTTTTATCTTTTATAAAAAAAAAATGTCAAATGGTTAATTCAAAATTGCTAGACTACTAGAAAAATATATATTTAATAAACTAAGTTTAACACAATTACTTTGAGTATCTTAATGGTTGAGAGAGTTCTCTTAAGAAATTTCTTTATAATATCTCAAGATCAATCCTTCATACACTTCCTATATATTAATTGTTATGAATTATGAGTTATTGGGCTGGGCCAATGGGTTAGGCCAACGGGCTGGGCAACGGGTTGGGCTACTGGGCTAGCCCACTGAGTACCCATGGGCATAAAAACTAGCCCACGGCCTGACCCACTAGGTTAGTGGGCTACCCATAGGCCTAAATAACAACGGGCTGGGCCGCCCATTAGCCCGGTGGGCCATTGGGTTTCTGGGCCGAGCTATGGGTCGTGGGCTATTTGATGACCCTTAATTATGGGCAAATCGAATCTTTGAGCCATTCCATCACTTGGGATAGAGCCTGCCGCGAGTTCCGCCTACGCGCTTTGCATTTTTATTTTTATTTTTATTTTTTCGCGAATAATACTTTCTATTAAAAGAACAAAAAGTTTAGGAACAAAGCTCTTATCTCTCAATTGAGTCCCAAGACAAAAATTAGTCATTCCTACGTGATCCCTACTAAGAAATAAAGGGGGAGAAATTGCCCATGCCTTAATGTTGAACATGTCATTATATAATTTATTTAAGAATTAATTGAGAGAATAAAAATGATATGATTATCAGGCCAATTCAATACAAGAATATTTTTACATAACAGGGAAAGTTAGAAGGCATTGAACATCAAGTGAAACCAATATTCTTTTTCTATGTATCTAAAGGATAGATACAAAATATTAGTTTTCTTTCCTAAAATTTTAGTTTGCTAACTTTTCATTCCTAAACTCATTTCATCCTTAAACTATATATATAAATAAAATAAAAAAGGTTACATTTAAAATAAATAAAAAGTTACATTTTTTTTTACCCTTTAACTTTACATTTTTTTTTTCATCCAACTCAACACACATCATATTAAGAAATTCTTAACCATCATCGCATAATTAACAACAATCTAACGTAACTCACAGTAATTGTGTTGGGTGTAAAACTCGAACATTTCATTTTTAATAAATAATTACAATTCATATATGGACAACTATTAGTTTATATTAATCGTACAATGTAAAATGTACATTGTAGGCAAAATATAAGGCAAATGTTAGCCGTTTTTTTCCTAAGTGGCAAATGTTTTACGTACCTACATTAATATACACTTTACATGGTACTTTACATGGTACTATTCATGTAAAATTATAATTTTCCATCACATAATATATTTAAATTATATTTCAAAAATTATAATTCATCAAAACTAATTCTCAAAATACCAAAATAATCAAACTAAAAAGACTAAAATAAGATAATAACATAAATTCATATAATGTCAAATTGAGTCAAATGTGTTAAAAAATGTATCAAACGATATTCACACTCAAACCTAACTCAACTCTAGGCACAAAATAAATTTCAAACCCAACCCATATACATGTCAGATTGAGTCAAATGTGTTAAAAAATATATTAAACTCAAACCTAACCCAACTCAAGGCAACCCTGCCTTGGGTTGGTGGCCGGGTTACAATGCACAGCCCTAGGCTAATGTTTGTGTGGTTTCATGCTCTCTCTTTTGAAGCCAAGCCTAATAGACAATAATGTTATAACTTGGTTATGTGAGTTAATTAAAAACTACAACATCAGGTTTAGGAGTGGGCAGGTGAAAACTACTCGGTTGTTAGTTCTTACTAATCAAGGCCGCATACACATGTAGCAATGCCCAAGCGAGTCTAAGTTTGTAGATTAGTACCAGCCCGGAAGACTCGATCGGGACAGAAAACTCAAACAAGAGCAGGGGTACACAATGGAATAAGAACACTAAAAGAGCAACATTATCTCCTAATTATAACGAAAGAATATTACAAACGTGTAGCTTCAGCACTAAATATAACTAGCTTTTACACACTTAGGTATGGATTAATTTTTAGTCACAATGAAAGGTCAGCTAATACAATGTCATGCACCAAACCGTTGTGCAATAATGATCGAGTTGCTTCACAGTGGGAAAATCGAATTTCTTCTCATCACCCTCATCGATATGGTCTTTGCTTGTTTCATTCCTCAGTCTGACCTTCTACTTTTCCTCCTTTCACTGCATACAGGTAATTCTTTAAGCAGATGAATATAACATGTATCTGTGGAGAAGAAGAGACTCATCCTAAAATGCTGCAACTCAAACAAAACATATGAATGCAATTACCATCTCTTTATTCACAATGGGCAACTTGAGTTCCTTCTCAACATCCTCAGTTTCTCCGTAGCCTTTTGAGCCTTGGTATGAACTTTTGTTTTCATTTCCTCAAGGTACTGCCAGAAATAAGAATTAAAGAAAGAATATAAGATTAAAATACATTAAAGAAAACCCAAATCCAATTAACTCAAGGGTTCTACATAATGACTTGGACAAAAGAGATTAAAATAATATGACTAGAAGAGTAGTTTGAAAGAAATTTTCATCACAACCACAACTCCACATGGAATGGCCCTATTATATATATAGGTTCCACTGCATCTGCAAAATATGGCAAATTAGAAGTACATAACCATCAATTAAGTGATCAAACATGCAATTCTTTTGTGACAGAACACAGTAAGGCTATCTAACACAGGTGGGTTGAGTTCCGTACCAAATGTGCAGTCTATGCGTTGATGTAAAAACATATGATTAATTATACATTAATAAGAAACAAATTCCTTGAATAATTACCTGTTGCTTTCTTTTCCTCTCAAGTTCTACCTGTTTAAGTTGAAGAGAAACAAAAGCGAGACTTGTGAGTAAATACATGTGACATCTAAATAAATGGCAACCTCTCAACCAATTAATGCTCCAAATGTTTATTACCAAAGCTTGCTTAAGGAGGGTGTTCTCTTCTCTCAATTGGTTCAGCTCTGCTTCTAGTTCAACTGTGTATGCCTGTAAAAGTAAGTACAATTAGATTTTACATAGCTTATGGTATTTTAACCGTATTAGTATGGTGGCACCTTGTAAATATCATTTAGGCCCAATGATCTTCAGGCAATTACAAATAAGTGTTTTTCTTAAATCTGTTGAAGGTTCGTATTTTGCAAAAATAATGTGAGTGTTTGTGTGTGTGGAGAGAGAGGAAAAGGAAGAAGGGGGGGGGGGGGGGGGGGGATCTACAGCACAATCTGCATTTTTTTATTCCTTCACTGCGCTTCCATGCTATTCAATTACCTTTTTTATGTTCTGCACTTAATATCATCTCCTCTATAACTCTCTTCTAAAACCATCTCTGCGTCCACTAGCGTTCTTTCTGCATCAACTATCATGCTAGGTGAACTGTCCATCAAGTCGGAAAAATATTCCACCATGACATGTGGCCAAGCTAGTTATATTATTATGGTTAAAAATTACTTAAGTACCTTATTGTATCACGCACAATCAAGCCCTTTTGTTTCTGTCTTCGTTTGTGGAAGCAAATCATTACACCTCTAACCGAAGCTTTTCCACATTAAATCAAACCGAGGTGTTGTTTCATTGTTTGGTGCAGTAATTAAATAGCACTTAGCTAAACTGTCACATAGATTGAATTTTTTATCAAGCATCTTAAAGAATTAATCTAATGTTGCTCCATCAATGCTTGCAAGACCTTAATACTACCAGCTAGCTAACTCACTCAATCATGAAGTCACTGGCAATTGCTCTAGATGCATTTTCCATCAACATGTGGACAAGGGAACCACTAGGATCTGAACTCTCTACTTTCATGTTAAAACTCACAATATTAAACAACTCCTATATAGCTTGAAGCCCTTCACACAAAGGTAGACCTTCTATGCATCTGTCCCAAATATGGAATGAGATCATCTTCATTTCAAGTGACGAAAGGTTACGATTTTATTTCTTATATGAAGAGTACAATATTAAATGACATATTATAAACATAGGTTTAGATTTGTAAATATTAAACAAAACCATGAATTGAATCATTTGAAATAGAAATGGTCCTTTCCCCCAAAACATGCTATGCTTCTAACCATTGACGAGGAAAAACCAGACCCACAGAGACAATAAAGAGAGGGAATTGACATGCCCTACCAGCTAGTATTTTTCATAAATGGTAAATATTCTCTCAAAATCTTTTTTTAACACAATCGTACTCACAATGTCGACAATTGCATTCAATGATCGATGTACACATATTAAATGTAAAAAGGTAATGTCCACATTTAAAACCAAACCTAAACGTACTATGCTTTCTAATTATTAACGAGGAAAAACCTAGACCCACAGATACAATAAAGAGAGAGAATTGACATGCTACCCAGCTAGTATTTTTTCAAAAATGGTAAATTCTGTCTCCCCTTTTTACACTTGTATTCACAATATTCACAGATGCATACGCAAAAGTACACATTAAAATGAAAAAAAAGGTAATATCTACCTTTAAAAATCGTAGAAAGTGAATGTGTATGGAAGATGTGAAATAAGTTATTTTAGAGAATCATCGCACATCCATATCTTTAAAACGTCAACATTTACTCTTCTTGAAGTTCCATGGTGAGTAATGAATCAAAATACATATAGCTAGAAACAAACAGATGTTCCGGGTTCAGTAGTGCTATATTCATTGATGAATAAGGTCTAAATTCCTCCAGTTAAATGAGATTCACTTACACTCCCCCTAGGATTTATTGTTTGAAAACCAAATCCTTAAAAAATTAGCATGGCTATCAAATTCTATCTATGTGTGAGAGAGAATGTATTGTTACCTGTTTCCTGGCTCTAGACCTTGCTGCAGACTCTCTATTCTTGATCATCCTTCTCTGTCTCCTCTCCACCACCTTTTCCACCGGACCATCTATTATCCTCTTCCTTCCCCTCATCCCACCCATCTCCAACCCAAATTGACTTGTGTTATCAACCTGAGTAGTGCACATCCCATCAGAAGAAACTGGACTCACCGGTCCCATTACCGATGCCGCCCCATATGCACCACCACTACCATTCACTACCCTCCCACCAAAACAAACAGTTGTCGGTGGCGGTGGTGGGTACCCACCACCACCACCACCACCACCACTCCTCTTGCCATTTCCAGTATACCCTGATGACTCTCCAATACTCCCACCACCACCACCTTGTGACATTGCTTGGTATGTACTAACACTAACACTAGCACCACCGCCACCACTAACAACACTACCTCCAGCTCCACCACCAGCACCTCCACCGAGTCCTAATGAAGGCCTATTGACAAAACTGTGACCAACTGTTGGGCTGTTATTCTGGTATACCCCGTACTGCTGTTGTGGCTGAGGTTGTAGTTGCACTATGGCTGGTAATGTACATGATTCCCTTACTACCCCTGCCTTTATCAAAAAATCCTCCAAGGTCATTTCGCCAAAAGTCGGCCGGCGAGGGGCAGACTCGGGATTTTGAACATTATCACCATCATTACTATTACCAGTGATGTTACTATTACTATTCTGATGTTGTACTTCCTGCCCTTTGTTGCGTATTTCAGACCAAACCTCGTCCACTGTTTTCCTACACAACGGTGCTGGAAGCGTAAGCGAACCTTGCCTTGGCAAGCTGGGCTGCTTTGCTATCATTCCCTTCTGATCATTATGCGCTTCGCTTAGAGACAAAAAGGCATTGCTGCTCATATTGTTGTTGTTATTGTTGGCGAAACTGGTGGTGGTGTTGGTGGTGGTGGTGGTGATGACGACTTGGTTCTCTTCGGCAGTCCAGATACTATTGAGAAACTCGTCCATATTCATGGACCCAAAGTTCTTGCCGCTGTCACAGAGTGTGTGTTGGAACTCATCAAGGGTGAGAGAGTAAATGGAAGATTGTCTTCCAAGCGAAGAGAAAGGGTTGTTTTTGTTGTTGTTGTTGGGCTGTTGATCGTGTTGCAATGGCGAATCTACTTCGCCTTGGGAGATCATATCGGACTCAGTGACTACCATGTTTGTCATGAAGAAGATGAAAATTGATGAAGCTCGAAAATAAAGTACCTGCTTTAATCGGAGAGTAGTACATCGAAAAAAATTAGCTTGAAACTTTTTTAGGAAGTGTTAAGATTCAGAGTTTATGCACTAGTCAGTGTTGCAAAGAAAGAGACTTTTTTTGCGTTGTTCGAGATGTGACTGACGTAACCTTAGCTGGTTTAAAACTCTCGGAGTTTGGAGCTCCAATTGCAGAAGAGATAAGTGCTGCTGCTTACAGCTGGGGTCTAAAAGGTAATAAATGCCACCTCAAAAATACTGAGAGACTGAATGATAATAACTGAAGAGGGATATAATGGGAAAGCCCCATTGCTTGTATTTTGCCCAAAAAAATTTACAATATTTTTTTATATTATTTTAAGTTCATAAATTTTTTACTCATTATTTTTTTTGAATTTATAATTAACTTCATTTTTTATTTTTTATTAATAATTTGACACATTAACTGAGTGTAACTTTTTTTTTTTTTTTTGTATTTATAGACTTTTTCTAAAATTATGTAACTATTTTGATCAACCAGACAAAAAATTTATTATATTTAAGAACAATTAAATTTTTTTATGTAATTAATTGATCCGAACAATTACATGACTAAAATTAATTAAAAAATAAATATCTTTAGATTGAACTAAATGTAAGAAGAATATAAAAGTTGAAAAATAGAAAATGATTCAATTTTCCTCTTACGTGATTTTAATAATAAATTATACCTTTACATAGTTTATTACATAAAGATAAAAATATTGAAAACTAGAGAAAAATGCCTTCACATCACCTAAAATTGAAGGCAGTGGTCATTACACCCATAAACTTTTATTTTAGCTATTTTACTCATCAAACTTTATGAGTGTGCCAAATTAGTAGTACAATTAGTCTGTTGTTAATAAACTATCTCCTCACAACTACAACAACTTCAGATTTATTTAACTAAAATGATTTTGGTAATTTATACGCTCATGTGTATTCCACGTGAGTAACCCATTTTATTAACGGTAGACTAATTGAAGTACTAAGTTAAGGATGTAACGGTCACTGCCTTAATTAAAGACCTTTTTTCCACACAAAAAAAAAACTTATAACTAAAATGGACAAAATTGTATTTAAATATAAAAACACTTTCTGCCCACTTCTTCACCCCACGTGGGAGGATGGTTTTTGGTAGGCCCAGATGGAAATATACGTCCACTCTATTTTCTATCCTCCCTCTTTTTCACATCATGCATATTATGGTGGATTATATTGCTATATGATAAAACAGGATGTGTAAGAGGTCGAACACTTAATTTAATTACAAATAAACCCAACAAGCAACAACTTTACCAAAAACAAAGTCAAAAATTTGAGACCATACCATGCATATATATATATATATATATTAAAAATAAACACCATCTGAAGAGATAATTTATTAAATATAAAAGGCCAAGAAAAAGTCAAACAAATTTAAGATATGGCCAATGAATTTCATGTGAATGTGCTAATCAATTTATGTTAAACAAATGCCTACTTTCTTCTGTTAATATGCAAAGGAGTAGGACCAGGTGAAGTGGTTCAGCTCTTATGAATATAAGTAAGACAATGCCACAATTTTGAAAAGTGTCCTCTATGTATAGGGTAGGTGTAGATTTTTAATGCCGCCATGCAAGGTGAGTTGGTACATGATCCAACAAAGCTGAATGACACGTTTCGAGCATGCAGTGACATAGAAACCTAATCAGCCCAGCAACACATATATGGTATTTATATGAATGATTGATTCGAATTGGTCCACCTGACTCTCTTACAAGATAGTACTGTTGGCATGGGGGTTCCTTATTCTTTAGGACTCCACCTAGAAGATTAAAAAGACTAGCTAGCAAGCGTTTCATTGGACACATTTTCGGAAATTGCTTCATCTTTTTTGCAATGGTAAGTTGTTTTTAACTTTTATACTTATAGTAACTTCCATTTTTTTTTTTTTTTCCTTCCCTCTTTCTCTTTCATGAAACGTTTTACTAAGTGTTGCTGAATATTTTCAGGAAGAAACAAAATATTAGAAGAGATTCACAGAGAAGTTAAGAAAACATTTTTTTTATACATGAATTAATCATCATGCCAAACCAAAAACATAATCATTTATTAAAAATGTAATCTTCTTACCTACCAATTTTTTTCTGTAATTTTATTGGGGGTAATGTTATAGTTGAAGATACTTTAGAGTTAAAGAGTTTTTAGGTATTTTAAAATTTTAACCATTCATTTTGAAAGGAATAGATTATATTTTGCCACATCATTAATAAAAATAATTTATATAGAATAAATGGATTATATTTTGTCACATCATCAATAATTTATATAAATAGTCTCTTTATTCTAAATTATTGGTCTTTTATTCCATTTTGAGATGTTTCAAAATACATTTCTCTTTTAAAAAGTCAATAAATAATAAGAAAAAAATCTAGAACAAAGGTAATACCAAAATAATAATAGTAATCCTAATAATAGTCATTTCTTTTCAAAATAAAATAAATTAATAGGATTTTAAGAATTTTACTTTAGAGCTGTCTAAAAATAGTCATCATAATGATACTCTTTAGAAACTTCTCATCCATATTTCCACGTATTTCCACTAGTTGAACGTGTGTGTGTGTATATATATATATATATATAATTGAAGTGCAAATATCATCTCTTTTATAATATAAAGTAAGAAAAGAAATATTGGACATAAAACCATTAACCCTATCTGACCTTTGGTTACCACAATAAATCCTACTTATATATCTAAGCTACACTTCTCCACAGGCACCGTCGGTCTTCTTTGACATGGTTCTATTCTATTGGAAGCTAGTTTTCTTTCTTTTTTTTCTTTCTTTTTTTTCTTAGATAGTATTGGAAGCTAGTTGTAAACTATATTAAGTGGAAATTTCCAACTTGTAATATGCTGCAACTTATTACCAGCCATCATAATAACAAGGACACGTGTTGGGAAATCTTTTTTTGAGAAGAAATGTGTTTGGAATTTTGGTACAACTGGATGTATGGAACACCCTATTCCATAGTTCATACTTCGTACTCGATCATACTCATACTGTTGAAAACGATGGGCATTACTTAGTAGAAAATAAAACGAATAGATTTTTTTTTTGGGGTTAGAAGAATAGACAAAAGGTTCAGAATGTGAGAGGTCCATTTCACGGACATCTAGAATCCTTCTCTCTTTGTGTATTAAAATCTCATTTCCGAAATAGAAAGTTAAGAATGGGTTGGAAAGCAAAAGAAAAAAAAAAGAATCTTTCCTATTTTAGTAAGTCACTTAGTGCTTAAATAAATTATCATGACAAATCAGTAAATACAAAGCCCCCAAAAAAAAAAAAAACCAGATTTTTTTATATGAAAAGTAGCATCTAGCAGGTCCGATACGTACCTAGAATTTTCAAAAATTCATCAATGACACGAAAAATTGTAAGGTGTTTATGGTAACGTGGACCACTATTTCACTAAAGAAAAATATTACATTTACAATATTTTTTACAATATTTTTACAACAAATTCTAGTGGGTAGGTTGTTATTTATTGTTATTAGTGGGTAAAAAAATAATTTCAGTATTGGATTTAAATTTAAAACCTATAACAACCTGCCAACTAAGATTTATTGTGAAAAATGTTGTGAATGTAGCAGTTCTCTTCACTAAAAGACTGTCTTCTATTTAAAATTGTTAGGTCAAAAATTTTTTTTAAATAAAAATTAATTATTGATTCAATAATTTTATAAATGAAAATTTTTTAGTAGAATAATAGACAAATGAGTGGTCCATAAAGACAGCATAATTTCTTCACTAACATAATTTCTCCGCTAACATGCACTGACATTAATTAAATAATAACAATGAAAAATTCTATATCTTCCATTCAAAAAATAATAATAATAACAATGAAAGACTGTTGCATGAAACTAAACCATAAAACAAACAAGCTTGCTCTTCCTCAGATCTTTAATTCATATCATTCCAACACAAAATAAGATCAACAAATCAACCCCAACCAATAACACAATAATTTACCACAACGATGGAAGAGAGACATAAAACATGTATACATAGTTACATACCCGATTGAGTTCAAGAAGCTTTTGCTCAGCTCAAAAACAGAGTTGCACCCTCCTCTTTGAACAGATCCATCTAGGAGCTCACAAAACCGCAACAAAGGAACATTTCCTTTTCTCTTAGCTTATTATATAGTACCCCAACCCAAGTACCAAATTTGAGGGAGTAATATATAAAGTTTGTAAAGATTAAAAATACGAGTAGAGAGTCAAAGAGGGATGGTCTTTGTTAGTGTTTGTGAGTGTATATTTGATTTTTCTAAACTCAATGACTCTATTTCTTCTCTCTGACCACCCCTCTATATCTTCCCGGCAAAATAGTGGTTTGCGTGGGGGCCCACAATAGCGTTTTAAGTCAATCACATCGATTCACAGTGCTGCTCAGTAGTAGAAATTCAAAGCAAGGTCCCAAGCTCTGTCCTCTCGCCACGTGTTAGCCATGTGGCTTCATTACCCTTGTTATGGTGCCGCCTCTATTCCGAGCCTAACACGTTTTGCTCCTTTTTTTGCTGGTGCCCATTCTTGCATGTAATACACTCATACCTCCCAAACTGTCCACTTTTCAAATCCGACTAAAATTTAAACAAATTAAACGTACTATATGTGGATGTGATTTAATAATAAGAGCTCTCATATTATTTTATTAATTTGATAAGCGGTTCGAGTGAGTCATATCAAAGCCTCGATGGTACATATAATATTATTCATTTTTTTTCGTGTGATGTAAGGTCGATGAATTCACACCGTAAATTCCATTTTTTTTATTCAGCAAAAAAATAAAACTATGATAAAAATGTCAAATAGTCAATATGCCTATTTTATTTTATTATGTCACATTTTATAATGTTGTTGTCCCTATTTTTCTATTTAAAATAACTTTTTTGTGAATTAATGGCAATATTTTAATGGATGTTATGTTAATGAAGATGATACATTGACACTATTGTAATTCTCAAAAATATATATGATAAATTTGTATTAGTCAATTTAGAAGTGATCAAACTTAGGGAGGTTAAATAACATTTTTATCCATTTTTATTTAAGTGAGTTTAAATTTTTAGTCAATATTTAAGACTTCTTTTTGTTATTGAAGAATGAGAGATTTTAAATAGGAGGTAGAATGAAGGAGACAATAATCGAACTCAGAATCTCATGCTCTAATACTATGTTAAATTATTAATTATCTTAAAAATTTAAGCTATTGAGATATAGTAAATTTAATTATTTAACCACACAATTCTAACAAATATAATTATACTTTTGCTCAATTTCAATAAATAAATAAGTCAATTCAAATGCACAAAAACCCTTTAATTCAGAATCGATTTTATGGGACATAATGAGCAAGTGATTAGTAATAATTTATTAATGCTTTTTACTCTCTAAAATAGGGAATTTAAAATTTTGACAATAAGCAGGTGATCATCATGAAGTTTTGGTGGCTTTGATCAGGTAAAGACCTCCCACGTGTCACATGTGATGTTGGTGGATAGCTCATGCCTAAGGTGTGAGTATCATAGGCAAGCTGGTCCTACAAATTAGGGGCATCTCCTTCACGAATTTAGCCTTGGCCGTTGGGTTTGCGGACAATTCTGGTGGATTTTATTGAATGGTAATAGTACCCGTAGTTTTGTGGTATGGTGGGGCCGCTGTTTTTGGGAGAGTTGGGTTGTATTTTTTTTTTATTTTTTTTTTTTTCGCCCCATTGATTCTATTTCAAGCTGTTGTGGTACCCAGACTGGACGCAATAAAATCATTTTCAGTCTGAATCGTAGGTTCGGCGTCATGAGAATTAGTACATAAATTTAAGTACATTTAAAAACAATCATAAATATATATATAATCTAATTAGATTTTAACTTTTTAATTTTTACACTCAATAATTCACTTACTACAAAAATTAAAAAAATTAGATGAGACACATGGCACAAAATTAAACTTCAATTTAGAATCTAATTGAATTTAGACTTTTTAATTTTTGTACCTAATAATTCACTTGACACACAATTTAAAAATTATATAAGACACGTGGTGCAAAATTAAACTCCAATTTAAGATTTAATTAGACTTTCTCTTAACTTTATCTATTAATATATATATATATATATATATATATATATATATGAGATACCTTATCATTTGATTGTGGCAATAAAACATTGTCCGTCCAGTTACAAGTTTCTTTCTTTGGTTCAGCGATAATGTTTTTTTTTTAAATTGAGTTATTTTTCAAAAAGAAAAGATTTATAAAGCTATCTCATTTCCTTATGTTTAATAGTAATTTTAAATAAGTTTAAAAATAATCTTCTAACTTCTTTTATTTAACTTACTGTGAGATAATTTTTTTTTTCAAAATAATTAATAAAAAAATATTTAAAAATGAATCCGAATTTGGTAAGAACAGGATGTAAAACTCATGTTTTACAGCATCCAATAAAAGATTGTCACATCATTATTTTACTTAAAATTCAATACATTCTACCATACCTAATAACATCTCAACAAACTCTTAATTTGATTAGATTTGTATATGGGTATTAGAATTTTTTTTTTATACAAGATAGAATTTCTATTCTAACCTAATCTAAGTGTATATGTGTGTGAAGCTCCCTCCTGGAGACTTGAACTCCAGCCCTTACCATCCACACTCTACAAGTATTTATACTTGTGGAGTGACCACCGCATCAAGGGTGCACGGTGTCAATATATAGGTATTAGAATTGATTGGATGTGGTTATAATTATTCTTAAATATGTGATAAGATGATGTAGCATGTTAAAATTGAAAGAGTAAAACATGAATTTAACACCATATCTTTACCGAATTTAATGTCTTTAAAAATAAGCCACACTTTTTCTGTTAATGAAAAATAATTTTTCTTTAACTCATTTTATCTGATTCTATTAAATATTGAAAAATACAAAAAGTTACCTTTACACAATTTTTTTGACCGAAAAAATTTATTTTGTATTTGCATCCTCTTTCTTTTTCTTTTTCTTTTTCTTTTTTCTTTTTTTTTGATTTTACATCCTCTTTCTTATATAACTTTGTACTTTGTACTTTTTAATTCTACTTAATTTAGGTTCCCTTTGAAAAAGAAAATCTAACCAGTTATGCTTAGATGAATTGTGATGTGATGTGATGTGATGTGATAGAGCACTTGGAGCAACTTTTAAAGATTCCAACGGTACTCCACTATTGGAAGCCGTGTGTACTGATCTCGAATGCATAGGTACGCCAGCGCCACCATTGGAAGCCTACGTAGTGCGTACTCATCCCGAATATTTAAAATATGTTATAATACCGTTTATTTTATTAAAAATTTATTATTAAAAATATTGTAATAAAATAATTTTTTTTTAAATATTGTTATTGTCTTTTACTAAAGTTAGCTAGTCCATAAACAGGACCATAAGACCAGTTAAAAAAAAAAAAAAAAAAAAAAAAGGCGAATAGCACAAACCTCTGTTGGCAATGGCACGCTTAGGCCCCTTACAGAAACAACACAGTCCATACATGCCATCATGCAAAAATATCTTCTTTCTTTTCTTTTACCCCTCTTGTTTTTTCCTTTTTTTTATTATAAATTTAATAATAGAGAGATGAGGGATTTAAATTCAATTTGTCTTCGTTAAAAATATTAAGAAGTAGTAATTAGTTAAACTATAAAGTTCTTGACACCATGAAGATATCGTTGATTAGTCTTATATCTTTATATATATATATATATATATATATATATATATATATATATATATGGGGGGGGGGTAAAAGGCCAACAAAAGAAATGAGCCTGCGCTTTGGGCTCAAAACCCATGACGAGGACCGTGATTAGTCCGAGAACGGTCCCACTCAACCCATAGCGCCCGAGATGAATTGTAGAGAATACGAATACAACTTGGGGAGTCCAAAGAATAACGCCGAGGATAATACCATCTCGGATACTCGAGATTGGAATGAGCTTCGGAGCTCTTCCGGTCAGAGGAAACGTCCCAGAAAGTTCCAACTGGCCTAGATGGATGTAAGGGATACGTACACCAGAAAATATCCAAAGAAATATCAGAAAGGAAGGCTGCTAACCCCGCATTGAATGACTCTGCAGCTAATCCTCTGGCCGCATTTATGTGGAGAAGACACATGAACAGTGCAATCTTGGCCACCGCAACTCACAAAAGGTCAAAAAGGCGCAAGATAGGACAGACACTCAAGTGAAGATTCAGATAATCAACAAGTGTAGGATCAGGATGATTTGGGAGGACATATATAATGTGAAGAAATTCCTCATAGTGTGGGGGAGAAAAAAAACAAATGCAGAAAGCTATAATCTACACAAATAAGAAAAAATACAAAAGTGAACATCCTCGGACTTTGACCGAGGACTGTAAGCTCTTCATTTTGTTCTCCTTGAGACCTGAACTCATCTTGTTGATTGTCTAAATCAATCTAGTCCAGCTTTCCTTTCCTGCTCTCTAGAAATTCATTGTTTTTGGGCCCTTTGGGTTGATCCATATAATCTTGGGCCTAAAAAATCGAAGTCGTGTCCTTACAATATATATATAACCGAAACCTCTGAAACTCCCACAAATTTTCACATTATCATTATAATTTATAAAAAAAATTTAATTTTTAAAATTAAATAGTGAGAGAGTCTTAACAGGAGTCTCTCTCTCTCTTTTCCTCATCATTTTAATTTATAAATTTTTTTTAATTTTTTAAACAAAATAGTAAGAGAGTCCTAATAGGAGTCTCTTTCTCTTTGTTCTTTAATCCTAATTTTTTTTTTTACGTGAGTCTTTTTTTTTTTAAATAAAGTTAGTCCTTTTTAAAAAAAAAAATTCCAACGGGAGGTCTAATTAAAAAAATATATAATTATTTTTTTAATCCTAATTCTAACGTAAGTCTCTTAAAAAGTCAAAATATTCAGTTTTATATTATATATAGATAATAATAATAATGTGGCAAGCTCTAAGAATATGAGAATGCAATTTGTTAATTTACTATCAAGATAACATAAATTAGATTGGTAGTAGATAGTAGATTTAATTGTAATTGAGTATTATGTGAAGTCATTACCATTGAATAGCACACGTTGGAATGTGTTATGTGAAACCAATGATATGAAAGAAAAATTTTTTTTTTCTAAATCATTATATTGAACAAAAAATAACTTATTTTCATTCATTTTCAAGTAATACATTTTTAAAAGTTAAGTCATAAATCTTTAAGTAAAATAAGTACTTTTAATTTTTATTTAATTATTCTGTGGATCGCACGGGTTAGCGACTAGTTATATATAATTATATACTATCTCTATATTTGTTATAAAATCTATTAGTAAGGTAAATCAATTTTGTTAGGCTACAATACTCTTTACACAAAATTTTGTGGTCACTTCTAAATCCGCTCCTTGATTATTAATACTTGTAATTTACACACTCAAGTATATTATGATGTAGCTTACGTTACCATTTCATCAATATCTATCCTATTTTCAGCATTAACCATTAATTAGCTTAATTATTACAATTGCAATTTATAAAAATTCAACTTTTATTATTTAATATATTATATTAAAGGTAAAATGCACTACGATCTCTCTTGAACTTTTATTTATTTATTTTTTTTTTGGTGGAAACAGGAGATCTTATTTATATAATATAAAATTTATACAACACGAACAGCGAATCCTTGAGCACATAGTCTATTAACCCCAAGGCCAGCCAAATCCTGTACATAGTACAAATATACAAAACTGGGACAACTATTATACACAGACAAAAGGTTCCGTTGATAAGTTCCCCGCTTTGTCAAAGCGTCCGCACATTCATTAGCTTCACGGTAAATGTGTTGCGCTTGCACCACCTAGTCTTAATTCATGAGGCTCTTGCAATCACAAATTGTTAGTTACCCTACTAATATGTTTATTGTGTTGCAGTAAGATGCTGTTAACTTTTTTTTTTTCATCAATTTTATATATCAACTTTGACAATGTACCAAATAGACCTATTATATGTCAAGATTCCATCAATTTGCTAATAAAAAAGTGTGTGGTGATATATTAAGGTGCAATTTTTGAATTGTGACTTAGTTGGCCCATTCAAAAGATGTCACGTTAATAAAAAAATCTAACTCAAGTTCTAGTTCACTCATAGCTAATGGAACAAGAAAAATCTCTCAACCTCAGTTGGCCCCTCACTTTCTCTCATTTTTTTTCTTTGTTTTCTTGGCAACCATAAAATGTATTTGTTTGGTTGGCGAGAAAACAAAGGAAAAACAAGGAAAAGTGAGGAGAGAGAGACCTCAATGGAGGCTAAGAGACTTTTCTGGTTTCAATAGCAATGGGTGAGCTAGAAGTTGAGTTGGGCTTTTGTTAGAAACGTGGTGTGTTTTAATTTAATAAGTTAAGTCACATTACTTAAGTTGCACACTTAATACTTTGTCACAATCACTTTTTCAAATTGACAAAACTTAAACATAAGTGTTCTATTTGGTACAATGTCGAAGTTGATGTGCTATATTGAAGAAAAATAAAGTTAAGTGGGTTTTAGTGCAATAACATAGAAGTTAGGAGGTCTTAGTGCATTTTACCGTTATATTAAATTTAAATAGATCCTGATTGGGATTTCAATACCTCTCCTATATCTTCTAATCCTCCCCCTACTTTCAACTAAAGGGGAGATATGGTGAGATATGATTAGTGTGAACCTGTGAAAATGAAGCTAGCTATGCATTCAGGATTAAAGATAGTACAAATTCTTGTCTATGAGATGAAACTCTATGGTCCGTTTGGATTAAGGGGAAGGGAAGAGGAGTAGAGTAAAGTAGAGTAAATTTAACATAAAAATAGCTTATTTTTAGCCAACTTTACTTTACTTCCCTCCACTCCTCCTCCTTTCTCCCTCCATCCAAACAGACAACCAAGAAATGGCCATTTCCAATTAATCTTCTCACACAAATTATGTTTTACGCCCAAACCACGCTTTTGCGTACTGTAACTATCATGGGCCTCGTTTTGGGGGCTCATTATTAAATGGACTTGTGGGCTAAAACCAAGCTAAAAGTACTATTTGACAATGAGTGCTGTGAACTTTGGTTCAAGACTGGCCGAGTGAAACTAAAAGTAGTTCAAGCATGGTCATGTCTAGAAGTGTAGGAATGAGAACCTAGACACATAGCTCAAATGATCAATTGATGACCACCAAGTAGATGATAGTCACACATAGGCAGCTTTTTGTTCTAGCTTATAACTTTGCATCAAGTGACAAAAGGATTCAGGCTCAGACTGAATTTTATTGCTTAAAGTTTAAGCATGCATACACGTATAGTAGAGAACACATGCTACATAAAACAGAATTTTAGTTCCTTTTTTCTTTAGTCTGATTCTGACTTTCCAGACACCATCTGATGATTCTGATCTGAAAAATCATCACCTTTCCAATAGGTGGAACTAATCATGATTTAGTGGCCTCATCCCTTCACTTCCAAGCAAAGATTAACACCAAATTTACCATGTTATCCATCTCCTATTCGATTATAAACTTGGTTTTCATGAAATTGTTTTTCCGGAATGTAAATTAATACCAGTTACCTTTGTTCACGGGGTAGACATCAAGAACCTACAATCAACTTAATCATGGTTTGTTGATGACATGTATACCATGGTGTCAAATTCCCACTATTTGATTTATTGCTTGAAATAATTATCAATAATGTATCCTCTTGTATTGGCAGATGAGATTATGAGTAGTAGGACCCGAATCAGATATTTGTGCTGTATGAAACTATTGCCTCTTGCACAACATGTGCCTTGAATCCTCAAAAGCAAAAATTGCTAAATCTTAATGCAATCATACAAGGAGCTACCTGGCTTATAGTGTAAGGGCGTTCATGGAATTGTAAAAATCTTTAAACCTCTATTAAAACCCGTCCAAAACTACAGTCATAGATCATAATCCAATTGAAAGAACACAAAAATGTCTCCAATTTTGGCTATTTTGGTTGTTGCATTCTTTCTATATTGTGTTACAATATCGGCTTCAGACCCTGACCCAATTCAAGATTTTTGCATACCCAACCCAAAATTTGGTTCCATAAAAACTGCCCACCTTGGTAGTCTTCCATGCAAGAATTCATCTGAGGCTACTACCGATGACTTTGTTTTTTCGGGCATGAAGGGAGCCGGAAACTTCTGTGACACAGGCCTTGCAGCCATATCAGTGAACCCAGCCATCTTTCCTGGCATTAACACACTAGGCATGTCATTTGTACGTGCTGACCTTAAAGTTGGTGGATATAATCCACCACATTTTCACCCAAGAGCCACTGAAATTGCATATGTGGTGCAAGGAAGTGTATATGCAGGCTTTGTGGATTCCACTAATCGGGTTTTTGCTAGAGTAATTGAGCAGGGAGAGGTCATTGTGTTCCCACGGGGTCTACTGCACTTCCTGATGAATGTTGGTGATAAGCCAGCAACGATATTTGGTAGTTTCAATAGCCAAAATCCTGGATTGCAAAAAATACCGACTGCCATTTTTGGATCTGGGATCCATGAGGAGCTTTTAGAGAAGGCTTTTGGATTAAGTCATAAGCAAATTGGGATCATGAGAAGAAGGTTTAATCCCAAAAGTAAGGGGTGAGTGAATGGCATTTAGTTCAATTGGGTGACATAATCTTATGGAAATACTTATTTATGTTATTGAGTATTTATCTATTATGGACTGGCTGTCCTTCAGGGTCCAATGTTTGGTCACTTGATAATTTTCATTTTGTTATTCTTTTCCTTTTTTTTCCATTTTCTTTCTTTTTATCTGCTGAATACACCCTGCTTTTTTAATGGAAGGAAACAACTATAAAGATTATATTATTGAAGCCAAACTATTCTTAAATAATCAGGGCACTGGACTTTACTGATTGTGGGTATGATCCTGAGCCTAGACACAAACATAAAGAATGCATGAGAATGGGTGACATGCCTTCATCACTCCAAACCCCAAACGCAGAGGTAAGTTGCAAACACTTCAAAATAAAAGAGAAAAAGATCACATAATTATATTTTATTCTTGCTAAGATCAAATTCCATAATCCTTTTCACTGCCTCAATAAGCCAACTAAACAGTGGCAGAAAATAAGATCATAACATAAGTTTAAAAATTTTGACCATTTTCATAGGAATTATCTTCATTTGTTTAGGGTTTTGCTTCCAAAACCAACTTGTTTGGATTGCCACACTGAATTGTTTCACAGCAAGGTGGATTTTTCCTTATTCTAATTTGTAAAAATGTTGTTGATGCAACTGATATTTATTTGATTACAAGTTGGCATCACAGTCCTGACTCCTGAGTAAATGTGAATTAATCAATATTTGGTCCAGTAGTGGCCATCAAGTTGCAAAAACCCAGACTTGGGAAATGGAAGCAGAACTCTCTAGCTTTTACAAGGGAAAAGAATGGTATTTATATGCTAGCTGATACCTTTCACCAATTGTCAGGTGGGATTTTTCTAATCAGCTCTGTAAAATGGCTGACTATTCCAACAAACAAGATCACTAGCCTTCTAAAGATCCTTTTTTTTTTAGTTAATATTTATAATTAAAAAACAGAGAAGAAATAGCAACAAAAAAAAGGGTAGATACACAAAACGAAGTCTCAAAAAAGGAATAGAAAATATTCTTGTAAGTTGTCTACAATATACTTACAATCCATAATTTTGAGTGGAACATAACATACAATGGCAGCCATTAATGATTATCCTCATGACTAAATCTACTACTGAGAATATAGAATTAGCATTTATTGATTACAGTTCTAAAGTCCCAACTCCTATGCCATCAGTTGCGCCAACTCACATTATTCCTATGGCCACATCAACAGTGACAATTTGGTACCTTCAAATACTACAAAAAAGAAAATGAAGCCATATGATTTCATATATTTTTTTTTTGATAAGTAAAAAGAAATTCATTCAAGAAAACTACTTTATGCAGAAAAAACATAAAGCAGAAACAAGTACAAGGAAAGAAGAAAAAAACAAAAAAGAAAAGAAACTAAATACAAAGAAGGGAGTTAAGGAACATAGGGAGAGAATCACTAGAGGTGAGTCCCCAAGCCCTAGACCAATCAAAAAGAGAACCACTGAAAGAAGCCAATAACTGATCATCCGAATTCTCCAAGTCCTCAAAAGTCCTCCAATTTCGCTCCCTCCACAAACACCACATTAAGCAAAGCGGAGCTAAATTCCAAATGCTAGAAGAGTGCTTCCCAAGCCAATTCCACCAACCAAAGAGAGTATCCGCAACTGATCTTGGCAAAACCCAAGAAATCCCAAAAGATCTAAACACCAAACTCCACAACCGGTAAGCCTTACTACAGTGCAGAAGCAAATGATCAACCGTTTCCCCATTACAACGGCACATAATGCACCAATCAACGAAGTCCAAACCTCTAACCCTCAAATTGTCACCTGTAAGGATTTTATTCCATACAGCAGTCCACACAAAGAAAGAAACACGACGAGGGGCCTTAACCTTCCAGACACTTTTCCAGGGAAATAAAATAGGCATAGGACCTCTTAACTTATTATAAAACGATCGAACATCAAACTCCCCATTCTTCGTCAACTTCCATCGCATGCGATCTCCATTCTCCGATGGAGGTAAATTAAAGCCCAAGGTATGAAGAAAGGCATCCACATCACCCATTTCCCAATCATTTGGTCTCCGAATGAAACGAACGTCCCAGCTTCTCCGGTCCTCTAACCCCAACCGTTCTAGAGAAGAGGCCACAGAGGCCCCTTTATTGGAGGCAATCCCATACACAACCGGAAAGGTCAATTGAAACGAAGAATCCCCACACCATTGATCTGTCCAAAGCTTCACTCTATCCCCCACCCCTACCTCAAACCGAATATTTTTACTAAAAACTTCCCATCCCAAACGGATACTTCTCCACACACCACACCCATGAACCCCTCTATCTAGCTTGGAAGTCCAACCCCCCCATTCTTCCCCAAATTTTATAGCTACTACCCTTCTCCAAAGCCTTGTCTCCTCAACCCCAAACCGCCATAACCATTTTCCTAGTAAGGCTTTATTAAACGTAGTTAATTTCCTTACTCCTAACCCCCCATGTTCCAAAGGAGCACAAACCTTATCCCAGCCCACCAGATGAGACTTGGAGTCCCCCCATAAAAAATCCCTTTGCAGCCTCTCAATTTTGTTGGCAACATGCGAAGGAATTGTAAAAAGTGATAAAAAATAAGTCGGAAGATTAGATAGAGTACTCTTAAGCAATGTTAATCTTCCACCTTTTGACAAATACAACCTTTTCCAACCAGCCAACTTACACTCAATTTTCTCCAATATAGGATTCCAAATTGTAGGGGACTTGTGGGACGCCCCTAGAGGCATACCAAGATAGGTCATAGGCAAAGACCCAATCCGGCAACCCAATATATCTGCCAAGACATGGATATTAGGAACCTCCCCAACGGGAACCATCTCACTCTTCAAAGAATTAACCTTTAAGCCTGACACAGCCTGAAAACAAAGAAGGATCAGCCGAACATGAAGAATTTGCTCCTCATCTGCAACACAAAAGAGAATCGTATCATCCGCAAACAAAAGATGGGAAACACAAACCCCTTCGCCCATTCGGCCATTTGCCCTGAAACCTCGAATCAGACCAGCAGCTTCAACCCTTTTCATCATCTTACTAAAAACCTCCATCATAACCAGAAACAACAATGGAGATAGGGGGTCCCCTTGTCTCAATCCCCTCGAACTCCCAAAAAAATCAGCTGGAGACCCATTGATCAAAACAGAGAACTGGACAGTGGATATGCAAGTATGGATCCACCTACACCACCTCGCCCCAAATCCCATTCTCTTTAACAAATCTAGAAGAGCCTCCCAATTCACATGATCATAAGCTTTCTCAATGTCTAGCTTACATATAACCCCTGGAATCTTACTCTGCAGCCTACTATCCACACACTCATTAGCAATGAGGACTGAATCAAGAATCTGTCTACCACCCACAAAGCTATTCTGAGACTCAGATATCAACTGATCCAAAACCTCTTTCAAGCGGTTCGCCAAAACCTTAGCCAATATCTTATATACACTCCCCACCAAGCTAATAGGTCTAAAGTCTCGGATATTGGAAGCACCATTCTTCTTAGGGATTAGGGCTATGAAAGTTGCATTAAGAGATTTTTCAAACTTGCTATGTTGATAAAACTCATCAAACACAGCTAAGACATCTCTTTCCACAACTCCCCAACAATGGTGAAAGAAGGCCATAGAAAAACCATCAGGACCTGGAGCTTTGTCTCCTTCCAAATCTTTAACGACACGAATAATCTCCTCCTTTTCAAACCTCCTTTCAAGCCAATCCCTCTCCCCTTCATCAATCTGATCAAACTCCAAACCTTCCACAAAAGGCCTCCACTCTTCTGTCACCTTGTACAAATTTTTATAAAACTGTACTATTTGGACCGCCATCTCTGATTCATCCTCATAAATAGCCCCATCCACCTCCAGCATACTAATATGATTATACCTTCGACGGGAGTTAGCCACCTTATGGAAGAATTTGGTATTATTGTCTCCTTCCTTGATGCAGATCATCCTCGATTTTTGTCTCCACGAAACTTCTTCCAAAGAAAGAAGGTTTTGAATTTGAAGTCTCTTCGCAGCCCTCTCATCTATCTCCACTTCAGAAAGGCCAAAAACCCCCTCCTTATCATCCAAAAATTTCAGGGCCGCCAACAACTCTTTCTTCTGACGACCTACATCTCCAAACTCACTACGGTTCCACTGAATAATGTCTCCTTTCAAAGCCTTCAACTTCTTAGCAAGCACAAAACTGGGGGTACCTGAAAAAGAGTATTGATTCCACCACGAGTGAACCCTATCTGTGAACCCCTCTGTCTTTAACCACATGTTCTCAAACCTAAAAGGACTCTTTCCCCTCGACATCCTCCCTGCCTCAACTAAAATTGGGAAATGGTCTGAAAGAGGACGCGGTAAGACTCTCTGAATCACATCCGGATAGTGGTCCTCCCAGTCGTAAGAAACCAGAGCCCTATCTATCCTGGACATCGAAGGCTGATCCGAACCACTAGACCACGTATAACTTCCTCCTTCCAACGGCAAATCTATCAAATTAAGCTCCTCAATGAACCCAGAAAAATTCTCCATAGCCGGAGTAAGACGCGATCCCCCCAACCGTTCGCTTGGGAACCGAACAACATTGAAGTCCCCAATATAACACCATGGAATATCCCAAAGTTGCTGAATCCCAATCAGCTCATCCCACATCTGCCCCCTTAAATTATTATCATTTGGACCATAAACCCCAGAACAAGCCCAAATGAAACCATCCCCCACCCCCTGCCACCGAACCGAAACAGAAAAGTAACCCATCATTACCTCCAACTTATCTAAAACCCTCCTATCCCACATCATCAAAATCCCACCAGCTGTCTGATCCGCATCTAAGGCCGCCCAGTCAACATAAGGACAAGACCACAGGCTGCATACCAACTGTCTATCCATACCAGCAAGCTTAGTTTCTTGAAGGCAAACTACATCACAATTCCACTCTCGAAGTAAATTTCTAATCACCAAGCGTTTCCGAGAATCATTCAATCCTCGAACATTCCATGACACCATTTTCAGCACCATAAAAACTGTAAACTCCCTACTTCAACCTCAATATTGCAGTCAAAGAAGACTATCTACTGTCATAATTAACCGAGGAAATCAAATTCCTCAACTCCCTCTTCCCTTTGTCCTTGGACACAGCTTTCCGGTGAGTTGCATCTTTCCTATGTAACAGATTGACAACCTCCATCTCCCTCTCAAGCCTTTGTAAAAGCATAATACACATCTCCTCATGTCGACCCAAAGAAAGCCCCATCATTCTACAAAAACCAGGGATTCTATGTTTCACCCAATTAGAAATATTCAGCGGACTAGCAGACCCCACCTCAGAATTATTGTGTAGCTCTGTCGACACAACCAACCCCATAGGATTGATAGACATCAGAGGGGAGAGGCTGCCCACATCACCCAAATCCACATTGGCATTAACTTCTTCAATCTCAGTCGATACACCCAACTCAGAATAACTATGATTTGCCAACAACGCTAACTGCCTAGTGTTATGGGAGGTATCTAACCCTTGGACACAATCAACCCCATCACCTGTTTCTCCTTTTTCTCCATCCTGAACGCCAAAACCCACACTCCCAGCTCTCGATGGGCTCAGTCCAAAATTGAACGGCACAAGTCCACTTGATTCGGCCCTACCCAATGTGTTTGAAGGCTCACAGGTGTGAGACCCACTAAGAACAGGACACACTACCTCCATCGGTGACTTCGTGAGATCACCATCGGGATTGAAGGAGTGGGTAAGGTCTGCCTTGGGTTCGTCCAGAAGCTTCGGGATGTCCCCTGAGCAAAACCCATCGGAGATATAGCCATCAGAGCTCGTCGCCGGCGCCGGAATTAGGGTATGAACTGCATCGGCCTGAGAAACAGGCTCCGGTGACTTCCCTTCGTGAAAAGCATCACCAACTGGGCCGTCGACCACCCTCGATGGCTCACCTTGAAAACCCAACCCCATATTCTGACTCACCGGAGCTTCGTGGGAAGCATTGGAGACCGTCACCATCCCCGACGCATGGGCTTCTGGTCTTGGTGTTCTCGGGTCATCCAGTGAGGAGCTCTCAACCCCTTCCTTCCTCATTGGGCCAGTGGGCACTGAGAAAGCATTCTCAAAACCCACCATCCTAATATCTTCCTTATTAGAAAGTCTCAGGGTATCCACTGATGGGCTTACACCCAATTCCACCTCAGATGGGTCAGTGGGCTTTGGTAAGGGGATAAGGCCCACTTGGTCTAAGCCCACCACATGTTTGAGAACCCGTGAAGTACTAGAAGAAGCCTCCACGTGATCCCTCTGACCCTTAGAAACCCAAATAGAACTCTTCAGACCACCTTTTCTCCATGCCACAGTCCTTTTTCCTTCCCCATTCACTTCTACAAACAAGCTTTTTCCTGACCAGTCTGACTTCCTCAGTTCACGATTTTTGCCATAAACATTATCATTCCAATTTGATTTGAAAATCAACAGAGGTCTTCTATTCTTTCCTTCCCGATATATCTTTCCAGACTGAAGGCCCTCTGTGCTGCACCTAGACCCCACTTCTTTACCACTTAGAGTCGCCGGAGCTGGTTGGCTCACCACCATTTCACTCAACAGGTTTAGCTTCTCCCCCTTATTATCTCCTAACAGCCATTTCCCTTTATCATGGGTGCTTAACCTAGGAGGCTGAGTTCTGCCCCTTGCCTGCTCCTGATACCCCCGCACCGTGTCGGCAAAAGATTTAGAAGATTGAATCCTTGATTTATCCTTATGAAGCTGAGCCACAAATTTCAGTTGCCCAGTCCCACCATTCACATAGTTTTCAGGTTCCAGCATCTTCCTTAACTCCAACCCAAAAACCCTCCATCCATTCTTTGCTCTGCCTACTGGTATAACAATGGACCTCCTAGACCCGCCAACTTTAAATTCAGTCAGCAGTAGGAAAAAGCCAAAAGAATTGGAACTCCGTTGGAGGGTGTAGGCTAAGTCACCTTCCCTGAAAGTATAGAAATACTTTGAGCTGACCCCAACAACAATCTGTTCTATACTCTTCATCAACCAAAGTGCTGCATTCCTGCCCATGAAGACCGACTTCATGAAGTACCTACACCGCTCATAAATCCTTAAAGAGAAATACCGTCCCCCTTCCTCTACCACCAGCTGAAAAAGTTTAGATTCAATGAAAAAGCTACGAACACCACCCATGATCAGCAGTAGGACTAAGAAAAGGAATGTGGAAAACTTAGGCTCTGGAAAACTTAGACCCCTTGATTTCATATATATAACACATCTATAACCATTATGTTTGTGGAAATCTATAAAGCAAACTATTACAATGGCAAAAATATGGGCATTTGCATGGTACTTTTCCCGCTAAAATGATTTAAAGAAAGGGTTTATAGTTGTCAACTACATGATCCAGACCCACCAAAATATTTCTCAGTTCCTCCGCTCACCAGTCATGATCCTATGGAT
Organism: Lithocarpus polystachyus; assembly: GCA_033629205.1. Lineage (NCBI taxonomy): Eukaryota > Viridiplantae > Streptophyta > Magnoliopsida > Fagales > Fagaceae > Lithocarpus > Lithocarpus polystachyus. The sequence continues at coordinate 46,698,509 of CM066168.1, forward strand.
GTTGACTATCTTATTATCAGTGTCACAGAACACATTAAAAGCTAGGCAAGCTCAAATTTTCAAACTATATTTTTCAATTCAAACCCAAAGTGGCAACTGTGTTCTTATGCAACAGTTCATACAAAATGCTGATGCCTGGTGCAAAACTTGTCATTCATATCAAAATGATCAAAAGAAATTTCAGATTTCTACACCAGGGAGAAAATGTAATGCACAGAGCACTGACCTGGGGTAGCCCATAACAAATGTGGAACTGGATGGCTACTTCCCCCCTATCAAAATTGCCTTGATGATACTATCACACATTCCATCAGCATGTGGGAACAAGTGTCCAGTACCTGGTAGCTCATGATAGTGAATCCATGGAAGCCGTTGGGCAATGTATTGTTGCAGTGTAACAGGCACAATCAAATCTTCATCCCCGTGCCACAAGTGGACAGAACCTTCATCGTTTGGAAATGGGTTTTCCAGATCCATAGGACTGAATTCCCAGGCCCCAAATCCAACATTCAGGTCACGATGCAGAGACTCGAATTCTCCTTGCTGTGTTACCTGTGCCTGAGGAAGCCACATTTGGAAAATACAGACATTTAAAGAAAAAATGTTTTTTTTTTCCCAATTAGTAACTCACGCACTCCATGGGAATTGAACCCTAGACCTCACCACCATCACATACTTGTGAGAATGGGGGGCAAGAGGTAGTGATGAAAGTGCCATTTGACCACTGCTTAAAAAAATCATGTTGATTATAATAGAAGGAAAGTATGGTTTTAAATCCATATCAATTGCCCAATAAGAGAGGGAACATTAGACTTGATAAATGATGCTATGGAAATAGATTTGCATAGAAAAAAGCTGAAAAAAATATATTCTTAATTTTACAAAAATTTCTTTTAAACCTTTGTTATATAAGATGATTTAATCAGTTAATCAAACAGAAATCATTAATTAGACACCACATCAAAGCTATGAGGCAGTGAAATAGAAGGTTAGAAATTGATGTGACTATGGATCTTTTTTCAATCCACAGCAATTATTTAGTAAATTGAAGTCATCAGAAATACCAAACAAGTTTTAATATGGTAAGCAAAATGTTCCTATATTAAATTAGGAAATCCAAAACTCAACCGTTAAGCACAAACTGAAATAAGAAAACAACAAAACATGATATTACGGAGTCACACCTTCACTTCTAATTGCTATAGTTATAGAAAGTAATAAGATATTAATTCGGAGTTGAAGGTGTCCTTCCAGAGCCTTTTCCCACCAATGTAGGCTTGTAGAATGCAGTAAACTTCTAATACTAGTTATGTACAGAAATCAGGCAACAGTTTCTGAGTCTTCAATAGACAAACCAGAATTAGTATTAATTTTACAAATTTTCTTATGGATACATTTGCAACTTCATTTTTAAGAGTGCAGATACACACACACACACACACACACACACACACACACACCTAGAGTGAAGATTGGATTAATGAAATAAAAATTTTGAACTTGCAACCTATAAGAACATAGGATATAATGTCACTGGAGGTGGTGTCCACATTATATTGGGCAACAATCTTCATTTCCACAAAATGCAGGCCATATATAATCAGTCAACTGATATCAATCACTGCAGCTACTTGTTGCTTTTTCTCAATGCCTTTAATAGTATAAATTCCCACTGCAATATTCATAGAAATTTCCAGAGAAGTTTGATACTAACCACATATTTTTTTCTCTCAGAACGCTTTGCCATGAGTTCTTTGTCTTGGCTAGAAAGAATATCCAAATTGAGAGATGCAATGCTAGAAGCAGGGAACCATTTTTGAGTGTTCCACCAGTGGGTAAGCCAGGGAGTGTAGTGAGCAACACGAACTGCCCATTGATCTTGTGGAAGCTGTTGGTAGTAGGCTTCACTGGATAAGTTTTCAGGAAAACCAGGCCACCAGTAGTTAATCACGGGAGCTAACAGTCCTGCTCCTGCTAGCCTGTTAGTGTTCCAACCCCACACATTAGAGAAAAGACACATAACATGGTAGAATCTCTCTCTCTCTCATATACACAAATGCAGCCATTCTTGTTATTCTCTTTTCTACCATTTATTTATATAGCTATAGCAAATCATACCTGTGAGGGATGTATTTGAGGCAACTCCAAAGCACCTGCCCACCCATTGAGAAACCAATTACATAGAATTTTGATCCTAGTCCCAATTGATCAGCAAGCTCTTCTATATCCAAAGCCATGCTCTTCACTGTTCTCTTGGGATTAGGATCACTCTCCCCATAACCAGGTCTATCGAAAGACACAACGTAGATTCTTAACTCTTCAACAATTTCCTGGAAGAACCCACCATTGATTCAAATGATACTAAGCCCAAGAATATCATATTTAAAGGTTTGAAATAGGCCCAAAAAGACAGAGGAAAAGAACAAAAACAAAAGGATAAGTACCGGAGAAAGTGTTTTGGCAACAACAGCATCATGCCTGCAAGAATCAAAACCATGGACGAAGACAATTTTATAATTGGCCGTTTCTTTAGGCACACCATGTTCTTTGTAGGCCAAGTGCCTTCTATTACTAAGTTTTATTCTTGCTGCTGTAACAGGGGGGCCATCTGGAGAACCACATATCTTGGGTGGAGGAGGTTGGGTTGCCTTATAAGCCCATGCCAGAATCCCCACAAAAAACAACACTACAGCTCTCTTCAACATCCCTGAAACGTTGATCAAAGTTATAATAAATCTTGGAGACAAAATATTAAGTGACACACTAAACTCAACGAGTCGAGCACAAAAATTGTACTAAAGACATGCATATTTTGCAACATATTTATTTAGAACAAGTTCTTCCTGCAGTGGCTGCAGATTACAAGAACAAAGTACTGGGTAGGCAACTCACATTAACTATAGAAGTATGGTTGCCTTGAAATCCATAGTCAGGTTGTGGAAATGGCCTCTCTAACACCAATTCAAAAAATAAAAATAAAAAAGCAAGTGCCAGCTTAATGAGGAAACATTCTGTTCCAGCAACATGAGTTGCTTGTGATTTGTGGAGTTTTGTTTTAGATCTTTTGGAATTCAATGGGTGTTGGTCATTGATCTTTTATTTGGTTGGAGGAATTGGGTTGGCAAACATTCATCGGATATTTGGAATTTAGTCCCTCTATGTTTGATGTTCAAATTGTGGAGGGAAAGGAATCGTCGTACTTTTGAGGAAACTGAAAGTTCGGTGACTCAATTGACAGCATTGTTTATTAGATCTTTGTTAGATTGGTCCCGTGTGTGGGGTTTTACCAATAATAATTCCATAGATGAATTGAAAGAGTCACTACACTTCTGTATATAATTCATTTTCTTTGTAATTCTTTAGGCTTCTTCATGTTCATTATATATGTACATGAAGTGGTCTTTTTCCAATAAAAAATCACTACTTTTCAAATAATAATAATTTGTTAAAAATAAATGGTATGTGTTTCTATATTGATGTGTCAGTTATTCACCCAATAAGTTTTGATACCTTGACCCTATCCTTCAATCCAATGTGAATTAGTGTCACCAAGCTAATAGATACCACTTCAAGGAAAAAAAATCATCCTAGTATAACATAAAGGGGAAAGAGACCAAGTCGATTCAAATCTCAAATTCTTTCCATCAAATAGATTTCCAATTCACATCAAAAGTAAAATTCAAACAAAAACACAACTTTAAAGTAAATTTCCAATAAAATGGGGGTAAGGTAACTTTGATTAAAAGTACTCTTTCGAGTTTGCCCACTTATTTCCTTTCACCCGTTTCCATTCCCATGGAGGTGACTAACCGTATAGAAGGGATTTCTTATAGAGTGGGATTGATGAGGAACCAAAATTCTATCGGGTTAATTGGGCTTAGATTTGTGAACCTTTGCAATTTAGAGGATTGGGAGTTTAGAATTTGATAAGATTCAACCAAGCATTGCTAGGGAATGGTTGTGGTAATATGGGACTAGGAGAGACCATCTATGAAGGAAGATTATAAAAGTGAAGTATGAGAGTGAACTGGGTGGCTGGTGTACTAAAGGGGTGCCAAGTCCTTGTGATGTAAGTCTCCGGAAATCCATAAGACACGAGTGGTTGACTTTTTCCCGGATTATACAATTTGATGTGGACGATGATACTAAAGTAAAATTTTTCCATGATTTGTGGTGCAGTTATTGTCCACTTGAGAGACCTTCTCAGAGTTATATAGAATTAGTCTGTGATAAGGAGTCTTTTTTTTTTTTTTGATAAGTAAGAAAGTAATACTATTAATAGAAAAGAATAAAAGATACATGGGTGACTCATTATTATGTCTTTAAATAAAATTTTCTTTTCTTATCAAAAATAAATAAATAAATAAAAGATACATAGAGTTCGCAATAGTGAACAAAGAACAACATAGCAACAAAAAGAAATAAATGAATCAAAATCCTATTCTAAGAGACAAAAGAAAATCAATAATAATAGAACAAACTGAAAGACCCCAACATTGAAACCGATTGAAGAGAGTCCATTGGCACAAATCTAACAATTGGGCCATTGATTTCTTGATATCCTCAAAAGAACGCCAATTACGTTCAGTCCAAATAGTCCACATCAAACAGCCTAGTACCAAATTCCAAATATCAGAATTATATTTCCCAAGCCAATGGTGCCAGCAACAAAGTAAACCTACAACCGAACCTGGCATAACCCAATTAATCCCAAACTGCTGAATCATATGCATCCACATAGAATGAGCTAACAGACAAAAAATAAGAAAATGATCCACAAATTCCTCATTATAACAACACATACCACAACAATTTGCCAAGGGGCGACCACGGAGCATAAGATTATCCAAAGTGAGAATCTGGCCATGGGCTGCTGTCCACATAAAAAATGCCACCCTTTTAGGAACTTTTACTTTCCAAATGCCCTTCCAAGGGAAATTAGAAGGAGTAACATTTCGAATCTTATGATAAAAAGACCAAGTGTCAAACTTCCCACTTCCATTGAGGTTCCAACAAAGACCGTCACTTCCACCACCCCTAGGAACTTGAGATTGGATCAAGTGAAGAAAGGAGTAAGAAGCTGCTAAACCCCGGTCGTTGAATTCCCTATAAAATCTTAAGTTCCACACTCTGTAATTTCCACCCACTTAGGGACTCAAAACATCAGAAATAGAAGCTTCCTTATTGGCTGAACACAAAAATAACTGAGGATAAAGAGTTTATAAAGAGTTGTCCCCAATCCACTTATCATGCCAAAAAATAACACGAGAAACATCTCTCACAACAAAAGTGAAATGCTTAGAAAAGCTCTCCCACCCTTCACTACTACTTCGCCATAACCCACACCCATGAGCCCTCCTACAAACTCTAGTGCTCCACCCCCCTTTCCCCTCCCCATATTTCATGGCAATAACCCTCCGCCAAAGATGAGTAGGTTCATCGCCATATCTCCAAAGCCATTTCCCTAACAAAGCCTGATTAAAAGACACAAATTTTTGAATTCCAAAACCACCCTACTCAAGCGGGAAACATACCTTCTCCCAAGCCACTAAGAGATATTTGAAACACTCCTCTGAGGAACTCCACAAAAATTTCCTCTAAATACGTTCTAATCTAATAGCCACGGCTTTAGGAACGGTAGATAGAGAAAGATAATAAGTTGGAATACTTGAGAGGGTACTTTTCAACAAGGTGAGCCCACCACCCTTTGATAAATAAAGACGCTTCCAGCCTGACAGTTTCTTCTCCATCCTTTCCAAAATAGGGTTCCAGATAGAGGTTGTCTTATACCCAAATATGTCATAGGTACCCAGGGGCATACCCAAATATGTCATAGGTAAACTACCCACCCTGCATTGAAAAATGTTAGCCAAAGATTGAATGGTACTCACCTCCCCAATAGGGACAATCTCACTTTTCCCACATTCACCTTCAAACTAGTACAGGCTTGAAAACATGCCAAAGCCAACCTAACTGAAAGCAACTGCTCCCTAGAAGCATCACAAAAGAGAAAGGTATCATCAGCAAAAAGCAAGTGTGAAATACGAATACCAGTAGAATTAACAGGTCCCACATGAAAACCTCGAAGAAGACCACCTTCCTCAGTTTTCTTCAGAATCTTACTAAGAACCTCCATGATCAAAAGAAAAAGAAGAGAAGACAACGGATCACCTTGTCTTAAACCTCGAGAACTTCCAAAGAAACCAGCAGGAGATCCATTAACCAAAATTGAAAAACAGACAATAGAGACACAAGCCTTTAACCATTTCCTCCATCGAACCCCAAAACCCATCATCTCCAACATATAGAATAAAGCATCCCAATTCACATGATTATAAGCTTTTTCAATATCTAACTTACAAACCACTCCTAGAGTATGAAACTTCAGTCTGCTATCAAGGTAGAGGTGATAAGGAGTCTTCTAGAGCAGAGGTTATGCATTTCCCCAATGGGATGCTTCATTTGGACTTTTAGTTCTCTAGATTACTCCAGGATTGAAAGTTGGAGTCTTTGACTGCTTTTATGGATTTGACCTATTCCACCTTAGTGAAAGGTGAGAGACTTGATAAAACTCTGTTGGAGGCCAGCCAATAGTCGGGGTTTCAAGGTGCATGGGTACTACCTTTCCCTTTCCTCAACTATTGGCATGTTATTTCCTTGGAAGTTAGTGTGACAAGCGAAGGTTCCTCCTAAAATAACTTTCTTTTCGTGGACTGCTGCCCTAAGGAAGATTTCTTCTGATAATTTACAAAGGAGAGTTATTATTGACAAGAATAGTGCTATGTGTGTAAACAGAGTGGGGAGTCGGTCGACCACAACCTTCTTCATTGTCTCATAGCGTATGAGTTATGGACAATGGTGAGGAGTTTGTTTGGTCATCTTTGGGTTATGCCACAGGGGGTCCTTGATTTGTTAGTAGCTTGGTAAGGTACCTTTGGTAGACACCAAAATAAAGCTTTTTGGAGGGCTGTGCTGCATTGCATTATGTTGTGTCTTTGGTGAAAATGGAATGCAAGATGCTTTGAGGGATGTGAATGGTCTATTCTTGAAGATTAAATCTCTCCTTTTTCATACCATGCTGGATTGGTGTGTTGCTTTTAAATCTCCTCCCTATTCTAAAATCTAATTTATTAGATATGCTTGAGCATTGTAATTTGAAAGTTTGATTGTACTGCAGCCTGAGTACACCCCCAATGTAAACGGGTGTTTCCTATTTGTTCAATAAAATTTCGTCTCTTATAAATAAATAAATAAATTCCAATAAAAACACACAACTCTAACTCTTAATATATATATACACACATAACAACAACAACAACAATTTTAGGGCCAAGTACCATTATTTGGCAAAATATGTATAGATCTACCACTGTTTGCAAAATAATTAGAGATTTACCACTTTTTTTTAAATCGAGTTTGTGAAACTCAAGTTCCACGAAAAATGGCCACCAATTTTTGATGTAATTCGAGTTCCAGGAACTCGAGTTCCATAAAAAATATAATGGCATTTTCAAAGATCTCGAGTTACACAGTAGACAAACTCGAATTCCAAAAGAGCAGTGCACCCATATATATCTCCAACAGTAGTAGATCCCTACATATTTTGACAAACAGTGGTACTTGGCCATTTTGGCCCAATTTTAGTTTCTGTGTTATCCTACATTTTTGCAATGACAAATGTTGTACAGAAAGCGCGACCCTGATAAGACAATCTTATGGTTCCCACGTATACGATGAAAATAACTAAGGCACAACAACAAATTAACAGCACCCAGATCAAAAAAAAAAAAAAAAAAAAGAGAACAAAAAACCCACCTGAGGGAAGCTTATAGGAACTGTTTTGCTTGGCTTTTCTCGTATGACCTCTGGCTGATGCTGCAGATATCTTCCTGTTCACTCCTCCGGCCATTTCTTTCTCACAGAATACCCAACTACACATCTCTGAAGTGAAGACTGTCTATCTTGTTACCAACAAATGCTAAGACGCAACATTGTTACAACCGGTGAAGTGTGAGTTGTGAGTAATAAAGATATACACCCACAAATTTCTTTCCCTTTTTTTCCACCGGTCACAACTCACTCGTGATATAACCATTTGTGACAAAAGCTGTATAAAATAACGTAGTATTAGCATTTTCCCTCTTAATTGTTGATACTAGTGGGCCCTTATATGTGTGGTGTTCGTGTGTTTATTTATGAATTTTTTTTTGTTCTCTAAAAAGTCTAAGTTTTTGCCTACTTGACTTGACAAATTATGGTTAGTTGTTTGTCATTTTTATATAGATTTGTTATTTTTTTTCTATTAGTTATAATCTATTAAATGAATAATTGTAGTAAAAGTTATGATTTTTTAAATGGTTTTAGATTTTTTTTTTTCGCCTTGTATTGGAGTGATTGTTGTATTTTTTTAAAAAATAATATATATAAAAAAAAAAAAAGAGTCACATGTATGGTCACTACTTCTACACCACTTAAACATCTACATTGCATTATGGCGTGGAACCACACAAACACAAATAGAACTTACCACTGTTTGAATCCGTAATTCCTAAACTCAATAGTGTGATAAGTTACAACTCACAAGAACTTCCTACTCTTTGACCACCTCCACGGATGATTTATTATATGTTTTCTAAGATGTTTTGTTTCTCTCAAACAAAATATATACTACTTTGCAAGATGCCACATTTCTATTCTTTGTACGAAAATGGCATTCTAGAAAGTGATGTCTAACTTATGTTTAAGCCGTTAATTTTCACTTTTGGACAGTTTTTTGGAAACCTATTTGGAGAAATTTAATCCATCTATTGTGAGATAATTTATAAAATTAAAGATTTTATTAAACCAAATAAGTTATTAAATTAAAAAAAAAAAGCCATATGACTTGTTGAATATTTTATGCGACTAAAAATATGTATGAATAATTATTTTAGTAGTCGCACAATAATTTGAAGGAACATTTCTCAAAACTTAATTAGAAAAAAAAAAATATATATATATATATATATATATGTGCTTTAACCTCTCCATTTTACATATTTTGCCAAATGAAGTGCAGGACACTCTCTACAAATTGAGCCTCGAAGAAATTATTTCATGAGACCTCTCTTTCACAACATAAGAAATTCACATATATTATGAGAGAAATGTCTTATGAGACCATTTAATAAAATAAAATTTCCCAAGCTTTGAGCCCTTGACTCTCCTAGGTGGAGTCGCAAGTTTTGCTAAGATGCTTAATTCAGAGAAATATCTTCAATTTGGGAAAAAATTTTGAAGTTTTTTTTGGGATAAATAGTAAATTGGAATCTAATATTAATAACAATGTGGGATCTTATCTATATTATATATAATGTCTAAAAGCTTAAGAGTTTAAGTTATTATTGCTACACTCTTATTGAGTTGCATTAGTGTAGCATTTTAGTCTATTAGGTCAATTTCAATCCATTTTGGTCCATTACGATCCACTTTGGTCCATTTCACTCCACCTCAATCCACATTGATCCATTTAGTCCACTATGGGCAACTCAGTCCATTATGCCTACTTCAATCTACGTCAATTCATTTAGGTCCTTTGTTGGTTTTGTAAATGGCAAGATAAAAAAAGAGTGTTTTTTTTAGAGAAAATTTAATAGTTTAACACACCTAAAATGAAATATTCGTATGAGAAAAACACTTCGTTACAAATTACAAATTTTAATATATAATTTTACAAGTTAAATCCTTTTTTTATTTTTATGTTGTGCTAAATGTAATATTATTTTAAAAATGATTTGAAACTAACACTTATAAATCTCATATACTATTTTTATTTTTTACTTAACAAAAAAAAAATCGTCAAATTTTTCCGCACAGATTTGCGCCTAAATTATTCAAATTTTCAGTGATGTACTTTTAGGATTCGGTATCTTATTATTAGCCATAATAATAATTATAGAGCTCGCATACCAATCAAATATTACACGAGGACCTTGGAGGAACAATTGTTACTTTCCCGCCTTATGTTGTCGAGACCTGAAGTTGCCTAAGCTGCCACACGTCGAGCACGTATGTTTTTGGTGGGATTGGATTGGGTTCAACTCAACTGAACCAACTTGAGCTAAGATCCTAAGATGAGTATATGGTCACCTCCATCAGGAACACACGCAATACAGGCTATTAAACCAAACGTATTCAGACTCAAGGCAAAGTAGCTCATGTTGGCAGAGAAGGCAACCAAGTAGCTCATACTTAAAAGCCAAATATGCTCGGTATAATGAGAACACACGTGCTTGGATAAAAGAGACTTAGAGACCCCTATATTCCCTGAATGAGTTACTCATGCGGATGAAACACAAGTTTCACAAAACGAAAGTTCTAGAATTTCAACATATAGCGTCTACTTCATGATGATTGCTCTTATCATCAAGCTAATATATCAACTGATTTTCTATTTAGTTGTGTTATGAAATGAACGTATCCAAATCCAAACTTATTCACAAGTATGGTTATGTATTTATGTATTCAAAGCAACGCATTCCTGTAGAACCAGATTAGTCTCAATTTTCAATTCTCAAGCATCAGGGTCTGTGAAAAGATAAACAATGTTGCACCAAGTAGTCTGAAAACCACTTGCAGGATTCCCATCGGAGCTCAAAGGAACCATCAATGGACAATCAATCTTGGGCAGCTAGTAATGGAGTCTCTTGGTGGTACCTCACCTCAACCTTATCTTAAAAGGCAACCTTACATCGATAGTATAAAGCCCAACACTTTTCGCAGCATTAAACTTGAAAATATCTAGTTATACTAGCGGCTCAACGCTTTTCACATTCTTAATCACAAATCTTGACATAACAAAATATGACTGGAACAACATTAATTTCACCTGAATCTATCATTAACATCACTTTTATTAATACTAATCAAAACATGTTACTTCAACAATTATGAAAATTGTTGTGTTCTTAGACTTATTAGGAACATCACCATGTTTAAGCAACGCAACTTGTTGCCCATTGAAAACAGTCCCCAAGTTACTTTTATTCTTGTGCACTTGGTAAAATGGGGACAAGGTCACCATGGCTAAAAATTTCCTTTTCGTAATATCAACTGTATTCTTACACAACAGTTTATAAAAATTCTAATGCCTGGTACAATACTTGTCATAAATATCAAAATGATCGGAAGAAATTTCATATGTCATCATCAGGGAGAAAATGCAATGCACAGAGCAACTGACCTGGGGTAGCCCATTACATATGTGGAAGGCTACTTCTCCCCAGTCAAAATTGCCTTGATGATAGTATCACTCATTCCATCAGCATGTGGGAATAAGTGCCCAGCTCCTGGTAGCTCATGATATTGAATCCACGGTAGCTGTTGAGCAATGTATCGTTGCAGCATAACAGGCACAATCCAATCTTCATCTCCATGCCACAGGTGGACAGAACCTTCATTGTTTGGAAATGGGTTTTCCAGATCCAGAGGACTGAACTCCCAAGCCCCAAATCCAACAATCATGTCACGATGGAGAGACTCAAATTCTCCTTGCTGTCTTACCTGTGCCTGAGGAAACCACATTTAGAAAATAAGAACATTTAAAGAAATAATGTTAACTCTTTTCTTTTTATAGGTAATCAAAGAACTATTATTAATGAAAACATAAGGAAGAGTACAAGTTGTTCATGGAAATTGAACCCAAGATCTCACCACTATCACATGCTTAGAGGCCATCAGCTTAAAAAAATATGTTGATTATTAACAAAATACGGTTTTAAATCCATATCAATTACCCCCCCTCCCCAAAAAAAAAAGTGTGTGTGTGTGTGTGAGAGAGAGAGCATTACACTTGATAAATGATGCTCTATGCAAGTAGATGTACAAGGAAAAAGAAACGCCTCTTAACAAAACAAAAATTTCTTTTAAACTTTTGTAATATAAGATGCTTTAATCAGTTAATCTAACCTTAAATTTGGCTGAGAAAAGGAGCTGAAAGCATAATCTTATCCCAAAACTTTCTTTCAATTAGTGGTGCACCAGAAATTGTCAAGAACATCTTTATACAAGAGGGATGTTCATTGCATTTTTAAATTCAAAGGTTGTTATTACAATACTCTGCAACTATGGTAGAAATAGAATCAATCACCAATATGCACAACTAAGGATTATTTAGTCAACCCCTATTTCAAGTCAAGTTCCTCACTTTAGGAGGTAAATAACTCAAATTCTTTTTACAGAAAGAGGTGGTGACATTTCAGTCCTTAATGTTCATAATACTTTAACAGTTTATATTTGTTCTAAAAGTGATATTTTAGAGATCCTTCACAGCCATTAGTGTTATTACCAAACAAATGAGGGGAAAAATAAACACAATACAACCATGATTCTCAAGACAGAATATCTCATTAAGGATCATAGAGTCCATTAAAAAACACCAAATTTCAGGGGGTTTTAAAGTGGGAGACATAAAGATATGGTGCACACAACACAAAAAAGATATTTCCCAATCAAGTTCGCTGTAACACTGTCACTATGTACTTTCTTATGAAATTTTAGCAAAAAGATGAAAGAAATCTGTACAGTTTTGAACTTGCGACCTATAAGAATATAGGATGAAGATGCATTCTAGATAGAGTTGCTAGGAAGTGCATAATATTGAGAAACAATCTTCATTTCCACAAAATACAAGCCATATATTGATATAATTTACTAAATCAATCACTGTAGCTACTTGCTTTTTCTCAATGCCTTTCATGGTATTAATTCCAATTGAAATATTCATGAAAATTTCCAGAGAAGTTAGATGCTAACCATATACTTTTCTCTCCCAGAAAACTTCGCCATGAGTTCTTTGTCTTGGGGAGAGAGAATATCCGTACTATGAGCTGCAACGCTAGAAGAGGGGAACAATTTTTGAGTGTTCCACCAGTAGGTAAGCCAGGGAGTGTAGTGAGCAACACGAACTGCCCATTGATCTTGCCAAAGCTGCTGGTTGTAGGCTTCACCAGATAGGTTTCCAGGAAAACCAGGCCACCAGTAGTTAACCACTGGAGCTAATAGTCCAGCCCCTGCTACCCTGTTAGTGTTACAAGCATCCCACACATTAGAGAAAAGGTACATAAACTAGCAAATGCAGCTGTTCTGGTTATTCTCTTTTCTAGCATTTATTTATACAGCTATGGCAAATCATACCTGTGAGGAATGTACTTGAGGCAACTCCAAAGCACCTGCCCACCCATTGAGAAACCGATTACATAAAATTTTGATCCTAGTCCCAACTGATCAGCAAGCTCTTCTATATCCAAAGCCATGCTCTTCACTGTTCTCTTTGGATTAGGATCACTCTCCCCATAACCAGGTCTGTCAAAAGACACAATGTAGATCCCTAACTCTTCAACAATTTCCTGAAAGAACCCGGTCCAATGATTTGAATGACGTTAAGTCCAAGAATATCATATTTAAAGGCTTGAAATAGGCCCCAAAAAAATATAAATAAAGCAACCAATGGATAAGTACCGCAGAGAGTGTTTTGGCAATGACAGCATCGTGTCTGCAAGAATCAAAACCATGGACGAAAACAATTTTATAGTTGGCTTTTTCTTTAGGCACACCATGTTCTTTGTAGGCCAAATGCCTTCCATCACTAAGTTTTATTCTTGCTGCTGTAACAGGGGGGCCATCTGGAGAACCGCAAATCTTGGGTGGAGGAGGTTGGGTTGCCTTATAAGCCCATGCCAGAAACCCCACAAAAAACAACAGTACTGTTTTCTTCAACATCCCTGAAATTTTCAAGTTCTAATGAATATGCAGTGCAATGAATGAATAAAAAATTGAGCAACTTTATGCTAAGTCTTGGAGACAAAAAAAAAATGTTAATCAACTCATTAAATACCATGCAGCAAGAATAAAAACTGTACTAAAAGACATGCATATTTTGCATCATATATATCTAGAACAAGTTCTACTTCAAGTGGATGATGAGAAACAAATACAAGGTTGACAACTCACATTAACAAAAGAAGTATGGTTGCCTTGAAATCAGAGACAGACCCACATTGGGACCAAGGGTTGCCTTGAAACAGGAGGCAAAGAGCTTTCAAGCAAGATTACTCTCTATTCTAAGGTACCTTCTAGCTCTTAGGTATGTCTGTGTACACCCTTCCTTTTTCTTTTTTTTTAATTAATATATTTCATAAAGTTTTTTTCCCTACAAAATTCTGATGGGGATGGTAGTAGATCTGAAGTACAGTTTTTTTTTTTTTTTTTTTTTTTGGGGCCGGGGGGGGGGGGGGGGGGGGTTGGGGGGGTGAATTTTGCCTTAAAAATGGTTAATAAGGATTAAAAGATCAACAACCAACTAACTTTTTTATAGCGAGATTGCATCTGTGCTTGCTGTTCTTTTTTCTACTACAACTACAAGACAAGTATTTATAGTCATAAAAATTGTCAAAAACTAGGTTTTGCAATAAAAAGGAAAATGATTTTCTAGAGGATTATCTCATCTTGTACATTGAAAGGCAAACTAATGCGAATTTAGATACAATCAATCACATATTATTTTTAGGATTTAAAAGAATGCTGCATTCCATTTTAATAAATAATTGAATCAAAATGTATTGAGAAACAATTACTTTGTGCAATATTCTCTTGTTTGTATTTCATTAATACTGAATCGATACTAATTTTTCATAGTATATTAAGAGTCATCACATGTGTATTAGTTCAAGTGAAATTTTTTATGTTTTTGGAATTCATTGCAAATTTATATGTCAATTTTCTAATTGCACTAATATACAATTCTTAAGACTATGAAGTTTATCTTAGTCAATAGTTTATTTATATTACTTGTATTTATATATGTGTTTGATCCAGATTGGGCTAGAACTATTCAAGCTCTCCCCTGTGAGTCCTTATCAGATTTGTTAGAGCTATTCAAGTTTGATGATTTAATAAAGATTGTTACTTATCCACAACTACAACAACAAAAAAGTGTTTGATCCAGATAGTTGGGATTTTGGTTACTTATTGAACTAACAAGCTAACCCTATATTTTCTTATTTCAGATTTTGAGAAATATGAAGCAGATTTGAGTATTAGACTCTTGTGGGGCATATGTGAGGTTTTACACACTTGTGAGGTGAGTGCCTCACACAGTTGGTTATGGGACCCAATACAATTTTTTTTCTTTTTTATTTCCATTAAGTAGATTTCAGATTCATATTAAGAGCAAATTTCAAAAAAAAAAAACCCGATTGCCTAAGAATTCCAGTTGATGCAGTCTAATTTCCATTAGTCAAAGACCCAATATTTTTTTTTTTTTTTAGAAATATAAAAATTCAAGTATCAACTTTTTGTTAATGAGAAATGTTAAAAGAGCGACCCAGATAACATAAAATTTAAGAGCACCCAGATCAAGTAAAGAGAAAAGAGAAGGGACCTGACCTGAGGGAAGCTTAAAGGAAGAGTTTTGCTTGGCTTTTCTGGTGTGAGCTCTGGCTGATGCTGCAGATATTTTCCTATTCACTCCCCCCGCCATTCCTGTTCCTCACTGAATGCCTACCCAAATCCAACAACAAGAAGAATAGATATGAGTTATGACCCCAAAATTCAACGAGGTAGACAAGGACAACACACACAGATCTGAGAGTGTCGTGGAAAGTGAAGTGAGTTTTTTAGTCTTAAATTTAACGGGCCATGTATGTGATGCCGCGTGGGATTGTTTGGATTGGAGGGTTACATATGGTTTTGAATTTTTTTTTTTTTTTTTTCCTTTGATAACCATATAGTTTTGAACTTTTTAGGAAAATTTTAGGAACACAAAAACAAAAAAAAAAAAAAACAAAAAACAAAAAACAAAAAACAAAAAGTTCACAACTCGAGATATGAGGAGTTGTGAGAGATAGAAATAACATGGTAGGTTTATGCTTTCACCGCTTACAATTTGTTATGTGACAAATTGTGATAAAAGTTATGTAAATTTTTTTGTATCCTTAACATTGCTCTTCTTTTTTATTGTTTTTTGGTTTTTTTATTTTTTATTTTATTTTTTGGTGCTAAAATTAAAAAAATACTGTTTGGGGTTTGGGTCAATTACAAACTAATCTCCTGTAATTTTGAAATATAGACCACGGAGGGGTATGAATTGTCCAAGTTTTGAGTTATTTTGCTATCCCTGTTGAGTTGGTTTTAACATTAATAAACTAATGATGAAACAAAAAAGGGAGAGACAATCATAAGAATACTAAGAGAAAGATAAAATAAGGGCATACATTAGAAAAACTCAATTATAAATAGGATTTGTGTAAGAATATTAAATGTATGTTAAACATATATATATATATATATATATATACACACACTCTCTCTCAAGGCAGTCAAGCAGGACAAGATAGGGTAGTGTGAGCAAAGCCTATCCCTGGCTTGCTCACTTTTTCAAGGTGGGGAAAAATTTGCAATGGAAAAACTAGGGCAGGTGGAAAATTTTTGCCATCAATAAATCAGATTGCATACTCTATTCTATCAGGGGTAGACAAAAATTTAGTTTGGTCAGATGATATTAATATTAGTCAATATAGTGTGTGTGTGTGTAAGTATTAATAAATTTTTGTGTGACAGAATGATAGTTAAGGTTGTTCACGGTCAAGTTTGTGCCATCCCAAGCTTGACCTGATCACTTTGAGTCCCCAAGAAATGCACCCACCGTCAACCGAGAAGAAGAGTCGGTTCGGGTGAGTTGAGTCTCTTCAAATATCAATCGGTTGTCAGTCGGAGTCGGGGAAGAGTAGATCTAGCCTAAAATCGCCAGATCTGGCTAGATCTTGTTGGATTTTTCAAGATCTCGAAGATATCGAACTAGAGAATGCCTCATACGAGCAAAGAAAGGCAAGAACAGGTGGAGAACGGTGACTTCAGTGGGTGGAGATTAGTCAAGTCGATTGGAATCAGGTTATCATGCAACAATTGCCAACCAACCAATATGTATCGATTTATAGAGGACAGAGACCCACTGCTAACCATCATAGGTGTCAAGTAAGCCAATTTTCAAGTCGGATTAGTTGGTTTGGGCGAGTAGGTCGATTTCACGAGTTGGTTGGACACCCCTAATGATAGTAATAGATTAGTCAAGACTATATGTATAATAATTAATTTTCTAATACTAAAGTAAGTAATAATTCATAAATATATTACATAAAATTTTATCAAATTTGATGCATGTGCGCGTGTGTGTGTATATATATGCATATATATATATATATATATTTAATAGATACCTTTTGAAGAGAATTTATCCTCTCTTTTTTTTCAACTTTAATGAGTAAACAAATGTTGTCTAGTTCGATATTATATGTATAAAAAATATCAAATAATTTTTTTTTTATTATAAAAAAACACCTTAGTATCTCCATTCAAAGTTATGTTTGGTTGGTTTCTCAAAAATGAAAAAGAAAAAGGAAAGTTGTGATTGGTTGCCTAAGCTATCTAGGAGTCAAGAGTACTCTTTTTGGAATAGACTTGAGACCTGTAGTGCTTTATTCTACTCTTTTCTATCTATCTAATTACTTATTGGAAGATAGTAATTTTTACTCTCGGAGCACAAAGAATAGTGCTCCCTCCTCTCACATTCATAATGAGGTTTACTCATTAAACTCATGGTGGGATCTACCATAAATGTGAGAGGAAGGAATACCATTTCACTATACTCCGAGGGCACATATGAATTTTCCATTGGAAGAAAAAGAAAAAAGATTAAATTATATAAAGAATTGGTGTAAATCCTTTGGTTTACACTCTCCAATAATGACATGTCAAATCATCATATTACTAAAACATAAATACATTTGATTACACAGAATAATATTTCAATAAATACCACATTTTAGGTTTTAAGTAAAAGGCTGATGTGGTGTTATTAGGTTTGGTATAATGTATTGAGTTTTAAGTAAAAAAAAATTGATATCACAATTGCTTATTGGATGGTATAAAACATGAATTTTATACCACATCCTTAACAAATTTGGACTCAAAAGAAAATCCTTTATAGGATCCCTTGTGAACTTTGTCCTATGTTGCTAAGGAGGAAGTTGGATATTGGTTCACAAGTGCCTAAATTACCTTAATAGTTAGAGTGCTCCTTTTAGGATGGGCTTGAGACTTATACCTATAAAGTCAATACCTATTATTTTTTGCTTTTGAGTAGAATTTGTAAGATGTCTTTTTGTTAGCTGGAAACATATTTCCTCTCCCTTGTGTATGTGTTTGTTAACTTTGTTTTTAAAAAAAAGAAAAAAAAAAAAAGAATTGTCATTATGTCTAATAGACCTTTAATGCTGAACTCTTTTTTTTTTTTTTTTAATTCCACGTAACGCAATGGGATGGAATACGTTTTCACCTACCAAATGGGATGACTGGTTGAATGGCTTTATTTCGTTTGGATGTGAAATGTATCAAAAAGTCTATAGTCCTTCGTAAGTACTACGTATGTAATTCTTGCCTCCATGTCTTAATCCAAAAGGTTGTAGAAAAAAAAAAAAAAAAAACACAAACAAACAAACAAAAGAAAAAAAAAAGAGAGTGATGCCAGGTATAATATAACAAATTTTACCACACAAATCTTATAAACTGATGTATTACTAATTGTATTAAAATAATTTAGGTATTCGTTATTTCGTTTATTATGTTTTCAAAAACCACCACCTACGCTTATTGTATACCAATTTGTAAGACTTTTAGAATAAAATTTGTAATAATCTTAGCATTTTTTAAAGAAAAATTATAGCAATGGAACATAATTCAAAGAAAAATTAATAAAACTGCACTTACTATTCTTAATTAAGAAAACAATCATAGCAATTGAAGAGATTAATTGAAATTACGCTCACTAGTAACTATACCCAATAAAAAGAGATATTGAATTTTATTTTGCAAATGATGAAAAATATCATATGAATGTCTTATTATTATAAATCTCATGTTCATATTCAAATAATAGTCTAATAATAATGACATCATCCTTTATGGTATCCCATATTTATAATTCAGATCTCATCTCTCATTCCATCACTATTTATCTATCAAAAAATAAAAATAAAAACATAAATTTCACTTCAAATCCAAAGCATCCACAATTTTTTACTTTTTATGAATTAGGGTTTCCTTGAAATTTTTAAGGTAAGTTGACTATGGAGTTCTTAAAATTCTTTATGCAAATATGGAAATGCACCTATTATATTTTTTTATTAATTTAAATTAATTATGAAATTACAAACTCAATCAATTCATTTTATAATAGATAGAATGAGATTTTAAAACTTCATAAATACAACTCTAGAGAATCATAATGTCTCTCTACTCACTACTCACTACTCACTACTCACTACTCACTTTGCTTTTTGTTTTTGTGTGAAGGTCAATTTTTTACAACTCCAGAGGATCATAATCAATTCATTTTGTATTTGTGTGAAGGTCAATTTTTTACTTTTTAACAATTGTCTTTCTTAGAATATTGAATATTCCCATAGGCTGGCCCGCCCATATCACAAAAAATATCTTTAGTTTTTCAACCCAACAACACAGCTATCTTAAGAATTTGATCTTTATAATGGATTCTTATTGATTTTTTTTTTGTTTTTGTTTTTTTTTTCTGTTTTGTTTTGTTTTTGTTTTTGTTTTTTTGCTTTTTTTTTTTTTACAATAATCGATGTTTGTGTTTATAGAGAGTTACGTCACCAACCTAAATACACAGCAATATAATACGCAGAATCAATCAGTACAAAAATGTAATACGGTGATGTGTTACCAAACCTTTCGAATTCAATTTGTTTGAGATCCGCTTATTTTGCTGAAATTGAAAATTTTTTTCTAAAAGTATTGTAGATAAAGGTAAAAGTTAACTGAAATAGAACCGTGAAACTTATAAATATTATTAAAAAGTGCATTGAGACCCATAAATAATAGCAAAAATAAGCTGAATAGTAAAATAAGCTGGCTTTTTAATTTGGAGCCAAACTCACACTTAATTTATCAGAACTTTTTTTTCCTTTTTTTTTTTTACAATAACTTTTAGCAGATTTTTTTTTTTTGGTTAGATTGTGATCTTATTCATTTTAGGTTTCAATCAAAATCCACACTTTGAGTGTATTAAGGCCCGTTTGGTTTGTAAATTGTCATCACTCAATTTTCATCACTCATCACTTAAAATATCCCAATTTTCCAAACCCACTCATCACTCAGTTCCCATTACTTTGTTTCAAAAAAAAAAAAAAAAAACCCAAAAGTCAAACATTGTGACCGATAATTACAAAAATGTCATTGGAAACTGAGTTTTGGAAACTGAAAACACCTAAAATATATTTTCAGTTTTCATAACTCGTAACTCAAATATCAGAGAATTGAGTGATGGAAACAAGGGTTGAAAACAAAGCCAAACAAAAAATTTTTTGTGGGTCCCATGTGTTTTGATAACTCAGTTATGAGTTTTGAATCGTATCACTCAAAACTTCTCTAAACCAAACAGGCCCTTAAAGTTTGTATTAACACATGTAGAAATGGCTTCCAAAAAAACAAAAAAGTGTACAGAAAACAGCATCAATTTTATCTATCAAACAAATAGATTTTGTTTTATTATCAATTTTTAATTATTTATTTTTTTGGTCAGAATATTGATTAGTTTTTATTTGCAGGCTAGGGCTAATATTTTGAGTTTAATCTAGAAGGGCTAATATTTTGAGTTTTGAGTGATAAAAAACAAGACTCAAAAATCTTGCCAAATAGCAACGTTTCTTTTGTGGGTTCCACGTATTTTGGATTATAGATGATAAAAACTGAATTATATAACTCAGTTTTCACCCAATCCAAATATCCTTAAAGGTGGCATTTAGTACGGGTAATGTTTTAGGATTCTAAAAAATGTTAAAAGATTTTTACATTTGGTTGCAAATTACATGGGGCAATCAGATGCCAAGGGTATTTGGATTCTCACTTAACCTTATTTTTTTAAGAATGTAGATTCCTTTTGAAACAGTGGATATCCAGATTCTCAAATTTAAAAAAAAAAATTACATTCGTTATAAATTGACAATTTTACCATTTTTCATTTATCATTTAACCAATAGTGATAAAACATACTTATAAAAAAAATGGAGATAAAACTTAAAACAAATCATCAATATTTTTTCCCTTATTTTTATCTCTTCCCATCACAGCAACATAAATGCTAAAATAAAATAAAATATTTATATCTGGGATTGGTTATTTGCTGAAATAAAATAAAATATTTATTTTTATTTATAAAACTTGATGTTGTGATTTCCATAATGAACAAGAATTTAAATAGTTATTTTTATATTATACATGTCATTTTGAAATGTTAGAAAATAGTTTTAATGAATTTGTCATAATTTATAGTTTATATTTTGTTTGTTATTATTTATTTAGAGGAATATTAAAAAAATTGATATTGTATTTATAAATCTAAGGCCAATATAAGAAAAATAAATAATTCATTTTAAGATTCTTATGAAGAAACCAAACATAGGAATAGTTACATTTTAAGGCATCTAGATTGCAAGATATCACATTTCAAGAAATCTAAATGCCGAAAGTAATATGAATTCTCTTGTACCAAACACTACTAAGTGTCCCTTTGTAAGGAGTAATAGAAACAAATTTTGACCACACATTATCTTATTTACAAAATATCTCACCTTGTATAATAATTGAATGTAAAATGTATTATGTTTCCTTAAAAAAAATTATAAATTTAAAATACTTTCAAATAACAAATATAGATAGCTTAGAATAGAAAAATTAATATATTATATCAATTATACATTGTTAGAAAATAATCACATCATTTTATGAAGGGTTTGAGACTAATACTTATAAGTTTCATATACTATTTTATTTTTCACTTGACAAAAAAAAAAAAAAAAAAGCAAATCATCAATTTTTTCCGCGTATCGCATGAGTTTTGCAACTAATTTAATAAACTATTTTTTAGCAATCTATTTTTATCCTAATTATTTTTAGCCATCAAATTAATTTTATTGAGCTGGCATAACGATCAAATCTTACATGAGAAGCTTGTCAAGATTTGAAGTTGCTTGCCACATGTTTGAGCACTTATGTTTTTGGTGGGATTGAGATGGGTTCTGACTGAATCAACTTAAATTAAGATCCTACATACGATGAGTACATGGTCACCTCCATCAAGATCATATAGGCTATTAAACCAAACGAATTCGAACGTTTTCAAACATAGGAAAAGTAGTTCATGTTGGAAGAGAAGACAACATAGCAGCTCATACTTAAAGCCAAATATGCTCGGTATAATGAGAACGCAAGTGCTTTTGATAAAAGAGACTTAAGGATGTGTTTGGTAAGGTGTAAATTATTTTTCGAGTGTAAAATAATTTTTGTTGAGAATATTTTATGAAAAGGAAAATATTTTCAAATAGAGACCCCTATTTTTCCTTGAAAGAGTTACTATGCAGATGAAACATAGGTTTCAAGAAATCAAAGTTCTAACTTTTGAAAAAATAAAACTAGAATCAGGTGCGGCTTGATGCATTTGAGGGTCTAAGGCGAAAACTAACACTGAGGCCTTATATATATATATATATATATATATGACTTAAAAAAATTAAATATTATTTAAAATCTATTATCTTGTTTTATATAACATGAACCACGTAAATTTTTTTTTTTAGAAAGTCTATAGATAAAAAAAAAAAAAAAAAATTGACAAAACTATTCACACCTATTGATATGATAGATTAATAGTGGTAAGTAAAAGAATGATGTTAATGGTGGACCTAAGTGATAACTAGTAAAGGTTTGCCAACTCAACTATTGTGAAAAATTTTGTAAACTTTTATTATTATTTTTTTTTTTTTGAGAAGTGCTACATTCACAAAAAATTTTACAATAAATCCTAAGAGTTGAATGTTACTGATTCTAATTTGAACCTACTATTAGAATTATTTTGTTGCCATCATTAACGCCTGGTAACAACTTGCTACTTGGGATTTTTTGTAAATGTTGTGGACGTAGTATTTTTCTCTCTTTTTTTTCCTGTCTTTTATTTGATAAAAAAAAATTTAATTTATTTGTTAGCTAATATTTGGGCTTAATTAATTAAAAAAAATAACCCTATGGGTTAAAATTTGAGGGTCTTTTTTCTAGGAGTCTTAGGCGACAGCATCAACTGCATCTACTGTAAGGCCGACACTGATTATAATTGTGTGGGTGACCATAAAGTTGCCCTTAATTATTAGAACCCCAATGAAGTGGTTTTTTTTTTGCCGACACTGATTATAATTGTGTGTGTGACCATGAAGTTGCCCTTAATTATTAGAACCCCAATGAAGTGGTTTTTTTTTTTTTTTATAAATAATAATAGAATTTCAATTTATGATACTCATTTCACGGTGATTATAAATATGGTTAAATATTTATATATTCAAAATAGCACATTCACGTAAAACCAGATTAGTCTCAATTTTCAATTCTCAAGCATATCTTAAAAGACAGCTATACATCAATGCTATAAAGTCCAACACTTTTCTCTGCATTGAACTTGGAAACATCTAGTAATTCAAGGGACACTACAATTATCATAATCTTAATCACAAATCTTGATATGACAAATTATGATTTGAGCAACATTACTTTTACGTGAACCTACACTAACTTCACTTTTATTAGTACTAATCAAAACATGTCACTTAAGCAGTAATACAAATTGTTGTGTTCTTAACTTCTTAGACTTTATTGGGAAACATCACCAGGATTAAGCAACAGCAGCACTTGTTGCCCCTTGAAAACAGGCCCCGAAGTTCTTGTATTCTTCCTGTGCCCTTGGTAAAATGGGGTCAAGGTCACCATGGCTAAAAATTTCCTTTATGGTATCAACTGTATTCTTATACGACAGTTAATAAAATTTCAGATGTCCACACTAAGGAGAAAATGTAATGCACAGACCAACTGACCTGTGCTAGCTCATTACATATGTAGTAGTCTACTTCTCCCCTGTCAAAATTGCCTTGATGATAGAATCACACATTCCATCAGCATATGCGAACAAGTGCCCAGCTCCCGGAATCTCATGATAGTGAATCCATGGTAGCTGTTGGGCAATGTATCGTTGCAGTGTAACAGGCACAATCCTATCATCATCTCCATGCCACAAGTGGACTGAACCTTCATTGTTTGGAAATGGGTTTTCCAGATCCATAGGACTGAACTCCCAGTCCCCAAATCCAACAATCATGTCGCGATGGATGGACTCGAATGCTCCTTGTTGTTTTACCTCTGCCTGAGGAAAGCCACATTTAGAAAATAAGGGCATTTACACTTGATAAATGAGGCTCTATGGAAGTAGTAGATTTACATGGAAAAAAAAAAAAAAAAAAAAAAGCCTCTTAACATAACACAAATTTCCTTTAACTTTTGTTGGATGAGATGGTTTATTCAGTTAAATCAAACCTTAAGAAAAGGAGCTGAAAGTCTAATCTTATCTCAAATCTCTGTTTCTATTAGTGGTGCACCAGAATTTGTCAAGCACACCTATGTACAAGAGGGATATGTTCATTGCATTTTTAAATTCAAAGGTTGTTATTACAATACTCTGCAGCTACGGTAGAATCAAACACCAAATTTCAGGGGGTTGAAAACTGTCACTTTGTACTTTTTTATGAAATTTTAGCGAAAAGGTGAAAGAAATCTGTACAGTGAAGGCTAAAAGTCAATCCCAACGAGCTACAACTATAAGTGCAGAGCATTTGGTTCTCTCATTTTTTTACTTTATAAACTTATCCCCCCAAGTCATTATTTCAAGCCTAATCTTTATTTATTAGATTGAAGCCTTCACAAGTACCAAACAAATTTCTAATATGTTAAGCAAAAAATTTCTTATATTAAATTATGAAATTAGTTTACCAAAAAAAAATTATGAAATTCATAACTCAATCATTAAGCACAAAATGATAACACGGCCTAAACAAACACATGCTATTAAGGAGTCACACCTTCACTCCTAAATTAATTGCTATAGATTCAGAAAGTAACAAGATATTCAAAGTTTAAGGTGTCCTTTCACAACCTCTTGAGACCAATATAGCATTGTGCTATGAAGTAAAATTCTAATGCTAATTATGTACAGAAATCAGGCAACAGTTTCTGGAGTCTTTAATAGACATATTTGTCAGCAAAAACGCTTACAATTTTGCTTTGCATTTTAAACTTACAACAGATCAAGATAATCATACAGCTTCAGAAACTTTAAGAACCAGAATTATTATTAATTTTCTACATTTTCTTATATATAAGGATATAGGTTGAAGATGCATCCTAGATGAAGCCGCTAGGTAGTGAAGCTCACATTTTATTGAGCAACAAAATTCATTTCCGCAAAATACAATCCATAAATTGATATCATTTAGTAAATCAATAACTGCAGCTACTTGGTTTTCTCAATGCCTTTCATGGTATTAATTCCCATCGAAATAATTCATGGAAATTTCCAGAGAAGTTAGATGCTAACCATATGGTTTATTCTCTGAATAAGCTTTGGCACGAGTTCTTGGTCTTGGGGAGAAAGAGTATCCGTACTATGACCTGCTACACTAGAAGAGGG
Source organism: Lithocarpus polystachyus (assembly GCA_033629205.1). NCBI lineage: Eukaryota > Viridiplantae > Streptophyta > Magnoliopsida > Fagales > Fagaceae > Lithocarpus > Lithocarpus polystachyus. The sequence continues at coordinate 46,724,124 of CM066168.1, forward strand.
GAACAATTTTTGAGTGTTCCACCAGTAGGTAAGCCTTGGAATGTAGTGAGCAACACGAAGTGCCCATTGATCTTGCCGAAACTGCTGGTTGTAGGCTTCACCAGATAGGTTTCCAGGAAAACCAGACCACCAGTAGTTAACCACTGGAGCTAATAGTCCAGCCCCTGCTAGCCTGTTAGTGTTACAAGCATCCCACACATTAGAGAAAGGGCACATAAACTAGCAAATGCAGCTGTTCTTGTTATTCTCTTTTCAAGTATTCATTTATAGGGAAATTCTTCTTTTACATATGGTACAATGTAAATTTACATGGTAAACACACAAAAAGTTGCAAATGTCTACAATATTTGCCACTTTTTGTGCGTTTACAATGTAAGTTTACTTTGCAAGTACAATGTAAACATATAACGTCCTTATTTATATGGCTATGGAAAATCATACCTGTGAGGAATGTACTTGAGGCAACTCCAAAGCACCTGCCCACCCATTGAGATACCTATTACATAGAATTTTGATCCTAGTTCCAACTGATCAGCAAGCTCTTCTATGTCCAAAGCCATGCTCTTCACTGTTCTCTTTGGATTAGGATCACTCTCCCCATAACCAGGTCTATCAAAAGAGACAATGTAGATCCCTAACTCTTTAACAATTTCCTGAAAGAACCACAAATTATTCAAATGACACTAATCCAAGAATATCATATTTAAAGGATTGAAATAGGCCCAAAAAGATATAAATAAAGGGCAAATTCTTCTTTTACATGGTACACATTCAAAAAGTGGCAAATCACTTTTTGCAAATATATATAACATTTGCCACTATTTATACATTTATAATGTAAATTTACATTACAAGTACAATGTAAACATATAAAAATCAATAAATGGATAAATACCGGAGAGAGTGTTTGGGCAATGACAGCATCATGTCTGCAAGAATCAAAACCATGGACGAAAATAATTTTATAGTTGGCTTTTTCTTTAGGCACACCATGTTCTTTGTAGGCCAAATGCCTTTCATCACTAAGTTTTATTCTTGCTGCTGTAACAGGGGGGCCTTTTGGAGAACCGCATATCTTGGGTGCAGGAATTTGGGTTGCTGTTAAAGCCCATGACAGAAACCCCACAAAAAATAACAGTCCTGATCTCCTTAACATCCCTGAGATTTTCAAGTTCTAATTAAAATGCAATACAATGATTGAATAAAAAATTGTGCAACTTTATTCTAAATCTTGGAGACAAAAAAAGTAAAGAGAAGTGTTAATCAACTCATTAGATACCATGCAGCAAGAATAAAAACTGTAGTAAAAATACATGCATATATATTTTGCATCATATTTATCTAGAACAAGTTCTACTTGAAGTGGATGAGGAGAAACAAATACAAGGTTGACAACTCACATTAACAATAGAAGTATGGTTGCCTTGAAATCAGAGACAGACCCAAATTGGGACCAAGGGACAAGGGTTGCGTCTAAAGTCTAAAAGTAAAATTCCAATAGAAAACACGACTCTATGGAAAATTGAATAATAATAATAATAATAATAATAATAATAATAATAATAATAAAGGTCCTACACACATTAATCATTTATTTTAAAAAACCTTTTATGGAAAATTTAAAAAATTGTAAAAAAGAGTATGTTATTTTTTCATTTTCTTATAAAATGTTTCCTAATATGTCCCAAAGTCATCCATTAGTAAAACCCTAATAATAATAATAATGATATAATTCATCAACAAAACCGATTGCCTTGGAATTCCAGTTGATGCAGTCTAATTTCCATTAGCCCATGACCATTTTATTTTTTCATATAAATATTCAACAATCAACTTTTTTGTAATATATACCTACAACTTAATTTTAGTTTCTGTGTTATCCAACAGTTTTTTTTTTTTTTTTTTTTAAAGAAATACACACACACAAGGGAGAGGGAAAGAGGTTATAACTCAAAGGCACACCACAACTCCACTCAAAAGCCATGGTCATACACACTAGTTATCCTACAGTTTTGCAGTGAGAAATACTAAAAGGGCGACCCAGATAAAACAAAATATTATTGTTCTAATGTTTACGATAAAAACAAGTCACAACGAAAAATTTAACAGCAACCAGAAAAAAAAAAAAAAAAAAAAAAACCAGATGACCTGAGACTGAGGTTTTATTAACGGTGGTGTTTTGGTTGGCTTCTCTGGTGTGAGTTCTGGCTGATGATGCAGATATCTTCCTATTCACAACCCCTGCCATTTTTGTTTCTAACAGAATTCCTACTCAAACCCAACAACAACAACAATAGATGATCTCAAAATTCAAGATAACAAATCATTCTTTACCATTTTTTGCGTTCCACTTTATGTTCCACTAATTATGGTATGTCGTGCATTCATTTGACTTTTCTTATAAAATGATCAAAGTTTAAAATAGAAAGAAAAAAAAAAAATCAAACAAATGACATACTATATAGAACACAAAAAATGGCACATAGAATATATAAAATATAATATAATATGGTGATGTCGTACCAAACCCTTCACATAACTTTTTTCTTTCTCAAAAAATAAAAAAAAAGTACAAAAACCCTTATTAAGTTGTAATGCTGGAAAATGAGGTTTTTTCAATCCTTGGTGATCTTATTCATTTTAGGTCTCCACCTGATTGTATTGTAGTCCATCTTAAATACATGTACAGATGGCTTCAAATAATATAAAAAGACATGTACAGATAACAACATCAATTTTATCTATCAAAAAAATAGATTGTGTTTTATTATCAACTTTTAATTATTTAAATTTTTTTGGTGAGAATATTGATCAACATATATTTTTGGGCTACTTGCTGAAAGTCTAGGTGGGATAAATTTGTGTTCGTTTGGGTATCTGTTGTTTCTCACAGCTTATTTGTTAAATATGATATTAAAAAAAAAAGGTTAAATTTTTTTGCCAAAAGAGACAATAGATTGTGGTTGGGATTTTTGAGAGAAGAGGCCTGTGGAATTTGTGGGATTGATCTGGTTTTGTCGGCCCAGTTTTAGAAGAAAATTCTATAGAATCTTGGTCTGTAGAGAGAATTGTAGCCATTAAATCCCACCATTCATCTGTATTGGATACTAGTACCTGGCCCAACTTTGGAACAAAAGCCCGATTTCTATTATGGCAAAGTTCCTGAAGCCCAGGTTTGGGAGAGTGAGGCAATGAGAAGGCAATATTTAAACATAAAAAGCGTAGAGCTTGTGTCCAGCGGCACTGACCATTAAACCTGCACGTTGCGATAATGCGGACCGTAAATTGAAAATGAAATTCTGACCATGAAAAGTGGGGAGATTTTTAATAGTGAAACTCTGAAACTGAATATGAAAAAGGGGAAGAGAGTCAGAGATGTCGCTTTGCTTTATCAGCTGAAAAATGAAAATGAATCAAGTCTCTGACATTCACTCCAGCAAATGGCAATATCCCCCCAATCTAATAGTCTGATCGTTGTTCGATTTGGCGGAAGGTGGCGGGCCATATGATATCCCGGCCCCCCTCCTTTTCCCAAAGTTAAAGAAATCACTGTCAGATTTTTTTTTTTTTTTTTTTTTGGTAACATTCTTTTATAGGAGCATTTGTATTAATTTATGCAAAAATTACTTCACTCTTATAATAAAAATGTAATCCTTAAGAATTTTCTCCATATGTGTGGATTGTCAAACTGAATCATGTAATCTTGGTGTTTTTGTGTTATTCTATTTTATATTTTTGATTCCACACCTATGTTAGTATATTAAAAAGTCTAATCATTGTTTGATTAGGATGAAGGTGGCAGGCCATATGGCCCTCCCTCCCCCTGGCTTTCCCAAAGTTACCGAAAAAAAAAAAAGTTATTTTGAGAGAGAGAGATTTGGAACTCACGGTTCATAATCTGCCAAATTATCTTTTTGTAGCTCTCATTTCATAAGAGCATTCGCATTAACTCGTGTAAAAAAAATTTGTCTACTTAGTATAAGAACTTTTTTTTTTACACAACTACATTTCAAAAACACCTACATCAAATTTATACAACTTTTTTTTACATGTATATTGTAACAATAATCTAAATTTATACAAGTTTACATGAATTAATATAAGTGGTTTTTGGAATTGAATATGAAAATTTTACCACTTATGTTGTTATACATATATTAGTGCGGGTGCTCTAATAGTTCATATCATAAATCTTATTTTAACTATTAAGTGTTCAACCAATTAAAAAATATATATTTACAAAAGAAAACGAATTAAAATAAAATAAGATTAAAATGATATGGTTGTCCGGTGACTCAATCAAGAAAATCAAATATTGGTATACATACATACATACATACATACATACATACATTTAATATGTTCATCATAAAGAAAACAATATGCCTTTGAATTCTATTGTTAAAAATTGAATACGGAAATACTATTTCGTCCCTACAATTTCACCTCATTTCCACTTTGGTCCCTATTTTTTATTTTTACTGCTTTTAGTCCTTATTTTGAAAAACACGTTTCGCTTTGGTCCCTACCGTCATATCACTAACAGAAATATCCTACTTGGCAAACAGATTGCAGTGTTGGCAAATAGATTGATGACGTGGCCAATAAAATAATACTAAGTTTTGTTATTTGGCATTTAAATAATGCCAGGTCAACATTTTAAATATTAAAAAAAGCCACGTCAGAAAAACAATTTTAACAAAATTCTAAACTTATGATTTTTTAAAATTAAATTAAAATAAAATTTTCTTTTCTTTTTATTATTTTGTTGGAAGAACATGAATTAAGAACATGATTATTCTTAAAATAATTTGTCAATTTTAACAACAACAAAAAAAAAAAAAAAAATTATGAATATAGATCTGTGTTCATCTTTAACAAGAACACTAAAGAACACAAACCCAAATTCATGAGATTTAAACATAAGAATATATACCCAGATTTCTTAGCATTTTCTTGTCAATTAAACAAAAGCCTAGCAAGAATATAGCAGGTCAAACGCAAAATCACATAGTATGTCCCTCCAACAAACCCGTCCCTTCGCCTGGTACCTACGTGATCCACATCCCTAAGGACCAAGTCTACCATGTTCCTTCGCCGGAAAACACTAATTGCTACCAAGCCCTCACTCACAAATCCAAAACTCACCGCCGGCCGTGCTGTCGCTGCCTCTGCTGGTCCCTCGTAATCCTCGCTTTCCTCCTCGACCTCGTCGCCGTCTCTGCTACAATATTCTACCTCGTAGTCAAACCCCGGTCTCCGGATTACTCCGTCGACGCCATCTCCATCTTCGGCGTGAACCTCACCACAGCCGCCGCCGCATCATCAACTTCTCTAACGGTCTCGCTTGAGTTCGACGCAAGAATACAGTGGGTCAAATGCAAGAAAATATGATATTCTTGCTGGGCTTGTGTTTGGTTGACAAGAAAATGCTAAGAAATCTGGGCATATGTTCTTATGTTTAAATCTCTTGAATCTGGGTTTGTGTTCTTTAGTGTTCTTGTTAAAGATGAACACAGATCTATATTCATAATTTTCTTTTTTCTTTTTTTGTTAAAATTGATAAATTATTTTGAGAATAATTATGTTCTTAATTCATGTTCTTCCAACAAAATAATAAAAAGAAAAGAAAATTTTATTTTAATTTAATTTTAAAAAATCATAAGTTTAGAATTTTGTTTAAATTGTTTTTCTGACATGGCTTTTTTTAATATTTAAAATGCTGACGTGGCATTATTTAAATGCCAAATAACAAAATTTAGTATTATTTTATTGGCCATGTCATCAATCTGTTTGCCAACATTGCAATCTATTTGCCACGTAAGATATTTCTGTTAGTGAGATGACAGTAAGAACTAAAACGAAACGTGTTTTTCAAAATAAGGACTAAAAGCAGTAAAAATAAAAGTAGGGACGAAAGTGAAAATGAGGTGAAAATATAAGGACTAAAATAGTATTTCCGTCAAAATTGAATTCCCAAAAGGTGTTTTAAGAATTTTCTAAGAAAATTTGTGTTATGTGTAGTATAATAAACATTACATTCCCTTAAGAGTTACCATAATTTTTTAGTAGAATTTTTAGTGTTTTTTGTGCTAAAACTCCATTCGCAATCTCGTGTGTGTGTGTGTGTGTGTGTGTGTGTGTGTGTGTTTTTTTTTTTTTGAAAAGAAAAAAAAAAAATCTCTCTTTATTTTTTTCATCTAAATATTAAATTTGATAATTATAGTAGTTATTAATAAAAAATTTTTATGATAATGTTTGTACATAAAATTACATATTATAAATTAGAGATTTATTATAATTTTGTTTGTATATGAAACTGTAGATTCTAGTAATAATGAAAATATGATGTATGAAGATTCTAATAAATAGTTTAGTATATAATAGAATTTAAATTTAATTATATATATATATATATATATAATGGTATATAAAATTGTAATGCCTCAAAAACTTATGTGATACAATATTATGATGTCAACTTTAAAAGTCAAATGATTTTGGTTTTATATATATTATAAATTATAGATTTGTGTATATTGAAAAAGAAATTATTGAAAAATGTAGTTATATTTGATGCTTAATAGCATGCGTGGTCATTTTAATTGGGGGATTACTTTTAATTAATGACAAAGCTTAAATACAAAATTTTGTATGTTCTTTACGCTCTTAATACATATGTCAAATTTTATGTCAATCGGATATTATTTACTATATGATCTATAAGCTTATATTTTATGCATAATTTTAATCTACAATAACTTGCAATTTAAACAATTTATTGATAACATAGCTATTGATCTTTAATTTTCTAAAAATTTTGCAAGTATAGAGGATATAAGAAGAAGATGTAATCCAATGGTGGATTAATCAAAATTTACCTCTGATAAAAAGACATTGAGTAAGGTTGTAGCCAATTTTGTAACTAAATTTTGTCCTATTTTTGATTTTTATTTTTATTGTCTTTTATACCTACCTAGTATTTTCAAGATAATAGATCAAGAATAGATAAAAAGTTTCTAATATTTTTCTTAATATTAGCTTATATTTATTGAGTTTGATATAAACTTTTTACTATACTCATTTATTGGCTTATAAAATATTTTTATTTGCATGTTTAACTATGTTTATATTATTTTTATGCTAATATATATACATAATATATAATATATAAAAATTATAATTATAACTTTTTTTTTTTTGAGGGCAATAATTATAACATTTTAATTTGGCCTCCCAAAGTTAAAATTCTGACTCCACCAAGAGAGAAAGAGAAGATTCTTAACAACAAAAATAAGACTAAATCTAAAAGCCCTGCTGACTAAATAACCAAAATAGATTTTATAGTTTATACTTTATAGTATTCACAATTCAACCCATATGGAAGGAATGGAATTTTAGGTAAGGGAGTGGCTCGGTTTTATTATCTAGCATACTGCTTATTAATTGCCATCGAAACTAGAAAAGACTTCTTCTTTTTATTTCCCTCTAATTTTAAAGCTAAAATTGAACCAGAAAGGACAAAGAAGAGTTACAAATGCATGTATCTTTAGCTCTCAAATAATAAGAAAACCATTTTGAAAATGCTAAAATACTATGCTGCAAGGAACATATTCCATATTCTTTTTGGTTGGATAAGCTGCAGCTAGAATATTATTTTGGGACGTGTTTGCTGCAGAGCCTGACTATGGTGTCCATGGGCATCATTGATATGTGAATGTATATGTATTAATCTTATTGGATGCTTAACATTGATAAGTTATAATATTAGGGAAAATGAGAGAAAACATGGTGAGGGAGAAAGAAGAAAATAAACAAATAAGTAAAGAAATAAGAGTTGAAACATGGAGCGTGGTGTAGTGAGAAATATCACATGAAGTCCAGCTAGGGATATACAGAAAAAGTACTTTGGCTTCTAGTTATAGAAAAGCCACCTTCTTCTCCTTACTATTCTTGGAACTGAATCTCTTTTGCTTTGAAATGACCTCTGAGCACTAGCACTCATTGCTCTCGGCAAATGTGGTGGAGTTCCTTTATGCCCTGAGACCCTCAAAAGAATCTCCGAAAATAGTAATTTTCTATATGTGCATATGTAATCCAGGAAAGTTCTATGATTTTTGTTCAACAATTTCTACTTTTTTATAACCTTAAATGCAAAAGATGATTTCCCTATAAGAGCAATGTTCACAAAGAACCTTGTTCATCAAAAAAATGAAAGGAAGAACCTTAGGAGTTTTCCTGTAATTGCTTTATGCTTTAAATATAAGGAAGAAATGACAACTTTTTTAGCAAGGACCCCACGTGCAAAATTTATGGGGACGGTGCTAAGGTAACACAAGGCTATCATTTTAACCATCTCGACGCTCCTATCTTTTAAAATCTCTGAACAAGTGATGTTAGAGATATTATAAAAATTAATTATATTATTTGTTCAAATTGAAGTGTCACTAATCATTAAAAATGAGTTATATATATATTTATTATGTTTTTTAAATCCATCAATCATATTTATCATAACATTTGTTAATGTTTATGAAGTAAAATTTAAAAAATTATATAAAATCTTTCGCATTTTCCTATTCAAATATTACAAATAACTTGTGTATTGAGGAATTACAATATTTCATGCCGAAAATTTTCTAATTATATAATATCTTAATTTATAACTTTTAACCCCCCAAAAAAAAAATCTTATTGTATGAGATTTCATTTGGTTACAAATATACAGCAAACTAAGAACCAATTCCTAGGGACCCAATATACGAGAGAGGGGGGCTTCACATACCTAGTTGATTTCATAGAAAACAAACCACTAAGCTCTTGACGTGCCTAATTATGAGAGAGAGAGAGAGAGAGGGGAACAAACTCAGTCTAGTAACCTCTTTTTCTAGATGTCAATTATGGTATTCTTTTATGCTCAATTAACCTCAAGGCACATTAAGATCTAAGTGACTTGTAGCCAGGGCACTTCAAACTACTATAAATATGCTGTTTCTGTTTCCATGCCCAATAGCAAACGCCTGAGTTATTCAACCTCTCAAGTCACTTCTCTCCCTTTCTCACTCTTTCAATGGCAAGAATATCTGAACCTCTCATTGTTGGTAGAGTCATAGGAGATGTTCTTGACTCTTTCACACCAAGCATAAAAATGTCTATCACTTACAACAACAAGCAAGTCTGCAATGGGCATGAGTTCTATCCTTCCACAGTAACCAACAAACCTAGGGTTGAGGTTCAAGGAGGTGACATGAGATCTTTTTTCACACTGGTACTTTGAATTTCCCCTATTTTTCCTTATTCTCATTTCTCTTTCTTCATTATTGTGTTGCTTTATTATCTCTCTCTCTCTCTCTCTCTCTCTCTCTCTCTATTATTTAAGTGCTCTTGATTTTTTTGCACCTTGTGTTCCCTTCTCTTTATTGCAGGTCATGACTGATCCAGATGTTCCTGGCCCTAGTGATCCTTATTTAAGGGAACACCTACACTGGTAACACATATATATAACAGCTAGCCCATGTCTAACAATATACTAAATGAAAAATAAATGTAAAGTTAGATAAATATATAGATAAAAGTGATTACATACACTTGGATATGGTTATTTCACAGACGCCAGATGTTCAGATACAAACAGCTGTAAGGCGCTTAAGAATGCAAAAACACTATAGCAGTTGCTACTTGCTAGAATGCTTCATTTGTGTCATAGAAAATTGCAGAATAACCTTTTAGCACTAGCACATATTTGTCTATCCTTGTCCTCCTATATCAATGTTTTCCATAACTGTTGTAACCAATATGTAGTATATTTAACATAGATTAAGTTCTTAAAATCTTATCCATCTATTTTGAAACGAGTGGATTGAATTTTACCATATCATCAATTTTTAATTTCAAAATGAATAGATAGGATTTTAAAAACTCCATAATGGAGTTACCCTAATCAAAATGTTTGGATGATATATTCGAAGCTAAAATTGTACAAACAGAACTAACCATTTATATATTATGTTACAGGATAGTCACAGACATTCCTGGCACAACAGATGCCACATTTGGTATGTTCATTCTATTAATTTCACATACTGGAAAGGAGAGAGTTATACAAAGATATGGCTTTAATCTATAGTTTCATCTTTTGTTGGGTTTTTTTTTTATTTTTTTATTTTTTTTATTACAGGAAGGGAGGTTGTGAGCTATGAGATTCCAAGGCCTAATATTGGGATCCACAGGTTTGTGTTTGTTCTGTTCAAACAGAAACGCAGACAGTCAGTAACCCCACCTTCTTCAAGGGATCACTTCAACACTCGAAATTTTGCTGCTGAAAACGATCTTGGCTTACCAGTTGCTGCTGTTTATTTCAATGCACAGAGAGAAACAGCCGCAAGAAGACGCTAAGTTAAGCCCACCCAGCAAAAAATAAAAAATAAAAATGTTAGTGCAAATGTATTAGAATAAAGTGCTCTACTAAGGCTTTTTAAGAGTTACATCTCTACTCTCTATTATGCACATGTAATTATATAAAATTAAAATAAACTCGCACAAAATCAATCACTCCCTCCTTTTGTGCTCGCTTTCATTTTTTGCTTTCCATTAAAAGCTACTGAATTTGTTACTCTTTAGCTGGTCTAAACTTAGTGTATAACAACCTTATCATATGCTAATGCCTGTGAAAAATCAAGAGGAGGGGCGTTCTTTTTTTCAATAAGAGAATCATACTTAGGACACGTGGCACACAACCCAATGTTCAATTATCTCTCCAACTTTTTTCACTTGGTCCAGTTTAGGGTTTTGGCTTCACTATTTTATAGTTCAAGTTCAAAGAAAAGCATGGGATTGGTATCACATCAGTCTATCAATTCCCATCTTCCTTTCTTACCAATTATATGTCTGGTGCAATATCAAAGCTCTCCGAGTATGAGTAGGAAGTGGGGTTCATCTTAACGCTACGTTTACAACATTTTGGTTTTACTATTTTATAGTTCAAGTTCAAAGAAAAGCATGGGATTGGTATCACATCAGTCTATCATTTCTCATCTTCCTTTGGTGCAATATCAAAGCTCTCCGAGTATGAGTAGGAAGTGGGGTTCATCTTAACGCTACGTTTACAACATTTTGGTTTCACTATTTTATAGTTCAAGTTCAAAGAAAAGCATGGGATTGGTATCACATCAGTCTATCATTTCTCATCTTCCTTTCTTACCAATTATATGTTGATTGCAATATCAAAGCTCTTTGAGTATGAGTAGGAAGTGAGGTTCATCTTAATGCTACGTTCACAACATTTTCATAATAATTTTATAACAACTTATAAGTGGTAAATTATTATTAATAAGTAAAATATGATGTTAGTGGTAAGTTTACATCTAGAATTTGTTGTAAAATTGTAATGAAAATATTATGAATGCAACCCTACTTCTTTTTTCCCCCTAAATGAATAGTTAATTTCCATCTACAGCACAACAAAAACTTTGCTATAACAGTACTTAGTGGAAGTATTTCACTGGATAATTTTCATTCAGAAACCTAATCCATCACCAGCATTCCAGTTCCGTGTGATAAAAAATCAGCAAATTGATGGGTAATGATCATATCTGATACAAACTTGCCACCCAAAATATCGAAGTCCTAAGTGCTCAAAACAAAAAGAGATGAAAGAGACGTGTGTGCTTAACGTATCAGTAGACATAATTATATTGGGTGGTGTTTGTCGAAGTCCTCAATGGTTAGCCATTAACATAATTGTTGAAAATATGAATCCAATCATTTTTTTTGAATCAATTCTTTAATTAAAAATATAAGTTTGAATAATATTAATGGAAGATATAACTAACATAATTTTGTAATCAATTTTAAATGAAGATATAATTAAAGGAGTCTCTTTTCTTTTTCTTTTTTCTTTTCAGTTTTAGGTATGAATCCAATAAGATTCAAACTTATGTACTATGACGTCCTTTCTATGATAATTATTTTTTATGATCATGATAAGGTATCAATAGAATTTGTTGTACATAATATATGAACTCAAGTCTCTTATTTGATAACAAACATTTAATGGTTAAACTAATTATGAACCACTTAAAGTAGCTAATTGAGAGGATGGCAATAGTAGGTGTTCAAAATATTGATTTTTATTTTCTTTGTTCGATTGTTATGTATTTATATTAATAGTGGAGCAAGAGAACTGGGAAATACACATGTAAAGGTTCAAAACCTTATAAATCAGAAGTCCAATATTTTCAAAGTTAAGGCAATATTACTTTGTTATTTAGGGGGAAAAACAAACAAACAAAAAATATGGTAAAATTTTCTTTAATTAATGTATACTTTACAGAAGTGTGCCACTGATGAGCACTATCTATAAATGTGAGTTGACCACTGAGTAAAGATTGACCATCACTTTCATATTGATAAAATAAATTTAAATTTTTGAAAAATTTAAGCCATAAAAATGACATAAATAAATTATAAGGGTATTTGCAAATCTCACGTATATATTTTTATTTATGGTTCATTTCAGTCTTTGTACTTTCAATTTGAGAAATTAAGTATTAGAATTTTTTTTTTTTTTTGGGTTAAATCTTAATGTAGTTAATCATAATATATGCACATGATTTAGTCACCACACCTGTATTTTTGAGTTAAAGATATCATACACACACACACACACACACATATATATATATATATAGAGAGAGAGAGAGAGAGAGACCCACAATATCGAATTTATTAAAGACATATTTAGTACATTGTATTGATAATTATATGGGAATATGAATCAATATGATAATGCTAGGATTAAAAATTTTGAATGTTTTAAAATGTTGACTTATTATAATGTTGAATACATTTTGTAGTATATTCAGAAATTTTCTCTTATTATTATTGATAGATTACATAAAAATTATGTCCTATTCAAACTTGGTATTAGATAGATTTTTCTTTACCATGTTTCCATCAACTAGGAAGTACAGACACGGACACGGGTACGACATGATGACACGAGCAATATCAAAGTAATTAGAATATAAAATGGTTGGTACGACACCGATATAGTATGAATACAACACCCAAAATGAAGTGTTTATGCTTCCTGGTCCATCAATGATTCCTCTTCTTCTTCATCATCATCATCCTCTCTCCATCCCAATAACTCATCTCTCACTCAAACTTCACCACCTTCCCTCACAAAATGCCCATCGTTTTCTCTACCTCAAACTCCCCATCACTAATTTCCATTATTGGAAAACCCAACTTATTCCTTTTCTCCGTGGCCAAGACTACCCCTTGATTTTATAGATGGTTCAAACCCTTGTCCACCAGTCACAGTAATACCCAATAATGAACAAGTTTCCAATCCGGCCTTTGTTTCATGGACTCACCAAGATTAGCTTCTAATGAGTCTCATCATTTCTTCCTTATCAAATGAAGTCCTACCTACCCATCAAAAAAATAAAAAATGAAGTCCTACTCTTGTTGTTGACATCTCCTTTCGTGATATTTGGATTAGACTAGAGTCGTGTATCTTGCTTAAGCCCCCACCACTAGATACTCAAATTTACCTGCTCTGATGTATAAAACATGTTTGATTTTTTTTTATTTTATTATAAGTACATGTTTCCTAAAAGTTTAATCCAACCATATTTTAAATAGAGAAATTCATAAGGTCAAGATTGTTATGCTTTTGGTATGGTAGAACTACACCAGATTATCAACTAACCTAGATTTTAAATAAATAATGAGCTTTTTAGATACAAATAACATGAGAGAGAGAGAGAGAGAGAGAATATTATTAACTAAAGAGATAACGAGTAAGAAAACAAACAAAATCAGGGCGGATCAGACTTAGGTCCAGTGTCCAGTAGCACTGGACCAGTTGAAATGATGATTGTGTCCACTTTTAGACACGTGTCATTATCCGACCGGGTCCAAAGCAGTAGATGCACTAAACCTAAACCAAGTCCAATCAGGGCGCATCTATAATTGGTGGAAGAAAACTTGTGAAAACCATAGACCAATGGTGGCAACAGAACTATTAAGAATGGATCCAAAATACCTTTATCCGTTTTGCACGTTTCTTTTCAAATGTAATATAAAATGAAGAATATATTCTACTGCAATCGGTTGATGCAAACCATCTGCATTCGTTTGCTTTCAGAGTGTTCTAAATTCTTATCATGAAATGAGTCATAGTCGTACTAGTACTTCGGAGGCAATAGCAGACCCCAAAAAGAGATTTTGTTTTGAACCCAAATCGTCATGATATTTATAAACAGGTCAAGATAGACTCAACAATTTAGATTAATAACTTATTGAAAAAACATAGATGGATTGTTCACTTCCTCCCTCATCCTAAGAAGATCTCAAAATTAAATTGTAGGCGAATAAAAAAAATTTAACCCAATTAAAATCTTAAGTTGTTTCACTAAAAAAATTTGTTGTAAGTGTCAAATCATCATGGATGATTAATTTCTTATAATGACTTGATACTTCAATGTTTGCAAGTAATTCTCCTGCATGATAAATTGTCAACTTTAGCCACTAAATCTCTTATACAACCGCATACCAATCAATTTCTTTATCTCAACATCAAAATCAAAATAGAAAATTAGATTTTTAACTTTCCTTCACTACACATTGCCGTACTCAAGGAAAATTAAAATTTATATTTTCATCTCTTTTTTTTTGGTTACATTTTATACCTAAACCATAATATTTGGGTTTTTATATAGAATTAATCTTGATTTAGTTAGTATTAATTCACCGAGTTATGTCTTAAATTTGCCTTTATTTGGACAAGTTAAGGCTGTTGGGTTATTTCATTATAAAGTGATAAATTAGGTTCTGTTATTTTATTCTTTAAGTTTTATTTTGTTATTGTCATATTATGTTTATATTGTAGAGAATTTATTTTGTAAATATTTTTTTAATTATAAATGCTTTTTAGTCAATATCATAATGGATATAAAAGCTTAAGAAAAAAAAAAAGAGGAATAGAAAAATTAATTGAATCTCTAATAGAAAATTTATATTGAGTCTCACAATCGTTTTTGTAAAAGAATTTTTTTTCAAAATTTAAATTGATAAAATCCTACTTAAAACCAACTATATCATAAAAACATTAAGCACATTAGTTTTATTATAAGTTGAAAATGAGATGTTCGCAAAATCTAAGTATAATAACTTAATTAGTAATTGAGCATCTCAAAAAATAAGAGGTGTAAAATTTTAAATATGTAAAAAATGGACACCTCTTAAAATTATCGTTTTAGATCTCAAAATATTGAGCTAGCTTTGATCAAATTTTAAGAGAACTTGACGTAAATTTAAACTCTTATAATTATGCAAAAATTATCTAATTTTTCTAAACACGCAACAATAATATTTTTTAAAAAATTATAATTTAGTGATTCTCTGTTATGTAAATCAAAAATAATAAAAGGAATTGTTAAAAAAAAAAATCAATGGTTCAATGGACCAATGTTTTTCGTTTCTTCTCTTTAGTAGGCTTATTAGATTTGATCAAGTTTTTGTAGAGGGGGAGAGTAAACTTTTGAAAACCCAAATTAAAAAAAAAAAAATTATAAAAAATAAATGAAATTAAAATTTTTGAAGGCCAGGCCCCCTCCTCCCAGATAATTAACGTGACACGTGGCTGATGAACAGGTAGAATTGACACCCAAAAGAAGCAAATGCTAGAGCTCTGTAAAAAATTAAGGAGCGCCCAGAAAAGTGGTCTGGCATCAACAACGAGAAGAAAAAGTATGTACTGTATGTCTGTATCTGTTGTACTGTGCATACATACAAAGCACTCTGAGCCTATACGATTAATTTCCATTTATGCACCAGGCACATTATTGTCAGTACTTACTAGTACTACAAGAAGCACTCACTAAAACAGAGGTAAAATGTGAAAGTAAAGTACTAAATACTTTCACAAGTACTAAATACTTTCACGTTTAACCTTGAAAAATATTTAGAACTATACGGTATTGTGCCATATGGCAAACTGCAAGTAACGAGTTTATGTAAAAGTGCAACCAAACCCAATTGTAACGCAACTTTGGGCTTAATGATATTTGTTGAGCTATTTAAGTTTGTGTTTGGAATTAAAAGAATTTTCTTTTTCTTACAAGAAAAGACAGAAATGAAAGAGCTGGTCTCCCTAAAGTTAGGCCCCCCAAACCTAGCTGCAACGCAACTTTGAGGTACTATGTAGAACCAGGGTTTAAGAATAGGAATTTTTTTAATATATTTCAACTTCATCATCTATTGAAATGTAATTGCAAAAATCTCCTATGATTCTATACTAATAAATTTCATTATAATTTCTTTTAACTCTAAAGCCGAAGGCTATAACATTATGTTGTGATATCCGCACCTAATTCCATACTCAACTTAAAAAACAAAAATATTTGAGAATAAAATATGGGAAAAATACAAAAGACTGCCTGAACTTTGGTAAAATCAAACTGACTTTTTGTTCTTTAATTTGAAATAATAACTTGTACTTTGAGAAATTTTCTAAATTGATTTTTTTTGTTATAATTTTGTTAACAAATTCAAATAAATTTTAACGTATATAAACAAGAACTTTCACTAATCAAAGAAAAGAGCCAACATCAATACAGTCAACCATACAAGCATCCAAAATACTTTCATAGGCATGCTTTGTTAAAACAGAAATGGCTTTTGAGCCTAACATTAGGTTTTGCATTGAGATTGTCAACACAAGTTCTAGCATCACCTTCTACGATATCCTGTATCCAGTTCTCTCTAGTAGAAACGTGTATGACCCAGAGGAAGGTTGCCGTCTCGGCTTGCAAAAGAGAGCACATCTCATGAAGCTTAATTGGCCTAGACCTTGAGCACTTCACTAGAACTATCTCTAGCCGCCACTACCAGGGCAATTAGTTTATCATTGACAGTTGCATCCACATTTAGTTTGTCCATGCTCATAAGTGGGGGTTGTCATGCTTCAAGTTCAACTGCTCTATTAAAAATTTTAGTATCCTCACTAGGTAAAACCAAGGCATATTCCTTGACCCTATTCTCTATGATGTTAGTGATGGCCATAACATCCCCCACCATTATGCACACATTTGTTCCTCAAACTCCAAATTGAGTCCAAAGTGAAGGTCATATGAAAATAGTGTAAGAAGTTTAGACCATTTAAACCCAAACAGATTAATCTAGATATTTAGCCAAGTGATTAACTTAGGTAAATTAAGCAATTCTAGGTTAACACAAATATATCATATCATGCAAAGTGTGGAAAATAAAGAACACCCGATATGATAACCCAGAAAAACCAAACCGGTAAAAAACCTGGGAAGGATTTAACCTAGCTATCCTCAAGGTAAAACAGAATTCACTATGAAAGAATTGAAGTTTACACAATAGCAACTTAGACCACTAACATCCTATTGCTACCTCGAGTAGGAAACTTACTACCATGACCACGTGACAGCTTCGAGTCCACGGACTTCTTCTTTCCTTGAATTCACAATAAAGCACAAGCACTCTTGCTTGTATATCTTGAAGTTCTTGAATCTGCAACTGGATGATCACCAAGCTCTTGACATCAATCTTGAGTTTAGAAACCCTAAGTGTATGTGAAGGCAAACACCTCTAGATCTCACAAATAAGATTCACACACACAGCATTTAGAACACTAAAAACGTGGCTAGGGTTTTTCCTTTTATACTTAGGGTAAATCATAAAACCCTACATATTAAATGGGCTTGGGCTGAGTTGGAAATTCTGCAGAAAAAACAATCTGCATGACTTTCGATCGGTTAAGTCTAATTCTCGATCGATTGAGTCTGGCAGATTTGCACAGTGACTTCTGCAGTAACTCAATTCCAACTTTACACAAAAAGCACTCATTTTGAGCAAGTCTAAAAAAGACTAAAACTGTTTTGATCATGGTTTGCCAACATTACAAAATGAAGTTCTTATACATTAGTTCCTAATTCCTTAGAACCTAACAAACTCCCCCTTTAGCAATCCGTGACAAAACAAAAACTTAACAAAATGCTCAAAGTTTACAAAATAAGCAGCCCATTACAAAACAAAAACCCAACAAAACAAATTCAACCTAACTACTATCTATCAGTTGCAAGAGTAAACAGCAGTACGACTGAATCAACTTATATATTCCTGTAACACTTAACAAACACATAAATGCATGTGTGGAAAATACAAGTAACATAGAAAATAACTTCTTGATTTCACATAAACACAAAATATAGACATATATCATGAATAACCTCATGAATATAAATCAATAAGTAATGTAGCACAGTGAAACAAGAAACATATACAAAAAAAAATGTATCTCATGTAACTTCCCCTATCATGAGCCAAAAAAGAGCAATACACAGTAAAGCATCTAAATACAATCTAAAAACTCCACAGCTCCACAGTATCACAAAAATAAACAAAATTCTCCCCCTAAGACAAAAAACTCCTCTACTACAAAGAACATTCAGTCTCCACTACATGTACTCTCCCTTTTTGTGACGAATTGCCAAAGGGCACTTACTCATCATCAAAAGGAGGTGGTGGAGAAGAACGTTGAAAACTCTCCAAATCTGCCCGCAACGCTCGAATCTCATCAAGCACATCCACCAAAAGTTGACCATGATCCGCCTGGACGGTCATGACAGTGTCCAACAGCCGACGAATGTCCAAATCATCTGAAGGAGAAGGTGGAGGAACAGTAGCAGCAGCAGCAGTCGGATCAGTAGACGTCTCTGCCGTAGGAGCACCTGTAGAAGAGAAAGGAGGAGGAGTGACACCGGAAGGCTCTACCCTAGGACTCTTAAAGCTAGCTTGAAGTTAAGCAGCCCTTTGCCTAAGAAAAGTGGCACCTATGGGAGCAATGATACGAACAGGCTTAGAAGTAGGGAAATCACCTAATCCTAAATGAAGAAGAATCCGATGAATAAAAATGGGAAAGAACAAAGCATGAGCAGTAGAACTACTCATATGCACTTCGTTCAAGAAACGAAGAAAAAGATGGAGAAAACTGATAGGAGCATCAGTAACAAGAGCGTAAAGAAACACACATCACTCAATAGGGATAGTATGTAGATGAGAGATAGGCCACAAGGAATGACAAGCAATCTGAAAGAAAAGATAGTAGATATCAAAAAGCTCAGCAGACGTGATCCGAGGATCAGAACCCCACTGAATAGAAGACCCAGTGATGTATGACATCACATCGTCAAGAGGAGGAGACTCATTATAAGGATAGATAAGATGAGAAACCAAGGGTACCCCAAGAGCATTAAACACTACCGAAGGAGTAATGCGATACTCTACACCTCGTATCCAACTCTTCACTAAAGTGTTGGAATCATAGATGTGAATAGAGAGGTTCGAGTAGAACTCTCTAATCAAGATAGCCGGAGGCAGATGACCTATGTCTACTAAGGGTAACCAACCCCAAGACTCAAAGTTACGCCTCACCTCATCATCGACCTCATCTAGAAGGACCATACGCTCACCCCAAATGTTACGACGAAGGTTAAGAGTCTCATATGTCTCCTGATGTTTCTCACTCAAGAATCTAGCACTATCGAAAGATGGTGAAGATGAAGAAGGCCTATGAGCTCTAGTTTTCTTAGGCATGATTCTACAGACCAGATTGAGAGACACAGAAAGAAAAAGACAAAAAGAAAAACCAAGGGCAGACTGCAAGATTAGCATAAAAAACAACAATGGAAAATAAAAAACAACTATATGATGCATGAACAAAATATCCAAATGATGCATGATCTAATGTAATGAAAACAGTTCAAATATGATCTAAATTCATAAAATTGGCTTGAGCAAGAATTTATTATAAAAAATCCCCAAATTTGAAAAACTCAATTTCACAAAACTCAACAAATTGAGAAATTGATCATTACACAAGTTAAAAAACACAATCTAATGATCAAATAAGTCAATCTAACAAGCCAATTTTATCAATTTACATCAATTTGAACAAAAGCCCCAAATTCAGCAATTTCAAGCCCTAAAATTTTCAATTTCTCACAAATCATCAAATTGATCAAATTAAACCATATGGATCAGTTGTATATAGTGTCCCAACAAAAACCTAATGTTCAATTCACAAAGAAAAAGCTTGAATCATCAAAAACCCCAAATTTTCATAGGTCCGAAAATACCAAGGAAAATGCATGATTTAATGCATGAAAAATGAAAATAAATGCAAAAGAAATGGTATAAAGGTCTTACCAGCCTTGGGAGAGAAAAACCTTGCAAAAGATTCGGAGGAAAACAACAAAAAACTTTGTTGGAGCCTTGACCGGTTGGTGAGAGAGAAAGAGAGTTTGAAAAAGTTTTAGAAAAGTGAAGAACACGTGGAGAAAAATCCTTTTTAAAAAACTCTCAGCCCAATTTTTGATCGATCAAAAAATAGATTTAATCAGTCGAAAATACTTCGATTGATCCATTACCAATTGAGTACCGATCGAAACAAACAGAAGTTCACAAAGGGATTTGAGTGCAATTTCGATCGATCGAAAAACAAATTCGATCGATCGAAATTCTGGTAAAACCAATTTTTTGAAAAACAAAGCAATTTTTATGCAAAAACTCCTCAAAGCATCAAATTTTTTGAATAAAATGCATGAGTATGAGATGAAATACTTTTCAAAAACACTTGTTTAGATCCCAGTTTTCCAAAATTAAGATTTTCACTCAATTCTCCTCAAATTCTTAAACATCAAACATGTTTTGCATCAATTTCAAGAAATTATCAAACTTGGTTGGTCAAACCAAAAACACACACAATAACATGTACAAAGTTTAGCAAATAGTAACTTGTGTAGTGTGTACAGCTAGCAAAAGCTTAAGAAACATGTGAGGTGATATGTGAATAGAAATCAATCACAATTTCAACAAAATTCATCACATAAATTTGAAAGAGACTATCACCTAAAGAGTTACATCATATAACTCTCACATCTTCTAGAATAAAAGCTTGCAATCATGTAAGTTTCCTGATTTGCCTCATAATATACACACCAATTTCAATTGATTAGAAACTTATTAGAATAGCCGGGATAATGTATACACCAATTTTATTTGAATTGTAAAATTATTATATCTCAATAATGTATACACCAATTTTAGCATTTAATCCGAGGCTACACCTTATATTCTTTTTATGCATGTGCTACACTGTTTTGAGCACAAAATCTTACGATATGCATTAAGGTGTTCATGATTGGCTAATAAGCAGTGGTAAGATGGTTATTTATGCCTTTCTCATTAAGTTCAAGTCCAACAATCAAAGGCATGTGACTTCAAGATTAAGATTATGTGATCAAAAACTATAAACAATTCCCACACAACATGCACTACAAAGCTCAAACTAATAAAGTGCAATAAAATAAGCTCATCAAAGCTAAACTAAGTACATAAACACGTTAAGTAAGAATAGATTGACCAACCTTGTTTTCAAAATCAAGAAAAAATACTGCAACACACATTTTGCAAAAACACAATCTTGTTACCCTTTTTTTTTTAATTTCTTAGAATGAGATGCATGAATGTTATGCAATGCAAAACCTAAGAAAAATGGTCATAAGAGATAAAGCAGTGAAGAATAAGGACCATGTCAGACAGACTCAATTAGGTCAAGCCTTTTGCATCCAAAACCTTTTAGATGCAACTCTTGCATTGGAGTTATTATTCACATTAGAATTCTGAGCAACTCCAGGATTGGAATAAAGGTTTAACGCCTTTACCAATTCACCAATAAGTACCATAGGATCTTGTGCTTTAGGCACATGTATTTTTGGTTTATTTGCTCGCTTAGCAGCTTACAACTTGAAACAGTTTGGACGTATGTGCCCAAACTTTCCACAAAAGTGACAAACCCATTCAGGCTTATCATGCAACTTGCCCTTCGAAGAATTAGAAGCCTTAAATTTTGACTCTTGAAGATCAACCCTAATCTTCCTAGGAGGTGTTACTTTTACAGATTTAGCAGCTTCACTCACAGAAGATTTGACAATCGCACTCTTAGGAGGTTCAGTAGAAGGAACAAAATTTGTGGAATGAGATTCAGGCACAGAAATGCTTTTCACAAAACCTAAGCCAGTTTTGTCAGAGGGAGACTTTTGAATACTTAATATGTGATCAAGTTTGGAGCTAGCAAACCTATTAGTTTGTTCTCTAGCAACAGATAATTCAAGTTTCAAACCTTTAACTTTATCAAGTAAAAGCATGTTCTCAGTCTTCACATTATTCAAAAGTTCATTAGCATCAAACAGTTTCACAAGCAAATTTTTCTTATCAAGTTCAAGAGATGCAATTTTCTTTAAGCCAAGGTCAACATTCATAGCATCCTTTGCAACGACTTTGCAAAGTTTATTATAGGCTTCCTGTAAATCTGCATCTTCAGAGAGCTCCCCATCAGAAGGTTCTCTTCAACAGACACGTTTTCATTTACTACAGCAGTAGCAGTGAAAGCAACGAAGTTTCCATCCTCATCACTGACAAATTCATTGTCAGAAACTTCATCATCACTAAGGGTTACAGCCATAGCCTTACCCTTAGACCTCAAGAAAGTAGGACATTCAGATTTCACATGACCATACCCTTGACATCCAAAACATTGTTGTCTCATAGAATTATTAGAAGGTTAGCCAACTTTCTCTTTAGGTTTTTTAGTGTTATTAACCTTAGTGAGATTATTCCTCCTAAAATTTCTAAATTCAGCAGTGTTCTTGCCTCTTGCCCTTCTGTTATTATTCCTAAGAAAATTTCTAAAGTTCTTGGCAAGAAAGACAATTTTTGTAGCAGAGAGTTCATCATCAAATCCACCAACCTCAACAGACTTAAGAGCCATTGATTTGGATTTGTTGGTCTTATGTAGTTCCAACTCATAGGATTGAAGAGATCCTACAAGTTCATCAACAGGGATGGAGTCCACGTCCTTGCTTTCAGTGATGGCAGTCACTTTGGGTCTAAAATTTTCAGTCAAAGATTTAAGAATCTTTCTAACAATTTTAGGTTGATCATAGATTTCACCCAAATTATATGCAAAATTAACAATATCATTAAGTTTAGCATAGAATTCATCAAAAGATTCATCATCAGTCATTCCAATGCTTTCAAATCTAGTAGTCAATTGCTGCAACTTATAAATTTTAACTGCCTTTGTGCCTTCATACACAGCTTGGAGGATATTCCAAGCAGTATGAGCAACCTCAACATTAGAAATTCTCTTAAATTCCTCCATAAAGACAGCATTAAAAATAGCATTCATAACTTTACTATTAAAAGCAGCTGCCTATTTTTGAGAAGTTTGCCACTCACTCACAGGAGTAGTGGGCTTCTCCCATCCGTACTCAACAGAATTCCAGACTCTCTCATCAATAGATTTCAGGAATGCTTTCATCCTTACTTTCCAATAAGCATAATTATTCCCATCAAAATAAGGTGGAATAACAAGAGTGTGTCCGTGTTCCATAACAACTGGGGTCAAGGATCAACTTTAAGATCAAAGAATCTACACAACAAAAGCTACCCACTCTGATACCACTTATAAGAAGTTTAAAACCCTTAAACCCAAACAGATTAACCTAGATATTTAGCCAAGTGATTAACTTAGGTAAATTAAGCAATTCTGGGTTAACACAAATATATCATATCATGCAAAGTGCGGAAAATAAAGAATACATGATATGATAAACCAGAAAAACCAAACCGGTAAAAAACCTGGGGAGGATTTAACCTAGCTATCCTCAAGATAAAACAAAATTTACTATGAAAGAATTGAAGTTTACACAATAAAGACTTAGACCACTAACATCCTATTACTACCTCGAGTAAGAAACTTATTACCACGACCACATGACAGCTCCGAGTCCACGGACTACTTCTTTCCTTGAATTCACAATAAAGCACAAGCACTCCTGCTTGTATATCTTGAAGTTCTTGAATCTGCAATTGGATGATCACCAAGCTCTTGACATCAATCTTGAATTTGGAAACCCTAAGTGTATGTAAAGGCAAACACCTCTAGATCTCACAAATAAGATTCACACACACACACAGCATTCAGAACACTAAAAACGTGGTTAGGGTTTTTCCTTTTATACTTAGGGCAAAACATAAAACCTTACACATCAAACGGGCTTGGGCTGAGTTGGAAATTCTGCAGAAAAAACAATCTGCACGACTTTCAATCGGTCGAGTCTAATTCTCGATCAATCGAGCCTGGCAGATTTGCACAATAATTTCTACAGTAACTCGATTCCAACTTTACACAAAAAGCACTTACTTTAAGCAAGTCTAAACAAGACTAAAACTGTTTTGATCATGGTTTGCCAACATTACAAAATGAAGTTCTAATACATTAGTTCCTAATTCTTAAAACCTAACAAATAGCACATGGAAGCCTCCTCCCTATGTAGATGAGTACCTAAAAAGTGATTAAAAGGATCTTTATTAATGTCTTCATTTGAATTAATTGGGCAAATTCAAATCTCATCCCCACTTGCCAACAAACAAGATGACTCTTGTAGCAGGGCATTTAAAGAACAAATGGGCAAAAGACTCTATTGTTAAGCCACAAAGAGCACAACTTGGATCATCAATGCCAATTCTTTATAGGAGGTTTTCTTAAGTAGATAATGGGTTGGAGCCAATCTTCCAAAGTAGCATTTTGATTCTTTCATGACCTTTGAGCTTCCAAAGTATTTGCCAAGGCGCATTAGTATTAGATGAGATAGTTAGATACTCTTTAAAGATTCTATAAGCATATTTGACAAAGAAGGCACCCTTTGGATTCTTTATCCAACATAAATTGTTAGGTTTAAGCCTAGTGAGGATAGGGATTCTGAGAATAGCTTGTATAGATATAGGGTCAAAAAACTCATGTAACAATTTGACAACCCAACAGTGAAGTTCAAGAAGCCTGCTAACCATGGTATCCAAATTGGGGATACCATGGTTTTCGTTTAGTGATCAAGGTTTTCGCTTTCTTTATGGCTCTCCAAATTGGGGATGCATTCATTGAAAGTTCTCTTCTAAGCCAATCTTACCTCACCACGTATTTACTCTGAAATAGCCTTATATACAAACCATCTCTCTTGGAAGCTACCACCGATGGAAGCTTAGCAATGAGAGATTTGTTGATATTCTTTGCCTTTCTGAATCCAAGACCTTCAACACTCCTACGAATGCACAGCTTGTCACAGGCCTCCAAAGCTAGGTATCTACCATTTGAATTTTTGGGATTCCACCAAAATTTCCTAGAAAAGGTATCCAAGTTGTCACAAATTTTAGTAGGAATGTCAAAAGTTTCCATAGTACAAGTAGGGAGGGCTTGTGCCATAGCTTTAATCATGGTACATCTAGCCGCCTATCAGAGGCCCTTGCTTCTTCAACCCTTCAATCTTGTCTCCGATATGTTTGAAGGAATTTAAAGTCCTTCGAAGGTGCTTTGGTAAGGAACAGAGGAGCACCTATGTAAATGGAGTCTTTTTTTAGGGCATGTTTAGTAGACTGTAATAGGCACTGTAATGTAATAGTTATTTTTATGGTATAGTTATTCTTTAGTTTGGTTATGTTTTTATCACAAGGAATAATCATTCTTTATGAATAGCTATTCTTTAAAATGAGGAATAATTATTTCTCTTTAAAAGGTTGTATTAGCTATTCCTTAGTAAGTGCAATAATTTCAAAACTTAATATATTTCCAAGTAAACAAACTTTCCATATACATCTAACAATTAAAAAATAAAAAATCATAAAAAATAACACATATCTCTCTTAAATTTAAAAATAACATTTTTTAAGGAAATATATTGTGTGAGTAAGAAATTTCCTAAAATAAATGTTAAGTTACATTCTAATGTTATAACTCATAACCAAACTAATGAATAAGTTTAGTTATACATTACAACACATTTTATTCCTAGTAATAAAGATTACAATTCCTATCATAATCCCCATTCAGTGTACCAAACGTACCCTTAGGGTTTAAGCATTTTCATTAAGGGCGATAAAAATGCTAAATGCTATTTTTTAGCATTTTTAAAACCTCAAATCATAAAAACTCATCTTTTTCAAAGGTTTCAAATCTTAAAGGTTTTAGCAACTTGCTACATTGAGGTTTTATTTCTAACACCTCACTATAGCAAGTTGCTACCATTTTTTTATTATTTCTTTCTTTCCTTTTCACTTTCCTTTTCACTCTCTCTCGTGCTCTCCGTCCCTCTCTCCTTCTGGTGTCTCTCTCTCTCAGGCAAGCCCTCTATAGCTTGCCAAAACATGACGCCGCCGTTATTCTCCAAACCCACATGCTCTCTTCTCGTCATCATTATCGTCGTTATCTCCATCCCTACTATCCGATCCAAATACAGTTCCTCCACCATCCAATTACCCTCTGATCTCTGTGCTATCTCCATACCCACATGCCACCGCTGATCTCAAGGTTCTCTATGCTCTTTGATTTTCAAACTATTCTGATAGCTAAATTGATTGATTTTGTGAGCCATTTTTTTTTTGTTTCTTTTATTCTAGATGAATTGAGAATTTGTGTGTAGAGATTGACTGATTTCGGTGGATGTGGTTCGTGATTTTGTGATTTGATTGGTGGGCTTATGGGTCTTTGTTGTGATTTGATTTTGGCTGGGTTTTGGTTGTGGTGGTGGTTGTGATTTGAT
This sequence comes from Lithocarpus polystachyus, assembly GCA_033629205.1. Classification (NCBI taxonomy): domain Eukaryota; kingdom Viridiplantae; phylum Streptophyta; class Magnoliopsida; order Fagales; family Fagaceae; genus Lithocarpus; species Lithocarpus polystachyus. Next base: position 46,750,820 of record CM066168.1, read on the forward strand.
TTGGCTAGGTCTCGGCAGTGGTGAGTGGTTTTGGCAATGTAGAGGTTTTTGAGATTTTTTTTTTTTTTGCTGTTGTTTGTGGTTGTGGTGGATTTGGCTGGTGGCTGGTGGCGGCGATGGTGGGTGGATGTGGTGGCCGACAATGTTGAGAATAATTGGGTTAAGAAAGAGAGAGACAGGGGAGAGAGAGATGAAGAATAAAAATGAATAAAAAATAATAAAGAAAGAATATTTAAATGAAGTGTTAAAAAAATAAAAGTTTTGATGTAAGAAATATTATAAAGTAATGTGTTATATGTTATAAAGTTGGTTTTTGAGATGGTAAATACTAAAATTTTTAGAAGCCTTGATGGGACTGCTCTAATGGCTTGCTTGATGGTTCTGCATGATTGATTAAGGATGGACCTAGAGAAGAAGATGCCAAATTTATTCCTATTGATGAGCTGACTAGACCAATTACAATACTTGTCAAGGCAATCATTGACAGAAATAGCATCCTCCCTACAAGTTTTGGAAAACTAAGGAGAGAGAGATGAAGAATAAAAATGAATAAAAAATAATAAAGAAAAGAATATTTAAATGAAGTGTTAAAAAAATAGAAGTTTTAATGTAAGGGATATTGTAAAGTGATGTGTTATATATTATAAAATTGATTTTTGAGATGGTAAATGCAAATTTTTTAGAATTCTTAATTGGAATGCTCTAAGGCGTGCTTGATGGTTCTGCATGATTGATTAAGGGTGGACCTAAAGAAGAAGATGCCAAATTTATTCCTATTGATGAGCTGACTACACCAATTACAATACTTGTCAAGGCAATCATTGATAGAAATAGCATCAACAAGTTTTGGAAAACAAAACAATGTCATCAACATACATAAGCAGAACTCTCGATACTAGCTTTCACCCCACTAATTTTTATTAAATTTTGCTTTTAGATGAATATATTATAAATTAAATCACTTGCATATCACCTAATGTATTTTCCATCCAGTATTGTTAACAAAATGGCAATCAAATGATTAATTTAGACAGTTCACTCAAAATTCAATATAGTAACCTTTTGGAAATTTCAACTTCAAATTTAAACTTTGTTATGTTCTATTTTTTTTTAACCCCCCTCCCCCACACCCACACACACGTATCTGATGATGCCATTGCTCGGTCCCTGGTAGTATGTACATGTACGTGATGATGCCATTGCTCAAAAGATGAGAATCTCGAAATATTTATCCTTGTTTGGGAAAGAAATTTTCTTTTTTAAGAAAAAAAGAAAGGATAGAAATGAAAGATCTAGGCGGGTCATTCAAAAGCATCAATTGGTAGACAGGCATTAAGAAGACAATAGTATCCAACTTATCTGTGGATATATGAATGCACTTTTGGACGTTGCTCGATTATTTTTTTTTCGTTTTTGCTGCCGGCAGGGATTTAATGGTAGTCGAATACCAGTACAAGCACTAAATGAAGGTGTGCACTTTCACACTTTTATTTTACATGCTCATCACTCATGACCTGCTATTAACCCTCCGTGCTTGGATGTGATAGAAAAGCCAGTATCTGCCAATAGCTTTTGTATGTACTTGGGCTTTGATTGTAGGTATAGGGAGCTGATGAGCACAGAAGGAAAATGAGGACAGGCATGCAATTAAACCATTGAAACAAATTGTTAGTTTCGTACCTCTATATTCTTGTGAGATGACATCCCAGCAGGGATTTGATTCATCACAACAAAACCAGTCTATGCCGACAATAAAATTTAATTATAACACAAAGTCACAAACACAGACACAAATACATGCACATGCAAACATATGCAGCCGGTACATAGACATTGCAGAAGAACACAGAGCATTATTTAAAATTTTGGAAAATTCATGAAAAGGATATATATTGTTGTTGTTGTTGTTGTTGTTGTTGTTATTATTATTATGTTAATTTGTTGGGCTTTTTTCTATATGAATAATCATCATGTTAGTAGTTTTATAGTCAAAATAACATGATGTAAACAGTAATGCTTTAATAGAAAATAAATGGGTTTGGCAGGAAAGTCACTCAAGATATGATAGATAGACTAAAAGCCGTGAGATAGGATTAGGACAAGATTCTTGACAAAAACCGACTGTCCAACTCAACATTGGTACTTACTAATTACTGTCCATATATGCAGGGATAAGGGATCGGAGAGTGGTCAAGTGGTCAACTCATTTTTTTTTGGATGAACTCCTCACTTGGTCAGTTAAGGTATTCCCATAGTCACGAGGGGTCAATCTTCTATGGTCAGGAACGAAGGAGTTCCAAGATTGGTTCGATGCCATTTGAAGTCTATGCGCATATTCTAATCATGTAAAAATTTATATCAGTATAAAAATTTACTTTTTTATTTTATATTTTCATTTTTCAAAACAGTCAAATTATTTATTTTTTCACTATATTTCATTAAAATACTATTTTTTATCATTTTTTTTTATTATCTCAAATCATCTCCCTCTTCCTTTTTTATTAGTCAAACAGAACTAGTAAAAAATTTATTAAAAAATTCATTTTCAAAGCTACAAAGACTATGTAAATTTACACAATTACTACATTACAAATATATTTTTCCACAACACATATGGACTAATGTAAGAGGTTTTAAGGGTTGGTTGGGCAAAATGTGGGGTTTATTCTATTTTACAAAAACTAATATGAATGCTCTAAGGCAATATTAGTGGACGGGTTTTTTTAACTATATTTTTTAACTATATTTAAAATATATTATAAATTTTTTATTTGAATCCATATATTTTTTTAAATTATGAGATGAAAAATTACTAAGGTTATGTTTGGTACACTATAATAGATCATGTAATCAAATGTTTATTTATGTGGAATAGCTATTAATCATTTGGTTAGATTTTTATTACCGACATTGAATAGTTATTGTCATCACATGTCTCCTCCTTCTCTCTCAACCTCTACCAACTAGATCCACACACTACCCTCTCCTCCTTCTTTTAAATTTCTACAAGTAAGGCCGGGTTCAAACACAATGTTCAATCCCACTCTTCTTTGGTTCACACTCTCATACATTACCGCTTCATTAGCACCTCCAAGAAGATTCCAAGCTCAATGATCAGTTCGTGTCGTTAATTTTGTGTTATGTGTCCAATTTCTAATTGTAGTTTAATTTTGTACTATGTGTCCAATTTGATTTTTAAATGTTGGTGTTAAGTTACCTCCATTCATAATACTCAATATGAAAACTGAATCTACCAAGATGAACATCTTATCATCATAATTGTTAATATTTCCATGCGTAAGCACGGACTACATGCTAGTTTAAATAAAGGAAAAAGTTTGGTTCCAAACCGATTTGGAGCTATCTTCTTCAAATCCTCAAATTTACTGTGTGGCAATTGAAGAGATCAAATATATGTAATTTTAGTTATACAGCTTTTTTAATAAATCATGTAACTTGTTTAAATAATACACATGAAAAATCTTATAATTGACCACATAATGGGTTAAAAAATGTAGCTTTAAACCATTTTGGAGTTAAACTTTGTCTTTAAACCTTGTTGTACCCTAGACCTGTTTGATCACACTACATTGAGTATTCTCTATTTTCTCATAAGTCCAACCAACTTAAAGCCATTCTCAACCCTTAACACACAATCTTGTACTTACATTTAGTTCAAACTCCCAAATTTGACATGAATCTCATGTTAGTAGTACCAAATCCTCTTCCTTTTGCCTTCATGCAAGATCATTGGAAAGAAATCGTGCACGGTCTGTTTACTAGTGTAGGTCTTATCTTAGTCGAACTAAGTTGATGTTATTAATTTGGTGTTTATCTTTCGTGCTCGTTAAATGCATGTTGTCTTTACATGCTTTTTAATGTACACTAATGGTCCGTTTAGATTGAGGGAGAGAGAGGGATAGTAGAGTAGATTTGACCCAAAATTAGTCTATTTTCAACCAACTTTTTTCTACTTCCCTCCACTCCTCCTCCTTCTCCCTTCAATCCAAACAGGCCCTAAAGAACATAATGCCTCATCTTTGCAGCTATCCAAGTGTAGAAAGCTATCACGTTTTTATTTACAAAAACTCAAGTATACACACTATGTAGTATGTACGAAAGTTTTTTTTTCCACGTGTGCATTACTAAGGTGTCCACCAACACCAAAACATGTCACCATGAGTCCATGACATATCCAATATCATGTGCGTGAACAAGGACAACTACCAAACAGCTACAGCTTAACAAATTCAAATGAGTATTCGGAGAGATTCAACACAAACGTAACTTCTCAATTAAAGGTGTGAATTTTCTCTTTGGTATTGGGATTCCTATTACAAGAAAAAGTGGACATAAAATTTCTTACCTCATAATCTAGTTTTAGCAACTTGTTGCAACCTATATATGTACTTCAAGAATCCATTTCCTCGCTCCTTTACCAAACCAACAACACTTACAAGGCCATCATATCACCATTGAAGACTAAGAAGCTTCACCATGGTGAAGCTGGTGAAGCTTCTTAACAGTTTTTTTTCTTTTGCAACTATGGTGGTTTAAAAGCGCAGTAATAGGTTTGTTAAAAAAATTTTTTCAATTTTGACTATTGGACCTATTGCGGCACTTTTGAATCGCCGTAAAATATTTTTAATGGGAACTACCTATTGCGGCAGTTAAACAGCTGTAATAGGACTTGTGTGAAAAGAAAATGAACATAAAAATTATAGCGCTGCTATAAACCCATCAAGTGCCGGTATAAATTATGTCTGTTGTGACGCTTTGAAAACGACGTTATAGATCTAAGATTTCTAGCAAAAACAACTGCAATACCACTGCAATAGGTTACTTATAACAGCGTTTGCAAGAAAAATACGTCGAGATAGTCCCTTTTTTTTTGTAGTGGCCATCATCTCACTAAGCTTGGCGGCTCATCCAACTAGTTACTATAATTTAGGTTTCAGGTAAACCTAATTTATTATTCCAGATTTTCCCCATAATATTTCTGAGCAAATATACTTGCCCCCACTCGATACATAGTGATGCCCACGCAAAGGTTCTAGAAAAAAGAAGGGCAGAATAGAAAAATGTGAGTCAAATCCAGTTAAGCGTACGAAGAGTTTAAACTATAAACAAGAGGTGGAAGGGCTCACTCTCAACAATAGAAGCAAAAGGCGGTGGTTGCTTCAAATACTCACACAGCTTTCTTTGCACTGGGGGCTGCTTTCTATTTATCAGTCAAAACACCCAGTACATTGCGGTATTATTGGTTGATAATTGTTAGATTTAAAACGTTTTACATGGTTATTTGTACAGGATCACGTACAAGTACAAGAAATACTGGTCGTATTTCCCAGTACAATACAACAATGATATAACTTTTGTTGATTGGCCAAAGATCCATTCGTATTTCCCAGTACAATACAGCAATGATATTAAGTATAACTTTCATTGATTGGCCAGAGAGCCATTGACGAGAAAATGAGCTTGACTTGATAAAACACATTGTACTCTTATAAAAAAAAAAAAAAAAAAAAAAAAATCTACAATCACGTGGACATATTTATTATTACTGTTGTTGGTTGGGAGGGACCAACAACAACACAGTCGATAGTAAAGATTTCTGCTGCCCAAACACGTTTGAAGTCTAAATTTCATTTAAGTGTAAAAATAACTTATTAATTTATTTTAAAGAAAAAAAAAAAGGTAGCAAAGGCAACAAAATAAAACAAGCCAAATTCAAATTTTTCGTTTATAGTACTGTGTAACAGCAACAGGCTAATCCTACTTCCTGCTAATAGGTGTCACTGGACACCCAAAATAAAAATGTACCAACCCTGTATTGAAATTGGTCTATCATATACATTATGCTTTCATTTGCCTGTGTGTCCGAGATACCCCAAAACCACCCAAGAAAGGTAGCCTAAGAAGCTCACCTAGGGGCATCGGCTCTGCAATCACAACAAAATTAGCTTTCCCCGCCAACGACAATGGCTTGCTTGATTTGGATAACATCGGGACAGCACTAGAAACATCTTTGGATACAATCGGAACAGCACTGGAAACGTCGGATATGGGCAGGAGACAATTCGCTAGCAGCACATTTCCAGTCGCCGTGAAATAGCTATCCCAGTAATGTGGTGGAGGGATACTATTTACAGCTTCCAAATTGATCTCAAAAAGATCTTCGTCCTCCATGTCTGCTATACCTACACTAGACATATCATGTTCTACAGGATCTTCAACTACAGAACCCATGATGGCTGGCTTGTGTGGTTTCATTAAATCTATTAAGTTATATATATATAGACCTTGAAATTTTTTTGGTGGTGGTAAGTTAAACAGCCTTCAACAAATGTGGTTGGTTTCAAAAGAGTATCTGCAGCAGCTCCTCTAAATTCGATCTACCATAATGCTGACAGACCTATACGAGTTCTCTTTCATTTTCAAATGCTCTTTTTCAGCAGTAACATTCTTTATAGAGACAATATAGTCATAAGGTATTTTGAAGTTAACACAATTCATAGACAACAGAATTTAAAATTCAAGTCAAACTACGTCATTTCCTAACTTGGTAGTTAAACATGCCTCCAATATCCACGCATGTCAGTGGAAACAGCTTCGAAAACAGTATATATACAACTACCAATCGATAACAGAACAGTGAGAAGCCATCTTAAAATAAAGAAAAGCTCATAATTTAGTCTTAAGTGAGGCTTCTCATTCACATCTACCCAAACCATCAAATAAAGTCAAATGAAGTAGACCTAACTACCTCAACAAAAACTGACTATTGTGCACATTTTCTTAAATAAATAATCAAGCAACAGCAGCTTAAGTCACAACCAACTATGCCAAAAGCATGACGACTACTCCAATTAGAAAGGTAGATCACAATAATTCTTTTACTTGGAATTCCAATAACCAAGAGCCCTGACCAATAACATCCTGATTCAAGGATTGTTTTCCCCTAAAAAAAAAATTCAACTAATATCAAAGCTAAATTCCACTAAAATTTGTTCAACGAGAAAGAAATAAGTCAAGAAGAGAGCCAACACATGAAAGAGTTGTGCTATTTCCACAACAACAACAAAAAATTCAAATTGTACTCAATTACATACTTGATTTTCAAATTCAGAAGGAACTGCTAAGTTATGAATTCATTGTTAGTGGGACCTTGTGAAAATAACTCTATTACACAAAAAAACAAACTAGGGAGAAATATGCTCCTAGTACACAACCCTGCCTCTACACTTAAATACTAGGGAAAACAGGACACCACATTATCCATGGCTTGTCAAGAGAATCTAGTACCCTTTTAGGTCCCGCTACAACCAAGTAAAAGATTTCCCTCATGCAGTGCTGATGTTTTAATAATTGAAACCAATCAAGAGTTTTTTCTTTTGATAAGTAATAATTTTAATTAAATGTATAGAAATGCATCAAGCACGCTGAACCGATAAAGAGCTGCTAGAACATTGCAGACTGGAAGGCAAGATTCAAAAATCTGTCCTGAAATCTCAGTGCCCTTGGAAATAACCAAGCGCAATCTACATGAACACATTAGAAGTCTCCTACACAGAAAAACTCCCAAACAGCTGGCTTTCACTAATATACAAAAGAGAGAAAGAAGAGAGGAGGGGAGGCATAAATAGAGAGATGTTAAGAAGGATTCTCACAAACCCATTGGGGCTGGAGTTCCATACCATAGTTAGCTTATAATTAATTTTATCCACAGGCCTTCTTGGCAACCAAGTAGAGCATGATATCCTAATATCCATCAATATTAGAAATTCCCAATACACCAAAAAATTACCACAGCAGCATTGCAAGTTGCATTGATGAATTCCCAATAGGCATATCCATCATCAGTGATGAATTCCCAATACACTTTTAAAGGAATACGCCCATAGATTTAGAAAAGGGTGCTAAACAATTTTCAGGTCCCTTAAGTTATACTGCATATTGAAAATAACTTTGTACAGAACATGCTTTGAATTATGAATAAGCTTTTCCTTCATTTTTTGCAAACCTACTACATATCACATTGAGTGATGATAGGACAAAGTTTTACTAAATTAACTTTACAAACTGATGTGTCAACTTTCAAACACAAGACAAAAATGTAGTGATGAAATTTATTTATTATGTTAATATGGCAATTTTATAGTTAAGTAGTAACTTTAACATTTTCCAAAAACAAAAACTAAAAGCTTGTTAATTAGAAACGAATACATTCCCCAACAATAACTAACAATAAAATATTCAGTTTTGCATTTCCAAATCTGGATAAAGCATGAACAGGTTGGAGGGGTTGGCATAACAAACAACTTACTTCATAAACTTTTGCCATTTTTGTTGACTGCAACAACATCAAAGTCTCAGCTCTTGGGTCTAAAACTTTGAGATTGGCTATGACCCCTCTTGTTGACTACAAGATCCACAAAATACATTTTTATTCTGTAATTGCACGCGATTGATAAGTCTTGAACCCATGACCATACTCTCCCCCCTGCTCTCACAAGGGGAGGAAGCGACCCCATGAACCCAATCCGACACCATGGATTGGTTTTATTTTTTTTTTTTTTTCGAAAAGTGACACCATGGATTGGTTTTTAATGGGTTGATAGGTTGAGTTCCATTTGAAACTCAGGTTAGATTGGGTTTAGATTCACAAAAATTTCAACTTGATTAATCCAAACTAGTTAACATTGTTAATAATTTAAAATTTACTTTTATTTAAAAATATAAGTTTAATTTATCTTGAAGTTTAATACTTAGCTTAAATTTGTTAGTTAATTTATTTTGGTATTTTACCTTATAAACAAAAATGTTTTGAAATTTTAAGATTTTTTGTAAAAATAATTCGATAGTCGGGAAAGTGGGAATTTGAACTCTGGATGTCTCCATTGGAAACACCTAAGTGTCAACTAAGCCACAAAACTCTTCGTAGAATTTTAAGACTTAGTTTGATGAAGTTGGAATATAAGGTTCAACTGTGTAAATTGCAATCATTTATAAAATAAAAGACTTAAATAATTGAATTAAAGCCATTTTTATTAGGTTTGACAAAAGTGCCCAAACCTAGGAACCCAACCCAACCAACCCAAGTTGGGCTAGGTTGGTTTTTAGGACTAGCACGGGTGGTCAAGGATTTCTCAACTCAGATTAGGTGATGCAATGTAGAGAACACGGATGAGGTGCAGAAGAGTAAGAAATTCAAGCAACAAATAAATTTTTTTAGGCTCAAAGAGCTCAAGAAATATTTCAATTGTGAAATTTCATTCAGTAGATGAGTAAAGACTGCCTACAATGAATCAAAATAGGCTATTTATATTAGCCTTTAGAACCCTAGAATCATAACCCTTCATCTTACATATAACTATAAGACTATGAGTATATAACAAATAAATCTTAGCTATCCAACTACATTAAAAGCTACATGCTAGTCACATGACCTTTTAAAATACTACATAATACTAAATAAAACATGACATCTAGAAATAAAAGACAAAATACTAATGCACCTCTTCTTCTTTTTTGGGCTTAAAATTTTAAATTATTCTACATTAGTTCTGTCCAGGTTGGAGAAGATTCGTCCTCAAGTTCAAACCATCCCCACCTCAATCTCTCGGATGTCCAACCAATCCTTTCCATCCTCGTATTCTCCTTTGCAAAAACAATGAATCAATTCGCTACGAAAAAATCTTTTCTTGCTCATAATATATCTTGATGAATGAATTTTTATTCTTGTCCTCTTTTTCCATGGTGGAATACGTGAAGCAAATACTAAATAGGAAATGAGGAGTCCATGCATACATTGGTAAACGTCAAATTGCCTCCTCCACAAAGTTTAACCAACATCACTCTTGCACGCCTCTTGTTCATCTTTCCTAATTCTTGTTCAATAAATTCTTCCTGAAAAGGATCAATAATGTTCTCCATTCATTTTTCAAAAGCAAGGTTATCTTATCACCAGGGAAAATTTAAGAGAAACTCATAAACTCTAGTAAAACCATAATGTTGAATGTGTTCAAGCTCTGGGAGATTGAAACTCCATTCAACAAAAGAAAACCTTTCTATTACTAAACAAGCTCTTTAAAACATTGAATGATTGCCTTCTATAAAATCAATGGCCCTTTGTACTTGAACAGCGAAAGACAATGTTGTAAATTATGGACCACATTGTATGCATATGACTTTATCTTCATCAAACCCAATCTTGTATCTGTGACTACTATTACATAGACACCATATTCTGTAACTTGCTGTCAACAGACTTAGATCAATAGCTTCACTTGAAATACTTTCCAACAACAATGAAGTATCTAAAAATGGTTTTACAGACGCATACAATACAATAACAGTTTTTTTGGCTCCATTTCTTCTCCTGCACCTTGGTAGACCTAATACAATTACTGCCTACTTCTCGGAAGACAATAAGTTGTGGCTAAGGCACTTCCATGGACTAGTTGTTCAGGTCTTGGGTGCTGCTTATGTTTTTGTTCAAGCCTGGACGAGTGCTAAACTAAATTTTCAAGCAATCCCAATGTTCATTGCTGGGACTATCAAGTACGGAGAGAAGACTAGGCTCTCAGGTCTACAAGCATGGACCATTTTTGAGACTATGATTCCTCATCCCAACCCTGGCCCCAAATGTATCAGATTCATGGTTTCTTCCTGTACACATCCAATCACACAACCATCGATTCAACCCCCCCTCCCCCCCTTTTCCCCCAAATACTTGTATGTTCCTACACTATTAGAAAATAATCACCAAGCCTAGGTCATCATCTTTTTTCGTTCTTTGGACAAGCATGTAAAGGTGTCATTAGACATAATAAGAACAGTAAAATTACATTTTTCAGCCAAGAAAGTTGAAGGAATTACCCAAAAAAAAAAAAAAATAGAATCTTATATTTGAACTCATCACATCAAAACCAAATAGCAGAATGGCATTCAATTAATGAAGGACTGTGACCACATATGTCATTTAATAATATCAAGAAAAAACTAAATCTAAATTTTATTTTATTCTCCTATACTTTCTCAGCAACATAAGTTTCAAATTTCAGCAGCAAACAAGAATTTCTCTAATGAATTAACCGAAATAAAATATGGCATTACTCTATCAAAGTTAATGATAGGCTAAACACAATTTTTCATAATTGTTGATGGGACCTATTACAATTGGTGCAGAATATAAGTAGCATAATTGGTGTATTAATAAATACATTATGTTTTTCCAGTCACAACTTATAAACTTAACAAGAAAATAATGGGAATTGGGACCAAGTGAAAATCCTTGTTCTTTTTTCTTTTTTTCTTTTTTAAATTGAAGAGTTATTTATAGAATAACTCAATTACCACAAACAGGTAAAAGTATAATTGGGAAGTAGAGGCATTTTGCGACAAATCAATTTATCAGTTTAAATATTATATATCCCCTCCTCTATGCAGCTTCATTTCTTAAATCACCCATTCGCTAGATTTCAACTAAATGCTCACTCAATAAGGAAATTCCTTATCTCATTCCACTACATTAGTAGGGAAGCCATCAAAAACATTTCCGAAACTGCCTTCATCGCCAAATGGAGTCACTTGAGCTCTGTTTAAACCATTGACGTGAAAGCAATATTGAATTTTACGAAAAAAATTACAGAAAATGACATAAAATGTCATAGTATTTGTTAGTGTAAGACAAATGGTAAACATCTAAAGAGCAACTATGGTCTGAAAGAAAATATCCTAATGAACAGGCCAATCTTAGGCAAATTATCACAATAATCTAATCTAAGCTGTTTCGAGAAGAGAAGACAACAATTTATGACACAAAATAGCAGATTCTCTCCAAACAGGGTCAAATAATAAACAGCACATGGGCACAGATTTCTCAATCTAGTTCAGCCTCACTTTCTCTTGTTTTGGTGCCCAATGTTATAACTCAAATACATTATAACAAGTAATCACATTACACATGAAACTCCATCGCCAAAATAAAAATCTAGCGGCTTCGAAAGTTCAACAATAAACACACCAATGTAGCAAAGCATTCCCCTAAAAACTCAGACAATTCATTTACAAATAACATATCCATTTCCTCCATATCAAACGCCCATTATAGCACATTATAGCACAAAATTATAGCATTACGATCAATATCAATTATAAGCCAAAAATTACATCTAACAAAAGGTTTTTTTTTTTTTTTTTCTCTATTAAACATAAATTTCAATACCAAACAGCGAATTCCAAAACCAAATCCCACTAGAATATAACAAGCAACGAGAACAGAGTGTAAATCAAGAAACACGCATACGCTATTAAGCTGCGATGCTCGTCGCCGCCATCAGCGAGCGCAACCATGAGTGCCGTGGAAACCCTAGTCGCCCAGAACACGAAGATCCCGGCGATCGAGAACCTGACCCCACCGATTTGAGGCAGGAAGAGCGACACGGCCGAAAAGATCACCACCGGCAAGAGACAGTAGCCAATCACGCTCGTGCACGTGTGCAGGTCCAGGTTACCGTTCCTTCCGGCGAGCATGTTGTACACCACGTAGAGGAAGATAGAGCAGACGACGATCCAGCCGAGTATAACGCCGAATTGGAGCTTACCGGCGAGTAATTGGAAGAGGCAGAGTGACATGTAGAGGAGGATCGGGCCGGATAAATCCGAGTCCTTGTGTACGACCGGGTTGACCCGGAACGGGTTGAGAATCGACTTGGTTTTGTTCCATATTTGCTCCGGGTGGATCCCGAGCTCGTCGAGCAAGGGTTCCTCGTCCTCGAAGCTAGCACTTCCGGGCATAGAGCCACCTCCTCCGCCGATAGTACCGCCGTAGATCGAGGCTGAGGAAGTGGAGGCCGCTGCGGATCCGATATCGAATGACATGAAGGGGATGCTGGAGCTCGAGGGTCGCTGTGGCTGAAACGGTGCCGTTGGGACTCTCCTTTGCTGAACGCTGGTTCCGGTCACCGGATTTGTGCCGGACGGGAAAACCACCGGCGGTACTGCGAACTCCTTCTCCTTCATTTTTTTTAGGGTAACGGAGAGAATTGAATTTGCTACTACAGTACTTGTTCAGTTTGTCGTTTTTATTTTTGCGCATGAGGGCAATTTTGACATTTTGCGCTGAAAGTTTATTAATTCAGGTGGGTTTTAACGGCGCGATGCTTGAGAGGTGACCTATCTTAGTTTCTTGGGATACGGTATTACCTTCTTGCCCCTCGAACGGAAAAACGAATTTACTTTTGCCTTTCATGAGAAGAAACGCGTCTCTTGATACACCGAGTGGGAAGCACTTGGTGTCCAAATATAAATTACATTTAAATTTTGCACCAAAATATTTTTTTGGTAAAAAAAAAAAAAAAGTTTATTTTTCATCTATAAATTTTGAAAATTTCTGTTTTCATTATTAAATTTGTAAAGTGTTTTTTTTTTACAAGTTTAGAGACAAAAATAAGGATGAAAAAATAATTTTAGGATAAAAAATATATTTTAAAGTTTATAAATGAAAGTAAAACATTTTTAATGGTTTAGAAATTAAAAAAAAAACTTCCTTTTATATAATTTAGGGATAAAAAAGAGCGCTCCAGCGCCGAGGCGCACGAGAACCAGCACCGAGGAGCACGAGAACGAGTGCTCCAGCGTCGACGAGCACGAGAACGAGTGCCGATGAGCTTTGGGTCGTCCCGATGAGCACGAGAACCAGCGCCGATGAGCACGAGAACGAGTGCTCTAGTGCCGACGAGCACGAGAACGAGTGCCGATGAGCACGAGAACGAGTGCTCTAGCGCCGACGAGCACGAGAACGAGTGCCGATGAGCTTTGGGTCGTCTCGATGCGCAAGAGAACTAGCGCTGAGGAGCACAAGAACGAGTGCCGATGAGCTTTGGGTCGTCCCGATAAGCACGAGAACCAGCGCCGATGAGCACGAGAACGAGTGCTCCAGCGCCGACGAGCACGAGAACGAGTGCCGATGAGCTTTGGGTCATCCCGATGCGCACGAGAACCAGCGCCGAGAAGCACGAGAACGAGTGCTCCAGCGCTGAGGAGCACGAGAACGAGTGCCGATGAGCTTTGGGTCGTCCCGATGAGCATGAGAACCAGCGCCGATGAGCACGAGAACGAGTGCTCCAGCGCCGACGAGCACGAGAACGAGTGCCGATGAGCTTTGGGTCGTCCCGATGAGCACGAGAACCAGCGCCGATGAGCTTTGGGTCGGCGAGAACGAGAACGATCCACCCACTCTCTCTCTCGATCTCGTCGCCGCCGCCCTCTGGGTCAGATCGTCCCGCCGATCTCGTCGTCCGCTACTCGCCAATCTGCTTTCTCTCTTTGATCTCTGATTTTTTTTTTTTTTTTTTTTTTTGTTGTTGCGGTGGCGTGGGTGGTGGTGTTTTGGTGGTTTTTGTGTTGTGTGGGGGTGGGTTTTGTGCAAATATTAATGGATTTTCTGTAGGTGGTGGTGTGTGGGTGGTGATGAATTTTTTGATATAAAATTTGTTTGGAAGCCAAGAAAATAACTAAGAAAATGTGAAAAATTTGTAGGAAAATAGTATTTTTAAGAATATTACCAAACACTGAAAATTGTTTTTCGGATTATTTTTCATTGCACACCCAAACACTCAGATTTTAATTACCTTACGGGAATTTATTTTCCCTTGCATTCATTTTACGCTCGAAAATCGATTTACATTGAACCAAATGCAGCCTTAGAGAATGGGGGGGGGGGGGGAGACAAAAAAAAGAAAAGAAAAACTTGTAATAGAGCTTCAAAGGCAATAGAAATAGAATCAACCTCCTCGGACTTTGCCGAGGACATTTTTCTCCAGTAAACGTCTGCAATTTTCCTTTCTCTGTTGTCCTAATCTATTGATCCATTACTTAACTCACTTTAGCCTAGCATTTTCGACCCACTTCTCTACAAATTTATTGTTCGGGTTTCTTGGGCTTGAGTCCATACACTTTATTGGGCCAAGAATTCAAACTCAAACCTCACAGTAAATAATCCCAAATTTTGAGAACTAAATTTATACTTTCATATATAAATTTTATAATTTATTTTTGGTAGATGACTCTTTTATATATATATATATATATATATGTTATTATTTCAAGTGATGGTTATGATTCAAAATGAAAACAATTTCAATTTTTTCATAAAAAAAAACGAAATAGTTTTATTGAGAATAATCAAACATATGCATCAAGTATAATTTTTTAAAAAATGTATAGTGTGCGTACCAAAAAGAGTTTATTGGGCCAGACACTCTCTCTAGGGCTCAATTTATTTGTGGCGTGAGCTTTGTTTTTCCTACAATGGGGAGCTCAGTACGTTGAGGCCCATTTAGCTCACTTACTTCCCGATTAATCTGTTATCCCTTCATTAATTTCCTCTCTCTCTGTACCTCTTTCTTCTCTCTCCTCGCCAGCCCCTTTCTTCTTCACAGCTCTTTCTTATTTATAGCTTTCACTGGGTGGAGGTGTTATGATTATTCCAATTAATAGTGGAAGAGAGGGTCCAATGTTATCGTTGTTAAGTGGGAATTTGGTAGTTGAGCAGCAAAGTGGCTTGGGAACTTGCTCTTCGTTGCTGTGTTATGCACGGCAACGACTTCATGGGTGTTTTGCCGGCAAATCCGAACATCACGCTTCCCCGTGAATAAACACTTATGGTAATACTAATTACTACCCTATGGTCGGTCAACTTACCGACCAAGTGATAATGAAAGGATACAGTGTGCAACGGAGTTCCCGTCAGCAATACAGACCCGTTTGGGAGCCCAATATTGTCCGGCCCGGCCCAGTTTATGAGGGACTGTTCGAGCCCGTGTGCCGCGTGGTGATAAGTTATGCTCGGGCCCCAAAAAAGGTTTGGGCCCAGACCGTATAATAGCCCCCCCTTGATTTGTATCCGTTTGCCGGGGACGAATCAAGGTAACCCGGATGCTGTTTTTGCCGTTGAAGGCGAAGGAGTTTTGATACTGAAAGGTTAGTAGGCAAAACTTTAATGCGCCCTGAAAAGGCACGTCACTCCAGCCAGCTGCTCTATCCATCATTATTGCCTGACGGTTCGCGAACCGAGGCGCTACAAGTGAAAAGCTGCAACCTTTCCCGCTCCTTCCCTCTTCATTAAATAATGCTCATCATTGCTTTCCTCACACCTATAAATAATCCATTCTAAGTCGTTCCAACACTTTTATTCCCCTCAATTCCTAAATTCCCTCTCTGCCGAGCATTCATCTGAGTGGTCATTTCCCAGCCCAGAACACCCCTTTCCTATAGTCCCAAGTAAGTTCTCTGCCTCTCCTTTCTACTTTTATCTCTTCCTTTAGCTTCCATTCTTAGTTTCCATACTTTTTAGAATGGGTTATGCTCATTTGTTGAACACCGAAGCATCTTTAGCCTCCTTTAGGCGGACATTCAACATCCCAGAGGATGTGAATGTTGCGTATTGTCACGAGAGCGAAATTGCTCTACATAGAGGACCCAACATTGCTTTTTTCCCTTTAATGGCCATTCTAGAGGGCGGGGTTAGGTTTCCCGTGAACCTCCTTTTACTTAGCACCCTTAGGTTTTACGGACTGTCTCCCGAGCAACTTCCTCCCAACTTTTACCGGGTAGTTAGTTGTGTTGACCGATTGAACCAGATTTATGGTCTACAACTGGATCATAATGACATAAATCACATGTATAGCTTGTGCGGAAATAAGAGGACCAACTATTATTTGAAGGTCAGAGACATGAGGGTACGGCTGATCTCCTGCCTACCCGATTCTAATAAAAATTCCGCCGGGGAGTTTGTCCGGGTGAGCGGCAACTGGTTTGCCGATGATGCTCCCTGCCCCCTTTCTCGGCGCGAAATTGGTTCGTACCGCACATCAACCTCCCCCTAATTTTTCCCTTTATTATTATTATCGTCATTTTATCTTCTCCTTATTTTTCATTTTTGTCTCGTTTGCAATGGGGTCTGATTTAGTGTCTCCTTCTTTTACAGACGGAAGAGTGTTCACACCGGACATTAGATCAGTGCACGTGAGGGACCTCAATTTCGTGCTAAGGTCTGAGATTTTCGTACACACAGACGGGCAACTCCGGGCATCGCATCTAATTTTGGGCTGTATACCCGTCTACCGGACTTGGTAACCATTCTCTCAGGCTCTCTTGGTAGATAGTCCCCTGCTCTCTTATATTGACGTTCGGCACGCCAACTTCCTACCCCCCTCACTAACCGTAGGAGAAGCCCGAGACATCGGCCCACGCTACACAACAACCGACGACCTTCCCCCCGTCCGTGACGAATCTGCCGAGAGAGTTTCTCGGTTACTAAGGGAACGAGCACACGTTCCAGTTGAACAAGGCAACACTGAGTCCGATCTACCCCAAACCCACATTGCTGAAGGTATCCGAACCACCACCCCAGCTGAGGAGATGGTTACAAGAAGGACACTGACCGTTGACCGTTTTCTTCCCGGCCCGAGGCAACAAGGCCAACAGCAACAAACCCGGGCCCGAGACCGTTCCCATCCTCCTCCGCCTGCAAGACAAAAGGAGAAACAACGTGTTGAGGACCCCCCTCCCGGGAGGCAAGGTGATGCCTCCTCCAAGACCCATCCCCGCCCCTCAGGCGGGATTGTGATACGCGAGCCTGTCGGTAGCTCCCAACCGGCCATCCGGGGAGTTGCTGGGCGGGCTTCCTCCTCCAGGCAGGCACCCAGTTGGTAGCCGACCTTCTTGTTGGGAAACGAGCCCCTGCCGGCCACAGCAAGCCTACGGCTATGGGCACAAGGAGAGGGTGGCCGAGTAGCTCATAGCTTGGCCAGTGGCCTGATGCTGCCCGCTGACGTCCAGTTTTTCCGGGACGGCACTGAAGAGTCCATAGCCAAGCGGCTCCAATGGCACACCATAGCGGTGAATTCTCTTGTCATGTTCTCTCTCAACTCAATTAGCATGTACTTATCTCTTTGTTTCCTTCTAAACTCGTCGATATTGTGTCGCAGGCCGCGCAGATTACTCATGTGCTCGGGGAGAGAATGAACGAGCTTGCCGAGGACGCCGAGCGGGAGAAGGCGCTCAGGGAAGTGGCTGCTGAGACGGCATGGGAGAGGTCCACAGCTGCCGAGAATGCCGAGAGGAGGGCACAATCGGAGGAAAAGGCTAAGCAGCAGGCTGAGAGGAGGGTGGCTGAGCTGGAGGAGAAGTTAAGTGAGTCAGAGCTGAAACTTGCACAAGCCGAGAGCCTGGCAATGGCCCATGCTGACGAGGTGGCCGACCTTAAGGTGACCTTGGAGGTATGCGAAGAAAAATGGTACAACGAGGGCTTCGCGGACGCCGAGAATTCCGTGGAGCCCGTCGTTTCGCAGGCCAGGGCTCACGGCTTTGAAGAGGGTTGGTTGGCCGCCCTACGAGCAGTCGGTGTGCCCGGGGACTCCCCGTTCTGGATCTCTGAAAACATTCCTCGACCAACTTCTCTTAACCCGGTTCAGAGCCAAGCAATTCCTGCCGATGAGGAGGACACTCCGAGCATGAGGGAGCTAGTCCGGGCCATAGATACTCATGTTGAAGACCTCGATCTAGAGGTATCCAACGCCCTCAATGCTCCTGGTGACGAAGAGTTACGGCAACCACCCACTGAGGAGAACCGAGGACGAGAAGTGATAGGCTCATCTCCGCCCTCTCCGCTCAACCCTGCGACTTAAATTTGTTAGTGTTTTTATGTCAACGTTTATTTGCTTTATTTGCCTAGGCACCGGGTTGTGGTGCCGGAACAATTTTAGACTCATCATTATCGTCATTAACTTTCTTTTTTATGCTACATGCCTAGATGCCGGGTTGTGGCGTCCATACAATACTTTATTTCTTGGTTTTATCTATACTTATTCCGATCTGTTTAGCTATTCAAGTGCTTAATCTGATTGTTGCATGCTTGTACTTGTTGCATATTCCTAAACATTTTGTTTTCAACTTGATTGTTCCGTGAAAGACGGTTAGAAGTGTCCAACCGAACCCTCGCATGATGGTTTAGTTGTTGAATTTGATCACTCGGTGACAAGGATCAGTTCGGGGCAATTATTGCTCGGCAAATAGATTGTACCGGAAACATTTTTCTGCATTTAGGAATTTTACTTCTAGAATTCCACCTTTACGGTGACCATGTTTGAGCCAGGGACAGGTTTCTGTCTTTAGAAATTCTACGTTTAGGTTTCCACCTGCCCGGTGAACGTAATCGAACCGGGGACAGGTTTCTGTCCTTAGAAATTTTACGTTTAGGTTTCCATCTGTCCGGTAAACGTGATTGAACTGGGGACAGGTTTCTGTCCTTAAGAGTTTTTTCTATTAGGTTTCCACCTGCCTGGTGAACGTGATCGAACTGGGGACATGTTTCTGTCCTTAGAGTTTTTTCTATTAGGTTTCCACCTGCCCGGTGAACGTGATCGAACCGAGGACAGGCTTCTGTCCTTAGAGTTTTTTCTATTAGGTTTCCACCTGCCCGGTGAACGTGATCGAACCGGGCACAGGTTTCTGTCCTTAGAGTTTTTCTATTAGGTTTCCACCTGCCCAGTGAACGTGATCGAACCGGGGACAGGTTTCTGTCCTTAGAGTTTTTTCTATTGGGTTTCCACCTGCCCGGTGAATGTGATCGAACCGGGGACAGGTTTCTGTCCTTAGAGTTTTTTCTATTAGGTTTCCACCGCCCCGGTGAATGCGATCGAACCGGGGACAGGTTTCTGTCCTTAGAGTTTTTTCTATTAGGTTTCCACCTGCCCGGTGAACGTGATCGAACCGGGGACAGGTTTCTGTCCTTAGAGTTTTTTCTATTAGGTTTCCACCTGCCCGGTGAGCGTGATCGAACCGGGGACAGGTTTCTGTCCTTGGAGTTTTTTCTATTAGGTTTCCACCTGCCCGGTGAATGTGATCGAACCGGGGACAGGTTTCTGTCCTTAGAGTTTTTTCTATTAGGTTTCCACCTGCCCGGTGAACGTGATCGAACCGGGGACAGGTTTCTGTCCTTGGAGTTTTTTCTATTAGGTTTCCACCTGCCCGGTGAAGGTGATCGAACCGGGGACAGGTTTCTGTCCTTGGAGTTTTTTCTATTAGGTTTCCACCTGCCCGGTGAATGTGATCGAACCGGGAACAGGTTTCTGTCCTTAGAGTTTTTTCTATTAGGTTTCCACCTGCCCGGTGAACGTGATCGAACCGGGGACAGGTTTCTGTCCTTGGAGTTTTTTCTATTAGGTTTCCACCTGCCCGGTGAATGTGATCGAACCGGGGACAGGTTTCTGTCCTTAGAGTTTTTTCTATTAGGTTTCCACCTGCCCGGTGAACGTGATCGAACCGGGGACAGGTTTCTGTCCTTAGAGTTTTTTCTATTAGGTTTCCACCTGCCCGGTGAACGTGATCGAACCGGGGACAGGTTTCTGTCCTTAGATAAGGAGTTTACCGGCGAACAATACCACGCCAACTATGCATTCCTGTGACCACAATAAGTAAAAACGAACGCAGGATAACAAATGGATCCATAGTTTCTTTTAGAATTCCTTAACAATAAAATTTCTTCAGGTTATGAACGTTCCATGGCCGAGGAAGTGGTTTCTCGTTTAAGCTCTCCAAATAATAGGCCCCCTCCCCAGCTATTGCGGTGACCCTGTACGGTCCTTCCCAGGCTGCAGCCAGCTTCCCGGCGTTGGTATCACGCATGTTCCCCACGGCTCGTCACAGAACTAGGTCCCCTGCACCGAACTCTCTCGTCCTTATCTTTTGGTTGTAGCGGCGAGCCATCTTCTGCTGATACCCGGCAAGCTGTATTAGGGCGGTATCTCTGAACTCTTCGAGCAGATCTAAACGCTGTGCCAGCATTTTCTCGTTCTGGCCGGTGTCACAACCCCTCACCCGCGCACTGCACAAATGCACCTCGGCTGGGATTACGGCTTCCGCCCCGTAGGCCAGGGAAAAGGGGGTTTCCCCAGTAGATCTTCGGGGTGTCGTTCGATACGCCCATAACACGCTAGGGAGCTCCTCCGCCCACCGTCCTTTCGCTCCGTCTAATCTCTTCTTCAATCCGCTCATAATCGTCTTGTTAACGGCTTCGGCTTGACCGTTGCTCTGAGGGTAGGCCAGTGTCGAGTACCTGTTCTTGATGCCCAAGTTGCTGCAAAATTCGCGAAATGCCCGGCTATCGAACTGTAACCCATTGTCAGATACGAGACAGTACGGTACCCCGAACCTTGTCACTATGTTTTTCCACACGAACTTCTTGACGTCCGTGTCTCGAATGTTTGCCAATGCCTCAGCCTCAGTCCATTTGGTAAAGTAATCCACGGCTACGAGGACGAACCTCCGGTTTCCCGTAGCCCGGGGAAACGGACCGATAATATCCAGCCCCCATTGGGCGAAAGGCCAGGGACTGCTGACAGGGTTGAGAGGTCCGGCCGGCTGATGGACCGAGGGGGCGTGCCTTTGGCATTTCTCACATTTTCGTACATACTCGGCGGCATCTTTTTGCATCTGCGGCCACCAAAATCCTTGGGTGATTGCCCGGTGCGCCAATGAACGTCCTCCCACATGACTACTGCATACCCCATTATGTAACTCAGTCAATAGTTCGTTCACCCGACCGGGGTGTAAGCACAACAGGTACGGTCCCCCATAGGATCTCTGGTACAATTTCCGATCTGTTGATAACCAATACCTGGCTGCTACACGACGAATCTTCTCGGTTTCCTTTTCATTGCCCGGGACCTGATTATTAGTCAGGAATTCAATGATAGGGTCCATCCAGCATGGTCCGGCACGGGTGATGCTGTCAATGCCTACTGTGGGGCTGGTAGCTTCCCCTACTTCTAGGATGCTGGGTTCCTGTATAAGTTCTACCTTGATCATCCGTGGCACATTTTCGGTTAGTGCCGAGGCCAGTGTGGCCAGCGAGTCTGCATGTCTGTTTTGTCCCCGGGGAATCTGGGCTATTTTTACTGTCCGAAACTCAGTCATGACCCTTCTTGCCAGCTGCAAATACCTCCTCATTCTGGAATCTTTGGCTTCAAAGCTTCCCTGCAGCTGGTTGACAACCAGCCGTGAATCCGAGTATACTTTGACGCTTTTTGCACCTAACCTCGCCGCAGCTCTCAGGCCGGCAAGCAATGCCTCATATTCTGCTTCGTTATTGGAAGCCTTAAATCCGAGTTTAAGGGAATGTTCCAACCAAATCCCCTCTGGTGTGATCAAAACTATCCCGGCTCCGGCCCCTGTTGAGCTTGAGGCGCCGTCCACGTAGACCTTCCACGGTGGGGAGACTACCTGGCAAACCATTCCCCCTCCATTCTTGGGGGAGAACTCGGCCACAAAGTCTGCCAACACCTGACCCTTGATCGAATTCCTCAGCCTGTACCTTATGTCGAAAGCACCAAGCCGAGTCCCCCATTTAGCTATCCGACCTGTAAAGTCTGATCTCCTCAATAAGGACTGCAAAGGGTGCTCGGTTAACACATACACGGTACGGGCTTGGAAGTAGTGCGGCAACTTTCTAGTACCGTGCACTAGGGCCAACACCAGCTTTTCCAAGGGCAAATATCTGGTTTCCGCATCGACCAAGGTCTTGCTAATGTAATACACGGGCCGTTATGTATCCCGGTTCGTTAAGAGCACGGCACTGGCCGCGTGTTCTGAAACCGAGAGGTACATATATAAGTCTTCTCCGGGCAACGGTGCGGTCAGGACAGGGGCCCGTGTCAGATACATCTTCAAATCTTGGAATGCTTCGTCACACTTCTTGTCCCATTCAAACCCTCTCCATTTCTTCAGTAGTTGGTAAAAAGGACGGCATTGGTCGGCAAACTTTGAGATGAACCGGTTAAGGGCGGCCAACATCCCAGTTAGAATCTGCACCTCCTTTGGATTCCTCGGGGGCATTAAATTCATCACGGCCCCGATCTGGTCGGGGTTGACCTCTATTCCCCGTGTATTGACCAGATATCCCAAAAATTTTCCTGCTCCCACCCTGAATACACACTTTTCAGCTTTAAGGCGCAACCGATGTCTCCGGAGGATTTCAAACACCCCGAGGAGATCCTCATTGTGCTCGGACTCGCGTTTGCTTTTGACGACCATGTCATCTATGTATACTTCCACCGTGTGTCCTATCTTATCACGGAACATCCTCGTCATCATTCGCTGATAGGTGGCCCCGGCATTCTTTAGACCGAAGGGCATCACTGTGTAGTGATAGTTGGCTTCCGGCGAGATAAATGCCGTCTTCTCCTGATCTTCAACTACTAGGGCTATTTGGTGATAACCGTGGAAAGCGTCCAAGAAGCTCATCCTGGGGTGTCCGCATGTGGCATCCACCAATTGGTCGATCTTCGGCATTGGGAATGGATCTCTCGGGCATGCTCGGTTCAAATCCGTGAAATCTACACAAACCCTCCACTTACCGTTCTTCTTCTTCACTACCACTGTGTTCGCTAACCAGTCCGGGTAGAAAACCTCCTTTATTGCCCCCGCTTCCTTCAGTTTTTTTACTTCCACTTTTACTGCCTCGACGTGCTCCTTCGCTGATCTTCTCGACCGTTGCCTTTTAGGGGTTATGGTTGGGTCGGTATTGAGACAATGAACGATGAAATCGGGGTCTACCCCGGGCACCTCATACGGGCTCCAAGCGAATATATCCACATTCCGGATAAGAAGCAGTAACGTTTCCACCCTTTCCTCGTCCGTCAAGCTGGCCCCTATCTGGAAATACTTGCACTCGTCTGGCAACAGTCTCACTCTAATCAGTTCCTCTGTGGGATTAGCCCCCGCTTCCCCCGAGGGCCGCAGTAATTGCTATGAAGGGGCCTCTTTAGATTGATCCCCTCTTTCGGTGGTCTGACTCTCCCGGCTCACCGCTGCAATAAGGCACTGTCTGGCCGTTCGTTGGCTGCCCTTTACCACTGCGATGCCTTGTTCGGTCCGGAACTCAATCTTTACGTGCAGGGTGGACGGCACGGCCCCCATCGCATGGATCCACGGCCTCCCAAGAATTGCGGTGTAAGGAGAGAATGAAGCAACCACTGTGAACGTCACTGTGACTTCCTTGCCTTCCAAGACCACGGGAAGGGAGATTTGCCCCTCTAGAACCACTATCTGGCCGTCAAAGCCGATCAAGGGCGTGTCGTACTTCGTGAGATCCCCAACTTTCAGCCCGAGCCCCCTGTACAGGTCGGGATACATGACCTCGGCGTCGCTTCCTTGGTCCACTAACAACCTCTTCACCAAGAAGCCACCTATCTGAGCCGTCACCACCAGTGCGTCGTCGTGTGGCTGGATTGTTCCCACGAGGTCCTCGTCGCCAAAAGCGATAATCTCCCGGGCAAGTTTTACCCTTTTTGCAGGTGATATTTCCCCCGTTCCTACGTCAGCGGGGGTCGCCATCAAGACCTCACTCCTGCCGATCCTCATGACATCTCTTGGAGCAGCGTGAATTACTTCAATTACTCCAATGGGAGGCGGGTGGGGGCCCTTGCCCGGCTTCGCACCCAGTTCACCTTCAGTGTTTGCCGTGTTGATAACGAACTCTTTTAAGTGCCCTGCTCTCAACAACTGTGCCAAGTGATCCTTTAGTACCCGGCAATGCTCGGTGGTGTGTCCCTTATCCTTGTGGTATGTACAGTACAAGTTTTGGTTTCTCCGGGATGGGTCGCCCGCCATCTTATTCGGCCATCTAAAGTACGGCTCGTTCTTTATCCGGTCAACGATCCTGTGCACCGGCTCCTTGAACAACACGTTTACTTCCTCATGCTGCAATCCTTGTTCTTGGACGGCTGGACCCTTTCTAGGTTTAGACTGAAATTCATAATGCCGAGGACGGGTGGTCAGCAGGGCTTTACCTTTATTTTGTATCCGATCATCTTATAGGCATTTATACTCCTCTATGCGCCTCATTAGCTGCCTCATGCCCTCTGGAGGTTTCCTAGTCAACGATTCTCGTAGCTCGGAGTCCTCGGGGAGCCCCATTCTAAAGGTACTTGCTGCTATCTTCTCGTTGCCCCCTCCGATCTCGTTGTAGAGTTCCCAATAGCGGTACGCGTAACTGCGTAGGGTCTCCCCAACCCTCATCTTTATGGATAGCAATGCGTCCACGGGCTGTGGAACCCGGCTACAAGTCACAAACCGGGCACCGAACTCCTGAATTAGTTCCGCAAAGTTGCAAATAGAACCCTTTGGAAGCCCGTTAAACCATCTCAACGCAGTAGAGCCGAGACTGGAGGGGAAGACTTTGCACATCAGCGCGTCATCACGCTTGTGCAAAGACATCATGTGAATGTAATGACTGACATGCTCCACCGGGTCTGTTTTTCCGTCATAAGAGTTGAACGGTGGCCGATTAAATCTGTTCGGCATTGGGGCCTGTTCAATTTCATTCGAGAATGGGGACTGTGCGGCTTTACGTAGTGCCTGGCTCATAGCGTCCATGGCTGCATTTCGCGGGCGTTGCTCCTCCGGGGAATCTGAGCCACGGTCGGCATAACCGCGTGATCGGGAGCGGTCCCGGTGTCCCAGCCTCTCCCGTGAATGTGGACGATCATGCTGCCGGTAATGGATGGAATGTTCGGAATGTTCTCCCTGGTGGTTCCTCGTTCCTCGTTGTCTCCCCCCCCCCCCCGTTGATCTAAGTTCGCTCCCCGGCGTCTTTCCGCCTCCAGCTCCAGATCCCTTACCAGCCTACGTAGCCGCTCCAGCTCTTCGTCTCTCGGATTGGGTCGTCTGTTTTCTGTGGCGCCGGACACTGTTTGGTGAGTTCGGCGCGATCTTTCGCTCTGGCCGGACTGCTCTCCATCTTCTCCACGGTGCCTGTCTTCGTGCCTTTTCTGCCTTCGCTCTCGCCAAGTGGATCCTTGCGAGGACCCTACCGAACCGCTCTCAGCATGACTTCCCGAATGTCTCTCAGACATCACACCTGGTGTGGACCAAGGCTGAGCTACCGCTTAGTAGGAGGTTCCCACAGACGGCGCCAATTGTGCGTACCAAAAAGAGTTTATTGGGCCAGACACTCTCTCTAGGGCTCAATTTATTTGTGGCGTGGGCTTTGTTTTTCCTACAATGGGGAGCTCAGTACGTTGAGGCCCATTTAGCTCACTTACTTCCCGATCAATCTGTTATCCCTTCATTAATTTCCTCTCTCTCTGTACCTCTTTCTTCTCTCTCCTCGCCAGCCCCTTTCTTCTTCACAGCTCTTTCTTATTTATAGCTTTCACTGGGTGGAGGTGTTATGATTATTCCAATTAATAGTGGAAGAGAGGGTCCAATGTTATCGTTGTTAAGTGGGAACTTGGTAGTTGAGCAGCAAAGTGGCTTGGGAACTTGCTCTTCGTTGCTGTGTTATGCACAGCAACGACTTCATGGGTGTTTTGCCGGCAAATCCGAACATCACGCTTCCCCGTGAATAAACACTTATGGTAATACTAATTACTACCCTATGGTCGGTCAACTTACCGACCAAGTGATAATGAAAGGATACGGTGTGCAACGGAGTTCCCGTCAGCAATACAGACTCGTTTGGGAGCCCAATATTGTCCGGCCCGGCCCAGTTTATGAGGGACTGTTCGAGCCCGTGTGCCGCGTGGTGATAAGTTATGCTCGGGCCCCAAAAAAGGTTTGGGCCCAGACCGTACATATAGTTTAATTTTAAGCAAGCTTAAATTATTTTCTTAAAGTACATAAATAAATAATAGCTATACTTGGAACTTTTGCAACCAATTTTTAATAATTTTATAGAATAAAGATTAATGAAATTATCATGCTTCTCCCGTAATATATATCTTTTTTCTAATAGGTAGACTTTTGTTAAGTATCGAATGTTTAACTTTTTCTTGATAATAAAAGTAAAATGTTTAAGTTTAGCTTAAGCTAAAACCAAATCTACAACCACTATTTGAAATCAAGCTCATAAAAAAATGCCAAAACTTGAGCTTAACTTGATTTATTAGTTAAGTCAAGCTTGATCTCAATATCCAATTAAAGTACATTATCAAGTTTGATATTCATTAGCAAGATATGAGTGTATTTTTAAAGCATGTATCGAACTTATTACGAAGTCCATAATTGAGCCTAGGCTCAGGATGTTTTTTTTTTTTTTTTTGAATTTTATAAATCAAGTCTTATTGCTCATAGGCTTGTTCACAAACAATTTTTTTTTTTTTTTTTGTGGGCTCGACTTGTGTGTTAAACAAGCCTTAAACTAATACTTAAGTTTGGCTTATTTATAGATGAACAAACATAAACGAGTTTATTATCAAAGCCAAATCTAAATTGTTTATGAACGGCCCACTTTTTATTGAGCAAATACTACCGTGTTTTTTATTTTTATTTTTTTAAATTAGCAAATAGTAATTGTTAAGTCACGTGCCACTGAAATTTTCCATTAGATACCTAAGCCAAAAAAAAAAAAAAACTAACTAACGGAAGTTAGTGGAGAGCCCAATAGATCTCATCTTTAAAACCTTAGGCATTAATAATGTTCATTTCAAACTTCAAGAACCAAAAACACTAGGTAGGTAAATTTCAGGAAGCAATTGTGTAGTTTCGCCTATAATATTCATCCAAAAAATGTTATGTTTATTTTAAAAAATTAATTATATATAAGTACAAATATAGTTTTCTTTAAAAAGAAAAAGTTATGATGAAAAAGAGAAATACTAAAATCACATAAAGTTGCATAGCTCACCACTTGTGCAAGTTATGAATAATATAGATGAGGTGATGAATCTATGTGAGGACGTATATTTACTATATAAGAATACATGGTGAGTTGCGGCAAAATTTGTACTATTTCATTTGTTCCTAAGCATTACCTTGCTTGATGGTTGAAACCTTCCCCTTTTTCCGAGTTATTTTTACTTTTATTTTTGGCTGTTGAATAATATAGATGTGATGATGAGTCTATATAAAGACTTATCTTTACTGTATAAAAACACGTGGCAAGTTGCGCCAAAATTAATAGTTAGAGCATTCACATTAGTCCGGCCAATTTTTTCTGTCTATTTTACACTAAAAACCTATTTTTTTTATTTTACACTCACATTTCCAAAACACTCACATCAGTTTATCTATTTTACGAATATATTATACTTAAATAATATTATTTATTATTTATTAATACCCATTCTCTCTTTCCCTCACCCGATTCTCTCTTTCCCTCAGAATCTATTTTACTTTTTCGGCTCTCTCAACTGTTCCTCTCTTTCCCTCACTCTCTCCCTCACAGCCGCCTCACCCAGCTTGTGCGCCGCCACCGTCTCAGCCCTCCGCCAATTCAGCCTCCCTCTCGCTTTTGCCCTCCCTCTCTCCTTTGCCCCTCTCTCTCTCCTCCACCACCGACTCTTTGCCTCCCACCCCCAATCGATGACAGCAATGGAAGACTCGACAGTAGCAAATCCAGCTCCGTTAGGCATTTCATGTGAGTTTTTCATTGAGTATTGATGGGTAGGAAAACCCCCCACTCGACGGTAGCACCATTGGCAGGGTGACGGTGCGACGCAAGGTGACGGAGGGACCGTCAACGGGGGAAGGCATGGCTCACCACAGCCTAACTTGCCACGTACGCTTCCCTAAGAACGTGAGTCTTGTTGCGTACGCTACTATTTGGACAGGTGTCTTGCGCAACACGATCACCCCCATAGGGATGGCTTCTCCAACACGCTTGATTGTCCATGAGGTATCTTACGCTCCACACTATTCAGGGGCAATTCCGGTATAAGTGGTATCTTCTCCAGCACGCCTCGGTTAAGGGCCTCTACTACTACTATAAATACTTCCACGCCCTCCGAAAAATGAGGTACGCATGTTTCTACCCCGACTCTGGCACTCTGGAGTTGTGAGCTATACTAACTTAACCATCGGAGGATCGTTGGCCGGTACCACACCGGTACCTCCCTTTGAGGTTCATTCCACTTGTGCAGGTTGGCCCGAAGTGCGTGAATGCCTTGCAGCTTACTGAGGTGATTCCTGGCATCATCAAGTATGGTTTGAGTTGGGTTTTCCGGTGGGTTTGGATTGTTTTTGGATTGGGTTTTCCGGTAAGTTTTGATTGATTTTGACTTGGGTTTTCTAGTGGGTTTGTCTTGATTTTGAGTTGGATTTTTCTAATTGCTTTTCCGTTGATTTTGGGTTAATTTTCTATGCTAGGTTGCGGTGTTTAGTGGTAGCACTGAGTTTGGTGGTTGGGTGGTTATTTTATTCTGCCACACTGGGTTATTGTAA
The DNA here is from genome assembly GCA_033629205.1 of Lithocarpus polystachyus. NCBI lineage: Eukaryota > Viridiplantae > Streptophyta > Magnoliopsida > Fagales > Fagaceae > Lithocarpus > Lithocarpus polystachyus. The sequence goes on from CM066168.1 coordinate 46,780,052, forward strand.
ACGTTGGGGAAGAGAAGTAGTTTGATAGAGGAGAGAGAAAAAATAAAAAATAAAAAAATCATTTACACATGAACAGTAACTATGCATATTTATCTATACTACTATTTAAGGGGCTTCCCCTGTTTAGATTCCTCATTTTTTATGCCTAAAATACCCCCACCATACTCACTTACAAGTTTTAAACTAACGGGGATAAATATATAAATTAAAACTCCTACATTTTAAGACCCACAAACTCACGTACGTGTTGCAGTTTCTATCTCACTTTCTATCTCTCATTCTTCTCCAGATTGAAGACATTTAGTTTAGCTCTACATTCTCCTTTCTTCTTCTTCATCTTCAGATTAAGGCTTTAACAAATTTTCAGGTTCTAACTTTTGTAAGTTCCTCTTTATTTTATTTTCTTTTGTTTATAATTGACTTTGTTTGAGTTCCACTTTTTCTTTTCTTTTTTTATATGCTTCACGTTAAACATTTTTTTTTCTTTTTTTAAATGCAAGTTCCTCTTTGTATTTTTTTTTTCTTTATGATTGAGTTTGTTTGAGTTCTACTTTTTTTTTTTTTTAAATGTAATTTTTACTGTACCGTGACATCAGGAACTTTTTCTTGAGAACCCAGTTGTTGAGAAGTTGAGGAAGAACATTCAAGCAACCAAAGCGTACAAAGTTTGGGGTTGCATGTATCACGGTAACCTTTTTTATTTATTTATTTAAATATAATTTTGAAACAAATGGTTCATTCGTATCTCAAAGTTCATTATATAGAAGTGCCATCGCTGCCTCTAAAACCATACCCATTCAGCTTCTTTTTGAACCATTTCTTCTTCAAGAATATTTTCTCCATCTCCGTTTCCACTGCTCCAAAGTCTCAACTTCAACACTTTTGAGGTCAAAATCTCATCTGGGCTTTCTGGGTTTTTCTCAATCTCTCTGTTTTCCCTGCCCTCTTCTTTGTGATTCACATGCGTTCTTGGTTTACTTCTTAACCTTTTCTTTCTCAATCAGGGTATAAATTTTTATGGGTTTGTGTTAAATTATTTATATTATGTCTCTGTGTGTTACATTTCTACATTCTTTGTTTCTTTACTTTATTATTTATTATTAAATGTTTGTCTCTTTTTTTCAATGATTTTTTTGATTGTTTGTTTTCTTCAAAAGTATATTCTCTTATGCGCACTGGTAACTTTTTTTTTTCTCGAGAAGGAAGTGTTAATGTGGTCTGTCTGCATCTTTCGTTTTCTTTGGAGAATTAACTTTTGGGTATATGATTCTGTTGAATCTGATTAAAGATTTTTTTTCCCTTAGTGAAATGTTTTTGCTTTGCTCTGCCATTTTTTCTTTTTCTAAATAATTTGGTTCCACAGATTTAAAATGATAACTTTGTGAATTGGGTCAGCATATTAGTCCTTTTTGTCAGCTTCAATTTTTTTTTTTTTTTTGGGGTTTTAATTAAGTGGTTCTTCAAATCATAGTGTTTTCAAAGTTGCATGTTACAATTGGATGGTTACTAATGGAAATATAGTATCAAGTTTGTAACTTTGTTGGTTTGTTTGGTTCGTGTTTTAAGTGTGAATGATTTGTGGATTGCTTTGTTGTTGAAGTATCCAATTTTGGATTGTGTGGTGTAAAAAGTTGTAAATTGTTTTGGCTAATTCAGTATATTTATTACCTCCTTTAGTAGCATTTGTTTACATTTTATTTAAAAATTTTGATCAAAATATAAATGATCAATTACTATTTCCTTCTCCTTCCTCATAGTTTTTTTTTTTTGTTACTTCCTTCTTTGTATTTTTTTTTTCTTTTTAAAAAGGTTTTTTTTTACCATCATTGTATATGTTATTATAGAACTCATAAATAGTAGGGTACAGGAATATGAACTTTTTAGGGGATTTGTTTCCATTTCCTGTACAAGAAGTAATTCTTCCACTGTGAGGTATGGGTCTGTTTATGTCTTTACTTTCTGTCCTTTTTGAGAATTGGAAAGATACATTACTTACTTTATCAGATAAGCTATTGGGTATTCTCTGTGTTGTTTTGTTGTTAAGGTGTATTGATATTAATCTCCCAATATAAGATCTGACATTGGTTAATTTGGTTTTGACGTCTTTACCGGAGTATCAGAATGGCTGCTGCGGTGTTCCACATTAACTTTCTCATTTTTTCTTTTTCTTTTTTTAAATATAATTTTGAAATGAATGGTTCCTTCGTATACACTACCACTGTACTTCTCAATTCTGATTTTCATTGATGATGTGGTGATAAGATTTTTAAGAGTCCGTGATAGAATTAAATTCTAAAAAAATCTTTGTCTTTATTCTGAACAATTTTAATAGGATTTTCAGGAAAAATGATCTCATCAAAATTTAAATCAAACACAAACTCTAACAAACTTATGCTATTATCTTTAATAACACGCACGCTAACTTTGGATTGGTGATTTCAGTTTTTTTTTTTTTTTTTAAATACTTGGTTTAACCCTAATTCTTTTATCTCTCCCAGGTTCACGTACGCATAAATTTTTTGGATTGCATTGAGGAGTCATTGGAATGGAATATTAGATAAGTTCGGGTGAGAGACTTTACAAGAATTATTATATGTGTTAAACCTCACATAAAGTGGTTGATATCTAAGAAATTGTTGTAAAAAAATTTCTTTTGTAATAGAAACTATATTTATCATTTGTATAATTCTATGTCAAATTCTATTGTAAAAATTAGTAGAAGCATCCGAATCCCAATCCAAAAATGCAAGCCATGTATCAGGTGGTTAGGTAGTTTTTAAACGTGGGATAGAAAGTGGGATTTTTTTTTTTTTCAAATAGTACATGGATAGAACATGGGATTTTTTTTAACGTGTAGAAGAACAGCATTGACGAATTAAAATAAAAATTCATTATTATTCCTACTGGGTTTTTGTTAAACCACCTTTAATAATACTTTATAGTATTTTTTTTTCTTCTTCTCAACAAACAATCATGAAGTTTTTATACATTTTTTTCCCTGGATACTTCTAATCATTAATTCCCAATTGCATTAGCCTTTTGTTAAGGTTAAAGAACCATTTAATACTTTATTTAAAAAAATCTCAAAATACAATTGTGGTTTAATACAATTAAAGTGAATCTCTTGCCATAAATTTTTCAATTTAAGCTTTCATTTATTTATGTTATGGATGTGTAGTGAATGCCTAAATTTTAGGATTAAAAAAACTATATTTTAGGATTTGACAAAAAATGATAACTGCCATACATAAATTTGATAAAAAAAAAAAAAAAAAGAACAACATCGACAACACCAAAAAGAAAAAAAAAAAAAAAACGTGGCTGGGTATTTACTAAAATTTAGGATCTTTTTAGAAGCATTTCCTTTAACAAAAATCTTATTAATTTACTACTCCATAGAAAATGTTACGTACCTCATAAAATACAATATAAGTATTGATAATGATAGTCTGTCAACTTAAAACTCATCAAAAAAAAAAAAAATGAAGAACAAAGTAGAAGTATCCAAATCCCAATCCAAAAATGCAAGCCATGTATCAGTATGTCCCATGTAATTAAGGGTATTTTTAACCTAAATTTAAATATATTCTCAAAACTTCTACCTAAAATAATAATTTAATAATTTTAAGAAGTGTAACTTATTTCTCCTATTTTACTAAAAATTTATTACAATTACACATATTATTACAATTCTTACATGTGATTAATTGTTCAAAATTAGTTCACTTTATTGAGGTTTTAATACACCCTATTTGCGACAAGGAAAAATCTATTAATTATTGTGTATGTATGCGCAACGACCACTATTAATTTAATTTAATTTTATGTAGAAATGAGTTTGCAAAATACAGCAATGGTGAATATTGATGACATAGAACGTCGACGAGAACGATGGAGATATTATGCTCGCTTGAGGAGACAACGAGAAGACAATGAAAGCAGAAATATTCGATTGGCAAGACGTCGTGCTAATTACTCGAGACAAAGACAACAAACTTTGGGTGGTGATCACATTTTAGTGGGAGGCCCAACAAATTTAAGTGAAGAAGATGTTGTACGTTCTAATTCAACATCAACAAACCCATCACTAATACCACCTAATCATGAGGTTGGACAAAGTCGACGAGTAACACATATTCGTAACTTAGCACGCAATATGCCAGTTGAGCATAGGGCTATGCAAGAAGTCAGTGGTGAGATTATAGTTTTGTATATTTAAACATTCTTCATTGCTTGGAATCTTATTATTTTGAGAAAATCCATAATTTCTGGCATGTTAGTTGTATGTCAATGTATACATAGATACTAAGTCAATGTTTATAATATTAAATTTAGGTCTCCCTCCAACCTATCCAACCGTAATGGCAAATGACTTTGAGGCTGGACCAAGTCATGTAAATTCTAATGTTAATACTGGTAAGTTTTATATAATCTATTTATAAAGTTTTAACCATTATTTTTTATATACAATTACACCAATTGAACATTTTATATAAATACATTGCAGGTACAGAAAGAATTGAAGGAGTTGAAAATATAGTTGAGCAAAACTAAGGGAATGCCTACGGAGAACAAGGTTCATTACTCAATATCACCATTTTTATCTTCTATTTCATGTTTATATCCTTCTATAAAGCTTTCATCATTATTTTTTATATATAATTACACCAATTGAGCATTTTCTATAATTACATTGCAGGTGTAGAAAGAACTGAAGAAGTTGAAAATATAAATAACCAAAATCACGGGAATGACTACAGAGAACAAGGTTTGTTACTCAATGTCACAATTTTAATTTCAATTTACATGTTTATCATTATCAAATTTATTATTTGTTAACAAGCTGCATATTCGAAACATTATTAATATTTTGCTTAATTCACAACATAATATTTGCTACAATTTTAATATTTTCTTTGACAACTATCATAACACTCTTTATCACTAATTTTTTCCTCAAAATAAAAATTAGGTGTTGATGGTACTGCACATGTAATAAATTGTACGCGAGGTAGATACAATTGTGCAAAGGATTTTAAAGAAGGCATAGAGATTATTAGGTACCAACTACCACAACCAAAGACATGCTGCTTTTGTAATGCCCGTTTGTTCCATCGAGAGACATCCTCGATGTGTTGCAAGGATGGAAAAATATCCTTACCCAACATACCAGTTTGTCCTGAATTTATGGAGCTCATTTGTGAGCAAACACCACGAGGCAGACATTTCAGGCAATATATACGGTTTTACAACAACATGTTTGCATTTACCTCAATGGGTGTGCACGTGGATGAAAGCGTGGCCTTGAATAGTCGAGGAATATATACATTTCGTGCCCAAGGTGCCATCTATCATAGAATTGGTAGTCTTTTACCACATACACCTTTAAGTGTGCGACATCTACAATTGTATATATACGACACCGATCTTGAAATACAACGTAGAATGTCTCAATCTGTAGAAGCTCACGAAGATATTGTGCGACTTATTCAAAGGATCTTAGACATGCATAACCCATTTGTGGAGAAATTTTGTCAACTATCTCGAAGTCCAAATTTACATCAATGTAAACTCCTTATTAAAGAACAACCTCTAAACCAACCTCAATATTGCCTTCCCAGTGCTTCCCAAGTGGCAGCTATTATTGTAGGAGGAGAAGAAACTGGTCTTTTAAGTGGCAGAGAAATTTTGGTTCAAACGTTTGGTGGTAATTTGATTAATGTTCAAGATACAGCAGGATATTATGATCCATTGCAGTACCCAATACTTTTTCCATTTGGAACATATGGATGGGATATCAACACACGCGATGCTAATAGAAATAAGGTGTCATGTCGTGATTATTATGCATACATCTTTCAGGTAACAGTTTTATTATTCTCAAATTTTTTTACTTCAAAATGCTGCTTACACTATAAAATAACTGAACGTACATCTATTTTTACTAATGTCCAAGATTCGCGACGATGCTCTATCAATGATTTGGTTTGGAGGACGCCTTTCACAACAGTATATCGTTGATAATTATGTAAAAATTGAAACACACAAGCTTAGATGGTTTGAGCACAATCAAGATTCTATTAGGGCAGATCTGTACCAAGGCCTACAAGATGCTTTCCATGAAGGGGAGAGTGATACTGGTAATGTAAACTTTACATTACTTTATTTATGGCAAATTGGTATCAATATTTATTAACAACCCAACTTTTTCATATTATATTTAGGAAATGTTGGACATAGAACCATTCTACCTTCATCATTTGTGGGAAGCCCGCGCGATATGATCCAACGATTTCAAGATGCAATGTCATTAGTTCAAAAGTTTGGGAAGCCGGATTTATTCATCACAATGACATGTAATCCAGGATGGGAAGAAATTCAAAATGAGCTTTTACCCGCACAAACTGCACAAGATCGTCCAGACTTGCTTGCAAGAGTTTTCAAATCGAAATTTGAAGAATTAAAAGATGATATTGTGGTTAAGGGGGTTCTCGGTAGAGTTATTGTATATGTGCAGGTCTTTGAGTTCCAAAAAAGGGGTTTACCACATGCACACATGCTTATAATTCTTGATGAAGATGATAAATTGCATAATTCAGAGGATTACGATCGAGTTGTTAAAGCAGAAATACCATGTAAGGATGAACAACCTCAATTACACAAAGCTGTACTAAAGCATATGATACATGGTCCTTGTGGAGTACAAAATCCAAGATCACCGTGCATGAAAAATGGGCGATGTAAAAAAGGATACCCAAAGCCTTTCTCACCAGAAACCTACCAAGGCAATGACTCATATCCTATTTACAAACGATATGATACTAATAATCCCGTGCCATTGAATGATCATTGCAGAATTATGGTAGACAACACTTGGGTTGTTCCATATAATCCTTGGTTACTGCTGAAATATAATTGCCATATTAATATTGAAATATGTTGCAGTATCAAGAGTGTAAAGTACTTATATAAATATGTGTATAAAGGCCCAGATCGTGTCTCTATGGAAGTTAGACTAGGCCCAAATTACGATAAGGTCCAACAGTATATTGATGCAAGATGGGTATGTGCTCCAGAGGCATGTTGGAAGATATTTTCTTTTCCTATGTATCGAATGTACCCTGCCGTTTTTCGTTTGCAAATTCATCTTCCAGATAGACAACAGGTACGTTTTAGATCACATGAACCTATTGCTAATGTTTTGGAGCGAAGTAAAAAGACAATGCTCACTGAATTTTTTTATATGAATATGATTGATCATGATGCATGAAATTATCTATATAGAGAGTTCCCTGAGCATTATTGTTGGGATTATAAACACAAAACATGGACACGAAGAAGATCTCATAAAAAAGTAGTGGGCAGGATATATACTGTTTCACCTTTTGATGGAGAGAAGTTCAATCTGCGTGTTCTTCTTAATCATGTCAAGGGGCCAACAAGATTTGATGATTTATTGATTGTGAATGGGATAACCTATCCAACTTATAAGCAAGCAGCTGAACAAAGGGGTTTACTAGAGAATGATAACAGCATACGACAATGTCTACTTGAGGCAAGAGACATTCGAATGCCGTCAGCTTTAAGAAGATTGTTTGCAACAATATTGGTATTTTGTTTACCAATTGGAGTAAGAGAATTGTGGAATGAGTTCTATCCATTTATGGTAGAAGATTACCCATCAACATCAGTTACAACAGAGACACATCGTACAAATAAACTTCTTAATGATTTAGAAGCATTACTCTTGCAACATGGAAAGCATATTACAGAGTATGATTTGCCGATTTCAACTGGAGAACGTGACAATGATTCAGCTGTACCAAGACTCATACAAGATGAGCTAACTGTTCCTAATGTAGATGAAGAACTCACTTTAATTGAGAAGTTGAATAACGACCAGAGAGTTGCATATGAGACAATCATGACAGTTATTGATCGTAAGGAAAGCATGATATTCTTCGTCGATGGGCCAGGGGGAACTGGGAAAACATTTTTGTATCGCACAATATTAGCAACCTTAAGAAAAGCCGGTCACATTGCAATTGCCAGAGCTACATCTGGCATAGCAGCAACATTACTCCCTGGTGGAAGAACAGCCCATTCCAGGTTTAAGATTCCTTTAACTCCCGATGCTTCATCTACTTGCTCAATAAGTAAACAATCAGACTTAGCTGAACTTATTAGACGTGCCACCATAATTATTTGGGATGAAGCCCCAATGGTAAATCGACGTGCACTCGAATCTTTAGATAGAACATTTAGAGATATTATGGAAGTAAATTTACCTTTGGTAGAAAGGTGCTAATTTTGGATGGAGATTTTCGTCAAGTATTTCCGGTTGTTCCAAAGGGTTCAAAGGCAGAAATGATTGATGCATGCATAGTCAAGTCCCCATTATGGAAAGATGTCAAAGTGTTACATTTGAAGCAGAATATGAGGTCTATCAATGATGAAGAGTTTGCTGAGTATATACAACACATTGGTGATGGGAATGAACCATATATAATAGATGATTTGATTAAACTACCCCTTTCAATGGCAATGCAATGGGAGGGTCAGCATTCTATATACAACTTGATTGATCAAGTTTTTCCAAGTTTGCAAGAACATGCCAATGATGCAAGGTATATGGTTGATAGGGCTTTGCTAACACCTATAAATGATGATGTTAAACAGCTTAATGCAAAGATAATTTCTCAGTTTCCAGGAGATGAGTTTACGTTACATTCTTTTGATGAGGTTGAAGGAGATACGCAACATCTATATCAACAAGAATTCCTAAATTCTATATCTCCAGGGGGTTTACCACCACATATATTAAGGCTAAAAAAGGGTGCTCCAATTATGTTGCTGCGTAATATTGATCCAAAAGCCGGATTATGTAATGGTACAAGATTGATATGCCGTGGATGTTTTAACAACGTAATTGACGCTGAAATTTTGACTGGACAATATGTGGGTACACGCGTTTTTTTGCCAAGAATCCCTTTGGTGAAGACAACAGAAAATGTACACCTGCCATTTGTAATGATCAGACGATAATTTCCTGTACGTTTGAGCTTTGCACTTACAATAAACAAAGCGCAAGGTCAGACAATTCCAACTGTTGGAATTTATCTTCCTGATCATGTTTTTAGTCATGGCCAATTATATGTGGCGTTGTCAAGGGGAGTCTCCCAATCCACCACAAAACTGTTGGTGCAAAAAGGAAGAATACCTGAGGAGGAAGGTGTTCACACAAGAAATATTGTGTTTAAAGATGTTTTGTTTCCTTCATTATAGGTATCAATTAACAATTGAAAAGAACTGTTTTACATATAGATTTATTTTAATAATTTACAAATTTTAATGGTTATGCTATCTTCGTTTTAATATTTCATTTGTTGAAGTTTTTTATATATACAATACAATTAATTGGTAAAAGGAAGGATGCCCAACTCAAATGTGAGGATTGAGTCCACTATGCTAAATAATGGACTGCATGCTGTTCCTACTACTCATTGGGAGAAGTGGAAGGATGATCAATCAATATCGAACATGGAGGCCATTGATAACAAGGTATATTTCTTTTTAATGACATCTTTAATCAACATCCCTTTTTATTGTTTTATCAAAATTAATATTAAAAATGTCATGATGCGTATGGGTTAGGTTCGAAAATTGCAAATTTATTCACCTGGTTGGGGATTCACTGTTCGAGCTGATAAGAAAGAGCTTTGGAAAGAAGTGAAACGAGTTTTAGAGTCACAAGAATTAGAAAGGTGTGCTACGCTATTTTTTAAAATAGGAAAATAACTAATTGATAATCTTAATATACAAACATTTTTTTTCTTCATTTTGAAGTTCCAAGAATAAAGACAAACAACAAATCACTATCAAGAGCAATGAGGTTTCCAACATCCATCAGAATAAAGACAAAGGAAAAATGAAGGACGATGTGATCTCTAACACTCATGCCAACAGAGACAAACGGAGAATGAAAATCAAGGACAATGTGGTTTCCAACATCCAAGAGCAAAAAAAGATACGAAGAAAAAAAACCAAGGACGATGCAACTTCAACACCCAAAAATAGTAATGACAAACAGAGAATGAGAGTCAAGGACGATGCGATAATAAAGCAGGTACAGATCATTACCACGCCTACTTTTTTTTTTTTTTTTAAAAACATAATTACATAGTTTTTATATAAGTTTTTTTTGTTTATTTTGGTAATTAAATGATAGTTCTTCAAGTCCCAAGCTGAAGTAGACCATTTCACATACATGGAGCTATGCAATATCATCACAAGGTTAGTTCAAATATTTAATTTTACAAGTTTATGCTTGATGTTTATTGTGCTTATCATTATTATGTACGTTTTAAAGTCTCTATTAATAATACAAACTAACACATTTTGTATCATAGGTTCATGGCAAATGCTGCTGGAAAGCAATTAGAATGTGAAACAAATAACATTGCTCCACCAACTTCTCCACCGTAGCTGGCATAATATTAATAAGTTCGCCTATCTTATGTTTCAGATGTAGTGCACTATTTTACAGTTTTACTTGATGTAAATATTTCAATTTTCTACATTGATCCATCGACTTCTTCATAATAGCTTTTGTAAAGGTTATCACATGTATTTCGTAAGTAGCTTTATTGTTACAATTTTATTATGCATTTTTAATATATGCACTAGATTTTTTTCAAGATTTATTCAGAGGATATTTTTTTCCCTACCCCTAAAAGTTAATACTAAATTATTGCATCATCTTCCAATCAATAACACGTTGATTACTGCATAAAAAAATTTGGCAAAAATGGATAATAATGACGAAATACTAGCCTCTGAGCACGCGCGTTAGTTTAAAGTATTTATTATAATTTGGGATTACTACATTTTCCAATCTCAAAAAAAATCTAGGGGTGTGATGAGTGCTCTGCATTTTGGATGAAATTCTTTATTCATCACACCCCTAGATTTTTTTTGCAGAGCACTCATCACACCTCTAGATTTTTTTTTAGATTGGAAAATGTAGTAATCCCAAATTATAATAAATACTTTAAATTAATCTTTACCCAAAAAATAGAAGAGCCTCACGCGCGTGCTCAGAGGCTAGTACTATTATTTAAGGGACTTTTCCTGTTTGGATTCCTCATTTTCTTGATTCTAAAATGCCCTTATATCCCTATGTTTAAATAGAGACAAAATTAAAGGAAAATCCGGTAAAAATACAACTACAACTTCTACTAAAACATTGCCTAAAAAATAGGGTCACTCTTCTGTTGATTTTTAAATTGATTTATCTACTTATAAATTAAATTTTCAAAATAAAAATTATATATATAAAAAATAAAAACACTTTTTTTTTGCTACAAAATAGGACCACTAAAAAAAAAGCCTCACTTATAAATAAAAATTTCAAAATAAAAATTATATATATAAACAGGATTTTTTTTCTACAAAATAAGACCACTAAAAAAAAAAAAAGCCTCATCTCATGCACGAAGCACGTGTGATGAGGCTAGTATGCATAATTATTGTTCATTTGCAAAGTCACGGTGTATGTTTGCACATTTTTATAAAAACTGATGTAAGTAATTTTTAGATTAAAATGTACAAAATTGAACACTTTCCGTCTTTTACACGTTTTTGCAACCAATGACGTTGTTGCTCTTACAATTTCATTTGTTCCTAAGCATTACCTTGCTTGACAGTTTGAAACCTTCCCGTTTTTTCGAGTTCTTTTTACTTTTATTTTTGGCACTTGGATAGGCCTAGTGGTTCAAGAAAAGAAATAGCAGTGAGTACCGACTAGCAGTAGAAATGGTAGAGAGAGATTCCAAACAGTTACACTGAGCACAAGAAAAGTATAACAAACCTCCTATCCGAGTCATCCGACCTTCCAAGTAAACCACAAAAACCAGCCTTAACTAAATCTCTCTCTCTCTCTCTCTCTCTCTCTCTCTCTCTGTTTTAGGGTTTGTGAAACAAAAGGTATAGCTCATAGCAATGGAGGAAGAAGCCATTTCGAAATCGGTGGCGGTGACGGCCTGCACCGCCATGGCTTTATTGTACGTTGCGATTCTTCACGCTCCCACTTTGATCCTCCGCCTCCCACCTCCTCCTTCCTTCAACAGCTTCATGATCCGACGCTTCATTTGCGCCGCCATTTCCTCCGTTCTCTCTCTCCTCATCTGCACTCTCATCCTCCCAGTAAGCACTCTCTACTTTCACCGGTAGTGACGATAAGATGGTCGCCTCGGCTTTTGTGCCGAGAGAGAGACCATTATGAATGAATGAGTCACTTCACACCAAAATTAAGAAAATTGAAAAAGACACTTGGCACAAATTTAGAAACTAATTTGAATTTTTGATTGTCTATGATATAATGTTGAATAATTTCAGATAAGAAGTAAGGAGGCGTCAATTCTATTCGATGTTTACGGAATCCGAGTTGATCATATAGTGAGTTGATCGTTTCGTTTATTTGATTGAATGTTTGCTAAAATTATGTTGCGAATGGTAACTTTTCGTTTTGCATTTTTTTTTTTTTTTTTTTTTATGGTATGCAGATTGGAAAAAGAGTGAATGGTTGCTAAATTTGCACGCTGAAAATTGCGATTTTGTGTATGAAACAGTGGCAAGCTGTGGTGTTTCCTGTTTCCTTGACTTGTTTAATGTATGCGGGATCAATGGTCCTCAAGGCTCTGCTATTGGTGGATAAGTGGAGAGAGCGTGTGAGTCGAGGTGAAGAACTTTCGTACGAGTACATCCAAGGTTCATTACAAGGGTTTATTGATTCGATAATTTCGGTTGCTTCCAATGTTTCGGCTTGGCGTAATTATGTTGTGGTGTGTATCTTTACTGTTTGGTGTGCCCTTTGAATTTAATGTTAAGAATTTATGCTGGATGGTCTTGATTTGTTTCTTGATTAACCGCTGTAATGATGTGTACTATATTTTTTTATTAGAATATCCCGTTGTTGCAATTTGTTTCTTGTAGGTGTATTGGAAAATGATAGATACATAATAATTTAGCATAATCCGGGCAACTACTTTTGAAAACTGCTAGTTTGTATAACATAGGAACGTTTGTGCACATGTGAGAGAGAGAGAGAGAGAGAGAGAGAGAGAGATACTCATAAGACTTTAACCTTTGACGATATTAGGCCTAATTTAAAATGCATGATGAATCTTACACCCGTTTTCCCCCAACTATTGAATTATCAAAAAAAAAGTTTCCTCATCATTGCTTTGTTTGCTTATATTGTGAAATTTATCACGATGAAAGATTAGTTGATTTGTGATTGCCCTTTTTATTATTGAATCTTTACTGATTACTTGTAATTTGGTTGATTGAAAGATAGAACCCTAAGTATTTAAAATTATACCTCGATTTCTAATGTTGCTTTACTGAACAGGCACCACTTACTGAGGAGCTGGTCTTCAGGGCATGTATGATACCTCTACTTCTCTGTGGAGGATTCAAGCCCTACACTGCCATACGTCTCTGCCCTATTTTCTTTAGTTTAGGTAATTTGATAAAAGTCATTTTCAGCATATGTTAAATCTATGATTTAGATAATTATGAATCGTATTTTGTGATGTACATAGAGCATGGCGTGACGGTGGTGACTTATGTATACCATCATTGATGTGTTTTAGGAATTAGATGGTCTTTTGGAGTAAGGTTGTTATGCAATCAATTTCTTTTCTAATCAGCTGTTGATCTATGAAACTGACATTTGGGTTTAATGTGAAAATGGATTTGCACATAGTCTATCCATCATTGCTTTGGAGTTAATTCTAAGAAATCAAGATTAATTCACCCTCATGTTAAAATATGACAAAAGTGAGTTCTGGAAAAGAAGGAGAATCCTATTCACACTTTGAAGTCATTAAATAAAGAAGCCGGAAAATCCTCATCCTGAGTTTACCTGAGCATTTAAAATATTCATCCTGATCATTTTTTATTCCCAGTCTCACTGTTTTTTACATTTTTGGCAGCACACCTAAACCATTTAATGGAGTTCTACAGCAAGCAAAACTTTAGCTTGATAAAAACTTTCATGGCTGTAGGTAAGCCCATGACTTGCTGTTTCCATGGGATACATGCAATTTCTAAAAAATTTTCTATCCATCAGATGTCAATTCCCTTGTTATATGTGTGGTTTTCAGGTCTCCAGCTTGGCTACACTGTAATATTTGGTTCATATGCATCTTTCCTCTACATTCGAACTGGTAAGTGATTTTTGACACGTTGGCGTCTTATAACTAATGCAAGGGCCAGAAGTATTTTTTAAAATAAAAAATAAATACTCCATCTGCTGGCTTCCAAGAGAATCTAAGATTGTACTATATGTAGTTTACTATATTTTTTGGAGCCGTGCTGCCAGTTGGTTAATAAGATAAACTACTGTGGGCCTTATTGAATTTTCTTGATAATAATTAGAGTGGACATAGACATGCATATAATAGTGCTCACCTCTGTTTTATCTATAAAGTAGTCCATAGCAATTTGTAATTAGGATTGTGCTGGGCTAGATAGCATACTGTATCATGTTTTCATTGTATTGAAAATTCTCAGAGTTTTGTTGTTTTAGGCAATAAGGTAGTAGTTGTTTCTCAAGTTTTAGAATTAATTATACCTTTTCAAAATGAAAATGGAAGGGTCTCAGGCTTATGATTATAATCACAGTAGACTGTAGAGTTTAAACTCTACAGTTTATTGTGATTACTGAAGAACAAATGGTATTCTGTTGTTTTAAGTATTTTTGTCATCTTCTTTTGAGTTATCTAAATTCATAATTTACCAGAAAAAGATGAATGTTTTATTATTTATTTAATCTTGATAAGTTATGTGTTATTTTATTTAGTGAAGATGCCTAAGCACAGATATTATTCTGTTCAAAGATCAATGACCCATACTTGCTTGAATAACATAGTTGTTGTTGGTATTTGGGTTTGGTTCTTGATCCTTATATATAGTCATCCAAACAACTCAATTAAGATAATTCTAGATGCTTTTAAATTTTCCCTCTTTTTTCCCCTTTAATATTTAATTATTTTACATGGATTATTTAACAGTTCATTCTTAGGTATTGGGAGGCTCCTTTGGTCTCTTTATTCATTTTATAATATTCTACCTCACTTGCTAAGAACCTTGTAGCTTAGTGGCATTACATGGTCTCCTTCATAAGGAGAACTAGGGTTCAAAACCCCCTCACCCACTGGTCTTAACAATTATCAAAAAATAATATTCTACCTCATTGTTGTGTACTCATTTCAGGACATCTTCTTGCTCCATTAGTTGCTCATATCTTCTGCAATTTTATGGGATTGCCTAAGCTGTTTTCACGGAGGAATGGTATGCCATTAGTTGCTTCTTTGCTATTGAAAAAAAATAAATCTTGGATTTATTTGTCACTACCCAAGTAGTTCTGACCTTTTCTTGACGTTGCTCTTTAAATCTGTAGATAAAATATCCATCATAGACTTTGGTTCAAAATTCAAATCCCCCCCACCCCTCTTCCCTCTCTCTTTCTCTAGTCCTAACACTATTTATATATTAGGGTATTGGATATTTGGGGGATGTTAATCTCTTAAAAAGAAGTGGAATGGAGTTAACCTTTTAAAGTATATGAAGGTCCTAAGGCCAAGCCATAGGCCCTGCATTTACTTCTGTTTTTTTTCCTTATAAAATTTGTTGGTTCTTCGCACAAATGTGTAATGTATGAACAAGTGATTTCCTATTGTTTTGTTTTATAGTTACCAAATTGAGAAGTCAATGGTGTGATTGGTGAGCTTTATATGATCAAAGAAAACAAGAATAAAATCCTTTGAATGCTCTTACTATCTTATTTTTGATAATTCAATAGTTATACTGGGGGAGGGAGGATTTGAACTGTGGACATCTCCGTTGGCACTCCAAGCGGTACCAACTAAGTTGCAAGCCTCTTGGCAATGCTCTGACTATCTTAAAAAGAGGGGAGGGGGGGGGGGGGGGGGGAGCACCTTAATGCTCTGTCCAAATGTATGGTACTAAAGGTTGGGCCATTAAGAAGCAACATATACATAAAATGAATGTAGTTGAAATGAGAATGTTAAGATGAATAAGTGGAAAAACAAGAAAATATAAAATTCGAAATAAGTAAATTCATTTAAAGTTAGGGGTGGCCCCTATTGATGAAAAGATGAGGGAGAGTTGCTTGAGATGATTTGGTTTTAGAGATGAGCAATTAATGAATATGTTCATTGAATTTAGGGGAACGAAAAAAGGTACAGGAAGACAATAAAATTCATAGAAGTAGTAAAAATGTACATATTAATTTAGTAAGTAACATAGAGTATGCTTTCAGATAGAATAATCAGACATAATAAAACGACGTAAAAGAATACATATGACAGACTGTGACTAGTTTGTTAAGGATCCATAGCTGACCGCAAAATTTTGGGACTAGTGCTTGGTTGTTGGTCAGTGGCTCTCTCCAAATGTATGTGGGGAAACTTTAAAACTTAAGTTTTTCAATGTTGGCCAAGCTTCATCATCTTAGAAATTTCACCACTCCGTTCTGTCTTTGACTATAATCTAAACTGCTGGGGATTCTAATTTCAGTGCTTTGGATCTATTAAATATTAAATATGCATTTGCTCATTATAATAATATATTACAGATTTACGTGCAAACACAGTCAAATCCTTTGAACTTCAATTTTTAAGTCCTTGATATCACATTTTATTATTTTCTTGATCCTTCTTTTATCAAAGCTTACCCTTTTTTTTTTTAAATTGTTTCAGGTATGGTAAGTGTAGCATTTGTTGCTGGAATGGGGGGCTTCCTCTGGCTTCTTTTTCCAATGACACACCCAGATTTGTATAATGATAGATCAGATAGTTGCAAATGTTGGCATGGATATTGTTCTTGGAGCTAATTATGTGAAATTTTAGAGGATAGATAGTTTTATAAAAAATAAAACTTGAAGTTGAAAATTAGGGAAAATAGAAAGAAAGCAAAGGAAACTGGAAAAACAAGTTTATGCAACCTCTTCGGTATATTACTTGTTATGTCATTCATTTCAGCTTCTCTTGGCTATTATTGGGCCATAATCTCTTCCCAAATAGTAAGAAACCTTTACCTTCCATGAGATTTTGTCTCTGGGCTACACCACATGCATTTAACCATTGTCCCATTGGCATTTCAGCAAACCAGCACGCCAAGGGTGGCTTGTGCTATGTGTTTTGGTTTTTGTGTCTCAGTTTGTACGTATCTTACTTCATGTGTTGCGCAATGTCCTGTGTGCTATGTGCGAACATGGCAATGGGTTGTGCTGGGTGGTTGATTGATTGAGACCAAGTTTGGGCACATTCTCGTCTCCCTAAACGTTAGCCATAGTTTTCAATTTTGTACTCCTTTATCTTCCTATGCCGTGGGCTTATGGTACAAGCAAAACACATTTGTGAAACTTGTTAATAGTGTAAAATGGGCATATCCTGGTATTAATACAAAGATATAAAAAGATTATAAATTTTGAATATGCTCATTCAATGACTTCGGTGGAGTTATGGTAGAAAATGTTGTGCACGCAGAACCACCAAGATTCAGATTACACTTTTGGAGATCAGCATTCGGTGCTCACGTCACAGCATTCCATTGTTCCATGCACAGGTACCATCTTATTTGCTTCTTGAAGGGTATCCTTATACCTGGTTTGGATGAGAATTTTGGTCTGTTGGGGTTGGGGTATGAAAGCGTAGACACTAGACGGAGAATACTGCAAGGGTGCTACTGTTTTCCTGGTCTTAATTTTTTTTTCCCTTCCTTTCTTCTTTCTTCAAACGGAAAAAACAGAGATAGAATAAGACCGATTCCCTAAATGCCTCTTTGGATATTCTTCAATATCCTGGCTATTCACGGAACGCTTCCGGAAGTAGCTCATAACACCCTGGCTTGCTATATCGTGGTGGTTGCATGATGGAGATGAGAGAGAGGCGGAGAGGTGAATGGGGAGTAGAGAGAGGAGAGAAAAGGTCAATTGACCAGGTCATAGAAATGGATTCAGAATTGGGCATAAGCCTTGAGGGATTAGGGGTAAAAAAAAATAGAAAAGAGGATGATGTGTAATCCTCTTATCCAATAACACAAAAGCCAAGTGGCTATACGTGTGTGGTTGGGTCGTATTATTTATTGGGTGAAAGATTTTCACACTTGATATCGCCTGAATACCCAAAGTTTCACCTGTCTTAGATTTGTTACTTGATTGCCCAAGTGACTGAGCTTGCCCATGATCTTTTGGGTCAAACCCAATTGGTTGGGGACAATTAGGAACCATGTCTCATGAGTGGAGGTTACTATTTTAATCTTCTCTTCTCATTTCTTAGGGCCAAAAGCCCAAAACTTTTACTTTTTAAAAAAATAAAAAAGCCTTACTGATTTATTGGCTACACAATACCTAGAAAAGTAGTTCTTGAAACTTCTTGTCTATTTTTGAAACTTCTTCTCTAGTGAGTGGTAATAATCTTCATTTAGGAATGAAGCACGAATACTTCAAATTAGTAGTTGTAACTGTATCGGGCATATTTGATTCTACAACACTACAAAATAATTCTTTTTTCTTATTTTTCTTGGACTCACCCGCTAGCTTCCTATTTGATAAACTAATTTCTTTTACAATTTTGTTATTTTTTTTTCTAGGAAAATAGAGTTTTGTTATTTGAATATATATTTTTTGCCACTTAGCATTTGTAGATTATCTTTGAAATTCAAAAAAAGAAAAGAAAAGAAAAGAATAGTATGTCCTTACATTTAAAATATATATATATATATATATATAGATATATATTACGTACCAAAGGGATTGGAAATCAATATTCATGAATAACATCATATAGGTCTCTATATCACATTTTTTTTTTAAGTCAAATTTGCAACCTCAGCGCCAACACAAGGTGAATGCCAATTAGGCCACGTTGCATTGGCCTATATCCAATAATGATGATGCACAAAATCGTCGGTGAGTTGATCGTTTACATGCATGCCAATTAGGGTACTTGGAAATAAGAGAATGAAAAACCAACAGAGAATACTGGTGGAGTGTCGGCTAAAGACGCTTCAAAGATTAAGTCAAAGATAGGAAAATTTCCAAGAATTCAATAGTGTGAAAGCTAGGAATTTTCATGTATCCTAATGAAGAGGAGGTTTGGTGCTTATATAATGGTGTAGAGCTTACCAAAATTTCTTGAATGTAGGAGCTTTTCTTGTAGAGAAGATTTTGAAGTTAAGGCTCTGAGATCTTAGGATTTCTCTTCCCATTCAGGGAAAATACGAACATGTAGTAAGGTCTTTAGGCATAGCGTGCAAGTTATTCCCATGTAGGAACACATGCGTGGAAAATATGTAAAGGCTTGTGGGACCCCTCGTACTCAACTGTCTGTATGATCATCCATTTGTCGGCATGATCATCCATTCGTCGGTATGCAGATGATGAGGCGTGAATCGTCCGTGCACTTACGCGAGCTACCTGACGGGTCTTCAAGGAGAATGGAGCGCCGAATCGTTGGGACTTTAAAGAGATCGAAAAAGTACTTTATCCTGATGGGTCCTTAGTTGGTAGGTCCCATTGGAGGATGCGTGTATCCTGACAGATCAAAGACAAGGTTTTTTACCTTGACGGGTCAAAGTGTTCAAAAAACTTTCTTAGACGAAAATACCCCTATCAAATAATATTAATCATGACTAAAATGAAAGGACACATTTGCCTTTGTAAATATTAAATACTGACCCACTGGACCATCACAAGAAGAACCAAGAGATGAACATTTTGGAAATTGGGAGGGGGATCCTTTACTCTAAGGTTTGGGCGTATTCTGATTTCTGAGTTTCTGACCGTTCTCATTTTACCTTCTGAACGCTTCAAGGTTTTAGATATTGTTATGATGACCCAGAATCTGAGGGTATCTTAGTGAAACAAGGAAAACTTGGCAAATATTATATCCAACCTGTTACTTGTAGCCACACAAAAGCCACCCGTTTCAAAATATTATATATACACATACAAAGGTCATATTATTTAAAATGTTTTTGGATCGTTTCAAAAATCCAAATGTCACCTCTTGTCATGTCATGTGTTGATTGTGTTCATGACATTCATTCCGGCTTTGAGCAATAGCCAATAGTAGGATTGTTATTATAGGACCTAAATTTTACTATAACCCCCCCTTTTTTTTTTCTTTTTTCTTTTTTTGCAATTATTATAAGCAGTAAACTGTAACTAGTCAGCTGTTATTTTTATGTAGATTCACCCATTAACGAGTTGTGACAAAGTTGTGGCACAAAAGATTGTAGTCCTAAATTTTCTCATAGTAAGAAGCATTTCATTTTCTTATAATTTTTTTCATAATTATTGATAGGGTTTTACTAACGTATGCCCTCAAGGCATAAGTTAATAAACCATTTAAATAAATTTTTTATAAAAAAAAGTGAAAAAATGACTAACTTTTTTAACATTTTTTTTTAATTTTTTATAAAAAATTTCTTAAAAGAAATAATTAATGTATGTTCTAAAAGCATATATTAACTAGATCATTGTAATTAAAGTAGCATTGATTCTCCAAAAAAAAAAAAAAAGTAGCATTATTTTTGTTGTGCACCAAAAAAATTAAGTTTTTTTAATAATTGTGAAAAAATATTATGAAAGATATTGCTAAATTTTTTATTTTAATAATTCGATGATAGAAATGAGAAGTTTAAATTTTGAATGTTTTTGTTAGAAGTGCTGGACTTACATTGCTATCGACAAATTATTTAACTTTTTAGTATATATTTTGGGAAATTGGGACCGAGTCCAACTGTTAGCTGACCCCATTCCTCCCGGGTAATTCTAAAAGTCTAGATTCAGTCATCATAGCTTGGCCCTTAATTGAGCTTCCCAAATTGACTTGCTGAGTTGGTGACATGGTGTTGTGACTGGAGTCCAGAGGTCTATAATGTGCAGGGAGGGCCATGGAGGTTGAGGCCTGGCTTTGTTAGATGCACTTGAGTTTTGATTAGACATTCTTCATATTATTGTGATGGGTTTGTTTTGTTTGTTTGATGGTCAACCTGGCAAATGCCATGGGGCTATGTCTTGTCCAAGAGTTTCATATTTGTGGCATTGTGGTGTGGGTTACCACTTTGTCAAACTTAATAAACCTTCATTGACTTTTTTTTCTGCTGAATCTTTTATGACGTTCTCTTTGATTAGATCCTCCCATCAACTCTATTCTGAGACAGAATCTGAATGAAAAGCCCCTTTTCTAATCTTACAATTTTTCAATCTTTCTTCCTTTTTTTGGTTTTTGGGTGAAAACTTTTTTCCTCTTAAAAAAAGACACACTACAAAGCTTGACTTCGTATCTTATGTAGTGATATGGTCAGAGTGTACAAAGTTATGGCACTTGGCAATCTTGCCAAACCAGCACTTGTTTCAGTGTGTACAATTTAAGGTCAAGAATAAACTAAGGGAGTAAAGAAAATTTTGCTTGCAAGGACTTTTAGAAGCTCCGCCAACATCCTCATTAGGATTCAGTTTTCACAGAATTTCCTGGTGGATTAGGGATAGACAATGATGATCACGGTAGATTTGCGTGATAATTGGATTCTGCACAGCTAACAACTGACAGCAAACTTATTTGTTGGTTACTCTGCTTTTTCTAGTCTTTGGTTGATGTAGAACTAACAGTCCAAACTTTCATTGATTATAAAAGTACCAAACTGTAAGAAGTTTGAAAAGTAAAATGCACTAGCTAGTAGAAATCATCATGGCCAATGATAGAATTGTACAAAATTTGGGGCAAGGAGTTTGCAAATCCTGCAAAATAGCGATGTATCAATATTTGAGAACAACACCTATCCAAGGCAAGTAAAGTGTTGAATTTTGCAGGATAGCTGTTGTTCTTGAATATTACACATCAATATCTTGTAGGATTTGTTGCAAACTAATTTGCTGCAAACTAAGTTTGCTGCAAATCTTTGCCTAAAAGTTGGTGATTTAAAGGAAATCATTGTGAGAATCAAAATTTACCGTCTTATGACCATTACATATGCCGCTTTTTGATTAAATTCCTTTATTTAGGCTAGATTTATTCAAATTTGCTATATATGATAATTTTCTCATTTTGTTATAATTTTCAATTAAGATTTTTTTTTTGTGGAAACACTTTTTTTTTTTTTTTTTTTTTTCAATTAAGAGTTAGAATAAGGTCTTGTCAATTTTAGGGTGTTTCCTAGAGTTTGTAATATTATTTTATGTAATGTTCTCAAATTTTCCTATTTTTATCCTAATTTTTGACCTAGCATTAATTAAGGATTTTTAGCTGCCCTAAAATTTCTTTACTATATATCAGTGGCTGTAACTCATGGACATTCAGACTATTGAATAATTAAGATTTAGAATGTTTCTCATATTAGTCATATATACATATATATATATATATATTTATTTATGGATCCCAAAGAGTTTACTCTTAAGGATTTAAGGGACTATTCTTGAAATAAAAGTGTTTTATTTCTTGTGGCTACCCTTTTGCAAGTTTACGTGAAAAAAATTTGGCTTAACTTATTCTATTCGATAGGAGTAGGAGGAGAATCCAACTTGGTATTCTTAGAAAAAGAAAAAGAAAAAGAAAAGAAGTAAAAGAACATAGTAAGGTAAGGTAGGCCTTTTTTATATTTTACTAGGCGACATCTAAATTTGAATTGGTAAATACGTTTTACCGTCTCCCGCCTCACTGATCGATCCGTGATCATCCTTAGTTTGTCTGATATTAGCCGTGTGTTTAGACTTTGGACACAAACACAATGCTATTATCTTAAAAAAATAATAATAATAAAAAATGCTCCATAGGCAGGACCTATACATTGTCTGACATACGATACAATATGGTAGCCGTTTGGCATCATTTGAAATTGTCACCGTCCTTTGAAAAAAAAAAAAAAAAGATGAAAAACATTACAAATAAATTATCATACATAACAAGCTAGGAAAAAAAAAGTACTGCATTTTAATAAAATGCACAAGTCTGCTTGCCATATTTCTAAAATGAATCAGTTTAGAGGGTCATCTTATCCTTTATGCTGAATCTTAGGAAATAAATGGATGCCACTTGATGTGGATAAAACCAAAGAGTCATCTACAGAGAACAGGGCAGGGTGACAGTGCATTCTATTATCTTTCTTCTTTTCTATTTTTTTATTTATTTATTTTCTGCTGAATGGCTGCATTCTGATATGATGAATAATGAAAAGAGCAACTGGGCTCATTACAGCTAGCTAATAATGCAGATATTAATTTGATCTTAAATGTAAGAGAGAGAGAGAGCTAAAATTATGATAAATATTATATTCCTGTCTAGCAGAGAGTCTGGTACATCCTTGTAGTTCAGAAATCTTTATCTTAACCCCCCCCCCCAAAAAGAAAAGAAGATATGATAAAAGATGGAAATAGAAGCAAAAGTGACCCTGGTAGAAAGATACTACAACTGTCCTATATAACTGCAACTGGAACTAACACTGGCTGACTATGGTTTTACACAAAAAGAGGAAAGGGCATCTAAGTGGGGTCAATGATACACATATATCCTGCTAGATCAGTTGCTGGAACTGGAAGGATTTGCATTTGAGCTGGAGTTGAGATTGAGGTCAGGAATGTTATTGTTTGGAGCATTGTTTTTTGGGTTTGATCCCTTGGTCAGCTTCTGTTTGAGCTCCGAGAGCAGTGCTTGATTCTCTTGGTTAAGAAGCTGTGCTTTCTTCCTTAGCTTCTCATTCTCTTTCATTATGTAACAGTTCTGCAAGTACAGCTTTGAGTTCAGCCTATCCATTGTTATGATAAATGTGTTCCTAACTGCTTGTAATGCCCCTGAAACCAAAAAAAGAGAGAGAATCAGAACCATGAGAAAGAGTATCTTCGGATAATGTTTCTTAATACAACACATGAGACAATCCTATTATACTATATTTTATTGTAACAAAATACCTAATATTTATACAGAAAGTGTACGAATATATATATTGATAGCCATATAAAATGATAAAGGAAAATTGTTAAGTGCACCTAGTTTTGTCATGGACTAGTGGTGTATGAACCTATGCAAGTAATTAAAGAAGAGTTACCCAAATAATTCAAATACAAGGTGGAAGTGGAGCCAGTGCGATCTCACACTAAAGGTCCAAAGACAAATCAAAATCTGTAGCAATTAGTCTTGCTTGGAAATTTCTTGCTGTACCCTATGCTTTGCTAGTTATAATTAAAAAAAAAAAAATGAGAGCAAGAATGGAAATTATATCACAGAAAAGCAGAGCAGGTGGAGGGCATGAGCAACTCAATATTTGGACCACCCTGACAAATAAATAGAGCAAATTGGTTGTCTTAGAACAAAAAGAGGATATATTGATGGAATATGAGTTGTCTGAATCTGCACTCATTAGATTTCTTTCGGCTGTCCATACAAGAAAGAAAAGGATAAAGCTTATATAACATTCCAAAATGAAGAATTAAACTTGTTTTGTGTTTATATTTGTGTCTATATTCTATAGGTACAATTCTAAAAATGCATACATACACCAAAGAAGATTGCATCTTTTAAACAATAAAGCAGTGGGCCGAAAGTTAAATTATACATACAAATACAAATAAAAATTAAAAAAAAAAAAGAAAAAAGAAAAGAAGAAGACGGCCACAGCTAGAAAAAGACAAGAAGACCATTAGAAAAAAAAGTAGGGAGAGAAACAAATGTTGAGAATCCAAGGTGGGAAACATTCTAAGACAAGAACATTCTCTCCCACAAAATAAGGTTTTTTAAGATAAACAAAGAAAACACAACAATGTGAAACCCCTCTTGCAACTATCATACAAAATAGAAGAAGGAAAAAGTGAGACAGAGAGTATGGCATATAGCATATAGACATAGAACTAGTTGAACTAGTTGAGAATTGCCACTAAAACTAGTACCCCTCTAGTGAAAGAATAGAACATAAAAGAAGTTTGATAGAGAGAAAGAGAGAGATAGAGTGAGGGGTGGGGACCTCTTTCTTGGTTTCTCTCTCCTTATGTTTTCAAAAAAGATCACCTTTTAGTGGTTGGTTAGAGAGAGAGCCTTGGCCGAGGAAGTTGAAGTAGCAGCAGTAAAAAAACGAAGAGTTGTAGTAGTGAGTGACAAAGTGAAGAAACAAGGGTGTTAATTTATAGAGCAAAAAAATAAAACTTAAAAGAGAGAGATTGGAAATGGGGGGTGAGTTTGAGTGAGTGAGTGAGTGAGTGAGAGAGAGAGAGAGGGTGTGGAGACATGCCTCTCTCTTTCTGACACAACAATCATGCATGTGTAAGCATGTAAGGCGGCGAGTTAGGCTTAGGAACCTAAAAGATTTTAATGTTTTTTTTTTTTTTTTTTTTGGTTTTGTTTTTGTTTTTGGTTTCTCTATGAATATGAATATGATGATGGAAATTGGCGTCATGGGAATTATGATGGGTTTTTTGGGTTTGTGCAGAGAGTAAAAGGACATTTTGGGGCATAAATTGGTAGCATTATGGGTATGAGAGGGACAATTATGTGACTTCTGGCTAGGGCTTCTAAAATGATGGTGGGCTAGGCCGTCCCAAGATTCGCAATGATGGTTTGGATTGGCTTCGAACCATCATCACTATCCACCACACCCCTTCCTTCATCATCAATTACTCTTTTGTTTTATTTATCTATGTCTTCCTCTTATTCTATTTTTAGTCTATTTTTTCTCTTCCAATTTTTTTATAAAAATTTCCTGGTGTTGGGAACTGTTGGTAATAATCATTTTGTGTTTAAGACACATTTGCGTATGTCATTGTTGTCTAATAATTATTCCCAACTATAGAGTCATACCAAAAAGATTACATCTATGTGTAGGGGGGTAATTATACAAATAAATAAATAAAAAATTGGGAAAATCTTATTATTGTCTTGGGGACAATATGTTGTTTCAAGAATTATTCATGATGGGTTTTAGTTTATGTGCCTAGGGGAGTGTATTGTGTAACCCAAATGCGAAATTTTAGAAAAGGGTTTTCCACAAATGAAGGAAAAAAGAAGGATTACATGATGGCAATGTTGTTTTAGTACGAGTACCTTGTGAAAGGTTTTCCTAGGGGATGTTGTTGCATGCCAACTAAAACACCATTTTTACCTCATATAATTTGCACTCTTTGCACCATTGATGGTGTTTTGTTTTACGTTATTATTCCCATAATTATATTTGCAAAACTAGTTTCATAAGTAAAGCATAATTTTTTGCCAATTATAGGGGTTTATAGGCTTGAAATAATGGATTGGAGGGTTTGGGTGAGAGTTGGGGCCAGCCCTCATGGGTTATGAGTAGCTTAACGTGAAACATCATGGTTGACAGGTGGTGTTTTGGATGAGTCTTTCTTGAATGGGTGAAATTGTCAACAAGTTTTTGGTGCCCCCTCGTGGGGCTCGTTTATATCATATATATCACTCTTCATTTTTTTTTTTTTTTGAGAAAGATATCACTCTTCATTTGGGGGCTATATACTTACATCAATGTAATTATGGGGTTCTCAATCAATGGGCTGGCACTGCCTTAACTTACCTTATTAACCTTAACGGTTCTTTTCTTCAATTTTAATTTATTGAAGAACAAAATTCAATTAATAGTGCTACATAGATACAAGAAATTTAAAAACTTACCCAAAAAAACCAAGAGGAATTAGAGATAAAAAGGCCATTTGCTGCATATATGCTTCACAGTGTCAGTTTGTTTCTTTTAAAGCATTTTCCCTCACTTTTAAGGTAGGAGAAATTTAAAAGTTGATTACCAAACATTTTTTTATATTAATTATATAATAATAATGGAATGAAAGTTATAAATTTAAATACTATTGTGTCTATAATAGCTAATACAAAATACAGAAAGATACTTCGTTAGATTTTTCGGATAGTTGCTTTGGATTATTATAATAGATAAACATGATATTTACAATAGTATTTTATTTTATTTTATTTAAATGATGAACTGGAGGTTGCATGGTAAAATGACTCCCAACTTATTGGTGTGATTAGCTGATTTTCGTGTCCACCTAAAAGATAAATTTGTAAACAAATAAAAAGGAAAGCAGGAGAGGTTGTCCTTGTGTTGTCTACCACTACCATTTGATGGAAAATGTCTTAAAACTATATATATTAAAATAAAAAAGGAACTTCCAATCAAATCATATGTTGTGATGTTTGCAAATAATTGGAACTTCACTCAAAAAAAAAAAAAAAAAGAAGGAACGAAGAAAATGGAAAATCCACTCGTATGATTGAGGGAACCCATTTGAACTTCTTGATAATTTATGAAAAAAAATACTAAAATTATTACTAATGGTAGGAGTCAAAAACAAGCATTGTATGAGGTTCCAGTGATTGAGTAGATGATTTGCACAATTAATTTATACGAACTATAGGGTAAAAGTTCCACAATGGGAGATTAAAACAACTAATTAAAAGGTGATGAGAAACAAGAAGACAATTTATAGATACATAGATTGTTTTCTCGAGGTATAAAGTGTTGGGCTGAAAACTCAAAGTTCTTAAATCTACTCAACTATTACAAGTTTCACTCCCTTGTTCTTCCTTAAACTTTTTTTCTTCAATATTTATGAACCCCCTCTTTGTTGCACCCTCTCCCCCTTTTATAGACATTTTTCCTTCCCTTATCTACCTAGCTGGCCTGCTTTCAACTAGATTTTCGGGATATTTGTCACATCACTCCTCTATACTGCCTCCCTTTCATAATGAAATAGGACTTTTGGGGGTGTCTGCATTATTCAGGCTAATCTATATGCATTTAATGTGGAACAGATTAGATAGAGAACCTCTCATTAATTCGAAGGTGATTGCTTCTGTGATTCTTATCCTTTCAAGACGTTTCCCGAAGCAAATATGATAGTAGTGGCATCTCAGATCAAAAAGGGAATCAATTGCTCGTGGTCCTCTACGTATCCGTCAAAGGACAAGCCCCGCTTGTTTCCTCGGATAAGAGTTTCGGTAATAGTAGCTAACTCGAATCTCCATAAGACCTGTTTTGGGGAATTACCCTTTATTCCTCAGGTGTTCTTGCTACCATCCACATTTTTGGGCCTGGCCCATCTCTTAAAGCGTGACCTTCTACGCCTTTGGGCCTTGGCCCAGAATTAAGTTCATCCCCCCACACTAATTTTTATGAATTTTTTTTATAATTCAATGGTGGGGGGTTTAGTAGAGATGTGACTCATTGATATCTCTATTGGAAATATCACAAAAATAAGAAGTGTCAAATAATTGAGCTACAAAACTCTTGACATAATAAGCTATTTATAAGTTGACATGATAATGAATATGAGGACTGTTATCTCAATAATATAATAAATTAAAATGATGCGATATTTTTTTTATTTATATGGTTTATTTAGGAATAATTTCTTAAAAAAAAGAAGAAAAAACTCCAATCAACTTATCTCTTTTTCCCTTTGCCCATTATGTAACCAGTGGCCATTCTCTTCATAGATAATTAA
This sequence comes from Lithocarpus polystachyus, assembly GCA_033629205.1. Taxonomy (NCBI): domain Eukaryota; kingdom Viridiplantae; phylum Streptophyta; class Magnoliopsida; order Fagales; family Fagaceae; genus Lithocarpus; species Lithocarpus polystachyus. Next base: position 46,808,604 of record CM066168.1, read on the forward strand.
TCATATTCAAGAGGGGGAAAAACTTAATTGTAATTTTATTATAAATTATTTGAGAGTTTAATTGCAATTTTTTTTAAAATTTTACAGATTAATATGAAATTGTATATTTATTAATAAGTCACAATAGGTGTTTCATCTTACTCCTTTCTAACATACATTTGAAAATCCATATTTACTTTTGTTAGTAGCCTGTTGGCCATTTTATGAAAGTTTTAATAATACTATTTTCATGGGAAATATAAAAAGCTGTAAAAAAAAAATATATAGTTACTTTTTTCTTTCTCATAAAAGGTTGCTAAAAATACTTCCTAAGGCAAGAAAGAGTGGCGGTTGTTTCTTCTCCCCCTTCTCTTTTTTATTTTATTAAAGGACAAATTACAACTAACTCACCTGTGGTTTGGCTGAAATTTAAGTTGCTTACCTGTGGTTTAAAATTTGACACTTTACTCACCTAAGATTTGACAGAAAATAAGTTACTAACCTGTGGTTTGAAATCCCATGATGCAAGTGTTCCGTTGGATTCTTTTTTATCTTATTTGATATTGTATTTTTATGTTTTATGTGTTTTTGGAGGAAAGAGACATAAAAATGGAGCAAAATTATATATTTAATCGTGTTTTTAACAGAGATGAGTTTTACAAATCTAACTGAACTAACACCAGGAGGGTAAAGTGTCAAATTTCAAACCACAGGTAGGTAATTTAAATTTCGGCCAAACCACAGGTGGGTGAGTTGTAATTTGCCCTTTATTTTATTATTATTTATGAACTCTAATGGCTTGTGGGTAAGAAACATTTAAATTCGGGGAAATTGCACTTTATCCACCTGTGGTTTGGCCCGTTTTAACAATGCCTATCCGTGGTTTAAAAGTTATCACTTAACCCACCTAAGATGACCTTCGTTAGACTCCCGTTACCCACCTCTCCCTTTTCACCGTTAAAAATAGAGGTAAATGTGTCTTTTTCATTATATTTTATGTCTCTCTCCTCTTTTCTCTCCTTCTTCTTCTTCACAATCAAAACACAGAAATGTATATGGAATGATGCGTTTAACATTCTTACCCAATTCCCATTGCAATTGCCAAACATACTTTTACAATGACAAGAAAATCAATACACCTACAGTCACAAACAAAGCCACAAATCCATGTGAACATACACCCACAGATTCGCTAGCCTTCCACTGCTAAATCCAAAAATTGATTACTTAATTCTTCATAAAACAATCACAAAATAAAATTAATTAAATACAAAAATTAAGGATAAATGGTATCCACTAGTTTGCTGGATTCTATCTTTACCCTAGTCTTTCTCTCTCTAAAACTCTAACCCCTTCTCTTTTGTTAGGTTCTCTAAAAAAAACCCAGATTTGCAAGTAAAAAAAAAATTTGAAAAAAAAAAAAACCCAGCAATCTAGCAAATCCAACACCACAGCCAACTCATTGAACAAACAATATAGGCATGTATTACCTAGGAGCAACTAAGCCATGCCTCCATTCAGATTCCAAAGAAGGAAGAATGACCGGCTTTCTTACTGATGTATGGATGACATTGAGGGCAGTCACACAAGTGGTTCCCTACTTTTCAAGAAAAGAGGAAGATAGATATCCAAAAGCTATTGCGCTTTTTGACATGGCTATAGCAGGATCAAGAAAAGGCTCTAGCATCTCCACAAGAAAAAGAATCCTGTGCTTGACTTCCTGAAAGAACCACAGACAAGAAGTTAAGAAAAACATTGACATTTAAAGAAAGCTAAATCTATACAATTCTAACCATATATGCCCACTACATAGGAGGTGCTTAGCTGTAAAGCTACCAAAAGCCAACAAATCTAGCAGCAATATCCTAAGCATAGTGATTGCCAACCAGACACTGAGGGGTTTTTTTGCCAAAACATTCAGTCCATATGCGCAGCACTATATACTCATGCCCTGCCAAAACCCCAGACCGAGAAGAAAAACAAAGAAACAAGAAAAACGAAATTGTAAGATCGACTGAGCAACAGAGCCACATGATTGTCTAGATCGGCTGAGATCGAAGCATTGGAGAGCGGTGGATCGGTGGATTCAAATTTTCTGGGGTTAATGGATTTATGGGTTCCTTTTTGTTTTCCCTTGCTATCTGGGTTTGTAACTTAAACTGATTTTTAATTTATTTTTTTTTACGGCAAGATTTGATGTATATTGTTGGTAGTATATACATCAAGAGGGAACCAATTATTGTATTGATTGAACAAGATTCGGGTCATGAAATGGGATTTGGGTTTGAAGATTTGATTTCTAAGATGGTGAGAGAGAAGTCATTCTTCAATATGTTGCTTCTAATTCTGTTTCTATTGTGGCTTATATAGTAAAGGAGATTTTTTAACGGAAATGACAGAGGTGGGTAACCGGGGTCTAATGAAGGTCACCTCAGGTGGGTTAAGTGATAACTTTTAAACCACGAGTAGACATTGTTAAAACGGGCCAAACCATAGGTGGATAAAGTGTAATTTCCCCTTTAAATTCAAATTAGGAAAAATAACCTAAACAAAAGTAATAAGTTATGTGAACGTGAGTTTTGTTTTTCTTGTTTGTCGTTTAATCATTTGTTACAATACTTTTTTTCACCTTAATTTGTATTTTTGAGAAAATAAACCTAAACTAAACAATAAGGATATTTTTTACAATAATGAAAATTGGACACCAAGAGTTATATTCCAATTGTGGTTTTAAAAACTAATACGGTCTAAGAACCAGATTTAGATCCGTTTCTTGATTTTTGACCAATTTTGGCAAGTTATAGGGCTTTTTACAAGACTAGATTAGTGCTCGATTTCCAATTGAATCGGTCGGTTTGGTCCGATTTTTAAAACTATGATTCCAATTTTATATATATATATATATATATATATATATATAAGTTTCAAATATTACCATGATACCATCAACAAATAACAACATTACTTTATATAAAAGAAATGATATAAGAAGAAATATTATTAAAAAAAATTATTAATCTTATTCTTTTTCATGTTAGTGGTACCTCAAATAAGGTTACTTTTTTTCCCCCCTTTTTTTTTCTATTCATTTATTTTAAAACATATAAAATAAAATAGTTTAGTTCCATTCAATTCCAAACCTTTGGGGAGTCAAATATAATAATTACAAGTAGGACTATCTAGACCAACCAACCACCTAATGGAACTATCTAACTTGGCGTCACCTGAAATAAAATTGACTCGATCTGAGCAAAGAGGCGGTCAACAACGGGTCTCTGGCTTCAGCAACCAATGTGAGTGGATTGAGTGGCGAGTTAAGGGTTTGAAACTCGACAGAAATTGAATCGATTGACCCAATATCATAAAGATCATCGAAAATCACAATTCTCCCTCAACTGTCGTCCTCTCTCTCTCTCTCTCTTAGTCTTAGATCTGATGAGATCTTGACTAAATCTCATAGCTTGCCTCACTACCTCTCCTTCATAGATTTTGAATGAATCTGACCATTGTCCAACCAAACTGGAAATGACTCGACCTGTAATTAGTGGCTTTTGGCTTCTTTTGCCACATGATGTGAGCAGTTTAGGTCTGGATTGAGCACATAGGACAACCCTAATAATGAGTTAATAAATTAAGGGTCATGTTAATGGGTGTCTTTAGGATAATAGTTAATAAACCATTTAAAGAAATTTTTTATATCACTTTTATGGAATACTGAAAAAGCTGTCAAAATATTAATTTTTTTTTTTTTCATTAAAACTTTCTTAAAATGTTCTTAGGGCATTCTATAACTTTTCCCATACACTAATTTGTAATAGAACAAAACCATACGGAATGAATTTTGATTTCCAAAAAGATTGTTAGTTACATTTGAAAGGGCTCATTCTACTTTACATGCTATGGTTGTGTGACTTTTGTCACATTACCACACTGTCGAAGTTGACAAGAATTTTTTTATTAAATTGAGTCATCTACGAATCTCGTTGTCCAAGTACATCTTGATTTAAAGTTTTAAACAACTATTATAAGTACTTGCATTGCATTTAAAGTCTAAACCATATTTCATTATTTCTGGCTCATACAAGGCTCTACGCTACAACCTATGCTCTTAGCTTGATCATCTCATTCAGTTCTGTCACACATCAATTAGCAACATATTTTACCAGGTCAGCCCATCCGTCATTCAAACTATGATACAGTCAAAGTATAGGGAGGCAAAAGGGGTCTGTCAAAACGTGCAACAGGGAAGTAAATAAATTTTTGGCTCATAACTGTTAATGAATATCCAGGGTTATAAATCTTCTCTGAACACAGCCAATGATGGCACCCAAATAATAATGGTTCCTTCCTCTTGTAATCCTTCAAACCCCTCTTAAATAAAAAGCACTTCTCTTTTTCGTGCAGCAATTTTAAGCCGTCCTTTAATTTCAAAAAGTTACTAAAAAACAAAAAGAAAAATGAAATGAAATGATTTTGGGGTTATGATTTAATGGGGGGTAAAGGGGTTGTTTATTTTCATAAATGTGTTTGGCAGTGCTCAAAAGATTTGCATGGCCACAGATAACAGAGGCATTCATGAACATTTATCATCATCATCATCATCATCATCTTCCACATTGCCTATAATTACAATTTAACAATTATGCAGTGTGGTAATGACCCTTCAATTTTTTACCCAAAGAAAATGTGTGTGTGAGAGAGAGAGAGGGAGAGATAATTACCTCACCCTTGGGGGGAGCTAAGTGGTTGACCCGTGTATTATGATTGGACAACATGATGCAATATACACGTGAAGTTTTAAAGATTTCTATTCTCTAAAAAATCGAACAGAAGCAAAGAAAAAAAAAGTCCCTAACTTTTTAAGTTCTATGATTTTATCCATTTCATGTTGTGATCTGATTGGCAGGGCTTGTAGTTTACGTGACCCACAGGTAATGAGTTAGGTTATGTTTTTTAAACCAGGCCATGGGCATGAGGTCATCAATATTATTGTGAAAGCCTTTAAGTCTCTACCACTTTTTTTTTTTTTTTTTTTTTTTTTTTTTTGGTTCTGAAGTCATTTTAATGATTTCACATAATACCAATCCCTGCATGGCTAATGATGAATTTTTTTTACAATTATTATGGGTTAGCAAGTGCATTGAATGTTTGAATCCTACACGTGAACTATGAGGGGGTTTTTGATCTTAGGCCTTTGATCACTCATCAGTTACCATTAGTAATGTTGACTTTAAGGGACCACAAGTTGGAAAAAAAAAAAAGAGAAAGTACTCATGGAACCCAACTTGAACGCATTGTCTTTGTGTTCATACGGCTTGAGTTATAACTTCTTGAGATTTTCTTTAGGATCAGTGCTTTGCTTGGGAGGGTCATGGAGGAATGATCACCACTAGATATTAATGGCTTTTTCTTTTTTCATCCTCGTTTAATTAGTACATTTTAAAGAGTGTTTTCTTATTATGTCTTTGTATTAACAACGTAGTTGGATTCAATTATTGACAAACCAAAATATAGTACCTAAAAGTTTTGTCCTAAAAAAAAAAAAAGTAGGGAGGGGATAATTACACTTTATTACCTTAAACTATATCTCTGATTACATTTAACACCATAAAGTATAATTTTTGTTACACATTTTGCACCCCGATATCAAGTTTGTTGTTAACTTAGATGGAAAAATATGACACCACATGAAAGACCTAATTGTACATCTTTTCAATTTCTCAAAAACAAAAGAGTAATTACATTTTACTATTTTAAACCATAATTTGATTACACTTTGGACCCTAAATATCGAGTTTCCGTCCAAGTTAATAGTAAACTTAACGTTGGAATGCAAAGTGTAATAAGAGTCAAAGTTTAGAGTGCAAAATGTGTATTCGAAAAGTTTAGAGTGTAAAGTGTAACATGAAGTATAGTTTTTTTTTAGTGTAGTAAAGTGTAATTTCTTAAAAAAAAAAAACACCTTAATAATTTTACTAAGTTTTGTCCAGAGCTTTGATTATGTTCTTTCATTTTTCAAAGATCCAGATGGAATACTTATCTCAAGTCTCAACTGCTCCCATCCTATAATCTGAGCTGGGCCCCAAGGATGTTTCTCAAAAAAGAGCTTCGGTGTTGAACTATTACCGCTAATGCTAAAAGGTTACCTAAAATAAAAGAGAAATCAGATTTTAATGTCTACAGCAGTTGACTATTTGAATGAAATTAATGACATAGTTGCGGCCATGGTCACCTTAAAACGAGTGTTGAGTGGCTTTATTTTGTGCACGGGTAAGACACATATCATAATCATCAATGCCATTGTATATTCCTAGTGCTTCCAAATTCCAAATTTCCAATCATCTATTTTGCACTGTGGATGGACTATAGAGTGGAGTCATATCCTTGTGAGCTTTACCCACGGAAAAGTTGTTATTCCATCATGCTTGTTGAAAATCTTTGGTTAACAGCCAAAAACCTAATCCATTCTTTATTGGGTAAGCTTGACATATCTAAAATGAAAAACAGTAATTTGCTATCTTAAAATTGTATTTCACTGTGTTCGTAATCCAACTTGGTTAATATTTTTCACAAGCACTTTATTTGAAGTGTCATACCGGTGTCGTACTTTTGTACTCGTATAGTAACAGTGTCCTATTTGTATTGTCATGTTATAATTTTTTAAAAATTATTTGTATCGTCGTATTGTATCCGTACCGTGCATCCTAACTCTATAGTCTACACTCTACAGTAACAATCTAGGCATGATATTCTTGGGCACAACAGTTTCCACATAAGACCATACTTTCATTTCATTGTGATAACGAATTATCATTAAGTTTAAATTAATGAAAAAATACAAAACAAAATGATGCTTTATCTCCTTTTTATTCCAAGGCTAAAACTTTCAATATACTTCTAACTTCTAAGACAATCCACAAGGGACCACCCCACCGCTGTGTACCTCATCCACAAGTTCCATAAAGATTAAAGAAACCAAGATTTCTTCACTACACTCATTTGAGGAAACTCCAATTCACATCAACAACTACAGTATCATAAAACAAGAAGATCACCATATTTGACTTTTAAGAACATCATTATGATTACAAAGCATAAGACTCGGGTTTTAGGAGGCATAAATTGTGGCAAAGATGTCTTTAATGGCCCAAGGATAATTATTACAGACTATCAATGTACGCCACATTGATAGGCAAGAACATAACGATGTTTGTCTACAAAATTTCGCTTTGTAAAAAAGAGAATCTCATTTTTGGCCTGTGGATGGGTTGCAAGGAATGTCAAGGAGATGATCTGTGGTTGAAATCTTGTTGACTCATTTTTGGGGGACATCAAATCCAACTTCTTCCACAGCTATCATATTTTTCACATTGTCCAGTATATCCAGTTGCAAATCATCCTTGAGACTAAATGAATAAAACCAAATATAGATGGAATCAGTAAAATATGAAAGGGGGGAGAAAAGAGGAGGGAGAAAAGTCCTAATACAGCTGAACAAAACAGATAAAGATCCTAATGTCCCAACCAAAGACAAAGAGGAGGGAGAAAAGTCCTAATACAGCTGAACAAAACAGATAATGCTGCACAAATTATGCTAAATTGTGATATCAATTAGCTTTCATTTACATTTGAATATCTCATGGCACCATTCTTTTGGGGGACATCAAATCCAACTTCTTCCACAGCTATCATTTTTTTCACATTGTCCAGTATATCCAGTTGCAAATCATCCTTGAGACTATATGGATAAAACTAGATATAGTAATGGAATCAGTAAAATATGAAAGGTGGAATTCTGAAATTACTGAGATTACAAAGATCCTAATGTCCCAACCAAAGACAAAGAGGAGGGAGAAAAGTCCTAATACAGCTGAATAAAACAGATAATGCTGCACAAATTACGCTAAATTGTGATATCGATTAGCTTTCATTTACATTTGAATATCTCATGGCACCATTCTTTTGGCTAATAATAAAGAATATTCAGGGGGAAATATAAAAGAACAAAAAAGCTGCAGCAGAAAAGTATTTGCTATGGGCAACACTTGTCTAGCAAGAGCAATCCAAACTCAAATTACATTAAAGTCTTGGGGAATCATGACCAAAAAGAACTTCAGGGGAATCAATGGAAGAAAAATGGGTGTGAAAGCACAATGAATCTTGCTTTTCACAAGATATTATGCCAAAGTAACCAAGCTTTAAGAAATGGTTAGAAAGTTTATATTATATTGTAATCTAAGCTGCACCCTGCAGCACTCGAACTCCACCCCCGAGCCTTAAGACTTGGCGAGGTACCAATCCAACTCAAACTCGGTTGGTTAAAAATAATCTTTCTCAATTTGATAATTCGATAGTTATAATGAAATAGGGGGGATTTGAATGCTAAATATCTATATTGAAAACACCAAAAGGTGTCAGTTGAGCTATAAAAGCTCTTGGCATCTCATTCAACTTTCTCATTGAATTTTTGATACATGCATCCCATAATTAATCCAAGGAAATAGTAAATTATATTAATAAAATAAAAATAAAGCTCAAATAAGGATTCCATATCCCTTAGTGAGGGCTATCTTTCTTAGTGAGAGTCTCTCATATTCTAAAAAGAAGTAGGGAAGGCGGCTATTATAGTCTACTTAATATTTTTCTTCAAATTTCAGCTGTCCAATATGATAATTTCCTTTGTATGAGTTAGCCATTTGGTGATAGAAACTCGTCTTGCGGACCCCTTCTTGTAGACAATTATCCTGTAGCCAAATTGTCCAAGACTTTTGCCTCTAACTGGTTTTTTCCATAAGTATGATCTTTTCCAATGCTACTTTATTATTTCTCTCTTCAAACAATAAAAATCCCTCCTCCTCCATGAAGTCGATTAGCTTGATAGCTTAACTAAGTGAATGCCCCCCTTCTAGTGGAAAATCCACCAGACCAAGCTAAAAATAAAATTTGAGAACTCCCAAATAGTTGAGGTATCTCTTGCACTTTGGAATCTGGTAACGTTGAAATCACCTCCTATATACAAAGGGCCCCGCCAACTAATTCCTGCACAATCAGATTGTCTTTGTCTACATTTGGGCCATTGACTCAATTTCAAAGAATACCCAAGAAAAGCCATTAACGACACTCTTGAATCAACAAGAGATAGAATACTCACCAATGAATTCATCAATCTTAACAACTATCCTTGTGTCCCACAACATCCATATGCCTCCAGAAGCCCCAATGGAGCCAATCAACAAACTGATTTCCCCTGATACTTAGGACAGTTTCTCTGTTATTTCCTTGCAAACAGAACATACACCTTCCAACTCATTAGAATTCTTACCCTTTCCCGTTTCAACTTATTATTCGGATAATTTTATTTATTTATTTTTATATTTGATGGTCACAACTATAGGGGAGGGGGGATTCAAACCTTGGTTTTCCTCATAATTCATTGAGTAGATTAAATTCTTCAACTCCCTATATCGCCTTCCAGGATGATGACCATCTTTTTCAACCACCACCTCTGCACTCAGTTAAATTCAATTATTGGTGTATCTTTGGGCCCTGAAGACTTTGTCTGCCTCTCTGTTAGTACTTATATAGTCCTTGGACCAATTTGCATGAAGAGCTCAACCAACATGGCCAAGAGCTACCTTGCACTATCACGTCCCATGAATGTAGAACATAGATAGTATTTCCCCCCCTCATAGATCCTTAATGTGAAAACATTACCCTTTCATCCATCACAACCTCAAACAGTTTGGATTCAATGTGAAAAGCTGCAAGCCTACCATGATCTCCCTTAATCAATAGTTCACTAGACCTATCTAAAGCCTCAACGTGATAAACAGATAGAAAAGAAAAATCCTATGAGACTACCAAGTTTTGCTGTCAAACGATGACCGAGAAGGTATGGTGAAGTTACTGGTGTTTCCCTAAAACGAGGGAACACTTATGGTCTCTTCAGGATACCCTTCAAAAGCTTCTGCTTACTTTAGAATCAATACACCTAAAACAACTTATCATGAACCCTTGTCTTCCCCATTCTGCCAAATTGACAATTTCTGTTGCTCTTATATTCCGTATAGAAGTACACAAGGTGGCTATTTTGGAATACCATCTACTAAGTTCGAAAGAGTGGAGTTTTGACAAAAAAAAAATGATCTCCACCCATTTTGCAGCATGAAGACTGAAACTCATACTCCCACAGGGGCATTCCCCATTGGACCCACAAACACAAATATAGCCCTCCAAAGTTGCTTTCAGCATGGTGACAGGAGTAATCTTCAAGTGTATTTACCTATGTATGTGCAAAAGCTTGCCTCCAAAATCTCATCATAATTGAGTAAGCCTATCAGGAAAAGAAACCAGAGTCTAATTCGGTAAAATAAAATCCATTCAATACATATAAGCTGGACACTTAACAGAAGCAAACGGGAAATAAATTCACTCCTTGTGTGATGGTTTTTTAATACGTGAGCAAATTTCATTGAAATGCGGAAAAATACACAGGAAGTATACAAAGACATAGTCAAAAAGGAAAAATACAAAGAAACTAACTTCTAAAATTCATACCGTCTAGAAACTCCAAGAAACAAAGGGAAGAAAATTGAGTAGTAGTCAAGGTCCAGTCATATAAGGTCTTTAGAAATAGGAACTCAACTTATGTCAGCCATCAAAAGTGCATGAGTTCCTTTTCCCAAATGCACTACTTATGGACAATGGAGCTACCATCCAAATCTCTCCAGAATTACATTTGCAAAAACTACCTTTCCAAGAGCAATCATTGATTTTGGCATTACCCAACACCCCAAATAACAAGAAAACTAAATCCCCATTAGATAAGAACACGCAGCATCAATCCGCAATTACTATACCTCGTTTCTCAAATTATCAGCTGTCAAAACTTTTCCTATGCTATAGTTCATGTGAAAAAAGCAACTCTAGGTGGAGCTCTTACAGTCTTACTTTCCAAATACTCCTCCATGCACCTCCTTGTGTAATGCTAATGTTTAACCTGTATTTTGAAATTTTTTTTAATATGTTTGAGATTATGACACTCTGGAAAAAAATAAATTAAAATTTTTAAGCCCTTTGGTTGCACAGGAAAAAAAAGGATACTTTTCATCCTAAAATTTTTTATTCTTGAAATTGAAACCTTAAACGTCAAAAGTAAAAAGTTTTATCAGGCACAAGTAACACCCCCCCCCCCCCCCCCCTCTCTCTCTCTCTCTCTCAGATCACACAAAGCAAAGATTTAAACTTATAGATTTTTGTTTTGACTAGAAATGCAAATAAATATGTAATATTTTCCCATATATTAATAAAAAAAAGAAGAAAAGAACCTAAGATTATCAACAGAATCATATATACAAAAGTAAATTGAAATGCCTTTAAAATAAAAAGAAAACAGAGCCTCTATCGATCAAAAAGAAGATGAAACTCAAAATTGATTACAAGATTTTTAAAAATATAACTGAGGTTCAACATTAGCAATACACCAAAGAGGTGCATTGCTTTCTTCGCATGATAATTTGAGAAGACAAGGTATAGTAATTGCAGATTGGTGCTGCATGTTCTAATCTAATAGGGACTCGGATTTGGATGGTAGCCCCATTGTACCTAAGTAGTGCATTTAAAAAAAAAAAAAAAAAGGAACTCACACTTTCGAGGATGAGGGAGTTACTGATGGCCTACTCAAGTTCCTATACCTTCTATAAGTGGACTGAACATTGACTGCTACTCAATTTTCTTCCCTTTATATCTTGAATTTTCTGGACGGTATGAGTTTTAGAAGTTAATTTCTTTGTATTTTTCCTTTTGGACTCTTCCTTTGTATACTTCCCATGTACTACAGTTGTGCCTCTATTTCCGCATTTCAAAGAAATCCACTTTCTTATTAAAAGGCCTTCACACATGGAGGTCAGGCAGTGAATATATTTCCCATTTGCTTCTGTTAAGCGTCCATTTTATATGTATTGAATTTATTAAAAAGAAACATAGGCGAATGAGCTCGAGAAGAATAATAAGGAGAAGGCCTAAGAACCCACATGCATAAGGAAGTGGTGTCCCAGCCTTTGGCCAAACTATTCTACTCCCTGCTCATGAGACACCCCGAAAACCCCATAGCGTGGTGGATTGAATATGGGACCTCCGGGTTTACATCACGCCCCAGACCAATGAGCTCACCAGCCCAGCCAGTTACACTCGTGGGGGGTTTCGTTTCAATTCTCTCAATTCTCAATTTGCAGAAATAAGCGAAAGTAACCGACATTAGAGATGGTGCAAGTGTGTAACTCTGGTCATGATTTGAGTTGGGCTAACTTTAAAAATAAATCATAAATCCTCACCTTGATTGAAATAGTCCCTCTCTGTTTCAAAGATCAAACAAAGAGGATTCTAACACTAAAATGCTAGGAATCACTCACAGTGTTATTCACACACTTTTGTTTATTAACTTATTGGGTCTAAGTTTGATTTCTACGTTATAAGGCAAAATGCTTAATGCAATTGTAATCTTCGAGAAAATCAATTTCTTTCTGTAAAAATTTGCGTTAGAATTCAAGTCCTAATAAAGTAATTCTCTCTCTGAACAAACAAAACCAAATCAGAAAAAAGAAACAAACAAAATAGCAGAGTGCAGAGAGAGAGATAGAGAGAGAAGTACACGAGAAGTGCTTTTCCACGAAAGTTGAAGGAATGTTGCTCTGCTGATTGGAAGAAAACCCTAGCTCCGGTTATCAAAGCACCAAGCTGCGGCGGAGGCCGCTGGTGACGTGGCACATACGGTGGTGATGATCCGAGAGAGTGAGCTTGGATTCCAGCTCCAACTCTCTCTCTCCAACAAAATTTAATGTATTGATGATAACTTATATTAATATAATAAAAATTGATGAGTGGTGTAACATAAATAATAAATAATAAAGTATTTTATTCAGCAAAAAAAAAAAAAAAAGGTATTTTATTGTTTAATTCAAAACCAGGCAATAAAAAATGTGTTTCTTTCTATAAAAAAAAATGTTTAGTTTGGTTGGTCCAGTCCTGATTTTTTTTTATATTAAAAATTTTATATATAACATAAATTTATTGAATAGATAATAAATAATATCTAATTAAAACAAAATTTAATACGTTAATGAGAACTCACGATCCAATAGTTAAAAATTTTAAATATCAATACAATAAAAATTGATGAGTGGAGTAACATAAATAAAATTATAATTTATATTTTAACACAGACATATTTTGTCATAATTACTCGTTCACTCCTCTGTAATAAACTAGGGTTAGTATACTCTTTTCCCTTGAGGTTTTGGAAAATGATACTCCACTCTAAATTTGAAGGAAAAAAAAAAAAAAAACTTTTCTCTGTTCATATCGATCCATTTGATCATCAAATTCTATTAAATTGATATTAAAAATGTTGCGTACTAACCTGTTTTTTGCTTAAGGGTAGGTTTTCAAAATTATCTCCCGTTTCAAAATTAAAATCAATTGATTTAAAATTTTAATTAAAGAGTATTTAAAAATATTTAGTATGACTTTTTCTCATTTTTTAGTTTTTCAACGGGCTGTGAAGATATTTGTTATTGCAAATATTTTGGTACTTGATAAACTTTGCATTATTATTTTAAAATTTTTAGTTATGCTTATACCAATCATGATTAAACTTAGGGAATTATATAAAAAAAAATTGAATGTTCTGATACTAATATAAACAGAAGAGGGGGAGGGGGGGGGGGGGGGGAGTGTTATTTTTTTTCAAATTAATCTCAAGGGAGATGAGTGTTTTTTCCCTTATAAGGTTTGAGGTGGAAAGTCATTTCTCCAAACCTTAAGGGAGGGGAGTGTAATCCCCATAAATAAATAAAACTCACTCTAGTTTAATACAGAAGAATGAGAAATTTATTGTTTATCATACTTTTAACACTAAATAATTTAAAGAAGCTGAAATAGGTTTCCAAATATAGTGATTATTATTTCTTGGTAAACAATTAGGGCATGTTTGATATATTGAGTGTGAATTATGATAGGAATTGTAATCTTTATTGTTGCAAATAAAATGTATGGTAATGGAATGACCAAACCTATTCATAAGTTTGGTTGTGAGTTGTAACATTAGAATAAAATTCAATTAAGATTTATTTTAGGAAATATCTTACTCATACAATTTTATTTCCTTAAAAATAATATTTTTTAAATTTGAGAGAGAGATGTGTTTGTTTGTTTATTTATTATTTTCTAGTTTTATAATTGTTACGTGTAAAAGAAAAGTTTGTTTATTTGAATATATATTAATTTTAGATATTATTACACCTATTAATGAATAGCTATTCATAAAGAATGGAGATTATGATTGGAATTATCTATTTTCTATAATAAAAACATACTAAAATAAAAAATATTTATTCTTCTAAAAAAAATAATAATTAAATTATAGGAATAATTATTACGTTACAATGTTTATTAAAATTCTCAACAAAAAAAAAAAAAAATTACAATGCCTATTACAGTTTTAAGCACATTTCTTATTCTCTATTTTATTGAAGTAAATGAAACACAAAATTTTCACATTTTAGTTTTACACTTCAAGTGCAACTGGGGTTAGATGAATGGCTTCTCAACCAGACCGAGTCACTAACAATCGGCTGATCATCTTGATTTCTGTGCCATGTCCAGAGTGCATGGGTTGCGTTAACCACCTCGAGTTCCCCATGCCCAAAGCTTGCCTCCCTAAAAACAGATATGCTGGGCTTTGGATTTTGATACCTGTAAGACCAAGAATAATGCATGAAGTTAAATTAAATGAAACAATAGTGTTTGTCCTTGCTATGGGTATAAAAAATCATTTTCATTTTAAATGAATCCATATTTTATGATTCATGTTAACAATGTCATCTAACCAAAGCGAATACAACAGTGATTTAATTGAGTAGAGACAAAAATAAATGGAAAAAAATGATTCCTAATTAATGTCTTTTGGACTGAGTATAGTATAGTTTAGTAGTATTTCTTGATCTCTATTTTAAGAAAAACTAAGGTTATAATCTCACTGCTCGCTTATTGCATCACATTAATAAAAATAAAATATATACTGGAATAAAATATTTTTATTGCTTAATTTAAAACCAAGCGATAAAAAGATGTTAGTTAGCTTCAATCTAAACCATTCACTACCTATTGCTACAAGTACTATAAGCATTATTTTACGGTATTAAGTTGATCACAAGGTTAGCCATGATGTAGAAGATATAAATTAATTATCTTACGAGGTGGCAAGGCCTTCACGATTTCCACCATCCCCAATGTTGATATAAACTGGAGCACAATTGTCCTGGTTCCCATTGAAAACGCGAGTCTGAGAGAGAACCAACAATGACAAATGGAAACATATTAGCTAGTCACACAAAATTTTACTGCTTGTTTCAACGTTAACATTTCTTTGGAAAATGAATCAATTTTCAAAGAGTATTTTGTAGAAAATTATATCATTTTCCTATGTTTGGTAGTGACTTTTTTATTTTTTATTTTTATAAAAGATAGAAATTCTATTCTAACTTATGGAGTAAAGCTTGGTATATGTGTGTGAAACTCTCTCTTGAAAACTTGAACTCTGGCCCTTACTCCCCACACCCTATAAGTACTTATATTTATGGAGTGACTACCACGACAAGAGCACATGATTGTTGTTTGGTAGTGACCTTAAAATAAGCTGAAAAACTATTATTTAATTTTTCTTATTTAGTTTAGCGTGTTAGATAGAATTATTTTTCCGTATTTAGCTTCATTTAAGATAATAGAATTGTATTCTAGAATTTTTTTTTTTTTTTTTTTTTTTTGCCGAAAACAACTTAATCTCATGTTAAGGTAAATAAGAAAAGTTAAGAAATGGTTTTCCTTTTATCCATTTTTTTCTAATACTACAAAATACAGAAAAATGCAAAAAATTAACTTCACATAAAGTTTTCTATTGAAACAAACAAATAATTATTAGATATTTCTAAAGTGTGGTGATATATATTGTGTTTTTTTCTTTTTACATTCACGGTGGATTTTTCATAATATTAAGTGATTTGTTTTTATTAGATGCAGATTTTTTTTTTATAAGAATACCCAATAATTTTCCTAAGTTGTACGTATAGCATAGTCAGTCAAGCAAACAAAACTAAATTTAACAGATGGCAATGAAGTAGGGTAAAGTAGGACTTACAAAGCGCTCATAGGCATGTACGTGTCCAGCAAAAACAATATCTACGCGAGCTAGAAAAATTAACGCTTCCATGGATTTCTTCATGTCATCCGACTCTTTCTCTCCTTGATGAGCAGTATTGGAATTGTACCATGGTGCATGAATAAGCACTACAGTCCATGGAGTAACCTTCCTATCAACTTTCCGCAAGTCTGCCTCTAACCATTTATACTGTGGAGATTCAAAATCAAAGTCTGTGTATGAACCCAACATGATAACATGTACCCCAGCTACATCGAAAGAATAGTATAGGTTTGTGGTTGAGCCACTCTCTTCGAACGGCATGCGCCATCTTGCATTATAGGCTGTGAAGGGTTCTTTGTGAAACAATGGGAACTTCTCAACTTCGTGGTTGCCTTGGGTCACCATCCAAGGCCTCTTGCTAGCCAGTGGCTCCACAAGCCTCCCAAATGAGTCCCAAAGAGACTGTAAGAAATCGGCATATGCTAAGTCCCCTGGCAATAGCAGCATGTCATAGTTCGATTGTGATATGTGTTGGAGGGTTGAGTTGGTCCATTCTGTCTGTCCAAGATCACCTGCATTACGTATGCATTGAAAATTAAGTAAAATTGTATGAATATGAAATATGGAAAACATATGGGTGTCTCAACTCTCTGAGGGGTCATTTATTTCCTTGTGATGTTACATTACACGAAATATTACATTATTATAATCTTACATTAATGTAATTTCAATATAAAAATACAACATTACATTGTTTAGGAAGGTGATGTGATATATTTTGTAATTTTAGATTATAGTAATGTTAAAAAAATAAAATAAACCAAAAACCTTAATGTCACATAATCGTAATGTGTATCACATCAAAAGCATATCACAATGAACCAAGTACTCCCATAAGGGTTTTGATCTTGGAGGGGTCTAAAAGGGTTTTAAGGAGGTTAAAGTTCTTTTAGAGAAATTGTTCCTTAAAGTTGAAAACTAAAAACTGAAATTTCAATCTAAAAAAAAAAAAAAACTCTACAATCCACTCTTTATTCTGTATAATTCCATAATTTTAAAACTTTGTTTACTTCAGTTTGTCAAATACTCAAAATGCTAAAAAAATGTTTTAATTAGTTAAAACTTAATATAGTAATTTTTTTTTAATTAAAACTCTACTCTTAAAATTCTACTTCCTACAATAATGCCGAAAAGACTCATGGTCTTCAAAATAAATTACTCACTAATTATAACCTAATGTTTATAAATATATATATATATATATATATATATATGAATGTCACATTCTCTTGGTAGTAACATGTGTATGGTTAGCTTTTACATACCTGAAACAGTAAATTTAATTGGGAATTCAGCTGGGGGAGTTTTTAAATAGTAGTCTTTGGTGGAATTTTCGCCACAACGGTAGAAGTAAAGTGTATCAGGTTTCAATGGAGAAATTACTGCTTCATGAATTTCATCAGACTTGTATGTCATGTATTTGTACGAAGATGAAGTCCCAAGTACGGAACTCTGGTATACACCAGCAGTTTCTGAAAAATATACTATTGGCTTGGTTGAGGCTTTAGTAATCCATGTAATCCTCATTTTGTCTTGGCCAACTGAAGATATATGCACCTGCATGAAGTAACACATTATTATTGGAAGGTATATATAAACCATTATAAGCCCAATATATGTTGATCATAGACACTTTGGACTATTATTACACAATCAATTTTTGGTAAGAAAATGATTTAAGGTGTGTCAAGTACTAATACTTAAGCCTTAAGGTTGAAAAAAAAAGAAAGAAATCTGGCTCTAAGTTGATGACAAGAGATCTTATTAGAGTTTAACTAATCATTTCTAGCATCAAATCTTATATGAAACTAGAAATTCACACTACATGAAGTTTAAATTTAATAACTAGTTTTTTTTTTTGCCCCAAACCTAACTCGTAGACAAGCTGCTATTGAAACTAGCATGCATTTCCTAATGGTTAGGATTCAACATGAAACTTTCCATTTTTTTTTTTTTTTTATAAATCTTGGATAAAAGCAAGGGATTGGCTTATCTTCAGTACTTTTGTTTTAAATATACAACGGCAAGTGGTAGTGAGTTTTAATCTCTACATTTTATTTAATTAGTGAATAACGTGACAGTCTCTTATTAAAATAAAAGGAGATTCCACTTAAAAAAGTACTGGAGGTAAGCTACAACCTAAAAACAAAACATTTATCATTGGCTGTATTTCATGCAAAACAAAATTCCCCGTAAATACACAATTAGAGTATAGTTTTATTGATAAAACAAGAAGCACAAAATTTTGTTTCCACGATTTTCAGAAACAGATTCATACTGAAAACAAGAGTTTCCAAATATATATATATATATATATATATAAAACTAATTGATACCTGTTGTGGAGCATAATCATCAATTGGAGTTGGTTCTTCGTCCAAGTGACGATCAACTAGGTTTTTACGCATAGGTGGGCGTGTGTATGAATAAACGCCACCAATGGATTCGGCAAAGGCCAAGGCCACTGCAACTGTTAGAAACAGCCTAAACCCTCGCAAATCCATGGTGGTTATAGATTACAGTTTTCGTTTTTGATGAATAGGATTATATAATAACAGAAGAGAGTAAGTTATATTCACAAAGAGCACTCGAAGAGCTGAAAATGGCTCACTTGTGAAAACTTTTCTCTCCCGTTATGTTTTGTCTCCTCTGATACAAGGATTGGTTTCATTATATATTATGCAAAACCATAACCATCCATGGTGACATAATTAGCAAAGAGAATCATAAAAGGAATGTACGTATCTTAGATACTCTTAAGATTTCAAAAATGGAAAAACAATTTTACTACTTTTTTTAAAAAAAAAATTTAAGAATTCGTCTTTTGCTGAGAACTTGAAGAGCCTATTTACTATTTATATTTATATTGTCATGTATGTGGTACTAAATAGTACGATAGTTGTTGGTGGTGAGTTTGCAAGGTAGAGGTTTTTCTGCTAAACTTCTTGTTACAGTGTGTGGTTGTTGCATGCAATTGTGGACATGGCTTCCTTTTCAGTGACAGCTTCTGAAAACGAATTTTTAGTACTGCCATTTTTGGTGTCTACTTAGATGAACTCCTGTATTTGGTAGTATTTGAAAAAATAGATCAATAAAAAACTATTTATTGTCAATGAAAAACACTATTAAAAGTATGGTTTATTTTTTTTATGATGTTGTTTTCTGTCGAGCTAGATAGGAGATGCCAAGAGATATTCTTTTAACTCATTTTGGTCAACAAAAAATCTTATTAAAAATATTTTTTCTCACGTTTTGAAAATAAGCTAATTTTTTTTCTTTTTGTATCAACTTTATTTCAAATATTTCACATTATACAAAAAAATTGCCTACGCACACTAAGATAGCTTTCTAAAATATGTGCATGGTCAACATAAATACGGCCAAACAAGATTAACAAATGCCCATCAAGTTGATAATATAGTTAGTAAACTATGCAAGAGCCAATCACACGTCGACATGTGTTGGCAATGAGCTATCCAATCGGAGTGCTGACATGTGTTATCTTGGAAATTAAGACATTTCGGCCAATCAAATGATATCATGTGTCTTGGAGAAAAAGTCTACAGATTCAAACCTCCAAAATCCCGAAGAATTTCCATCATTAACCTTCGAAAACTAAGAACATACAAAAAACACATGAAGAACACAAAGAACAAAGAATTTCTAACAAGCTTATAGTTAGAGATTCATTGGAATCCCGTTTCAAAGATCTTCAATCCATTCTTCAACCAAATTTTAAGATATTTGGTGTTCAAATCAAAATTATATTACTACAATTCCAATAAAAAAATCTTTCAAGTATATCGAATTATGGATCATTCTTTTGTAATTTCAGAGAATTATACCACATATTTATCAATACAAATTTACATTAGTGAAACTATTTTATTTGTTTGATTTTTGTCAAACTTGAAATTTAGTTGTTTATAGTTGCTCTGCTTATTGGAATTTGGAAGAAAACCCTAGCTCTGGTAATCAAAGCACTAGCTGCAGTGGAGGCCAATGGTGGCGTGGCATATTCGCTGATGATGATTATTTGAGAGAGCGAACTTGGATTCCAGCTCCAACTCTCTCACACTCACAAACAAGCTTAGGTTATTAGTTATATATATATATATATATATATAGTTATTGCCCGGTCCAGTCTAGTCTGGTTTTTTTTTTTTTCAAATGTTTTTTTAATTTATTGAATTTATTGGAGAAGTAAATGAGTAAATACATTGCTTCCTTCATGATAACTCTATAAATTCTCTACATTTCAAAATTTTACATTATATTATATATTATATGACAAAAGTTGGGTTTAGAAGTTATAGTTACGCCAAGTGGCCAACTTCACCAAATTGCAATTTTTTTTTTTAGATTTTTAGATTAAAAAAATATATATGCAGTATAATTTTTCTTCTCCTATAATTTCTGAATTGATAAAAATCTTAATTTGATAACAGTCCAAATTTAAGATATCAAAATTTTTTCCTTCTATTCACGTGTATATATATTTCTTTTTTTATGGGATAGCTTAGTAATTGTCCTAAAGGACCTAAACTACATTAAAATAAACCCCTAAAAAAACTACATTAACTTTTTTAAAAAAAATTAAACGTACGATATGAGAGGGAAGGCATAAGTTTGAGTTAAAGTTAAACTCAATCAACTAAAAAATTGAAGTAATTTTTTTAGATAAAAACAACACAATCTAATTTTTTTCCCTCTTTTCACGTGTATATATATAGTTTATTTTTTATGGGATAGTTTTGTAACTATCCTAAAGGACCTAAACTACATTAAAAGAAACCCCTAAAAAAATTACATTAAAAAAATTTAAAAAAATAAAACATACGATATATGAGGGTAGGCATAAGTTTAAGTTTAAGTTAAACTCTATCAACTAAATATTGCAGTAATTTTTTTAGATGGAAACAACACAACCTAATTATTCTTATCAACTTTCTCAACAAAAAAAAAAAAAAAAGTTATTCTTATCAACTTTTTCTCTATTGTTTTATTAATTTTTAGATAAATACAAAAGCTTAATTGTGGATATGAAATTTTTTTAGAGATAATGAAGTAACACTACTACCACAAATATATAACACTGCTACCATAAATATAATTTTATTAGGAAAAAAAATATGTAATTACATAAATAGCGTTTTATATGTAATAGGTTTTTCTTTATCCTTATCTTCTCCTTCTATAGTATATCATCTTCTTCTATAATATATCTTCTTCTTTGTGGAATAAAACTCACATCAAATTGTGAATCCCCAAATCCCCAAGGAAATGTCTCTTCCTCTAGCTACATAGGTATGTATTTCTTTTCTTTTCTTTTCAAAAATTTTTTTTTTTCACAAAGCTGCATTCTAATTCATGAGTAAGGAGCAATAAATTCAATGATAATAATAAATAGAGCCTTTAGGTAAATCTTTTTTTTTTTTTTTTTTTTGTTGAGACGAAGCCTTTAGGTAAATCTATAAATGTTATTTTCTAAGAGTATATGTCTTTGGTACGTGTATACATATTTATTGCGTCTTATATTGGTTATAGGACCTTTTGCTTTCTATACTTTGTGTGGTCTTTCTCTTATTATGAGCTAGAAGCCTAGAACTTGCATTTTATGAATTTGGAAAGACATATTTTTAAACTCTTTTAAGAATAAAGATAGATTCATATGTTGGCTTGCTTTCTAAATCATGAGTTATCCTTTTTTGATAAATAATTCTCATATATATATATATATATATATAGACAAATACACACATGTTGTGGTGGTTACTTGATGATGTACAATATATTTTATTCAAACACACTACATATATTATGTATTAGGATAATTAATTTAGAGTTTTAAGTTTCTCACTATTTAAATTTATTATTACCTAATGAATGATATCTAATTAACACAACATTGTAGGTTTTGAATCTATTGATGAGAACTTATGATCCAATAGTAAAAAGTTTAAAATATTTGTGGGGGTAAAAGGCCCAATGTCAGATAATGGCCGTGGGCCCGTCCGAGGAGGCCATGGGCCCGTCCGCGGAGGCCATTATCCTGAGGACACCCTGTCCTGAGGAAGGTACCTGCCCTGACTCCTCTCTGTCGTATTAGCTACGCGAAGGAGAAAAGGACTTATCCGAGGAGAACTTACTGCTCGGATCATCAAAGGAACGGCCGAGATGAATGTTCCAGTACCGGTCCTGATATTTCCGAGGAATCCCCTGACTTATATGGGCCAAAGGGGACAGGTGGCAACCAGGAGATATTTCACAAAAGGCTGCTGACACCGCATTTATGTGGACAGGACCCCTGAACAGTGCTACCTCGATTTCTGCAACTCACAGAATACTAAAGAGGGTGGCTGATGGGACAGGCACTCAAGTATAGGCCTTGATGATCAACAAATGGAAGGTCCAGATTGTCTGAAAGGGACTATATAGTAGGAGAAATCCACCATGGGAAGGGGGGGAGAACAATCTCGAGAACTCCTGTAATAATTCTGATTCAACAGTTTTACTAGAACAAAGCTCCTCGGATTGTGCCGAGGACGCTCTTTCACTCAGTTCATCTTTGTTGGACCCACTAAAGCCTAGCTCTTCAACCCACTCTCTACAAATTTATTGTATTGGGCTCACTGGGCCAAGATTCCATACATTCCAAGAACTGGTCAAAAATTCGTATCCCTACAATATTAATACAAAAAAAATTGATAAGTGGTGTAATATAAATAATAAAGTATATTTATTGCTTAATTCAAACCAATTTGGTCTAGTCGGTTTTTTTTTCTTAGATTTATTATTATTTTTTCATTTTTGATGTAGTTACTTACGTGTAAGACCTCTAGGTGCAGATGAATTCACCGAGACTTTGTGTTGTTTAAATTTGGAAGTTAAGAAAATGCACCAGCCAAAAGTCGTTTTTAAAAAACTCTTCGTATTTCCAGACTACGGCTACAAGTAGTTTAAACTATAAACTTCAAAGAAGTCTATGCTTCACGTCGCTTACGGGAAACACTCTGGGACAAAAGAGCAACCCGGGACCAGCCCAATACGATTTCAAAAAGCGGCCCATTTGGCCAGTAAATGATGTGATTCTTTCTTTTCATTTTTTAAAGAAGTAAATGAGTTTTTATTTTTTATGGGAGATGTAAAAATTAGTTGATTCATTGATACCTTCACGGTATCTTATCTATAAATTCTCTACAGTTCAAGTTTTTTTTTTTTTTAATAAAAATTTAACGCATTATGTATAACATATATTTATCGAATAGATAATAAATTAATAATATATAATTAACACAAAATTTAAAATTTTAATATGTTGACCAGAACTTTGATCCAATCGTGAAATTCTTTTAAAATATTATTGCAATAAAAATTGATGAGTGGCCTAACATAAATAAAAGTATAACTTACCTCCTAACACACATATTTTGTCAAAATTATTAGCTAACTCCTTTTTAATAAGCTGGAAAAAAAAATCAATCTAGATTTGACTACAAAAGAATGGAAAATTTATTATTTATCACGCTTTTAACATTAAATAATTTAAAGAAACTGAAATATGTTTCCAGGTACAGTGATTATTTCCTGGTAAACAATTAGTCTCATGCATATTTATGACTAGTGGGACAAGCATGACTGCATGACTAAGATATTTTTAGCTTTTTTTTTTTTTCCTTATAATCTACTGAAGTAAATGAAACATGAAAATTTCAAATTCTGGTTCTAGTTCTACACTTAAGTACTGCAACTGGAGTCAGATGATCGGCTTATCAACCAGACCATGTCTCTAACAGTTGCCTGATCATCATCATTTCTGCGCCATGTCCAGTGCGCATGGGTTGAGTTAACCACGGCGAATTCCCCATGCCCAAAGCTTGCTTCCCTGAAAACTGATGTTCCGGGTTGTGGCTCTCGAAACCTGTAAGACCAAGAATGCATGAAGTTAAATTATATGAAATGAAACAATAGTGTTTGTCCTTGCTATGGGTATAAAACCATTTTCATTTTAAATGAATCAATTTTATGATTCAGATTAACAATGTCACAGCAAACCAAAGCAAATGCAATAGCGATTTAATTGAGTAGGTGTCTCAAACAAAACTAAATGGAAAAAAATGACTCTTAATCAATGTCTACTAGAATGAGTGTCGTGTAATTCAGTAATATTGTCTGATCACTTTTATAAGAAAAACTAGGGTTGTAATCTCACTCCTCACTTGTTGTAACAAATTAATAAAAATAAAATATCTACTAGAATAAAGTATTTCTATTGCTTAATTCAAAACCGAGATATATAAAAAAGATGGTCGGTTAGCTTCAGTCTAGACCATTCACTGCCTATTACTACAAGTACCATCAGCATTATTTTACGGTATTAAGTTGATCACAAGGCTTGCCATGATATAGAAGATATGAAAAATCTTACGTGAATGAAAGGCCTTCACTATTTCCACCGCCAGTCCCAACGTTGATATAAACTGGAGCACAAATGTCGGGGTTATCTTTGTAAACGCGAGTCTGAGAGAGAAGCAATAATGACAAATGGAAAAGTATTAGCTACACAGAATTCTATTGCTACTTAATACTTAATTATTAGGTATTTCTTGAGTATGGTAGTATGTTATGATTTTTCATTTCATATTTATAGTGGATTACAATAATTAAATTTCTTAGTAAGATTTATTATAAATGTAAGATGATAAACAAATAATTTTTTTTATATTAATGCAACTAATGTGGTAGTCAAAAGTTGAAAATAATATAAACAAGTCAATTTTTTTTTTTAAATTTTTTGAGAAGAAGAAACAAGTCAATTAATACAAAAATTAAAAAATATTTCATTATCTTATTTAGTGAATTTTTTTTTTTTGATGCATATTTTTCAAGAATAGCTAATAATTTTCCTGAGTTGTACATAGAGAATATAGTCAGTCAAGCATCAAAACTAAATTTAATAGATGGCAATGAAGTAGGGTAAAGTAGGACTTACGAAGCGCTCATAGGCATCTACATGTCCAGCAAAAACAACATCTACGCGAGCTTTATAAAGTAAGTCTTCCATGGATTCCTTCATGTCAACCTCCTCTTTCTCATCGATATGAGCGAAATTGGAATTGTACCACGGTGCATGAATAACCGCGACGATCCATGGAGTTATCTTCCTATTAATTTTCCCCAAGTCTGCCTGTAACCATTGATACTGTGCAGAAGTATTATCAAAGTCTGCGTATGAACCCAACATGATAACATGTACCCCAGCTACATTAAAAGAATAGTATAGATTTGAGTTTGAGCCACTCTCTTCGAATGGCATGCGCCATCTTGCATTATAGGCTGTGAATTTTTCATTGTGAAGCAATGGGAACTTCTCAATTTCGTGGTTGCCTTGGGTCACCATCCAAGGCCGCTTGCTAGCCAGTGGCTCCACAAGCTTTCCAAATGAGTCCCAAAGATACTGTAAGAAATCAGCATATGCTAAGTCCCCTGGCAATAGCAGCATGTCGTAGTTCGATTTTGCTATGTGTCGGAGGGTTGAGTTGGACCAATTTGTCTGTCCAAGATCACCTGCGTTATACATGCATTGAACATCAATTAAATGGTATGAGTATGAAATATGGAAAACATATGAGCGTGTCTCAACTCTCAAGGGTTTTGATCTTGGAGGGCTCTAAAAGTGTTTTAAAGAGGTTAAAGTTCTTTTGGTGAAATTGTTCCTTAAAGTTGAAAACTAAAACTTAAATTTGAATCTTTTAAAAAGCAAAACTCTACAATCAATTTGAAACGTTATTTACTGTAATTTGTCAAATACTCAAAATGCTAAAGAGTATTTTAATTAGTTAAAAATTTATATAGCAAAAACTCATTAATTAAAATTCTACTTCCTACAATTATGCCGAAATGACACATGGTCTTCGAATTAAATTACTCGATCACTAATTATAACCTAATGGTTATTAATATATATATATATATATATATGTCACTTTCTCTTGGTTGTAATGTGTATAGTCGGCTTTTACATACCTACAACAGCAAATCTAATTGGGAGTTGAGCTGGGGGAGTTCTTAAAGTGTACACTTTGCTGGAATTTATGCCACAAACGTAGAAGTAAACTGTATCAGGTTTTAATGGACCGATTACTGCTTCATGAATATTATCAGACTTGTACGTCATGTATTTGTATGAAGATGAAGTCCCAAGTGAGGCATTCTGATATAGCCCAGCAATGTCTGTAAATAGTACTATTGGCTCAGTTGAGGCTTGAGTAATCCATGAAATCCTCATTTTGTCCTGGCCAACTGTAGATATATGCACCTATATGCAGTAACACATTATTATTGGATAGTATAAACCATTACAAGCCCAAATATGTTGATCATAGACACTTTGGACCATATATCAGTGCACTTTATGACTGGATCAACATTCACTAGCTATTAGTATTTGCATGGAAAGGATGAAATCGATATTGATTGCTTTTAAAATTTTGATTGTATCAAGGAAAAGAGAATACGCAACATTGTGCGATATATACACAATCAATTTTTGTACCAGAATGACTAAAGGTGTTTCAAGTAATACTTATGCCTTAAGGTTGAAAAAAAGGAAAAAAAAAATCTCACTCTATGTTGATGACAAGATCACAAGAGATTTTATTATAGTTTAACAAATCATTTCTAGAATCAAATCTTATATGAAAACATTTTCTCAAACAAAAAAAAAAATGCACAAAATTTTGTTTCCATGATTTTTGGCAGCAGATTCATACTGAAAATAAGAATTTTGTATCCTTAAAACATTTGTTAATTGACAATTTTACGAAAGTTTTAATACAATTTTTATGAAAAATATAAAAAACTAAAGAAAAAAAAATGGTAGTTAATTTTTTGTTTTCTTATAAAAATATCTAATAATAGTATGTTAACAAATATTCTTAAATATCCCTTAACTTTTTCCATAGACGTAAAAACTAATTAATACCTGTTGCGGTGCATACTCATCAATGCCATCTTTTTCGTCCAAGTGACGAGCAACAAGAGCTTTGCGCATAGGTGAGCGTTTGTATGAATAAACGCCACCAATGGATCCGGCAAAGGCCAAGACCACTGTAAATGTTAGAAACTGCCTCAACCCTCGCAAACCCATTGTGGTTGTAGATTAGAGTTTTCGTTTTTGATGAAAAAGATTGTATAAAAACGTAATGAGAGTAAGTTATATTCACAGAGAGCTAGCCCTCGAAAAATAAGAGGAGGGCTCACTTGTGAAGACTTTTCTCTCCAGTTATGTTTTGTCTCCTTGGATACAAGGATTGGTGTTATTATATATTACATAAAACCATGACAATGTATGATGACATAATTAGCAAAAGGAATCACAAAAGGAATGTACGTACCTTAATTAGATACTCTTTAAGATTCAGAAATGGAAAATTTCTTTTTACTATTTATATTTTGAAGAACCTGTCATTTGATGAGATTTTGAAGAGCCTATACCTATTTACTAGCTATATTTATATTGTCGTGTATGTGGTACAAACTAGTATGATAATAGTTGTATGTGTTGAGTTTGATGGGGATAGGTTTTTTGCTAAACATTTTTTCAGGGTGTGGCGGTTGCATGCAATTGTGGCCAAGGCTTCCTTTTCAGTGATAGCTTCTGAAAACAAATTTCTAGTACTGCCAGTTATGGAGTCCATTTGGATAAACTCCTGTGTTTTTTTTTTTTTCGATAAGAACTCCTGTGTTTGGTAGTATCTAAAAAAATAGGTCAATAAAAACTTATTTATGGTCAATAAAAAATGTTATTGAAAGTATGACTTTTTTTTTTATAATGTTTTCTGTCAAGCTAGCTTGATAAGAGATGCTAAGAGATATTCTTTCAACTTATTTTCGTCAATGAAAAATCTTATTAAAAGTTTTTTTTTCTCACGTTTCAAAAATAAACTAGTTTTTTTTTTTTTCTTTTTATCTCAATTTTATTAAAAATATTTCACATTATATAAATAAGTTGCCAATGCACACCAAGATAATTTTCTAAAATATGTGTGTGGTCAACAACTTAACATAAATACGGCCAAACAAAATTAACAAATGCCCGTCAAGTTGAAAATATATTGTTAGTAAACTACGCATAATATACTATATATTATTTATACATATGTATTTTCTAGTAAAACTCGCATTACAATTTAAAAGAAAAATATTGTAGGGACACAGTTTCGTGATTCCGGCCCAAAGATGGTTGGATTTACCCAAAAGGGCCCCTAAACAATGAATTTGTAGAGAGTAGGTTGAGAAAGACTGGGCTAGGAATGATTTAGATTATCAACTGGTTGGGACTAGATCATCCACCATGATAAAATTCTGGTTTTTGACTTAAAGTGTTATTTATGTTCTACGTCAGAGGATAACTCTCTTTTTTCTCCGTTCATTTTCTTTCTCCCAGCCAAAAAGATCCCCTTTTCTTCCTTCTTCCTCCCCTTTTATACTTCCTTTCCTCCTTTCTTGGCCATCCACGTGTGGATTTTCTCCTTTGTCTTTGGACACCTGTCCCCCCAACTTTATCCAGAACCTGCTTCGTAGAAACGATGGGACTATTTACCACTGTTCAGATGTCCCCTCCACATCAATGCGGCCAGGGGATTAGTTGTGGGGCATTCAATGCGGTGTTGGCAGCCTTCCTTGATATTTTGGGGGCTTTCTTCTAGTGTACGTCTCCACAGAATCGTTCCCACCCAGTGGGGTTCCCCGGGAGGTTCTCCTGGTTGGCAGAGCTTCGAGCATCACCTCGGAAATAATATTCCGAGGTGAACCATCCTCGGACGTTCCCCAGTCCTCGGCTTGGGCCAGTAGGCGCGCTGCACGAGTGGGTAGGAACCTCTGAGCCCATTATCCTTGTTGGCCCAACGCCTGTTTCGGCTCATCTCTACTAGCGGCCCATCGTCCCCACAATAGCCCCTCGAGATACTTCTTTCTGGGTCCTCGGACAGAAAGGAGGATTTCGATGCCCTTGTTGCTGACATAGTCTACTTCGGACTTGCCTTGTCCGCTAGGGGGTCTTTTTGACTTCCCAGAGTGCACTCCTGATGACGTAACCCTCGAGACGCGCGTTTGTTTAATTCTGACGGCTTCTTGTCCTCTCACGTTCTACGGTGAGATGGGTATCGTACGGCTGGGCATTTTTTGTGGATATGGGCGGGGCTTTTCCCGCTTCTACACGGTTCTTCGATATAAATACCCCCTTTTATTAACCATTTACTTCACCTTAACCTGCATCAAGTTATAGCGCGCCTTCATTGAACTTGCCAACTATCCCTTCATTTGCTTCCTCACAATCCTAGAAGCCAGTCCGAGGTGACCTATTTCACTCGTGTAAGTCATTCGAGTCTTTAAATTTCTTCTTTTGTTACATAGTCGTCTGTTCTTCACACTTCTTTTCTCCTCGGCTCTGTTTCCTTCCCCCAGTTCTTTGGTATTCTTTCGAGATCTCCTTAGGAATGGGTAGATTTAAGTATTTGGTAGAGTCCAGGGAGGCCATAGAAAATTTTAAGGTTCAGTATAGGATTCCAGCGGGAGTAGAGATTAGATACTGCAAAGAGGGTGAGTGGCACGAGAAGAGGCATGAGGGGGAAGTAGTAATCCCAATGATTGCTTTCGTAGAGGGGGCAATGAGGATTCCCATGAGGCCGGTCACTAGGGACTAGCTTATCGCCCATAGGTTAGCGCCTACCCAGTGCGCTCCTAATATGTTCAGGATCCTTGGTTGTGTGGATGCCCTGAACGAGAAGTTAGGGCTAGGATTGACCCATCACGACGTGAACTGGGTCTACAACCTCCACCATCTTAGGGGTCAAGGTTATTACCTTAAGTCTAGGTACAACGAGGTCCGACTCATCCAGTGTCTTCCCGATTCCAATAAAGGGTTGAACAAGGATTTCCTGATCGTATCAGGTGACTGGCATGATGACCTCCATTGCCCCACGAGAGAGGGGAAGCTAGGTGGGGTTACCGAGTCTAGGCTTATGGATCTCACCTGTTTGTGAAATGGCTTCTTTTATAGTTTGATGTTCGCATTATTTGTTTATTTGTTACTACTGCCATTACCTTATTTTTTTTTAGTTACTAATGAGTCTCTTGTGCCAAATGAACAGATAAACATTCAAACGTTCCCAACCTCGGCTTAGTTAACCAAAAGAGCCTAGACAAAATATTAAGGTCCGAGGTATTCGTGCACTCGGACTGCCAGTTGAGAGCGGCGCATCTCATCCTACAGTACACCCCCATCTCGACTGCATTCCAGGCGCCGAAGTGCGTTATTAAGGCCCGGGACCCCCGTCTTCGGCAAATCAGCGTAGCCACGCCCGGATTTCTGCTTCCCGACCCAATCCCAGGGGAGACTCTCGCAACCACAGCCATTTTTTACGGCATTCCAACGAAGCCAGAGGCGTCCTTAGTGCTCCGTCCTTCAGCCGCCGAGGATAGTTCAGAATCTGAGGACGAGTTTGAAGTTTTTGGCCAGGATTTGTCTGCAGAGGATTCGGTTCTTGACCTGGTTCCTCCATCAATCGAGACACACGATGAAATGGGCATCCAAAGGAAGCCAAGGTCTAGTCTTCTGGACTTAATTGAATCCCAGCCCGGACGGGCCGAGCCGCCCAAAACAACTCAAACGAAGCCCCCTTCTTTGCCACCCGTAATTCCTCAATCAACTCAGACCCTCGGATTACATCCCGCTGAGCTTAAGAGGAAGAGGGAAGCGAAAGGTAAGGAGCCCATGGAGGTTGGGAGGGTCTTGCCTGCCCAAGAAGATGAGTCCCAGAGAATGGGCAAACACCCTCGGACAGGGCACAGGGAGATGGAGAGGAGAAGCAATCCATCGACAGCCCCTGAGGCGTGGCTGCCGGCGCCTATGCTGGACGGCGCCCCTCTTCCGGCAACCGCCTCCCTCCGCGACTACCAAGGGGGCAAAGGAGGGTATGTGGCCGACGCGGTGGAGCAAGCTTTGCTGCTCCCCGAGGACATGGCCGAGCTTCGAAATCTGAGGAGACATGAGGTCTTCCTCAGTCTGAAGAGGTACCTGGGCATGGTAAGTTTTGTTCTTCTTTTTCCTTTTTTTTTTTTTTTTTTTTGAGTGTTTTATCTAAGTCCTTTGATCGTGTTTTTGTCCATTTTTTTTTGTCAGGCCGTCCAAGCTTCCTTTCGAGCCGAGGAGATGGTCAACTACTGCCATCGCCAGATGAAGGAGGAGGAAGCGAAGCAGAACGATGCCGAGGATATCCTGAAGACAACTGAGAAGAATCTACAAGAAATGAAAAAGAAACTTGTAGAGGAGGAGAGGGGAAGGAAAAGTGCAGCGGCCGCGCTTGACAATGCGGAGAAGCAGGCAGAAGACCAGAGGGTACTTCTACGGCGCGCCGAGGACGAACTGGCTGCCTTTAAAGCGCAAGTGTTGGGGCTGCAAAAAAAGCTGGCTGAGTCCGAGGCAGCCAGAGAAGAGGCTGAGAAGGCACGGGATCAAGCCGAGCAGAAAGGCTACGACGTCGGTGTAGCTGAGACCGAGGAAGCCCTTAGGGACGAGGTTTCCGGGGTATGCCACACTTATTGCCGGCAAGTGTGGCTAGAGGCTCTCAACCAGGCCGGGGTTGAGGCTTCATCTACACTGCGGAAGGCAGAGAGCGTGTACTACCCCGCAGCAATCCGGCCTTCGCTCCCTTTTCTTCCTCGACTCGATCCTGTTCCCGTAAAGGCCGAGGCGGGCGACTTAAAGGCAACCACGACATCCGCATCGTCCGAAGTGGAATCCGAGGTGTCCGGAAAGACCGCGTCGGGATTAAATATGAAGGCCTCAGACCCTCCAATCATGATTCAGGACGATCGCACCGAGAAGGACAAAGACAAGGGGTTGGAGATAATCTTGGTTAGCCACCCTCTGCCTGCCCAAGCTGATCAAGCCGGCACGGGACAAGAAAATTTGGAAGCTGCTGGCGCTAAGATTGACCCTCCTCCTCCGAAAGAGAAGATTATTATCAAGAAGAAATAGTCCTTAGTGAAATTCACCTTAGCTTCTTGGTGTAACCTTTATTATTGTTTTTCTTTTTGTACTGAGTAGGCCCCGTTGAAGGCCGAATTATTAATGAAAAATTTGCAAGAGTTTCTCTTTATTGTTGTTTTTATGCCCAAATGTTTACGAAGTTTGTTCTTAATCTTCCAAAGATAAACGTTCCAATGAACCACTCATCGAATGGACTCGGCTTAATACTTAGGAAAAAATGATCAGTATTAACTTTTTTCATGGCAGGTGGTCCGAGGAACCAGGCGTAGCTTGAATCAGTTTAATACTTAGGAAAGTAATGAATCGTATTAATTTTTCCAAGGCAGATGGTCCGGGGAACTAGGCGTAGCTTGGAGCAGTTTAATACTTAGGACAAAGCGATTCGTATTAATTTTTCTAAGGTAGATGGTCCGAGGAACCAGGCGTAGCTTGGAGCAGTTTAATACTTAGGGAAAAAATGATTCGTATTAATTTTTCCAAGGCAGATGGTCCGAGGAACCAGGTGTAGCTTGGAGCAGTTTAATACTTAGGGAAAAAATGAATCGTATTAATTTTTCCAAGGCAGATGGTCCGAGGAACCAGGCGTAGCTTGGAGCAGTTTAATACTTAGGACAAAACGATTCGTATTAATTTTTCAAAGGCAGATGGTCCGAGGAACCAGGCGTAGCTTGGAGCAGTTTAATACTTAGGGAAAAAATGATTCGTATTAATTTTTCCAAGGCAGATTGTCCGAGGAGCTAGGCGTAGCTTGGAGCAGTTTAATACTTAGGGAAAAAATGAATCGTATTAATTTTTCAAAGACAGATGGTCCGAGGAACCAGGCGTAGCTTGAAGCAGTTTAATACTTAGGACAAAACGATTCGTATTAATTTTTCCAAGACAGATGGTCCGAGGAACCAGGCGTAGCTTGGAGCAGTTTAATATTTAGGGAAAAAATGATTCGTATTAATTTTTCCAAGGCAGATGGTCCGAGGAACCAGGCATAGCTTGGAGCAGTTTAATACTTAGGACAAAACGATTCGTCCGAGGAACCAGGCGTAGCTTGGAACAGTTTAATACTTAGGACAAAACGATTCGTATTAATTTTTCCAAGGCAGATGGTCCGACGAACCAGGCGTAGCTTGGAGCAGTTTAATACTTAGGGAAAAAATGATTCGTACTAATTTTTCCAAGGCAGATGGTCCGAGGAGCCAGGCGTAGCTTGGAGCAGTTTAATACTTAGGGAAAAAATGAATCATATTAATTTTTCTAAGGCAGATGGTCCGAGGAACCAGGCGTAGCTTGGAGCAGTTTAATACTTAGGGAAAAAATGATTCGTATTAATTTTTCCAAGGCAGATGATCCGAGAAGCCAGGCGTAGCTTGAAGCAGTTTAATACTTAGGGAAAAAATGAATCGTATTAATTTTTCCAAGGCAGATGGTCCGAGGACCCAGGCGTAGCTTGGAGCAATTTAATACTTAGGGAAAAAAGGAATCATATTAATTTTTCCAAGGCAGATGGTCCGAGGAACCAGGCGTAGCTTGGAGCAGTTTAATACTTAAGACAAAACGATTCGTATTAATTTTTCCAAGGCAGATGGTCCGAGGAACCAGGCGTAGCTTGGAGCAGTTTAATACTTAGGGAAAAACGATTCGTATTAATTTTTCCAAGGCAGATGGTCCGAGGAACCAGGCGTAGCTTGGAGCAATTTAATACTTAGGACAAAACGATTCGTATTAATTTTTCCAAGGCAGATGGTCCGAGGAACCAGGCGTAGCTTGGAGCAGTTTAATACTTAGGAAAAAAGATAAGTAGTATTAATTTTTTCAAGGCAGGTGGTCCGAGGAACCAGGCATAGCTTGAATCAAATAAGCAGTATTAATTTTTTCAAGGCAGGTGATCCGAGGAATCAGGCATAGCTTGAATCAATTTAATACTTAGAAAAGGAATGAATCGTATTAATTTTTCCAAGACAGATGGTCCGAGGAACCAGGCGTAGCTTGAATCAGTTTAATACTTAGAAATACGATAAGTATAACCGAAAATCATACATGATATAATTGGGTAAGAAAAAGATAAAGGGCACTCTTATTAATAATAGTACCTTTTCAGGTT
The DNA here is from genome assembly GCA_033629205.1 of Lithocarpus polystachyus. Classification (NCBI taxonomy): domain Eukaryota; kingdom Viridiplantae; phylum Streptophyta; class Magnoliopsida; order Fagales; family Fagaceae; genus Lithocarpus; species Lithocarpus polystachyus. Next base: position 46,842,987 of record CM066168.1, read on the forward strand.
GTTTACATTCCAGGGGTGCAACACTGTTCTGCTTTCTAAATCCTGCAGGTAATACGCCCCTATCCCGGCTACGGATGTGATCTAGTACGGCCCCTCCCAGTTTGGTCCCAGTTTTCCCCAAGAGGGGTTCTTTGCGGAGCGGACAACTTTCCTCAACACCAGATCCCCAGGCGCTAAAGGCCTTGACTTTACATTTGCATCATACCCTCGCTTGAGCTTATGCTGGTAAGAAGCCAACCGGACTATGGCACTTTCTCTTCTCTCCTCAATCAGGTCTATATTTTTCTCAAGTAGATTGTCATTGCTATCCGGAGTGAAAAAGCTAGTCCTTAATGTAGGGAAGCCCGTCTCCAATGGAATAACTGCCTCGGCTCCATAAGTTAACGAAAAAGGGGTTTCGCCTGTAGACTTCCGAGGAGTGGTCCGGTAGGTCCACAGTACGTGTGGTAATTCTTCAACCCATTTGGCCTTGGAGTCGTCCAGCCTCTTCTTAAGTCCACTTACAATAACTTTATTTGTGGCCTCGGCTTGTCCATTCCCTTGAGGGTAAGCTGGGGTGGAGTACCGATTTGTTATTCCTAGTTTGCAGCAGTATCTTCGGAAAGACTTGCTGTCAAACTGAAGTCCGTTGTCAGAGATGAGTGTGTGCGGGACCCCGAACCGGGTGATGATATTCTTCCAAATGAAGCTCTTCATGTCGGCATCTCGGATATTGGCCAATGGCTCTGCCTCGACCCATTTAGTGAAATAATCTGTGCCGACCACTAGATATTTTTTATTCCCTGCTGCCTTCGGAAAAGGTCCAACGATATCCAAGCCCCATTGGGCAAAGGGCCATGGACTGGATAAAGGATTAAGCTCTCCTTTCGGCTGATGGATGCTCAGTGCGAACCTCTGGCATTAGTCGCACTTCCTCACATATTCCTGAGCTTCCCTATGCATGTTGGGCCACCAATACCCCTGGGTGAGAGCTCGATGAGATAGGGATCTGCCCCCCGTGTGGCTCCCACAGATTCCTTCGTGAAGTTTCTCCAGGAGAACCTCGACAGCCTCGGATGTACGCACAATAAGTACGGTCCAGAAAAGGACCTTTTGTAGAGTTTCAGATCCTCGGACAGCCAGAACCGAGGTGCCTTTCTCCGTATTTTATCAGCCTCCAACTTCGTTTCAGGTAATAAGTCGTCTTTGAGAAAATGCACAATGGGGTCCATCCAACTGGGACCCGCTTCTGCCGGGTGAATAGCTGACTCCTCTTTCCCTAACCGACGGGGTTGTAAGAGATTCTCAACAAGAATCACCCTCGGCAAACCTTGCGCCGAGGATGTTGCTAACGTCGCAAGGGAATCAGCATGTGCGTTTCTGCTTCTGGGGATTTGCATCAAGTTGAAAGACTTGAAACTGGATTGTAGGTGTTTAACCTGATTAAGGTACTCTTGCATTCTTGGGTCCCTGGCTTCTAGCTCTCCTCGGACTTGGCCTACCACCAATCTGGAGTCCGAGAATATGTTTACGTCTTTTCCTCCTATCCGTTGGATCATGGCCATCCCGACTAACAGGGCCTCATACTATGTCTCATTGTTCGTGGCGGAGAACCCAAGTCTTAACGACTTTTCAATCGTGATATTCTCGGGCGAGATTAGAACTAGCCCCACTCCGGATCCCTTGAGATTCGACGCGCCATCAACATATAGCCTCCATGGTGATACCCATTCTATGGAGGTCACTCCAACTGAATTTTCATCCATGCGATGTTTATTCTCATCCTCTTCCAACGGGGTCTCAGCAAACTCAACTAGAAGGTTGGCGATGACCTGGCCCTTTACGGAGGTGCGGGGCATGTACTTGATGTCGTAGGCCCCTAGCTTAGTCCCCCACTTCGCGATTCTCCCTGTATAATCAGCGCTTCGAAGCAAGGCCTTGAGTGGTAGTTGGGTCAAGATAACAACCGTATGCGCCTGAAAGAAATGCGGCAGTTTGCGTGTGGCATGCACCACGGCCAGGACGGCCTTCTCCAACGGCAAGTATCTGACCTCGGCCTCGTGGAGAAACTTACTAATATAATACACGGGTCTTTGTACCCCATTGTCAACCCTTAGTAATACCAAGCTTACCGCATAAGCGGCCACCGCGATATTAGCAAATAAGACCTCGTCCACGTCGGGTCTGGACATTATCGGTGGCCGAGAAAGATAGTCTTTCAACTGTTGGAAGGCTGATGCACATTCCTCGGTCCACTCAAAGTCCTTCCACTTATTCAACAGACGATAAAAGGGTCTGCACCTGTCTGCAGACCGGGCTATAAAGCGATTGAGAGCAGCGATCATTCCCGTTAGCCTCTGCACCTCTTTGGGATTCCGAGGTGGTTGTAATCTATTAATGGCCTGGATCTGGTTTGGGTTCACTTCAATTTCGCGGTAAGTGACCATGTAGCCGAGGAACTTCCCTGAGCCCACCCCGAAAGAACATTTAGAGGCGTTGAGCCGTAATCTGTGCCCTCTCAGGATTTCAAAAATGCTTTCGAGGTCGGCAATGTGGTCGGACTCTTGCCTGCTCTTGACCACCATGTCATCGATGTAGATTTCTATATTCTTGCCCAGCTAAGGCTCGAACATTCTGGTCATCATCCTTTGATACGTGGACCCCGCATTTTTAAGTCCAAATGGCATCACTTTGTAGTGGTAATTGCCAACTGGAGTGACAAAAGCCGTCTTCTCCTGGTCTTTCACGGCCAGAGGTATTTGGTGATAGCCTTGGAAGGCATCCAAGAAACTCATCCGGGGATGTCCTACGGTTGCATCCACCAGTTGATCAATTTAAGGCATGGGGAAAGGATCCTTTGGACAGGCTTTGTTCAGATCCGAGTAATCCACGCACACACGCTATTTGCCATTCTTTTTCTTCACCACTACGGTGTTAGCTAGCCAGTTGGGGTAGAACACTTCTTTGATAGCCCCAGCCTGTTTAAGCTTATCCACCTCTTCTCTAACAGCATCGGAATGTTCCCTCGAGGAGCGCCGAGGAGGCTGTTTTTTAGGAAGAGCAGACGGATTCACATTCAAACGGTGGCAAATGAAATTTGGATCCACCCCTAGGGCCTCATAGGCATTCCAAGCAAATACGTCGATATTGCGCTTCAGGAAATGCAATAGCTCTTCTCTTTTTTGAATAGGCAGTTGGGCGCCGATTTGAAAAAAATTTTCTAAGTCCCCATCAAGAAGAACTTTCACCAGATCCTCACACTTCGCCTCTTCGGCCCCCATGCCGGACATTGGGACCGTTGACTTTGATTGCTAGGGATCCTCGCTGGCCAGGGCCGAGGACCCTGACTCTGGTTGGTGCATAATGGCCGCCACTAGACATTGCCTGGCCACGGCCTGACTTCCAAGCAACTCCTCAACTTGATCTCCAGATGGGTATTTGACTTTGAGGTGAAGGGTGAATGAAACTGCCCCGAGGGCGTGAAGCCAAGGTCGCGCCATGATAGCTGTATATGGGGAGAAGGCGTCCACCACGATAAAGTCTACCTCTACCACCTCCGAGCCAGCCTGAACTGGCAATCTGATCTGTCCCCTCGAAACAACTACTCTCCCATCAAAACCGACCAGAGGTGATTCATAGCTGGTTAGATCCTCTTGCTTGAGATTGAGGCCCCTATACAGGTCTGGGTACATAATCTCAGCCCCACTGCCTTGGTCAACCAGTACTCTTTTCACATCATAGCCCCCTATCCTAAGAGTTATAACCAATGCGTCATCGTGGGGCTGTATGGTCCCAGCCTTGTCCTCGTCCGAGAAGCTCAGCATTGGGTGAGGACTCAATCTGGCCCTCTTTGGCCCTTGCCCGGGATCCCCAGTATACGCCCCAGCCACCGTCATTACCCTGGAGGGGTACGACCCTGTCCTGCCCGGTGCGGCGAGGATGACATTGATTGTTCCTAAGGGAGGTCTTGAGGAGTTATTACCTGGAGCCCCCACGCCGGTTTGGCCTCCCTGTCCGTTAGGCTAAAATAGGAACTGTTTCAATCTGCCCTCTCGGATCAGTTGTTGCAAATGGCTCCATAGGATCCTGCAATCCTCAATCGTATGTTCGGGTTCTCTATGATACTGACAATGCAGGCTCTGGTTACGTTTCGAGGAGTCTCCGCTCATCTTGTTTGGCCATCTGAAGTATGGCTCGTTCTTAATCTTCTCCAGGACCTGGTGTACTGGTTCTCGGAACACAGTGTTAACGGTTTGGGTGACTCTAGACCCAGTTTCTCCTCCGAATTCTCGTCGAAGTCGGTTATTGCCGTAACGATCCGACCTGAAATCCCTCCTCTCCTGAAGGATAACCTTGTCTTCCCTTTTTCTTGCAGCTGATCTTCCTCGACTCTCTTATACTTGTCAATGCGATCCATGAGTTGACGGACATTGGCAACAGGCTTTCTTGCCAGGGACCTCCGTAAACCATGGTCGGCTGGTAGACCGACCTTAAAGGTTCTGACGGCCACATCATCAAAATCACACTCCATCTCGTTGAACATCTCCCAATATCGGTCCGAATAGGTTTTCAGGGTTTCTCCCTCTCTCATGGATAAAGACAGCAAGGAATCCAAGGGCCAAGGAACCCTACTGTTCGTGATGAAACGGGATCCAAAAGCTTGAGTAAGCTCCTGGAAAGAGCTGATGGAACCCGTTCTGAGGCCGTCAAACCATCTCATCGCCACAGGTCCCAAACTGGACAGAAACACCTTGCACATCAAGGTCTCGTTATGAGAGTACACCGCCATTTTCTGATTAAAATAGCTGACATGCTCAACCGGGTCAGTACGGCCGTTGTAGAGGGTGAACGTCGGTTGGGTGAACCGCTTGGGGAGTCGCCCTGCATCAATCCGGCGTGTAAAGGGAGATTTGGATATCCGATCGAGTGCTTTGCTTATGGCGTCGTTTCCCAATCCCTTAGAAGACGCGCCTCCTCCCCTGCGTTCTCGGCGATTGTCCTCCTCATATGAGAAGGTCTCGCTCGGGGGCGTACGTGACCTGTGCCTATAGTTGTCATCTCCCTTGCCATCGGAGGAAGGATCGGAGCCTGAAGGACTCCTCTTCCTTCGCTCCCGTCGCAACTTCCTCTTCAAGTGGTCAATCTCCTTCTGCATGGCTTTAGCACGGTTGTCCTGTGAGACATGGCTATCGCCCCTAGATTGACCCTCGCCAGAATAGGTGGTATGTACGCTTCCTTCCTGGCCTTCCTGGAAGTGTTCTTCTCTTTGAGATCCCAAAGACTCTGGGTGGTGTGGACCTGAGCCAGCCATGTTAAAGAATCTAACTACTCTAGTCAATTAGCCCTTCCCACAGACGGCGCCAATTGTAGGGACACAGTTTCGTGATTCCGGCCCAAAGATGGTTGGATTTACCTAAAAGGGCCCCTAAACAATGAATTTGTAGAGAGTAGGTTGAGAAGGACTGGGCTATGAATGATTTAGATTATCAACTGGTTGGGACTAGATCATCCACCATGATAAAATTCTGGTTTTTGACTTAAAGTGTTATTTATGTTCTACGTCCGAGGATAACTCTCTTTTTTCTCCGTTCCTTTTCTTTCTCCCAGCCAAAAAGATCCCCTTTTCTTCCTTCTTCCTCCCCTTTTATACTTCCTTTCCTCCTTTCTTGGCCATCCACGTGTGGATTTTCTCCTTTGTCTTTGGACACCTGTCCCCCCAACTTTTTCCAGAACCTGCTTCGTAGAAACGATGGGACTATTTACCACTGTTCAGATGTCCCCTCCACATCAATGCGGCCAGGGGATTAGTTGTGGGGCATTCAATGCGGTGTTGGCAGCCTTCCTTGATATTTTGGGGGCTTTCTTCTAGTGTACGTTTCCACAGAATCGTTCCCACCCAGTGAGGTTCCCCGGGAGGTTCTCCTGGTTGGCAGAGCTTCGAGCATCACCTCGGAAATAATATTCCAAGGTGAACCATCCTCGGACGTTCCCCAGTCCTCGGCTTGGGCCAGTAGGCGCACTGCACGAGTGGGTAGGAACCTCTGAGCCCATTATCCTTGTTGGCCCAACTCCTGTTTCGGCCCATCTCTGCTAGCGGCCCATCGTCCCCACAAATATTATAACGTTTCAGTTCTAATTACAAAATTTTCATAAATTGTTACTAGCTGAATTTCATTTCTATCTTGCGGAAGACAAGGGAAATAGGAATATTGTTTTTGAAAATAAAAAAGGCAAAAATCACGTCAAGATTATTGTTTTTGAATTTTATTTTATAACCGTTTTGATTTGTTTCCATGAAAAATGATTACTTTAAAATCTCACTCGATCTTGTCTCTTTTTTCTTTTATTTTTATTTATTTATTTATATATATATATATATATATATATTATTTTTTATGCAAGCAGTGTGATTTGTTTTAGCGAGATTTGGCATATGGTTAGCTCAATTAGGCTTGGATCATAAATTTATTGGATTAAAACGAATTTTCATTCTTATCATCCTATGACCCTTAGACGATCTTTGATAATTTGTGTCAACGAAGAATGATCCATATTTTTTCATATAAAAACAAAATTTACCGTAGTATTTGACCTCTTCTTTTCTATCTTTTCATTTACAAATAAAAGGGGGGGGGGGGGGGGGGAATCAAAGATAAAAGTTGAGAATAGTATCTAAATCCTTTAAGTTTATTAATTACGTGTAATAGTCTACTAGTTTATTAATTACACAGAAGAAGAAAAGGAAACATGTATACATGTTATACCTTAAACATCAAATAAAGTTAAGCCACCTATCAATGCTTTTAAATTCAAATTTTTGCTTAAATTTTACTCTTTTTTTTTTTTTTCACAAGATAAAAATTCTATTCTAATTTAATTTAAATGTATATATTAGTAATATATCAAACACTGAAATATTTATATTTAAGAATTGCTTGTTAAGTTGACAGGTAATGTCATTACTCATTAGTATATCTTCATCTATAATATAAAAAATTCAATTAGAATACAAATATTCATTGCAAATTAAATGAGTCAATAAAGAAATAAAGTATAAAATTTTATAGTAATTATAAAGGCTTGATAAGCGGGTCAGGTAGCAATGTGTTTGAATTTAATCTAAGTTTTACCTATTAAAATTTATATAAAACGTTTTATTTCATAAACTTGCATGGTAGGAGATGGAAACAGTTTAGAAAAGGTACTGTGAACTATTCCCATTGCGTAGAGGTGTAGCCTATTACTCCTCTTTAATGAACTGAAAAAAAAAAAAAAAAAAAAAAAAAAAAAAAAAAAAAAAAACTCACTCTATTTTTGAGTAAAGAATGAGAAATTTATTTTACATAATACTTTTAACATTAAATAATGTACAAAGACTGAAAAAGGTTTCTAGGTACAACAATTATTTCCTGGTAAACAATTAGATTAATGTATCTTTATCATTTTTCTTTATTTTATTAAAGCACATGAATGGAACATGTATTTTCACATTTTAGTTTTATTTTCACATTTTAGTTTTGCACTTTACAAGCAGGTTCAGATGATAGGCTTGTCAACCAGAGTGAGTCACTAGTAACAGCCTCATCATCATCATTTCGGTGCCATGTCCAGAAAGCATTGGTTGAATTCACAACGTTGAGTTCCCCATGCCCAAAGCTTGCTTCCCTGAAAAGGGATATATCAGGCTTTGGATTTTGATACCTGTAAGATCAAGAATGCACGAAGTTAATTATATGAAAATAATGAAAAAAAAATAGTGTTTGTCCTTGCTATAGCTATAATAATCACTTTCATTCAAATATGATCCATTTTTATAATTTTGAATATATGAATTAGTATCTTACTTGCTAGCAAGGCCTTCACGGTTTCCACCATCACCAATGTTGATATACACTGGAGCACAATTGTCGGTATTCCCATTGTAAACGCGAGTCTGAGAGAGAAGCAACAATCACAAATGGAAACATATCAATGACACTGAATTCTTCCACTAATTAGCACATCAAATGTGGTACTCAAAATGAACATTTTATGTAGATTTCTTAAATTCATATCATTTTCCTGAGTTGTAAATAGAGATTAGGGCATAGTCAATCAAGCAAAAAAACTAGATTTAAGTAATGACAATGATGTAGGGCAAAACTCGAACTTACAAAGCGTTCATAGGCATGTACATGTCCAGCAAAAACAACATCCACTCGAGCTTGATAAAGTAACTTTTCCATGGATGCCTTCATGTCAATCGACTCTTTCTCTCCTTGATGAGCAGTGTTGGTATTGTACCATGGTGCATGAATAAGCACTACGGTCCAAGGAGTTTTGTTCCTATCAATCTTCCCCAAGTCTGCCTGTAACCAACTATACTGTGAAGAAGTAGGACCAAAGTCTGTGTACGAACCCAACATGATAACATGTACCCCAGCTACATCGAAAGAATAGTATAGGTTTGAGTCTGAGCCACTCTCTTCAAATGGCATGCGCCATCTTGCATTATAGGCTGTGAAGGGTTCTTTGTGAACCAGTGGGATCTTCTCAACCTCGTGGTTGCCTTGGGTCACCATCCAAGGCCTCTGGCTAGCCAATGGCTCCACAAGCCTCCCAAATGAGTCCCAAAGAGGCTGGATGAAATCGGCATATGATAAATCTCCTGGCAATAGCAGCATGTCATAGTTTGACTGTGCTATGTGTTGGAGGGTTGACTTGGTCCACTCTGTCTGTCCAAGATCACCTGCGTTATGCATTGAACATCAAGTAAAATGGTACGATATATGAATATGAAATATGGAAAACATATGGGTGTTAATTTAAAGCTAAAGAATTTAAAGGAGATCCTTAAAGTTGAAAACTAAATTTAAGGCTAAAACTGAAATTTATTTTTATTTTTTTAAGAAAAAAAAAAAGAACACTATAATTCTTTTCAAATACTCAAAATGTTAAAGAGCTCTTTACTCAAAATTCTATGTCGTAAAGACTCTTTTATTGAAGTTCTACACTTAAAATTATACATCCTGCAATAATGTCAAATAGACACATGGTATTCAAATTACTCAGTAATTGTAACATAATGGTTAACAATATGTATATCAAGAAATGCTATAGACAAGATAGTTTTAACAACAAATTTAAAACCTATTGAGTTGATAGGTTATTGTTAATTCTCAAATTGGCTCATCATTGACATTACTTTATTATCTACCATTTACAATTTATGACTTCAAAAAATTGTGAAATTTGTTGTAGTGTACTTCTACACATATTGATACGCATGAATGCCAAATTTTATTAGCAGTAACATGTATATAGTCAGCATTTACATACCTACAACAGCAAAATTAATTGGGAATTGAGCTGGTGGAGTTTTGAAACTAAGCTCGGGGGCCGAATTTGAGCCGCAACGGTAGTAGTAAACTGTATTAGGCTTTAATGGACCAATTACTACATCATGAATTTCACCAGACTTGTAAATCAAGTAAACATATGAAGATGTGGTCCCAGTTACAGAAGTTCCTTGTGCCCCAGAAGTTGTTGTATATTCTACTGTTGCTGGGGTTGAGCTATCAGTAATCCATGAAATCCTCATTTTGTCTTCGCCAACTGAAGATATATGCACCTGCAGTAACACATCAGTATTATTGAAAGGTATAAACCATTTCAAGCCCAATATATGTTGGACATAGACATTAATTTGGACCACATATTAGTACTTAATTAATAGCTCTAAATTAGCCATTGCAATAGGGTGTTTGCATGAAATGAATTGTATAGGTGTTTCAAGTAATACTTATGCCTCGAGGTTGAAAAAAAAAAAATCAATCAACTAATCAAGGTTGACCACAAGAGATGTTATTAGAGTTTAAGAAATCATTTTTCTAGAATCAAATCCTATATTTTGGTTCGAAAATTTAAACCATAATATTGGATAATATTAATTTGTTGCAGTCAATCAAATGAAACTATACACACGTGAAAATATCAAAAACCAAAAAGTCAGTGAGTTCTATTTAAAATGACACTTCCTTTTATCATAACGGAATAAAATTAGAAATTAAGATATCTGATTTTATAATAGCTGTTGCCTGTTGGAAAGGTACTATTATTACTTTAATAAAAACCTTTTCAAAACCGTTAAAACAAACAAAAATAAAAATAAAAAAGTACAGCCCAAGTCCACTTACTAATAAATGGGCTACATGTTGACTTACTAAATTCAACACAGACCAAGCCCAATTATTTTGGGTCGTGGAAGTTGAATTCCATCTGATCCATGAAGTAATCAAAATAGATATATATTTTTTTCTTCGACAAGAACTAAATTAATAACCCACACAGAAAATTATATATATAAAATCACCATGAAAACAAGGCCATAAGTCAACTTCATAAAGGTTTTTTTCTTTTTCTTTTTTTTGGCTATATTAAAGGTATATTCAATTATTCATAGGGAATCTGAACCAGGTTTTACTTTGGGTAAATTCACTAAATATATCTGAACTAATTTCACTTAACTTAGTCCCTCCTCTCCTTTCACTTAAAATAATCTCTAAGACCAAACCCGGATTTCAGAACTTTGACAAATCACTCCCATTTCTCAGTTTCGATTATTGAATCATAAAAATAATCTACACTACATGACTACAATGCAAGAAAAGTTGCTACTGGAAAGAATAATAATAAATAGCTGCCTAACTCTTTAACCTCAAAATACGGAGCTAAAGTCTAACATCACATTCTAAAATTTTCATTAAAAAAAAAACATAGAATATAATAGAGCATTGTTCTTGCTCCAGATCCAGGGACAACATTGGACTACAATATAAAATTACATGAATAAATTTCTTTCCTATTTTTTCAACGACAGACTTTTAAAAAAAAAAGGACTGCCCAAGAATTCAATGAATTGAGTACCTGCTGTGGAGAAGAAGAATTAAGATTTTCCGGTTGTTGCACAAAGAAATTGGGCCGAGCCGGCGGGCGATTGTACGTATCTAGATTGCCCAAGAATCCATTGAAGGCTAGGCCAGTGGATACCAGAAACAACCCCAGCCCTCGCACAGCCATTTATGCCAGCTTAAACTGGATATTGAGCTGATTTTTATTTTTTATTTTTTTTTTTTACATTATCATTTATGGGTGAGAAAATATCTTCTACATGTATGTCTTTTTCGCTCGTTTTGCATGGACAGAAATTTCAGTTACATACGTTACAAGACAAGGGCTAGGGTCCCATTCTCATAACTTTAATGTTGCTCGACCACGGTAAGTTTTTAAAAAACTTCCTCTTTTTTTTTCTGTTAAAAATACTTAGTATTTAAAGAAAAAAAAAAAAAACAAACAAACAAAATGTGATGGACAAATCTAGTGGCTTATTAATCTACACTAGGGAGCACATATAATATTAGGAAGTCTTTGTCAGAAAAGGATATTCCCAGGTATAAAAGGTATGAGTATATATGACCTTCCATTGTGGAACCAAATTTCTCTCTTGTTCTTGTTTTCTTAAAATTTGAAGTGTTCAGCGAATGAGCTGGGTGGATATTTACGAGTTGGGTTCATTTGCTCTAGGTGTTTTTTCCATTGCCAAAGGCTAGCTAATCTGTGTATACTTACAACCTGGGAGGCTAAGACTAGGATGAAGATAAAGAAATGAATAAAAAACACAAAACAAAACTGCTGCCCAAGCCCACTTACGGCCATATTGGGCTTAGGTTGGACTAAATCTCTAAGTGGCAAGATTTTAATAGAGAGTTTTAACTTTTTCTAAGAGAGTCTATATACATAGCATGAAAACATTTTCCTAGACGAAAGTAGAAATTCTCACTACAAGATGTTAACATCTCATCTTTCGGTCTTAGTGCTAAGTAAGAAAATCAAATTAAGATTAAATTAATAACCTGTTTTGCCTTAAACCTAACTCGTAGACAAACTCCCTCATCCCAATTCCCTTCAAGGCCAACAAATTATAAGTTACTATTGAAACTAGTATGCCTTTCCTAAAGGTTTTTTTTTTTTTTTTTTTTTTTTTGAGAAACAATGAACCTGGGTCTATTGCTTTTCCTAAAGGTTAGGATTCAACATCAAACTTTTCTCTCTCTCTCTTTTTTTTTTTTTTTTTTTTTTTTTTTTTGTTCTTCGATATAAACAAAACATTCCTCATTGGCTGTATTTCATGCAACATAGAAATCCCCGCAATAAATACACAACAAGAGGATAATTATATTGATAAAAAAAAAAAAAAAACCCACAAAATTTAGAAGGCATATACTGAAAACAAGAATTGCCAAACATATATACATCTATGAAGGCATAAAATTAATGAATACCTGTTGTGGAGAAGAATCATCAAGATCTTCCAAGTGACGAACAATGAGCTCGTTGCGCATAGGTGGGCGATTGTATGAATAAACGCCACCAATGGATCCAGCAAAGGCAAAGGCCACTGCAAATGTTAGAACCAGTCTCAACACTCGCAAATCCATGGTGGTTCTAGACTAAACGAGGTTTCTTTCTTCTATGAGAGTAACTTATATATATTCACACAGAGAGAGCTAGCCCTCAAAGAATAATCAAAAGAAGATGACAAATTAAACAGGCTCAAATGTGAAGAGGTACCAAACGGAGTTGAAAATTTTTTCTCATCCGTTATGTGTATTTTTTCTCAGATACAAGGATTGGCGTCATTATATTTATATAAATACAAAATCATGACCATGGCATTAGCGTCTTAAGACCAAACTCGCTAGACTATAATCCACACGTGAAAAGTACATACGAAAATAGACGTGGCATTAATGGGAACTCTATCTTGGCATGTACGTACGTTAAAGGCTAACGATTTTTTCAAAAATGGAAAATTTCTTTTTTACTATTTATATTTATAAATTTATTTTGTCGTGTAATATGATAATTGTTGATGGTGTGTTTACTGGGGTAGGTTTTAATTTGTTGCCAAACATTTCGTCACGGTGTGGTTGTTGCATGCAATTTCGGCCACGGCTTCCTTTTCAGTGACAGCTTCTGAAAATGAATTTATAGCTAGTACGCTTTTTTGGCGTCGGTTTTGTCACGAGCTTATAAGTTTTCTCGTAATGTACAGATTTTTAAAATTTCACATTTTTAAGTATTTAATTTTCTTTTAACAAAAAATAATTAACTAAAAACCAAATAAACTGGTGCCAAGAAGGACTTACATACCTAAAATTACCGTTTCGGTATTGTTCAGACAGTATTTTTGGGGGTTTATTTATTAAGTCGAGAAGTTCATTTATTTTCTTACTAGCTTTGGCATTATTCAAGAAACAGAATTTCTGTTCATGAATTAAATGCACAGTAGAGTTTTATCCATATTCATCTTCTGCCATATTATGGCATAGAACCTAATTTTGTGGTCAACATAAATACGGCCAATATAAATGCTCATCAAGATGATAAAATAGTTACTAAAATACGGCCAATATAAATGCACACTAAAGGTGATAACATTGTTACTAAATTACCATATTATACCGTATGTTATATAAGTCCGAATTTGGTTAGGATGAAGTGTAAATTTACACCATTCAATAAAAAATTGCCACATCATTTTTTTACTTAAAATTCAATATATCCTACCACACATAATAATATCTCAATAAACTCACAATTAAATTAGATTTTCAAATAGGTATTAGAATTAATTGAGTATAGTTGTGCTTATTCTTTAATATATAGTATGATAATGTAGCATGTTGAGATTGGTAGGGTAAAACTTGTGTTTTATACTACATTCTTGCAGAATTTAATCTCTTCTAAAAAATACACATTTTAAGTAGTTCTATATTATAAAATTTCCATATATTATACAGAATTCCATATATTAAATAGGTCAGGTCAGGTATAGGGTTCAACCCAGTCAGGTGGTGATTGTCATTGAGCTGGCTACTGTTGAGCAAGAGATCCATGCTATGCTCTTATCAATGCATGTTCCATATGCCCTTTATTGACTGCTTTCCTTTGTTTATGCAAGTCCTAGCTAGGTATGGTGAAGTATTTTGTGGAACAATCTTAGTCAAATTGCCTCTTTACACCATTTACCTTAAGTTTTGTTGGGAGACTTCAATAAAAGGTTTTTCTAGTGAGAATAAATTTACGGGGTACTAGACCAGTTAATTGCTCTCCTGCCTAGAAGATAAAATTTGGAGGGTAGGCCACTTATTCTAAATTATTCTGTTGCAAATGTTCTACTTCCTTTTTTTAAGACAACAATGGCATGTATTATTCTCTAGCATCCACTCTTCCACAGTGGATGCTAACTTTATTTTGCTAAGTCTTTTAATTTTAATGAAGTCTGCTATTTACCAAAAAATAGAAAGAAAAAAAAAAAAAAATCGGCATCACATATTTTCTATCTACCATTTTATAATAAAATTGTTTATTTTCTTTGGATACAATAGTCAGTTAGTCAAATTCCTAATCCCGTTATAAAAATATAGTGTCAGTATTTTAACTTTCATTGACCACTAATTTTTTTTTACGATCTCATCTACTACCTCCATGGTCTTCTTTAATTTTATAGATATACTATTAGAAAAAAGATTTTCCGTTTGATCTTATCGTTTAAATTGTCATAAGTAATCCTTTAAATTATTAAAGAGGCCTTATTTTAATTACATGTAAAATAATAAAAGAAAAAAAATTCAAATTAATCATCCTAAGAAATGTTCAGTGCAAAATTATCCAATAAAATTCAAGGACAACTATCATTCAAACAACTAAACAAACGTACAAACATTAAGAAACTATAAACACACACATGTTTCACAACTAACATGGACACATTCATGCGTATGTGTTTGTAAGAGAGAATATATATATATATATATATATATATATATTTATATATATAAATTACTAAGAGAAATCAAAGAAGAAGATGATGAGAACTTCTTTTCTCATTCGCCACAATTAGATACTCTATAGCGGCATCTTCTGATCGCTACAACAAAATGGGTGAAAAACGATTTTCAATCTATTTATAAGCTATTGCAATGAAAACTTATTGGTAGTTTTCTTAGCTGTAGCGGCAGTTTACTAAGCCACAGTAAAACCTTTAAAAAAAAGAAGAAGATAATTTGCATTATTAGGTTATGATCGACGTATTAATGAAACTTACTAGCTAAAATTCATTCACTGGTAAGACCAAGTATCATATTCATATGTGAGGTTTACCATGCAAATGAATTGGATGACACAATTTGTTGGGACAAAGTATTTGCGTGACTCAATTAACGAAACTATAGTTCTGCTTAACCCCTTAATTCAGTTAATTGACTATTGTTAGCAGTCTTCTAAATGATTATAGATTATAGTGTTCTGAAGAGGAATTGCTAACTTGTAGCATAAGTGCAAAAATCTTATAATGAAAATTAAATTAGGTGTACAAATCTGATAATAATATATCCACACTTCCCAATTCAAGCAATTCAAGTTGGTTTTAGGTATTAATTAAGATGTCCATGGACGAATTTGCAGCTCTTTATAATTCAAATAAGAGATTGTAGAGACTTTTTCAACAAAAATGTGAAAGTATAAATTAAAACATTTGTTGCTGACAAGTTTCCTGTTATTCTAAAATTTGAAAGAAAATTTGAAATCCCAGAATGAAACCTTATCCAATACAATAATGATGACAAGTACTAGGGATCTTATCCATCTATGATTTCTTTCATATATAATAATGTAATTTGAAGTTGAACCAAGAAATTCTTGCTCTAGGTACTGATAGGGTTGTACTTTTGGCCTTTCAAGGACAAGCTTATAATTTCAATATTCTAATAGTATGAAGTAGAAAACTGGATAAATGAATTTCATTGATTGCTTAGTTATGAAATGAAAAGCATTTAGGTAAGTGTAAATGGAACTCCATATTTCATCATTGTAAAGCATGCACTGAGTTCCAATGATTTTGAAATGAAAAAGTATGTTAGGTACATATGTACATGCGACTCCATTTCTAATATTTCCAAAGATCTTATCTATTTCGCTTACTTAAGGTCAAATTTTACTGCTCACGAGTCAACTAATTGGCAAGCTCAATTATTTTGAATAGAAAATTTGGAATCCTTGAATAAAACTCCAAGATATTAACCCAAATTTAATTGAAGTTGTTGCTCTGAGTTGAATGGTGAGGCAATTATAATGTTTTTTCCCCTCTCTTGTTGTTGTCGTCTATTTCTTTTTAAATACTTATGAAAATTTCCATCATAGGTACATAATATTATAAATATCGAATAAAACAGAACTAGGGCCAAGTTAAGAATGTATGTGATAATACTCCATAAATATAAGTATTTGTGACGAGTGAAGAGTGAGAAAAAAAAAACTTTAGTTTAAGTTTAAAAAAAACTTTACATATACACTTTAAATTAAAGTATAATAGAATTCTATCTTAGTAATAAAAACGAAAACGACTTTGTAGCTTTCATTCACCATGTCTATTAAAAATTGTTTTCATACAAATGGTTTCTTAATTCGTTGCCATGGATTTTGGGTGTCCCATCTAAATTCAGTAAGGTATGCTTAAGAAGTTAACACGTGGGTCATGTGGCCTTACTTATATGGAGCGGTGAGATTCTGTTTGACAAGTTAGATACGACTTTCTTGTTCATATTTTATTAATGTTTTGTTTTTAGAGTAGATTCCTAGGATATTCTAGTAGGAGATGGTTCCAATTATTTGTGTGCAAGATTAATTAAGCCGACATTGAAGTTCTCAAATACGTCTTTATCAATTGAGTTTGTACATTTGTTGTCTTTTTCTTTTTCGAGAATCGAGTTCGTACAAATGAATCTCTCTCTCTCTCTCTCTCTCTCTCTTCTTGCAAAAGTATGAGAACATCAAAAAATAACATTTATCTTCGGAAATGAATGGTCATGATATATTGGCAGGGAGTAGGGTCCGATAAATGCAGATAATGGCTTAAAATTAAGCCAGGAAAAAATTTACCTTTATATAACATATTAACAGATATCATTAGTGAAATTGGTAGAAAATTATTTTACTATTGACGAAATTATTAATAAATTATTTTAGAAAAATTTTAATATCACAGTAGCACTTTTATGTATATAAAAAAGGGTCAAAACATTAATTATTTTCTTTATTTTTTCATAAAAAATTTCTTAACATGGTTCACTAAAAAATTAAAGAAAAAAATTAGTAAACACTAATATTTTTTATCAGTTTAAGTACTGGTCATATCGGACCCATTTCGGTCATATCGGGTTATGTATTGTGTTTCGGCCGGTAAACATATTCTGAACTGGTACAGAACTTCACGTAGAATACAGTTTCTTCACCACACTTAAGAGAAATATTCGGCCATTGATGCTAAATTTCATCTACTGATGCTATGACTTGATGTTAAACTTCGGTTGCATTTGACATTAGTTGAAATAACTAGCTTTTTTTACTATTCAGCTTATTTTTGCTACTATTTATGGGTTCTATTGCACTTTTTGGTACTATTTATGGGTCATATTATACTATTTCAGCTAGCTTTTAGCTTTATCTACCATACTTTCAATAAAAAGTTTTCAATTTCAGCTAAATAAACTGTTCTCAAAACGGACACTTCATATGGTAACTATGGTTGTTGAGTTGTTGAATGGTTGATGTGAAAACTTTGTGAGAGTGATAAAGATCTACAGGAGACTGGATTTTTTTTGTGTTTGTTTAGAACTACAGAACTGAGAGAGAGAGAGAGAGAGAGAGAGAGACCTTTTAAGAGACTTTTTGATTGTATTTAGGACTAAAACGTGTGGAACATGACTACCAATAGAGGACCTACTGCTTAAGTACACGCAGCATATAAGAGCATTCTCATCAAATGTGGTATAAATGCTATAATGCTATTTTAACAACTAAAACACCAAAAAGTAAGCTACAACAAAAATTTTAAGCTTAAAAAAAATAGCAATTGAGCTACGGTGAGATGTCAAAGATAACAGCTCTCTGTAGCTCCAATTTTATTAAAAAAAATTATTTTATTTCTTTCTCTCTCCACTTCTCTTTAAAAAATATTTTTTTCTCTCTCTTTCTTCTCTTACCATCCGTTTCTCTCTTTTTTCTCTCTAACTTCTCATCTCTTCTTCTTCATATCTTGCCTATCTCCTCTTCCTTTCTTCTTCTTTTTTTTTTTTTTTTTAATTTCTTAAACTATGGCTGAAAATACCTCTCTCTATTTTTTTTTTCTTTCTTTCAATTTTTTTTCTCTCTTTTGTGGTGGTGATGGGCTTTATGGCCGGTTGTAGGTGTGGTGGTAATGGGTTTTGTGGCTGGTTGTGGGTATTGTTGTGATGGGTTTTATGGCTCGTTATAGGTGTGGTGGTGATGGTTTTGTTGGTTTGGTTTTGGTTGTGGATGTGGTGGTGATGGGTTTTGTTGGCTTTGATTTTGGTTGTGGGTGTGGTGGTGATGAGTTTTGTTGGCTTTGATTGTTTTTTTTTTTTTTTTATGTGGTGGTTGTTGTGGCCAGTTGTGGTTGTGGGTGTGATTGTGATGGGTTTTGTGGTTTTTTTTTTTTTTCTTTTTCTTGGTGGTGGTGGTGGTGGTGGCGGTGACTGGCAGTGGGTTGTGAGTTCTTTGTTTGATATTTTTTTAATTGGTGGTGGTGGTTGGTGGTAGCGGGTGGGTGACAGAGAAGAGAGATGCAGCAGGCGTGGGTGGAGAGAAGAGAAAGAGACGGAGAAAGATGAGAGAACAAGAATAATATAAAAAAAAAAGATAAAGAAATAATAAAGAAAATATATTTAAATGAAGTGCTATAAAAAATGAAACCTTTGATATTGAGTGTATTTTAAAATGAAATGTTAAAATAGATTAAGTAGGTTTTTGAGACGTCAAAAGCTAAAATTTTTAAAAGTTTTGATAAGAATTCTCTAATGCTCTCTTTTTGAGATATACTCTTATTGTGTGGTCCATCAATAACCGCACGTTTGGAGAGAAAAACGTGTGGAGGAGGAAAATTAAAAAGAAAAAATGGTTTGGATTTGGTAGGGGTAATATTAAATTTATGGTATGGATAAAAATAAATGACAATATATTATTTTAATTTCTTTAATAATTACTTTTAAAAAATTTAGTCTTGTAATATTTTTGTAGAGATGTATGGTATATAATATACTATTAAAATTATTTGTTTTATATTCAATGAAAATATCTATTATTAGTTTATTGCATTTGTATACTTGTGTGTCTATATATATATATATATATATATATATATATATATATAGCGATAACTCCAAAATAGTACATCGGTATTAATTAGTACTGAAACATATTGTTCTCCTGACTAAACCGAAATGTAAGGTTGAACTGTCGAAGACTTTAGAATCTCATATTCTACTTATTACTAATTCTAAGTGTTGGGATCAAGAATTTATTCTTTTTTTCTATCAAAAAAAGAAAACAATATATTCTTTTCTCAAATTTTCTCAATCTAAAAAGATGCAAAAATTTAACAGAAAAAGCTAGGAGAAGGGAAGGGAAGTTTGTGTGAAATTTTCAAGTAGGCGCCGAGTTTTAGAAGTTCATCTTTCTTTTTCTTTATGATTGCTAAGATCTAGGAGTACTGGTATTTTTTAGTTTGTCTCTTCTATACAGAAGATTGAATTAATTACGAAGCAAAATTAAATTTCTCACCCTTTTTTTTAATGGAAATCTTACACATTTTGTCAATGAATAAACACCAAACATGCACATGCCAACATGACCCCCTCCTTTTAATCATGTTTACACATCTAATGGTTGTGGGAACTCTAGAAGTTTAGAGTTGAATTGAGTTTATGAAATAAATATATTAGGATACTTGAAAAATAATTTAGATATTTACTTATTATGTTAAGAATATTATAAATTTTACTACATAAACTTTACTAGCAGATATTATCACTAAAAAAAATTTAAACATTTATTTATTATATTCTTTGAAGTGACATCAACAAATCAACTATATTTAATGACACATCAATTTATAGTTAGTTTATAATAAAATTTATAGTACTTTTGATATTTTCTTTCTAAAATATAAACTTTATCATCTCAAATAATAGTATGTCTCATAGGTAATTTTATAATGGAATTTATCCTTCACCTTAAAGGAGTATTATTCTTGGAATATAAATTTCCTAACTTCTTGGATACTTCACACTAGTCAATAGTTACCTAGCAAACAAGACAACTTAACAAAAATTTCAAATAGCTTGTCACTGTTATTTTAGCCACAAGACACGGCCATTAAAGTGCACTATACCATCCTGCTTGGTACTATGTTGTTTATTCTCATTATATGATTATTACTATTATAAAAAAAAAAAAAAAAAAAGGATCCTTAGAATATTCTTAATTTTGTTAATTAAAATAATAAAAATAAAAAGTCGACATAATATTTTAATAGATACATGTAGCAGTAGATGTGCAAGTTTCTTTGGATATAGAAAGTGAACCGACTGAACACGAAGTCTTTCATAAAATAAGAAAGAAGTTAAACATAAGAGAGAAAGATGTAAAACATATGAAGAGTTTGGACAATTGGACCTGTAATGTTGAGTCAACCCTATTTTACTTTAGCAATCGAACACATGACCCAGCGTCTCAGCCAGAGCCTAACCAAATTTAGCTAGCTACTTGCGGAAAAAAGAGGCAAAGAATATATATTTTTGGAAGTGTTCATTCTTGTAAGCATATCAAAAACTGTTCCAATTGCTTCACGTCTTTGCATTCCCAAAACTATAATTTATATCTTCAAAAGTCTCAAACCACACTTCTTATATCCTTAGCGTCTTCAAACATCTTATAGATCCATTGAGCTTAAAAACATTAAGGAAAGAAAATGTGGGCACGTATAATATTTCCTCTCCTTCTTACCATCCTCGTGTTGCCTCAACTCCCACAAGCTCGTGATGATTTTTCTCGTCAACCTGCTGGACAAGTCATTCTCACTCGACACGACCGATCAGACTCCGATCCTCAACAGGTACACAGTTTTTTTCTGATCATGTTCAATTCAATTTAAAGGTTCATGCACAAAGTACATGTTAATTACTTTTTTTTTCTTCATGTTAACAATCATATGTTAGGTTCATATATCACTGCTAGGAAGTGATCACATCAGAGTTTCATGGACTACTGATGATAGACAAGCACCATCAATTGTCGAATATGGTACGGAATCAGGGAGATATGATGCAAAGGCAAGAGGGGTACACACATCGTATACTTATTTCCAATATAGCTCCGGCAAGATTCACCATGTTAAGATTGGACCATTGGAGCCAGACACCACCTATTTCTACAGGTGTGGAGAGTCAGGCCCGGAATTCTCTTTTAAGACACCTCCTTCCACATTTCCCGTTGAATTTGTCGTAGTTGGTAAGTTTATCTGACCTTTTTAGAAATATTAGTTTAATTATTTGCTTAGAATCCAACATCACCTATTTGCTTAGAATCCAAAATAATGTGTTAAGGATATGCTTCTTTGTAAAGTCTTTAATTTGGAAGAGTTGTTAGTTGGAAGCATAGTTATTGCTGTAAGTCTAAGCAAAACCAGTACTAAGTTGAAGAGTGTACACTATCCGTTAGTAAACAATAACAATAACAGTGCAATATGTGTTTTTTGTTTTTTCTTTTTTTTTTTTGGTGATAACGAGGTACCTTACTGTTACCAAGATAAATCAAGCCCGTTTGATAATATTGTTTTAGTAACGTTATTTGTATTTTTTAAAAATACGTGTAGTATTGTTTAAATACTGAAAACTATTATTTAAACAATAATAACAAATAGACCCTCATTAAGAGGTAACCCAAATGGTTTGTCTGTATGCTAGTGGTCAAAGCCAAACTCAAGACTTTTTATAATAAATTTTGGAATTCGAGAAATCAATAAGTCTTAGATGACACCTTGGTTATTGGTTCAATTTAATTATCAAATTGATAAGAAAAAAAAAAGCTGTTTGTGCTGGTTGTGATAGGTTTTGAACTCTCAACTTGCAAGTTTCTGGGAATAATTTATTGTCCTTATTATCATGTAAACAAGTTGGATTAGAATCTTTAATTCAGTTTGGTCAAACCACCAGTCTTGAATCTAGTGGAATTGTATGTCTACTTCATTAATTTTAAGTAAGGGCTTTGTGGAACTTTCTGCTTCATTTTAAGAATGAGGCTTGGGGTTCAACCCTCATATGGATTGTAGTATACAGGGGTCTAACACCTATTTTAAGGGGAAAGAAGAGGGGAAGGGGGGTTAAAATTATTTAGGGATTTTAGGGTAACTCCAACGTAGAGAACTTCTTAAATTAATCTTATCTATCAATTTTGAAATAAGTGAATTAAATTTACCATATCATCAATGACATAAATAAATACCAAAATGGTAATAATCAACATTTAAAAAAAATTTTTTTTTGATGATACGTAGAATCTACTACATTCATTTCAAAGTGAATAGATAAGGTTTCAAGAACTCTATGATGGAGTTACCTAAAGAATTCTAGAAGATCTTAATTATTCCGAAGAGAGAAGTAGGTAGCGAAAAGTTTAGGGTTAATGTTGAAACCCATAAAGATGGGGGGCAAATCATACTAACGGCAAATTGTAAAATTAAGGGAAAAGAGTGATATTATGTATACTAAAAATTTATTTTACTACAAAAAGTTTCATATATAGACTTATAGTTGACCTATCTTGCTTTTAACCAAATTCTAAACAATTAAAAGGAAAGGATTTTATTTTTATTTAAAGGAAAAGAAAAGGATCTTAGGTCATACAATTAATTTCATCTTTATTTGTATCAAGAGTGTTGTAACTTAACTAACACATTTTTGTGTTTTCAATTTAGATATTTAAAGTTTAAATCTAACTGTCAATTTTATTTTTATTTTAAAAAACAATGATATTTGTATTGTAGTGGTGATATTGATAATTAATGATGCATCTCTACATAGAAAATTACTGGAAAAGAAAATCTTTTCCATTTTAAAAGTTTTTAATTTTTATTTTTTTAAGGTAATTTATATTAGTAATTCTTAACAGCTTACCCCCCACACTTATACTAACAGCTAACCTTTACAGGCGACCTAGGACAGACAGATTGGACTGCATCAACGCTAGCACATGTTGATGGTCAGGACTACGATGTGTTTTTATTACCAGGTGATTTATCATACGCCAATGGCCACCAGCCACTCTGGGACTCATTTGGACGCCTAGTCGAGCCTTCTGCTAGCCGCCGCCCATGGATGGTGACTCAAGGGAACCATGACATTGAGATCTTACCTAACCATCCCAAAGGCTTCGTGTCCTATAATTCAAGGTGGCCAATGCCATACGAAGAGAGTGGATCAACCACAAATTTGTATTACTCATTTGAAGTTGCTGGGACACACATTATAATGTTAGGGTCATACACCGATTTTGATGTGGACTCGGCTCAGTACAAGTGGCTTGAGGCTGATTTAGCTCGAGTTGATAGGAATAAGACCCCATGGATTCTTGTGCTGTTGCATGCCCCTTGGTATAATACTAACACAGCCCATCAAGGTGAAGGAGAAAGCATGAGAAAATCAATGGAAGAATTGTTGTATAAGGCTCGTGTAGATGTGGTTTTTGCTGGACATGTTCATGCATATGAACGATTTGTAAGTCACCCATTAAAATTTTGCTTTGTATTCTTTGATAAATAGGGTAAAAAACTTAAAATGTGAGCATATTATAAAATGGTAATCTGACTCTTTACTTTAAATCAATAAATTAGGACAAAACATAAATGTAATAATATATTAGGTATTGTAGCTTAAGTTTTCCAGTAAAATTCAACTATGTGGTTGTGTCAATTAATGACCAATTAAAAGCAACTATATGAATAATTGATTAATATAATTATATGATTGAATTTAATGGTAGAATATCATGTATTATCTAAGAAATTATACTTAATTTTTATAAATTAATTTTGGGTTCTCTATCTATGTTTTGCAGACTAGGGTTTATGATAATGAGAAAGACAAATGCGGTCCAGTATATATTACCATTGGCGATGGAGGAAACCGT
Organism: Lithocarpus polystachyus; assembly: GCA_033629205.1. Classification (NCBI taxonomy): domain Eukaryota; kingdom Viridiplantae; phylum Streptophyta; class Magnoliopsida; order Fagales; family Fagaceae; genus Lithocarpus; species Lithocarpus polystachyus. The sequence goes on from CM066168.1 coordinate 46,867,050, forward strand.
GAAGGACTTGCATTAGAGTGAGTACTCTTGAATAATGTGACTGTACCAGCCTTTAAATTCATGCTTTACCAATATTCATTGACTTTTAAGGCACCAATTAACCGAATCCATGTGTTGTCTAATTAATTTGGATTTGATTGCAAATCAATTTGAGGTAGTTGAGAAGCGTGGATAGCCATTGCTTGGTTACCCACCTCCTCTTCTCAACCTATTGAATACAGTCCAATAGTTAAAGCCTCAGAGGCAAGGTCAAAGACTTCTCCTTTTTCCTCCCTTTATGAGTCTTTTGACTAAATTTCTAGGTTTGTTTTACCCTTAAAGACAAGTTAATATACTATTGCATTTGGATTAGTTTTTTATTTAAAATTTTATTTATTTATTTACAGAAAATTGAGAAAAAAAAATCTACATAATCAAATTGACTAACGTAACATAATAAATAAATAAATAAACCAAACGCACATTAAAATTTAATTATAACCAAAGGAAATTAGAACTACTATTCCATTAATTTTTGTTTCCTTCATGTTACTCAATAATGTTAACAACGTGTATTTATTATATATATGGTGTAATATTGTGTAGGTATGAGGAACCTGCTTCTCCTCTCTCATTGTATCGGGAGCCAAGCTTTGGCCATGGACGCTTCAGGATTCTAAACGAAACACATGCATTTTGGTCATGGCACCGCAACAATGATGCAGACGCCATTGTTGCAGATGATGTCTGGTTTGAAAGCTTAAGCACGTCTAAAGCATGCTGGGATACTGTGGATGAGAAAGTTCCATCATCATTTTCTAAGGATGAACTCTAAGCTGACGCAAAATTTGAGAGCTTAAGTTGGATGCATATCTTATTGTATATTATTTCAACTGAAGCATGAAACTCCAGAGACAATTAGGCTAATATTTGCTTTGGTGCATTCATTGTTTCTCGTAATTTATGGATTCATGTTCTATGTCTTATGCGGTGATGAATATTATCTAAATCAAACTTAATCCTTATAGCAATTATTGTTAATTCCTTGCTCAATTTTATTTATTTATCAGAATTCGTTGCTCAGTTTTTAGTAAGTATAACAACTACAATGAATGTTTTTCTATTTCGTGGATATGCTGGATAAAACTTTCAACATCAAATTAATTAACTAGTCGCTAATCCGTGCTATACACGAAAACCTACCTATTTGTGAGGTAGACTAAAATAATTTTATAAAATCTTAAATTGATTAAAAAATTACACCATTGCTTGGTTTGTTCTTGTTTGGCTTCAATTTGTGTTACAATTTGATGAAGAAGCTATTGGTTGAACGTGCAATAGCTTACAAAAAATTTGTCAGATAATTTTAGATATTGCAAAAAAATAACTCAAAAATTCAAATATTAAAACTTATGAAAGACCAAAAATAATTTAAAAAATCAGATGATTCACTGTTTAGAAATTATTAAAACAAAATAAAATATATGTAACTAAAAAATAGAGAAATATAAAAGAAAGATAAGTTACATTCAAAAGAATAATTTAATTATTGCAAGCTTTTTTATCTTATAAAAAATGACTAAAAAGAGTTTGGTTGTTTATGTATGAAAATTACTTTTTAAAAAATACATAAAAAACCATAAAATAAATTTTTTTTTAACAAAGTAAAGGAGAAGAAATAATATAAGAAGAGGTCATACTTCTACTCGACTTTAAAAAAAAAAAAAAAAGGGTTTGTGTTGTTTATATAGTGTTCGTGATTAGCCTCGCAAAGTTTGAGTTTAAAATGGAGTTGTTAGAGAGATAGAGTTTCACTTTTTGTTAAGTTTGGACTAAAAAAAAATTGTTTTAAAAAAATAATAATGATGCTTACCATGCATCTTAATTACTACATTGTTGTATAAGAAGTTGCAGTAGAATGTTTCTATTATTCAAAGAAGTTGAACTTTATCAATATTTGATGATTTTTATATTTATTCTAATAAAGCCACGTTTAAGATAATCTTAACATAGGATTTATTCAAGTTTTTTATTTTTATATATATATATATATATATTTTATCAATGTTTGAGTTTGAGTTTGAGTTTAAGTTAGACTTGTTAGAGAGATAGAGCTTCACTTCTTGTTATGTTTGGACTAAACAAAAATAATTTTGTTTTAAAAAAATGATAATGATGAGTTTGAGTTTAAGTAAAACTTGTTAAAGAAATAGAGTTTCATTCCTTGTTAAGTTTGGACTAAACAAAAATAATTTTATTTTAAAAAAAATAATAATAAAAAATGATGAGTTTGAGTTTAAATTAGACTTATTAGAAAGATAGAGTTTCACTCCTTGTTAAGTTTGGACTAAATAAAAATAATTTTATTTAAATATTGTACTGACGTGAAAAATTGTAGGAATTTCAGAGGTTTCAGTTTTATATATATATATATATATATATATAGATTAATTTAAAACCACTATCTATTTTTTAAAAAACCTTATAAACTGAAGTAATAAAAAGAATACAATTAGTATCACAGCAACATAATAATAAATAAATTATTTAATTACGTTTTTGTTTTTGTTTTTTCTTTTTGGGAAAGAATTACGTTTTTGTTTTGATTAAAAGTTGACATTTGTAAAACTTATGTGTAATAAAGGGATAAGTGTCCAAATATTATTATTATTATTATTATTATTATTATTATTATTATTATTATTATTATATATTGCAAGAAGCTATCTATAGAGTATTTAGTACAAGGACAAGACATCGATCGTCAACCGAATAATTAAAATTAATAAAAACAAAGAACGTTAATTATTATTATTATTACATATGGCAAGAAGCTATCTATAGATCGAGTATTTAAGTACAAGGACAAGATATCGATCGTCAACCGAATAATTAAAATTAAAAAAAAAAACAAAGAACGTTATCATCAAACTTGTTTGCTTCCTTGTAGACATGCTTGAATTGACTTTTATATGAGAGATCCTCCATAAGATATACCTTACAATGATTAACTAGAGAGATTAATCCAAGGTGAACTTTAACAGCACTACCAAGAAAAGGTACCACCAACAATTTAACCAAAAAAAAAAAAAGGTACCACCAACAAAGCATCTAGTATAATAAATCCATGGAGAGCAAGGGATAGCCCAAAGGGATAGATATATTGGCGGAGTGAGAACTTTTTCTTGGGGGTCGAATGAGTAAAACTAAATACATATTTTTTATTTCTTATGAAATTTGCAAGAGTGAATATGGATTTTTTTCAACCGAAGGGCGGCGTTACTAATGCTTCAGGGGTTCAAATGAACCTCCTAACTTATTAAAAAAAAATTTGTATGTATAAAATATCATTTTATTAGTTTAATTAACATATCTTTAAAAATATTTTAGCACATCTTGCGTTAAATCTTGCACACTTTGCATAGATCAGTTCAAATCAAAACTAAACAACACAAATCAATCCATCCCAAAACCAACCAATAACATAAGTCACAGATATATCTCTCATAAATCTCTCTTCTCTATCTGACTATTAGTATCTCCAACTTTAAGAGTAAATAGTCAGTGTTTTTCAATTATAAGTGTATCTCTTGTTATTATAAATTTTTATATTATTTGTGTGAATGTGTGCCTAATACTAATTGAGTGCATTATTTATTTATTTATTTATTTTTGTTATAATGTTATTTGTGTGAATGTGTACATGTATAGTACATTATATAATTTAATAATTAGGAAAGATAGAGGGTTTGTTACATGCGTGTATATTGTTATCATGTTATAATAACATTTTGTTATAAAGTTAGTGATTAAAAAATAGTAAAGTTTGTGATTCTTCAAACATTTAATTGGTTAAGTAGACACATAATGTATTATTTATATATGTATGGATAAGTGTGGCTCTTTAGGTCAATAATTAATAGAATGCACCTGGGTTGAGTTTTGTCATTCAATTTAAAATATTTGTATAAAAATAATGACAAATAGATAATGACAATTGCATAAAAATACAAAATGTTAGACAAACTTTACAAAATAAAATTGTTACATCTACCCACATTGACAATAGATAATGAAAACTCATAATGATGTCAAAATATGAAGACTTTTAGAAGGAAATGGTATAATGTCATGTATTTCTGTGATTTTTTTTTTTTTTTTTTTGTCAATAACTTAATTATATATATATATATATATATTGAAGTTCTTTTTTAATTAAACTTTGTTTAATTTAAATTTCTTAATGACCCTCTTGAAAAGAAATCCTGAAGCCGCCAATGCTTCGACCATCTCTATCAGTCCAAAGTTTTGTCACTCACTATCGACTCTACATTTAAGTTAAAAAAATTATATAAATAATTATTTTTAGGGTTTGATTAATGTGTGCTCTTATGGCATTTGTAAATGAATCATTTTATGAAAGTTTTGATACCATTTTTATGATAAATATAAAAGATGTCAAAAAAATCAATCACACGTATGTTTACGTTATAACAATAAGTGATCATAGACCCAAAGGAAAAAAAATAATAAAAAAAATTCCAAGGCAATTGATGTTTACGATATAAGACCACAGAGTTACAATTAGCTTGCAATCACTCAATAAGAGGAAGGCCAAAGTGACTATATATATATATATATATAGAGGAAGTCTAACGTATCTTTCTAAAGGAGAGGTGCTTCTTTCCCTACTTACACATTTTACTGTCCAAAATGTCTCAAGGATCCATCTGAAATTATCCTCTACCTTATGACTAATGTTCCGAGTTCATCACCTTAAAAAGTTAAAATGACTAAAGTCTAAGCAACTTTCCAACAAAAATATACACCACACATGAATAGTTTGTCCATTTTTTTAGGTTCTTGTATTTGGAATAAAGCTCCGAATTAGTCTTACTGATCACATAGTCGTGTAATGATAATCCACAATGATAGTGAAGTCGGTTCAAGACTTTTAAGTACATTTTTGTGCCTTGTACACAACATGCATGTATAAGTCCTGATCCTTTACCGGTTATCTATATCGAAGTTATACAACTACATAGTCTACATATGTTTGCTTTGTTCAGCATGCACGTGCAAGAAAATATATAGAATCTACGAAGTGATAGAACTTTGAGACTTTGACAAATTTCATTATATATGTATTCAAGTTTTTGCTACTTACATCAGTAATGCCGAAGAAAGAATATTCTTCTTTAGGAAGCACATAGAATGGAAGTTGAAATTAATTATGAGTTATTCTGTTTTGTGTAACACAGAAATCAAACCTACCAAACAAATACGGAAAAAGCAATAATTTAAAATTAATTTGAGTCTATCTCTTCTTCTTCCATCTGCAACAATCACCCATGGCCACCATTGGGTAGCCCTCAAACTTATTGTCTTTAACTTTGCTCAATGTTTTTCTCTCATTTAGGAATGCAATTTTGTCGCTTGCAAAATAAGTCTTTGGTTATTAACTTATTATTATATAAAATAACCATGCCTAGTGGTAAAATGGAGACATGTTCTAAAAAATTGCAACAACAAAAAGAATAGAGTAAATTTCAATTTACACCTATGGGTTATTCCACAAACTATTTTCGAATTACTAAGATTTGAACAAAAATGGAATCATTAAGATTCCATTTAAATAAAGTGTCTGATTTTATTTTAATACAAACTTTATAGGGGTGAATGTAACTATTAAAAAATGTAAGATTAAATTGTGATACTGGTCCAACAACAAGAAAGTAAATAATTTGTCCGCAAAATTTAAAATTTTATATGAAATTCTTGTTCAAAATTAATTACTTGGGAAAAAATTGAAACAAATGTAAATTATTAACATACAATGAAAAAAAAAATGTACATATAAGTTTGTGAAAATTATTAAATATTTACCACAAGACGTTCATATCTGCTTTTTTAAGATTTTAACAATTTTCATTTCTTCTATTTTTAATGACATTTAATGTATTTGAATGAAGTTGATTTTCCAAATTTTATAACATATAATAAGTATCATTCATGGGCATAAAATGATTTTTACACATCACATGAATGTCATGCGGGACTTCGACTAGATTTTTTTTTCTTTTACTAAAATGACCCTTTAAAAATTAAAATTTATACTTATTTAGGATTCAATTATCAATAAAATTTAGTCTAAGTAATTTCTATCATTTTGAATTCCATATATCTCATTCTCACATAGTTAAAATTAGTTGTGTACTCTTCCTTCCTCTATTTTCACGTCACACGGACCACTTGTTCAATATGAGAAGGAAAATTTTTATTAAAAGAATTGATCCCTTGTTCTAACTGATTAAGTGGTTATTGTGATAATTATAATTAATTAGTATTGTGTTTCTTGAAGAAATTTTCATATTAAATAAATATATTCTTGGATAAATTCACAATCTGCCGCGATGGGTTATGCGGTCTTCAATCTAGATCCATCAAATCCAAGGCTGTTTTAGTATTACCTAATTTGATGTACAACTTCTGTCACCATATACATATTTTGGGGTTGTTCATTGTTCAAACCTCCACGATTTGTTCTCCAGAAGTAGATTCTTGGGCATATTCTGCTAAGTGATAATTGGTTGTGTGCACGAATTTTAAGCTGACATTAAAATTCTAAAATGTTGTTTATCGAGATTTGACGCAATAACATTGGACTGAGAAACAACATTGGACTAAGTGATACCATGTGACAAAGTCCTGCCAACCTAAAAAAAAAGAAATTCTTTCAAATAATACCATATTATTCTATCAAAATTCAATAAATAAGAAATATGTGCAAAAAAAACTACTCATTAACTTGTTTTTCATTTGTTAGTGGGATAGTTTTTTTTTTTAAGTATGGCTAACCCATATTGGATTTTAATACGAATTATATGGTATATCATTTGTTACAAAATACCTTCTCCTTTCTCTTTAGCGTGTACAAGCAAAATGAGAGCGTAAGAAATTTGAAACAAGACTCATCCCATGATGGTTTGGTGCTTAGGAGGAGTCGCATATATGCCGGAGTGTTGATTTGGGGTGATTAATTAGTTGATAGATTGAAATGTGTCTTTAATCTCTACAGCTTGCTTAGACAAATGAGTCACCGACTCACCAGCTTATCTTGCGGTCCAAACAGATTCACCTTTCTTTGGGTATTTGAAAATAATTTTGGAAGGAAAAAAGTGTGATGTTCTGTATTTTTAAGTACGAACGGTATTGTATTCTTAAAGCTCCAATAAGAGTTAAGAGGGTGTCATTGGTTTTTGAAAACAAATCTTGGATTGCCATTGGCTTCAAGTTTTTTCCTTCAACAAGAAAAATACTGATTATCCTATATAATATATTAAAGTGGAAGCACACTCATAATTCAAAACAAATTTAAATTAGTTTTCAATTATAGTTTAATTTTGCATTAAGTATGTATTTTAAATTTATTAATTTTGGTATTAAGTGACCTATTCATAATACTCATTAAAAGTCGAAATTACCACTTTATCATTAATATTGTTGAATGTTTCACTGTATAAGCACATATTACAACCTAGTTAGATTAATGATAATGTTGATTCCTTGTTTCTTCCTTCTTCTTTTTTTCTTCTTATCGTAGGTAAACACAGCACGTTATTGCACTTGAATATTCTTATTCATATGCTGCAATTCCACTTAATTCAACAGCCATATCCAGTCCAGCCATGAAATCTTTGATTAGTAAATGATAAATTCTTCTACCTCGCTATAAGAAGATATGTATTTCATTAACTATTTTAATTAAGTCAATTAGTATGATTAAAGGAAGAGGAAAAAAGGTGTGCAGTGTGCTATCATCTAATCAAATCAGCTAATTAACTCAGGCAACTATTTCTAACAGGTCAATTAACAATGTTATAATACTTATTTAGGCCCTCAAGAAGTCCTTTGTGTCTATTTTTGATTTGACACAGTAGGCAGATAAGAAGTGAATTAGTGAAGTTTCCCACCAACCCCACACCCCCGACCTGATAGTACAAGCAGAAAATGGGAAAATTTGAATCCAGCCAAGTTCTTCTCAAAAGGAGCCTGGAGTTCGGACCACAAGGCTTTTAGCGAACTTTGTTTTCTCTTTTTCTCTTTTTTTTTTTTTTTTGGGAAATGGGGGTAAATCACTTTTACATTATTGATTATTCATTATATTTGAAACATATTAATCATTCATTTATTCATGAATGATTAAAATTTTAAGTTTTTGATAGAGTCACCTTAGGTGCAAAAAGACAAAAAATAAAAAGGTATAAAATAAAAAAATAAAAATCAAACCATACTTATAAAGTTGAAAAATGAGATAAAACTGTAAAAAAGATAAAAAAATTTTTAAAAAATTATTGTTAACGAGTACCTTCTTGTGCGTATATGCCCATTGACACAACTCATATGCGTGTGTGTGTGTGTAAAAATTGCCTGAGGTCCAAGATTTGCTTCCAGCCAAAAATAAAAAATCAAAGGCAAAGCCAATCCTAGATAATAGGAAATTAAGGGTTTTTTTTTTTTTTTTTTTTTTGGTGAAGCCTTAGGTTTTGCTGAAAGCATGCCCAAAGACTATTGGTATTATTTTGGTTAAAACCAAAAATTATTCCGAGCCAACTTACTTGACGACTTTGCAATCCAAATTATTTTAAATTTTTTCAAACTCTCAGCTGTCCCAACCTTTCTATATCTAGGCTCTTTGGGCTAGCTGTTTCAGCAATCAATCTTGTTCACCTCGAGCGAAACTTCAACAATGGAGAAATTCTTCCCACGCATATTCTCTCTTCTCTTAACCTTATTTCTCTTCCCTCACCTCCTACACTCACAGGGTTACTCTTCTCGCCAACCTCCTCGTCCACTCATATTCACTCCTCACAACCGAGCAGACTCCGATCCCCAACAGGTTTATCCCTCTCTTTCTCTCATTCATTTCTAGCCTACAAAACTTCATATTTGATCATAATTAGACACACCCAGTACTCATTTTTGTCTTGTAATTTTCAAGCACTACCAACAGCATATCCTTCATTTCTTTGCCTTAGTTCAATCATTTAATAGTAAAAATTTGTCTTTTACTTTTCTTAGGAAACATGCCCATGTTACTTATTTTTCATTGGGTCACGTACTTGTTGTAGGTGCACATTTCATTGGTGGGAAGAGATCACATAAGAGTTTCATGGATTACCGAGGCCAAACACACACAATCAATCGTTGAATATGGAAAAGCACCAGGAGCATATAACTCATTGGCAACCGGTGAACACACATCATACAAGTACTTCTTTTACAGCTCTGGCGAGATCCACCATGTTAAGATTGGACCATTGGAGCCCAGCACCACCTATTTCTATAGGTGTGGAGGTTCTGGCCCAGAGTTTTCATTCAGGACACCAACTCAGGAATTTCCCATTGAATTTGCAGTTGTCGGTAAGACATGACTTTTTTCGAATAACGATGCCATATAAGTGTAGCTTTCACTGTTCCACATGGGATTCTCACTCTCTTTACACATGAACTTTAAATTGACTGTTCATTGAAATGAAAAATGATTTTGTCGATGTTTTTGTTCTCACACACTTTATTTGGATGGGTTGGTTAGGCGTTTAGTGCTTTAAGTCTAAGCAAAAACCGTCACAAATTGGTGAGTGTACGTTAGGAAAAAGGTTGCAGGCTTGCAGCATTAACTTTGGTATCTTGAATTGTCGTGTTCTTCCTTCTACTTTGCCATAGGCAAGCTTGCATATGGAAATGGATTTGCAAGTATTAGAAGTTAGGTCACACTCACACCTCTGTTAGTTACTGTTTGAACGTAGCAATCTGAGCAGAAAGGTTGCAATATTGTTGCTTTAAGTCTTTGAGAAATTAGCTTTTCTACATATGAATATGTTAACTTACATACCTATATGTGCAATAAAATATTGAATTTTTTTTTCAGAAAATAAAATTAGATAATATAGTAGAAATTATTTATTAAAATAAAGAAAATTAAAACAAAAAATTTTGACATTTTATTGTACAGTGCCAAGTTCTTTATCCCAAAAATTTTTAAAAGAGAGAAAAGACTGTTGCCAAGCAACTGAACTTTTGGTATCGAGGTGTTATGACCGGGAACTCCAAAAGAGATTCATCAATTTAGGTTTTAAATTGTTGGCTAAATTCTTGTGATAAAACAAAGTTTTGGAAGAACTGTATTAATATTTTTAATTAAGTTTGTATATATTTAGTCAAGTCAATGAACAATATTGAGGAATTCAAGTTTTCAATAGACTCACTCATGGCAAAATCATTCTCACTCAATCAAAATTTCAAACAAAATATTCACAAGACCCTACCTAAATACTTGCATTAGTGAAATTGCACCAAACAATAAATGGATTTAAATGTCTGACGACTTTACCTACCTAATAAGGATGACAAAAGTTTCTCATCCTGCTTGATTAGTACTTCATTGTTTTATTATTATGTAGGATGTTCCTATTCAAAAGAGGTGACGGGATAGAAACGGGTTTTGCTTGCTATGCACTATCATTGAATATCTATATTATACTTATCCTATTTATAATTTATTTTTGTATATATTGCACTCATCAAACTCATTCGAGCTTAAAAAATTTCAAATTCCTTTCCTCTAAATGTTATCTCCCTTTAAGGCAATTTTTAGAGTTCTTCTTTAAGAGTTTTTCTTGGGTCTAAAATGTTGATCCCTTGAAACTACAAATTTAGTTTCTCAATGATAGGTTGCTATTGTTGTTGTCTAAAATTCTGGGTTGCGAATGAGATTCGTTCATGAGAAAGTCCACATAGGAGAATCCTATAGGTTATGGGTTACCTGCGGTGGCAAGGCAAGTGAGACGTTTGTTGATGTTACAATAGAGAATCTATTTGTGTAAAGGTTTTATAAGTAAAATTGAATCATGTTGTTTCTTCTTGTGAATTTTTTAGGTGACTGGATCCCCAAAGTGATTTTTCTTTGAAGAGGTTATTCATTGATATTTGACTTTGATACTAAATTTGTGTCTATTCAGTGCTTTTCATCTTTATTGCTTCTAATTTGGTGAATTTAACTGTGATTGAGATATCAATTTGCATTATCGATGTGGTCCTGATGTGGGATTACTTGTTCAATCATTTAATCAATCCATTGCTTAGTATTTTAGAGTTTAAAAGATATCAGGGTTTTTTAACTTTTTATAATGCATAAATGTCCAAAAAAGAGTTTTCTATAACGGAATCATATTTCTCCACAAATAGTTCTTGACTTGTACTTCGATGTAGCTGGACTTATTAGCCCATATGATGTTCATAAAAAAAAAAAAAAAAAAAAAAAAAAAAAAAAAAAAAAAAGGCCCATATATGTGATAAAAACGTTGGACATAGCCCAAATGGGATTGCCAGGCCTATCCAATGTTTATATATAGGCATGTAGCTTGGTGATAATAATCTGAAACTGACCCCAAAAAAAATATATTGGTTTAACTGGTTGAGTGATGACAAGGATGCAAGATTATTCACAAATTCATTTCCTAACCATTATTTGAAAACTTTTTTATCTTTTAGAGTTTCAACTTATGTCTTTCACTCTTACCAAGATATTTTATTCACTGACAAGAGACTTAATTCACTAGTTATGTTAACTGAAACTCACTGTTAATTATTAATTTGATAAGTTATAATTGATGCCATATCAGTTTCACATCAACTCATTATAAATTGAACCATTTTTATTACCATATATCAATCACAATATTTCACCTAAACATATTTGATATACCTTTAGCTAGCAGCCAAGACCGTTAGCACTCGCAGACACAAAGCCTAGATTGACCCAAAACAACTTAAACATCAAAATATCCTTAAGAATTCATGGCCATTTATGGTATATATCTGAAATGGAGGGAAAAGAGAGGAGAGGAAAGTAAAGGGGAAGGTGACTATATACTAAATTTTTTAATTTTGTACATTTTAGTCATCTTCCTTTCTCTCTGCTACTATCCCCTTATCTCCCTCTACCCAAACATAGTGTTATGAAGTGAGACCAAAAATTCCAGTGTTACCAAATTACCAATGTAGTATTCCTCATCTTGAAAAATTGCTATTTTTGTTTGCAGGAGACTTAGGACAAACTGAATGGACTGCCTCAACACTAGCACATGTTGAAAGTAAGGACTACGACGTGTTTCTCTTACCTGGTGATTTATCATACGCCGATACCCAACAGCCTCTTTGGGACTCATTCGGACGCCTAGTCGAGCCATACGCTAGCCGCCGTCCATGGATGGTGACCGAAGGGAACCACGAGATTGAAACCTTCCCAATCCTCCACCCCCATGGATTCACCTCCTACAATGCACGGTGGCTAATGCCATACGAAGAGAGTGGATCAGACTCTAATTTGTATTACTCATTTGAAGTTGCTGGGACACACATTATAATGCTAGGATCATATGCGGAGTTTGATAAGAAATCGTCTCAGTACAAATGGCTTGTAGCTGATTTAGCTAAAATTGATAGGAACAAGACTCCTTGGGTTGTTGTGCTATTGCATGCACCGTGGTATAATACTAATACGGCACATCAAGGTGAAGGGGATAGCATGAGAACAGCTATGGAAGAGTTGCTGTATAATGCACGAGTGGATGTGGTTTTTGCTGGCCATGTTCATGCATATGAACGATTCGTAAGTCTCGTGTATATATAATATACGTGTGTGTCCATTTGGACGGAGAATGAATAGAGTAGAGTTAGTTAAAAATAGGTTAATTTTCAACTAAATTTACTCTATTCTATTCTACTCTTCTTCCCTTCTCCTCAATCCAAATGGACTATAATTTCTCTATTGGCAATTAATCCTTTTAATATTCTCTTGCTCTTTATGACAGACTAGAGTTTACAACAACAAGGAGAATGAATGTGGCCCGTTGTACGTGACAGTTGGTGATGGAGGGAATCGAGAAGGACTTGCATTAACGTAAGGCTAAATATTCTTTTATATTCATTTTACATACTCTTTTATACTATAGTATTGCTGCAGTTATAAGCTATTTTACAACATTTGCAATTATAAACTATTTTACAACATTTTTACAAATTGTTGTTGTGGCTAATATTAATTACTGGTTCTCCTTTGGACCTACTTCTAAAATCATTTTTTTACTTACTAATAATAAAATAATAACCATTCACCATGTTATAACCGTTTGTAAAATAATTTATAGCTCTCAAACTTTCCCTTAGGCAAATATGCAAGTATTCATAACTGCATATGATAATGTACATATTTTTAAAGACAAAAAGGATAATATTTGTATTTAAAACATGAAAAGCAAACTCATGTGGGAGAATCCTTAGTCATCACTCATTACTAGCTTTTAAAGAATTTATTGGATTTTAAGGTAATGTTTGGTTTAGGTGTTTTCGTAACTCAATACTCAGTTTTCATCACTCAATACTCAGTTTTCATCACTCAATTGTAAGATGTTTTGTTTGGATGAGTTTTGAGTTATGGTTTTCATCACTCAGTTCTCTGATTTTTGAGTAATGAGTTATGAAAACTGAAAACACATTTTATCTGTTTTCAGTTTTCATAACTCATAACTCAATGGCATTTTTGTAATTAAATATAAAACTTTATACTGTGCAAGCCATCATTGTTGACTTTTGGGGTTTTTTTTTTTTTTTTTTCTTCTTTGTTCGGTGATTGGTTTCTTTTTTTTCTTTTTCTTTTCTTCTTCGGCGTGTGATCTGGTTCCTTTTTTTTTTTTTTTTTCCTTTTTCTTTTCTTCTTCTTCGTGTGATCTGGTTTCTTTTTTTTTTTTTTTTTTCATCCAGTTCGTCTTCTTCCTCTTTTTTTTTTTTTTTTTTTTTTTCTGATCTGGTCTTCTTCGTTCTTCCTTCTTTCTTCTTTTTTTTTTTTTTTTCCACTAGTTCGGGTGATCTGGGTATTGGGTAAAAAAAAAAAAAAAAAACTAAACTGTACCAATAACATATATGGGACCCACAAATAGTGTGAAAATATTGAGTGATGGTAACTGAGTGATGATGTTGTTTGGATGTGATATTTTAAAGTGATGAGTAATGAGTAATGAGTAATGAGTGATGAGTGATGGATGATGAGTGATGAAAATTGAGTGATAAGTGATGAGTGACCATTTTTTTAAACCAAACAAGGCCTAAGTTTTGGAGTTCAACCTTGAGGCCGCCGCTAAGAATTTTGGCTAGATTTAGGCTAGGTGACCCAGCTACCAGTTGCTGACTAAACTTTCTGTCAGAGTAGTTATCTAGAGGGGCCCAAAGGATAGGGTCAAAATTGAGACCCAATCTCTCAGCCTCATATAATTGTGGCCCAGGTCTAAAAAGTCATCAATATATACCTGCCTACAAGAATGCATCTCCTAGGCCCACTTCATGGAACGGGCCTTTAACAAACATGTGGGATAATTTTCTTAGCCAAAATGCATTTGAATGTATAGGCTATGGAGAGCTAAACTATTTTGTATTTTTATTCAATTCAGGAAAAAAAATCTCAAGTGATTTTTTACTTTTCTCTTGTATCAAATTATTTAGTAATTAACTAATTAAGAACTTGGGTATGTTTTTCTTGATTAATGTATTTGTTATTGGTGTATAACTGTATTGCTTTATCTAATATTGATTTCAAGGTTTAAGAGCCCTACATCCCCTCTCTCATTGTTTCGGGAGGCAAGCTTTGGCCATGGACGGTTGAGAATACTAAACCAAACACATGCACATTGGTCATGGCATCGCAACAATGACTCCAACTCAGTTGTGGCAGACCAAATCTGGCTAAAAAATTTAGGTTCCTTTAAAGCATGCTGGGATCTTAATGATGAACTATAGGATGACATCGACAAAGACAGATGTAGCTTGACTACTTCGTATTAATCAGCAAAATTCTAGCTATGATTTTAGTGGAAGGGTACAAAATTGGAGTGTAAAATTTTCTTGTACTATACTGTTTTCTTGTACATTGAAAGGTCATAGTGTTAAGAGCTATGTAACTTAACTAGTTAATACTTTTTGGAATTTTTAGCTGAGACATTTAGAATTCAATCCTCCCACTCTTGTTGTAACTATTAAATTTTAATGAATAAAAATATGTAAAAAACTATTTGCTTAAATTTTTTCTTTCATAGCTTCTTTCTCAAATGTTTAGTTGTATGACTAATTTAATTTATTGTATTGTATATACTATATAGCCAAGGTTGAATATTTGAATGTGCTCTATATAGAGATTAACTCAATTTATTGTACTGTATATAGCCAAGGTTGAATGGGCTGTAATATAGAGCCAGCTAGTTTTGATAAGTTGCCTTTCACTTGGGGAAAGAATAGGAGAAAGAACCCAATTCCACTCTTGAGATCTACCTACATTAGAATGAGGTCAAATTGTTTTGTTATAGTCTACAACCTGCAGAGCATAAAAAGTTTGACTCACTGCATGATGCCATATAAAATCGTGGCCCATAATATTGGTATAATACAACTTATCAACTACACAAACAATAATATAACAAACAAAACATTCAGCCAAAAAAAAAAATATATATATATATATATATATATATATAACAAACAAAACTTTTGTGTGCCAAATGCTTTTTTTTTTTTTTTTAATTTAATTAAGAGAGATTCTTCCATTCTAGAAATACACCCCAGAAGAATAGAAAAGTAAAGGTAGAAAAGAAGCCTAACCATCTAGTAAACTTATGATTTTTTTTTTTAATTAAAAAATACTACATAATTATTTTTCCTGTTTCTTAGGGGCATTCAAATGCATGTTTATGGATTTTGGGCAGCCCAATGGTGTTGCATTGACAAAATCGCCCACAGGGCCACAGGTGATTTGGGTTTTAAAGGAACTCTTGATTTTTGGCAAAAGTTTTATTCGGTCGAAAATTGGGAAGATGAAAGTTTTGAAAATTTGTATTGGACCGTGAAAGTTGGGGCCCATAGTAAGCTATTCTATTTGTTTACCTCTTCTTCTTTTTTTTTTTCTTTTTTTTCTTTTTTTCTTTAGCTGATGTATTATTTATTTATTTATTTGAAAGTTAGGGCCCATAAGGAGTTTTACAATTTTATTTACTCTTCCCCTCACTTTTATAGAAGCACACTCACCATCTGATTAACACTTTCTAGTATTTTTAATGAAAACATCCAAAATTGTTATGAAAATAAATAAAAAATAAAAATATGTAATAAACTTTTAGCTAAAATTGTTTATTTCATAGTTTCTCTCTTTCTCTCTAGCTAATTTATTTCGTAGTTATTAATGTTATAGAAAGAATAGCAATAATTGATAGTGTACTTCTTGATGGTTTACATATCACTTGAGCAAGACTTTCGCTCAAGCAAGCTTTTCTGAAATCTCAAATCCAAATGTTCATCAATATTTAGCATGTCCATTGTTCAAGCAAGGTCAACCTGTAAGGTTTTTATGTCCCTCACTTATATCTCTCTTAGACTAGATCCAAACGAAAAATCTTGCCTTTTCCATGCTTGTTCAAGCTAAATTCTCATGTATTGGAAAACTATTTTTTATGTCAATAGACTAGCAACGAAGGGCAGAACCCTAAAAGAGTACACTCACTACTACATTCATAGTCCACTCTCTTTTTTTTTTCTTTTTTCTTTTCAGTCTATTGAGTAATGTCATGTTATCAAATAAGCTGGATTATTACAAGCAAAACTAACTAAACTAAGCTTTTCCTTAAGGAGAGAGAGAAAAAATAAAAATAAAATGAATATATAATTAAGTAGACAATCTTGCTTGTTTGGATGTTTATCCATCTCACATATTAAAGTCATCCAAGAAAAAACAAACAGTCATTTTCATTAAATCCAAATCAAGTGCAATACTTATAGGATTTTGCATTCGACGCAATTAGATCAAACATCAAAGAAGAATAAAAGTATTCGATTGTCCAATCTAATTGCATCAAATGCAATACTCAAGTAACGCACTTCACATGAAGTGGATCAGATAACGGGGCCAAAATAAAACCACGATCCACTAGTGCCTTGTGGCACGCGGCAACACTAATCCCTTGTCCTTATGCTCATGGACATGGTCTGTCAAAATCAAACCTTGGTCCACAAGCTTGTAGCAGTACACGACTATACGATATTATTGTGACAAGTTTCTAAAGAGGTCTCCACTTTTCACATTCGTAGAGTAGAGGAGAATTATGCAATTCTCTTATTGCAAGATGCATTATCAAATTGAAAATGTTGCTTCTCAAACAAACAAAAAAAATTGAAAATGTTGAAAATTTTGGGCGTGGAAAGTGGAAGCCTCTCTCCTATTTTTGTACCACAAAATACTGATAAGAACAAAGACGCAAAAGTTGTCGTTTTATAGCCTATCGCATCATGCAAATACAAGAAAATATCTTTTCCCCCAACTTTTATATCTGTAAAAGGTACAATGCATCCACTTTATTATTAATTTGGCACGTTTTGATTGGCTGAGGATTATGAATTAGTGATACCCTGTACCCACTACTACGATTCATTGTACAAATCTCAAACTAGTTGTGAAAATAGTAGTAAGAATAATCTCTATTCTACACGGAAGTAGCAACCAAATTTGAAACTTCTCATTTCGTTTTTTTACAAGCAAAACCAGATATGATAAAAACTTATTTTTTAAAAAAAAGAGAGAAAAAAAAGAAAGAAAGAAATATATATAATATTAGGACATGATGATCAACGGTGGAAATTCACAAATTGAACGGTCCTAACTTAAATCTTCCGAAGCTTCTCGGCTTTGATGATAGGATTAGCTCTCGCGATCTCCTCTCTTCCAACAGTCTTAAAATCGAAAGTGCACGCGTGCTTCTCCGGGTACCTGTGGACCCCACAAAACGTGGTCCCGCACCGACACTTGAACCCGGTCAACCCGACCCGTTTCCTACACACCAAACACCGGTTCGGCTGTGATTTCGCCGCCGTTACCGCCACAGCCGCCACGTCAGCTTTTGCGGCGACATCAGCAGCTGCAGCCGCCGGTGAAGGGAGCTGTAATTTAACCTCCGGCAAGGTCAACGCCGGAGGAGGATGAGGAGGGAGAGACTCGGTCAACGAATTCGAAGAAGATGATGAAGAAGAAGCAGCGGAGGAGGAGGAGAGAGCGATTTCAATGGAGGATTTGGAAGAGGCGTGGTGTTGCTCTTCGAGATGGATATCCGTGTAGCATTTGGCGCAGAGGTTCATGGTGGCTGGGCTGCCGAAGAAGCCACAGTTGTTGGCGCAGAGCCGGTGGCCCTCCGAGGCTTCGCATCTATGCTCTTCCGCCATATCCAAAAGTTTCGGATCTTAGCAATCGGATCGGATCTTTGAGAAGAAGGAACGAATTAGAAGAAACAAATCTGCAAACAACAAAAAAGTTCAAAACATGAGAAACGTTAAGAAAATCTTAATACTCTTTTTCTTTTTGGTTTTTCCTTATTTTCTCAGCTACCAAACAGATACGAAAACTGAAAAGGAAGAGAGAAATCGCTTCGTACCGTTTGAAAGGTTTTGGAGGAGTTGTGAAACGAAGAAGAGAAATAAAAGGAAGCGAGGAATCTTAACGCGGATGAATTACCAGTCTTAGGAATATTTAAGACGGAAAAAGAGGAAGGAGCGGCGAAAAGGGACAAATCTCAGAATAATCATTTTTGATAATTAAGCAACATCATCATTACCGTCATTTCATGAAGATAAAATTATTGTTTTTCTTTTTTTCTTTTTCTTTTTTATAGGTTAATTATTGTTTTTGATAAAAGGGTTTTTTTTTTTTAAATAGTATTAGGTTGAAGAAGTAAATTTTTTTTTATTTGATAAAATGTAAAACTCGTGTTACATTTCGTAATATTTTTACAACAATATTTAGCTGATAATTTCAAATTTGTTATTGATTCTTGTTTAAATTTGTTGCTTTGACATAAATTTTGTATGTACCATTACTTATATATGGATTGTTAATAAATTATTTTAAAAAAATTTTAATATTATTTTTATAAAAAATATAAAAAAATTATATAAAAAAATTAGTTATTTAAAAAAATTTAAACTAATACTTTTAAAACATTTTGTTAATTTTCTCTCTTATTTATTTGTCGCTTCGATATTTATTGTGAAGTTGTAAAATATTATCCTAGCTTTATTCAAAAAATAGTAGTATTTGTGAAAGACAGGCTGGAGGAGCCATAGTGGAATTGAATGTTCAGCCTGTAATTAAATAATAATAATAATATTAAATATATTCTAATTATTCTAATCACTGCTATCTATCTTATCTTGCAGACGAAGAAATTAATTGGAGACCACAGGGAAATTCACGCACAAAAAAGGCATGTAAACGACGTGTCTGCGGTTACGCGGTGTTGATTTAACACGTGGCCATTGGCGTGTGGTTTTGTTGTGGCGGGTTCCAAGTGGGTTCTGTTTTTTAGGTGAGGGGTGGGTTATTTTATTGTTGACGATGATGCTGCTTATCACTGTTTCATCATTCATGCCCACGCCTTGCTTCGCTGTGCTGTTGTTTTTGATTGGTCGATTTATATAATATTTTTTGATTGGTTATTGTTCATTGCTAAAATATTAGTTCCACATTAAAAATAAAAAAATTAAAAAAAAAAGCAACTTTTGCCATAACTGTATATATAACAGACCGTAAGCGGAAAATTTATATAAAAATGACAAATAATTCATTACAGTCATAATTGTTTATATAGTAGACAGTAAGTGGTGGGTCGATTACAATCTATCTTGTAAAATAATTTTAGAAAAAATTGTAACTTTTTATGTAGTACTATAATTATTCTCGTTCATTGTCTTATAGATAATCAAAATCAAGAAAAGAAAAATAAAAGTTTTTTTTTTTTTTTTTAAGATCTTAGTTCTCACTAGGGGTGGCAAAATTGGACACGACCCGCAAACTCGACACGACACGACACGAAATTAGCAGGTTATGGGTTGAGGTTTAATGGGTTCGTGTCATATTCGGGTTGACACGACGGACCCGTTTGATAAACAGGTTGGGTTAGGGTTCAACCTATGGAACCCGTTTAACCCGTCTGACCCGTTTAATTAAATAAAATTTTACCAATATACCATTCAAACCCCAGGTATATAAACTTATTAGTTGTTGTAGTTTATTTTCTTTGACATATTGTAATTGATTATTTATGATATTGAGATATGCTTTAATTTTGAATGATTATTTGTGATGCAGTTACTCATTAATTTTGAATTTTATATTTAAAATATTTATTTGTTTGTTTTTTCATTAATGTTTTTCTTTATTTTGATAAAATTAGATAAATAGGTCGACACGATTAACCCGTTTAATAAATGGGTCGTGTTAGGGTTGAGGAATCTTGACCCGTTTAATAAACAGGTCGGGTTAGTGTTGACCCATATAGTCGGATACGTATGAGTTGACACGACACAAACCCAACACGCGAACACGAATTGCCACCCCTAGTTCTCACCTTCTTAATTTGTATCATGCTAGTATGGTCCAATGGGGCTTGAAGACAAAAACCAATACCAAAAAAAAAAAAAAAAATTGAGGGACAAAACTCTTCGTAATTCATTAAAAAAAAAAAAAAAGTATGTGACGTTGCCCTCATTACAATCTACTAAGTTAGTAATTACAAGAAAAATTATAAATTTGTTTTACTTCTAACATTACTCAAAACCAATGAGCTTAAACCCCCCCCCCCCCCCCCTTTTTTTTAATACAAGCTTAAACCACCTAAGATGAGGAGCATAACGCATTATTTAGGCACTTTTTTGTTTTACGTAAGAAAAAATCCCATAATTAACTTAAGTTTTTCGCCGTAAATAATTGACCTTTTTGTTATAGAGACAGAACCTAAACGATTTAGAATCATGACAACATTAATAATGAGGCATGTTTGATAATGCAGCTGACATAATAAGTTGTATTAGACCAAAAATAATATTATGGGTCATGATTCGATATGACGTCATACAATGAGTCACACACTTTCTAGCTGGTTCTATATTACAGCCCGTTCAACCTTGGCTATACGCAATACAATAAATTGAATTAGTCTCTATATGGAGCCCATTCAACCATGACTATAGTGCTGTACAATTAATTGAATTAGTCTTATAGAGGTTCAGACAACTAAACTGAGAGAGAGAGAGAGAGAGAGAGAGAGTTTTTGAATTGCAAAGCAGGAAGATAATAAAAGGAAAAAAAAACTAAATATATATTAAATATTTGTACCTAAGTTTTAATAATTTATATTGAAAATTTTAAAATCTTATAAAAATATTATTTAGTTGAATATATAAATTATTCATTCCCTATTACTTCATTCTGGTATTAAAGAAATTGTTACTTACATACTTAGTTTTTACTCCCTTTTTTTTTATGCAGTGAATTTATTTAATGTTTACAATTTTTCAAATAAGTGATAAATTGATTTATTACAAAAATATATTAAAAAGAAACAAGAAATTTTTTAGAAAATAATGAATGTTGTCATTAATTTTTATTATACTTATTTAGATATTTATTGAGCTTTCAGTTTAATTATTATTATTATTATTATAGATAAGATTATATAAACTGCACATTGCAGTGATGGAATTAATTCATCTTACATGCGGGAACCAGGTTTTTCTTTATCTGGGGTAGGGCGAGGGTCATACTGTCATTTAGGTCAAATTGTGCAAAGATATAAACTACTTTGATTGAGACTTATGAGCTTCCAAGTTTCAACTTGCATCCTATATATTTTCTATCAAAAAAGTATACATTGAATTTGAGAGCACTACTTGAACTTAACTTTGTGTCCTAGATAGATTGGTCTCTCTGGCTTTTGGGTCATCTCTTCGTGGAAAATCTACATTCTATATTGCATGCAAACTGAGTAATGACTAATTGAGGATAAGATCCCAATTTTGTTGTTTTTAATTTTAACAGCCAAAAAAGAACCAATAATTTTTTTTTAATGCATTTTATATATATATATATATATATATATATATATGAGATGAATTCAAGTTACACCTAGTGTAACTTGATAAGAGTTACACCATTTGTAGACTGTAGATTTGTAATTGATCTAATGGTTAAAAAAATAGCATTAAATGCTAATTGACTTACATCTCATTCATTTAATTAATAGCAATTTTATTTCTCTCTCCTTATTTATTATTTAAAACCTTTTACATATATTCCTTTTATTGCCAATGATTTTACAAATATATTTGCAATACTTTTTTTTTTTTTTAGTTCGTACTATTTTTTTTTTTTTCCCCTTCTTCTTCTTTTAAGCCGGTCCTACTCTTATAAACTTGTCAATTATGAATATATATCATGTCTCCTTAAAAATAAATAAATGGCTAAGTGATGTTTAATGACTGACCAAGCTTGTAATTTTTTGATTTGAGATAGAATTTAATCTTCACAGAGACAATGCGAGACTAAGGTACTATGTACTTCCCTCAGCAGTTTTTAATCTAATGACTTGACCATGCTTGTAATTTATCCAATGCCACTAGTGCTAATCTAAATTCTATTAGATTTTTTGTCCCTTCAGAAGATGTGTCTATCAAAACTTTGTATTTTTCTCATTCACGGACAGTAATACAATCTATGATGATAATCAATGCGTCCGATGTCGGTATTGTCCTAAACGATGGTTTAGTTCATCGAGCTTGGATCACCTACGATGATGGTCCACGTCGTTGGATGGACATTCGTTTAGGATCAAAAGATGAAGATTACCCAACAAAACCAATCTTCTCTGAGCAACTTGATCTCTCACCGTTTCTCAATGAATGCATGTTCATAGGATTTTCAGCTTCCACAGGCAATTTGACTCAAATCCACAACATCTTGCCATGGAATTTCACGTCCACAAGCCAAGCCTTTCTCCGTATTCCTTCAATAGAAACATGTGAGAGCAAGATCATTGCCGATGATGGTTCTGGGACTAGGAAAGCTCGTGCAGAACCACCAGGCGGCTTCTTGATTTTTGCGGCTGTGGTAGCGTAGAGAGAGAGTCAAACGTAACACTTTTTTTGGGGTTAAAGATAGGTATAAAATATAATAAATGAGGGATAATTAATGAAATCCTAATCAAAATATTGACATTAATGTAGATATTTTTTGACCGTTAGATCTATTGAAATTCAATGGTTTTAAAAAGGTGTAACTCTAAAGAGTTACACTAGGTGTAACTTGAACCCATCTATATATATATATATATATATATATATATATACAAAATATAAATTCTACTTTAGTCTAATCTAAGTGCATATATATGTGAGACTCCCTCTTAGATACTTGAACCCCAATCTTGCATCACTACAAATTCATCAAAAACAAAAATCTCCCACCATAAGGAGATACTATATTTGTCACAAATCTGAGCAAAAATGATTAAATAATTAGTAAAAAAAAATATGTGAAACATCAACAAAATTGAGTAACAATAATAAGTTGTTTGATATATAGTACTATATGCTAGATAAATTGCCATTTAATTTCATAAGATGGCTCTAATTTGATTTAGATTCCATTGGTGATATAAATTAGGGAAATAAAGAAAAATTCTCTTAGGTCAGTGTAGGGCATGGGTTTCAAGGCTCTATTATGCTTTGTTCAAATTAAAGAGATTCAGTTGATAGGCCAAGAATGTATTGACCCTTTGTGATAAACTAATCAATTAATTAGCCAAGTTAATTAATTAATTCAATTAACATACAATATGCGTGGTAGCACAAACAAATCACCAACAAGGTTGACACGGTGATTTGTTTACGAATGGGAAAAACTTCCAAGGCAAAAACTCCACTGGGTGAATTTAAGGTCACCACTCCCGAGAATCCACTATTATCACAACAAGCGGTTACAAGTAAAGGAATCACGGTACCTTATACCAACCTACAGTTGAACCCTTACCCCTTACCTTAATACACAATTGGACTTATTTTGTAATAACAATCTCTCCTTTTTGATGCACGGCTCCCAGTACGTGACTAACTAATTGATGCAAGGATCTAAGTACGTGACTAACCACCAACTTGAGAAGGATGTTGGCTACAAAGTTCTTCAGTTCATCAACACAATGAAGATCACGAAACTCCTTGATTACAAAACCCTACAGCATACAAGCGTAGTAGTTTCTTCAAGAGAAATATGAACTAGAGCATATGTCTCCAGTCAACTCATATTCACATATGTCGTAACAATCTCCCCCTTTGGCAACCCGTGACAAAACCGCAACAAACAAATGAAATATGAGAAAAGTCATAAATCACTCAACTCATACTCACTTGTTGAATACAATAAAATCTATCCTAACACAAATTTTTGAAAAACTTTGCAAGAAGAGAGTTCATGGCATGGAAGATTTTGACAACCTGTTTTTCTGAAACACTGTAAACAAAACTCATTACGGCATCTTAGTGTGAAACAAAAATATATAAGATTGCATACAATAAATAAGAAACATGTGCAAAAAGAGAGAAAAAAAAACAACACATGAGGAGACAGGTGAAAGAATGTAATAACAACCTCAATATATATATATATATATATATATAAATGAGTACAAGGTTTGCTATCACAAAGTAAGAACAATGTATCTAGAAAAGAAAAGATACAAAAAGTCCTCACTACATCCCTCAAAAAGAAAACACTCCCCCTAACAAAAATATCTTCTATACTAACTCTCTCCTAAGGACATGACTACTCTCATACCCAAAACTACTCTCTTTTTGTCTCGGATGACAAAGGGTAGGTCACTGAGAAGCAGTTACCTCCTCGTCACTGAAGAGCTAGCACCATCATCCTCATCACCACCATAATCCTCATCAGCATCATTACTATTGGAGCAGTCATCACCACTCTCATCATCTGAAGCCTGTAGAGATGGAGATGAAGAAGCAGTGAAACCACCCATAACAACCTGTTGTCGTGCAATACGACCAACACGGATATTCACCTGACACAACTCATCACTGAGAGTGTCAAGGCAAGCATCCATGCTCACAAGCTGTGCCATGATGGCCTCAAGAGTCACTCCACCTACAGAAGAAGAAGGAGCAGAGGTGGAGGTGGAGGGAGCGGAAGAAGCCGTCTCGATTCGTGGCCACTTCGGTCGAAACTGGGCCTCACTCTGTAGAACGGTCGCTGCATCTATGACACATATGACAGAAAAGTGTGAAGACTTAGGATAGTAAATAGACGCATGGCAGAGAATCCGCATGATAGTAGAAGGAAAAATGAGCTTATCACGGATCACCGTATCCTTATAGACATCTATAAAAGAGAGTATAAAATGAGATGGAAAGTCTATGGTAAGTCCCTCAAGTAGGGATAACAAAAAGCGAGCACGAGGCTCAGTAATAGAGTTATAGTAAGACAAGGGATAAAGAACAAATGTCATCACCATGTTAAGGAACCTCGGACCTTTTGCAAAGCCCGAGCAAGGGGTGTTTTGACGGTCACCCCAAGATGAAGGTGTCTTACAGAAGAAAGAGGAGAGTTCGTCTTTGGACACAGTCCGAAGATTATCATATCCGGGGTGGTCAAGATGTGCTACCCTCGGGACGTGTAGCACCTCGGATATAAGATCCGAAGTGACTACAATGCGCGTACCTCGAACGTGAGTGATAAAAGGAGGTACAGAGTAATCAAATTCGTGCATATTAGAGTAAAACTCCTGTATAATGACGGAGGAACAAGTGATCGGGATGCCACAAAGTGACTTCCAACCCCTACTGTAAATGATAGTGGGAAGGTTAGTATTGGAAAAGTCTAATAGGATGACTTGGCGTTCTGAATGAATGCCTTGTCGAGAAAAGTTCTCCAAGAAGTCCGTACAGGCCTTCTCATCACGGAACCGAACGTGAGAGGGGGTAGATTCAGAAGTAGATGCCCCGGAACGAAGAGGGTTCCGGGAGGAGTAAACTTGCTCTTTCTGGGTGCCATAGAGTAAACTAACCAAAAGAGAGAGAGAGAGAGAAAGAGAGAGACAAGAAGAAAAGTACCAACACAATCAATATCAATAAGATAGAGAATAAAAGGTACATATGCATGAAAAATGCATGAGTATGTGACATGCAATGATAAAAACATCATGGGCTCAGCCCAATCCAATCCTACTAGCACACATGATTTCAACATAGTAAACACACATCTATAATGCATGAAACATGATTAAAATGCAAATGTGATGCAATGCATGAACTGTTAAGATCATTTAGACAAAACCGAACCAAAAAATTTTGCGAAAACCTCATCAATTTTGAAAAGCTCCAAATTTTTCAAAAACCCCAAAAGTTAGGTCAAGAGAGATGAAATGCATGATAAAATGTAAGAAGGAAGATCATACCAAAGAAAGAGATTGTTAGGATGTGTGCCCTTAAATCCTATTGTATGATGCTATGTATGACTTAATGCTATGATTAATAAAGTTGTTTTATTATTATCTAAAATAATGGTAACATGAATATTTGGACATTATCATATAGTCCATAAGATGCATAATATGTGATTTATGTGAAAAATCACAGAAGATATAAATCACGAGTTCTTTGTAAACTCAGAATTATAGTTCGTAGTCGGTGATGAAATTGGGCATTTCATCTGCGAAAACTATAACATATCAACTAAGATGATTTGTCTTGATCATAGAAGTGGAGACTTCTAGTTGATATGTTGATATATTTTAAGAGTTAAGACATATTGAACTAGACCGCTGTGAGATTTATTATTCTCCTAACGACTGTCAAATGAATAATAAATCTCACAACTTCTATTTGCATGAACTCTTAATCCTGAGAGAATAATGGACCTGATAATGAGGTATAAGTTGCTTTGATATATCAGGAGTGAGATCTAAAATCACGATTAAAACCTCAGTATGTTGGGCAGCCACATTTAGTGTTGATGGAACATATATTCTCAAGATGAAATTCATAACGGAGATATAAAATATTTCCTTAAGATAAGTTTAATAGGTTTAGTTATTCAGAGTATTAGATCTAACCACTTTAGTAAGGAGATACTAAAGTATATATTTATAAAATTAGATTTCATAAATATATGATGAATAACTTAAAGGATTAAACCGGGTATTCAAGAATTAAACCGGGTACTCAAGGATTAAGATGTAGTAATCTTTAAAGTGGCAGTCTACATTCATGACTTTGTATTACTACGAATATTTTATGAAGGGGTTGCATGTATAATAAAGTCTTGGGATATAATTTATTAATAAGGCCTAGAGTGCAATTATATTTAAATAGTAGTATTAAATATAACTAATGGTAATTTTGAACTTGTCAAGAGTTAACAAAAAAGTCTAAGGCCCATTGGAGCTAGTGTCTTATTGGTCCCTTTTAATCTCACTCCAAGCCACACACTAAAGCCTAATTGGGCAGCCTAATTAAATAATCAGTTAGTTATAAAGGGAGAAACATACAGAATTTTTTTATTAGAGAAAAAAACACATCATTGTGAAATGGTGTGTATGTGTGAGTGAAGCCACTCGGTTATTCTCCTTTGGAAACTAATTGAGAGACCACACTTCTTGGGCGTAAAGTAGAATTGGAGTGAAAATTAAAAGTGTTTCCAAGTACTTTTAATCTTTTTTTTGAATTTCACCGCACCAAGGTACACTATCTTGTTCTTAAATTCTGAAGTTTACGTAGTGCATGTTATCAATCATGAATGAAATAGATTTATATTTGTTGCTTCCGTGTGTGTTTTGTATGAGATATAAAACTAGATTTCTAACATAAATCACTCTTGAGGCCAAAGATTGAGTAGGGAAGAGGTTTAGAGTGAGAGAAGGGTGTTTGGGAAGGTGAAGAGTCAGAAATAATCGAGAGAGATCGATAAAAATGATAGAGAAATCACGCTGAAGCAATATATAGGAAATCACAATTCTCGATTGATTGAAATGTGTCGAGATTTAATTTTTGACAGATGGAGCTGTCGAGGAGCTATCGAGAGGTGTCCACAACGAAATGACCTCGATGGATTGAAAAGCTATCAAGCGTCTATTGAGCATACAGAAACTCTCTTGATGGATCAAGAAGCTATTGAGACAAATTCTCAAAAACTTCGATGGATCAAAATGCGATAACAGTTGTCAAGAAAGGAAGATCAGGAAGCTCGATAGATAGCCTAGTTGTCGAGATTGTTCAAAAACAGTTTTTCAAAAAAGAGAAAAACACAAATATGAATGCAATCAAGTATGCTACTCAACTAAAGATCCAAACAACATTTTGAGCTCTCAAAATCATTTTTCAACAAGAAAAATGTTAAGCATATAAATCCAAAACACACACACACGCACACACTAAACAAGTCTAACCAATTTTATATTTCAAAAATAAGTCAAGATAATTTAATGAGCATACATTAACACATGTATTACTTGTAATGGCCAAATCACATTGTACCTACACATGTATCAAGAGTAGCAAAGAATATTGCGTATTGTGTGTGAAAAACATCACAAAGTTGCATAAGTGTCTACATGTTATGACAATTTGAGATATGAGAAAATCACTTTAACTCACACACAATCATAACTATTTGATGGGGACTATCACATTCGAGGTACATCCTATAACTCACACATTTTCTAGAAGACACGCTTGCAATCATATATAAAGCATTTTTATTCTTTTTGCTTTTATTTTTCTTTGCATATTTTCTTTTGTAAAGTATATCATGCATGGGCATGTAAAAGAGAGAAAAGAAATATCCAATGATGTTAAGCTTTGACATTGCACTTTTGCTATGCCAAAGCATACAGAGGTCATTTCATAATTGGCGGACAACAGTAATGAGATGGTTATTTATGTCTTTCTCTTAGGGTTTTCTAGTCTTACCCGTCAAAAAGAGCGATACGAGTATTAAGTACAAGAGATTACTTAATTTACTCATCACAACGACGAGCCACAAAGCTCACTTGCTTAATTGTGCATTGAGATGCTCATTTAAGCTACAAGAGATACAAAATTTATAAAATTTTGTTTCAATGGTCATCCAAGGTACATAGGTACCAATGTACACAGAACACACATTATTTTTGTTTTTTTTTTTTTTTTTTCTGATTTTTCAATTTTTTTTATGAAAAACAAAATAAAGTAAAACTGAAAACAAACAAATAAAAACATGTTAAACAAAGCAAAGTATAAAACTAGACTGACTCAAAATAAGAAAGCAAAACACACAAGTAATGCATACTCAAAAACAAGAAAGGGAGAGAGAAAAAGTGACTAAATCACTTGGAGCCTTTTTCTTTCCACATCTTGTAAGAACCTTTCCGTTTAGCAAACCTTTGATCCAGCGGTGAGGGGGAAGAATTAAAACCATTCAAGTTCGAAAGGAACATAAGTGCTTTGAGTAGATCTCCAAGAGAAGCAAAAGATGATGGAAACTGATTCTGGTTTCCCAATGAGATCATATTGTTGCTTTGTTGAGTGACTAACCACTTATAGCAATTAGGTCGAGTATGTCCAATCGCTCTACAGTAATGACAGAGATGTTGCTACTTCTGTTTAGACTTTTGGGAATTGCCCTTCTTAGGCCTAAGGTTTTTAGTCTCTTTCTTATCAAACTTAGAGGGTGCTCCTAAGATAGATTTACCCTTATCTATGTTCATACTAGCTAAAGCAGTTTTCACATTATTGTTCTCAAATTCAACATTATTAGTTGGTGATTAAAAAACAGTAGTACTAGTAGAAGTACTACTAAGAGAAGAGAAATCATACTCTAAATCGGTTCGATCAGAAGCAGATTTTTGAAAGCCGAGCATCTCATCAAGCTTTGCACTTGAAGTCTTCTCCAACTGAGCTCCAACTTAGAACAGCTCCGTCTCAAGCTTCTTGGTCTTCTCAGTCAAGAAATTGTTCTCAAATTGCAGTGCTCCAATAGTCTGATTAGCTTCATTAAACTTCGTGGAAAGCTCTTCTCGATCAAGTTCCACATCACTCAGTTTCTTGGTGGCCAGCCTATATAGTTTCTCATGCTTCTCAGAAACCTTGTACAATTTTTCATAGGTTGTATGGATATCATCTTGATCTTCCATTTTCTCGAACTTAGAATCTACCAAGTCCTTTTCATCATCTACAGTTTCTGAACCCCCATCAGTAGGATTAACTGTAGCAGTGAAGGCATTCAAGATTCCATCATTCTCATTATCCGAGTCATCCTCAGGCTCGGTGTCACTTAAGGTAGCAGCAAGGGCCTTACTTTTCCCAATGGTCTTGAGATACGTTGGGCACTCTTGTTTCATTTGTCTAAAGTTTTGACATCCGAAACACTTAGGTCTGGAGGGAACAGTGTACTAACCACCTTCTTTAGCATCCTTTTTTCCACTGTCTTGGTTCTTGAACTGGGACGAACTGAACTGCTTGTGGTCTTTGTCAAATCCTTTAGCATTGGCATTCTTCATAAACTTTTTGAACTGCCTTGTAATGTAGGATTTCATTTTAGAATCTTCATCGTCTGAAGATTCATCAGTGTCACTGTTCTTAGCCTTTAATGCCATGCTTTTTCCCTTACTCGATTTCCTGATTCTTGTTAAACCCAACTCATAGGTCTGCAGATTGCCAACCAGCTCTGTTAAAGAAATTTTGTCAATATTCTTTGATTCCTCAATTGCAGTGATCTTTGCATGAAATCTCTTGGGTAGAGATCTGGGCACCTTTCTAACAATCTTGGGTTCGGGAATGGTTTCCCTAAGATTAAAGGCTGAATTCACTATGTCCTTAAGCTTGACATAGAACTCATCGAACAACTCATCCTCCTTCATCTTTATCTCATCAAAGCTTGTAGTAAGCCTCTGAAGCTTCGAATCCTTGACAACCTTAATTCCTTCATAGGTTGTTTGGAGGATAGTTCATGCTTCCTTGGTAGTTTCGGTAGAGGATATTTTCTTAAACTCCTCATTTGTGACTGCACTGAATAAAGCATTAAATGCCCTGCTGTTGAAGTTAGCCGCCTTGATCTTAGCATCATCCCAATCAGTCGGCGCTTCCTTTAGCTTAGTCCAGCCTAACTTCACAACTTGCCACATTTTTTAATTTAATGATTGCAAGAAAGCTCTCATGCGTACTTTCTAGTATACATAGTTAGTGTCATCAAATAAAGGAGGTATAATCAACGATTGTCCTCTATCCATGACAACATGGGTCAATAGATCATACAACAAAGATTAACCTTAATCAGGGTGTGCCTGCTCTGATATCACTTGATAGGCCAAGAATATATTGACCCCTTGTGATAAATTAACCAATTAATTAGCCATGTTAATTAATTAATTCAATTAAAATGCAATACACGTGGTAGCATAATAAATCACCAACAAGGTCAATATGCAGCGGAAAATAAAATCGACACGGTGATTTATTTACGAATAGGGAAAACCTCCAAGGCAAAAACTTCACCGGGTGTGTTTAAGGTCACTACTCCCGAAAATCCACTATTATCACAACAAGCGGTTACAAGTAAAGGAATCTCAGTACCTTATACCAACTTACAGTTGAACCCTTACCCCAATACACAATTGGACTTGTAATGTAGTGACAATCTCTCATTTTTAATGCACGGCTCCTAGTATGTGACTAACCAATCAATGTACGAATCCAAATACATGACAAACCACCAACTTGAGAAGAATGTTGGTTACAAAGTTCTTCAGTCCATCAACACAATGAAGATCACGAAGCTCCTTGGTTACAAAACCCTATGGCGTATAAACGCAACAACTTCTTCAAAAGAAAGACGAATTTGGGCATATGTCTTTGGTCACAATATGCTTGTGAAAAACCTTTGCATCAAGTTGCACTAACTTGTATCTATTGTGACGGCCCTTAAAATAATCCTTATATATGTTTAAGGTTGTGAAAAAAGAAAGTCTAAACATGTATACACGGATATGTGTGAAATCAGATCTGCAAAATTGATTTTCATAAATCTCGATTGATAGGTTATCTATTGAGCAGCTATCGAGCATCGGGCTAAACATGCCTTTTAAATCTCGATAGATGCTATCTGTCAAGCTAGCTGTCGAGTTTTAAAATCCAGCACTTCTTCACTTATTTCTTGGACAGATTTGCATGGCTTTAACACTTGGACTTGAGCTCTTGTTCCTTAAAGTATTAAACACATCCTAGATCTACCCAACTACAAGTAAAATGTGTTTTGTTAAAGGATTAGTCAATTCCAAATGACATATGTTCCTAACATGATTTACATATGTCCTAACATCAACAATCTATGAATTTTACGAAGCGAGGACTAATGTATGAAATTGAGCTTTAATTGTTTAGCTTTTGTGACATAGAACTTTAATTGAAACTCTCTTTAGTGTTTCGAGTGTTTGATAAATTACATTGAATAATGCTTTAAAGCTTTCTAATTTATAAAACATGAAAAGTGAATCGTAGGATTTTTATCTAAAAGCTCTAAATTTCAGCTTTAACCCTAAATTTGTTTTTACAAATCCCTTAAAGGTCTTTTTTAGTGGGTTGCCAGACCCCCATTTTTCACTTAAAGTGCTTTTCAGCTCATAAAGCTCTTTTATGGCAAATAGACCCTTATACTTTTAACCCACTTTTGAAAAACCGCCTAAAGACGTTTTCTCAAAACAACTAAACTTCACATATTATTGAAATTAGTATAACTTTGTGACTTTGTCAACAAATTTTTTATTAAAAATATGTTTTTGTTTATTTACTTATGTGCATCTTTTTGAAGTTTCACTTTTTCTAAATAACAACTATATTTTAACAAACTTTCAACAAATAAGCAAATAATTTGTTATTAAAAAATTGTGTCCAATAGATAATTATTTATTTTATATAAATTTTTAACTTTATATATTTATTTATTAAAAATTGAGATTTTAAATAACATGCTACAAAATATAACATTCAAATAACTCATAATGTAATTCTTTGCAAAATTACACCATCCTATTACGTTTTTTAGGATTAAATTCTAAAATCCAAGTATTGAATTATTATATATTTATTTTGCTCTCGATATGCATGCTAAATTTTATGTTAATCGCTTAATATTTATTATATTATCCACAAACTCATATTTAGCGTATAATTTTAATATGAACAAAACTTGAAACTTATACATTTTATGATGAGATGGCTTTTGATATCTGATCATCTTAATATATTTTTCAAGCAAGATGATATAAGAAGATATATGTAATCCAACCGTTTTAATAAAAAGTTACCAAGTGATATACACGTAGAGTTAAAGCATTCCTATCAACTCGTGCAAAAATTCATTGTTTATTTATGTACTCACTTTTTAAAATACTTTACACCAGATTATCTATTTTATGCTAGATTTCATTTAAATATCAAAATTTCTTAATTTTTTTTAATTTTTATTTTTATTCATGCACAAAAACCACCATCCACACGTTCTTTCTTCTTTCTTCTTTCTTCATTCTCATAATACATAAAGAAATAGTAAAAAAAAGTAAATGCAAAATGAATATTACAATTGTAAATTTACTCGATTATTGTAGTAATCATGTAATTTTACACAATTTTGCATGGTTTAATGTGGATGAATTTTGAGATTAATTAGCAAAAATGTGATACTTTTTTATTATTATTATTATTAAATAAACACTTATCCGCACTGGCATAACTTTATTTTTTACTAATATTATGCCCGTGCGATGCACGACTTAATCAAAATTCATATGTAAATAGTTTTTTTTTATTTACTTAAAATTAGATAATAGAATAGATAATAAAAATAAATAAATATTTTACTTTTAAGTTATATAATAAATTCATATTTTGTAAAACTAAGGTATTATAAAATGCATATTTATATATATATATATATATAAAAGTAATAACTTATTAAAAGAGTGTAATAAATATGTTTGTTTTTAGAATGCATAAGATGATTTATTCTTTTTTTTTGTATATTATTTTTTGTCAATATCATGAAACAAAATTTGTATGCTTTTCTTCAAACTTACATGGATTTGAATTTGTCATTTATTTTTTTGCAAAATTTGTCATTATTAATATATATATATAAGTTTTTTTTGGGTTGCTTTATCCTTCTTCTTCTTCTTTTTTGACGTTATCTAAATTAGATTTTTTAAATTAAGTTAGGCTAAAGTAAAATTGTTACTTTATAAAAAATTGATAAAATACTTATTGTTATTTTATCCAAATAAGTCGATAAGAACAAATATAATTAGAGTTTTAATTAAACTTAAACTTGTTTGTTAAATAAATTAGATGAAGAATTTGGATTGTAATCAAATTAAAATTAAATAAGAATTAGATGGATTAGATGAAGAATTAGGATTGTAATCAAATTAAATTTTTATCAACTTAAAAATTATAGGAGAAGAAAAATTATATATATATATATATTAAAAATCTTAAAAAAAATTGCTGCAATTAAAGATGCATTAGAATGTATAGTGTAATAATTAAAAAAAATAAGAAAGTTGTTGCTTTTTTTATAATACACTAAACGTAAAAAATAAGAATTAGATGAAGAATTTGGATTGTAATCAAATTAAGATTAAATAAGGATTATATGGATTATATGAAGAATTTGGATTGTAATCAAATTAAGATTTTTATCAACTTAGAAATTATAGAAGAAGAAAAATTATATTTTTTTTAAATCTAAAAAAAAATTGATAGTTATTATGCTTGTGCGTTGCACGGTTTTAGTTATAAATTTTTAGTATAATTTTATTGAGAAATAATAAATTAATAATCACTTGAAACTAAAATAATCTCCACACCTTTAAGTTTAACTCAAATAATAATTGATGCGGACAAATCATGAAGGTGAAATATTTATAGAGGTTTATATAGTAGATTTCATGGATTTAAAATTACCTTTTAATGACTCATAAGCAAAACCATAAATAAGACACACACACACACAAAAATAACAAAGAGGAGATTTTATATAGGCTTATAAAACAATACCAACTCAAATAATAACTAATGCCGGACAGGATCATAAATGTGAAATATTTATATAGTTATATATGAATTTCATGGATTTAAAATTGACTTTATGACTCATAAACAGAACCATATAAAACAAAAATAAAGAGAAGAAACATACCTTTAATAGTGTGGATAGTGGCTTTGATAAAACATTCTACTACAAACAAAACAAACCCAAATAATAATTGATGCCTCAAATAATAATTGATGCCTGACAAATCATAAAGATGAAATATTTATAGAGGTTCATATAATTGATTTCATGGATTTAAAATTGCATTTATGATTCATAAGCAAAACCATAGAAACAAAAACAAAGAATAGAAGCATACCTATGATAGTGTGGTTTTAATAAACTATTCCACTGCAAACAAAAAGAGAGATACAAACTTATTATTAATAATGGGGAGAGAAAAAATTGTTTAGAACAATAAGTAGTGTTCCTATCTCCAAAAAATAAATAAAATAATAATAATAAAAAAACAAAAAAGAGAAAGAAAGAAGCCGTAAATGAAGAAGTTGTGCATATAAATATATAAGAATACACTAAAAAAAACACCGTATATATAGAGAATTTTCAATTATGAAGATGTTAGATTTCTAATCAATTTAGGAATTATAAGAGAAATAGAATTATTAGGAAAAAGATATGTATTAAAAAAATTATCACAATTAATATTTTTTAAAAAATGTAAAACTCATCACTTAGGATGCATGTTAACACCAATTTAGGAATTATAAGAGAAATAAAATTATTAGGAAAAATATGTGTATTAAAAAAATTATCACAATTAATATTAAAAAAAAAACGTAAAATTCATCACTTAGGATGCACGTTTATCCAAAAAAATTGGAAGTTAGGAATTGGGAGAGTTCTATTAGACATAGAATTTCAAATTAGTAATGTATATTTTATAGTAATAGTAAAAACAATGTTGGAGAAGAGTACAGTTGTGGAAATTCATTGGGGTTCTAGTTTGGTCCAGTGTGTGTGATAGCTCAACAATATGCCACAACCCCTTCCTGGCAAGGCTGTTGCATCATGTCCGCTATTTTGGTAGGGTGAAGCATGCAGACCCTGATAGTTTTGGGGGATTTGGGCTTGGCATGAATCCAATGCTGCCCTCCATTAATTAACACTGCACGCTTGGAACGACTACATATTTTTTCTTATTCCTTCATGTACAGCAAGCCTTCTATTTGGTCAATAGCAAAAGCATTATAGTAATTGCATAAGTATCCTGTATCCATTGCTTAGATTTGTATTTAAACAACACACATTAGAATTCCTAACTTGTATAAAATTTGAATGCATCAAATATTAGTGATGAGAATGGTTAAGGATTATATGAATAAGATGAAGAATTTGGATTGTAATCAAATTAAGATTTTTATCAACTTAAAAATTATAGAAGAAGAAAAATTATATATATTTTTTTAAAATCTAAAAATTCAAGAAAATTTCTACAATTTGGTGCCGCCATTTGGCGCAATCACGGCGTTTAAGCCCAACTTTTATTATATAGTATATGATATGATATGATTTTTTAGAAACCAGATAGTGTATAGCTTGAACTTCACTATATTGTCATCATTATATGACATTCTTTATTATTATTCAATGGGTAGACTACACACTATTTATATATATATAATAATAATAATAATAATATTATTATTATTATTGTGATCCATCGTCCTTGTGCAACCAATGACTTTTGCTTCCCATTCTCGTGGAGACGTGGGAGTGGTCAGGGGTTTGGCTTGTGGAGGCTCGTGTCCAGTGAAAGTTTTCACTAGACATATTAGATTGTGAACACGTATCCACTCTTAAACACGTGTTCAAATCTTACCGTGTCCAGTGAAAATTTTCACTGGACACAAGCCAAGTCCGTCAGAAAGCTGCTACAAATTGTAACTGGGGATTGGAGAATTGCACGGGATACGAGCCGTGGTGGTTGACAAAACAGAACGTGATCAAATCTACTCACCCTTATCAGACCAACCACCTCGCACCTATACTTCCCCCCTTATGGCTTTATCTATCAATACAACCAAACAAAAAAATTTATTAAAAAAAAAAAATTTGTAACGATCATCAACATCAATCACTAGTTGTCAATACCCGGTATCAGCTGGTATGTATTGAATCGTTTGGATTCATTTGTACCGGTTATATTAGTGATTTTTTTGAGTGTTTTGATTCATACAAGAAAAAAATAATGCTATAAAACATATTATTTGAGTAAATACGTCAAATTAATGTAATTCAGGTGATATTTGAACTTATAAATTATGCGAATTTTATATTTTATATTTATAAATATATAACTATTTACATAATATTGACTTCTAACGCAAATAGTTGGCTCGCAGGTAGATCCATGGTCCACATATAATAAGGAAAGAGTTCTTGTTACTTCAAAAATGATATATATGATGCTATGACTCACTTTATTGTTTATACTAACGTGTAATTTCGTGTATATGCACAGGTACATTTAAAATCAATCACAATTATATATATATGATTTAGAATCTAATTGGATTTAGACTCTTCAGTTTTTGCAACCAATAATTCACTTGCCTAAAAAATTAGATGGGGCACATAACGCAAAATTGAACTTCAATTAAAATTTAATTTAGAATTTAATTGAATTTAGACTATTTAATTTTTGCACATAATAATTCACTTGACACAAAAATTTAAAAAATTAGATGTGATAAATGACGCAAAATTAGACATGATTTAGAATCTAATTGGATCTAAACTCTTCGGTTTTTACACCCAATAATTCACTTGCGGTGGTAAAATTAAAAAATTAGATGGGGCAAATGGCACAAAATTAAACTTTAATTAAAATTCAATTTAGTATCTAATTGAATTTAGACTCTTTGATTTTTGTACCTAATAATTCACTTGACACATAAATTTAAAATTAAATAAAATACGTGACACAAAATTAAACTTCAATTTAGAATTTAATGATATTTTATCTCAACTTTACTTATTATTATTATTATTATTATTATTATTATTAAGTAATTCAAAATTTAAAAGAAATCTTGATTAGAATCATTTGATTATGTATGATCTTCCCATTAAAAAATTGATTCAGGTGTCTCGGTGTCTAATCGAGGTAACTATCTAAAAGTTCTTCAAGATAACTACCAACTTTCTTGCTAATTGCCATAAAATCCATCAGTCTAACGACACTTGTCAGCCTATTGGATTTCAATCTTTATTTTAATTTTTTTTTTGAGAATCAATCTTTATTTTAATTAATTAAATTTCACCGAGCAATCACATCACTAGAACCTATTCCACCGCGCATCTTAATAATAAATTAATTATTTGGCCCCAATAGTATGTTTGTGAGAACCAAAATCAAGCCAACTACTCTTAACAAAATGAAAAGAAAAGAAAATAAGAGATGTTAAGTGAACTGATTTACTATGAGAGAATGAGAAGAAAATAGCAAAAATTGCAAAACAAGAATCCCATGTTTAAAACAAGTCGATCGATCGTTAGTCAACCTAACCGGATATGGACTTATGCAGGGGTCGGGTTTGGGTGGATTCATTTTTTCACGAGTCTAAAAAACTCCTACCCATACCCATATTTTTGTTCAGACAGGTTAATGGATCAAATTCCAATCTTGCCGGGTCAAATTTTGTTCCAATTTGAATTTTGCCAAACAGGTTTGCAATTGGGGCGATTTTGGTCAACATCACTTTTGGCTTTGTTATAATACTGGTGCATTGATTATGTCTGATGTCCGACATTATTAACGTCTTATTCTTCATCCTCTAGACCAAAGACAAAATTACAGTATCTTAAATATTGTTTCTTAGGTTCTCCTCTTAGGATTTAGTTATGTAGCTACTTAACTAAAAAATATACTTCTATAACATGAGAAAAAGTTCACATGGCAAAATCTTAAGAATGGAACCTAAAAAAACAGAACCTAAGTATTATACCTAAGTCTTGCTCTCAAACTAAATATATTTTGTGCAAGAGAAAATGATTATATTCATTTGCTCTTCAGTTGGTCGGTCAGTCGAAGTCAAGGTAGGGCACTTTCGACCCCACAGATTCAATAGGTTGAAAAAATATCAAGCAAATTTGGCGGTAGTATTTCTCACCAATGTAGTCTCCCGTGCTAACTGTTCAGGAAGTAGGAAAGCAAAGAAGGGTAGTTGTAGATTTCTAAATAGATGCAACTGGCAATTGTCATCTACAAAGCGGACCACTTTATTTGGGGTGTTATACCGTGCCATACTTGTGTTGAACATAGTCCACACATCCTAGATGTGTCTTTTTTTCTTTTTTCTTTTTTGTGTGCAATACACAAGACAAGCTGAACACTTATTTCTTATTTATCTTTAGTTTCAATCTTAAACACTTATCTATTTATTTTTTATTTACTATTTTGATCTAATTCTTGGTTTATTTTCACTTTAATTTTTTTTTATACAATATAGAAATTTTACTCTAACTTAATTTAAGTGTACATGTACATGTATATGAAGTTCCCTCCTGAAAATATGAACTCCGACCCTTACTCTCCACACCTCACAAATACTTATACTTATAGAGTGATCATCGTACTTATTAGTCAAGACTCATGAATTCACTTTATTATCCGTTATTGTTTGTAAATTGATATATTTTTAATATTATATGAAAAATAAAAACTTAACAATATATTTTTTTTGTTAGATGATATATTTTGATAATAAATTAATATGTGTATCCCGTCATATTTTTAAAAAATTGTAGTTTTGCCGTGTAGTACTCAAAATCGCACCATGCCCGGGTCAGTGTCCCAGATTCCCAGATTGTCACGCACCTGCACAATGGTTCATTAAAGAACTCCTGCTATACGGTATAACTAATATCTGATATGTTCAGCTATAATGATTCTAAGCAGACAATTTTAGGTAGTTGTTTGCTTTGATACTTCTGCAAGTTTCAGTAATCAGTATGAGCTGGTGCAATTTGAATGGCTGCTGGACAAGCCATGAAACCTGGCAAACAATCTACCTACTGTTCCTGGGTCAGGTTGTCTCTTTTGTACTTGCACTCGGTAGCTTCACTTCATCTCTGATAGCTGATCTTGGTAACCTTCAAAACCCCATCTTTAGTTTCATGCATTGCTCTGCTTCTCATGTTGATGAACATGATTTTTTTTTTTTTTTTGGTAATTTATGTTGACCCTTTACTTGATTTTGTTTTCTGTTGTTGTGTGTAGGTGTTGATGCACCACTTACTCAGACTTTGTTTCCTTACTTCTTTTTGGCATCTGTTTATGAAAGTATTTTGCTGTATAGGCGTCAGGGACTACTGGTAAATTCTTTTTTTCTTCATTATTAATAGGCATCTGTATTGTATATATATATATATTACATTAGCTGCTCAACCAAGCGGTGGTAAAATTGAAACCATAAACTGAAGTGCATTTGGTTGCAATATTCTAAGTTGCATTTGAGTTTCTAAGAATGTGTAAGTGTGGCAGGTTTCTTGGTATTGGTATCTCCTTTTAGGTTTTGTTGATGTTCAAGGGAATTATTTTGGTGAGTAATGCTCTCTAAAATCTCCCACATATGCTTTGGCATTAATAGTCCTGTATGACCAATGT
This sequence comes from Lithocarpus polystachyus, assembly GCA_033629205.1. NCBI lineage: Eukaryota > Viridiplantae > Streptophyta > Magnoliopsida > Fagales > Fagaceae > Lithocarpus > Lithocarpus polystachyus. The sequence continues at coordinate 46,907,711 of CM066168.1, forward strand.
GAGAGGCTAATTAAGATTATTGATGATTTTTGTTCTCAGAAATTGTTGTGCTAGTAATGGCAATCAATTGTCTCTGGCTGGGCGGAACTAAGATTTTATGAATGGGGGGTCAAAATTATAACAAATACAAAGTTGAACTAATTTAATTGAGTCATACAAGAAATATGAAAAGTTTTGGTGGCTAACCATATTTCTTTTGTAAAGTTTAGGTAAATTTAGGGATAAAAGTCTAATATTTGAGAAGTTTAGGCCCCCCCACTTCACCAAGTAGTTCCGCCCCTCTCTGCATAATGCCAAATTTGATATTTGGCTGTGTTTGATGCTTAGGATGATTTTGAACTAAGGAAGACATAGGAAAACATAGCACGTAATATTAGTTCAAAAAAGACGATGCAAAAAATTGTCAATGTGCAAAGCTCCTACTCCTACAGGTCTAGAAGAGCTGATTGATAGGCGGCCTTAAATCCTTACCCTCAAATTGTTTTTTTTTTTTTTTTGGATAGCAACCATGTACTACTTGAAATGAACCTTGGAATTATTTTAAAGAAACAGAGAATTTTGTCCCAATGTATATCCAAAACCAGAACAACATAAGTACATAACATGTAAAATGAACCTTTAATGCATAATTCTTATTCCCTATAAAATCTTTTTAAGTCCTGTATAAGGTAGATCAAATGTGGATTTCTAGGATTTTTGAATTAACTTGTAGATATATAATTTGATGCAGTTAATAACGCATACCAGTTCTCATCAATCACCAGCGTGACGTTATTGGATTGTTGGACAATACCATGGGTCATGATTTTGACATGGTTCTTTCCAGGCACTCGGTATTCCCTGTGGCAGTTATTTGGTGCAGCCATCTGTATAATTGGCCTTGGCTTAGTGTTCCTCTCTGATGCTGGGGTGGGCGGTGGAGGTGACATTTTCTCTTCCATATTTTATAACTTTTGTTTTCATTTTCTGGGCAATGAAACTAATGGTTGTTCAGAGTAGTCATGTTTCAAGGATGGTTTTTGTTTTGAGTGAGGGTGTATAAGTGGAATTATAGTAATGATTAGTGAACTTAGTTCCTTGAGTTCTAAGGTATTCCTAACGAGTTGTAGGTAAACACTACCATCCCCATTAACATTAAGTATTTGCGACTCTAATTACTGATTGTATATATTATTAATTTCATATCATAAATTGATCTTTCAGCAATGTACTTGTCATTGCTGGGACAGTTTTCTATGCAATGAGCAATGTTGGTGAGGTCAGAGCATCCATTTCTGCTTCCTCTATAGAAAGATAAATGACTCTTTTTAGGTTGAAAGGGTGATAGTGATATCAGATTAACTAATGGGCTGAAAGGCTTCGGTTCTATGATAAGCGCCTACTGAAGTATGATACTAAAAATTTGAAGCCGCAAACCTGAAGCTTCAATTTTTATTTTCAGCTTTGTTAATTTAATTGCAGAAGTTTCATATGGGGAACATTGAAGACCATTTCCTTTAAATCTAATTCAACATATTCTTGACATTTAAAAGTTGCTCCTTTTATAACTAGTGTCTAAAATGCAGGAATTTTGTGTTAAGAAAAAAAATCGCATTGAAGTAGTTGCAATGATAGGTGTCTATGGATTTCTAGTGAGTGTGGTTGAAGTGTATCCTTCCTTGGGCATATACTAGACAGTTTTTTTCGATAAGTAATACAATAGACATGGATTACACTTCATTTTCAAATTTTGTTTTTAGAATCTTTTTGTTGTGATTTTAGCTTTGAGGAAAATAGATTGGAATTGTAATTTATGTTGCTATTCTTTACGGAGAAGAATAGCATTACTTTCATTCCTTAACCTTTTCTCAGATCTATAGTGGAGCTCAAGAGTCTGGAATCAATTGAGTGGTCTACAGATATTGTATGTAATTTAATTTTGCATAATCTTTTATCGTTCATCCATCTTCTCTTCCTGACATGCTTGGATTTATTTTTCTTTTTTTATTTTTATGTGAGAATAGGAAATTTAAACTCCCACTGATATATTTCAGTTCTTGATGTTAATTTTACATAATAAGATTCTGAGGAAAAGTTTGATGATGGAGTCTACAATCTGCATGTGAATGTTCTGCAACAATCTGCAATGGCTGAATAGGTTTAATAAAAGAAGATTTTATTTGAATTTTGGAAATCATTTCTAGTATTGGGAAGGATAAAAAAAAAAGATTATATCATGTTTGATCTTGGAAGTTAGTGTTACTAATGCTTAAAAGTTTTCTTAAGCAAAGACAGTGTGGACAAGATGTAAGAAATTTAGCTGCAAAATTACTGTTTGCCTTTCCTTTCTAATTTCCGAAAATGTGCATTCCTTACACCTTTAAAAATATTCTGTTTTCATGTTTTCAGATATTAGCCTTTGCTGGGTATGCTGTATCAACTTTTATGTTCTACACCGTTGCTCCTTTCGTTCTTCAGGGAAGTTCCCTTCTCTTCAACAATTTTTTGGTGCAATTACTTTGTTTAGATGAACATTCATTTGCCTTTGAGTTTGGTCTAGTTACTGAGAGGTCTTACAATGGAAAATTGATTACAAATAGAATTCTATTTTGAAAGATGAGAACAAAAATTTGTAGTTTGGCGAGAATCAAATTCCCTCTCCATGTTTTGATAATAAAAAGCAAAAGAGTGTTAATTCTCTAAATCCTTTATTCTTTAATCTCATTGACTAGATGAACTAATTATGAAACTAAAAATCAATTCCTACCTTTTATTATAGTGATGCTGTCCTATGAGATATACTAATGGCCACTGTTTTTAATTTGAGTATTTTGCATACAGTTAAGTGGAGCAACGATGTTCAATCTCTCTATCCTAACTTCTGACATGTGGGCAGTTGTAATTCGCATTTTTTTCTACCACCAGCAGGTAAGCTTTTCAAATTTATGCATATGTTCCTGAGCTGTAACATAAATAGCTTGAACCCTAGCTCTTTGAGTCTCATACTGTATTCAGTTCTGCAATTATACTATGCAAATACATCTTGTTTCTTTACAATTTTTGGTGTCATGCGTATCAAACCTGACCAAATATTAATCTCCACTGGCAGGTTGATTGGTTATACTATCTATCTTTTGCAATTGTGTGTACTGGACTTGTCATCTATTCAACAACGTAAGTTCTAATTCTTTGCCTTTAAATTTTTATTGGCAAACAGTCTGGTTGTGACATGTGAATATACATGCAACACAGCATCATGTGAAAGTTCTGGTCATTGTCTCTTTTAATAGAATGTAAAGAACAGTTTTCATCTCAAATTTGATAGAAAACTTGACCAGATTCTCCATGCAGAAAAAAGAACCTCCTAATTAGAGTTGATTGTTAACACAAAAATCAAGCTCTGTAATTTGCTAGGGGCATACGAAAATTGAAATATATGGATAATGGATAAAAATTCATCAGCCTAGTCTGTTTAATGTGTAATGACAATCATGTTTCTCAGTGCTTTTGCAAAGCCTTAAATGACTTTTTATCTTCTCTGTGATGTTTCCATGACTACAAAAAGAAAACTTTTGAGATCATGGAGAGAGAAAGAGTGACCTTTAGCAATTCCTTACACCCTTGAGGAACCAGTGTCTGATAAGCCTAGTGAGTATTTTGAAATTGACCTTTGACAAATTCCTTGAGCACATTTTAGAGTATACTCCATTGAAGTTGTAAGACATCTTTGTATTTCCATATTAAGTAGAAAAAAAATATATGTTAATATGTTTTCACCATTTGAGACTTTCTATTACAAAAGGGCAAAGCATCATGAAAACAGTGAGATGAAGCTATAGCTTGACTTTTTTGTTAAGGTAATTCCATCAACCATTAGGAAATTGGCCTATTCTAGGTAACTGCTTTGAGCTACAATCTTTTTATAATCAAAATGTGATTTTCTGACAGATTCATGGCAAGTGCAATATGATTTAGCATGCCCATCTTTGTACTTGATATCTAAGGTTCTGCTTTCAAAAAATTGTAGCCAAAGTGTTTTACTTGACTCAATTTTCTTTTCTTCTTGATCTGTTTCTTTTGGTTTACAGTGAGAAGAATTATGTTCCTGTACCTGCCATCGAGGATGGAAACTCCAATACACAATACGAAGTGCTTACTGAGGAAAGTGAAGCAACTAGAAATGAGTCTTTGGTTTCTTAAGGGGCAGGGCAGAATCCAGTGTAATTAGGGGTGGAACTAGAAATTCATAATGGGTGGAAGCATTAACGATTATGAAAAATAAACTAACTAAGAGGGTTATATATTAAGTAAGAATATTAGGGGGACTGCCTATCTGGTCAGTATAAAATCAAACTGAAATATATGGGTAAATCTTGAGATTCTAGAAAGTTTGAATGTGCCATTCCCCCAAACATGTACGTAGTTCCAAGAATAATTTGAGTTTTATATCCCAACTAGTCGCAGAATCACGCGATGCGTGAGAATATTAATTATTTTGAGATGTGGTATAATGCATAGTTTATTTTCTAAATTTAATTCCAAATAAGTTTTTCTCTCTAAAAATTAAACAAATTTTAAAAGCAATTTTTATCTTTCTATTTTTACAAATATATAATTTTATCATTTTTGGTGTTTTTGATTGATATTAAATTATTATTCATTTTTGAAGTGATTTATATTCTTCTAACTATTGTTATTATGCATAATATGTCCTGATTTCTTTTGGTATAATTAAAATTTTAGTTTTCAAATTTCTCATTCTTTTGATGAGATTATCATGATAAAAAAAATTATCATATAATTACAACTGATATTACTCAAATAATTGATAGGTACATTTAAATACATAGTCATGTAGATTGAGTTTTGATATAAACTCAAATTTTCACTTCTAAACTAACTAAGGATTAACTCAAACAAATTTTAAACCAAAATTATAAGAGGAAGTAAGAAGACTTGTATGGGGAACTCAAAAAACACAATACCAAAACATTGACACCCAAAGTAGAGGTATTAAAAACCATAAAAATTCATTAACCAAGAGTAGAGTTGCAAGAAAGCATTAAAGAGAGAGAGAGAGAGAGAGAGAGAGAGAGAGAGAGAATAATCACCTTTTTGGGAGAGCATGATAGAGAAAATGGCAAATTTATAGAATAAAAAAATATATAATTGTAAACACCAAATTATCCAAATCATGCTATATAATAGAATAACATTATATCATTGTATAATATATTTATAATAAAATAGGGTTACATCTAACAATCAAAGAAAAAAACAACTTAAAAACACAACCAAATTATATCAACTTAAAATAGAAATGCAAAATTGAATTAAAAATCCACCAAAAGAAGGAATATATATATATATATATATAGAGAGAGAGAGAGAGAGAGAGAGAGAGAGAGAGAGAGAGAGAGAGAGAGAGAGAGAGAGAGAGAGAGAGAGAGAGAGAGAGAGTGGTCACCTTTTGTGTGGGAGAAAAGTTCAAAACAAAAATTCATTAACCTAAAGTAGGGATGCAAGAGAGAATTATAAATTCACCAAAAGGGAAGAAGAAAAAAAGGTTTGTTTATAAACAACTCGAACTTGGTTTGGAAAAAAACTTGTTTATGTTCGCCTGTTTAGAAAAAATGCTAAGTTCAAGCATTAATTTTAGGCTCGATTATTTAACGAGCTAAGCTCAAACACAATAATGCGTTCGTGAATATAATGGCTTGATTTAACTATTTATAATATTTTATTTTATATGTATAATTGTCTAAAAATATATTTATATAGACTTGAAATTTGATTATTTAAGTTTGTTAATAGATTCATATGATATTAAATTATTATTTGTAATTTATTGATGATATAAATAGTCTATTCGTAAAAAAAAATTATCAAATTATAAAAAGATAAAATATTTTAAGTCATAGTTTCATATTATATAGAAAAATAACAAGTTAATTAAGCAGCTCTAAACAAGAAAATGAGCCAAATCACATAAACTCAAATGTCATGGATTTTTTTTTTGGGTCCATAAATGCCATGGATTTGATCTTTACTATTTTTAACCTTTGATTATTTTATTAACATAAAGTCAAACATAATGCTAGCCCATAGTCTTATAAAATAATAATAATAATAATAATAACAATAATAATACTAGCCCAGTGTTAGGAGGCATTTTTTGGGTACAAAAAACCAGCAAGCCTAAGGCCCACAAAGTCAGTCCAAAGCCTACTTCGTAGAAAGAAATCCATAATCTGTGGGCCCATCTTATGGAGTTAGAGTGAGCAGGGCAAATGAGTATGGGTGTGTTTGGCATGAGTAGCGCAAATGGCTATACTTTTAACTTTTATGTTCAACTTTTTAAAACTTTACTATTTTATTATTACTTTTTCAACATTTTTTAAAGTATAAGTATATTTTAGAACACTTTTAGCAAAAAATTTGATGTGCAACCCCAGTATGATACAATAGGTTTCACATGGTTCTGTGCTATTAATTACAGTCAACATTATTTTTACCTCTTATATTATTTATGTATTTGATTATGCTTCTTGTCTACTTATGTCTGACTCTACATATTTAACAAATCCAGCCATGCATCAAATAATGTGTTAGATATCGGACATGTTTGGGAACATAACTTTGTGTTTCTTGATGTGTGGTATGATGAGTTGGTCACATACTTCTTATGGTAATAAAAATGATTTGTAGCAGTGGCTATTTGTATGCTTTAAAATGAGAAACTACCTATTTCAATGGGAGGCCAGCTAGCAGATTAATCATAGTACTGTACTTGAAAAGGATACAGCAAACTTGAATTGGTCTAAAAAAAAAAATAATAATAATAAAACCAGGGTCAACACAGGTATTGGACAAAAAGGATCGATATCTGTTTTTCACATGTCCGTGATTTTACAAAATTTTAATTTTCCACTGTAAATGGTTCACAACATTTCAAATCATGCACGAACTAGCACATGATAAGGCTACACATCCCTTTAAATTAGTTAAACTCTAGCCAAATTGAACAAACTGATTTATTGCTTAAATTTGACTATAGACCATGGACTACGGAAAATTAGGGTTGAGAGAGAAGTGAGAGGAAGAAAAGTAAAGTGAAAGAGACCGGGATGAAAAAGAAAGGTGTAGGACATATTGAGTCAAGCCCATACATTAGCATATATTTATATAAGGAATTATAGTGTAATTACAAAATTACCCTTATTAATATGCTAATTGAAATAAATAACTAAAATGAACTCTTAACACATTTGAATGAAAGAAAAATTATTTTTTTTTCTTCAAATAAACCCCTCCAAGTTCCAAGCTAAAATGCATGACAATTGCATTATAATTTTTACAAGGCTTTTAGTAACAGATGCCCTTAGGGTATTCATTAGTATAAACTAATTTATGACAATTTTATGGAAAAATTAAAAAAAAAAACTGATATTTTTGACAATTTTTCATAAAATTGATGAATAATAGATGCCCAAAGAGCACCCCCTTTAACCAGATCCTTTAATTATGATTTATGAATCCAATATTCAATGGTGATCTCCAATTTTAGTACTCTTTTCTCTTGCTTCCCATTATGCTCCAGTATTGCTCCTAGAAGATGAAGAGCAGACTATTACACAGATTGTACTTCGTACCTAGTTAATTTCTCAATCCTTTCTTTTTATTTCATACTCCATGAATCATAGGTGGTCAATGTCATAGATATAATTTTTTTTTCTATTTTATATAAACTTGGACAATTATTGATTTACATTGTACTATTAATGTAAAATTTACATTCATTATAGTCTACATATTGTATACATTTATTTAGTCTGCAATGTAAATCTTATATTAATAGTACAATGTAAACTAATAACTTCTTTTTGAAGGGAATATATACGAAATTCTCAAATCTATGAGATGCAGAAATAGAGAAAAAAATATGCGTCAAAGAAAACAATCACACAAGACAATATATACATGGTTTGACAATTTGCCTACATTCACGAAGTTATAGGAATTTCACTATTCACAAGAAAAAATACAAGATACAGAAATATAGTTTTTTCTCTCAAAACAACACACCAAACTCTAATTTCTAAATAACAGTTTTTCTATCATATGCACAAGATTCACTAATGGGCTAAAACAGGCCAAAACTTGGGCCTATTAGGCCAAACCTCTACTCCATGAACTAAGCCTCAGATGGGGAAAAAAAAAAAGTCACACTTTTATTTTAGACAAGTCAAAATCTGGATCAAACACAACTAAATTCTATAAAACTCAACACCCTTTAAACTTTTTTATTATTTTATTCACACAAAGTTAATTAAACATATTGAAAAAAATCTACATTCATAACATTTTTTTTTTATAAAATTTTCATAATAAATTTTAGATAGTAAATTGTTAGCAGTTCTAATTTAAACACATAATTAAAATTACTTTCTATTTTTTTTCAAAAAAAAAAAAAAAATCTGTTACAACTAAGTGCGCGTTTGGGTTAGGATGAAAAATAAAATTTATTTCACTATTTAACTTATTTTTGTTATTATTCATAAATTCTATTACATTTTTTTTTACTATTTATAATTTTTACGGTACTATTTTAAGTAACTTTTACTTTTGCAATAATTTTTCACTTTCGCGAAATAATCTAGGGGTGTCAATGTTTGACCCAACCCGCGAACACGACACAAACCCGATACGGGTTTTTTCGAATTAGGGTTGGGCCTTAATGGGTTTGGGTCATAAATAGGTCGACCCGAAAGCGACACGATAAGAAATAGGTCATAAGCGGGTCAACCCGCGTAACCTGTAATAGACACGTTTGACACGCCAATTTATTTGTGTCAAACCTGAAATGACCCACTTAACACAACCCGTTTAACTCGCATAACATAACATCCATAGATTTTTATTTGTTTCATTAGTTATTATTACTCTTACATTATTATTATTATTTAGTTTTTAAAAAACTGTTGAGGTATGATCATATTTTGTAACACTACTAATACTTATTTATTTTTATTTTTTTGGCATAAAATTTGCACAAATGAAATTAAATGAGCTTGTGGAAGATGTTATGAATTTGAACATTAACAAAGAATCTATGGATGATAATCGTGATTATAGTCAGGATTAGAATACTGTTTGCTCAAATTCTTTTAATATTGATATTTAGCATTTGGCGAGTTCCAAGGATATTATATTTTTGTTGAACTATGTTATTTTATTTTTGTTAAACTATGTTATTTTAAATTTGGGTTAAAGTGTTACACTTTTTTTGGAGCGTAAAGAACTTATTTCTAGATGAATGTTATATTTTTGTTGAACTATATTATTTTGAACGTAGGTTGAAGACATGAAGTGTATGCACTGCTTTTTGGGATGTAAAAAAAAATTATTTCTAGATGGTTGTTATATTTAATATTATGTAAGTTAAAATGGGTTGTGTTACATTCGTGTCAACCCAACACGACTCATTTATTAACCGTGTCAAATGGGTTGGGTCAGGTCAACCCGCTTTATTAACAGGTCAGGTTAAGGTTGAAGGATCCTGACACGATTATTAAATGGGTCGGATTAGGATTGAGTCATTTAATCAAATACCCCTACTTCGACACGACACGAACTCGACACGCTAGCCCGAATAGACTCCCCTAATCATCTAAACACGCCGTATCTATCGAAGTTGAAAATTTGCCATAAAAATATCGGGATGTTCGTACAAACAAGATCACGTGGGTTGGGGTAATGCCGTTCAACACGAAGGAAACAAAGACCAATGCAATCTCGGATCCCGCGCCTATCGTTCAGGAGTTAAGTAGGAACCCAAGAACGGTAGCTGCAGCAGTACTCTGCAATTGGTTACTTTTTTTGTTATCACATACACGCTAAGTTTTATTTTATTCACAAAATTCCTCATATAACTGGTCCTCTTAATATTCCTTCAATATTAAAAAAAAAAATGTGATCGTCATGTACATGGCTTCATTTTATCTTTATGCACAGCCATATAATAAAAGTCTTATATAGAGAGAGACAAGACACAGAGAGAGATATCTCCTTGCCGCTTCTTGTAAGTTTGACTGTTTGAGTCTGAGTTTGAGTTTGAGTTTTGAGTATGGACTGGTTCGCTTTGAAGGACTGGTGGAGAAGCCATGCAACTTGGCGAACAGCGTACCTACTGTTTCTGGGTCAGGTTGTGTCTTTTGTAATGGCACTCATGAGCTTCACTTCGTCCCTCATAGCTGATCTTGGTAAACTTTTTCAAAACCCCATCTCTGATTTCTTCATTCCTTTTCTCCGCCTCTCTTTTTGACCACTTTTGGTCTTGATTTTTTGTTCGTTCGTTTGTTTGTTTGTTTGGTTGTGTGTACTGTGTAGGTGTAGATACGCCTCTTACTCAAACTTTGTTTGGTTACTTCGTTTTGGCTTTGGTTTATGGAAATCTTTTGCTGTATAGGCGTCAGAGACTAAAGGTAATAATTTGCTGTTCTTTTTGTTCATTATTACTAAGAAACTGTGTTTGTTTGTATATTGCACTAACTGTGATGGGACTGAAACTGTAAGTGCATTTTTTTTTTGACTGTTAAGTGCAATTGGTTACATTACAATATGTGAAATACTATGGATACAATTTTTTCACAACATTTTACACTATTGCTAAGGGGACAAGTTATGATTAGAGCAACATCAATTTTACATGAACTCACACCTAACACCAATTTTATTCAAAATAGTTGAAGTTTGGTAGTGTGAATTTTTGTGTGTCTCTAGACTTATTGCTAGATTATTGTTACAATATCCTATGTTGCTCTTGTGGTTCTGAATATGTGTCATACGCGGTATGGGGTTGCAGGTTTCTTGGTACTGGTATCTCATTCTAGGTTTTGTGGATGTTCAAGGGAATTATCTTGGTGAGTAATGCTATCTTAACCCATTCACATGTACTCTGACATTATTAGTCATGCATGATTGATGTAAGAGGCTAATTATTGATGATTTCATTTTTGAATATTGTGCTGCTATGGTTTTGAAGTAAGGAAGATGTAGGAAAACAAGGTAAGTATTAAAATGTGAGAAAAGCCACTGGCTTCACTTATTAGCCAAAAAAAAAAAAAAAAACAAATCAGAAAAGATGAGCTGACCATGTAATATTTGTAAGAATTTGGAATTTAATCATGAGAATTTGTCACAATGCATTTCCAAAACCAGAACAAAGTAACATGTTAAATAAATCTCTAGTGTATAATTTTTATTGCCATATAGACTTCTTGAAAATCTACTGTATGGGGTTAGATCGTATATGGATATCTGTGAATCTTTAATTGACATTTTAGATGCTTTATGGCAGTTAACAAAGCGTACCAGTTCTCATCAATTACTAGTGTGACATTATTGGACTGCTGGACAGTAGCATGGGTCATAGTTCTGACATGGTTCTTCCTAGGCACTCGATACTCCTTATGGCAGTTATTTGGTGTAGCCCTCTGTGTGCTTGGCCTCGGCTTAGTGCTCCTCTCTGATGCTGGGGTTGGTGGTGGAGGTGACATTTTCTCTCCCAACTAATTTTCCATTTTCTGGGTACTTGAAGTAATGGTTGTCTTGTTCTTTAGAATCATGTTGAAGTATACTAGTGGTAGTGGTTAGTGACTTGGTGGACTTCAATGGTTGCTTTGATGTTTTGGGTGAACATAGAAAGGGAACTACCATCCCCTTTAAATAGTTCTAACTCTATCCCAGATTCTGTGTATTATTGATGTCATATCATACATTGATCTTTCAGGTGGCTCAAAACCTCTGCTAGGGGATATTCTTGTCATTGCAGGGACAATTTTCTATTCATTGAGCAATGTTGGTGAGGTTGGTGAATTTTCTCAAATTAACTTGTTGACTAACTGAAGTATGCCATTAGTAGTTATTAAACAAGAAATTTGGAGTAGCAATTAGTAATTAATAGCCTGAAGATTAAAGTTACCTTGACAATTGAACTCCAGAAGTTTGATTTGTGGAACATCAGACACCACAGAAGCCCTCTTCTGCTTTTTTATCTTTTTCAGTCACATACTTACTAATTATAAGTTGCGCCTATTCTAATTAAGTTCCTAAATTGCAGGAATTTTGTGTTAAGAAAAAAGATCGTGTTGAAGTAATTTGTATGATTGGTGTTTATGGATTTCTAGTGAGTGTGGTTGAAATGTATCCTTCAGTGGGCCATTTATACAAGAGATATGGATTGCACTTCTTTTTCAAGTTTTTATTTTAGAATATTTTTTGTGATTTTCGCTTTGAGGAAAATAGCTTGGACAAGTAATCTATGCTCCTATTCAATAAAAAGAAGAATTGTATTGTTCTCATTCCATAACCTTTACTCAGATCTGTACTGGAGCTAAAGAGTTTGGAATCAGTCGAGTGGTCTGTAGAGATTGTAAGTATTTAATTTTGGATAATCTTTTACATTTTATTCATCTTCTCTTCCAAACAAGCCTGAATTTATTTTTTTTTCTCATGTTCTTTACGTATCTTTCTAGCAGCTTTGCCTGTATTAGGTATCTGTAGCCCTGCTTTAGGTATCAATATCATGGCTTTCAACTTAAACAGTTTCAATTTCAACTAATCTTTATTTTTTCTTTTCTTTTTTATTTTGGGGATAGGAGGGGTCATAAAATTGTGAGAATAAGACTGACATCTAAGCTCTAACTGATAAACTTAAATTCTTGATGTTGATTATACAAATTAAAATTGCAGGGAAAATTTTGACCGTAGTTTCTACTATCTGCTAGTGAATGTTCTGCAGCAATCTGCATGACCTGAAACTGTTGCGAGACCATTAAAATTAGGCTGATGATTTTCATTGATTGGGTTTTTAGAAGAAGATTTCATGACTTTTGGACATCACTTGTAATATCACTAGATCAGGTAGGGGAAAAAAAGTTTAAATCATGTTTTATCTTTGAAGTACGGCTATGAGATTTCCCATAAGGCATAAAGTTTGAGGCAAAATAATTTGGACATATGATGTAGGAATTTATCTGTCGCATTACTGCATGCCTTTACTGTCTAACTTGCAAATATGTGCATTGGTTACACTTTTAACATTGAACTTGTGTTTATGTTTTCAGATATTATCCTTTTTTGGCTATACTGTAGCTACCTTTATGTTCTACTCCCTTGTTCCTTTCGTTCTTAAGGTAATTTTCCTTCCTATCAAAATTTGGAAAAATTACTTTCTTTAGATGAAAATTCAGTTACTTTTTGAGTTAGCTTGCTACAGAGCAAGTCTTTGCACAAAGCAAAACTCCTCACAAATTGTCAACTGATAGACGAGAACAAAATATATAGTTAATTAAGTTCAGTGATCACCAAATTCCCTGTCAAGGCTTTGATAATACAAAGATTAAGAGTGTGTATCTAATCCTTTTTTCTCTGATATAATTGACTAGATGAAATGGCTATGAAGCTAAAAATCAATTGCTTAGATTGTCTTTATTTTAGTGAAGCAGAAATACCAATGGTCACTGTCTTGAATCTCTTGATTTTGAGTCTTTTGCATACAGTTAAGTGGAGCTACAATGTTCAATCTCTCTATCCTAACATCTGACATGTGGGCAGTGGTCATTCGCATCTTTTTCTACAAACAGCAGGTATTCATTTCAAAATCATGCCTAATATTACTAAGCTGTTACATAGATGGCCTGAACCCAAGCTTTTTGAGTCTGATGCATGTGTATGAAGTTCTGTAGCTATTTCAAGCAAATGCATCTCATTTATTTACAATTTGTGTCAATTGCATGAAACTGACCTAATATTGATCCCCCGGTTGCAGGTCGATTGGTTATACTATCTTGCTTTTGCTATTGTAGTTGTGGGACTCATCCTTTATTCAACAACGTATGTTCTAAACCTTTGCCTTATATATTTTTTATTAGTCAAACTCTCTGGTTGTGAATATCCATGCAGCATCTTGTGTTAGTTCTTGTCATTGGTCTCTTTAAAATAGAGAACTCAAAGAACAGTTATCATCTCAAAATCGATAGAAAAGTAAACTTGATTTTCCATGTAGAAGAAAGAACATCCCAAAAGCAACTGATTGTTAGTTAAACCCAAAAATCAAGCACAATAACTTTCATTGTGCACGTGAATTTTATAAATAAAAATTCAGCAGCCAGGTCTGTTCAATTTTTAATGACTAATCAGCTGAGAAACTTGTTTCACAGTGAGGATATGTATATGAAGAAATTTGATGCATGCCTAGTGAGGATATTCTGCTTGGCCTTAGCCATAACCCTTGAGCACATTATTATAGTATAATATGATCCATTGAATTTAACTTACAAAATAGCAGGACCTTTGTGTTTCCATATTGACTAGAGTAATATTATATAGAAACATGCTTTCACCAATAAAGCCCTTCTATTACAAAGGATCAAAGCTTCATAAAAACAGTGAGATTATGCTGTGGGATTAGCTATAGCTAAACTCTTTGCTAGAGAAATTTTTCCACCCATTATAAAATTTGCCTAATCTGAATAACTGCTTTGAGGTACAATATTTGTGTAATCAAACTGTGATTTTCTGATGGATTCATGGAATGTGACTAGTGGTAGATTCTTTTATCATATCGGTCCGTTAGAACTTGATAAGTTGCCACTTCAAAAACCAATTTTTTTACTTCATGTTTTTTGTTTTATGTTGTAACAGTGAGAAGAATTCTGATCCTGCACCATCTCTCGAAGATGGAAACTCCAATGGACAATATCAAGTGCTAACTGATGAAAGTGAAGGATCAGGATCTAGAAATGAGACTTTGGCTTCAACAACACAACCATAAAACTTTCTTTTTTTGGTAATAACCAACCATAAAACTTTGCAAAAGGTGTAATCTGGAAAGACTGTTAGAGCACCAAGCATACATCCAACCAATTCAACAAAGACGACTTCGATTTTTATAGGCAGACTCGTTGAAAGGATGCAATAGTTTTCTGTCTGTAGTAAGCAAAGCTATTTTTGTTAGCCAAACTTAGTATTCAATAGAATATTAGTGCACCTAATCTCATGCCTAAGCAGAGCTATTTGATGTATTAATATTGCATTGTATCCAAATAGTTCTAATCCACACCAGTGTTATTCTCCTATTTTAATGCTCTTTTCCCCTACTAAAAAAAAAAAAAAAAAAACTCTTTTCTCTTGTTTTTCCTTGGGCTGCTAAAAGATGGAGAAGACTAAAACTGTATTTTGTAGTCCCTTTCTTTTTCTAAGCATAATCTTAAAAGTTAAAACTAATAATTCATTCAATAAACCTTGTTGCAAATACTAGCATCACCGCTATTTTTTTTTCTTCTAATTCTTGCTAATTAACCAGCAAACATTACTATAATCTTATCAATCTAAGCGGATGGGCAAGCCATTGCCCACTTATTGGCTGTGTTAGATTCTGAAAAATAAGAAGAAAATAAAAATATATAAAGGGTCAAGTAGCCTTTATTTGAAAACACAATTTTAAATATTAAAATTTCAAATTTTGCACTAACATTATGTTTAAAAAACACAATTTTAGTTAAATCACATTGCACTAACGCCTAGCTTGCTAAACAGAGATGGACAAGAGGACTTTTTTGAAAACAAAATCAAAACATGGTTGGTCAAAATTAAAAAAAAAAAAAAAAAATTCACAACTTTGGGAACCCAAAATGAAAATAAAAAAAAACCTTTACTATTATAGTTTATTACGTCGAAAATACAATGACATAACACCTCGTTTAGTCGCCTTTATATAGAAAACAGAGCCTTTATATACACTGAAAGTTGAAAACCCATCATCTACAACGACAAATCTCAAAAGCAGCACATCCCCTCGATTTCCCTCCCTTCAATAGCCAATCTCGATGGAACAACCACCACCACAACAACAACAAACCCCCACTCCCACCACCGCCACCGCCACCGCCACCGACACTGACTCCTCCGCTGCCACAACCACCACAACAACCGCCACCACATCTTCTCAAACATCTGAGTCTCCGCCACTATCAACTCCACAACAACCACCACCACAGCCATCCTCTTCAACTCCCACCCCTTCTCCAATCCCACCCTCCCCTAACCCTAACCCTAACCCTAACCCTACTCTCACCCCCACCCAAAACGCTAAGCCCTCTATCCCAAGCCCTTCACAACCACAACCGCAACCGCAACCGCAACCTAGGCCTCTCACTTCGTTTGCCAGACCACCACAACCGCCGCCGCCACAACAGCAGCAGCCACACTTTTCGCATTTCTCGTCGCTCCCTTCTTCGTCTTCTCCGGCCGGGTCTCCCTCCATCCCCGCCCAGAGAGGCGGCATTGCTATTGGTGTTCCCGCGCACCACCCGAACACTGCCGCTTCTCCTCAACCCGCGCCCTTCTCTTCCTCCTTCGGTCACCACTTCACTGGCCTGGCCCGCTCCGCCGTCAACGTGCCCGAATCCGCCTCTAGTTCCAATGCTTCTCAGGTTGGCATTTCCTCAAACAGTTTGTCTTCAGTCAATTTCAATGGCTTTTTTTTCACATTGTTAGGAGAGTTGTACTAAAACCCATGCTTGAATTGTTGTACTGGTTAGGCTAGACCAACGATGCAAGGAATGCCGGGAATTGGGATGCTGGGATCGCTTGGTTCAAGCTCACAACTGCGGCCAGCTGGGATTTCAGCACACCATCCACAGAGACCAGTTCAGTCATCTCTTAGACCGCAATCGTCCCCAACTAACCAGCCCCCTACTTCCCAAGTCAGTAATTGTTTGGTTTATGATAGTTATCAACAATGTTTGTATCTGTGCGAGCGCATATATGTGTCTCTGCAGAGCAAAGGTTTTAAGAATGGTTGCTGCTGTTAAGGCCTTGTTCTAAATATGGTGTTCGTTACTAAAAACCTTTGCATTTTGTATAATAAATGAAATTATTTGACCAGTGTTATTTAAGATTGTTGATTCACTACAGCAGGTGATAGGCTTTTGTTGGTTTGACGTGTCTGTCGGGGATCTGTAGGTACTAATGTTTTGATTTGTCCTTTCATGGTTGTATTACATGAAGATAATTTGCGAAGAGATGAAGTAGTAGATTGAACCCTTCCACTTATGACTCTGTGTCAGTGATTCCACTATTATTAGTGATATAATAATGATTAGGGGATACTTATCAAAAAAAAAAAAATAATGATTAGGGGACAATAATGGAATAATTCCTTCATATTTATAGAGATAGGGGATATAATTCACATGGATATTGTAAGTATCGCATAGGTTGCTTTAATGGTAGTATTTATGTTTCTCTTTCACTCATAGCATGGGGGTAGAAGCAGATTCTAGATGTGTGACTAATTGAGTTGAGGTCCTCGAGGAATCAAACTCAAACCAAATCAATTGTTTTATAGATCTTTCTGCAAACCCCTTTTTCTAATACTTGTTTTAGTTGTTTTTGGTTTACAACACTTTTATTGAACTCAAACCATATTCTTTGGACTATAATATTGACTATTGAGGTTGTGGCTTTTAAGTTTTTGGAGTGCTTGTGAATTCATGGATGTATGATGACATGTAAAGGCCACAATCCTTTTTAACAAATATTCCTTATCCTTATTTGAAATTGTTAGAGTTGATTTTGTGATAGTTTTGGAATTAGATATTTTGCTTTACCAATAAGAATTCCAAAATTGGAGTGCAGCGATGGTGGCTTGTTATAGCAGAAGTTGGAAGCATGTGTTAAAACTTGAGTCATGAGGGTTCATAAGTTTTTTCAGTATTCACTTCAAAAAGGCATCCATTGTGTTCCCAACAGAAATTAGAAAGCTCACTGTAGGAATAATTTTATATTTCTGAATTGATCAATAAAATCTTTAGAATTTAAGAAGATCCAAGGATGAATCTAAGAATAAGAAAGGTATTGTGAGCTAAGAAAGTAAGTAATGATTAGGTATTCTGTAAATGATAGAATTTAGCTTAAGTTGCTGATATTTCCTGAGATCTTTAGGTAAGTTCGAAATAGTTTCAGTGTTTGTGTCAGAGTTTGTTAGATGACCTACCGCATGCAGGGAATTTCAAATTACAAGGATGATAAGACTGACAACATGTCGTTTTGTATAGAAAACATAGACGCGGGTACGGGTACAACACGGTGACATGGAATTTTTGATAATTATGACATGACATGGTGGGATACGTATATTAATTAGTTATTAAATATTTTTAAATATGATTAAGTATTAATTTTTTCATATAATGTTAAACATACATCAATTTTAGAGCAATAATGGATAATAAAGTGAATTCATGACTACGAAAGGATGTTTAGAAATTAGAATACAAACCAATAATAAGATCCCTAAATATAAGATAACTAGATAAGTGTTTAAGATAACTAGGACATAAAATGTACCAGGGGAGAGAGAGAGAGAGAGAGGGAAAGAGAGAGATCTACCGAGAAAGAGATTGAGAAAGAGAGAGCTTACCGATATGCAATAACCTTGTTGGCCTTGCCATTGGTGCCGACAGAGAGAGTGAGAGAGCGGGAGGCTGGGGTTAGGAATTAAGCTTTGGTCTAAATTCAAAACGCTGCATTACAGGCCCCTTTTTTATTTTTTTAGTTTTTTTAAATTTCAGCATGAGCTATGTCCGGGAATTTTTTTCGTTTTTCTTTTTAAAAAAGGAAATAGCTGGGACATGCATGCAGTGGTGTCTTAGGCGTGTGCTCGACACAGGTACTTCACCCAAAATGAAGTGTTCGTAATTCCTAGGTGTCATTCATCCTTGGTGCAATGACAATTGCTGGGAGTCTTCTATCTGTTCCTCTGATCTGTTGTAACAGAATGTAATTAGTTAAGCTCAATTTGTTAAGTAAGTTATCACTTTGTTAAAGGGATTTATTGATTGTTGTAACCAATCCTAGAGTTGGTGGTTGATTAGAGTTGTATATAAGCATCAATAGCTGTACAAATCAGATATGCAAGAATCATGAAGATTGTTCAAGAATAATAATCTGGCTATGTTGTAGAATAATATTGTGATGCTTCTATCGATGAGATGTTGTGGTGTTTACTAATAAAATGGTGGTAAATATTGCCTGTGTTGCTTGCATATGCCTTCTATAACTAAATTAATTGATTGTTTACTTATATGAAAAAATTTAGTGAAAAGAAGGTCTTGTGCCTGTTCTATATGTTTGTTTATTTCTTTTACTTTCTGCAGAATCTTCAAGGGCATAGCCTTATGAGACTCCAACCAGTGGGATCTCCTGGTTCTCCATCACCAAATACGTCACAAAATATGCAAACTGCTAATCAGCCATGGCTGTCATCTGGATCACAAGGGAAGCCTCCTTTACCATCTCCTTCAAATAGGCATCAGGTGAATTCACAAATGCAGCAACGAGCACATCTTCCTCAACAACAACATCATCCGGTGCCAACAGTTTCACAGCAACAACATATGCCATCTTTGCAACAGCAACAGCAACAGCCGACACCATCAAGTCAGTTGCAGGAGCATTATGGGCAACAATTTCCACCATCAAGGGTCCCGCAAGCTGTAACCCATCAACCACAAATAACAAGGGTCCAGGGCTCAGGAAATCAGAAGCCTTCCTCTCTTGCAATGGTGCAGCCTAACACAGTCCAGGCTGTGGCCCAGAATAGAACAGCTATTGCGGAAATTGATGAATCTTGTAACAGGATTCTTGGCAAAAGAAGCATTCATGAGCTAGTCAGCCAGGTGAGCCATATTGGTCTTCCTTGCTATTGGTTTACTGAAAAATCTTGGATTATTAATCATGAATTCTATTTATTTTTTGCTCTCAAGTCTGATCAGTTTATTGCAATGACGGAACCCAGCTAACTTTGTTTTTGCTAATTTAACCATATGGACAAACATTTGTTGTTGCAAGTTTTTGATGAAACATTAACCTTAACGTGTCTAGTTCAACTTTGACAACTTATGAGTATGAATTTAAAAAAACTGTCCTGTTTGCTTAGTTGAAGTCTTATATTGGTTTGGAGTGTATGAGTGAGTTTCTAGGTTGCGTTTGGGATGTGCTTATTTGTTTAGCTTATTTGAGTTTTTAGCTTTTTTTATTTGGGTACTATTTATGGGCCCCATTACACTTTTTGGTACTATTCGTGAGTCACATTGTACCATTCAGCTAACTTTCAACTTTTTTTTTTTTTTTTTTCTACACTTTCAGCAAAAATTTTTTAATTTTAGCTAAATAAGTTGTTCCCAAACGGACCCCTAATGTGTTCATAAACTATAATTCTATTGCAGTAGTTGGATATATAACACAGCCTAATTCTTGCCTCTCTTAAAACCCAAGTCACTTAGCTGTACCCATCTTTTTTTTGGTTGGGGGTAGAACTTGTGTTGTGGTCCATGAATTTTTTTTTTATTACTTATTTTAAATCTTTTTTGACTTCTTCTTGTACAGATTGATTCATCAGAGAAGTTGGATCCTGAAGTTGAAGACATTCTTGTTGATATTGCAGAGGATTTTGTTGATTCTGTAAGCAGCTGAGCCAGTTCTTTTGTGTTTCCTCCTTCTCATGTTCAGTGTACCTTGCAGTTTTTAGTGCTTTGTGACTAGATGAATCTTGCCTAATTATTCAGTTGGGTTTAGATTTGCACTTTTTCCTTCTTAGTGTGTGATGTGGCAAGGACAGCTTAAGACCTAGTGTAGCTGTGATATGTACCAGCCAAAGATGCCACCTTTCAATTAATTTGAAGCTTAAAAATGTTTAAGAATAAAATTTGCAACAAAACAAGATTATAAGTTTATAACAAATAGAAAATAATATGATCAAAGTTGGAACAATAAAATATCAATTTCTAGGCTAACTTATCAATATATATATATATATATATATATAAATTTCTGGGCTTAAAGACTGAAAAAAATTTTAGATCTGAAATTTCATAAAATAAATAAAAGAGCGTTGCAACGACTTTAAAAAACTATTCGTACTAGCTTTTAGTAACCCTAGGATTCTAACCTTCCATCTTCAATGTAACAATTAAGTCCTAACCATCCAATTTCATAAAAAGTTACTTTTCATATGACCTTTTGAAATGCTAAATGCATAATAATAAACAATACATAACATAGATTTATAAAAGACTAGTCTTGTGTAGCAAACGAGTCGACAAGATGGACTAATGGGTCTGCTTCCTTAGGCTTAATTCTCTTACATCAGTGTGTAAGTTCATGATAGCTCAGAAAGGGAGTTTATAAACCTAGCTTCAAGTGATTGGCATAAGACTTCTGTTGGTCAGTGGTGTATTCTTGATTTTTATTTCTAAACATTTTATACTCCTGCTGTGACTGAGAACATCCCATGAGACTCTTCCTGTGATTCTCTAGGTGATTCTTTTTAAATCTATAGTTGTACTTACACTTGCACTTATGTTTTTTCCTTTGATTAGATTACAACATTTGGTTGCTCGTTGGCCAAGCATCGGAAATCCACAACATTGGAAGCAAAAGACATACTTTTACATCTTGGTTAGTTATGTAGGGGAATTCCTCTGTGAAGTGCTAACTTCGGTTTATGTACTTTTAATGCTTAATCTTCTTTTACTCGTTGACTTGATTCAGAAAGAAACTGGAATATTACACTTCCTGGTTTTGGCGGTGATGAGATTAAGAGCTACAGAAAACCGGTAAGAATTATCATCGACCGTTTACCTGTATCTAAATGGCAGTAGGGCAATCTATCTACTGGTTGTGGTGATGATGCTTTTCA
Source organism: Lithocarpus polystachyus (assembly GCA_033629205.1). NCBI lineage: Eukaryota > Viridiplantae > Streptophyta > Magnoliopsida > Fagales > Fagaceae > Lithocarpus > Lithocarpus polystachyus. Next base: position 46,929,456 of record CM066168.1, read on the forward strand.
TACTTGAAAAAAAAAATATATATATATATATATATATATATATATATAAGAAAAGAAAATTTCTTTAACATATTGCTCTTTGATGGTTTTGCAGCTTACAAATGATATTCACAAGGAACGTCTTGTAGCAGTAAGTTTATTGCCTCTTTTGTATTAACTTTTATAGGTCTCCCTCAAATGTATGAATTTTTCTGTGTGTGTGTATTTTTTTAAAGATATCTATGAATGTTAGTGGACTCTCATTGATGTTATTATGCTAAGCTAAATTGAATCTTGAGTTGTTAGATCAATTTTGTATCAGTTTTCGAAGGAGTCTTCTTTCTGAAATTTCTTGTATCTTTCGAAGGAGTTTTCATCATTGCTTCTATCTTTGGCAGATAAAGAAATCAATGGTAGCAACTGAAACAGTAACCAAAATTTCTTCTGGACAAGCTGCTGGAAATGCAAAGGGTAATCTGGCCAAGGCACCTGCCAATCCATTGGCTCCTCAAATGTAAAAAGTGCATGAAGCATTTATTGATACTGCTGGACATGAGAACTGTTTCTGATAAAGAAGGTATGACAAATATTTAGATATGCATAATGCCTAAAACTATGGAGGCATGTATTGAATCAGCATAAAACTAACATGTTTATCTGTTTGCATGCATTTAGACAGTTAGGAATAAAGTTCTTGTTTCTTTGAGGTCATGTCATGGTGTGATGTGCTTATTCTCTTGACATTTTCAACAGTTTTTTTATTGGATGGAAGTACATCTCTCTTTTACTGTTTTCTGCTAGTTAGAAAGCCAAAAAATTTGGTCATAATTCTGTCACAACCTAGCAGTTACACACATCAGGTTCTCATGTGTTCCCTTTTTGACATACAACTCCAGCAGTTTTTAAACTCCCAAACTTCTCATAGGGCTTGCCACTTGCTCCTATATGGTTTTGAAGAAGTCCTTGTAACAAGGTTGAATACGTTGAACCTGAATTACTTTGTGCTTAGGGAGTTATTATTAGAGTAAATTTGTGGTCAAATCATCTTGAAGTAATATTACAAAGATGCTAAACTGCCATGTGGTATAGAGAGTTTAGATGCATGTCTTACAGCAGAAAGTGTTATGCTAGTTTATCTATTTAAAGGTTTATAATCTCTGGCATCTATCAGTACAGTTCACTTTGTGCAGGCCAAACTTTGTAAAGAGAAGGCAATGTTACAGTGGAATGGATCCAAGATTTATTGCCTGCCTTGGTGGACATCCATATTTATGAATCTTCTTTATGTTGATCTCCGAGGCCACCAATGACCGAGGATGAAAAGTTTTGTTTCACTAATTAATATTCATGCCCCCAATGCTATTGGGCCACCAACTTGTTGAAATAGCAGCTGCAAGTTTGATGGGACTGGCAGGTAACTACTTTTTGAGCTCTTATGTTGGAGTTGTTGCCTGCTATAAACTGGCACCATTGCAAGCAATCATGGGAAGCAACAGATGTTTTATATGCTTTTCTTGCCGTCACATATGAGTAAATCATAGTTTTGGCCTTTTGGGGGTGCATAAGAAAACTAAGGGACTAAGAAGACAGTCATTTTGGTTCAAGCAATTTGATCACAGCTATCTTTCATAGCTAGTGTTGGCAGTACATAGAAAATGGAAGGACAAAAAAAGTCATATTTATTTTAGCAATTTGATCACAAGTATCTTTCATGGGTCATTGATCACAGGTATCTTTCATAGCTAGTATTGGGGGCACATAGAAAATGAAGGGACAAGAGTAATTTTGATTTAAGTAATTTGACAAGTATCTCTCATGGTGTTGTTTTGGCATCTGAAATTCTAACGTATTATGGTCCTTCACATAATGGGCAGAAATAATCTCATTGATATCAGTTCCATGTGTGGTCTTGCTGAGTCTTCCCTATATATGCTATGAAAAAAAAAAAAAAAAAATTCCTTGGAGTAGAACCAGTAAAAGCTTTTAGTATTTGACAGAGCAAATGACCTGAGTTTGTAAGCACACAAATGCACAGTGTGTATATATAACCTCACCTTCCATCCCGTTCTTATAAAGGCTCATTGTAGGTTCAAGCCCTATAAATTGTGTGTAACTTATTAATATAAACGATTTTGTAGATATTGTTTTGTTCTCATAATGAATTAATCATTTATATCATTGCCATGGTGATTGTCCCAGTGGGTGCCTTTTTCTTTAGAAGGTGAGGCCAAGAAAGTGCTTGAGTTCAAGCTCCATTTGGTTGTGCTTTGCTCTATGTTTAAGCTTTTGACAAAAGTAGGCCCTTAAATAATTGTTCTCCTGAACTTGATCTATATAGATCCAGCTTATCTTTAAAGCCTACAAAAGTCCATTAGCAACCTCAACTAGAAATTTTGATGTGAACAAAGCTGGGTGTTCTTGTAAATGATGTGTGGTTGTAAATTTCACACCTGATTACCAATGTCTTTTAACTTTTCCTTATCTTCAATAAGCTTCTGGGTTTTCTGACCTTTAAAAGTTACCTCTTGTCAACTGCATTGCCTTTGTAAACCGTTTTAGGTGAGGGTTGTTGCATAGGGTTGGGCATAATTGGCTGGGGAAACAAGTTTGAAGTGAATCAACCCTGGTGCTGTGCATTGCGTATCCATTTAATTTTTAATATTGTATTAAGTTGCTTGATGATGAGAAAGGGAATCATGTGTTTGCACATGTATATGATCAGGAAAATGGAATAATGTGGGTCAGGGTCTTAGTGGGCTGGCTTGGTCACTGAAATCTGAACCTTTGCATTTCAATTTTTCTATGAAACTACATGTGCCTCAACGTGTATCACATGAAATTTCATGTGCCTCAATAAAGTGAAACCATTTCCTATCTTTTTCCATTTTAACTAGTCTAAGCCAATGTTGAAGACTGATGAGGAGGCTTTCTCTACGTGAAGTTAAAGTACTTGGGGAACAGGTTTAGCTTTTCTGAATAAAAGGCAATTCTGTAGGGAACAAAGTGAACCAATTATAAAAGCTGTAACAATTCGGAAATTACATTGATGTTACACCTTAATTAACAATTTAGGTAAGAAAATAAAAATCAAACGAAACGTTTCACCAAAACAAAAAAAATCAAACGAAACGAAGCAAAACGAGAATACAGTTGGTGCTAAAAGTCGTATATGAATTTTCCATGGGAGTACTATTCTCTTCTCTGACATAATTTCACATTTCCACGCAAAGTAAATGTGGTGCTAATCCAAGTACCCAACCATTACTTGGTGACACTCCATCTATATTGTGGATGGCAATAGTGATATCTTTGACTTTTGACAGTCAAGTCTCTCTCTTTTGTCTGACTTTCAAATTCTCCTTATTAATTGGTATGTAACTTCTTTTTTTCTTTCTTCTTTTTTTTTGAGTAGAAAGACATCCAATTTTTTTAAAATCAAATTGGCAATGTCGCCTGAACAAATCGAAAGGGCTGCAATGGAATATCCTCCATCCAGATAGTATAATCTGGGAAATCAATAGCTAATCTTGCCAAGGTTAATCTCGCCAAAGTGTGAGCTATTTGATACACTTTCTATTTTTTTTTTTTTTTTTTTTTGGTTGAGAAACAGTCTTGAGCAGCATTTTATTTGATAGCTAGAAGGTCAGAAACATAAACTTTATAAATATCAAGAGGGACAGACCCTATCCAAATTAAAATAAGAAAAGAAAGTTTCACTTTCTTGACTAAAGCATGAGCCAAAGCGTTGCCCTATCAAAATATACGAGAGAAAGAGGAGTTCATAAATTACAATTTTATATTTCTTTACACATTTTATTAAAGGAAGTTTATGCTCTATAGCGTGCTATTTCTTTCTTTTCTTTTAAGAAAAAATTAATATATATATATATATATTTCTTCTATTGTTTAAACTTTAAACGGTGTCACTTGCAACAGGTGTGAAGTGTGATTCTTGTAAACCATTAAAATAATTTAAAATTTTTAAAGTTTAGTGGGTGTATATATATTATTGAACAAAGTATGTTTAATTATATATAACATATTTAAATTATGCCGTATTTTTAAAAGACAATATTCGCAATTTCGTACTGACTCAATATATTTAATAATTGAAATCTAAAAATATATTCACTTGTGTCCAGTCGAACAAATTATGATGCCTGATAAAGTTTTCTCCTTATGCATACTGCAATGCTTGGACCTAGTTTAACGAATAGAAACTTGGATGCATGCAGGTAACATATTTATTTATTACTGTAATACATTTTCACATTCATTAGCTTGTACTTTTTGTCACAATTTTTCTTCCATTTTATTTTTTAGATAAATTCTGTTGTTACTGTCCTAATCATGATAGCCTTGCTTATGCAAAATGTTTCAATATTACATTTTCATCTCTTTTTAATGTTTAATATCCACTTGCCTCATGGTCCTGTCATGAAGCATACCAGCCTAGGCATGCTCCATGGCTCAATGGCTCCATGAGGCAACACCTAGGCTTCAACCTCAGGCCTATTATGTCCCAAAATTTTATGAAAACATTCTAAGAAGACCCCTCACTGAAAGAAAAATAAATAAAAAATGAAGTCTCAAAAGTTGTTCAAACAACTCAATTCCTACTGGTACAATAAGGTTCTAAACCCACCCCCGAATATTTTTTTTTTTTTTTTTCTAAAAAGTTCCCTCCCCTCCCCACCTTAACCTTTTAGAATGCTAATCCAATCGAAATTCTTAAATTATTTCACTAAAAGAGAATGGTAATGGATGTTGATGATTAAGTGATGAAGAATTATTAATTGTAAACACGTGTGTGCAGCCAACTTGCTAATTCGTCAAAACCGACCTAATCCAAATCATCACGCCGAGTTGAGTTAGCTTTTAGGGGTTGGGGGGTTGGATTGTATTGCCTTTTTTATTTTATTTTTTAAGGTGGGTTAGGTTGGGTGCGGGTTAACAGATTAACAAATCTGTATAATCCAACATGACTCACCTATATTTAATATGTATTTAAAAATATATATTATATAAATTGTTTTTATCAACTAAGTTTGGATAAAATTATATAAGATCATACTAATTTTGAAGCACTAATAAAAATAGTTTGTGTTAGTTTGGTGATATGTTCAGGTTTATTAAATTAAAAATTTGTTCTTATTTGTATTGATGTTATTCTAATACTCAATTAATTTTTTTTTTTTAAACTGTCCATGCACACTTCTAATTGTAAAAAACAGATGTTAATTAACACCTATCCATGTACAAAGTATTTGGGAGTTTAGGAGCGAAAGGAATCGAGCTATTAGATTAGCAACACATTGTTATTATCTATATAAAAAAAATGTTAATAAAAGTATAAAACCTAAATACAAAAATTATTTAGTAATTTTGCATCTAAAAAACAAGAATTTTTTTTTATTAATAGCATTAGTAAGATTGAGATCAAAAGTGCTTTAAACTAAAACAGTCAATTCAGTATTACACCCAAACTCAATCCCAAAATTACATTACACAAATGAAATAAAATTATTTCTTATAGAATTCTAACCTATGATGGCCGCTTTTGATAATTATATTCTTTATTAACAGAGTAAAACATTAATTAGTTTCTGGTATCTAAATTTCTTATTCCTCTGTTAAAAACTTCATTAATTGAGTTAACGCCCACTGAATCGGATAGAATTTGAACCTAATTCTTATTCCGGCATTTTATGTGTTTTTTTGTTTTTTGGCAAAAAACCAGAACTTAAGTTAAAACTGTAACCGACAAAGTTAGAACTTATAAAAGGCTGCACGTCATCATCATCATCATCATCAAATCCCGAAAACAAGAAGAAGGTACAAGATTCAGATTCGATTGGAATATGCCACACGGCATCCAACCATTGGTCCAATATTCAACACCCCTCTCTCACCTACCTAACCCGTAACCCCCAAACCAAAGCCAACCGTGAAATTTTTTTTTTCCAGAACGCGAAATCGATAGATCGATAGCGACTCCCCGCCCTTTTAAACCTTTGTTTGTTTTGTTTATGCTTTTGTTTGGCAGGCAGCTCATTCCAACGTCAACCAGTACCGTCCATTTTCCTTTTTTTGACAAATTTGTTTGTGTGTGTATGTATGTATGTATGTATGTGCTTGTGTTTTGCATACACACGCATGTACATACATACATGAATATATAAATATATATCGGTCGGTCGCTCTTTCAGTTATTATAAACTTTGTTTCGTCGTTTCAAAGGTCAGGTCTGGTCTTATCAATTATAATACTAAGAATGGATTACGTTACGACGAACGGTGATGGAGAGGGTGTGGTGATTGTGGAGAACGCACAAACCGACGCCGTTTTGGGTTTTCACGCCATCTCTCACCGCGACAAGCTCCTTATCGACACTGACCCCGGCATCGGTGAGTTCTTTTTTTTTTTTCCATACATTTTCTCGGCATCCAAACAGAGGTTTTTGTAATAATAGTTAATTGAAAATGTGAGATATTTAATCTATGATGATGAAATGTGAGAGTGCGTGGTGGAATTTGGTTGTTGTTCGTTATGTTCAAATGATTGCTTTGTTATTTTTATTTTTAGTTTGACTTAGTCATCTGCTTGGTTGCTGAGAAAACTTGGAGAGAAATTTTGATTTAGTTACAATTCAAAAACAGTTGGTTAAAATGTCCTGAATTTTCATGTCTTAATATATTGTTGATGTTGAGTGAGAGAGATACATACTGTCACAGATGTGATTACTTAACCATGGTGATCCTCTATGAAATTTATTTCATTTATTTTGTCTTTAATTTGTAAATGTTTGTCAATCCAGTCTGTGATTTTGAATGGAATGTAAGGGCACCTATTATTTTCATAATAAATCATTTTGAGACTAAGTCTTGGTTGTTGTTGTAAAGCTTTACCTTTTCCTGAAATTAATTGGGAACACAATACCAAGCTTCATTAAATCAATCAGGGCCTTAAAATATTATTATTGTATCCCTTCAGTTGAGGAGTGATTATCTCTTTACAGTCAAAATTCAAACTTTTTCTCAACAATACCAAATACTAGCATTGATTGGAAGGATTGCTGACTTTGACATTTCAAGGAAAAAAAAAAAAAAAAGTGGTTAGGATTTAGCAAATCTGTTTGTGGAGAAGGAAATTCCAGATAGCCCTTTTTTTTTTTTTTTCCTTAAGGTTGATTGGTTCTCAAGAAATACTTTAGGTGTTTTATTTAGTGGTGCATTATGATGTGTTTCTTTTCTATCACTGCAATGTCTAAAATGTGAATGAATTTTCATTAATGACTAGATGATACCATGGCAATTTTCATGGCGTTTCAATCTCCGGAGTTGGAAATATTGGGCTTGACAACAGTATTTGGTAATACTTCTACAGAAAATGCCACTCAAAATGCTTTGCGTCTGGTATGTAATCAGTTGATTTTTATTTTCTTATGTGTGATGTGTTTCAGATGTATGATTTTTTTTTTTTTTTTTTGGAATATGTACATAATCAATTAGTGTTTTTAATTTGCAAAAGGATAGTGTGAATTCGCAGGCTGTTCAGGTATTCCAGTGGCTGAGGGCAGTGCCGGGCCTCTAAAGGTATCTGTTTCAGTATGTCGTCGTTATCTTAACCTGCATGTTTGTCTTCACGTATGTTTGATTGTAACGAAGTTGTACTTTGGCCCATTTGGCTTGCTTAATCTTTGTTGAAATTGCCTCTATTGTGTTGCATATTGTGCTGTATCCTTGTCTACTTTTGAAATTGAAATTTCCAGTCTTTCATGCCTGCCCCCCCCCCCCCCCCCCCTCTTCTTTTCAGTTGTGTAACTAGGTTCTGTTATATGCTTTCTTTTTTCTTTTTTTGGTATATTAATTATGCTTTATCCTGGAAAAAGGGGGGAATACCACGTGTTGCTGACTTTGTCCACGGTTCTGATGGGTTGGGGAACACATATCTACCTCCTGCAAAAGCAAAGAAATCTGAGAAGAGTGCTTCTGAATTTTTAGTTGAAAAGGTCTCTGAATATCCTGGTGAAGTATCTATACTTGCACTTGGACCCCTGACCAACTTAGCTTTGGTAAGCTGCAGTATTCCTTGTCTGCATTTGACTGCTTGAACTTCATAACTGAGAAATTTAAATTTGCAGCCATTATGGTTATGCTGATCTAACTATCTTGATCAGGCAATCAAAAGGGACTCTTCCTTTGCGAGCAAGGTAAAGAGACTGGTCATACTCGGTGGTGCTTTCTTTGCATTGGGAAATGTAAATCCTGCTGCCGAAGCAAATGTAAGTGCTAGCTTTTCTTACATTTCCTGTTTCTCATAGTAAACATGACAAGCCTAGCCAGGAGAGTTAATTCTCTGTGATGTTTTGTAAGTTTTATGAGCTTATAAGTTAATAAAGCTTTTAACTTAAGCTCCTGTTTGGATGGAAATCTTCCTGATTTAAAAATTCAAGTTTCAATTGGTGATCTCCTTAAGTAATATAATTAATTTTAAACCACACTTGATGTTGGTAGTGTTCATAAATTTTTCTCTAAAATTTGTCCTGTTTCATGTGCAAACATTTTTCCCCCCTAATAAATCATACAGGAGCTTGTTTTCATCATTTCCCAGCAGGAATATTTGCCTAAGGCCAAGGTTGAAAAAAAAATTGGAGCAGTTGACAAACTTATTTTCTCCCCTTCTTTGGTATACATAAACACTTTTGCTTAGTATCAACTGAAGCACTTATATAACCATAATTATCTGCTTTAAAACACTTGTATAATTTCTAATCTGTAAAAAGGTCTTTTATTTCCTCAGATAAAACTATTGTGAATTAGAAAGTTCCACCATAGTATTTTTTTTTGGTAACTAAAATGTTGAACTCTAGTTGTTAGTGGTAAAGTAAGAAAACTGTTTAGCTTTCATTTTTTAAATTCATGTAAACCGTGTATGAAGACACTATTTCCTGACTTGTAGATCTATGGAGATCCAGAAGCAGCTGATGTTGTGTTCACCTCTGGGGCAAATATTGCTGTTGTTGGAATAAACATTACAACCCAAGTGATGTTTACAGGTATCTTTGCTCCCTAAACCAGCTTTTCCTGTGTGACTTTCTGTGATTGGTGAAACAATATCCTTCTTACAGTTGCCACTGCTTTATGGCTTCAGATGATGACCTTCTTGAATTGAGGCAATCCAAGGGCAAGTACAGTAAAATCATAAGTGAGATGTGCAAATTTTACAGAGATTGGCATGTGAAATCTGATGGTGTCTATGGTAATTGTTGTTTATATTTCCACTATTTGACAGTTCTGTTTTATAATTTTTTTAATCATCTCCAGTGAAATGTTCTATGTATTCCATCCGAATGACCCTAAGTTTGCTTTCAGGGGTTTTCCTCCATGACCCTGTCAGTTTTGTAGCACTAGTCCGTCCTGATCTCTTTACATTCAAGAAGGGAGTCGTGAGGGTTGAGACGCAGGGTATCTGTGCAGGCCACACGCTTTTGGACCAAGGGCTAAAAAAGTACGTTCAGACTTTAAAGAACATACTCTTTCTGGAGAAATTTAACCTCTTGGATTGTTATTTTTACATTTCTCATTGATATTGGTGCTTTTAATTTGACACAGATGGAATTCAAGCAACCCATGGACAGAATATTCTCCTGTTTCAGTCGCATGGACTATTAATGTGAAGGGAGTGCTTGATTATATCAGAAAATTGTTGATGAAACCATGAAACCATGGAATATGCACTCCACTTCCAGCAAGCTTTTAAAGATTGAAAATGAAGTTTGGGGTTCCATTTATTGCCTTTGAGAATCAGTGCATTCCTTCTTTTCTCTTTCTAATGAGAGCCCAATTTTTTGGTGTGAAGGGCTGCTTATTGATCTCACATTGGTGAACTCTTGAGCTAATATATTTGAATTTGTAAAATGTGAACATGGAATAATTAATTCCTAGTCCATGATGCTGGCATCTCTCTTCATATAATAAAGATTTTTAATTTTCTCAGTGATTTTTAAATTCTTGATGTCACCTCCAAAAATGAGAAACAGTATTCCACTCAAACCTGATACTAGAAAAGTAGATGAGAGGAGAGGAGACTAGAAAAGGGAAGTAGATGCACATTCCTGTTTCTAAAATCAAACACCAAGAGAGGGGTGTAGATGTTCCTCTCCTTATTTGGTTGTACGGTAAAAAGGAAAGGAAAAAAAAAAAAGAAAAAAGAAAAAAAAAGAAGAAAGTGGAGAGGAAAAGAAATTAATAAAGAAATTGACAATTATATCACAAATTTATTGAACTCTATAGAAAAAAAAAAAAAGGAATTATATAAAAATTCATTAAACTTAATCTCGTCCTTATCCACCAAAGAGGAATTAAAAAAAAAAAAAAGAGTGGATTGATGAGCCTTATAGCTTAATTGACATTTTTGAATGTTTTTAATAGAAAACTTTTAGGGTTTAAATTTCTCATCTCTCATAATAATTATTGAATTATTAAAATAAAAAATGATTTGACTCTTTCAAATTTTTACAAATCCTTTCTCCTCCCATTTTACGTAAGAACAAGAGAAAATTTAAATTCCCTCTTTTATATCATTCCACTCTCCTTCAATCCAAACATGGTAACAACTTATTTGAGAGAAGGCAATGAATGATATTGAATAGATTTTTAAGGAATCCTTTATATTCTCCCTTACTTTTAAGTTCTTTTTTTTAGAAGGAAAAAAAAACACATCAAATGATAAAATACTAATTCTATATTGATTTTTTATTCTTATACTATGAAAAGAGAAATAAAAATGGAATAATAAATAAAATAAAATATATATCTTTCCTTTTTAGTCATTATTTTACTCTTAAAGCATATTATAGAAAATATAAAATACTTATTTCACTTTCATCCCATTCATTTATAATATTTTTAATTTCATCATATTTTTAATGAGTTCATAAATAAAAAGTAAATAGACTCAAAGGGTGGGCTTAATTTTTTATTAACAAAAATTAGGGCAAACTCAAACATAAGTCAAAACAACATGACACCCCCCTTTCTTTTTTTCAAATTTTGTGTGCATTTTGTTTTTTAAGCAATCTCTCTCTCTCTCTCTCTCATAAAGTGACAATTAATGCAAGTATTTAGTTTTTTTTTTAATTTATCATCAATTATAAGACTTAATTGTATTATTTTAATTAAAAATTTAATGATATAATTTGAAATAATTACATAGTGATGTTACCAAAAATCGTCAGTTAGTTACACGGTCCTCACGTGCTCTCGATAGAAAACCTGTACAACACGAAAGTTGAAGACCTTAAGAGGAGTACCGGTGTGGTACCGGCCAAATACCCTCCGACGGTCAAGTTAGAAAAATCTCTTGTTTACAACTCTAAAGTGCCAGAGCTGGGGTGAATTACGCGTACCTTCGTTTATGAGGGCTTGGGAGTATTTACAGTAGCGTACAATTGACATCCCTGACGTGTTTAAGAAGATATTTCCTTGTGGGAGAGAGACTCTCTATTGCGTGTTCTTTACGAAGCCTTTTCTTTACCGGAACCTCCCTCTTTTGAGTTTAGCGTGGAGTGCAAGATATCTTCTTACGCTTAAGCGTGCAGGGCAAGATATCTTCTTATGCCTAAGCGTGTAAGGCAAGATATCTTCTCATGCATAAGCGTGTAGGGCAAGTCACGCTAACCCCGTCGGCTTGATACCTTCAGCTTTACTTCCTATGCAGCTTTAACCCGTCAGCTTCCCATCAACTACGGATTCACCACGTCAGCTTTAAGCTGTAGACTCCCTATAATCCCAAAGGACATAGCTCAAGCCGACGGGTTGGTCCATCTCATGCCTTTCCACTAACGGGTAATCATGCCTCTATTTCACCCTCATCACATGGTATTATGAAGTCATATATATATATATATATATATATATATTTTTTTTTTTTCCCTTCTAAGTTCAAATGAACTTATTCAGTAGAAGCAATTTTATATCACATGTATATGGGTGAAGAGATGAAATGATCAATTACAGTTCTTAAGAATTGTTTGATGCATTACTTCTTTCTCTTATATTTTTATGTGTTTTCTTTTAAGCATATCTTTAAAGTTAGGGATAGCATAATCTAATATTTGGAATTACTGAACAAGGGATTATGTGACCTACGCCAATTTGAATATGGATCCAATAAAAATAAACTCAATAAAAAATGGTGATTTTTATTTAGAACACAATTAAAATCCCAATCTTATTTATAAAAATCATGTCCATTATCAGGTTCTAAGTCAAGAAATATATGGGCAACAACACCTACTGAGTTACAACTACAATCATTTGAATAAGTCATCGTGGACAACTTAATTGGGTTGAATTTGAGTCCATCGTCAATATTCTTATGAGGGTGAAAGGTTTTATTCTCATCCTCTAATGTGTTATTTAAGAAATAATGGACGATATGGCAATACTTACTTGAGATGGGGTAGTTAATAGCGTTGCCATCATTACTTGTTGGCATAATAGATTGCGATAAATGCAAAATCACTTTCATATGGAACTACGGTTAGTATTATTTTTGTTATACCCCAATTACAATTACTTTATGAAAAATATTGTAAAATTTATTGTAGGACTAGTCATCTTACCCTTTTTAGGAATCAACTTGCTTGTTGCTTGTGTCCATATTCTAGCATAAAATAAAAGACACATAATGCATGTTGCCTTGGCTCAATATGTTATTATAATGTCAAATACTCCATCTCCTTAATATTTCACTTCCCTCACCAGCAAATGACTTCATTTTGGAATAAGAGCTTATATAACTATATAATTGTATATATGACTTGTAATGTAATCTTCCCTTATTGACTATTCTTACATATGCATGTCGTGTGTGTGTGTATATATATATGTGTGTGTGTGTGTGTGTGTTAATGTTCCTGTATCAACAAATATGCAACCGCAATTACGTTGAAAATAATTGTGTTAGAAACATTTGCACAGCAAAAGCAACACATAGCATAAAGAATAAGTTAAGTCAAACAAGACCAAATTTCATATAATAAAGCAGTTAAACCAACGCTTTCTCCTCTCATATAAGTCTTGCTCCCTGACAGATATCACCTACCACACTGAGTGAACCGTTTCAACTCCCGCCAAGGATTTGCAAATTTTGCAACCACTCCAACTACCAAAAGAAAGGAACCCCTTCACTAATATATACGTATAAACCTCTACAAGTAACCAAAAACTTTGTATCACATACCCTTAAAGAAAAGCTTTGCCTAGCCAAAAGAAAAAACCAATCAAATTTACATAATTTTGTGCTACAAAATTGGTCATGGCTTGTGTTTCTTCATCAACTGCATTGGCTGAGAGGATTTCAGGGTACACTGCTTTGTTCTTGGCAATAATGCTGGTTTTGAGCTGCTGTGAATCGAGTGAAAGTGAGTTTGCTGTTCGGAAGGTACAAATGCAATTCAACAAGCCATGCGATGAAATTTATGTGGTTGGTGAAGGAGAGACACTGCACACTATTAGTGAAAAATGTGGGGATCCATATATTGTTGAAGAGAATCCACATATTCATGACCCAGATGATGTTTTCCCTGGCCTGGTTATCAAGATTACTCCTTTCATTGATAGGTAGGGTCATGTTCCTCTAATTTTTGAGCTTTTTTTTATTATTGCTTTTCAAAAGTTTAAGGTTTTGAAATTCATGGGAAGGAAAAAAGTGTGAAGTTTTGAGAACAAATTATATTGGGCAGGCCTATCTCTTGTGGTACTAAGTGGTATGAATTGATCTCTGAAATATGTACATAATAGATGTAAATATGGGTGGACAAATCTGTATCTTTGTGTTATTCATGGAATCATGATGGAGCACATATAGTGCTTACCTTTTATTATCTGAAAAAAAGAAAAAGAAAAAAAAAAAGAGTTGCATACATTTTGTACTTTGATCCTAGATCATTCAATCTTTGAAATGCAATGATGATATTATGGCAAAGAAACTAATGCACATCCCTTAACGCACGCATAATACATACAATCTTTAAAAACTAGGGAAATTGTGACTTCAAGTTTGAAGTCGCAGTTTTGATGTGTAATTGGACATAAGTTGACTTTGTGCCATAACAAAGATATTTTTATAATAATTTTTTTTCTTTTAAAGAGAGCAACAAACTTTTCTAAAAAAAAAAAAACGCTCGTGTTACAATAGTATTTCTCAGTTTCATTTTGTGGTCCAGATTATTGGGCTGCCAAAGACTGGACCCACGGTCTTCTAACCTCGTAATATTCTAGGTCCTGGGCCCCAACCCAACTCTGAGCCCCGCAAAATGTGTAGGTACAGTCTAAGATCTTGTGTTCATAGACCATACTCTGTGGCCCATATTGAACAATACCGAGTCCATGTTTTGTAAATTTCCATAACCCAACCGGACAAGGAGATAAGCCATCAAAATTATACGCTCTTTTTTTTTTTTTTTTTTTTTTTTTTTTTTTTTTTTGAGAAACAAGACCATGATTTTTTATTATGAAAATCCAGCTAAATCAGCTTGGATGACAACAGAAAATTGTGGTGGAACATCCTCCATCCAAACAAGAATGTCTGAGATATGCGCAGCATACCTGGCGAGACTGTGAGCAACATTATTATCTTCTCTCCTAATATGAGAGTAATATAGTTGATTAAAAAAACTAGAAAGTCGACGTATGTCGTCTAAAAATAATCCACCATAAGACAGCACCTCAGAGTCATTGGACAACCATGTCATTAGATTTTTTGAATCCCCTTTAAGGATTAAATTGGTACAGCCAATATCCAAAGCAAACTGGAGAGCAAACCTTGCAGCTAAGGCTTCGACCTCTTCAGGTTTGTACGCCTGCGGAATTTGTTGTGACATAGATGCCAGAACTGCTCCATTACAGTTTCGAGCAACAACACCAACCCCAGATTTATTCACATCAGAGAAAACTGCGCCGTCAAAATTTATTTTCACAAGATCCGTTGGTGGGGGTTTCCATCGAGCACGGGGCAGAGGTGGACGTGGCTGAGGAAGGGGATTGATGTTTATGAATTCTGTCAATCTGCATTTACTTTCCTGCGCAAGCTGCTGCAACGAGCATCCAGGTTGTTGTACACGGGTTCTATTCCTTTGAGTCCAAATACCCCAAACCATGAAAGCAAAGAGTTCAGGCTGTTTTTACTACTGCATAATCCATCCTAGCAGCTCCCTAAAGTCCAGAAACTGCATGGATGATCGGCATGACCAGAAATCAGTAGCTACCCACACAGAATCGAGCATCGAACACGACCAAAGTGCATGAAGAGTACATTTTGCGGCAACGCAGCATCTGTCACAGTATGGATCGGTGATCACTGTTCTACGCACTAAATTCTGTTTGGTTGGGAGAGAGTTCCGGCAAGCTCGCCACAAAAATTTTTTCACCTTATTTGGTAAATGGGGAGATCATATTTCCTTCCAAAAATGTTTTCCCTGTTCGTCTTCAACCAAATGCCTCAGTTCGTTCTCCTTCAGGAAACGATATCCAGATTTGCAAGTGTAAAATCCATCAGTCGTCCAAGGCCAAAAAAGTGTATCCTTTGTTTCAGCTTGTGCAAGAGGGATAGATTTTATTAATTCAGCCTCCTGTGGACAAAAATCCCATCAATAAACTCATGATTCCATTGTCTCTGTTCTGTCTCAATTAAAATGTCCACCGTGGACTCTTTTAATGAGGGAATTGAAGGTGTTAATAGTAAAGGTGGATGTTTCCTTGGCAACCAGTGGTGTTGCCAAATTTTGACAAATTTTCCATTTCCAATGCGCCATCTAGCCCCCCTTAGGAGCACGTCTCTACCCTGTAAAATACTTCTCCAAGCATAGGAGCCCGATCTTGAGTCCTTTGCCTCCATGATTGTGCAATTTGGGAAAAACCTTGCTTTGAAAACCTTGCAAAAAAGAGAGTTTGTATTTTTTAGCAATCTCCAAGCTTGTTTTGCCAAAAGAGAGTCATTGAACAACGCCAAATCTCGAAACCGCATTCCTCCCACTGTTTTTGATTTGTCATCACATCCCATTTCACCCAAAGGATTTTTCTTCGGTCTCCACGATGGCCCCAAAAGAATTTTTTAACCAAGGCTTCAATGTCATTACATAGGTTTAGAGGAAGCTTAAAACATCCCATGGTATAGGTTGGGATCGCTTGAATGACTGACTTCAAAAGCACTTCACGGCCTGCTTGTGATAATAGCTTTCCTTCCCAACCTTGCAGCTTCCACCAAATTTTTTCTTTTATGTATTGAAAACTCTCCTTTTTCCTCCTTCCCACCAATGAAGGAAGGCCAAGGTATTTTTCATACTCTGTGATTTCTTGCAGCCCCATAGCCCTTTTGATATCTTGTTTCACGGTCTCTGGTGTGGCCTTGCTAAAGAAAATGGTTGTCTTGTTTTTGTTGATTTTTTGTCCGGAACCTTTCTCATAGGATTCCAGAATTTGGATTACATGTTCACATTCTTCTGAAGATGCCCTGCAAAACAAAATACTATTATCTGCAAATAACAGATGTGTTAGTTCAGGTCCACCTCTGCACAACGAGTATCCCTTAATAACACCCCTTCTTGTTGCACTATTGATAAGCCCATTCAACCCTTCCGTACAAAGCAGAAAAAGAAAAGGAGAGAGTGGGTCTCCTTGTCTAATTCTTCTTGACGGATACACCAATCCCTTAGGTTCTCCATTGATTAGAACAGAATAAGATACAGTCTTAACACACACCATCATCAATTCTATCCATTTTTCACAAAAACCCATCTTCCTCATTAAATTTTCCAAAAATGACCATTCCACCCGATCATAGGCTTTGCTCATATCAAGTTTGAGAGCCATAAAGCCATTCCCACCCGATTTATAATTTCTCATGCTATGAAGGGTCTCGAAAGCCACTAGTATATTATCAGTGATAAGACGATCCTTTGTAAAGGCCAATTGATGATTAGTAATGATTGTAGGCAGCAATTTCTTTAGTCTATTAGCTAATACTTTTGAAAAAATCTTATACAGCACATTACACAAGCTAATAGGACAGTATTCATTAATAAACTCGGGATTTTTTTTCTTTGGAATGAGAGCAAGGAATGTATGGTTAACAGGATGAGGTAAGGTACCTGAATTCAGCCAGGAGATAATTGAACTAATGACATCTCGATTCACCATGTGCCAAAAGTGTTGATAAAACAACGGGGGCATCCCATCAGGACCAGGTGCTTTAAGCGGAGCCATTTGTTTCAAAGCTGCTACTACCTCATGTTCCATGAATTCACCAGTTAGCAACTGATTCATCTCATCGGTTATGACATGTGGTATAGTCTCCAAAGTAGTGATTTGATCAATTGGATTGGAAGTGGTGAACAAATCCCGGTAGTAATTTAGAACAACTGCCTCTATGTCTTCGGGGTTGTGCTGCCAAATGTTGTGCTCATCCCTTATGCCTCCAATAAAAATTTTCCTATGTCTCTGTGTTGCTTTGGTATGGAAAAATTTTGTTTTGCTATCACCATTGGTCAGCCAAAGTATTCTAGACTGTTGTTTCCACATTCGAGCTTCTCTATCTAAGAGAATATTAATTTCATGTTTGAGTTCTCTAACCCGAAAATTCATACCACTCCTCACCGCTTCCATTTCAGCCTGAACTAGCAATTTCGCTTCTTTTCTAGCTCCAATCTGACATTCCCAAAGACATTGTGATTCCACCATGCTAAGTCTTTCCCACACCTCTCCACCTTTTTAATGATGGCATCCTGTCCTACTCCATTACCTAATGAAAACCATGAAGCTTCAACTGTCTCTTCACAACGATTATCTGAAAGCCACATCTCTTCAAACTTAAATTTCTTTTTTCTTGGTAGGAACTCCAAGCCTGAAAGATTTATAAATAATGGGACATGATCCGATGAATCACATCTCAGATGGTGGACTCGTGAGCCTGGGAATTTTTGGAACCAAGCAGTATTTGCCAAGCCTCTGTCAAGTCTTTCCCAAATTGATCTTCCATCTTCAAAATGTCTGCTCCAAGTAAATTTTTGGCCAACGAATCCAAGGTCCAAAAATCCACACTCATCAATCACTTCTCTGAAAAGCTGCATCTGATTGCTAGGACGGGTTGCCCCTCCCACTTTCTCATTCTGTCTTGTGATCTCATTAAAGTCCCCAGCACAAAGCCATGGAGTATTTGGATGGTGGTTCAAACTTCGTAGGCTATTCCAAGCTTCAATTCTTCTTATTGTTTCTGGTTCTCCATAGAATCCTGTAAATCGCCATTCTTGATCAGTATTTTTATCAATACATGCATCAATAAAATACTTGGACGAATCTTCAACAGTTAAGTTAACTGATGACTTCCAAAAGAGGACAAGACCGCCCCCTCGACCTTCCTTCGGAACCATCCATTTTTTATCAAAATCAATTTCATGCATCACTCGATCTAGCCTTGCTTCATCTGCAAGTGTTTCGGCTATAAACACCACAGAGGGATCTTTTGCTCGGATAATCTCTCCAAGCTCCTTCCCTGTACGGAGGTTCCTAAGCCCCCGACAATTCCAAACTATGAGATTCATGGTTCGTGGCAGGGCTGGTTTCCAGCCTCCACCAATAGAAAAGTTTGTATTTCATCCTCCCTCAAAACCTGTTTTTTCTTGCTAGGTAATTCTGGAATAGCGTCAACCTGTGAACAAGGCATCTTTTCACCACTTTTTGCTCCTGCTATGCTGCCCCCTATATTTGCTGAGTGTTCTTGTGTTTTTTCCTAATTGTTTTTCCTTTCCACTCGGGTCCATGTGCTCTGAGTTGATTGTGCTTTACCTAACTCATGCTTCTCACGTGCCTTGCTTAAAATATTTTGGGAAATATTTCGTGGTTGGGCCATGCTATTAATGTGATCAAATTTTCCCATTTCTGAATCAATCTCATTTATTCTGGCATCAATCTCTTTGGCTGAACAATCTGCCCCTTGATTCTCAGAATAATGACTACCTGGAAATTTTGGGGTCGGTAATGAGACATTGATTACACCATCATTGTGTTTCCTTGTTGTATGCGTTACTTCTGGAGCATCATCAGTAACGGCTTCATCAATTAATTGCTCGCTCATTGCGTCCCCTGGATTCTAATTATTGTGCACCGCTGCCGGACCATGTGCCATTGCCTGAGCTTTGTGGTTCACCTTCACCGATTCAGTCCCACTCCCTACATCATGAACACCTGGCTTCGAAGATGCTCCCACCTTCATCTTGTAAAAACTGGAACGGAGATCACTGCTTTTCTTGAAGGAACAAAAGGCGAAGCTCTAAGCTTTGGACCAAACTGTTTTTGATCCTCAGACAGAGTGCCTTCGCTTTCCAACCATAACATGCAGTCCCTATCATCATGATCTAATTTCCCACACCAATAGCAAATGTTTGGGAGACGTTCATACTTGAAGGTAATCCACGTTGATTTCCCATTTTCCGTTGAAATTATCCGACCCCGGCAAAGAGGCAAAGAGACATCCATTAGCACCCTCACCCTCATGAAGTTTCCACCCTCAGTTTCAGAAAGGTCGTTGGACTGGATGACTTTCCCGAGCACTTCACAAACTCTTTTAGCAGTTTTCACGTTCATATAACGATATGGCAATCCATGCACTTGTACCCAAAATAGTGTTTTATCAAAACTCAGGTCCTCCACGGCCGTGCTTTTATCATAGCGCTGCATAATCACTAGATGCTTGTCAAAGCTCCATGGTTCAGCATTAAGTACCTTAGTTACATCCTCATCAGTATCAAAAATAAATAAGACTCTGTTTTCCCCAATATTGCAAATCTGGAATCCGTTTCGAAGTCGCCAGAGAGGAGTAAACGTTCTAGCTATTGCTTCCATGTTGATGGGTCACCTTGTCAGGAACTTTGCTACTATTATGTGATCTTGAGAACTGAGTTCATTCTCTAGACAACATCCAGGCCCCTCTCTCTCCGACAGCGTAAGCTTTGTCCATTCATGCGTCAATTCCTCCATTGAAGCTATGCTTATTGTATGACGAAGAAGTAAGATAAAGAATAGAAAAAACTGAAAACCCCAGAAAAAAACCCAACTAGTCCACGGATTAACACTGTTAATACGTGGAAAAACAACAAGCCTTCAAAATGAAGGAACGACAATTCTACTGCCTAAGAGAAGTCAAGCCTTCAAAAACAACAAGCCTCTTAATATGCATGCCAAATGTTATTTACTATTCGATCAATAAACTTATTTTTGTGCATAATTTTTTACTACAAAAACTTGAAATTTAAACATGTCATTGATGACATAACTATTAATCTTTTTATCTTCTTGAAATTTTGTAAGCACGGAGAATATAATAAGAACATACAATCTAGTAATTAGGTTTTCAAAATTCACATAAAATAAAAAGATATAAAAGGCATTTGAAGGGTTTCTTGGAGAGAAACCTTTTTCCCTAGCCAAAGCCTCATTGCAAAAATTATTATTATTATTATTGAGAAAAAAACACACACACACACACACATAAGAGAGAGGTAATGAAGTTTTAATATAAAAACACATCACAAACTCCATTTAAAAGTTATGATAACTTTTAAGGGAGAAGTTAAAAATATAGTCAAATCCCCAAATGTTTTAGGGTCCATGCACCAAATTTCTATTCCCTATAGCTCATGGAACAGTAAATTGGTATAACTGCTAACCCTTGTATGTATAGTCAAATCTCCAAATGTTTTAGGGTCCATGCACCAAATTTCTATTCCCTAGCTCATGGAACAATAAATTCATATAGCTGCTAACCCCCCATATGTATAGTCAAATCCCTAAATGTTTTAAAGAAAATTGGAAAGTATAACTCTAGGTCTTCCTTCAGATATCATAAAAGAGCTCCCTATCTTTGTGTGTTTGGAAGTTTGTAAGGAGAGGAGAGAATAGACGATATTAGGGGTCCCAAGGAAGTAGAAGAGAGAGAAGAGGGAAATAGTTATCCATTTTCTTATTTGAATGTTTTAAAAATTAAAATGTGAAAGGAGAGAAAATGATAATACATTATATAAATTGACAATCATTTTACTCTTTTGTTTTATTCAAAGAACTAGATATAAATTGATATCATAAAAGTGAAATTGCAATTTTTTTTTTAATAATAAGTGGAATCCCTCCCCTTTGCTCTCCTTCCAAAATCCATTTGAGGACTTAAAAATAAAGGATTTGAAGGAGTATCTCAATTTTTATCCCTCCAAAGCCCATATCCCCTCAAAATCCCAGCCCCTTCCCTTAAAAAAATAATCCAAACAATGTTAAGTAAATACCCCCTCAATCTTTCTCCTCTACTCTTCTTCCCTTCTTCTCCATCCAAATAGACCATTCATTTGTGTCCATTTAGTTTTATTCTTCGCTTTCAGGTTAACCTCTTTGATACTTTAAAACCATGGTAGTTCACTTTTCTTTATAATTAACAGTACTATACCCAACTTCTAATCCCCAATATTATGGATAAAGTAAAAGGTGTGTCCATTTAGTTTTGTTTTTCCTTTGAAGTCAACCTCATTAACACTCTAAAACGATGGTTGTTCACTTTTCCTAAAGATTCACAATATACCCAACTTAACCCAAGGGGTTGGCCGATTGAGTTGGTTAGACTCTCGGTTTTAAGGTGCTTGTACTGAATTTGACTGAGTATACTTCTCAATTCGAGTTTTGTTACTTGCATTTTGAAAAAAATTTCCTGGGCTAGCATTTTACCTCTTTGTGAACTTACTCAGTACGAACAGTGATTAGTCTCTAATTGAAAGTCTTAAAAATATAATATGCGATAGCAGCAAAAAAAAAAAAAAAAAAAAAAAAACAGGATACCCAACTTTTAATCCATAGATAAAGTAAAAAGTACATTTGACAGATTGTACATCGTTATGATTGCAAATTTAAAACAGTAAATAGGATTGGATGTGATATGCCCAACTACCTTGAAGACCCTACTGTATTGTGGACTTGACGTGAAAGAGAACGTTGTAATAAGAATTTCATTATGCTACGAGTACGGTTCACATTGGTTAGGGGACACTGATCTCCATGAACATGAGCATTTACCATTTCTAGCCCACCATCTAGGACAAAGACCAGCTATGGCATTATCTCCATCGACTAGAGCATTTATCCTCAAGTATTTATTAACAAACTATATAAGAAAAAATCTGATATCATTTTTATGAGACATGTAAAAAAATGGTCAAAAAAATCGGTAATTTTTTTTTTCATTTTTTATTAAAAGTTTTTAAAACTATTTCTTAAATAAGGTACTTAAAGGCATCTGTTAGCAAAATTTCTTAAATAGGACAAAAACTGGCTATGGCATTATCTCCATCAACTTGGGCATTTATACTCAAGTATTTATTAACAAAATTTTTAAGGAAAATTTTGATATTATTTTATGAGATTTGTAAAAAAATGGTCAAAAAAAATCAGTTATTCTTTTCATTTTTTATTAAAAGTTTTTAAAACTATTTCTTAAATAGGGTACTTAAAGACATCTATTAACAAAATTTGTTAAATAGGACAAACACTGGCTATAGCATTATCTCCATCGACTTGGGCATTTATCCTCAGGTATTTATTAACAAACTACAATTTTGATATCATTTCTATGAGATATGTAAAAAAATGGTAAAAAAAATCAGTTATTTTTTTCATTTTTTATAAAAAGTTTTTAAAACTATTTCTTAAATAGGGTACTTAAAGGCATCTGTAAACAAAATCCAATTATAAAAATAGCTCGCTTATGTTTTGTTGATCAATTAATAATGTAATCAAGGCATGTAATCTAAACAAAACAATATTGTACTGTAATTGAATACTGATTAATTATATTTCACTCTACAGGGACAAGTTATGTCACCCACCAATAATATTATAGTTCATTTGTGCAAAATGGAAAAATGGTTGAAATCCCAGGCTTTTAGGTGTGTTCTATTAGGTTTCTCAAAAAAAAAAAAAAAAGGTGTGTTCTATTAATTAATTGAGTTTATGTCAGCGTCAAATTGAACAAAATATCTTATAGTTCTCATATCATCATTTAGGCCCTGGTTTTTTTTTTTTTTTTTTTTTTTTTTTTTTTTTTTTTTTTTTCATCACTCATCACTCCTTACTCAATTTTCGTCACACATTACTCATCACTTAAAATACCCCAATTTCTCCAAACCCATCCAAATGCACTCATCACTCAGTTCTTTTGTTTCCCAAAAAAAAAAAAAAAGGTCAAAGATTGCGGCAGATTTGATGCAACAGAGGAGTTTCAAAAAAAAATAGTAATAATAAAAAAAGTCAAACATTGCTGCTAAAAAGTTAAAAATTGTGGGTGGAAGTACGAAAATGCCATTGAAAACTGAGTTATAGAAACTGAAAATATCTAAAATGTGTTTTCAGTTTCCATAACTCATCACTTAAAAATCAGAGAATTGAGTGATGGAAACAGAGTTTTGGTGCTCCCAAACGGACTTCTCGCTATGGATCCCACCATTTTTGAGCTATAAGTTATGGAAATTAGAAATCCAAACACCCCCTTATACGTATAAGATTGTTTTAGCCTCAAAAGTCATCAATCAAATCATCGCGAAACTTCACAACAATGTCAAATTGTCAAAGTAGATATTAAGACAATTTCTCCACAATATTATTAACATAATTGAAATATTACTATTGTTTTGATAAATAATCGAAATGTTAATTAAAGGCAAATTCTTAGTTTATGAAATGTATAGTGTAGATTGTAGATAAAAGGATTGTACACTTTCTTCAAAAGTGACAAATATTTGCCATTTTGAAGAATCCTTTTGCCTATAATGTACACTTTACATTCCATTATTCATTTAAACTAATAATTATCTGTTAATTGAAAGATAAGTACACTAAATAGTGGCAGGTGCCATATCTTTATTTAGGAATTTTTAGGTCTCTAACTTCTTCTTGTGGTGGAAAACATAAAATGCAAGGAATGTAGTGTAGCTATGCAAGGCGATCAGCCATCCACAACCAAAACATTTTTAATTTAAAGTTTTGACAGTTGTATAGAGTAACGTATTATTTGAAATTTTAAATGAACTTACATTAGATATATTTTTTTATTTTATAATATATAATCTGAATCATAAAAAGAATTAATTCTAATGAAGAGATTAATTCTTTACTTTAAGAATATGCTTACAACATTAAAAGAGTAGAGAGAAAGATAATCAAATTTATCTCAATAAATATAAGATGAAATAATTTGTGGATTGCTCAGATGATCATAAATCATGATCTTTAATCACTAATGAAACATTTAATGGAAGATCATGATGAAACATTTAGATGGCAAAGAGGTGAGATAGGGTCAGATCATGGGTGCCCTGGCCCCACCCCATCTCTTCTTTGTGGAGGGAAAAACTTGAACAAGATGACTTGAAGATATTTTACTAAACCTAATTAGACAACTCTAACATTAATGAGATAGGGAAATGATGACTATGAGAGACTTAAAAGAGAGAGACAAGTGTTTTGAAAATGGTTATAAAATATGTATATATAAAAAATATATTATAACTATGATTAAATTTTTTATATATAAGGGATAGGAAATTTGCACTAAGCGAAGCAAAGCAAAACGGGCTAGGCAGGATGGATCTTTATTTAATGTTAATTTTCGTTGCAAATTGGATCATGCAACATAGTACAAAGCAAAAACGCTAATGCTTTGGCTAGCATCACTATGTAATACAGAATAAAATTTGTCATTTTGTTCTCTTTTAGATTGAGAAAAATTGTCTTGCTGTTAATCTTTTCTTGTTTATGTGGTTATTTGTTTTAAAAAAATATTTCTTTGAGTACAACTTTATATAAAATAAAAATAACAAAAAAAGAATAAATAATCCTAATTATTCTTTTGAAAACCAATAACTATATTATGGATTTCGGGATTGAAGTTTTGTTATTACAAAAAATTGCAACAAAATCATGAGGTTGTGTCATGTTGTGTCCTTGACCACACATTGTATATGAAATTTCTAGAAAAAAGGTATCTCAAAAAACAATTTTATAAGAACATATTTCAAAACACGAGGAACTTATGTATATAAGATTCTATTATATGAGACTGTCAAGACAGTGTCATGAGATACCTTATTTTTTACGGTGTTCATTGTCCCTAGTTCAACTTATGAAATTTGGTCCCCCACTTACTGAATAGCCAAGCTTGATCTTGATACTTTTTTTGACGGTGTTCATTGTCCCTAGTTGAACTTATGATTATGATGAAGAGCCAAGCTTGACCTTTGCTAGGTGATCACCCATGTGTAATCTACGCTTCACAACTACTATATATAGAAGTATCAATACTCAATAGTATCTCATCCTCCACCAACATATCCATTCTAGCAAAGTTTTGCTTTGTCCAAAGTTTCAAAAATGGACACACAAAAGCTCCTCATCACTGTTCTCTGCTTTTTCCTCTTATTCCTTCTCTCAGGTTTCCAATACTATACATAAAGCTAGCTGCTTCTTTAATATTTTCCATAAAAACCAAACATTTCTAATACATGCATGTGTGTGATTAAAATTTAATTATTGCAGGGGAACACGTCGTACAAGCACGTTTAGCTCACCACCACCACCACCACCACCACCGTCTCTATAATTTTCGTCCATCAAAGCTCTTTGTCTTTGGAGATTCATATGCTGACACTGGTAACAACAAGAAATCTGAAGCTAACTCTTGGAAATACCCTTATGGAATCACTTTTCCTGGAAAACCAGCTGGTCGTTACTCAGATGGCCGTGTCCTCACCGATTTCCTTGGTGTGTCCCTTTCTTTCTTTCTTTCTCTCTCTCTCTAATGATTTGCTTTTTTTTTTTTTCCTTTTTTTTTTTTTAAATTTATCTTTGGCTCACTTTTTGGTACAATGGATTTGCTTTTCATTGTGTATTGTCATAAACGGTGGGTTCCCTGTTCTCTGCTAGCTTGCCACAAACACAAACACAATGCCACTTTTCTTTAATATTTATAATATTTGTCTGTGTGTGATTCTCTCTTTCGCCTATAAATTTTGCATTATTGAATCAATTTTTTTTTTAATTTTTTTCCTTCTCTCTTTCTATCTTGTCAGATCATTAGCATCCTATAATAACTATGATAAACTCCAATCTTCCTTCGCACAATCATTCCTCTCTTCACACTGCCCCTAGCTATTTCTCTCTTTTGTTTTCTCATGGCTCAGACGCAAAGCCTTCTTTATGAAAAAAAAAAAAAAAAATCGTGGAATGGCAATGTTGAGATGTGGCTCGAGAGTACTGAAGATGCGAAAGTCATACAAATACAAAAACTACCATGGAATAAGTATGGATTTTTTTATATAAAAAAAAAAAATTCTCCACAATCCCTAAATGTAAAATCGTTGTAGCAACTTCTTATCTCTCAAAACCAGATGGTCAAGTTGGAGTCATTGTGTTGTGGTAAGCCGGTAGTCTTTTTATTTAGGAGTCCTTATTTTTCAATTTGCATGAAAAATTATATTTCTGGTATAAAGTTGTAATTATGGTGTTTTGCTTAATTTCCACCATATTTGATGTTTACTGTGCGAAAGTGGTGGTTAATTAATTTTTTGTAGTTCATGTTTGAATAAAAAGCATGATTTTAAAGTGAATAGTAGAGGTGGATTCATCATTTGCTTATATCATCATTAAAGAGAAATTGAAAGTCCCCCTTTTCATTTCCTTAAATTACTTTTTCTTTTCTAGATTACTTTTTAATATTACTTTAATTAGTACTTTCTTTTTTTTGAGAAATTACTTTAATTAGTACTTCTGCTCTATGAACTTTTTATCCACTCTTTGTCAGTTAAAATCTATTCTCTCCTCCCCAAAACAAAAGATGTCGGTTGGGATTGATCATTAGGTAACTTTTAATTATAATTTTAAAAAAAATAAGCACATGTTACTAATTGATAAATGTCGCAGTTGATAACATTGTTTTATATATATATATATATATATATATATATAGTAGCAGTTGATAATTGTAGTATATATAAGTATATAACCACCCTTATTATGATAGTGACTTTTTTCTTGTAGTGCATAAGGTTCAACCGTTCAAGTAACATATTGCATGATTTGACTATTTCTTTTGGCAAGTGTTATCGCCAGAGTAGGTCTTTTTAGGGGGTGGTGTTTCAAAAATACCGATGCTTCGAGTACAACATTATTGAGTTTTTAATGAAAGCTTCACACGCTTTGAATTCTCTGATAGTGACATAAATTAAGTAGCATTTACATTTTTCTTTCAATGGGATGAAAATTGAACATATGATCTGACTACTTCAGTCTTAGCTAGGCATCCCTGATCTTGTGCTTCATTGTAACCATGCAGCTAAGTTCATAGGTTTGAAGTCTCCAATTCCGTACAGATTGAGGGAAGATGGGGTCAATGACTTGAAATATGGCATGAACTTTGCTTTTGGAGGCACTGGTGTGTTCAAAACGTTGGTTTCAGACCCAAACATGACCACCCAGATTGATTTTTTCCAAGAACTCATCAAAACTAATGCGTTTAACGCTTCGGATGTAGAGTCCTCTGTGGCACTCGTCACCCTATCTGGTAATGATTACAGTGCTTATGAGGTCAGGGGTGGGACTGCTCAGGTAAGAATGATACACACATATACATGGAAGTATTGAAAAAATATATATAATTGATTAGCACTAGGGTTGTAAGACTCTCATCATAAACTGACATTTTTATAGAACTAATCCATTAATTTTCACAACTCGCTAAAATTGTAAGTTGTGATTAGAGCAATATAACATTTACATAAGTTTACCTCTAATAGTCTAACACCATTTTAATTATTGTATATCAATCAAAATATATTATTTTAATAATTATGAAAAAAATATTATATATGAAGATTGTTTAATCATAAATCAAGGTGGTTGAATTCAATTATTTTGATAAGAACATTTTGCACGCGGATGATGTCAAATAGGGATTGAGATTCAGCATTGGGTGCAATTGAAATCAAGGGTTGATATTAATGGATAAAATTTTAAATTTTATCAGTTATTAAAAAATTAAAAACTATTTAGTCTAAGGATTGAGAAAAAATATTAAAATTTTAACTTTTAATCTTATCCCTTAGTTTCAAATGCAGCCTCTCTAAATAGCATTAGGATCTCTAGCTAGGGTTACATTATATAATTTTCATGAATTTAAAATTTTATATAATGTCACCTTATTTAAAATTTAAATTTCATGTCATAAAAACTAATTTTAATCGATACTGTAACCCTTTATTGGATCTATTAACCGCCACATCTTTATTGCTAAAAAAAAAAAAAACTATCATTTCAAAGAACTATCATTTTCTCTATACCCCACAGTCCTCTGCCTTGTGTTGTCACTGTTTTGCACCCTGAATTCTGAATCATGTGAATAAAAGTGTCCCCACCGTCATGACTTATACGTGCCCCTTCAACATGTATAGGACATCAGGAACAGAAAAATGTTTGTATTTAAAGTGACCGCGCCACACCATTCTACCCCCATCACCCAATTCCCAAAGTATGGTGAATTTTCGATTACGTGGAAAGAAATTATTGCAGTGACAGTGATGTCTGTTTTTCACACGAGATTGGTACATGTGTGGTACATGCTTTACCCCTTTGGACGGTGTGATGATAAATTCTAAGATAATGTGTTTGGACGATAGGTTGGAAAGAACAAAAAATAAGTACAATTTTGGATCATATTATTACAGTGAATCATAGCATGAGCATATGTAGGACTTGAACTTATTATATTAGACTAATATGTTTAATATATCTCTAATAAATATGTTTGATATTTTTTAGCTTTAAGCACACACAAAAAAAAAAAAAAAAAGTGAAAAAGAGAAGAACATGAATGAAAATGTGCTAATAAATATGATTTTATGACTCACACCTGTTCAGGTGATAAATGATTGACAAAGGTTTTTAATTGATGAAGTAATTTGAGTCATAATGTATACTGTCTACAGTATAGCCAAAATGTTACATAAGAGCATCAGCATCCTCTGAAGCAAAAAAATTCTATTTTCACACGCTAAATTTGCTACTTTAATATAGCATTTGAAAATACTCTTTACATCACATGTTTTATTTTCATGTTCTATTCATTTTTTTCTCTCTTTTTCTCCATCTACCACTCTACCTTCTGGATTTCCACAGCAAGGTTTGAAAGAGAGAGAGAGAGAGAGAGAAAAGAGGCGGGGTGAGAGAAGCCTTAAGTCTGAGACTAAGGGTCTGTTCGTTTGGAAGGAAAATAGGGAGGATGGAAAATAGAGGATGGAAAACAGAGTGGAAAATGCTGTTTTCCACTGTTCGTTTGGGGAAGGAAAATAGAGAGGATGGAAAACTGGAGAGAAAGTTTTCTCTCCGGGCCCACTTTTTTTTTCCTTCCAAATCGGAAAGAAAACTTGGAGAGAAAAGTTCTATAGTAGCACTTTTACAAAAATACCCTCTTTTCACTTATTTTTTTCAACGTTTTTTTTTTCTTCTTTTTTTTTTTTGCCTTTTTTTTCTTTTTCTTTCAACGTTACTGTGAGAAGTTTTTTTATTTATTTATTTTTTTCCTGTTCAACGTAACAACAACGTTGTTGGCCTGAACAAATTTTTTTTTCTTTTCTTTTTAACGTTACTGAAACTGGTTTCCTTTTTTTTTTTTTTTTTTGGCCTGAACATTTTTTTTTTCTTTTCTTTTTAACGTTACTGGAACGTTGGTTTCCTTGTTTTTTTTTTTTTTTTTTTTTTTTTTTTTGGGCCTGAACAATTTTTTTTTTCTTTTCTTTTTAACGTTACCTGGAACGTTGGTTTCCTCTTTTTTTCTTTTTTTTTTTCAACGTCACAACTATGTTTTTGTTTTTGTTTTTTTTTTCTTTTCTTTTCAACTTTACTAAACAATGTGGTTTTTTTTTTTTTTTTTTCTTTTCAACATTACTTAATGTTGTTTTTTTTTTTTTAACGTGATCTGATCTAATTTTTACATTAAAATAATATAAATTTATATATATAATATGATAAATTTTATATTATTTAATAATTAGAAATAAATCTATTTCTTAGATATTATATAATAAGGGTATAATAGTCAACATATATAAATTACATTTTCCATCCTTTCCTTTTTCTCTCCAACCGAACACAAAAAGTTTTCCATCCCCCCACTTTTCCACTCCCCCAACCGAACACACAAGAGAGAAAACTAAATATTTTCCATCCTCCCACTTTTCCATCCTCCCACAATTTTCCATCCTCCCACTTTTCCACTCCTCCAATCGAACGGACCCTAAGAGAGAAAATTAAGAGGAAAAAAGGAGAGAAAGAGGAGAAAAGGAGAGAGGATTTGAATTAAAAAAAATTACTTTATCTTTAACCGTTTAAAATTTGGAATGATATTGTTCATTTATGTCAAATTTTTGGGTATTTAAAATATCTCGTGTGAGTGGCTTTGTGGTATTTTGATGCGTCAAATCGTACTTAATGCTAGTGCTTTAAAAAGGAAAGCTGGCTCTAGTGCATTAGAGGTTGACACATTCAAACATGTGATAAAAATCAGACACGTATCCGTTAGAGTAGCTCCATGCGCTGGATCACTATAGATAAGCGGTGTCCATATATAAAAATATATGAAACCTGCACGAAAAGACAGCAAAATTAATTTCTGTTGACTTACACGTTTCTTGTCTCCTTTGGGCCGGTTCTGTGAATTTCATAAGAATGGGCCCAGTGGTTAGGTAAGATGGGTATCTGTGGTTCAGGAAATCCTGGTCTCTGTCTCGGATCTGAACTCATTGGTCACTGTAAAATATATACATGTGAGTCATTTGTGACCCAATACCATTGGACTTATTTGGAGGGTCCATTGGCATCTTTTTATATCCGACAAATGAATTAAGTACATGTTATCAGATATTGGGATCCAAGGGTTTATGGGCTCCTTTCATGGACCATAGTTCTTGACGTGTCTCACACCCCTCCACCCGTAAGCATAAAAAAAACAAAAAACCAATATATTGAGTTTTTTTTTTTCTTTCTTTTTTTTTTCAAATTTAAGATATGATCACTATCTCATGCATAACGTAGGAATAGGATTCCCATGCTTGCAGTTAATCAAAAGACCTCCATGATTACTAGTCCTTATTCTATTGTTAATTTTAGTTTCATATTTCTTGTTTATTAACTTCATCTGATTTTAAAGCTTCCTTTTACATCAATAAGATAGCTCAACAACATTGTGTCAACTTCCAACTAAAACTGTCTTATGCAAACGTTCATATAACTAATTGTCTCTTAGATATTCCAATTTAGTTCATTCACATTTGAAGTAGGATAATGCTTCGGTTTTTGATACCAAAAAAGTAAACACATTATCGGATTTCACTTTTATGGGTCTCGTTGAGTAAATCAAATATATAAAAAATCATTTAAAAAGAACTGCTCAAATATAAAATTTAATCAAACTTTATTAGATCTCTTATATATACACCTAAGTATTATCTCATCATTTGTTTTTCCTTCATGGTTATTGTTTATTTTATCATGAAAATATATAAAAAGCATGGTTATTAAGACAATATTATGCTAGTACTGAGCTTGCTATCTCAATCCATCCATTTTAGGGTTTTCCATCCTTCATTACCTCAGTGGTCAATCAACTTAAAGTCAACTTGAAACGCATTCATGGCTTGGGTGTTAAGAAAATTGCTGTGGCAGCTTTACAGCCTTTGGGATGTCTCCCTAGGAGCACAATCAAATCCTCATTCCAACAATGCAATGGAACAGAAAATTCACTTGTTAGCTTCCATAACCTTTTGTTGCAGCAAGCTGTAGCAAAGCTGAACAACGAAACCAAAGTTTCTACTTTCGTCGTTCTCAATCTTTATGACTCGTTCATGTCCGTATTAAAGAACAAAGGAGACCAGATAGGTGATTATACATTTACTTTCATTTTCAAAATATATTTTTCATTGACGTATTTTCTTTCATTTTCTGGAATATCAAGATCGTCATTTCAATTGGGTTTGATCCATTTTGATGTTGCAAGCTCAATCTCTAATTTGTATGGACTAAAATGCCGACTAAACTACCCCTAAAGATTTTATTTTAATTCAAACTTTAGAGGTAAAAATGTAGTGACTCAAAAAAAGAGGAGCTAAATTGTGATTGGAGCAAACAATTAGGAGGTAAATTGTTTGTCCACAAATTAGAAAATCTGTTAATTTAGTCAAAATTTTAACTGTTTCATTTTAATTCAAACTTTAAAGTGTCATTTTGAAAGTTTGTGGATAAAATAAAAAGTTTCATTTTACGCCTTTTAATATGAGGAAAGGAATGAATTTTATGCATGGACTTAGAATAGAACATGAAAATTTGTGGGCTTTCAAACTATCTTGGTTGGTTTGTTTAGTTGGGGCTTTATCTCAAGTTATAAAAATCCTTGACCCATGAGTGGCCATTCAGAGCCTTTTTTCGATTACTTTGGTTCGCTTTCAGGAATTAAACAAATCGAACTCTAGTCTTGTACTAATAGAGCAATATCTTCGTCTACAATTTGTACAGGAAGTATAAAGTTTGAGAACCCACTGAAACCATGTTGTGGTGGTATAAGCAGTGAATATTACTGTGGAAGTGTAGATGTGAATGGGACCAAGAAATACACAGTATGTGATGACCCCGAAGCAGCATTCTTTTGGGACTCAGCTCATCCTACACAAGAAGGATGGAGTGCTGTGTTTTCAGCTTTGCAAACCACTCTTGAACAACTTTAATTACTAGACTTAACAAGAACGACGAGGTTTAAAAATTATTGTGGTGTAATTTGTTTGTTTTGTAATTTCCTAGTTTCTATTATGTCTTTATTTGTCTGTGAAGCCATTTTTGTTCAGTTGTAACTTGTAATCTGGTTTGGGGTTAGGACATATGTAAGAATGAAAGAAATAAATTTGCACAATCAGCATTTACATGGGATCAGCCCCATTTGTCCTAGGTGTAGTCGAGTCCACAATTCACGTTTTGCGAGATTGCCCTCGGGCTGTTCACTATTGGCACTCCGCTAGATCGTCCTTCCTATTCACACATTCTACGAGCCTAATGTAGTAATTGATGGACTAGCTTAAAGGGGAAGCTTGCAACCAGACAAAATTTTTGTACATGAGTCTTGCTCGAGTTTTGTATATGAAAAGTATCTCAGGAATGTTTGTCAGGTTGGCACTCTTAGAAAGTGCTCAGTAAGGTTGTAACAAATTAAGTATTCTCCTAAAGTGTCTGTTTGATTAAATAAAATTTCTTCTTTGTATAAAAATATATAAATAAATAAATTTGCATAACCCTAATATATATAGTCAAATTCCCAAATAGTTTAAAGAGAAGATTCGAAAGTTTAACTCAGGTATTCCTTCAAAATTTATAAAAGAGTTCTCTATCTCTATTAGCACTTATCATGTGCTTGGAAGTTTGAAGGAAGGGGAGAGAGTAAAGGGTATGGAGAGAAACCAAAGAAGTAGAAGAGGAGCGAGGCAAATGATTATCTATTTATTGATTTGGATGTTTTTAAAATTAAATACGGAGAGAAAAATAAAAATCTCTTCCCTTCATTTATTTCTTTTAAAAAATAATAATAATATGTGAGAGGATAGGTAGCAATTATAATACATTATGCAAATTGAAAATTACACTTTATACCACTCTTTTGTTTAATTTAAAGAAATAGGTATAAATTGATATCATAAAAGCAAAATTTGACAACTTTTTAAATATAATATAAGTGGAACCTTTCTCCTATCCTTCCCCTCTAAACTCTTTTTCAGGAATTAAAAATGAGGGGTTTAAAGGAGTATCTTACCCCTTCGAATCTCATTTCATTTCATTTTAAAATATATATCCAAACAATGTGGATTAAACACCCCATAATCTCTCTCTCTCTCTCTCTCTCTCTCTCTCTCTCTCCAAACTCACTGTTAATTTGTATCCATATTATTTTGTTTTTCCCTCTCAGGCAAACCTCATTGATACTCAAACACAATGGTAGTTCACTTTTCCTAATAATTCACACTATTCCCAAATTCTAATCCCTAATACTATTGAAAAACATTTGACATGTTCTACATGCTTATTATGATTGGAAATTGTAAACGATAATAGGGTTGAATATTATATACCCAACCACCTTGAATGAAGACCCTATTGTGGACTTGACCTGAAAGAGAATTTTGTTAATGAGAAATTAATTTTGCTGCAAGTACAGTTCACACTGGTTACGGGACATTGATCTTCACGAACACAAGAATTTACCAATTCTAGCCCACCATCTAGGACAATGACTGACTATGGGCCTCGCCGCCTTGGCATTGCAAAACTGAAACAGTCTAAGAACAAATTGACCAACTTATAATTTAATACGCTACACATGGTTATTACACCTTCTAGCATATGCAGAAAAGTGTCAAATTCAAAAGTAGCTCGCTTTTGTTGATCAATTAATAATTTAATAATTCACCAAAAATAAAACAAATTAATAATTTAATCAAGGCATGGAATCTAAACAAATCAATTTTGTAATTGAGTACTGTTTTCTACTTTACTTAAATATCACTCTACAGTGATCAGCTATGTCACCCACCAATAATATTGTAGCTTCATTTATGAAAGATGGGAAAATGGTTGAACAAAATTTCATATAATTCTCATATCATCATTTGTAAGTTCGTTTAGACCTCTGTAAACTTAGATTGTTTAACCTAATTAATTAACCAAGTGAATACTTAGGTTTATTATTCAGATCTAGGTTAAAACAAAACAATCATATCAAGTAAAGCAGCGGAAAAATAAAGAACACAAAGATATGATGACCTAGGAAAACCAAACCGGTAAAAAACCTGGGGAGGATTTAACCTAACTATCTTCAAGGTAAAATAGCAAATCCACTAGAAAGAATTGAAGTTTACACAATACCGACTTAGACCACTAACATCCTATTGCTACCCAAGTGTAGGAAACTTACTACCATGACCCCATGATAGCTCCGAGATCCACGGACTCTTTCTTTCTTTAATCTTTGCAAAACACAAACACCCACGCTTGTGACATTGAGATCCCACTCAAAGGTTTAGCAACACAAACTCTCCTGTTTGTGACTCCAAGACCACCCTTGAAAGTTTAGATCATCAGCACCTTTGATGACTAGAGAAGGCAGCAACTTCAGCAATACCGGATCTTGAGATTCTTCAAGGAACAACACCGGTAGAAGTTATAAGAGAGATTTTAGGAACAAAACCCTAAAAATCAAAGAGGCACACTCTTCTCTCTCTAAAAAGCCTTGTAAAAAACGTGCTTAGGGTTTCCTTTATATAGTGGGAGAAGTAGATTTGAAACCCTAATCCTTAATGGGCTAGAACTACTGTTTGGGCTTAATTAAAATTCTACAGATACGACTTTCGATCGGTCGAGCCTGTTTTTCGATCGATTGAACCAGACAGATTCTGAAATCTTCTTTCTGCAGCTTGCTTGTTCTTGTGTGCTCACGATTTGCCAATTGTTCTAAACTTTTAGAACCTAACAATCTCCCCCTTTGGCAATTCGTGACAAAACTTTCATACAAAATGAAATGTTAAAATACAAAAACAAACCAATACAATAAAATGCCCAATTACATCACAAATCCCAATCTAAGACTCATAACTTAGAAGTTGCCAAGAAGAGGTAGAAGGTCTTGATTAGAATGCACCTGTCCTTCCTGAAACACTCAACAAATACGTCACCGCATGTGTGGAAAGAAAGACATATAAACAAAATGAAGCACAATATAAAAACAAAAGTAAACTAACTCTCCCCCTAAGTTAGATACAACAAAAAGTTTTTATATTCTCCCCCTTTTAAAAACAATTTCATCTCCCCCTAAAAAATAATTTCATCTCCCCCTAAACAAGACAATCAGGCTTCCCAAAATTTCATCTATTTCTCCTCCTTTTTGTCACGTATTGACAAATACAACTCAAACAAAGAGTAAAGTGACAATAAACATGAGAGAAAAAAGAGAACCAAGGGAACATAAAACAGATTAGCTCTATAGAAAAAAGAGATAACTCCCCCTATAAAGAGCAACAACTCCCCCTATGAACAACAAAGGCTTAAAAAAAAAAAAACTTTTCTCCCCCTATAAAAATAAGAAAAATAAAACAAGTTTTGGGAAAAACAGTTTTGGGAAAAATTTAGGAGGTTGGGAAAAATAAAAACACACAAACCAAAAAAAAATAAAATTGAAGATACACATGAAGAAAAATATTCTCTCTTTCAATAAATGCAAACTTAACACTATGTGACCCATAAACAGTTGCATGAGTAGAGAAAATATTTGCACATTGATTATCCATCATATCTCTTAAGAAAAATATTTTCTGCAGTTCACACATCAAGAAAAATAGCATATACTAAAATGTACAAAGGACTCAAAAATTAATCAATCAATTTTTAATTCAAGTTGAGTACCCAATTTAGCAAAGTGTATGCATGTTATGTGTGAAAACAATGAGAGATATGACTGCAAAACTGCAAGATGGACACAGAAAAACAATGCAAGTCATGTGAATCCTAACCATAAATGATGCATGAAAAAATTTGGTCAAAAACTCTAAAATCTGAAAATTTTTTAGTTTCGATCGATCGAGCATCGATCGAATACCAATCGAGTCAGACAGAATCAAACCAAAATTTTTATCGCAATTTCGATCGGTCGAGAAACAGCTTCGATCGGTCGAAATTCTGAAAAACTCAAATTTTTGAAAAACAGAACAATTTAATGCAGTAACTACTCAAAGCACAATATTTCATGAATGAAATGCATGAGTATGAGACTAAAAGTTTTTCAAAAACACATGAATACAGCCCAGATCTTCCAAAATTAAGATTTTCAATCAATTTGTCCTTAAAACTCAAATTTTGCATCAAAATCAAGGAACATATAATCTTGGTTGGCCACAACAAAATCACACACAATAACATGTACAAAGTTTAGCAAAGAGTAACTTTGTGTAGTGTGTGCAACTAGCAAAAACTTGAGAGACATGTGAGGTGATATGTGAATAGTAATCAATCACAAAGTCTACAAAATTCATCACATAAATTTGAAAGAGACTATCACCTAAAGAGTTACATCATATAACTCTCACATCTCCTAGATTAAAATCTTGCAATCATGTAAGTTTCTTGATTTGCCTCATTATTCAATTTAATTGATTAGAAACTTAATCATATAGCCGGGATAATGTACACACCAATTTTATTTGAATTTGTGAGATTATTATAGCCCAATAATGTACACACCAATTTTAATAGAGGCTACACCTTATGTTCTTTTTGTGCATGTGCTACATTTTCTCGAGCACAAAATCTTATGATATGCACTAAAGTGTTCATGATTGGCTAGTAAACAGTGGTGAGATGGTTATTTATGCCTTTCTCAATAAGTTTAAGTCTGACAATCAAAGGCATGTGACTTCAAAATCAAGATCATGTGATCAAAAACTATAAACATCTTTTCCACACAACATGCACTACAAAGACTTCAGCTAGTAAAGTGCAATAAATAAGCTCATCCAAGCTAAACAAAGTACATAAACATGTTATGTAAAGATAAATATGGCTAACCTTAATTATAAATCCAGGATATATAATACAAAACACATAAAAATATTTTTGGTTTAAAAAAAAATTTTATGACCAAAAACAAAAAGCACACATTATGCTAAATGAACAATGCAAAACTATGCATGATAGTGCTTAATTAAGCTATAAAGGGTACACAAACAAGAAATATCAATTTCTTAATTAACCCTTGAGTACATGTACAAACTAGTACATACAAAAAAAATCAAAAAATAGCTTAGCACTTATAGAACACATACTATTCAAGTTTCTCCACAATGTCAAGCATGTTCTAAATCAAGAGAGAGATATCATAATCCATGTAATCCTCAAGAAAAATAAAACTAGACACAAAATAAAATATTTTTGTCTTTTTGAAAATTTTCAATGTTTTTGGATTTTTTTTTAAATAAAAACAACCTAAAAAAAACAAAACAACAAAAAACAAAAATAAAACATGTCCACAAATAATTGAAAGAATTAAAACAGGGACAAGTCAGCAACACTCACCTTAAAGAATCTTTTCTCACCCATATAGCACGAGTCTTTGGCTTTGTAGGTGAAAATCCATGTGAAGTAGAGTGTATTTGAGAGATTACACCAATCTTCTGAGAAAGACTGAAATCCTGCAAATTCCTTTCACAAGCCAACAAGCTTAAATTTTTCAAAAGCATATGAAACAATTTATATGGACTTATGGCAGGAGAAATATCATTACATGTCCTAGACTGAAACACAGAATGCTTAAATTTCAATTTATGACAATTAGGACGAATGTGACCGGAAACACCACAAAAGTGATAAACAGGAACAAATTTAGGAACATCAGTATTCCTAACAGCAAATCTAGTCTCAGATTTTGGTTTTTGCCTCAACAAAGAACAATTTAGTCTAATATGACCAACAACACCACAAAGGTGACAAGTAGGCACAAAAACAGATTTCTTATGCTCTCTAACAGTAGGTTTAAACTTAGGTTTAGAAACTTCAGCGTTTACATCAGAACTTTTACATTTGTTTAACTTAGCAAAATAAGCCTTTTCTTTATTATTCCTCTTGAAAGGAGGGATATAAATTTTTTCAGCTTTAGGCTTAAGAGAAACAAAAACACTTTTGTCATCAACAGCAGGCTTGGTACTAGTCAAATTTTCAATTTTAACTTTAGATTCAGCTAACTCTTGTTCCAAGCTTTTCATCTTCTCATCTTGAGAGGAAATTTGATTTCTCAAAAATCCATTCTTTTTATTAGATTCATCTAATCTAACAATCAATTCCTCTTACAATCAATTCCTCTTTTTCAAGATTAGCCAATTTTAACTCTTCTTGAATTTCTTAGCAATTCTCATAGTTTTCAATAATTCCTTACGAAGAGTTTCACAGGCATCAAAAAGATCAACAGAAACAACAGTGTCCTTTTGATTCACATCATCACAATCAAAAACAGTAAGATACTTAAAATTATCCATGATAACAGGGATCAAGGATCAACTCTTAGATCAAAAGATCTAAAACAAAAGAGCTACCCGCTCTGATACCATTTGTGAGTTCGTTTAGACCCCTGTAAACTAGATTGTTTAACCTAGCAAAATAAGCCTTTTCTTTATTATTCCTCTTGAAATGAGGGATATAAATTTTTTCAGCTTTAAGCTTAAGAGAAACAGAAACACTTCTGTCATCAACAGCAGGCTTGGTACTAGTCAAATTTTCAATTTTAGCCCTAAATTCAACTAACTCTTGTTCCAAGCTTTTCATCTTCTCATCTTAAGAGGAAATTTGATTTCTCAAAAATTCATTCTTTTTATTAGATTCATCTAATCTAACAATCAATTCCTCTTTTTCAAGATTAGCCAATTTTAATTCTTCCTTGAATTTCTTAGCAATTCTCATAATTTTCAAGAATTCCTTACGAAGAGTTTCACAGGCATCAAAAAGATCAACAGAAACAACAGTGTCCTTCTTATTCAAATCATCACAATCAAAAACAGTAAGACACTTAAAATTATCCATGATAACAGGGATCAAGGATCAACTCTTAGATCAAAGGATCTACAACAGAAGAGCTACCCGCTCTGATACCACTTGTAAGTTCGTTTAGACCCCTGTAAACTTAGATTGTTTAACCTAATTAATTAACCAAGTGAATACTTAGGTTTATTATTCAGATCTAGGTTAAAACAAAACAATCATATCAAGTAAAGCAGCGGAAAAATAAAGAACACAAAGATATGATGACCCAGGAAAACCAAACCGGTAAAAAACCTGGGGATGATTTAACCTAGCTATTCTCAAGGTAAAATAGCAAATCCACTAGAAAGAATTGAAGTTTACACAATAGCGACTTAGACCACTAACATCCTATTGCTACTCAAGTGTAGGAAACTTACTACCATGACCCCATGATAGCTCCGAGATCCACGGACTCCTTCTTTCTTTAATCTTTGCAAAACACAAACACCCACGCTTGTGATTTTGAGATCCCACTCAAAGGTTTAGCAACACAAACTCTCCTGTTTGTGACTCCAAGACCACCCTTGAAGGTTTAGATCATCAGCACCTTTGATGACTAGAGAAGACAGCAACTTCAGCAATACCGGATCTTGAAATTCTTCAAGGAACAACACCGGTAGAAATTATAAGAGAGATTTTAGGAACAAAACCCTAAAAATCAAAGAGGCACACTCTTCTCTCTCTAAAAAGCCTTGTAAAAAACGTGCTTAGGGTTTCCTTTATATAGTGGAAGAAGTAGATCTGAAACCCTAATCCTTAATGGGCTAGAACTGCTGTTTAGGCTTAATTAAAATTCTGCAGATACGACTTTCGATCGGTCGAGCCTTTTTTTCGATCGATCAAACCAGGCAGATTCTGAAATCTTCTTTCTGCAGCTTGCTTGTTCTTGTGTGCTCACGATTTGCCAATTGTTCTAAACTTTTAGAACCTAACATCATTCAACGAGCAAGACGTATAAAATTGTTTTAGCCTCAAAATTCATCAATCTTCTCGGTCGTGAAACTTCACAACAATGTCAAATTCTCAATGTAGAATTGTAGATATTAAGACAATTTCTCCAGGAATTTTTTTATTATATATAATTAAAGTTGAAATATAACTATTGTTTTGATAAACTGAAATGTTAATTATGCACCGAATGATGACAGGTGCAATATATTTATTTAGCTATTTTATGGTCAAATTTCTTCATTGTGTTGGTGAACTTTAAACGCCTGGAATGTACGTAT
This sequence comes from Lithocarpus polystachyus, assembly GCA_033629205.1. NCBI lineage: Eukaryota > Viridiplantae > Streptophyta > Magnoliopsida > Fagales > Fagaceae > Lithocarpus > Lithocarpus polystachyus. The sequence goes on from CM066168.1 coordinate 46,970,401, forward strand.
AGTGTAACTGTGCAAGACCATACACAATCTGCATCCAAAACGTATTTATTTTCAGCTTTGGACATTGTATAGAGATTAGAGAGTAACATATTATTCAAAATTTTAAAAGATATAATAATAGATATATTTTAAAATTTGTAATTGTCGAATAAATTCTATGGGTCATACAGACACATATATCTTGGTAGAACAAATCACCTACTTGACGGATCTTGCTCTTTGCTCACTTTACAAACTCCTCTTGATCTTTAGTGTATCTTCTTGTCGCTAGAGAGTAGAGAGGCTACTAGAATCTCTTCCTAAATTCCACACTCCAAATTCTAAGGCACTGTTTGATGGTGTCTCTAGAGAGATGGTCTTTTGAGAGAGTGCTCAGAAAACTATATGTATGTTTTTTCAGTTCTTGCAATATTCACTTTAATAAATTAGATATTTGACTGTTATAGGATTCTCGCAATATTCACTCTTAGTGAATTAATGATATGCTGTTGTAGGAGTTTTTAAATACCGATAGATATATTAGATGAGTGATCCCTAAAATAATCAACTACTAAGTTTAAATTATTTAACTACTGATTTTGACAACTCATATCAGGATCGGTTTAAATTTAAACTCACTTATCAAATAGCTAATATAGACAATACATGGGCCATTGGTTTTGGGTTGGGTCAAACTACTCAAACGTAGCCCAATTACTAACAATAATTTAATCTAAATCATGAAAAAAATTAATTTTAATAAAGATGATGATTTTTATATATTTTAACAACAATTTGTAACATAAGAAGAGTAGGAGAGATTTCTCTAAAAATAATAAATAAAGAAGAGGAGTAGAGAGAAAGATAGTGAAACTCATCCCACTAAATGGATAACAAAGTATTTTGTGGATTGCCTAGATGATCATGATCTTTGAACACTAATGCAACATCATTTGTTTGTTCACAACCAGATTTTACTCATGGCAGCTTTATTTTATTTTTTATTTTAAAAAGAAGTTGTATTAGTATTTGACTACTAATGTAATAAGAGAGAAATGTGGAGGTGGAAAAAAAAACACTAGTGATAAAAAAAAGAACAAAGTTTAGTTACAAAATTAGTTGTAGCCTAAAGTAACAACTTTACTCAATATCATTGACATTATTATAAATTTCGAAAATCTAACCGTTGGATTGCATGTTCTTTACACTCTTAGTACACATGTCAAATTTTGTACTAATTAGATATTATTTACTATATGATTTATTAGATTATATTTTATGCATAATTTTAAACTACAAAAATTTGCAATTTAAATAACTTATTAATGACATACCTATTGATCTTTAATTTTTTAGAAATTTTGCTAGTATGAAGGATATAAGAAGAAAATGTAATCCAATGATAGATTTTTCAAAATTCACCTCTAATAATAAGATATTGAGTAAGGTTACAACCAATTTTGTAGCTAAATTTTGTTCTTAAAAAAATGATACTTTTGTAGGAAAAAAAAGAGAGGTGCTACGTTCATAACATTTTTACAACAAATTATAGGTGGTTAGTTGTTGTTGGTTCAAATTTGAACCTAATACTGAGATTATTATTTTACCCCAACAATAACAACCAGTGACAACCTGCCATTTAGGATTTGTTGTAAAAATATTGTGAAAATGTTGTGAACATATCATTTCTCGAAAAGAAAAAACAGTTTTATTTTTTTTTCAAAAAAAAAAATTGTATTAGTACTTGACAACTAACGCGAGAGAAAAATATGAAGGTGCGATAAAAAAACTGTTTTTTTTTTTTAATTTAGCTAAAAATTAGGTGTTTTTAAATTACTAATTTTATATGTCTAACCCTATGATTTAAGCCTTAAAAACAGATGAATTTGAGGGTATTTTAGGCTTCTAAATTGAGGATTCCAAACAAGAGAAGCCTCTTAAATAGGAGTAATCTTTTGTACCACTTTTTGTGTACGATTTTATGTTCTACCAATCATTACTTGCCATATTTTTATTTAACTTTCCTTATAGAATAATTGAAGTTTAAAATAGAAAGCAATCATACATATGGTAAATAGCAATTGATAAAATATAAAGTGATACACAAAAAGTAGTATAGAAGATTTTGACTCCTTAAATAGTAATAGTATATATATATATATATATGTAACAATTGGTAAAATATAAAGTGGTACATAAAAAGTGCTACTGACAATTTTGATTCTTTATATAATAATAGTGTATATATATATATATTTATATATTAACGCAAAACAAAAGAGAAAGATCTCACAGGACCGTCGTTCATTAAACAAAGATAAATGCTATGCTCGTGTAAATTGGTGCTAAAGTAAAAACTCCACGTATGGCCATAGGGGCCCCGCTTGTTGAACAGCCAAGGTATCTTGACCTTTACTATGTAAACCATGTGTAATCCTTCACACCCAAGCCACTATATATTTATAAGTATCAATAAACACATCCATTGTAGCAAAGTTTTGCTTTGACAACGCTTCACTATTACTATTATGTACACCCAAAAGCTCATCTTCTCTGTTCTCTGCTTTTTCCTCTTGTTCCTTCTCTCAGGTTTCCATCACTATAAAGCTAGCTAGCTTCTTCTTTCATGGTATTAATTTTCCATCAAAACCAAACATTTCTAATACATGTAAATGTGTGATTACTTGCAGGGGAGGAACAAGTGGTACAAGCACGTTTAACTCACCACCACCACCACCACCACCAACATCACCGTCTCTTTGATTTTCGTCCATCAAAGCTGTTTGTCTTTGGAGATTCCTACGCTGACACTGGCAACAACAGGAAATCCGAAGCTAGCTCTTGGAAATACCCTTATGGAATTACTTTTCCTGGAAAACCGGCTGGTCGTTTCTCAGATGGCCGTGTCCTCACCGATTACCTTGGTGTGTTTCTCTCTCTCTCTCTCTCTCTCTAATGATTTGCTTTTTTGATCTGTAGCTCACTTTTTGGAACAATGGATTTGCTTTTCCTTGTGTACTGTGCATGGTGGGTTCTCTCTTATCTCATAGCTAGCCCACTTTCCTTGTTGTTTATAATACTAGATGTCTGTATGATTCTCTGTTTCGCCTGTAAATTTTGCATTATTGGGTCTTTTTTTTTTTTTAATTTTTCCTTTTCACTTTCTATCTTATCAGATTATATAGCATCCTTTCTTTTTTTGCTGCAGACATTCTTACTTTGTGTCGTACTTGATAGGAAGCTTTGTACATTGTGGAATGTTATTATGTTACACAATGGTTAACTTAGGAAATTGCTTTATGGAAGTAACATCATGTGAATCTTAATATGGGTCCACTATTAAATTAGTAATATTAACCTCTGAATAATAGTAATCACTATTCATTATAAAAACATTAATCATAAACGTTTGTGCCACCTTTATTAATTGCTGTACATTTCTCTTCATTCCACCAACTATTATTAATTCAAAAATACCACAAATACACTCATTTTCTCACACAATTTTACAACCTGTATAAAAATCGATTCTAAGTTATGCAAAAAATCATAACTTACATTCTAACCTAGTGTAAGTTAATGTATGTAAAAATCCAGATGTGGACTCGTGTGGTGGTATTTTAATGTTATTTTAGCGAGAACTCTATAAATGCAAAATTTACAATAATATTCTTCACAAATACTGAATTGATATGATGTAATTACTAATTAGTATTACTGAAAATAGTGTTGGTTCCCATAAAGGAAAAAAAAAAAAAAAAGGGTGTGGTAACTGGACTCATGTGAGAATGTCAGAGTAATATTACTCTTATCAAGTATTGTCACATAAGCTATTATAACAAATAAATAAATAAAGTGAAATATTATGAAAAATTTTGTGTCCTGAGTCCTGACTCTCATTTCAGTTCTTGTCACTTCTTGTTTTGAGTTTTATTGTTGAAACTTGAAAACTCCTTTGTCCATCTCCCTTAATAGTTAATACTTTTTTCTTTTCTTCAAGGCTAATTATAACTTATCAACATGTGGTTTGATTGAAACTTAAGTTACCTATTTGTGATTTAAAATTTAACATTTTACCTACTTGAAGTTCGCTTAGTTAAGAAATCATAACCCACTTCTGTTAAAAATGGGGCTATATGTGTAATTTTGCTTCTATTTTATATCTCTCTTCTCCCAAAACATTAAAAAAAAAAAAAAACATAAAATAACAAGGTAAAACAAAATCAAAGAGCAAGGGTTTAGTAAAAATTAAGAACAGACATTAGTCTCATTTTTAATATTTCCCTTTGCTTCTTAGTGGACTTTAAATGCATGGTCACCGTAATATAATAATGGAGCCTATAAAGATCCAAACACATTATGCTCGTTTGGAAGGCTCCAAATCTGGGCACCTGAATTATTAACCACATTCCATTATTACGGAAATGTGTTGGGATAGAATTGATACCCCACAGTCCACATGAAGCTCTTGAAGAAAGCTGCCTTTCAATCTCTACTTTACCCATATGTGATTCGATTTCGGAGTTTTCGTTTTGTTCCATAAAGTGGTGTTCAATGATTCGAGGCACCTTCTTCCTCTTTTTTCTTTTTTCTTTTTTTTTCTCACTTTCTTTTCCTTTTCTTTTCTTTTTGTTTTAATCATAGACTCAATAGTACAGACTATAGATTTCTGCAAAATGTATTGTACAGTTTTATCTAAACAGGTGGGTACAATTCCATTCATGTCTTAAAGAATTCAGAAGGTAGCTCTTGTTCCTAATTTTTACTAAACCCTCACTTTTTGATCTTGTTTTCCTCTATTATTTTATGTTTTTTTTTTTTATGTTTTAGAGGAGAGACATAAAATGAGAGCAAAATTACATATTTAGTTCCATTTTTAACAGAAGTTAGTTACAAAATTCTAACTGAATTAACCTCAATTGGATAAAATGTCAAATTTCAAATCACGAAAAGACAATTTTAATTTTGACCAAACCACACGTAGATAAGTTTTAATTAACCCTTTCTTTAAAGAAAATTTTTTTTTTAAAAAAAAATTTAAGTTGAACTGTCTCAATCACCCAAAATATATATCACTGTCTTTACTTTGTCTCTTCTTGTCATGATAACATCGAATAGCCTTTGATGACCACAAGCAATATCTTCAGTTCTCAACAAATTTGTACTTTTACTTGTTTCAATAAAAACTACTTGTCAAAAACTAACTAGGCAATTAAAAAAGGGACGAGTAGTGTGAGTTAAAAGTATAGTTTAGGCGGATTCATTGTTTGCTTAGCTTCTTATATCATCATTAAAGCAAATTTGAAAGTCCCCCTTTTTCTTTCTTTAAATTACTTTTTCTTTTCTAGATTACTTTTTTAAATTACTTTAATTAGTGCTTCTATTCTATGAACTTTTAATCTAGTGATGATTTCTTTGTAGATTAAAGTTTTAAACTTTATTCTCTCTATTTAAAGAAAAAAAAAAAAACTCTACTATCTACTGCACATAACAAGAGAGACATCGGTTGAGATGTGATCATCAAGTAATTTATAAATGTGTGAGTTTTATTTGCTTATTAAACAAAAATTAAGCACATGTTACTAATTGATACATCATACATGTTGCATATGATAATATTGTTATATATAAATATATATATATATATATATATATAATACCAGACAAGTAGGTTTTTTTTTTTTTTTTGGTAGATAAGAATTGAATCTCGAATCTGTTATTTGAAAACAAAATTTTTTACCAATTGAACTAATAACTCAATCGGATATGACTTGTGTCCAATGCATTAGTGCACTAAACATGTTGAGATATGGACACGTATTTAAAACTGGACATATACTTGCATTTTAACATGTCCAATGCAACTGATGCACTGGGCACAAGCTCTTCCCAACTCAATATATATTTATATAACCACCCAATAATGAATTAATGATAATGATATATATATATATATATATATTTTTTTTTTTTTGCTTGTGGTGCAGAAGGTTCAAGTAATGTATCGCATAATTTGACTATTTCTTTTGGCAAGTGGTTTTTTGAAACAAGTATCACTCATTTATTAGATAAAAAATACCAAAACAGATGCTGAGTAAGTATTACCGAAATATGGTATACTTTCTAATAGGACTTCATTGTTTCTCCTCGAGTACAGCATTATTAAGTTTTCAATGAAAGTTTCACACGCATTCAATTCTCTGATAGTGACATAAATTAAGTGGCATTTACATTTTTCTTTCAATGGGATGAAATTGAATATATGATCTGACTATTTCACTCTTAAGCATCCCTGATCTTGTGCTTAATTGTACCCGTAATGCAGCTAAGTTCATGGGTGTGAAGTCTCCAATTCCATACAGATGGAGGAAACTCGGGGTCAAGTACTTGAAATATGGCATGAACTTCGCTCATGGAGGCACGGGTGTGTTCAATACGTTGGTTGCAGACCCAAACATGACCACCCAGATTGATTTTTTCCGAGAACTCATCAAAACTGATGCGTTTAACGCTTCAAACATAGAGTCCTCTGTGGCACTTGTCACCCTCGCTGGTAATGACTATAGTACCTACAATGTCAGAAATGGGTCTGCTCAGGTGAGAACAATACACACTTTTACATACAAAATAATGAGATTTAAACACTAAATGTTTTATTAAAGAAATTTATCCATATAACTTATCCATTGTGATCACAAACTCACAATGTTATTGTTAGATGCATAAATTTTTTGTAACTTGTTAAGATAGTAAGTTATGATTGAAATAATATTATTTTTAGGTAAGTTCACTAATAATAGTTAACATTATTTTATTGTATATCAATCAAAATATATATGTTATGTCAATAATTTTGAAAACAAAAATTATGAAAGTTGTTTATAAATCGATGTGGTTGAATTCCATAATTCTGATGAGGACATTTTGCATGCGGACAATGTCAAATGCTGATTGAGATCCGAAATTGGGTGCAATTGAAACCAATGGTTAAGATTAAATGATAACTTTTTAACTTTCTCTCTCAGCCATTAGACTAGAAAAATTAAAAAGTGGTACTATTTTGGTCCATGGACATTGAAAAATGATTAACCTTTTAACTTTTAATCTTAACTTGAACCCACATAACCCTCAAAAAAAAAAAAAAAAAACCTTGAACCCACATGAATTTAAAATATAAATATAAATATCACCTTATTTAAAATTTAAATTTCATTCCATAACAACTAATTTTAATTGATACTGTATCTTTTATTAGATCTATTTAACCACTACATATTTATTGTACATTAAAAAAATAAAAAGAAAAAAACCACTACATCTTAATTCATTTCAAAGAACTATCATTTTGTGTCTATGATTGATGCTCCACAGTCCACAGTCCACAGTCCACGGCCTTATGCACCCCTGAATTCTCAATCATGATAATTTGTGTCCCTACTGACATGACGTACACCTACCCCTCCACCGTATTTAGGACATCGGGAGCATAAAAATGTTTGTATTTCATGAGAGAAAGTAACCACACCACACTGCCATATCTTTCAACTTTCCATGTTAGTTAGAAATACTGCATAAATATCTCGCACTTTTTCCTTAGCTTGAGTTAAGACAATGAGAAGATATCATTTGATTCAATTTGTTTAGTGAAGCCTAAGAAGGCTTGTTATTGAGTAGTCTAAGACTGTACTTCCTCCCTTTTATAGAGGAATGAGTTTCGCCCACCATAAGACCCAACCCATGACCCTTTGAGAGAAAAAGGGGGCATAGTCTCGAACTATACAATAATTTTCCGCCAAAGAATGGTTAACCCTTTTGGATGGTGTGATGATAAATTCTGATAATGTGTTTGGATTACAAGTCGGAAAGAATAGAAAGGAAATAAAATTTGGGATGATTTGATAAGTTTTATTTATTAGGGTAGGCTTATGACTCACACCTGGGAATTCGTCCACTGCAGGCAAAAACCAAGTGATAAATGACTGACATAAAGTTGTTTCTTGTTGAGGTAATTCGAGCCATTATGGCTGCACAGAACTTAACAGTGCAGCCAAAATATTATTAATTTTACAAGAAACCCTGCAAGAAAAGACAGCCAAAATTAAATTCTACTATTAACTTGTTTACACGTTTCATCTTGTCTCCTTTCCTTTGGGCTGGTTATGTGAATTTCATAAGCATGGACCCTGTAGTTGGGTCAGGTGGATCTCTGTGGACCAGGAAATCTGGGTCTCTGTCTTTTATTTGAACTCATTGGTCACAACTCACTATAAAACATATATACATTGTGACCCAATTCCATTGGACTTATTGGAGAGTCCATTGGCATCTGCTTTATACCCAAGACAAATGAATTAAATGTTACCAGATATTGGGATCCACTTTTATTGGTTTATGGGTTCCTTTCATGGACCATAGTTCATGATGTGTCTCATACCGAAAGAGAAAAAGAAAATATGAGTTTTTTGTTCATACACTTCTTTTGGATTTGATCGCTATCTCATGCATAATGTAGGATTCCCATGCTCGCAGTCACTATAACCGACATATTAGACACTTCACCTAATCAAAAGATCTCCATGATTACTAGTCCTTATACTATTGTTCATTTTATTAGCTTCATCTAATAGCTCAACAACATTGTGTCAAGTGTCGACCAAACTTATGTCCTCAGCAGACACGATATACGACTAATTTTTCTCTTATATATTCCAATTATCGGATTTTACTATTTAATGGGTCTCATAGATCAAATATGTGAAAAAAAAAAAACATTTAAAAAAGACTGCTCAAATATAAAATTTAATCGAAACTTTATTAGGTCTCTTATACCCCCAACCCTAAAAATTACACTTATCTCATCATTTGTTTTTCCTTTCATGGTTATTGTTTATTTTATTGTGAATGTATATAAATTAAAAGCATGGTTTAAGACAATATTATGCTAGTACTAAGCTTGCTAGCTCGATCCACCTATTGTAGGGTTATCCATCCTTCATTACCTCGGTGGTCAATCAACTTAAAGTTAACTTGAAACGCATTCATGGCTTGGGAGTTAAGAAAATAGCCGTGACAGCCTTAGAGCCTTTGGGATGTCTACCTTCGAGCACAGCCACATCCTCCTTCCAACGATGCAATGGAACTGAAAACTCGCTTGTGAGTTTCCACAACCTTTTGTTGCAGCAAGCTGTGGCAAAGTTGAACGAAGAAACCAAAGCTTCTACTTTCGTCATTCTTGATCTTTATGACTCGTTCATGACCGTATTCAAGAACAAAGGAGTCCACCTAGGTGATTATACATTTACTTCACTTTTCAAATATATTTTTCGTTGACATATTAGGTTTAATTTATTTTGATGTTGCAAGCTCAATCTCTAATTTGTATGGACTAAAATGCTGTCGAAACTACCCCTAAAGATTTTATTTCAATTCAAACTTTAGGGGTAACAATTGGAAACAGGGCCGGCTCAACATACTATGCAACTGATGCAATTGCTTAAGGCCCCTAAATAAAAAAAGCCCCTACTTGTAAAAAAAAAATTATATATAATATATTTATCTATATACTTTAATTAAAAAAAATTTTAAACACTTTTATTGATCAATAAAATGCATTAAAAAGACTTCATTATATCTTAAAGTGCAAAAAATTTAGCCATAATTAGAGTGCAGTCAGCACTGCACAGTTGTGTACTGTGCAACATGTGTAGGCTGCACAGTGTGCAACTGTACAGTGCAGCCAACCCGGTTTTTTTTATTTATTTATTTATTTAAACATGATTTTTTACTTTATCTATTATTATAAATTATTGTATCAATTTTGTATCTCAAAAAATAAAAAAAAAATAAAAATTTAAAATAAAAAAATTTAATATATATATTATTTGATTAATATTTAAATATAAGAAAGTTTTACTTAAAATTTTTGCCTAAGGCCCCCAAAATTGTTGAGCCGACCCTGATTGGAAAAATGTGGGACTAAATTGTGAGTGGACCAAACAATAATGAGGTAAATTGTTTGTCCACAAAATACAATTTAGTCAAAATTTTAACCGTATCGTTTAAATCCAAACTTTAAAGTATCATTTTGAAAGTTTGTAGATTTTTATGAATAATCTAAGAATAGAACATTATAGTTTGTGGGCTTTCAAACTATTTGGTGTGTTTGCTAGGGCCTTTGTCCTAAAGTTATTTCAACCCTTGACCCATGAGCGGCCATTCAGAGCCTTTTTCGATTACTTTGGTTCACTTTCAGGAATCAAAAAAATTTGGCTTCTACTAGTCTTGTACTAATAGAGTCATCTTCAATTTGTGCAGGAAGTACAAAGTTTGAGAACCCACTGAAACCATGTTGTGGTGGAATAAGCAGTGAATATTCCTGTGGAAGTGAAGATAAGAATGGGACCAAGAAATATACAATTTGTGACGACCCCAAATCAGCATTCTTTTGGGACTCAGTTCATCCTACACAGGAAGGATGGCGTGCTGTGTATTTAGCTTTGCAAGCCACTCTTGAGCAACTTTAATTACTACTTAACAAGAACAACAGGGTTTAAAAATTGTTGTGGTGTAATTTGTTTGTTTTGTATTTTCCTAGCTTCTATTTCTGTTTTTGTCTGTGAAGTCATTTTTGTTCAGTTGTAACTTGTAATATGGTTTGGGGGTTAGGTCATATGTGAGAATGAAATAATAATTTTTTTATTTTTATTTTTTATATATTTAACCACAATCTTCTGGGGGTGTTAATTGAGATAAGGGTCACATGAAGGCCGTAACACTAAAACTGGGATGATCAAAGCTTGTCTCAACAACTTGTTGAGCATAAAATTGAGATAAGAAGCCATATTTCCTATAACATAAACAGTGTAGGTTCATTGGCTGGCAAAAAAGGATTAAAATCCATGACAGTGAAAAAGGATGAAATGACTCAATGAGTTGTCATCTGTATGATCGATGGGAAGAAATCTGGGTTGGGTGGATTTGAGTTTTTCAAATCAGGCCACCAAAATTATCCTCCAAATTGGACGAAATGATAAAAAGAAAAATGTGTGATAGAAAAGAAAAATGTGTGATAGATTTAAGAGGACATTTGTATTTCTTATCACTTTATCTTCCTAACATAATAATTGCGCTGTGTACATTTTTTATTATTTTAATATTGTGTCAATTTAACTAATCAAAGGATTTATATATATATATATATATATATATAATGGATTGGTAAATAAAAGTAAATTAATATAATAAATATCGTGTGTTCTCTTTTATAAGATGTTATCTTTATCAATTTAATAATAATAATAATAATAATAATAATAATAATGGGAAAAAAAATCTTATATGCTAAAGAAAAAGTTACTTCTTCTGTAATATGAACATATAGTAAATTCAAATAAACTATCTTATATTTTCTCCTACTCTCTAACCAAGTCCCAACAAAAGAAATGAAATTTATATTTATTTTCTATTATCTTCTTCGGCCTTTTTATATGAAAGTACCACTCTTTCATATAAAAAGGCCGAAGAAGTGCAACAGTGGCTCAAACATGATGGAGCTACTTTTTCAAATAAAAAAACAAAAAAGTGATGTTATGTATACTTCAATTATTTTATTATATAAACCTTTTAATTGATGTCTCAAATTTTAAATAAAAAAAATATTCTAAAATTATTACCATTTTTTTTAGAAAGAAAATTATTACCAATTACATTGTAAAAGTCTTACAAAAACAAAATACATATGATATGACAAAAAATGTGACTGGTGGCTTCAAAAATATAATAAATAAATGTTTAAATTACTTTTTTATGATTAATAACACATCAATTTGTAATGTTTATATATTAAAAATTATAGTATCTTTAGCATCACTCAAAAAATAATTAATAAACTTTTTTATTCATCTGGTATGTGAGATCAATTACATTCATATATCAAAAAAAGAAAATTTTCATACATTACCTTATTAATTTGTAAGCTTATTTAGTAAAATTAGTAATAACTTTAATATTTAAAAAAAAAAACATTGGGAGGAGTCCAATTGTTTTCTCTCTTTATTTTGTTTTTGTAAAATTTTGAAGATGTTTTTGTGTTCATTTGATACAATTTAAGACATTTTTATTTTTACTTAAAATATATGTTGAACAAAAATATTAAAATACAATGAAACTTCAAAAAGTGTACATCCTAAAATAGTTTTTTTTTTGTGAGATAATTATAATATACTGCTAACTCCGTAGATTAAACTCTTTTTCCCCTAAATTTTCAAATACTTTGTAAATGAGAGAGCGCAAAGCCAAATAGGCACAAATTTAGTAGTCCATTCTCCCACTGTCATTTTTTTTTTAATTTATATTTTGATAATTAGGGTTAAGTATTTAAACCCTTTTTTTTTTTTTTTTTGATATGGAGAGCTACTCACCCTTGGTGGATAGGGGGTGCCCATTATCCCAAGGGCAAGGGGTAGGTATTTAAACTCTAAACATTTCATTTTGAAACATAAAAAATGTCAGTTGAACTACAAAACTTTTGATCTAGACTCCTTTTAATTCTAAATAGTGGACCATTATCTGTAAAAAAAATAAGGGCATTAATTATTCTTTTCTAGTGTAAGACATAAGTGCTTCAAGCACCCCCACATTGGAATGATCATCACATATATGCTTATATATATAAATATATATATATATATAAGGAGACTAATAAGTTGTTTGACAATATAATTACACATTATGAATCATAAAATCTATATGGTACAGCTCTGCAATTATAGTCATAATTATGAGATATATTTATATCGTGCAGCGGCGACCATCTAAAGTGGCAGACATGTGTGGCTGCGCAATGGCAAGTATTGGCCACACCATGCTAGTACGGAACTCTCTCTTAGATTTTATTTTATGGTTTTTGACCATAATATAAATATATATATATATATATATATATATTTATATATATGTACCCTACTTTGTAACACATGCATGTATAACCTTTTGTGTAATGTGGACTTTTCAACTCTCTCACATTGTATGGCGCAAGAGTTCCTTCTAGAAAATGAAATGAGCAAAATTAGACACGGAATATAAGCATTATAAAACTTTTGCATGTGTTTAATTTATTGTTTATGGACTTATCCTCGGGGTAGATTTATTTTTAGGGCCAGTCCATGGCTTAGTTTCATACATTTGAAATGGGGAAGAAAAAAAAATCCATTTGAAAGTATGGCGGCTCCAAAAAAAAAAAAAATATATATATATATATATATTTTAGGGTGATTATTAAGAAACTTAAATTATGCAAAATCTAATAAAAAAGAACTTTATATATTGATAATATATATATATATACACACACAAATACATAAAATTTTACAATTCTCTTTTACGAGTTTTCTTATTTTGAAATTGTTGTATGATGGTTTCATTATCAATGACATCAACTACATCTCTTTCAAAATTTTAGTTAAATAAAATTTTCATGGTTTGCAAGGGTCTAATATATTGCTAAGGGGGCCAAAGTTTAAGGGTAAATTTTGATTACAAACTTAGTTGTAACTTAAGGCTACAACTCCCACTAAATAATTTAACATGACTAAATAATTTGAAAATCTAACCATTAAATTGTATTTCTTTATTTTCTTAAAACACATGTTAAATTCCATGTCAATTCGGATGTTATTTATTATTCGATCATAAATTAACTTTTTATATATAATTTTAGACTACAAAAACTTGAAATTAAATATTTAATTGATGACATAACGACTGATCTTTAATCTTCTTGACATTTTGCAATTATGGATGATATAAGAAAAAAATGTAATCCAATGGTAGATTTGTTAAAATTCATATTCAATAAAAAAATTTTTAAGTGAAGTTGTAATCTTAGTCTACGGCCAAGTTTGTTATCAAACTTTGTCCAAAGTGTAATTATATATGTTGGACCTAGAAAAATTTAGGGTGGTTACAAGCATTTTTTTAAAGAGTAAAAATAAAATAAAATAAAATTTATTTATAGTAGTTTTCTTTTCAAGGTCAGGGAGTCTCATGACCACCCTGGCTTCAATGGGGGAGCCGCCCATGATTTGAAATAGAAATCTTATCCAAATGAGTTGGTTTGCCAACTCATGAGTTTTCCTTGGTGCCTGGGACAATTAATATTGAATGCATTTTTTTTTTCCCTCAATTCTGAAAGGTCATCCTTGGTGTCGAGGTTTTATTAGATGCTCTTTTAATGTCACAAATAAGACCGTAAATAAACTAAATTGTTTATGAGCAACTTGAATTCAATTTGGAAAAGAGTTTGTTTATATTTGTTTGTTTAGCAAACGAACCAAGCTCAAGCCATTATTATTATTATTATTTTTTTTTTTTTTTTTTGGAGCAAAAGGTAAGTTGATTAATTTTATTCAAACTAGTTAGAGAATTAAGCATGAGTACATGGGTTATATCAAAACGGGACATCCTCCATCCATACAAGAGGATCATGAGCATCAATCGCTATTTTTGCCAATGCTTGGGCAACATCATTAATTATACTAGCGTTTGGCATGGTTAAAGCAATGCCATTTGAAAGAAGAGGCCTAAACTTTTGTTTCAAATACAATATTATCGTAGAGGGTTTAGGCAGATTCACAAGTAGAGAAGGTGTTAATGACTATAGCAGAGTCACCCTCACAAAGCCAATTTTCTATTTTAGTTAACAAATTTTTCAATACACTTCCCAATGAAGTCCATTATATTTCTGTTTCATTTAAATGTTACTTCTTTGGTTTTTCATCCTCCGCTCATTTTCTCTCCCCAACCTTATCTCTTTCTTCCTTTTAATAATAAAATAATAATTTGAAGAGTTACAATGGATCTCCAAATATGTTGAGCTACTATGGCCATTTTTCTTCTTCTTTTTTCTTTTAATTTTTTTTTATAGAGTTTCTATCTCGACTATGGCAATTCTTCTGAATGCTCAAAAAGCTAATTTGTGGGAGCAAGATTTTTGGGCTTGACTTCGACATTGTCACTTCTATTCTGTTCTGGCTAAAAAATGACCAAAATATTTCATTCCCTTCGTTAAACTAGTTTCACTTTACTCCCATGTTTTACCTCAAAATTCTAGTCTATTTCAGCCTATTTTAACCGTTTTGTTTTATATCAGCCTATTTACAAGTTACCCACAACTTCCGTTTATTCCCTTGTCTTCTATTTCTTCTTCTTTCTTTTTTAACCCCTCTTTTTCTCTACTTCTATAACTTGAATCTATATATTTATATTAACAATGATTGACATATATTTTTGGATATTACTATATTCTCTTCATTTAATTTTTTTTTTTTTTTGGTTTTATAAAGAAATGAGGGTATTCAGAATTCTTCAAGAGAAATTATAAGAGGATTCCTTTAAGGGTAACCCCAAGATACTGGTTAGAGGTTCTAAATCTAAGATCTTACAGTTATCATGAGACTTTATAGGAAACACTAAACCAACTCCTTGGAATTTTGATTTGGATTATGTAATATGATTTATAGTCCTTATTATAATCTTATGTAATTAGATTTTATAAGCCTGCTTAATTAGGGGTGGCAATTCATGTTCACGTGTTGGATTCATGACGTGTCAACTTATGAGTATCCGACTATATGGGTCAACACTAATCTAACATGTTTATCAAACGGGTCAAGATTCCTCAACACTAACACAACCAATTTATTAAATGGATCAGTCATGTCGACTTGTGTATCAAACTTTATCAAAATGAAAAAAAAAATTATGAAAAAACAAACAAATAAATATTTTTAATATAAAATTCATAACTAATGAGTAACTGCATCACAAATAATCATTCAAAATTGAAGTATATCTCAATATCACAAATAATTAATCATATTATGTCAAAGACAGTAAATCACAACAACTAATAAGTTTATATACCTAGGGTTTGAAGGGTATATTAGTAAAATTTTATTTAATTAAACTAGTCAGAAGGGTCAAACGGGTTCCATAGGTTGAATATTAACTTAATTCGTTTATTAAACGGATTAGTCGTGTCAATCCGAATATGGCACGAACCCATTAAGTCTCAACCCTATAACCTGCTAATTTCGTGTCGTATCGTGTTGCCATCCTCAGCAAGGCTCTGGGCGCAGTGCCGAGGAGGCTCAGAGTGTCCCACATCGAAGAGAACTTCCCCCACTTGCTACCTTATAAGCTGTGAAGCGAAGGAAGTAGTGTACCATCATTACTCGAGTTCGAACTCGGGTAATGATGGTACACTACTTCCTTCGCTTCACAGCTTATAAGGTAGCAAGTGGGGGAAGTTCTCTTCGATGTGGGACACTCTGAGCCTCCTCGGCACTGCGCCCAGAGCCTTGCCAAGGATGGCAAAAATAGTCCCCACACGTGTCATGTCATATCGGGTTCACGGGTTATGTCTAATTTTGCTACCCCTATGCTTAATATATAATAATAATGTTGCGAATGTTTATATATTATTTGGCTTAATATGTAATAATAATGTGTATTTCTCAATTGTTGTTTCAATATATTATAGTTTGACATTCCAAGCAATAATTCATAGTTCCGCATGTATTGGAGTTTGATACTTTGATCTCATAAAACACAAATAATTAAGAAAAGCACTTGAACTGTCATTTTTGTTGCTTCCATTCCAATATTATTTGTCGTTACATTTGTTTAAAGTGGTTTTTAAAAAAGCAATCCCACTGAGAAAACTTCTAAATAAAGGTGATAAGTGATAAAGTAACAAAGAGCCGTGAAGTAGTGCCTCTCTACGATATTTTTTGAGTTTTGAGTAATGGTCGTTAATGGTAGCAACGCATTGAGTCAATTTGGCTGCAGATATATATCATACTCACTCAATTCGTATTTAAAATCAGATAACACAAAAACTGGTGCAGACAGGGCAGTTAAGCCATCGATCTCTTTGACTATTGTGGCATCCCTATCCCCACCAACAGTTCTTTGTTTTTTGTTTTTCCCTTTGTTTTTAGCTAGCTGAATCCCACCACAGCAAAGCATGTTAATTCTCCTCGTTAATGATGATGATGATGAGAGGAAGTGGCTTTCTAGAAAATATAATTTTCAGAGGGACAAAGAATAGTGAAAAAGCCAGGGCGAAGCCGTATTCATATTTGTTTTCTTCTGCTACTTTGTTGCATTATGTGTTGTCCAGTCACATTTTGTAATCCGCAGTCCTTTTCTTGTCTTTTGTTGTGTGTTTAAAGTCCTTTTCTTTTGTGGTTTGGATAGAGGTATTTGAAGTGGAAGTTTTTTGATTTTAAAGGATTTGAATGGAGGAGGAAAATTAAAATTCTTTTTATTTGATGAAATTTTTATGAATGGATTCAGTTTTATCCACATATATGGATTTGAAATAACTAGGGGGTAAGATGTCACTTCAAATCTATAATATCACAACTATTTATTTTTTAGAAAAATATTTATGGCTCAAATTCTAATTTGTTGTCAAATTTATATCAAGCAATTGTTCTTGAAATTTATTGATTTTAAATCCTCAAATCCAAACATAACTTAAAGGCAATTCCACACGCCCAATGCACTTGGAAATAATCCAAACCGTTCAAATTCCTATTTTGTTGAAAAAAAAAAAAAAAAAACCATTCTCTAGAGGATACCAATATATTACCGAATCAACCACTCAAACCTTCTCTTTGATTAACAATCTCATAAACATGAAATTGCACACATATAAAGTTGAAAAGATAAATAAAATTACAATTTTTTTATTTTTAAATTGTTTGAGTTTGAGGTTATTTCTAAATTGTTTCCTCAACTTTTAAAACTTACAATTTACATACTCGAGTATTACATTATGTCAATGTAATCCTTCAATTAATAGAGTTCATCACATTCGACTCCAAAAAAAAGAGGTCTATAACCGCATTTGAAAATGATGTTTTTATGTTATCACATGAAAATAGAAA
Source organism: Lithocarpus polystachyus (assembly GCA_033629205.1). Classification (NCBI taxonomy): domain Eukaryota; kingdom Viridiplantae; phylum Streptophyta; class Magnoliopsida; order Fagales; family Fagaceae; genus Lithocarpus; species Lithocarpus polystachyus. The sequence continues at coordinate 46,988,334 of CM066168.1, forward strand.
AAAAATAAAATTATAAAAAGAGATGGTTAATAATAATAATAATAATAATAATTAAAAAAAGCCTTTGGTTTACTTAATTATTAAGAGACAAAAATGCACTTTTGGTCCCTACATTTTGAGCCGATTCTCGATTTGTTCCCTAAATTGATTTTGCTCCTAGGTCAGTCCTTGATTTCAGAAAATCGTTTTTATTTTAATCACTGCCTTCAACCCAGTAACAGAAAAATCTGAGGTGGCAAATGGAATATACTATGTGCACAGTAAATGTTGATGTGGCTGATAAAATAATATTAAAAAATTTTATTTGGAATTTTTTAAATGCCACATCATCATTTAAAAAGCCACATTAGCATTTAAATTAATAAAAAATGCAGCTTAGAAAAAAAACATTAATCTAATTAAAATAAATAATTTAATAATATTAAAAAAAACAACATGCATTGAATTTTAAAAAAAAATTTCTGAATTTCTAATTTTTAAAAAAAATTTAATTAAACTAATTTTTTAAATCTTAAATCTAAAATTGTGGTAAAAAGTGGTCACAAGTTTTGATTCTTAAAAAAAAAAACTTTAAAACTATTTTTGGAGTATGATTTTTTATCATGTTTGCAGAGATATATCTAGGTTGAGAGAGAGAGAGAGAGAGAGAGAGAGAGAGAGAGAGAGAGAGAGAGAGAGAGAGAGAGAGAGAGAGAGAGAGGGGCTGAGATGTGGCCGGCGGTGGACTCACCCACTCGGTGCCTCTTTCTTTGATCCGTGATAGTGTGGGGGGTTTGGGTTGTTTAATGGTTCAAAATATGTTTGAGTTATGGTTGAAATTTGATTATAGGGTTTGGTGGTGATGGATCTGGTAGTGGTGGTGCTGGAAGTCATTCGGGTTTGGTGCTAGTGGATATGGGTTAGTGTGGCAGATTGTGGTGGTGGTCATTGGGTTTGATGGTTTAGGTTTTGATTTTTGTGGAAGAACACAACACCATTTTTTATTTAATTTATAATTGATTTTTGGTGGAAGAATGTATACAAATTTTTGGAATAGAAATACTGAGTACTGTTCTTGTTATCTGGGTTTGTGTTCTTATGATTTGGGTTCATGTTCATGTTCTTGTAATTTGTGTTCATGTTCATGTTTATTTTTATTAAATCTAAATTGATGTATTTTTATGTTTTTTAATTTTGTTAAAATTGATATTTAAAAAAAAAAATTAGATGCTGACATGGATGCTGACGTCGTATTTTTTATTATTATTTTTTGGCTGTGTCAGCATTTATAGGGCTGTCCAACCCACCCGGCCACCCGCCCAAACCGCCTAACCCGCCCGAGCCCGAGCCGCTGCCACCCGATCCGACGTCTCCGGCGGCTGGATGCGGGTCCGAACTCTCCAACCCGATCCCACGCAGGTCGGTTATCGGTTTTACCTTTCAAAACCCGTGACACCCGACCCGAACCAAAGTAATAATCCTTTCCGGCGAGATCCTGTGACGTTCTGGTGTTCCTCCGCTCCGATCCGGCCATCCTTGGTCTTCCTTCGCTCAAATCCGGTGTTCCTCAGCTCCGATCCTGCCACCCTTGGTCTTCCTTCGCTCAGTCCGGCGTTATTTGCTCAGATTCACTCAAATCGGCCAAGATCTACTCTCCTCCTTCACTCAGATTTTCTCAAATCCGGCAGCATTGAGTTAGATCTGACTTAGATATACACAAATCTGGCTATTCTTGGTTAGATTGGGCCCCGATCTACTCAAAATTAGGCGATAATCCGTTAGATCCAGTCAGCCTTCAACTCAGATCAACGAAGTTGAACTTCTCCTCTGCTCGCCGTCGCTCATCAGGGGACTCGACTCGACCCGTGGTGGTCAGCGGTCGGTTGCGGGTCTGTTTTTGTTCCACCCGACCTGAGCGGGTCGAGTCTGGGTTAGGCACAAATCCGATCCGGCCCGACCCGTGGACACCCCTAGCATTTAATATGCCACTTATGCACTCTGTTTGCCACTTTAAATTTTTTTGTTACTGAGTTGACGGTAGGGACCAAAACAAAAACAATTTTTTAAAATTAAGGACAGGCCTAAGAGCGAAATCAATTTAAGGACCAAATCGAGAATTGGCCTAAAATATAGGGACCAAAAGTACATTTTTGCTTTATTAAGAACTTTGACCTGAAACTATTGCTACAAATGGAGTTTCATATTAGTGAAAGAAAGAAAGAATATAAAGAATATATAAGTGTATATATATTTTCTTGGTTTAATTTCCCTTGAAATAAATGCATATCTAAAGCATGAGAAAGGAATAAATGAAATCTTAAAATTAAATAATAGCAAGCAATGGATTCCAATAGAGCTATTTCTCCTCCTTCACATTGGAAGTAGTTGCAGTGGAAATCTTTGAAGTTTGAACACAAATGTCACCTACTTCCTAGCTAGGTCGAAGGATCAACTTAATTAGGTTGGTTGGTCTCATTTCTGTAGTTATTATAGTGCATGCAGTGGCAGATACTGGGTAGGGATGGCAATTGATATCCGACCCGCGGATACCCGGCCCGGTCCGACCCTAATGGGTCGGATTTTACCCGGTCCGATAAATTATAGGGTCGGGTATGGGTTTAAAAAAAAAACTCGAAGCGGGTCCGGGTCGGGTCCGGGTTTTTTCAAAAACCCGACCCGAACCCGAACCCAAACCCGCCCCGTTTATAGATATAAGTAATAAAAATACTAAAATACCCCCATATATATATATAAGCTAAAAAAAAAACCCTACTCCCATACCCATTCACACCATCACTGAAGCACTCAACGCCTCCCTGCTTTCTTTCTCTTCTCCCAAAAGAATCAAATTCTTTTTCTTTCTCTTTTGGCGTTGTTTCACTTTATCAACCAGAGGGTCAAAACCATGTGATATATGACCCAAGCAATCAAGTAAATAAACTACACATCATTGGTTTGAGAATTTTTCTTTGTCATAGCCAAGTAGCGTAGGACCTTCTCTTCTTTCTTTTTTTTTTTCTTTTTTTTTCTTTTTATGGGAGTCATGTAGACCTTTAGCCTGAAGCTCTTCACCGCCGGCAATCACTTGCACCTCCAGCCGCCACGCTTCCTCCGTGTGTCTCCACCAGACCACCTCATTTTCTATCTTTTTTTTTCTTTCTTTTTTTCTTGGTTCATTTCGTCTGAATCATGTGAGTTGTTTGTGTCTGTGTTAGGATTTGTGTTTATGTTTGTGATTTTGAAAGGAAAAATTATAAATCTGAAATTTTTGTGCTTGTGTTTGTGTTTGTGTTTGTGATTTTGAAGGGGAAAATCATAAATCTTTGGTCATTGTTCATTGTTCATCCATGATTTCTTGGTGGGTCTTTTTATTTTTCAATTTTTCAATTTCATTCTTTGATTTTCTCTGCCGATCCTTAAATCTTTATTATTTTCCAACAATTTTTGTATGTGGGTATGTCATTCTTTGATTTCTTTGATTTTCTATAGTATACTCCTGTTAGTATAAAAAAAAAAAATTATGTTTGCCCAGATTCAAGGCTTGAATCTGGGCAAACACAAGAATTTGGCAAACACATTTTCAAAAATAATGAATTTGGGCAAACATTTTTTAAAAAAATTATTGGGCCACCGTATAGGCTGCAGGCAATTTTTTTTTTTTTTTTCTTTTTGGCATTGGGCCACGATTTAGGCCCAACTCGTGGAATGGCTGACGGGGCCCGTGGGGCCCGCGGGTGCCCGACGGGCCGGGTTTGGGATTAAGGAAAAAAATCCGTTTAATAAACGGGCCGGGTCCGGGTTTCCCGAATAGACCCGCGGGTCGGGTTCGGGTATGAAAAAACCCGGCCCGAACCCGGCCGTTGCCATTCCTAATACTGGGGTACTCAGGTGGGGTACTAAGTGCTCGGCGAGCTGCTAGTACTGTCTTTTCAGACCCCTTTCTCTCTGTGACTTTTGTTTTGGTAGGTTTTGATATTTCTTATCTAATTGCTTAACTAGACATGCATAAAAATCAAACAACCTTACCTTCCATGCAACACCCATTTTCTTTATATAAAAAGCGGCAATGCCGCTACGGTATTTTGATACTGTGTATTTAGTGTCGTTGCACTGTGCTGCACTGTAGCGACAACAATGTTTTCGTTTCGTGAGGCTTTTTTTTCTTTTCTTTTTTTTTTTCTTTTTTAAGTATTCGGTTTGTGTGTTTTTTTTTTTTTTTTCCTTTTAACTGTTGTTATACTGACACAACAAATTTCATAATATTTTCACAATTATAGTTTCGTTAGTCACATTTTTTTTTCCAGTAATCGGTTTGTTTTTTTTTTTTTAAATATTGATATAAGATGGCATTTATATTGTTATACTGACACAACAAATTTTTATATAACAGTGTTTTTGTGCTGTTCATGTAGTGTTATTCATTGTTCATCTATAGTGCTATTTCCGTGAGTCACTTTTTTTTTTTTTTTTTTTAGTAATCGGTTTATGTTTTTTTTTTCTTTTAAGTATTGATGTAAGCTGAAATTTATATTGTTTTATTGACACAATAAATTTCATAATATTTTCACAATTATGATTTAGTTAGTCATTTTTCTTTTTCAGTGATCGGTTTGTGTTTTTTTTTTTTTTTTCTAAATATTGATGTAAGCTGACATTTATATTGTTATACTGGCACAACAAATTTTTTATATATAAAAGTGGCTATGTCGCTGCAGTGCTTTGGCACTGTGATTTCAATACTTTTTCACTGTTCATCTATAGTGCCGTTTTGGTCAATAGTTTTTTTTTTTCATTAATCGGTATGTGTTTTTTTTTTCTTTATATAAAAAGTGGTAATGCCGCTACAATGCTTTGGCACTGTGCATTCAATGTTGTTGCACTGTGCAGTACTGTAGCAACAACAACGTCTTCGTTTCGTGAGTCCTTTTTTTTTTTTTTAGTATTCGATTTGTGTGTTTTTTTTTTCCTTTTAAATGTTATTGTACTAACACAACAAATTTCACAATATTTTCACAATTATAGTTTTGTTAGTCACATTTTTTTTCCGGTAATCAGTTTGTGTTTTTTTTTTTTTTAAATATTGATGTAAGCTGGCATTTATATTGTTATATTGACACAACAAATTTTTATATAACAGTGTTTTTGTGCTGTTTATGTAGTGTTATTCACTGTTCATCTATAGTGTTGTTTCCGTGAGTCACTTTTTTTTTTTTTTTAGTAATCAGTTTATGTTTTTTTTTTCTTTTAAATATTGATGTAAGCTGACATTTATATTACTTTACTGACACAATACATTTCACAATATTTTCACAATTATGATTTAGTTAGTCACTTATTCTATTCCAGTAATTGGTTTGTATTTTTTTTTTTTAAATATTGATGTAAGCTGATATTTATATTGTTATACTAACACAACAAATTTCTTATATATAAAAGCGGCTATGTCGCTGCAGTGCTTTGGCAATGTGCATTCAGTGCTTTTGTACTATTCATCTACAGTGCCATTTTGGTCAGTCGTTTTTTCTTTTTCATTAATCGGTTTGTGTTTTTTTTTTCTTTTAAATATTGATGTAAGCTGACATTTATACGGTTACACTGATACAATAAATTTCACAATATTTTCACAATTATGGTTTATTTAGTCTTTTTTTTCAGTAATCGATTTGTGTTTTTTTTTCTTTTAAATATTGATGTAAACTGACATTTATATTGTTATACTGACACAACAAATTTCATAATATTTTTACAATTATTGACGTGTCAATTTCTTATAAGTCAAAATAAAATAATAAAATATGAGACTGTAGCCAACCATAACTGAAAATAAATGTTTTGACAATGCCGTTATAGTGCTTTCGCATTGTAAATCCAGTGTTTTAGCACTGTTCATCTACAGTGTCATTTTCGTGAGTCACTTTTTTTTTTTCCAGTAATCTGTTTGTGTTTTTTTTTTTTATCTTTTAAATATTGATATAAGCTGACATTTATATTGTTATAATGACATAATAAATTTCACAATATTTTCACAATTATGATTTGTGAGTCACTTCTTTTTCAGTAATCGGTTTGTGTTTTTTTTTTCTTTTAAATATTGATGTAAATTGGCATTTATATTATAATACTGACACAATAATTTCACAATATTTTCACAATTATTAACGTAACAATTTCTTACCAGCCGAAATAAAATAATAAAATATGAGACTGTAGCCAACCACAACAAAAAATAAATGTTTTGAAAAAATGCTACAACACTTTTTGTTATCACAATATTTTCACAATTATTGAGATCTCAGTTTCTTATAGATCAAATAAAAAAAATGTTAAGTTCACAACATTTTAACATTAATTTTTACAGTGCCTAAAGTTTTTTTTTTTCTAGTAATCGATTTGTGTTTTTTTTTTCCTATTAAATATTTATATAAGCTGGCATATTTATTGTTATACTGACACAACAAATTTTACAATATTTTCACAATTATTGAGGTATCAATTTCTTACAACTCAAAATAAAAAAATAAAATATGAGACTGTGACCAACCACAATTGAAAAATTTTGATAAAATGTTACAACACTTATTGTTATCACAATATTTTCACAATTGTTGAGATCTCAATTTCTTATATATCAAATAATAAAAAATGCTAAGTCCACAATATTTTAACATTAATTTCATAACAAATCATAGGTAAGCTATTATTGATGGATAGCATTGGAGTTACAGTGCTTTTGGTTTATTCAATTGGCACCATAGCTACAGTGCCTAAAGATTTTTTTTTCCAGTAATCTGTAATACCCTGAAAAAAAAATGATTAAAAGAAAGGTTATTTAAGTAAATTTGTTTATGGGGTCAATTTTATAATTAATTTTTCTAAGAGGTTTTTAGAAAATAAGGTTGAAACCCTAACTATATAAGCTTATTATGTCAATGTATATGGAGGGATATTTTTGGAGGGAAGAGACTATTCAAAGAACTGAAGTAGAGAAGGATTGACAACACTCTTCAGGTAATATCTAAAGATTTTAGAGGAATTATTAAGGAAAAAGTTTCTTTTGAAATAGCTTTTGGAGGTAAGTAACCTTATCCTAATTGGTTTTATTTTTTGTATTTTAATTACTGAAATTGTTTACAGTTATTACAATTTTATTTCTATTGTACTACTAATTTCAAGTAAAGAATTATTACAAATATATCTGATTACTGAATATATGATGTAATTCATGTAATTGCTTTTAGCTATACTGATTCAAAGTAAAGGGTAAAAAAATTTTCACAAATACATGTGAGTTTTGAATATAAGGTTTATTTTATTTAATTGTTTTATAGCTATAATGATTTAAAGTAAATAATATAGAAATATCACAAATAGATTTGAATATTGAAGATATGATTATATAAATGTGTTTGAATAAGATATTTTTGTTAGAAATTATGATTTTATATATATGATTATGAACAATTTGACTATGAATTTATTCTGATACTCAGCCAAATGGGGTTATTCATTGGTACTCTGATACCCAAACCAATGGGGGTTATTCATTGGTACTCTGATACCCAGCCAATGGGGGTTATTCATTGGTATTTTGATACCCAAACCAATGGGGGTGATTCATTGGTACACTGATACCCAGCCAATGGGGATTATTCATTGGTACTCTGATGCCAAGTCACGGGGATATAGCGTGACCATAGTCATAAGATTGTTAAGAATATGAATTACGTTTGAATATTTGAACTATTTTGAGTCCTTAAAACTACATATGTGATTTGGAAATGTCTCAGTATTTAAACTATTTGGAGTCACTAAAACTGCTTATGTGTTTTTGAAACCTATTGTAAAGTACAACTTTGATATATATGAAAACTGATTATTTTCTAATACATCTACAATATATTGTAAGATTTAAAATACTTGATTTATATACAAATTATTATTTTATAGATCGATTTGCTTAATAGAACTCTTTGGGATTTTTGGTTACTTATTGAGTTGTCAACTCACCCCCCCCCCCTTTTTCCCCTCCAGTTTCAGATAGGAAGAATATCAAGTTTTGGGAGTTTTGATGTTGTGTTGTGAGCAGTAAAAGAAGCTTTGTGATATTGGAATTGGATGGTTTTCTAATAGTTTTGTATTTATTGGCCAATTGACATTTTGTACATGAGGTTTGGATTTTGTTCCTATTAAATTATTGGAGATCTATTCATAAAGAAATTATTGAGGTATTTTGGATTTATTTAATTTACTTTTTGAGGATAAGTTTTAGTTGCTAAAAAGGCCTTACACACTTGTAGGGTACTTACTTTACAAGCATGTGACGGTTGTCACGTGCCTACCCTTATAGTTGGGTTCGGGGCGTGACGGTTTGTGTTTTTTTTTTCTTTGAAATGTTTATGTTAGCTGACATATATATTGTTATACTGACACAACAAATTTCACAATATTTTCACAATTATTGACGTGTCAATTTCTTACAAGTCAAAATAAAATAATAAAATATGAGACTATAACCAACTACAATTGAAAATAAATGTTTTGAGAAAATGTTATTACACTTATTATTATCACAATATTTTTACAATTGTTGAGATCTCAGTTTCTTATAGATCAAATAAAAAAAATGCTAAGTCCACAACATTTTAACATTAATTTCTACAGTGGCTAAAATTTTTTTTTCTCAGTAATCGGTTTGTGTTTTTTTTTTCTTTTAAATATTTATATAAGCTGACATATATATTGTTATACTGACACAACAAATTTCATAATATTTTTACAAATATTGAAGTATCAATTTCTTACAAGTCGAAATAAAATAGTAAAATAAGAGATTGTGACTAACCACAACTGAAAATAAATGTTTTAAATATAAAAATAACAATGTTTTCAGTTTAAAACTAATAACAACTTGTCATTTAGAATTTGTGCTAAAAATATTATGAATGTAGCATTTCTCTCAAATAAAATAAAAAAATATCTATTCAGATCCAAAAAAATGAAGATATTGTAAAAATATTGTGATATTTTATTGTATTCTTAAACTTCTTTTTTAATATAGTCAAATTAAATGAGTCAAAATTCACAATTTCACACACAAAATCTATTAATTTTTTTACTATTAGGGGCAACACGTGCCTTGCACGTACAGTCAACACTCGTAGAATAAAAAAAAAGGAGGAGAAACTGACATTTGTGCAACGTTATCACCGCAACCATTGATCTTATATTATGCTGATTGGACACCATCTTCTTGGTCTAAGAACATGTTGCTCTGCCCAACATATATGGAATCGATTAATCAAACACCATAGCCAACAGCCAAGTGCCGGGAGTGATGGTTTTTAGTCTTTTAGAGAGGAACACAAAAAGGCAAATTCACGTGGAGTTCATCAAAAGACGCAAACGCACTAGAGCTCGCAAATCTTTTCATCTAATTGAAAACTACAACAGTACGTACTACAGGAGATTAGTTTATACGTGTCCAGTGTTGCTGACTACATAACAATATAGAAGGCCAGTATTTAACGAACTATTGTATCTCTGTCTCTCTTTGGATAGGAAATAAGATGATATTACGTATAAAATTTTAAGGAAAATCTTATTATACATTAGCCATATACTAATTATCTATTTTGAGAAAACATTAATGGAGAATCGAAAAAATTGTCAATATAGTTTTATTTTTTCATAAAAAATATTTTAAAATAATTTATTAATTTATATCCTACGAGTGTATATTAATAAGGGTTATGTTAACGGGCATCGTAAAGTGCTTGTTAATAATACATTTATGTGTAACTTTTTAAGTACTTTTTTTTCAATTTTTTCAATTTTTTAATTTTTGATAATTTTTTTTTTATCTTTTTTGATAATTTTTTTGATATTTTTTTTTTTAAAATAAAACATTAAAAAAAAATATTAACAAGCACCACATGGTCCTTATTAACATTTCCCTATTAATAAAACCCTTATACATTTGCTATATTACACGCTCTCTTCTGAATTTATGTTTTTAAAATACGGTTTAATTAGTTCACGTGGCGTGTCTGTACTCTGTATGCAGTGGCGTAGCCAGACTGTTTTCTCAGAGGGCCAATGTGTAAAAATTTATTTGTCATAGAAGTTGCAAAAAAGGAGAAGGGAGTTTTTTCAAAACTTAGGGGGCCATGGCCCCCTCTGACCTCTTCCCCAGGACTGTACTGTAAATAATGCACAAAAATAAGCATGTGATTATCATTGCTCCGTATTCTCTGCATTGAGAAGGGACAACATGTTACACGAAGTAATAAATTCTCCTCTAATATATGGGCACCCGCTAGTACACCAATCGGATAGAGTACACAATGTAGTGACGTTGTCACCACTCAAATTATTTGGTCAGAATTTTTTTTAAAACCTGAGGATAATATCCTTTGTCAAATATCAATATGATTAAAAATATGTATTGGAGCCACTGTGGGCTAGTCAAAAGTTTTCACATTGAACAATTCTTCTTGGGATTTTCATGATTTTATCCAATTGAATATTCTTCCAACTCAAGAAATCGGCTCGATGGCCTAACGGCATTGACCCGACCCCATCTTTTTGAGTGTACGTTTGGCTCCAACTAAAAAAGTCAATTTATTTTATTATTCAACTTATTTTTGTTATTATTAATAGGTGACACTGCACTTTTTGATACTATTCATAGATCTCACTGTACTATTTCAGTTAACTTTTACTTTTGTCTATAATACTTTCAACAAAAAGATTTCAATTTTAGTAAGATAAGCGAATCCTGAACAAACCTAAGTGATATATGGGGTTGGACTCCCTCACTAATTCTTAGTAAAAAAAAATCCCAACTCAAACTTCCACGAGGAACTTGGCACAATTAAGTCATTATAACCTATCTTATCTCATAATAATAATAATAATAATAATAATAATTTTTTACAATTATAGACAACTTTTTTTCTTTCATATATATGAATTCCACTAACTATTATATATTAACAAAAAAAAAAAAAAAAAAACTTAAAGTAGATCTAATATTAGCTATTACAAAAGCTATAGACCATGAGGAAGAACAAGCAACAAATGGTTCAAAGGCATTTAAATCATTCTCTTCCAATATAAAGTTAGTGATCAAATCCTTCTTCTTTCATTCCTTCCATAGCAAATAGAGCCTGTTTCTGCTTCCGCTCATAACCAATCACTAGAATTAATCGCCTGAGACCATATGTTTAACACTTTTGCCCTATGATTTCGACAGGTCAAAGGTATCATCGTTCAATTAGTTCTAATAATTGCGTCAAACCTCAACTTTCTCATCCAAATCATCTTGCAACTAATATCAACAAATAGTAAGAAATTTTGAGTTTCTTGTTGTTGGATTTTAGCACCTTACTTGGACTCACGACCCACCCGGTCCAGTCCAATGGGTCCCTGATGGTTTTGACTAAGGTGGGTGTGGGTAGTTGAAATTGGATCTTAAATTTCACATAAATCAGATATTTGAGCAAGTATCAAGTTTATAGTAAAAAAAAAAATCTAAAAACCCAACCCAACTAAAGTTTTTAATTCATATACCTTTAATTACACGTGTTTAATGATCATTGAAAATAAGGATTTCATCCTTACTTGTTCATATTCATATGCTTATGAGCAATGCACATACACAAAAAATTGATAACATTTTTGGCACTTGCTAATGTGGCAAGTTTGTACTCGTTCTCATATAGGCCCATTACTGATGCCACTTTTTTACCTACCATTAATAATATGTCACATTAGTAATTGTCAAATTTATTGTGTTTATAAACTCTCTTTGCATATAGCTTTTTTTTTCTTTGTCAAGTTCTCTCTCTCTCTCTCTCTCTCTCTCTCTCATTCATCGTTTGTTGAGTTGTCAACCCCTTAGTGCCTTGTTGTCAAATTTGTTGTGTTTATAAACTTTCTCTTTGCATATAGCTTTTTTTTTCTTTGTCAAGTAATCTCTCTCTCTCTCTCTCTCTCTCTCTCTCTCTCTCTCTCTCTCTCATATTCGTTGTTTGTCGAGTTGTCAACCCCTTCATGCCTTGTTGTCGTTTGCGATCACGCCAAGTTGTAGTTTTATAAAGTCATCCCTTTCTCAAGGAAACTACTCGTTCTAAGTTCGTTTTCAGCACCAAAAGACTATGACGCTCCATCCATAACTCAATGTTGTTGTCGTTCCTCCTTTATATATTTATATTATACTATGATGAATGTTGACTTTTGTGATTGAATTGTGTTTATAATGTATTAGGTTTGATTTTTTTCCCTTCCATTTTAGATCAAAGGCTCATGGATCTATTTTATTTCCATGTTGGGAAATTTGTGTTGAAAAGTAATTAACCCTTTGATATCTAACCAACCACCCAAATATTGGGGTGATCGATTTTGACCATTCCAATGGACGGTGGGTCTAAAGATCCCTAACCTAAAATGGTTGGATCAAATGATGGCTTTACCCCAAACCCAATATGAATTGACCCATGAACACCAGTAACAACAACCCATAACCACTAGTGGCAATGAGGGTGTTAAAAATACAACCACCCAAAACCAACAAGAAAATTACCAAACATTACGCGTAAGCATAAAAAAGTTAAAGAATGAAAGAAATTGCCCTAATTTTCACAGCCAAACCATGACCACCAACAATGAATGAAAAAAAATCAATTGGGAACAATGGGCAACGAACCAACAAGCTCAAAGAATGAACCATGATGACACTCATGCTGCTAACGACAGGTCTTCATTGGCGAATCACATGACTCAATCGCTTATAGATTGATACTTCCACAATTGTGAGATCAATAGAGAGATGTAGAAGATTTGAGAAATGGGAAAGGGGTAGGGGTTGAATGAAAAAATATATTTTTTTAAATGATGAGGTATCATTTAAATAGGGAAAAGAAAGAAATAAAGTCTGATATAGATAGATATAAAAAGAGTATAAATATATATATATATATATATATAAATATATATTTTTTAAATAATGGAATTTCAACTAGAATTGAGCTAAAACTATTATAAGAAGTTGGTGTGTATGCTTTCTGAAAGAAAATTCATTTTGTTCCTGGAAAACGTTTTAGGCATATTGACAGAAAGCTCAAAGTGCATGATTGAAGTGTCTAACTAACTTTGGAGCTTAGCAAAAGAAAAGTTTACTCAATTATTGGGGGCACCTATATAGTTGATGCTGGATAGGATACCAGATTAGAGTAAGCCACTAGGGTAGGTGCAAAAGCAAGGGGGGACTATAATGGCCTGTTTGGAAGTTTAGAGAGGGAGGAGAGTAGAGGAGAATGGTTCTCCTCTACATTGTTTGAATGTTTTTAAAATTAGTAAGGAAGAAGGGGGTAATTAGCCCTTTAGAAAGAGTAATTTTGTTAATTTAGAAAGGGTAAATTAGGGAATTTATTTGGCCAATAATTTTTCCACTCTACTCTCCCTCCAAGTCTCTCCAATTTAGAGGAATTAAAAATGAGGGGTTAGAGGTAGTCCAAACCCCTCCCCCTCCATCCTTAAAAAACTTCTAAACAAAGTAATTGAATTACTCTCCCTCCCTCTACTCTACTCCCCCTCCTTTTTTTAACCCCCAAACAAGCCATAAGTCTATAACTATATAATTAGGGATCTAGTTGCATTGTTTTGTTATTGTCTTTTGTTAACGGTTCCATCACTCCGTTAAGGAAGAATTTGTTGAATCTTATTGTATTGGATAGCAACAAAAGCAAATAAATAAATACATCTTTAGCTAAATCATGTATAACTGCAACCAAAAAACTAATCAACTACAATAATAAAAAACCCAACCTTAATCATTGCCTCCTGTTAGGACATATATGGAACTTGTTAGAACATATGTTATGTAGAATTAGCTAATCCTTTGACAAAACGTACTTTACTTGTAATTGAGTAGATCTAGAATGTGTTTAATACTTTAAAGAATAAGAGTTCAAGTTTAGTATTGAAGTCATGTAAGTTTGTCTAAGAAACAAGTAAAGAAGTGCTGTTCATTTCGTAATTCTCGACAACTCTCGACAGAAGTTGTATCTATAGAGAATTACGAAATTCACATTTCTAAATCGGTTTTTCATGTATATCTAAGTTATTTGTGTAGTGTTTTTTTTTTTTCACAATTCTAGACATATATAAGGATTATTTTAAAGGTCGTCTCAGATGATGCAAAGTGATTATTCACTCAAATTGTGACCGGAGACAATTTGCTCTAATTCATATTTCTCTTGTAGAAGCTGCTGCATTTTTGCGCTAAAGGTTTTGTAACTAAGGAGCTTCTTGATTTTCATCGATTGGATGAACTGAAAAACTTTTCAGCCAACATCTTTCTCAAGTTGGTGTGTTAGTCGGGTACTGGGATTCGTGCAAAGGAGTTAGTCATGAACTTGGATCTGTGCATCAATTGGTTAGTCACGTACTTGAAGCCGTACATTGAAAGGAGAAATTGTCACTACATTATAAGTCTAATTTTGTATTGGGATAAGGGTTCAACTGCAGGTTGGTATTAGGTACTGAGATTCCTTTTACTTGTAATTACTTGTTTTGATAATAGTGGATTCTCGGGAGTGGTGATCTTAAATTCACCTGATAGGGTTTTGCCTCAGTGGGTTTCCTCATTCGTAAACAAATCACCCTTGTCAAATTTAATTTTCGCTGCATTAAGTTATGTGGTAATTTGTTTGTGCTACCACACTTATTGCATGTAATTGAATCTAATTAATTTCACTTGACTAATTAATTTGATTAAGTTACCAAAGGGGTCAATACATTCTTGGCCTATCACCTCCAAACACTCGTTAACCAACCCTTTTATTATTTACGTGTTTAACTTTACGGACCAACTTATGCTAAATGAGGTGATATTACAGACACCGATGCATGTAAGTTGGATCCAATCTATGTGAGAGGAGAAATACATACCCCAAACGCATAGTAGATTTTCTCATAGTGAATATTAGTTAATTAGTTACATAGGGTCAGTTTGAATACCACGTATCACTACAATAAAATGTATTTTTAGTGACGAAAAAATTCGTCACTAAGAATGTTTAGTGACGAAATTGGACATTTAGTGACGAAACTCATTTCGTCGCTGAAACCCCGTCACTAAAAGTCCTGGTGACGAAAAATTTCGTCACTATGAGTCCAATTTGTTTTTTAAAAAAAAACTTTTAGTGACGAAAACGTTTCGTCGCTAATGTTTTCCTCACTAAAAACACTATTCAGTGATGAAATATTTCGTCACTAAAAATACCTTAGTTTATTAAATCATATTTCGTGACGAATAATTTCGTCACTAAAACTATGTTCGGGAACATATAGTGACGAAAAAGTTCATCACTAAAACTATTTTTAAGAAAATCTAGACACATATAGCGACGAAAATTTTCGTCACTAAAACCATTTTTTACAAAATTTTGCTACATTTAGCGACGAAATATTTCGTCACTAAAACAATTTTTTGTTGCTATATTTGTGATGAAAAAATTCATCCCTAAAACATATTTTTTGTGTTTATTTTTTTCATGGCTTTGATATTAACCTGTAACCGGTCATTACATTATTAAAATCTCACATTTCAATAGCACATTTATTTCAACAATACATTTATAAAAAAGATCCATACATTCCACAAGTAAAAAAAATAAAACAAGTATCCAATTTAAACTCCTTCCATACAATAATTGTTTGCAACACATATAATAATTTAAGTTGTTTTATAACAATACAAAAAGTGTAACATAATATAATTAGAACTAATGGAAGATGTCCTCATATGTCTTCAAGTTATGCCAAAAGTAAATCCCCTAAAAGCTACCAATAAGAAATCTGCACAAATATAAAAATAATACTACATTAAAATCGTAAAGTAAAAACATTAACTATGTTATAAGAAACATTTCTAACAATGCATTAAGAGTAGGAGCATATTCATGCTATAAAGCACTAACCAAAAAGTGTTTTAACTATTTTATAAAATTAAGTACTAACCAAAAAGTGTTTTAACTTGAAGTTGAACCACCACCATAGGTAAAGACAACTCATGCATAATGTATTCTAACATCTAAGTCTATAAGCTACTTAGATAAAGTTCTATCCCATTCATGAATGCATAAGTCTATATTAATACTTAAACAAATATACATTGCATACAAATATACACTCCCAATATGAATTTAAACCACCTTATAATACCATGCAAGCCACCCGCTTACTCCAACACAATAACCCACCACAAAACCAATCACAAACATCACAAGTATAGAATATTTACAAGTGTTGAAATCAATTAAGCACTTTTAATCACATCTAATCAATAAGGTCTATTCACATTTGCAAGAAACTAAAAACATTCCCAATATTAGTTTAAACCACCTTATAACACCATGCAAGCCACCTTCTTGCTCCAACACAACAACCCATCACAAAACCAATCACAAACATTACAAGTATAGAGTATTTACAAGTATTGAAATCAATTAAGTACTATTCATCACATCTAATCAACAAGGTCCATTCACATTTGCAAGAAACTAAAAACACTCTCAATATTAGTTTAAACCACCTTCTAACACCATGCAAGCTACCCGCTTACTCCAACACAACAACCCACCATAAAATCAATCACAAACATCACAAGTATAGAGTATTTACAAGTATTGAAATCAATTAAAGTACTATTCATCACATCTAAACAAGCATAGTTATTCACATTTGCAAGAACGAAAAACACTTCTAATATTAGTTTAAACTACTTTATAACACCATGCAAGCCACCCGCTTGCTCCAATACAACAACCTACTCAAGTATAGAGTTTTACAAGTGTTTAACTAGAATTTACTTACTTTGCTCAAGCTAAGTTTACAACTTTCAGAAAAAATTAAAAGTTAACTTGTGTTCTTCACCTTGTTGCTCACAATTTCTTCAGCCACAAAAGAGAAAGAGAGCTGGAGATTAAAAAAAAAAAAAAAAAAAAAAAAAAGACAACTTTTAGTTAGCTTTAGCCCACATACAAAAGAAAGAAAAAAAAAACTTTTAGTTTACTAAGAAATGGATAACCCAAAAAAAAAAAAAATCAATAATCAACTCACCCCCCACTACCCACTGTCACAGACTCGCAATAGCTATCATGTGGGTTGAAATTCATATTTCAACTCAAAATTCTAACATCGAAAAAAGAAATCCACCATATCCATAACCAATAAAATCTTAAAACAATAAAGCAAAGCATTAAACTACCTTGATTTGGACCAAGCCATGCTTAAAAAGAAGTCACACCCAACATTTCTTTCTCACTCAGATTCTCAGAACATACAAGACACAACATATAAACAAGCATTTGTAGGCAATTAAACAAACCAACCCCTTTACTATACAATCATGAACTTAAAAGAAGAAACAACACAATAATCTCAAACTTTTATGCACAACCCTAATAAACAAAAGACCTTTCATGATTCATCACTCAATGCACAATTTACAAAGTTGGCATTCACCTGAGAAGCATTATTAATGATACTTTTGTATCAAATAGCTTGGTTTTATGGCCAGCTTGAGAAGGGTAAACTAAAAGCTATTCAAATTTTCTAAAACTGCCGTTAGTTTCACAAATCATCCACTCATTATTTTGATGTACACTAACCAAAGCGCCTAGCTTGAACCATATTTGAAGCATCTCATAAGGGCATCCAGAAAAGAAAGAACTGTCTTTAGAAATTCTTTCAAACTCTTGACCATAACCATAAAAAAGGCTGTGCTGAGTACCCGTCTACTCCAAAATTATTATTTTGAATACAAACACAATAACAGTAGCCAATCAACAAAAGACGAGGAAACTATTAAGAAATACAATTATCACATAAGTAATTCAACTAACTTAAACATACCCATTTCCACTACCAACACAAAAAACAAAAACAAAAAGTCTTTTTTTTTTCTTAGTTTGCCAAAATTTAAAAAAACCCATATCCAAAATAAGAGCAAGTATATGAATATCAAAACAAACCTTCCATGTTAGCTGAAATCAAGCATAATGGAGAAAGCAGGAAGATCAGGACGAGTGAAAGAAAAGCCATAACAAAGTTCCCTTCCATTACTCTCCCTTTCTCTTTCAGTAAATCTCTCTCAGATCCAAATGGTATTCCACACCGACCATCACAAACAACCTCCTACACAAAACCCAGCTCCCAAATCTCAAATAACAACAACCAAAAAAAAAAAAAAAAAAAGATAGCACAAACCCAAGGGGAGATGAAGGGTCGCCGATGCGAAGGGGAGGCGAAAGGTCGCTGGCATGAAGGGAGGCGAAGGGTCGCCGGAAGCGTCGTTAACTAAAGGAAGCGTCGCCGGCAAGCAGAAGCGTCACCAACGATCGACGACTTGAAGCTTTGCCAACGGTGAGCTAAATCATCGCCAACAGCGAGCTCAAGCATCGCGATATGCGAGCTCAAGTGTTGCCAACGATCGGCGACTTGAAGCTTTGCCAACATTGAGGTAAACCGTCGCTAACGGCGAGCTCAAGCGTCGCGATCGGCAAGCTCAAGCGTCACCAACGATCGGCGACTTGAAGCTTCACTGACGGCGAGCTAAATCGTCGCCAACGGCGAGCTCAAGCATTGCCAACGATCGGCGACTTGAAGCTTCACCGACGGCGAGCTAAACCGTCGCCAACAGCGAGCTCAAGTGTCGCCGTTGAGCTGGATCGACGACGTTAAGATCGATCGACGACGTTGGCTTTTGAGCTGAAGCGTTGCCGTTTTTTTTTTTTTTTTTGAAGCAAATGGTTTTTTTTTTGTTTGGGAGCAAATGGGTTTTCTTTTGTTTGAAGCTCAGTACCCAAGCTTTTAAGTTTTGTATGGGTTAGCTGGGTATTGAGCTTTTTAAGTTTTTACTAACGAATTTCTGTTTCGTCACTAAAGACCCAGGCTTTGTTAAGATTTTTAGAGACGAAATTCATATTTCGTCACTAAATCATACTTTTAATGACAAATTGTGATTTCATCACTAAAAACATATAAGTATAAAACTATTATTATTTTTAGTGACGAATATTTTTCATCACTAATTCTTCCTTATAGTGACGAAATTATTTTCGTCACTAATATTATCCACAACAATACCTACAGTGACGAAATATTTCGTCACTAAAAATTTCAACTTTTAGTGACGAAATATTTCGTCACTATAAATTAACTCAACTCGAGCCAAAGTTTCCCTCTGCTGGCGCCCATTTTTTAAATCACAATAGTGACAAAATTTATTTTTCGTCACGAAATATGATAATTTTTTTCATTATTAGTGACGAAATTCATATTTCGTCACTAGAGCTGTATTTTTAGTGACGAAAAATATTTACTCACTAATTTTCGCCACTAAATATACATTTTGTTGTAGTGTATTTTGCTGAAACTGAAAACTTATTGTTAAAAGTACTGTAGATAAATGTAAAAGTCAACGAGACACATAAATAGTACCAAAAAGTACAACAAGTCTCATAAATAATAATAAAAAATAAGCTGAATAATAAAATAATTTTAATTTTTTATTAGTATTCTCACACACACACACACACACACACACACACACACACAGCTTACGTTAGTATTGCATACGCTTTACGCCTTTACCTCTATAGTTGTTTCGCTGTTTCTTTATTTTGGGCTGAATTTTAAAGTTGTTAGGTTGTTATCGGCATTTATAGAGTCTGTCTTTCGGAAATTTGTGACCTAGGTTACTCATGTAGTCATGATCCAGCTTGCTTAGAGATCATACACATGGCAAGCATCATTCTGTTTTTGTCAGAACAATGAAATGAAAGCTAGCGACCTTTCGTCACTGTCCCAAAATAAATTTAAAGTTTTTTATATTTTTTTTTTCAGTGTTTGATTTGTCAATTGGGAGAAAAAAGAAAATATACTCACGAGTACGAGAACGATATTTCAGATCTTTTTTCCTTTTTATTTTTAAGCTAGCTCTCTCAATATTTTTCTCTTTAACGACAATATTATTTTGGATTCTTTATTTGTTTTTTCTTAATTCAGTTTATTTTCTTTTATAACTTGTGAAGTAAACGAAGTGAAAAGTTAAAAAGAGATAGCAAGCAACATAAGAAAATATTAAAAAGGACATATAACTAAGTTACTAATCAACGATCGAATCTTTTAATTGCAGTTAGTTAATTAACCTTCTTTTTGAGAAGTTGAAAAGGTTATCATGCAACTTAATTAAGCTTTTAAGTAACAAAGCTTACGTTTAGGGTTTAATTAGGCATGCATAGCCTTTCCATTTCCAACTGATCATATGGCTAAACGTCCATTTCCAAGCAACTTAAGCACATGCCTTGCAGTTCTAATATCCTATAACCCAAGCTCATGATAAGGTACATAGTGTTGCGATAATTGCACAGCCGGCTCTAGCAATGCAAGAGAGGCCGTCGCTTAAGGCCCTGGATAAAAAAAAGGCCTCCTAATTTTAACTAATAGAATTATTTCTTTCATTTTAATATTATTAATTAAGCCCAAGTATTAGTCAATAAATAAAATAATATTTTTTTTACCAAAAAGAAATTCTACGTTCACAATATTTTTCACAATACTTTCACAATAAATTTTAAGTAGCAGGATGTTATTGGCTATTATTGATGGTTAAAAAAATAATTTCAATGGTGGGTTCAAATTAGAATTATTAATAACTTAACACCTAAAATTTGTGGTGAAAATATTGTGAATTTAGCACATCTAAAAAAAAAAGTGCAATACACAAAAAATTTCACAAGATTTTTCACAACAATTGAGTTGGCAAATTTTTACTAATTCTCATCTAGATCCACCACTAACGTCACTTTTTTACTTACCATTATTAATCTACTACATCAACAGGTGTGAAATGTTTTGTCAAATTTTTTGCATCTATAGACATTCTCAAAAAAAATATTTTAGGTGGTTCATATTAATTAGTAATTTTGCATCTAACAAGAGAATAGAGTTTAAGTAATATATAGATTTTTTTTATAGTCACTTTTAAATATATAGAAGGGGGGTAATTACACATAACCCATTTGTGGTTTGGGCGAAAATCGCTTTGCCTACCCGTGGTTTGAAAAGTATCACTTAACCCACCTGTGGTATGTTTCCGTCAATCTCCGTAACCCACCTCAAGCCCAGCCGTTACAAAAACACCTTTTAACCCCAAAACACAACATAAGACGAATCAAAACACCTAAAACTCAAAAACTTTTCCAGAGAGAGACCTGTGGTGAGATCAACGTGTTCTTCGTGGTTTGGAGTGTCTGGAGGGAGAGAAAACACAAGTTTTGCAACATCAAAGCTAGGGGGAGAAAACACGTGTTTTTATAATAGGTTGTGGTTCTCCATTTGGTGGTTTTGTGTCACCATTTGGTGGTTTTGTTGGTTTTTGCATTTGGGTTTTATTTTTTTTTTTGCAGAAATCACGATGGCCAGTGGTTATTGGTGGATTTGGTTTTGGGTTCACAATAGAGAGAAAAGAAAGATAGAGGTTTTGGGTTTTAGAGAATTTGGTTATGGGTTCACAATCTCAATCTCACCACAACCATATCAAACACCGGGCTTCTCTTAATTCTTCTCCAAATCATCCTTGTATGTTGGTAAGCTCTTTTTTCTTTTCTTTTTTGAGGTTTAACACATACCCATTATTCAATTTTCTCTCTTTGTTTGGTTTCCAAGAAAATAAAAGGGAAAAAAAATATTGGGTATTGTAGGTTGTGCTGTTTGAGCTTTATATTGCTGTGTAAAGGTTGAAACTTTTGATTTGTTTTCGATTGGAAAGGAGAAAGAAATTCTGGGTTCTGTGATTTATGTTGTTGAGGTTCTTGTAAAGATGAGAGACTTACTAAAAGTTGAGCCAAATGGGTGTTTAAGACTAAGATTTTGATTTTTTTTATAGTTATATGGTTGTTGAGAAAATTTGAGAGAACTTGGGAATGTGAAAAAAAAAAATTCTGGGTTTAATGATTTATGTTCTTCATGTTCAAGATTTATGTGAATTGAGAGAGAGACCAATACCACTTTTTGATCTTGTTTCTCTTGATTTTTGTGCTATTTTTTGTTTTGGGAGGAGAGAGACATAAAATTTGAACAAAAATACCTATTTACCCTTGATTTTAACAGAGGTGGGTTACGGAAAACAAACGGAACATACCACAGGTGGGTTAAGTGATACTTTTCAAACCACGGATAGGCAAAGTGATTTTCGCCCAAACCACAGGTGGGTTTAGTGTAATTACCTCTATAGAAGGCCTCAATTCATTTTTCGCCTTAGGCCCCTCAATGCATCAAGCCGCCCCTTGATAATTGTCACTAATTTCAATAATATTACGTGTACGTGCACTTTTTTGTCGTGCTAAAGTCAGGCATGCAATGACCTATGATTAGCAACTGGGTTTATTCTTGTGGTTGTAAAGCATTCTCTCTCCCCTCCACTCCTTTCTTTTTTTGTTGGTAATGAGAATTTTTCGCATCTCTTTAATGAACAATTCTATAAACACAAACTATTTTATAATATTTTTACAAACTGTTGATGTAACAAATTCTTAATGGTTCTCATCTAGGCTTATCAATAACATTACATTTTTACTTACTAATAATCATCAACCACATCTTTTGGCTCTGTATATTACAGTGAGATATAACTTGAAACACGTCCCAAAAAGAAAACTAATCAACTTTGTTTAATTGTCTCCGTGACCATTCGAAAAGATATGGTGACAAAATGCCAATGGAATGCTGAGTACACCTATCACCTATGGCTATAAATGACTGATGCATCAAAATTTGTTTGAAATTTGACCATAACTACTGCCTCAATACAGTGAAGATAGGTGGATTTTAGCAGCAAGAAAAACAAGGGGTGCTGTAACTAGCCCCCATCGTTTCTTTTATTTGGAACATCATGCCCCGTATACTTTCCACAAAGAATCCAGCTGGTATTGCATATGCATATGCATCTACGTCACACACGCTGTCACTGCGAAAATAATTTCAAGGACATTGTGCAGCACGTTAATTTCCTGTGAAACAAGGCTTCTGATCTAGAGTGTGATATTTGTGGACTTGAGTTAACAGGCACGGTCTTATTGGCATCAGGACCTTCTTTTTAATCCCGACATTGAGATATATATGGCATTCGATTACGTGTGCAAGTATTGGATAGAGAGCTATGTAGCTCAACTGTCACTTCATTGCAAAAATCTTAATTTACTATTTAGCGACCATATTATTAGTTATAGCCAAAAAGTCATTGCTAATAAGTAGATATCAGTGACAACAACGACGAAAAAAAAAAGGGGTATACTGTACAGGATAGAGGTAACAACAATAACTCAATAAATAAAAAACTTCTCTCTCATTTCCTCTCGGTGATATTATTTTCAAAGCTGCTATTTTATTTCCTCATGGTTGAGGGTTTTTTTTTTGGGAAATCCCTCCTGATTAAGTTTATATAATTATCAATCAATCCAACAAATATGGTTCAGTACAAATTTGATGAAAAATGTTAGGATTACAAAAAATTACATAACTTTTGCAATGAGTTGTGAATGGTAAAAGTGTGGAGTGTGAACCCATTACTCTACTACTCATAATTTATCATACTACGAATTGTGACAAAAATTGTGGTTTTAGTATCGTTCAAATTTGTTCCCTCAAGCTCAATTGTGCCTTAAACTTTAATTTCATCTTGAATTATTTAAAAAAATTAATTATTGAATTTTTTTTAAATTGTATATCTTTTGATTGAGTAGGAGAATGACAATCATTGACGTCATGGAAACCGTTTTAGTGCACGTGTCTATATAGTACTGATATGAGACTTTTTAAACTATATGATGCCTTCATGGAACACGAATTGGGGATTACGTATTACACATCTTTTCTATTTTTTTTTAATATTATATAATTCACGTGTTCTCTTATATTATGATTTTATGACGTCAGCATATGAATTAATACGTAAGCATGGTAAAGAAATATGATATTTGAATTTGGAAAGCCAATACAACTCTGCCAATCCAAGTTTTCCTATGGTAATATATGTTGGAATCAAATGGTTCTAGCCTTGACTTGGAGTGTCCTTTGTGTTGCAGAGAGATTATTCATGTGCCAAGGGATTGAGATTGTAGATTCTCATGTCGCTATGTTCCTTCCCTAAACAGTTCTTGACTGGCTTATAAGAATGGTTAAACTATGTTAGGTTCTAAGAATTAGGAACTAATGTATTAGAACTTCAATTTGTATGTTGGCAAACCATGATCAAAACAATGTTTAGTCTTGTGTTAGACTTGCTCAAAGTATGGGTCTTAATGTAAAGTTGGAATCGAGTTGTTTTGCAGAATTACTGTTAACCTTCTGCTAGACTCGATCGATCGAAAATTAGGCTCGATCGATCGAAAATCGGGCAGATCGTTTTTCTGCAGAATTTTTCAACTCAGCCCTAGTCCATTTAATGTATAGGGTTTTATGTTTTGCCCTAAGTATATAAGGGAAAACCCTAGCCACGTTTTTAGAGTTCTGAATGCGGTGTTTGTGAATCTCATTGTGAGATCTAGAGGTGTTTACCTTCACATACACTTAGGGTTTACAAACTTGAGATTCCTGTCAAGAGTTGTGTAAATCAATACAGTTGCAGAATCAAAAGAGCATAAAGATATACAAGCAGGTGCGCTTGTGGATTTGCTGAAGAATTCAAGAAAGAAGGAGTCCGTGGATCTCGGAGCTATCATGGGGTCATGGTAGTAAGTTTCCTACACTTGGGTAGCAATAGGATGTTAGTGGTCTAAGTCTTATTGTGTAAACTTCGATTCTTTCATAGTGGATTCAGTTTACCTTGAGGATAGCTAGGTTAAATCCTCCCCAGGTTTTTACCGGTGTGGTTTCCTTGGTCATCATATCTTTGTGTTATTTAATTTCCGTTGCTTTGTTGTTTTTTGTTTATTTTGTGTTAACCTAGTTTTGTTTAAATTACCTAAATTAATCACTTGGCTAATTCTCTAGGTTAATCTGTTGGGTTTAAGGGGTCTAAACGAACTGACAAACTATTGTGTTAAGAATGCACGTGTGAGTAAAATTTCGCATGGAATAATATTGATAAGAGTGAATGGTTAATATAATATAATTAGATTCAAATTCACAAACTTAAGCTTTGTGCAAAGATAGATGCTAAGATAGATGCTAGGGAAGTTGTTAACTCTTTAACACAATACTTTGTATTAGTTTATGAAGATCTTCGTAGACTAATTTACAGTATTGTGTTGGATTCCACATCTTTCTCCTCCACTATCTACTTATCAAAAAACAAAAAAATAGAGTTATATATCTACGCACCCAAAGAGGGGTTGTAGACAAGTATAAGACTTTTTAATCTATGCACCCAAAGAGGGGTTGTAGACAAGTATAAGCTGATTGAAGTAGTGGTAGCAAGATGGCCAATTTAGTTTGCTAGAGAGGTTGGAATCAATGAGTGAGACTAAGATTGAATGACCCTCAACCTTCGCACTCCACATCATCTAGATTGATAGGCCAAAAATGGATTGGCCCATTTGGCAAATTAATTAATTAATTTCTCAAGTTAATTAATTAAGTCAATTTAACATGTAATAACGTGGTAGCACAAATAAATCACCAAATAACTAAATATAGCAGAAAATAAGTTTGACACAAGTGATTTGTTTACGAATGAGGAAACCACCGAGGTAAAACCCCACCGAGTGAATTTAAGGTCACCACTCCCAAGAATCCACTATTATCAATCACAAGCGGTTACAAGTAAAAGGAATCTCGGTACCCAATAATAACCTACAATTGAACTCTTACCCCTATACCTAATTGGACTTGTATTGTAGCAGCAATTTCTCCATTCAATGCATGAATCCCAGTATGAGACTAACCAATGATGCACGGATCCTAGTACGTGACTAATACACCAACTTGAGGAAGATGTTGGCTGCAAAGTTCTTCAGTTCATCCAACAATGAAGATCAGGAAACTCTTTGGTCACAAAACCCTTGATGTAAAGACGCAGTAATTTCTACAGTGAATATGATGAATTAGAGCAATTTCTGTTTCCGGTCACAATATGTATGGATTATTCTTTTGCAACACCTTGCATCACTTGTGACGGCTCTTAAAATAATCCTTATATATGTCTAAGGTTATGAGAAAAGAAACCTTATACAAATACTCAGGGATATGCGTGTAATCAGATTCGGAAAACTTGATTTCATAATTCTCGACAGATATAGCTTGTATTGAGCTTCAGCAATAATTCTCAATAGATTGGATTCTGTCGAGACTTCTATCGAGCTTTAATAAGCAGCACATTCTTCACTTGTTTCTTGGTCAAATTTGCATGACTTCAATACTAAACTTGAACACTTGTTTCTTGAAGTACTAAACCTATCCTAGATCTACCCAATTACAAGTGAAGTGCATTTTGTCAAAGGATTAACCAATTACATAAATATGTCCCTAACATAGAGTCTCAACATCTTCCTCAAATACTTTGATTGCATTGCTTTAGACATATGTTAGAAGGCATACAATATCGTGGTCCATGCCTTAGATAAGGAATGCTTTAGAATGCAAATCCTTTGTAACCTGGTTAGACACAATATTGTCACTAAGAATTAGGGCAGTAAAAGTTGATTATTGAAAATTTCGATAGCAAAAAAAGAAAAAGAAAAAGAGTCTTTTTATAAGTTGAGCCTGAACTATTTGCAAACAGATTGGTTCATTCACGTACAACATAAAATTCAGGAAAAAAAAATTATTTGCCTCAAATACCCCATCCTTTTGTAGGGTTATAAATAAACTAAGTCATCCACAAATAATTTGGATTTGACTCAATAAAAAGTTTGTTTATATTTGTTAGTTTATAAACAAGTTAAGTTTAAACCCTAGTTTAATGCTTGTTTAATACATGAGTCAAGCCCAATAAGAAAAAAAAAATGTTCATAAATAACTCATGAACAATAGGGCTCGACAAAAAACAAGTCGAGCTTAGGCTTTTTTATGGGCCTGATATAGGCTTTATAAATAAACTTATATATTACTAAGGTTGTGTTTAGCATTAACTTAAAAAGTCAGTTTTTTTTACTATTTAGTTTATTTTTACTGCTATTCAACTTATTTTCACTACTATTTATTGGTCCTATTGCACTTTTTGGTACTATTTATGGTCCCGCTGTACTATTTCAGCTATCTTTTAGCTTTATCTACAGTAATTTCAGTAAAAAAATTTAGTTTTAACTAAATAAACTGTTCTCAAATGAACTCTAAGTCTTTAATTAATTGGGAGTTAGCCCACTAGTCCAAACCAAATAAGGTTGATAATATGCTTAATATGGAATATAATTGTGTTGGATCTTGAGTTCAATAGCTTGATATTGAGCTTGACCTTGGCTTAACTTGATTAATAAATCAAGTCAAGTCAAGTCAAATCAAGCTCAAGTTTTGGACATTTTGATGAGTTTTTTTTTTTTTTTCTAGGCTTAAAAGGGAAATTTTATTGAAGATAAAGAAACAGATAAACAAGCAAACAGAGTTCCAACAATAAAACAAGAGTGACTAGGCTCTTGATTTTAGACAATAAATCTGAAGGAAAGAAAGCAAAACACGCAACAAACTACAAAAAAAAACTTTTTGACGAGTCTGAGCATGAACATTTTTTTTAGGCTTGGTTCAAGCTTGAACCGGGATTACACATTTTATTTTTATTGTCGAGTCTAACTTACATTTAATACTAAAAAAAAAGCTCAGCTCGTTTAGCATCCGAGATGAACGTTGAAAGAAGAGACTGGATGATATAGATAAAAATAAATGCACGTGGCTGAATCTCCGCATATATATTACAATAGTTGTGACGCAGAAGATGCCTCTACTAATTGACTTTAGTTCTTTTGAACACGAGTTTTAAATGCTATTATTTTATTTCAGCTTTTTATTTATTTATTTATAATTTATTTCAATTTTTTATTTTCCATAGTTTTCTTTGCAGTGGAAACAGAGAAACCACTGAACTTAAATCACTGTTCTAACAAATATAAAACTCAAGCATCCAATGCACAATAGCTCCAGTTGCTCTTTTGTCTCTCTCAGTCTAGTTTCTTCTCTTTCTTTCCTTTTTTTTAATCTTCAACCATTAATGGAGATTGAAACTTCCTGGTTCTTGCAGTGTCTTAATGCCTGCTTTTACTTGCTTGCACTTTGTTTTCTTATCTTTCCTCCCTTGCTATACTTAGCTAGACTAAAGCCTTGGTGCAACTGTGAAATATGTCATACTTATCTCACGTCAAGTTGGTCCAAACAATTTGATAACCTTTGTGATTGGTATGCTCATCTTCTAAAAAACTCTCCTAGCAAAACCATCCACATACATGTTCTTGGAAACACAATCACAGCCAACCCCAATAACGTTGAGTACATGCTTAAAACAAGGTTTGAAAATTACCCAAAAGGCAAACCCTTTTCCATGATCTTAGGTGACTTTCTGGGTCGAGGTATATTCAACGTGGACGGTGACTTATGGAGGTTCCAAAGAAAGATGGCGAGTCTAGAGCTCAACAAGTACTCCATAAGATCGTTTGCGTTCGAGATTGTCAATTACGAGATCAAAACCCGGCTTGTCCCACTGTTATTCTTAGTTGGAAGCAAAAAAGATGGGGTTTTGGATTTACAGGACGTGTTTAGAAGATTCTCCTTTGATTGTATATGCCGATTCTCATTTGGGTTAGACCCCAGGTGCCTAGAGTTGTCACTACCCATGTCTAAATTTGCTGATTCCTTTGACCTTGCATCGAAATTGTCAGCAGAGAGAGCCATGACTGTGTCCCCACTTGTATGGAAGATCAAAAGGGTGTTCAATATAGGTAGTGAGAAGAAATTAAAGGAAGCTGTTAGCATGATCAATGTTTTGGCACAAGAAGTCATAAGGCAAAAGCGCAAAATGGGATTTTTCACTCATAAAGACCTTTTGTCAAGGTTCATGAGTAGTGTTGACGATGATACATATTTGAGAGACATCGTTATAAGCTTCTTATTAGCTGGGCGTGACACGGTTGCATCAGCCTTGACTAGCTTGTTTTGGCTTTTGGCAAAGCACCCACACGTGGAGTCAGTAATCAGGGCTGAGGCAGACCGAGTCATCGGAGCAAATAAGGAGCTCACAAGCTTTGAGGAGCTACGAGAGCTTCATTATTTACAAGCAGCAGTGTATGAGAGTATGAGACTCTATCCTCCTATACAGTTTGATTCAAAGTTTTGTCAAAAAGATGATGTCCTCCCTGATGGGACTTTTGTGAGGAAAGGCACTAGGGTTACCTATCATCCTTACGCAATGGGTCGGATTGAAGAAATTTGGGGTTTTGATTGCCTAGAATTCAAGCCAGAAAGGTGGTTGAAAGATGGTATATTTTTTCCAGAAAACCCTTTTAAGTACCCAGTTTTTCAAGCTGGACTCAGGGTCTGTTTGGGAAAAGAAATGGCTCTAGTGGAGCTCAAATGTGTAGCACTTTCATTGCTTCGAAAATTCCACATCGACTTAGCTACACCAAACCACACGCCACGGTTCTCTCCTGGGCTCACAGCCTCATTTAGTGGCGGATTACAGGTTTTGGTACGAGAAAGAGAAACACGTTTGTAATTAATATATGTCCTTAGAAATTAAGTTGCATTCTTCAAGATTGTTGTTATTATATTTATGGTGAATATTATTAGTGCCATTCCTAGCCATATGTGCACCAATGAAATTGTGCAGGTTGTACTGAATTTAGAGGAATGTGACGTGTGATTTGATAGTCTACATAGGCTTGCCAATACCAGAATGTCTAGTTGGTGTCGGTAGGATTTTTATCCTGAAGGATGTACAATATGATTATGTAGCTGGTGTTTTTTGACTGTGCAGATAGACATTCCTTCGTGGAATGTTTAGATGTTCTGCCAGTTATTTTAGCGCACTCCTTATATATATTAAGCTCCAATTAACTTTGGACTCTTCTATTTGTGTGCAAGATTAATGTGATGTACCAAAGCAAGTAGCTTCTTTGATTCTTGTATTGCTTTATTGCTTGGAACTAATTTATTCTTATGGCTTATATATATATATATACACATTGCAACACCAAGTTTGACTTAAAACCCTAATAAAGCAGGCTCAACATGGTTTTCTCTAAAGTTTCAACCTCTCACTTATCAAGAGAACTCAGTTAACAGGTGGGTTTTATGACCTGGTTTTAATGTATAATAATATTCTTCTTGCTGGAATTAAAGTAAGGTAATTCATTTCTTAAAAAATAGAAATGAACCTTAAATTTACCTTATCCTAAAATCTTAAACTTTTTGGAACTAATATTTATAACAGTAAAAACAGACCCAAAAAAAAGAAAGTTGGAATGTAATTGGAAAGTGGTTGGGAAGCATAAAGTATTGGGAGGTGAATAAGGTACAAATTACTTTTCACGATGTCTTCACGTGTACATGTTCTGTCATGGCTCTCACAAGACTGTTTGTGTTCTGCACTTCGATGGCTACAGTTTCCAACTTTCCATGTTGTCCCAAGATCTGCAAAGTTGCTTCTCTCATGCTTTGGTATTTTGATCTTGATCTAGTAGTTTTTGGCATATAACTCAAATTTAATAATAGGCACTGACG
This sequence comes from Lithocarpus polystachyus, assembly GCA_033629205.1. Classification (NCBI taxonomy): domain Eukaryota; kingdom Viridiplantae; phylum Streptophyta; class Magnoliopsida; order Fagales; family Fagaceae; genus Lithocarpus; species Lithocarpus polystachyus. The sequence continues at coordinate 47,019,024 of CM066168.1, forward strand.
ATATTGCTCCATACAGTACCATCATAGTGGCCATTTTTATTAGTCTTTGCATTGATTGATGTTTGCTAATACTTGACTGTATTGATGCTCAGGTGAAATTTCAAATTCCAATTGTTGCAATCAGGATCTAACAATGTCAGTGATATGTTTGCATAGAATCTGCTCGTGCTTAATTTCCCAATTTATAATGATTTGTGTATTGTTTATAAAACAAACCGACAAATGTAATTCAATTATTAGACATGCATGTACGTGTATTTGCAGTTTTATAATAAAAATGGAATCTTAAATTCTAATCATAACTGAGAAAACAATGGTATATAGTGACTTAATTCATTATTAAGCAATGATCAAAGCCATTGGGAGTTAATTAGACCAACAATATCTAGCTACCCCCTATAGCTATCCATTCAGCACCCTATGATGACAATTAGGTTAATTTACTAATTCTGGATTTCGTTGAGTTTCATCAACTATCCAGAACAAATCATTTTTATAATCTTTGGGTTTTGTGTCAGCTTTGGATTTATATTCTATACCTAAGATGCGAGTTTTTCATCAAAAACCGCTTTCTCCGAACTAAGAGAACGCTAGCAAACACCTTTCTTTCTCAAGAGGTATAGGTAATACGTGACACCAATGTTTGGTAAAGATCAAACTTCAATGTACTAAGGCATGAGCTCATGGGGTGGATTGAGGCCAAAGCAATTTCATAGATAATGTTCTTTACCTTGTTTGGTTTCAATATTGGTGACATCCGAGTACTCTCTCTCCCTTACCTTCTTTTAAGGTGGGAGAAATTATTCACAGATCAATCATGGTTTCATCTTTCCATTTAATACAATTTTTAATTAAAGTAATTGTGTGAATTCATCTTTACAATTAACTGTTGATAACAAAATACGTGTGTCGAATTTTGAGCTACGCCATTTTGCCTCAAAACAAATTAGTGACGAGAAAGACATACATACTAAAATAAACCTATTTTTAAAGCGGTCGTAGAAAGCCGAATTGTAATCCCTCAACAATAAGAAATAGCTTCTTTTGAATAATTCGAATGATAGAGTGGAGGAGTAATTTTTTTACTATAAATGGTACTTAATTGCTATGGTTTCAACTAAAGAATTACAAAGACTACTTGGGATACTTGCAGCAAAGGCCAGAGGGCATCAAAATACAAAGGTTTGCTGGAAGCAATTAAAGACTTTCATGTTTTGCCGAACAATGGCCATACTATACTGGTGTGTCCTTTTGCTAGATTTGATACCTCTGCAGTTTGGAGATGACTTTCAAAAGTTCAACTGTCATGAGGAATCCATATCTTGGAAACATTTTATATGACTATCTAGTTAAGTCGTGCTGTAGAGTATTTGGATTTTTTCATCACCCAGTTGAATTCTCTAACTGTAATTGTAAAGGAGTTGAATCCATCTTTGTTGTAGGGCTGACAGGATTTGCTCTTATCAACCAACCCAACCAATCCCACCTAAATACAAATTAAATATAAACAATTCCTTTGCATCAATCCCAGTCGATTAAAGGGATTGGACAAGGGCCTTTTGGTGTCCACCAGAATAGTATACGTGTGTACTACATTCTCCATCTATCGAAACTGTACTACATTCTATATATATTTATTGAAAGTGACACTTTGATTAGTTTTTGATAAACAAACAGTATGCTCGTGAAGTAAATAAAATTATATGTCAAGAATTGTAATTAGCAGAGATGACTACTGTTCAATCTTGGGAGTTCAGATGTCAAATTAATTCCAAAGCTCTCGTATCTATTCCTAGTCTAGGGTGCTTCACCTCCATTCCATACTTCCTAAAAGTTTTGCCAACCAATTTGTTTTGTTTTGTTTTTGTTTTTTTTTTTTTTTTTTGTTTCTTTTTCAAGAAATAAAAGAAAAACCCCAATTGAATATAACTAAACCAATGAATAAGTATGAAGCCCTCATGTGCTCAGTTTGGTAATTGATCTCAATATGTAGAGGATGAAATGCAAGAAGAATTCTTCAGGTGACTTCAGGGTGTGATCAAATTACATTCGCAACATTCTATTGTGAGCTACATCTCTCCCTGCAACTCCCATGCAAAAGATCCTTCTCCTTTTATGCATTAGAATTTGTTTCCAAAAAAAAAAAACCAACAAACAAACAAACAAAAAATAAAAAAAATTGGGGAAAATCCCATATCAATTTGAGATTTCAATTAATTATATATTAGCAGATCAAAATCTCTTTAAATAGGAAAATGCCAAATGTAAGATCCATTTTACTATAATAGGCTTACAAACTAACATAATAAATGTGAATGGTAGTACATTAATACTATAATAAACCCCAAAACTAAAAGGTTCCATTGATCTAGCAGTTCTAAGGTCATGGTTTCAAAACTTGTGAGCATCCTTGTCCACTCCTATAAATCCGTATTAGAAAAAGAACATAGTAAATAAAATTTTTAATTTTTTTTGTTTTAAATTAAAATTTTGATAATTTTACATATTAATTTGTTAGAACCCGGAGCAGTGCTCGGGACTACCTAGATTTTTTACCCTAATAACACTCTTTTTTTTACTTAATAAAATATAACTTTTTTTTAACAAACTAATGATTTTAATATAATGCAATAATTGCTTTGCTTTCACATAAAGGAAGTAATTAATTAATAATCATTGCGATCATATACCTTTCATATCTGCTATGACCTTTTGCAGTTTTTTCTTAGAGCAAGATTTAGGTACAGTACTTAAGTGCTGTTTCTTAAGTTCTTCTTTTAAAATTCTACCAAGTGGTTTTTTTTTAATGGATAGAAGTGTATTTTTTAAGTTAAATAATTATATGACAGAATCTTAAGTTGAAAACTTAAGAAACAGCACTTAAAATACTGTACATAAATTTTGTCATTTTTCTAAATATATCCACTTGTTGCTTATTTTGACACAAGTTTTCTATAGCATTACTGCCGTTTAAAGAGTCTAAGATAAGATAGCATAGCGCTAGTCTTGTTATTATGATTTATGAGTGCATCTATCTTTGAAGTTTGGACCCACCTAATCAAAGTACCTTTAGCAAAGTAGAATTTTCTTAATGATTCCCTAGTTTAAAATTTTGTAGAATTTAAAGGTGTGTTTGATAAAGGTTTATAAGAGCAGACGTGTGAATGGTCATAGTCATATTGGAAAAGATAGTACGGATTTGAAAGAGTTTATTATTTATGAAGGCCAAGGATGTGAGGTAAGAAATGAATCAAGAGAATATCTCTTAGACTTTGCAACAAACATATGATTTGATATTAATGAACAATTAATTGGTTCAAAAATAGGGAATCACACTTAATTTAAAAGGTAGTATTAACTATTAAGTAGGGTGAGAATAAGAAAAATTGTAGGGTTCCGATGAAATCCTAATCGATATCTAAAAGTGTTTAAGTGACGTGAGTTTATTCTGGTTTTTTTCAAGTACTATTCTTGGTGTAGGGACAACTAATTCCACAAGACTGATGGCTTCTGTCCCATAGATTAGGGAGAATGGTGAGAATGTTGTGGCTGTCTTTACGGAGCTCCTGCATGCCCATAGTACATCCGTCAAGTGGTCACTCCATTTTCCCCCATACTCATGTTTCATCTTTTTAAGGATCTTCAATATCACCCTATTAGTGGCTTCGGCTTGACCATTTCCTTGCGGGTAGTACGATGTAGACCTTCCATGCTTGATGTAGTATGCCTCCGTCAGGTTTTTCAAGTCTTTGTTTATAAACGGGGTCCCATTGTCACTGATTAGTCTTCTGGGGATCCCGAACCTTGTACTGCTGTGCTCTCGAATAAAGTTTGCCACGGTTGCTCCAGTGGCATTTTTCAAAGGGATAGCTTCAACCCATTTCGTAAAATACTCAGTGGTTGCTAGGATCCATATGTAACCGTTAGAAGGAGGGTTTATAGGTCCTATGAGATCAAGCTCCCAAGTGTGGAAAGGCTATGGTGTTGTCATATCTTGTAATGCATTTGGGTGAGTATGAATTGCATCCCCAAGCACTTGACAGGCATGGCATGTTTTGACCAGTTCCTCGGAGTCCCTTTTCATTGTTGGCCAATAGTACCTCAATAGTAGCAATTGCTTGTAGAGTCTTCTTTTTCCTGGGTGACTTCCACAATCACCGAAATGGACTTCCCTGACTACTTCTCTGGCTTCCCTTGGCCCCAGGCATCTTAGGGGATCCCTACTGTACCCTATTTTGAATAGGATCCCGTTCTGTAAGAAGTACTTGACCACAAGTTTCTTGAGTTGGTGGGCTAATGTCTTGTCAGTTGGTAGGATCCCTTGAGCCAAGTACTCGATGAATGGAGTTCTCCAATCTTCTGCAGCAAATACAGCATAGCTTTCATCCTTGTCCATCGAAAGTTGACATCTTTGGCACTTCTCCTGTATAGTTGCTGCCTCTTTGTTCATACTTGGCCAGTAGTACCCCATGCGTTGCATCCTTGTGTATAGACTGATCCTTTCTGCAACCCCATTGGCTTGGCTATGTAGTTCTTCCAATCTTAGCTTTCCTTCCTTCTTATTGATACACCTAGATAGGTTCCTCCGGGCATTCTCCTGTATAGTTCCCTTTCTATCATAGTGTAGTCCCTTAGCTCTTTAATACTTCCTCCAGACCCTGTCTCTTTCATTTTTTCTGTGACTTCACTCCTCCAATTCTATTTTTTGGGCTTTCCAGGGAATATCCTTTTGAGGATCCTTATGATAGAATGTTCCTGCTTCCCTATTCTTACCAGAGTGTCCCTTCCTTTGAACGGTACTTGGGATCCCAAGGTAGCTAGTGCATCAACAAACCTGTTCTCACTTCTCTGGGTGTACTCCACGCTAAAGGTCTGGAATTCCTGCTCCAGCCTCTGCGCCTAAGTCCTGTAGGCTGCCAAACTTTGCTCTCTTAGTGCAAAGTCACCTTTCACCAAGGAGACCACAAGATTGGAGTCCCCCATAACTCTCATATGCTTTACCCCTATGCTGAGTGCTATGGCTAACCTAGTCAAGTATGCCTCGTATTCAGCTACATTATTAGAACAGGAAAACCTAAGCTTGAAAGATACGGGTATGGTATTCCCATCTTCATAGCTTAATACAACTCCCAATCCGTTTGAAGTTGTTGTCACTGACCCATCAAATCTTATTGTCCATTTCTTTCCTGGGATCTCTGCCACCGCTACCTCTCTCGGGATCTCTTCGCTTAGTGAGTTCTCTTCCTTTTTTGGTAACTGTGCTAGTAGATCTGCTATGGCTTGAATTTTGACAGCTTTAGAGGTCCTGAGGCCTATGTCGTATTAAGAGAGCATGACCAGCCACTGTGCTATCCTCCCTATTAGGAAGGGCTGATGTAGGAGTGCTTTTATAGGGTGGGACTTAGTCACCAGAAGGATCTGGTGAGCTGAGAAATACCATTTCAGCCTTTGGGATGCGTAGATAACCACTAGGCAGGCTTTCTTTATCCTGGGGTACCTGGTCTCAATGTCTTTAAGTGTCCTACTTACATAGTAAATAGGTTGTTCATTCTCATCATCATCATCTTCTTGTGCCAGCCGGGCTACTGTCGCTTGGGAATTTGACGCTAAATATAACAACAGGGGTCGCCCACGTACTAGTGCTTGGAGGGTGGGGAGATGGTTCATGATCTGCTGGATCCTTTAAAAGGCTTCCTGCTGCTGAGTTCCCCGAGCGAACTCAGCCTCCTTTTTCAACAGTTTGGATAAACCACTTGTGATAGAGGCCAATCCTGGCACAAACCTCCTAATGTAGGAAACCCTCCCTAGGAAGCTTTTGAGTTCTCTTACAGTTGTGGACCTTTTCATTGTTGCAATGGCTGTGGCTTTGACTGGATCCACACTTATACCTCTGTGATGTACTAGGAACCCAAGAAACTTTCTAGCAGAAACTCGGGGTTCATGCACAACTTGTACTTCCTGCACCTTTCAAAGACTTGTTCAAGTATCTGAAAGTATCCCGCCCTAGTTTTTGGCTTTACCACAATATCGTCTACATAGTCTTCCATCTCTTTATGCATCATGTCATGGAAGATAGCTGTCATGGTTCGCTGGTAGGTGGCCCTTGCATTTTTGAAGCCAAAGGGCATTACAGTGTAATAGAAATTCCCAATTGGAGTCCTGAATGCCATCTTTTCCGCATCTTTGGCGGCCATGCAGATTTTGTTGTACCCACTATACCCATCCATGAATGAAAACATAGAACTTCCTGCCACTGAATCTACCAGGAGGTCAATATTATGTAGGGGGAACTCATCTTTTGGGCACGCCTTGTTCAGATTGTGAAAGTCCACACAGCAACGGATTTGGCCATTCTTTTTCTTCACAGGTACTATGTTGGAAAGCCATTTGGGGTGTTGGATGGGCTTAATAAAACTAGCTGCTAGTAGCTTCTTGACTTCTTAGGTTATCTGAGCTTCTATATCAGTGTGAAAGACCTTAGCTGGCTGGACCACTGGCTTGACTCCTGGGTCTACATTGAGAGAATGGACCACCAGACCTAGATCTAGAGCAGGCATCTCATCATAGATTCATGCGAATACATCCATGTAGTTTTTGAGTAAGGTTACTAATTGCTCTTTTTCTTATGCTGTCAACTGATTACTGATGAAAACGGGCTTCTGGGATCCCAGTTCAGCTCCCAAGTTTATTTCTCTTAATTCTTCCTCAGGCTAAATTTGTTCCTCTTTAACTGGTTCCTCTAGGACTTTTTCTTGAGCCATCATATAATCTGGTGGTTCGGGACCTTTTTGCACGATGCATTCAGGCCCCGCGCACCTTCACAAATGATAAATTAACTTTTCTCTGGGTTCTCACACTACAACACATTCCCAGGATCCTGAGGAGCTGGGCTCTCTCTTTTTTCTTTTTCTTTTCAAGAGGTTTCTCAGGTCACGGGTACCCCCCCTTCTTCTTCTTCCAAGATAGGTGCTCTTGGGGTCGCCGGCATGGGGCTCTCATCATCTTGTTCTAGCTCATCATAGAACATTATTTTCACAAAGTTTACCTCTCCTTGACTGAAAGGGGTATGGTTGGTAGGGATCCTTACGGGCCTTCCATTCAATCTCTCTTTAACACATTAATAGTACGTGAATGGAATAAGGCGGTGCTAATGGAGCCATGGGCGTCCCAATAGTACAAGTAGGAAACCTTTGAATTGATCACATGAAATCTTGTCAAGGCCACTATTGGTCCCACTCTTAAGGCCAACTGCACATATCCTTTAGTTGATTCTGCTGATCCTCCAAATCCTGTTATCTCTATGGGAGCCCCCAGGATCCTTCTGCTAGCCAGGCCCATGGCTTCCAGGGTACTCAGGGCTATGAGGTTGAGTGACGCCCTTGTGTCTACTAATGCTCTTCGGACTTAGACACCATTTATGGTGGCCATTAGATAAAGGGGTCTTTAGTGGTTTAGATGCTCAACCTTTATGTCCTCATCGGTGAAGATTATTGCATTGGTTGTCTCTAGGTAAGCTCGACTAGCATGGGATTCTGCTGTGAAGCATTCCATTCCTGAATCTGCTACTATAGTCATGAGGGACTCTGTGGCCACCCTTCTTGCTTCTAGCCCAAATCCCAACTGGTTGAATAGTGACCTGAACTTAGGGTTCTTCTAGAGAGTCCTAACTGTGCTTGGGTGGAAGGATCCTTCAGATTCTCCTGTTTCTGCTAGGTTCCCTTGGATCACCACAGTCACCACCCCCTTCCCTTTGTGGTTGGGCTAAGGGTTCCTTTGCACTTTGGGTTCCTTCTGAGTGAGCTCCAAGGTTCCCTTCCTTAGCTTCTTGTGAAAAAGACTACGGAGGGTCTAGCAATCCTTGGTGGAGTGCTTAACATAGTTGTGAATCTTGCAAAACAAAGGATTCTTCCTTTCTTCCGTAGTTGGTGGCCTGGACACAGTAAATGGCCTAACAATTCCATCCCCAATCCATTTGTACTTGACATGGTTCAATTCTTCTGTGGTGCATAGGATCACTAGTGGTTCCTCGAACACTTTTCCGTTAGGCCTCTTCCTTTTCTCTCCTACTGATATTGTCATGGCCTGAGGTATTGGCACCTTCTTTGTTCTCATGGTTTGTGTTGTCCTTCTTGTCCTCTGTAGCAGGTCAACAAACTGAGTGATGCATAGGTTTTTGAGGTTGAGCCTGTAATTAAAGAGCATGTTGGATATGCAGGTCTTCACGAGCTCCTTTTCTTCATGGTCTCCATAACAATCTAAAGAAACATCTTCAAATCTTTTGATGAACTGGACCGGATCCTCTCCAGGCCTTTGCCTTACCATCTGAAGGTTTTGGAAGGTGACCTTGTCCTCACCGGAGTAATACTTTGCGCAGAACCTCTCCATCATTTCATCCCAAGTCCTGATGGACCCAGGCCTCAGCGTGGTATACCAAGTATATGCTCTGTCCACTAGGGACTTAGCAAACTCCTTCAGACACAGTTCCCTGTCTCCTGCATCCTGCATAGGGGCCCATAGTGTGAGTAAATCTACTCATATGTTCCACAGCACTCCCATTTCTTCCATCAAAAAGGTGGAACTTTAGGGGTTCATATCCTTTGGGATATGGCTTGCCAAGAAGCTCTAGTAGGAATGGGGGATCCCGACAAAATTACTTAGGGATCCCCGAGAATTTTTCTCTTTCTTGTACCAAAAGGGTATTAATGTTTGCCAGCGTCAAGTACTGGGGGTTGCCACCCTCTCCTACTGCTGACCCTCCTTTTTGTTGGGCTCTGTCTTGGTTGACCACAAAGGGAACATTGTCCCTGATTTCCTGTGTCTTGCTTTCTTTGAGGAGGCGAATTTCTTGCTGCAAATCTTTCAACATTTCTGTCATTCGAGCCACTGGGTCTGGCTCCTGCCTTGTGCGCCTTTGTCCTGATACCACTTCCTGTTCTACTAGAGGTACCTCGTCCCTCTGTCTAGGGGCTACTTCATTTTCTCCTATGGGCTCAGAGGCCGCAGGTGGCACATTGGTACCTTTGTTGTTTCTTGGTCTCAGAGCCATACTCTGCGAAGGGACTGCTTCTTCCCTCTCCTTTACCTAGTCCCCAGTGAAGTCGCTAAAATGTGAGGGTTGGTTTTTCTTGACAGTGTCTAGGCCCAAGTTTAAGCAAGGACCCCGGGCCCTCTTGTTGTAGTTTGAAGGGACTGGGCTTGGTTCACAGCAGCTAAATGGGATATTTACAAACCAAATGGTGCACAAGGCAAGATTCCTACAATATGTATACACTAACAAGCGAGAATATATGTAGTGAACAACAAGAAAACAGCAAAGGAAGGCAATGTAATAAAGAAACACGCAAAAATAATTGTTAGGGATCCTCAAATCAATAAGAAATACTCTATTAGTTTTCTTAATTATAGATTACAATGTGCTCACTAAGACGTGATACAAGGTCCAAATAAGCTTAAAAATTACAAACTTAGATGGCTATCTAAGCCTCTAAGACTTGCAAAGTTTGAATCCTTTTAAATCCAAGTATATATTATAGTGGCTGTTTCTAGGATACTGGGCGATATTTCCCTACTTTCTTAGAGTTTTTTAGAGTTTTCTCAACGACTCTATTATGATTTCACCATTGCTAAATGCCCCTTCAATGTTGGCTGCTTCTCCTTTTTATAGTGTCACTCTAGGGTTCTGGGGTACCACTGATTCCCCCCCTTTGGCTCCCTGAGTACCAGAGCCCCTGTTGTTCCAGCCATTCTGATGACTAATTCTTGCCTTATTTCTCATAGTTTCCCTCTTTTGGTGCTGTTTTCCCAAAAGCCTCTTGCTGACTTTCCATTCTAGGGTGTCCTGGGAGAGTCGACCTTCAACCTCTCTTTCTTCAATGCTTCCACGCCTTTACCTTTTCAGACTTAGCTTTTAGCCGCCCTTCCTTTTTGTTATTTTTCCTAAGTGAGCCGAATCCTTCCTTGCTGAGCCAAATTCTTCCTTGCCAAGTCGAAGGTTTTCTCAGTTACTTCCCCTTATAGTTCATCTTTTTGGGTTTCCCAAAGTACCAACCTTTTGCTCATGAGTTATTGCTTTCCAAGCCCTCTAGTTCTTTGTTGCATCACTGAGTGCTTAAAAAGGACATATTTGTCCTTCGTTTCTTGTGATTTTTGGTTCCCCTTTTGAGCTGTCCTAATCCTACTTTGACTGTGCTGTACATCCCAGGGATCTCAGGCCCTTGGCAATCTCTAGGATCCCGGCCCAGTTCTTTCTACTGGACTCTCTTTGGTCCTCTAATCTTTGGCAGGTTGGGCCTTTTCCTTTCTTCCCTTTGTTTCATAGGCTCTAAAACCTGCCCCTTCATGGATTTTGGGCTTCAAATCTTTTGGACCTACCATCCTTTTCTTTTGTAAGCTTAATTCCTTTTCAATTTTACTTTCCATGGGGTTGGCCCAATGTGCTATTTCTTTGGGCCTTGTGTTATGATTTTTTGAACCTTAACAACTATTAAGTAGGGTGAGAATGAGAAAAAATGTAGGGTTCTGGAGAAATCCTAATCGATATCTAGAAGTGCTTAAGTGACGTGAGTTTATTCTGGTTGACAAACATTTTTATAAGATATTAAGTATGCGTTTGGGAATGATTACCAAAAAAAAAAAAAAAAAGTATGCGTTTGGGAATGCGTTTCTCCAGCTGCGTTTGCATTTTTGGCTCTTTTTTTTTTTTGTACTAGCGCCTATTGCACTGTTCATGGGATATGAACAGTGCAATTGAGCCAATGAACAGTGTTTCACCCTTATGAACAGTAACCCAAAAATGATATTTTTTATTGTTTTTAATTTTCAGCAAAATAAGCAGTATCCAAATGCACCCTAAGTGTTAACAAAATGTCTAGTGAGTGGAGAATAAGTGCTTTAATACTTATTTACAAGGGGACATTCAAAACTATATGCAGTGGCAGAGCCACGTTGAGGTCAAAGGAGGCCATGGCACCCCCAAATTTCTTTTATAAAATTTAGTAGATAGACTCTAAATATGAGTAAACCCAAGCAGTTTTACTCTTCAAAAGATAAGATATGAAACTGGCCCCCCATCTCCAAGCTGCAGCTGATCTGAATTTGAGCAGAACACCCACACAAGTGAATCTTCCACTCTTTTCTCAATCTCTATCTTTGATTTCTCATTCCAACATTGGACAGACTAATTAGTTTTTTTTTCCCCCTTCTTTGTTACTTCTTCGTCTCACCCCAGTCGCTCATGACTTTTCTTCTATACTTCTTAGTTCAAGACAGTATGGTGCGTCAAATAGTTGTTTCTTTGCATGTTATGGTTTGCTCTAGGTTCTACCACGTGTATTGTCTTCAAAAGCCAAAGTAAAAATTCTACTCTCCTGGTATGACTTTTCTTATCTTCTTTATTTGTTATTAAATTAATAAATAAGAATTTTGTTTTTTTTAATTCAATGATTATTAGTCTATTTATTTGCAATCTTTAACCTATTAGTAATTTTTTTAATTTTTTTTTATCTCTATCGTAACTTGATGGCTTATAATTTAAGTTGAAAATCTAGAGATAAATTAAAAAAACTATTAATTCATTTTTCAAAAGAATGGAATATGATAATTTAGAATATAATATATTTTTGGTTCTAATAATATTTTAGACCTTTGTATATGTCATTGATAAAGCGTATATAGCTAAAAAAAAGAATATACTCCCACATTTTTATTTGGCTCCCTCAAAGTTGAATTCCTGACTCCACCACTGATTATATGAATTGTCGTGAGATTAAACTTATGAGTAAACTATAAAATTTTGAGAGAGATCAGTGATTGAATATAGGTTAAGAGATTAAATGACAACATTGAAAAATCAATCAATTTGGTTCATTTTCTCTTTCACATGGAAAAAGAAACCTCTAGATTTATATTTTATAATATCTAACTGTAGGGGTAACAGGCCCAAGGCCAAATCTTGGGCCGTGGGCCTGTCCGAGGAGTCCTGTTGGTCCGAGAACAACAACTCTTGGGGAGGGTGCCCAGCTTAACTTGTTTCTGAAGCATAAGTCACGTGGAAGAAAGAGTTGTCCGAGGAGACTTGCCTGTTCGGATTGACAAAAGAGGTGTCCCAGATGAATGTCCCAACATCAGTCCTAGTTCTCCTGGAGAGTCCCTTGATTTATATGAACAAATAGGACAGGTGGCAAAGATCAGATATTAGGCAAAAGGCTGCTGCCACCGCATTTATGATCCTGCAACTAACATCATGGCCGCATTAATGGGAAAAGACACCTGAACAGTGACCTCCATCCTTTACAGCTGCCCCGTGAAGACTCAAGATGGAGGCTGATGGGACAAGTATCAAGAAGAAATCCCACGTAATGGAGAGAGGGCCTATAAATAGAAGAAAGAACGAAGAGAAGGGGGGAGGAAAAAAAACCAAAGAATTGACAATATTTGTATAAACATCCTCCTCGGATTGTGCCGAGAAGAGCATTGCAACATCTAGATATCTTATCAATACAAGTCTGGTCACAATCATATTTGGGCTTTCAACCCATACGTATTCAGTCAAGTATTCTTCAACCCACTCTCTTTACAAATTCATTTTTAGGGTACTGTACACAGTTTGGGCTTCCAACTATTCCGCTGATTAGCCTAACTCCCAAATTTGTGTCCCCACAATTGGCGCCGTCTGTGGGAAGATTACTATTGTATTTGTGTGTTACAGTTTGAATCATGGTTAGATCAGATAGAGCGGAGTCAGGTGCCTTTCAGCATATCGACCACTTTTTGCACCTTGAGCATCAAAGAGACCGCGAAGGGAGTGTGCACACAAATCGTACCGCGAGGAGTCGACGTCGAAGTGACAGTGACGAGTCTCGTGAAGGCATTCAATGCAAAATCGATCACCTCAAGAAGAAGTTGCGTCGTGCGCGTAGGAGGCGCAGTCCGTCTAGCAGTCCATCCATCACAGATGACTCTTATGATGATGATGACGACGCCAATTATAGGCGCTGCTCCAGGACACCTCCAAGTGAGTCATTCTCCCACGAGGAAGAGCACCACCGTGACCGCAAGAGTAGAAACACGTACGCAAGGGGTACTGGGAGTGATGCCATGACGAGGGCACTCAATCAGATTTCCAGGTCACCCTTTACCCGCAGCATCGAGGGAGGGAGCCTTCCTCGGCATTTTACCCAGCCTACCTTCACAGCGTATGATGGACGGACTGACCCCGTAGAACACGTGAGCCATTTCAATCAGAAAATGGCTGTCCATTCCCGAAACGAGACTCTCATGTGCAAAGTGTTCTCTTCCAGTTTGGGACCTGTGCCCATGAGGTGGTTTGATGGCCTCGCGGCAAATTCCATTGGATCCTTTAGAGCACTCACCAGGGCTTTCTGCTCTCGGTTTGTGACGAACACCAGGGTCCCTCGGCCACTGGACTCCTTGCTGTCCATATCCATGCGAGAGGGGGAAACGCTGAAAACGTATTCAAACAGGTACTGGGAGATGTTTAACGAGATCGAAGAAAATTTTGATGATGTGGCTGTAAGAACCTTCAAGGTCGGCTTACCACCCGAGCACGACCTGAGGAAATCATTGACCAAGAAGCCTGTTACAAGTGTGCCCCGACTCATGGATCGTATTGACGAATATAAACAGGTTGAGGAGGACCAGCTGCTGGGAAAGGGAAAGGAAAAGGCAAAGGTTGTCCCTCAGGAGAGGAGGGACTTCAGGTCGGACAGGTATAGCAATAGCAGGCCGCGGAGATACTACAGTGTGCAGTCCGGGTCTGCTGTATCGCAAGCAGTCCATGCCGTATTCCGAGAGCCAATCCATCAGATTCTGGAGAAGATCCAGAATGAGCCATACTTCAAGTGGCCAAACAAGATGGTGGGCGACCCCATGAAGCGCAACCAGAGCCTTCATTGTCAGTATCATCAGGAGCCGAGGCACACAACCGAGGACTGCAGGACTTTGAAGATCCACTTGGAACAGCTTGCGAGGGAAGGAAAGTTACAACAGTTTATTTATTGGCCAAATGACCAGGGTAACCATACAAGGCCAGGGGCTTCGAGGACTGCCTCATCAAGGCCCCCTTTGGGCACGATTAACGTTATCTTTGTGGCCCCCGGGAGAACTGGATCCTGCCCCTCTAGAGTAATGTCCATTTCTAGGACATCCGTCGAGGACGCTAATCAAGAGACGAAACGGGCAAGAATGGAGGCCCGACTCGCCTTGAGCTTCTCGGACGAGGATAAAGTGGGGACAGTACAACCCCATGACGACGCTTTGGTCATCACCCTCAGAATAGGGGGGTACGACGTGAAGAGGGTGATGGTTGATCAAGGGAGTGGAGCTGAGATCATGTATCCAGACTTGTACAGGGGACTGGGCCTAAGGCTTGAGGATCTGACCGCGTATGATTCGCCCCTAGTCAGCTTTGATGGAAAGACCGTCATCCCCAAAGGTCAAATAAGGCTGCTCGTACAAGCGGGGTCTGAAGTGGTCGAGGTGGACTTCATCGTTGTGGATGCATACTCCCCCTACACGGCCATTGTAGCCAGACCTTGGCTCCATGCTTTGGGGGCCATTTCTTCAACCTTGCACCTAAAGGTTAAATTTTCGTCTAGAGGACGAGTAGAGGAGATTGTAGGCAGCCAACCTATGGCAAGGCAGTGCTTCATAGCCGCCATTTCACATCGGCCTGCTGCCCAGCTGGCAACCGCCTTTGTCAAGGATTCGTAGCAATCAAAGGCCCCGACTCCCCCCAAGGCCGTAGGGCCGGCTGAGGAGCAATGCGAAAAACTAGAGAAGGTTGCAATTAGGGAGGATCCAGATAAGTTTTTCCAAATTGGAGCCCAGCTACCCCCGCAGGAAAAGGAAGAGCTGCTGACTTTCCTCAGGAGAAACGTAGACGTGTTTGCCTGGAACCCTTACGAGGCTCCCGGAGTAGATCCCGGGTTCATCTGTCATCACCTTAATGTGAGCCCAGCTACCCTACCCAAAAAACAGCCACCTCGGCACTCGTCCAGGGAACATTCTGACGCCGTAAAGGATGAGGTGAATAAACTCAAGCAGGCAGGAGCTATCAAGGAGGTCTTCTATCCAGAATGGCTGGCTAACACAATGGTGGTGAAGAAGAAAAATGGGAAATGGCGCGTATGCGTAGATTTCACGAATCTAAACAGAGTCTGTCCAAAAGACCCCTTCCCCATGCCTCGGATTGATCAACTGGTGGATACAACCGTAGGGCACCCACGAATGAGCTTCTTGGACGCCTTCCAGGGATACCACCAAATTCCCCTGGCCCTGGATGATCAAGAGAAAACAGCCTTCGTAACTCCCATTGGGAACTGCCATTACAAGGTGATGCCATTTGGTCTGAAGAATGCGGGCTCCACCTATCAGAGAATGATGACAAAAATGTTTGAACCACTGCTGGGGAAATGCATGGAGATTTACATTGATGACATGGTGGTCAAGAGCAAACTGGAGTCCGACCATGTTGGAGACCTCGAGAACATCTTTGAGGTCTTAAGGAAACATAAACTGCGACTCAATGCTTCGAAGTGCTCCTTTGGCGTTGGATCAGGAAAATTTCTGGGATATATGGTCTCTCATCGTGGAATAGAGGTCAATCCCGACCAGATAAAAGCGATCAACAGTCTGCAGCCTCCTCGGAACCCTAAAGAAGTACATAAATTGACTGGGATGACTCTCTCAACCTATTCATCTCCAAGTCTGCAGAGAAATCTCGGCCTTTCTTCCAACTGCTGAACAAATGGAAGGGATTCGAATGGAATAATGAGTGTGTTCTAGCTTTCCAGCAACTAAAAGAGTACCTAACTCGGCCTCCCATCATGTCCAGTCCCGCAACGGACGAGGTGTTGTTCACCTACGTTGCTGTGGCCACACACGCCGTGAGTTTGGTACTTATACGAGTCGACAATGGCGTGTAGAAACCTGTATACTACGTGAGTAAATCCCTTCACGAGGCCGAGGTCCGTTATCTGCCACTTGAGAAGGCTATCTTTGCAGTAATTCATGCCACTCGTAAACTCCCTCATTACTTCCAATCACATACGATTGTGGTTCTCACCCAACTCCCGCTCAGATCACTGCTTCGGAGTGCAGACTATACGGGAAGGATTGCTAAGTGGGGTACCATACTAGGGGCTTTTGACATAAAGTACATGCCTCGCACCTCGGTCAAGGGGCAGATACTGGCCTATCTAGTGGCCGAGTTTGCTGAGCTTATGATAGAAGAGATTACCGAGACGGTACACATGGACGAAAATTCAGTTGGCCTAGTATCAGTGCAAGAACCCACGCCTTGGAAACTGTACGTGGACGGTGCGGCCAATCTGAGAGGCTCAGGAGTGGGTTTAGTTCTAATATCCCCTGAGAATATTGTTATTGAAAAATCCCTCAGATTAAACTTCTCGGCTACAAACAATGAGGCTGAGTATGAGGCACTACTGATCGGAATGTCCATGGTCAAAAGATTGGGAGGAGACGCCATGGAGGTGTTCTCGGATTCAGCTCTAGTTGTCGGCCAGGCCAGAGGAGAAGCAGAAGCACGTGATGGAAGAATGCAGGAGTATCTAAGGCAAGTCAAAAGGTTGCAGTCACAGTTTAAGTCATTTAATCTGCAACATATCCCTCGGAGTGGGATCATGCATGCGGATTCCTTGGCCACTCTTGCAACCTCCTTGGCTCAGGGGCTACCTCGGCTCATCCTAGTGGAGGATGTACAAAGGCATTCTGAGGAGATTGAAGGACCTCGCATTTGTCAAGTTAGAGTAGGGCCAAGTTGGATGGACCCTATGGTGGCTTATCTCAGAGACGACGTCTTACCGGCAGACAAGGCTGAAGCCGACAAAGTGAGGAGAAAAGCTCCTCGGTTCTGGCTATCGAGGGATAACAAGCTATACAAATGTTCCTTCTCTGGACCCTACCTATTATGTGTGCATCCTGAAGCCACGGAGCTGCTCCTTGAAGAGTTGCATGAAGGGATGTGGCAGCCACACAGGAGGAAGGTCTTTATCACACAGGGCCTTGACTCAGGGATATTGGTGGCCAAACATGCAAAGGGAATCACAGGCATATGTAAAGAAGTGTGACCAATGCCAGAGGTTTGCACCAAATATACATCAACCTGGAGGAGTTCTGAATCCTTTGTCATGTCCATGGCCTTTCGCTCAATGGGGCCTGGACATCGTAGGCCCTTTTCCTAAAGCAGCCGGGAATAAGAAATACCTGGTCGTTGCAACAGACTACTTCACCAAATGGGTTGAAGCCAAGCCATTGGCAAACATCAGGGATGTGGATGTCTAGAAGTTTGTATGGAAAAATATCGTGATACGGTTCGGAGTACCACATACTCTCATCTCAGATAATGGCCTTCAGTTTGACTAAAAAAACCTTCAGAAGATTCTGCTACGGGCTAGGCATTACTAACAGGTACTCCACCCCTGCATACCCTCAAGGAAACGACCAAGCTGAAGTAGTTCATAGAGTCATAGTAAGCGGTCTTAAGAAGAGGCTAGATGATGCCAAAGGAAAATGGGTGAAAGAGCTATCACATGTACTCTGGACCTACAGGACAACTCCTCGGAGGTCTACCAGAGAGACTCCTTTTGCAATGACGTATGGGGCTGAGGCTGTTATCCCCATTGAAACTGGGTTCCCCACAATGAGAACCAGTTCATTTACCTCGATCGGCAATAACGAGCTGCTGAAGGACAACCTGGACCTAGTCACCGAGCGCAGAGAAAATGCTGCGGTTCAACTAGCCTATTATCAGCATAAGCTCAAGTAGGGTTATGATGCCAATGTCAAACTCAGACCGCTTGCACCAGGAGATTTGGTCTTGCGAAAAGTCGTGGGCATTGCGAAGAACCCGGCCTGGGGGAAGCTGGGACCTAATTGGGAAGGCCCCTATCGTGTCCTATCAGTTGCTAGAATAGGAGCTTTTTATTTGGAAGATTTAGACGAAAGGGCTGTACCACGTCCCTGGAATGTAAATAACCTGAAAAAGTACTATTACTAATGAAATCTTCCATTTTTCTCATTGAAGTTTATTATACTACTAAGTGTTAAACAGAACCTCGGTCAGGTCTGGTCCCTCGGACCACCTACCTTGGAAAAATTAACACTCTGAAGTGTTAAACAGAACCTTGGTCAGGCCTGGTCCCTCAGACCACCTACCTTGGGAAAATTAACACCCTGAAGTATTAAACAGAACCTTGGTCAGGCTTGGTCCCTCCGACCACCTACCTTGGGAAAATTAACACCTTGAAGTGTTAAACAGAACCTTGGTCAGGCCTGGTCCCTCCGACCACCTACCTTGGGAAAATTAACACCCTGAAGTGTTAAACAGAACCTTGGTCAGGCCTGATCCCTCCGACCACCTACCTTGGGAAAATTAACACCCTGAAGTGTTAAACAGAATCTTGGTCAGGCCTGGTCCCTCCGACCACCTACCTTGGGAAAATTAACACCCTGAAGTGTTAAACAAAACCTTGGTCAGGCCTGGTCCCTCGGACCACCTACCTTGGAAAAATTAACACCCTTAAGTGTTAAACAGAACCTCGGTCAGGCCTGGTCCCTCGGACCACCTACCTTGGGAAAATTAACACCCTGAAGTGTTAAACAGAACCTCGGTCAGGCCTGGTCCCTCGGACCACCTACCTTGGGAAAATTAACACCCTTAAGTGTTAAACAGAAACTCGGTTAGGCCTGGTCCCTCGGACCACCTACCTTGGGAAAATTAACACTCTTAAGTGTTAAACAGAACCTTGGTCAGGCCTGGTCCCTCGGACCACCTACCTTGGGAAAATTTACACCCTGAAGTGTTAAACAAAACCTCGGTCAGGCCTGGTTCCTCGGACCACCTACCTTGGGAAAATTAACACCCTTAAGTGTTAAACAGAACCTTGGTCAGGCCTGCTCCCTCGGACCGCCTACCTTGCGTAAATTAATACCCCTCTGCATTATTCTAATTGTAATCTGGAAATTCAGGCATGCCCGACCCCACGGATAATACACTCAAAATCTCATTACCAAAACACATCTGCTATCTAGAACCATGCAGAAGTTTGATCTTTCATATTCATTCAGGCTGTGCATTCTAAGTTATTTTTCTTGCTCGATTTAGCGGGTCAACAATATGACAGTTTATTGTGCTTGCTTGAGTTCATACTCGTTTGCTGAGGTAAAACTAAATTGGTTAATGGCCTTTGACGTGAACCTTAAAGTTTTGTGTTGCTATCGCAGTTTATAGACTTAAACTTTTCACCAGCAAATAAACAGAAATGAAAACAGCTGAAATTAAGCAAAATATTTTCATTGAATTATAGAATTGGAATACATTAGTTCAACATGCAAAATGCTTGCTACGTACAAAACAAGAACTAACGACTATAGCAACTAACAAGCCTAAAACCTAAGTCTATTTCGTCTAAAAAGGAGAAAACCCAACTCTAAGCCTGTTCGGCCTAGGGAGGAATGCTGTCACCATCGCTCGGCATGGTCGCTAAGGGAGCTGCTTCCTTGGTCCGATCGGAATCCGCAATCACAGATATGGCACCCGAAGCCTCTGATTCTTTTTGAATCTCCTGAGTCGCCCCAGGAGGAACGACTGTTTGGCTCACTTGCTCCAGGGCACGAGGCGACGAGGAGGAGGGGTCAGTCGGTAGAAGGGCAAGATCCGGATGGAAATACGTCTTCCCCGGCTGCCTAAGTTCTGAATCGGCAGGGACTCCAGCCATGTTTAGAGCCTCCTCCCATGTAGATTGGCAGTAGTCCCTGCACACTTCAGTAACCTCCTCCGCGAGCCTCTTTTCTGTTTCCTCAATGCCACGGAGGTATTCAGCCTCCATCCCAGCCTCTGCCGCCCTCAGCGCCGCCTTGGCCTCTTTCTCAGCCTTCTCGGCCTTTTCGGCTCGGGTGCGAAGTTCCAAAACCAGTTGCCTCTCGGTGGCCAGCTCTATCTCTGTCATGTGTAGCTTCTTCCGTTGGTCTTCAGCTTGGTTTTGGGCACTCTACAGCCCAGCTTCAGCACTCCTTCTATCCATTTCTTCAATAGTTAGCTTCTTGGCTAACTCGAGCTTCTGATGCTTCAGCTCCCCCAGGGTCCTCTCTATCTCCTTGCGAGATTGGGTCTCAACCCTGGCCAGATTACGGGCGTCCCTGACCCAATCCTCCGCCACGTAGACTTGCTGGGTAAGCTGTAAAATAAGAAAAACAAAGTTACACCACCACAAAGATAACGGAAATGCACAACTCAAACATAAATAAATCCTATGTATACAGAAATGATCAGGGATTCACCATGGCTAAGTCCCTCTTCATGGACATAAAGAGGTCGGCCTGCCTCCAAGACCTCACTGTCTCCATATCTCGAGGGAGAAGCAATGGACGCTCCAAGGCCTCAGCGACGTAGCCCGAATGCCCATTTGAAATTCCCGTATGGAGGTGGTGACAGTGATTGGAGCCCCATCCAGGTCCAGCCGAGGAGCCCAGACTTGTGGCAACTGAACCTCCCTGGGGTGGGTTTTACCCCTGTGCTTGGGTGGGGAAGCCCTCCTATCATCCTTCTTCTGTTGCTTCCCCCCTTTTTGCTGCCGAGGGGACACTTCACCCTCCTCGGCATCTAGGTCCACAACCTTCTTCTTCCTCTTCAAATCGAGCATGGGAAGGAGGCCGGTTGCAGCGGTGGGTGGAGGAGGGGGAGGAGGCAATTTGCCAATATCCTTCTCTTTAGGGGCCTCCTTAGAAGATGTCCCCGCGTTCCGCCCTACCACTAAGGCTTTCAATCCCTTCCTCGGCTGCAGGGGCATCTCTTCCGTGTCTTCTGAAGTCTCAGAACTTTGAGAGCTAAGGGGTCTGGTCTGCACTTCTTCCTCCTCTTCGAAACGAAATTGGTCTATCTCTGTATCCAAAGATGGCAGAGTCGAAGCGGAATCTGCCCTCTGTGTAACTTTTTGGGGGACGACTTGTTGAAGCGGCCAAGGAACCGGGGGAAGGTCTTTGTTCGCCAAAAATCCCGGCCGAGAAACGTCTATCCGGCGAATTCTCTTGTCCCCAGCTCGGATCGAGTCCCCGACGTCTTGAAAGCTATCTGATATCGGAGTGAAGTCCAATATCAGGTGAACGGCACGCAGCTGACCGTCTGAATAGGCGAACACCTCCGAGCGCAGCAGGTGATTTAGGCCGTGCACGTTCACAAGACTGAGCTTGGGGGCGACAAACTGTCTATCTGCAATAACAATCAAAAGGAAAAATACAAAATCAGTCATCACACTTCTAAGGCCAAACGTATATATAGTAAAATAAAGTGAAATCTAAACTGCAAACCCTACAATTATCTTAATCTAATCCTAGAGTACTCCACCTAGCTCCCCCTCAGTGGTCGGACAATGGAGACCGTCATGCCACGCCTCCGAGACGATGATGTAATCGTCCTTCATGCCCTTGTTGGACTTTGGGAGGCACGATATCTTCCTCACGGTCGGGGATCGGGACTTCAAGTAGTACCCCCCCCTCCTTCAGGGAATGACATTCGTACATGTGTACGACGTCGTGCCAGGTGAGTCGTAAACCCATCATTTCGTTAAGGGCGTCTACACACCCCAGAATCCTAAACATATTGGCGGCACATTGGTGTGGACACAGTCTGTGATTCCTAAGGTACTCCCTAGTGATGTTACCCATAGGAATGGACATCCCCCCCCTCTAAAAAAGCGATCACAGGGATAACCACCTCCCCGGTCCTTCTAAAGGTTAAAATATTCTCCGGTGGACAGTAACGGAGGCTAACCCCCTCGGGAATGTTGTACTTTGCCTTAAAAAGCTCTATGGCTACGGGGGTATCGACTAAGTTCTTAAACCTACCCATGTGGATATCTAAAAGGTTGCTACGAGACTCCCCTGAAAGCGAAAATGAAGAAAAAGAAAGAGGCCGAGGTGCTTGGCCGAGATGGAATGAACAAAGGAGCCGAATACTTACGAAAGAGGTTGGTATTTCTGGTTCGGAAATCTCTTAGGCACCTAGGGGTCTTTGTAAAAATCTCCTTGGAACGCCTAGAACAATGAAACGTGTATCGGTAGGGTGCTTTGGAATACTGGAGTACTTAGACGATTGCAAAGTGAAGAAAATCACTTTCTCATGACCTTTTATATATATAGTAGGTGAAAGTGGTGGGATCTATCTCGCTCAAAATTTCATAAAGAAATCCCAACCGCACGATCTACCTCTCGCCGTTGATCATGGAGACAGAACGCCACCTAGAGCAATAAATGACGCGCTACAACTTCCAAAGCGTCTTTGGAAAGTGGAAGTCTCGCGAAACGGTGCCTCCACGTGGAGTTAGTTGGGGGGGGGTTCGATGGCTTTCACCCCTGAAAAATTCAAAATCCCGTCTCTCTCCTCAAACAAAAGAAGAGAACCGAAATTTTGAGGGGTTATTTTAGGGGTAACAGGCCCAAGGCCAGATCTTGGGCCGTGGGCCTGTCTGAGGAGTCTTGTTGGTCCGAGAACAACAACTCTTGGGGAGGGTGCCCAGCTTAACTCGTTTCTAAAGCATAAGTCACGTGGAAGAAAGAGTTGTCCGAGGAGACTTGCCTGTTCGGATTGACAAAAGAGGTGTCCCAGATGAATGTCCCAACATCAGTCCTAGTTCTCCTAGCGAGTCCCTTGATTTATATGGACAAATAGGACAGGTGGCAAAGATCAGATATTAGGCAGAAGGCTGCTGCCACCGCATTTATGATCCTGCAACTAACATCATGGTCGCATTAATGGGAAAAGACACCTGAACAGTGACTTCCATCCTTTACAGCTGCCCCATGAAGACTCAAGATGGAGGCTGATGGGACAAGTATCAAGAAGAAAGCCCACGTAATGGAGAGAGGGCCTATAAATAGAAGAAAGAACGAAGAGAAGGGGGGAGGAAAAAAAACCAAAGAATTGACAATATTTGTATAAACATCCTCCTCGGATTGTGCCGAGAAGAGCATTGCAACATCTAGATATCTTATCAATACAAGTCTGGTCACAATCATATTTGGGCTTTCAACCCATACATATTCAGTCAAGTATTCTTCAAACCCACTCTCTTTACAAATTCATTTTTAGGGTACTGTACACAGTTTGGGCTTCCAACTATTCCGTTGATTAGCCCAACTCCCAAATTTGTGTCCCCACACTAACTATATAGGAATATTAGATAAATTACTTTTTTTTTTACGTTTCATCTCTCTTTATTAAAATTTAACCATGATCATCTCTCTTTATTAAATACCAACATTTTAAAAACATTTCAACTCAAAATTTATTTTTTCACTCATGACAACTACAAAAAAACTCCTTTTAATTTTCAAACAGATGGGGTGGCAAAGCTTTAGAGGCTGTTTAGTAGACATGTTTGAACAAGTGTTTTCAGTTTTTAAACAACATTACACGCAGTTCTGCACACTTTTTCAAACACACATATTTTCACACATGCTTTCAAACACATATACCAAACAAACTCTTAAGCTTCCAACAATTAACACAAAGAAGGCGAGATTAGAGATTGATTTTTTTTAAATGGTTATCTATGGAGAATTTAATTTAATTTTTGTTCTAGTCATGTGAGAGAGAAAAAGAAAGTTATTCTACACTCTAGAACAATAGAATTCCTATTCATGTAGAAAATTCACAAAGAGTGATAATTTTTTAAAATTAATTTTCTTTTAATTATGTTTAGCTATTGGTTAATATTTGAGGTTTAATTAAAACATTTACATAAAAAGAGATAATTTTATTGGTTAATATTTGGGAGTCCCAGGCAATTGCCTAGGTTGCCTAATGGTTGAGCTGGCCCTAATGGCTTGTTCACTTAAATTATGGCTAATTTAATCTTTGTTTCCATTTATGATTAATTATAATTTTTTTAATGTTTGGTTTCAAGAACCAAATTTTGTTGTCATTGTTAATTTTAAATATTAAAAATAATCAAACTCACTCTTTGGAGTATCTTATTTTCATGTAATTGAGCTCAACAAGTAATCGGTGTCTCATGAAAAATGGTGTAGTACGATTTTTAATAACAATCCTTACCTATTGTATCAAATATTGGTAGATGTTAAAAGAAATATCGAACTTCTTCACACACACACACACACACACACACACACACATATATATATATATATATATATATATTATTTTTGGGTAAAAAGAGAGGAAATTTTCTTTATTTAATGTCCATTTAATTTAGAAATTGATTATTTTCGCCGCCTTATTTGCATAATATAAGACAAAAAAAAAAAAACTTATTTTTAAAAAGCTATTGAATACAACTCCCCTATTTTTTAGACTTAAAAGATTTATAGTAAGACAAATTTTTTAGAAAAATAAAAGAGGTAGAACAATAAAATAGATGAAAGGCGAAGCATTACATAGTGAAAGAAAAAAAGTTAAAAAAAATTTAACAAACATAGCAACTACTAAAATAAATAAAAAGAGGAATGAAGTGTTTGATGGGCTTAATGAACATTAAAAACTTAAAGGTTTTAAATTTCATTTATCATGCTATATAGGCTCATGGAATTTGTGCACTTTTTGATGCATGGGTAGGAAGTCAATTAGTGTGGCAAAATTTGGTGAATAATATTTTTTAAGAAAATTTTTAGGAGAATAGCATGTAACTGAAGTTATTTAGTTATGTAAACTTTTTTTAGAATTTGAGTTTGTCAAACTCGAGTTTTAACCCAAAATCTAGTTTAGTAAACTTGAATTCCAATTTGTTATACAACGCCATATTGTCACGCAATTTTAACTAATTGAAACTTGAGTTTGGGCCGAAACTCGAGTTCTAAAAAGAGACTACTTAACTAAAAAACTTCACTACTGTCTATCTAAAATTTTCCAAAAAATGCACTATTAAGCAGCAAATTTTGTCCAATTAGTGTGGCAAAACTTGGGTTATCACTTCTTTAATTAAAAAAGAAATTATGTAATTTAAAAAAAAAAAAAACAAATTATCTTTTGCATTTATTAAACGCTATATATATAGTCCATTAAATTTATTATTATAAAAAAAATTAGTCTATAATATTTCTCACCACATCAATTTTCCTTTGGGGTTTCAAAAATTGGAGCTCAGTCACAGTGCACGATCTCGGTCCTCTCGGCATAGTCGAAATCGCCCGAAACGTCCGAAATTTCCCGGCATAGACCGGTATTTGAACCGGTACACGGAACATAGGGTTCCTCTGTACCGGTAATTTCAAAATATGGAGGAACCTCCGATTTCCGAGCTTTTGAGGGCGAAGCGCGGGAAGAAGAAGAAGAAGACGACGACGACGACGACATCCGAAGGAGCGGCGAAGAAGAAGAAAGACGGTCCAGTTCCTTCAGCGAACGCTGAGAATCCATCGGGATTTGCAGAGAATTGCAATGGCGAAAAGGTTACGGTCTTGGCTTTCGACGAATCGGTGGAGAATCACTTCAAAGCCATAGACACGATCTCTAAGCTTTGCGGAGAGGCAGAGGAAGACGATGCTCCTATTGAAGAAAGCGAAATTAAGCGATTATCTTCCTCAATCACTTTCATAAGGTTTACAATGCCTCCTAATTTTACGCATATAAATATGTATGTATGTGTGAATGTATGTGCAATTTTGAACTTTAGCTGAGTAATTAGGGCTGTAAATGAACTAAGCTGTTTATGCATTGCTTTGAATAAATGTTATTTATGTTCAGTTGATTTTAAACAAATCAAGCTCAATTCTAGGTTTAGGTCGATTTTTAAACAAGCTAAGCTCAATGAGTATACATATGAGTGTGTGTATATACGTGAATTTATATAAAAACTTTAGGCTGCAGCTCGAAACTTTAGTTTGGCTTTGGAATCTTGAATTTTGAATTAGTTACTCATGAGGAGCCGCTAGGTTCATTTAAAAGCCCTTATCAAAGAGGCTGAAAGCGCGATCAAGTTATGATTTTTTTTTTGTTTTACATTATTGATTACGAGCAGATTATCTGGTGTGCTCGTGGACAAAAGCTTCAATTAGGTATTTTTGTTGAAGAAGTGATTGGTTGATTTCATTTTTCGTCCCTCAAATTTGGGGCACGCGTAATTTTGGTCTCCCAATTTTCAAGTACTTTATTTTATTTCTTCAAATTTCTGAAGTGTAACAATTTAGTCTTGCCATCAACTTTCCATCCTAATTTTGGGGCATCCACGTCAGCTAACCGTTAGCCACATTAGCAAAATTGGACGAAAATTTGACAGTAGGATTAAATTGTTACACTTTTGAAATTTGAAGGACTAAAAAATTGAGGGACTAAACTCGTGCATGCCCCAAATTGAGGGGCGAGAAATTTACCCTATAATATACGATATGGATGTCAAATTTTTTTGCAAGCTCAGATTATGATTATGGCAGTTATTATTTATTATGATCATTATTGCTGCTGCTGCTGTTGTTGTTGTTGTTGTTGTTGTTGTTGTTCTCATTCTTATTATTATAAATTATAATTTCCATATCTGCAGTGAATGGAAGTATTTTAATTATGAACCAAGAACTGTTAGCTTTGCCTGTGAAGTGGGAAGCCCTGAAGGGAAAGATGTTGTTAGTGGAATACACTTACCTCAATTTTCTTCTGCAACTGTTCCTAAGGTAAATTAGAACAAGTTCCTCCTTTTTTTCCTCTTGTAGTTTGGGGGGTGGGGGTTTTTTGTTACACAATTTTCTGCCAAACAAGTCCCTTATGTGGTTTGCATGCTGTTGTAGAAGGAGGGATCATCTGGGGATGCTGAATATGTGGAATCCAGGTATTTTTCATAGGACATTATTGATTTCACACTGATATAATGATAAACTGTGAAACTTTTTAATGCTACAATAAACTTTACTTTTTTTTTTCAGTTGATACTTTTGTGTGTCAGTCATGAGGAAAGTATCTTAGTGTTCCTGTTTATTTACTAGAATTCTATGCAAATTTACGTCCTCTGTGTGTTTTGGTTGTTGAACAGATTGTGAGAATGGCTGGAAAGTATGTGTGTTATATGAATCTTACAAAAGTTTGATAATGAGGGTGATGTTGAAATTCCTTTTTTTTTTTTGTATTTATGTTGAATAGGGTTTACTACCACATTATAAATCTAGTTAGAGGTGACTCTTTGATATATTGGTGTTGATGAGTAAAATGGTAGTTGCAAATTAATCAAATAGTGCCATCCTATTCACTAGTCCATTATCCACCAAGTTTTTTTTATTTATATTTTTGTGTGTTTGGAGAAAATTTGGTTGTAAAATAACTGGAAGAATAAATAATGTGCAGAACATGAATAGCATGTAGCACCCTCATGTAATGTAGTGCTGGTACACAAGTGTACCACTGCACTGTTTATGTCATTAGATTTAGGGTGATAGTTATTTTTATTGGATAATGTTGAAGAATTAAAATATCGTATGAATTTTCATTGACTTTTGATATGAATATTTCTAATGATGCTAATGAGTTCTAGCTGAACTGGCATCTCCTTTCCTCGTAAGAGTAAGGTGGAAAGTGAGGTACAGCATGACCAGGTGCATAACTTATCATATTAAAAAATAATAAGATTTGCAAGTAACTTATCAGATAAACAAAAATAGTTATCACTGATGATATGATGCCAGTTAACTTATTTTTTCAGCTTTTTGAAAATGGGCTGTCTTAAAAAGCTGTATCTAGAAAAGACTGAAGTTAAAAAAAGCTACACTTTGAAAAAGTGCGGTAACAAAAAAGGATATTAAATGGGCACATGATGTTGCTCATAGTTGATGCTTATTTCTTTCCTTAATCATGTGCTTGTATTGCACACAGTTGTGGGGCTTGCTCAATGCTAATTGTACTTTTTCGGGTTGGTTCTCTTTCTTGTATACAGAAATTTTCGGGTAGTGGCTTCTTGTAGCAAGTTCAAAGAGTTTCGTTTGTTTCAATACTTGCCCATTATCTGTGTTAAGTGCTACTTCCAATTGAATTGTGTAATATAATTGCATTTATTATTTTATGAAGTTTATTAATTATCAAAAAAATAATTGCATATATTATTTTATAAAATATAACTGAAGTAGAAGGATAGGACTTCTAGATTTTCTTATGTTTTAGCTGATGATGTTAGTGCTGAATTTAAAAAATTTGGCAATTTCTATTATAAAAGAAGGTTTAAAATTTTTGTCAGTGTTGCTATCTATGATGACTATATTATTGATGATTGATATGCACATTTGCAAAATTTCTTTCAACAGATCTTGCTGCAGCAAAGACTTTGTTATCAATGTTGGAGGGCATGTTTGGGCTTTGGATTGGTGTCCTAGAATTCATGAAACGCCAGACTATCATAATAAATGTGAGGTACTTCTATATATATATATATATATATATAATTTTTTTTTTTTTCCTTTTTCTTGTGTGTGTGTAAATATATTACTTTATTGGAAATCTTTGGGGGCTAAACCCCCCTACATTTGCTTGTACTTTTAATTGATACTTGTCAAAACTCAAAAGGATTGTTGGATTTGATGTTTAGATAGCTTATCCTTTGTTTGTAAGATTATGTGTTCAGAAAATTTACTTCATTTGGATGGTTCTAATAGATAATCAAAAGCAGAGAATAAGTCTATCTGTATTGGACCTTAACACAATTTAGCCTGTCTATCCTCCATGTTCCTCTTATTCATTGATAAAAATCCTTTTTAACTAAACGTTGTCATATCCAGAAAGCTTCTTGGCTTGGAAAATTTCAACTTGCTTAATTCTTACATGATTGATACTTGAACATGGAGGAAAATTTTATCTAAATTTGATATTGACTACCAATTTTTTATTTATTTATTTTAAAATTATAAATATCTTAGTCAAGCATGCATGTGTGTGGTACTTTTGATATTGACTACCAAAAAAAGCAAAAAAGAAAAAGAAAAAAGAAGAAGCATTCTGCTTATTTAAAAAAAAAAACCAAATATCTTAATCAAGTATGCAATGTTGATTGCCAAAGGCCAATCTTTCATTTATTTTTGGTTAGGCAGTGTGCCATTTAAGAATTTTGAGTTAGTTTAATTTAGGCAATTGTTTGTGATATTATGGGGTAACATCTAAAAATAGCTAGTTGGGATGGTTAGAGGACATTGTCCTAATTTTTGCTGTTGAGCATTGTTATTTATTGCTTTATAGCAAAATAATTTCTCTGTTTTGTTTACAAGAAAGAAGAATTAGATATACTCCTTTATAAGAATTTTAGATGTGCAGTTTGTTTTTTGCTTTACTTATCCAAAAAAAAAAAAGAAAAGAAAAGAATTTTAGATGTGCAGTTTGATTTTTTGTAAGAGAATTTGTGATGATTTACTAGGCTTATTTACGTTAAACCATTTTTGTGTGCCTGCCATCATTCTGGTTTCATACTTTCCAGTTTATCGCTGTTGCTGCTCATCCTCGGGGGACTTCATATCACAAGATGGGTGCCCCACTTACTGGTAGAGGTGTCATTCAAATATGGTGTCTTATGAATGTCGGCGTGAATGAGGAAGAGGTGCCACCTTCATTAGCAAAGCCAAAACAGGGAACTAAAAATAATGGGGCTGTGACAGATGATTCAACTTTATCAAAGAGGCCTAGAGGAAGACCTAGAAAGAAGCCAATAGAAGACACAACTCAATCAAAGAGGCCTAGAGGAAGACCTAGAAAGAATTTGATTGAACAATCTTTTGATAATTTGGCTGTTCAAGCTCTGGCTGTTAAACACGCAGAAGATTCATCGGAATCACATGCTGTGGATGAGGTTCCTGGGAATCCCAAAGAAGGTTCTGTACAAGAAGACACTAGCAAAAAACAAAAACGTCAGAAGCGAGCCGTATCTGCATGTAATCTAGCACTTGAAACTCCTAAGCCGAGCAGAAGATTGAAACATAAGAAGCGGGCAGTGAGCCACAGTGATAATACAAGTCCACTGTTATTAACACAAAATGAAGACATGGGATCTTCTGTTACAAATCATCAAATACAACATTACTCTGGACAGGAACCTGCTGCAAGTGATAATGTGTCTGACAAAGGTTCCTTAGGAACTAGCTCAGCTAGTTCCTTGATTTCAAAGGATGTTGCTTTGCCAAGAGTTGTATTATGCCTAGCTCATAATGGGAAGGTTGCATGGGATGTTAAGTGGCGACCTTCTAATGCATGTCAATCCAAACGTAAGCATCGGATGGGCTATCTTGCTGTCTTGCTGGGGAACGGATCTCTGGAAGTGTAAGAAATCTGCTTCAGTTGTTGGTTTTTTTGTCCCCTTAAATATTTTGTCTCCACTTTCTTTTGCCTATATCTATCAAGTCTTTTCAGATGGTTTTGCAGTTTCTTCTTTTCTGTTATATTAGGGGAGCATTCATGGTTACGTTTTAATCAATGATCTATGTTATTATGGAAATAAAGGTTGCATAAATTAACACCGACTGTCATAGACTTTCTTTTTTGCTGGAAAGCTAAAATAGACAAATTAAAATTGAGAAATTAAATTTTTTTAATTTTAATTTTTTATAATTCGTGGGGGGATTACTGGAGGAGACAAATTTTTTTATTTATTTTTATACGTAATAAGAGTAATATTATTAAAAATAAAAAAGGAAGAAAAATACAGGGTGTTCGTGATGGTGAACAACAAAAGACAACAAAAAACACAGAAAGCATAGAAATCAAGAATCAATTCTAAGGGAAGAAATAAACTCCGTGATAGAAGAACAATTTGAGAGATCTCAACACCTAGACCAATCAGAGAGAGTCTGTTGGCATAAGTCTTGCAACTGAACTAACGATTTCTCAGTATTCTCGAAAGAACGATAGTTCTGTCACATCCAAATGATCCACATCAAACATCCTAGGACCAAATTTCAAATATTGGAATTATGTTTCCCAACACATCGCCACCAACAAAATAATAAGCTAGCTATAGACCTGGGCATGACCCAATGAATCCCAAAGATATGAAGCATATGCACCCACAAAGAATGAGCTGTAGGACAAAAAAGGTGGACTTGGCAAGTAAAAATAAAAGCTAAAATATTATCCTAGTTTGAATATCAAACTACTTTAACATGATAAATTGGTGCATTGCAACAAATTGGACTTAAAAATTACATGTTGAACGATATCCTTTTCTGATTATGTCCTCATATAACATCATTCTTCTGCAATATTTATTACAATCTGTAATCTGTATCTTGTTTTGCCAACCCTGTCAATGCAGTTGGGAGGTTCCTCTTCCTCGTACAATGGAAGTTATCTATTCCTCTGTGCATCAGGAGGGTACAGATCCCCGTTTTGTAAAATTAGAGCCTGTATTCAGAGGTTCATTATTGAAATGCGGTGGCATACAAAGGTAGGTCAGTTTCTCTCTTTTTGATTACTGATTTGGAAGTTTATTGGAATGGAAATGAAAGTTAACTTCCCAATGAGCTCTAGCTCAACCGGCACTTTCTTATGCCATAAAGAATGAGATGGAAGGTGAGGCTGTGGATTCAAGAACCAAACTATTGAATAGCTCAGGCTCTACTAAGGAAAAAGATTATTTATGTCAAACAGTCAAGTTCAAGCCCAAGTTTAAGCTTGACTATCTATTAAAGCAGCCAAGATTAAACACAATAATGTGTTCATGAACAATTTCGATTTTAGTAAATATTATGTGTTTATATGTATACATATATAAAAATATACTTATATAGTTATATAGGCTTGATATTGGATTGTGTAAGTTTGTAATATGTTCTTAAAATATCTAATTATTATTTGTAATTTATTGATAATATAAATAGTTTATCTCGGGGTTGAAATTATACATAAATTTAAACAATATAAGGTTGGTGGATCTTCTTTCTATAAGTTCATAAACAAAAATCATTCTATCTAATTAACTCAAATAATATAATCTCAACTATAATTTAGTAATGTAGTTTTAGATTATATTTGTGAAGGATTGAAAAATTTTAGTTGTAGCCTTTGCTATATTTGGGAAAGGAGTAAGTTAATCAAGTAGATTATAAACAAGTTTGAGCTTGTTTGATAAGAAAATGAACCAAGCTTGAACATGTAATTTAGTTTGTTGATGAGCTCGAGCTTGGTTCATGTACAAAATAATTTGGCAATAAATTGTTCTTGTCATAGAGACTAGGTTTGACTTCCTTTCTGATACAACAATGCAAGACAGTTGGCAATCTCTCCATCGATAAGTATTATCGATCCAAGATATCAGAAGCTCTCGCTCTTTAGTATCTCTTGACCATCAAATCTTACCGCCCCTTCATATATTTTCTACTTTACTAAACTTACATTCCATGTACACTATTTTAGTCCTACTTAATTGAAACTATATATTGCTGAAGACTTTATATGATTGGAATTTGCACTCTCTGACTGAAATCCCTTGATTCTTTGAGTCTTCATGAATTCCATCTTGTTAATTATTTTTCTTGTTTCTCTGTTTCTTTTCTATTGCACCCATAATATTCACCTTCTGTACTTGGGTACCTCCCTTGTTTTCTTTTCTTTTTCCAATAAAATTTTTAGTTATCCCCAACCCCCCCCCCCCCCACCAAAAAAAATAATAATAAAATAAAGTCTGTAGTTTACAGATCTTTCCTCAAAGTAAAATTTTCTTGGGGTCATTGTCTCCACCTCCATTATTATGGAGGGCTTGGGATTTTGTTGGACATATTTAACTAATGCAGAATTGTAATGAGTTACTGTAACTATTTGCTACAGGCAGCTGTCTGTGTTGACCTTGTTATGTGGTTTAATTTATCTGATTAAAAGCTATTATGCCATTATCGTTTAATGCAGCATCCCTCTGACAGTGGAGTGGTCAGCTTCACCCCCACATGATTACCTACTTGCTGGATGCCATGATGGAACAGTAATATTTTTATATCTTTATTTTATTTTATTATTATTTGTATTTACCATGTTTTTTCTTCTTGGCTTCTAATTGCATCCTAATTGATATGGGTCAGTACTTAATCATGCTTTTGCATAATTGGGAATAAGGAAATAGGTTTTTCTTTTTGGTAAAATGATACATGGTTTAGATGTTCTTGGTTTACTATGGTTACCATCATTAATAACTGTTGATCGTATTGATGCCAGATTTTCCGGCCAAAACCATCAATTGTTGATTCTTAAAGATTATGTTTACTTGTGACTTTGAATTCATTTGTGGTATCAGAACTAAAGAAGTTTGTCATACATTCAGGTTGCTTTATGGAAGTTTTCTGCAAGTTGTTCATCTGAAGGTAACGGGCATACTGTAAGATGGTTCCAAGGATTTGAATTGTGATGCATTATGAATACTTAGATGAACTTCATTTTCCACTGTTTGTTTTCAGATACTAGGCCGCTGCTTTGCTTCAGTGCAGATACAGTTCCTATTAGAGCACTTGCCTGGGCTCCACTTGAAAGGTAAGTGATACCCAAAGGTGGATTTTCATTAAATTCAGCTTTTAGTCATCTTATAAAATATTCAGCTCTATGATCTTTTGTGCAAAATGATAATTCACAGTAGTGGTGCTTTTTTGGAGGGACTCCTTCAGTCTAGTTTTTTACTTTGAGGAGAATTATTTTCACATGCATTTTTATTTTTACTCTCTCTTCTAATTAGCTGTGATTTTGGGCCTTATGATAGACAGCCTTATCTGCGTTGTGTAAAATGTTATCTTGTGATAGTCTAAACTATGGTATGCTTTTAATTCGAATCTAATATAGCCTGTTTGTTGTTAGTTTCAGAATGTAGATGAGCTCAATGCAGATATCAATAAAATTACAAATCAGTTTTAACAGCGGATTAGCAACTTTAAAATCACATGCTTTTACTTATCAAAAAAAATTACATGCTTTTATTTGGCTGGTGGTGGTTAACATCTGTGATATTGAGGCCAATGATTTTCTCATGGAATCTGATGCAGGACATGGGTAGCAAAATAGATGCAAAGGAAAGAGAAAGAGAAAACAGGAAATCCTAAGCTTCACCACCTAGAATATGCTTGAAAACCTTAGGCTTCACCACTTGAGGGTGCTTAGCATCACCACCAACAAGAGAAAACATTCTCTAATCAGAAAATTCTTGTTCAAATTGTACTTCCTCAAACTATTCCTAGGGCCTTTTTTTAACGGGCTTCAGGGATCACATTAAGCCACAATTACATCCCATAAAATCCTAAGTCATGATACTGCCAAATTCAAAAATAAAATCTTGTATCTCAAAGAAAATCTGAAATTAAAAATTCTGAAATAATTTTGGTTGTGCTCCCAATCTGGTTACCCACTAATCCAACACCCATCTCTCCTAATAAGGCCAAGCCCAGTCCGAAATTCAAAACCCCAAAGCCCAATTTAAAATCCAAGCACACCAAACCCAAAACCAATCAACCCAAACATAAAATAAAGCCCATTAACTCTGGTTTTACTTTTGAATTTTGAATTTGAACTTTATTATGATTGAGGATTTTATGGCTTAATGTAATCCCTGAAGCCAAGTAAAAAGAGGCTTCAGAAGTACAATTTGAATAAGAATTTTGTGATTAGCGAACGTTTTCTCTTGTTTGGTGGTGATGCCTAAGGTTTTTGGGCAAATTCTAGGTGGTGAAGCTTGGAATTTGTCTTGTTTTATCTTTCTTTTCCCGTTATCTCTATTTTGCTACCCCTGTCCTGCATTAGAATCTATCTTACCCAAAAGGGTTTGCTTATGTTGTTGACTTCAACTTTGGAGTGCCTGCATTGCAACTTCTGTGATTTATCTCAAAGTATGAAGAGAATTAACCAAGAAATGTTAGAAGAAGATATGGCTATGGCATGATTCCCTCCCCACCTCTTATGTTGATGTTTAATATGAAATTGTATCATAAAGAAGTGAAACATCAAACATTCATGATATATACAAAGGGTTCCCAAAAGAATTACAATCTAAAATAAAAGAATTCTATTTAATCTACAAAGAAGTTCAAACCTTGCAAAAGCAATAAACCACTCATACAGGATCTGTAAGAATAAAGATTTAATCTCAACAAGAGATGGCTCAATACCATATGCGTCCATGTGAGGCAAAAAGCAGCTGCATTCCAAAGTACACATACCACTATACCTAAGTAAGTTTTTCCGACTAAAGTACACATCAACAACAGTTTGAGGCATCAATCCTCAAACTACAAACATAGTACAGACAAAGACCATAACTTTTAATCAATGGTGCAACAAAGCAAAATATTGTTTTTATCCACTAGAGTCACGTGCATGCTGAGAAGATTTTAAAAACTCAATGCTGTGGGTATTGGGCTAAATTATGATGCAAGGTATTGGTATTACTGTTATTTTGCATGATGGAAATATATAGCTCACTGTTGTTAATGATTTTCAGTGATCCAGAGAGTGCAAATGTTATAGTTACTGCTGGACATGGGGGCATAAAGTTTTGGGACCTACGGTACATATGATTCCTCTTCTGTTTACATTCTCATTAATATTCTCTTACCAAATTTAAAATTTTGATGGTTTTGTTGTGCACATATCATTTCATCTGAATAAAGATTCTTGGCATTGTATATAATTCAACTTAATTGAACAAAAATATTAGATTATCTGGGCAAGTAGAACTTAAATCAAAATTGTTAAAAGTAATCATGATATACCTGTATGGTGTGTGTTTGGTCTATAAAAGTCCTATTGAAGTACTTAGCAGCATTCCTGAAAAATGAAACTTCAATAAATTTTTGAGTTACCAAAGTTAAGGTTTAACCTAATTATACAATTGAAAGCCTTGAGCACCTTTATCTTTGATAGTTTTGTTTGGGATCCACAAACTCTCATGGTATGATTTTACTTTGAGGGAAAAGAGTTTCTTGTAACCTGAAATCTTAGTCTCTGAATTAGTCAAACTTTCTGTTTATATTGTGTCAGATTATTTCTGGTGATATTTTAGTGTGTATTTATTGCCCCGGGGGAGTAATATACAACCACAACCTGCTTCAAACTGAACCCTAATTCCATTTGTACTGTGGTTTCTCATGGATTGGTGAAACAATGCCGTTGTGTGCTCTTATAATATCTCATGAATATCAGGAGTCTAGTTAAGTTTGATACCATAATTAATATATTTTTGTTCTATCATAATCTCACACAATCTATGGTATCTACAATTCAACAATACAAAGATTATACCATTCATGTATGGTGACCCTACATGTGACTAACATGGGTCTTGGGTGGGCCCTTATGTAATGGATGATTCTTGTGGCGCATGAATTGTAGAAATGTCTCAAACTCTCAGACAACTTGTTATGTAGGGGGATATGGTCCTTGTATGGGGAGTAAGAAGTATTGTACTCAGATAACCTTCTTAAACTTAATTGCCAATGTTTTGTTTTGCCTGGATTTGGAAATCACAGAAATATCCATGCTAAGGTTTATATGTAGCAGTATCAGCCATTGTCATAATTTGTATATAAATTATGAATTTAAAATTTGATGCCTAGCAGTATGCATGTCTTTTGGGAACAGAACCTTTATTATGCACTAATAAATATTTTAAATTACACATCTGAATTATGCTAGTTGCATTTACTTTACTGCTTTGTTTTGATTACTTAATGTTCACTTCAAGGTTTAAAGTTTTGATCAATTATTAAGATTGGCTTTTGAGTTTATTTGACTCATTCTGGCCTCCTAGTTTGGAGATTGTAAATTTTATTTTGGTTAGATAAGATTTCCTCCCAGTAATTAAATCCTTTTTAGGATATCAGTATCTAAAATTTATAATTCCAAGAACTTTGCGAGCACTTAAAATTAAAAATAGAAATAACACATAATTATTTTTTTGGGTTAATTCAATAGTTGGGGGAGGTGGGAGATGTCTCCGTTGGAAACACCAATTGGTGCCGGTTGACTTGCAAGGTCCTTGCATAAGACTATAGACTTTACATTGCATTCTAGGAATCTTGATCTCAACATGCAAGTGAAAATTCTAGCTGTGTAAAAGTTCCATTAATGGTATGTTTTTGAATTTATTCTGTGTCATGATTTATGGAGAGGAAGTGCTGAAATTTGTGAGTTCATTTACTAGAAGCATTGAAGGCAGAATTGGTGATTACTATTTAAGAATTTTGATATGTTTAATTTGTAATTAGTGATATAATTGCATGCCATACTCAACAGCTATAACCTTAAATTGTTTGTAGTGATCCATACCGTCCTTTGTGGGACCTCCATCCTGTGCCAAGGATCATATATAGTCTGGATTGGCTGTCAAATCCAAGGTAGTGTATGATTGATGCAGCACAAATTAGGATTATTAAGTTAAATTGTTCCTTACTTTGGAAGCATTCTTTCTTCATCTTTTTAGATGTGTTATTCTATCCTTTGATGATGGAACAATGAGAATCCTCAGCTTGCTTAAGGCTGCATATGATGTTCCTGTCACTGGAAAACCCTTTGGTGGGACAAAACAACAAGGGTTGCACAGTTATCACTGTTCATCATTTGCTATCTGGAGTGTTCAAGTGTCACGAATAACAGGTATTTCGCATATGCCTTTCAATGACTAGTAAATTTTGCTTCAATCACAACAAAAAATAAGACCATAGTGATACATTGACTTAATTTTCATGCTCCAAAAATAACTACATCAGCCTTTTCCTTTCAATATTCCAAATCATATCTGGGTCTCTTATTGTTAATAATTTGTTTCACTGCATCTCTAATTATGCAAGCATACTGTATAAAAAAGTTCAATTGTCAGATCCTAAGAAAGTAAATATATTACGGTCTGAACTCCAATGAACTCTAGCTCAAGAGGCAACTGCTCCCATTACAAGTATAAGGTGGAGAGTGAGGTCATGTGGGACCCATTGGGTACTTAACTTGCAAATAAAAAAAAATCTAGTACATTCTGAATTGTCACATGCATACAATCACGAAATAAAATTTAGATGGTTAGATCCAAGAAACAGTTCAATTATATTTTTGGTTCTACACTCCACAGAATGTTTCCCTGCTTAAATTATGCATCAGTTAATTGAAACTCAGAATACATATATTCTTATCCTTCCTTTAAAAGTGGCATGTGAATATATCTGGATTGGCCCTTCTGGTTAAATAATTCTGGTACTACGCAGGCATAATGATGGATTATTAACCATAAATCTAATGCAAAATTGCACAGTTGTATCTAAAATATAATTTTCTTGTGGGTAGATGGTCATAGTCTTCACATTTGATCTTAAGTGGAAATTTGTCGTCTAATCCAGTTATGCATACAACTCTGAACTAAGTCAATTGAACAGCTAATTTCTGGTATCAATTATCCACCAACTGTTGAATTTTGATTTTAAATGTTAGGCATGGCTGCATATTGCACTGCAGATGGGACTGTTCTCCGTTTCCAGGTGAGTTTTGAGTTCCTGCTATGGATCTTTTTATTTCTCTTTTCAATTGGTAATTGCACATATGCTAAGTGGGTCTTGAGACCTCATTCTTAGAGGAAGTACCATTTGTGCCATAACTCATTGGCTAGTTCCAGCTATGGATCTCACCTGCTAAAATTTTCTTCTTATCTTCAATTCTGAATAAAATCTTCACTCTTCAGTACCTACCTTGACTTCTATAAGTTTTGGTTTTGGCTTCATTTAAGCACCTTTTGCATATTCATGGATTGGTCATTTTAGGATATGTGCCCAACATGGCAACATATAATATTTCATTGATTTTATGTTTTGGACCGACTGATTTTCACTTATTCTTGGTAGTGGAGGGTAGAGACATTCTTGGAATGTATCAGTAAAACCTGTCAAGTTAGAAAGTTCAACCTTTTCTGATCATGATGATAATTCAAATTAAAATTTTTTTTTGTGGGGCTCATCTTCTGGGGAGTCTTGTAGGACTGTAAATTGTCCACAATTCTGTTTATTGTGCTCAGGAACTCATGCTTTGGCCAGGTGGTTGGACACAAAGGGACCCCCTGTTAATAAATATCCTTTATTAGTAGGATTTAAGAAAGAAAAATAATAACCGTAAGCAGTTCTAAGATGAGGCTAAGCTTTTCTTTAACATGATTATGTTGTGTTTTTAATCAGCTTACAAGCAAAGCAGTAGACAAAGATCCCTCACGAAATCGGACCCCACATTTTCTTTGTGGGTCACTAACCGAAGAGGAATCGCTTATCACTATTAACACTCCAGTACCAAATACCCCTTTCCCATTGAAAAAGTCACTGAACAAGAGTGGGGACACCCCTTTATCCATGCGGGAGTTTTCATCTGAGCCACAGCATGTGAAAAGAGCAAATGATAAAATGGCAAAAGGTCCTAGTACGGATGCCAAAACTTTAGGTAATTTTTGGCAATTGCACTACCACACGCATTTTATAAGCTAGACAGCAGTTCTTTTTATCCTATAAACTTCCTCCAATGTCAATCTTGTTGCAGCCCTTTGTTATGGCGATGACCCTGGTACAGAATCTGGAACTGAGGAAGCATTGACATGTCCCAAGAGCAAAAAGAGACCAAATTCTAGAAGTAGCAATAAAAAAAATCCAGAGGACGACCTAGCCTTGGTATGCAGAGATGAAGAGCCACCAAATACACAGGGAAAAGAAAATGGAAAAGCAGAAGCTCGAACTATTGAAGTTTTCCCTCCGAAAATTGTAGCAATGCATAGGGTGAGGTGGAACATGAACAAGGGTAGTGAAAGATGGTTGTGCTATGGTGGAGAGGCTGGAGTAGTACGTTGTCAGGAGATTGTTTTGTCTGATGTTGATAGGAAATTGGCCTTGAAGAGATGAGATGAGTCCCTAATCTGTACATATTTGTTCCTCTTCTTAACTAATCTGTATATTTTTGTTTAATTTTCTCAACTTGCTATTTAATGTAATTTCCCTATTCAATTCCGCGTGGGTGAATGTATAGGTTTCTTTTGTTGCTTCCATTATGTTATTAGCGAGACCAAATTGTACAAGTGGCAAAAAAAAAAAAAAAAAAAGCCACCAAATTGATGGGAAAGAAAACGGAAAAGTGGAAGTTTGGAGGATTGACGTTATCCTCTGAAAATTGTAGCGAGGCGTAGGATGAGGTGAAACATGAACAAGGGAAGTGAGAAATTGTTGTGCAGTGGAATGTCCAGAGTAATGTACGTTGATAAAGTATCAATTATTTCAAAAGTTAAAGCTATTGAAATTAAATCATTGGGGGGTTTAGTTTGAGCATCACTCGCAACTCAATTTTTATAATTTAAACTTAATTCTCGTAACTCATATTTCTAACTCTATTTTTTCACCAATTCTAACAAATATTTGTTTAATTTCATATCTTGGGTGCATATCTTATCTCTAAAATTCAAATTTGTGCATAAATTAATAGGGCTCACTTACTGTGCTAGGTTAGAACGGTAACTCATACTTGCGTGGCCCTTCTCTCTCCTCCTCTTTTATTTCATTTGTCTCGCCTCTTACCAACTAAAACAAGACATATTTTCTTCATGCACGTTTTAAATAGTATTACACACATTTTCACACACACACATATTTAAAAAAACTACAAAAATCTCGTCTCAAACTACAAAAATCCCATCTCAAACTATTCTACCAAACACCCTTTCTCCTTTGACTCAGATCGGCTGCTTCGGCAACAGAGCAAGGATCTTCGACGAAACTTTTCATGGTTGACCTCCACTGACATCGATTCAACCCCAGGATACGGTAATTTCCTCACCTATCTCTCTGTCTCTCTTGCTTTGTACCTATCAGTTTTGTCTTTACTTTTTTGAGGCAACCTACAGTACAAACTTCAGGTCACAGGGATGAAATTCTTTCTAAATTTTTGGGTTGTTACTGTGTCTTTCCATTTTCAATTTGGAATTTATCTAACCCAAAACACATAATTACATAAAACCCAAAATACAACAATGAACATGAGAGAGAGAGAGAGAGAGATGGAGGTCATTTGGGACAAGATCTAGCAAAATCAAAATGAAGAAGGTGAGTGACGGACCCAAAGTGGCAGAGCCAAAGGTTTTGGAACTTCTGAAGGTCTTCTTCAGATGCACCAAAAATTTTCAGAGGAAAAGTGAGACGAGGAAGGAGAGAAGGTGAAGGAAAAGGAAATGCATTTATGAAATGAGAAGAGGTGGGTGTGGACTTCCTCTGTGATGGGTGTAACATAGTTGTACAAAACGTGAATTATATATTTTTGATTTTTTTCGTATAATGTATCTTAAGATATACAAATATTTAATAAAATTTATAAAAAATTATAAATATACATATATAAATGATATATTTTTTTATAAATTTTGAATATATTCAACGAATGACTAATTTATTCATCACTTATGTAACAAGATTTAATAAGCTAACAAAATAAATCAAACTAGCATATGTTTATAACAAAAACATTCAAATTACTTAAATTAAAAAATGATAAT
This sequence comes from Lithocarpus polystachyus, assembly GCA_033629205.1. Taxonomy (NCBI): domain Eukaryota; kingdom Viridiplantae; phylum Streptophyta; class Magnoliopsida; order Fagales; family Fagaceae; genus Lithocarpus; species Lithocarpus polystachyus. The sequence goes on from CM066168.1 coordinate 47,060,492, forward strand.
ATATTACAAATGATCCATAAATAATAATTCATTTTCATCATATTTATCATATTGCCTAATCAACTTCATCTAAGTCAATACTATCATCATGTTTATCGTTTTGCTTTCTTCATCTTCATTAACATTTACTATATCTTCTTGTTCCTTTTATTTTAAAATATTTTTAAAATTTTCTTCTTGACATTCTAGTTTCTTGGACTTATAACAATAATAACAAAATTAAAAAATAATTACATTTGTCAATTAATATCTTATTAATATTCATAGTATAGAAAATAAATTTCTAAATATTAAAGTGAAGTGTAAGTGTGTACTGTTTAGTTCAAATTTTATAGGATAAAAAGAGGAAGAAAAAACACTTATGAATATGTTATTTTAGTAAGCTAAATGAAGTAACCTAATAATTTTGTGTTAAAAACAAGTCTAACAACTTCTTAGATTCAAATTAAAATATAAATTGTAACAAAAAGTTTCATTTTAAAGTATGGTTATGTATCGTACGATACGTATAATTTTATGATACAATACGATTCATACGATACGCACACTGTATCGAATAGTTCATGAGCACTTACAATACACCGATATAATACGGAACTTTTATACACAATACGATATGTATCGCATATCGTACGATACTGATAAGTATAGGTGTAAGAGTAAAGAAGAGAAGTTGCTTGAAAAGAGGGGAAAAAAGAAGAAGTAAAGAGCCAGCTCCTAACGGTCACACACTGGTTTGATTTGACAATACACTGACGCGGGACCTATTATAATTGAGTTATTTACAATAGTGTCATTGAAACACTAAACTCAAAATTTGGAAACATCCAAATTTTGTTTCAGTTTTCATAACTCAAATTCAAAATTTTAAGTTTTGAGTTATGGGAACTCAACTCAAAAATCAATTCAAATAACTTGGTTTTCGGTGGGACTCACGTTTTTTGAGTTTTTGGTGATATATAAAAACTGAGTTATATAACTCATTTTTCATTAATCCAAACATGTTCTTCTATTTTGATACTATGATAAATTATAAAAAATAAAAAAATAATAGAAATTGACCATGAAGAGATGAGATGAGTCCCTAATCTTTGTATATTTGTTCATCTTTTCTTATAACTAGCATTTTAATGTAATTGCTCTTTTATATCCTGCGTGGGTCAATTCATAGGCCCTTTTGTTACTGCCATGCTATTTGATAAATGGGTTTCTGTGACATGATAGTAAGCATGGGTCCTTTTGTTGCGGCATGCTTTTTGATGCATGGGTTTCCATGACGTGTTATTACTATCGTTATCGTTGTTTCTTCGTTGCAAGTATTTAAAGGTCCCACCAGCTTTCCCTGACCTTAACCAGCTGTTTTTTTTTTTGTTTTTTTTTTTTTATAACATTTTGTTGTATTAGTGCAAGTATTAGGGCGCCTTACTCTGTTAACATTTGTCACAACATGAGAAAATGTCTAGTCTAGTCACACATTATATCCCAAAGCAACTAGTTAAGATACAATCAAGGTTTGTCATAATCAATTATATAGTTAAGATTTATCTAGTAAACACTTAATGTTGAGAAAAGTATCAACGTGCTAAGTAATTTTTTTATAACAAGTTCATCCATAATGCTAGTAAAAGAATAAAGGATAAATTATAAGGTCATTTAACATACTCAACTTAGGCATGCAACCACTACACTAATCATGTTCAATAAGCATTCAGACATTATTAATATTTAGTGCACATGCATATGTACAAAATGTATCACATAAATCCAACAAATTTAATTAAAGATATACTAAATCAAGTACTAACATGTTTTTTAAATATCTATTTGAATATGTGTCTATTTTTTTAAATAGCGATTTTAGAATATGTTTTTTGAAAACACAATTTTAAAATTCACAATTAAACATTTAATAAAATTTTAGTTTGACAATTGAGCTATTGATCTAATGGGCTCAAATTTTTACTTTCAATGGGCTCAAATTTTTATTAAGGGTTGTCAAGATTTTTTTTTTCTAGAATGGTCAAGAGTTTTTTTTTCTAGAATGGTCAAAACCCCAAATTAATTTAAAATCAATTTTTTTAAGATACATAATTTTCTTTTCAAGAGAGAGTGGTCATGTGACCACTCTCACCAACACATAGGGTCCGTTCGGTTGGAGGAGTGGAAAAGTGGGAGGATGAAAAATTGTGGGAGGATGGAAAATATTTAGTTTTCCCTCTTGTTTGTTCGGTTGGGGGAGTGGAAAAGTGGGAGGATGGAAAACTCTTGTGTTCGGTTGGAGAGAAAAAGGAAAGGATGGAAAATATAATTTATATAAATTGACTATTATACCCTTGTTACATAATATGTAAGAAATAGATTTATTTCTAATCATTAAATAATATAAAATTTATCACATCATATATATAAATTTATATTATTATAATGTAAAAATTAGATTAGGTCACGTTGAAAAAAAAAAAAAAACAACATTCAGTAACGTTGAAAAGAAAAAAAAAATGTTCTCAGTAACGTTGAAAAGAAAAAAAAAAAAAAACAAATGACTCAGTTCAGTAACGTTACTGAGTTCAGTAACGTTGAAAAAAAAAACGTTACTAAACTCAGTAACGTTGAAAAGAAAAGAAAAAAAACAACAACAACAACAACAACGTTACTGAGTTTAGTAACGTTGAAAAGAAAAAAAAAATGTTCAGGTAACATTGAAAGAAAAAGAAAAAGAAAAAAAAAAAGAAGAATGTTGAGAAAAAATAAGTGGAAAGAGGGTATTTTTGTAAAAATGCTACTATAGAACTTTTCTCTTTAGGTTTTCCTTCTGATTTGGAAGGAAAAAAAAAGTGGGCCCGGAGAGAAAACTTTCTCTCGAGTTTTCCATCCTTCTTATTTTCCTTCCCCAAACGAATAATAGAAAACAGTATTTTCTATCCTATTTTCCTCCCTTTATTTTTCATCTTTCTTGTTTTCACTCCAAACGAACGGAGCCATAAAGTCGCCCATGGTTGTCAAATGTCATGTGTGGCACACTGGGATTATAGAACCTAGTAATATCAAGATTCAAGAACCTTGTAGTATAATTGTTGTAATTGAGCGGTATGCTAGGTTTTTTCAATGGAAAGAAAAGGTGTCACATTTTAGCCAATTAAACTCAAAATTCACCAAAATCAGATCATGCAAAGTTATGTAAATATACATGGTTGTTATAGTAACCGTGTAAATTTACACTTGCACTATTCATTTTGCATTTAAATTTTTACTTTTTTATTTTTTTTTATATCTCAAGGTTGAAGGAAAAGAGTATATGATAGTTGTTGTGTGTAAAAAAATAGAAACAATTAAAAAAAATTAAGAAAATCGATATTTTAATTAATAAAATATAATATAAAATAGATAATTTGGTATTAAGTATTTTGAATAGTAAGTATGTAAAATAAATAAAATAAGTTCCTACGCAAATAGACAAACATACTCAAATGCTCCTACCCTAATATAAGGGGGAAAAAAAAAAAGACAAATTACTATCACTTTGCAACATTATGTATAATTATATACGCCAAAATTCACCCACATCAGACCATGCAAAGTTATGTAAAAATACATGGTGTTATAGTAATCGTGTAAATTTATACTTGCACTATTCATTTTGCATTTAAATTTTTACTCTTTTTTTTATGTATCTAAAGGTGAAGGAAAAAAGTTGATGATAGTTATTATGTGTAAAGAAACAGAAACAATTAAAAAAGAAAAAAAGAAAACTGATATTTTAAGAAAATCTATTATAAAATATATAATTTGATATTGAGTGTTTTAATTAAATAGTATGTAAAATAGAAATTATAAAAAAATATGTAAAATAAAAAAAGTAAGTTCCTACATAATAGGAGAATATACTCGAATGCTACTGCCCTAATATAAGAAGATAAAAAGATGTATTATTGTCACTTTGCAACATTATGTATAATTAGTCGCAGACCCACACGTTGTGCGTGATAATTTTAATAAGGTAAAATATTATTTTAATCCCTAGACTTTGTAAATTAAAAAAAAAAAAAGTTTTATCATATTTTTTATAATCTTGTTTATAAAGTTTTTATCATAATCATATATTTATTAATTGATTATTTGCATAACATAGACATTAAATAAGAAGTAGAATTGTTCATTAGATTTTTTAAGTCATGGTGTGTGTGTGTGTGTGTGTGTGTGTGTGTGTGTGTGTGTATAAAGGTTAAATGAAATGTCAAAAAATGGAATTATAAAATTTTCCAACTTTATTTCTAATATAATTTCTAAATTACTAAAGAACATCTCATTTTTAGTTATGATAGGAAATATAATTTCCCTAGTTAGAGTTTAATTAAGTGAATATAATAGTTGATTTTATTACACTATAAAGTTTTTAATGTCCTCTGTATAGTTATTTCTATTTTATTTCTTATTCTTCTTGGCTACTTTTTTATTTTCCAAATAGTGGTTACTATTGACGTTTGATTTCATTTCCTTTTTTCTTCCATCATTTATTCTTGATTACTTTGTATGTTCCCTCGCTAGTTGTAGTTTTTATGGCTATCAATAAGAAATAGATATTATCATGCATGACTTAAATAGTTATAGATGTAGTTACGTTAGTGGTATATCAAAGGTTTTTTTTTTCTCCCTTCTGAATTTTTTAGGAAATATGAAAGGCATTTCTCTAGGTTGGTCTCAATTAATTAAGACATTCATAATATCTTAATGGAAGTGATAATGAGCATTAAATTTTTTTAATGTATGAAGCGGTTAGGTTAGTGGTATGTCAAAGTTTAAAAAAAAAAATCCAAGAAAATGTAAAAGGCCTTTTTTTGAAAAAAAGAAATGGGAATTTTTTGAATTGTAGAAATATGATTGTTTTAATTACCTTGTTTAAAGACTTCATTATTAAGTTATAATCATCTAAATTATAGTAGACCACACAAGATAAATATGTATAGATGATTTTTTTTTTTATTATTCATGACTTATTATTTCATTGTTTACTTATAAATATCCAAATTAAAGTTTTTAAAAAAATTTAAATTAAAATAGAAGAATATATAGAGGTAAAATTATATGAAAAGTTAAAACTACCCAAAATGAATATTTAACCACTGGTAGATATGTGTTTTTTGAAGACTAAAAGTTTGCTTGATTACTTTACCTGGAACTATATAACTATGCAAATATTGTTGTAAATGGTTCCATTATTTTCAAATTATCAAGTTTGGTGGCCTTACATGAACTCCTGTTTTGTGACAACTTTTTTTTTTTGCTGAAACAACTTGAGAATATTAAAATTTAAGTTATCACATATGGTGATGGTAAAACACGTCAGTGATATGAAAAATAGAGAAGTTTAAATTTTTTTAAAAAACTTTTTCAGTATACTGTAATATAAAACATTTTTTTCTTGATATTTAATGTAACTTTTCCCATAAGATCAATATTGTTCGCATCCTTTAAAGATGATATATGATATTTTTTAGAAGAAGAAAAAGAAGCAGACATGGTGCTAACACATAATATAAAATTATTAAGTTTGCGTGATTTAAATTTGTGGCAAAAAAATTAATATATCTATGATTAAGGTTTTTATCTAAATGATATATAGTAGTCCATATTTTTTTAGTCTTGATTCAAAAAGTCTATTCTCAATAGACTTATAAGACTACAAATTGCTCAATCTATAGACCTAGACACATTCAAAGAGTGTTATCTAAATTATAAATTATAAATTATATGACTCTTTATCACACAAATATTTTGATTCTCCTAATGTATGGTAAATGAAGACAAGTGTGTGTCTAGCCATTTTCTTGATTTGTGATGCATAAGTATGGAGAATGTGATTAAATTTAAATGTTGAATAAAATAAGATAAGAAGAAAAAGAGTAAAAATAAAATATATAACACTAAACGTCAAATTATCTAAGTCACTCTATGTAATATAATAACATTATATTATTATATACCATATGTATAATGCAGTAGGATAATATTTAATAATCAAAGTGAATAGAAAAAATAACAACTTAAAACACAAAATTAAATCACATCAACCCAAAGTAGAATTCTAATTAACACAAAAATTCATCAACCTAAGTACGGATGCAATAAAAAAAATGAAAAATAAATTGAGAGAGAGAGAGAGAGAGAGCAGTAACATTTTTTGTGTGAGAAAACTATGCATAGAATGAGAAAGAAAATGTCAAATTTATAATAATATGTTGAGAATAAGAAGAATCAAAATAAAGGAAGATAAAATGATAGAAAATGAATGATATTAAGGTAGAAAGTAGTGGGGAGGGAGAGTTTTGAAAAATTAATAATAAAAATAATGATTAAAAGATATTTTATTTTTTAAATAATGGAGTTTTTAAGTCACCTTATTAAATGAGAAAATGTTTTAAAAAATAAATAGGAAAAATTAGAAACAAAAAAGAATAATGATGTGGCTGCTAAGGTGGTTCAACCAAAATGTAGCAATAATAAATGCTATGATTCAGCTTTTATATATATATATATATATATATAGATATAGATTATGAGATTAAATTCTATAAGAACGTGGTGTAAAACTCATGTTTTACCCATCTAATCTTAACATATCATATCATCTTATCACATATTTAAGAATAAACATAATCACACTCAATCAATTCTAATACCCATATATAAATCCAACTAAATTAAGAATTTATTGAGATGATATTAGGTGTGGTAGGATGTACTGAATTTTAAGTAAAATGCTGATATGACAGTCACTTATTGAAGGTGTAAAATATGGGTTTTACACCCTATCCTTATAGAATTTAATCCTATAGATTATATATGCCAAATATTTAGTTCAAACATTTTTTTTTATAGAAAATTTCAACTTATGGCATCCGCTCTTGATAATAACTCTTTGATGTATAATATTAGAATAGACTAGCTAGCAGATCCGGACTAAATACCTTATATGGGCACTTAAACACGGCTTTGGTGAACACGTCTCTGGTTGAAGTAGTTCATTTCTCATCTGCTTCACGTACGCATGGAGTGTATTTAGCTGGCGCGCGATCACTGACTGGTGATCCTAACTTTAAGCAACCATATTCCCAAATCTTAGACAGATGATACGTATGTTCTTTTCCTCTTTTGATATCCTTAGTCAAAACTTCATTCCACCGCATGCGTGCTTTTCGTTGAGAGACAGAATATTTACGAAGCATCTATCATCAAAGGAGCATTGACAATTATAAGTTCCATCTTCCCAATCGATCTACGGAAAAACATCTATTTCTTTCACCGTTGAGAGAATTAATTAAGACATCAAAGATGTTCCGAAGTCTACTTGTGCTTGTTCTCAGTCTGTGTCTTGTAACAAGGTTGGTCCATGGATCAAATGACAATGAAAGAAAGGTACGTATATGCAGGGACGAAGCCAGAACTTTGAGTTAAGAGGGGCGACTTTGACCTCTAGCTCAGCAGCTTCTTAGCTGCTGATTTTTTTTTATTTTTTTTATTTTTATGAGTTTTTGATGTGTGCGTCTGCTAGGTAAAGGAAAAATTATTTTATTTAAAACTTTTTAAAATGCCAGTTGTTTGTTTGAGTAAAATTGGTTAATTGGACTTAATTTTTTTTAGCTTTGCTACTGGTGATTTTTGTTGTTGTACAAAAAATTTTCTGGACTAGTATATGTTGTTTTAAATTTTAGATCTATAAATTTTTTAATGGCCTTTAAAATAAGGAAAGTGCTAGAGGTATATTGTTGATATAGTGAGTGATTATTGGTAAGTAAAAAAGTGATGTAAGTGATAAGCTCAGATGCGAACTAATAAGAATTTATACCTCCACAGTATATAAAAATGTTGTAGATAAGTTTGTAACTGTAACATTACTTTAAAAAGAATCAAAGATATTGTTAAAGGGACAAAATGTAATTTTATATAACAAAATTGCTAAATTTAATACATAAATATATATATATATATATATATATATACACTAATATATATATTTTTTTTAAAAATTTAGGGGGGGGAAATCAATTAATGCCTCCGTCCCTGCGTACATGGGAGGTTTGAGCTCTATAGTGCATGCATCTCCTATAAGTACAAGAACATAAACTTTTCACGACTTTGAGATAGTTTATTATGACTGGTACATAATAAACTGATGCTAATGGTAAATTCGTGTAAAAATTATATCACTTGAATTATAACATATCATTTGACATGTGCTCCATGCATCAATGATTGGTTGACCCACTTGACAGTAGCTAGAGCCTAGAGCTTTGAGCTTTTTTCCCTATTTTATTTTTTGGGTTGAGAATCACATCAATTTGACTACTCATTAGCTAGTTTTTCTAAACGTTGATCTTGAACTTTATTAATGGTAATTTATATGTCCCAAAAAAACTATACTTTGATGAACTGACATGGATTTATATTCATTTGTTTGAATAAAAGGAATACATTGTCTACATGGGAGCACTGCAAGGTGCTGGAACTTCTGCGATGGTCGACCACCATAACCTGCTTTTGACGGCAATTGGAGAGTACTACTTTAAAACCTTCCATCCAGCAGTAATCTTTGTTATTTCAATACTGTAAATTGTTTTCAGTGACACCAAACATTCATTTTTTTGCAGTGAGAAAATTGCAAGAGAATCTAAAATCTATACCTATAGAAAGAGCTTCAATGGGTTCGTAGCCAGGCTCTTGCCCCATGAAGTACAGAGCTTATCAGGTATACACAATTATAAATTTCTACTCTCAAGATTGATGATACTATTTCTTCTGATATTATATAACACTTGCATTGACTTGCAGCTGAAAAGAGGGTTGTATCAGTTTTTCCAAACACAGTGCGCAAACTTCACACAACGAGAACATGGGACTTCTTAGGAATGTCTGAAACACTGAGTCGAGTAAATGCTCAAAGAGAGAGCGATATTATTGTTGGCCTCTTGGATTCAGGTTGGTTTTTTTTTTTTCCTGCCCCATTTGAAAGGGATTTGTTACATAATTCAGATTAAAGATTACAAATCTAATTAAAGTGTATCCAAAAAACCTGAACCTCTTTTTTTCTTTTCTATTCATAGGAATTTGGGCCGAAGCTCCTAGTTTTAATGACACAGGATATGGACCTGTCCCAATTAAATGGAGAGGCAAATGCGTAAACTTCACTGGCTGCAACAGGTAGTACTTTTTTTTTTCTTGGTTATTCTGATTGATACTTGTAAAAATTTCGAAATGTTTATTTTTAAATTAAAATCTAATGTATGATATGATTATGCATCATGCATGCAATGTGCACATATACATACACAGTTGAGAATATATGATATTTAAATTTCAAATTAATTTCTCGAGGAACTTCGTGAAACTCTTTATACAATCAATATATAATATTTTTCACAACTGCTGAAATAGTACACTATGATTGGTGCATAATTATATGGTGTCAATGGTAAATCTATACAAAAATGGTTTTGATCCAATTATAACTAACCACCTTAATTAACAAGTCGTGAAAAAAAAAAAAAAAAATCTACCATTGCTTTTATACAATGTGTAATGTCTATATTTTGTGTGTTATTTTTGTAACATGGACAGAAAGGTGGTAGGTGCAAAATACTTCAATCTGGAACAAAGTTTTTCTGATCAAGATACTCCAAGTCCGGTTGATGACGAAGGTCATGGCACTCATACTTCATCCACTGTAGCCGGTGTATTTGTCAAGGATGCAAGCCTCTATGGTCTAGGCACAGGCACCGCACGTGGTGGCGTGCCATCGGCACGTATTGCCATGTACAAGGTGTGCTGGGTTAATGGTTGCAGTGACTCAGACATTTTGGCCGCGTTTGATGAAGCCATTGCTGATGGGGTGGACTTGATATCAGCCTCCATAGGCGGTCCCTCCAGGTCCTTTTTTGAAGACCCTATTGCCATTGGATCTTTTCATGCAATGAAGAAGGGGATTCTGACTTCCTGCTCTGCTGGGAATGATGGGCCTGCTACTTCAACGGTGGAGAATGTTGCTCCATGGATAATGACCGTGGCTGCATCTGGCATTGATAGGCAGTATAGGACTGTGGCTACTCTGGGTAGTGGCGAGCACTTCTCTGTAAGTTTCTACCACTTGTCTCTTACGGTGAACAATGACCACACTTTGAGTATGAATTCCAAAAAATTCAATTGATAAAATATCTTATTTTTAGATAAGCAACTTACTAGGTTCAAATAATCCCACCAATATCAAAAAAAATTATTAGTGTCTTAACAAAATAATAAAACAGATGTTGCAAATATTGAATTTGAACCTAGACCATGTGCTCTTATAATATAATAGTACTAGTCCCAAAAAATTTCTTAGGAGATTAGTGAATTTAGTCATATAAGTATTTAACCATTATTCTTGAAGGTTTCATACTGGCTCTTTCATACTAATGCTCTTCATTGATTGGTTGGTAGGGAATTTCAATCAATACATTTTCACCACAAAAAATTATGTACCCACTAACAAGTGGAGCCCTTGCAGCCAATCTTAGTGAACTCTATGGGAATGCCAGGTATGAGACTTTAGCTTGATTTGGTACTGAAATGTGTTAAGTCACATACTTTCTTGAGTAGTTCTCCCTAAGTTAATCAATATGTTCTAATCAAATTTGAGATTAAAAATTATTACAGTGCTTGTGATTTCGGGACACTAGACAAGAATAAGGTGATGGGAAAGATAGTGTACTGCCTTGGAAGCGCCGGCCAGGATTTCAACATCAAACAGTACGGTGGCGCGGGAACAATTATGGCGCTTGAAGAAGAAACAGATACAGCCTACTCCACTGTCATCCCTGGGACCTCTATTTTCCCCAGGGACCAAAAAATGATTGACCTGTATATTAATTCCACCAAGTATGTTACTAATTTGTTTTGGTTAATCTATTTAGCAAGCTAGTGTTAATTCCTATTGTTTTAGTATTGACCTCTTGAGTTCTATCTTTGGATGAAAACTGCAGGAACCCTCAGGCTATAATACAAAAGACAATTACTATTAATGTTAGTGCACCCTTTGTCGCTTCTTTCTCATCCAGAGGTCCTCAAAAAATCAATCTCAACATCCTTAAGGTAAAACCTCTCTCAAGACTTTTACTCATCTGCTTGACATTTTTAAAATAAGTTGGCTGAACTTGAAAATTCACTCACTGAAAATTGTATAAGAGTCCCGGATGCTCTAAGGCATTCATTAATCATCAATTTTAGAAATTTTTTTATGAAAATTAAAAAAAAAATCAAAAAAATTAGTTACTTTTTCATTTTCCTATAAATATTTTTCTAAAATTGTTTATTAATGAATGCCTTAAGAGTATCCGTTAGTAAACTCACTAAACAAATAAATAGTTGAATTGGATTTGATTGGATGGTACCAACTAAATTGAGTGTAGTGCTAAACCCATTTATATTGACTTAACTGATCAACTTGCTCTATCTCATATGTACTAATTGTCAATGGACAGCCTGATATTTCAGCACCAGGAGTAAACATATTAGCTGCTTATTCATCACTACCAACAATAACAGGGTATCCGAATGATGATCGGCACACAGTATTCAACATAATCTCAGGAACATCTATGGCTTGCCCTCATGCATCAGCAGCTGCTGTTTATGTCAAGTCCTTCCATCCTGACTGGTCACCTGCTGCAGTCAAGTCTGCTCTTATGACTACTGGTGAGACCTCCTAAACTTACATATAGTGAAGTTTACTCCTTATAATTTTGTAGTCGATATATTTGGACTGACCATGTCTAACTCTAGGCCTAGGCTCCTTCGGTTTTCCTTCAAACTATACCCAGTAAATTATTTAATCAAGTTTGCAGCGAACCAAAATTTGTTGCTTCTTATATTGATTATAGGTGTCCATTTGAAAAGAAAAGAAACAGGATTTTCAAATTGATTAGTCTCAAAATTCTAGGCATGAAATGTCGTCTCTACTATCTTTACTCAGCGTATGCTGTTGAAAGAGTATTCATTGAAAATTATTGACAAAATTATTTCTATTCTACTCCTTGGTTTAGCCACTCCTATGAAAATCATAGACGCAGACGCCGAGCTGGGTTCCGGATCAGGACAAATAAACCCAACACAGGCAGTGAACCCTGGACTCATCTATGACATTTCCACGAGTGACTATATCAGTTTCCTATGCAAAGAAGGCTACAACCACACAGTAATTGGCCTAATTGTAGGGGGCATTGAAAAAATTGACTGCACCAAATTCAAGCCAGCACAAGGCACTGATGGCCTTAACTACCCAACTATGCATACCCAGCTCGACAGTAACAGTACAAGTATCTCGGCCACCTTCTACCGGACCGTGACTAACGTAGGATATGCCACGTCGGTGTACACTTCGAAGGTGACATCACCAAGGGGTCTACTCGTGAAAGTTATCCCAGAAACTTTGAAGTTCAGCAAGTTGAATGAGAACCAGTCTTTCACGGTTGAGGTGAAAGGCAGTTTGGAGCCATTTGGGGCTAAGCTACTCTCGGCTTTGCTAGAGTGGAGTGACTCTAAACACAATGTTAAGAACCATATCGTTATCCTTAGGCCATTAGCTGATTAGGTCTGTTTATTTCTAGCCAATGTCTTCATTTATTAACCAGTTGCAAGTTTAGTTTTCCAATTCTTTCATTCGTTGTAATGCAATTCAATATTGAATATAAACTACAAAGATGCTTCCACGAGAGAGGTGTTACGTCTACAATATTTTTACAACAAATCATAAGTGGTTAGTTGTTATTGGTTCAAATTTGAATCTAATACTAAGTTTACATTTTTCCCCAACAATGACAACCAGTATTAACCTACCACTTAGAATTTGTTGTAAAAATGTTGTGGACATATCATTTCTCTTAGAGTAATATCAAAAAGTGTTATCTTATTTTAAGGACAACTAAATATAACTTAGCAATTCATTGTCAATGCAATCATGTGTTTGAAGTTAATTAAGGAACCTAAAATGAGTTGTCATTTTCTAATATATCCTCTCATAATGCCATATAATAATGTATAATGATAATTATCATGCTATCCCTAATAATATTCAAAGTCAATTACAAAGTCCAATTACACTCCCTAAAATTTGGGATACAACGAGAATTATCATGTTATCCCTAATAATATTCAAAGTCAATTGCAAAAGTTCAATTACACTCACTAAATTTAAAGTTAATAAGTAATTAGTAATAAACTAATTTCCTACTCCCACTAATTAACCAACCCATTCGTGTGATTAGTTTAAGAGAAAGTGTGGGAAAGGAGTGTTTGGATGCGGAGTGCAGAAGCGACAAGAAGCAGAACATTCTACTTCTAGAAGAGAAGAAACAAAACACATTTACTTCTAAAAATAACTTCGAATCTATATACAAGGTTTAATTCTAGAAAATAAGAAATAAAACAAGTTTGTTTCTAAAAATAACCTCGAATCCACACAAGAGATAAAACATGTTTGCTTCTAAAAATGACATTGAATCCACGAAGATCTACTTCTAGAAAATAAGAAACAAACATGTTTAGAAGCAAACATGTTTTATCTCTTTTATCTCTTCGTGGATTCAATGTGGTTGCCGGCATCGCTATCGCTACTCATCTCGATTTGGTGGTGGTTTCAAAGATTGGTGGCTAGGAGATTGACATTGAGATTGGAGAGCCCATATCTAGAATCATGGTCTCTCATCGGTGGCTTGGCGAACACTAGAGAAGAGTGGGTGATTGGTTTTTGGCTTTGTTTTGATGGGTCACGATAGTTAGTGGGTAAATGGGTTGTTGTGCCCTGATGGCTATGGATTGGGTTATTCGGTGAAGTGCTCTTAGATCTCATCAATTGAGATCAAAAGGAAAATGGTCATTGGTTTTTTTTTTTTTTTTTCCCAACATTCTTGTTCATTACATCTATTTCAATTTTCCTAGGTTCGATTATTTCTTCATTCCAATTGTATGGTTGTGTTTTTCAGAGTTTGAAACTTTGAATCTACTGTGGTAATTTGTTTTTTTGCTAGTTTGAATTTTTGTGCTTGATTTTTCTAGTTTGTTCATCGTGTTCTTCATTTTTTATTTTTCTGGTTTGTTCATTGTGTTCTTCGTTTTTTATTTTTCTGGGTTGTTCGCTACTGTTCGTCATTTTTTATTGTCTGGGTTTGTTCATCCTATCAGGTAAAAAAATTAATTAATTAAATTATTGTATTTTTTAAGGTAAAAGATAGAGTTAAATTATTTAATAGTTTGGTAGAAATAATTTAAAGTTTTTTAGGATATTTGTCTGAGATGTAAAATTAAATCCACATGTTGTTTTTCTAAATAAAAAAAATATCCACGTGTTGTGTTTCAATTGAATCATTAGTACACTTCATAAGCTTACGTGGAATTTAACAGACATGTTAGCAAAAACTCATGAGAAGGGCTGTTAATGCAAACGGAATGTAACTTCAGGGTGTAAAATTTAATTTTTGAAACGTTAGGGTGTAAAATCCAAACATCTCCAAACTTCAGAGGTGTGTTTTGCAATTTACCCTTTTTTTTTTAGTTTTGACCCCACAAAGAGGAGAAGGTTTCCCATGCATGTGTCCATGTCACATACGTAAAAAAAATGTAAGACTTAATGCAAAAAGAAAATATCAAATAGACACTGCAAGAAATTTAGTTATTTTCGACAGTTGAAACCGTTGAAAAAAGTATTAAAAATTGTTGAAAATACTATTTTCGACGGTTAAAGTAACCGTCGAGAACCGCCATTAAAAACTATGTCGAAAAAACTTTTCTACAGCCTATGCAAACGTCGAAAAAAATATTACACTTTTATCAACAGTTAATAAACGTCGAAGTATTATTAAAAGGCCGTTGAAACATAAACACATAAAGATGCTTAATAATTTTTTCTACATGTACTCAACCGTCGATAAAGGGTATCTTGAGATAAATCTCAACGGTTTGTAAACGTTGAAATAAGTATTTTCTTTAAAATAAATAAATAAATTTGGATGCACTTTTTACATTGATCAAAATTTAATAACCTAATTCAAAATATAATGTAAACACAATTGTGCAATTCCTAATAAATTTACAACAACCAATCAACTACTCTTTAACACAATAAAAAAAATTGTACAAATACAATGGA
Organism: Lithocarpus polystachyus; assembly: GCA_033629205.1. Lineage (NCBI taxonomy): Eukaryota > Viridiplantae > Streptophyta > Magnoliopsida > Fagales > Fagaceae > Lithocarpus > Lithocarpus polystachyus. Next base: position 47,075,664 of record CM066168.1, read on the forward strand.
TAATTAGAGCTGAAAGTATTTTTTTTTTATTAGTAATTTGAACTTAAAATACAGAAGTCAACCTTTTGAAAACCATGCTCGTATCAACATGCTTAGTAGGCAGGGGCTTTAAAGAACCATCACTTTCCCTATGAAACTGCCAAAAAAATCAAAATCAAACAAGAGTAAATAACAAATCAAATTCATTCTTAGGCCACATAGAAGAAGAAGAACAAGAACAAGAAGAATGATATACATAAAATACATTAAGGAGTCTTTTGAAGAAGAACACAAATTATATCAGGAATGCTAAATGGAAATCCACTAGACATGGTGGCAAAGGTTATACCTGAATGAAGACAAGGTTCCAAATCTCAAGGCACGTAGGATCATCATTGTTAACCAATGATGCAGCATCTCGATTACCAATTCTATCATAATGTATTTCAGTGCAAGGTCCACAAGGACTTGTATTACCCATCTCCCAGAAATTGTCTTGTACAAAGAAACAAAAACAATAAATAAAGTTTCAAAATTTTTTATCAACACCCCTAACTTTAAATATCCTTTGGATTTAAATATTGTATTTGTAATGTGGATAGAACAATGTATTTTTAGTTTATTTAGAACTACATCTCTTTTTTACCACCGCACTTGTAGGAGGAATTGTACCTCTCACATGCAAGGGAGTTTGAGTTGTAGCTTGCAGGGTTAATAACAAAATTATATCTAACTATCCCAAAAAAGAAAAAGAAAAAAAGAACTAAGCCTTTTTGAACCATGGTGACATTTAACGGCCACCTCAGCAATGGATATGGACAAAAGGATTTAAATCCAAGCAATATGTAAAATTAGGGGTGTAAATTGTAGAGGGTAAAATCAAAATGACACCAAAGTTTAAGGGTGTAAATTGAAATTTAGTAAAAATTTGAGTTTGTAATGTAGGTATGTGCATAATTGAATTTATTAGTCACAAGATTCCATTATCTAGTTTTAAATACCCATGTGACCAAAGCATAGAGAGGAAGTGTCACACAGCCACAAAGGATTTGCACAACTACACCCATGGCAAGCCTTATGATGATATCCTCATTTTGTTTGTGGAAGCATGACCTAAAACCAAATTTGTACAGTAATTTGAAGCAAAGCTAGAACAGAAATTGTATTACATGAAAGCTTCTATAATTAAATGAAAGTTAATTTTTGTACAATTTTATTACATTTTTTGAAATAATTCCATTACTTTCGAAAAAGATGAAGCACTTTTTTTATATCACTCAATAAATCAATTTGGGCTTGCCAAACCAAAAAAGGTTGTCATTGGGCTTCACAAGCAAAGGCCCTCTAACAACATGAGGGCTTTTTAAGCACATCTTAGTTATGATTCCCTATAACTTTGTTCCGACAACCAACAACATCTACAAAACACAAAAGGCAATTGCAATTACTTTATCATTTGATTGCGAAGTTTCCATAGATAAAGCATTCTTGTAGTACAACTTTACTTGCTCACCACTAATGGAAAGAAGGGAAGCCACAGATAATTGTGAAATACTGCACAGAAATTGAAGAAACTTTTTTAGTCAGCCACAGCATTCTTATAGTAAAATAACTACTTAATGAAATTAAAATGGATTGAGTTTTACAATGTGCATTGAAGAATAGGAAAAATATAGAAAATATCAAAATCCACCAACTGCAAACATAAGATGCCAGAGAAATAATATTATTCACTGAATTATAAATTGAATGTCAAAGAGATAATCATATATATAGATCAAGGTATACTATAAATTAGTAAGTGCAATTGTGTGTATACATACCTTATTCCCACAAACACCCCAAAATCTTTTTCCAATGCTCTTCTTATATACTTTTGAAAATCAAAGTTAGTTCCTTCTGTAAAATGGGCCTAGAATGGTAGTAGAAGACAGCAAGAAAATAATAAGAATTTTCACCATGAATCAAGAAAATTTTCCTTAGAGCACATTGGTCTTATAGTAGTCTTATACAATTTTCTCTTTTACTTAATGAGTATTCTATGAATTATTGATCAAAGATATCAATAGCACTAACTCTTTGATATCTATGGATCAACTCCCCAAATCTTTGTTTCTATTTTTACTCCATTCCTCCAAATTTCGAGCTTGACGTTGACTCCACATCTAGCTTTATCAAACTATATTGTTAGAAATAATCACATACCAAGGGATTTCATCTTGAATAGATCTAATAATCTTGCATAACCAATGCAAAGAGATATATACTTAATGCTTACTTATTGGGAAAAAAAAAGTTTAGCCTCAAATGGTAGCTTACAACCTTGTCCATATTGATAAATATTGATATTAAAACTCTCACAATTTTCAGAAAAGTCCCCACTCTTTTGAAAAAAGGTATTTAGGCTGAAACCAGGTTATCAGGACTTTTTGCTGTAGAAATATGTTAAATATTGATTTTTAAAAATTAAAATGAAAATAGGGTCAAATTAGCCAAAGGTCAACTTGATGATGATGCAGTAGTACCCACTCAATTGGTGAACATCATCAAACAAAAGCAACTCCAAGTGGATAGTAAAACAAAGATTTTCCTACGCATATGCAAGCTCATTAGAAATTCAACAACTTACAGAAATGCTGCTTAGAAAGGTGAGATCTTTGTGCAAGATATTGGCAAAATGTCTTCTGCCTATTCTTTCCCCTGAAAGGTGTACGTCCATAGAGCATCTCATACAACAAGATACCTGAATTTGAAACAGGAATCACCTAAGGCATTAATCACAAAAAAGAAAAAAAAATCCAAATTATTGCAATGAAGCAGATTAAACAGAAACAATACATTTACTATCAAAATAAACAAAGTGAATGAGTTACTTCATATCTCCATGTAAAGGTACCCCTACATCTAGATTCTCCATCTATGATACTGGTATGATAAATCCATGCAAGATTTATATAATAAAAAAGAGGAATAAGGACATAATACTTTTATGACATCTTAAGTTCCCAGTTTAGCCCCCCCTCCCCCCCCCAAAAAAAAAGCAATGGTTTCCATTCTCCTAGGAAGCTCTCACATATATAAGTTCCCTGTGATTTCCTCCAATCCATTATACAAGTAAATGAAAAACTAATTAATTCCGTGAAACCAAAGGAAAGATACAAGAGATTCTCATATGATCTAAATACCTAAACAATGGAGATACTCCAAGCCAATGACAACTTCTGCTATATAGAACCTAAAGATGAATAAAAGTTATCATTGAAATAATAAAAGGTTTGATATATAACAGGTGTACACTTATCAGGATGAGAAAAAGATGTTTCAGTACTTTAATTAGAAATGAAGAGAAACCCATAATTAATCTGTTCTTTACATGACCAGTCTAACAATGATTAAAGTGTACAAGGAATATCTGAAATCATACAATCTAGTTGCACCAACTGAATGATAAATTTTGTCTCCACTCCAATAATAGTGGAATTATGGGACAATCAAAGAGTTTCAACTAGCTAAAATCTGTTCTTCTATATTGTAACTTCTAAGAACGGTAAGGCAACATGTTGCTTTGGCACTAAAATATTTTACAAACACAACCAATGAGTACCTTGTAGAATCCTCTTTAAAAAGTTTCATTGGCTATTTGTCAAGCAAGGCAAACAATTCTCCTCTAGGGCAAAAGTTTGTTATCAAACAAACATGTGTAGAGGTCTGAGGAGATAAAGAGACATCAGTATACTCAAATGTATTACAGATCAGTAATATTGACTAACAACGAGAATTCCAAATGGCATCAAATTAAGGGCTACTCCACTAATGGATTAACTTAGATAAAAGAGAAGGATATACAGAAGTCATATCAAGTGTTTTATTCTCAAACAAGAAACTAGAATAATCCTGTAGTAAAGCAAGGACACCCCCTCCCCCCCAACCCCAGTCCCTCCTTTTCCGTATTTCTTGCCAAATACATCTAGACACTATTTTTTGTCATTACTATTGCTTGTCCATTATGTAATTCAGAACTTCTACAAGGGTGATCATATTTGTTAAATACTCCTAATACTTATCCAATACTTGATTGAAACATTGAAAATAAAAATTTTTAAATCTGGAAACTATAAGAAGTACTTGTTAGATATTCTTGGATACATATAAAACAATCTTAAAAATTACAAAACAACCTTTTTCAGTATAGAGAAGAAATATTAGGTTAGTGAGAAAGGTTTGAAACATAGATCTTGGTCATTGCCTAGTCCACTTGTTATGACTGAATGACAAAGCTAGGAGCAGTAGGGATTGAACCTCAACCTTAGCCCTGGCAAAGATAGAAAAAGAGAGACAAGGGCACCGGCTGCCTAATCTATTCACTTTAGGAATGCTTGTGTGATTATATCAGTTACAGTAGTGTTAGTGTGTTTGTGAGCTTGAACAAAGCCATATAAGTCCACTTGAATCTTACATGTATTTGATCAGCTCATAGGCTGCAATTCTGATTTCCTTCATCCTCAAATTCATATTATAGAAGCATTCATGCATCAACTACACATACATGCATGTGTATGCTTGTATAAGTAATTGAGTATAGAAATTAAGCCTGTTGCGAAAACTCACCAGTTCCTTTATTTACCATCGTCTAATATTTTCTTATAGCATAAATATATTCATCAGAAATCAAGAGCCTCAGTATAATGAAAAACACTTTGTTGTTTTCATATAGTATAGGAAAAAGCTTTGAAGAGATTTTGTACCTGATGGGATGAAAAAAAGGGAAAGAAGATCAGTTCAGACTTCAAAGTGAGTACTGAGGTTGTAAATCAAAAAATTGGAAATTAGCAACCATCTATATCACAATGTGCATTATAAAATTTACAACTGAGCACATCTAATCAATTACAACTTACAACTACACATAATCACATAATTCTCAGAAACCCTCCTGGTAGAAAACTAAAAATAAAAATAAAACCACTATGGCTCTGAATTTTCATATAATACTTTAAGGAAGGCCTCCATTTTAGTTGGAGGTGTAATACGGCTATAAATTTTACAAAAGCTTAGACTTAAACAAGATAAATAAGTATATAGTTTGAGCATGAACATACACATTGTTATCCCACATTAACATCCATGTCTCTTGATTCAACCATATGAAGTTCTTATCCAATCCCCAAAAAAGTATAGACAAACTAATCCCCAATCGAACCCGAAAAGAGTCCACAGAATAATAAAGGGGAAATGGGAGTTCTCAAACATATAAAACATTTTGTGATTCAAAAGTAAATCTGTTATAATGCTCTCACAGTCCTCTTCTACGCTAAATCAGCCATAAGCAAAAGAAAAAAAAAACACTACTGAACCAATACAAAACTAACTATTTACAGCTACCATAATAAATAAATAACACTGTTAAAAACAAAATACCCAGATTTTCAAAATACCCAAATGTAAACAATAGTAATGAAATTTATCAAGAACCTGCAACTCACTCACTTACTCACCAACTGACGCTCTTGCTTTCAATCCCACAGATAGTGAATTTTGAACTCTCCTTGACCATTCATTGAGCTGAAATACCAATGCAAATGCACCTGCAATCACATTGAAAGCACGCAATACACAAAACCACAAATTCAATTTTGACATAGCATTTCAAATTGAAGAACAAAAACGACAAAAGTTCAAAATACTCAAAGCGAATAACAGAGTATGGACAAAATTCGAGTTTAAGCAAAAACAAACTGATCAGAAATAAGCTTTTAAAACTACGAAATCGAGAGAAATAGAAAAAAAAAACCTAATCGAAGGGTTTGGATAGGGAAAAGTGTGAATATCTGAATGTAGTAGTACTAGCTTGGTGAAATCAATTCGATGGCGATGATCTTGATGAGGAAAGCAAAAAAAAAAAACTAGTCAAGAACTCTGTTTGGTTGCCTAGAAAATAATAGAAAGGTTTTGAAATTGATTAATAGCCATGACCGCAAAGAGCTATGAGAGAGAGAGAGAGAGAGAGAGAGAGAGAGAGAGAAAGGATAAAAGAAAAATTATTTGTAAAAAACACTGTAGAATCTATATAAGTTCCGTGTTTTTATTTTCAACATTTTACGAGAGAAACAGAGATTAATTTATAGGAAGAGAATCCTACTCCTTATAGGAATAAGGAATCCTGCTCCATCAAGGAATTGAATTATAATACTATTCCTACTCGGAAAAGGGAAATAAATATTTTAATTAACTAAGATAAGAAAAACATTTCGCTTTTTTAATTTTATAAGTACGTGAAGCAACTCGTCAATAATATATCTGAATTTTTTTTTTTTTTTTTGGATTCAGGAGCTAAAAAATTGGACTAAAAATCACTAAATAGATATGAGAGATAGAGAGAGTGTGTGAGTCTAAAAAAGACTATTTAAAAGAAGCTGAGATCTTTACCGCCATAGTATATAATTATATTGTTAACTAATCGCTAACTCGTGCGATGCACGGGATAGTTAAATAAAAATTAAACATACTTATTTTATTTAAAGATATATGATTTAAATTTTAAAAATGTATAATTTGAAAATGAATGAAAATAACTAATTTGTTCAATATAATTGTGGGGACTATTTTTGTCAGACCTCGTCAAGGCTCTGGGCGCAGTGCCGAGGAGACTCATTTTGCCTGTCCTCGACAAGGCCATGGGCGCAGTACCGAGGAGGCTCAGATGTCCCACATCGAAGAGAGCTTCCCCCACTTGCTACCTTATAAGCTGTGAAGCGAAGGAAGTAGTATACCACCGTATTCTCGTATTCGAATACCGGAATACGGTGGTACACTACTTCCTTCGCTTCACAGCTTATAAGGTAGCAAGTGGGGGAAGCTCTCTTCGATGTGGGACATCTGAGCCTCCTCGATACTGCGCCCATGACTTTACCGAGGACAGGCAAAATGAGTCTCCTCGGCACTGCGCCCAGAGCCTTGCCGAGGTCTGACAAATCGAAAATTTTAACTTTTTGAAAGACTTCGTTAGAATTAGGATTAAAAAAATAATTTTTTTTTTAATTAGACCTCACGTTAGATTTTTTTTTTTTTAAGAACTCACTTTAGGTTAAAAAAAAAGACTCACGTAAAAAAAAAAAACACTTTAGGATTAAGAAAAAAAGAGAGAGAGACTCCTATTACGACTCTCTCACTATTTAGTTTAAAAGATTAAATTTTTTTTATAAATTAATATGATGAGGAAGAAAGAGAGAGAGACTCCTGTTAGAACTCTCTCACTATTTAGTTTTAAAAATAAAAAAATAAAACTATACATAATGTAAAATAAAAAATTTTAACTTTTTGAAAGACTTACGTTAGAATTAGAATTAAAAAAATAAATTTTTTTAAATTAGACCTCACGTTAGATTTTTTTTTTTTTTTTAAAGAACTCAATTTAGGTTAAAAAAAAAAAGACTCACGTAAAAAATAAAAAATAAAAACACTTTAGGATTAAGAAAAAAAGAGAGGGAGACTCCTATTAGAACTCTCTCACTATTTAGTTTAAAAAATTAAAATTTTTTATAAATTAATATGATGAGGAAAAACGAGAAACTCCTGTTAGGACTCTCTCACTATTTAGTTTTAAAAATAAAAAAAATTATAAATTAAAATGATGATATGAAAAATTATGGGAGTTTCAGAGGTTTCAATTTTATATATATATATATATATATAGATAACTGTTGATAAAATATTTAATTTATTTTTTTTCACATTTAATCCACTGTTGATATAATTTTTCCCTATTTATTTGTTTTTTAACACCTATTTCAACAGTTATGCCAATTGTGGATATTTTTTTAACACATGTTTTAACAGTTGTATTAATTGTGGAAATAAATATGTGAATTTCTTTACTTTACTCAACAGTTGTGTATAACCGTAAAAGTTTAAGGTTTTTATTAACATTTTTTAGTGACCGTAGATAAAAATATGTTGAAAAAACTCAAGTTTGTTGTAATGAGACGTGTTTAATAAGTGAATGCCCAGCAAGAAGGTCTGCTTGGAGTATAATTATAACAAATTTTCCCATTCCCAAATGTTTTTCAATGCCCCAAGTACTATTTGGTCACTTGCATGCAGCAATACTAAACGGAGTGTTCTTGACTTACAATAAGGATGAGGTTGGTAGCCAGAAAGGTCAGTATTCTCTATGACTAAATGCTTACCTGCCTACGTCGAATGGTCTGCCTGGCTGATTCTCTGTTTGCTAATACCCTACGAATTCTCCGTTCTTCCTTTTCAGCCTAAACAGGAAAGGTTCAATTAGACAAGCAGCCAGTAACATAACAGAATTGCAGAGAATGATATTTGAAAACTTTTCAGTACCTCAGTTAAATTTCGTCTTAATTTAGGACCCTAAATGATATAACAAAAGTGAGAAGGGAAGGAGAAATTCAAAGTTGTGTTTTGAATCTTTTGATTGATGCACTCAACACACAGGATTGCTTCCACATCATAAGCTCAGCATTCTGTAAATTTTCAGAAGAAATTTTAAATAAAAAATTTGCATCTCTTTTCAGCTCTGATATCTATTGGATTTGATCTAATACGCGTCTATATGTTACATGCAATTTGGTCCCTTGAAGGTTTGTTGTCTCTTTACGTTCGTTACAGAGAAATTCTAACTCGAAATCACCACAGTTTCAATTCCATTCCTTTTTTAGCTGTTTGTCACATTAAAGATGTATTGTTCTAGCACATTCTAAATATCACCGCGGCTTGTTTGGCAAAGCTTTCTGCCAACTTATTTAGCTTGTATATAACTTTTTAAAACTTTATTTTTCTAAATGGTTATATTAACAAATGTCCTTATAGCAATTGATAATAAACTATAATTAGAAAGTTTTTACACCACTTTTATAGAAAATATAAAAAGCTGTCAACAACATTTATTATTTTATCATTCTTCTAATAAAATAATTCTAAAAATAGTTCCTAAACCAATACCCTTAGAGCATTAGTTAACATTTCCCTTTTCTAAATACAACTGTAATATTGCAGTTTATTTTTTAAGCCCAATAAGCCAATGAAACTAAGCTCTCCCAACTTAAAGAGAGGATAAGACCACCCACGGCCGCCTCTACCATATAGACTATTTAGGCAATCGCCTTAGTCCCCCCAAGTGTAAAAAGAACCCCATAATTTTGTTCATAATATCTTTCTTTCATATGTAGCTAGCTTAAAATCATATACATTTCCTATATTTTTTTCCCCTTGAAAAAATTGTCAATGCCTAACTAAAAAAATTAAATAAACCCTTAGCAAAAGTCATATTTAAGGTAAATAAGTTTATTTTATTCTTTATATAGCTTATGCTTTGTATACCATTGATATGAGAATTTGTAGTATTAATTTGATTTTAATTTGATTTGATTCATAGAAAAAAAATTTCAAATAAAAACTATAATATAGGAAGTTAAAAATATTTTTTTCCTTAATTATTTGTAGTATTTTTTTCCAACTTTTCTCCCTCACTTTATTTTTTCATCTCCCCAAACCTTCTACCTTAATATCACTCTTCCTCTTTCCCTTTATCTTTCTTTATTTTGTTTCCTTTTATTATCATCCTTTTAGTATAAATTTGTCATTCACTCTTCCATTCTTTGCATAATTTTTCCTCACAAAAAATTGTCATTTCCCTTTCTTTCTCCCTCAATTTTTTGTTGTTTTTTTATTTAATTTTTCTTTCGTTGCATCTCTATTTTAGCTTGATAAAGTTTTGTGTTCTTTAGAACTCTAATTTGGGTTGATGCGATTTAGTTTTGTGTTTTAAGGTTTTTTGTTTCACTTTGATTATTAAATGTTATCCTATTGCATTATAAAGAATTAAAGATAGTATATAAGAATATAATATTATTATATTACATAGAATGATTTGGATAAGTTGGTGTTTATTGTTATATATTTTATTTTTACTTTTTTTTCTTCTAATATTATTTTATTCAACATTTCATTCAGCCACATCCCCCATATATATCATTAGATTATTTATATTTCCTCTCCTTTTTTATTTTAAAAAATTAAACATATAATATATTGCTTAAATTCAATAAATAAAATTGTCCTCATAAAGTGGAGTAATGCTAGGGAAATACTCATTCTCACTCCCAATGCATCAAAGGAAAAATAGAATACAAATCAAATGTCAATTTAGAAACACTAAATTAAAAAAGAAAAACTAATAATGCATATTTAATGTCATGGAATCATCATCAAATTTTGGGAAACAATAGTTTGCCAATGGAGAGAGAGAGAGAGAGAGAGAGAGAGAGAGAGAGAGAGAGAGAGAGAGAGAGAGAGAGAGAGAGAGAGAGAGAGAGAGAGATGGCAAAGAAAAAAATAATACAAAGTAATAAAGAGTAGATAAAGAAAAAAAAATCAAACGTCAATTAGTAATTGTTAATTGGAAAACAAAAAAGTTGTAAGGAGAAGTGAAAAATAAAATAGAGATGACCATACGAAAAATATTAAAAACTTTACAGTGTAGAAAAATAAACCGTTAAATTCACTTAAAAAATTAAATCAATAATCAACAATTAAATATAATCATAGTACTAAATTTAAACTTAAAACTAATCAAACTCTAACTACAGAAACCATATTTCTTGATAAGGGTACTTCGTCCAGCAGGAGTTTTCATTGTTCATCCGTCCTAATGACCCCATCAGGCACAAGGCCTTTTTTCTGTCTAGCCAGGTACTCACAGGGACTGACAGTCCCATTCACGCCATCTCAACAGACGAGCTGCATGGCCTACCGACCATGATCCCGTCGTAATAAAGGCCTCAGGTTCGTCTTGATAAGTGCTCCTTGGGTCCGTCGTGATAAAGGTTCAGACGGACGAACATGCAGCGAACGGATGGTCCTCATCTCCTCGCTTGCATACCAATGAATGGATGGCCGTGCTGATGGGTAGACATGATGGGCCCCACAATCCTTTACATAGTCTCCACGCATATATCCTCATATGGAAATATCTTGCGCACCACGTCCAAAAACCCTACTACATACCCATATCTTCCCCATATGGAAAGACACCCTAAAATCTTGAAATCCTAATTCTAGATCTTCTCTACAAGGAAAGATCCCTACATTCAAGGGATCTTAGTTTGCTGTTCACCATTATATAAGCATTAGATCTCCTCTTCTCCCAGCAGTGGCAACTCCAAAAATTTTCTTGAGGGGGGTCATTAAGAAACTTAAATTAAACAAATTTTAATAAAAAAATAACTTGAATATATTGTGTTATTGAAAAAAAAAACACACTCATGAAATTTTACAATTTCTTTCTACAAATTTTCATATTTTGAAATTATTACAGACAGTTTATTATCAATTGTCATTATCTATTGTCAATGTAGACGTAACCATTATATTTTGTTAAGTTTGTATAACATTTTTATTTTTGTGTAGTTGTCATTATTTATTAGTTATTTCATAAATTATTGACCTTATATTAATGATTGACCCACATAACCACATTCATCCATATATAAATAATACATTTAACAATCACTAACTTTACTTTTTTTTTTTTTCTTGAATCTCTAGTTTTATAACAAAAAGTTATTATAACATCATAATAACATGCACATGTAATAAATCCTCTGTATTTCTTGGTTATTAAATTATATAAAGTTATAGTATATTTATACTATACATGTACACCTTCACACACATCACAATTCACACAAACAACATAATATCACAAAAAAAAATGCACAAAATTAGTATCACACACACACACACACACACACACACTCACATATATATAATATAAATTTATGATAAAGAGAGACATTTAGAACTCACAAACACTCACATTTTACTCTTAGAATCAGAGATATATAGAAAGTCAGGTAAAAAATAGAGATGGGATGAGATTCATGAGAGAAAGGGAGAGTGATTTGTGTTGTTAATTAGTTTTTGGATGAACTGATCTATGTTGTTTGATTTTTGTGTTAAATTGATTTGTGATCAGGGCGTGTAAGATTTAAGCCAAGTTGTGCAAAAATATTTTTAAGGGTAATTAAATTAATAAAAAAAATTTCAAGTCAGGGGGTTCATTTGAACCCCCTGACTTAAAAGTGCAACCGCCCCTATCTCCCAGACACGCAGAAAATCTCTAACTCTCTCACTATAAAGTTCTTAGAGATTTCTCATTCACTGACTTAACATTTGGAAGGTCTTTGGCCGACACTCCATCGGTGCTCTCTGTTTGGTTCTCATTTTCTTGTTCTTCAGGTACCCATTGGAGTGTTCAAGGATAATCAACTCACTGACGATTTTTGTGGATCATCATTTCTAATCATAACTAAAAAAGAGATGTTCTCTGGTAATAGTATAAATTACATAAGTAATAAAGTTAGAAAATTTTAAAATTCATTTTTTAACATTTCATTTAGCCTTTTTTATAATATATATATATATATATATATTTATTCATACACTATTACTTTTGAAAATCTAATGAACGGTGCTACATTTCATTTAACGTCTCTACTATGCAAATCATCAGTTAGTAAATATATAATAATGGTAAAAAGCGTTACAAATGAGATCATTAAAATAAAGATAAAATTAATTAGTCACTATCATTATGGAGTAGTAGTCTATAATTTTATGCATCCAGAGAAGTGGAATATATAGAGTTTACTTAAAAGTATGTGTAAAGATATATATATATATATATATAAAGGTTAAAAAAAATGTATATTTAAGGTTTTTATTTACTTAAAAACTAATGAAAAACCAATGGTTAATAACTAAAATTATAATATTAATAAAATATTTAATGAGATCATTCTAAAAAAATTATCATACGTAACGTGCGAGTTTGCGACTAGTAAAGAGTAAAGAGCTAGCTCCTAATGGTCACCTACTAATTTGATTTTGCAATACACTAATGAGGGCCCCACTATGACTGAGTTATTTACAATAGTGTCATTAAAACATTAACTTAAAATTTGAAAACATCCAAATTTTGTTTCAGTTGTCGTAAATTAAATTCAAAATTTTGAGTTTTGAGTTATATATAGAAATTCAACTCAAAAATCAATCTAAACAACTTGATTTTAGTGGGGCCCACATTTTTTAAGTTTTGGGTGATGAAAACTGAGTTATAACTCAGTTTTCATCAATTTAAACACCCTAACATGTTCTTCTATTATGATACCATGATAAACTATTGAAAATCCCAAAATAATAGAAATTGACCATGAAGAGATGAGATGAGTCCCTAATCTTTGTATATTTGTTCATCTTCTTATAACTAGCATTTTAATGTAATTGCTCTATTATATCCTGCGTGGGTGAGTTCATGGGCCCTTTTGTTACTGCCTTGCTCTTTGATGAATGAGTTTCAGTGACATGGTAGTAAGCATGGGTCCTTTTGTTGCAGCATGTTCTTTGATGCCTGGTTTCCATGACGTGTTATTACTATATATCGTTATCATTGTTTCTTCGTTGCAAGTATTTAAAGGGCTTACCAGCTTTCCCTGACCTTAACCAGCTTTTTTTTTTTTTTTACATCTTCTTGTATTAGTGCAAGTATTAGGGCGCCTCTGGTCTAGTTACCATTTGTCACAACATGAGAAAATGTCTAGTCTAATCACACTATATATCCCAAAGCAACTAGTTAAGTTACAATAAAGGTTTATCTTAATCATTTAATTTATGTAGTTAAGATTTATCTAGTAAACACTTAATTTTAGATCCAGTACACGCTCACACAATACAAAGTCCTCTACACCAATTGAAGGGATTGCAAGCTGCAAACCTATGTGAGAAAAGTATCAACGTGCTACAAAGAAAGGGGTGGAGTGATGTTATATGATTTTGGATTTTCTTTTCTTTCTAATTTAATATGATTCGGTTGTGATAAACATCAACAAGGGCAAAAAAGAAAGGTACAGCCAGGATAGGACATGTGTGTGTTGTGCAGTGTCCAATGCATTTTAAGATCTCTTTTCTTTTTGTATTTTTTTAGTTTGTTTTTTGAAACAGAATCAATTAATGGATAGTACATTGTGAGTTTATTAAAATGTTGTACAATAATTGCGGTGATGATGTTGTCAACAGTTGTGACTCTAAGAATTTTTTTTAGAATGGTCGTTAAGAAATTTAAATCAAAATAATTTTTATAAAAAAAAATTGAATATATTGACATTAGAAAAAAAAACACGCAAATAAATACATAAAGTTGAAAATTTTCATAGTTTTCATATTTTGATATCATTGTATAATAGCTTCATTTTCCATGTTACCAACTACATATTTTTCAATATACACAACCAATCAATTGTTTGTCTACTAATTTTCCATTCAATTACCAACATTTTGCCTAAATAAGTAACAATATAAACAAAATGCATCATATTTTTTTTATGATCTGATCCAACCAAATTTTTTATCCTTTAAACCAATCAACATTAAATCAACGCAACACCACACTAATTTTTTTTAATTCGGTAAATCACAGTTAAGAGGTTGACAAAAACCTCCTTGTAAATATGCTCTTCATATTTCATCCTGATCATAAGGATGAAAATATGAAACATTTTCTCATATCCTAGAATTTGAAAGAAAATTGTTCAAGTTAATACGAATTTCCTAGAAGATGAATCTTGCAACACAAGTGATTTTTTTTATAACAAGTTCATCCATAATGCTAGTAAAAGAATAAAGGATGAAATGTAAGGTCATTTAACATACTCAACTTAAGCATTCAACCATTACACTAATCATGTTCAAGAATTCAGGTGATATTTAGCACACATGCGCATATAAAAAATGTCTCACATAAATCCAACAAATTTAGCTAAAGATATACTAAATCAATTACCAACAGACTATCTATTTGAAAAGGCGTGTTTTTATTTTTATTTTCAAATAGCAATTTTAAAATATGCTTTTTGAAAACACAATTTTAAAATTCACAATTAAACATTTGATAAAATTTTACTTTGACAATTGAGCTATTGATCTAAATTAATTGTTGTTTTGATGCAAATATCTAAAATTAACCTTCAACATACCAAAATTTTGAACATGTCAAATTTTAATTTTAATGGGGTCAAATTTTGGCCATGTAAATTTATGTGAAAATACATGATTGTTATAGTAACCATATAAATTTATACTTGCACTATTCATTTTGCATTTAATTTTTTACTCTTTTTTTATGTATCTCAAGGTTGAGGAAAATAATGGATGATAGTTATTGTGTGTAAAAAAATAGAAACAATTAAGAAATTAAGAAAATTGATATTTAATGAAATATAGTATAAAATAGATAATTTGATATATTGAGTGTTTTGAATCGTAAGTATGCAAAATAGAAAAAGTAAGTTCCTACACAAATAGAGAAATATACTTGAATGCTCCTACCCTAATATAAGGGAAAAAATAGATGTATTACTGTTGTAAGGTCACAATTCGAATGCCTAGTCCACAAAATGGATAGACCTAGGCCCAAAAAGTCCAAAACAATGAATTTGTAGAGAGTAGGTTAGAAAAATTGGGCTTTAATGGGTTGAAAAACAAATATAATAGATCCAAGCAACCAGAAGGATAAAGACAGAATAGATTTATTCAAAGAAAAACATCATCAGCTCAATTCGAGGAGACTAGTTTCAATGTATTGATTCGCAAGTTGGTTACAAACTTAGTTCTAGGTTGCTACAGTGTTTCTTTCTCTCTTGTTCCAATCCTTTGCTCTCTAGGTCTCTCTTCCCTTTTATACTCCCCTCCTCCTTCTCTTTGCCTTTCACGTACAAACTAGATGGTGGGTGTTGATACCTGTCCCATCCATCTTTTCCAGAAGTCTTTGTATAGTAGCTGTAAGGCTGAAAACTACTATTCAAATATCACCTCCACATTAATGCGACCAGATGGTTAGTTGCAGAGCATTCAATACGGTGATGGCAGTTTTCTCCTTTGATATTTCAGGACCTTCTCTATCTACACGTTTCTGCAACACTTATCCATTCCAACAGAACCCTTTGGAGTGTTCTCCTGAGTGGCAAACCACCAAAATGAACTTCGGCTTTAGTTGTCCGAGGTGATATCCATCCTCGGTGCTTGATCCTTGGTTGCTATGTTTAAAACTAACTTCTTTCTCTACCAACACAGACTCCCTTGACAGAGATTACCCATCCTCGAGCAAATCTTAGTCTTCGGCTTGGGCTTTAAGCCCAACATGTACATGGATATAGAATTCCTGGCCCAATACTCCTACAACTGTCACTTTGCAAAGTTATGTAAAAATATATGCTTAAATTCACCCACATCAGACTATGCAAAGTTATATAAAAATATATGATTGTTATAATAACTGTGTAAATTTACACTTGCACTATTCATTTTACATTTAATTTTTTACTCTTTTTTTTATGTATCTCAAAATTGAAGAAAAAGAGTGGATGATAGCTGTTGTGTATAAAGAAATAAAAACAATTTAAAAATTAAGAAAATTGATTCTAATAAAATATAGTGTAAAATAGATAATTTAATATTGAGTGTTTTGAATAGTATGTAAAATAAATAAAAAAAGTAAATTACGCAAATAGGCGAATATACTCGAATGCTCCTACCCTAATATAAAAAAAAAAAAAAAAAAAAAAAAGATGTATTATTATCACTTTGCAACATTATGTATAATTATATATGTCAAAATTCACCTATCTCAGACCACGCAAAGTTACATAAAAATGCATAGTTTTATAGTAACCATGTAGATTAACATTTGCACTATTCATTTTACATTTAATTTTTTACTCTTTTTTTTATGTATTTCAAGGTTGAAAGAAAAGAGTGGATGATAATTGTTGTGTGTAAAAAATAGAAACAATTAAAAATTAAGAAAATTGATATTTTAATAAAATGTAATATAAAAATAGATAATTTAATGTTAGGTGTTTTTTTTTTTTTTTTTTTGACAAAGAAAATAGATAATTTAATGTTAGGAGTTTTGAAATAAAAAGATATAGTACTGTCACTTTGCAACATTACGTATAATTACTTACATGGGAAACGAACAAGTCTCTGGTTGATTAGTTCATTTTTCAGTTGTTTCACCTACTCATGGAGTGTATTTAGCTGGCGATCACTGACTGAAAATCCTAAATTTAAACCACCATATTCTCAAATTTTAGACAGACGATCTGTATGGTCTTTCCTCCTTTGATCTTCAGTCAAAACTTCATTCCACCGCATGACAGAGAATATGTACGTAGCATCATCAAAGGAGCGCTGATAATTTATATATATATATATATATATATATATATATATATATATAAGTACCATCTTCTCAATCGATCTACAGTAAAACACTCATTTCTCTCACTACCATCTTATCAATCGATCTACGGTAAAACACTCATTTCTCTCATTGTTAAAGAGAGAAATAATTAAGGCATCAAAGATGTTCCCAAATCTACTTCTGCTTGTTTTTAGTCTGTGTCTTGTAACAACGTTGGTCCATGGATCAAATGACAATGAAAGAAAGGTACGTACATGGGAGGTTTGAGCTCTATATTGTATGCATTGCCTATAAGTACATGAACATAAAACTGTTCACGTCTTTGAGACAATTTATTATGACTAGTACATAATAAATTGGTGCTAATGACAGATTTATGTGAAAATGATTTTACTTAAATTATAGCATGTACATGTGACCTTGCTCCATACAGCAATGATTGAGTTGATCTACTTGACAGTAGCTGAGCCTAGAGCCTTTTTCCCCTATATTTTTTTTGGGATGAGAATCACATCAATTTGACTACTCATTTGCTAGTTTTTCTAAACGTAGATCTTGAACTTTATTAATAATAATTTATATGTCCCACAAAAATATATTTTGATGAACTGATATGGATTAATATTCATTTGTTTGAATAAAAGGAATATATTGTCTACATGGGAGCACTGCAAGGTGCTGGAACTTCTGCGTTGGTCGACCACCACAACCTACTTTTGACGGCAATTAAAGAGTACTACTCCAATACCTTCCATCCAACTATAATCTTTGTTATTTCAATACTGTAAATTGTTTTCAGTGACACCAAACATTCATTTTTCTTGTAGTGAAAAAGTTGCTAGAGAATCCAAAATATATACCTACAGAAAGAGCTTCAATGGGTTTGTAGCCAAGCTCTTGCCCCATGAAGTAAAGAGCTTATCAGGTCTACACAATTATAAATTTCTACTCTCAAAATTGATGATACTATATCTTCTGATATTATATATAACCCTTGCATTGACTTGCAGCTGAAAAGAGGGTTGTATCAGTTTTTCCAAACACAGTGCGCAAACTTCACACAACGAGAACATGGGACTTCTTAGGAATGTCTGAAACACTGAGTCGAGAAAACGCTCGAAGAGAGAGCGATATTATTGTTGGCCTCTTGGATTCAGGTTGGTTTTTTTTTTTTCCTGCCCCATTTGAAAGGGATTTGTTACATAATTCAAATTAAAGATTACAAATCTAATTAAAGTGTATCTAAAAAACTTGAACCTTTTTTTTGCTTTTCTATTCATAGGAATTTGGGCCGAAGCTCCTAGTTTTAATGACACAGGCTATGGACCTGTCCCAATTAAGTGGAGAGGCAAATGTGTAAACTTCACTGGCTGCAACAGGTAGTACTTTCTCTTTTCTTGGTTATTCTGGTTGATACTTGTCAAAATTTCAAAATGTTTATTTTTAAATTAAAATCTAATGTATGATATGATATGATTATGCATCATGCATGCAATGTGCACATATAGGTACACAGGGTTGAGAATATTTGATCATTTAAATTTCAAATTAGTTTCTCGAAGAACTTTGTGAAACTCTTTATACAATCAATATATAATATTTTTCATAACTGCTAAAATGGTACACTATGATTGGTGCATAATTATATGGTGTCAAGGTAAATCCAAGTAAAAATGGTTTTGATCCAATTATAACTTATCACCTTAACTAACAAGTTGTGAAAAAAAAAAAAAAAAAAAAAAAAAAAAAAAAAAAAAAAAAAAAAACCTACCATTGCTTTTATACAATGTGTAATGTATATATCTTCGGTGTTATTTTTGTAACATGGACAGAAAGGTGGTAGGTGCAAAATACTTCAATCTGGAACAAAGTTTTTCTGATCAAGATACTCCAAGTCCGGTTGATGACGACGGTCATGGCACTCATACTTCATCCACTGTAGCCGGTGTATTTGTCAAGGATGCAAGCCTCTATGGTCTAGGCACAGGCACCGCACGTGGTGGCGTGCCATCGGCACGTATTGCCATGTACAAGGTGTGCTGGGTTAATGGTTGCAGTGACTCAGACGTTTTGGCCGCGTTTGATGAAGCCATTGCTGATGGGGTGGACTTGATATCAGCCTCCATAGGCGGTCCATCCAGGTCCTTTTTTGAAGACCCTATTGCCATTGGATCTTTTCATGCAATGAAGAAGGGGATTCTGACTTCCTGCTCTGCTGGGAATGATGGGCCTGCTACTTCAACGGTGGAGAATGTTGCTCCATGGATAATGACCGTGGCTGCATCTGGCATTGATAGGCAGTATAGGACTGTGGCTACTCTGGGTAGTGGCGAGCACTTCTCTGTAAGTTTCTACCACTTGTCTCTTACGGTGAACAATGACCATACTTTGAGCATGAATTCCAAAAAATTCAATTGATAAAATATCTTATTTTTAGATAAGAAACTTACTAGGTTCAAATCCCACCAATATCAAAAAATATTATTAGTGTCTTAACAAGATAATAAAACAGATATTGCAAATATTGAATTTGAACCTAGACCATGTGCACTTATAATATAATAGTACTAGTCCCAAAAAATTTCTTAGGAGATTAGTGAATTTAATCATTTAAGTATTTAACCATTATTCTTGAAAGTTTCATACTGGCTCTATCATACTAAAGCTCTTTTTTGATTGGTTGGTAGGGAATTTCAATCAATACATTTTCACCACAAAAAATTATGTACCCACTAACAAGTGGAGCCCTTGCAGCTAATGTTAGTGAACACTATGGGAATGCCAGGTACGAGACTTTAACTTGATTTGGTACTGAAATTTGTTAGGTCACATACTTTCTTGAGTGGCTCTCCCTAAGTTAATCAATAAGTTCTAATCAATTTGAGTTTCTAAAATTATTACAGTGCTTGTGATTGGGGGACACTAGACCAGAATAAGGTGATGGGAAAGATAGTGTACTGCCTGGGAAGCAACGGCCAGGATTACACCATCAAAAGGTCTGGTGGTGCGGGAGCAATCATGACGCTTGAAGAAGACACAGATACAGCCTACTCCACTGTCATCCCTGGGACCTCTATTTTCCCCAGGGACAGCAAAATGATTGAGCAGTATATTAATTCCACCAAGTATGTTACTAATTTGTTTTTGTTAATCTATTTATCTATTTAGCAAAATCATATGCTCAGTACTATCAGACTAGGAAGGTCCTTGATAACCAACATGACCAATAAAACAATGTACAATTTCTAGAGATGAAAACATTAAGAAGGCTTTTCTATAGTTTTAGTATCGACCTCTGAGTTCTGTCTTGGGATGAAATAACTGCAGGAACCCTCAGGCTGTAATACAAAAGACAATTACTATTAATGTCAGTGCTCCCTTTGTGGCTTCTTTCTCATCCAGAGGTCCTCAAATAATCTCACTCAACATCCTTAAGGTAAAACCTCTCTCAAGACTTCTACTCATCTGCTTGACATTTTAAAAATGAGTTGGTTGAACTTGAAAATTTACTAATTAAAATTGAACGAGAGTCAGGTTAGCGGATGCCTTTAGAGCATCCATTAATCATCCATTTTAGAAAAAAATTATGAGAAATTGAAAAAACTGTCAAAAGGAGTTTGTTACTTTTTTCATTTGAACAAATAAATAGTTGAATTGGATTTGATTGGATGGTACCAACGAAATTGAGTGCAGTGCCAAACCCATTTTTATTGAATTAACTGATCAACTTGCTCTATCTCATATGTACTAATTGTCGACGGACAGCCTGATATTTCAGCACCAGGAGTAGACATATTAGCTACTTATTCAACACTACCAACAACAACAGGGTATCCGAATGATGATCGGCACACAGTATTCAACATAATATCAGGAACATCTATGGCTTGCCCTCATGCATCAGCAGCTGCTGTTTATGTCAAGTCCTTCCATCCTGACTGGTCACCTGCAGCAGTCAAGTCTGCTCTCATGACTACTGGTGAGACCTCCTAAACTTACATGTAGTGAAGTTTACTCCTAATTTTGTAGTCGATATATTTGGACTGACCATGACTAACTCTAGGCCTAGGCTCCTTCAGTTTTCCTTCAAACTAAAACCAGTAAATTAATCATTAACCAAGTTTGCAGCGAACCAAAATTTGTTGCTTCTTATATTGATTATAGGTGTCCATTTGAAAAGAAAAGAAACAGGATTTTCAAATTGATTAGTCTCAAAATTCTAGACATGAAATGTCGTCTCTACTATCTTTACTCAGCGTATGCTGTTGAAAGAGTATTCATTGAAAATTATTGACAAAATTATTTCTATTCTACTCCTTGGTTTAGCCACTCCTATGAAAATCATAGACGCAGACGCCGAGCTGGGTTCCGGATCAGGACAAATAAACCCAACACAGGCAGTGAACCCTGGACTCATCTATGACATTTCCACGAGTGACTATATCAGTTTCCTATGCAAAGAAGGCTACAACCACACAGTAATTGGCCTAATTGTAGGGGGCATTGAAAAAATTGACTGCACCAAATTCAAGCCAGCACAAGGCACTGATGGCCTTAACTACCCAACTATGCATACCCAGCTCGACAGTAACAGTACAAGTATCTCGGCCACCTTCTACCGGACCGTGACTAACGTAGGATATGCCACGTCGGTGTACACTTCGAAGGTGACATCACCAAGGGGTCTACTCGTGAAAGTTATCCCAGAAACTTTGAAGTTCAGCAAGTTGAATGAGAACCAGTCTTTCACGGTTGAGGTGAAAGGCAGTTTGGAGCCATTTGGGGCTAAGCTACTCTCGGCTTTGCTAGAGTGGAGTGACTCTAAACACAATGTTAAGAACCATATCGTTATCCTTAGGCCATTAGCTGATTAGGTCTGTTTATTTTTAGCCAATGCTTGTATTTAGCGTCTGTTTGGGATTTGCTTGTTTAGTTGAAACTGAAAATTTTTTGCTAAAAATACTGTTAATAAAGCTAAAAGTTAGCTAAAATAGGACCGTGGACTCATAAATAGTATCAAAAAGTGCAGTGAGACCCATAAATAGTAGCAAAAATAAGCTAAATGGTAAAATAAATTGGCTAAAATAATTTTTGCCAAACACACACTTAGCCAATGTCTTCATTTATTAACCAATTGCAAGTTTAGTTTTCCAATTCTTTCATTCTTTGTAATGCAATTCATAAACTACAAAGATGTTTCTAGGAATTAGAGAAATATCAAAAAGTGTTATCTTATTTGAAGGACAACTAAACATAATTCAGCAATTCATTGGCAACGTAGTCATGTGTTTGAATTCAATTAAGGAAGCTAAAATGAGTTGTCATTTTCCAATATATCCTCTCACAATGCCATATAATAATGTACAACGATAATTATAATGTTATCCCTAATAATATTCAAAATCAATTAAAAGTCCAATTTCACTCACTAAAATTTGATATGCAATGATAATTATCATGTTATCCCTAGTAATATTCAAAGTCAATTGCAAAAGTTTAATTACACTCACTAAAATTTGAAGTTAATAAGTAATTAGTAATAAACTAATTTCCTGCTCCCACCAACCAACCTGTTCATGTGATTAGTTTAAGAGAACGTGTGAGAAAGAAGTTTTCTGATGCGGGATGTGAAAGCAACAAGAAGCAGAACATTTTATTTCTAGAAGATAAGAAACAATACATGTTTGCTTCTAAATTTAATCTCATATCCACAAGGGTCTACTTCTAGAAAATAAAAAATAAAACAAGTTTGCTTCTATAAATAACTTAGAATTCACAAGCTGGGTCTACTTCTAAAAAATAAAAGATAAAATACGTTTGCTTCTAAAAATAACATCAAATTCAAAAGGTTATTTTAGAAAATAAGAAACAAAACACACTTCTTCTAAAAATAACCTTGCCTCAACAAGAATAGATAGTCTGGAATTCACCAGAAAAGAAAATATAGTCTAAAACATATCATAATTAGTACCTAATTATAATAAGATTCAAATTTGACCTTAAAAACATTATAAGCACTTTAAAAAAAAAATACCCTAAACCTAAAATAAATTTTAAAAAAAAACAAAAATTATATAAAAATAACGAAATTAATGAATTACAAAAATTAAATTATAAATTATGTCCTACATCACATCCTAGAAAAAGTGTCTGTAGAGTTTCTTGATAGAGAAGGGTTTACATCAGATTCTCGATAAAGAATGCTTTACATCAGATTCTCGATAAAGCGTCTGTAAAGTTTCTCGATAGAGAATGCTCGGACAACTCATAGCTACAAGTATAGAAGGCTCAGACAACTCAAAGCTACACGTATAGAAGGATTAGGCTCGTATTTTTATCCAAGCAGTTCAAATCAACAAACTTTGACCTACATCGCCGTTGGTGCCACAAATACAACCAAGAAAAAGCATTGAATATAAGGTTAAATGACATATTTAAAGAGAGTGCCTACTTGTTAAGCAACACAACTAAGAATCCGTCAGCTACAACAGTAACTCCGGAAACAGTATGATTACAACAACAGTCTTGGTCTCGAAATTTTGGGGGTCAACCGACTCTGAAAAGAGTGTAAATAAACCAAAATGAGCAGTTCAATACCATTAGCTAAACCTCACTGATGAACTCTTCTCTTGCTGCAAAAGTAATACAAGTCATGACTCATGATGTATGGTTGCAATACGTCAGCACCCTGTGATTCTCGTTTGCTGCCCTTTTCTAACTAAAAGCCCTGAAGAATTGTTCCATCAACTCAGTACTCATTTACTCAACAAAATTTCCTAGGATAAACCACTCGGAAACAATACTTTCTTGAAGAATCACTCTTATCCCTTCATTGAAGATTTGTCATGTTAACCTAACCTAGAAGAATAAGCAAAAGTTTTTAACTTGAGCAGTGTACATCAGATTACAAGCCTGCCGGCCTCTGTTCCTTCAAGGGCCTTTTATGGTTATGATTAAGCATTCTGAGCTTGGAAAAATTTCCAAGGATTTGTTAAGAACTAAGCATTAAACCCACACAAAAAACTAGGGGACAAAAAGCTTTTCTTTTGAACTCTTCAGCTAAATCTTGGCTATAAAACTCAACAATGCATTCGACATTGACGGCCATTGAGATTCTTTATCTTTGTCAGTTCCTTCCTCCTCTTTCTCGCTTCAGCTGCAGCAACCGCGTCCGTTAGCTTCTTATTTGAGTAAATGGCTGATTCTTGCTTCTTTTCTGGCAAAGCAGTAACAATATGACAAGATTTTGAAGGTTTTTCACTCAAAGTGTAATCTGATTGGAGCCTGTTCTCGTGGTTTACAGTAGATGCAGGTTGGACACAATCTTGTGGTGCAGGTGTAAAGAGCATCTCCTTAGAGTGGACTACTGTATGCTGACCACCTCCATCTGAAGGGCACCCAACTGGGGTCTTGTTTAGGTCATTAATAGGTCTGGCTTCTGTTGAAGCAGTAGCTTCTGTCTTTACTTTATTGGGCAAAGAGCAATGGTGGTTCTCTACATGAACAGTAATTGAAGATGAACTAGTACTATATTGGTTATTATGAGAAGTTTCATCCTGTTTATTTTCCATGCCAATGGAGGGATGAGGTTGGAGTCCATTCCCATGATCAGGAAGAGGGAAGAACCAAGGATATGGCAGTACATAAAACGGGGTTCTAGGCCCATTGACATCTATGTGGTTATCTTGTCCTTGAGAAATATCAGGCCTGCAAGTACCTGGCATGTCAATGTTTGACGGAATGACTGAGGCACTTTGTCTCCCGTGTAATGATGGAACAGGATTTTGAGATGGAATGATGGAAGGCCAGAAAATAGGCATAAGTGGAGGACGGTTATACAAGAACAAAGGGCAATTTGTAGATGAAGAGGTAGAGGTTGCAACATCAGCTGACTTATGCTCTGGTGGAGTTTCCTCAACCTCAACCTTTATTGCCTTTACCATCTGCAAAATCAGGAAGCATGTCAAAATATGTGGTAATTCTTCCAAAGTCAAACTTATCTAAAACATTAACTGTAACTTACTTGCTCCTTTAAGAGTTTATTTGCGGTCTCCAAGGACTGATACTTTTTCAAAGCCAGCTCCTTTTCCTTCTCATTAGAAATGTCAGAAAATGTTAACAAATTAATGGGACGTTGTTTAAGAAAGTTTAAGGGAAAAAAAAGGATGAGAACTAATATACATACTAAAAAAATACTTTTTATATTACTTCCATGCCACATGCCAATGTCCATGAGAGAGAGAGAGTGAGGGAGAGAGTAAAAGGAAGGTTTATAAGAAGATTATTGATAACTTAGGGGTACTATTCCCTACCCGCTTCAAATTTTCATTCTCCCATTGTAGGTCAGCAGCTTTTCTGGTTAATTCCTCACAAAGAGCCTGGCCACCAGGGGAAAAAAGAAGAAGATGATCTTCATAATTAATCATTTCAAAAAAAAAGAAAAATGATCCACATAAACATCATAACATGAAAGCATAATGTAAAGGATCCATATCATGCACTACAGAAATGAAAGAACTCATTATTGGTCTGATCAAAGTAAAATAATTTTAAAAATAAAATAAATGTTGTGAATGCATCAGAATCTGTAATGTGTAGTTCTCAAGACTAGTGATTTATTTAGCTATCACCACAGACAATGCTTATTTAAGTGGAAAAAACCAATATGGACACTTTGCAGTGTCTTCACATATATTACTAAAAAACTTATGCTAAGAAAGGCAAATAATTTATTTCTTCTTGTTGTGGAACAAACAATATATTTCATTTATAGATAATGTTTTTTTTTTAGAATCATAGATAAATTATCTTGATAAGTAAAATGGAGACAAATAAAAAAAATCACTTGATAATATTTTATATATCAATGGTGGTGACACGTTATACTTTTACATTATGGCTAGCATGTTTGACTTGACAACAAAGAAAACTATTTCTTGCTTCCTACTTTAAGCACTCAAGAAGACATCAAAATCATGTACTTATCTTTGTGGCTAACTAAATTAGAGAGGCCATCAATTTTTATTGACATTATAACAAGAAATTACTTTTCCACAGTTATTCCAGGACAGATCAATGATACATATGTTGCTAAAAGGCAAAACTTAAGAAAGCCCATTTTTATATTGGCTAGAGTGAGCATATTTGATGCAGGTGCATATCTAGGCATCAGATTCGTCTAATCCCAAGATTTAAGACGCAGAAGAACAGCTAAATCATCAAAAATTTTAATTATCTTGTCAGACTTCCAGTAACTTTAGGCTCAACAGAAAAATCCAAGCAAATTGTGAAACAGATTAGGAAGAATTCTCAAGGAACTTCTGCATCACAATAAATGCTTCTACATCAAAATAAATGCTTTCTTTCTTTCTTGTTTTTAAGTTTTCACCCCACGGAGAGGAGAAAGTATCCCATGCATGTGTCCATGTTACATACATAAAAAAAAGCGTAAGACTTAAAGCAAAAAGAAAACATCAAACAGACGTGTTTGCTAAGTGAATACCTTATGCCCAGCAAGAGGATCTGCTTGGAGTATAATTATAACAAATTTTCCCATTCCCAAATGTTTTTCAATGCCCCTAGTACTATTTGGTCACTTGCATGCAGCAATACTGAACGGAGTGTTCTTGACTTATAATAAGAATGCGGCTGGTAGCCAGAAAGGTCAGTATTCTCTATGACTAAATGCCTACCTGCCTACGGCGAATGGTCTGCCTGGCTGATTCTCTGTTTGCTAATACCCTACGAATTCTCCGTTCTTCCTTTTCAGCCTAAACAGGAAAGGTTCAATTAGACTAGCAGCCAGTAACATAACAGAATTGCAGAGAATGATATTTGAAAACTTTTCAGTACCTCAGTTAAATTTCGTCTTGATTTACGGAAACCAAATGATGCATAACTCGTCGTACGGTTGGGAGTTGGTTTAGGCAATTCTGAATCCTGCTCATCCTTTGAATCTGTCTTGCTTGGGTCCTGCTTGTCTTTTTCTGGTTCTTTAAATACACTTGTGCATATCTTTTCACATTGCTGCAGACTTGCTACTGTTTGATCCTGCTATAAACAAAAATATTTCTCAAGTCCTGCACAAAATAGTGCGACTTGGTGACAGGGCTATAGTTGCTTCAATCCAGATGTCACTAGGTTGGCTAACCAAATATAGACATATTAATTTAGGAACCTAAATGATATAACAAAAGCGAGAAGTGAAGGAGAAATTGAAAGTTGTGTTTTGAATCTTTTGATTGATGCACTCAACACACAGGACTGCTTCCACATTCTATATTCCACATCATAAGCTCAGTATTCTGTAAATTTTCAGAAGAAATTTTAAATACTAAGTTTGCATGTATTTTCAGCTCTGATATCTGTTGGATTTGATCTAAAACGCCTCTATATGTTACATGCAATTTGGTCCATTGAAGATGTGTTGTCTCTTTACGTCCGTTACAGAGAAACTCAAACTCGAAATCACCACAGTTTCAATTCCATTCCTTTTTCAGCTGTTTGTCACATTAAAGATGTATTATTCTAGTACATTCTCAAAATCACCACGTCTCAGCTCTTTTGGCAAAGCTTTTTGCCAACTTATTTTAGCTTATATACAACTTTTTAAAACTTTACTTTTTCTAGATACAGCTGTACCCCATGTATTTTTTAAGCCCAATAAACCAATGAAAATAAGCCCTCCCAACCCAAAGAGAGGGTAAGACCATCCAGGGCCACCTCTACCATATAGGTCATTTAGGCAATCACCTTAGTCCCCCAAGTGTACAAAGGCCCCATAATTCTAGTCATAATATCTTTCTTTTATATTTAGCTAACTTAAAATAAAATACATTTCCCATCTTCTCCTTTTTTTCCTTGAAAAAGTGTCAATGTCTAACTAAAAAATGAAATAAACCCCTTTTTTCCTCTTTCACTCTAGCATCTCTTGAGAACTAGGCACCATCAAGCCCACTCTTTTTTTCCTTTTACCCCTAAACTTATTAGCAAAATTCATATTTAAGGTAAGTAATTTTATTTTATTCTTTATATAGTTTTTTTTTTTTTTAAGAGAATTTTAACCTATAGCATCCACTCTCAATGATAGCTCTTTATCATCAGAGCATGACACCAATTGGTTTGGTTTTTTGTGTAGGCGAGGATTAAAAACTAGATCTCTCATTCAATCATACCAGTTGAGCTAACTGAAACCCACGTATAGCTTATGCTTTGTATTCAATTGATGTGAGAATTTTTAGTATTAATTTTATTTGATTTGTAGAAAAATAAATTATTAATAAAAAACTATAATATGGGAAGTTAAAAATATTTGTTCTTTAATTATTCGATATAAGAAAAAGTTCACTAAAAATTATCGCCTTAGGAATCAAATTGTATTGAACAGGCCCTGGTAAAAACTTAAAGAGTATGTATAACAGTACACTAAAATAAGGGCACTATTCTTAACTCTTAAGCTGCAGAGTTCAATTGAGAGAAGAAGCAACCATACAATCCTTGAATTATGACAACCCTTATGTGTGTATGTACACAATACAAATTTAGAATTGCATATTCTAGAATTATACATGATATTGTTGAACCAAACACAAATACAAATATAAATCTGGGGCATTACTATTTCTGAATTAAGAATCAAATAACTGTTCATTAAATTTGCTAATTTTGGACCAACACTGTTTTCACTGTAATAAAGTTCAGAAACATAAAATTCAATAATTATAGTAATAAACAATAAAATAAAAAATAAAAATAAAAAACACACAAACAAAAACAGTAACGAGGAAAAACGAAATGAGAGTTGGTAGTTGTGGTAGACAAGTATAAGAAAGTAACCTCAGCGAGATCCGAAGAGGTAGGAACCGAGTCCAGTACTAGCGGTGGGTTCGAGTTATTCAACGCCGAGTCAGCCGGGGGAGACTCGCTCTTGACTCGCTTCTTGGCTCGTTTTCCTTTGCTTCCCCATTCACCAGGTGAGTCACAGCCAGTACCGCCACTACTCTCTAGACTCACCGCCAAATGTGCCAAATCAGCTAAAGCCTCCGCCGCCTCAAGCTCAATCTTCACCATCCGATCCGCCACGTCATCGTTGGACGAAGACGACGTCGTGGAAGAAGCACTAGAGCACGAGAAAGACAAAGGGCTCCTCCAAACACAACCAGAAGCAGAACCCATAGCCATGAAGTAAAGAAAGAAAAAAAAACACACACACACACAAAACACAAAAACAAAAAGTACAAGGTAGAGAGTATTTTACCCCGTCTTAAGGTATAGTAGAGAGAGAGAGAGAGAGAGTGTGTGTCTGTTTTTCGTTTTTGTGTTTTAATAATGTTTTTATTCATTTAAGGATCCGGTTAAGGTGCGTTCATATGTCACACTTTTTTCACTCTACTTTATATTTTACTAATAAAAATTTATCATATATTTATTTAATTAATTAAATACTATAATTATTAACTTATTAATACTATTATTATTAATTAATAGTAGTATTTAATTAATTAGGTAAACACATGATAAGTTTTTATTGGTAGAATATAGAGTGAAACAGAAAAAGTGGTACAGAAGATTTGGACTATGTCTTAAAAACACATGTTAAGTCATTAATTTTTAGAAACATTCTTTTAAAAATTGAAAAAATTCTCAACACTTTTTCAATTTTCGAGAAAATATTTCACAAAGAGAAATGGTATGTCTACAATATTTTTACAACAAATTATAAGTGGTAGGTTGTTATTGGTTGTTATTGTTGGAGCAAAAAGTAATCTTAGTGTTAGGTTCAAATTTAAACCAATAACAACAAACAACCTATAATTTATTGTGAAAATATTATAAAAAATATTATGAATATAACATTTCATTCTTACAAATAGATAATTTAACGTATGCCCTATGGCACACATTAGCAAAATTCTTGTTTTAATGTTGGTTTTTTGCGTGCGTTGGGAGTGGACTGGCTAAGCTAGGCTAAAGCCCACAGGTTGTGTCGGGATGCCACGTGTCGTGCCAACTCTCGATTCGGACATCTTTGCTAACTCGCACCCATGTATCTGTGAACGCCACGTTTTCGATTTTGCCCACGTAGGCCAAGCAAGCACGTGCGGTTCTTAACACGTAGTCTTTTTGTGGGTTTTGGGACAAAAATGACAATCAGTGGAGGGAGGGGGGAGAGAGAGAGAGAGTCGGTCGGTGAGTTATGTTCTTAAGAGACACGCGGTTCCTTTGTTTAATGTACAGGTGTGTTTTGTTCATTGCGTGCGTTGTTGTTCAATAAAATTTTGCCGGGTTTCAAGGGTGTCAGTGGATACGTGGAACTTGGAGGACCAGAAAATACTTGAAATTATTACTGCTATCTTTTTTTCGGGTAAAAAAATCTTTTCTCTTTCGGGATTTATAGGATTTTTTTTTTTTTTTTTTAACATGATCAAAGGGCAAGGGACCTGTTGTGTTTGGTGGTGGACCACAGTTGAGAAAAAGCGTACAAGTGGTTTCAGTCATACAGACTTACAGCTGTGCCCACTTGGTCCCTAGTTCCAACTGGCTCGCTACTGTGCCACCTTCTTTGACTGCTTTTGTTTTTTTGTACTGTCTTCTCAAATCAATCTACGAATTTCTTTTCAAAAAAAAATCAATCTACGAATATAGTTACCATATAATAAATTCGGATGCAGATTGGGCTGGCCCAGGAAGAAGATGAGTTCTATTCTCTGGCAAATTTAACGTAATGGGTCATGAAGGTCTTGGGCTGAAATTTGAGGACTTTTGTTGGGTTTACTTTTTATAATTAGCCCAAGAAAATAAACTAAAATTTTTTTTTTTTTTTTGGAGAGATTTGTTCAACTTATGACGACCACGCTCTTGATAATAGCTATTTATTATTAAATCAGTATATCAATCAATTTTTAGTATAGGTACAAATTGAACCACAAATGACATGAATGAACCAAGTTCTTATCAAACTGGTCTAAGGATCGGTTTCCAATTAACTCGATCAGATCAACCAGTATAAAGGCATGGATGAACCAAGTTCTTACAGAACTGGTCCAAGGACCGGTTCCGATTAACCCGGTTAAAAACAATGTGAAGAGAATATGAAGTGTTATTGAACTAAGAGACTCTTGACAATAATATTTATTATTTTAAAGTAACCAAAAAAAAAAAATAATGATGATAGAAAAATGACAAAACAACTTCCTTATTTTTAGTATGTTTTCTTCTTGAACCTCGTCTTTTGGTGTAGTAATTTGGGGAAGATGGTTGCAAAAAATATTTGTCAAGCTAGTAGAGCAGTTGTCTCAAACAAATTATTTGCAAGGTATGTTGGACTAATTTTTTGCTTATATTCAAGTAGGACTATAAATGAACCAGACTATTTATGAACAATTTGAGTTCAACCTAAAAAAGAAGCTTGTTTAATTATGTTCACTTGTTCAAGCTCAAACCTAACCTTAGGTTCGATTATTAAAAGAGCCAAACTCAAACATAATAATGTGTTTATGAACAAGCACATAAACATTAGGGCTCAAATTAACTATAATACTATATATAATACTCGACTCGGCTCGGCTCGGCTCGGCTCATTTACAATACCCTATATTGAAGCTTTGCAAGATGCAAAAATAGTCCCAAATTTGTCACGGAAATGATCACTACATTCTGTAATGACGCTGAAAGGAGAATAATGGAAGTGAACAAATATTTGTAAGCTTTCAGCTTTGGATGCTATTTTATGTTGTTTCCATTTAAATCTTTCATTTTGTGTAAATTTTGTATTTTGATTATGAATTTATGATCTACTTGCAGGGTTCAACAATATGTGGATTTTAGCCAGCCAATTGGTTTTGTGTACCATCTGAAAGGAAGTAGCTCTAGGTAAAATGCAGGTTCATTTCCTTATTAATTGTAGATAACAGCCTTTTGCATAATCTGCTCATGTAATTCTTGTAGCAACTTTTTTCATGAGGTCCACCCCAAGAATGTTAGATTAGGTAATACGCAACAGGCTTCATTCCAGTTGAAATTAGATCAGACATTATATTCTAGTCATGTGTACTAATTACTAACAAATTAACATCTACACTAAGAAATACACACATGCATCCTAAAATTTCTAACGCGTACATACTAAATGTACATATCAGATACAGAAATGTTGAAAACATTTTTATATGTATGTGTCCTTAATATATATATCCGAGGAAAAAAAAATATGATTTTCTCTTATTTAAAAAACTTAACTTGATTTTTAGATATATAGGTTTTTAAAAAAATTTGTAATAGTTATTTATTTTGAAAGATTAAAATAAACATAAAATTAATTAATTAATTGTCTATGTATATAGAATTTTCATGATGTTGTATCTCATTTAATGTCTATATCAATGTTTCTCAGATGATGATAATATGTTTTTGATTTACTTTCAATGTAATTTCTATTACAGGTACCACCGGGCCTTGTTGCCCAAGTGGTACCCAGTTCACCTAGTAACTGTTACTACGGGGATTCAATCCCCCGCAATAAACAATTACCCAGCAAAAAAAAAAAAAAAAAATTCTATTACAGGTGCTTGCAGGCCTTTAGATAGAATCACACACCAATTTTGGGTGTCATTTCTGTGTCGAGTTCTTGCCAAGTATGTTTTTTATTATGTAACATAGATAGAGGAAAGTCTTAGTATGATTGAGTCTTCTTTGACTCAAAATGTATTATTTTTATCTTCTTCTTAATGAAAGTTACGAATTTCTTATATAATTTTTTTTTTTTAAGTTTATGTCCTTGTTGGCCTTTGACATGCAGCTGGAAGAAAAAAAAAATCTTTGCCATTGTGACCCATGAGCAATAAATATAGATGGCAAGTAAATTTTTTTTGTATTATTATAGAATTGTAATTTATGGTGTCCGCTTCTAATGATTAGACTCTTTATTATTAAATTAAGACATCAATACTTAGTATTCTCAAAAAATAAAATAAGACATCATCAGTTTTTGGTATAGGCAGGAATTGAACTACAGATCTCTTATTTAATTATCTAAAACCGGCAAGTATAATAATAAGTCAACATGAAGTTTTAGAACAAGGGTTACCACCATCTTCGATAATCAGTAATTCATTTCTTTTATTTTTCCCGTTTGTTTTATCTTCTTTTTGGTGAAAAAGTGTATGTTTCACAGCAAGCGTTCAGGAATGACGAAATGGATGATTCTTTCTCTTTTATTCATCGGTAAATTTAGAGACAAAACTTTTTTTTTTTTTTTTCACAACTGTTGCATTGGTTAATATGAAAATGGTGTTATTTAAAAGACTGGTAGCCAAATTTGCTGATCATCATTATCACCCTCTTATTATAATTGCTTGATATCTTCGCAGTACACAATACACAAACAGAACCTTAACTAGTACGATCAGGAACAAATAAACAGGACGATCAAGATGATTCAGGAGGAGAAGTAGAGCAAGATCTTTGGCTATAAAGCACATTTTTATTATTATTTGGGCAGCATTTATAGGTAAGGGAGTTTGATTTTGACATTGTCAAAACATAACAGCATTTCCATTTCCATTAATGGCCATAATCTTCCTTAATCGGAATCTTCATTGGTCTTTCCTATCTGCAAACAAGCAATGCGCAAACCATACCATCAGGCAATTACAAGAGATGACATTTAAGCAAAAGAGAAGTCGGGTTTGAGGGTCAATGGGTTGTGCTTACATGTTCTATTCCTAGTAAAAAGTTAGATTTTCTCTAAGTATTTAATTACTATTTAAAATAAAGTACTACAACTCACATAATATACCTAGATTATATTGCAAATTTTCAAATTTATCAAAACTAATTCTTAATATACCAAAATAAATCAAACTAAAAAATGAAAATAAAGAATATAAAATAAACTTATTTATATGCATTTGGGTTGAGTTGGGTCAAACGGGTTGAAAAAAAAAAATTATCAACCTAAAACCAACATGACCCAAAACTCAAAATAAAATACCAACCCAACCAACAAAAAACCAATCTGAGATATTAGAGTTGGGTCGGTTTGATTGGATTGATGGGATTTGATGCACAATCCTTATAGATAACAAACAAATAATGCAGACAAAAAAGATAAGATCCACGTGCGAATATGACTTGATTGCTAGAGCTTATGTTTAACTTTTTAAAGTTTTGCTTTTTCTAAATACAACTATATTTTGAACCCAATAAGCCAATAAAAGCGTATATTTGATAAGTCAGACATGAAATAATAATTGGGTGAGACGAAATAGTTACCTGAACTCCAACAAGGTTTACCCCATGTTCTCTTAGAAAGGATAAAAAGCGCTCAAGGCTGTCATCTCCGGGCTGGTAATGTCCACTATTTCTAGAGATGAGCTGAAAATGTTAGAGCAATCAATAATTAGACGCCACAAAAAAGCACAAATACAAGATCGGTAGGGCAACATTAATTACACACTATTTTACACACACGTCTGTATACACGGTTATTTGAATTGAAATCGTGTAATCTTCAACTCACGAGTGTGCAAAATGGTGTGTGTAACAGGTTTTACAGTACTATACAAACCAGATCAACAACATAATTGCCAGTGGCCATGCCCTGCCCAACAACTTTTCCCATGTAACAATCCCCCTATAAAACTGTACCTTAACAAATCCATGTTCTGCCTCTAGGCTTCCAGCAGCTATTGTAGCTCCTCCAGCCAAGAAGCTTGAATGATGGAACTTTCCTTTCTCTTTCTGCAAGGTATTAACAGTGTGTTAATTAATTGTAAAAGACAATTATAGAAGTAAATATGATATGAAAAAGTTGTCAAAAAAAAAAAAAAAACCAAATAAGTTTCTGCTTGTTTAGTTTATCTTACCTTACCGATATAGAGTCTCCCTGAGGGACTCATAACAAAAATCCACCTTGTCTTGGGCCCATCCGACCCTTCAATTGTATGAAGCTCATGTCTACTTTGATTGTGAACAATTTTCCCCTCAGCAACCACATATTCGTATTGGTTTCTCTCTATCTAATTAATTTCACCAAATAACACATTCGCCAGAAAAAGAAGGACCTTAATTAATTTGCAATTTCATTTATAATGCAACAATATGCATAACAGTTATCGTGCGTTTGGGAAGATGAAGTTGTGTTTTGCGTTTTTGGTTAGGTCCCATGATACTGTTCACGATCCAGCCAAACCACCAAAAACATAGATTTTTAGGTAAATTCTGGGTCCCAGGGCACTATTCATAACTTAAAAATTATTTTGCTACAGTATTTTCAGCAGTAAATTTTTAGTTTTTAGCAAATAAACAGTATCCAAATAGACCCTAATACTCAATTTCAGTCCAATAAATGTTCTGAGTTTGATTTATGAGAGCACATACCGGCCCAAGATACTTAACGCATTGTTTTTTAAGCTTTTTTCTTGGGCATTCTGTGAGGTCAATCTCTTTACCAGCTCCATGATCCAACCTGCATTGTAAAAGTAACAAAACTTCAAGCAACGAAAACTAACCTCACTAGAATAATTACTCCAAAACTTGATTGAGCATAACAATTGTCTATTACCTGTTAAATATGTCTATTAAAATTATGGTTAAATATTCAAATTTATTAGTCTATTATTTTTTTGAGACAAATAGTAATTTATGATAATATCAAGCAGATGATCCTTTTTTTTTTTAGGAAAAGGACCATGTTGTTTGTATTAAGAATTTGAAAAATCAAAAACAAGGAAATGTAAAACATCTGGAGATTTTACCAAAAAAAAAAAAAAAAAAAAAAAGTAAAACATCTGGAGAAACAGATTCTATTCAAAGTGACAAACGTAAAGAAAGTCTTAACTCTCCTGACTAATATTTCTCAAGCAGATGATCCAAATATTTCTCAAGAAATTCATGAGGCCCATATTATTTGTCATATATATGAAGATCCTATGTGATTTGATTTAACTCCACTTTCCTAATAAAGCAAGTTGCAACCATTAATAATGTTGAACTACCATTCAATTCCAACTAGCTAAAGTTCAACAGTTCCACTTAAAAAAAGAAAAAAGGGGTATACACAAACTGTACTAAACATCATTTCTTGTCTTCACGTATGATACATCAATGGTGGACTCGAATCAAATCACCAACCACTCTAGCAAGTAGGAATTAAAATTATTGAATGGTATTTAGACTTTTAAGTTTTAAAAACTCATTTTTTAAGTCCATTTTCAGATCTAAAACCTAGACCAAGTATTAAGACTTTATGATATTATGATTCAAATTTTTCGATGAAGCAAAGCTTCCAAATCCTTAGCCCACAATTTTTTTTTTTCAAAGTACTCTCAAAGTCTCAATGTCCAAAGTTCTAAAGTCAAAACTTTTTTTTTTCTATATCTGTGGTGCTAAAAGTTCATTTTTTTAAGTCCTTTTTCATCTAAAACCTAGACCAAGTATTAAGACTTTTATGACTTTGCGATTTAAATTTTTCAGTGAAGCAATGGCAAAGCTTCTAAATCCTTAGCCAACATCTTTTTTTTTTTTCAAAGTACTCTCAATATCCAAAGTTCTAAAGTCCAACTTTTTCTTCTTGATTTCTATATTTGTAGTGGTAAAAGTTCCTTTGAGCATATTTTGCTTACCAATAAAAAAATGGCTGACCAACATTTGATCTATACCACTGGTTGAAGTACAAACGTAAGCAACTCCCATAACGATGTCGTGGATCAATCTATGTGGTTCAAAATACAATGAAGAGTAAATTTAAAGACATAAAATGATAATAAAAAAAATAGGATACAGTTAAAATTAGCAAAAAAATCAAATTAACAAGATATATTATTAAGCAGAAAGGTTTTGGAGAAGAAGCTAGTACTGCTTCAATCCAATGCTGAAAAGCCAATATTTGTGCTTCGTCATCTTCTGAGAAACCTCTGCCTACCTGCCCAAGAAGTTAAATTTTTCATGTTAGTAAAAGTTAAATTAGATTTTTCATGACGATTATTTGTTATTTGTAGAAAGTTGATAAAAGTATAGTTGTATTTTGAAGAAGAAAAAAATAAAGTTTTAAAAAGTTGTAAATAAATGAATAAAATAACAAGAAAAAAAAAAGTCATCTAAACACATTTTAAATTGGTTTGCGATTGAAAATAAAATATGCCCATTTTAAATTAAGACATCTTGAAATCAATTATGAACTGTACTATATATGAGTTTTAAAATTTTCATTAGCTGATCATTTTTTACATAATTTTCTGATAATTTTATGACTCTCTACCCTATATAATAATTAAGAAAGACTGAAAAAGTATACTTCAAATTCAAAGAAGGGTACTGTTTCAAAATATATCACTTTCTATACTATAAAATATAAATTCAAAGGAAGTGCTTCTTTATGAAAGCCTCCCTCCATGTAATGAGTTATTATTTGAATTATGAAAAGAAAAAAAGAGGAAGAAGAATTTCCGACTAAACAAATAAGTCTAAGAATGATTAAGATAAACTTCAAAAAAATGTTGTGGTTATGATTGAAAATATGACTACATAGACAAGACAAAAAGGAAAAGTCTGGTGACACACCAAAATCCACAACAAAAACCACAACTCACCACATGGTGAGTTTTGGTTGGTGGAAGGGTGGTCATACCAAAATTCATGTGGTGAGTTGTGGCTTTTGTTGTAGACTTTGGTGCGGCACTAGACAAACTCAGACAAAAAAGATATATTATCATTATAATGTTGTTTTGGAACGGGTCGACCTTGTCAGGTCTTAATGATATTGGTAGGCTCCCTTGGTTTTCTCTTTCTTCTTCTTTTTATTTTTTTTTTTTTTTTTTTGGGGCTTTTCATTGTTAAAGGGAAATGTACTTTTTTTCCTTTTGTTTTTTTTTCGGTGAACTTGCAATATTTCCTCAACTTCAAAAAGTAAACAATTTTTTTTTTCGGTGAACTTGCAATATTTCCTCAACTTCAAAAAGTAAACAATGAATAGTAATTATTCTTGGCGACGTGTTGATTACTGTATAAGTATAAGTTTTTGGTGTAGAAAATGAGCAAGAAAGGCCAAGATTTAAGTCTTTAAGAGCATTTATATTGGTGAAAATATAAGCTATTTTATTTATTTTATATTCTTACTTTACAAAACGTCCAATATTAGTGATTTTATTTTAGCTTTCAATACAATAAAATAATATAAATAATACAATAAAATAATATATTCACTACAATAAATTAATATATTCACTACAAAGTAGTGTGAACATATAAATAAAATAATATATTTAATATAAAGTAGTGTGAACAAATAATTTAATGATACTTTTTTTTAACCTATGAGCTACTGTGCACCGTCACTTTTGGCTGTGTACTGTAGCTGTGGAGTCAAATTATTTGGCTTTGGCTCCACCAATGTTTGTATTTGGTGGTGCTAAAAATAGAAATATAACTTTTTAGCACTACCAATACTAAAAAAAGTGTATATGTCTATGAAACTTTCTTTTGGAGACTTGAACCCCAGCCCTTGCTCCCCACACCCCACAAACACTTATACTTGTAGAGTGACCATCGCACCAAGGGTATGCGGTAGTCACACACATATACACTTAGTTTTTTTTTTTTTTTTTTTTTTGGAGAATGTATACACTTAATTTATGCTAGAGTAGAATTTTATATTAAATAAAGAAAAAAAATGTGTGAACAATAACCTCCATAACTATTGACAATAAGTATTTGGCATCTGTAGAATTTCAAAATAAACTAAAAATTTATTTTTCTATTAGACACCTTTTTGGGAAAACATTTATGTTAAATTTGACACTCCTAACAATTTAAAGTGTTTACTAGCAACAATTAAAGGACGATATTACCAAATTTTAAACTTTAGGGAGGATATTTAATTTGTACCATAATTGAAGGAAGAAAATATAATCAAACCTTTCTACAAATAACGTTCCCCACTTCACATAGCTAGATGGGTTGAATTAGCTTATGACATGTTTTGCAACCCCGCTCATCTAAATATGTATTTTAACGATAGTATCTCTCATATAGAAGTTTCTTTAGTCTCCTTAAAAAAAAATTGACTTCACAACAGATAAAGATCTAATAAAAAACAACTTATTTAATAGTATACCCTTTGCACATTATATATATATATATATATATATATATATGAGAGAAAAACTTATTTCTTATCCAATTAAAATATCACTCGTTTTAACCAAATGTACTTGTAAGGACAATTAGGGTTGCTCAAGCATCCAATCCACTCATCCAAATTGGGCTAATCCATTCTGTTTTGGGCTATTTCAATCAATGGTTTGGTTAATATTGGATTACCTCTCATCAAACCCGATCCAATTTGGTCAACTATCAGGTTTAGGTAAGAGAACTTAATGACCCGACTGACCAATCATGATTATGGTTAAAGGAGGCCAAAAATCTATTGAGATACATCCATGGGAGGCCAGATCAAGCATCCATTCTCCCCTTCTTGCCATCCCCTCCTTGCATTGACTATGATGTTTAGTCAACCTTTTCCCTTTCTCTCATTGTTTATTGAGTTGTCATTTTTAAGTTGATATCAAATCTCAACAATCACTCAAGAAAATCTATTAAACCCAAAAAGTAACCATGATTTGCTCTTTTGTACTTCTAAAGGTGGTATCTTACCGTTCACAATAGGTGAATCCATAGGTGAATAAGGCTCACATGCTCTGCGGGAGTCATAAGATACAATTGGTTATAAATTTTTTGTTCTTCAAATCCTAACCAAAAAATGTAAAATCAAAATAATAATCACAATATTCAACTAAGAACTTAGAGGTTATGTTAGGTCAACAACCTAATTGGCATCGGTTAGCGGTACGTGTAGTTTTTTAAACTCATTAATGTTCTCGAATCGAGTGGAGGGTTAAGTGTCAACACAAACCTGCCTGGCTGCTTGCCACTTGACGGACCCGTGAACACCTTACCCCACTTCTCAAAAAGGGAGGTGAGGGAAAAGACTAAAAAAAAAACCTAAGAAAATCAAATCCTAAAAATAACACAAGAAAATCCATTAAATCCCAAAAGTAACTATGACTTATTTTTTTTCTCGAGATAAAAACCCATCTTTTACTATAGGCAAAAACTCATAAATGGATAAGGAATAAATATTGTATGAGACTATCTCATACAAGAATTTTCTGTAAATAGAGCTCACATTCACCATTCTCTAGGATTGGCTTTGGGCAACGGAATCTTCCTCGAATTAAGGAGATACTATATACAAACGGTTATAATTTTCCATTCTTCAAATCCTAACCAAAAAAAAAAGTAAAATCAAAACAATAGGCACAATAATAAATGAAAGATTTCCAAGAATTGATATTCAAACCATAGAAGCATTAAAGCCAATCCGAGTCCAGCGAGTATTGGAACTCCTCTCATTCAAGCACTCGAAGAAGAAAGTCGTACTGATGTTCAGTATAGCAAAGTCTATTGCGTGTCCCCTTCATAATCAACACCATTTTTTCAGTCCAACATTCAAGTAAAAAACCAGATAGCAAGATAAACAATAAGCAAAGATATTCCAAGAACATATGATATATATATATATAGAGAGAGAGAGAGAGAGAGAGAGAGAGAGAGAGAAATACCAGAGCTCGGCTATAAGGGTGTCGGCTAACTTGCGCCGGTCACGAAAACTCCTATACATGTTCTGCAACTTCACAGCTGCGTGAGTTGCAGCCTGCAGAGAATCAATGGCCATTTTGTGTCGTTGAGAGTTGAGACTTTGACTTGAGAGTTGAGAGAGCAAGTACTTTAATTGGTTCAGTTGTGGCTTTAGCGGGAAATCTAACATGTCAATTTATAGTATGAGAAAATATTCTATAAATTTATTTATTCCTTAGTTTTCACGTGGTCCACTTCCAAAGCACATTCTCACTAGTATCCTTCGCGGCAAGACCCAGTGGATTGTGAGTGACCAAAGAGGAATCTTTAGCTTCAAATGGTAAAGAACAAAGAAATATTCAACTGCCTTTATCATTGATACATCCATACTTAAGGAAAAAAAATTAAAAAGGGCTAGAATCTGAATTTATAAAAGAAGAATAATGTAGTCAGTGTCAGTCACATCAAAAATTTTGCAAAAGAAAAAAAAATTAGACATCTCTAATGACATAAAATTTATGATCCGTTTGGATTAAGGAGGAGTAGAAGAGAGTAAATTTAGCATAAAATTAGCTTATTTTTAGCCAACTCTACTTTACTCCCCCTTCTTCTTCCCTCCATCCAAACGGGTCATTAAGGGTGAACAATTACAAAACTTGATTAGTTAGGAACAATGTATTCTGTTTTTTAATACTTTAAATTTGGTAAAATAAGTTTAGATCCAAATTAAATTTGTTTCATGGTTTCTCAAATGTAACACCCCCTCAATCATTCTTTATTTGAGATATGAATTAAGTTTTTGTATGCAATTTGATTATTGAAGATAAATGTAAAGCTATTATCTTGAAATTATTCAATGTATTATATTCTTATTTTATATAAAAGTGGATCTCATCTGTAGATTCTACACATGTGACACACACTTCATGTGAGAGAGCAAGATATAATATACTGGGAGTATGAAATAATATTTTGATGAACTTTCGAGTTTCAAAGCCTCCTAAGAAAAACTATTAAAATGAGAATGGGTGGACTTGCCCCTTGTTTGTGAATAAGTGGAATACCTCCTTCAAAGTCATCTTTGTGTTTTTGGTTATAGAAGCACATGGAGTTGACTAACGCTTAGTCTTGTCCAATGGTCCTTATGGCTTTTAGTCGTTGTCTCTATCCACACACACACTCACACACAGCATAACATAATAAAATACAACGTGTTAAGTGAGGAAGGCCACTTTATAGATGAGACCATCAAGAATTTGACAATGCTTCATTTCTAAATGAGAGCTCACTTATATTGATTTTCTTGATAGCATTTTTTTCAGTTAGTTATTAAATTCATATTTTATGAACAATTAAAATCATTGTAATATAAGTGGATTTCTACTTTCAATCCTAACCCAACCTATACTATAATGAATTGGGTTAGGGTTTAATTAACAAGAGTGGGAATGGGAATGAATTGGGCTATATAATGTGTTTGGGTTGGATGTTGCCACCACTTGTCTTTCCCTTCGGAAGCAACCGTGACCCCGCAAAGCCATTAGGAGTTAAGGACTATCCTATAAATTCTGTACCCATGGTGATTTTGATTTTACAAACAACAACCAACCATTAGTTCAAAAACGGTTAGTTCAAAAATTTTGAGATCAGTTATTCTTCAACAAAGTAATCAAGGTCAATCAC
Source organism: Lithocarpus polystachyus (assembly GCA_033629205.1). NCBI lineage: Eukaryota > Viridiplantae > Streptophyta > Magnoliopsida > Fagales > Fagaceae > Lithocarpus > Lithocarpus polystachyus. Next base: position 47,118,244 of record CM066168.1, read on the forward strand.
TTTTATTTTTTTGTCACTATTCTATCCAAAATCATACTCTGTTGATTTTACAAAAAATAAGATAATTTCATCATCACCTTTTTGATGTTATATTTGCTTGTTTGCCATGTGCCATACACTCTAGGAAAGTCAAGATGTGACAAAATATACTCATACACAATCTAGGATGTCAAGATGTGACAAAATAGGCCAAGCGAGATAATTCACATGATGAGAGAGCACTAGAAGGAACACCTTCAATGTATGGCTAAGATAAAAGGGCACGTTTTCTCTTTCCATGGGCAGTGAACTCTTGAATATAATAGTTGGATTCAACAGGAGATTATGCAGCTTCTACCCTCTACGATTTGCCTCAAATTTTTGACCACCAATTGGAATTTCCAATATAGTGGGTTAAACAGAGAATAAGTTGAGATTATGGAACATGATTAGACCTAAGAAGCATTATTCTCTCACCATTCAAAAGAGTTTTAGGTGACATAAAGAACGGATATGTACACTAAGCATTCGTTAGGCAGGATGCAAAAACTAAGTCATATATGAATTTAATCAGCAGCGGTCCCATCACCATTACTGATATCCTACTCATGGTGAGGTATAGATGATGCAGTAGGTGATGCAAGACCAGCCATTCGCCTGAAGGCTGATGGTGTGGGTGGAGTTCTTGGAGACAGGTTAACAAACTCTAAGGCATGTTGCCTCAGTTCTACGGGGTAGTCAGCGACACAACCAATTCTTGGTCCAGCTCCACTTGACCACTTACATGAGAGCTGATTGCCTAATTGGTATGATTTTGCTGCCTTCTTGGAATTGATTCGTTCCAATATTGCAGTCTTGGGAACCTCAGCTCTCGGGCTCTGAAGACCACCAGACAGTGTCCTTTCATAAATGTTTTTGGTTTCAGTTTGAGGAAATTCAGTTGATTCTGGGGATGGGGGTTTCTCTTCTTCATCTGGAATTTTGAGTTCTTGAGTTTTTGATTTCGTCGAACCTTCAACTGAAGTCCCATTCCCATTGAGTTTGCCCTCATCATAGGCATCCGAATCTTCATTGGCTTTGCATACCTGAAAACAACGTTGCGAAAGTTGTCAGGCAATTACATAAGGCATTTTAACTTTGAAATAACCAGACCACAGACAAGTAAAGTGATCAGAAAAGATACACTCCGGTTCTAGTACGGTTGTAGATCAATCCGCACCTCCTAGTGTTTCCAAAAGAGACATCCAGGGTTTAAACCCTCCCTCCCACATTGTAACAATCCAATTATCAAAAAAAACCAATCCATTTGACTGCTCTGTAATCTGAAGTTTAACAACACAAAACACTCAACCCATTGAAATGCGCCATGTTTTATGCATCGTTTTAGAAAATCTTCTTTCCTGGTATTAGGTTGATTTGATTTTTCTCATCTCCCCCCCCCCCCCCCCCCCCCAATTCTTTTACACTATCCAAACTTTTCTTTGCCAAGTAAGCACCAAGTTTTTTTAGAATGACAATTATGAGCAATTATGGTCATACATATGAACAATTACCTGAATTTCATCAAGGTTCAGCCCATTTTCCTTGAGAAGGGATAAAAAGCTGTCAAGGCTGTCATCTGTTGGCCGGTAATGTCCACTGTATGGAGATACGGACTGAAAATTAAAGCAAAAGATCAGATGCAAGATAAGCGCATCTTACCAGAACCAGAACTTTGATTTGGCATTTTAACATGTAACTTTTGTGCACGTGTGTAGGAAAAGAAGAAGACTGCCACCTACTATATCCAACAATGCATCAGTGTACAGTTATTATGAATTACACTGTTTTCCAGGTATAAACAACAAATATGAGCACTTGGTTTAGAATTTCTGAATATCACAGCCACAGTTCAAATATAAAAATTAAACATAATATCAATAAGTAGAGTCATGTATAAGCTCTAAAAAAGGACACCAGGAGCAGTCTTCCAAAGGTATCCCTATGTAGACAACTACTGCTCAGAATTTTGTTATAAAAATCTGTACCCATTCCAGTGCTTATAAATCTGTAGGAAATTTACCTTAAGAATTCCTTGCTCTGCCACTAGCCTTCCAGCAGCTAACGTAGCTCCTCCAGCTAAGAAGCTAGAATGATGGAATACGCCTTTCTTTTTCTGTAGAGGATTAACAATATATTAGTTTGTTCTGGTATATTATCAGAGCAATGGAAGTATATAACTTTGCCAAAAAGAAATAGGTACCTGACCAACATACAGTTTCTTTGAGGTGCTCATGACAAATATCCACTTGGCTGATTGTGAATCTTGGGTAGTATCAAGGAGATATCTAGTTTGCTTGTGAACTATTTTCCTTTCAATAATGACGAATTCATAATGTTCCCTCTCTTGCTAATTTCAGCAAATAAAAGCCACCAGGAGAAAGGCAGAAAAATTATAAGGAGAAGGAAGGAGAAACAATTAAAAACAAACAAAGAAAAATGCTAGATCCTCAACAATTTCAGTTATTATGAAGCAAATTGCATTAAAATCACTTCTAATTTAATTCAACTCATGCAAACACATACAGGTCCAAGATACTTGATGCATTGTTGTCGCAGCTTTGATCTTGGGCATTCTTTGAGATCAAGCTCTTTGCCTTCTCCAGCATCCAGCCTGCAGAGAGTTAAAAATAACAAAACTTTCAGCAACTATTTGCCTTTACAACTGGTAAAAGACAATTTTTTCCATATGAAGGCTGTATCAAGAAGTCAACAACAGCAAAAAGTAATTACTCGCCCACGCATTTTGTAAGTTTTCTAATACAACCCCCCCCCCCTCCCCCCCAACCCCCCTTTTCCCCAAATTTTCCCTTATGTAACTCTATAAAAGCTCTATTTATCTATCATCTCTAGAACATTTTAAGGGAATATGTGACTTTCAGATCATATGAAACATATATGGCATTGAGATACCGTATGATCATAACCTTCTATTGAATATAATCCTACCTGAGCAATAAACCAGAAACCAACATCAACAAAATGGATGAGGAACCTTTCCATGACGTTGAGCCGTCATTACATATGATAAATAAATGAGAGACACAAAGCTCACAAGATTACCATCAAATAATTACATAGTTTGTGATAACTGAAAAGCACCTTTTCAATATCTAGCACAATCCAATATAAAACTAGAATATTTTCCGAGCAAAATATTCTTTTTTTAAAGTACATAAAATATTCTTGCCAAATCCACGCCATATGTTACAAAGGAAACAGAAACATTATATACCCAGAATGCATACTAGGACAAATTTGTCCATGTAAGACAACTCGCTTTGTAAAATTGACGAATTTGCTTCACCTCTAAGAATTATGCTCATTTTGATTCAAAGTATCAATATCATGAATCCCAATACCATAAAAGAATAACTTTTTGCAATGCCAACTTATTTTGGAGCAAAATTTTGCTTTACCAGTAGAAAAATGGCTGACCCGCATCGGCTTTGCACCACTCTTCATAGTAATAATGCAAGCTATGCCCATATCGATGCCTCGGATCAATCTACAATTTCAAGTAATAACATTAACATAAGTGAATACAAATTATAAAACAAAAACAAAACTCTAATTATCAGATAAATTGCGAAGGCTTTAGAGAGAAGAAAGTAAATAGTACTTACAGCTTCGATCCAATGCTGAAAAGCCAATTTCTGAGCTCTGGCATCTTTGGACAAACCCTTGCCAACCTGCCCAATAAAAGTCCAAATTTTAATTAAATTGAACTCACTTCACCCACACCCAAGTCGTCTTTTTCCCAAATTACTATCAAGCACATGCCAATTATTCCCTACAGTAACTACAAAACTTGTTCTTTCTGATCCAATAAGAAAACATAAAAAAAATTAAGCCTTTATCCAAAACAAAAACAAATTACCCTTGCAGCATTCAAACTAATCCGATTCCACTTGGAAGCCAAACTTTCTGGCTTGGAGAAATTAAAGAAAGATATCGTATTGTGGCTCTGTCTAGCAAAGTCTATCACTTGCCACCTACACACACAGTTACACACAATCACACTCTAATAATAGCCTCATCCTTCAGTCAAATATTCAATTCAACAAAATATATATATATATATATATATAGCACAGAGATATGGTGCACCCACCAGAGCTCTTCAGCGACAACAGCGGAGTCCGCTAACCTACGCCTCGTACGGTAACTCCGGTACACTTTCTGCAACCTCACCGCCGCGTCCGACGCGGGACACGCGCTTTCCGGCTCGTGAGCCTCAGACTCCTCCTCCACCACTGCGAGCGTGGACTCCACGTCAGACATCGTCGTCTTCTTCTTCTTCTTCCTCAGTGACTCGTCGGTGGTGGACAAGGGTGAGTCAGGCGGGTCGGAGCTCCGAAAGTCCGGGTGAATGAGACCCGAAGAGGACGAAGATGACACACCCATTTCGTCGAGAGAGTAAGGAAACGAAGAAGAAGAAGCTGGCTTTGACTGGTTCTCCAAGCTTTGAAGTTGAACCTTCATTTCAAGACTCAAAGAGTGTCAAAATACTGAGATACGAAGAAGGGTCTCCGATTATATGCTATAAACAAAGACCAAACAAGAACACAAAAGGAGACACACAGAAAGACCTTAAATTCTTGGGGATGAAAATTTTTCAGAGAGACAAGCATTGGGTTTCGGAGTTTCGATACTATATATATGGTTTCACCGGGAAACCTACCTGTCAAAATATATTTATGTAAGTAGCGGTTTTGTCACGCGCTTTTTTGTAGAGCTAAGGCTACTCGCTGTTGCAGGCAGAATCGACTTGTCTAGTCAAAACCCTGAGAAATTTAATTTTATTAGAACATTGCCTTCAGACGTGACAAATATCAAATATTTGACATTGAGCTTATTAAATATCAAAAATATAGCGTCATGAGATGTATTAAATGTGTTAAAATTTTGAAACATGCTACGATATCGTCTCAACTTTGACATGATATGAAACAAAATGCTATATCATTTTATTATTTTTTATTCTCTTTTCTCTCTCCTCTCTCCTCTCTCCTCTCTCATCACTTTATTCTCTGTATTTTTACCTCACCTTTCTCATTCTTCCTACGACATTCGGACTAAACCTATCAACCCATCTCTTCTTTCACTCTTTTTTATTCTCATTGTTGTTGCTTTTCTCTCTTTCGTTCAGCCTCGTCGCACCACCTGATGTCGATCAGTGTTGTTGTGGTTTTTTTTTTTTTTTTTGTAGTGATTTGATGGGGGGGTTCAGCAATGGGTGTGTTCAGATGGTGATAGGCAGATCGGTTGGGTTCTTGGTGCAAATTCGGTGGTGGGTGGGCCGGCCTGTGGATGGGTCGACAGTGGGTGGGTGGGTCGACAGGTCAACAGTGGGTGGGTGCGAATTTGGTTGTGTTTTTTGTTTTTATTTTTGTTTTTGTTTTTCTGTGGTGGTGGTTTTGGTGTTCTACTGTGGTGGTTCTGGTGTAGGTCGGCGACGGCAATGGGTGAGTCGGCCTCGCTAGTGGTGGTGGCAGAATGGTGGTGGTGGCGGGTTTTGTTGTGTATGGTGGTGGGTTTGTCACTAGTTGTGTTTATGTATGTAGGGGGTTTTTATTTTGTATTTTTTATATTTATGGTTTTTTTAATGTTATTTTAATATTGGTATATATTATTTTAATGTATTGAATTAAAGAATAGAAGATCTGATAATTGTAAAATGATGTGTTAAAATAATAAAGTAGACTTTTGATGTGTCAAAATGACATTTTTTTTTTGAAACAGTTGATGGTGATGCTCTTAGAGTTCGTTTGAATACCGCTTATTTTGCTGAAAATTGAAACATTAAAAAATTAATGTCTTGGTTACTGTTCACAAATGAAAACACTGTTCATTTGCTTTAAAGCACTCTTTATATCCCATGAACAATACAAGAGGTGTTGGTAAAAAAAAAAGTGCAAAACATGGACATGGGATCTAAACGCACACTAAGTAAACTATTTTTACCGCAAGAACTTTTTTTTTTAAATAACTTTTTTTAAAAATTATTCACATTAAATTATCTATTTTAATCAAATAATCATTTGTCATTCTTTATTTATTATTATCGTGAAAAAGAAATTAAGAGATAGAGAAATTTGATAAGATAAGAGATGAGAGAAAAAAAAACAATTATAGTAATAATAATATATTACAAAGCATATTTACATGATTACTATAGTAATTTTTCAAATTTACACATTTTAACTTTTGGATAATTTTGAGGCTTAATCGTAAAACGGTAAAAGTCACATTTTTTCTATTACACGTGATACAAATGCTCTCTAAAAGTAAAATATGAAGGCGACATTTTTGTCGTGTTAAAAGAATGGAAAGAGCTAGTTTGACATGTTGGGGTTTTGCGAAAAATGAAAACCAAATAAGAAAGACTTTGACTTTGTACGTGCTTGACATGGTACACTACTGAGAGTTAAAATATTATTTGCGCGCTGGATCCGGATCCGGATCCTCTCCATTTCCCTTTGAAATGGAGAGTATCCATTTTACTGATAAAATCATTTTGAAATGAATCTAAGGGTTAATTGCTTTGGCTTTTCCCAGACATGAGCCATGTGGAAGTGTAAGAAATCATGAACATGGGCCAAGATTGAAATTTTTAATGATAAAACTAGAAAGAAATTAGAAGAAAAATGATTTAGCATTAAAAAAGATAATATTGGGTTTGATTACATTCAAGGAGGTTAAGATATGGCCCTGGATTTTAGTTAAAGAACTAGTTAAAGTGCTTGCCTCATGTTTTTGGTACCATTTATATCTTTTGCTCAGTTTGATTTTTAAACTTAATACCTCAATGAAAATAGATTCTTTTTCACATGAGTTAAGATGTGGATTGTCAAAAAGTTTGTAGTTGAATTTGCACCTCCCTATATATAAAATGTTTGGAGATTTAAAAGAAAAAAAAGTATAATTATTTTGTTGACTCAATGTCACACAATTAGTTCATAGAAGAATGCTCTTATACATTTTCTGTAACCAAATTTACAATTGAAAACTACTTAAAGAATTCTGCTGATTAGTAGTAGAGATAATTGTATTAGATGATGCACTCGTGCACTCTTTTTTCTTTTTTTCTTTTTTTTTATAAGAAATATTAAGAATTTCATTTCAGATGACAAAGCAACAATAACATTTTGGAGAAGAGCTTGTTCTACACTAAAATGTGTTTGGTTTGACATCTATAAATGCATAGGCCACAAAAGGATCGTACAATAAATATATATATATATATATATATATCATTAAAAGGAAAACATAAAATGATATTTTTCTTACTAATTACAACAAATAGGAAAACGTAATTCGAGATTAAGTTAGAAAAATCTTGACATTATATTCTTTTAGTTTCTCGTATTAAAGGATCATCATTCAAATAAATCCATCTTATAAAGATTTATTTATGTCACACCATGTTACCTTGTTATTGGATGTTTAAACTTTAAACCTCGACATCCTACTTCTTAGTCAAATTTTGGGGTTCACCTTCAAATTTTAAAATGAGATAAAATATCAGTATTCTGTATTCATCAAGATATGGGGTATGAAGTACTTATCCGTATCAATTTATACGCATTGACCGAATCAGAAGCTAGCCACATTCACATGCACCGGAAAGGCAAAGACGCATTTTAAAATCACTCACCTTCACCCTTTTCAATAGTATATTCTATGTATTTTCATAAAAGGTTTTTTTTTAGAGAGAATTTTAATTTATGTCGTTTGTGATTGATGATAGCTCTTTCTGATTAAACCAATACATTAATTAATTTTTGATGTAAGCGAAAATTGAATTTTAAATCTCTTATTTAACTATTAAAAATTTTACCAACTGAATTAGGTGAATTGTTTTTAAAATACAACGTTTTCAAAAGAATCAAAGCTCACTTTTTTTTGTATGGTATAGATATACTTTTATCTAATTTTCTTTTTAAATAAAATAAATCAATAATAAAAAAAAATTAATTATTCCTAACGTACGCTTAGTACAACGTACAGTTGGGTTTCAAAAGTCATGAGTGACATCAAAGACACATCAATCGCACTTTTTTTTTTTTTTTTTCTGGAGAACAAAACTCTATTGAGTCAATTGTGGCGACTGCAAGGTGATATTTGGTTCTACAAAATAAATAGTGTTTTATTATTCTTTTTAAGAATTTGAACATAGAAAAAAGAAAAAAACAAAAACAAAAACACACACACACATTTTCACATTTGAGTTTATTTAGAAATTTGTTTTGAACACATAATTTGATAATGACATACACCTTTTTTTTGGTTTGGCTATTATTCTCTATTTTATGAAAATTACTTTTTTTTTTTCCTTACACAGGTCACTTCAGTTACTATGCAGGTCTTGATGGGACTAAATAGTTGATGAGTCCTTGCTTTTTTTAAGAAATTAACGAAAATATCACTTTATTTGTTTTTATTTTCAAAATGAAAACACAGGAAATATAAAATTATTTTTTTTATTCAAATCTAAATTTTAGAATACTAAAAATGAAAACTAAATAGTAGCGGGTCTCACAAAAAATTAAAAATGAACATAAAAATACCTATTTTTCTTTCAAACCAACACCCTCCAAGCTAATACTCTAATTTGAAAAGTAAAAACAAACAAAAATAAAAAGGAATTCAAAGAATATGTAATATGCTAGTATGTATCCCTCCTTCTTCGAAGTCCCAGACTCTAGAGTTTGGAGTTTATCGAAAGACTTTGTGCAAACGATGTCAAAGTCGTATAATCGTGTGTTGAAAACAAAACCAAAATTTGTTTGGTCATAGCTGGCTCTTTGAGACCACTTTGCTTGTCAGATTCTTTAATTGTATCTTAAGAAAATAAAATTTTTACGAACTGTTTTTTTAAAAGAACATGAAGAAGATTTTAAAAAGTTTAAACATGATAATTCCGTTTTTGTTGTGATTTGATATTATTAAGGGATTTACCCACGTGTGACATATATTAGTAATTTATTATTTTGACAACTTTTTTAATTTCTCCCAAAAACTTTTCCAAAATGGGTTAATAGACTTTTCTTTTTCTTTTTTGAAAAGCCTCGTCTCAAAACAGAGTACTCTAAAAGTTAATGCTTTCATATACGGATAAGGGTAAGTACGTGTTTTTTTCTTTGAATAGCAAAAAACTTACACTTGCATTTGACCTTTCAAAATTAAGAAAGACTCAGAAAGAGTGTCATTTGAGTATGCTATGCACTTTTTGAATCAATCAACGGTGTTCATGAGGAAGACATAATGACTCTTTTATTTAATCTTTAATGCTTTCCTCTGATTTTTTTCAAAAAATAAAAATGATTTACTCTGATTGATTGCTTTAAACTTTAACAACCTCTAGGCTCTTTTTTTTTTTTTTTTTTCCTTTTTCGATAAACCTCTCATCAAATATTTCTAGTACTACATAAAATATTATAATTTCAGTCACAACTATCTTACATATTAGATTATGATTAGTTGCCCGTTATTTTCATATGGATCAACTATTTTTTCTCTTTCACTTACAGTCTATTACACATATAATTATAACATTTTATGTGACATTAGAATTTTTGGCGAGAAAATTGTGGTGACAAATCATATGAGTGGATATATCGTATAAACGGCATCAATTACACTTGGTTACATTGATAATAATGCAATAAAGATGGAAAAACAACTATAAATAGAGAGGTGGCCGGCGTGCTCACAGTTAATTGAAAAAAGTACATCAATTATAGTAAAAGTATTTTATGTGATTGAATGGATAATTACTTTACCAAGAATATCTCTCTCTTTTTCCGCTTAATAAGAATACTTCATTAGAGGACAAAGAAAATAGAAACCAAAAAACAAAGACCAATTCAGAGGGAACTAGCCTAGCTTCCTTACCTCTAACAAAGACCCGAGAAGACATGAAAGGAATAACTAATAAGATTAGGACACTTGATATGAGAAGAAGCTTCCCATGTAGCTAGGTTGTGGACAATAGAGAATATATATTAGGATTTGAATCTCCATTTCATGATAAATGGTTTTTATTGGATAAGACAAACTGTTTTCAAAGTGAAGAGAATATCCTATAATAGTGATTGATTGATCCAGCTAGTATCAACCATATCATGATGGTCCCTACATATACTTGAAATAATCTTTGGGTCATTGAATTTTTTTTTTTTTAAATTAATTCTAAATCTCAAGTTACCAACCCCTCCACAGGCTCCCTATTTTCTCTCTCTATCATCTTTATTTTTCTCTAGCTTCCATTAAACAAGTTTTAACTTGAAATAGAACATGAAACTCATTTCCCATTATAAGGTCTGAAGAAGCATTAGTAGATTCTAGTTAGCTCAATTGGTAAAATTTCTAATAGTTGAATAAGCGATCATTCCCTACCTACACCAAAAACTGATTGGTGTCTTAGTCTGATGATAAAGAGTTATCATCAGGAGCAGACGTCATAGGTTGAAACTCTTTAAAAAAAAGTCTGAAAAAGCATCAAAATGATTAAAAACATGCATGCTTGTAGTAATTGTTAAGGTCAATAATTAATTAGTCCTTGTGTTGACAAAAAAAAAAAAATCAAAGATGTGCAAAGTAAAGATAGCTCATTGTAAATGGCACATAAGAAATATAATGAATTATTTACCTTTTTCTTTTCTACATCAAGAGTTCTATTGTGGTGGATAGAACCCCAAACGTCTCCTATGGGTGATGTTTGGAGGTACCACTCAAATTGAATTATTTAGAAGTAATTATTTATTTTCTCCCCCGATAGATATAATGATATATACCTTCATAACTAAACCATGTTGCCTCAATAAAAGGGAGTTTTCAGATTCTAGAGTCTAAACTCAATTCAAGCCTACATTCCATTGCCGAGGTCTGTTTCAAACGCTTCTTCATAGTTTCATTTGTTTTTTTGTTAACATAGGTATTTAGAGCTCTTAGAATACTGATTATTTTCCTAGATCTATATAGAGTTCTCTCGTCTAAAGTACACTATGCAAGTAATTTTAAATATATATGATCTCATGGACCTATATCATGAGACTTTAAAAAGTAAAAGTTAATAGGATAATCTCTTAGAGTATCTGCAGCTGGGCTTTCAAATGCCATATTTAAGCATCAAATAGCATTAAGGCATTAAAAGTGAGCTCCAGCTGAACTTGTGAAATTGTAAAATTGTAAAAAAATTTACAATTGTGCTACAGTACCATCTTAAATGTAAGATGATACTGTAGCTCAATGCTAAAAATAAATATTGTTTTTTAATCACTCTCTCTCTTCACTCTCTCTCTCTGACTGTGTACTCACTCCCTCTCTCGTTCAAGACATACCACCGGAGCTGCTTGGGCTGTTTTGCATGGAGTTCGTCGTGGAGTGTATGGGTTGTGGCTAGTCGTGCGTGGAGATCGGTGTGGCAAGGTGGGTTTTGATTTTGGGTGGGTTCAGATGGGGTTTTGATCGGCGGAAGGAGATCGGGTGGGTTCCGATGGAGTTTTGATTGGCGTGGGTTCTGTGGAGATCGGAGTTTTGGTCAACGTATATGGAGATCGGGTTTTGATTGCGTGGGTTTCATTCCAATGGGGTTTTGATAGAGTGGATTTTTCCAGTGGGCGTGTGGTGTGGTGGTGGTGATTGGTGGTTTGTTGGAGTTCGGCGGCAGTGGATGCAACGGCGTGATTTTGGTGGGCAACGGCGTGGTTAGTAAATGCAACGGCGTGGGTTGCTTTTTTTTTTTTTTTTTTTTTATTGTGTGGTGTTGATGGTTGGAGAGGGTGGCGTTGATGTTTGGATTTTTTTTTTTTTTTTTTTTGTGGTGTTGACGGTAGATTAGGGGTTGGTGGTGGTGTCAGATGTGTGTAGTGCAGCGGTGGTGCTGATTATGGTTCTTGATAAGAAAGAAAGAGAAAAAGAATAAATAATGTGATGTATTGTAAATGGTTTTGATTGTGGGATATATTATTTTATTGTGTAAAAATATTATTTTAATGAGTAGAATAGGAAAATAAAAGTTAAGATGTTGGGAGTATTGTAAAATTGTATTGTATAATTGATAAAGTGACTTTTTGAGATGGTAAAATAAGATAGATAAAATTTTTGGTTAAAAACGCTCTTAGAATTACTTTTTGGTAATAGCATTATAAATATCCTCCAGCAGCCCACTTGAATTAAGGATGTACTTCCAAATGATGAAGGATACCATCCAAAAGATTGTGTAGTTGGTTAGAAGTCAACTAATTGATAAAATTTCTTATCACTGAATAAAAAACTTGAAGTTCAAAAATTTCGACTACATCAAAAAAATCAATTGGGGATTTGATAATAAAAAAATATCATTATAAAACGGTTTTAACTTTAAGGTAGCCTTAACTTTTTAACACTTAAACTAATAATTCTATAATAGTGAATATGTACTCTAATTGAACACAAAATCTGACCTAGCCAGTAATATTGCAAATTCTCTCATAACCTTTTCTTCAATTAGTGGCAAAAATTAGTCTTCCGGTCGTTATTAATGGCGCTGTAGTGGTAGTGTTAGTCATTACTTTTATCTTTTTTGTGAGTTTCACAATATTTTCCTCACTAGCATTGTTAAGACTTTTAGGGACAGTGATGGGATCGCGTGTTTAGGATTTGTTGACCTGAATAGTAGAATATGGATGAGTAAATGCATCCATAATTCCAATAACATGATAATCTTGTTGTTCATATTTTTTTTTTTTATGATAAAGTTTTAACTTATTGCGTCTACTTTTAATAATTGTTCTTTTATTATTAAATAAAGATATCAATCAGTTTTTAGTGTAGACGAAAATTAAACTTCAAATCTTTTATTCAATCATAAGAAATTTTATCAATTAAGCTAACCACATTTACATTAATAGTCCTCTTAGCACGATTATATAATTTTAATGATATAATACTCTGCTTTTCTTGTGCTCTTTCTCGTGGAAATGGTTTCACACTTTCACGGAATGGTCTTGATTTTGGCTGAGACCTGAGATTTGCTTTTTTCTCTATAACTATGCAACGTGAATCTCGTCAGGTTATTATTAATATTTTTTCTACGTCAGGTTAATGCTATTCCAAAGAGGAAAAACAAAAAGGTTTCTTTATAAAATGGGAGGTGAGGTTCGAAAGTCTGACTCTAATCTCAGACTAGTCGTCAACTAGAGCAGGGAAAATTGTATATTTTTATGTGGTTTTTTTTTTTTTGGGCACAAAATATTACTATAATATCATTCAAACATTGTACGAGATATTAGTATCAGAAATTAATTATATTTGTGGGACAACATGACTTTAGGAAGCAACTTATACCAAAAAAATATTATTAATAATAAAAATCATTACACAAAATATAAAAAAATAATTTATTTTATACCTGATAGAATTCAACTCTAACTTAATCCAAGTGTATATGTGTGTAAAACTCTCTCCTAAAGACTTGAATCCCGGCTCTTTCTCCCCACACCCCACAAGTACTTATACTTGTAGAGCAACCACCACATCAAAGATGTGCAGTAGTAGATAATATTTCCTCTTATTCTTTTATATATATATATATATATATATATAAACTTTCTCTGTTTGTTTTTGTTACCATGAAAGTCTAAGTAAATAAATGCAATATTTTATTTTAATTTTTAAAAGGGAATAATCACGACCTACCCACCCCGAAGACCCAACCTCACACCCAAAGTTTTTTTTTATTTTTGATAAGACCTCAGTCCAAAGTTAAAAAGTAATAAAACAACCCATAACTCAACTCTCATCAACAAGTGAATATACCTAATCCTAAAGATAAGAGTAATATTAATGTTAGTCACACGTAAAATCACAATTTATTGAAATAGCAGCTAATTATGAATAGTTGTATAATATCACTTTCAATTAAGTGAAACTAATTTTAATATTATTTTTATTATACACTATTTAAAAATATTTATATGTGATTTTTGTAACAAAATATTATTATAATATCATCTAAGCATTGTACAAGACATTAGCATCAGAAATTAATTATATTTGGGGGACAACATGACTTTACGATGCAACTTATACCAAAATAATAATAATAATAAATCATCACACAAAATATTAAAAAAAAAAATTTCCTCTTATTCTTTTTAATTTTTTTTTATAAATTTTCCCTGTTTTGTTACCAAAAAAAGTATACGAAAAAGAATGTATTATTTTATTTTTATTTCAAAAAGGAATAATCACAACTCACCAACCGCCTAAAGAGCCAACCTCACAAGTCACACCCAAAGTTAAAAAGTAGTAATCGCGCCCCATAACTCAACTCCGACCAACAAGTGGACATACCTAATTCTAAAAATAAGAATAATGTTAGTCAAACATAAAATCATAATTTATTTAGATAGCAACTACTCGTATAATAATGAATAGTAGAACAGTATTAAGAATAGTAAAACAGTATTAGTAAAACAGTATTAAGAATAGTAAAACAGTATTACTTTCACGTGAACCTAATTTTAAAATTATTTTTATTATACACCATTTATAACATGTCTGATGTGGCATCAGTATATGATTATAAAACAAATTTCTTAAAAAAAATTGTACCATTCAAATTATTGAAAAAGATAACACATCTTGATACTACTTTTGCTCACATTATATACTGTACATGTGTCTTATCTTCCTCACTTTTTGAAGGGATGACAAAAACCTTACAGGTAAGTGTGGGCTTCTAAGTTGTAATGAAATTGAGAAAGCCAGACAAGGACAAGTCAAGCTAAAGAAATTGGAGATTCCAGGGCTCAAACATATTTTTTATAAGTGACAATTAAAGCGGGCCCAAGAATCAACAGTGGTTTATGATTTTTATGAATTAAGATCACTGTACAATATTCAGAACCATGCAAGACAAATCTTAATAGTTCCTTCCACCCGTAATTAATTAGATTTCTGAACTAACTTTTAGCTTCTTAAATTTTGTATTTACTCCCATGTTTGCATTTAATATATTATTCAGATCATATACCTACCCAACATTTGTCCCGTTTTCACTATAATTATTGTTGCATAGATGTCATGACTCTCCTCATCAAAGAAATAAATAAATAGATAAATGTCATGACTCTCGTGAGTCGTGTCAGTGGCATGTGGAAAACCTAGCGGTCCAAAAGAGTGGGTGAGACAATTTTTTATAAAATAGAAAGAAAAAAAAATTTAACCGACAACATGATTTTATAATTGATTTGTCGTTATTTTTAGATTAAAACACTAATTAATTTATATAATAAATATAGTTTGAATTTTAAATTTTTTATTTAACATTAAGTAATTTTACTAAAATCCTTGAAGAGGATGAGACTTCATTTGCTTAGTAAAGATAATTTAGTTTACTTAAGTAATGATTTTTTTTTTTTTTGAAAAAAATTAAGAGACCACTTTTTTTTATTTTGTAAAGTGGACAACTAGAACAAGTGCCAATTGTTCAAAGTGTTTGTAAAGTGTTTTTGAGCGGACCTCAATAATTGCTTAGCAATAAGAGATGTCTTGGATATGTTTTGTAGCGTGTCAGGTCAATCCGTGAGTGAAGTAAAGTCTAGAGTATTTTTCTCTCCTAATGTTGATAGGGACACGAGAGAGTCGTTGAGCGATGCCCTTGGTTTTACATCCACGCCAAACATTTGGAAGTACTTGGGAATTCCTATGAGGGTGCCGGGAGCCTCCTCCCATGATTACAACTTCATATTGGATAGGGTGAAGCAGAAACTTGCGGGGTGGAAAGCCAATTTACTATCTTTGGCTGGGCGGAATGTTCTCATTCAGGCGTCCACAATAGCCATACCATCATATGTCATGCAGTGTACTCTATTACTGGGGAAAATTCTGGATGGTTATTGACATGTCATAAATGATTAAATTATTTAATTATACGAGACTATTTATTAATGAACTAATGAGACATTATCTTAGTCCATGAGATGCATAGTATGTGATTTATGTGATTTAGTCACGGAAGATATAGATCACAAGTTCTTTGTAAAATCAGAATTATAGTTTGTAGTCGGTGATGAAATTGGGCATTTCATCTGCGAAGATTATAACATATCAACTAAGATGATTTGTCTTGATCATGGAAGTGGAGACTTCTAGTTGATATGTTGATATGTTTTAAGAGTTAAAACATATTGAACTGGACCGCTGTGAGATTTATTATTCTCATAATGACTGTCAAATGAATAATAAATCTCACGACTTCTATTTACATCAACTCTAAATCCTGAGAGAATAATGGATCTGATCATGAGATGTAGGCTGCTTTGATATATCAGGAGTGAGATTTATGAGTCACGATCAAAACCTCAGTATGTTGGGCAGCCACATTTAGTGTTAACAGAACATATATTCTCAAGATGGAATTCATAATCTCTTAACGGAGATATAAAATATTCCCTTGAGATAAGTTTAATGGATTTGGTTATTCAGAGTGTTGGGCCCAACCACTTTAGTAAGGAGTTACTAAAGTATATATTTATGAAATTGGATTTCATAAATATATGATGAATAACATAAGAGATTAAACCGGGTACTCAAGGATTAAGATGTAGTAATTTTCAAAGTGACAGTCAACTTTCATAACTTTATATTACTACGAATATTTTAATGAAAGGGTTGTATGTATAATAAAGTCTTGGGATATAATTTATTAATAAGACCTAGAGTGCAATTATATTCTTATAGTGGTATTGAATATAATTAATGGTAACTTTGGACTTGTCAAGAGTTGATAGAAAAGCCCAAGGCCCATTGGAGCTAGTATCTTATTGGTCCATTTTGGTCCCACTCCAAGCCACACACTAAAGCCTAATAGGCTGGCCCAATTAGATAATTAGTTAGTTATAAAGGGAGAAACATACAGAATTTTTTATAAGAGAAAAAGAAATATCATTGTGAAGTGGTGTGTATGTATGAGTGAAGCCATTCAATTATTCTCCCTTAGAAACTGATTGAGAGACCACACTTCTTGAGCGTAAAGTGGAATTGGAGTGAAGATTAAAAGTGTTCTCAAGTATTTCTAATCTTTTGTTTTGAATTTCACCGCACCAAGGTATGCAATCTCGTTCTTAAATTCTGAAATTTACATAGTGCATGTTATCAATCATGAATGAAATAGATCTATGTTTGTTGCTTCCGCTGTGTGTTTTGTAAGAGATACAAAACCAAATTTAACAACAATTGGTATCAAAGCCAGGTTTTCATATCATAATTGTATAACATTTGATTGAATTTTAGAATAAAAGAAAAATGATTTCTTGATGATATCGGGTTCACACGAAGGATGCATATTCTCTTGATTTAATCGTAGTAGGCCATGATTATGTTTCTTTGCATCAAGTGCTGTATCTTGTTAATAATTGCCAAGGATTGATTGTTATATAATATTCAATAACCGTCAAGATGTCATGCGTGTGAAGTGTGAACCAAATGATATATTGTGATCCTTTATATATACGGATTGAAGCAATAATGTTCAAATGGTGGATAGTAGTCAAGCCGTGCAATATTTTTTTCACGCACATGGCAGTTAGTGGCAGTTAATACATGGCTTGGATGCATGGACTTTAAATCCATATAACAAGTCATGTATTATATAAGCAACCGTTATACATGGCTTGGATGCATGCAACCGTTAATATATTTGCATGGATTGTTATATATATGATATAAACATCTGCTATGCATATTTCATTGCAATGCTTGGATATAATATAGGCTTATATATTAAAGGTTGCATGTTTTCATTATTATAAGCATATGATCATTGCCGTGGTTGCATGCATTAAGAATCCATGTATTATACAATATGATTACATGCTGGAAGAATCATATATTACTCTTGCATGGATTCAATCCGTGTATATATATATATATATATAATAATGGGATGAAACCTTATAATATATATATATATATATATATATATATATATATAAACATTGATAGTATGGAATCCGTATATCACAAGGATTGATAGTTAATGAAAGGGATAAGTAACTGTCAACTGCATGAAACGGTGCCATGCACGTTTAATATATGGTTTATATATTGGTTCGTACAATCCGTTTTGCTTGGATATATGAATTGGCTTGGAGTGTTTAATTTATGATGGCCATCTTATAAGCATGTAGTGGAAGGCTTAAAAGCTTATATATATTGATTGCTTTTGAAAAATTGAATCCGTATATATAAAGCATTCATAAGGATTCAATTGTTGTATAAGAAGGCCATTGACTAATATATATATATATATATATATATATATATATGGCTTTATATGCAAATCCTTTATGGCCAAGGATATGGTTATTGAATGTAACTGATATAACTATTATAAGCGTGAATTGAGTATTTGCACTGCTTGAAGAAGCCGTGTATTATATATATAAAGGCTTATATATTAAGGATGGCCTGCATGTAATATATAAGGCTTGCATGTAATATATAAGGTTTATATTATATCCGTATATTAAAGTGTGTTTTTATATGTTGCAATTTGTATGGAGATACATGAATATATATACTATCTTGTTAATGCTAGGATTATGAAATTTATTCTTAATGAGATTAGGATTATGTTTTCAAGGTTTCTAGCATTATTAGGGTTCTTGATAATGATCTTGAAAACCCTTATGTTTGATTTATAAATCTTCATTGATAAAATCAAAAGGTGTTTTTATTGGAAGCATAATGAAAATGTCAAAAGGCTATGTGATTAATTTCATAGTCCTTAAAAGTTAAGGACATTTATTAATTATTGTCTAACTAAAAGATATAATGAGATCAAAGATGTTAGTTTAATAGAACTCTTAGTCCTAAATTATTTTATGATTAAAAGTCCTCTATTTATTTTAATTAGAGGTTTTAATGAGATTAAAATTCTAATTAAAGATATATAGTTTCTAATCAGATTAGAATACTTTATCTAGTAAATTAAGGATAAAGTTCTATATAATTAATTTTTGATTCATTAGTGTTTAAGGAATCCTAAATAGTTTAGTACTTCCATTTTAGTTAGTGATTCAAATGAGATTAGAGTCTTTATAAAGTGCAAGGTTATTAGTTGTGATAAGATCACAATTATTTAAAGAAAAACCCAAATAATGAGTGGGAGTGCTGAAATAACCATTTTGTTAAGTTTATTGTAATATGAATAAATACCTTGTCTTGACTTCGAGTTTTGCATTCCATGTGGAGGGTATTTACTTCACCGATTACAAGGTTAAACTTCTTTATGATTGCGCGAATGTTCGTTACGCTATTGTGATGTGACTTAGTAACATCACATTGAATTTAACAATTAAACACATCTGATGTGTAGGGTTACAATTGTGATTAGATCACAATGATTTCATAACAATCCACTTGTTTTAAAATTTCTAGTGGGAGAGAGATGCAATGGTTGGATCTCACGGCCTCCATTATCGGTTCAAAGTAGTGTGGGTAAGCACCTTATTTTGGCGTATATGCCTTGCGATCCCAAAGGAGGGTGTTTACTTCATAGTACTACAAGATTGAATTTACCCGTTTAAAGTAGTGTGTGATCAAACACCTCGTCTTGGCGTATATGCTTCGCGATCCCAAAGGATGGTGTTTTGTTTCATGGTACTACAAGTTTAAACACTATAAGGGAGATGAAATGTGGCTACACATGATTCTAGATAATGGTATACACTAGACTAAGTGTAATGTTAACTTCCTAAAGGAACTATGTCATTATTACTTAGAGGCTGAAGGTAATACGGCATATTATTAGTGTATGATAAGAGTTATCATGATAGCACAAATAATGAGAATAGTTCTCAACCAATTAATGTGTTTATAATAAACTTGCTACCAAGGAATTATAGACATGGATTGGGTTGTCGTTGCACTTAGTATAGTATGTTTTCCGAGTTCCATACTATATGGTTATGGATGCAAAATATAATATCCCTGTAATTATGTTTATAGTCTCAAAATAAAGTTATCATAAATTAGGTTCTCTAGCTACTATTTTAATTGAATCACATTAACTAAGAAATAATTTTGGACATGGTGCTTAAAGGAACTGAAGTACATAAATATATTTCGTTTCAGCATTGTCATAATTTCCTATACATGATGCATTTATGGAAGATAACTTATGATGTGATCATAGTTTCCATTGAAAATGCTAAAATGCTACATTGGCTTCCATCTCAATTATGTTATTGCATGTGATGCAAGAGGTAGTACTAGACTTAGACTTTATATTAAGTCTAAATGAGATGTTTGGTATGAATCATATTGAGTGCAAAGAAAGGCTTAAAAGAGTTCCAATTCTATATCATTTTATGAAAATGTTTTTTTTTAAATGAATTGGAATTCTTGAATGTAAAGATTAAATGTTAATCTCAAATGGATATGATCCATAAGTCCTTGTTAGAATCATTTAATCAATTCAATTTATTTTTGAAAATAAATTCTCTTTATGTAATTGATGAGTGAATTTTACGCAACGGAAGACATCCTTAAAGCTAAGGCTATGATCAATATGATTTAATTCAAATTCTTACCCTAGACCGAAAGGTAAGGGTGGTAAGAAAAAGAATTTTAATACCAAACAGTTGGACAAACTAGTTGCCCTTGTAGTTGCCAAAAGGAAATTAGACCTAAAAGCATGACCAAAAGGAAAATATTTATGTTTTGGTAAAGTTTAGCATTGTCTATGATTGTCTTCTAAATGAAAATTTACATGTTTTACTTTTTATTATATTCCCAGTCTATGAATTCTATTTAGAAGATAAAATGATCTAGGGCTCCTTTTTGTAAAGGATGAAGTTCCATGACTTTTTTAAGTTAGTGCATACATAAAGGAGGAATAGGGCTCTTTTAAAGGTAGATTGTTCTAGAAGAAGAATGTCAGAATTTGTTAAAAGATAACTATAAAATACATTTAGAAATGAGATGGTTGTATTAAATACACCACAAGACATTATTCTCTAGATAACTATTATACTGATACAATATCGTAGTGGGAGGATCATTAAATCAATTCATACTTTTGGAATAAACTTTTGAAGTCATTCCATAAGGATATGAATTTGATCTTCGGTCCTACATAAAGGCAATAGATGATATGAATATAGATTACTAGATCAAGGTTATGTAAATAGAATTAGATTCTATTTAAAGTCTAGAACTTGTAGAGGCGCCTAATGGCATTAAGCCTATTGTTCTCAAATAGGTCTACAAGAAAAATGAAATTGATAGATTTGAAAGTGCAAATCTTCAAAATCAAGACTAGTGGTAAAAAGATTTATTCAGAAAGAAATAGTTCGACTATGAAAAGATTTTTTCACTAATAGTCAAGTTTAACTCTATCTAGATTCTCTTATTCATTATATTTCATTTGGATGAAATATGACAATGAATATCAAGAAAGCTTCTTTTAATAGCAATCTTGAGGAAGACATCTTTATGATGTAACTAGACTTGTACATAGCAAAGAAACAGTAGTGATTAGTATGCAAGTTGCTTAAAGTCCATTTATGGACTAATACAAGCATCTAGGTCATAAAATATCATCTTTGATCAAGAAATCAAATTTTTTATTTTGATCAAGTATTAAAAGGCCTAATGTGTGTAAAGCTATAAATAGAATAATATATTTCTTAATGTATGTTAATGACATCCTAATCATTTAGAATGAAGTTAAGTTATTGTCATCAATGGATTTTAGTTGTCTAGTTCAGTATGATATAAAGTACTTGGAAAAGACTAGTCACATTCTAAGAATTAAACTTCATTAAAATTCAGAAATTAGGATGTTGGGTCTATCTCAAACTACTTAAATAGATTAAATTTTAGCCAAGTTTAGCATGTAATACTTCAATAAAGGATTCTTTCCTTTTAAGTTTTGAAGTTCTGTTATAAAGGACTATAGTCCTAAGACATACAAAAGGAAGAGCATATTAAGACGGTCCCTAATACCATATCAATAGGAAGTCTTTATGTTATACTATATACCAGGCTAAATATCTATTTTGCAGTGGACATGGTAAGCAAATATCAATTGAATCAAAGATCACTTAATTTAGTGGGAGTAAAGCATATACTCAAATATCTTAGGAGAATGAGGGATTATATGCTTATCCACAAAAGTGAGTTTTTGATTGATACTGGATGTACAAATATTGACTTGTAGTTTGATTGTGATTCATGAAGTTGGACTTCAAGATATGTGTTCATCCTAAGTGGTGAAGATACACATTAAGTGTAAGTAATATCTCATTAGAGAGATATGAGTACTTGAGTAGTAGTAGAAAAGATAATTTATATAATAAATCTGACTGAAACTTGTTTCCAAACCTTACCTTAGAGTGACTATGAATTACTCTAAAAGGAGATAAGTGTCGAATATATGGTAAATTGTCTTTGAGGGCAAGTGGGAGATTGTTGGGGTTTATGCCCTAAAATCCAATTTATTGACATGTCATAAATGATTAAATTGTTTAATTATATGAGACTATTTATTAATGAACTAATGGGACATTATCTTAGTCCATGAGATGCATAGTATGTGATTTATGTGATTTAGTCACGGAAGATATAGATCACAAGTTCTTTATAAACTCAGAATTATAGTTCGTAGTCAGTGATGAAATTGGGTATTTCATATGCGAAGACTATAACATATCAACAAAGGCGATTTGTCTTGATCATGGAAGTGGAGACTTCTAGTTGATATGTTGATATGTTTTAAGAGTTAAGACATATTGAACTAGACTACTGTGAGATTTATTATTCTCCTAACGACTGTCAAATGAATAATAAATCTCACGACTTCTATTTACATCAACTCTAAATCCTGAGAGAATAATGGACATGATCATGAGATGTAGGCTGCTTTGATATATCATGAGTGAGATCTATGAGTCATGATCAAAATCTCAGTATGTTGGGCAACCACATTTAGTGTTGATGGAACATATATTCTCTAGATGGAATTCATAATCTCTTAACGGAGATATAAAATATTTCCTTGAGATAAGTTTAATGGATTTGGTTATTCAAAGTGTTGGGCCCAACCACTTTAGTAAGGAGTTACTAAAGTATATATTTATGAAATTGGATTTCATAAATATATGATAAATAACATAAAAGATTAAACCAGGTACTCAAGGATTAAGATGTAGTAATTTTCAAAGTGGCAGTCAACTTTCATAACTTTGTATTACTATGAATATTTTAATGAAAGGGTTGCATGTATAATAAAGTCTTGGGATATAATTTATTAATAAGGCCTAGAGTGCAATTATATTCTTATAGTGGTACTGAATATAATTAATGGTAACTTTGGACTTGTTAAAAATTGATAGAAAAGCCCAATGCCCATTGGAGCTAGTGCCTTATAGGTCCCTTTTGGTCCCACTCCAAGCCACACACTAAAGCCCAATTAGAAAGGCCCAATAGGCCGACTCAATTAGATAATTAGTTAGTTATAAAGGGAGAAACATACAAAATTTTTTATAAGAGAAAAAGAAACATCATTGTGAAGTGGTGTGTATGTATGAGTGAAGCCACTCAATTATTCTCCCTTAGAAACTGATTGAAAGACCACACTTCTTGGGCATAAAGTGGAATTGGAGTGAAGATTAAAAGTGTTCCCAAGTATTTCTAATCTTTTGTTTTGAATTTCACCACACCAAGGTACGCAATCTGGTTCTTAAATTCTGAAATTTACATAGTGCATGTTATCAATCATGAATGAAATAGATCCATGTTTGTTACTTTCGCTGTGTGTTTTGTAAGAGATACAAAACTAGATTTACCAACAATAGACAAAGTTAACTGTAATTTTCTGTGGGGCACTTCAGAATCAGCAAGAAAGATTCATTGGGTCGAATGGCAAAAGGTTACAAAGACAAAGGAAGAAGGGGGTCTAGGCCTTCAAGCAGCTAGAGGGAGAAATATAATCATGCTAGCCAAACTCAACTGGAGACCTCCTACTGAGAATGATGCTCCTTGGTCTCAAGCTTTAAGATCAAAATACTGCAATAACAGAAGGGTGAATATGGCAAATGCAAATAAGTTGCCTTGCTCAAAGGTTTAGGCTGCAATTAAAAAAGGAAGAGAAGTTTTTACGAAAGGGAGTTTCTGGATGGTAGGGAGGAATAGTACTTTAAGTTTTTGGTATGGTAAATGGTTAAAGGAAGGTCCTCTCAAGCAAACTCATTCAGGGGCCCTTGCCTCGGGATGCAGCTAATTGGGGAATTAAAGATATTTTGGGGGATTCGGGTTTGGACTAGAGTCGTATGCCTTTTGTTTTTCCTACAAACATTAAGGAAAAGCTCCAAGCTACACCATTCTCCCTTACTAGTAGAGGCGGTAATAAACTTGCTTGGACTGAGAACCCGAAGGGCTGTTTTGAGCTTAAGAGTGCTTACAAAGTTGCTATGGGAACTAATACAATCTCTTCTTTCACAGCAAGATGGCTATGAAAAGCCCCAACTTTGCCATGTATTAAAACTTTCATATGGCAATGCGCTCACAATAGCATTAGGGTGAAGGAATGCCTTGCTAGGAGAAGTGTGACGAAAGATATGGTGTGTCCCATTTGTAGAAGGGAAGATGAACGTATTTTACATGCTCTTGGGGACTGCCCATGGGCTCAATCGGTGTGGAAGCAGCTTGGTGTGCAGCCGAGTAATCACAACTTTTGGATGTCTAACCTATTGAATAAATTAGTAGCAGCACACGTTAGAATAGATTTGGGTTGTCCTAGTCTTTATGAGTTCAGTAGTTTGTTTCTATTTGTTTCCTAGTTTGTAGGAGTTGTTTAGCATGATGTTAGTGGTGCCTATTTTTGTGTTTGTAACCGTTTGTTTTTAGCCTATATTATGGCCATTTCATTTTCAAATGCAGTAGAAGAGTTTCTGTCCAACTCTGTTTCCTTTTGTTTTAGTTTATAACTTTCTTCTTTCATTTTACATCAGTGGTATCAGAGCTGTGAGAAAAGCAAGAGAGAAAGAGTTGCCAAACAGCATTGATGGCTTCAGAATCAAATTTTGTGCAGGCAGCGATCCCACGTTTTGATGGTCACTATGACTATTGGAGTATGCTAATGGAGAATTTTCTACAGTTCAGAGAGTATTGGCCGATTGTTGAATCTGGAATTCAAGCACCAGCACCAAATACAGTCTTGACAGATGCCTAGAAAACAGAGTTGGAAGGGAGAAAGCTGAAAGATTTGAAGGCAAAAAATTACCTTTTCCAGGCAATTGAACGTCCCATCTTGGAAACAACTCTTAGCAAAGAAACTTCCAAAGATATTTGGGATTCCATGAATAAAAAATATGATGGCTCTGCTAGAGTGAAGCGTGCACAGCTTCAAGCTTTGAGAAGAGATTTTGAGACTCTACAAATGAAGGATGGAGAATCTGTCACTAGCTGCTGTGCCAAGACTATAGAGATCAGCAACAAAATGTGCTTTCATGGTGAGAAGATGGAATATGTCACCATTGTTGAAAAGATATTACGTTCCCTGACACCAAAGTTTGATTATGTCGTGTGTTCCATTGAAGAATCGAAAGACATAGATGCATTTTCTCTTGATGAATTGCAGAGCTCCTTGCTGGTCCATGAATAGAAGATGAACCGAAGTTCAACTTCAGAGGAGCAAGCTTTAAAGGCTTCTACCTCTACTCATTTCTCAAACTCTAGAGGAAGGGGTAGAGGTAGAGGTAGAGGAAGGGGAGATCAAGGCAATAGAGATGGTAGCAGGCATTTCAAAGCCAATAATGGTCAATTTTAGGGCAAAGGCAGAGGACAAGATCAACATTTTGACAAATCCAAGGTAGAGTGCTTTAGATGCCATAAATTTGGACACTATCATTCTGAATGTTATACTAGGCTGCCTACAGACAAAGAAAAGGAACCGCAATCGAATTTTGCTGAAAAGAAGGAAGTGGAAACTTTGTTAATGGTTGTTCAAGCTAATCAGGAACCTGAATCTGATGTTTGGTATGTGGATACGGGCTGCAGTAACCACATGTATGGACGTAAGTCTTCTTTTTCTTATTTAAATGAATGCTTTCATTCTACAGTAAGTTTTGGTGATTGTTCCATTGTGAAGGTGATGGGAAAGGGTGATATAGAGATAAGAACAAAGAATGGTTTTGTAGAAACAATTTCTAATGTCTTTTTCATTCCTAACTTGATAAGCGATTTGTTAAGTGCTAGCCAATTGCAAGAAAAGGGTTATGTAATCACTAATCAAAAGGGTGTTTGTGAGATTTATGATCCTACTAGAGGAGCCATTGCTGTTGTGCAAATGAGTTCAAACAGGTTGTTTCCATTGAAGATTACAAGTGTGCAATCTTGTTTGGTAGCCGAAGTAAAAGATTCTTCTTGGTTGTGGCATTTTCATTATGGCCACTTAAGTTTTGGTGGATTGAAGACCCTCCAACAGAAAAATATGGTGGCAGGTCTTCCTCAAATTAGTATTCCTTTCAAAGTTTGTGAAGAATATGTTGTTGGCAAACAGCATCATTCCAAATTTCCCCAAGGGAAGTCATGGCGAGCAAAAGATGCTTTGGAGCTAATTCATTCCGATATACGTGGCCTGATAACACCATGTTCTAATGGAGGTAAAATATACTTAATTACCTTCATTGATGATTATACTCGAAAAACTTGGGTTTATTTTTTACAGGAAAAATCAGAAGCTTTTTGTGCATTTAAAAGCTTCAAGGCTTGTGTGGAAAATGAAACAGGAAACACCATTAAGACCCTCTGAACAGATCGTGGTGGAGAATATTGCTCAACCGAATTTGAAGTTTTTTGTGAAGATCATGGCATTCAAAGAGAGCTAACAGCTGCTTATACACCACAACAAAATGGTGTATCAGAGAGGAAAAACATAACCATCCTCAATATGGTGAGAAGCTTGTTGACAAGAGGGAGAATTCCAAAATCTTTTTAGCCTGAAGCAGTAAATTGGAGTATTCACATCTTAAACAAAAGTCCTACATTTGCTGTTCAAAATATGACACCAAAGGAGGCTTGAAGTGAAAGGAAACCAGCTGTAGATCATTTTAAAATTTTTGGTTGCATCGCTTATGCACATACCTCGGATGAGAAAAGGAAGAAACTTGATGATAAGGGGGAAAATGTGTCTTTCTTGGTGTTTGTGAAGTATCCAAGGTGTATATATTATTTAATTCACTAACCAAGAAGATTGTGACCAGCCGAGACGTTGTCTTTGATGAAGAAAACACTTGGGATTGGTATAGGTAGCAGCCTACTCAAGTTCTTTTTGACAATGATTCTGAAAGTGAGCCAACATCAATAGTCTTTATGCCTGAAAATTCATCTGAAGCAACTCCAACAGCTGCTGAAATTTTTCCAACAGCAACAGAAGCTACTGATACAGCAGCTCAATCTCATCGTCGAATTCGAAAAAGGCCTGCATGGATGTATGATTATGAGGTGACTAGAATTGATCAATTTGAAGACTCACTCACTCATTTTGCTTTATTTTCAGATTGTGATCCTACAACTTTTGAAAGTGCCGTCAAAGATGCAAAATGGCGGAAGGCTATGGATGTTGAAATTGCAACCATTGAAAAGAATGACACTTGGGAGTTATTTGATCTTCCAGAAGGGCACAAAACAATTGGTGTGAAGTGGATTTACAAGAAAAAGCTGAAGGAAAATGGTGAAGTTGACAAGTATAAGGCATGCTTGGTGGCCAAGGGCTATAAGCAAGAGTTTGGTGTTGATTATAAAGAAGTTTTTGCTCCAGTTGTAAGGCATGACACAATCAGATTGGTGATTGCATTAGCAGCTCAGAATTCATGGCCAATCTTCTAGCTGGAAGTGAAGTCGGCGTTCCTCTATGGAGATTTGAAGGAACTGGTATTTATCGATCAACCTCCTAGTTATGTGAAATTTGGAAATGAGCATAAAGTGTATAGACTATAGAAGGCTCTATATGGATTAAAACAATCCCCACGGGCTTGGTATAATTGTATAGAAACTTATTTTTTGAAGGAAGGATTTCAAAAATGTCCTTATGAACATACACTTTTCATAAAAGTTGATGATGGAGGAAAAATGCTCATTGTTTGCTTATATGTAGATGATCTAATCTATACTGGAAGTAATATAGCCATGTTTGAAAGCTTTAAGAAATCCATGATGGTTGAATTTGAAATGTCTGATCTTGGCATGATGCATTACTTTCTTGGCATAGAAGTGTTGCAGTCCTTTGCTGGCATTCTTATTTCTCAAAAGAAATATGTGGGAGAAATCTTGGACAAGTTTCAGATGAAGGATTGTAATCCTGTGAATACACCATCTAAGTTTGGCTTGAAGCTAAACAAAGATCATGAAGGGAAAAAGGTGGACATTACACTCTACAAGCAAATTGTTGGCAGTTTGATGTATTTAACTGCGACAAGACCAGACATAATGTATTCTGTGAGGTTAATAAGTAGATATATGAAGAATCCAACAGAAATACAATTGTTAGCTGCCAAGAGAATCCTTCGTTACTTGTAAGGAGCTAGAGATTTTGGGTTGTTCTACAAGAAGGGTGAAAAGTTAGAATTGTTCGGGTTTACTGACAGTGATTATGCAGGAGATCAAGATGATAGAAGGAGCACTTCGGGCTATGTTTTTATGTTGGGCACAGGTTCCGTATCGTGGTCTTCTAAGAAGCAACAAATTGTCTCCTTATCAACTATAGAAGTCGAATTTATTGCTACAACAGCTTGTGCTTGTCAAGCTATTTGGTTGAAGAAGATTCTTGAAGAGCTGTAGTTCAAAGAAGATGGCCCTACTCTTATTTACTGTGACAACAGTTCAGCAATAAAGCTCTCAAAGAATCTTGTTCTACATGGTCGAAGTAAGCATATAGATGTGAAGTATCATTTCTTGAGAGATCTCACGAATGATGGAGTTATTAATCTAATTACTGCAGAAGTGAAGATCAGATTGCTGATATTCTAACAAAACCTCTCAAAATTCCAGCATTTTAGAAGCTTAGGGAGCTACTTGGTGTTTGCAATTCAAAGGATTTTATCTAAGGGATGGCACTTCAAAGTTTGAGTCATATTAAACTGATGTTATGTGTGGAACATCAGTTTAAAGGAGGGATTGTTGAATAAATTAGTAGCAGCACACATTAGAATGGATTTAGGTTGTCCTAGTCTTTAGGAGTTCAGTAGTTTGTTTCTATTTGTTTCTTAGTTTGTAGGAGTTGTTTAGCATGATGTTAGTGATGCCTATTTTTGTGTTTGTAACCGTTTGTTTTTAGCCTATATTATAGTCATTTCATTATCAAATGCAATAGAAGAGTTTCAGTCCAACTTTGTTTCCTTTTGTTTTAGTTTATCACTTTCTTCTTTCATTTTACATCATAACTTGCATGGTAGGATGTACACTAACCACCTTACAGGGAACCCTTCTTGGAAAGTTATATTTCCTTTTGCCAGTTGGAACATATGGAAGAATAGGAATGGTGTTGTCTTCAATAGGAAAAATCAGAATCCAAACTTGGCGGCTGCTGTTTTAAATCAAGCAATGGAATTTGTATTTTGTGTTGAAACCCCAAGGGGGCTGATTCGCCATGTTATCAAGAGGGTGCGTTGGGAGAAACCACCTCATGGGTGGGTAAAACTTAACACGGACAGGGCTGCTGAAGGAAATCTAGGACTGGCTGGTTGTGGGGGTTTACTTAGGGATGATCATGGTAATTGGATTGCTGGTTTTGCGAGGAGAATTGGGACAAGTACCAGTTTTGTGGCGGAGTTATGGGGCCTTAGAGATGGTCTTTCTTTGTGCAATAATCTCAACATACCTTCTCTCATTGTTGAGCTTGATGCCAAAGAAATTGTTGATATTTTGCAAAACTCAAACTATGAGAATTCCATACTGTTAGAAATACTAAATAATTGTATTGTATTTCTCAGTGAAAGAATATACATGAGTGCCTTTATATAGAAGACATATGAGTGCAGTACAAGTAAGAGTGTAGTACAAGAATGTGTGCTATACAAGTAATCTAATTGGGCCTAAAGCCCACAATACTATACACGTTAATAGCCCCCCTCAAACTCAAGGTGGATGTGAGACCTACTTGAGGTTGTCAACCAAAGTACGAAAGCGTCACTTAGGATGTGACTTGGTGAAGATATCTGCAAATTGATCTTTAGAGGAGACTGAGATCAACTTTAGAGCACCATGGACAAGATGAAAGCGGATGAAATGACAATCGATCTCGATGTGTTTAGTCCGTTCATGGAAGACATCATTGTGAGTAATATGAATGGCACTCTGGTTGTCACAATAAAGAGGAGTAGCAGAGGATGTAGAGACACCTAAGTCTTTAAGAAGCCATGGTAGCCAAAGGAGTTCAGATGTGGTATCAGCAAGGGCACGATATTCTGCTTCAGTACTGGAGCGAGCCACATGAGTTTGTTTCTTACTTTGCCAAGAAATCAAAGAAGAACCAAGAAGAAAGCAATAACCAGTGGTAGACCTGCAATCAGTGAGATCTCCTACCCAATCAGCATCTGAAAATGCATGGAGAATAAGAGGAGACTAAGTAGAGTAGAAAAGATCATGGAAGAGAGTGCCATTTAGGTATCGAAGAATGCGCAGAATAGCAGCATAGTGAGTCGATCATGGAGCAGACAGATACTGGCTCACCTGGTGAACAGCATAGGAAATGTCTGGACGAGTGACAGTGAGATAAACTAGGCTGCCAACCAAGCGTCTGTAAAGAGAGGGATTAGACAACGGTTTCTCCCCTTTAGGGAGTTAGATGCGCATTAAGCTCAATTGGAGTATCAATAGTCTTGCTATTAGTGAGTCCAGCTCGAGACAAGAGTTCAGAGGCATTCTTGGCTTGAGTAATATAAAGTCCATTTGTAGAATAAGTGATTTCAAGACCCAAGAAGTAGCTGAGATGTCCAAGATCTTTCATCTCAAAATGCTAACTGAGAAAATCCTTGAGTTCTTGAATGCCACTGAGGTCATCACCAGTTATGATCGTATCATCCACATATAAGAGAAGTAAAATAGTGCATTTGTCAGTGAGACGAAGAAATAAGGCAAAATCATAATGACTGGCCATGTAACCCAAGCGAGAGATGGTAGAGCTGAATTTGGCAAACCAAGCTCGTGGAGCTTGTTTAAGGCCATAAAGTGCACGTCGAAGGTGACAAACCTTATTTGATTCAACAGAGAGACTAGGAGGAGGTTGTATATAAAATTCTTCACTTAAATCTCCATTAAGAAATGCATTTTTTACATCCATCTGAAAAAGGTCCCATTTACTGGCAGCAGCAATATCTAAGAGGGCACGAATAGATAAGATACGAGCAACCGGAGCAAAGGTCTTTTCATAATCAATCCCATACTCTTGTTTAAAACCTTTTGCAATAAGACGAGTTTTGTAGCGCTCAATAGACCCATCAGAGCGAGTCTTAATCTTGTAGATCCACTTACAACCAACCACAGATTTTCCAAGGGGAAGTGTCACCAAGTCTCAAGTATGGTTTTTAGATAATGCATCAACTTCCTCCTTCATTGAAATCTACCATAAAGGATCAGTGGAAGCCTCACGATAGGTGTGAGGCTCGTGCAATGTAGCAAGGGCAGTGTAACAATGATAGTCAAGTAAATGTGCAAGAATGGATCTTACTTGAGTTAAGTGACGAGGTGGAATGTCTTGTGCAAGATTTTCAGGCGGAGCAGGAGCAGGGGACCCAAGCTCAGGGTTGGGGTTGGGTTGCTCGTCTTCAACCTGTTCATCTTCCACCTGTTCATTAAAGGGTGAACTAGGAAAAGGATCAATGATATCTGGTGGTTGAACAGAAAAGTCTACAGGAGAATCATGAGTAACTACAGGAGGATCAGAAGTAGCTACAGAAGGAATATGTGCCTCATCTGGAAAAAGATCTAAGACAGAGGAGGAAGACAGGGAGGCACGGAAGTGAGAGAGCTCGACAAAGAGGTGATGTTCCCAAAAGACAACATTACGGAAGATACAAAGTCGATGAGAAACAGGATCATAACACTGATACCTCTTTTGAGTTTCGCCATAGCCAAGAAAGCAACAAAGCCTTGACCGAGGCTCAAGTTTGTTGTGCTCATGTGGCTGAAGAAGAACGAAACAGGTAGAACTAAAGGAGAGAAGGTGATGATAATCTGGAGATGACCCAAAAGGGCGCTCATATGGAGTTTGATTTTGGATGATAGAATTGGGAATGCGATTAATAGTATGAACAGCATGAAGTACAACTTCACCTCAAAAAGGAGCAGGAACTTTAGCAGAGAGAAGGAGAGTACGAAAAGTGTCAAGAATATGACGAAGTTTTCGTTCGGCTCTACCATTTTTCTAAGAGGTACCTGGACAAGTTAGTTGATGACCCGTCCTCGGATCTCGCACAATACACCCAGAATAATCAAAGATAATGCGATAACCCAACTCAGCTAATTATCCCACTAAAAATAGATTGTAAAAAAGGTCAAGAACATTAAAGACCCCAAGAACCAAGAGGTTGGAGGTCAAAACGGAACCTATATTATGACCAGACATTGTGGAACCATTTGCTGTGCGAATATTAAGAGGGTGTGGTGTAGGTTGAAGTTCAGAAAATAAGGACGAGTGAGGTGTCATGTGATTGTAACAAGCAGAATCCATAAGTCAAGAGGAAGGAGACATACTAGATAAAGCTGAGAGAGAAGAGGAATAAGATGTATTACCAACCATACGAACGACATTAGCGATGATATTTATAAGGTCATCTCTGGAAATGGTGAAAGTGGATCCAGAAGACTGAGACTGTGCAAAGACGGGAGCCATGGGTTGGACACTCTCAGTGTTAGCAACTGTAGCAGCAGAAATGGAAACAGCTGATTTATTGCGTTGATAGTAAGTCTCAATATTATGGCCAAAACGTTTGCAAAAATTGCAAAAACATTTGTTGGATTATTGATGAAGATTGTCGCAAAAGGAAGAAGACTTGTCCTTATTCTTCATTTAGAAGCAAAATATACAAAAATGGACTGCAAAAATGAAATCTACGCGAAAAACTGGGTAAGGAACACTTGGACTGCAAAAAGTCAACCCTAAAAAAAAGTCAACAATCAACCCTTAGTCAAAGTCAACCCTAATCAACGGTCAAAGTCAACGCTGGTCAACAGCTCGGTCAACGATGACGTCAGCTGCCTGGATGGGTGACGTCAGCAGAGGAATGGATGATGACGTCAGCCCTAGATGACGTGGCAGAAATGACGTCATTGATGACGTCAGCAAGAGCTGATGAAGGCACGTGAGGCGCATGAGGGCACGTGGGCTTAAGACGCGGTGCGTGATGGCGCGTGGAGTATAACCCAGATGTGCAGCGGCGCATGGAGGCGCGTGTGGTGCGTGAGCCGTGGTGCAAAAACTTTGGGCGGTGCGTGAGAGCGCTTGTTACCTCCAATGGATGCAAGGCTTCCACCGACGTGTAGATCGGTGCGAGACAATCCCAGTGGTGCCTGCAAAAATATAATCGGAGCAATGTTCGCGGCAATGGTGACACGTGCAGTGGTCTTTGCGGTGTGGGACTCCTCAACAGTAGTGGCTGCAGGTCCGGAACCCAAAGATAATGGCTGGAAGTCGTTGAAGGTTCAACGGCAAGAGGCTGCAGCGACTATTGTGATGACAGAAGCAATGTTGAGAATAGAAAAGTCAGAGCAGTGGCCCTGATACCATGTTAAAAATACTGAATAATTGTATTATATTTCTCAGTGAAAGAATATACATGAGTGCCTTTATATAGAAGGCACATGAGTGTAATACAAGTAAAAGTGTAGTACAAGAATGTTTACTATACAAATAATCTAGTTGGACCTAAAGTTCACAATACTATACATGTTAACACATACTTTCTCCTATCTTGGATGATTGCAGGCAGCTGATGGGGCGGTTCCATCAAGTTCAAGTGAAGCATTGCTACCGACAAGCTAATCGCTGTGCAGACAGGCTAGCTAGATTAGGGACTGTACAGACTTTAAATTTTGTTTGTTTTTGATAGTCCTCCTGAGGATATTAGGAATGTTTTGGATGAGGATTGTAATGGTAAGTTCTTTAATAGAATCTGTAATGAGCTTGCTGTTTCTCCTTAGTTTTTAATGAATCGTCTTTTTTTACCCAAAAAAAAAAAAGGTGTTTTTACATTTGGATGGTACAGCGCTTTCTGTTCCACCACGTCATGTTTCAAAATCCCGTCAGAGACAAAGATGGCTCAAAGACCCAACAAGTCAATTAGACACGTCAAAAGCCGTACACATAATAATCCTTACACCACTAAAGATTTTTATCAAACAAATAGTGTCACCAACCAAAAAAGAAGAAGAAAACAAAAAATTTAGATCGATTCAAAGACCTAATAATGGAGAAATGAGCTCAAACACCTCACAAATTACTTCACCATATAGGTTGTGTTCGTTTGTTGGTGTATGAGAGGATTGCAATTTTATTCTATTTTATGTGATTACAGGTGGTTCAATGCCCTTATATTGAACTTCAATTTGATCAATCAAGGACTAAGATATTTATTTGACTTTGTGTTTAAACTTTAAAGGAATGTTGGTTCAGCATTGTCCCTCATTAAGAGTAGAGCGGCTCAATCATGAGGCCATTTAGGCAATAGTGGCCCCAAACAAAAGAGTATCTCTTAAAATAGAATATTCGCCTTATAATATTGCAAGAAAAAGAAGACTAAAAAAAAGTATTTCAAAAAAAACATGATAATAAAAAAAAGTAAGGTCTTATATTATAGGAGTTTTTTTTTTTTTTTTAGTAAATATGATTGGACTATGAAAATCTTATAATTCCTCACCATAATGGCCACTTTTTTTCTTTCTCCCCCTTAAAATAATAAGACATGATATCTCAACAATTCAAGAAGCCAAAATTTTTAATTTTTTGATATCTCAATACTTACAATAATGGGGTTTGAGAATTTGAATCCTAGATGTTCCTAATAAAAACATTAAAACGTATTAGTCAAATTACAAGACTTGATCTAAAAATTTAAACTTAAAGAATCAAAAACCTTATCAACAGAATAGGCTCTTAGAGAAAAACCTGTGGCTTCATTGGACTGTACCTTTGCTTTATTAGGATTTCCCCTTCCCCTATATTTTAACAGGTAACAGGCCTGAGTCTAGTAGCTATTGAACACCTTCAGCTCCAGCTTATCGTAATAAGGTCCAGTGAAGATTGTGGGCTTGGCTGTCATGAATTTTTGCCCAAATCGCAACCTTTCCATGCCCACCTATGACTTTTGATATAAACAAAGGCAAAGAACAAACCCTATGTGATAATGAGTCATTCTCATTTTCACATAATTCTACTATCTTACATTTCACAATCTTGATGTGAATAACCTACTAGTTGATTCAGTTGGCCTTTTACCCTTGTACTGCTGTGCTGTGCATCAATTTTTCTATGAAGAAAAAAGAAATCGTGGCATTCATGAGAGCTATCTTGAGATTTCCCCAAGAGTGAGAGTGCTAACCATAGTTTCCCAATTAATTAATGAATGGATTAATTATAATTATATATGAAACGAAGGAAAAATTACATATAAAATAAATAAAACATTTTACTCATATATTTGAAACCATTTTAATAATTATTATACGATTTGTTATACGAACACAACAAATTGTTATAATATTTTCACAACAATTGAGATGTCAATCCCTCATATATTAAAATAAAATTAAATAGAATATTAAAATATTAGACCCGGACTACCAGAACTAAAAATAAGAGTGTTATAAAAATGTTGTATCCTTAGATTTTCTTACTTGAAAATCTAATTGAGTTCCCAAAGTCTCATAAGATTCTACATTCAAAATTCCTAACCAAACTTATTAGGGGTCACTCCTA
Organism: Lithocarpus polystachyus; assembly: GCA_033629205.1. Taxonomy (NCBI): domain Eukaryota; kingdom Viridiplantae; phylum Streptophyta; class Magnoliopsida; order Fagales; family Fagaceae; genus Lithocarpus; species Lithocarpus polystachyus. The sequence goes on from CM066168.1 coordinate 47,154,233, forward strand.
AAAAAAATTCATTGTAATTACTTGTATATGAGAAACAAGGGACTACACAAGAAACTATCAAATATTTGAAGAGTTTTGAATATTAATGTTGGGAAAATTATAAAAAAAAATAAAATAAAATAAAAAAAGAAGAAGAAGAAGACCGAGAGATGACGTGATAGGCCTGCATGTTAAGCCCAGACCCGATTTGGAATTTGGACCCGAACCAAATAGACATGTTTCTTGTACTCCACGTCGTACTTCAAAAGCCCTAGTCTCTTCTACACACATATATAAAACCCTCTTTTATCGGCCTTTATTTCGTTGCCTCTAAAAAGTTGGATTGCTAGGGTTTGTGAGTAGAGAAAGATGAAGGTGATCGCTGCGTATTTGCTTGCTGTGTTGGGAGGGAACACCACCCCTTCTGCTGAAGACATCAAGAACATTCTCGGCTCTGGTTATTTTTTCACACTTTAAAAAAAAAAAAAAAGCTTTCTTTTTTTACTTGTTTACTTGTATAAAACATGTTTGTTTTGTATAGATCTATGTATGACTGGTTTTTCGTTATACATTACTCATGTTTTCTTGGTTTTAGGATAAATTGCAAAAAGGGATTTACAATTTTTTATTTAAATATATATATATATATATGTAGTATTTTATTATTATTATTAGGGTAAAATTCTATTTGGTATCTGAACTTTAACAAAAGTTTGTTGATGTTCTAAACTTTTAAAAATTCTTTTTTCATCCGTAAACTTTGTAAAGATTTTTTTTAATGGTCTAGAAAAAAGTTTTTTCACAGTTAGAAGCAAATATAGAGATGAAAAACAAACTTATAATAAATTTTAAGGACATAAATAAAAAACTTCAATAGTTTAGAGACGATAGATGAATTTTTTAATAGTTTAGGAACAAAAAATGAAATTCTTAAAATTTAAGGATGAAAAAGAAAATTTTAAAGTTTAGGAACCAAAAGTATTTTACCCTTATTTTTTTTTATGTTTATTACTTTGGAGAGAGAAAAAAAAATTATTGACCCATCTTTTTGGCTTGGGAGTTGGGAGTGCCATTGTTTGAATTCAATGTAATGTGACTTATGTTAATTAGTTTGATAATGGGAGTTGTGAATAATGTAACTTGTTATTGTTGGAGACCATACGTAAGACTGCTAATATGATATTCATTGTGTTACTGTTGGATGCTATAATGATGATTTTGGATTATCTGTTTGCTTTGTTTTGTTGGGTATTTACTATTTTTCATAAATACTTCAGTGTGGCCTATGAATGACATTAGTGGAAATTTTGGAGACAAGCCTTGTAGCACAAGTTGTTGGTTTGTTTTTCTCTATTGTGGAAATCCCCCTTGCAATATTAATGTACCACAATTGGTTGAGACTTCTTTATTGTTTCATGGTTTACAGTTGGTGCTGAAGCTGATGATGACAAGATTGAGCTTCTTCTGTCACAAGTTAAGGGAAAAGACATAACAGAACTTATTGCTGCTGGGCGAGAGAAGCTGGCCTCAGTGCCTTCTGGTGGTGGTGCTGCAGTTGCAGTGGCAGTTGCAGGTGGTGCTGATACTGGTGCCGCTGCCGCTGCTGCTGCTCCTTCTGCTGCTGAGTCTAAGAAAGAGGAAAAGGAGGAGTCAGAGGAGGAAGATGTAAACCTTTCTTGACATAATCCTTTTGGAACTAGTACATTAATTTTTGCACTACTCATATTTTGAAAATTGTCCAAATCATAGTCTGCTCTTTTTACATGAAAATTTCAGTTGAAACTTGAAAGTTTCATATTGCAAATCATAAAACTATTTCTTGCCCATGTTGTGAGAAAGAGTTGTACCTGCTCTATTAACATGCATTATCATATTCATTTGAGTCATTTGTGTGGTGCATATGCCAATATGCTGTGTAAGGATCATATCATAACATGCCTTTCTGAAACCATCATATCTACTTACGTTTGCAGGCACTAGAAAAAAATTATGTATATCTGAACTGTTGGATTTTATCTAATTGCTTTCTCTTTTACTTGGAACTTGTTGCAGGGTGGTCTCTTTGGTCTTTTTGATTAAAGGGTTGATCATTTTTCTCTCTGTTCGAAGCCTTTCTCAATTCGGAGCTCCTAATTAGACGTTGAAGTATGTAGAATGACCTAGTTTTAGTTAACACTAGGTAGAAAAGACGCCTTATGAGTGCAGCTATGTAAGAATGTTGATTTTAATTTGTCAGTATATTTGAATTCGGTTTGTTATGTTATGGATATCATGTCCTTTTGGCAAAAGATCTGTCTTTTTTCTTTCAATTGTTGGATTTGCTATAATCTTCAAGGAACTCTGACGCCTAAATATTTGTGAAGCAACAGAGACTAATAGCATGTTTGGAAGTTAAAAAAATGAGGGGGAGTAGAGTAGAGGGATGGAGAGTAATTCAATTACCTTGTTTGGAAGTTTTTTAAGGAAGGAGGGGGAGGAATTTGGAGGGGTTTCAACTCCCTCTAACCCCTCATTTTTAATTCCTCCAAATTGGAGAGATTTGGAGGGAGAGTAGAATAGATAAGTTATTGGCCAAATGAATTCCCTAATTTACCATTTTTAAATTAATAAAATTATCCTTTCTAAAGAGCTAATTACCCCCTTCCCGCTCCCTAATTTTAAAAACATCCAAGCAATGTAGAGAGGAATCATTTTCCTCTACTCTCCGCCCCACTACTCTCCTTCCCTCTACTCCTCTCTACTCTCCTCCCTCTCTAAACTTCCAAACAAGCCATAAGTAAATTGTTTGATTTGCACCAATTTTTTGGTGTACTGCAGTATTTGCTCTTATCTAGCACAGGCAACTTATGATTGAAAATAGGTGCAAGTACCTGGGCTGGCACTTAAAAAAATCATGGATTTCGAAAGCTTATATGATATTTTTGCCAAAACCATTTTAGCATGAGAGCAAAAGAAAAGAAAGACGGGTTGGGTTATTCAGAAAACAGTTTCAAACGGTCAGCCTCATTTCTCATGTTATGTTGTGGTTGATAAGAATGATCTTGCTCTAAAACAGATGAATAGAGTCAAGTTTTTTCATAGAAGGATAATGGTGAATCATAACCCTTCGTTAGTAAAGGTTTTGTTTGTGGCAAAAAAAAAAAGATGGGGGGGGGGGGGGGTGTGGTTTGATATTCAGAATGTTGTCCCACAAGGTCATAGTGAGTGCTTGCAAGTTGCAATGACAATTAATGAAAACATATCCTCGAGGCTAAAGTGGCAGAGATACCCTCGATGACATGAGAACATTGAAAAGTATGGAGCAAGTAAATGGCAAAAATTGCTTAATAGGACTATTTTAGAAAAAAATTGGGTGAATAGTATATGTTTAAGTTTTTTAGTTAGTTAGATTGTTTTTGAAACTCGAGTTTAGCGAACTCGACTTCCAAGCAATATTGATACATCCTACTTGGTCTTGCTTGGAAGTCGAGTTTGTCAAACTCGACTTCCAATCCAAAATTCTAAAAACAGTCTAACTAATTAAATAACTTTTGTTGTGTGCTATTTTTCCTAAAATTTTTCTAAAAATATACCATTTGGCAAATTTTGCCCAAGTAAAGAGAGGAATTGGGGTTGGATCCATGACACGCGGGGTACTTCCTTTTTTGGTGAATGGGGGACTCACTAAGTCTAGAGGCACCAAATATTTCATAAATGTCTCATGTGGCAAGTTGTTAATATGTCACTGTTATGTCTATAGCACTGCTCTTTAATGAAGGGTTGCCAAATTCTTCTCAAAACTTGAATCAGTCTGTTAAGGATGTTATTGCCACTCCTATTAATATATATATATATGTATGTATGTGTGTGTGTGTGTGGACTAAGGCAGGCTATGTTGTCAAATCTTCTCATGTCCCTTCTAAATTGGTTAATATATATATATATATATATATATATATATATAATTAGATAATATAGGGAGGAGAGATTTGAACAATGGATGTCTTTGTTGCAAACACCCAGCTGCAAGTAGGGCCAATTGAGTCACAAGGGTTTTAGCCAACCTTAGTCCCAAAATTATTGGGCAGTTATACTCAAAGCAATGGTGTAGCTATTCACAACCGAATTAAAGATGAAAAGTTTTACAATAGATAGTATGTAATGGACATGATATTTTGCCCTCCATGTTTCTGCAGTTGCACACTATTGGAAATTTAAGCACCTAATATATAACAATTTGGACCTAAATAACCAGCAGTAAACGAAACAAATTATTAAGCTCAAAGCAACAATGAGGAACGAGCATCTGCATTCATAATTTACCAAACCATAAGCGATTAAGAATAACATTACAACAGAAGGAAAACAAAAGCCAACAGTTTCATGTAATCTACATAGACAAGAAGTGGCAATCAAAAGCTATCCATCTTCCCCCCTATGGAAGAAAGTTTTCATATCTTGCAAGCAAAGGAAAGACCCTCCTTTGATAGCACATCCAAATTCTCAACAGGAGGTTGCACCCTTGCAACTTTGGCAATAGCCTTGTTTTCCTCAGGAGTCCCACCCTCCAGGAAAGCTCCAAAGACCTTCCCATCTTTGATCCAGTATGATCCGAACTTGGGCTTCGGTGTTTCTGGGTTATTGTCTCCAAATATCACTGTGTCACCAACATTGTCGCCATAGAATTGCCATGACAGATCAAATGAGCGAGAATAGAAGAATGGAAGGTAGTCATACTCCTCGATTGTTTTCCCCTCCTCACTTGCCTTGATGGCCTGCAAAAACAGTATGTAAATTTTATTTTTTATTTTTATCAATAAATGTAATTATGAGAGAGCCATCTACAATAAAGAGAATTTCAAATAAGGAAGAGCAAGTGAGAAGACTTAGGAGGAGGCACAGAAACAAAAGTTACAAAATTGAAAATTATCCCCAACGGTCCGTTCTTTAATTATCTTAACATGCATTCTTGTTGTGGAAAAAAGATATTTTATGGGTGATCCAATTTCAGAAAGAAGCATTTAGATGGGCTCATAATTTGTGAAGATGAGACAATTGAGAAGGTGCACACCTTCACAGCCTGCTCAGCAGATTTGCGTGAATGGTCAACATGTTCAACTCTTCTCAACTCCTTGTACAATTTCAAAGGGAAAGTGGCCACATCGCCTACAGCATATACATTAGGAACGCTTGTTTTGAAGAATGAGTCAGTCTGCAATCAACAAGTTGTGTCATAAGCTAAAATTTCAAAATTACCATCTGTCACATACCTGGTAATTATATGTCAAGACAGCAAAACTAATAAGAGATTCCAGAGTAAGATAACAAAAACAGTAATCAGCAACACTAATCATATGTCACAATTACCTTAATGCCACCTTTCTCCTCTTCAACCTGACCTTTGAATAGTGTCGTAAGAGGCCTTCCCCCAACACCAACAACAACAATGTCAGCCTCTAGCACCCTGCCATCCTTAAGCTTCACTTCCTTTACCTGAAAGATATGCAAAATATTTCCATAAAACTTTCGGTCTCATAGATAATGGGAACATTTACCTCACCATTTGAATACTTACCTCTCCATTTGAATCAGCTGTAAACCCAACAGCAACTGTTCCCTTGATAATTTGGATTCCTTTGTTTTTATAAAAACCCTCATAGAAGGCAGCTATATCAGCAGTGAAAAGCCGAGGCACTGCAAAAACACTGCCTGAATTAGGAAACAAAGCATCTACCAATAAAATCCAAGAATGAATAGGCATCTACTTACAAGAACTAAATAGTCAAATTAATAATACAAAATAATGCCTCAAATTAGTCTCCACTTACTGCACCACGGTTCAGGGTAAACCATGCTGACATCCAAATTGTTGATTTTCATAACCGCACTAAGCTCAAGACCGATATAGCCTCCTCCAACAATCACAACCTTCCCATTCTTCTTTGCTTTGATAGCTTCTATAAGCTTATCAGCATCATCAATTTCTCTCAAGTAGTAGATGTTTTTGGCATCAGCTCCTTGTACGCCAAAATCTGTCAACCTGATAACCTGCAAAATAGCCCAAAAAAATAATAATAATAATAATAATAACACAGTGCAAACAAGATGGGAAAGGCATGCAAGAGTGGTTTTCTGGAAATCCTCAGTAAGACTTACAGATGAACCAGTTGCAATAATCAAAATCTGATAATTGAAAGTTTCTCCAGCAGCACTAATCAGAGTTTTGGCAGCAAGATCTGCTTTAACTATTTCTGTGCTAAGGATCAATTCTATTCCTGCAACCATCAATCAAATTTCAACGAGAACATGTTAACTTAGCCATTCTCCACCGGACATCTATAAATTATGGACAAAACTTAGATACAATACTTACGTATTGTTCCTTAGGTTCCCTCTTAAGATTCAGCCATGTGACTTTGTTCTCATGGGATAGAAATGTATTTTTAGTTAAGTACAACCACATGACTGAATCTTAAGAGGGGAACCTAAGGAACAACACCTAAGTATTCTATCTAAGTTTTGCCCATAAATTATAAGCTACCAAAACACATAAATGAGCAATGACTACTTCTTTAATATCCTTAGATTATTAGCATCCACTATAGAAACTTCTTGTAAATTGATACTAAATTAGAAGTGACATTTAATGCGTGAAGCATAACCTTTCTCTTTGTACCACTCTGGAAGCAGTCTCTCTCCTCCACTTCCAACACAGACATGGAACCCAGGGAGTCTGGCAGGAGCTGCAAAATACATCGAACAAGACCAAGTAAATGATCAATGGTATAGTGGGTTGTAAGTAAAAGGCTGGCCGTACAACACTCTAGCTTAGATCTAAATTCAGTCATGTATACAAATAATGCTACTCACACTCAGGGAATAGGTAGGCCTTGCTAAGTGCAGGACGTTCATAAGGTGCCACCTGAAAATAGGAAAGCATGAATCAGGGAACATGCAATAGAAGTTTATTACAGGAGGTAATAAAAGCATAATCCATGAACTGCTGTAACAGAAGAAAATTTTCAATCACTAAGTAGCATACAGATAAAAGTTTTTGTCGTATTGGTGAATTTTAATATAAAATATATCCTGTATTGTTTAGTGGTTAAATTTGGGGGTCATGTAATTTACTTCCAAGTGGGATGAAACATCTTAAAATCATAGTTGATCACATGATTTTTTTTTGACAAGTAAGAATGATATATATATACAAAAGTCTGCTCTATGCAAAAGGAACATAGAGCAAACCCAAAAAGACAAGAAAAACAGAGAAAAAACACAAAAGAAAACCAAACAACAGAGAAGTTACAAAAGAGAGAGGGAGCAAAGAAAAGAAGGGAGGGAATCACTAGACGTGAGTCTCCAAGCCCGAGACCAATAAAAAAGAGTTCCACTAAAGGAGGCAAGCATCTGATCCCCAGTGCTATCCAAATCCTCAAAAGTCCTCCGATTCCGATCCTTCCAAATACACCATAGGATGCACAGCGGGACCAAGTTCCAAACCTAAGACGAATGCTTCCCCAGCCAATTCCACCAGCCAAAAAGCAAGTCTGGAATCGAACTAGGAATAACCCAAGACATGCCAAAAGTTATAAAGACAAAGCTCCATAACCGGTAAACCCACTCACAATGAAGAAGTAAGTGGTTCACCGTCTCTCCACAATGGCAGCACATAATGCACCAATCCACAAAATCCAGTCTCCCCAATATCATCTCCCATAAGAATCTTATTCCAAGCAACACACCAGACAAAAAAAGAAACTCGCCTGGGGGCCTTTGCTCTCCAAATAGCTTTCCAAGGAAAGATAGTTGAGGGGGCATCCCTTACTTTGTTATAATACGACCGAGTGTCAAAAATCCCATTAGACTTCAATTTCCATCTCATCAGGTCTCCAGCATCCATAGGAGTATTGGCTCCCAAAATACGAAGGAACTGCAGCCCTTCATCCATCTCCCAATCATTAAAATCTCTAATAAAATGAACATCCCAACTTCTTCTCTCCTCCACCCCCTACCTTGGTAAAGAAGCTTCTACAGACACCTCCTTATCAACGGCGATACTATACAACCTTGGAAAAGCCAATTGAAACGGTGGATCCCTGTACCACCCATCCTGCCAAAACCTCACTTTATTCCCCAACCCAGCAACAAACTGACAATTCTTGCTGAAATCCTCTCACCCCATACAAATACCTCTCTACAACCCACACCCATGAACTCCCCTATCCAGCTTTGAGGTCCATCCCCCCTATTCTTCCCCATATTTTGAAGCTACCACTCTCCTCCATAACCAATCCTCTTCCTTCCCAAACCGCCACAACCATTTTCCCAATAAAGCCTTATTGAAAGTAGTAAGTTTCCTCATACCCAAGCCACCATTGGCTATAGGCGTACAAACTTTATCCCACCCTACCAGATGAAACTTGCTATCACCCCAAAGAAAATCTCTCTGCAACTTTTCAATTTTATTAGCCACGTGAGTAGGAATAGTGAATAGCGATAGAAAGTAAGTCGGAAGACTAGAAAGCGTACTCTTAAGAAGCATCAAGCGACCCCACTTAGAAAAATACAACTTCTTCCACCCGGCTAATTTCCGCTCAATTTTTTCAGAATCGGATTCCAAATTGAAGGGGAATTATGAGAAGCTCCCAATGGCATTCCAAGGTACGACATAGGTAGAGTACCAACTCTGCAGCCAAAAATTTCAGTTAGGGCATGCACATCATCAACCTCCCCCATTAGAACCATTTCACTCTTATGCACATTAACCTTCAAACCTGTTACCTTCTGAAAACTAAGTAACAGCAACCAAATATGAAGAATTTGCTCCACATTTGCATCACAAAAAGGATAGTATTGTCTACGAACAAAAGATGAGAAACACTTTCCGCACCATCCCTCCTACCCTCAAGACTAAAACCACGGATCAAGCCAGCACCCTCCATTCTTCTCAACATCCTACTAAACACCTCCATCATGATCAAAAACAACAAGGGAGATAGCGGATCTCCTTGTCTTAAACCCCTTGAACTACCAAAGAAATCAGCTGGAGACCCATTAATCAAAACAGAGAACTAAATCGTGGAAATGCAAGAACGGATCCACTTACACCACTTCACTCCAAAGCCCATGCTATCCAAGAAGTTGCTTCTTTTTACGCATTACATTGCCAAACTCTTGGCGATTCCATTGCACAATGTCTTCTTTCAAAGCCTTTAGTTTCTTTGCAAACACGAAACTAGGTGTACCCACAAAGGAGTACCGATTCCAACAAGTCTGAACTTTATCCACAAAACCCTCCGTCCTCGACCACATATTTTCAAATCTGAACGGACTCTTCCCCCTTACCATCCTCCCCGCCTCCAAGAGAATAGGGCTGTGATCTAAGATGGGACGGGGTAAAATCTTTTGAATAACATCTGCGAAGTGGTCCTCCCAATCTGGAGAGACCAACGCTCTATCAATCCTAGACATCCCTGGTTGATCAGTACCACTTGACCATGTATAGCTACCTCCTTCCAAAGGCAAATCAACCAAGTTAAGATCCTCAACAAATTCAAAGAATTTTTCCATAACCAGGGTCAAGCGAGTCTCGCCCCTACGCTCACTAGGAAAGCAAACAATGTTAAAATCCCCAAAGCAACGCCACGGGGTCCTCCAATACTTGATGAATACCCGCCAACTCATCCCACATGTGGCCCCTCTCGTCATTTTCAATTGGCCCATAAACACCAGAGCAAGCCCATATAAACCCGTCCCCCACCCCTTGCCACTTTACCGACACTGAGAAAGTACCAACCATAACCTCCATCTTAGCCAAAACCCTTTTATCCCACATAAGCAAAATACCACCAGCAGTTCAATGAGCCTCCAAAACAGCCCAATCCACATAAGGGCAGCCCCACAAACTACAAACCAGCTGTCTATTCATGCAAGCAATCTTCGTCTCTTGTAAACAAACAACATCACACTTCCACTCTCGCAACAAATTCTTCACCAAAAGACATTTCCGAGGATCATTTAAACCTCCAACATTCCACGAAATCATCTTTATCTTCATAAACACTAAGATACCCCCTACTTCTGACACCAGCACAAGACCCTCCTCTATCTCCAGTCATAATTCACCGAAGAGACCAAGTTTTGCAACTCTCTACGTCCCTTGTTTTTTGACTTAGCCCCTCTTTTGCTACCCGGTACTCTCCTGCTTAACACATTAGCTGCCACCATCTCTGATTCAAGCCTCTGTAAAAGGGCGATGCACAACTTCTCATGCCGAGACATTGACAACCCAACCAATTTACTAAAACCAGGAATTCTGTGTTTCACCCACCCAGAAATATCTGACTTGGTCTCAATACTCACAACCTCATTGACCTCCTCCAACTCTGCCAAATAAGTCGACGCACTCGGAGTAATGATTTGTAGAGGAAAGCCAACTACCAAGTCTGATTCACCAACAGCCATAGAAAAATCAGTTGCTTCCTCCACAAGCATGACCTCCCTAGGAAAGCTAGAAAAATCGTTACTAAAAGAAGGATTAACCTCCTGACCCAAAACCCCAAGTCCCAAAGCTCCAGCTTGCGCCAACTCCAAAAAAAGATCAGGAAGAGAAGGTCCAACCAAACGCGGCACAAAATCGAGAGCCACTGTCCTCTTACCTTCAAAGCTCATCCCACCCGACAATGAAATGGAGCCTAGGACGCAGTTCCAGTCAGAGCTAAGCCTGAAAAACATCACCGGAGTAGATCCGGTGCACCCCAACCCTCCTACCGGTGACTCACAGCACCGATGAAGCGAACCCACCAGAAACCCGAGGCGTCGCACCTCCTGTAACGGCAGAGCAAGGCACGTCGGAGGCACCGAAGCCACCGGAGGGCATGAACCACCATTCTCGGCCTGAACCCGTACCGTCGGTGGCCACACTAGTCCTCCGGTCACCTATGACAGCATCTCGAGGCTTGACGTACTCGCCCCTAGACTCTCCCCAGCCTTCTCGTGAATAGCGGCTGAGAGTAGGGGCTCAACATACTTAACGGAGCGCTCCCCATGCTCAAAGGTTAATGGGCTTGTAACTTTTGGGCCTGACCAAGACTCAGACTCACTAACTGGCAGTTGGGTTGCCAGCTTGTTAGGTGTTGTTTGGTTTGAGAGTTTTCATCATCCAATACTCAATTTTCATCATCCAATATCCACATTTAGTGGGCCCCACAACAAAATGGATTGTTTGGTTTAGTTTTCTATTTTGGTTCTCATCATCCAATCACTCCAAAAATTGGATGTGAGTTACCAAAACTGAAAACAGTTTTAAGTTGTTTTCAGTTTTGATAACTGATACTCGGTGGCAAGCTTGTAAATAAGGTGTGAACGTGGGCCCTGGCGCCAGTTGAATGTCCCCTCTTCTTCTTCTTCTTCTTCTATTTTTCTTCTTTTCTTTCCTTTCCTTTTCACGTTCTGGTTGTTCTTTCTTGTTCTTTTCTTTCTTGTTCTTTTCTTTTTTTCTTCTTTTCTTTTCTTTTCACATTGCTTTTTGGGTTTGGTTTCTAGGCTTGGGTTCTTTTTTTTTTTTTTTTTTTTTTCTTCTTCTTCTTTTCTATTCTTTTCACTTTCTGGGTTTGGTTTTTCTTTTTTTCTTCTTTTCTTTTCAATTTTTCTTCTTTTCTTTTCTTTTCACGTTGATTTCTGGGCTTGGGTTTTTTTTTTCCCTTCTCTTCTTTCCTTTTCACTGGATTTCCATTCCTTTTTTTTTTTTTCTTCTTCTTCTTCTTTCCTTTTCTTTTCACTTTCTGGGTTTGGTTTTTCTTCTTTTCTTCTTTTCTTTTCTATTTTTCTTCTTTTCTTTTCTTTTCACGTTGATTTCTGGGCTTGGGTTTTTTTTTTTTTTTTTCCTTCTTTTCTTTCCTTTTCACTGGGTCTCCATTCCTTTTTTTTTTTTTTGTTCTTGAGTTCGTCGAGGTTGTAGCACAAACGAAGAGAAAAACAGGGGAAAACGCAAAGAAAAACGAAGGGAGAGGCAGGGGAAAAAGAAAAAGAAAAGTCAACTGACAGTGCGTCAGTGTGTGGGTTCCACAAACAGTTAAAAATAGAGTGATGATAAGTAAGTGATGGTGCCAAACGGAATGAGGTGTAGGGAGTTGGGTATTTTAAGTGATGAGTAATAAGTGATGAGTGACGAAAATTGAGTGATGAGTGATGAATGGCCATTTTTTTAAACCAAACAAGGCCTTAGTGTCCAAGCCCAACTCACCCTTGCACCATTCCTTTCCAGCCCGTGAAACCCATCTGTACTTCTGAACTCCCCCTTTCTTTCTCACCCAGGAAACCGTCTCCTCCCTATCACGTCAACCTCCACGATAAGACCACTCCCTGTCCAGCATGGTCTCCTTACATCACTCTTCTTCCTAGGAGATTTTGAATTCAAACTGAGGCTTGGGAAACGTATCCTACTATCTGCGTGATTTTGCTCACCTACCTCTGTTTCCTCATTAATACACAACTTCCTCCTATCCCCTCCTCCCACCACTAACTTATCTGGCTTGCCCACTGGTAAAACTCCCACCTTGGCATCAGTAAGTCTTGGGTTCACCACCATCTTCTCCTCTCCTATCTGTAACATCTTCTCCTTGACAGTGGAACCTAGCCACTTTAGCTGCTTCCTTTCCACTGCTCTTCCAAGAGAGCCTTGCACAACTTCAGCAAAAGTTCTAGAATTTTGAGCCTCCAAAGATGGCCTATGCACCTGAGGAATAAAAGTTGGAAGACCAGCTCCACCCTCCGCATAATGGGAAGGATTCAACATCTTTCTTAGTTCAAGTCCAAAAGCCCTCCAACCATTTTTCTCTTTGCCTTCAGGGATAATGATCGACCTCCTATACCCTCCAACTTTGAGTTCAGTCAATAGTAAAAACTGACCAAAAGAGTTGGTGCTACGTTGAAGAGTATAGGCAGTGTCACTGTCCCTAAATGAAAAAAACTGTTTGGAACTTGCCTCAACAACAGTGTATTTTATATACTTCATCAGCCACTGAGCTGCATTCTTACCCATGAAGACTGATCTCATAAAGAATTTGCCCCTCTCAAAGATCTGTAACAAAAAATAACGCCACCCTTCCTCAACAACTAATTGAAAACACACTTGGATTCAATGAAAAAGCTGCGAAATCGCCCCATGAAACACTTACTCTAGATATCAGCAGAGAAGGTACAGTGGATGCTTTTTCTGGAGAATTATTCTTTACCAGCTTTCTAAAGTTGATCACATGATTGATATTACAATTTTCCAACATGTTCAATTTTTGTAGCTATTTAATTTTCTCTATCAATTAAAGTGCTTTACTTCACACAACATCTCACATGATTTGAGTTCTACAACTATGCTCCATGAGACCTTAGTGCTTCTGATGCAAAGGCTGGTTAGGCCCACAGCCGATGCTGAATGAGAATGACACAGTGGAAAAAATTGTGAAATAAGATCAGCAATACAACTCATCTGCTTTATGAGTTGTCAAGCCAGGATCAAGACGAAGAGAATGAGATATAAGAGTGCTAGAGCATATAATATATGATAAAGAAACAAACAATTCTTTCTTCTTAGATCCCCTATACCCCTTTTCATGATAGAACTTCACCTTCCATAGACTTCTAACAAATCTAAGAAACATAACAAAGATAGAGATAATAGAAAGAAAATAAATCTAAAATCCTAATTCAAAATTCAAATGGAAATACTAAGTCGCCCAGGATTCAATAAGGAAACATTAGTGACAGTCTTTTTTTTTTTTTTTTTTTTTGATAAGTCAATTATAAAACATAATTAACTCTGCCTATGTATGTTCTTACTGCTGAGTGTCATATATTTTATTCATAGGCAATCCTGTCTGGAAAGAGAAAGGTTGCGGTAGGTTGACGGTTAGCATAAAATTTAGTCACTCTATTATGAATGTAAAAAATGAGTACCTCTAAAATATATTAAGTTTATTAAGGATATGTATGGTGGAGCTATAACTAGTGTGAGAACAAGTGTAGGCATCTCAAGTGAGTTTCCTATCACTATATGTTTGCATCAAGAATCAATGGTAAGCCCAAATCTCTTTGCTTTAGTGATGTATCAGCTCACTAAATTGATTCAAAAGGAAGTCCCATGATGAATGATTTTTGGAGATGATATAATCTTGGTGGTTAACACTAGACATGGAGTTATTGTAGAATCTAAAGGCTTTTGGTTAAGTAGGACTAAAGCAGAGTGCATATAAAGTAAATTTAGTAAAACTAAACACAAAGATGAAGGGGTTGTAAGACCACAGTCAAGAGATGCAAAGAGCAAGAGTTTTCAAAATCTTGGATCCATAATCCAAAAATATTGATAGATTGAAGAGGATGTGAGTCATAAGATAAAGGTAATGTGGATGATGTGGAAAAGCATTTTAGGAGTATTGTGTGATCCTATAATACCTATTAAGTTAAAGGAGCAATTTTATAAGACTACTATAAGATCAGCTACACTCTATGGTATTGAATTTTATTAAGAAGAAACCTATTCATAAATTGAGTGTAGCGGTTCTCCAAAAAAAAAAAAAAAAAAAAAAAATTTGAGTGTAGCTAAAATGAGAATATTAAGATGGATAAGTATAAATACAAAGAAAGATAGGAATCAAAATGAGGAAATTCGCTTAAAGATTAGGGTGAACCCTATTGATGAAAAGATGAGGAAGAATTGCTTGAAATGATTTGGTCATATTTAGAGGAGGGGGATTAATACTCCAATGAGAAATAGTGAGTTGATTCAAGTTAAAGGAATAAAAAAAATATAGATTATGACAAAAAAAAAATTCATAGAAGTAGTAAAAAATGACATATCAATTAAAGAAGTGGCAAAAAGTATTCAGATAGAATAGGAAATAAAAAAAATTACATATGATCAACCTTGACTAGACTATTGAAGATTCACAAAATTTTTGGTATTAAACTTAGTGTGCATTTGGATACCGCTACCGCTTATTTTGCTAAAAACTGAAAACAATTAAAAATTTTATAATAAAAAAAAAAAAAAACTGTTCATGCTTGGAAGTACTGTTCATATGCCTGATTGCACTGTTCATGTCCCATGAACAGTGCAAGAGGAGCTGGACTCTATAAAAAAAAAAAAAAAAAGAATCAGCCAGACACAGACGTGCGAAGCGCATTTGCGCTTCCCAAACACACCCGGTACCACCTTAATTTTTGTTTTAGTGGTTGTAATTATAAACCATAATTTTTGTTTTTGTTCTGCCTACAAATTGTATAAAAATATCTCGTTTGTGAAAGTAAATAAAGGAAGCTATTATTATCTCAATTAAACCATGAGCAATACAGTGTGGAAATAAAGAAGTCAGGAACATCATGAATTCTAACACCGACAAGATGAACTTGACCAGATGAACTTCACCGTAAGCAAATGAAGTGTCCTAGCATAAAATTATGCATTTGTATCCAAATTTTAAAATTGTACCATGCTAAGTACACAAACACATTGTGACACGGAACACAATAATTCTTGAAAAAGACATGACATGTTAAGGATAAGAAAATTAATTAATATATCTTCAAATATATTTTATTTATTTTTAGGCATACTTTATGTTTATTTCAAGTTCTGAAAATAAATAACAACAATCAAAATCTTTTAAAACACATCTAAACTCAAAAGAAATTTTTTAAAATAAAAAAATAAAATAAAATAAAAAACTATATTTTTTCTTCCCAACACACGCATATTTGAGAGTATCCTAATGTGTGACACGCCAATGATTTGGATGCTTCTTATAGATACCATATCTTTCAATGTAAAATAGATTATAAAAATTATTTTTAACCCAAAAAAAAAAAAGTGATACAAAAATTTAAAACCTAGGAAGCATGGACATAGGCATGGACACAGTCACGAGTACGGGTATAACGTGGCACAGCGGATACGACCCCAAATGAAGTGTCCATGCTTCCTAGTTTAAAACATTTGCAGTCAACATAACAAAACAAAAAGATCGCATAATATATGTAACTGAGTCTACATTGGCATAGGAAAACATACCGCCTCTTTGGAAATGATTGCCAGCTCTCCTGGCTTAACACCCTGTTTGGCAAATTCCCTAGCTGCATATCCCTATAACGTCAACAACATTTAATTCAGAATAAGAAAACAAAAATCCATCTACACAAAAATTATTAGAAAAACAACCCCTCTCTACACACAATCTATAGCATATACAACACCAACATTTTGTATATGCAATATTGTTTCACTATCTAATGAATCAAAATCCGAACATGATTTGTCCTTTTTGATTTAATTCCGGCCAGAAAAACCTAATTCACTTCGCTAATTTCCAAAACACAACAGAGATTCAATGAAACACTTAGTTAATTATATTTAATCCTCAAATATTCAGAAAAATCAATATAATCTCTGCTAAAATCAATTAAATACTCAATTATTGGGATATATTTATATATTGGCAAAAAGCAACCACTATAGTTCATAGTGTTGACTGAAAACGCTAAGAAAATGAAAATTCGAAAAAAGCATATAGATCTGTGTTCTGTGTAAAATTCAGATTAACAATTCAAAATCGAAAACCAAAAATCATCAGCGATCCAAATAAATCAAACAAATAGCAGCTAGAAACTGCAAAATTTACAACGACAAAAGTAAAGGTATCTGATCGTGAAAACGAAAAAAATAATAGTCAGAGAGCAAATGATAGAGAAACTCACGGCTGAGACTCCGCCACCGACGATCACGTACTTGAAGCTCTTGGCCGCCATTGATGATGATCGAAATGGAGCTTTTGTGCCTTTTTTGCTTTTGCTATGAACTGAGAGACTTGTGTGTGTGTGTGTGTGTGTTTTGAACAGATGGAAGAGGAAAAATTCAATGCGATTAGGTGTGACTGAGCGAGATTTGCGATTGGTCAGATATTTAATAGTGCGATTATATGCCTATTGGCGGACTATTATGTATAAAAAGTGGGCTTATTTTTAGAGAAAAAAAAAATATATCTTCATAACATTTTTAAAATATTAGGCGTATTTTTAGAATACACCGATCGTCCACGTGGCAGTATTTTGACCGTCCACTCTGCTGCCTGCGCATCATCTCGACATCCCGTTGCAGATTTTTTTTTTCTTTTTCTTTTTTTTCTTTTTTGGATAAAAAATGATCGTCTTATTTGTTCGAAGATAATTTTTGTTCTTTTTATCGGTTTGAAATAACATGTTAAAAGTAAATTAATAATTTTCCATAAAATAATAGATGATAAAATATTTTTTTCCTTTAATTTTTGGGAAAATAAAATACGGCTGAGAGAGTATAATTAGGACCTGGCTTTATAATTTTGAACAAAAATGTGATCTTTGATCATTAGAGGGGGAAAAAATTGAAATATACATGGTCAAAGAAAAAAAAAAGGAATTTATAAATATACTAAAATTCCCTAAAAAAAGAAATATATAAGTATATGTACTAAAATTATGGATCTAGAGATGAGAGCTGTTGTGTAATGCAAAATTGCAAACCATTTTGATTTTTTATCATTTTTGGAAACAAATAAACCCCTAGCTGGTAAAGTTAACTAAACTAGTAAAATCTCTGATAGTTGAAAAAGAGATATGGCGTTCAATTTTTGCCTATACTAAAAACCGATTGGTGTCTTAATTTGATGATAAAGATCTATCATCAAAAACGGACACCATAAGTTGAAACTCTCTCAAAACACACACACACACAAATAAAAATTTAAAAAATTAAAAAAAATTTAAAAAAAAAAAAAAAAACCTCCTAGCTTCTTATTATATGTCTAAATGTAGAATTACCCAAAACAAGACCAGGTTCAAATTCAAACCCTCTCTCTCTCTTATAATCATTTTATTTTCTTTTTTTTTTTTAAACCCATATCTATTTTAGCCTAAAAACCTGTTTTTTCTATCTTAAACAACCACTTTTCAAAAATATCCACAATTGGATTATTTATTTTACCTTCTAAAAAAATATTAATTTTTCTATTTTATACAACCACTCTTCAAAAATATCCATAGTCAGATTATTTATTCAACCTTCTAAAAAAATATTATTTATTCTACATTATATTTTATTTAAATAATTATTTTGCATTCTTTTTTATTATTATCGTCATAGAGAGAGAGCGAGAGAGAGAGAGAGAGAGAGAGAGTGAGAATTTGATGAGAAATGAGAACAATAAAAGGAAGAAAATAAAATAAAATATGGAAATACAATATGAATAGTGCTTGTATATATATAGTTATCATAACAACCATGTATTTTTATAAACTTTTGCATAATCATTATTTAATGTGAATAAATTTTGAGTTTGATTGAGTGTCATATTTTGTAGGCATTTTAAATAGAGTTGAAGATATATTTTTACCGGGTTATCCTCAAATTTTTTCCCTGTTAAGTGTAATGTTTAGGGGTATTTTTGAACCACGTAAAAGTCCGGTACAAAGAGAGAATCATTTTATATATGTATGTGGTGTTGAGGGTATTATCAAAGTGGATTAAGAAGTTTTTTTTTTTTTTTTTTATAAGTTTGTTTTGAAGACATAGATTAGTAGAAGAGTGACCTATTTTGTAGGCATTTTACGTGGAGTTTGAGATATATTTTTACCAGGTTGTCCTCAAATTTTGTCTCTATTAAACATAGGATTTAGTGATATTTCTGAACTACGTAAAAATTCAGTTGAAAGAGAAGAATCCTCTTATATATCTATACTATTATTTAAGGGACTTCTCCTGTTTGGATTCCTCATTTATTAGTTCAAAAATGCCCCTATACCCCTATGCTTAAGTAGAGACAAAACTAAAGGATAATCCGGTAAAAAGGCAACTTTAACTCCCACTAAAACATTGCTTAAAAAATAAGACCACTCTCTTATTAATTTTCAAATTGATTTATTCACTTATAAATTAGATTTTCAAAATAAAAATTATATATATAAAATAAAATAAAAACACCAGTTTTCAGTTTTTTTTTTCTACAAAATAGGACCACTAACAAAAAAAAAAAAGGCGCATCACACGCGCGAAGCGCATGTGATAAGGCTAGTGTATATATATAAACATTTCACAAAAGCTTTCCTCTTTCTTTTCATTCTTTTTTCTTTACTTTCTTGATATAAATTTTCTCACTTTATATTCAGAGCATCTACACTGTACGCAAAGAATAAATCCATCGGTCATTCAAATTCCACACTTTCACATAATACATCTAGGCTTGTTCAGGATCTAACCGGAGCCAATGAAACCGGCCGGCATTGAACCAATCCGACCACTTCCAAGCCTCACCGTAGGTGTCCGATGCAGTGATCGACGATGATCTGGGCAAACTGAAGATGACCGGTGCGACGAGCGGTAGTTATTTTGCACTCCGACGAGAAACCGTACCGCACCGATATATATACACACACTATGATTTAAAATATATGTATCATTGTAAATAGAAGAAAATTGAAAGTAGACATAAAAGCTAAAGAAGCAAGGTAGAAGAAGAATAAGAAAACGGTGCTTTGTAAGTTTAGGTTTCCTTCATCTTCTTCTTCTTCTTCTTTAATATATATATATAATTTGGCACTAAAATGACGTCGTTTTAGTACTTGATATTAAATTTTAATACCAGCTCCAAAACGACATTGTTTTATCATCAGATTAAAAAAAAAAAAAAGTATTGTAATCCACTAACAACGACGTTTTAATTTTAAACCCTAGGATTATTTACCCATCCCCCCTCTTTCTCTCCCTCATTCTCGTCAGTCTCCTCTCGTCAATCCCAATCCCAAACTTCCAGCAACAAAATCTTTACATCTGCTCTCTCTCTCTCTCTCTCTCGCCTCGTCTTCCGTCAGAGTTCAGATGCTTCTCCATACAAATGCAATGCTTTTCTACCAGGTTTTTTTTTATGTGATTTATTTTCAATGGTGTTTGTTTGATCTTTTATGGGTTTGGTTTAGGTTTTTATTTGGGTTTTTTTTTTTATTATTGGAAATGGGTTATGTTTGAGAAAAGATTGTGAATTTGTTTGTAGTATTCTTTCGTTTTTTTGTTTATAGAATATTTAAGTTTTTTTTTTTTTTTAATGAGCATGATGTGGTTTGGGGTTGTTAATTGCATTGTGTTTGGTACCTAAAAAAAATGAGAAATTAACTGAACTAACCGCACCAAATCAATATCTTACACCGCACATTGTGTAGACCGGTTCCCAACCCTCCACAGGTGAGTTGCGGTCAAGGATGGGGCAAAACCACCCCTGTAGGTGCGGTGCAAAAAAGCCCCCCAAAACCGGCTGCACCGCACCGTGTACAGCCCTAAATACATCTCTGATTACACTAAAATATACTACTCTCATCAGCAGATCTTAAAATAAACAATACTATATAGCTTAATATCAAACTACCAAAATAGGGTTATACTTGTAAAACTAAAACCAGCTCTTCCCAAAACTCGACTAAAGCTCCCTGCTCCAAAATAAAATTTGTTAATTGAAAGAGTAGAATGGGTAAGTTACACAGTTCAGTAAGAGTAAGTTACATGAGAATTGAATAAGAATCCATATAAATCAAATCATTTCATTTGATAAATATTCAAATAAGAGAACATCTTTTCATGCATAGCATTTTATACTATTCATAATAATAACTTATACATTTTTCATAGGGAAATAATTGTTCTGGTTTTACTTAATGTTGATACCCATTTTCGCGACACATTTTCTATAAGCCCGATTCAACCAAGTCCGACTGCATTGTGGGCTCAATTCATGTATTATATTTTATTTTATTATTTTAAGCATGGCCCAAGCCCATGCGACTTATGGGGAAATTGAGGAAGTGTGGTTTGGAGGGTATGGGTCAGTTCCTTTCAGACCTTTTGCATGAGCCCAGCCCATGCGTGCTACCAAGTGGGCAAGGGACACTGGTAGCACCTCAGGCCCATGGAGGAGGTTTTGTACCTAAAATTTCCACCTCAAAAGAGCTTTTATGCTCTGGGTGACTGTGGCCCAACTTTTCTGCTCTACCTTATTTTTTCATAAAACACATGGCTGACCCTAAGTGGCTGGCCTTGTCTGCTGCAACAACCAAATGCAGACTCCAAGGGCTTGCCATATCTAGGAAACATCAGCCCATGAATTTAGGTCACTCCATTTCACAAATTATGTAAAAAGCAAGCCAACACTCTTACCCAATTAAAGCAAATCTGACCATAACCTCTTTGATGGAGACCTTGGGGTACAAAGTCTCTTCTATTGACCAAAAACCAGTCACTTAGAGCACCCCTAGTTCAATACAAAAGGCCCCAATCAGATTCAAAAGAGACCAACCACGTTCTAATTAGAAACCTGAAACTTCAGAGCAAAATCTCATTCAACCAGTCAACAATCTCACAATTTCGAACCTTAGCGGTGGAAATATGGGTACAGAGGAACCTTCCCTTTCTTCCTCACGACCTCCCTCAATTTCCTCTTCTCGGTGACTGTGGGTCGAAATTTCAGACCTGTTGAACCACGTTTTCCCCCATAGAGCTGAAACTTGAGAGCTGAAACCCACTGAGCCAGGAAACATTCCCACAATTCTGAACCTTATGGGTAGAAATATGGGTACAGGGGAACCTTCCCTCTCTTCCTCGTGACCTCCCTTAATTTCCTCTTCTCGGTGACTGCGGGTCGAAGTTTCAGACTTGTTATGTTTTTATGCCTTTTCTGCACTTTTGTTATTAGCATTTTGATTCTCTCTTGTCAAAGCACCATTAGCCTTTGTTTTCTATACATTGTGAATTTTGGGCTTAATTCTCCACAAATAAACACTTCTAAAGAACCCAAGGGGAGATTTGGGCCGTTTTCGCATTTTTGGCCCTTGTCGCAAAAACGTCCCCGACACTTATCAAAATAATATTACAATACCTTTCAAACTGAAATTCTTTTTTTTCTTACAAATACACCAAACTTGACAATTTCATAAATTACTAAAATAAATAAATAAATAAATAAATATAAATAAATATATATCTATACTATTATTTAAGGGGCTGCACCTGTTTGGACTGGATTTTTTTTTTTCCAAAATACCCCTATTTCCCTAGGATTAAGTAGAGACAAAACTAAAGGATAATTTGGTAAAACTACGTCTTTTAACTCCCACTAAAATATTGCCAACAAAATAGGATCACTCTTCCACTAACCACTTTTTCAAAGCAACTATACGTTTTTTCTTCAAATCATTTTTTTTTTTTTAAACATCCTCAACTTATCTATCACCTTCTAAGAAATTGCGCAACAATTAATAAGCGAACTATCTTGTAATTTCCATTTTCTTGCCTAACCATCCTATTTGAGAAAAATAAAAACGAATAGTCAAATAGTAACAAACAAGATTAGTTGTCATAAGAGAACCCTCCACTATAAGAAATATCAATCCTCACTTACAAGTTACAACTGTAAGTGGGGAACAAGATTCTTTCACTATTTCCGTTGATGGTTTGAAATTAGAAAATCACACCCCTAGATTTTTTTTGTGATTGAAAAATGTAATAATTCCAAATTATAATAAATGCTCTAAATTAACCTTGACCCAAAAAATAGAAGAGCCTCTAAGCACGCGTGTGATGAGTATTATGTGTGGTGAAACAATTTTTTCATCATACCCCGAGGTTTTTTTTTTTTTTTTTTTTTGTAATTGGAAAATATAGTAATTCTAAATTATAATAAATGCTCTAAATTAACCCGTACTCAAAAAATAGAAGAGCCTCTCACGCGTGCTCAGAGGCTAGTATATATATAAACACTAGTACGACTGCTTTATTTAGATGATTGAGGCGTGGGGTGTGAAATTCTGAGATGGAATTTCAAAGGCGGTGATTGCTAAGGCACACGTAGTTATGTACTCCCGGTTGTAGCTAAACATAATTGTTTACGTATTTTATGAGTTGTGACGTCACTGATGAGTCATGAGTCTCGTGACCATTAATTAGAATAATCTAGAAGGTTTGAATCCACTGGAACGATTTCATAGTTTGGTATAAAAGAAACTAAAAAAGGCATAAAATTTGGCCCCACAAGTGTGATCACGTCATCATTTGTTCATCACGTGCGCACATTTGGCCAAAAAGTAGGAGCACTTTTGATAAGAGGCCACTGTCCACACTTGTTAGGAATCTTGGAACAAGTTCACCGTTCACACTTGAAAAAGCAATGGCAAAATTGTAATTGTAATCGTATACGGTTTTAAGTCATCTTTCTTTTGACATTCTTTTTTAGTTTTTCTTGAGTGATTCCATATGAATTTTAGAGTCCGTTCGGTTAAAAGAGTGAAAAAAGTGGGAGGATAAAAAATTGTGAAAGGATAAAAAAGTGGAATGATGGAAAATATTTAATTTTCCCTCTTACGTGTTCAGTTGGAGGGATGGAAAAGTGGGAGGGTGGAAAACTCTTTTATTTGGTTAGAGAGAAAAAAGGAATAACGAAAAATGTAATTTATATAAATTGACTATTATACCATTGTTACATAATATGTAAGATATAGATTTATTTGTAGTCATTAAATAATACAAAATTTATCATATTATATATATATGTAGGGACACAGTTTCGTGTTTCAACCCAAAGGTGTTGGATTTAACCGCAAAGGCCCTAAACAATGAATTTGTAGAGAGTAGGTTGAGAAGGACTGGGCTAGGAGTGATTGAGATTATCAACTGGTTGGGACCAGATCCCCTGCCATGTTCAAACTCCAATGGCGGATTTTCAAGTATTGTTCTTGTTCTACGTCCGAGGATGACTATCTCTCTTCTCTATTTCTTTTCTTCTTTCTTTCTTTGTCAAAAGATCCCCCTTTTTCTCCTTCTTTCTTCTCTTTTATACTTCTTTTTCCTCCTTTCTTGGCCATCCACGTGTGGATTTGCTCCTTTGTCCTTGGACACCTGTCCCCATAACTTTCTCTAGAACCTGCTTCATGATGGGACTATTTACCACTGTTCAGATGTCCCCTCCACATCAATGCGGCCAGGGGATTAGCTGTGGTGCATTTAATGCGGTGTTGGCAGCCCTCCTAGATATTTTGGGGGCTTTCTTCTAGTGTATGCTTCCATTATCATTCCCGCTTAATGGGATTCCCCGGAAGGTTCTCCGAGTTGGCAGAGCTTTGAGTTTCACCTCGGCAACAATATTCCGAGGTGAACCATCCTCGGACGTCACACAGTCCTCGACTTGGGCCAGTAGACACGCTACACGAGTTGGTAAGAACCTCTGAGCCCATTACTCATGTCGGCCCGACGTCTATTTCGGCCCATGTCCGCTAGCGGCCCACCGTCCCCACAATAGCCCCTCGAGATACTTCTTTCTGGGTCCTCGGACAGGAAGGAGGATTTCGATATCCCTGTTGCTGATGTAGTCCACTTCGGACTTGTCTTGTCCGCCAGGGGGACTTTTTGACTTCCCAGAGTGCGCTTCTGATAACGTATCCCTCGAGACTCGCGTTCGTTTAATTCTGACGGCTTCGTGTCTTCTCACATTCTATGGTGAGATGGGAATCGTACGGCTGGGCGTTTTTTGAGGAAGCGAGCGGGCCTTTTCCCGCTTCTATACGGTTATTTGATATAAATACCCCCCTTTGTTGATCATTCACTTCACTTTCACCTGCATTGAATACTACCGCGCCTTCACTGAACTTAACCACTATTCCTTCACTTGCTTCCTTACAAATCCTAGAGGCCAGTCCGAGGTGACCTAATTCATCCGTGTAAGTCATTCGAGTCTTTAAATTCCTTCTTTTGTTACAAAGTTCTGTTCTTCACACTTCTTTTCTCCTCTGCTCCATCTCCTTCCCCCAGCTCTTCGGTATTCTTTCTAGATCTCCTTAGGAATGGGTAGATTCAAGTACTTGGTAGAGTCTAGGGAGGCCATAGAAAACTTTAAGATTCAGTATGGGATTCCGGCGGGAGTGGAGATTAGATATTGCGAAGAGGGTGAGTGGCACGAGAGGAGGCAAGAGGGGGAAGTAGTAATCCCGATGATCGCCTTCGTAGAGGGAGGGATGAGGATTCCCATGAGGCCAGTCACCAGGGACTACCTTACTGCCCACAGGTTAGCGCCTACCCAGTGCGCTCCTAATATGTTTAGGATCCTTGGTTGTGTGGACGCCTTAAACGAGAAATTAGGACTAGGGTTGACCCATCACGATGTAAACTGGGTCTACAACCTTCACCATCTTAGGGGTCAAGGTTATTACCTTAAGTCTAGGTACAACGAGGTTCGACTCATCCAGTGTCTTCCCGACTCCAATAAAGGGTTGAACAAGGACTTCCTGATCGTATCAGGTGACTGGCATGATGGCCTCCATTGCCCCACGAGAGAGGGGAAGCCAGGTGGGGTTGCCGAGTCTAGGCTTACGGATCTCACCTGTTTGTGAAATGGCTTCCTTCAAAATTTAATACTTGTATATTTTGTTCATTCGTTACCTCCGCTGTTATCTTGTGTTATTCTCCTTTTTTTTTACTAACGAGTTTCCTGTGTTAACTGAACAGACAAAGATTCAAACATCCCCCACCTCGGCCTAGTTAACCAAAAGAGCCTAGACAAAGTATTAAGGTCCGAGGTATTCGTGCATTCAGACGGCCAGTTGAGAGCAGCGCATCTCATCCTGCAATACACCCCTATATCCACTGCATTCCAGGCGCCGAAGTGTGTTATCAAGGCTCGGGACCCCCGACTTCGGCAAATCAGTGTAGCCGCACCCGGATTCTTGCTTCCCGGCCCAATCCCCGGGGAGACCCTCGCAACCGCCGCCATTCCTGACGGCATTCCAAAGAAGCCGGAGGCGTCCCAAGTATTTCGCCCCTCAACAGCCGAGGATAGTTCAGACTCTGAGGACGAGTTTGAAGCTTTTGGCCAAGGTTCGTCTGTTGAGGATTTGACTCTAGA
Source organism: Lithocarpus polystachyus (assembly GCA_033629205.1). Taxonomy (NCBI): domain Eukaryota; kingdom Viridiplantae; phylum Streptophyta; class Magnoliopsida; order Fagales; family Fagaceae; genus Lithocarpus; species Lithocarpus polystachyus. Next base: position 47,180,149 of record CM066168.1, read on the forward strand.
CCCAGTTCCCCAACCGTCTGAGGCGCGAGACGAGATGGGTATTCAGAGGAAGGCGAGGTCCAGTTTGCTGGATCTGATCGAGTCCCAGCCCGGGCGGGCTGAGCCACCGAAGACCACACAGGTGAAGCCCCCCTCGCTGCCACCAGTCGTCCCTGCTCCGACTCAGAGTATCGGATTGCATCCCGCCGAGCTGAAGAGGAAAAGGGAAGCGAAGGGCAAGGAGCCCATGGACGTCGGGAGGGTTGCGCCCGTTCAAGAGGACGAGTCCCAAAGGATGAGTAAACACCCCCGAACGGGGCACAAGGATATGGAGAGGAGGAGCAGCCCGTCAACAGTCCCCGAGGCGTGGTTGCCGGCGCCCATGCTGGATGGCGCCCCTCTTCCGGCCACGGCCTCCATCCGAGACTTCCAAGGAGGCAAGGGTGGTTACGTGGCCGATGCGGTGGAGCAGGCCTTGCTGCTCCCCGGGGACATGGCCGAGCTACGCAACCTCAGGAGACATGAGGTCTTCCTCGGGTTGAAGAGATATCTGGGCATGGTAGGTTCTGAGCACCCCCCCTTTTTTTGTTATTATTTTTTCTTGCGTGTTTTATCTAAGTCCTTATGCATATATATATTTTTCCAGGCCGTCTAAGCTTCCTTCCGAGCGGAAGAGATGGTTAACTATTGCCATCGACAAATGAAGGACGAGGAGGCGAAACGGCATGATGCCGATGACCGTCTAAAGACGGCGGAAGAGAATCTACAGGAAACAAAAAGGAAGCTCATAGAGGAGGAGCGGGGCAAGAAAAGCGCAGCGGCCGCACTTGAGAACGCGGAGAGGCAAGCGGAAAGTCAGAGGCTGCTTTTGCGGCGCGCCGAGGACGACCTGGCTGCCTCAAAGGCGCAAGTGTTGGCACTGCAAAAGACATTAGCCGAGACCGAGGCCGCCAGAGAAGAGGCTGAGAAGGCTCGGGAGCAAGCCGAGCAGGATGGGTATGACGTCGGTGTGGCCGAAACCGAGGAAGCCCTTAGGGCCGAGGTTTCTGGGGTTTGCCGTACTTACTGCCGGCAAGTGTGGCTGGAGGCTCTCAACCAGGCTGGGGTTGAGGCTTCTTCTACACTACGGAAGGCAGAAAACGTGTTCTACCCCGCCGCAATCCGGCCGTCACTCCCTTCCTTTCCTCGGATTGATCCCGTGCCGATAAAGGCAGAGGTCGGCGAGGTGAAGGCCATTAAGCCCTCTGCGCCATCCGAGGAGGGGTCCGAGCAGGAGAGGCACATCGAGTCGGGACCAAACATGAAAGCCTCGGACCCTCCCATTGTGATTCCGGACGACGTCAACGAAAAGGATGCAGGCAAGGGGTTGGAAATAGTCTTAGTTAGCCACCCTTTGCCTGCCCCAACTGAACAGGTCGGAAAGGAACAAGGGGCCTCGGACGCTGCAGGGGTTCAGGTCGACCCTCCTCCTCCGAAGGAAAAAATTATTATTAAGAAGAAATAGGATTTTAGCTTAGTTTAGAATATCTTTGTGGTTTATTCCTTTGTTGTTGCTGTAACGTTGGTGTTTTAGAGCTAGCTCTGTTTTGTACTCAACAGACCTTATTGAAAGGCACATTATGAATGAAAGATTCGCGAGAGTTTATTTTAATTCTTATGATCATGTACAAGTAGTCATAGCGTTTATTTCTGTTTACGCTTAAAATAACGTTTTACATTCAATTCCCATAGAAGGGAGAAGAGACTGTTTGCCTGAAGCAGGACAAATCCTGTATTGGAATTGCACAATACTAACCTCGCCAAGACAAACGGTCCAGGGAATCGTGCATTAATTTGAACTTTACTTATTACTTAATAAACATGATAAGTAGTACTTAATTCATTTCAAGGTGCAAGGTCCGAGGGACTAAAGATAGCTCGAATATATTAAACACTTAAAAAAGAGATGAATCGTATTAATTTTTCCAGGGCAGATGGTCCGAGGAGCCAGGCGCAGCTTGGATCAACTTAATACTTAATAAAAAATGAACTGTATTAATTTTTCCAAGGCAGATGGTTCGAGGAGCCAGGCGTAGCTTGGATCAACTTAATACTTAATAAAAAATGAATTGTATTAATTTTTCCAAGGCAGATGGTCCGAGGAACCAGGCGTAGCTTGGATCAGCTTAACACTTAATAAAATATGAACTGTATTAATTTTTCCAAGGCAGATGGTCCGAGGAGCCAGGCGTAGCTTGGATCAGCTTAATACTTAATAAAAAATGAACTGTATTAATTTTTCCAAGGCAGATGGTCCGAGGAAGGCAGATGGTCCGAGGAGCCAGGCGTAGCTTGGATCAGCTTAACACTTAATAAAAAATGAACTGTATTAATTTTTCCAAGGCAGATGGTCCGAGGAGCCAGGCGTAGCTTGGATCAGCTTAATACTTAATAAAAAATGAACTGTATTAATTTTTCTAAGGCAGATGGTCCGAGGAGCCAGGCGTAGCTTGGATCAACTTAATACTTAATAAAAAATGAATTGTATTAATTTGTCCAAGGCAGATGGTCCGAGGAGCCAGGCGTAGCTTGGATCAGCTTAATACTTAATAAAAAATGAACTGTATTAATTTTTCCAAGGCAGATGGTCCGAGGAAGGCAGATGGTCCGAGGAGCCAGGCGTAGCTTGGATCAGCTTAACACTTAATAAAAAATGAACTGTATTAATTTTTCCAAGGCAGATGGTCCGAGGAGCCAGGCGTAGCTTGGATCAGCTTAACACTTAATAAAAAATGAACTGTATTAATTTTTCCAAGGCAGATGGTCCGAGGAGCCAGGCGTAGCTTGGATCAGCTTAATACTTAATAAAAAATGAATTGTATTAATTTGTCCAAGGCAGATGGTCCGAGGAGCCAGGCGTAGCTTGGATCAGCTTAACACTTAATAAAAAATGAACTGTATTAATTTTTCCAAGGCAGATGGTCCGAGGAGCCAGGCGTAGCTTGGATCAACTTAATACTTAATAAAAAATGAATTGTATTAATTTGTCCAAGGCAGATGGTCCGAGGAGCCAGGCGTAGCTTGGATCAGCTTAATACTTAAACACAAGATAAGTATAACCAAGACTCGTGCATGGAAGAAGTGGATAAGAAGAAGATAACGGGCAATTTTATTAATAGTAGTACCTTTTCAGGTTGTTTACATTCCAAGGATGCAACACTGTTCTGTTTTCTAAATCCCGCAGGTAATACGCCCCTATCCCGGCTACGGACGTGATCTGGTACGGCCCCTCCCAGTTTGGTCCCAGTTTCCCCCAAGAGGGGTTTTTTGCAGAGCCGACGACTTTTCTCAACACTAAATCGCCGGGCGCTAAAGGCCTTGACTTTACGTTTGCATCATACCCACGCTTGAGCTTATGCTGATAAGAGGCTAATCGGACCATGGCACTTTCTCTTCTCTCCTCAATCAGATCGAGGTTTCTCTCAAGTAGATTATCGTTGCTATTCATTGTGAAAGAGCTGGTTCTCAGTGTAGGGAAGCCCGCCTCCAATGGAATAACCGCTTTGGCTCCGTAAGTTAACGAAAAAGGAGTTTCGCCTGTAGACTTCCGAGGAGTGGTTCTATAGGTCCACAGTACGTGGGGTAGTTCCTCAACCCATTTGGCCTTGGAGTCGTCCAGCCTCTTCTTAAGTCCACTTACAATAACTTTATTTGTGGCCTCGGCTTGTCCATTCCCTTGAGGGTAGGCTGGGGTGGAATACCGATTTGTTATCCCTAGTTCGCAACAGTACCTTCGGAAAGATTTGCTGTCAAATTGAAGTCCGTCGTCGGAAATGAGCGTGTGCGGGACTCCGAACCGAGTGACGATGTTCTTCCAAATGAACCTTTTCATGTCGGCATCTCGAATATTGGCCAATGGCTCTGCCTCGACCCACTTAGTAAAGTAATCCGTGCCGACCACCAGGTATTTTTTATTCCCTGCTGCCTTCGGAAAAGGTCCGACAATATCCAAGCCCCACTGGGCAAAGGGCCATGGACTGGATAAGGGATTAAGCTCTCCTCCCGGCTGGTGAATGCTTGGTGCGAACCTCTGACACTAATCGCACTTCCTCACATACTCCTGTGCTTCCCTATGCATGTTGGGCCACCAATACCCCTGGGTGAGGGCTCGGTGAGATAAGGATCTGCCTCCCGTATGGCTACCACAGATTCCCTCGTGAAGCTCTTCTAGGAGGACCTCGACAGCCTCGGGGTGCACGCACAATAAATACGGTCCAGAGAAGGACCTTTTATAGAGTTTCAGATCCTCGGACAGCCAGAACCGAGGTGCCTTTCTCCGTATTTTGTCAGCTTCCAACTTCGCTTCAGGTAACAAGTCGTCCTTGAGAAAATGCATAAGGGGATCCATCCAACTAGGAGACGCTCCTGCTGGGTGAATGGCCGATACTTCTTTCCCCAACCGACGTGGTTGCAAGAGATCCTCCACAAGAATCACCCTCGGCAGACCGTGCGCCGAGGATGTAGCCAACGTGGCAAGGGAATCAGCATGAGAATTTCTGCTTCTGGGGATCTGCATCAAGTTGAAAGACTTGAAACTGGGTTGTAGGTGCTTGACCTGGTTGAGGTACTCTTGCATTCGGGGGTCCCTGGCTTCCAGCTCTCCTCGGACTTGGCCTACCACCAATCTAGAGTCCGAAAATATGTCTACCTCCTTTCCACCCATCCGTTGGACCATGGCCATCCCGACTAACAGGGCCTCATACTCCGTCTCATTGTTCGTAGCGGAGAACCCAAGTCTTAGTGACTTTTCAATCGTGATATTCTCGGGCGAGACTAGAACTAGCCCCACCCCGGATCCTTTGTGGTTCGATGCGCCGTCAACATACAGCTTCCACGGTGACACCCGTTCTACGGAGTTTACTCCAACTGAATTTTCATCCATGTGATGATAATTAGCATCCTCTTCTAACGGGGTCTCGGCAAACTCGGCTAAAAGGTCGGCGATAACCTGGCCCTTTACAGATGTACGGGGCATGCACTTGATGTCGTAGGCCCCCAACTTAGTCCCCCACTTCGCGATTTTCCCCGTGTAATCAGCGCTTCGAAGTAAGGCCTTGAGCGGTAGTTGGGTTAAGATAACAACCGTATGCGCCTGAAAGTAATGTGGCAATTTATGAGTGGCATGCACTACGGCCAGGACGGCCTTCTCCAACGGCAAGTATCTGACTTCGGCCTCGTGGAGAGACTTGCTAATATAATATACGGGTCTTTGTACCCCATCGTCATCCCTTAGTAGTACCAAGCTGACCGCATAAGTGGCAACCGCGATGTAAGCGAATAAGACCTCATCCTCTTCAGGTCTAGACATTATCGGTGGCCGAGAAAGATAATCTTTCAACTGTTGGAAAGCTGAAGCACACTCCTTGGTCCATTCAAAGTCCTTCCACTTATTCAACAGAAGATAGAAGGGCCTGCACCTGTCTGCGGATCGGGCTATGAAACGACTAAGGGCAGCAATCATCCCTGTCAGCCTCTGCACTTCTTTGGGATTCCGAGGTGGTTGTAATCTATTGATGGCCCGGATCTGGCTTGGGTTCACCTCAATTTCGCGGTGAGTCACCATGTAACCGAGGAACTTTCCTGAGCCAACCCCGAAAGAACATTTAGAGGCGTTGAGCCGTAATCTGTGCCCTCTCAGGATTTCAAAAATGCTTTCGAGATCGGCAATGTGATCGGACTCCTGCTTGCTCTTTACCACCATATCATCGATGTAGATCTCTATATTCTTACCCAGCTGAGGCTCGAACATTCTAGTCATCATCCTCTGATACGTCGACCCCGCATTTTTTAATCCGAATGGCATCACTTTGTAGTGATAATTGCCGATTGGAGTGACAAAGGTCGTCTTCTCCTGGTCCTCCAAGGCTAGAGGGATCTGGTGATAGCCTTGAAAAGCATCCAAGAAACTCATCCGAGGATGCCCCACGGTCGCGTCCACCAGCTGATCAATCCGAGGCATGGGGAAAGGATCCTTGGGGCAGGCTTTATTCAAATCCGAATAATCCACACACACGCGCCATTTGCCATTCTTTTTCTTCACCACCACGGTGTTGGCCAGCCATTCAGGGTAGAACACCTCTTTGATAGCCCCAGCCTGCTTGAGCTTATCCACCTCTTCTCTAACAGCATCAGAATGTTCCCTTGAGGAGCGCCGAGGAGGCTGTTTTTTAGGAGGGGCAGACGGATTTACATTCAAATAGTGACAGATGAAATTTGAATCCACCCCCGGGGCCTCATAGGCATTCCAAGCGAATACGTCGATATTGCACCTTAGGAAACGCAATAGCTCTTCCCTCTCCTGGGTAGGCAACTGGGCGCCAATCTGAAAAAACCTATCCGAATCCCCTTCGATAAGAACTTTCACCAGGTCCTCGCACCTCGCCTCCTCGGCCTCAGCCTCGGCCGTTGGTGCCACTGACTTTGATTGCTATGGGTCCTTGCTAGTGAGGGCCGAAGATCCTGATTCTGGTCGGTGCATAATGGCCGCCAATAGGCACTGCCTGGCAACGGCCTGATTTCCAAGCAATTCCTCAACCTGATCCCCGGATGGGTATTTGACCTTGAGGTGGAGGGTGGAAGAAACTGCCCCAAGGGCATGAAGCCAAGGGCGCGCCATGATAGCCGTATATGGGGAGAAAGCATCCACCACGATGAAATCTACCTCCACCACCACCGAGCCAGCCTGAACTGGCAACCTGATCTGCCCTCTAGGAACGACCACTCTCCCATCAAAACCGACCAAAGGGGACTCGTAGCTGGACAGATCCTCCTGCCTGAGATTGAGGCCCCTATACAGGTCTGGGTACATAATCTCAGCCCCACTGCCTTGGTCTACCAAAATTCTTTTCACATCGTAACCCCCTATCCTGAGAGTTATCACCAATGCATCCTCGTGGGGCTGTTGGGTCCCGGCCTTGTCCTCGTCCGAGAAGTTCAGCATTGGATGGGGATTCAATCTGGCCCTCTTCGGCTCCTGCCCGGGGTCCCTAGGATACGCCCCGGCCACCGTCATTACCCTGGAGGGACATGACCCTGTCCTGCCTGGTGCGGCGAGGATGACATGGATTGTTCCTAAGGGAGGTCTCGAGGAATTATTGCCTGGAGCCCCCGTGCCAGCTTGGCCTCCCTGTCCACCAGGATGAAGTAGGAACTGTTTCAACCTGCCTTCTCGGATCAGTTGTTGTAGATGGCTCCATAGAGTTCTGCAATCCTCGGTCGTGTGTCCAGGCTCTCTATGATACTGGCAGTGCAAGCTCTGGTTGCGTTTCGAAGAGTCTCCACTCATCTTGTTCGGCCATCTGAAGTATGGCTCGTTCTTAATCTTCTCCAAGACCTGATGTACTGGTTCTCGGAACACGGTATTAACAGCCTGGGTGGCTCTAGACCCAACTTCCCCTCCAAATTCGCGCCGAGGTCGATTATTGCCATAGCGATCTGACCTGAAATCCCTCCTTTCTTGAGGGATAACCTTGCCCTTCCCCTTCTCTTGCAACTGATCTTCCTCAACTCTCTTGTATTTGTCAATACGGTCCATGAGCTGATGGACAGTAGCGACTGGCTTTCCTGTCAGGGACCTCCGCAAGCCGTGGTCAGCAGGCAGGCCGACCTTAAAGGTTCTGACGGCCACATCATCAAAATCACTCTCGATCTCGTTGAACATTTCCCAATATCGGTCAGAGTAGGTCTTTAGGGTTTCACCCTCTCTCATGGATAAAGACAGCAAGGAATCCAAAGGCCGAGGAACCCTACTGTTCGTGATGAAGCGGGATCCGAAAGCTTGTGAAAGCTCTTGGAAAGAGTTGATAGAACCCGTTCCGAGGCCGTCAAACCATCTCATCGCCACGGGGCCCAGACTGGCCGGGAAAACCTTGCACATTAAGGTCTCGTTATGAGAGTACACCACCATTTTCTGGTTAAAATAGCTAACATGCTCAACTGGGTCGGTGCGGCCGTTGTAAAGGGTGAACGACGGTTGGGTGTAACGCTTGGGGAGTCGCCCTGCATCAATCCGGCGTGTGAAGGGAGATTTTGATATCCGAGCGAGTGCTTTGCTCATGGCATCGTTTCCTAAGCCTCCAGCAGACGCGCCTCCTCCCCTGCGTTCTCGGCGATTATCCTCCTCATAGGAAAAAGTCTCGCTCGGGGGCGTACGTGACCTGCGCCTGTAGTTGCCATCTTCCTCGCCATCGGAGGAAGGGCCGGAACTTGAAGGACTCCTCCTTCTTCGCTCCCGTCGCAACTTTCTCTTCAAGTGGTCAATCTCCTTCTGCATGGCTTTAGCACGGTTGTCCTGAGAAACATGGCTATCGCCCCTAGATTGACCTTCGCCAGCGCTGGTATGCACGCCTCCTTCTTGGTCTTCCTGGAAGTGCTCTTCCCTCTGCGATCCCAAAGATTCTGGATGGTGTGGACCTGAGCCAACCATGTTTAAGAATCTAACTACTCTAGTCCTTTAGCCCTTCCCACAGACGGCGCCAATTGTAGGGACACAGTTTCGTGTTTCAACCCAAAGGTGTTGGATTTAACCGCAAAGGCCCTAAACAATGAATTTGTAGAGAGTAGGTTGAGAAGGACTGGGCTAGGAGTGATTGAGATTATCAACTGGTTGGGACCAGATCCCCTGCCATGTTCAAACTCCAATGGCGGATTTTCAAGTATTGTTCTTGTTCTACGTCCGAGGATGACTATCTCTCTTCTCTATTTCTTTTCTTCTTTCTTTCTTTGTCAAAAGATCCCCCTTTTTCTCCTTCTTTCTTCTCTTTTATACTTCTTTTTCCTCCTTTCTTGGCCATCCACGTGTGGATTTGCTCCTTTGTCCTTGGACACCTGTCCCCATAACTTTCTCCAGAACCTGCTTCATGATGGGACTATTTACCACTGTTCAGATGTCCCCTCCACATCAATGCGGCCAGGGGATTAGTTGTGGTGCATTTAATGCGGTGTTGGCAGCCCTCCTAGATATTTTGGGGGCTTTCTTCTAGTATATGCTTCCATTATCATTCCCGCTGTAGAGAGTAGGTTGAGAAGGACTGGGCTAGGAGTGATTGAGATTATCAACTGGTTGGGACCAGATCCCCTGCCATGTTCAAACTCCAATGGCGGATTTTCAAGTATTGTTCTTGTTCTACGTCCGAGGATGACTATCTCTCTTCTCTATTTCTTTTCTTCTTTCTTTCTTTGTCAAAAGATCCCTCTTTTTCTCCTTCTTTCTTCTCTTTTATACTTCTTTTTCCTCCTTTCTTGGCCATCCACGTGTGGATTTGCTCCTTTGTCCTTGGACACCTGTCCCCATAACTTTCTCCAGAACCTGCTTCATGATGGGACTATTTACCACTGTTCAGATGTCCCCTCCACATCAATGCAGCCAGGGGATTAGCTGTGGTGCATTTAATGCGGTGTTGGCAGCCCTCCTAGATATTTTGGGGGCTTTCTTCTAGTGTATGCTTCCATTATCATTCCCGCTTAATGGGATTCCCCGGAAGGTTCTCCGAGTTGGCAGAGCTTTGAGTTTCACCTCGGCAACAATATTCCGAGGTGAACCATCCTCGGACGTCACACAGTCCTCGACTTGGGCCAGTAGACGCGCTACACGAGTTGGTAAGAACCTCTGAGCCCATTACTCATGTCGGCCCGACGTCTATTTCGGCCCATGTCCGCTAGCGGCCCACCGTCCCCACAATATAAATGTATATTATTATAATGTAAAAATTAGATCAGGTCACGTTGAAAAAAAAAAAACATTCAGTAACGTTGAAAAAAAAAAAAACAACATTTAGTAATGTTGAAAAAAAAAACAACATTCAGTAACATTGAAAAGAAAAAAAAAAAACAACAACAACATTAACGTTGAAAAGAAAAAAAAAACGTTCAGGTCAGTTGAAAGAAAAAGAAAAACAAAAAAAAAAAGAAGAAGAAGAGAACGTTGAAAAAAAATAGGTGGGAAGGGGGCATTTTTGTAAAAGTGTTACTATAGAACTTTTCTCTCCAGATTTTCCTTTCGATTTGGAGGGAAAAAAATGTGGGCTCGGAGAGAAAACTTTCTCTCGAGTTTTCTCTCCTTCCTATTTTCCTTCTCCAAACGAACAGTGAAAAACAGCATTTTCTACCCTATTTTCCTTCCTCTATTTTCCATTCTCCCTATTTTCCTTCCAAACGAACACACCTTTAGGTTTATTAGCATATTACTCTCCAAAGTAGGTGCCAAAGTTTTGTATGTCCCGGACCTATGAGACAAGTTTTATATCCCTATGTTTCATGGGTCAAGTACATGAGACATTGTCTCCTAATAGTAGTAGATAAACTTCAATTATCATCAAAATATATATATATATATATATATATATATATGATAGGGGTAAAATCTCCCACCAGACGACGGGAGCTCGCATTGGCCGACGGCTAGACCCATGACGGCGGATATACGCGACGGATGTCAGACCTTGACGACCTCAGTCTTGGGGGGCGACGGGGAGAAGGTCGACGGGTGTTGTTATCAAGCACTGAGACCTATCTTGTCATGTACGCTTCCCTGGAAAAGTGAATCTTGTCGTGTACGCTACTTGGCTAGATATCTTACGAAGCACGATTCCCTCCCCAAGAAGGGAATCGTGCCCAACACACTTGGCCACCCAAGTGTCTTGCGCCCTACGCTACTCAGGGGCAATTTCGGTACAGTGATATCTTCTCCAGTACGCCTCGACCAAAGGCCACTACTACTACTATAAATACCACTACGCCCTCCGAAAAACGAGGTACGCATACTAAGACCCGACTCTGAGACTCTGGAGTTGTGAGCAAAAAAATAACTTAACTATCGGAGGGTCGTTGGCCGGTACCACACCGGTACTTCCCTTTGACGGTCTTCTTACTTGTGCAGGTTAATCCGAGGAACGCGCAGACCGTACAGCTCACTGGTTTGATTCTTGACATCATCAATATATATAGGAATCAATATGTTCTTTTTGAGTTGTGATTAGATTACCAATCATATATTGCATAATAAATACACCAATGTGACAAAATGATAATTCACATAAATTTAAAGGATGTAATTTAGTTTTTTAACCAAAAAATTAATTGAAACTTTAGAGTTTAACATCATGCAAACTTGCGACTAATATACACACAACATTTTGGGTTCAACAAACTTGGCCCCCTCCCCCAAATTGATGTTTTACTAATTTGCTTTAACATTGAACAAATCCTTAAAAGTTCCTTGAAATGGTAAGTTACATATAGCACTATACATGGTATTCCCCTAAAATATGAAGTTACATGTATTTTATTTTGTGATACTAACTTCTTATGTACTTTTGTAAAGTATTCTCGTTCACTTAAAAAAAAAAAAAAAAAAAAAAAAAAAACGATGATGTGGCAAGTGGCAACATCACTGAGTGAGAAATAATAAAGAGAAATCAATTTAATTGGGTAAATTTAAACCATGCAAGATTGTAGATGAACACTTCCCACGTAATTTTGTTTATTTAGGTAATAAAACACAAGTTATTAATAATGTTCAAAACTCCGAAGACCAAAATCAATTCAATTAGCCCAAAACCCAATCGATTGTGATTAATCTTCAAATCCTATCCCCCCTAAACTCATTGAACCACACCTAATTGCGTCCGGCCAATTTCCTAGCCTTAAACATTTTCCGCCATCCTTTACCCCATGTTGTCCTTCTTTTGCATCATCAATCTAGTAGATTCTCACCATTGGTCACTTTTAATATTCTAACATCCTCAACAAGCCAATTGATTTTTTGGTCAATCTAACTGTAGCCTCCAATATTGCATTTCATTTAATAACCCAAGTTAAGAGCGGAGCCAAGACTTTCACTTGTGAGAGGCAAATTATGATATTGACATACCAGTCAAGATAAATTCAAAGTAATAGCGTATATACACATGCACGCACAAACATGCATCTCAGCATATATACACAAATTTTTGTTTTAAAAAAAGTATATAATTGTTGAAGAGAATATATCATCTTTACAACTCTAATGAGCATATATGTAAGTTCTCAATTCGGATTCTTAGTCTACCAAAAGGGTAGACTTAGGCCCAAAAAACCCAAAATAATTAATTTATAGAGAGTAAATTAGGAAAACTGGGCTATAATGTGTTGGAAATAAGTATAATAGATTTAAGCCCACAAATGAATAAAAGATTAAACAGGTTTATTTTAAGAAAAATGTCCTCGGCTGAGTCTGAGGAGCATTGTTTCAGTATATTAATGTGTCAGATGGTTACAGACTTGATTCTCTCCTATTACAGTATTTCTTTTTCTTTCTCTTTTTTTTTCTCTCTCCTTGCTCTATGGGTCTCTCCTTTCTTTTATACCTCCCCCCCCTTCTCTTTGCCTTCCACGACAAATTTGGTGGTAGGTGTTGATACTTGTCCCATCTCTCTTTTTCAGAAGTTTTTGTGTAGCAGTTGTAAGGCTGAAGTTCATTGTTCAGATATCACCTCCACATTAATGCGGCCAGAGGGTTAACTGCAGAGCATTCAATGCGGTGGTAGCAGCTTTCTCTTATGATTTTTCAGGATCTTCTTGTGCTACACGTTTCTGCAATACTTATCTGTTTCAACAGAACTTTCTGGAGTGTTCTCCTGAATGGCCTTCCACCAAAACGGATCTCGGCCTTGGTTATCCGAGGTGACATTCATACTCGGCACTACTTCCTGGGTCACTACATTCAAAACTAACTTATTTATCTATCAACACAGACTCTTTTGACAGAGTTTACCTATCCTCGGATAAACCTTAGTCCCGGCTTGGGCTCTAGGCCCAACGTGTGCATGAATAAGGAATTCCTGACCCAATACTCCTACAATATATATGTTGTATAAAAAATTTTTGTTTGAAAAAATTGCCCTTAAAAAGTATTGTTTTCACATAAAAAAATCTATAAAATTAATAAAAATATTTTATAGATATTTTATATAAGATTTTTTTAAAATATAAATATTTTTTTCATTAGTTAATTGCATACTTAACAGTAATTTTTTTTAACAAAATTGAACAAAGGGTCTAAAAATTGAATAACTTTGAATAAATTTTAGCCTTTATTTTTTAATCATATAAGGACCTTTTAAACAAGTTTAAAATACAAGTAGGACCTACTATATTACCAATATGGGCATTGAGAAGTGTTTCCACCTACCCAGTTTAAGATAGAACTGTCTCCTCACACACAATCATACCCACATGGCAACGTTACGCATTAACCACAAGTTGGTAAAGTGAGTCTTGCTCGGATCCCAACAGTCTTTTGCATTTCCTGATTAGGAATGGCAATGGATCGGATTCGGGCCAGGTTTTTTGATACCCAGACCCAACCTGCGGGTTCTCTCCTATTACTCGGACCCAGCCCGTTTAATAAACGGGTCTTTTTTTAGACCCAAACCCGGCCTGTCGAGTCTCCACAGGCCCTGCGGGCCCTGTCCAACAAAAAAAAAAAAAAAACCCAAGAATACTTAGAATAGAGTTTCCTTCAAAATTGAAAAAAAAAAAAAACTAAAAAATCTTTCTAACAAAGTAGCTCAGAAAAAAAAAAAATTTTTTGAACTCGGAATAAACCGACGGTGCAGAGTGCGTGGCTGTGTGAGTGCATGGCTGAGTGAGTGTGTGGCTGCGTAAGTGCAAAGGGGCTGAGGGTGTAAGGCTGAGGGGCTGACTACTGAAGGCGTGAGGCTAAGGGGCTGAGGGCGTGAGGCTAAGGGGCTGCGTGAGTGACTGCTGAGGGCGTGAGACGTGAGTGACTGTTGGGATGAGTGCTGAATTGAAATGAGATCAGATAGGAGATAATGAAAGGCAGATAGGTGAGGATTTAGGGTTTACAACTTTATATATATTGGGGGTTTTTTTTTGTAATTTTAGGGTAACTACTAACCGGGTTATATCCAGGTCCGGTTTCGGACCGGGTTTTAATAAAACCCGAACCCGACCCGGATCTGCTTCGGGTTTTTTTTTTTTAAAAACCCATATCCGACCCTATTTTTTATCGGACCAGGTAAAATCCGACCCATTAGGGTTCGGGCCGGGCTAGGTATCCGCAGATCGGATATAAATTGCCATTCCTACTCCTGATCTCCCATTGACGTGAAAAGTGAGTTGAGGTGGCGTCTGGGAGGAGCTAAAATTTTAAGCTTATCTCCAAGTTTAGTTTTGCTATTATTCATTAATCTTTTTGCACTTTTTAATACTATTTTTAGATCTTAATATACTATTCAGTTTATTTTTTAAAGAGGTAATACGTCTATAATATTTTTACAACAAATCATAAGTGGTTACTTGTTATTCGCTCAAATTTAAACATAATACTAAGATTATTTTTTTGCCATAACAATAATAACCAGTAACAACATGTTACTTAAAATTTGTTGTAAAAATATTGTGAATATATCAAATTTTTTTTTATAACATTTTTTTCTAACTTTTAGCACAAAAAAAAATTTAGTTTAAGCTAAATATACTTTTCCAACACTTTAAATGAGATCGCAATTTGCTACAGTATTTGATTGACTGCCTATATTTCCTATACTTTTAGTTAAGCCTTTGTTTGTTATGGCAAAGACGAAAGAGTATGTCAAAACCATCTCTTTCGAGAAATGTGGCGGGCCAGGCCCATGTGAAACTATGAATGTGATGGATCCAGTACTATTTGTCTTCATTGGAATAATGTAACTATCTTTATAGGCATAGGTTTGCTCCAGAACCTACAAGATTATTTTTTTCGATACGACCCCAAAAAAATAAATATTTAATTAAAAGGAATAGTAACAAGATTACAAGAGTTCTTAAACAGTTTACCAAAAAAAAAAAAAGAGTTCTTAAACAGGGACAAGTGGACAGATTCATGGGGAAACTCCACGGGACAAAAAAGCCTGACAGATTACAAAAGAAATAAAGTCCATTTAGCAAAAGTATGGACATTCTCATTGCAGAATCTATTCACCCAATTAAAGAAGAAGTCACCCCCCAAAAACAATAGAACTTTAAAAGCTTAATAAAGCTTAATAAAAACTTTGACGAGGTGATTGGTGGTCGTCGTGCTCTCCACATGAAAAATCTGTTTATTCTATTTTTAATAAATAGATAATGGGTGAAGAGAATATGAGACTAAAACCACAAACACCGCTGCCAAAAAAAAATACCTATACGTAGAATATGTTTAGTATACTGTAATAAAAACTGTAATATAATAACTATTCTTTAATTTGATTATTTTTTTAGTAAATAATCATTTTTTTATGAATAGTTATTCTTTAAAATGAAGAATAATCATTCTTCTCTAAAATTAAGGGAGTGTTTGGTTCGATGTGATGTTATATTACACCGTATTATCGTAATATTACATTAATGTAATCTCAATACAATAATACAACATTACATCGTTTAGGAAGGTGTTGAGATTAAGGTGATGTGATATATTTTGTAATTTTAAATTATGGTAATTTTAGAAAAAATAAAATAAACTAAAAATTTTGGACAAAGTTTAGCTACATAATTGGTTGTAGCCTTAAGTTACAATCTTACTTAATATATTTTTATTGAAGGTGAATTTTGACAAATTTATCATTGGATTACGTCTTCTTCTTCTTATATCCTCCATGCTTGCAAAATTTATAGAAAATTAAAGATCAATTGCTATGTCATCAATAAATTGTTTAAATTGCAAGTTTTTGTAATTTAAAATTATGCATAAAATATAAGTTTATAGATCATATAGTAAATAATATCTGATTAATACAAAATTTGACATGTGTATTAAGAGCATAAGGAACATGCAATACAACGGTTAGATTTTCAAAATATGTAGTACTATTTATTTTATGAGTAAGGTTGTAGCCTATGTTATAACCAATTTTGTAATTAAACTTTATCCAAAAACTTTAATATCATATCATCGTAATGTGCATCACATCAAGAGCAAATCACAGCAAACCAAACGCCCCATAAAAGGGTTGTAATAACTATTTCTTAGTAGGTGTAATAATTTATCAAATTAATACATTTCCAAATAAACAAACTTTCCATATACGCATAACAATTATAAAAATAAAAATAAAAAACTTAAAAAATAATTCATTTTTCTCTCATATTAATTTTTTTTTTAAGAAAATATAATTGTATGGGTAAGATTTTCCTAAATAAATATTAAGTTTTATTCTAATATTACAACTACAACCAAATTTATGAATAAGTTTAGTTATTCCATTACAATACATTTATTATCAATTATAAAAATTATCATTCATGTTATAATCCTCATTCAGTGTATCAAACGTGCCGTAAGAGCATTAGCATCCGGAGGTGTAAAACCCCCAAAAATGTTTTTTTAGAACTCCCAAATACCAAAAACCATCAACATCCAGATGTCTATAACTAAAGTTTTTTACAACTTTATCACAGTAAAGTCTTACTTACTATTGCAAGTTCTAGTGCTTTTTTAAATTGGTTTTTATTCTCTCTCTCTCTCTCTCTCTCTCTCTCTCTCTCTCTGTCTCTCTCAAGTTCTAGATCTGTTGAGATTTGTGGTTTTTTTTTTTTTTTTTTTTTTGGCGATAATGGGTTTCGCTCGTAGTGGTGGTGGGTTTTGATCGCATTGGTGCTAGGTTGTAATTTGTGTTGGTTAAGGGTTGCGATTTATGGGATTGGGTGATGTGTATTTATTAAATTGTGATGGGTGTGAGCAATGTGGGTTTACTATGTAGTGGGTGTCGGTGGTATGGATTTTTTAGACAGCAGTAGCTATGACCAATGTGGGTTTGGTGGCGTTGCAATAGTGGTTTTGGTGGTTGTTGGAGGTGGTGAGAGAGGTTGCTAGGTTGCTTCAAAGAGAGAGAGAGAGAGAGAGAGAGAGAGAGTTATGAATAAATGAATGAATAGTGTTTGGCTAGATGTGATCAATAAGATATGGGATATGGGGTGAATTGTATAATATGAAATACGATATAGGATGAGTTGTAAAATTGTGTCTTAAAAATTAAAATAGATAATTTAGTTTTTTAGAGTGTAAAGTGATAAATTTGTTATAAACCTGAATGCTGATGCTTTTAAGGTATTATTTGAATCTCAAATTTGTTATTGATAAGAAAACAACATGTGTGTGGGTTTCAATTGATTCAACTAGTAAAAACTTTTATTTCTCGAATAAGAAATATGAGATTCAAACTACGACTATACCAAAATTCAATTGGTATATTGGTTTGCTAATAAATAGCAATTATCATAGAGTGAACATATTATATATATGAACACTCTAATATGGTGTTTGGTACGGGGTAATATTTTAGGATTCCTAGGAATGTTTAAAGATTCCCATGTTTGATAGCAAATCACGCAAGGGAATCAAATGCTAGGGGAATATGGATTCTCCCCTTAAACTTCTCTCAGTATGAATGTTGATTCCCTTTAAAACAAGTGGGAATATAGATTCCCAAGCTTAAAAGAAATTGTAATTTTTATAAATTGACAATTTTAACCCTTTTTCCTTATCATGTAAGCAATTAAGATAAAATATAAAACAAATAATCCATATCTTTTCCCACCAAAATAACATAAATAGGATAGACAACTTTGTTGATATATTCTTTAACAAAGTTTTATTTAGGTTTCACATGTAGAAAAAAAAAAAGTTTGAAGGGGACTCTTTATTATTGCTAGGTATTCACTTTTGCTGTTGTGTGTGCATGTTGCTCTCTATTTAAATAATTATTTTTGTATTATACTTGTCATTTTGAAATGTTAGACTACAATTTTAATGAATTTGCCATGATTAATAGTTTATATTTGGTTTTTCATTATTTATTTAGAGAAAGATTTGTTTTTTAAAGGACTTAGTAGTTCACATTCAAATCTAAGAATAGAATGGGAAAAATAAATAATTCATTTAAGATTATTGGGAATAAACCAAACATTATTGTAGGAGCATTGGGCCCAGGAGTTCGTTATCCATATATATGTTGGGCCTATGGCTCAAGCCGAGGATTAAAGGTTGTCCGAGAATGGGTAAACTTTATTAAGGGAGTCTGTGTTAGTAGATAAAAAGTTAGCTTTGGGCATAACGACCCATGAGGGAGTGCCGAGGATGAATCACATCTCGGCTAACTAAAGCCGAGGTTTGTGTAGGTGGTCTGCCATTTAGGAGAACGTCCCAGAGAGTTCTGTTGGTATGGATAAGTGTTGCGAAAACATATGACAAGGAAGGGTCCTAAAATATTAAAGGAGAAAGCTGCTACCACCGCATTAAATACTCTGTAACTAACCCTCTGGCTGCATTAATGTGGAAGTGATACCTGAATATTATTTTTCAGCCTTACAACTATTATGCAAAGACTTCCGGAAGGTGCTGATAGGACAAGTATCAACACCAACCATCAAGCTTGCACGTGGAGGGCAAATAGAGAAAGGGAAGAGATTATAAAAGGGGAGGAGAGACTTAGAGAGAGGGGGATCGAGAAAAAGAAGGAAAAATACTGTAGCCATTAGGAACAGACTCTGTAATCAAACTTGAAAGAGATATACAAGACCTAACCTCCTCGGACTGTGCTGAGGACAATTTTATCTAGTCAGATCATTTTATTTTCCTTTTTTTGTCACCTGAATCTATTATTCTTATTGCTCGAACTCATCAAAATCCAGTTTTCCAACCCATTCTCTACAAAGTCATTATTTTGGGCTTTTTGGGCCTAAGTTCATCCATCTCGTGGGCTAGGAAATCAATTGCGTCTTTACAATTAGCACCGTTTGTGGGAATTACTGGTGTTTTAGTGAATCTGACGTTCGACTATGGTGGGTTCAGGGCCGCACCGGGCAGAGTCAAGGGGGTCCCAACGTCAAGAACCGTTCCTCAACCTTGAGCAGAGATGAGACTGTGAAGGAAGTGTTCATACCACCCACACGAGCGGTAACCAATCCGAGAACGGAAGTCACCCTTCCTAAAATACCAGAGCTAGAGCCATGCAGCTAGAGATTGATCATTTGAAGAGAATCTTACGCCACAAGCGGCGAAGGCAATCACTTTCCAATTCTGACTTCTCTTATGAGGGTGGAGAGGATAGTAGCTATAGGCGCAGATCTAGGACCCCTCCTAGTGAAGTTTTCTCGTATGAAGAAAACTACCATCACAAGCGCAGGAACAGAAATTCATCTTTGAGAGGCCTGGGGAGTAATGCTATGAGTAGGGCAGTTCACCAAATTTTTAGGTCACCTTTCAAGCGCAAAATTGAGAGAAGAAAACTTCCTCGGCGGTTCACTTAGCCCACGTTCACCATGTATAATGGTCGAATAGACCCAATGGAGCATGTTAGTCACTTCAACCAGAGAATGGCTGTACACTTTAAGGACGAAGCTTTGATGTGCAAGGTATTCCCATCCAGCTTGGGGCCTATGGCAATGAGATGGTTTGATGGCCTGGGTGTAAGGTTCATTGACTCCTGTAAAGAGCTCACTCGGGCATTTGGGTCCCGTCTTATTATGTGTAGAAAGGTTCCTCGGCCTTTAGATTCCTTGTTATCCTTGTCCATGAGAGAAGGGGAAACCCTGAAAACGTATTCGGACAGATATTGAGAAATGTTCAATGAGATAGATGGCGACTTTGACGACGTAGTCATCAAGACTTTCAAGGTCGGCCTACCTGCTGAGCATAGTTAAATCTTTGACTGGAAAACCTGTTACCAGTGTATGTTGGCTCATGGATCGGATAGATAAGTATAAGAGGGTTGAGAATAACCAACTGCAAGACAAAGGAAAGGGTAAGGTTATCCCTCAGGAGAGGAAAGATTTCAGGTCGGATCGCTACAACAATAACAGACCACAAAGGGATTTTAACGAATCGTCTGGTCCTATAGCTACTCAGGTTAATATTGTATTCCGAGAAATAGTGCATCAAGTTTTGGAGAAGATTAAGAACAAGTCATACTTTAAATGGTAAAAAAAAATGAGCGGGGACCCCTTGAGGCGTAATCAGAGTCTTCATTGCTAGTACCACCAGGAACTGGGGCATAGCACTGAAGATTGTAAAACCTTGTAGAATCTTGTAGAATCATCTGGAGCAGTTGGTTCGAGATGGCAAACTGAAGCAATTTTTGTATCGGCCCAATGGGCAGGGTGACTAATTAAGGCTAGAGGCTCAGGGGAACATTTCTTTGAGGCCCCCCTTAAGCACAATTAATGTCATTTTTGCCGCACCTGGAAGAACTAGTTTTGGTCCTTCCAAGGTAATGTCTGTAGCTCGGCTCCCAGCCGAGGATTCTATTCCTGAGTCGAAGAGGGCTAGAGTGCACATTTGACCGGTGCTAAGTTTCTCAGACGAGGACAAGATTGGAGCCATCCAACCACACAATGATGCTTTGGTGGTCACCCTCAGAATTGGGGAGTAAGATGTGAAGAAGGTGATGGTAGACCAAGGCAGTGATGCAGAGATTATGTACCCTGACTTATACAGGGGTTTGAACCTAAGACCTGAGGATCTGATAGCCTATGATTCACCTTTGGTAAGCTTTGATGGGAAGGTCGTCATACCAAGGGGTCAAATTAGGTTACCCGTGAGCTGGTTCAGAAGTGGTTGAGGTGAATTTCATTGTGGTGGATGCATATTCTCCATACACGACGATTGTGGCCAGACCCTGGCTTTATGCCATGTGGGCCGTTTATTCAACTTTGCATTTGAAGGTGAAGTATCCGTCAGGGGATCGAATTGAGGAACTTGTGGGGAGCCAGAACATGGCTAGGTAGTGTCTTATGGTAGCAATTATGCATTAACCTGTAGCCGAGTTGAGGGGGGCTTATAGTAGTTAAAGTCTCCAATGTTACATAACCATGGCCCACCTAAGGACGCGAAATGTGAAAATTAAGAGAAATTTGCTATAGGTGATGATCTGGAGAAGTTTTTTCAGGTTGGTATGTTCGCTTGAAATTTGCTATCAAGAGAAATTTGCTATCAAGAAGAATGTTGATATGTTCGCTTGAAATTCTTACGAGGCTCCGGGGGTGGATCCGAGCTTCATCTGCCATCATTTGAACGTCAACTCATTTGTTACCCCTAGGAAGCAACCACCTCGGCGCTCATCTAGATCATTCTGATGTTGTTAGGGATGAGGTGATGAAGTTTAAGCGGGGTGGGGCGGGGCGGGGCTATTAAAGAAGTGTTCTACCCTGAATGGTTGGCCAATACTGTAGTTGTGAAGAAGAAGAATGGATAGTGGCGGGTATGTGTAGATTTCACGAACTTAAATAAGGCTTGCCCAAAGGATCTCTTTCCCATGTCTTGGATTGATCAGCTTGTGGACGCAACTGTGGGCCATCCTCGGATGAGCTTTTTGGACACCTTTCAAGAGTATCATCAGATACTCTTAGCCTTGGACGATCAAGAAAGAACAGCCTTTGTTTCTCCTGTCAGGAATTACCATTACAAGGTAATGCCTTTTGGTTTGAAGAATGCAGGGGCTACCCATCAGAGGATGATGACCAGGATGTTTGAGCCACAGTTAGGGAACAACATTGAGGTCTATATAGATGACATGGTGGTCAAGAGTAAGTTGGAATCTGAGCACGTTAATGACCTCGGGAATATTTTTGAGATCTTGAGGGGACACAAGTTTCGACTTAATGCTTCCAAATGTTCCCTCGGTGTCAGGTTGGGAAAGTTTTTGGGCTACATGGTCACACACCGCGGAATTGGAGTCAATCCTGACCAGATTAAGGCAATCAATAATTTACAGCCACCTCGAAATCCCAAAGAGGTTCAGAAGTTAACAAGGATGACCGCTGCTCTAAACCGATTTATATCTCAGTCAGCAGATAGGTGTAGGCCTTTCTTTTAGTTGTTGAATAAGTGGAAGGGATTCGAGTGGACCGAGGAGTGTGTTTTAGCTTTCCAGCAGTTAAAAGAGTATCTTTCTCGACCACCCATCATGTCCAGATCCGAGGTGGATGAGGTCTTGTTTGCCTACATTGCAATGGCCTCCCACGCAGTTAGCTTGGTGTTGATACCAGTTGATAGTGGGGTACAGATGCCAGTTTATTATGTAAGCAAGTCACTACATGAGGCCGAGGTCTGTCACCTACCACTGGAAAAAGCCATTTTGATAGTGGTGCATGCTACGCGTAAACTCCTCCATTATTTCCAATCACATATGGTTGTTGTCTTAACCCAGCTCCCGCTCATATCTCTATTTCGGAGCGCTGATTACATGGGGAGGATCGCAAAGTGGGGTACTATCCTAGGGGCTTTTGACATCAAGTATATGACTCGCACCTCTATCAAAGGCCATGTCTTGGCTAATTTGGTAGCTGAATTTGCTAAGCCCTTGTTATTAGAAAATGCCGAGAATCCGGGCATGGATGAAAAGTCAGTTGCCTTGGTCTCCGTGCAAAAACCTTTGTCCTGGATGGTATACGTTGACGGTACAACAAACCAGAAAGGATCTGGAGTGGGGCTAGTCCTAATATCCCCTAAAAGGATTACAATTGAGAAATCCTTGAGATTAGGCTTCTCGGCTATTAACAATGAAACTGAGTATAAAACTCTTCTGGTTGGAATGACCATGGTTCAGAAGATGGGTGGAAAGGCAGTGGAGATATTCTCTAATTCAAGACTAGTGGTAGGCCAAGTCCAAGGAGAATTGGAAGTCAGAGATCCCAAAATGCATGAATATTTGAGTTAAGTTAGACATTTATAGACTGGATTTGAATCTTTTAATTTATCACAAGTCCCTAGAAATAGGAATACACATGCCAGCTCACTTGCCACACTGGCAACCTCCTCGGCACAAAGTTTACTTAGGGTGATCCTTGTGGAAGACTTATGTAAACCTATTGATGTAAATGGAAATATGGTTCATGTTCATCAAACAAGGACGGGTCCTAGCTGGATGGACCCTATTATACTATTCCTTAAGGAAGATGTCTTGCTCGAGAATAAGGCCAAGGCGGACAAGGTACGGCGAAAGGCTCCTCGGTTTTGGCTGTCCGAAGATCAAAAGTTGTATAAGAGATCCTTTTCAAGCCCATATTTGCTGTGCATACATCCTGAAGAGATTGAGCTCCTTTTAGAGGAATTACATGATGGAATTTGTGGAAGCCACACAGGGGGAAGATCTTTGTCTCACAAGGCCCTCACTCAAGGGTATTGGTGGCCAAACATGCAAAAGGAAGCTCAAGAGTACGTGAAGAAGTGCGATCAATGCCAGAGATTTACACTAAACATTCATCAACCATGAGGAGTCTTTAATCCTCTGTCCAGCCCCTGGCCTCTTGCTCAATGGGACTTAGACATTGTAGGACCTTTCCCCAAGGCCGAAAGGAATAAGAAATATTTGTTGGTTGGCATTGACTATTTCACCAAATGGGTTGAAGCTGAATCACTGGCAAATATCAGGGACGTGGATGCTAAGAAATTCGTTTAGAAAAATATCGTCACTTGGTTTGGAATCCCTCATACCTTCATCTCGGATAATGAACTTCAATTTGACAGTAAAACTTTTTGGAGGTACTGCTGCAACTTAGGAATAACTAATAGATATTCCACTCCGGCTTATCCACAGGAGAATGGCCAAGTCGAGATTGTAAATAAGGTCATAGTTAGTGGATTCTAGAAAAGGTTGGATGATGCAAAGGGAAGGTGGGTGGAAGAACTGCCACACATCCTTTAGACATACCAAACTACACCTCGTAGGTCCATTGGGGAAACCCCCTTTTCAATGACTTATGGGGTCGAGGCTGTTATTCCGCTAGAGACTAGATTCTCCACGTTGAGGACGAGCTCCTTCACTCCGAGCTTCAATGATGAGTTATTAGAGAAGAGTCTAGACTTAATTGAAGAACGAAAAGAAAATGCTATGATCCAATTAGCCTACTATTAACATAAGCTCAAACAAGGATATGATGTCAACGTGAAACCAAGGCCATTAACACCTGGAGACTTGGTTTTGAGAAAGGTTCTGGGTACCGCAAAGAACTCGGCCTGGGAAAAATTGGGGCCCAACTAGGAAGGACCATATCGTATCACATCAGTGGCTAGAATAGGTGCATATTATTTTGAAGATCTAGAGGAAAAAATTGTACCATGCCCCTAGAATGTAAATAACCTGAGAAGGTATTATTATTATTATTAAAAGCATATTTTGCCGTATTTGGGTTTGTTATGTTGCATATCATGTGTCCTGATATTTATCTAAGTATCAAACAGAACCTTGGTCATGCCTGGCTCCTCGGACCACATACCTTGGGTAAATTGATATCTTTTTATTATTGTTTTAAGTATTAAATAGAACCTTAGCTATGCCTAGTTCCTCAAACCATATGCTCTGGCTAAATTAATACTTATTGGCATTTATCTAAGTATCAAACAGATCATTGATCATGCCTAACTCCTCGGACCACATACCTTAGGTAAATTGATATCTTTTTATTATTGTTCTAAGTATTAAACAGAATCTTAGTTATGCCTATTCCTCGGACCACATGCTCTGGGTAAATTAATACTTCTTGTCATTTATCTAAGTATCAAACAGAACCTTGGTTATGCGTGGCTCCTCGGACCACATACTTTGGGTAAATTGATATCTTTTTATTATTGTTCTAAGTATTAAACAGATACTTAGCTATGCCTAGTTCCTCGAACCACATGCTCAGGGTAAATTAATACTTCTTGGCATTTATGTAAGTATCAAACAGAATCTTGGTCATGCTTGGCTTCTCGGATCACATACCTTGGGTAAATTGATATCTTTTTATTATTGTTCTAAGTATTAAACAGAACCTTAGCTATGTCTAGTTCCTCAGACCACATGCTCTGGGTAAATTAATACTTCTTGACATCTATCTAAGTATCAAACAAAACTTTGGTCATGCCTGGCTCCTTAAACCACATGCCTTGGGTAAATTGATATCTTTTTATTATTATTCTAAGTATTAAACAGAATCTTAGTTATGCCTGGTTCCTCGGACCACATGCTCTGGGTAAATTAATGCTTCTTGGCATATATCTAAGTATCAAACAGAACTTTAGTCATGCCTGACTCCTCGGACCACATACGTTGGGTAAATTGATATTTTTTTATCATTAATTTAAGTATTAAACAAAACCTTAGCTATGTCTGGTTCTTCGGACCACATGCTTTTGGTAAATTAGTATATCCTATTATTTTTGACAAATATCATGGCAAATCCTTAGTTTTTCTCAGACTTTTTGGGCTACATACTTAAGGTACGTAAGTGCTTCTTATTGATAACTTGAATGTCAAATATGATCAGCTGCTCCAAACAGCAAAAATCTTCATTGTTGTGGACTTGCTTAAATGGATGCTCATGAGCATCACTTAAAGCATTTATAGGCATACTTGTGTCTGTTTAAAGATTGATTATCCCTTTAGCCTTTTAAACTCACTAATGGTTTAGAAAAGTGGTAAGGTTAAACTTGTATGCATGCTACATTGGTTTGTATGGTTTTGAAGTTTAATTTATGCTTTGCCGAGGTGTTGCACTTAGTAGGTTTAACTTGGTTTGCTGCTAATCATACGAAATGGGAAAATTTTTCGACTACTTATGCAGATTAACAAAGAGAGTTTTACCCCGTTACCATTTTCATTAAGTGTTAGGTAAAGATAGAAATTATATCAACACCAATATGAGAATCATAGAAGAAAAGAAAATATGCATACTTTTCATTAACTAGAGCTTTAGAGCAAGGCGAGTTAAGTACAAAAGGGAGAAAGTTTAGTTACAATATGAAAACTCGAATAGTAAAAAATAAAATAAAAAATAAAAAAACTAACTAACAAACTAAAAGACTAAACTAAACAAAAATCTACTTTTTCTTTATTACAATTTTTTCATGATGCGGGACTTTGGATTGCTGGACTGTAGCCTTAATAGATCCTTGGTCTGTGCCTTTGGAGTCACTCTTGGCAGGAAATGGAAAAATTGCGAGAACTATCTCCATCCTTGGTGCCTCCTTCTCTTTAGTAGGATCTTGGGTAGCAGCCGAGGGCATGGTGGCGTCAGAGGCCACTTCTTTGGTCATCTTAGCTTCTTTCCCATTTGCCCCGGGCTGCTTGGCCACTTCTTGAGGACTGTTGGAGGAGGGAGGGACCTCGTTGGGGTTGTTCTTATTTGGGCCGGCCACCTCGGAAGGGATGTCTACCTTGGAACCTCTAGAAGAGGAGGCACGAATGGCTGGAGGGTAATAGATACTCTCTGCCTTCCTAATTATAGAAGAAGCCTCAACCCTGGCTTGGTTGAGGGCTTCGATCCATACTTGGGAGCAATAGTTTCTACATACCCCCGAGACTTCAGCCCTGAGGGCTTCCTCAGTCTCAGCCACCCCTACATCATATCCTTGTCGTTCTGCCTTGTCCCTAACCTTTTTGGCTTCTTCCTTAGCTTTCTCTGCTTGGCCTCTGGCTTTCTGAACCTCCTCCAATTTTTTCTTCAATGCATTGATTTGTTCCTTGGAGGAGGCCAGTTGATCCTTAGCATTGCGCAGCAACACCCTTTGGCCCTTGGCTTGCCTCTCCGCGCTGTCCAGAGCAGCTGCGGCGCTTTTCCCCTCCTTCTCCTCCTCGGCTAGTTTATTTTTCAATTCTTGGATACTTTTTTCAGCCACGGGGAAGGCATCCCCGGTAGCTATCCTCCTTCCCTCTTCCTCCTTAAACTTTCGATGGGAATAACTCACCATCTCTTTGGCCCTGAAAGTTGCCTGGATGGCCTAGAAGAAAAGAGACGTATTAAAATAAAAATAAAATAAAATAATAAATGAAATAAAATAATACTGTAAGAGAAATCGGAATGAAGGAAAACGTACTATAGCCAAGTCCCTCTTTAAGTTAAGGAAGACCTCGTGTTGCCTCATAGATCTAAGGTCAGCCAAATCGGTAGGCAGTAACAGGGATTGCTCCATGGTGTCAGCTATGTATCCAGCCTTGCCCTACTGGAAGTCTCGGATGGAAGCACCATAAGTGAAAGCCATCCCATCTAGTTTCGGGCGTGGAACCTAGGCCGGAGTCCCAGCTTGGTGGTCGCCCCTCCTTTCACCCTCAGTGGCCGACCTCGTCTGTGCGCCCCTTTAACTATTTGCCCCCCCTCTGAGGCTCAATTTCCTTGGGGGGGTGTTGTCTTCCTACCTCTACAACCTCTTTGCCCTTATCTTCCCTTTTCTTCTTATGATTAGGGGGATCAACATGGGGGGGGTTGATTGGCAGAAGGAGTGGGAGGCTTGGTCTGTGCCACCTTCCCAGGTGCGTCTTTCCCGAGTTGGGACTCTAACAGCTCCTGTAGAGTGGATCTGGGCTTACGTTGGATCCCCATCTAGTCTAGTTCTGGTACAAATGGTTGGCCGAGGTCACTAGGGAAGGCTTCTGGGGACAGAATTTCGTTGAAGACATCAAACTCGTCTTCTGAATCAGACACTTCTATCACACTTTGTCCCTCTTCTTCTTCTTCTTCCTTTACGGGGAATAGATGAGAAGAAGTTCCTTCCTCGGATACCCTCTGGAATAAGGGTGGTAGTGAAGGTGCCTTATGGGACGGGACCAGGGAGCAAGAAGCCCGGGGTAGCTACGCTAATCCAATGCAGACGGGGATCTCGCGCCTTGATCATGCACTTCGGCGCCTGGAAAGCGGTGGAAATGGGGTCGTAGTTCAAGATCAAGTGAGCCGCCCTCAGTTGGGCATCTGAGTGAACAAACTCCTCGGCCTTCAAAATCTTGTCCAAACTATTTTTGTTCACAAGGTTAAAGTTGGAGATGCATGCATTCTTATATGAAAAACCATTAAAGGTAAAAAAAAAAAAAATCATTAGCAAAGAATAATTCTAGTTAAAAGAATTTTCAGGTACCAGCAGAAACAAAAGAACAAGAAAGGGAAGCAACTTAGAAATTATAAATCTAGACCTATAACCCCACCTGATAGCCTCTCTCTTGTAGGGCAATAAAGGCCGTCGTGCCATTCCCCCGACACGATCAAGAAGTCCTTGTTCAGGCCCTTGTTGGACTCAGGAAGGCATTGGATAAGCCTAACCTTGGGGTACCTAGATTTTAAATAGTACCCCTGACCCTTGAGGTGGTGGAGGTTATAGACCCAATTAACATCATGGTGGGTCAATCCTAAGCTCATTTTTTCGTTAAGGGCATTTACACAACCTAATATTTTGAACATATTAAGCGCACACTGGGTGGGAGCTAACCTATAGGCGATGAGGTAGTCCTTGGTAACGGCACCCATAGGGATTCTCATCCTTCTCTTTATGAAGACGATCATTGGGGTCACTACTTCTCCCTTTCGCCTTAACGCGTGCCATTCCCCCTCCTTACAATACCTAAGGCCCACTCCTGGGGGAATCCTATACCGAACCCTAAAACTCTCCATTCCTTCCTTGGAATCTACTAAACTCTTAAATCTACCCATTTCTAGAAAGGGATTTGGAAAAACTAAGAAGATTGAGGGAAAAGAAGAGGGCCGAAAAAGAGAAAAGTACAGAGAAAGGACAAATATATGGAAAAACAAAATATAAAGGTTTGAAAAGACTTACAGAAAGAGAGAAAGTGACCTCAGACAGGCTTTTTGCACTTGTGAGGGCACGAGTGAACTAGGTAAGTTGGCAGGTTCAGTATATGTATGCAAGAATGAAGTGAATGCTAAGATAAGATAGGTGATTGATTTGAAAAGTATTTATACCAAAGAAAGAAGCGAGAGCGGGAAAACTCCCACTCAATACCCCATAAATCCTCATCCGTTGATTTCTCATCACGCCGTAGAACGTGGGGGACAGGGAGCCGTAAAAATTTAATGAAGACGCGCCTCAAACACCGAAGCATTAAGAGTGTGCCTTGGGTAATTAAAAAGGAGTCTTCACAGGCAGAGGTGGGGTGCGATGGGTTCAGGGCAACTGTAGGGATATCCTCGAGGGGCTATTGTAGGAGCATTGGGCCCAGGAGTTCGTTATCCATGTATATGTTGGGTCTAAGGCCCAAGCCGAGGATTAGAGGTTGTTCGAGGATGGGTAAACTTTATTAAGGGAGTCTGTGTTAATAGATAAAAAGTTAGCTTTGGGCAGAACAACCCATGAGGGAGTGCCGATGATGAATCACATCTTCGCTAACCAAAGCTAAGGTTTGTGTAGGTGGTTTTCCATTCAGGGGAACGTATCAGAGAGTTCTGTTGGTACGGATAAGTGTTGCAGAAACGTATGGTAGGGAAGGGTCCTAAAATATCAAAGAAAAAAGCTGCTAACACTGCATTAAATACTCTGCAGCTAACCCTCTGGCCGCATTAATGTGGAAGTGATACCTGAACAGTGTTTTTCAGCCTTACAGCTATTACGTAAAGACTTCTGGAAGGTGCTGATGGGACAAGTATAAACACCAACCATCAAGCTTGCACGTGAAGGGCAAATAGAGGAAGGAAAGAGATTATAAAAGGGAGGAGAGACTCAGAGAGAGGGGGATCGAGAAAAGAAGGAAAAATATTGTAGCCATTAGGAACGGACTCTATAATCAAACTTGAAAGAAATATACAAGACCTAACCTCCTCGGACTGTGCCGAGGACAATTTTATCTAGTCAGATCTTTTTTTTTTTTTCCTTTTCTTGTCATCTGAATCTATTATTCTTGTTGATCAAACTTGTTAAAATCTAGTTTTCCAATCCACTCTCTACAAATTCATTGTTTTAGGCTTTTTGGGCGTTAGTCCATCCATCTCGTGAGCTATGAATTCAATTGCGTCCTTACAATTATCATCTCACATTCTTAGAAATCTTAAGATATTCCCAATAAAACCAAACATAGGAATAGTTACATTTCTAGAAATCTGAATGCCAGAAGTAATGTAGATTTCTCCGTACCAAACGCCACATAAATGTCTCACATAACCTCCACTCCACTTCCAAAAAAAAAAAAAAAAAAAAAAAACTTCTACACTGTAAAATATAATATAATATATGAAAAATGGTTTTCTAACCTTTTTTTTTTTTTTTTGATAATAGGTTTTCTAACTTTTATATACGGACTTGTGTGCTGTATATATATATGTATCCAATGCCTACTTATGTAAAACTTACAAGTGTCTATTCGACAAGAGTTTTTTCTTTTTAACTTTTAAATTATTTATTTATATATATAAATGTTTAAAATTTCATATTTTTTAATGTACAATTATACTTTAGTAAAACTTTTAGCAAAAAAAAACAAGAAGTCTACAACAAGCCCTCTAAATCATATCATATAAACTCATGAAACCTATAAAGGTTTGAAAGCCAACGTGTGTCGCCTGTAAGCAAGAGTATTGTGGCTTTAATTGGTTAGCCCGTTTTGGTGTGTCTATAGCATTCATTATTTAAATCCCTATTTCTCAATATAACTATCAAATTATATATATATATATATATATATATTTATATATATAAACTATGTGGAGCTCATTATATTAAAATTTTGGTCATTCTCTCTCTCTTTCATCATCAATCATGACATAATGTTGTATTCTTTTCTTAGAGTAATCATAACGTTATATTCAATTGAATGATTATAGAATTTTGGGTTAACATTGTAAGTTGAAAGGTGAAACCCACCGTAAATTCTTATCTCTCTCTTTCATCATCAATCCTGACATAATGTTATATTCTTTTCTTAGAGTCATCATAATGTTACATTTAATTGAGTGATTGTAGAATTTTGGGAACATTGTTAGTTGAAAGGTGAAACCCACCGTAAATTCTTGTAGAATCACGATTTTTGGGCCATAATTTTTGTCACAATTCTCATTTTCACGTGCTAAATTGTGACTAATTACTTATCACTTTCACTTGGACTGATCATGCATTTTTTTCCTTTATTACTCACAATCAACCACATGATTGTGACAAAAATCGTGTCACAAAAGTTGTGCCCCTGATTTTATCATCTACAATATTGTCCCAAAAAAAAAAACAATAATGAATGGAGTCTGAATTTTGTAAGGATGAGATATAAAACTCATGTTTTACAATATCTAATAAAAAAATGTCATATCAACATTTTACTTAAAACTCAATACATCCTATTATACCTAATAACATCTCAATAAACTCTCAATTAAGTTAGATTTTCATATGGGTTTTAGAATTAGAGATTAAATTCTATAAGGATGTGGTGAAAACTCAAGTTTTACACCCTCCAATCTCAACATGCTACATTATCTTATCACATATTAAATAATAGATATAACTACACTCAATCAATTCTAATACTCATTTAAAAATCCAACCTAATTGAGATTTTAGATATGTTATTAGGTGTGGTAGGATGTATTGAGTTTTAAGTAAAAAACTGATGTCATAATATTTTATTGGATGGTGTAAAACATGTGTTTTACACCCCACCTTAAACAAATTTGGACTCCCAAAATTAATTGTGTGTGGTTGTATCTATTTTTTTAATAGAGATTAAGTTATATAAAGACGTGGTGTAAAATTCAAGTTTTATATATCTAATCCTAATATGTTACATCATCATATTACATACTAGCTTCTAAGCACGTGCATGCTCAAAGGCTCTTCTATTTTTTGGAATAAGAGTTAAAATTTTGTATAAATTATAATTTGAGATTAATATATTTTTCAATCACAAAAAAAATCTAAGGGTGTGATAAGTGTTAAACATTTGTAGTGAAATAAAGTTGCTCAGAGGCTAGTGATTTTTTAATTTTATGTGATGTGAGTAGTTTTTTTTTTTTTTTTTTTTTCATTTTTTATGGAAGTTTTTTTTATTGGAACCGTTGGTAGTTTTTTTTTTTTTTTTTTTTTAATAGGAGTTGAAGGTGGGTAGTCTTTCTTTCTTATTTTTGGTTAGAAACATGGGGTAGTGGGGTTAGGAAGTGGGAAGTGGGAAGTGAGAAGTAGGAAGTGTGAGGGTAATGGGAAAATTTTAGTTGATTTACCATCTTAACCTTATTTCTCTTTTTAAGGAATAAGAATAGATTAATTAAATTAGGGGTATTTCTGACAGTAAAAAAAGCAATAACTAACTTTCCGAATCTTCTTAATATATATAGATAGATTAAAGAATAGACACAACCACACCCAATGATTTCTAATACCCCATCTAAAAATTCAACCTAACAAAGTTTATTAAGATGTTATTAAGTAGGTTCTAAAAAACTTACCAAATTCAGACTCTTTTCCATATGTGATAAGATGATATAGAACCATATCCTTATAAAAATTAACCTCAAATAAAAAAATGAATGCAAATACAATATAAATCGCAAAGCAGCACATCCCCTTGGTTTTGCTCTCCACATTCGCCAATCTTATCTTCCAATAATGGGACAAAAAACCTCTACCAACACCACCACAATATCTTCACAACCTTCTAACCCCTAATCCCCATTACTACAACCACAACCACCATCCTCAACTCCCACCCCATCACCAATCCCAGAAGCGCTCTTTAATTTTAATGCTTCTCAGGTTAGGCTTTTATTCTATTTTTATTTTTGTTTTTACTGATTTTTCTTTTAAAAGGTATAAATTGCAATTTAGAATAGGCGAAATAGGCAAGAAAAAGTTGAAATCTTTTTGCATGGGATTTTTTTTTTTTTGTTTCAAATACAAAGGTTAAAATAGTTATTTAATGAACCATGTATTCAAGAAGTCAAAAGAATTTTCCACGATAGAGATTAGACAACCCCTTACATTATCTTGAATAACTTGGACAACCTTAAACTCCCTTAGTATCTGTATCTCCCCATTCATCCATCATATATATAGTGGTTACTATGGAGCACAATGTTGTAATATATACTCTTAATTTGTTGCAATGAATAATGGCTGGGGATCAGTGTAAAAGGGCTTTTGCATCTGCATGATCCTAATTAGATTTTCATTGGAACAAGGCATTGCTTCCAACTAACTAATGCTTTACTCAAAAATGGATCTCCAAAACTTGAAACTCTCAGTGTCTTCTATAGTTTTGAAATTTATGTTTAAATGTTGATTTGAGAAATGCTTTTTTTTATATATATAGTTTATTTGTATGATGCGAGACAAATGTTTAAAATTTAAAAATATATTTATTTTTAAAAAGTTGAAACATAGATTATTAAAATAAATTTATTTTAATAATCTATCTTTCGACTTTAATTAAAAAACTAACTTTTAATAGGTTGACAAACACATACTATCATATATGTAATTTATGGGGTGTGTGAGAAACTTTTTGTTTATTTTATTTTTCACAGCAACAAATTCCACTATCTCCTTCCTGGGTCGACGGGCCTCCTTCTAAGAGGTACCTGACGCAGTAAGTTTGACAAACCAGTTTATTCTCCCATTATTTTACCTATTGGTTTCCTTTGAGTCTTAGCTTTAGCTGTGGAGCATGCCGGAGCTGTCAAGTTCTAAAGAAAGAGGTTCGAATGTTGAAGGCAGAAAGGATGGTGGTGTATAAAAAAGCTGAAGCAACCATGAAGGATGAAGGCTTCAAAGTTTCTAACGTGGAAAACAATCTAAGCGTATGAAACGATAAAGACAATTTAAATGGTTTATCTGAAAGTGGAAAACGGCGGCAGGCATCTGAAACAGTTTATTTATTTTTCCATGTTTTAAGAGTCTCCACTGTTAAGTTGTCATTTTTAATTTTCTTTGTTGTTTGTTGGCTCTATCTCGTGTCAATTTCTTTGTAATTACATGCAATTTTTCCTTGTATTTGGTGTGTTTTTATTGTAATTGGGTTGGGTTATAAATTCATGAATAGCAACTGGGGAGTGCAACTCGCGAGATGACTCGCAAGACCAAGCAACCTATGAGTGGACATGTGGATTGCACATGCTGATTCAAATTTTAGTTAGAGCAGAGCAACTAATTGTGAGAATCACGTGACAAAACAGGCGGATCGGGCTCGAGTAGGGTCAATCGGGTTTATAGGTTAAACAGGTCACGAGTCAAAACGGATCATTTTTAAATGGATCAATCGGGTTACAAGTCAATCGGGTTGCGGGTCGGGTCGGGTTGACCCGTATTTTTCAAACAAGTTTTTTTTTTTTTTTTTTTTTTTCAATTAGAAAAACAAATCAATGACAACCTGTTTAAAGAGATGAATAAAATTAATTAAGCAAATGAATTGCACTTAATGCCACTTATTAATATCTTTCCAATTCTGACAGTTTTGACTTTTGAGCATGACAAAAATTATTTATGATCATAAATTCATGATGGAAAAAGTCTTCAATGTTAATAGTTCACTGTCAAAATACATATAATTACAAGTTTACAGCTTCAAAAAGAGATAGATCTTAAAACAAACAAAATAAGTAAGCCAGCAAAGTAGCAAGTTATCGGTATTCTTAAGTGCACATATTCCTGTTGCATTTAAAATAATAGTAAAGTTAGATTACTTAGAAAAATAAACTAAACAAAAAAAGATTTAAAAATAAATTTAATATATTAAGTAAAGAAGAATAAGTAAATATTTTATAAGAATTACATCTTAATCTCAATCTACTCAACGTTGGTAGCAGATTCAGCACTACAAATATTCATACTCTTGCAAATTGTAGTTCAAGTTGGCCAATTTTGTCAGCATCTTCATCTACAATATAATATTTTAATATAACTTAATGTGCCATGAAAGTAAATCAATAAAGAATTAAAATTGTTTAATTATGACAATAAAAAGTGTGTAAGTGTGAAAAGAAAAGAAGAGAAGAGGAAACTTAACCGCTTTGGCTCTTGTGGATGTGTGGTTGTCACGTTTTGTTTCACTCTTTCTGTCTTTCATGTTTTGAATCACAATTTTGGCTTTAGACTATAGCTAAACTAAGCTAGTCAAACTAGATTTTTTTTTTTTTTTAATGGTTGTGTTGTCTAAGACTCTAAGTCTTGTCTCATTTTTTCTCATGTCATGTCTATGTGGAGGCAGAGTTGAAGTTTATAGCCTTTATAGGTTGTGATCCGTGAATCCCTCAAATAGTCAAATTGTATGTGAAAAACTATTGTTAATTTATTGACTATTGCTAATGGTTTGGTTCTGGTGCTTTTTGCATAAAGCACAAAGTATGATGTAGTTTAAATAATTTTTTAGCAAATTTTTTTAACGAGTCGGGTCGGGTTGACCCGCAAAAAATTGGGTCGGGTCACGGGTCAATCCGTTTTTGCTTAGGTCAAAAAAATCGGGTTTGGGTCAGGTATTTTTCGGGTCGGGTTGGGTCGGGTCGGGTCGGGTCGGGTCATAAAATTCTGACCCATTTTGCCATGTCAATGAGATGCTCGCAAGATCAAGCAACCTGCGAGTGGCTTGGTAGTTGGTACTAGAGAGAAATTTGTTATTTTAGATCACTTGTTATACCTTCCCAACTTTACTATATATACCCCAATTTCCTTCATCAAGGTTAAGAGAACAGAGTGTGAGAATTATATCTTTCATTGTGAGAGCTAAACACCTTAGTTTTTCTACACTTCTTCTTTCCTACAATTAAAATTTAGGGGGGGGGGGGGGCTAAATCTACACCAATTAATTATGTTTGCACTTTAAAATGTGATTGATTACCTATGTCTAATTCATTTTATCTCTAATTAACTAAAGGATTCCCTAAAGGTTCTCATGCTCAAAGGAATGAAAAAATCTTGAACCAATGACATGAATTCAAAAGTTTAATTGGTTATGTGTAAGGAAGGCATTAAACATCTCACAACATCTATCTTAAGATCGTATTTCATTTGAAAACATCCCTAATTTTCACTATTTAAGTGGTTGCAATTGGGTTTTGAAACATTTTGAGAGTATAGTATACGCGCATATTTACTATGAAAGATAAATTGCATTTTTGAATTAAATATTGCTTAACTCACTCCTTCTCCTTTAAAAGTATTTACATTTAGCAATTTAATCTTCATGCAACTCTCACACAAAAAAAGTCAGCAAAGTAAATGGTTAACCTTAGGAGGAGTGGAAATTTATTAGATACTCTAGGAGTATATTCCCTCTATCTCACATGGGGGTAGGTCCTATGGTGGTCTCTCTCACATGAGGGGTGAGTCTTGTGGTGGTGTACCATCATAGAACCCACCCCCATGTAAGTGGAGGGGAATATACTCCCGAAGTATCCAATAATAACCCTTTGGGAGAGAGCTATCGTATTCAGTTAAAAAAATAAATAAAAAACATAGGGGAGGGTGACTTTGTTCACTTCATTTTGGTGTCCATGAGCCCAATTAATTTAAGCCATGGATAAAGTGAATTTTTTATTTTTGAAATCATTTTGAAAAAGGGGTTTTGATGGAAAAACAAGTTTTTGAAGAAGGAAATTTCATATATTTTTTAAGTTTTTGGAAAATGAGTTTTTAAGGTAAATTGAAGTTTTTATGGATTATTCTAGAGAATTGGAGATTTCCCAGAGGTTTGAGAAAACATTTTTTTAAAAGGAAAAATTTCATGTGTTTTAGAAAATCATTTTTCAAGGGTAGAGTTTCAAATCCTTTGGAAAATCATTTTCAAATAAAATTTTCTTGTTGGAAAATCTCATGGTTTTTGGAAAACATTTTTTTTTTTAAAAGAGAGAACCTCATTGATTTTTGGAAAACAATTTTCAAAGGAAATGAAACCGCATGGATTTTGGAAAACACTTTTTCAAAGAGATGTTCCAACAAATTTCAAAGGAAATGGAATCTCATGAATTTTGGAAAGCACTTTTTCAAAAAGAAGATTTCATGAATTTCTTGGATATCATTTTTCAAGGGTGAATTTTATGGGCTTGTTGAAAAACTTTTTCAATGATGTGAAATCCCATGATTTTTTAAAAACATTTTCATGGAGTGTAAAATTTCATGTTCTTGGGAGGCTAATTAGAAAAATAGTTTTTGTTTTTGAAAAATAGTTTTTGTTTTTAAAAACAAGTTTATAAAACATTTTTAAATCAAACCATTTTGATGTTGAAGCAATGGAATTTACAATACTAGCTAGCAAGCTAGTGTGTAAAGTCGTTAACCCATGAACAAAACTAAAAATCAATCCTGCCACGAAGGACTACATGTTGCAGCACTCCCTTGTCAGTTGTACCTACCAATTAAAAACATATTTATCTAGAAAAATGCAAAATTATATACTTAATTAAGTGAATGTAATGTTTATAATAATTAAAAGTGAATGTCATGTTTATCTAGAGTTACGCAAAGTTATTTAGTTAACTTCAGA
The DNA here is from genome assembly GCA_033629205.1 of Lithocarpus polystachyus. Classification (NCBI taxonomy): domain Eukaryota; kingdom Viridiplantae; phylum Streptophyta; class Magnoliopsida; order Fagales; family Fagaceae; genus Lithocarpus; species Lithocarpus polystachyus. The sequence continues at coordinate 47,217,342 of CM066168.1, forward strand.
ATCAAGATATATGATATAAATATTGCTTAATTAAAAGTCAATCAATTATCAAAGGCTAGAAAGATGGTCAGTGTTTGGGTTCTTTCCTAATACACATTTCTAAACCCCAAACCCAAATATAAGATACCCAAAAAAAAAAAAAAAAACATTTGCCTTTGGGATAATATAAACATTAATAGTTAAGGAAGAAGGTAAATCTTAGTCAACATTTTATATGCATTTGCATAGGATTCTCGAGCAATCTATTTAAAAGTTTAATCTAAGCTCATCAAGATTAACAACTGCTTCACAAAAAATTGTGGTTAAAATAATATATATTCTTTGGCATTTATATTCGTATAAATTATTGTTTAGTAAAGTAACCTGATGCTCACGGTTGCTTAACCTTATATTAAATAATAATTAATGCGAGAATCGTCTAAATTAGCCAATAAAATAGGAGTGATTTAGATCTTGAAGATGGTTTAAAAAGGTAAAACAAAAAGTTGCACTGGGGATTGAATAAATATTTAATCTTATAAGATATTGTGGACTTGTATTTTTATTTTTTTATAAGATTGTAGACTTGTAATTGTACTGTGTATATGGCTTTGGCTGCCTCTTCATTTAGTATGTCTGGTGTATGAGTTAATACTGAGTTTACATTGGATCCATATTAAATTTGATTTTTCAATCATTTATCAAAATTTTATTTTCAATCTGTATAGATATTTTATAAGTTGCACTGCTTTACTGGGGACATGTCATTAAGAACAAGCCAAAAATGGTCAGAAAATTTGTGTTTCCAAAGTTACGCAGTACACAATATCCTACTCACATTGATAATGTGTTCGATAACAACAATTATTTCCATTTTCCACACACAAAAAAAAATAAAAATAAAAATAAAACAAAACAAAACAAAACACAAAACAGCAACAGCAATTATTGCCTCTTGGCAGTTAATTCTGTAATAATATCAAAAGTATGATTATTACTGATGTGGGGTCCTTTGAATAATAGAGCTAATTTATAGGTGTGTGGTAGGAACCAGGCAGAGCTCATCCATAGCTCGTTTCTTAGGTGATAATAGGCTGTATTACCTTTTTTTTAAATACCAAAAAAATAAAAAATTGTATTAGCATGTAATTGACATTTTGTGCTACATTTTTTTTGGATAAATGTTGTGCTGCATTAAAAAAGAAAAAAAAAATTCTTATGTATTTTTAATTAGATGGCTTTTTTTGAATCATGTGATTTGTTTAAAATAATATACATGAATAATTTAGAGAAAATTTTTATTATTTGCAATTGATGGTTTTGCTTCATAATTATTAACCCCTATTATCAAATCAAAACGTTAATGATTTTTTTTTTAGTGAAGATAAGATTCGAACTAAGATTTTTTATTCAATAATAAGATGTTTTACCAATTGAATTAATTATAACTCACAAAATTGTAACATAACTTGTTAAAAGTTAATACAATTAATTTTAAAAAGTACTTGTGAAAAAATAAAATACATTGTTGACTAATTTTTTTTGTTAAAGTCCATTGTAAATCTACTCTTGCAAATTAATCTCTTTTTTTTTTTTTTTTGAGGCATTATAAGTTAACCCTTATAATGGTTAAATCCGTAATTTAGTGATTTGTGATCAATGAAAGATGAAATTTGACTTGGCCATGATTAACGATTTAGGTGGCCAGAAATGAATCATACGGTTGGTATAAATGTGATGTTTGGTGTATCATTATGTGGTTAGGCGGAGCAATTGGAATGTATTGAGTATTGACAACGATGAAAACCATTTAATTGATAGTACTAAAAGAGTTTGGGTATTCCGTACGTATTTCATTGCAGTGGGTGGGGTTTCCAGAGTAATGCAGATTTATTTATTTTTGGGTCTTTGTTTTTACTTCAAGATTCATGAATATGTGAGTTTCACTTAGTTCTATTAGTAAAATATATTTTCTTTCAAACAATGGATATGGTTGGAATTCCACTTATACATAAAAAAAGAAAAACCAATTAGTATATATCTTAATTTTTGAAAAAAAAGTGTATATTTTAATTGGATAGTAATTAATAAACGAAGCATATGAAAATCCTATCGTACCTAAAAAAAAAACATTGCTATGAATTATTGTTTAGATCATATATTAAATAATTAATTGCCAACTATAAAATATACTAGTAACTTCAAATTTTATACATTTATATAAGTTGTTTTGATTTAAAAAAATGTAATTGTACGTTGATAACATTATAAAATAAAATATAAATGAAGATATGTGAAAATGTCCATTATGTTCTATACAATCTCGCAAGAAAATGAGAACCTAAAGGGAAATTTTAAATTTGAGAATGGAACATTCAATTGTGTATATGTCATTGAGTAAGTTAGATAATAATAGAAAAAAGAAAGAAGATTGTTTGCGTTGGAATGGTCTACCTTAACAGGTTGCTAAATTTTGGATATGAAATGTTTAGTACTCGTTTGGATTTGGTCCAGCGTGTCCACGTTTGCCGTTTTTTCTTTTTTCATTTTACCAGCTCCTCTTGCACTATTTATGTCACATGAATAGTGCATTAATGCAAATAAACAGTGCTGAACAGTGTTTTCTTATGTGAACAGTAACCCATAAGTTGTTTTTTTTATTATTTTCAGCAAAAAGTTTTCAGTTTTCAACAAAATAAGAGGTATCCAAACAATATCATACGATTTATATCACATTAGAATATTTAATTAATAGGATTGTGGTAGGATGGATTGGCAAGGAGCCAAGGACGACCCCTTCATAAAATTTGACATATTTATAATTTTGTAAGACCTTTTGCAATAGATCCATACTCTCTCTAAAATAAAGTCCTTGTCTCTAATTGACATCTTAGTGTAAATAGTAAATACAAAATATACAAAAGAAGTATAAAAAAAATATATAAAAATGTAAATGAAGATCTCAACATAGTTGGATTGAGGCACAACTCTTGCTCTCTTTAAGGACTGCAAGTCCTCCTGGGTGGCAAAGCCCAAGAGCAGTGTAACAATCCTCCTCCCTTTATTTTCCATTAATACATTTAAGCCTAATAAATCACCACATTTATAAATAAATAACTCTTGCTCTTTTTAAGGAGATGCAAGCCATCTTGGTTAGCAAAGCCCAAGACTAGTGCAGCAGACCTTTTCCCTTCACCTTCCCTTGACGTGCGTATCTGACCCAATTTTTCCTCCAATACATTTAAGCCTAATAAATCACCACACTTATATACAAAGAATGAGTCTCTCTTCTTACTAATGTGGGATTCCAAATTTGATAATACTTACTTCTCGTTTATCACATTAAATCTCATATCTTTATATTAGATTTACTTACTTATTATTCTTTAAAATACTAAAATTAACCATTTAATATTAAAATGCTACAGTGCATATTATAATTTATAATCATTCTAATGGTCATCATACTTTGAATTATTCACTAAGACAACTAAAAACTATATTCTCTTCCCTCTACTCATATGGTATATAAAAAACACATAAGGAAGCAATACAATTTAATGATTAATTAACTTATATTTATATTTAATTGAATCCATGTATTAAAATTTTAATCTCATGTTCAAGGTAATGAGCTACAGATTTAGATTGAATTTACCCCTGATGATATAGCTCCTCTTGTTACTAGAAATTTGTTGTAATTTTTTTGCATTGAATAAAACTTGGCCTCAGGGTCTGGATTTAAAAAAAAAAAAAAATTAAACTCATGTTGATGGTATTGCTATAGTGTTTTATAGTTAAAAACTTATTTATATTTTAAAGAGAAGTACTTTTATGATTTATCTATTTAAATTTGTCTTGATTTATTTGGGTTATCATTCATAACTTCCCTTTAAAGAAGATTTATTATATATATGGTGATGATTCTTGACTACATTGCTTTATTACAATGATTTTTTCTTTTATTTAATTATTTATTTTTATGAAAAGTATAACTTTACAATTCTCAATTAGATCTAGAATATCCTCCCATTGAATTTTTTTTTTTTTTAATGACAAGTATCCTCTTATTGAATTTACTTAGGATCTCAATTTTAACAACCATTAACCTAAACATATTTATATGATTTCTTAAGGGAGGGACTAGGGAAAGTTTAAGGATAGCAATTAAATTTTACAATAATTATGTAATCCACAAATCCAATGATATCAAATAAATTGATTTATAAGGCTTATAAAGAATAAATAGATGATCTACAATAAGTTTATCCTATGCGTATGTTTTTAGTTTTTTAATGATATCTTGTGTGTATGTTTTATATGTTCGTTTCAATTTTTATTTTTAAACTTTATTTGGTTAGTTATAACGTTTTAAATTTTCATTTTTTCTAAATACCATTCACTTTATAATCCATTGAAAAAAATGTATTATATAATTTTATAAACGGATGCATAAATTTTTAAATAAATTTTTTTTAATATCTTACTAATTACAGTATATTCTTTGCCTTTCTATTTTCATAAAAAAAAAAATTTATCTAGATCATGGGTTATTATCTATTTTCAAAAATATGGATAGATACATGTGTACAATGTACATACATGTAACAATTTCCATTCGTGTTTGGTTTTTTCCGTTCTATAAATTTTTTTGTATTTCCCTCTTCCTCGATTCTCCCCCGACAGCATAAACGTGGGTCCCTTTAATCTTCAAAATAATCAGAGCCAGTATAGGAAAGAAAAGAAAAACACACTGTGCCAAATCGTAATAGCTCTCTCTCTCCTCGCTCTCTCTCTCTCCTACCGCTTCTTCAAACCCCACCAGTACCACACCCACCACCTCTAGGGTTTTCCATAGCCTAAATTCGATTCCTTCCTCATTCCTCAGGCTTTTATGACAGTATCTCACTCAATGTGTGAAAAACAACACCACCCCACCTCTTGGTTCAGGTACTTTTCCCTCTCTCTCCGATCCTCATTTCACTTTTTAGACACATATATATTGTAAATATATGTTTATGTTTCAGATTTTGGTTCCTTCAAACTTTACTCATCTGGGTTTTTCTTTATTTCCATTTATGTTTAGTTTAGTGTTTTTGTTTTTGTTTTTGTTTTTTTTTTCATGATTTGGTTGAAGTAGTATTGATGATTTGTTTTTTGGGTTCATTTTGATTTGCTTTAGTTTGTTAAATCATGGATGTGTTTAAGCTTGACTGCCAGAAATTGAAAATTACAACTGGGTTTTACCTCACTTTGTTTCTGATCCATTAATTTGAACAAGTAAATCAATATCTAAGTATATGAAAATGTAAAGCTGTTTTGACTACGAATGGGTCTACAACTGGGTTTTTTTAGCTTGGCACATTCAAAATTACAACTGGGTTTTGTTTCTGATCCATTTATTTGGAAAAATAATTGAATATCTGAGTATATAAGAATGTAAAACAGTTCTTAGTATAAATGGGTCTACAACTGGTTTTTTTGCTTGGCAAATTGTATTTAGATTTGTGATTTTTTTTGGAGCTAGCTCTACGACGTATTGACATTTAAATCGTGAACAGGATAGACTAAACATTGTAATTAGTATATTCTTGATCTGTAACACCAAAGTTGAATTTTCGTCTAACATTTTTGGTAAAAGACAAAGTTTTGGATGCCGTCCCGTTAGATTAAAGTGCCTAAAATAATTTATTAAAATAAGGTTACTGTAATATTTATGAGGTGAGGTGACTTTGTGTCATCAGATAATTGATTGGATATTGTAGTGCTGCAGTGTTGTGCTTCCAAATCTGGAACCAACTACTTAAAAAGATCTCATTAAAGGCATATTATTGTTGATTAGTGGTTTATGCCACCAGTGATTGCAATTTCTGTTGTAGATATGAACAAAATGTACCTTTGCCTTTTATTTCAATTTATCTGATTGACTTTTGGTCAGCTGATGTTATCCAAACTTTGGTTGTCATTTCAGGGTTTAGATGTCATAATATGGAGCCAGTGAAAGAAGTGTAAAAACTATACAAATTGTGAACTTCTCTGATCTACAAACAGTCTAAATTACATGTTCTGTTCTTTTTTCCATGAATTTCCTGATTCTGAAGTGCTTCTTTAGAGACCTTTAAGGATAAATGTTGCAGGACTGAATTCCATCTTACTGTTTTTGGCATTACATTCAAGTAGCTTTAGTAGAGCAACCCTGTAATGGGTTCGTTTTCTGGTACTTGTGAAATTGTTGAAGCAAGTGAGGAGCTGAATCAAGGTGGTCAACATTCTAGGTCATATAATGACAAAGATCGGAAATTTCCTATGCTCAGACTTGGACATAAGGATTCCATAGAAGGTGATATTAATCAACTTTTTGAGGCAATTAGTCTTAAACCTTTGTCCAAGGACTTGCGTCTTTCACAAGATGGAACAAGCCCTTTAAACAAAAGTGCCTTGAAAAGGCCAATTACAGTCGGTATGTCTAATTCACCGAGATTTGGGAATTCAGAACCTGTATCGCTGAAACAGGCATTAAGGGAGCTATGCATTTCCAAGGCATCAGAAATGGCTGCTATGAAACGATTATCGAAGTCAAGTGGTTCTCCAGGGGTCTCAGAAGCTGGAAGGATAAAGACATTGTACAATGCAGTTGTGGTTGAAGCTAGTGAATCTGGCCTGTCCTTAGCTGAAGGTAAACGGAGTATGGTCAAAATATCACTGGTGCCAGAAGAAAGCAAATCAAATTCTTTTGGAAAGATGCCTGAGCATTGTCAAATGCCCAACTTGAAGTCACCAAGTCAAAGTTCTCATTCCTCTCCTCGATTTACTGCTGCAAAAACACAAAATAATGCTGGTAATATACAAAATGATATCGTTTCTACATCAAGGATAGTTGGGGATCATACACCAAAGGTAGAGCTTTTAAAGAAAGAGAAGCATGCATCTGCACCTTCTCCATCTTCTTCTGGTACTGCTGGCAACATATCAGAGCTGGTTGAAAAAGTTCCTGCCTCAATGAAGTTAGCAAATAAAGCAGCGGCACCTAAGCCTGGGCGGAAAGGCAGGATGCAAGCCGTACCTTCTTCTAGTTCAGTTGTTGGTGGTAGGGTGAGCAAGTTATCCAGGAATACCCCCCGCTCTGTCAAATCAGTTGTTAGGAACAAGACTTCTGTCAAGAAGAAACTAAAGCAGAATTCAAGCTCTGCTGCCTGCACTTCTACTGCATATGACAAAGTTAATAATGACTTGGATACTAGTAAAGGTCAACTGGTTTGTGAGAGATGCCACTGTACTTTGAAGAATGAAAGTAACAAGTTCAAACAAGATCCTCTAATGTCCCACTCAACCAGTCCAACCATTGAAGTAAGCCCAAATAATGTGCACTCTGGAGCAAGCAAGCCAGGCATCACCTCAAACAGCATTAGTAAAAGCAGAGCTGTCGTTATCAAAGCAAAAAAGAATACAAAATCAAAAGAGAAGGGGGAATTTTCCCAAAGTTCAAAAAGTAGTCAAGGTGAGTATAGTAGTAGCACGAGTATCAGTGATGAGAGCAATGTGAGTGGGTCTAGTTGTGGTAACAGGCCTCACATGTCAAAGGATGTGAGGTGGGAAGCCATCCATCATGCAAGAATGCAGCAGGGAGTCCTGGGTTTGAGTCACTTCAATCTTTTAAAGAAGCTTGGTTGTGGTGACATTGGAACTGTATATCTTGCTGAGCTGATTGGTACAAATTGCCTATTTGCTATAAAGGTCATGGACAATGAATTTTTGGCTAGAAGGAATAAGATGCCAAGGGCTCAAACTGAAAGAGAAATATTGAGAATGCTGGATCATCCATTTCTCCCAACACTATATACCCAATTCACAGCAGATAATTTATCATGCTTAGTTATGGAGTATTGTCCAGGTGGAGATCTTCATGTCCTACGGCAGAAGCAGTTTGGCAGGTGTTTTCCTGAAGCAGCAGCTAGGTAAAATACTAGAATGATGCTCCATTTATATCAATGTTTGCCCTTTTTCCCCTAACATTATGCACAATCAAGCACAAAACACAAAACCAGAGATAAAACCAAGAAACAATACTAAACCTAACATATTTGAACAAAGTTTGCATAAGACTCTAATTGATGTGTGAATTTATTGGATTTTTTTTACCATGTTAGTGTTGGATCATGCCTTTTGGAAGTTGAAAGTAGTACGTAGGCTTTTATATTTCTTGTTTTTTGTTCATGTGAAGGTTTTAGTGCTATTTTACATCACTTTAGCTATATATGAGATGTGAACTAGTTTGGTACATAAATTGCACCGGTGTGGATTCCTAACATTAGAAAGTGTTCATATATTTAATTTTGAGGTTATCTGAAGTTAATAAGCAAACAGTCATGCTAGTCGTCTAGTTCACTCTAATTGATCTTATTATAATAATTCATTTTCAATTATTACGTGGTTGTTCCATGCATATTTGTTGATTCAATATGATCAAGTATTTACAAAGAGATACTCTTTGAATGGCTTCTTTTTTTTGTTTTTGTTTTTGTTTGTTTGCTTGTTTGCTTGTTTTCCACTGGAGTGCCATTAGGCCTGTGGGCTACACAACAGGAGATGACCTTCTTTCTCAGTTGGGTTTGATCTTATATTTGTTTGACAACAAAAACGGCTGACTGATACCTACTGAATGACTTGTATTTGCTGCTTCTTGTGCACTTCTCTATATATACATTTCTAAAGTCAACCCAGCATAGATACGTTTGTGTACTACATCGTAATCCATTATGAAATAATTTAGTTTGAATTGAAACTAAGCTAAGCTAATTTAGATAAAAATTAAAAAGGCAAATATGTCATGTCTCCACCACTGCTGCTGTTCTCAGCTACCAACAGCACCTGCTTGTGTATTGAGTTGGTACCTTCTGGTTCATCTATGAAACCACTCCATTTTGCCTTTTCCATCTTAATCATGTAAAAAAAACTGATGCTACCAATTTTGCCACTACTGTAACCACAAACTGCAGTAAGCATCTTTTTCTTATCAATGTCAGCTTTGAGGGATGTGAACGCTCTATGTTAGAGATTAAGTCTTTTTTTTTACACACTCTCCTTGATTGGAGTGTGGTCTTTTGTCATTTTTCTTGTTCTTCCCTTCCTGTTTTACTTGATCGTTGTAATCTTGGTTATTGATGTATGCCCCCATAGTACATTCCCAATGCACTTGGGTTGGCTGTTTTTCGTTTTTTAATAAAATTTTCGTTACTTATCAAAAAAAATGTCAGCTGTTCGCTGAATTGCCATCATTACCAAAGATATTCACAAATTGTCTCAACGGTGCCTTGACTTTAAAAAGCTCTAAATCTTATAAACTCTTTTGTATTTTTGAACAAATTAAGTGGGGTATGTTGGAAGCACCAGGAAGTGGTGCAGATGACCTAAGGGTCATTAACTACTAAGTAACTCTTTAGTTTGTGTCATATCCAAACTTCTGTTCCTCATCCTTAACATCAGTTCGTGTTGTGAACGGGAGCTTTGAAGAGCTCCAGCATTCGGATGTAAATCAAATTGGGCACCTGAACGTGTGTTTTATGTCCTCTGAGCCTACATTCTCAAGTCTTTCTGTACTCTTTTTTATGAACATTGAGATTGGTGCTGGAACTTATCTAATCTTAGCAAAATTAGGCCGCTAGTACGTTAAAACTAATTTAAAGTTTTTGTGTGTGTGCAGGTTTTATGTTGCTGAAGTCCTCCTTGCTTTGGAGTACTTGCACATGCTTGGAGTTGTGTACCGGGATTTAAAACCAGAGAACATTCTTGTTAGGGAAGATGGTCACATTATGCTCACAGACTTTGACCTCTCACTCAGATGTACTGTGAGTCCAACTCTCTTGAAATCATCTTCATCTTCATCCACTGCAGATCCCGTAAGGATGTCCGGCCCATGTACAGATTCTAGATGTGCTGAACCTTTCTGCATTGAACCATCCTGTCAAGTCCCCTGCTTCAGCCCTAGGTTTTTACCTGCTGCTGCAAAAACAAGGAAGTTAAAAGTTGACCCTGTGGTCAAGGTCAGATCATTGCCACAGCTTGTGGCTGAGCCCACCGATGCACGATCCAATTCCTTTGTTGGTACCCATGAATATCTGGCTCCTGAGATCATCAAAGGAGAGGGACACGGAGCTGCAGTTGATTGGTGGACATTTGGTGTCTTTCTTTATGAGCTTCTATATGGTAGAACACCATTTAAAGGTGGTAATAATGATGAAACTTTAACTAATGTAGTGTTGCAGGGTCTCAAATTCCCTGATAGCCCACTTGTCAGTTTCCAGGCAAGAGATCTCATCAGAGGGTTGTTGGTAAAGGAGCCAGAGTATCGGTTAGGATCCATGAAAGGGGCTGCTGAGATTAAGCAGCACCCATTCTTTGAAGGCCTTAATTGGGCATTGATACGTTGCACCATTCCACCAGAGCTACCTGACCTTAGTGATTTTGGATTTGCAACCCCGGCTTCCCAGGAAACATCAAATAAATATTTGGAGTGTAAAGCTACAGGAGAGCACCTGGAGTTTGAATTGTTTTAGAGAAAGCACTACTTTTGGGAAGAGAAGCTCTCTAATTAGGTTAGTTCTTAATTTAGACCTCTCCTCCCCTGTTGTATCTAATGTGTAGCCTAAAATGTAAATTTAGTTGAGAATGGTAAAAGCCTGTCATTTATGGTATAGAAAGTTGTAGCTGAGGATTTGATACATGGCTTCATGTGGTTCATGACTCATGAGATAGCCTGAGTTGCCTTGAGAAATACCACATTTTCAATCCAAGATTACCTCTAAAGATCCTATATGTTGCAATCTTTTTAGTTTATACTTTTTGGGGTCATTGTATATATCAATCCAACCCCACACCCCCCCCCCCCCCCATCCCCCAAAAAAAAAAACCCTGGCCATATGGAGCTTGCTTTTTTCTTTTTTGTTGGGGTAAGTGGGGTAAACAGGAACTTGCATGCTTTCAACATTTTATTTTTCCCCTTTTTTTTCTTCATAAAGCTCATCATTATATATATTTTTGGATTATTAGATCATCTTTTGATTGAACATCCTGTCAGTTTATCTATGGAATGCATCACCAGTGAATCTGTGATTGAGTAAGCCTAAAGACCAAAAACACGATCTTAAAAAAATTTGGATCCATTTCCGGAATATATTTGATTTCTAGTTGGCCTTTGTATTGAAATCAATTCCTGTGAAAGAATTCAGAAATGTATTTGGTTGTAAATATTTACTTATCATACAGCGTCTAACTTGATTTTCTTGAGCAGTTCATTTTTTTTGACAAAAAGAAAGACCGAGTATTGGACCTCTCTCTCTCTCTCTCTCTCACTCTCATCTTTGGGGGTTCTTTTCCAAATCCCTAAAGAGAAAAAGCTGATGGTGAAGTTATTGCCTATAAAAATCAGTCTGTGAATGACCCTTGTATGGATATATACATGAGATAATTACTAGCTACTTCGGATCAAGACCCGTCCTATCCCCACCACTTTCTTCTACTTCCCGAGCCTATTCACAGATTGGCTTGGTGGTATCAGAGGTAACCTTAGTTACTCATTTCTCTTGTTTGCATGTTTTAAAAACTAAGTAGAGAGAAGGGGTGATCATGAATTGTTTATGATCGTCACCTGGGCTATATGGTTTTGTTGGAACAAAACATGGGCTAATGAGCCTGATAAAATTCCACTGCATAGAATAGTCGGTATCCAACTATCAGGCTGAATATCAACTTGCAAGAGACACAACAACGTCAATGCAGATATATAGACAAAACTACTGGTGTGCACCTCCCACGAGCTGGTACAAAGCGAATATTGATGCAGCTCTATTCAAGGAATTAGCAGATTCAACACAGGGTGGGATGGGTGTGGATTTTAGGGACAGCAACGGTTTGGTTTTGGCTGCTCTGTTTGAGGTTTTCAATGATGTTCATGATGGTGGAGACAATCGAAGCTTGACATTCATAAGAGGTATAAAACTTGCAGCTGAAACGAGTTTCAGGAATGCGATTATAGAAGGTGATTAGCTCCAAATTGTCAAAGTACTCCAAGACCCATAAGAAAATTTTTCTCTGCTGGGCACTATTATTGAAGATGCAAAAATGTCTGCTAGGGAGTTGAGTAGCTGGTCTTTGGGGCATGCTCATCGAGAAGGGAATAAAGCAGCTCACAATTTGGCATGAAGAGCTCAACTTTTGGGTCCTGAATTTGTATGTATGGAAGACACACCTTGTTGTATTGCTGATATTATTCAAACTAGATTGTAATGGCTGTTTTCTGCTATTGCTGATTAAAGAAATTACATGATCTACCTCTCAAATAATATATGAAAAAAAAAAGTAGGGAGAAGGGGGAATAGTTATCATTCCCTCAGATGTTATCACAATTAAAGTAGGGAGTCATATAAATTGACAATTATAGCCATTTTATTATTATTATCTTGAGTTAAAGATAAAAGTTAAAACTCTTTTGATAATTTTAATAAAAAAAATATAAATTGATACCACAGTGACAAAATTGACAATTTAAACCTTTTTATTTATTTATTTTTATTTTTATACGAATAAGGGTATCTAGATCTTTGAGTGTTTGACTATTTTTTTTGAGTATGTGCAGAGAAATACCCGCAGGTGACCTTAAAATGAGAATAAGAAGTTTTGAACTTAGAATTTCATGGATATTACGAGATCTTATAAACCATTAAACAAACTCGTCTAGCTTCATGTCTTCCTTCTTAATACAACGTTCTTTTAATTAGTTTTTGTTTTGTATATTTATTTCACATTTTAAAGGCATAATTATATATATATATATATATATTTTAAATAAAAAATAAAAAGACTAATGAAAACGACGCTAAATTTGATGCCGTTGGGCAGAGATATAAGTAACGAGTTAACGGTAGATATATGATGTCGTTGGATCGAGATGAAATCAACATTGGGTTTAAAGAAGAAGAAAAATGGAAAGTGGCAAGCACCACACTACATGAACAGGACCAAAACTTCTCTACACCCACAACGACTCTGTAAAATTTTCCTTAACCAAGAAAACCAAACCAACCTCGCTGCTCAAATCTCTGAACCTGTAATTCCAATTCCAGTGTTTATGTCATGGAATTGTAATACTAGTTCTCCTCCATGGAATCAAGCTCCGACGATGACTTCGTTATCCTCACTTGCACAAACCCCAACCCGATCGAAGCAGAAGCAGAAGCAGAATCAGAGTCCAAACATAAAAAAGAGATTATCATTTCAACCACAGATATCCTAAGCTGGGACTTGCACACGATCCTCAGTTCCCAAACACTCCAAATTCACGCTAATCGGAATAGGCCAGTCTCTTCTCTTCTCTACTCTACTCTTCTGTTTGGTTCCCGGGAAAGTGAGTGAAAATTAAAAAAAAAAAAAAAACTAAAAAACAACGAAATAGTCTTTTTTCCTTTTCGAGAATTAAATTATAGTTGCTGATTACAGTGTGTTTGATTCCTTCTATGTGTAATCACAGGCTCATTGAACAATCTTCGTATTTTCGAGGCCTCCTCCGTGGCAGCTTTAGGTAATAGCTTTGAATTTTTTTTTTACCGGTTATTTACTATTAATAGGCTTGGTAATTTGGTTTCGTCTGATTATTTATTCTATTAATGTATTACTGGCTAAGCCTTTGTTTGGTTGCCTAGAAAATTGAGTATAGAATGGAAAACACACTTTTCAAACAATCGTTGTAGTTAATCCTGTTGAGTGCAGAGTTTGGTTCATCATCGTGAACATGAAAGTAATATTTAAGATTTTTTGTGTTCATCATTGTGAACATAAATTAAATAATTATTAAATATATTTATATTTATATTTATATTTTCTATATAGTGTTAAGCATTTATTTTTCATAAATGTTAAATATATATATACATATATATCAATTTAAAAGTAATAATGGATAATAAAATGAATTCATGACTATTAAAGGATGATTAGAAATTAGAATACAAACCAAGAATAAGTGTATTTATTAATTTTCAAATGCATTTTACTATTAGAGCACGAATGCTCTATTTGTTTGGTGAAAGGGTATTCGATTCCTCTTGTTTCCGTGTCTAAAAGGATATGGCTGGGACACGCATACATTTCCTACACGTGTCTAGTGTCTGACACGGTTATGGAACCCCAAATGAAGTGTCCATGCTTCATAAGAATAATCTTCTCTTTGAATAAAATTTATTACTTGTCAAAAAACAAAAACAAAAATTCAAGAAATTATGATTTCCTCTATTTATATATATATATTTTTTGGACAACTGAATGGAGCATAAGATGCAATAAGAGATGTGTCACAGTAATGGAAAGGGAGATTGGTTCTGTTTTTTGGTTTTACTGGGCTTGGTTGAGATAAATGTTATTTTTTGTCCTCTTGTGATCAACGTGTATCTTTAATCTCAAAACTCTTGAACTGAATGTATTTATTCTTTCTCATCACCTAAATCTTCTCCAGTGAATCACGCCTGGATTGCATATTGATTCAGTGGAGCCTGGAAACATTTGTGGATGTTCTGAAGTGCATATATGGCTGCCCATTGCATATTACGCCGAATAATTTCATTCCTCTTTTTGAGGTAACCATTTACATGGTTTTGATATTTCTACTATTTCACCCTTACAGGTACTACTATTGTTGCTAGTACCCTAATGATGATCTGCAATATGGATCGGGCAATATGTAATATATAGGATTAATATGGAAAGTAAACCCTTTTTGCGTTAGTTCTTTATGAAATTTGATTCTCAAAAGAAGGAAAAACATGATTTTGCTTTTAAAGATATTGTTCAATGTATCTTCCATTATATTGGATTACTCCTACACTCTCTAACTTTTAGTTGAGCAACACATATAAGCCTGTCTATATTGTACCACTTTCCAATGATAAGCAGCATGTCACCTTCATGTTTCTAATGTTCATACCATTGTGATCCTGTTCCAAATAACATTTCACTTAGCCAATTCTCATCCTTGAAAATGTGCTCTGATTGCGTAACCAATACTAAGTGGTAGCAATAATATTTACATGTAGTGTGCCTCATTTCTCATTGATTGGAGATTAGTTATTGTAACCCTAACTGAAAATGCTCAAAGTGATGTATGGGATCATTTTCCTTTGCCGTGTATTAGCTAAAAACTACAAGCTGTGTTCTTAAAGTTTGAAACCAAGACAGCTATGCATGACTTTCTCAAATCAAACTTAATTATATATTCCTCTTTTAAAAATCTTGTGCTAATCTTCCAGGGTGCACTTTATTTTGGGGTGGAGACGCTTCTCTTGAAGTGTAAAACTTGGTTTTCTGAGGTATCTTCTTCTGAGGGGTCTGCGTCACTGCAATTACATTTGGATGATTTGATTCATATTTGGAAATTTGGTTTAGAGTGTGGTGAGGATCTCTTTGGTTTTTATACTGTTAAAAATGATAAAACATGTAAAATCATGCCTCTCATCGTTTAATTTTTGAAGTTAACATCTTGGTTTTCACTCTAATTGATGGATTTGGAATTCATTGCAGCAAATGATTTTCTTCTGGAATTATGTGCGAGCTTTCTTGCAAGGAACTTTGTCAGTGTAAACCGTTCTCTAGCTTTAACCTTTAAGCATCCACCATATATACTAAGATTGTTTCTTTGTTAGAAATTTCTGTATGATTAGATGGTTTGTTCAGTAACTATTCATGGTAGAGTATATTATATGCTCAAATCGTACTTGACTTTCTATGTTTCTTTTTGGTCTAATGCACATGTTGTATAGCGTTTCATTTACTTCTTGTATTTGATTAGGTTATGTTTGTGTTTGATATTTTTTTATAAATCTTTTAAGCTCTTACTTCCTCATAATCTTTTATTATAAAAGAATCCTACTTAAACATTTAGTTTGCACAAGTTTGGTACTGAGTAACAGACACTCTGAAACCCACTGTCCTCCATCTAGCTAGTGCTTTCTGGTATTTGTATAATGCCTTTCAGCAAGCAATATCTAGTGTGGATTTTCATGCTATGATATTGATGATCTTGTTTGTTTGATTTAATTCTCCTTTTTTCTTAACTTTAATTTACACAGAATATAAATATGAAAGTTTAGGTGAAAGAGTAAGTTGACTCAGTTCTTACTGGGTTATTTCTGGCTGATTGTGCAGCATGCTGCATAATTGAAGCTATACACCCACAGAGGAAACTGATTAACCTAAATAGAACACCATGTACAGCTGTCCTGTGTTTAGTTCTGATTATTCATGCAAAGCCCAAAAAAGGAGGGTTTCATTGATGATGGTGAGGAATGAGACAAGGAAGGCTAGAAGGACTGGAGGAAAGCCTAAAAGTATATGGGTTGGGTCAAAGAGAAAGGAAGTTGTTATCGAGGATTTTATAGTGAAGATGGTTTTAGACAGATATAGCTGAATGATGAAAGAAAGAAAAATATCATGAACCAGGGTAGATGTAATCAAAATTCTGATGGAGTTTGCTTCAGTTTGAGAAGAGACATAGTCTCTTGTTAGAGTGCCAACGAAAATCCACATTAATCAAATCCGCCAGTCCACGAAGCTCCCTTGTTGTCTATGTATACCAAATAAGCAGTCAAAGTCAAGTAAATACTTATAAGTGATTATTATTTATTTATTTTGATAAATACGTATAAGTGATTATTCACTTGAGCACTCTTCCTTCTGTTGTATGTTTGGCTTAAGCATTGCTAGGTTTCTGGATGGCAATTCAAAAAGTTGTGATAATTTGATTCTACTTTGTGCAAGTAATTTGTTTTTACATTTTTGGAACCTCTTTCTGTTTAATGGAAGCTGGTGATGGTTTGTTGGGCAGATGTGGGCCATGTCTAGCAAACTTTTTGGAGATGTTCCATACCATTTGTTATTATCTTGCATAGAGCACCCCCATTTGACGGTTGACAGGTGGGTCAGTTATTCTCTCAAATAGCTTAATTCAATGTTATATAATCTATTTGGGAATTCTGAGATCTCTCTGATCATTTACAGTGAAATGCATCTTTCGGATGCGCTTTTAGTTTGGGTTGATGCTAATGCCAAACAGTTGGAAAACTTCATCTTAACTAGCAAGGATTGTCACGGCATCTTTAGACAAGTAAGCTTTGATGCTTTAATATTTAACTTGAGGACAATTAGACTTTTCTAGTGAAAGTTCCCTCTCTTTTAGGAGATAAGCACAAGATTAGAGTGAAAGAGAATTTCTTATTTAACTAAACTCAAGTCAAATCCTTCTATACCATTTCGTAATTTATAGGTTAAATTCAATAAATGATGGAGCTATATATGAGATTGGAAAAGATTCTCTACATGCAAAGTGTGACAAATTTGAGATACTGTCTAGTTTGTTAACTTTTGGTAGATGGTGGAATGAAAGTGGTCTAATCATAATAAAAAATGATGACCTATTTTATCATTACAAAATAGGACCCTTCGAATGGTGCTCTGAAATTTCCACTTTGATGGTAGCTTAACGTTAGAACTTGGACAATTCTTTGTTTGATCTGCCCTGCATAATAGTGCTGGGAAATAAGATAATCTCTATCGAACCTGCTCCCAGGTTCCAGTAGTTAACAGTACAGATTGATATCAGTTGATATGATGGGGTGATCATACATATATTAAAGATTTAAAAAGGGAAGATAAATTAGTTTAAAACCACATATTACAACCATGAAATGGGAATTTTTTTTTTTTATTGACATACAACTTATAGAAAATTATTACGTATGCTACTGTTTTGATCTATCACAATCTTTTATGATAGATCGATGTGACCTTTTTATGTCTGCCCTGTATTGTCTATATTTTAATTGAAATTAAAATTAAAAAGCTTGTCATCTCACATCTGCCTCTTCACTATAAGAGCTTTTTTGTCAGCTCTCTTATAATTTTCTTGGCTAGTCTTATACATGTGATTTCAGTATGACTCTAATTTTCTTAATCATTTATCTCTTCACTATAAGAGCTTTTTTATCAACTCTCTTATAAATTTTCTTGGCTAGTCTTATACATTTGATTTCAGAATGGTTTTAATTTTCTTAAATCATCTTTTGGAATTATACTTTTTATTTTTATTTTTTTATTTATGAAATCAGAATGACCAGAATTAAGTTGGGATGAATCTGTCTATTTCTTGTCTGGAAATTAGCATTTTTATAATATTTTAGTAATTGTGATATTCTTACTTTATACTCATTCATTGTTCTTGTTGAAAAGATCCGCGTTAGCCTTTTGCCATTGTGGTTTGCTGCAGGTACGCTCAATTTTCTGGATGTTTTTCTTAAAGCACTGGAAGATATTTACTCATGTTCTTCATCAAATACATTAATGATACAAGTTGATTGGTTTCATAATTCAGGGAAAAGAAGGTCTTGCCATTTCTTTGAGCTTTCTAAGGAGAGTGTTGACTCAATTTTTAAACTAATGAGTGTTCCACCCATAAATTCCATGAATGGCTTAGGAGATGGTGACTTGCACAATCTCAGGGTTCGGCTGACAGAATATTCTAAGGTATTCTCTATACTAACTCTATAAGTGCTCTTTGAGCTTATGCAATGAGCTTTATGGGATTTGGTTGGCTTCTTATGTCGGTTGGGTTGAAAAATATAAGCTAGTAGGACAAAATAGAAATAAATCTTTGGGTGATTTTCTGATAAATAAGGCCAGTTACACATGGATAAGCTTTATCTTCTGAACTCAACTTCTTGAGAAAAGGTAGTGGTGGAAGTGAGGTCATTTTAACTTACCCTTTTCACTTCTGGTTATCACTCTTTAATCTGGGTACAACAGATTATCAAGGGGTGTTTATATAAAAGTATTAAAGGGGTATTTTAGATATTTTATTTACACAGGAAAGTGAGACTTTATTCTTTTGATACATGATATTCTTAAAGTCAGATCCTTTTTGTTTTCTTCACAAATTGAGATTATTTTAAAAAAACGCCTGCTGTACAAGATGCTACTAAAATTTGGATTAGAATTGGATTGTTATCATATGCAGTTTGTTTGGTGGGGAGTTAAAATTCAACATGGTGTTTGACTAAGAAATTGAAGATTTATATGTAGATGGAAGTCAAAGTGGTTGTGATAGCTTATCCTTTTTCTTTAGGTTGGTGGGGAGTTACAATTTAACATGGTGGGTGTTATCATATGCAGTTTCTTTTTCTTTTTCTTTTTTTTTTTGGGTAAGTTTTGCTGAAAAAATCATATTTTTTTAGTTACTGGAGATGTGTAGTATAGAAACTGAACTATATGGAATTTTATCATTTGTCCTTTAATGATTTTAATAATTCTTTAACATATACCTTAATCCCTAATATATATATATATATATATTTTCTTTTTTAAAAATTATTATTATCACTTATTTTTTTTATGGAAAGTAGGGTCTTATGATCCTTGATCTGATCTATGAATCCCCTCCATCGATCATACATAGGATTATGATTTTAACATCCTTGGGTGTCTCTCCCCCACAATACATCCCCCACAAACACGTCGTGGTCAGATTGAAGGAGACATTGCAATTTTAGCCTCTTTGGAGGAGACTTCTTGGAGACAAAAGTCCCGGATCTTGTTTGTGAAGGAGGGTGACAACGATACTCGCTTTTATCATCGGGTAGCAAACTCGCATAGAAGAACTAATCATATTCGAGGTATAGAGGTAGATGGGGTCCTTTATGAGGAGGAGGAAGAGGTGCGGTCTGACGTGGTTCAATTTTACCAGGGTTTGTACACGGAGTCAGATTCTTGGTGCCCTTCTATGGACGGGTTAGAGTTTGCTAGTATTGAGGAGGATGAGCGACATGTTCTTGAGAGGGATTTTTCTAAGGAGGAGGTGGTGCAGGTCCTCCAAGAGATGGAGGGTGATAAAGCCCTAGGTCCTGACAGCTTCACTATGGCCTTTTTTCAAAAGTGCTGGAGTGTAGTGGAAAAGGATGTTATGGCCTTCTTTGATCATTTTCATAGAAGCTTAGAGTTTGAACGGTCCTTAAATGCTTCTTTTCTAGCTTTAATCCCCAAGAAGAATAATGCCCTGAATATCAGAGATTTTAGGCCTATCAATTTAGTGAGTAGTGTGTATAAGTTGCTTTCTAAAGTGTTGGCTAATAGATTGAGGACGGTGTTGGATAAACTCATTTCGGAGGCTCAAAATTCTTTTGTTGGTGGTAGATAGATTTTAGACTCGGTGCTTATAGCTAATGAATGCCTAGATAGTAGACTGAAATGTCAGATTCCAGGGGTGTTGTGTAAGTTAGACATTGAGAAAGCTTATGATCATGTAAGTTGGGATACTTTGTTCTATTTGCTAGAGAGGATGGGCTTTGGGGGTTGATGTAGAAGTTGGGTAAAGGCTTGTGTATCTACCATTCGTTTCTTAGTCTTGGTTAATGGTTCTTATACTGGTTTTTTTGGTAGTTCTAGAGGCCTTAAACAAGGTGACCCGTTATCTCCCCTTCTTTTTCTTTTGATCATGGACGTTTTATGTCGGATTTTGAAGAAAACTGAGGACGACGGCCTTATTTAGGGTTTTCATGTGGGACCTATTAGCTCTTTTGGCATTCGTATTTCTCATCTTTTATTTGCTGATGACACCATTCTTTTCTGTGATGCTTCTAGGGAGCAGTTGCTATCCATTAGGCTGGTTTTCTCTTGTTTTCAAGCTTTTACTGGTTTAAAGGTGAATGTGGGGAAAAGTCAAATTGTCCCTATTGGAGAGATGAGTAACATTAACAATTTGGCTAACATTCGTCATTGCAGGGTGGGCAATTTGCCCATGATCTATTTGGAAATGCCATTGGGTACCTCATATAAGACAACCTCTATTTGGAATCCGATTCTAGAGAGGATGGAGAAGAAGTTGGCAGGCTGGAAGCGGCTTTATTTGTCAAAGGGTGGCAGACTCACCTTGTTGAAAAGTACTTTGTCAAGCCTCCCGACCTATTATCTTTCCCTTTTTACTGTTCCTAAAGTTGTGGCAATGAGATTGGAACGTACTCAGAAAAATTTCTTGTGGGGTTCTACAGTGGAGTGTTTCAAATACCCTTTGGTGGCTTGGGAAAAAGTTTGCTTACCTCGTGAGCTTGGTGGGTTGGGAATTCGAAATTTGGTGTCGTTTAATCAGGCTCTTTTGGGAAAATGGCTTTTGGAGATATGGT
Organism: Lithocarpus polystachyus; assembly: GCA_033629205.1. NCBI lineage: Eukaryota > Viridiplantae > Streptophyta > Magnoliopsida > Fagales > Fagaceae > Lithocarpus > Lithocarpus polystachyus. Next base: position 47,238,530 of record CM066168.1, read on the forward strand.
CATGAAACTACTCATCTATGGCAGAGGGTTATAGCCACGAAGTATGGGGAGGGGAAAGGGGGTTGGAGCATTAGAGTTTGTAGAAGGGCTCATGGTTGTGGTTTATGGGGAAGTATTCGTAACGGGTGGGAAAGTTTCTCTAGACATGTGTCTTTTGTGGTGGGGGATGGTTCCCATATTCTTTTTTGGCATCATAAGTGGACTGGAGATAATTCTCTCAAATCTCTTTATCCTCAGCTATTTGTGTTTTTAGCCAATAAGGAAGCTTTTGTGTTTGAAGTGTTAAGTCCTTTGGCTGGTGAGATTGATAGAGTATGGAGTCTAAGATTTTATAGGGAATTTAATGATTGGGAGTTGGCGGCTTCCTATTCCCTTCTTCACTTCATTCAATCTAGAATTCCTAGGGGTGGAGGTAGTGACACTCTTTCTTGGTGTCTTTAATGGTGGTGGGAAGTTTGATGTTCGGTCTTTTTATCTTAAGATTCGAAATGCAACTCTTAATTCTTTCCCTTGGAAAGGCATTTGGAAAACAAAGGTCCCTAAAAGGGTGGTGTTCTTTATGTGGACAGCAGCTCATGGTCAGATCCTTACTTTGGATAATCTTATGCTCCGAGGCCGAACTTTGGTAAATTGTTATTGTTTGTGTTGCTGCAATGAGGAATCTGTGGATCACCTGCTGATTTCTTGTCCGGTTGCTCATTCTCTATGGATGTATATGCTTTAGCTGTTTGGGATTGATTGGGTCATGCTAGGTTCCATTTTAGACTTATTTTTTTGTTGGTATTAGTGATTTGGGAAACATAATTTTGATATTTGGAATCTGGTTCTGGGTTGTTTAATGTGGAATATTTGGGCAGAATGGAATCGACGTTCTTTTGAGGATATGGCGAAATCTTTGGATCAGTTGCTAGATTTATGCAGATGGACCTTTTTGATTGGTCTCGGTGTTGGGGCCTCTCAGATTGTTCTACTATCACGGATTTTCTTTTGTCTCTTAGGATAACTTAATACCTGTTTGCTGTTCTTTTCCCTCTTTTCTTCTTGTTCACTATCGTGAATCTTGTATTTGTTCTTGCTTTTTCTCTTTTAATAAAATTTTTTCTTACCTATCAAAAAAAAAAAAAAAAAAAAAATTACCTATCAAAAAAAAAACCTTGGGTGTCTCTAGAATGGAGGAATTCTTTATTTATGCGTATCAAATTCATGAAGGAAGTCATGTGGTTGAGTTTGCATAGATAGCCAATCTTACCTACCGTTGGCTCCAATTGTTAAACTTGCCTCTGTCATGTAGTTCATAATTGTATCACTTAATTTTTCCTCGCAGAAACTGAACCTTTCAGGTTCTTTCTGTTATTTATCTTTCCAATATCTGTAGTTTTATGTCACTAAGTTGATGTGCAGCCAATTCCACCTGCCTTAATTACGGTTGAGATGCACAATTTTCATTTCACCTGCACATTCTTCATTATTGTACCTATTAAAAAAAAAAAAATAATTTTTTTTTTCATTATTGTATGACTTAAATCTTTCCTCTTTGTGCAGAAGGTGAACCTTTCAGGTTGTCCACAGATAACATTAGCGATTCTTCTATTGTCTCTGCTTCCTTCTTCATATAGCATAGACCCCACCTTAAGAAAGAGTGTTAAAAATTTTACAACGAACTTTGGGCGTCTTGAGAGAGAACAATGTCCAATTTCACAGGGTTTGCCGATGCTATCATTTGAATCGGTACAGGAGGTAGATATTTCTAAGTGTCCAAGGCTGCATCTTGAAGCGGCTATTACATGCTTCAGCAAGTCATTTCCTTCTATGAGAACATTAAAAGCAGCTTATCTTTTGAACTTCAAGACAACAACTTTGCATCAATTGGTGCAGAAATGCCCTCTGCTCTGTGAAGTTGACTTAACCATTGATATTAGTCCTCTTATACCAGCACAAGTTTCAGTTGTATCGTCAAGTGCAGCTATTGCTCCGCTACTATCAAACAAGTCTGCCAGTGTTAGAGAACATCCTGAGGATGTTTTATCATTAAAGAAGTCTGGACTATTATTGTCAAATATTACAAAACTCACGCTGGAGGGCCGAACTGATCTCTGTGGTGAGATTATGTCATTTTGCAAAATTCCACCAAAGAAATTTTGTCATATCCAGTTTGTGTGATTAGAAGTTGCACACCAATTCATTAAAAATCTTTATGGATGGGGGTAGAGTTCGTCATTTTATGAAATCTTGTTTTTGATTTCTCTTATGGAACAAGGGATCAGTGGGATAGACTAGACCACAATATGTGGACAATGCAATTGATATGAGCACAAATTTTGTCATAGTAATTTTTATATTTTTATATTTAAACCTGTAAACATCAACTAGAGAATGAATTGTACAATCTTGATCTTGGATGTGTTTGGAGGGAAGTTTTAGCTAGTGTATGCAAGCACGTATTGCACCTTAGTGATTATATATATATATATATATATATATACATGTCCCTCAAATTTAATGAGTTGCAATGTCACCCTCGAAATATTTAAAAGGTATCAATTTTATCCTTCTATCTATCTTTTGTAAAACTTATTCTAGGTCATGTACACATGTTAGCTTTTTAACATGCCCATCTGCACTCTGGTTGTCATGTATGCCCCTTCTTTAACAATAGATGGATGGAAAGATGAAAATGATACCATTTAATTTTTTCAGGGACTAATTGCAACTTTTTGAATTGGAGGGATGGAAATTGAACTTTGACCAAATTAATGGGACGAAAAGAATATTTTTGCCTTATTTTTATTTTTTTTATGAGATTTGCTTCAAAGGGAGGGGGGGTGTTGAAATAATGATCTCCACTTCATGAAATGTGGTCCCTAGCTGATAGTGATACCCCTTTGGGTTGGAGTTTTTTTTTAATTATAATTTTTTTTTAGAAGAGGGGGGTGGGGGGAATACGCTACCCTACTGACCATTTCTTTTAATGTTTATGCCAGACTTGGATCTCCAGTTTATTTCAAAATTTTGTGCTTCCTTGCATGATCTGAACCTGAAAGGGTGTATATCGGTGACAGATGTTGGCATTTCAAATCTTATATGCAATTGTATGAAACTACATTCAATTGTAGTATGCGATACTTCTTTTGGGAAAAATTCAGTTCTAGCTCTTTGCTCTGGTATTTCTTCTAATTATGGTAACTCTTCGGCTGATGATTTGGGATGGGATTGTAATTCTTTGATATCTAATCTCCAAAAGCTGCATATTGGTGGCTGCAAGAGTGAGTGTTATTTCCTACATGTTATTCTCTCTGTTAAAAGTTCAGTCAAGATGGAACTATACTTGTTTTTATTTTCCTTTTTATTGGCTTTATTTATTTATTTATTTATTTTTTAATATGTCTTTCTAAGGTGGTGGATCCTGAGTGGACAGGAAGTTTACCAAGAAAAACTCATGAAAAAAGATAAGGACTTAGGAAACAAAGGAGAGAGAGAGAGAGAGAAGAAAATTGCATCAATTCTAAAAATTTAAATTATCTATAAAACTAAAAAAAGAACCGAAAGCTCTGAATGAAATCAATGAATAATTCACTGAAACTCAGGAATGTAGTGTCTTGAGAATGTGCTTGCTCCTTGCCCCAAACATCCTTTTAATCCTCTCAACCAAATTCTCCAAATTAAATAGTGCTCTTTTCAAACTATAATATTCCTTCCCCTACCAAAATTCCTGTGATTCACCAATTCTTTCTGTAGAGAACAATTAAGAGTAGGCTCATCAAATACTCCATGGGAACAGCTGGTCACCCACATAATACCTGATGAATTTAACTCAATCGAGTTAAGGACCATGGCCATAATCTGGCTATATTTTCATTGAAGTAAACTTCCTTCATAGTTAAGATACTTAATCCTTTACTGTCTAATTACTTAATTGTGGGAGAGAAAGGAATAAAATTGCAAAAAGAGCTTTAAATTGTTATGATATGGCTTCTTTTTATATATTTATTTATTAACATTGGTGAAATTATGGAGTTCCATTCCAGGATTGATTGATAATGTAGTAAGGTACTGATGTAATTTTCTGCCTTTAAACAAAAGCCTGAGTAGAAGTAACAATTAAGAGTGAGGGAAATCTGGCGCACTTGCTTGATGAAAGCTTGTACTTCAATTAACTCAATAAAGCTTTCTGTTAACAGCTCTGGGCTAGCTAATTTCTCCCTTTCTTGCCTTTTGCTTTCTTTGGGCTTCTAGATTTGTTATTTCATGAATTTTGATGTCTTTTTTTTGCCTCCTTGGCCCTCAATCTATGTGGTCTTTTCAAAATCTTGAGGTGCCTATTACTTGAAAGAACTCACATCAAGGAAAATGCGATTGATTATGATTCAACAGAAGAAATGACCGTAGAAACTATAAAATGTTCAGATGGCATGTGTAATAACTGTATCTTTGAAGATAATGAGAGATTTTTAAATCTTTTAAAACATCTTCTTTTAGGTACTTTATTTCAGTGGGCTCGTATTTGGGGTCTTACACAATGTATTTCAATTTCTGCTTTCTACAATTTGTTAGCTGTTAGCTTTAGCTCTTGAGCTTTATGTATTTTTTTCATGTCCATAGTGTTCATCATCATTAACACGATGTTCTTTTTTTCGATAAAAGTTCTATTATCTATCAAAAAAAAAAAAAAAAAAAAAAAACCAAATCCAATCAATTGGGATTAGGGTTTTCATGTTCAGTTATTGTCATAGTTGGTTTAGAGAAAGTAGTTTAGGAGTTATGATGCTTAAAGATGTACTTGAGACATATGTATAATTTTTTTTGTAGGTGTTGACGAAACATCTCTTTTAGAGCTTCTGTCTCAAACAAAAATGCTGAAGAGTCTTTGCTTGAGGGATACTCAGCTTGTTGACCAAGCTCTGCATTGTTTCTCAGGTTCTTCATTGGAAATGCTTGATATTTCTAATACCATGGTTAGTCATGATTTATGGAACCTGGTTTTTTCCTCATTTCGCCCTGGAGAGTATATGAATGTATTATATATTTTTGACTCTGTGTTGTGTTGTATATTCATCCTCATGTAAAGAATTATTGGCCAAAATGGGCATTTGCCCTTTTTGCCCAAAACAAGTAGCAAAATGCCTTTGTTCTGAAACTATTTAGCCATATGCCCATGTTTTAAACTTGATTTTCTAAAAATAGAGTTTCAATGAAAAACTCAATTTTTAGAAAATCGAGTTATAGGCAAAAAAACTTTTATAAAAAAAAATAACATGAAACTCGAGTCCCATGTAACATTTTGCAAGTAACTCGATTTTCATTAAATTGAGTTTTTCATTGAAGCTCGATTTTTTTTAAAATCGAGTTTCAAAACAGTGGCATTTTGCTAAATAGTTTCAGAACAGAGACATTTTGTTACTTGTTTTGGGTGAAAGGGGCAAATGCCCATTTTGGCTAGAATTACTTTGTCAATGACCATAAAATTTACGAATATTAGCTAGTTTGAATCTGAAAATAGAATAGTAGATACAACATGTCAAATACATCTGACCTAGGCAGCCTTAATCCCAAACTACGGAAAAATTGACCTACCAGATTATTCTAATTATTTTATTTTGGACTAGGAAACAAAGTGGTTTTAATTGTCAACCTAATTGTTCCCTACTGTAAAATACATCTTGTATTCGTGTGAAGAAGAATCATGTCTAATGGTTTGTTGGGTCAGCTGGTCCTATCGAGCTATTATCTATCAGCCCCTCCAATCCAATCCATTAAATAGAGCATGCTGTCCTTGTGAAAGATGCATATCAAAAATGAAGTGTGTTTGTTTTCTTGGCTTTAAGTTTGATTCTTCTTTAGGCACTAATGTGTTCTCTTTGTATTTCCGGTTTATTTAGACAATCAAGGTAAGGCTTTAGATGTGACAAACCCCAAAAAATTTCTAATGAATTTGAGTGAAGGAAGAGAGATATTAAGCTTCAGCATCTGACACCGCTGACCAAATAGAAAGATCATGTGTTTTTAAGTCTCCTTGTTCTTGCCGCTGCAACCATGGTGATGATGTACAAATTATTAAACATACTGTTTTTTTTAACCCGGGTTATTGTGCTTGTAAAATTTCAGGTTTCTGCAGCTGCATTAGCTCACGTAGTCCATGGAAATCCGGGTTTAAAGTGCTTGAATGCGAGGGGCTGCAGAAATATATTTCGACAGGAAAGTAACACCTCAGGGGGAGAAAATTATTACTTGTATAAAGATTTGTATCTTGAGTTAGGCAATTGCAAATTGGAAGAAATTACTTTAGGATGGGGATTTTCTTATCTCTCTCTGGAAGCTCTCCAACCTGCGATTATGTCACTAAGGTCAATAACTGTGGGTTTAGGTGGATCATTAAGTGAAGATGCACTGAAACGACTACCTGCAGCTTGTCCTATGCTAGAGTCAGTAATTCTTCATTTTCAGGTATTAATTTTCTTTGAAATTCAAGGTTCTTCTTTATAACAAAAATGGGGATTCTTCCACGTGATACTTGTTATTGAATAAGGGGATTGACACATGCAGTAGGTTCTGTTCACTACAAGGGCATGCTTCCCTTTCTGGGATAACTACTTCACAGTAATTATGCTCACTGTGTGTTCTGATTCTCTGGAGAAAAATTGATCAGACAATATTTCTGATATGGTTGAAACAGTACGACACATGGAGATATTCTTTTGTTTAGGATGATTGAAAGGCCCTTTCTTGCACTTTTTCTCTTTTTTCAGAAGGAGACAAACTTACTTTTTCTTGCGTAATAGATTGTCTTATAACCTCTCATATGACTGAGATCGGTATAATTTATCAAGTAGCATATTTACAATCTTTTTTTTTTTTTTTTCTTGCGAATTGAAATACACTTATTTTATTCTGGCTGTGACTTTATTTCGTGATCTGGGTTCTTTACAGGTCATCTCAGATACTGTCATAATGAACATCTTGGCATATTTGAGAAATTTGCGAGTGTTGGCATTGTGCTATTGCCTTGGTGATATATCTATGTTAAGCTTCAGCCTCTCTATGCAAAATCTGAGGAAATTGAGGCTTGAAAGAGTAACCCCTTGGATGACCAATAATGATTTAGTTATTCTGACTCAGAATTGTGCGAATTTGGTTGAGCTTTCCTTGCTGGGATGTAAGCTTCTCAATTCAGGTCAGGAGTCATTGTTTGTAAAGTATAATTTGCATTATTCTGCATAAATTTCATGTTCTTGAATCCTCTTATTGTTGTTTCATGATTCAAGTTCAAATATCAACAAGAAGCAAATGAGAGAGTATGAGACCCATCATTAATTGGTTCTTTTTATTGCTGCATGGTAGACATATCTCTTTTTCTCTATATTGTATCCATGCTTAGCGTATCTTTGTAGCAGATTTGAAATAATGGTCATATTCATTTCTAGTTGTTGGATGGTAATTGATATGTCTACCTTATCTTTTGGCCTTTATCACAGATTCTCAAAAGATTATCTCACATGGATGCCCAGGCTTGATTTCTATCCATCTAGAGGTTTTTCATTCTCTCTTTTCTTTTAAATGTATACTGAAATCCTTTTTTTAATTATGCTAAAATTTGATACAGATCCTTCCTACTAAAACGTTCTTAAGTGCTTCTGATGTAGATGAGTGGTGGTTAAAGCACCTGCTTCTTCATCTTCTTGCTCTTCTTGAGTTGCCCGACAAAAAAAACATGAAAAATAAAAATAAGGGAAAACAAGAAAGAAACGTTGGTCTATAGAGCCTTAGAAAACCTGGAATAAAGCTCTAACATTAGTTGTCAGATGCTTTTAGCTGAAATGCCTACTCTGTTTTGATAACAATTGATCTAAGCCACCCCATCCACCTCTTTTCTTTTTTCTCATACATATGATTTTGTCGTTGCATTATTATTTTCTGCTCTTTTAGTGCTCATGCATGTTTCCAAATGTGATGACATTTAGGAATGTGGAGAAGTCACAGTAAACGGGGTTTCTTCTCTTCTCGATTGTGCAGCTATTGAAGATCTGTTGCTGCGTCATAATGTGAGCCTTCTTTTACTGCTCTTTTCTTGCATCTTGGATACAGGTCTAGTTAATGTTCAGATGAATGGATCAAATTAATGTACTGTTACATTGGAACATGGTACACAAATATATCCATTGTTGATTGCTTGTTTTGGAATTCCTCATCTATTGTTTATAGCTTTAGTTATATTATCCTTTTGTGTCTATGGTTTAGTTTGAATTGTAAAGAGCCCTGTTTAATATGGTGAAGATTGCACAATGTGGTTGCTATAGGTTTTGTGATTGCATTGGCAGACCAGGAAATGAGCTAAATTTGTTAACTTTGTTCAGTTTATGCATTATAAGAATTAAATTGTTATAGCATTATAATTATGAATTATCTGTGGTTGTGTGGGTCTTCTATAAGGACCAGATCATTGCTTTTGAAGTTTGAAAATAGCTGGTCATCATCCTACTAGATTTTCATCGTAATTCTTTCGGGTGAATAGATACAGTTATGACTAGATAATGTACAGAATTGAGGCTGTAATTAGCTAAATCATAGATTCATTGGGGTACAATTTGTATACATATTTTGTACCGTGACAATATTTTATGTTGAAGTTGGAACTTTATGATGTCAACTGTTGTCGATGTATATTTTTTTTCACCTCAAGTAGGATAAAGATAAATGTACTCTGTTTGGATAATTTGGATTCTAATTCCTGTTTATGAACCTTTGAGATTTATAACTGACTGACTGCTTTATTCGCTGGGCTGGAATCTAACCAACATTATTCAGGGTCCTGGGATACAGAAAACCTTCATTTTTGATGCTGCTTCAAAGGTACTCTCATACTCTCATTACAGTGTCACTGTTCTCTACTGTTGTTTCTTTCTTGTCAGAGAAATCAAGTTTAACAACTAATGTCATATTTTCTTCCTTTAATCATGATTACAGTTACCAATGCTTCGGAAGATATCTCTAGATGTGTGTGATGCAAGTGAAGGTGACTTTGACATTCCAGATGTAAGTTACAAAATGACCCTCTAGTGTGTACACTTATTAATCAATCTAAGTAAAGAACTTCAGATATTGTGCATATTTATTTTATTTTATTTTATTTTTTTTTTACCCACAGCCAAGGATACTTTTTCAAATGTATATATAATTAGCAACATTAATCCTACCCTCTGGTTACCTTCCTTCCCTTTGAAGGTTCAAAACATCGCCAAGAAATAGAGCAGAAGGAATGAGACTCCCTCCCTCTCTCTCTCTCTCTCTCTTCTTGGCAAATTTAAACCTTGTATTGAACGCAAATCCACCCCACGTGACCATAGGCATACCTTTTGCCCAGTTGAATCAAGTGGACTCATCTATCAAAACCTCAAAGCAGAGCAAGACCAAGACCATTTGGAGCAACAAAATTAGTGAGGCTACGTTTTAGGATAATTCTAATACATACCTTTTCTCCTCCTAATTTTCCTCTGAGCATTTATAGTCTTTAATTTGTGGTGATTAAGCTCTATTCTGTTATCCTGTTTTATCTGCTGCAGTATGCTGAAAGGTTCTTCTTGAGTACTGTGAAGATAGCAAGATGCAAGTCCCAGAGATGTAATTTTACCCTTTCAGCTCATAGAACGCCTGTGCACGAGGAGACACTAGTGCTGGTTTGGAACAGCAAGAATCTCTTGAGAACAGTGGTGAAGGAAAGACTCTAACTATTGACACTGATATGGAGCCTCCATTAAATAATTTGGTAAGGTCACACGACTTCTCCTCGACGCATAGAAAATGGGTATCACCAATGATTCACTTTTTGACACAATCTTGTGCTACAATTGTACATTGTTACAAGAAGTTTGTATCAGATGTTATATGTTAGGAATTTTTGTATACTGTATACTTGATGTCCCTGATATTTAAGCTGATTGCAGTTGTCCTTTGCATGAGCCATGAGGCGATGGTCCAAGAAAACAATATGAATTTTTTAGTTTGTTCATTGTAGATTCCCTAACATTTTGCTTGTAGATGTATTTTTAACATGCGCCAATCTTAAACAATTTCGTGGGACTAAGAGGCTGTTTGGTTCATCAGTTTCCATAACTCAATTTTCAGTTTCCATAACTCATAACTCAAAAATGGTAGGACCCATAACGAGAAGTCCGTTTGGGAGCAAATAACTCTGTTTCCATAACTCTGTTTCCATCACTCAATTCTCTAATTTTTGAGTGATGAGTTATGGAAACTGAAAACACATCTTGATTGTTTTCAGTTTCCATAACTCATAACTCAATGGCATTTTTGTAATTAAACACACATAGGGGACCCACCCAGCCGCAACTTTTGACCAGTCAACTCTTTTTTTTTTTTTTTTTTTTTTTTTTTTTCACTGGTTTGGTCTGGGCTTTTTTTTTTTTTTCCCTTTTCTTTTCTTCCCTGGGTTCGATCTTCACCTTCACCTTCTCTTTCTTTTTTTTTTTTTTTTTCTTTTTTTCACTGGGTTGTCTGCACGTTTTGTTTTTTTTTTTTTTTGTTTTTTTTTTTCCACTGGGTTCGGTCTGCACTCATCTTGAAAAAAAAAAAAAAAAAAAAAAGAACATGCAGACCGAACCCAGTGAAAAAAAGAAAAAAAGAAAGAGAAGGTGAAGACCGAACAGTGAAGAAAAAGAAAAAAAAAAAAAAAAGCAAAAAGCTGCACAGTGACAGATATGGGGTCCACAAATAGTGTGAAAAATATTGAGTGATGGTAACTGAGTGATAATGTCGTTTGGATGTGATATTTTAGAGTGATGAGTTATGAGTGATAAGTGATGGGTGATGAGTGATGGGTGATGAGTGATAAGTGATGAGTGATGGGTGATGAGTGACGGAAATTGAGTGACGAGAATTTTTGAACCAAACAGGCCTAAGTTTCCAAGCTGATGGAGAATGCAACATTTCTCAAACGTGCATTTGGAGAAATGAAGACATAACTTGGTCTTATATTAGATCGGGCATTATTTAAAAAAACTAAATGCAAATTCACGCAATACTTGGGAGAATGTAATATAATTATTTTATGAGAATATAATGTAAAGTTTGTTTTTAAAAGTATGTTCTATTTTTCAGTTTTAAATGGAACATATATGATATTTTGCATAAAAAGAAAATCAATAGGGATATATATATATATATATATATATATATGAATTTTAAGATAATCTTGTGAATATTTATCACTTTATTGTTTTTTAAGGGCTCATATCTCTAATTTCCAATTTCTATTTTATTTTTATTTTTAACTAAAAAGTTTGGCCCAAATAGAATAAAATTTCATACTTTTCTTTCAAATTAAAAAAAAAAAAAAAAAAAAAAACTGAAAATTCAACATACAAAAAGAATCAATTTAATGTCACTTAGTCCAAAATGGACCAAAGTGGACCAGATTGGATCTAAGTGGACAGAAAAGGACCATAATGGATTGAATTAGATGGAATAGACCGTAGTGGAACGAATAGACCAAAGTGGAACAAATAGAGCCAAGTGGATTGAAATTGACCAAATGGACCATAATGGACAGAATGGACCGAAGTAGACCGAATTAAACCAAGTGGATCGGAATTGAATGTAATAGACCGAAGTGGTCCGAAATGGACTGATGTAGACCGAATAGACCAAAGTGGACTGAATAGAGCCAAGTATATTGAAATTCACCAAATGGACCGAAGTTGACCGTAATGAACCATAATGGATAGAATTGGACAGAATGGACCGAAGTGGACCGAATAGAGCCAAGTGGATTAGAATTGAATGTAATAGACTGAAGTGGTCCGAAATGGACCGAATAGACCAAAATGAATAGAATGGAGCCAAGTGGATCGAAATTGAACGTAAGAGACCGAAGTGGTCCAAAAAGGACCGAATTAGAACGAAACGCTAGGCTAATATAACTTAATAAAAACATAGCAAAAAATAAATACTATAGATTAAATGGACGGAATTTCAAAAACTTATTGTTTAAAAGCAAACTAATAAACTTGCATGAGCCTTCAGCCAGGGCAGGTAGCTATTCTCATTCTTTCTACATTTGGAAAGGTAAACAAACTCACAATAAGATCTCCAGAAGCAGCCGCCAAAGCAAGAGGAATAGCAACTGAAGTGATCATATCGTATGGTCCCTTACAATACGTATGCTTGTGGTCACTCTACTTCTAAATGAGCTCCTCCCTGGCTGGATAAACATTCTTTACTTGTCATCCACCATTTCAACTTTTAAGTTTTAACACGTGAGGTGCATTGTTGAAGTTAAGGTTAGGAAACTTGTCTTATGGACTAGTTGCTCCATGAACCCCCTCTTACAACATGTGGAATATATATATACCTAGGTTTCAAGCAATGCTACATACGCAAAATTTTACAACATTTTTCACAACAGTTGAGTTGACAAGCTTTTACAGGTTCTTATCTAGACCCATCATTAACATTACTTTTTTACCCACCATTAACAATTTGTCACATCTACATATGTGAAATTTTTTTGTATATGTAGACTTTTTGGTAGGTTTCACATACTATGAGAGAAGATGGCTTCATGAACTACTCAATAAGATGCCTACTCCAACAAATGGGCTTGGTAATCCGTTTTCAAGGGACAAAATGGGCAAATGCCCTTTTCAAGTAAAGAAACCAGCATTTTGCCCCCCTTCCCAAACTAATTAGGGAAATGCCCCTCTTTTGAAAATCGATTTTCTAAAAATCAAGTTAAGCCCTATAGTGGCGTTTTTAAGGAGCCTATAGTGACATTTTCAGGACATATAGTGACGTTTTGTAACTCGACCTCTACAAAGTCGAGTTATAGGCAAAAAAAAAAAAAAAAATGAAAAAAATTGCCTATAACTCGATTTCATAGAGGTCGAGTTACAAAACGTCACTATATGTTCTGAAAACGCCACTATAGGGCTCAAAAATTTTTTTTTTTTAATTCTATTTTGAGAAAATTGAGTTTCAAAAGAGGGGCATTTCCCTAATTAGTTTGGAAATGAGAGCAAAATGGTACTTTCTTTTCTTGAAAAGGGCATTTGCCCATTTTGTCCCATTTTTAAGTCCCAACTAACATGGTGCCTATGTCAGATACGGTTGGATTGAGCTTTGGCAAATTGCACCGAGCAAAAAAGAACACAAGTTCTACAACTCAATGCAATTTAGCACCACACAAACAACTCCAAACCATTTTTCTCTTTTAGTTTAATTTAATTTACTCTTTCAGTTCTACATCTTAATGTTTTACTAAAAGAAAAATAAAATCACCAAATTTTGGAAGATGATTTTGAACTAATAACCCAGTATATTTTGGGCATGCACTAACAAACATATAAAAATATGTAATTCATTACCTAAAATTTGAGCTGAATTTATAAAGTTTGATTAGTAACAATTCAAGATAGCAAAATAATTTCTCTTTCATCTGTCAAGAGCCATAGATTGTAGGTATAAAATGAACTACAATAGGCCAAACATATATATTATCCTACTAGAATAATACATTGCTGCATAGTGCATAGTCAATCCAAATTTAGGAAAATAACACGCACTTAAGAAAAATTGTAGGACAAAAGAAAAAAATTTCGTAAGGATATTTAGAATAGCTCATGACCAAGAAATAGAATTTCTAGTTTATGTCAAAGAAAAAATAAAACTCCTAAAATTGCTCAAGAGGTAACAACAACAATAAAAACAACAAGCAAGGCAATAACAAAAATCAAAGCAAAGGGGAAAAAACAAGAAGAAGATTACTACACTCACCCACTGCAAATTTTTTTACACTAATACATGAAAAGCCCATCTAACCACCATTTATTAGTTTCAAATCCAAACAAAAGCTATAGTCGTAATACATATTTACACCAAGAACACACACAAGCTCACCATCAAACATAAATTCAATCATAGCATATTCAGCCATACCCAAATTACAGTAACAAGTTATTATGGTTTTTAGTTGAGTTGCGGAAGTAATGCAAATTATTAAAAAAATATGTAACCGAAGTGACTGCAAATTAAATCTAAAAAGATCCAATTTTATTAAAGAAACTAGCATGTAGTTCGTGCTTACGCACGGAAATTTTAACAATTGTGATGATAAAATATTCATCTTGGTAGATTCAGTTTTCACATTAAGCATTATGAATGAAGGTAACTTAAAACCAACATTTAAAAATCAAATTAGACACATAGCACAAAATTAAACTACAATTAGAAATTGGACACATAGAAGAAAATTAACAACAAGAGCTGATCATTGAGCTTGGAAACTTCTTGAAGGCGCCAATGAAACGGTAATAAATGAGAGTGTGAAGTAAGGAAGAGTGAGATTGAACATTGTGTTTGAACCCGGCCTTACTCTTAGAAATTCGAAAGGAGAAAGAGAGGGTAGTGTGTGAATCTAGTTGGTAGAGGTTGAGAGAGAAGGAGGAGACATGGGATGACAATATGGCAATAATAGGAGATGATGTTTTACTTTATAGTCTTCTCGTTGGACTCCTTGGTTCTGGTAGTGGGATTAGAAAAGCTCCAAACTCTATTAAGTTCACCCATAAAAGTGTGCAGGTGAAGTTCTTGCTTAGGCCAATAAGCATTATCATTGTGGTTTTCTTGGCTTCCGTGTTAAATGTTAATGTATCATTTATTTAGGCACAAAAAATTAGAAAATTTAGATAAGATACATGACACAAAATTGGAGTCCAATTTATAATCTAATTAGATTCATTGTGATTTTCTTGGCTTCCGTGTTAAATGTTAATGTATCATTTATTTGGGCACAAAAAATTAGAAAATTTAGATAAGATACATGACACAAAATTAGAGTCCAATTTATAATCTAATTAGATTTTTTTTTTGGAGTTTTGGTTAGGACAAGTGGCTTAAAATTGAGAATTCAAATTTAGACACATGACACAAAATTGAAACTTTAATTGAAATTCTATTTGAGTTTCTCCCTGCTTCATCTATTATATATATATATATATATATATATAGATATATAGATTATAAATAACAACTGAACGGTTGAGGTGTCAAATTAATTAGCCATTGGATTAAATGGAAGGCTGGGGTTTGTGCCATTGCACGGGATGTCAATCCGTGATTATAGTTGGGCCCTGTATTCACAATTCATGGCCACCGTTATTCAATCCACTACCTCTCTCACTGCCACAACCACCACCGCAACCGCCACTTCTTTTTACTCTTTCCCACACTCTCTTCTCTCTTCCTCTCCGTCCCATAGCCCAATCTTCCTCATTCCCAAAACTCCACCACCACCGCCATTCTCTTCACTCTCCAACTTCAAGCTTCGCAAAACTCACCACCACCGACCCCGATTCTCCACTTCCCCAACCCAACCACTTTCTTCAACACCAACCCTTTTGCCCTCCGAGTCTTTCCGTGACTCTTCTTCACCAAACGATGCACAAAACTCTCTCATTGATACCTTATTTGATTTGCTTCGCCTCTCAGCTCGCTACAGCGATGCCCAGCTCGTGAACGCTGTCCACGCATGCATTCTCAAGCTCCAAGAGCACACTCAGCTCAGCAATGCTCTTATTTCCGCATATCTCAAGCTGGGTCTTCTCTCTGAAGCTTACAATGTTTTCCTCGGCCTCTCGTGCCCCAATGTGGTGTCTTATACGGCGCTGATATCTGGGTTTTCGAAGTCGAATCGAGAACACGAGGCGGTGGAGCAATTCTTTCGAATGAGGGATTCAGGTATTGAGCCTAACAAGTATACCTTTGTTGCAATTTTGACTGCCTGCATTCGGATTTTGGATTTACAACTGGGTTTACAAGTTCATGCTTTGATAATTAAACTTGGGGTTTTGGAAGATTCTGTTTTTGTTTCGAATGCGCTTATGGGGTTGTATGGTAAATGTGGGTGTTTCTTATTTGTGCTCAAATTGTTCGATGAAATGCTGCACAGAGACATTTCGTCGTGGAATACTGTTATATCGTGTATGGTAAGTGAGTTTATGTATGATAAGGCATTTGAATTGTTTCGTGATATGCAGAGAAATGATGGGCTTAGAGTTGACCATTTTACAGTTTCTACCCTTTTGACTGCCTGTACTGGCAGTGCTTCTATAATGAAAGGCCAAGAAGTGCATGCCCATGCAATCAAGGTAGGGCTGGAGGCAAATCTGAGTGTCAACAATGCGCTTATTGGGTTCTACACAAACTGTGGTGGGGGTGTGAAAGATGTGACAGCTTTGTTTGAGAGGATGCCCGTTAGAGATATGATCACTTGGACGGAAGTGATTACAGCATATATGGACTTTGGTTTGGTGGAGTTGGCTGTGGAGGTATTTGATAAGATGCCAGAAAGGAATTCTTTTTCTTATAATGCTCTTTTGACAGGATTATGTCGAAATGGCCAAGGTTCAAAGACACTGGAATTATTTATAAAAATGGTGGAGGAAGGTGTAGACTTAACAGAATTCACTTTGACAAGTGTTCTTAGTGCTTGTGGATTGCTCATGGATCGCAAAATTAGTGAGCAGATTCATGGGTTCATTCTCAAGATTGGTTTTGGATCAAATGCTTGTATTGAAGCAGCGCTGCTTGATATGTGTACAAAGTGTGGAAAGATGGCAGATGCTGAAAAGATATTTAGACGATGGTCATTTGACCAGGATACCTCTGTGATTTGGACATCAATGATATGTGGTTATGCTCGAAATGGGCAGCCAGATGAGGCAATTTCTCTATTCAACGTTAGTCAATCCGAAGGAACAATGGTTGTGGATGAAGTTGCATCAACTTCAGTACTTGCTCTCTGTGGAAATATAGGATACCATAACATGGGAAAGCAAATACATTGCCATGCTCTCAAATCTGGTTTTTTATCTGATTTAATGGTTGGAAATGCCTTGCTTACCATGTATTCTAAGTGTTGGAACATGGATGATGCAATTAAGATATTCAATAATATGCCTACACACAACACGGTTTCATGGAATGGTTTGCTTGCTGGCCATCTTTTCCACAGACAGGGTGATGAGGCCTTGGCCCTCTGGTCAAAAATGAAGAAGATAGGCACAAAACCAGACAATGTTACCTTTGTTTTGACCATTTCAGCTTACAGGCACACTAACTCCAATTTAGTTGATGATTGCCGTAGCCTGTTTTCATCATTGAAAAGCGTTTATGACATTGAGCCCTCTTCAGACCATTATGCATCCATGGTTGGAGTTTTGGGTTACTGGGGTCTACTGGAAGAAGCAGAGGAGATGATCAGTACAATGCCTTTTGAGCCCCACGCCTCTGTTTGGCGAGCCTTGCTTGATAGTTGTAGAATCCATTTAAATACAACTGTTGGAAAACGGGTTGCAAAGCGCATTCTTGCTCTTGAGCCGAAAGATCCATCCACCTACATACTTGTATCAAATCTGTATTCTGCATCTGGGAGATGGCATTGCTCTGAAATGGTTAGGGAGAATATGAGAGATATGGGCTTCCGGAAACACCCAGGTCGAAGTTGGATCATATTTCAGAACAAGATACATTTTTTCTACGCAAGAGATAAATCCCATCCCCAAACAAAAGACATCTATAGTGGATTAGAAATTCTGATCTTAGAATGTCTAAAAGCTGGGTATGTGCCGGACACAAGCTTTGTTCTTCATGATGTAGAGGAGCATCAAAAGAAGGATTTCTTGTTCAATCACAGTGCAAAACTAGCAACAACTTACGGGCTTCTGATGAGCAGGCCAGGAAAACCTATTCGGATTGTGAAGAACATCCTTCTTTGTGGGGACTGCCACACATTCTTGAAGCATGTTTCTGTTGTTACCAAGAGAGAAATATTTCTAAGAGATTCTTCAGGGTTTCATTGCTTTTCCAATGGCCAGTGCTCATGCAAAGATTACTGGTGATCCCCCTCATCTTGTATCTTACAACCTTTTAACTTCCATTCTTATTGCTGAGAAATACCAAGCCATTGTCAAAAAATTGTATATATATGTGTAATTTTCCATAGAAGAAATTCAGTAGAAATATTTGAGTAAATAGATCTTCAATTACTGACAATGGTCTTGTATATAACTTCATGCTTTGTTTGGGGGGGGGGGGGGGGGGGGGGGTGAGAAAAGGAATTGGAGTGATGTATTCTCTACCCGGCACATTTCCTTATCTGCCCAAAATGGACAGAAAAGGAGGAAACTACAAAACTTGAAAATATGATGATGATGGTGGGCTGGTTTGTAAATAATGTGGATAAAAGTACTAACATACACCTATCAAAATCATCTATGCCTCACCTTAGAGCCAATTCAACCCTCACTTTCATCGATCAGGTATCTCCACTTCATGAAATGTGGTCCGTAGCAGATAGTGATACCCCTTTGGGTTGGAGGTTTTTTTATTAATTATAATTTTTTTGAGAAGAGGGGGGTGGGGGGAATGCACTACCCTACTGACCATTTCTTTCAATGTTTATGCCAGACTTGGATCTCCAGTATATTTCAAAATTTTGTGCTTCCTTGCATGATCTGAACCTGAAAGGGTATATATCGGTGACAGATGTTGGCATTTCAAATCTTATGTGCAATTGTATGAAACTACATTCAATTGTAGTTTGCGATACTTCTTTTGGGAAAAATTCAGTTCTAGCTCTTTGCTCTGGCATTTCTTCTAATTATGGTAACTCTTCGGCTGACGATTTGGGATGGAATTGTAATTCTTTGATATCTAATCTCCACTGATAATTCTTTGTAATTATTGAAATGTTATCCAAAAAGAATTGAAGACATAAAACTAGTTGCAAATTCACGCAATACTTGAAAAAAAGTAATATAATTATTTTATAAGAATATAATGTAAAATTTGTATTTAAAAGTATGTTCTATTTTTTAGTTTTAAATGGAACATATAAAATATTTTGCATACAACAAAAATCAATAGGAATATATATATATATATATATATAAAAGACATAATTTAATACAAATATTTAAATTATATAATTATAATATTGTTTTATATAAATGAAGAAGATTTATGATTTATTTTTTTGATCAAGATTTATGATTTATTTAATATCACCATAATTGGTTGATTAATTTGAACATATCTAAGAATATTTAAAAAAAAAACATACACCCCTCATTCCACGTAACACATGTAACATGTTATATTAAGTTTAAAATATTATATAAGCTTAGAATTGTAGCTTTTTTTTCTTTTTCTTTTTTTTTTTCCAAATATAACTATAGTGCCTATATTATTGAAATTTGAATTTTAAGGTAATCTTGTGAATATTTAACACTTTATTGTTTTTTTTAGGGCTTGTATCTCTAATTTCTAATTTCTATTTTTTTTTTGTATTTTTTAACCCAAAACTAAAAAACTTGGCCCAAATAGAATAAAATTTCATACTTTTCATCCAAAAAAAGAAAAACTGAAAATGCAACATACAAAAAGAATTAATTTAATGTCAATTAGTCCAAAATGGACCAAATAGACCAAAGTGGACCGAATGGATTGAAATTGACCAAATGGACCAAAGACCGCAATAGACTATAGTGGACAGAATTGGACGAAATAGACCGAAGTAGATGGAATAGAGCCAAGTGGATCGAAATTGAACATAATAGACACAAGTGGTCCAAAATGGACCAAATGGAGCCAAGTGGAATGAAAATTGACCAAATGGACCGAATTTGATCGTAATTGACAGAATTGGACAGAATGGACTGAAGTCTACGGAATAGAGCCAAGTGGATTGGAATTGAATGTAATAGACCGAAGTGGTCCAAAATGGACTAGTGTGGACTGAATGGAGCCAAGTGGATCGAAATTGATCGAAATGGACCATAATGAACAGAATTGGTTGGAATGGACTGAAGTTGACCGAATAAATCCAAGTGGATTGAAATTGAACATAATAGACCAAAGTGGTTCGAAATGGACCGAATTAGACCGAAACACTAGGCTAATGTGACTTGAGAGGACCCACCAGTGCAGGTAGCTATTCTCATTCTTTCTTTCGATACCATGAGACTTGTTATAGATCCCTCGTACCTGAATAAAAGATTACGAAATGTAAACAAACTCACAATAAGGAAGAGGAATAGCAACTGAAGTGATCATATCGTATGGGCCCTTGCAATCCTTATACTTGTGAATACTCTGCTTCTTAATGAGTTCCTCGCTGGATAAACATTCTGCACTTGTCATCCTACATTTCAACTTTTAAGTTTTATCACGTGAGGTGCATCTTGAAGTTAAGGTTAGGAAAATTGTCTTATGGACTAGTTGCTCCATGATGAACTCCCACTTAGAGCATGTGGAATATACATATATGTAGGTTTCAAGCAATGTTACATACACAAAATTTCACATTTTTCACAATAATTGAGTTGACAAGCTTTTATAGTTCTTATCTAGACCCACTACTAACATCACTTTAATACTCACCATTAACAATTTGTCACATCTACGTATGTGAATTTTTTTTTTTTTTTTGGTATGTAGACTTTTTGGTAGGTTTCGCATACTATGAGAGAGGATGACTTCATGAACTACTCAATAAGATGCCTCCTCTAACTAGCCAACTTGGTAATGCATTTCCAAGTCCCAACTAACATATATGGTGCCTATGTTAGATAATGAACCTCCCTCATTCTCACAACAATTTTTTATTATTTTTAATTTGTTTTATTCAATGGTTGAGATTTAAAATTGTTTTTTTGTAATTTTAAATTTTAGTCATTCATAACAATTGCATTGGATACAATACCAAGGTACAGCACCTGAGCTCAATCTTGCAACTTACAACACATAAAATTATAGTATAGGAATTCATTTAAAAATAAAAAATAAAAACCTAAAGAGAATCCTTATCAATTAAATTGACAAACACATGTCAATACTTGCAATAATACAATCGTACAATATTATTAAAAAAGAAAAGAAAAAGGAAGCTAAATCGTTATGTGTCAATCAAATCTTTAATGGCTGGATATCTAAAATAATATATATATATATATATATATATTTAAATCTTTAACGTTTTATAGAGAGTGGAGTAAAAATATAAACGAAGTGAGAGAAACGATTCCCGATGGGCCTAGATAGTCTCGGGCTCATTATTTTTTATTGAGTGGGCCCATATCCAACCCGGTCCAGCACATCCCAGCCCAGCCTACACTTTTACTGTCACTATTATAAAACGATGTCGGTTCAAAAAAGCTTATCAGAGTTTTCTTTTAAACAAGAATTCGGACCCAATCATTACAACTCGACCGTGTAGACTCGTTGATCCTCTTCTTTTCTCTCTCTCTCTCTCTCTCCCTAAATTGCTTCAAACCCTAACCCTAGCTTATTCAACTTGCAGGTACGTTCAATTTTTGTGTTTCTTTCGACAATTTTACTTCAGAAACTTTGAATTTAAAGCTTATCAATAGCTCTTAGCCTGTAATTTCTTTGAAAAAGTGTGATTTTTTTTTTTATAGACTATGTATGAAGAAACTAAAGTTTTGATCTTTAGTGAGTACCAATTCTGGGTTGTAAAAATTTGTGGGGGGCAATTTATGTGGGTAATGGGTTTGTGATATTGTTCATCAAAGTGGGGTTTTGTGGAGGCATAGATGGCTTGGGATTGATTTTTGAAGTAATGGGTGTGAGAAATTAGGTCTAGTTTTAAGAGGCCCTGCAATTTTTTTGAAGTAATTGTTTATAGTTTTTGGTTGAAGATTCTATATCCTTAAAAGGAATACCTTAGTGAGATAAATTTTGGGTTTTTGAGTATTTTTAGTTTTGCAGGGAAGTGTAGTAGCAATATTCATACTTGCTCTGTAGGTCATTGGTTTGGGGACAGAACTAGTTCATTAGCTAATGAAAAAATAAATGTAAAAAATTGGTTAGGTTTGTTGGTTCAGCTGCCAAATTTGTTCACATTCATGCAGTATGTGTTGGTTTAGACCAGTTTAGAATTAGATCCTATCAAGGTTACCATTTTTCAAACTCGATTGACATTAAATTGTTCTTTGAAACTTTAGTTTTAGCCATCAAATAATCATGGCTTAAAGATTCACTTGGACAAATCACTTTAATGTCACTCTTTGACATAGATGATGTAATATTATTACAAGTTTTATTTGATATGAAGCAGTTTCACTACGCAACATGTGATCTCACTTCACATTACTACCCAAGTAGGTTGATATAAGTAGTAAGCAGATTTATTGCTACCCTAAAAAAATAAAAAATAAATCTTGTCAGTCTGGAAATTTGTTTCGCCATGTCTATTAGTAGATAGATTCACTCATTAGCATCACTTTAACCTGTCCTGAGAATGTGTGGTTGGTGTTTTGTTTCTCTTTCTTTTTAGTAACTAGACTGGGTGATATACACTACGAGTGCACCTTACGACCATCTGTCCTCCTACTGTCCCCATTTCCCTTTGTAAGTATGAGAATCTTATTATGTAGAATTTGATGGTGTTCTGATTTGTTTGGAAAATGAGTCATGAGCTGACAATATTTACATACTGTTAAAATACTATTTTACATGGAATGCCTTTTATTAAAAATGTTTCAAGGGATAGAAAGTAGTTTTTGGTGGGCACTAGACAAGCTTTCTCTGCTTAAGATCAAAAATTTCCCCCTAATTATCATTCTTGGACACCCTCTTCAAATAACTTGTTACCATTAGAATTCGATCACTTGAAAAATCTTAGTATCTTTGTGATTATTGTAGGAGGCATCAAATAATGTTACATAAGAGAGACTGGCAAAAGCCATCAGTTCTAAACTTGTTATTTAGTTCCCTGTTTGATGTGCTTTCTTATAACATTGTGCTTTGGGATGTAAGCTATACCATGGTAATTGAAATATGTGATTGTCTCATAATGTCAACCATGTTTAAACACCTGATTCAGATGCACTTTTATGTCTCACTTGTGTAAAATTCTTTATAATTGCAGCTTGTATTTCTAAGTTAAATTGGGTATTTGATTATTTTCTTTTCCAAATGACATTGTTTTATAGTTGCAACCTTCCGAACATTCAGTTGACTATGTAGTTTGAAAATTTCTTCTTTTAGAGAATTTTAGATTGATTGTTGCACACTCCACTTGGTCTGTTTATACCACGGGAATTTTGTCTGACAAGATTTGTAGATTAAACGGTTAGTCTCTGTTGTATACCAAAGGAAGTGAGCTTCATGTGCTCGCCACATTTAGATGTATCAATGCCACTAAGGTATATTTTTCCTTGAATATATGGGAAACATTGTTTTTATGTTAAAGTATCCTAGTAATTCTTCATGATCCACCCTGTAGATGAGGATAGGAGAACATTGGTGAAGCATTAAATCTCCAAAATTGATTTTGAGTTTGAGTTGGATGTTCAAAGATGTGCTGATTGTTTTGTGTATATATAATTTTTTATTATTGCATACTTGTTAGAATTATGTGACTTATCTGATCAAGTTCATTTTTCCTTTGGGATCATGGTAGATGTTATTTAGGAATTCCTAGAGGAAAGGTTTGGAAATTTGTATCAATTTAACTATTAATCATATTTTGCTACTTCGACAGGTAGAACAATGCCAAAGGTGAAAACAAACCGTGTTAAATACCCAGAGGGATGGGAGCTAATTGAGCCTACTCTTCGTGATTTGCAAGGAAAGATGAGAGAAGGTTAATATCTTCCCATACAGTAACATGGTATTTTTTTTTCCCACAAAGTTCACTGAACTTTATGAAACTAACAAATGTTATGCCCCTTATTTTTTGAGCAGCTGAGAATGATCCCCATGATGGTAAGAGAAAATGCGAGGCATTATGGCCTATTTTCAAATTAGCACATCAGAAGAGTCGGTACATTTTTGACCTTTACCACCGGAGGAAGGAAATATCCAAGGAATTGTACGAGTTCTGTTTGGATCAAGGATATGCTGACCGCAATCTAATTGCAAAATGGAAAAAGGTTTGTCTGAAAATTGCTCGTATATGGATTTAGGACTGATGAGTGTGTTTAGCTTCTTTTCTGGGTGTTTGGAACAGACTTGGTGACACATCCAATACTTGGGAGCTAGTCCTAATTGCTGAAGCAATAGTTTATACACACTCAATTATTAGAGTTAAAACAATATAACTAAGAATCTGAGTAGGGAAAACATGCAAGATGGTTAGAATCATACTATAATTCTTATGTTATTGTGCATATCTGGTGAATTGTGTGAATACCATGTGATTTTTTAAATTATTTGTTATAATTTGCGCAGTGGTTGATACGAAGTGTTGTAGTGTAGGACTTATTTGAAAGATCAAGGAAATGTTTCCATGAAATCATATGTTTTTCCTGTGTTTCATCTATGAAACTTATTCTAAAATGTTTCATCTGTTCTTCATTATTTAATTACTTCGCATTATGTTAACTTTGTTCTTCTGTTTAAATTGCAGCCGGGTTATGAACGTCTCTGCTGCTTAAGATGCATCCAACCAAGGGATCACAATTTTGCCACCACGTGTGTGTGCCGAGTGCCGAAGCACCTGAGAGAGGAGAAGGTTATAGAGTGTGTACATTGCGGTTGCAGGGGCTGTGCAAGTGGGGATTAATTCTTCTCTCTCACAGATCTTGGTGCCTTGTAATCTTTCAACTGTGTAAACCATCTATTGGTTTCAATTATCCTGAACTGGGCCTTTGCTGTGACAAATTATTGTTATAATTAAGTATGGTTCGGAAATCTGACTCAAAATTTCAAGTTTGCCATTGTGTACTTTTGTATGATCCTTCCCACCGTCAAGCGTTTGATTCTGCTAATCAAATTTACTTTTACTATACGTTTAAAAGATATAACCTTTTAAAGTGAAAGACTGCTAAATTGAGTTAAAAATAATAATAAAATTAAAAAAAAAAACTTTTAAAAGATTTTTTAGATGTAATTTTAGGAACTCTACAATGGAATTTTTTTGTTTTTAATTGAAAAAAAGGTTGTTATATATACATATGCTTCAATATAAACATGTTAAAATTATATTTCAAAAGATAGAAAAAAAGTCCATCCCCCACCAAATAAAAGTGAAGCAAATCTCGATCAAGAGTGAGCAATTGGGCCCTATGGAAGCAAACATTTCATCCATGGATGATAGAACTGCTCTAACCTCTATGCCCATCAAGGAATTCTCTTTGAGAGTAGCTTTAAAGTGTAATTATCTAGTATGTCAATGACATACAGGCAACCAACAAGAAAATGTGTTTTGCATTGTTTTTTTTGTTGCTTTTTTCTATGTGCTTGGTTCGTGGAAAATGAAAGTCAACAGAAATAAGAAAACATGTTATGATGTCTACAAAACACATCAAAAGAAGAAAGAAAATATTTTCTTTCATTTGTGTAACCACCATCATTTCATTACTTTGGAAGAAGGATTCTTTCCATTTTAAATCTTCATCATGAGTTTAGAAGGACTCTTTCCATTTTAAATCTTGTCCATTTCATGGTCTAGATTAAAACTTACAAATCTAAAAATGTACAATCTGTCGCTTAAATCCTTAAAAAATAAATTATGAACTATGAAATTTTTTTTTTTTTTTTGTGGAGAAATTATGAACTATGAAACTGATAAAATTGATTGTTCATAAAATCTAGAGATCTTGTTTTGTTCATTTCATAAAATTGATTCTTTTAAGTAAATATAACTCACGCTTAGATTGATTTTTTTTTTTTACGTTTAATATTTTAACTAAACACTCCCTAACCAAATTAAATGATTTTGCCAGATTTGCAAGCTAAGTTTGATGTAGTGTCCAAATTTGTCATTTTAAGCCAACGTGCAAAATATACATGCCAACTAAAATCCAAGTATTTTATGTGAAAATGAAAAAGAAAAGAAAATAAAGATCACTAAAAAGGGAAACAGAAAATAAATACCGATGACACTGTAAATTTTGAAGAAATAAAAATCTCTCAAGGACAAGGAACCAGATACCACAAATTTCTTCTCTTTGTTTTCCTTTCATTGTCTCCATGTAACATGAAATCAAACAAAAAATCATAATAAAAAGAAGAAGCTAAAAATCAAATGCAGTACCTTAGATACAGTACATTAAGTTTCTCAATTAAATTTAAACGTCTATATTATATTTAATTGTCTTTGAAAAAAAACGACAACATTTGTTTTTTATTAGTCAATGCAATTAAGTATTTAAATTTAATTATAGAAACTAATATACTGCATAGTCAACACCTAAGGTACTATATCTAAGTTTTATCATTATAAAAAAATGTGACTTTTTTTAATAAAGATTTTATCCATGTAACATTATAACTTCAATATAATATAATATTTTGGATCTTAGATAGTTCAAAAGAGAAAATTTAGTACCACAACTTATCTCACAACTTTTTTGTCACAATTGTGATTTATCAAAGTGTATATGATAGAGAAAAAATTGTAAATCTATGTATAAGTGATAGGTAATCACTATTCACTCATAGTGTGCTACATCAGAATTGTGATAAAAAATTATGAAATAGTTTATAGTACTCTACACAAATAAAAAAAAACCTTTTTATTTGGAACCAATCACACTAACACAATCTCCGGAGTTCTGGGAACTTTTCTTATAGAAGTGAATAATTAATTTCTTGGTGGCCACATTTTGATATTAAAAAAAAAAAAAAAAACACTCTAGGTTTTGCTGTTTTGGCTTAGTTGGCGATTCTTGGTTTTTTCCTTTTTATTTCATTATTTCGGGAATGCTCACATTCAAATTGGCTAGAGACTGCCCAACTTTCAAAATCACAGTCACACTATAATAAAATATAACTGAGATTTGCTGTACACAAAATTTTTGCTGCAATGGGATTTTATTTAAAGGTTTGTATAATTCCCCATAACAATGTTTTTTTTTTGATAACCTTCCCCATAACTATGTTACATAAGTTGTCAGACATTTGTTGCATACAACAAACTAAATATGTTACATATTATATGAGATCATTTCTCGTAATTGGGGTCTACCTTCATGCTTTTTCAACCAAACGATTAGATTGCTTGACTAGGAATAATATAATTGGTATAAAAAATAAAATAAAATAAAATAAAAAGCGGACACTCAACAGCAACAGAATCTAATTCTATAATAAAAATTATTTTTATTTTTGTGGACGTGGATGTCTAGACTGTTTGATGCGATTACACTCAAAATTTGGAAAATATTGGATTATTGGCTAGCTATCTTACTCACGAGTCACGAGAAGGCAGGTTGTGCAGCTAGTTTGCATGTAGTCAAACTCAAATGTGTCATGTTCGGCCTGGTCCCTATCTGTATGACGGAGACTATAACGATCCATTGAATATGACGGATATACGATTTAGAGTGCGTTTAAATATCGTTTATTTGGTTGAAAATTAAAAATTAAAAATAATAAAAAAATAATTTTTGATTAATGAAAATAATATTTAGTATTATTCATGTTTCATGAATAGTGTAAGAGACGCTAGTAAAAAAAAAAAAAAAAAAGTAAAAACGCCAAATGCTGAAACGCAATTAACTATCCAAACGCTACCTATTATCAGTAAATATTATTACACACCATGAAGAAAAATGATTATTTAGCCTTTAAGTTTTTAATAATTTAGTCAGACAACTCTCTTTTTCAAACTATGTAGCAAAATATTAAATATTCCTGTTTTAAAACTTGATATTACTTATGTCAAAGTTTTGCAACATATAGGTATTTTATTACATAGTTTGATAATAAGGCTCTTTAGCTACATAGTTAAGAAAATGAAGGCTATATAGACAATCCCTTTTGAAATTGTGTTTTAACAATACAATCTCACAATTATAATTGGAACGATTTCAAATGGTGTGTGTACAGTGTGACTATCGATTATTATTCACTAGCATGTAACTCATACAAATGCATGAATACATTTAAAATTAAATATAATTTTTATTATAAAACATAAATAATTAGTCAAATTATTAAAAATAAATAAATAAATAATTTGTTAAATTATTTTTTTTAAAGTAAACGTAATTAGTTACATATTAAAATTCTTACCTAAATTCAATTCTACCTATGATCTTCTTCTTCTTCTTTTTTTCCTAATTTTTAATAAGATAGAACGTATGGTGATTTTTATTTAGTATATGTGATTGGTTTTTTTTTAAAAAATTTTATAGTTCATTGATATTAGATTCTTATTATTTTGCACTCATTAACTCACTTGATACAAAAAATAAAAACTTAAGTGGACACATGGCACAAATTTAAGTGGATAATTATAATATAGTCCCCAAATAAATTTAGACACATAACACAAAATTAAATTCTAATTTCAAATTTTAATTAAACTTTATTTGAGTTTTACTTGTTGATATATATATATATATATATATATATATATATATATATATATAGACACACACACAAACAGATAAGCAAATGAGCTTAAAACTTTTTTTTTTTCCCCTGAGAAGATGAGCTTAAAACTAACATCTTTGAGCATCCAATAAAATATATAATGGTCAACATTGGCGTGCAATTGTGTTTTGTTGGCTTCTGTCTTTTCACTAACTCTTTCAACATATTTTTAAATATGAATAATTTACTTTTAAAGCAGATAAAGTTGATTTTCAGCTCACCGCAAAAGCCGTGCCATCCGACGCGTATTCACATTAGTCCATAATAACCCATGGGATACGCAACCTTTTTATCTAGAGTTGTTCTAATACTGACATAAAATATTATAATTTTTGTCATAATTATTCTGACAGACTAATTATTATTTTTATATAAATTTATTTATTTTTCTATCACTCACAATTTGTTACGTGCACATAAATTGTGACACTTTATGTGGTCTTAGAATTTTTATTTTATTTGTTGGTAATTTTGATTTGAACTTCTTGATCATTATATATATATATATATATATCAATATTTTATTACTATTTTACCTTTTATCAATAATTTGTAAATTATTAAAATTGTTTGATTTTTTTCTTAACAAGTAACAACCCCCTAAAAAAATCAATATGTACTAATCTCACTTGAAAACGAGTTTTGTATAAATATAATAGATAATTCATACTTCTTAACTTTCTTAACCGAATATATCATTTTATTTAAAAATAACTTATATTCAAATTATGGACGAACTAACACTTTCTCATTAAGTTTACGGATAAATGGCACTCCTCTATTAATGTTTGTATAAATGAGTATGAGTCTTTTTAAAAATTAGAATATTTGTCATTTGTAAAAAGTTATGTACTTATTTACTGCATTTATACAAACCTAGAAGTAGATCTCAAGCCAAGAAAACAGCTAAAGCGGAGGAATGTTATTTTGTCATTGTTTGGGAGAGTATCATTTCATAAAGTCTCTATAAAATTTGGTGTAATTTGACCCCAAAAAAATGTTACTATCAAGTTTCCCTTAGTAATAAGCTTTGTTATTTTATTTGTTTAGTATATTTTGAATAAATCAACGAAATTGAACAAAAATAAAATAAAAATTCTTGGTCCACAAATTTATGTACATAATTTATAAACAAAAATAACAGCTCAGGAAATAGCTCCAGGGCTGGACCACCAGGTAATTAAGTTGACCTGCATTTTTAGCAAAGAGCCAAAGAGCTAACTTACAAATAACAGAGCAAGAAAAAAACCCTCAATTTTCAAAGTTTAAACCTCAAAAGGTTAGAGCGATCTTTAATCATTAAAAAAAAGAAAGAAAATTTAAAAAGAAACGTAACCATTTACTATATGTTCCAATTTTGGAATAAACTATATATGTTATGAACTTTTTTTTTCGTGGGTAAAAAGGCAAATTCATTAACGACTAAATAACAACACCAGAAACATTTAACAATCCGTTCAAAAGCGACCCCAGCAGAGTCTAGGCTAAGCAACAAGGATACATCAGCTGAGGATTCCAGAAAAATAAAAAATCTTGAGAAAGCAGGGCTACCCTCCTAACCAGAGCATTGGCACATCTGTTAACTTCTCTATAACAATGTTGAATCTTGACCACGGGAATATGTTATGAACTTTGCCTATATATAATAGCATATTCTTATCATTAGAGCAACAAAATAAGAAAAATAAAGTACACAAAATCCCTCCCTTTACAGCCATATTGCTTGGTGCCATGTTCTGTGGTGGACCAACTTAATTAGATGCAAAATAACACATACACGAAAAGCAAACATATGTGGCAAAAAAATAATGAACCATGTGAGCTTCTAATAGGGATTTTTTTCTTCTTCTTCTTCTTTTTTGTGTTGTATTGCTCTCATTGCACTCCTCTTTGATATTGCTTAGAGTTTCCCAAGTGGTAAAGTTTATGTGAGATTGGTTGTGTTTCACTTTGAGGTGTTATTACCAATCTTTATCTACCCAATTGAATCTTATCTTCTTTTGGGCTAAGCAATATAAATAATAATTTTGCTTGAGAGCTTTTTTTTCTTTTCTTTTTTTACAATCGGCAGTATGATTCCACCCCCGGAACCACTCGAACCTGGGTCAACGAACCCCTCAAGCCTTTAAGGCTTGGGGAAGTACCAACTTACCTAACGTGGACGGTGGTTATTTATTTTTATACCTTGCTTGAGAGCTTTTAATTGATTTGTTTTCTAAGTACTCCTATCAATTTGTATTTATTCATTTATTTCTGGAACCCAAAATAGAGTTCTACTTCTCTTTGAAAAATCATTAAATACAATATTAATAATAAGTCTGATAAGAATCACCTTATTCCTATCCAAATAAGAAGAAAAGGGGATTGGAAGCAGAATGGAACAATGAGAGATTAGAGAGAGATTAAGAAGAGAGAAGACACAGGAATTTGCATTAGATTTCTCATTGATTCATACATTTAGACCCTACATTCCTTTATACCCGACCTCAACAGAATTGTGGTACATTGGTGTTCTTTATAACTGCTACTAACTAACTAAATAACGACCCCATCACTCAATAGTTGTAACTAACAGAATAATACCAATTACAACTATTCATTAACTAACTACACAATTACTTAGACACCATATACATGGTAGCAGCAACCCCTGATCACAAGCGTAGCAGCCCTTGGTCACATCAGCACTCCACACACCAGTCATCAGCACCCCACGCACCATGCATCAGCACCCCACACACCAACACCCAATACACCAGAGCACTCCTATCAAAGTCAATACCCAATTTTTAAGCTTTCATTTTAGTTTTAATTTAAGGATGATATTTTTTAAAGTTTATACACTATATTTAGAAGATAGTACATTAAATAATAATGTACTACTATTTTCTAAACATTCTTTTAAAAATAGAGAAGTGTTATGTTCATAACAAATCATAAGTGATAAGTTGTTATTGGTTCTAATTTGAATCCACAACTTATATTACTTTTTTACCCACCCGTAACAACATGTTACTTGGGATTTATTGTAAAACTGTTATAAATGGTTACGAACATAGCATTTCTCTTAAAAATAATGTTCTTTTAAAAATTAAATTTTCTAAATTTTCATCAATAAAAGGGGACAAATTAAGTTGTCATGTATATAAATTTCATGAACTTAATTATGAAAAGCATTGATGAAAAAGTGTCTCAAAATGTCTTCCTCGTAACTGAGGCATTGAAATTGAATATTATGACCGGCCATCACTTGAAGAAGGCTTGGGTTGAGGCCAACAAAAGAAGATTTACGTGATTTTATTGTCTCGATGTCTCCTAGTGTGTGTCACAGGGCATAATTTGGTCAAGGGGCTTAACACAATAACACCTACCTAGCGATACATCTATAGCTGTGGAGCCAAAATTTTAACTTTTTAGCATCATGAAAAGTCACTTTATCTATTTTACTTTCTCACATCCAACAGCAGTGGTTTTATTTTAGTTTTTAATATAATAAAATAATATAAACATTATAATGAAATAATATTTCATTCAACCACCAAAACACAACCATAACCAAAAGTAGTGTGAACATATGGTGGACATTGGGAGAGACACGTAGAGGTAGTGAGGAGAGACCAAAGCAGTGCGAACTCAAATTATTATTTTTTTATTATTTTTTTTTTTTACCTTTCAGTAAAGTAGTTGTGCATTGTAGCTATGGGGCCAAAAAATATAGCTTTGGCTCCACTATTGTTGGGTACATTTTAATATTTAGTGGTGCTAAAAATAGCTATATAGCTATTTAGCACCACTATTGCTAGTGCTCTGCATTTTGCTTTTTTCTTTATTTTTGTTATCTTAATTTAATATGTTAGATGATTATTTTTCAAGTAATCTTGCATATGAGTTCTTTCTAAACTTTACAAGCAATCTTAGATTAATTTTCTCATTTCTATAAACTTTACAAATAATCTCGCATTATATTATTATTATATTACAAAATTACATTTTGACACATTTTTTAAACGATATTCAAATATCAATTTAAAAATTAATGTATTTAATTAACAAGAATTTATTTTATCATAATCTATTATCACGAAACAGTACTAAAAAGCTACGTTATTAATTTCTGTCCCCCAGTCTTTTTTAGCTTGATCCATCTATCACATCTTTAAGTAGTGATGCCCTTGGTATTTAGCTTAGTGTGGGACAATGGGAACTTATGTCAAAATTTCATGCAACCCATTGCAGTACTGCTCGGATCAAACAAGTCACTCTATTAAAACTACGAGAGAGAGAATGTGTCATACCTAATACTTAAAAGTTTTTAATTAGAGGTGAAGTTATGAGGGTGCATGGCTGGGTGTGAGTTGGGTCTAAAATTCTACGTTTCAATCCAATTCTAACTTCCTTTTAAGTTGATAAATTTCCAATCCAACTCAATCTACGGTACTCCTAATTAAAAACCACAAGCTACCACTTTATTATCAATGTCTAAGGATCTCTAGTTAAATTTGAGTTCAACTGATCCATTGTTATCATCATTATTTATGATAAAATTGATAGAATTTTAATCTATAACAATTTAATACTCAAAATAAATGTGTTACATCCTTTTCAATTACTATACATTAAAGTAGTTCCTTATATAAATTGGGGCAAAATGGGCAAACGCCTTTTTCGTGCAGAAAAAGTGGCATTTTGTCCATTTTTCCATACTAATTAGAAAAATGTCCTTATTTTATAACTCGATTTTTTAAAAATCGAGTTAAAAAAAAAATTCTAAAGCCCTATAGCAACATTTTAAGGAACCTATAGTGACGTTTTAAGGACCTATAGTGGTGTTTTGAAACTCGAGCTCTATGAACTCGAGTTATGTGCAAATTTTTTTATTTTTTTTTACCTATAGCTTGAGTTTATGGAGCTTGAGTTCCAAAACGCCACTATAGGTCCTGAAAATGTCACTATAGGCTCCTTAAAAACGTCACTATAAGGCTTAACTCGATTTTGAAAAAATCAAGTTTCAAAAGAGGAGTATTTCTTTAATTAGTTTAAGAAAAGAGGCAAAATGCTGAATTATTTTTTTAAAAAGAGCATAAGCCAATTTTGTTCATATAAATTGTTTAGGTAACATTACTCTTACGTATATTTAAGGTTCATGTTGATGTGGCTTAATTTGAATGCCTATTAAGTCGATTAATCTATTTATTATCAATTTTAGGTTTATGCACTTTGCAAGCCCCGCCAACATTAAATGCCAACTTTAGTTAGAAGCTTTCAATTTTAGGTTTGTACGCTTTGCGAGCCGCCAACATTAAATGCCAACTTTAGTTGGAAGTTTTCAAGTATGTACTTTCTCTATTATTTGTGCGGCAGACTGGAGAGAGAGTTCTTTTAAGTTTATTTGAAGTTTGAGTTTTGAGAGTACCATTATACTGGCTTGGTAATATTCATATTTGTTAGTGAAATTTTCTACTCACCGCCACCTATGAACATAAGCCTAAGACCTAGCTACATAAATAATTTTCGTTCTTTTATGAGTGGCTGTATATATTTAAGTATTTTTAGTTACTTCGTTCCAATTATTTGTCTGTGAGATCTTTCATAAACTCATAATAATTTTTATAATCAAACTTATGGCCCCATTTCACACAATACTTCATAGTATTACATATATTATTAGTTGCATAGAATTCTTTATAATACCCTTATAAGAAACCCCTAATTCATTACTTTCTTCCTAAGTTCTAACTTGAATCTAATTGTTCTTCACCTAATTTGATTCCCGGGACAAATAAAATATTCAAGTGAATTTGAATTTTCTAAACAATCCGTTGGACTCATTTGGCCTTTCAATAGAGTATGTATCACAATTTATTATTTACTGTAATTTACTCTCTATTTTCTTTTAGGGAAATTGAGCAACACCATTTAAACTTGCCTATATATATATATATATATATATATATATCTTCACATCCTGCAAAACAATTTGATTTTCATTTCTGCGCATGCCTAGCTTAGAGTTGAAGGCAATCCACTTTTTAGTCTTATGGCAAATAGCAAATAGGTATTAAGATATACCAGCTAATGTTCTACAACAACCGGTTGTAGGCCAAAGCAATGTACAAATTTTCCAGAGTGTTCTTTTTCACTATATTGTTGAATTGTTGGTGATCATAACACTCAAGTAGTAGTTTGACTTCCTAGTTCCTCTTATTGTCATGACTGTTTGCTAAGCAACATTTATGGAGGGAAAAAGTATCGGGCACGCATATCCGCACAATCTGAGCATTGTCAAAGCTAGTGATATATGAGTGGTTCACAT
Source organism: Lithocarpus polystachyus (assembly GCA_033629205.1). Lineage (NCBI taxonomy): Eukaryota > Viridiplantae > Streptophyta > Magnoliopsida > Fagales > Fagaceae > Lithocarpus > Lithocarpus polystachyus. The sequence goes on from CM066168.1 coordinate 47,273,256, forward strand.
ACGCGCGCGCATAAACACACACACACACACACACACACACACACACACACACACATACACATATATATATATATATATATACAACATTTGACATCCAAGACATAGAAATAAATGAAATTACTATCCGGTGAAAATTATTATGTACTCTTTGTTGATGCTCATTTTTTTTAGGAGCCCAACAAAAAGGAGAAGCCCAGCAACACAGGCAGAGAAGAGTCAAAAAATGGATAGAAAAAACCATTAAACCCAAGCGGTAGAAATAATAGATTATGGGTCCGTAAAGCAAGCAAATAGACCTTGAGGGAGTAAAGGGGCCTAAAAGCGCCCGAAAAGAGAAAAATAGCAAACCCACAGGCGGAATGGATGTAGAAAAAGTGAGAATGAGCTACGCCTCCCACGGCAGACACAAAGTAATATAAGTACAGAAAGTAAGGGGCAATAAAGGTTCTATAAGCCCCAAGGATGAAGTATGGAGTAGTTGGGCTGAGGAAGCCCAATGAATTGGTAAAAACCCATGGGAAGCACGGAACTAGTAAGGCCCGCGGACGCCCCAAGAAAGTAAATAGGCCAAGGCCGCCCAAAAGGAAGTAGACGGGACATGGGAGCCCGCAAACGATGTGATAAAAATGCCCAATGGGCTTATTGGGTCGTCAGAAAAGAAACAAACAGCAAGCCCAAAGAAGCCCAGTAGCTCTGGGTCAAATAACACCATGACAAGAGTGGTGGAATAGTGTGGTAAGAGATAACAGCGAAGCCTCAAGGGTAAAACACAGAAAGACATAAATGAGATGAAGCCCACGATCGGGCAAAGCCCAATCCCAAGTAAGAAAGCCATAAAGAATGCGAAGTTAGAAAAAACAGCCTACGCCATAAGAAGTTAGGAACGAATGGCAGAATGGACAGACGAACCTTCAGGCCGCGGCGAACGCGTGAGCGATAGACAGATTTTTGGGCGAACATGGAAGTGAGGCATGCGCAAGGCCCAGACATCACCAACCTGTACCCAGCCAATACAAGAAGTGGTGGGTTATGGGTCAGAGGTAAGAGGGCATGGTCTGGTGGTGGGGAGAGGGGAAAACCCATTTTGAGTTTCTTGCTCAGGCTCTTTTAGGAGAAGTATCCTGCTGGGATGACAATGCCACCCAAAAGAGGCAAGGCTAAGTTAGAACCACTAGGTGCATGCTATGAGGGACGGAGAAAGAGAGAAAGAGCACCCACGCCACTTAAGATTGTCACGGCAGGTAAACAAACAAAATAGTACGTATTTGCCTGGTGATGTGGAGTGGCGTGGCTAGCACAGGCAAGTGGCACTGGCTGGGTACCTGACCAATCAGTAATGGTTGGCAAGGACACACACACTAGACAAAAACGGTTAAAGGCTAAAATGGTAAAAAGCCAGCCACGGCAGGCATTATATAAGGACATTCATTGTGCACGAAACGAAAGGGAAAAAGGGTGGTCTAAATAGAGAGAATCACAATAGCCAAGAAAAAAAAAACAAAAGAAAGAAAGAACTGGAGAACAAAGAGAAGGAGAGAAAATAGAGAAAACAGAGTGGCAGACATGCACCAAATAAGTTAATTCCCTCTCTCCCTCTTAAACCCATGTTCTTTGCCATTGGTAAGAGGACATCCCTAGGCATAGGTCATTTAGGATCGCTCCCTCAAAGCAATTAATTTTTCCCTTGGAGAGATTACTCGAATTGAGGAAACGTTCTCCTTCTTGGCTTAGACCCCATAATATACTACAATAAATTAATATTCATTTTAATTTAACAAGCTTGCTATTATTCCCTCTGTATTTGTTTCCGTTGCCGTTTCACTTAAAATACGTATTTCTTGCAATGGTTCATTATTTACTCTTATCTATATAAGTAAAAAAATCTCTTTAATATCTTTATTATATTTGTTTGCTGTAATCATTTTAAATAGCTTTGTCTGCCATAGGCACGTAATTTAAACCGCAGCAAAACAGGTGTGGCTTGCGCACAGGCCGAACCAAGTTGATTGCAATTGGACCGGTCCCAACTCCCTGACTTAGAATACTTTGGGCCTACCAAGGTAGGAAGCAATCTGGCTCAACCTTGCACAAAAAAACCACCACATTTAAATTGGCGACTCCGCTGGGGAGTTGGGAAATAGACAGGGACAGAGATCCTCGCAAGCAAATGCCACCAAAATCTAAAACGACACGAAATGTGAGCACCATGCCTTCTCAGGCAAAGTCTAGGCCTACAACGCCTCACCAGCATCAGCCTAACCAGGCAGAAGGTACTACCGGAATGGGGGTTGGACCTCAACCGCAGACAAGGAATCCCAATGACAATGCCAATATTTTTGTTGAAGTGCTGCAAGCACTACAACATTCACAACAGCAGATGATGGAGGAAATTCGTCAGTTGGAGACAGATAAGATGAAGGAAAAGGGGAGCCAGCATGACCCAGAGCATGCGGCGGACAAAAAGGAGACACCGGTTGGGGGTGCTCCACAAGATGTGGGGCAGCGTTACATCACCATGGTAGAGGTAGCTGCTCTCCTAGAGCAAGAAAGAGCCAGAACACCAAAAGAGAGGTTCTATACACGAAGGTCTCCTTACCCATTAAGGGTGCTTAGCAAATCGTACCTTGAGAGGTATGAACTGCGAGTCTTCGTGCAGTATGATGGTAGGAAGGGAAGTGCCGTTGAACACGTGAGCAAGTTTATTGATACTCTTGGTCCTTATGCGGCAGACGAGGACTTATGTCTTCAGGAATTTTCCAAGTCACTGTGTGACCATGCCTATACCTGGTACATCGGTCTAAAGCCAGGATCAATCCCAACCTGGGATGACATAGTGGATGTATTTTGCACTAAGTACTTTCACGGAGAAGAAACGGTGAAGCTTGCAATTTTGCAAGCCACCAAGCAAAGAAATGGTGAAGATTTAATGGAGTATATCAAAATGTTCAGAGACGTAAGACTCGATTGCTATAACCACTGTGAGGAAAAGACGTTGGTGGAAATGTGTATGACGAACATGATTAGGGAGTACCGAGCTGTTCTAGAAAGCTTGGAAATCTCCCAGTTTGCGCAACTGTTACAGAAGGCCAAGAAGACCACTCAATCGGTAAGGCCAGGTCCTGACTAAAGAAAAGCCCCATAAGCCATGACAGCCTTCGCAGGCGAGAGAAAAAGAAAAAATGATGGGAAGGAGCATGATACACCTCCACCAATACCATGCACCCTAAATGAGCTAGATGTACTCCTGGACAGGTAGATAGCAGACGGGGTCTTTAAGCCTAATAAAGTCTCAAGAGAGCCCACAGAAGAAGAGCGGAGGGACCCATGCTTCTGCCGATTGCACAACTACGTGCAACATCCTACCTCAGAATGCTGGGCACTCCGCAGACTGATATATCACAGGATCAAAGAGGGGACCCTGGAGTTGTCACAACAGGAAGTTCAAATAAATCCACTCCCGAACCACAAAGGGAAGGATGTAGCAGCAGTAGTGATTTGTACGGATCCAAGGGAGGACGAGGAGGAGAATCCAGCCCTGACTGCTGCAGCAATCACCACCTTACAAAAAAGCTCTAAATTCAAAAATCTGTTTGACCAACTGGGTCTTGCAACGAAAGAATGCAAGATAGCCACAGAGGCCCTGATAAGCATTGCCTCCGGAGTAGGCGTAGAATGTTTATCAGTAGAAGTCACAGATGACAGGGCTTTTTTACAAGAATTGAGCGAAATCACTTTTAGTAATGAGGATATGGAGGTGGGGTGTCCCGACCACATGAGACCCCTTTACTTGGCCGCATCCATAAAACAGGTTCCCATCAAGAGAGCCTTAGTAGATACAGGTGCTTTGGTAAACCTCGTTCCATTAAGCACCCTGCAGGCAGCAGGAATTTCAGAAAAAAAAGATTCAAGGGTGCCCAATGGAAGTAACTGGGTTCGGGGGAAGTGGCAAATATACTGTGGGTCACATTTAACTATGGTTAAAAGTGGGGCCCATAGCTTCTTTAGCTCGGTTTCACGTAGTAAAGACCGAGGTCTCATACCACGTGCTGTTGGGGAGGCCATGGTTGCATAAACATCGGCTAGTCCCGTCCACCTACCACCAATGAGTGAAGGGAAGGTTGAATGGCAGGATGATACATATAGCAGCAAACTCATCACCATTTGAGCAGGCGGAGGCCCATTTAGTAGAAACCATGTTCTACGACCAGTGGGCACCACCTGGGGAAAGTTCGGTATCGAAACCACGCGGCAACTTTGTTCCTAGGTGGGAGGGTATTTGGAATGACCCAAAACCCGATCTGAGAAGATTACTATTTCAGAAGAAGAAGAGAAAAGAAACACTTATTGTAGCGCCAGATGATGTATCACAATGTGTTAGGGTTCGGGGCCCTGATGGCAGGATTGTATACAAATTATAAAGGTACGCAAGGCCCACGAGTGAAACACGAATGGGCCCCAAGCAGGAGTGGCAGCACAAAAGCTTGGTGTGTTGTGTAGCTCAAAAAGGATTGGAGGAGGAGAGTAATGAAGAGAAAGATGAGGAGTTTGCAGCAGAAAAGGATGCGCAGGTTGTGGCAAAAGAAAAGTTAGAGGAAGTCGACTTGGGGTCTAACTCACGGGAACCAAGGCCCATCTTAATCAGCTCAAAGTTGTCAGAAAAAGAAAGGTCAGAATTGATATTGCTATTAAAGGAATACAGAGATGTCTTTGCATGGGACTATAGTGAAATGCCCGGATTGGATCCTGGGTTAGTAGTGCATACACTAAATGTGGACCCGGAGGCCAAGCCAATAGCCCAGCCTGCCAGGATATTCCACACCAAGATAGAAGGGCAGATTATCAAAGAAGTATAGTAGTTGCTGGCTGTAGGATTCATCAAACCCATTCAACATCCACGCTGGTTATCTAACATAGTGCCAGTAAAGAAGAAGAATGGGCAGATAAGATGTTGCATAGATTTCAGAAGCCTCAACAAGATCTGCCTAAAAGACGAATTCCCTCTGCCGAATATGGATCTATTGATAGATTCGGCGGCAGGAAACACCATGTTTTCATTCATGGACGAATTCAGTGGATACAATCAAATTAGAATGGCGCCGAAGGATGCAGAGAAGACTGCCTTCAAAACACCCATATGTAATTTTTACTATACAGTAATGCCATTTGGATTGAAGAATACAGGTGCAACTTACCAACGGACAATGACGGCTATATTCCATGACATGATGCATCAGGAATTAGAAGACTATGTGGATGACATAGTAGTAAAATCGAGAAGGCGAGAAGAACATGCCCAGGTGTTGAGGAAGGTGTTTGAAAGGTGTAGGGCTTTCAAGCTAAAGATGAACCCTCTCAAGTGCGTATTTGGGGTGTCCTCTGGAAAATTCTTGGGATTCCTGGTCCACAGCAGAGGAATAGACATGGACCTAGCCAAAGCCACGGCCATAGCGACCATGAAACCTCCAGTTACAATAAAGAAATTGAAAAGTTTCTTGGGAAAGGTCTCATATATCCGAAGGTTCATCCCCGGATTGGCATCCATTACCTCTGCTTTTGGCAAGCTACTCAAGAAAGGGCAAAGCTTTGAATGGGGAAAAGCACAGCAGGTGGCCTTCAAAAGGCTACAACAGATCATGATGAACTCCCCACTATACAAGCCCCTCGCGGGAAGCCACTATTGCTGTATTTAGCTACCAACCAGTACGCCGTGGGCGCATTGGTCGCCCAAGAGGATAGAGATGGTAATGAGCAACCGGTCTATTACATTAGCCGTGCTCTAAAAGACGCAGATATTTGTTACCCAAGGGCAGAAAGGGTATGCTTGACTATTGTGTATGCCTCATAAAGATTACGTTATTATTTCTTAGCCTACGAAGTATGGCTAATGACTAAGTCCCATGCCATCAAAGCCTTACTACGACAACTAATTCTCTCTAGCAGAATATCCCAGTGGCTATTACAATTTTCACAATACGACCTAAAGGCGAGAATACCCAAGACGGTAAAAAGTCAGGCTATAGCGGATCTGTTAGCATAATTCCTAGGAGAGGAGGAATTCCTGCTGGATGATGAGGTCCTGGGAGAAATAGTTGTGGCAGAATAGGTTAGAGAACAGTAGGTAATGAAATTTGATGGGTCTTTTATCGCTTAATCAGGGGGAGTGGGAGTAGTTCTGTATCATGAGGAGAACGAGGCTGTGACATTATCGTTTAAATTAAAATTCTCATGTTCAAAAAACACGGCAGAGTATGAAGCCTATCTAATTGGGTTGGCCACGACTTTCGAAATGGGAGTCAAGCACTTAAGAGTAATAGGAGACTTGAATCTAGTGTTCTGCCAGACTAAAGGGAGCTTCTTTTTAAGGGAACCCAGTCTAGCCCCATACAAGGCGATGGCCCAGAAGTTGGAGCAGAAGTTTTCGACTTTTGAGATAGTGCATGCTCCAAGAAACGAAAACCGGTTAGCAGATGCGCTGGTCACGTTAGGCTCATAAATAATCTTCGAAGGGGATAGCACTAGAATAGAAGTCAGCAAGAGGAAAGAGTCCATCATCGAAGCATTGAAAGAAAGATTCCAAGAAGAGTAGTGTAAAGAGGACTGGCGGAATCCCATAAAAGAGACCCTGATGACAGAAGGGGAAGCTGCGGCATTAAAGGTACTAAGAGATTATGCCCTGGTAAAGGGAGTGTTATATCGCAGGATGCCAGGTGGGGTCTTGTCTTGATGCGTGGGGCAAAGAGAAGCCCAGAGAAAGTTAAAAGAAGTGCATGATAAGACTTGCGGATCCAGCAAAGAAATCAATCTTTATCGCAGGCTCCAAATGGCAGGCTTTCATTGGCCGAGTATGGGAAAAGACGCGGATCAAGTCCAAGTCCAATGCGAGACTTACCAGTTGGCAGCAGACAGGGAAGAGAGCTACGCTGTGTTCGTCAGCGAAGACTGGAAAAGACCATTCACCCAGTACTTAACAGAGGGTGTCCTGCCACAAAAGCATAATGAGCGGTACAAGCTCAAAAGGTTGGCAACACGCTACTACTTACACAACGAGATCCTTTTTAAGAAAGGATATGATGGAGACCCATTACGATGCCTGGGCCCCGATGAAGCGAAAGATATGATAAAAGAAGTGCACGCAAGAGAATGTGGGGAACACCAAGGGAAGAAAAAGTTATACAGATGCCTGCTACAGATGGGTTACTACTGGCCTACCATGAAGATGGACACAGCAGAATTTGTAAAAAGGTGTCATGATTGTCAAGTATAGGCCAACCTAATTCACACCCACCCGCAGAGCCTACACAGCATGGTTACCCTATGACCCTTTCACACTTGGGGGCTTGATCTAGTTGGACCAGTTAACCCACCATCGTGTGGCTACATATGGATCCTAGTGGCTATGGAATACTTCACAAAGTGGGCAGAGGCAGTGCCACTTCGTAAAGCCACGAGAGGGGCGGTAGCAAACTTCATCAAGGAAAACATAATTGTGAGGTTTGGGATATCCCATAGGATTATCAGTAACAATGGCACACCGTTTGTCAACAGTATTGTAAGGAAGATGCTGGAATTCTATTAGGTCAAACACTACCGTTCGTCGCCCTATTACCCTTAAGGAAACGGGCAAGCAGAGGCAACAAACAAGATCCTCATAAAAATCATCAGTAAGATGAGCCAAGAATATGTGGAGGATGGGCGACGCATCTGCCAGATGCTCTTTGAGCTTATCGAAATTCATCAAAGTCAGCCACGGGGTTCTCACCCTTCTCTCTAGTCTACGGGACAGAGGTAGTGAGCTCAGCGGAAATAATGACTCCATTATTAAGAGTTATGCAAATGCAGGAAAAGGAAAAGGAAATGGGAGTCTTTGCGGTTGAGAGGTATGAAGACTTGGAAGGGCTTGATGAAAGGAGGGAAGAGGGTCAAGAGCGTAGCCACAGATTTAGACAAAAAATGACAGAGGCTTATGGCAGAATGACCAAAGAGAGATTGTTCGCGGAAGGACAACTCGTGTTAAAAGTAGCAGACTATGTCAGGCAAGGTATGGCAAGACCATCTAAGTTTGCACCAAAATGGGAAGGACCCCTTGTGATAAGAGAGGCACATCCAAGTGGGTATTACCGTTTAACTCAGATGGATGGTAAGGACTTGAACGATCCCATCAACGGGAAGTGGTTGAAACGTTATTATGCTTTAAAAAAAAAAACCGTGTAGTTTCCCCTCTTTATGTTTTTCTTTTATTTTTCTTCAAGTGACTGTGTCACAAGACATGATTGTAACATGCTTTCACGTAATGAAAAGAAGTATGAAGTACTACAAAAGCGTACTATGTCATAGCAATAGCTAAAAGTAGTAGCAAAAGTGTAGCGTCATAATTACAAGCCCAAATTATGGCAGTCATATTCATATAAAGAAAAGAAAAAGAGGGAAGGAATGAAATCCAGTAGGAAACACAAAGTAAGCCAAACGGGGAAATAAGAAACATAAGGGAAGAGAGAACTGCATCATCAATGAAGCCCAGAAATGAGGGAATGATCTCCAAAACGGCTAGACTCTCCAACACTCGAAAGGAGGCGCTCGCGGCGAGCCTTTAAGTCTGCCACCTCCTTCCTTAGAACCTCAATTTGTGTGTCAATGGCATCGATAGCAGGCTGAACTCTCCTCATAAAAAAGGCTCGGGCAATCTCACAGAGATGATCTAGAATGAACTCCACAGCGAAGCCCACACTAACAAGCTCTTGAACTGCAGCTCTCCACTGAAGGATCCTCTCGGAAGAGATAGTGTCAACAAAGTTATGCTCAATATCATTTATCACGCTCCCCAGCATCTTTGGAAAGTGCTCTCTGGCTAAATAGCCAAGACGGAATCCTTGCATAAAATCACCACGGCTACTGTAGACTGCCTCTAGATGACAAACACAATCCTCAGGAACTCGAAAGCATTGGAAGTCTACGTAGAGGACCAGAACCCTAGAAATCTGCAGGATCAAGGTCATTAACCTCAAGTTGATCAAAGCGAGTAAAGAAGGCCGCGGCTTCACTCACAGGGTCTGTAACTGTGGCAGAATTACTGCTCACTTTAAACTAGGAAGGGGCAGTAGGAAGTGGACCTGCCGAGAAGACAAAAAAAAATGGGGGATGTAAAGAATTGCGAGCCAAAAGGAACAAATTCACAGATGGAAAAGTAAAAAAGAAAAGAAGAGAAACAAGGGAAAGAAGTACACCGAAACCAGTGAAAGCAGGGGCTATGGAGACAACAGGAATGGGTATTGCAGAAATGGCAGAAACTGGTACCGATGGTACAATAGAAATGGGTGCTATAGGTGCGGCAGGAGAAGTGGCTGTAGGCATCTCTGTGTCTGCTGCAACTTCTGGTTCCCCAAAGGTTCCTGTAAGAATAGACGCACAAAATAAAAGGGTGACACAAAATGCATATACATGCATATGAAAAGGAGACACATACCCATATGTTGGACATCATAATTAGCACCTTCCTCCTCCTCAGAATCAAAAATTCTCTTTTCCATGGTCGATTCATCATCGGAATCCTCAAGAACATCCTCGGAGCCTTCAGAAGACAAGTCCGCATTAGGTTCACGTGTGGCGGAACTTGGGATGGAAGAAGGAGTAACTACCAAGGAAGATCCATCTTTCACGGCTTGAGAAAGAGTTACGAAAGGATCACTAGTAGAGATAACGAGGGATGTGGTAGGAGAAGCAACCTCGGTCTGAACAGCAACGGAAGGAATGACTCCCTTTTGAGGGGTGAGTGTCTTGGCAGGAATAGAAATGGTCTCATCAATCCTCTCCGTATGAGTACCCTCGACTGTGGGTACCAACTCAACGAAAGGGATGGGGACCTCAGCAGGGATTCCAGGTGCAGCGGCAGAAGGAGCAGGCATTGCAAGTACTACACTGACCCCATCAAAGAAACCTCCCATGGGCATACCCATGGAAGTAGAAAGTTCCTCGGCTGTGGGACGGTATACTGAGAGAGGCTCGGGCTCGTCCTGAAAAAAAAAAAAAAAAAAAAAGATGGGAAGCAAAGGAATCTGTAATTGGTAATGATGTCGAAACAACCAACGGCATATGACAGAAGAAAAAAAAATGGGCAAAGGAAAGGAAAAGAGAGGAGGGAGACATACCTTGGACTTAGGCTCGTCAAGTGTTATAGGGCGAGTAGCAGATGTATCTTCCTTGTACTTAGACTGCAAAAAAAAAAAAAAAAAAAAAGGGTAGAAGACAAAGACAAAGAGATAAATCAACAAGTGTGTTTCGCAGGAAAGCCCCACACGAAAAAAAAAAAAAGGGAGAAAAGGGGAGAGTGAGGCAAAGTTGGAGGCAACATACTCGTCGCTCAGTGGTAGTGGGTGCAGATGGAGGGAAGGACTTCCTTTTACTACCTTGTGTCTTGCTGGAAGGAGGAGCACCGGTGGATGGCTGCGGAGCAGTGGACTTAGACTTGCTAGCAATAGGGCGCGTGCCAGAACGGGCACGGGTGGAAACAGGAGAGGGGCTCTCCAAAGCTATATTGCTTAGGCGAGGGAGTCCACTCTAAAAAGAAACAGTGCTTGAATAAGCTTCAGAAGAATCACTACCCTTTTTGGAAAACTTAGGCTTGGCAAAACCCTTCTTAGGCGCTGAAATATTTGTTACTTTCACTTTCTTTTCCCAACCTGGAGGATAATCACCGGAGTGCCAATACCACCCTCCTTTCTCCTCATCCTACTCAAAGATGGCAGACCGATTCTGCTTCCGAGCATATGCTAACATAGACTTGGAGGGCAAAAGCAACTGAGGATTAGCCGAAATGACCGCATTAAGCCCGTCAGGAGGAATAAGGGAGAAACCACGGCTACCTACAAATTCTTGCTCAAACAAAGTCTTCACGGCCTACCATTATCCGTGCATGGCAGGAGTACAAATGCCCTCTCTCAGTGAGCTTGGAATGGAAACTGCAACACGCTGGCTCTAAAATTCAAAGGCAGTATGCCGCAAGAACGGCCAGACAGAAGTAGGAGACTCCATAAGAAATGAAAGATTGTTGGGAATGTCCTGATCAAGCCTAAATTGCCTTCTCACCCGGTTGGCAGAATAATGCACAAACCTGAGGCCTTCGTCAGCTAGATAAGGAACCACCCAGCATTGGTGGCCGCCAAATAAGTAATCCTTGTCTCATCAAAATCGGCCAAAGGGGTGGTGGTCCCAATGGTGTCAACAAATAGGCCCATAGCAGAGTCAGCACACGTATAACCCGCACCTAAGTTTCTGTAAGCTCTCCAAGAAAACCCAACCCCTTTACCAAAGAATTCAATAGCAGAATGATCAATGGGCTTTAAACCGGCCCAATGAAGAGCTAATGGGAAGTCGAACTCGAATCTGCCACAGAAATCAGTAATAACTCGTGGACAAGACTGATATTTTTCTTTAGCAAAATGAATGGGCCTACACTTCGCCAGATGCCTAGAACAACGCTCATATAACAAGTGCTGCAGAATAGTACTATGAACAGAAGAAGTAACTATGTGGCAGGAGCTTGCCTGACTCTCATCGCTTCGCAGAATGTCTAGCTGAACATACAAATGCCCCAGGAACATAGGAGCCAATGGCAGACTTATCCCGGCTGATATCTTAATAGCTAGTTGAAAATATAAAGGTTTCACAACATATTAGGGATGGGAGGCGAATATGAACTTACAAAGCCAGAAGGTGATAAAAGCCGTATGGCTAGCAGCGGTGGAAATCTTGGATGAAGAATTGACCCAAAATGATAACTTCGCATTACCACTCATCCTCTTCTTCAGTTCGGCCTCCACGACTTCCTCTTCTGGAGAAAGTTCCAGGGCAGCAGGATCGATGTCACCAAGGATGGGCAAAAGAAATTGATTAGATACATCTTCCAAAGTCACGGTGATTTCATCGCAGAAGAAGAAGAAAATGTGAGTGGTGGTACACCATCTACGGACCAAGTGACGAAGGTTGAAGAGGATAAACAGCGGGATAAAACGATAGCCTTCAATACGCTGGCCCGCTGAAGCAAACCCATGAAACCCGTGTCAGATAACTCTTTTTCTACCCATTCCCTCCAATCCAAAGCAGTGCCTAACCCAAATTCGAAGTGAATGGGCACGGGTAGTTAAATGCCTTGACGGATGATGAGATCGGAGATTGAGGAAGCCAACGGAGCCTAAGAAACGTTCAGGTTTCGTCGGCAAAGAGCAAGCCACACAAGGCCCGGCGGCGGTGGCGTATAATCACTCGGAACCTTAGGGAAATGGGGATGGATGTCGTACCAAGGAGTAATGAAGGGAGCACACTCACAATCTGGGGCGCGCTGCATTTCTTCCTTGTCGGAGTGGTCCGATTCGGAATACACAGCCTCCTCGCCTACATCATGAGCGGCGGGAGGATCGGAGACAAACTCTTTTCCCTTGCGATAGAGGAGCCTTGGCCTTTCGCCGGTGTCATGGTACAAGATTTTGATCGAAATAAAATGGAGGGGAGTGTCTTAGAAGAAGAAAGCTGTGGAGAAAGAGAAACAAGGAGAATGTTTGTGTTGGGAGGAGAAAAAGCATTTGTGGAAGGATTGCTAAGGGATTTGTCCTTAAATATCAACGTCATTAATACCAGCATGAAGGGATGTGGTGGGTTACCCATCAGAAGAGGGATGAAATTAATGAAGCGGCGGCTGCATCTCAAAATAACTGCTAAACTGGGAAATTCGAAGAGACAGCACTGTTCACAAAAAAAAAAAGAACATATGAATAAGTTGGGGACCACTGTTCAAAAAAGTCCGCGAAGGAAAAGAAGAAAGGAAGATAGAAAGGGGCAGAAAAGTCTTTCATTCACATATGAACCGCAGGGGCGTTTCATATGTTTAGGGGGCTAAATGTTGATGCTAATTTTTTTTAAGAGCCCAGCAGAAAGAAGAAACCCAACAACACGGGCAGAGAAGAGTCAGAAAATGGATAGAAAAAACCATTAAGCCAAAGCGGCAGGAATAATGGATTATGGATCTGTAAAGCAAGCAAATGGACCTTGAGGGAGTAAATGGGCCTAAAAGGATCTGGAAAGAGAGAAATAGCAAACCTACGAGCGGAATGGATGTAGAAAAAGTGAGAATGGGCCACGCCTGCCACGTCAGGCCCAAAGTAATATACGTAAAGAAAGTAAGGGGTAATAGAGGATCTATAAGCCTCAAGGATGAAGTATGGAGTAGTTGGGCCGAGGAAGCCAAATGAATTGGTAAAAACCCATGGGAAGCATGAAACTAGCAAGGGCCGAGGACACCCCGAGAAAGTAAATGGGCCAAGGCCGCCCAAAAGGAAGTAGACGGGACATGGGAGCCCACAAACGATGTGATGAAAAGGCCTAATGGGCTTATTGGGCTGCCAGAAAAGAAGCAAACAGCAAGCCCAAAGAAGCCCAGTAGCTCTGGGTCAAATAACACCGTGGCAGGAGTGGTGGAATAGTGTGGCAGGAGATAACAGCGAAGCCTCAAGGGTAAAACACAGAAAGACATAAATGAGATGAAGCCCATGATCGGGCAAAGCCCAGTCCCAAGAAAGAAAGCCATAAAGAATGGGAAGTTAGAAAAACAACCCAAGCAATAAGAAGTTAGGAATGAACGACAGAATGGGCAAACAGACCTTTAGGTCACGGCGAACGTATGAGCAGCAGATAGATTTTTGGATGAACATGGAAGTGAGGCACACGCAAGTCCCATACACCACTAGCCTGTACCCAGCCAATACAAGAAGTGGTGGGTCATGGGTCAGAGGTAAGAGGGCATGGTCTGGCAGTGGGGAGAGGGGAAAACCTATTTTGAGTTTCTTGCTCAGGCTCTTTTAGGGGAAGTATCCTACTGGGATGACAATGCCACCCAAAAGAGGCAAGACTGAGTTGGAACCACTAGGTGCATGCCATAAGGGATGGAGAGAGAGAGAGAAAGAGCACCCACGCCGTGGCAGGTAAGAATGCCACGGCAGGTAAACAAACAAAATAGTACGTCTTCGCCTGGTGATGTGGAATGGGGCAGCCAGCACAGGCAAGTGGCGCTGGCTGGGTACCTGACCAATCAATAATGGTCGGCAAGGACATACGCACGAGACAAAAATGGTTAAAGGCCAAAATGGTAAAAAGCTAGCTGCGGCAGGCATTATATAAGGACATTCACTATGCACGAAACGAAGGGGAAAAATGGTGGTCTAAATAGAGAGAATCACAATAACTACGAAAAAAAAAAAAACAAAAGAAAGAAAGAACTTGAAAACAGAGAGAAGGAGAGAAAATTGAGAAAATAGAGTGGCAAGCATGCACCAAATAGGTTAATTCCCTCTCTCCCTCTTAAACCTATGTTCTTTGCCATCAGTAAGAGGACATCCCTGGGCACAAGTCATTTAGAATCGCTCCCTCAAAGCAATTAATTTCTCCCTTAGAGAGATTACTCGCACTGAGGAAACGTTCTCCTTCATGGCTTAGACCCCATAATATATCACGACAGATTAATATTCATTTTGATTTAACAAGCTTGCTACTATTCCCTTTGTATTCATTTCTGTTGCTGTTTCACTAAAAATATGTATTTCTTGCAATGGTTCTTTATTTACTCTTGTCTATATGAATAAAAAAATCTCTTTATCATCTTTGTTATATCTGCTTGTTGTAATCATTTTAAATAGCTCTGCCTGCCATGGGCACGTAATCTAAACCGTGGCAAAACAGGTGTGGCTTGTGCACAGGTTGGACCTAGGTGATTGCAATTGGACCGGTCCCAACTCCTTGACCTAGAAGACTTTGGGCCTAGCACGGTAGGAAGTAGTCCAGCCCAACCTTGCATAAAAAGCCAACCACACTCTTTTAAGTCCGATGACTCTTTCCTAATAAAAAAGAAAGAAAGTTGACCTATTTTTGCAATTTAGGTTAATTTTGTGACCTTTTTACTTGCACCCCTGCTTTGCTCTATTAGTATCATACGATTACCATGGTTTTCATGTTTCCTTCCTTATAGTGTAATTTTTTGTTTCACTTTAAGATTAATTATACCGTAAACTGAATGACTGAGTTCATAACAGCCTAATTGTGATTCCCACAACAACAATTGCCAATTTTTGAAACCAAAGTTCTTGAGCCGGGTGTTGAGTGGAACAAAACTTGATCGAACCAGACCCAAGATCACCACTAGCTTTGATAGCACATTTTGATAAGCTATATTAAATTTATATATATCTAAAAGCTGAAGCGTAACATTTATTATTGCTACGTTCCAATTTAGCCACATCAGCGTCTACTTGATTATCATTTTCTTTTCAATTTTCCTATAATTGTTTTTAACATTTACTTTTTATTTTTATTTTAATCTTTAAAATTTTTCCAACCTTTCTCCACCATTTTCTTTTAATCTCCCCACTACCCTCTACATAAATATCATTCTTCTTCTTTTCATCTCCCCACTACCTTTTACATAAATATTATTATTCTTCTTTCTCTTTATCTTCATTTATTTTGTCTCTTCTTATTCACACTCTCACACTATAAATTTGTAACTATCTATTCCATTCTATGCATGGTTTTCTCTCACAAAAAAAGGTTCTCTCTCTCTCTCTCTCTCTCTCTCTCTCTCTCTCTCTCTCAATTTTTTGATGATTTTTTTATACATTCTTCTATTTATGCCAAATTACTAATCTTTGGGAATCCTTTCTTTTCTTTTCTTTGATTTTTTTTTAAACACTAGAATCATTATGCTTATTTTCTCACTTAATTAAATCGGGTAGTTTGCCGAAATTCAAAAAAAGGTTCTCTCTCTCTCTTTCTTTCTCAATTTTTCAATGAATTTTTTTATACATTCTTGTATTTATGCCAAATTACAAATCTTTAGGAATTCTTTTTTTTTTTCCTACACTAGAATCATTATGCTCATTTTCTCACATAATTTAATCGGGTAGTTTGCCGAAATTCAAGTAAAACCAAACAATAAGGAATTTTACGGCATTGGAGAACGCCTGAATATATAACAGCCAAAAGTTGAAAGTCAGCAAATTAGTAGAGTTATGATTAAGCTTCAAATGGGATTGATGGTATTGCCAGTGTTCTTTAATTAGCATCCTTATTTCTATTTCTCCATATATGTTTCCTAGAATTAGTATTAGTCTCATTTTTATTTTCTCTATTATATTCTAGGTAAATTAAGAGTTCTTTAAAACTCCACATTGGTCAATGCCATTTAGATTTGTTTTTTAAATTGTTTTTTTTTTCTCTCTTTAATTTTTAAATGCTATCCTATTTTTGTTCTTTCTTATAAATCTAATTAATGTTGATCGTTCTTTTTTTCTTTTTCTTTTGGTTAGTTAAGGTTGATGATTCTTTCTTACAGAGAAAAGAAAAAATTGAAAACAATTGAATTCCGTATAAACCTGTATCTAAAGGGGACATGAGCCTTTGTTTATTTGATTAGAGACAATATATTAAAGGGACACATCCTTTGGCCATTGCATTGTATTTCTTAGAGGTTAAAAGATAAAGTTTGTCATTATAGGAAAACATTTTGGGTGGGGATAAGGGCATCATTTTGTTTGCTCTAAGAGTAACAAAAGATCCTATTATAAAGGAAGCCCAGAATCATATCACATGCTTATTACACTAACTATGAGCACAGCCCATTATTCTCTCTCACCATGTTTCTACTACATTTGCATTTAGCAAACTAAGATTATAATTTATTCCCAATAGAAGACTTGTAGAATCATTAAGTTTTAATAGGAAACTAGCCACAGACTCGCGCGATGTGTGGAAATATAAATATTATGCAATGAAGTGTAATATATAAAAAGTAACAATTACTTCAAGCATTGTCTTTTGTTCAAAAAGAAGAAGAAGAAGATTTTTACACTTATTTTTTTTTTAAATCTTTTTATCTCTACAAATATATCATTTTAATATTTTTTTTTGTATTTCATTAATATTTTTTAAGGTGAATAATATTCTTCTAACTTTATTGTAGTGTGTTACATTTGCTTAATATACAACTCATTTCTTAAGGAATAAGGAAATTATCATAATAATAAAAAATCATCACAAAATTACAATGTTAACTTAACCAAAATTAAAATAACACTAAAGAAAAAAAAATATTTTATAATAATTTATTAGTCAAAAAATTGGTAGGCATATTCAAATTCCTATTTCCAAAAACAACTAAGTATTAATCCAAACCAAAATTCAATCAAAATTATAAAAGGGAAAGAAAAGACTTTTTGATAGGAAATTAAAAAAACACAATACTAAAACACATATTGAAAAAAAAGCCATCAATCTTAATTAGAGTTATAAGAAAGAACAAAAATCTTTTATGTGCAATTGTTCTCTTTATCTGTATATATTAAGAGGATTTAGAAAGTTAGTTATTGCTTTTTTTTTCCTGTCAAAAATACCTCTAAATTAATTAACCAACAACTTAAAAATATGGTTGAAATAGTAAATTGGCAAAAGAAAGTTAGTTATTGCTTTTTTTATTATCAAAAATACGCCTACCTAAAACTTAAAAATGGGGTTAAAATAGTAAATAGACAAAAATAATAAATTCCTACTTCTACGTTAAAATGCCTTCCTGCTTGTAATAAACTCCTATTTTTACGTTGATTTAAATTCCTACTTCTACTCACCAACTCCCTACAAAATAGAATCACTCTTTTGTTAGTTTTAGAACTCCTCCAATTTACAAAACTCAACCCACCTATTCTTTTTTTTTTTTTTTTTACTTCATCACAATGTATTTGTTTCATCTGTCCCCTTTTTTTTCTCATTTTTTTTTTAAAAATTTCATTACTCTAATCTCACTTTTTTATTTTCCCAAATCTCTTCTTTTTTATTAAAAAAAACACTCCTACTATAAAAACCAATACTATAACTTCTATCCATCCTTATCATCCCAATATCCCTACTAAAAAGCAGTTATTACTATGTAATTTATCACACTTGTATTTTTTTTTTTTTTTTACTTTTTCACTCATGATCTCCTTATTATCACTAACCTCTACATTTGTTAGTCAGCTTTATATTTATCGTATATTTGTGAAGGCCAAGTTTCATTCTGATCAATCTCATGTTTCTTTTTCTCTATAAATTGTTTTTGACAATTTGTTCAATTTGTGCTTTTCAATGGTTATTTTTTAAAATTAAGCCAAACTTTAGCAACTAATTGATGACTTCAATGGATTTGATGTTAGGGACACATTTTACGGGGTCTGGAATTGAGATTGGCAAATGCAATCAAGATTCAAACCATTCGTTGAGCAAACAGGTATCTTCCAAAATTCTTGATAGTATTGATTTATGCATTTATAGGGGGAAATAATTTCTTCATCACACCCTTAGTTTTTTTTTTTTTTTTTTTTTGTGATTGGAAAAGGTAGAAATTTCAAATTATAATAAATGAAAATGATTAATCTTGACCCAAAAAATAAAAGAGTCTCTGAGTATGCGCTCACAATCATAGCAATCAAGACTCAAACCATTCGTTGAGCAAACAGGTATCTTCCAAAATTCTTGGTAGTATTGATTTATGCAATTATGTGGGGAAATAATTTTTTCATCACACCCTTAGTTTTTTTTGTTTTTTTTTTTTTTTTTGTGATTGGAAAAAGTAGAAATCCTAAATTATAATAAATGAAAATTATTAATCTTTATCAAAAAAATAGAAGAGCCTCTAGGCCTCTGATATTTATTGTTATATATTTTATTTTTACTTTTTTTTTTCTTCTCATCTTATGTTATTCAACATTTACATTCAATCACATCTTCCGCATCATTAAATTATTTATATTTTCTATTTTTTAATAATTAAATATGGAATATTTTATTTAAATTCAAATCAATAAAATTATCCTTAAAAATTGTAATTTTTTTTTTTTTTTTACATTTACACTTTGTTCAAGCTTTTTCCTTACCTTTATCTTTTCATCTCCACTACTTTTTACCTTAATATCACTATTCATCTCCCCACATCTTCTATATCATTAAATTATTTATATTTTTCTCTCCTTTTTATTTAAAAAAAATTAAAATTTTAAAATTTTATTTAAATTCAATAAATAAAAGTGTCCTCATAAAGTGGAGTAATACTAGGGACATACTCATTCTGAAACCAAATACATCAAATAAAAAATATAAGACAAAACAAATACCAATTGGGAAACACTATATATTAAAAAAAAATGAGGATATCAAACCAAATATAATGTAAAGAAACTAATAGTTATGGATATACAAACTTAAGGGTAGCAAAATTAATTGGAAAAAAAAAAACTACAATGCATATTTAATGCAATAAAATCATCATCAAATTTTGGAAAATAGTAGGTTGCCTATGGAGAGAGAGAGAGAGAGAGAGAGAGAGAGAGAGAGATGGTAAAGAAAAAAAATCAAATGTCAATTAGTAACTATTGATTGGAAAACAAAGAGGTTGTAAGGAGAAGTAAAAATAAAAAATAAATATGGTCAATATGGGGAAAATTAAAAACTTTTCAGTGTAATAAAATCAACTGTTACATTCACTAAAAAAATTGAATCAATAATCAATAAACACAATCATAGCAATATATTTAAACTTAAAACTAATCAAGCTCTGATTCATAAATAAAAGGAGATGTTCTCGTGTAATAATAGAAATTACATAAGAAATAAAGTTAGAAAATTTTAAAATCCCTTTTTTGACATTTGATTTAACTTTATATATATATATATATATATATGTAAATAATCTTCATACACAATTACATTTAAAAATCTAATAAACGATGCTACATCTCATTTAACACTTCTGTTATGAAAATCATTAGTCAGCAAATATATGATAATAGTAAAAAACACTATAAATGAAATTATGAAAAAAGTGATAAAACTAATTAGCTACTATCATTATGAAGTAGTAGTTTATGATTTTACACATTTAAAGAAGTGGAATATATAGAGTTTATTTAAGGCATATGTAAAGATTCACATTAAAAAAAAAGATATGTAAAGGTTAAAATATGTATATTTTATAAATAAATAAAAAGGTATATGCAAGGTTGTTATTAACTTAATGAATATGAAAAATCAATTATTAATAACAACAGCAGCAGTAGCAACAACAACAACAAAAATAATAATAATATAAGGGTAATTACATTGTCCTTCCTTGAGGTTTGAAGAAATGACATTTTACCCCAAACTTGAAAAGAAAAAATATTTTCACCTTTTACATTTGTTTGACCAAAATTTGTTAAACTAATATTAAAATATTGTGTACTAACCTGCCTGTGCTTAAGGTAGGTTCCAAAATTATCCTTAACTTTCATATTAAATTTTTTTATTTTAAAATTTTAAATTAAAGTGTATTTCAAAATATTAAGTAATGTCTTTTGCTTCTTTTCCCAATGAGTTATGGAGAGATTTGTCATTTCAAATGTTTTGGTATTTTATAAATTTGTATTTTAATTCTAAAGTTATGAGTAATGTCTTTACTAAACATGGTTAAACATTTATAAACAGATTCTTAAATAAATTTAAAATATTTTGTTATTAATATAAACAAAATAGGAGAGTATTATTACTTATTACCCCAAATATATTTAATATGATCACCCTAAAAAAAATTATCTCGCGCAATGCATGGGTTTGCGACTAGTTGATGTAATAACTGACATTCTTGAATGTGAAGCTAGAGGAAGAGGTATAAGTGTGTTTTCATTGAAGGATTAAAACACAATAACACCTAGGAAGCACGGGTGCAGATTTGGGTTTGAGTTCGAGTTCGAGTTCGAGTTCGGGCTTAGGTGCGGGTGTGGTGACTCGGCAATTTTTGAAAAAGTAGGATGTGGGTGCAGCAGGATATGTTTATTAATAAATTTTTATTTTTATTTTTATTTTTATTTTCTATATAATGCTAAGCATTTTTTTCATTTAATAGTAAACATATACCAATTTAAGAGTAATAGTAAATAAGGAACCTTTAGGAACAATTTAATATTTATAGCTGATATTTAATGGAGTAAATTTTGCAAAATAATATTATTTTTTTAATGAAAAGTAATATCTAAATTGATACAATTACCAAATTACTTGGAAATTTTTTTAAAAAAATAATCAAATAAGACATGGAAAGGGAACAAAAAGGGAAAGAAAACACTAGTGTCAAATGGTGCGTTTTGCTGTGTTTTTTTTTTACTTAAAAAAAAAAAAAGCACTTATTTCGACTTGAATTGGACCAATTCAAGGCTGTTTCGGTCCGTTTCAGACCAAATCGAACCAAGTCGGCCAGTATCAAGCCAAATTGGAAATCGGAAAAAAAAAATATATATATATATATATATATATAATATATATATATATATATATATATTCACTATGGAAGCGAGCGTGCAGCCGGGTCAACGGCTGCCTGACGCATCCATGCGTGTCAGACGTGGATGCGCCACCCCTAGAGACACTCCCGTGCTTTCCAGAATGACACATACTCAAAGAATACTTTCTCAAATTTGCAATTTACAAGTGTGACTTCTCTTCAAGACACTTGAATTAATTTGACTTGGGGTATGTATCTTATAATCCTATCGGGGGAGCTATATTAATTTCCAGGCACTAGTTTCCACCATTCACGTCAAGCTATCTTTATTTTGATTATTAAATGATGAATATTATAACTGAACAAGTGAAAAAAAAAAAAGTTTTAACTTATTTCTAGTATTTTTTTATTAGATATATCTTTTTATTTTAAATACACAATGACAAGTAGTAATAGGTTTTAATTCTTACCTTTTAGTTAATTAATAAGTGATGTGACTGTCTATTATTAAAACAAAAAGATATTCATTTTATAAAAATACTTGTGGTAGCTTAAAAAAAAAAAAACATATGAAAACTGTAATTATGTTAAAAGTTTATTGTTTTTTTTTTTTAGACTATAAAAGTTTATTGTTATTTCACGCAGATCTATGAGGAAAATATTTTTTTTCCTTAAAAAATTTGTCCCCTTGGGCCTTAAGCAAACTCTATAGTATTCTTTTCTTGTGGAAAACAGTAGAACATGTTCTCGCTTTAGGACAATCATGACAGCAATGAGGTGATCAAATCAAAACACGTGCAATACATAGTATATACTTATCATGTGATGTGAGCTTCAACTAATTATACCATCACTTTCTCACTTGCTGTTATATTCTTCCCACTTTCATTTTTCTAATATGATCACCTCATTAGCTCTAAAGGAAAGGATGGAGTGTGCAACGCTCTTCCCGTGAGTAAACCAAATTCTTTTGAAGTTTTACAAAATAACACTCTTTTAAATATTGAATGAGAATTACCCGCACCCTTGATGCAGTAGTCACTCCACAAGTGCTTGTAGAGTGTGGGGGGTAATAGACAGGGTTCAAGTCTCCAGGAGGGAACTTCACACATATTTACACTTAGATTAGGCTAGATTAGAATTTTTATCTTGTGTCAAAAATATATATATATATATATATTGAATGAGATGATATTAATTCTCCTCTATAATTTTGTTTAAATAGTCAAATAAGTCCATACCTAACTTTTATAATGGAATATTCTAATTTTTAAAGAGATCTATTCCCAAGCTATGGAACAAATAATACTCCCACTACCTTGAAGTTTATATAAACACTCCAATCACTTAACGTTTGAATAAATTCATGTGTATTTTTTATAATTAAAAGAATGAATATTTCATTTGGAAAGTAACATGGTGAGAAGGCATGAACTTATTAGTTGCGTTTATAAAAGTTTTATGAAGTTATGTCACTCATTTTAATATAGATGTTGCAGGAGTGTCATTTACATGAATGTTAAGAAAGATTAATTAAATTTACCCTATTGTGGGCTACTTTTTTGTACTTCCAGGGAAACTGTTTGTGTACTCTTTGGGAAACATTTTGCAATCCCACATCGAAGGAAACTTTCCCCACTTGCTGCGTTATAAGCGTGAAGCCAAAGGAGTAGATTGCAGTTAACGTATAGAAGATAACATGAACGAATGGAATAGAACACAGCACAAG
Source organism: Lithocarpus polystachyus (assembly GCA_033629205.1). NCBI lineage: Eukaryota > Viridiplantae > Streptophyta > Magnoliopsida > Fagales > Fagaceae > Lithocarpus > Lithocarpus polystachyus. The sequence continues at coordinate 47,296,304 of CM066168.1, forward strand.
ATACAACAAGCTAAGAGATATTATTAGATTAAATAACTTTTTTGCATCAAACATAAGAAACTTAGAGGGATATTGTACAATGGCGTACAAAGACTACGAGGGCTTTTTTCACTCTGCCCATTACAATGATACCAGAGTCCTATTTATAGGCAATATCCTACAGACATATCTTACAATCAGGACTTAATGAGCATCTGCAGAGGATGGTAGGGGCTGGATCAGTTTTGACAAGTGTCAAACTCTATAAGGGAATCTGATTTCATTGTTATGTTGAGCCAGCTTTGCTTCTGCCATGGAGTAATGGAGCTTGACACGGCTGGAGACTTTTTTCCTGGAGCTCTTTATTCAACTGAGAAGAAAGTAGGGGCCTGAAGGATGGATTTACAAATGTCAACAAGGGAAGTTGGGTAGTTGAAGGTTGGGTAGATGAAGCTTTAACGTTTTTCAGATAGAGCTCTGCAAAGGCAATAATAGTGCACGTCAGGACAAGGTTCACATGTACTAGGACGCTTTCAAGACCTTTTTTTTTTTAAGTGTTAGAAATGTCTAGTCCCATCCATCTCTTCCTTGGAACCATTCTTCATCAAAGTCAGCATCTGGATCATGGTTGTGGTAGTAGGGGTCATCATGTCCAATGAGAGGATTAAGAGGATTGCGCAGTTCCCAATGATCTTCATGTGGCCACTGCTGTCTACAGACCTCTGGGTCCATTGGCACTATTTCAGACAAAGTTCTTTTATTAAGGGATCAGTCATTGTGAGAGCATGATAACAAGATACCCAAGAGGTGTCCATATGTGTGTGTAGAGTGCCATCTGGATTAGTAACCCAGTGTATTTTTGCAAGATGAAATTTTTCTTCTGCACGGATATCATTTTTGGAATTGAGTTTAGCAATTAAACATGCTGAAGTAATCTTGCATCCAAATTTTGGGTGTACTGTTTTGGGATACTGTATCCATTCTCCATCATAAGCATCATTTTTTAAGATTTCAAACTAGAATTTGCGAAAATATTTATTTCCACGTGAGAAAATATATCTGTAGATTTCTGGTTCAAAATGAAGATACAAGTAATACTCATTGAGTAAATACTGCATGTAGAGATAATGTGCAACAGTCCATTGGGTTATCCAAAAGGCAAAAGGGGTTTTCCATGGTTGGTCAATATCAGGAAATATAGCAAGGAAAAGTGTATGGTGGTCCTTAAAATAGTTATGAAGGACTCTAATGATTCTTTTGGATCTGGCTTCTAGGGTTAAGGTCTTTATTTGGTCTTTTATTTTTGAGGGAAGGTTTTCTACCTTATTAAGGATATCATCAGGAGCTACAGTGGATGAGCCTGAGGATGAGGATGGGTCTGTAATGACATATATACACTGGGGTGGAGGAAAAATTGTGGTGTTTAGAATTGGAGGCTTTCTAGAAAGATAATCAGTAATAAGGTTATCTTTTCCTTTGATGTGCTTGACTTAGAAAGACCACTGTGAAAATCAATTTGACCATCTAAGTAGCTGAGGGTGTGGGAGCATTTTTCTTTTAAACTGAAGCATCTTGGGAAAGGAGGACATATCCATTTCTACTAGAAAATTATGCCTAAGAAGATGAAACCTGGAACTTTTCAGTTCCGTGTTTGACTAAAAGAATTTCTTTGAAGGAAGAATGGTAGTGTAGTTCTGAAGGCTTGAATGCACCACTTTTGTAACCACAAATACTTCTCTTGCCATCAACTTCTTCAAAGAGGGCTTATGCCCAATATTCATCACTTGCATCTATTTGCAGTATCCGTTTTTCCGGTTTGGAAATCTGTAAAGGGGGAAGTTTTTCTGCGAATTTTTTCAATTGTTGGACTGCTTCTGTATGTACAGAATTCCATTCTGGAGAAGACTTCTTCAATAATTGAGCTAGGCGATTTCTGTATCTAGAAATTTTTGGGATGAAATCGGACATATAATTCACAATTTCGAGAAACTGCTGTATCTGTTTGATACCTGTAAGCTTATCTGGAAATTCTCCAAGAGAGGTGGCAATATGAGGCTGCAAAGTAAACTTTCCATCTGAAATATTTACTCCCAAGAAGTCTATGGAAGATTGTCCAATGACCATTTTCTATTCTGAAAGCATTATCCCTTGAGATTACACCAAATTGTAAAATTCAGTGAGCAGCTTTTCATGGGATTCTTCATCTTTTGAGAATAAGAGGATATCATCCACATAAATTAATGCATTGGGTAAAAGTGGCTGGAACAACATTACCATTGCTTTTTGGAATTGGGATAGAGCATTTTTAAGACCAAAAGGCATGACAGTCCATTGGTAATGATGATCTGGAATGCAAAACGCCGTCTTATATCTTTCTTCAGGATGGATTCCTAATTGCCAAAATCCTGCTTTAAGATCAAACTTTGAGAATACTTTTGCATTTGAAAGATGTTGAAAGAGAGTACTCTTGTTTGGCAAAGGAAATTTATCACCTACCAGAAAATGATTAAGATCTTGGAAATTAATTACCAATCTGAGTTTTCCTCGGACTTGCTCAGCATGTTTGTTGACATAGAAAGCTTCACATGCCCATGGAGAGGCTGTGGGTTCAATGAGGCCCTGAGAGAGGAGAGTGGATAATTCTTGTTTAGCCAAAATTAAATGTTCAGGGTTCATTCCTCTATGACTGGCTTTTGTGGGGTTGACATCTTCATTCTTTTTGAAGGGAAGATGGATGAAAAAGTTTGGGTTTTTCCACAAAGGATTTGGATTTTTATGGAGAAATTTAGAGTGGTTGTTTTCACAACAATCATTGATAATCTGAAGTTTTAAATAGTCGAAGGGATCAACAATGAATAGATGAGGCACTTGGGTCCAGGTGAGAAGGTGGTGCTTATGCAAAAGTCCTTTTGAAGACCATCTAAGGCTAGGTATTTGATGAAGGAGATCAAATCTTATGAGAAGGTCTCTGCCTGTAAGAGGAGATCCAAGAACTTGGTGTTTGATGGTAAGGGTTAGAAAGATTCTGATGAGAATAGGCTTACTTTTTAATGTGATCATGAATGTTTTTCCATTTGCTGCTCTGAACATTTGGTTATGGGGCAACCAAAATTCTGCTTGTAAAATTTTGGGATGAAGGATTGTTGCGGCAGCTCCTGTATCAAACAAGGCTATTACTGGGATGGGTCTGGAGTAGGTATCAAGAAGGATATCTATTTGGGCTATAGGAGTGGGGTTGGTTATTGAAGCTATAATAGGCTGGGATGTATAAATGGTTTGGATTTCTGGGCCTGAGTCTTCATCATTATTTGATTTTGAATCTTCTTCAATAGTGGAATAAGCCATAACAGCCAAGGCTTGGGGGCAGTAGTCATCATCAAGTGAGAAGAGTGATTCAACATCTGAGAAAGGGATATCATCTGCATGAATCTGTGCTTGCTTTAGAAGTTTTGCTACCTTTTCTTTTTTTGGACAATTTTTTGCAAAATGACCTAGTCTTCTGCATACGAAATAGACTTTTGAAGTTTTCCCTTTGAACTGCTTTCTTTTAAGAAACTTCCACTTCTTCTTCCTGAAAGTCTTTTTCTTTTGGCCTGCATAGTGTCTTTTCTTCCAAGAGTATTTCTTGAAATGATCTCTTCTTTTTGTTGGACAAGCACAATTGTTTTCATAGCATTTTATTTGCAAATCTTTCCTTTTACAATTGTCTTTAAGTTTGCTATGGACTTTGTCAATTTCTGAAAGAAATTTTCTCTGGTTGCAGAGTTTTTCTAAGGCAATGAGCACATGCTGATAGATCTTACCCAAGGAAACTTGCTGCAAAGTTATTTTTTGGAGATTCATCATGCAAAGAATTTCATCTCTCAATGGTTCCGAAAGGGAGTTGGGAAAGGTGTGCTTGGAATTAACATCATCCATACCATTAAATGAATAATATCTTTTGACATTCTATCAAAATGCTTCTCCAAATCTTTTCTTTCAAATGAGCAGCACTTCATTAATAGAAATTCTTCTCTTGCCACTTCAGTAAAATGGGTCGATGAGCCAAGAAATTCATTATGAATGACCGTGAAAAAGGCTTCTAGTGTATTACATTGAGCTGCCTGTCTTTGCCTGTATTCTCCTAGGTTGATCCACCCTTCTCTTAATCTTCCTGTGACTCTTGCCACAAATTTAGCAATAATCTGGGCAACAGTAGTATTTGGAACCTGAAGTTCAACTATACACCACGAGTACATATTGAAAATCTCATCATGCCATCTGGAAGAAGGGGTATTATCAATGGTAAATAGGTGTTTTGAGTCTGTGGTTGGTGAATTGGTCAACCTTGTTTGGTTGTCAGGGATAAAGGGTGGTGGAGGAAAGATTGGTGGTGGTGGTGGTGGTGGAGGTTGTTTAGGACAAAGAAAATCATCATCTTCTTCTACCTTTGGCTCTGTCATAAACACTTCCTCTAGATCAAGGTCAGACAAATCTAGGTCTCTGTCATCAATCACTGGGAGCACAAAAGGTTCTCTTGGATCGTCAAGGGTGAGTGTTCTGAGAAATGATGAAATTGGATTTGGAGGATCAAGGTTCTCAGCTAACATGTTCATATCTGGTGGTCTTGAAGAAGCACCAACAGTTGGGTCTGGAGGTTGGTATAATGGTTCGTTGTTTTTTTTTTTTTTAAGAGGAGGTTCATTTTGTGGCCTTGCTTGGGGTTTTAGTTGTGGTGGAAATGTAATGCCAGAGAAAAGTCCACTTAGTTTGAAAGGATTATGATCAGAATATGTCATGGCTAATGGTTGGAGGTTCTGGTAGGGAGAGGTTGGTGAGAAAGGAGAAGAGAAAGGTAGTGACAGGTCTTTATATAGTGACTTTCGTGGTTGGTAGGGTGTATGAACTTGTATTGGGAGGATTTGTGTGGCTTCTTCCTGAGATCCTTCCATGGATTGAAGCTGTAGTAACAGCTGTTTTCTTTCCTTTTCTTTTTGCCCAATAAGGGGAAAAGAGACTGACAAGTCTTTAACCGTGGAGGCTATTGTTGACAATTCCTGTTCAATCATCTTGATTTTTTTCTTCAAATCTTCAATAAGAAAATTTGAGGAGGAGAAGTTATGGGTAACTACCTCAGCCATTTTTTGCTGGTTGTCAAGAATCTTTGAAAGGACTTGATTTTGTGCCATTGCATTTTGTGCTTGCTAGTTTAAAGCTGCTTCTGTCGAAGAAACCTGTCTCTTGGTTCCATCTGGTTGGTTCCAAAAGGATTTTTGATTTTCCAAACATGTTTTGTGTTGGTTTGTGGATGGTCAAAGTTTTCAAGAAGAGGAAAATTCTGGGAATAGGAAGTTGAGGCTTAGTCAAACATGTAGCAAGTTAAAAGTTTGTGTGAATGGGTTGGGCCAAATTGAGAGGGTTGGCATTTTGGTATTTGGGGAAGGACTTTCTGATAGTATGGAATTAATGGAGGTTTAGAGTTATGATCTGGTTTACATGGAGTTGGAGATTTTTTGTTTTCTGGTTCTTGGGTAAAGGACATAATAATCAAATTTTCCAAAGAGTTCTCCAAGGAGGTCGACTTCTGGATCTCCTGCTTCATATCTCTCTATGAGCACTTGCTGAGAAGATTTTTTCTTTCTTTTTGAGTAATCTTCTTCAAAAGCTTCTTCTTCTTGGCAATCATCACAATTACATACATCCCACCATATGTGACCAGAAGGGGACTTGCCTTCATAACAAGGCTTTCCATCGTCTCCAAATGACTTAATTGTAAGACCATCTTCACGAACATATGACACCGGTTGGAGCATTGCAATCTGCGTCGGAAAGACCGTGACATTTTTCTTTTCTGGTAGAGCTGTCAAGAATCTTGTCTCAACCTCGCCATTTGCTTTTCTGATAAAGAAAATATCATTTGACTGGATTGGCTTAGTCACCAGATGAAGCATCTCATATTTTGTAATCCATGATTTTGGGAAGATAGAGGTCATTTGTTCTCTGTTAAGTTGTCTTGGCACAAACGTACACATGGGTGTCATTCCGAGATCAACTTGGATCAATAGAGCATCATTGGATTGAGCTATATCAGGTACTGCCATATCAAAAGCATGATTCTAGAGTCTATAAGTAAGCTGGTAATGAAGTGTAGCAGCAAATGTGTCTTGCACCTAAGAGGCGCCTGTAATCTGGACTTGTACCTTAAGAGCATCACAAAGATGAGGATCTCTAGGAGACATATTAAAGTTAGGAAAAAGTGTAACAAAGACTGTTCCTGCATTTAAGGTGGTCTGAATTGTTTCTATGACTGCATTTTGATACTCCATACTATCAGAAAGTCCTTCCCCAAATACCAAAATGCCAACCCTCTCCATTTGGCCCAACCCATTCACACAAACCTTTAACTTGCTACATGTTTGACGAAGCCTCAACTTCCTATTCCCAGAATTTTTCTCCTCTTGAAAACTTTGACCATCCACAAACCAACACAAAATATGTTTGGAAAATCAAAAATCCTGTTAGAACCAACCCAGATGGAACCAAGAGACAGGTTTCTTCAGCAGAAGCAGCTTTAAACTAGCAAGCACAAAATGCAGTGGCATAAAATCAAGTCCTTTCAAAGATTCTTAACAACCAGTAAAAAATGGTTGAGGTAGTTACCCATACCTTCTCCGCCTCAAATTCTCTTATTGAAGATTTAAGAAAAAAATCAAGATGATTGAACAGGAATTGGCAACAATAGCCTTTATGGTTAAAGACTTGTCAGTCACTTTTCCCCTTATTGGGCAAAAAGAAAAGGAAAGAAAACAGCTGTTACTACAGCTCCAATCCATGGAAAGATCTCAGGAAGAAGCCACACAAATCCTCCCAATACATGTTCGTACACCCTACCAACCCTGACAGTCACTATATAAAGACCTGTCACTACTTTTCTCTTCTCCATTCCCACCAACCTCTCCCTACCAGAACCTCCAACCATTAGCCATGACATATCCTGATCATAATCCTTTCAAACCAAGTAGACTTTTCTCTGGCATTACATTTCCACCACAACTAGAACCCCAAGCAAGGCCACAAAATGAACTTCCTCTTAAAGAAAAAAACAATGAACCATTATACCAACCTCCAGACCCAACTGTTGGTGCTTCTTCAAGACCACCAGATATGAACATGTTAGCTGAGAACCTTGATCCTCCAAATCCAATTTCATCATTTCTCAAAACACTTACCCTTGACGATCCAAGAGAACCTTTTGTGCTCCCAGTGATTGATGACACAGACTTAGATTTGTCTGACCTTGATCTAGAGGAAGTGTTTATGACAGAGCCAAAGGTAGAAGAAGATGATGATGTTCTTTGTCCTAAACAACCTCCACCACCACCACCAATCTTTCCTCCACCACCCTTTATCCCTGACAACCAAACAAGGTTGAATTATTCACCTAGCATAGACTCAAAACACCTATTTACCATTGATAATACCCCTCCTTCCAAATGGCATGATGAGATTTTCAACATGTACTTGTGGTGTATAGCTGAACTCCAGGTTCCAAATACTACTGTTGCCCAGATTATTACTAAATTTGTGGCAAGAGTCACAGGAAGATTAAGAGAATGGTGGATCAACCTAGGAGAATACAGGCCAAGACAAGCAGCTCAATGTAATACACTAGAAGCCTTTTTCACGGTCATTCATAATGAATTTCTTGGCTCATCGACCCATTTTACTGAAGTGGCAAGAGAAGAATTTCTATTAATGAAGTGCTGCTCATTTGAAAGAAAAGATTTGGAGACAGAATGTCAAAAAGACATTATTCATTTAATGGTATGGATGATGTTAATTCCAAGCACACCTTTCTCAACTCCCTTCCGGAACCATTGGGAGATGAAACTCTTCGCATGATGAATCTCCAAAAAATAACTTTACAGCAAGCTTCCTTGGGTGAGATCTATCAGCATGTGCTCATTGCCTTAGAAAAACTCTGCAACCAGAGAAAATTTCTTTCAAAAATTGACAAAGTCCATAGCAAACTCAAAGACAATTGCAAAAGGAAAGATTTGCAAATAAAATGCTATGAGAAAAATTGTGCTTGTCCAACAAAAAGAAGAGATCATTTCAAGAAATACTCTTGGAAGAAAAGACACTATGCAGGCCAAAAGAAAAAGACTTTCAAGAAGAAGAAGTGGAAGTTTCTTAAAAGAAAGCAATTCAAAGGGAAAACTTCAAAAGTCTGTTTCGTATGCAAAAGACCAGGTCATTTTGCAAAAAATTGTCCAAAAAAAGAAAAGTCAGCAAAACTTCTAGAGCAAGCACAGATTCATGCAGATGATATTCCTTTCGCAGATGTTGAATCACTCTTTTCACTTGATGATGACTACTCCCCCCAAGCCTTGGCTGTTATGGCTTATTCCACTTCTGAAGAAGATTCAAAATCAGACAATGATGAAGACTCAGGCCCAGAAATCCAAACCATTTATACATCCCAGCCTATTATAGCTCCATTAACCAACCCCACTCCTATAGCCCAAATAGATATCCTTCTTGATACCTACTCCAGGCCCATCCCAGTAATAGCCTTCTTTGATACAGGAGCCGCCGCAACAATCCTTCATCCCAAAATTTTACCAGTAGAATTTTGGTTGCCCCATAACCAAATGTTCAGAGTGGCAAATGGAGAAACATTCATGATCACATTGAAAAGTAAGCCTATTCTCATCAGAATCTTTCCTACCCTTACCATCAAACACCAAGTCCTTGGATCTCCTCTTACATGCAGAGACCTTCTCATAGGATTTGATCTCCTTCATCAAATACCTTGCCTTAGATGGTCTTCAAAAGGACTTTTGTATAAGCACCACCTTCTCACCTGGACCCAAGTGCCTCATCTATTCACTGTTGATCCCTTCGACTCTTTAAAACTTCAGATTATCAATGATTGTTGTGCAAACAGCCACTCTAAATTTCTCCACAAAAATCCAAATCCTTTGTGGAAAAACCCAAATTTTTCATCCATCTTCCCTTTAAAAAGAATGAAGATGTCAACCCCACAAAAGCCAGTCATAGAGGAATGAACCCAGAACATTTAATTTTGGCTAAACAAGAATTATCCACTCTCCTCTCTTAGGGCCTCATTGAACCCACAGCCTCTCTATGGGCATTTGAAGCTTTCTATGTCAACAAATATGTTGAGCAAGTCTGAGGAAAACTCAGATTGGTAATTAATTACCAAGATCTTAATCATTTTCTGGCAGATGATAAATTTCCTTTGCCAAACAAGAGTGCTCTCTTTCAGCATCTTTCAAATGCAAAAGTATTCTCAAAGTTTGATCTTAAAGCAGGATTTTGGCAATTAGGAATCCATCCAGAAGAAAGATATAAGACGGCGTTTTGCATCCCAGATCATCATTACCAATGGACTGTCATGCCTTTTAGTCTTAAAAATGCTTCGTCCCAATTCCAAAAAGCAATGGTAATGTTGTTCCAGCCACTTTTACCCAATGCATTAATTTATGTGGATGATATCCTCTTGTTCTCAAAAGATGAAGAATCCCATGAAAAGATGCTCACTGAATTTTACAATTTGGTGAAATCTCAAGGGATAATGCTTTCAGAAAAGAAAATGGTCATTGGACAATCTTCCATAGACTTCTTGGGAGTAAACATTTCAGATGGAAAGTATACTTTACAGCCTCATATTGCCACCACTCTTGGAGAATTTCCAGAGAAAGAGACAAAGAAGACCCATCCCTCGAGCCAAGCAAGGAAAGGGTACTCCGCCGACCCATCCCTTAACCTCATCGACCCATCCTTTGTCCTCGTCCGCCGATCCATCCTTTGTTCTCAGGGTACTCCGCCAACCCACCTCCATCGACCCATCCCTTGTCCTCACCAACCCATCCCTCATCCTCACCGACCCACCTTCACCGACCCATCTGCCTCCATTCTTTTCCCTCAAGGCCCACCTTCTTGGATGCGATTGAGTTGCTTTTGCTGGGATTTGCTGTGATTGAGTTGTTTTTGCTGCGATTGAGTTGTTTTTGTTCTTGGGATTTGCTTGTTTACATGATTTGGTTGAGGTAGTAACATTTTTGACAATTTTCTGGAAAATGTTTTACATGCAAAACCAAACAATGGAAATACTTTTTCAAGTGTATTTTACAGAACACAACCAAACAGAAAAAAATGTTTTCCTTTCCGTAAAATATTTTCAGTTGAAAATATTTTACACTTGGAAAACATTTTACATCTTACCAAACGCAGCCTTAATTTTTTTTTTTTTTTTTGAAAATTTAAGCAAAACTCGATTTTAGCAAAAGTCGAGTTTCACTTAAAAATTTACATATAACTCAATTTTGATGATATTGAGTTTTATACAAAACTTGATTTTGTTAAAATTGAGTTTCAAAAACAGGGATATCCTGCTAAATAGTTTCAAAACAAGAATATTGTGCTAGATTTTTTTTTTTTTTTTTAAAAGAAGGCAAAAGCCCATTTTCCCTAACAAAATGCTTCTATTTTAGAACTCAATTTTAATGTAAAACTCAACATCTTTAAAATTGAGGTTTATGTGTATTTTTAAGTAGAACTCAACATTGTTAATGTCGAGTTTCACTTAAATTTTTTAAAAAAAAATTAAGTGGCAAAATATGCATAAAACTCAATATTACTAATGTCGAGTTCCAAAAACAGGGACACTTTACTAAATAATTTGAAAAAAGAGGTATTTTGTTACATAGTTTTTAAATTAAGGATATTTACCCATTTTCCCCTTAAAAAGACTAGAATTAACCTCATTATAATATACTGTATTTTTTTTTTTTAATGTTTCAAATTCAGAAAATGATACTGTAATGAATATGTAAAGATATTTTGTTCAAAATTAAAAAATTGACAAGGTGAAAACAACTTGTCCGGGTTGCACTGGTGACCAAAAAACCACGGCGTTGTGTTGGGCTTCATCGGTTCAATGGATAAGTTGTCCAATTAAACAATCGAACTCAGATAGGTACTTGTTGACTAAGTTACAAGTCTGACTAGCTAGATTAGGCTAAGTTTAATTTGTTTGTGTGAAGCCGACACCTTATATTTATATACTGCTCCTCGAAACTAAGTATTGCATGCACTTTTGGTTCTAGCATTTAGTATTAAGCAAAAGAGGCCGACACCTTATAAGCTTGGTTGTGCCCAATTCTAACAAGTCACTGCAATGTAATTAAATTATGTAGATAGTCAAATGTCAATTGTCAACTAATAAATCCTTAGCACCATCTTTTTATTGACCGTGTCTTCAAAAGGGCTCAAACTTCAAATAAAATCCAAACTTTCATTATTTAGTATTACTATTGTGGGTTTTCGTTAGTTCAATTAGTAAAATCTCTGATGGTTGAATAAAAGATTTAGGGTTCAATCTTTGCCTACAACAAAAATTAATTGATGTCTTGGCGGTGTTGTGTTTGGCTTTACCGGTTTAATGGATAAGTTGTCCAATTAAACAATCGAACTCACATAGGTACTTGTTGACTAAGTTACAAGTCTGACTAGCTAGATTAGGCTAAGTTTAATTTGCTTGTGTGAAGCCGACACCTTATATTTATATACTGCTCCTCGAAACTAAGTATTGCATGCACTTTTGGTTCTAGCGTGTAGTATTGCATGTACTTTTGGTTCTAGCGTGTAGTATTAAGCAAAAGAAGCCGACACCTTATAAGCTTGGTTGTGCCCATTTCTAACAAGTCACTGCAATGAAATTAAATTATGTAGATCGTCAAATGTCAATTGTCAACTAATAAATCCTTAGCACCATCTTTTTATTGACCGTGTCTTCAAAAGGGCTCAAACTTCAAATAAAATCCAAACTTTCATTATTTAGTATTATTAACGTGGGTTTCTGTTAGTTCAATTAGTAAAGTCTCTGATGGTTGAATAAAAGATCTAGGGTTCAATCTTCGCCTACAACAAAAACTAATTGATGTCTTGGTGTAATGATAAAGAACCATCATTAAAAACGAACGACATAAGCCGAAACTCGCTTAAAAATAAAAAATTATTGCTAATGCAAACATATAAGACAATGCCAAAAGCTCCAAAATATATTATCCATTACCGTCACGTGATGTAGGGTCGACAAACTCACACTAGAGACTTTTTTTTTTTTTTAATTCAGCAAAAAAAAAGAAGTAAACACAAAAACTTAGTAAAATAAAGACACAAATAGTAAATTTTTATTTATTTTTATAATAGGTTCAATTGAGCCTCATATTCTTATTTGCTGTAGTAAGTTGTGATAAAATTTGTATGGCCAAGCCAACAACAATCAACTGAAACAGTCAGATATTAATATTGTAATTTCGTTATCAATCTAGAGGGAAGTTTTTAGATTTGTTTTCTTCCACAAAATGATCAGGGAAGTTGTTAAATGCAAGTTCTATTGTTGTGGTCACCAACCTCGCCGCCAGCAATTATGAAAACTTTAGAAACAAACAAACAAACAAAAAATAGTTCACGGATATACACGAAAGCAAAATCATCAGACAGAAATATCATTTTCGAAAAGCACCCCGCAATTATTATTCTTTTAACAATTTCTGATCTTTGTCAAACGTAAACAGTGGTCTAGGTCTGGCTTTTAATGATTCTTTAACAAATAAAAGTTTAGTACAAGCACAAATTTTTTCACAATTTTATGATAACTTTGCTACGTGATAATTCGTGTAAATAAAATAATAAATTTATGTGAGTCTATAATTTTACTATTTATAAATTATCATGTAGTAAAGTTATAGTAAAATTATGAAAACATTTGTGACACTAGATTTATTCAAAAAGAAAAAAGAAAAAAAGAAGGAGAAGTCTAGCTTTCAGTGACCAACCAACCATATCATTTAGGAATAATTCATGGGGATCACGTTCGAACTCAAGACTCAAGAGGTCAAGAGCGTCGTTATCCATTACTTAATCAGTTAATCCTATTAGTTTTTTTTTTTTAAGAAAACAAACAGGGATCTTCGTGTGCGTGGCGGTAAGAGCAACCACATTAGCTCTTATAAATTCTTGTAAAATATAAAAAGATGCTTATTTTATATATTTTGAGCAAAAAAAATATCTACATTAGTGAGCGTAAAGTTGTGCATAAACGCACAATTATTACAGTAACCGTTTATATATATACGGTTATTTTAGCTCGTGTATTTAATATTTTTAGTATTTTTTTGGTAGTGTTAGGTATTTGAGAGAGGGGTAGTGAGTGAGAAAATAATAAAAAATTTTAAAAAATGAATATTTTATTGAATAAATGTGTAGAATAGATAGACTGATGTAGGTATTTTGTAAAAATAGGTATGTAAAATAGAAAAAGTAATTTTTTTTATGCAAAATAGACGGAAAGTTTGCATGAGTTGATGCGGTTGCACTAAGAGATAATATCACATATATTATTAAAATTTTGATTAGGCTATGATTGTGATAGGGCGGCTCCACATTAAGTTCAAGTGGTTACAAGACCACTCTAATTTGAAGAAAAAAAAATATTATTATTATTATATATAAATTTTACACTAATTACACTTTAGACAAAATTTAACAACAAACTTGGTTGTAAATTAAGGTTACAAATCCACTCAATATTTTTTTAATGGGAGTGAATTTTGACAAATTCACCGTTGGATTAAATTTTCTGCCTATATCTTCCATACTTGCAAAATTTTAAGAAAAACAAAGATCAATAGTTATGTCATTAATCAAAATTTTAAATATCTAGTTTTTGTAGTTTATAATTATACATAAAAAATAAGTTTATGAATTGAATAGTAAATTTCATCCGATTGGCATAAAATTTGACATGTATTTTAAGAACATAAAGAATATACAATTCAACGGTTATATTTTCAAAATATGTAGTCATGTTAGTTTGTTTAGTGAGAGTTGTAGTATTAAGCTACAACTAAGTTTGTAACAAAACTGTGTCCTTAAACTTTTGTACCTTTAATAAAATATTAGGTCCTTACAATCAAAAAGAAAAAGTCTAAGAAAAATTTAATTTAACAAAAAATTTGAAAAATATATAGCCAGTAGCATTTTGATAATAAAAACATAATGCAACGACTTCAAAATAAGAAAATTCATAAAAGAAAAGTATAAAATTTTATATATTTACGTTTTTTTTTTTTTTTTGTCAATATATGAAATTTTCTTCTTATTAGATTTTATATAATTTAAATTTTTTTAATGACTACTATGAAAAAAAAATTCTAAAACTGTTACTGCATCGTGAACCTAATACATTTGTTGAACTGCCATTACTCAGACCGCTCAACTCTCAATTACTCAGACCGCTCAACTCCTATTTCCTAACAAGTTATATTTATCGCCTAACAAGTATATTGATATTTATCGAAGCACCAATACTCAATCTGCTCAACTCCCGTCAAAGTATTATCGATAAAACAAAACAATACGAAAACCCCTCTTCTAGAAGTTGTTATTTGTTAAAGTGTTGCGTTTGCTTGGACCCACATATCAACTGTTTGATTGATTGCTTGTCTGTCTGGAAGAGTGCGGTGGGTTCCACTCCACGAGTTTTTTCTTGTTAGTTGGCCTAGTGTGAATGGGAATAAGTAGCAAACGTTTTATAGCTTGACACGATTGATAAAGCTTTCACACAACCAGGCAAGACAATTTGCGCGATCTCTAATTCTTTTCTAGATTTCCTCAAAAAAATTAAAATAAAAAACTAGAGATTTGGACTAGCGACTGGTGGGTCTTTTTCTAGCCAAAATCTTGCCTAGCTCAAAATGACTTAAAGTTAAAACTTTCCTTTGACCGTTTGGAAGCCGCGTTTCACGCGGTATCCAAGCCTCGTTTTTTTTTTTTTTTTTTTTTTTTTTTTGGGTAAAGCCCGTAATTTGTGATTTTATATCATACCGGTAGGTCTCATGCACTATTTATAGGGCTACAAATTTTTTTTTTTAGCAATTTTTTCATTAAAAATGAGTATCATGATACTATTCACATTTTTAAAATTTATTTTGTTATAGTGTTTTTAGTTTTCAATTTTTAGCAAAATAAGCTATCCAAACAGATTTAGGGGAGGATTTTTTTTTAATTACATATGTAACTCTATAATTTTTATTCAAAAATTTTATTCACCTATAATTTTTATTATATAATCCACGTGACTTATTAAATGATTAATAAATTAAATGATTTAATATATTTGGATATTTTTCATAATAGTCTCATAATTAGTTGAGGAAAATCAAACTCAACTTAATGTAGTTTGATATATTTCTCTTTAATTTTTGGGATTTTATATAAATTTTCTCTTATATTTTTCATATTCAAAATACCCAAAATGCTATTTTAGCATCTTAAAGAGCAAAAACACATCTACGTACGTTGGTTATTAATAGTTAAAATTAGAAAAATAAGTATTTTTGCTAGTGCTATTAGTAAATATTTTCCAATTTGGCAAGTTTTTTCTTAATAGGCACCCAATTGATTAAACAAAATTTCCGGTAGTGAAATTCTATAAGCACCATAAATTTAGCTCACGAAGGCTTAAAAAATGAGGAGGTCATAGCTAAGTTATATACCCATTATTCTTTTTCTTTTTCAATTTTTTGAGGGAGCCCATTATATTATACTAGATAAGGTTGATAGGTAAATTATATACAAAGAAATATAGTAGATGTTTCTCAAAAAATAAGAAAAATTGATAGATAGAGGCGTAAACCTAAATAACTAAAAAGGTTCTAGATGGAAATTAATATATAGAATTATGGATGGGTTGGGTTACAAAGACATAAATATTTTTTTTTAAAAATGTTTCTAGATGTGCTATCTTGAATTAGCATTCACGGGATTCCTTTGCCCTAATTGGTCTTTAAAAATTTCTTTATCTAAGGCCTTAGACAGTACCGGCTACCGTAGAAAATAAGCCTGCTGTCACGTCCATTGCACTAGCTTTCCGTTTCCACATTAAAATGGAATAAATATACCATAAAAAAAATTATAATAAATATGATGATAGTCTCTTTAAGAAGACCATTCAAAATTCTTAATCACCCTAAACTTTAACAGGCAACTATACCATTATCAATTTATCCTAACGAATACCTTCTAGCGTTAGCAAGGTGATGGTTATCCTATAAGTATAACTATATAAGTATGTGTGGCATGTGAAGGATAAGGGTCAAGATCGAAATTTTCAAGAGAAAATTTTATACACATACACTTAGATTAGACTAGTCATTAACCTGTACGATGCACGGGAAAACTATTGAAACTAAGATCTAAAGATGTAGTATTTCATTTTTGTTTTTATTTTTTTGAAGAATCTATATATATAATAATAGGTGAAGCAGAGAGAAACTCAAATAGAAATCCAAATTAGAGTTTCAATTTTATGCCATGTGTCTAGATTTGGATTCTTAATTTTGCGCCACTTATCCTAACTAAAACTCAAAAAAAATCTAATTAGATTATAAATTAGACTCCAATTTTGTGTTATGTATCTTATCTAAATTTTTTAATTTTTGTGCCTAAATAAATGATACATTAACATTTAACACGGAAGTCAAGAAAACTACAATGATAATACTCATTGGCCTAAGCAAGAACATCTCACCTGCACACTTTTATGGGTGAACATCTCACTTGCCCACTACTAGAACCAAGGAGTCCAACGAGAAAGACTATAAAAGTAAAACATCATCTCCTTCTAATGTCATATCATCATCCCATGTCTTCGCATTTTCTCTCAACCTCTACCAACTAGATCCACACACTACCCTCTCCTCCTCTTTTCGGATTTCTAAGAGTAAGGTCGGGTTTAAACACAATGTTCAATTCCACTCTTCCTTGCTTCACACTCTCATACATTACCGTTTCATTGGCACCTCCAAGAAGATTCCAAGCTCAATGTGAAAACTGAATCTTTCAAAATGAACATCTTATCATCACAATTGTTAATATTTCCGTGCGTAAGCACGGACTATATGCTAGTGTTAAATAATACATGAGTATTTATAGAAAAATAAATCTTTATAAAAAGCTCAAATCTTTTAAAACAATACACCAAAATGAGAAATTCGAGTGTTTTGTTCAACCTAAGTACATTGCAAGCATCTAATTATTCATTAATAGTAACTCCATCTCATGCAGTCCAAGCATTATAAAAGTCTACATTCCCCGTCTCGTCCCTTTTGAATAAGTGATATGCAATATAAGTGATTTGTAGCATTATTAACAATAATATTAATGATTAAAATCTTTTGAAAAGCAACATAAAATTGGCCACTTTTAAGAGATTGAACTATTCAAGGAATAAAAAACTTTGTTCTAATTTTTGCAATACAAAATTATCTTCTCAAATACCAATTGTGCTATAATGTCATTTGTAGTTACAATGTTACATGTATCAAACTATTTGCGTATGAATTTTGTATCTAATAAATCTACAATAATATTAATAATTAAAATATTTAGACAAAGCAACATAAAATTGGTCACTTTTAAGAGATAGAACTATCTGAGGAATAAAAACCTTTGTTCTAATTATTTTTGCTGTGCAATGCACGATTTTATACATAAACTTATATAATAAGTAATTTATTTGAGAAACAAAAAGTAAATGAATAGTTTTTTCATTTCAATTGTAAGAGAGACACTTCTTGTAAAAAAAAAAAAAAAATTGCAAAGTTCTATGTCTAGATTACAAACCTTTCTTAGGATGCTTGAAATCTTTTTTGACAAACCTGAAAAAAAAAAAAATCAAGAACAAAATTAAACTTAAACTGAGTTAAAAAAAAAAATTAGAGCCATATAGATTGTAAAATTGTATGTAAATTTAATAGTCTATGATTGGAATTTACTGCAACAAAACATTTCTTACATATGAGTCTATGACCACTTATTACTAGGCTTTAAAATAAATAAATAAAAACTAAAAAAAAGATATCATTTCAACTTTGATTTTACTATTTTAGTCAAATAAGTTCCATAATTGTAAGGAAAAAAAAAACCTATTTTATAGTGATGGATCAAGAGTAAAAATAATCAATATATATGTAACGACTGGATTTAATCCTAGGCCTAAAACAATGAATTTGTAGAGAGTGGGTAGAAGAACTAGGCTTAAAGTGAATAAGATAACAGTTATAATGAGTTTCTAGGACAATCAAATGGAAATGAACTAGGTTTATACAAGAGAATGGGTTCTCGGTACGATCCGAGGAGCTCTTTTCTAATATATATTGGATGACAATGGTTACAGGAGTTGTTGAGATTGCTATAGTGCTTTCTCTGTTCATTCTCCCCCCTCTCTATGGTGGGTTTCTTCTATTAGATATCTCCTTTAAACGATCTTGGCCTCCCACTTGTTGATCATCCAAGCCTATTCCTGAATGTCTGTCCACCAAACACCCTCTCTAGCATTTTGTGAGTTGCAATACCCGAGGTAGCATTGTTCAGAGGTCTTGTCCACATAAATACGGCCAGAAAATCAGCTGCAGAGCATTCAATGCGGTAGTAGCAGCTTTCCTTTATATATTTTTAAGTTCCTATCCTTCTTATACGTTTGTGGCACATGTCCATATTACTAGAACTTTCTGGTCACTTTGATCACTAGGATCTATACCTGATCTGTGTTTAGCTTATCCGAGGAGATATTCTTCCTCGGACTCGGACTACTCATGATCTCGGCCAAAGCCCCACGCTCTCAGCCAAAGCCCCACGCTCTCAGCCAAAGCCCAAGACCCAATTGCATGATTTGGGCCTATAACCCTACAATAGCCCCTCAAAACTCCGGTTTTATCCTTTCACCTGAGGAGAAAAGTGGGGTTTTGAATTCTTAAGAGTTAATTCTACTTGATCCTTTGACTTATACCCGTGGAAGTGTCGTTTTACGCGCCCCATATTTGTACGGTAAATTGCTCCTTTCAGAGCTACCAATCTTTTGGTTATAATCTTAGGTCTGTCTTGACACTTAGTGAGAAACAAATAGATATCATAGAACGTTACTTTCCCCAAAGTATGTGGTCCGAGGATCCATGCATAATTAAGGTTCTGTTTAACATTTAGCAGGAGGTTCGAGGGACCCGATGTAGCTAAGGCTCTTCTTAGCAGGAGGTCTGAGAGACCCGACGTAGCTAAGGTTCTGTTTAATACTTACCAGGAGGTCTGAGGGACCCGACGCAGCTAAGGCTCTGCCTAGCAAGAGGTCTGAAGGACCCAACATAGCTAAAGCTCTATTTAACACTTAGCAAGAGGTCTGAGGGACCTAACGTAGCTAAGGCTTTTCTTAGCAGGAGGTCTGAAAGACCTGACGTAGCTAAGGCTCTGTCTAGCAGGAGATCTGAAGGACCTGACGTAGCTAAGACTTTGTTTAACGCTTAGTAGAAGGTTTGAGGGACCCGACGTAACTAAGGCTTTTCTTAGTAGGAGGTCCAAGAGGCCCGACGTAACTAAGGCTCTGCCTAGCAGGAGGTCTAAGAGACCCGACGTAGCTAAGGCTCTTCTTAGCAAGAGGTCCAAGGGATCCGACGTAACTAAGGCTCTTCGTAGCAGGAGGTCTTAGAGACTCGAAGTAGCTAAGGCTCTGTTTAACACTTATCAGGAGGTCTAAAGGACCAGACGTAGCTAAGGCTCTTTTTAGCAAGAGGTCCGAAGGACCCGACAAAGCTAAGGCTCTACCTAGCAGAAGGTTCAAGGGACCCGACATAACTAAGGCTCTGCCTAGCAGGAGGTCTGAGGGACCCGAAGTAGCTAAGGCTCTCCTTAACAGGAGGTCCAAGGGACCCGACGTAGCTAAGGCTCTGCCTAGCAGGAGGTCTAAGGGACTCGACGTAGTTAAGGCTCTGTTTAACACTTAGCAAGAGGGCTGAGGGACGAGACGTAACTAAGGCTCTTCTTAGTAGGAGGGCCGAGGAACCCAACATAGCTAAGGCTCTACCTAGTAGGAGGTTTGAGGGACCCGACGTAACTAAGGCTCTTCTTAGCAGGAGGTCTGAGGGATCCGACGTAGCTAAAACTCTGCCTAGCAGAAGGTCTGAGGGATCCGATGTAGCTAAGGCTTTGTTTAATACTTAGCAAGAGATTTGAGGGACCCGACGTAGTTAAGGCTATGCCTAGCAAGAGATCTGAGGGACCCGACGTAGTTAAGGCTCTTCTTAGCAGGAGGTTTGAGGGACCCAAACCTAGTTAAGGCTCTTCTTAGTAGGAGGTCTGAGGGACCCGACGTAGCTAAGGCTCTGTTTAACACTTAGCAGGAGGTCTGAGGGACCCGACGTGGCTAAGGCTTTGCCTAACAAGAGGTCTGAGGGACCCGACGTAGCTAAGGCTCTGTTTAACACTTAGCAGGAGGTTTGAGGGACTCGACGTAGCTAAGGCTCTTCTTAGCAAAAGGTCTGAAGGACCCAACGTAGCTAAGGCTCTGCCTAGTAGAAGGTCTGAGGGACCCGACGTAGCTAAGACTCTGTTTAACACTTAGCAGGAGGTCTGAGGGACCCGACGTAGCTAAGGCTCTTCTTAGCAAGAGGTCCGAGGGACCCGATGTAGTTAAGGCTCTGCTTAGTAGAAGGTTTGAGAGACTCGACATAGCTAAGGCTCTATTTAACACTTAGCAGAATAAAGATTATAAGATATCAATATATACCTTCTAGAACTAACCCCGTTGCGGAGCCCCTTTGATTTGCCACACCATCAACATATACCTTCTAGAAGAAAGGTTCTTGCAGAGAGATTGTGCCAATCAATTTTCCATCCATGCTCTGTGTTGTTGCCACTTCCTTTAATGGAGGTTCAGCAAATTCGGCCACCAGATTCGCGAGGACTTGGACCTTTGTCAGAAGTACGAGGGATGCACTTGATGTCAAAAACCCCCAGAACTGTGCCCTATTTAGCAATCCTCCTCGTGTAATCAACACTTCAAAGTATAGACCTCGGCCTCATCTAGTGACTTGCTCACATAGTAAACTGGCCATCATAATGGCTTTACCTAGGGACTCTTGTTGATGGGGACCTAAACCTACCATAATTAATCGTTGCAATCACTATCACACAAGCTTTTCCTACATATGGCGCCAATTGCAAGGATTGGATTTGATCCTAGGCCCAAAACAATGAATTTGTAGAGAGTGAGTAGATGAACTAGACTTAAAGTGAATGAGATAACAGTTATAATGAGTTTCCAGAACAATCAAATAGAAATGAACCAGGTTTATACAAGAGAATGGGTCCTCGGCACGATCCGAAGAGCTCTGTTCTAATATATATTGGATAACAATGGTTACAGGAGTTATTAAGATTGCTATAGTGCTTTCTCTGTTCATTCTCCCCCCTCTCCATGGTGGGTTTCTTCTATTTTATATCTACTTTAAACGATCTTAGCCTCCCACTTGTTGATCATCCAAGCCTATTCCTGAATGTCTGTCCCACCAAACTCCCTCTCTGGCGTTTTGTGAGTTACAATACCCGAGGTAGCACTGTTCAGAGGTCTTGTCAACTGCAGGGCATTTAATGCGGTGGTAGCAGTTTTCCCTTACATATTTTTAAGTTCCTATCCTTCTTGTACGTTTGTGGCACACGTTTCTATTACTAGAGCTTCCTAGAAGGTCACTTTGATCATTAGGATCCATACCTGATCTGTGTTTAGCTTATCCGAGGAGATATTCTTCCTTGGACTCGGACTACTCACAATCTCGACTAAAGCCCACGCTCTCGGCCAAAACCCAAGACCTAATTGCATGATTTGGGCCTATGACCCCACAGTATAAAATTACCAACTCTATTGACCTTCAGAACTTGCCAGTGCCATAAGTGCCTTCCTTGCTTAAGGCAACTTGGAGAAATCTTTTTTTCATTAACCATCTCTATATGAATTTATGAAAATGTATAAAACATGTTATAAGAATTAAACAAAAAACTGTAAATAAAAAGGTGATAAGAAGAATTCAATAAAGAAATTGATAAGAATAAATGGTTTCATGGGCAAGTAAAAGTAAAACATGTTTATAAGAACTATTCAATAAAAACTTTTGATGTGAAACTCTTACCCTTACGATCCAAATTGATTCGATGGAGATTGAACAAATTTATGATATAATTAAATATTGGACAACAAAATAATTAAATTAGATCAAACCATAAACATATAAATTAGATAAAACTTAAGGAAATTAGCTTAAAAAAAAGGCAACAAAAACATAAAATCTATTCAATTTGATTATAATAAAAAATTAGAGTAAACAAATACATAGGAAAATTAAAGACTAAACCAAAAAAGTATACAATAGATTGAAGAATGAAACAATACACCAACTAATCGTGAATATATATACATACTCCACCTAAAAGGTGTCCAAGTAAAAATCAAATACCCTAAAATTCTTGAAGTCTACGTTAATATATATATAACACCAACAATGTCTTTTTCTTTCCCGGGGGGAGGGGGGGGTATATATGGATTTTTGGATAAATTTACATTATATACGGTTTTTTAGGATTATTCATCAAATGCCTAGATACTATGCTGATATAATATATCACCATATTATATCTATTGAAGTTTTCCTCCACCGGTCAACTTTTTATCTTCACCAACAAATTTTTTTTTTTTTTTTTTTTTTTGTGGGATATATACGGTTTTTTGGGATAGTTTTACAATGTCATTATACTGCTAAATTCTATTAGCTTGCAATTCTAAGGTTATCATACTCCTTTGTTATATATATAATAAATTATAATAAGGTGTAAAAAAATAATAATTATGTGATAAGCTCTAGAGAGGTTAACAAAAAGTTAAAGGTTTCGGTTATATATGTATGTATGTATGTATGTATGTAAGAGTAGAATTTTATCTCATACAAATAAATAAATAAACATCGATGTACTACTATTACGGGAATGTTTTACTTTGAGTAATACTAGATATACAAACTTTTTTACAAATTTTTTTACAAACTGCTAATGTGGTGAGTGGTTATTGGTAAATAAAAAAGTAATATTGATGGTGGGCTTAAATAAAAACCAGTAAGAAGTTGACCATATCAACAATTTATAAAAATGTTGTAAAATAGTTTGTGGCTGTAACATTACTCAAATAGTAATGCTAGAGATACAAACTTTTTTACAAAAAAAATTTACAAACTACTGATGTGATAAGTGGTTATTAATAAATGAAAAAGTAATATTAATGGTGGGTCTAAATAAAAACCAGTAAGAAGTTGATCATTTCAACAATTTGTAAAAATGTTGTAAAATAATTTGTGGATGTAGCATTACTATTTTACTTTTGAATATTCCTTGGAGTTTATCTAAACAATTGAATAAATTAGATTTTTTTCCATGTGTTATCCCATGAGATTTGAGTTAAAATAAAAATTTTAGAAGTTTGAGATAATATATCAATAAGCAAAGTTTAGAGAAAATTCAATTAGAATTTGAAATTAGAATCCAATTTGCACTGTGTCTAAATTTATGTAGGGACCACACCATAATTATCCACTTAAGTTTGTGTTATATGTCCACTTAAGTTTTTTTAATTTTTTTGTACCAAGTGAGTTAATGAGTGCAAAATACTAAGAATATAATATTAACGAAGTATAAAATTAAAAAAAGAAAACAATCACATATACTCAAAAAAAAATTATTACACGTTCTATCATATTATAAATTAAAAAAAAATTATCATAAGTAGCATTAAATTTAGTTAAAAATTTTAATATGTAACTAATTGAGTTTACTTTTTTAAAAATGATTTGACTAATTATTTATATTTTTATGATAAAAATTGTGTTTATTTATACATATGCATTAATTCGTGTGTTACATACTAATTTTTTTTTAATAATTTGACTAGTTATTTATATTTTTATAATAAAAATTGTGTTTAATGATAAATTCATTCATGTATTTGCATGAGTTACATGCTAGTCTATATATATATATATATATATTAATAGATAAAACTCAGAGAAAGTTCAATTAGAATTTGAAATTAGAATCCAATTTGGTGTCATGTGTCTAAATTTATGTGGGGACCACACTATAATTATTCACTTAAGTTTGTGCCATGTACCCACTTAAGTTTTTTAATTTTTGTGCCAAGTGAGTTAATGAGTGCAAAATACTAAGCATCTAATATTAATGAACTATAAATTAAAAAAAAAATCAATCACATATACTCAATAAAAATCATCACACAACAAATATCACTACATGTTCTATCTTATTAAAAATTAGAAAAAAAAATGATCATAAGTAGTATTAAATTTAGGTAAGAATTTTAACATGTGGCTAATTTTTTTTTTCAAAAAATAATTTGACTAATTATTTATATATTTATGATAAAAATTGTTTTTAATTTTAAATATATCCATACGTATACGTGTGTTACATGCTATTTTTTTTAAAATAATTTGACTATATCTATATATATAATAATAGGTGAAGTTGAGAAAAACTCAAATTAGAATTTCAAATTAGTGTTTCAATTTAGTTAAAAATTGTAATATGTAACTAATTGAGTTTACTTTTTTAAAAATGATTTGACTAATTATTTATATTTTTATGATAAAAATTGTGTTTATTTATACGTATGCATTAATTCGTGTGTTACATACTAATTTTTTTTTTAATAATTTGACTAGTTATTTATATTTTTATAATAAAAATTGTGTTTAATGATAAATTCATTCATGTATTTGCATGAGTTACATGCTAGTCTATATATATATATATATATATATATATATTAATAGATAAAACTCAGAGAAAGTTCAATTAGAATTTGAAATTAGAATCCAATTTGGTGTCATGTGTCTAAATTTATGTGGGGACCACACTATAATTATTCACTTAAGTTTGTGCCATGTACCCACTTAAGTTTTTTAATCTTTGTGCCAAGTGAGTTAATGAGTGCAAAATACTAAGCATCTAATATTAATGAACTATAAATTAAAAAAAAAAAATCAATCACATATACTCAATAAAAATCATCACACAACAAATATCACTACATGTTCTATCTTATTAAAAATTAGAAAAAAAAATGATCATAAGTAGTATTAAATTTAGGTAAGAATTTTAACATGTGGCTAATTTTTTTTTTTCAAAAAATAATTTGACTAATTATTTATATATTTATGATAAAAATTGTTTTTAATTTTAAATATATCCATACGTATACGTGTGTTACATGCTATTTTTTTTTTAAATAATTTGACTATATCTATATATATAATAATAGGTGAAGTTGAGAAAAACTCAAATTAGAATTTCAAATTAGTGTTTCAATTTTGCACCATGTGTCCTAAATTATTTGTTCTTAAAGAGTTTTAATTTTTAATTTTAGAATCAAATGTGGGATCACATCATAAATATTTATTCAATTGATTTATTAAGTACAAGAACCAAAGAATCTAGAATAAAATAATCGTAAAAATAAAAAATAAAAAAAGTGCTTCACAATAAAAAAAATTTAAAAACGTGGAAAATTTACATTTTATACCTAATAATATCCTTACAAATTTTTTTAAAAAGTTAACAAAATATAAAAATGACAATCAATAGTATTTAAATTATATATATAGGAATTATATTATGTATTTTATTGTATATATTTAAGTGTTCTTATGTATATGCATGGGGTTACTAGCTAGTCTATATATATAATAATAGGTAAAGCAGAGAGAAAATTTAATTAAATTTTTAATTGAAATTTAATTAGTGTCTAATTTTACGCCACGTGTCTCATCTAAGCTAAATTTTAGAATTTTGTGCTAAGTGAGTTAATTTAGGTAAAAATTGAATTTCAATTAGAGTTTAATTTTGTTCCATGTGTCCCATCTAATTTTAAATTTTTGTGTCAAATTAGTTAATTTAATGTAGAAAACGAAGAGTTCAATATAATAAACCATAAAAAATATAATCATATATATAATATGTTGTTTTTAAATGTACCCGTGCATATGCACGGGGTTACACACTAGTATATATTAATAGATAAAGTTGAGAGAAAATCCAATTAGATTTTAATTTGATTCTCAATTTTGCATCATGTATCCTATTTAATTTTTAATTTTGTTACTAGTGAATTATTGACTATGAAAATCAAAGAGTCCAAATCCAAAATTTTTCGCCACATGTCCATCTAAGTTTTTTATTTTTGTGGCAAGTAAAATTATTAGGTGCAAAAACCGAAGAGTTTTAAACCAAATAAATTCTAAATCATATATATATATATATATATATATATAATGAGAAACCATTACATATTTTAGAAATAAATAATTGAAAAAAGTGCAAACTAACATCATTTATAATTTGAACCTCTTCTAAAAATTTTTTAGGCTAAAAACTAGTTATCTTAATTGAGAAACCTAGACTTTAAAATGCTATTTAGTTCATATATCCTTTTTTTTAATAATTAATAAAAAAATGCAATCACCAAAAAATAGCCGATTGTTACTAGTACTTTGTTGATTCTTAAATCTTTATTTCAAGTATCGACCAATCATTCTAATATTGTACGCATTAACTGCAACAATCTATAAATGGCCGTGAAAGTAACTACATATAACTCTATGATACTCATTTAAATATATACATATATATATATATATACAAATATGTTTTTGGTGTAGACAAATATTGAAACCCAACCTTTCCTTTAAATATAAGTGTAGTAATATCTTAAAATAGACTACACAAGCAACAAAATCCGAAAAGTTGAAAATTGCTTGTGAAATTGACTTCTTCTATTTTTCTGTTCTAGCAGTAAAAATCATTTTTAGAAGAAAAATCATTTGACCTCTATGGAAAGAACAGAAAATGAACACAATTTTCCAACGTTTATTAAATGCTTTCGTTCTTCCCTTAAATACTGGTGGATTGTGGAACAATGCAAGTCTCTTAACTCTTAAGCCTATTAAAGATTTTTCCTTTCCTAAATTTTAAAGGTCATTTAAAAATTTATTTTACCAAATAAAAAAAAATAAGTAATTTTTATTATGTGATACTTTAAATTAGGATACTATTACATTTTCGCTATAAAATATATATTTCCTATTTCAAAGTAAAATGAGAAATAACTTTTTCAATGAAACAAAAATGAAGAAGATACTTATCCATAAAAAAATGCTGAATTTTCTCCCCCAAAAAAAAATGATGACTTGTCCAGTAGGAAATACTAAAAATAATTTATTCGTTTAGGAAATATTTTCAAAAAAAAAAAATTATGGAAAAGAAAGAAAAAGCAACCGATTTTTTATATAATTTTTATATTTTTCAAAAAAATAGTGTTAAAATTTTCTTAAAATATTTTATCAACAAATTTCTAGAAACACACATTTAAAGGAAAAAAATCCAATTTTATAGATTACTTGAGATTGTTTTGATTTTTTTTGACAAATGAAAGTCCATACTATGCTACATAGCTGGCATTGTACCAAACACTTACATATCTAATTGAAGTTTTTTCTCACTTCAAATTTTAAGTAATTAAACCGATAATAAAGTATAAAAAGTGCCTAAGGACACAATTTAAATATTATTAAATTCTCAATTATGAGCTGTAACCCACATTTTTCAAGAAGAAAATATACATGTTAATAATTCATTGGCTTGCACAATAAATTCATTTTAGGTATGTATTTTTTTTATTAATTTTTTTATGTATACAACTTGACTTTTTTAAAAAGGGAAATGTTAATCAAAACCTATTGGTTTAGGAACTATTTTTTGAAACATTTTGTTAGAAAAATGATTAAAATAAATAAATAAATGTTGTTGACGGATTTTTATATTTCCCATAAAAATTGTGTCAAAACTATTTTATTATGGTTTATTAACAATTTCCCTAAGAGCATCCATTAACATAACCATTTTAAAAATTATATAAAAATATTATTTAATGCAACATTTAGTCACCTTATCCATTGTCCTTAGAGCATTAATTAATAGTATTATTTTGAACAATCATATGCTTTTAAGAGAGTGTGTTGTGTGTAGTATAACTTGTCTTATCCTTCCTTAAAAGTTACCATAGCTTTTGAGTGGAGTTGTGGTATGCCTTTGTGTTAGAATCTCTTTTTCTCTCCCTTATGTGTGTGTGTGTGTGTGTGTGTGTGTGTGTGTGTGTTTGTTTCTCAAGAAAAAGAATGGGTAATTGTCCCACATTGATTAAGAGAGTATGTTGTATGTAGTATAACTGGTCTCACCCTCCTTTAAAAGTTACCATGACTTTTGAGTGGAGTTGTTATATGCCTTTATGTTAGAATCCCTTTTCCTCTCCCTTGTGTGTGTGTGTGTGTGTGTGTGTGTGTGTTTGTTTGTTTCTAAAAAAAAAAAGAATAGGTAATTGTCCCACATTACTTAAGAGAGTATGATGTGTGATGTGTGATGTATAACTTGCTCCACCCTTCTTTAAAAGTTATCTTGGCTTTTGAGTGGAGTTGTGGTGTGCTTTTATTTTAAAACCCCTTTTCTTCTCTTTTGTGTGTGTGTGTATTTATTTCTAAAAAAAAAAATAGAATGGGTAATTGTCCCACATTGCTTAAGAGAGTGTGCTGTGTGTAGTGTAACTTGCCCCACCCTCCCTAAAAAGTTACCATGGCTTTTGAGTGGAGTTATGGTGTGCTTTTGTGTTAGAACCTCTTTCCTTCTCTCTTGTGTGTGTGTTTGTTTCTAAAAAAAAAGAATGGGTTTTGTCTCATATTACTTAAGAGAGTGTGTTGTGTGTAATATAAATTGCGCTACCATCCTTTAAAAGTTACCATGGCTTTTGAGTGGAGTTGTGGTGTGTCTTTGTGTTAAAACCCCTTTCTTACTCCCTTGTGTGTGTGTGTGTGTGTTTGTTTCTCAAAAAAAAAAAAAAAGAATAGGTAATTGTCTCACAATGCTTAAGAAAATTTGTTGTATATAGTATAACTTGCCCTGTCCTGTCCTGCCCTTAAAAGTTTCCATGACTTTTGAGTGGAGTTGTGGTGTGCTATTGTGTTAGAACCCATTTCCCTATCTCCTGTGTGTGTGCGTGTTTATTTCTCAATATATATATTGCATTTGTCAATATTGATGAATTTTACTAAAACCCATATAAATTGGATCAAACTTGCATAGTGGGTGGGGTTTGAGTTGGATTTGAAATTCTATGCTCAACCCAATTTGACTTTTGCTTTTTAAGCTAATAAATTTTCAATCCAACCCAATTCATGATAACCCTAAAGATTATAAGCTAACACTTCATATTAATATCTTTTGATCTCAAACAAGCTTTAAAACTAAGGCTCAACCTTAAGTTTGGCTTGTTTATAAATAAATAAGGCGGAAATCACATTTTCGTCCCTACATTTTTGGTCGATTCCCACTTTAGTCCCTAGATTTTATTTTTACCACTTTTAGTCCCTATCTTGAAAAACGTTTCCCATTTTGGTCCCTGCCATTACATCAGAGACGGAAATTGCATACGTGACAAACGGTAGAATTAAAAAATTTTTAAAAAATATTAAAATATTAAAACAAGTTCTCACTAGGCAAGCACAAACACCTATTGCAAAGACACAAGTCGTTAATAAATTTCTCTATATTAAATTCAAAGGACATATTTTTATTTGACACCTCCTCATACACAAAATGCTTGGAGATTTAAAGGGAAAAATGTTTGAATTGCAAAGGGGCACTGTTTGCTACAAAAAGTTGTGATTAAATTTGGATGAACAGGAACAAACAATTAATTGAAACAATCAAGAATTAATATTGTAGATTCATTATCCTTCTCGAGGGAAGCCAACAAAGTTTTTCTCTCCCAAAGGATGGCCTAAATGTGAAAAATATAAGAGCATTCACAACAGTGTATGTAAAGCTAAAATTTTTTAGCTTTAGGCTTCCATACGAAGCTACTTTTGGCTTCAAAGCAGCTTCGTACGGAAGTTGAAGCTAAAAGTTAGAAATATTATTTTAATTCTACCTCTATTAAAATAATACTTTTTTATTTTATTCTTTTTCTTTTGGCTCATTCTGCTCGTTGCTCTCATTCTCACCCTCTCTCCTCAGATCAGCTCTCATCAGACTCTCAAACTCTCTCAAACTCTCATTGAAGCTCAAACTCTGATCTCATTCTCTTTTTTCTTCCTTTTTCCTTCTCATTTTTTTTTTCTCTCTCCCTCAACACTGAGACCCATCTCGCCCAGTCCTCCACGTTGCCAACCCACCTCCCCATGCTGCCGACCCATCTTGCCTAGTCCTCCATCTCACCGCTCACCCAACGCTGATCCAAGCTCATCGAGGCCTCTTCTTCACTGTCTGATCGGTTTTCCAAGGTTGTTTTTCGTTATTACTTCATTGCATCATCGTTTTTTTTTTTTTAAGATTCAGCTTTTTCTGTTTCGAATTTTGTTGATTTTTTGTTCTGTTTTGTTGTTTTTCTAATTGGAAATGTAATTTTGTTAAGGCGTTTGGTTGTCGAGAAAATTTTCCGAAATGAAAGAAATCGTTTTTTTTTTTTTTGTTATTAGCAACTTCATCACTCAAGCACCACAAGGAGAGTAAAAACCAGTTCAATTTGGCTAAGTTTCTAATGAGTTTTAGATTTTTAGATCATATGTTTCTGTGTGTCTGTGTGTGTGTGTGTGTGTGTGTATCAGAGCTAGTTGTTGTTGGGTGGCTGTGGGTGGTTGTTCTTAGTTGGTAGTGGTTGTGGATTGTGCCATTGATCGGTTTGTGGTATTTTTTTGGTTATTAGCAACTTCATTACTCAAGCACCACAAGGAGAGTAAAAACCAGTTCAATTTGGCTAATTTTCTAATATGAGTTTGATTAGATTTTTAGATCATATATTTCTCTCTTTGTGTGTATCAGAGCCAGCTGTTGTTGGGTGGTTGTTCTTGGTTGGCAGCAAGGTATTCAGAATCGGACCGGACCGGGAGGTCGAACCGTGAAAATCGGGAATCGGAATGAAAACCGGTTTTTTAAGCATAAAGAACCGAATTTTTCGTTAATTCCGTGAACCCTTAAAACCGAGGTTGGACTGCACGAACTGGTGGCAAGAACCGTGCGACCCAACCCCTTAACAATTTTTTTTTTTTATAAAAACAATTTAACACAATTTTATTAAATATATGCTTGAAAATCATTAAATTTTCCTCACATATATAAATATATTAGTCAATTTTACTAGTTTTATAAATTTAATATCTATATTTAGACTTTAATTAATTATTAAATTAATTATGACATCGTCACGGTTCAACTCTGGTTCGACCTCAAAAACCTTGAACTTCTCCCTTTTATGGTTCAATGAACGGTCCAGGTCTGAAAATCTTGGTTGGCAATGGTTGTGAATTGTGCCATTGATCGGTTTGTGATGTCTTTTTCGTAGTGAGATGTATTCTTTTATTGTAGTAGATATATTATTTTATTGTGATATTTATATTATTTTATTATGTTGAAAGTTAAAATAAATCTACAGCTACCGGATGTTTTGTAAAATAAATAAATAAAATAACTTTTTATAAAGTCAAATAATTATAAAAAAAAAAAAGAAAAAAGAAAAGAAAAGAAAAGCTCCTCTGTTGTGCACGCTCTCAAGTCCTATTGTATTCACCAGTCACCACCCTTCGATGTAATAATTAGAAACAACAAAACAACTGTGGCAGTTATGCTCAGAGACCATAAAGTAAAGTTATTACAATTTATTAATAGTTTGGTTTGGACAGGTTGAGACTTGGGACGCGAGATCGAGTTCCCCCTGGCGATTCTCATAAATGTGCAAATGCTTATGCCGAACCTTTTAACAAAAGGCAAAAGCCAGAGAAGAAGGGTCTATCTTTTTTTTTTTTTTTTTTTTTTACTGAAGGAGTCGCTTTTAATGTCATTCAATTGATCTGCCTATCAAACAAAATAGATGATACTTAATAATAATAATAATCAAATACACATGATAGCTTTGCTCTTTAGCCCCATTCTCCATCATTTGCGTGCAACCAATATATAAAATAATCCTCTTCCTTACTCTTTAAACTATTTTCTTTTATTATTTTTTTACGAATAAATCTTAATACATTCAAGTAAGTTGATTTTTTTTTTTTTTTTTTTGGTGTGGTTATTACTTACCCTCCCGCACAAAAAAATAAATGCATAAAAGCATATAATAAAAAAAGAGCCCCAACAAGGTAATTTTTACATAATTTTTGAATAATACTCTAGACTCTCACATAGACGGTATGAGAGCTCAAATATTGCTCCGAGGTTATCTAAAAATTTTTAGGCCGACATTAGAAGAGTTATAGCGTCATTTTCGTAGCGCCCTCTGTGAATACTCATCAACTTTCTGATGTTTGTCGGTTTGTGAAATATAAACAGCACTGGTTTGCTTTCACTGACAGCCTAATTACTGACCCCAACCATATCCATTTAGTTCATGAGGCACTCTTAGAGTTTGAGCAGAGGGGTATCCGTGTGCATAAGTTAAAATTGTGGACTTTTTGAGGTCAATGAGAATTGATAAATTAATGAATGTTGCCAAAGAAACAAAGTTTAACAGATGCGAAGCTCAGCTAATTTTGTAGCTTAGCTAAACTTTTTAAAGCCGACTTCACTTTTTGGAATGCTTAATTTATTTTGGGGTCCCATCAAAAAAAAAAAATTTGGGATCAAGTTGGTGTCGATGATTGATTGTCATTTGTCAAATGTGGTGAGGTGGGTTCCACACTTCCACGAGAGTTTAGTCATGCCCAACGTTTTTCTTTCTTGACTAGATAGTGGTGATGCAAAAGAGAAATTCTAGATATGTTAGATACACGTGAAATGTCACAATTTTTGTTACAATTCATCGTAATGGTCCATGTAAAACATATCTTTATTATTAATAATTCGTCATACGGTAAGTTGTAGTAAAACTTAAGTCATTTATCTGGTGGTACTAGGTACTGTATATATCTTAGAGTTTAGGAGTTCTATCTCCCATAATTACCTAGCAAAAAAAAAAAAAAACTTGAGTCATTTTATGCATTCTTAGTATTACTCGAAATTCTTCACTTAATCCTGGCCAAAAAAAGAAAAAAAAGAAAAAGAAAAAGGCAGTCCAAGAAAGCAAAATATACAACCAGGATTATTACTTTTTCTAGAATATGGACCCACCCGTGATTAGAGATTTGGCCCAGGGAGGTGCATGATTGGGTTTTTTTTTTTTTTTGGATACGTGATGATTGGGTTTTTTATTATTTATTTAAGCCGAAATCGACCTTTACCTTACTCTCAAAATGACACAACTTTGCTTTTTCCCAAACGAATTCGGAAGTTTTTCTTTCTTTAACAAACCTTATGTAACAATTCAAAGAATTATTCACCCTATATTTTAGTTACTTGATCTACTTTGATGTGACTTATTCAAATGTTATGAAAAAAAGGAGACTTGTTTAAATGTTTAATAATAATAATGTAATTTAATAAATGTGAATAGTTTTCATAACTGTCATATAATGGGTTCACCGGTTGAATCTAATTAGACTCGACTTAATATAGTTTGAGGCCTAAGACTAAAGTGACCGTTTTAAGCATGAAATTTTTATATTTAAAATCAATTATGTATATTTTTTTTATTTAAAATGCATTCTTCTTACTTTTTGAGATGCAAAAATAACTAATTAAGTTTTTGTATTTAGGTGTTACTAATTAATATCTTTGTGATATCATCAATTTAAAGTAGGATTTTGTAAATTTAATTTTGGAAAAAAAATATTTTTATTTAAAAGAAGTACCTTTTTTTTTTGTTGAGTACAAGAAAGAAGCAAATGTTTTATTTTTTTTAGGACAAAGTTTAGTTACAAAATTGGTTGTAACCTTAGGTTACAACTTTACTCAATAAAATAAACATTATTACATATTTTGAAAATCTAACTGTTGAATTACACGTTCTTTACACACTTAATACACATGTCAAATTTTGTGTCAATCGAATATTATTTACTATATGATATATAAGCTTATATTTATTACATAATTTTAAACTACAAAAACTTGCAATTTAAACAATATATTGATGACATAGTTATTGATTTTTAATTTTCTAGAAATTTTGCAAGGATGGAGGATTAAGAAAAATATATAATCCAATGATGAATTTGTTAACATTCACCTCCAATAAAAAAATATTGAGTAAGATTGTAGCCTAAAGCTTGTAGTTGTACTCTGGTTATATAATGTATTATAAACCCGGTTTAAAATACTAGTACTACTATTTTCGTATGTATTTTAACTTTTAATAAGTACTACTGTTTATTTTAAAAAATTTTGTTACTAAACTTTTTTTTTTACAAGACGCAAATGTTTTCCTTGTTAATACTTTTGGTTCTACATTATATTTAATAGTGGTAGAAATGACACATCTGTCAATGTTCCGATTATTTAAAAAAAAAAATCAATTTGGAGAACTTTTTTCTTATTAGGCACCCAAATAATTAAACAAGATTTCCGGCATTGAAGTTCTAGAGGGCCGAGGTAGGTTATGCTTTTTTTTTTTTTGGGGGGGGGGGGGGGGGTGGGGGTTGGGGGGCGGTGGTTGTGGGTGGGGGCATTTTTTAAAACCTCTATAATAGTAGGAAGAAATAGCTCTCACACTTTCTCATTTAAGGGTTCGTTCGGTTGGAGGAGTGGAAAAGTGGGAGGATGGAAAAGTGGGAGGATGGAAAATATTTAGTTTTCTCCCTTGTGTGTTCGGTTGGAGGAGTGGAAAAGTGGGAGAGTGGAAAATTCTTGTGTTCGGTTAGAGAGAAAAAGGGAAGGATGGAAAATGTAATTTATATAAATTGACTATTATACCCTTGTTACATAATATGTAAGAAATAGATTTATTTGTAATCATTAAATAATTTAAAATTTATCACATCATATATATATAAATTTATATTTTTATTATTATTATTATAATGTAAAAATTAGATCTAATCACGTTGAAAAAGAAAAAAGAAAAAAGAAAAAGACAATGATCAGGTAAGGATGGAAAAAAAATAAGAAAAGAAAAAAATAAATCCAGTTAACGTTGAAAAAAAAAAAAGAAATAAAAAAAAGAAAGGAGAAAGAAGATAACGTTCAGTACCTGAACATTGAAATAAAAGAAAAATAAACACCAAAACACACACACACACAACGTCAGGGGTACACCTGAACGTTGAAAAAAAAAAAAAAAAAAGACGTTCAGCTAACTGATCGTTGAAAAAAAAAAAGAAAAAAAAGAAGAAGACAATGTTCATAAAAAATAAAAATAAAAAGTTGAAAAAAAATAAGTAGGAAAAGGGTATTTTTGTAAAGGTACTATTAGAACACTTTTCTTTCCAGATTTTCCTTTCGATTTGAAAGGAAAAAAAATGTGGGCCCGGAGAGAAAACTTTCTCTCGAGTTTTCCATCCTCCCTATTTTCCTTCCCCAAACGAACAGTGGAAAACAGCATTTTCCTCCCTGTTTTCCATCCTCTATTTTCCATCCTCCCTGTTTTCCTTCCAAACGAACGCACCCTAAGAGCTAGCCCCCTATGACAAATACTTGACCCCTCCTCCAATACATAGCCATAAAAATGC
Source organism: Lithocarpus polystachyus (assembly GCA_033629205.1). Lineage (NCBI taxonomy): Eukaryota > Viridiplantae > Streptophyta > Magnoliopsida > Fagales > Fagaceae > Lithocarpus > Lithocarpus polystachyus. The sequence continues at coordinate 47,331,826 of CM066168.1, forward strand.
CCAACCCAAAATTCCTACTTTTCAACTTTTCCTTTCCTTCTTTAAGACGTGTCAGCCATATTTCACATTTTTTTCCCTTGAGTGAGGCCATATCCTATAGCTATTCAAAGGCCTATGTTCTATTGGTCTGGGAATTATCATTAGAAAGTAGAGAGTCTGTGAGGGTACAGTATTAGACTATTAGGAGGAATAAAATTGATTTTGAATTTAGTTGGTATGGATGAAATTGATTTTGAATTTATTTTTGACTATAGTAGTCTAATTTAATTGAATTTAACTGTTATTTATTTTATAGTTGCTTATAGTGACTTTGTTATATTTAATTTCTATAAATATTATTTCTTGTAAATGTAGTCTAATTTTGGTTAGATTTAATGTTTTTTTTTTTCTAAAACTAATGCAGGAAGACATGTATATATATGTATATATGTCAATTGATTTTGAATTTATTTTTGACCATAGTAGTCTAATTTAGTTGAATTTAATTGCTATTTATTTTATGGTTGCTTATAGTGACTTTGTTATATTTAATTTCTATAAATATTATTTCTTGTAAATGTAGTCTAATTTTGGTTAGATTTAATTTTTTTTTTCTAAACTAATGCAGGAAGACATGTATATATATGTATATATGTCAGACTTTGTATTTTTCTTGAATTGTAAATCAATATGATAATATTACCTTGGCCCCCCAACTAAAAATTTCTAACTACGCCCTGAATAACCGATGAATTTTTCTCACGAAGGCTTAAAAAATGAGGAGGTCATAAGTTATCCATTATTCTAGATAATGTTGTTAAGAAAAATGTCAACAATGAAATAAAAAAAGAAATAAAGGCATAAAACTAAATAGTTAAAAAAATTCTAGATGGAAATCAAAATAGAATTATAGATGGGTTACAAAGACATAAATATTAAATAAAATGTTTCTAGATGTGATATCTTGAAATATCAATTTAGCATTCATGGGACTTGTCCTTGGTCTTAAAATTTTCTTAATCTATCTTTCAGCAATAATATTTTCTAGAAAATGAGTCATTTTCTAGAAAATGAATCATTTTCTAAGAATCATTTTCTATAAAACTATCTCATTTTCTAATATTTAGTAGTAACTTTAAATAAGTTGAAAAACAACCTTTTAACTTCCTTTATTTAGCTTGCTATAAGATAGAGTGGCTTTCCAAAAAAATTTAGTGGAAAACAATCTCTAAAAATAAGCCATACTTATGTTGACCAAAAATAGTTTTCCTTTAACTTATCTTTTTTTATACTACCAAACACTGGAAAACATATAAAACTATTTGTAGGGTATAAAAATTTAAGAAAGTAATAGTGCCACGTGTCATACTCTAGGGCCGAGGAGGCCAATACAGTGCCGAGGAGTCCATAACCTCGGACGGTAAAGCTCGAGAGGCTAGCCACGGCCACGTCGATAGCACATTACCAGAGGAGAACCACATTGTAAAGGAAGAGCTTCAGAGAGAGGGTAAGCCCAGACGTGATTGGAGGAAGGGTAGCTGCCACCACATTTATTGCACCCCACCAAACCCTTTGACCACATTTATGTGGAAAAGACCCCTGAACAGTGCTGTCTTGGTTGCTGCAACTCACAGAAGACTAGGGAGGGCGTCTGATGGGACAACCACTAGAATAGTGGCTTGCATAATTAACCAATGAAGGACCAAGATCAGTTGAAAAAGGCTATATAATGTAAGAGATACTCCAATAGAAGGAGATGAGAGAATAGATAGAAAAGAAAAAACTATAGCAACAAGAGCTGAAATTGTATCCAAGTCTAAGAGAAATATAATTAAGGACTACTCTTCTCCGACTTTGCTGAGGAAGGCCTTTCTTTGCTTAAAGTTTATTTTTCTTTACTTTTTTACTATTTTTAATCCACTATGCACGTTGTTCAATCCATTGAGGCCTAGTTTTCAAGCCCACTTTTACAAATTCATTGTGTTGGGCTCTTCGGGCTCCAATTCCGTTACTTCTTGGACTTATGATTCAAACCGTGCCTTTACACTATCTTTACATAAAATTTTCCATCAAAACAAACGGAGCATAAAGTCTTCACCTTAGAAAGTAACCGTGCCCTTACACTATCTTTACACGCCCTTGCTTGCATTTCCACATTAAATGGAAAGAATGGTTTGGTAGTCTCTTCCGTATAACTTTCAAACACTATTGCCCTAAGAAATTAAAAAAAAAATAAAAAATAAAAACAGGTACCTTCACCATCATCATAAATATCCTTGGAATTTACTTCTGAATATTCCCTGGAGTTTATCTAATCAGTTATGTAAATTAGTTATTTTTTTCATGTATTATCCATGAGAAAGTTGAAACAAAAATTCCAGAATAACAATTACTTTCTATTTTCATAATTGAGAAACCTCAATTTTAAAATGATATTTAGTTAATATATCCTGTTTTAATTTATATGAAAAAAAACTTATCACTAACACATCTTGATTAATTCTTAGTATTTGTGGATTTTTTTTTTTTTGAGGGAAATATTTGTGGATTCTTAAATCTTTGTTTCAAGTATCGACGGACCATTCTAATTTTGTATGAAATAACTGCAAATAAAAAAAAAAATTATGGGTTCCAGTTAGCTCAATAAGTAAAGTTTCTGATGATTGAGTAAAAGATTTAGAGTTGAATCCTTACCTACACCAAAAATCGACTGATGTTCTGGTCAATAATAAAGAACTATCATAAAAAATAAATGTCATAAGTTAAAACTTTATATAATAAAAAAAAAAAAATATATATATATATATATATATTTTTTATGGGTACTACAATAATCTTTAAACGGTCGTGAAAGTAACTCTATGATCCCCTTTGAATATCTTTGGAGTGTAGTAAAATGCACTACACAAGCAAATACATATCCTCCTCTTTAAAAAAAAGAAAAAAAAGAAAGAAAAAGAAACAGCTATCCTCCAAGTTTCTACAGACAACTACAAGGTACAAAAAAATTTTCGCATGAGAGGTAATCGCAGGTCCAATTGTACAAAGTATTCAACGTTCCCAATATCTGAATAGCGGAAAAGAGCTTCGTGAAATTGGCCCTTTTTTTTTTTTTTGTTTTTTTTTAGGGGTGAAAATTATTTGACTTCTAGAAACAATGGAAGATCAGCACACTAGTCCAATGCATTGTGGAACAATGCAAGTCTCCTAAGCCTATCAAAGAAAAAAAATTTGATTAAAAAAAAAAACCTATCAAAGAAAAAAAAAATATACATCCTTAATATTTGCTTTGAAAAAAATAAAAATAAATGAAGATTTATTCTTTCCTAAAGTTAGAACTCATTTAAAATTTTATTTTTCCAAATAAAAAATGATAAGTAATTTAAATTATGTGATAATTTAAATTAGGATACTATCACATTTCCACCATGAAATAGATATTTCCTGTTTCAAAGTAAACGAGAAAGATATTTGTTCAATGAAAAAAAGAAAAAAAAAAAAGAAGAAGGAAGAAGATATTTATTCATAAAAAATAGAGATATGTTATGTCTATAATATTTTTATAGTAAATTTTAACTAAATAATTGTTATTTTTTTTTATAATTAAACAAAAAAGTAATTTATGTAGTGAATTTAAATTAAAACCAATAAAAAACTTATTACGTATAATTTGTTGTGAAAATATTATAAACATAGTGTTTTTTTTGTTTTTTTTAAATTGATAAATTTTTCTGTCCTTGTTGATAGCTTCTTGAAAGTACAGGTGGGCTCCTCTAAGCAAATTTGGCAAAAAATAATAATAACAATAATAAAAAAAATAAAATAAACAAAATATTTCGTAAAAGAATAACTACATGGGACAACTGCAATGAAAACCAACAAGCAAGCATGTGCCGAGGATTTGAATAAACCCTCGTATATGGGGCCAGATAATAAAAAAAAGGTTTATTTAAAAAGGAAACCATTTTTATAATTGCATTTTCCTATAAAAAATTGTCGCCAAAGTAACGATTTCTAGAAATCCGTGTTTCCCAAATTTGTATACCAACTCACATGACAACCTTTTTAGACTGTGATCAATCCAAATGGTAAGCAAATTTGAGATGGTTGTAAATTTTTCTGGTGACTCTAACTCTAATTTTTTTTTTTAATAAATGAAAAATTCTACTCTCTTGCTATATAGTTGGCATTTTAGTAGGTTTGAATTAACTTAGATGTGAAATGATAACTAAATTTGAGATGGTTATAAATTTTTGTAGTGGCTCTAACTTTTTTTTTTTTTAATAAATGAAATCCTCTACTCCCTTGCTATATAGTTGGCATTGTTTCTTCTCAAAAAAAAAAAAAAAGTTGGCATTGTAATAAGTTTGAGTTAGCACCATTGATAAATTTTTTTGTTCTTGAATAAGAGATTTGTAGTTTAATTTTTATCTATACTAAAAAATCAATTGGTGCTATGTTATGCCATAGATTAAAGTTTTTTCTCACTTCATTTTTAAGTAAAATTAAAAAATATATGCTTCTCAAAAAAAAAAAAAATTAAAAAATATATAACAAACTTTTTAGCCTAGCCGAGCCCAAGCACGCTCTTATTGACATTAAAAAAAAAAAAAAAAAAGCACGCCCTTATTATTTTGAATGAAAAACGTTTATCTATTAGACTATTACTGATTAAAGAAAATATTTTTCTTGTGGTAATAAATATAATCCTGTCAATTTGAAATGGATATGTTTTATAATTCAAATTAAATAATACTACTAATTTAAATGATGCCCTATTCTCTATCTTGTTAAATACAGTAAAAAAAATAAAAATAAATGTGAACTGGACAATGAAGAGAAATCATATTCCAACATCTATCCCTTTTGTTGAACAAAAAGAACATCTATTTTATTTAATTATTTTTGCCTACCATTGATATTTATTTATTTATAGCATCTGTTCTTCGTGTATACTAATAAAGTATGAACAAAGTTTAGCTACAAAATACCTTATTCAATAAAATAAACATTATTACATATTTTAAAAATCTAATCGTTGAATTGTATGTTCTTTACGCTCTTAATACATATGTCAAAATTTGTGTTAATCAAATATTATCTACTATATGATCTAGACGCTTATATCTTAAGTATAATTTTAAACTACAAAAACTTGTAATTTAAATAATTTATTGATGACATAGCTATTAATTATTTTTACCTACCATTGATATTTATTTATTTATAGCATCTATTCTTCGTGTATACTAATAAAGTATGGATAAAGTTTAGCTACAAAATACATTATTCAATAAAATAAACATTACTACATATTTTAAAAATTTAACCGTTGAATTGTATGTTCTTTATGCTCTTAATACACATGTCAAAATTTGTGTCAATCAGATTTTATTTACTATATGATTTAGACGCTTATATTTTATGTATAATTTTAAACTATAAAAACTTATAATTTAAATAATTTATTGATGACATAACTATTAATGTTTTATTTTTAAAAAATTTTACAAGAATAAAAAATATAAGAAAAAGATGTAATTTAATAATAAATTTATCAAAATTTACCTCAAAAAAAATATTAAATAAAATTATAGTATAAAACTATATCCAATTTTGTAACTAAAATTATTCTTTTATCAATCATGCACTTTTTAAGATTTTTAATAAAAGAGGCCTCTTCTTCTGTAGGGTCACTCTACAGCTCACTTTTTTTTCGTTATCCACTCAAATCAGGTGCATTTATTAGTTGAGTTAAAAAAAAAAAAAGGCTTTCTAAGCCGTAGCATGTGCTCCTTGACACTTCAGTTGCTTTGGCTGAGCAAATATCCAAAATCATTGTGACGTATTTTTAACATCAACAATGACAAATGCTGTTGTACAACTAATCTAACCTTTGAAAGTTACACCAGGAGCATTTATATCAGCATGTGTAAATTTTTTTTTATTTTATATCTTTAAAACTTATTTTTTTATTTTATGTAATATACTTATTTTTACAAAACACCAATATCAGTTTATTTATTATACACATTTATTTAAATAAAATATTCATTTCTTTAACACTGTAAACACTAACCGTGAGAGTGAGGTGAGAAAGGAAATGAGAAAAAGAGATTGAGGAGAGAGAAAAAAAGAATAAAAAAATTATTTACACGGTGAACGATAACCGTGTATATATGCACGGTTACTGTTTATTTACAATACCATTGTGTATATTTAGATATTTTTACAAAGACTGATGTGGGGGGTTTTTTGATTAAAATGTGCAAAATTGAGCAATTTTTATACTTTAGAAGATTATCCACGAGCTAGTGTGGTTACTCTAATAAATATTAAATAAATTTTATTTGTGTTTAAAACATGCCAATATGGATTTGAATTATTATTAATAATATCAATTGATTGGAATGAATTAACACCTATATGCTATATAAATTTCAACAGGTGATAGATTATTTTATTTGTGTTTAAAAAATGCCAATATGGATTTGAATTATTATTAATAATATGGATTGATTGGAATGAATTAACACCTATATGCTATATAAATTTCAACCTGTGATAGATTTGAATTTTGAGTTGCTGCAACAAATTTAATTTTTTTTTCTTTTAATTTGAAATAAAAAGATTAAAAAAAATGTTGACTTTCTCAAAAAAATAAAAATGCTGTCACGTTGATTATATTATATCTTGTTGATATATATATATATATATATATATTTGGGAAAAGTTAACGGAAACTTAAGGGCATTGGTTTATAAAATATTTTAAAAAAATTTTTATTGAAAAAAAAATTAATTGACTTTTTTGACAAATTTTTATATTTTTCATATAAATGGTATTAAAATATTTCTAAAATGGCCCATTAACAAACGCCTTAAGGGCATTCGTTAACAGAACCCTATATATTTTTAATGACATATAGGTGCAATGGTTCTATCCATTTGTCTAATATTATCATTTTTTTAATATAAATTTTACGACAAATACTATATAATTTTAATCTATGACATTCGTTCATAATGATTTTTCTTTATCATTAGGCTTAAGAGACCATAAATTTCTTTTTGGACAATGAGAAATTTTACAGATTGAGCTAACTGAAACTTAGCTCAAACTCATCTTTTTTTTTTTTTTTTTTTTTTTTTTTTTTTTTTAATTTAGAAAAGCTCAAACTCATCTTATTTTACTACAAAAATACATTATTTGCACTAGATAAGAATAATGTTCAACATGTGTCATTATCTAGATGAGTCCAGTGCAGCTAGACACTGAATCCAGAACCCAATCCAAGTGTCTTCTATAAAGAAAATCACGCAAAAAAACTTAATATATAGAAGGACATTAATTATAAGCGATTGTGTATTTTATTAGGTAAAAGTATAACAGCTGAAAGGGTAGCTTGAGAGATATGAATCCAGAAGAGTAGAAGCTTCTGTCTTCAAAACATTGCCATTATTTTGCTTGCTTAGTTAAGCTATATATATAAGCCAGCCAAGCGCTCATTCAAATTAACCCAAATCCCTGTTTTTGAGTCAAATAATACCGGGATTTTAATTCATTTTCCTCTTTCCTTTTTTGTTTTCATTATTATTATTTATTGGGAAATGCTAATAATTTATTTAAAAATTTTTTTTATAAAAAAAAAAAAATAATAATATTTTGACAACTTTTTTCATCTTTCATAAAAGTGGAATCAAAACTTTATTTAAATAAATTATTAATAAGTAGCCTAAGAGTACTCGTTAGCATTTCTCTTATTTATTACATAATTAATATTCAGTCACACCTTCCACTTCTTTATTGTCTAACCAAAGTTTAACAATCAGTGCACCACTTTCTCTCCGATCTCTCTCTCTAAAACTCACTACCATACTAGGACTCTCTCTCTCTCTGTCTATTTCTGCAAAAGCATGCCTTTTCTTTTTCCAACGACTCAGACTTTAACCTGAAAAAACCAGATCCTGAAATCAGATCCTAACTGATTATATATACATATATACCTACATAGATACGAAGAGAAGAGGGTGACTGTCCGTACAACACTTGTCACTCACGCATACACATATCAATATCCATTATATGAAGGAGTATATGCTTGCGTGTACAAGTAGTTTCTGATTCTGTTTCTGCTTTGCTAAAAAAACGCATGCATATATATGATTGGTATTGTAACTACGCAACAAAACCACATCCAAAAACAGAAACACCAGTGAGGAGTGTATTGTTGTTGTTGTTTTAGATCGGTAAGTAGCAATGGCATTGGCTTTGGCGGGAGACGATCTCGCCAGGTCGTCGAGCAGCCGGAGAAGCTGGGCTTCTGGGAGTTTCCGGGAAGTGTGGACGGCGCCGCCGGACGTGTTTAACCGGAGCGGTAGGCAAGAAGAGGACGAGGAAGAGTTGAGATGGGCGGCCATAGAGAGATTGCCTACCTATGATAGGCTGAGGAAAGGGATGCTCACGCAAGTTCTTGATAATGGCAAGGTTGTGCATGATGAAGTGGACGTTACAAATCTTGGGATGAAAGATAAGAAGCTGTTGATGGAGAGTATTCTTAAGGTTGCTGAGGAAGACAATGAAAAGTTCCTTAGAAGACTCAGAGACAGAACTGACAGGTGGTTTTTTTTGTTTGTTTGGATTTGGTTTTGGTTTTTGTGTGAATTAAGATTTTTGAGTTTGGTTTTAACGGCAGAGTTGGGATTGAGATTCCTAAGATTGAAGTTCGGTATGAACATGTGTCGGTGGAGGGAGATGTGTATGTTGGGAGTAGAGCACTTCCTACTCTGCTTAATGTTACTTTGAACACAATTGAGGTATTTTTATTTTTTTGTTTTTGTTTTTTGGAAGTGAAATTGGATTCTGGCGTAGAGTTTTGTGAGAAACAGAGATAAAAATTATTAAGCTATTTTGTAATTATGACTAGAAGAATGAAAAAGTTAAAAAAAAAAGTGTTTTTAAGTTATTGTTCTGATGATTCGGTTTGAAATCTTTGACAGTTTGTTTAATCTGGTTTAAAATTTTGTCACTAAGCTTTTGATAACATTTTTTTTTTTTTTTTGCCATTTCAATTTGTAATGGACAACAGAGTATTCTCGGATTGGTTCACCTTGCTCCATCGAAGAAGAGAAAAATCCAGATACTCAAAGATGTTAGTGGAATTGTTAAACCATCAAGGTATTTTTATGAAGTGCTATTTGATTTACTGTTTTTTCTTTTCTTTTTTTTTTTTTCTTTTAAATTTTTTTAAAACCCTTTTGCCCAAATATGAAAGTGAATTTTCCAAGGTAATTCTTACTGGGTATATGGGCAAGATTCATAAACTGATTTTTCATGCCTTGTATATGGTGAAATAGCCTTATCTGGGTTGATAGCAAGCTTTGTGTTTGTTGCTATTGTTCTAATTTTGATTTTCTGGGATGAACTTTAACTGATATGGCAATTCCAGGATGACCCTACTTCTGGGTCCTCCAGGTGCAGGGAAAACAACCTTGTTGCAGGCACTTGCCGGGAAACTCGACAGGGATCTGAAGGTTTGTTTCCCATTCTATTGCTTTTATATGTGTCTCAATTTGAATAATCCTTTGTGTCTAAGATTAAATTTATGGCCTACTAATGAATGAGAGTTCTGTACAGGTGTCTGGGAAAGTCACCTACTGTGGTCATGAATTCCATGAATTTGTTCCTCAAAGAACCTGTGCTTATATTGGTCAACTTGATCTTCACCATGGAGAAATGACTGTGAGAGAGACGCTGGATTTCTCGGGACGCTGTCTAGGGGTTGGCACAAGGTATGAGATGTTGGTGGAACTCTCAAGAAGAGAGAAAGAAGCAGGAATTAAGCCCGATCCTGAGATTGATGCATTCATGAAGAACACTGCAATGGCAGGCCAAAAGACTAGTTTGGTTACTGATTATATTCTCAAGGTTCGCTGTCTCTATTTTATGTTGCTAAGTTTTTTTAAAAAAAAAATACTTAACAAACAATTTAAAATAGCTGACCTTTAAGAATATTTAACAGATACTTGGACTGGATATTTGTGCTGATATTATGGTTGGAGATGAAATGAGAAGGGGTATCTCTGGTGGACAAAAGAAGCGTGTGACAACTGGTACGTATTTTAGACAAGCTTAAGTTGTTTATCATGAAATTAGGAGTCATTAATCTTACACAAAAGAATAATGTATCCTGTTCACATTCTTGTTTCTAGTATGTAAGCATTTGTGATTTATTACCAATTTTGATTGTGTTATTATAATTTGGTGCAGGGGAGATGTTGGTTGGACCAGCAAAGGCTCTTTTAATGGATGAAATATCGACAGGGTTGGACAGTTCTACCACTTTTCAGATTTGCAAGTACATGAGGCAAATGGTTCATATTATGGATGTGACTATGGTCATTTCTCTTCTACAGCCAGCACCAGAGACATTTGGTCTTTTTGATGACATTATCTTACTTTCAGAAGGACAGGTAGTCTACCAAGGTCCAAGAGAAAATATCCTCGAGTTCTTTGAGCACGTGGGTTTCAAATGCCCCGATAGGAAAGGAGTTGCTGACTTTTTACAAGAAGTAACATCCAAGAAGGATCAGGAACAATATTGGTTCAAGAAGGACCACCCTTACAGATACATTTCAGTTTCTGAATTTGCCCAGGCCTTTGGCTCTTTCCACATAGGCCAACAGCTTGGCACTGATCTTAGTGTTCCTTATGATAAATCTAGAGTGCACCCAGCTGCACTGGTGACAGAGAAGTATGGTATTTCAAATTGGGAACTATTCAGGGCTTGCTTTTCAAGGGAATGGCTGCTAATGAAGCGTAATTCTTTTGTTTATATATTCAAGACTACTCAGATAACAATCATGTCCTTAATTGCCTTGACAGTTTTCCTTCGGACAGAAATGCCAGTGGGAACTGTTGCAGATGGAGGAAAATTTTTTGGAGCACTATTTTTCAGTCTGATTAATGTGATGTTCAATGGGATGGCTGAATTGGCAATGACTGTTTTCAGGCTGCCTGTCTTTTATAAACAAAGGGATTTCTTGTTCTATCCTGCATGGGCTTTTGGCTTACCCATTTGGGTCCTCAGGATCCCTCTATCATTCATGGAATCAGGAATATGGATCATTCTTACCTACTACACAATTGGATTTGCTCCATCTGCTAGCAGGTAAATAAGATTTTAAAAATTTGTCCCTGGCAATTGATTTGCTGCTTAGTACTTACCAGTTGTTGGAATTGTATGTTTCAAACTTATGGGTTTATTAGTCTATGATTCTTTCATTGACACATTTCTTCCCTTATTACTTCAGGTTTTTCCGACAGTTCTTGGCATTCTTTGGCATACATCAAATGGCATTGTCCCTCTTTCGGTTCATTGCTGCAGTTGGAAGAACACAAGTTGTTGCAACTACGCTGGGAACCTTCACCTTGCTTTTGGTTTTTGTGCTTGGAGGATTCATCGTCGCCAAAAGTAATTCATCTCTTTGCAATCCAGCTGTCAGTGTATCTCAATGTTGATTTATTTGATTAAAAAAAATGACTCCTCTTTAACTTTTTGGCCTGCAGATGACATTGAGCCATGGATGATATGGGGCTACTATATTTCCCCTATGATGTACGGGCAAAATGCCATAGTGATGAATGAATTTCTTGATAAAAGATGGAGTGCGGTAAGATATCTTCATAGTTTAATTGTTTTCATATGTAAATTTCTGATTTGCATCCACTTTCCATACTTGCATATGCAAATTGAAGCTCAAATTAGGCTTTTTCAACATCATAAGCCATCATGGACATTTAACAAAAATTATCTATTGCAGCCCAATAACGACCCCAGAATTAATGCAACAACAGTTGGAAAGGTCCTTCTCAAGTCCAGAGGTTTCTATACCGAAGACTATTGGTTCTGGATTTGTATTGGAGCACTTTTTGGATTTTCTCTTCTCTTCAATGTGTTATTTATTGCAGCATTGACTTACCTGAATCGTAAGTGATCTTATCTCATTCCTACTCAGAGTTTCTTTTATGGGGAAATGAAATTTCAGAGTTGACAAATCCTTGTGTGAAAAATGAATTTCAGCTCTGGGTGATTCAAAAGCCGTCACTGCGGATGATGAAAATGACAAGATGAATAAATATTCATCCTCCAGACGACATGGAACAGAAGGTTTATCTTTGACCTTTCTCCTTCAATTTTCCTGATTTCCTAATTTCAATGTTTTTACTGGTATTTAGTCAAAATTAACTCATATAGTGACAACAGTAATTCTATTTCAATTAGAGAGATCAAAATTTAACATGTTGTTTTGTAACAACCAAAATATTATCTTGAAGAAGCTTGCATTAGCTTGATGGTTCATCACATCTCTGCACAAAATACAGTTCACTATGCAATCATAAGTTTAGTTGTAACACCTTTAAGCAAGAGAGGTGGTGGGTTTAATGCAGTTACACAACATTAGAAATTAGAACAACAGAAAACCTGATGCATTTTTCACAGATGGTTTTCAATTTATTACTTATAAATAATGATGGTTTTTTACTTACTAAAACAGAAAAATCTTTTAACATGAAGAAATATTCCTAACTGCATCAATGAATTTTTGCCTTCTCCTAGAGATGGAAGATAATGCAAAAAATGGGCTAAAATATGCCACATGACTTTAAATATTGAGAAGAAGAATCAACAAAAGAAACAAGCATGCATGCTTGTTTCAGTGGTTAAATGAAGCTATCTTCTTCTAGATGCCTGAACATTTGTGAAACAATTACAGGTATTGATATGGCTGTGAGAACTTCAGAAATTGTTGGTGCTTCACATAGTGCTCCAAAAAGGGGAATGGTTTTGCCCTTCCAACCCCTTTCGCTTGCCTTTAACCATGTGAATTACTACGTGGATATGCCTGCTGTAAGTAACCTATTTTTAAATGTTCTGGTAAATTAATTTAGGCTTTCATTCACGTTGTTGAATATCAAATGTCACTTTAAGTTCTTTTCAAACTTTTATTATACCTACCAAATGCTTATGTAAATTTTGGTCTTTCATACCAGGCAATGAAGACTCATGGAGTTGAAGAAGATCGTCTTCAACTGCTACGAGATGTTAGTGGTGCTTTCAGACCAGGAATATTGACGGCACTTGTGGGTGTCAGTGGTGCTGGGAAGACAACCCTTATGGATGTGTTAGCTGGAAGAAAGACCGGCGGATACATTGAAGGAACCATCAACATCTCTGGTTACCCTAAGAACCAAGCAACCTTTGCTCGGGTTAGTGGTTATTGCGAACAGAATGACATTCATTCACCAAATGTTACTGTCTATGAATCTCTCCTATATTCAGCTTGGCTCCGCCTCTCTTCAGATGTAAAGACACAAACACGAAAGGTATGTTGCATGGTCTTCTAGAGTCATCTTTCTAGACCTCTGTACATATTCATTTGTTTCTAAACGCCCTGTCTGGAATCCTATTGCTTAAGGATCCAAGTTCTAAGTGTGTAATTTAATTTATATCTATATATATATATATATATATATATATATTTTTTTTTTTTGGTATAGATGTTTGTAGATGAAGTTATGGAGTTGGTTGAGCTTAAACCAATAAGAAACGCTCTAGTTGGCCTTCCAGGAGTTGATGGTCTTTCAACAGAACAAAGGAAGAGGCTGACAATAGCTGTGGAGCTTGTTGCTAACCCCTCTATCATCTTCATGGACGAACCAACATCTGGTCTTGATGCCAGAGCTGCTGCTATTGTTATGCGTACTGTGAGAAATACAGTGGATACTGGGAGAACTGTTGTATGCACAATCCACCAGCCTAGCATAGACATTTTTGAAGCTTTTGATGAGGTACAGCTCACTTTTCTTAATTTTGTTAAAGCTTTTCAATTACATGTTTCTTATGTATTTATATTGCAATATGTTTGTGGCTCTTGTAGCTACTGCTGATGAAAAGAGGAGGACAAGTCATTTATGCTGGACCTCTCGGTCGCCATTCTCACAATCTGATAGAATATTTTGAAGTGAGTATCTTTTTTCATGCTTTTTTTATGTTTGCTTCTTCAAATGATTAGAGTTTTTCCATATCTCTAATGTCTATACATATGCTCTTCATTTACACTTCAACCGATTGTGCTATCCCTTGGGATTGACCAGTAGGTATTTTGCTAGCTATTTATTAATATCTATCTATGCCAGGCTGTCCCAGGAGTTACTAAGATTAGGGATGGTTATAATCCTGCCACATGGATGCTTGAAGTCACTGCTCCTACAGTTGAGAGTCATCTTAATGTGGATTTTGCTGACATTTATGCCAATTCCTCAGTTTGTCTGTAAGTTATAATTATTTTGATAATAAGTTTTTTCCTTCATTCCCGGGATTTCAGGTACTGTGATTCTAATTTCTTTCAACACTCTTTCAGGAGGAATCAGGAACTTATCAAAGAGCTAAGTACTCCAGTGCCAGGCTCCAACGACCTGTACTTCCCAACCAAATACTCTCAACCATTCAGTGTTCAGTGCAAAGCTTGTTTCTGGAAACAACATTGGTCTTATTGGAGAAACCCTCAGTACAATGCCATCCGGTTCTTCATGACAATAGTCATTGGTGCATTATTTGGTCTAATCTTCTGGAACAAGGGACAAAAGACGTAAGTCTTGAACTTTTTCTTGAATTGATTACTTTAGTTTTCTATTGTTTAAAGGGTTGCATGAAATGTAGACTGGGATCTATTTGATTAAAGCACTAATGCTTAATCTTAATTTTCATTGGTACTTTTATCAGATGTCAACTCTAATTGTTTTTTTAACAGGGACAAACAACAAGACTTGATGAATCTTTTGGGAGCCATGTATGCTGCTGTGCTTTTCCTTGGAGCCACAAATGCTTCTGCTGTGCAGTCTGTTGTTGCCATTGAGAGGACAGTTTTCTACCGTGAAAGAGCAGCTGGGATGTATTCTGCATTGCCTTATGCATTTTCTCAGGTAACTCAAATGCAATTTGTCTCTTTCTAGTAGGGCTGTAATTCCAAATTGACAACAGAATGTATCTTGCCATCAAGAAAACTTAATTTCTTTTTGGTTGAGAATCAAGAAAATTTAATTTGAAATATGTAATTCTATTACAGAAGAATGCTATTTTATACTGGGCTAAGGCACTATCCTAATTATGCAGGTGGCCATTGAGACGATTTATAATGCAATTCAAACTGTTGCCTACACTCTTCTCCTTTACTCTATGATCGGGTTTGAGTGGAAGGCAACGAAGTTCCTGTGGTTCTACTACTACATATTTACATGCTTTGTCTACTTTACATTGTACGGGATGATGGTTGTTGCACTGACGCCAGGCCACCAAATTGCTGCCATTTGTATGTCATTCTTCCTCAGTTTCTGGAATTTGTTCTCCGGTTTCCTCCTTCCCAGGCCGGTAAGTTATTCTAACTCAATATATGTTAAATTCAAACACTCTGTTATGTCATTATAATCTACTCTCTTTGCATACAAAACTCACTATTGCCTACACATTACAGCAAATCCCAATATGGTGGAGGTGGTACTACTGGGCTTCTCCTGTGGCTTGGACAATATATGGTCTTGTAACCTCTCAAGTTGGTGACAAAAATGCTCCGCTTGAGATACCTGAAGCAGGTAACATGACAGTGAAAGAGTATCTCAAAGTAAACTTGGGTTACGAATATGACTTCCTTCCAGTTGTTGCAGTGGCCCATCTTGGCTTTGTTCTCCTCTTCTTCTTTGTGTTTGCCTATGGCATCAAGTTCCTCAACTTCCAAAGGAGATAACTTCCTTGAGTTATACACACACTAGTCTAACAGTATGTATGGGAGTTTGTAAAGGAATGAAATAGGTAAATTTTGAAGGAAAGGAATAAGTTGTTCTTTTTCTAGTATTCTTTGGAGTTTATAAGGGAGGATAGGAAATGAAATAAATTATATATTTTTTACTCTTATTCTCATTATGTTTTATTTGTATTTATAGAAACAAGGATAAAAACATAATTCTTTCTCAACCAATGAGGGGAGTTAATGGTTTACTTCACTTTTGAGTTGAAGGCTAATAATGGAATGGAATGGTCCATCCTAGTCGTTTCGTTTCTTCCTTCTGAACTCCCTGTATTATGTCTTATTTCCTTTCCTTCCTTATACAGTAGGAAAGCAGTTGTGTAAAAAAGTGGGAAGCAAAATAGCTTCCTCCTTTTTTTCGGTAATGAATATATATTTTTTCCATCTCGTGTATTTGTATTCTTTTCTCTGGTTGTCAATAAAAGTTGCTATTGTTCGTTCGTTTGTCCTGCAGTATAAATAGAACCACAAAAATGATTTGGTGCAAATAGAACATTATATTCTTAATTTACTGTCACATATTCTTGTATGGCTTTGATAAATTCAGTTGGTTCTCTTTCGTTTTATTTTCCTGATGATTTTTCCATTCCATGGAAAATTGACACTTCACTTGGAAGGAACTTCTTTTGAAGTGTTTAAACGCTGAAAGAGGTGTGACACAACACCCCTGAATCTTAGTAGTAGGGACATAGCAACAATATTGTCTTTCATTTCTTTTGAGATGTACATCACATTCTACCAAGTAAGGAATTATAACTAATCTATACTACTAAGTACTAATAATAACTGTTTGCATTTAACTTTTCAGTTGTACCAAAATGCCCTTACACACAACGGTTAAAAACTACCGTAATTAATGGGGGCAAATAAGTCACATTACTAATTTCCAAACTCCTTCCTTTTAGATTAACTTCCTCTCCTACCACACACTATTCAAATTAAACGGTTTCAAACAGTTTCTTCCATCCATGGCTCTCACTAACTCATGTTCAAATAAATAACATAACTGTACTCACTTCTATTCAAAAAGATTTAACAAAACTGAATTCTTCTTCAATTTTCAAACAAAAATAAATGGCAATGAATGGCTTGGAAATTCTACAAGTAATGATCAAGATAGTGTTTGTAATCAATTGGAGGTCTGTTAATTAGGGATGCCCCCCCCCCCCCCCCCCCGCCATCCCCTCTTAGACTTGCCCTACCTCGCTCCACTGCAATGGTGGAGTTGAGATGGGGCAAGATTTTTTCCCAGCACCCCGAGGTGAGGCAAGGATGGGTTTAGACTTTTTAGCTCCACCCTGCTCTATTAGTGTTAAAGATTTAGTTAGTATTACTAAGTATTTAAATACATGAATATTAAGACTTTTTTTTTTTTTTGTGATATTGTCTTGTTCAACACTTCGGATAATATTATTCATTCCTTATTATAAATTAGATTGATTCGATGTAATAAAATTTAATTGTATATTTTACTTACTCACTTTTCAAATCACCTTACATCAAATTATTTATTTTAATATAAGAATATACTTTTTCTGTTTTACATACTCATTTTTCAAAACACCCAGTATCATATTATCTATTTTATACTACATTTTATTAAAATATAATTTCTTTATCAATTTTTTTATTATCCCAAATCATATTTCTCTCATTAACCAAAAACCATTGCCTCAATCTAAAGAATTACTAAAATATTCATTTGCATAGTTACAAAAAGGTTGTACATTTACACAGTTATTGTAGTACAAATGTATTTTTGCACTATATATAAATTGATGTGGAGCAAATTTAGAATCCTATATGCTATTTTACAACAATTGATGCAAATACTCTTACAATAAAATCAAGTATTGTAGTGAAAGGAGGCCAAGATTTTTGGAAGAAATGGTTAAATATAAAATAACAACTTCTTTCTGGGAAAATTGCAAATTAACACCAATCCCCAAATAATTTCGTTAGTTAGTAACGTTTCTAAAGTATTTAGGAAACTAGCATCTCGATTTTCACACACTCGATTTTCCAGTTGCAACTCGAGTCTCTAAGACTTGAGTTATATGAAAATTCAACATGGAACTTGAGTTTTAGAAACTTGAGTTCTAGACCAGTTCATCAAAAACCAAACTAGAAGACCCAAATCCAAATCACAAGTTCTAGTTTCTGCAGTTTATTAAAAACTCAAAACAGCCACGAAGACCTAAATTCATGAGTACCAGTTCTGGAGTTCATCAAAAACCAAACGAAAACAAAACCCCATGAAAACCCAAATCCACGAAGGAGGTTGTTTCCTAAAGAAGAATCTGACCAAACCCCACGAAGACCCATGGTAGTTTCGATCT
The DNA here is from genome assembly GCA_033629205.1 of Lithocarpus polystachyus. Taxonomy (NCBI): domain Eukaryota; kingdom Viridiplantae; phylum Streptophyta; class Magnoliopsida; order Fagales; family Fagaceae; genus Lithocarpus; species Lithocarpus polystachyus. Next base: position 47,350,007 of record CM066168.1, read on the forward strand.
CGGCACCAGCCTCTTAGCTTGAGTTTGTTGATCTTGGAACCGATGTCTCTCTGGTATTGTTGAATCAAACCAAATGTCTCTCTGGTATGTCTCTCTGTCACTTTGGTATTGTTGCTTTTTTCTGGGTGTGTAGGAATCTCGAGTTTCTCAAACTTGAGTTGCTACAGTAAAATCAAGTCTCACAATCTCGAGATGTTAGTTTCCTATATAATTTGAAAACGTTGCTAACTAACGAAATTGTTTAGTAATTGGTGTTAGTTTGCAACTTTTTTCCACTTTTTCCCCTTAAAGCTAGGGGTTAGGCCCCTTTGGCCTCCACTTAATTCATTCATGCATAAGCTCGACTTGCGCATGTTTTCTCATAAGATTTATCATGGATAAGATGAAGTTGGATAGGATTTCATATTTTTCTTCAGTGCAGTAACATACCCAATAATGGTCAACTTTTTTATATTGGGGTAATTGTCTAAAAATCTTGCCATGAGAAAAAATTCATTCGACCATCCAAGTTCTAATTCATCCACTTTTACCAATTGAGATGTCCCCAGAAAACTATTTTGAATCATGTTACCTCTTGGATCATAATGTAAGCAAACATGCCTTAACTAAGGGAAACAAACTGACTTCATCTTCACATCCCAAACCACATTATGTACATGAAATTCAACATCCCACAACTCAAGCACTTCCAACTTTGATGATTGAGAGATCATATGGTAGAATGGCAATTTGAAATTTAAAACTTTTAGAATCTCAGCATCCTTGTTCTTACCAAGATTAAGATGGGTTACACTTGAGCAAAAAATATTCAAATCCCTTAAGAATCCTTTGCCAATAAGCTCAAAAAGCACAAAGCTACTAGTATTCCCTTTAATATATTGTGTATGGAGATTCCCTTTAATATATATACTTAAGAAAGGGGCCGCTCAAATTCATAGTAATTGTATTCTCTTCCATAGCATCCTCTTCATATTGAAGTGCATCTAGACGAGCTAAACCCAACCTCTTAAGCTTTGGAAGTGTAAGACTGAGATACTACATGAACTTAAGTGCATTTTGTTAATTTCCTCCAATATTTCAATAATTTTACTTGTAAATAATTGTAATCTTTAGTGTTCTATTTTATAGATAAAATAGAAAGACAACAAATAGAAAAACAATAAGAGTGGTGTAATGGTTTGATCATACTGTATGTGTTTATGATTTTGTAAATTGTATGATATTGTGATTGATATAGATAGACTTGTTTCATGCCTACAAAAAAATGCAAATATCATTTTGACAGATATTCTTGATTGTGTATTATTAAATTCATTTAATTTTCTTTTGTTGGACTTTGTTTCCATTGTTACAAAAGTAAGCAAATCTGAACAAGAAAAATACATTAGTTAAGTAAGATAGTGTTTTTTGAACTGTTAAATTGCTTAGAGATCTATGATAGATAAAATGTGTAACTTTTGTAAAGTTACAATAGGTGTAACTTGAAAAAACATACACGCACATATATAATTATTTTTACATTCTTGATTGTGTGTTATTAAATTTTTTTTCCTTTGTTGGATTTTTTTTTCCACAATTGCAAAAGTAACTAAATTTGTGCAAAAATATCATATTTCTAATCAATTTTTTCCCATATAAATCTTTGAAAACTGACATCAAAATTTCATTATACTTAAATAATTAATGAACCTTTTAAAATAATTAATATAAAAAAATATATTATTAGTAATCTTTTTAATTATATAGAATAAATACTACAATGTTGGCTATAGGGGCCAAAGACCCAATTTTAGATGTTGGATCGTGGGCTTGTCCGAGGAGGCACATTTGTCCGAGGACAGTAAACTACAAGGAAAATGCATGGTTACAAACCTCACAAGGATTTGGCCGGTATGTAAACAAAGAAGAGTTGTCCGAGGAGGATTACCTCTTCGGATGATCAAAGAGAAAGCCAGGATGAACGCTTCGACATTTATTCTGATATTTTTGGGGATTCTTCTGATATATGAACATCTAGTAAGCACATAGGACAGGTGGAAGCAGTAAGATATTATGTAAAAAGTTGCTACCACCGCATTAATTACCCTGCAGCTAACCCTATGGCCGCATTAATGAGGAAATGATATCTGAATAGTGATTCTTAACCTTTACAACTGTCGTGTAAAGACTTTACGGGAAGGTTGATGGGACAAGTATGAAAGAAAGGTCATCTGACCGGCACGTGAGAGAAAATAAAATATAAAGAGAGCTAGAGGCAAGGAAAGAAAGGATCGAACAATCTGGGGAAAGAGAGAGAAGCAAGAGAAAGAGAAAGAGAAACACAAAGTTGTAAACATTCAAGTAATTGTATTACTATCCTTCTCGGACTAAGCCGAGGACGATTTTATATAACATCATTGTTCTATTTTTATCTAATTGGACTTAGAATACATCTGTGTAACACTTTATCTCACTTAAAGCCCAGTTTTTCTAGCCCACTCTCTATAAATTCATTGCAAGGACTTTTTGGGCCTGAGTCCATCTCGCTTGTGGACCAAACCTCCGAAACTGTGTCCTTACATTAGCTATATCTATTGTAAGGATGCAATTTGACGACCAAGCCTAAGTAGGAATGGACTTAGACCCAAAGAGCCCAATACAATGAATTTATAGAGAGTGGGTTGGAAAACTAGGCCTTAATGAATTAAACAACGATTAAAGTGGATCAAGATCACAAGGAAACAAAGATAAAATGGTTTCTTACAAAGAAAATCATGATCGGCACAGTCCGAGGAGTTTAATTCTAGTATATTTCTCTTTAGAATTAGGTTACAAGTTTTGTTCTTGTTACTACAGTGTTTTCTCTCCAGTTTCCAATCTCCTTTTCTTAGAGCCTTCCTTCTAATTTATACTATTTTCCCTCTTCATCTCTACCCTCCACGTGCAGATCAAATTGTTGGTGTCGATCCTTGTCCCATCCATATCATATTCTACATCAATTATTATTATTATTGTAAATAAAATATTTTTTTTATATAAGTAAGAATGTCATATTTTAAATCAATCAATTTTCATCGAACCAAACATAGGCTTAGTTGAGTTCACAACAAAAGGTTTTCTAATTAGCATGTGTTCTTCAATACTTCAATTACCTTAGTTGAGAAAATTTCCAAAATCATTGTGCCGTATTTTTAACATAAAAAATGACAAATGCTGGTTATACAACTATAATACAACCTTTGAAAGTTACTGTAATAAAAATTAAATAAATTGTATTTATATTTTAAAAATGCCACACGGGATTTGAATAATTATTAATAATATAAATTGATTGAAATGAATTAACACCTATATAGATTTTAATATGTGATAGATTTAAATTTTGAGTTGCTCCCAACAAATTTTAAAAAATTATTCTTTTAATTTGAAATAAATAGATAAAAAAATGTTGTCGCCTTTTTTTTTTAATAAAAAAATGCTGTCACTTTGATTAACTATATTATATCTTGTTGATATGACTTAATTAAATTGGTGCAATGGGCTAATGATCTATCTGATGGGATCAACGAGCGCGACGTACTTGGACGAACTCATTCAAAGAGACGAGGCAATCTCGGAAGACGAACTTGTCATGTGCTACTGACAAAGATATCTACCCTGACGAAGGTGTTAAGGAAGCTATTCAATGCAGTCAAATGAGAGACCCGGACGGTTACAAGAGTAGCTGTACAGATCGTTGGGAGCCAAATCAATGCCCACGTGATTTAAGCATGAGACGTTACACATTAAAGCCACCATAATAAGCCACAACGGCTAGGGATACAGACACATATATAACTCCCCCATCACAAAACGCTAGGTACAAAAAAATATATACTTCATAAAAAAACTCTTGAATATTTGGGATCTACTTTTCAGGAATTCTTTGGTACTAACTTTGGCATCGGAGGCCTTGTGGCAGGCACCACACAGGTGACCATTAGAAGAGATCATCTGCAAAGCGATAAAGGTGGTCGCTGACGGCTCTACTTGGGAGTGTGCACGATAGCTGACGAATCCGCACTTCATCAGTTTGGCGCCATCTGTGGGGAATGAACAACTTATTCAATTTGAAAACATAAGCTTTCAATCACCTTTTTGCATTTAGATGGAGCCTAACCAGGATTTAGCAGCCCTAGCCCAACAAGTTCAGGCCCTGGCGGCCACCGTTGAAGAGCTCACCAGGCAGAACCAAGAAATGAGGCTGCGGCTTCAACAGGAGGAAAACCGGTCTAGAGCTAATCAAGAAGATGAGGACAACAACCATAGGGGGAACGATCGTCGAGGACCGGTTACCTCAGACGAGCAAAACACTGACCTCCTTCGGGAGATGAGGAGGGAGATGGACGAGCTCTGGAACGCAATCAAGGGCAGAACCGACCAAAATCTGGATAGAATGGTAAGGGCAACAGACTCACCCTTCACCCCGGCTGTCCAAGAATGTCCAGTACCATCGAAGTTCCGGCTGCCCTAGTTGGAGCCCTTCGACAGACTTAAGGACCCCCAAGACCACCTCAACACCTTCAAGACGACGCTTGGCCTTCAGCAACCCCCAGACGAGATACTATGTCGTTCCTTCCCAACTACTCTCAAAGGAGCTGCTAGGGAATGGTTCGCGAAGCTGCCAACATCGACTATCGATAATTTTGAATAGCTGAGTAATGCCTTCCTGCGTCATTTTGCCGGGGGACAACGCCTAAAACGATCAGCAGATCACTTGCTCACCATTAGGCAAGGGAAGAAGGAGACCCTGAGATCCTATGTGAAACGCTTCATTCGAGAGACTTTGGAGGTGGACGAAGCAGATGATAAAGTGCAGTTGACGACCTTTAAAGCAGGACTGAAGTCTAGGGAATTCGTGGTTTCACTCGCGAAAAACCCCCTTAAGACGATGGCAGAGATGCTCCTGAAGGCACAGAAGTATACGAACGCAGAAGATGCATTAGCCACTATAAGAGACGTAGAAAAACCAGAAGACCAAGGAGAGAAGGAAGACGATCGCAGAGGGAGAAAGAGAGATTATCCAGATTGTTGGAACGTTGACAGGAATAGAAGGAAAGACGAGAAACTCCAACGCACGGTAAAATTCACTCCCTTGGTTATGCTTGTTAACAAGATTCTGGAGCATATTAAGGATGAGCATTACCTCAAATGGCCGAGGCCATGACACTCGTCCCCTAATGTCCGTGACAAAAAGAAGTACTGCCAGTTCTATAAAGACCACGGCCACTACACATAAGATTGTAGGGACCTAAAATAACAAATAGAAGAACTCATCCGTAAAGGGAAGCCACATAAGTACGTCCGGAAGGGTTCCAGTAGGTCCAGGAGTGACAACAAGAACCAGCGCGAATTCACGCTTAGAGACGAAGGCAACCCCTCTCAGCGCCCGTCGGGCGTGATAGGGGAAATAAAAACGATCGCGGGTGGTCCATCCACAGGAGGGTCGTTCAAATCCCTTAGGAGAGCACATCAAAAACAGGTGAACAACATTCACAGGACGCCCCCATTCAAGTAAAGGCGAACAGAGTGGGACATGTACTTTTCAGAAGAAGATGCCAGGGGAATAAAGCAGCCCCATGGCGATCCATTGGTGATAATGCTTGTAATAGAAGGGTACAACACTAGGAGAATCCTCGTAGACAATGGTAGCTCGGCAGACATCATCTATCTCTCAGCCTTCCAGCAGCTGAACTTGGACCCGGGAAGACTACGACCGTTTGACTCCCCCCTGGTCAGTTTTAGTGGAGACAGAGTGTATCCCAAGGGCATAGTGACCTTGACGGTAGTAGTGAGGGTTCATCCCAGACAATTGACTCTCCAACTGGACTTTCTGGTAGTAGACTATCCTTCCTCTTACAATGTGATCATTGGGAGACCAACGCTTAACCGTTGGAAGGTAGCCACGTCTACCTATTGTTTGAAAGTAAAATTCTCAACGGAGAACGGAGTAGGCGAGGTAAAAGGCGATCAAGTATTGGCTAGAGAATGCTATCAAGCCGTGCTGGCTGCCAAAAAAAACCACACCTGGATGATCGAGGAGAAGGAGGAGAAAAAGGTAGAAGACTTAGAGACGATTGAATTGGTCGATGGTGAGACAGCACAGACGACCCAAATAGGAACAACGCTAACCCAGAGATGAGGACGAGCCTCATCCAATTCCTCAAAGAGAACCTAGACATCTTTGCATGGAGTCACGAGGACATGCTAGGCATATCTTCGGATATCATCCAGCACAAACTCTGTGTAGACTCGACGATAAAACCTATCCAGCAAAAGCGAAGAGTCTTTGCCCCTGAACGGAACCAGGCAGTTACAGACGAAGTCAATAAGTTGTTGTTTGCAGGCCTCATTCGGGAGGTTTACTATCCAGATTGGCTCGCCAATATCATCCTGGTAAAAAAAGCCAACGGGAAGTGGAGAATGTGCGTGGATTTCACGTACCTAAACAAGGCTTGCCCAAAAGACAGTATTCCCCTACCACGGATAGACTAGTTGGTGGACTCCACAGCTGGGCATAGATTGCTGACGTTCATGGACGCCTTTTCAGGGTACAACCAGATAAAGATGGCCGAGGACGACCAAGAAAAGACCGCCTTCGTTACAAGTCAGGGGCTGTATTGCTATAAGGTGATGCCTTTCGGATTGAAGAATGCAGGGGCAACCTACCAGAGGTTAGTAAACAAGATGTTCAGCAAACAGATTGGCAGGAACATGGAGATATATGTGGACGACATGCTCGTTAAGAGTAAAGAAGAGCTTTCTCATTTGAACGACCTGAAGGAGACGTTCTCTACCCTCAGAGAATACCAGATGAAGTTGAATCCTAGCAAATGTGCCTTCAGTGTAGCCTCGGGGAAGTTTTTAGGGTTCATAGTGTCCAAAAGAGGAATAGAAGCAAATCTAGAGAAAGTACAGGCTATATTCAACATGACATCACCTAAAACTGTCAAAGAAGTCCAAAAGCTCATAGGAAGAATTGCTGCACTCAATAGGTTCGTCTCAAAAGCGACGGACCGATGTTTGCCTTTCTTCAAGACGCTAAAGCAAGCCTTCTTCTGGACTGACGAATGCGAGGCAGCATTTCAAGAACTCAAACACTACTTGAGCAACCCACCTCTCCTGAGTCCGTCTAAAGAGGGAGAAAACTTGTATTTGTATCTAGCCGCATCAAGTATGGCCGTCAATGCAGCATTAGTTCGCGAAGAGGATAAGAAACAAATTCTAGTTTACTACGTCAGTCAGGCTTTTCAAGGAGCTGAGGCTAGGTATCCCAGGATTGAAAAGATTACATTCGCGCTAATAATAGCTTCGCGCAAGCTACAACAGTATTTTGAAGCAAACCCCATCCTAGTATTGATAGATCAGCCCATCAAAAAGTCTATGAACAAGCCAGAGGTAGCTGGGAGGATGGTTCAATGGGTGATTGAGCTGAGCCGGTTCGACATTGAATACCATCCTAGGACCGCCATTAAAGCGCAAGCTTTGGCAGATTTCATCGCCGAGTTCACCGGTAATGACGAAGATAGCAACATGGACGATGTAGAACGGTGGATGGTACAGACAGATGGTTCGTCATCTCAAAAGAAAGGGGGAGTAGGGGTCATTATCATCACCCCTTAAGGAGAAACGCTGAAGTACGGAGTCCAATTAAAATTTCCCGCCACCAATAATGAAGCTGAGTATGAAGGAATACTCACGGGGCTAAAAATCGTGAAAGCATTGGGAGCTAAAAACCTACTCCTCCAGAGTGATTTAAAGCTGGTAGTAGGGTAAATAAAGGGAGAATATGAAGCAAAGGAGGAAAAGATGCAAAAATATCTCAGATTGACAAAGTATCTAACACAGGGGTTTGACGGGGTGGAATTTGAACAAATCCCAAGAAACCAAAACACGAGGGCAGATGAGATCGCGAAACAGGCCTCTTCAGAAGAAAAGCCCGCAAGTACTGACGTGTACATGGAGATCCAGAAGCACCCCAGCATAGAAGAAGTTCCTATGTTCATAATTTAGAGCACAAATAGCTGGATGACGCCAATAATATCCTTCCTTCAAGACGGACACCTTCCACCAAACATCGAGGAGGCCAAAAAGGTCAGGAAAAGGGCGGCTAGATTCACGATCCTAAATGACGCACTGTACAAGAGGGGCTTCTCTATGCCCTACTTAAAATGTGTTGACGAGGAAGCGGCCCTGTACATTCTGAGAGAAATCCATGACGGAATATGCGGAGACCACGCAGGCCCTAGATCCTTGGTAAGTAAGGTCATTAGAACAGGTTACTTTTGGCCTACCATGCAGGTGGATGCACAGGAGCTCGTCAAGAGGTGTGACAAATGCCAGAGGTTCGGGAATATCCAACGTCTCCCAGCCGAAAAATTGACGACGATAGCCTCTTTATGGCCCTTCGCACAATAGGGGATCGACATCGTTGGACCATTGCCCGAAGGAAAATGACAGGATAAGTTCCTGTTAGTTGCTATTGACTATTTTACAAAATGGGTTGAAGCAGAAGCACTGGCAACCATCATCGAAGCCAGAATCCAGAGTTTTGTGTGGAAAAACATAGTTTGCAAGTTCGGAATCCCATGGATGATCATATCAGACAATGGACGGCAGTTCGACAGTTAAAGCTTCAAGGATTTTTGCACGGGATTAGGGATTAAGAACCAATTCTCATCCCCAGGACACCCACAAGCAAATGGACAGATAGAGGTGACCAACCGGACGCTACTTAAGATCATCAAAGCCAAGTTGGACGACGCCAAGGGAGCATGGCCTGAAGAATTGCCCAATATCCTGTGGGCTTACCGAACTACAACGAGAACTCCAACAGGAGAAACCTCATTCAGACTCACTTATGGCACTGAAGCGGTAATCCCGGTGGAGGTAGAAGTAACCAGCACTAGACGAGAATTGTTCCAAGACAAAAGTAATGACGAGCAATTAAGGGTCAACCTGGACTGCATTGACGAAATCAGAGACGAGGCCTTGAATAGGATGACAAGGTACCAACGGAAGATGGCCGAATATTACAACAAGAGGGTAAAGCTCAGGCGACTTGATATCGGGGACCTTGTCCTGCGAAAGGTTACCCCGACAACCAAAGACCCTACTCACGGGAAGCTCGGTCCCACATGGGAAGGCCCGTATAGGGTCGTGCATTACTCCAGACAAGGAAGTTACCATCTAGAGACTTTGGACGGGCAGAGACTCCCCCGACCTTGGAACATTGAGCACTTGAAGAAATACCACCAAAATATGTACTAGACAATTGTATTTATTCTTTAAGCAATAAAAGAAGTGTTCATCCAATACCTCGATGCAAATTTTTTTTTTTTTTTTTTTTTTTATATATTTGGCGAAGTAACAAGATTCCGTCTTGACGGATGTAAGTTACTAACGAACCTATGAAAAAGGGTAACACGCCAAAAATTTGGCTAAGTAACAAGATTTCGCCCTGACGGATATAAGTTACTAACGAACCTATGAAAAAGGGTAACATGCCAAAAATTTGGCTAAGTAACAAGATTCCGCCTTGACGGATGTAAGTTACTAACGAACCTATGAAAAAGGGAAACACGTAAGTTACTAACGAACCTATAAAAAAGGGAAACACGCCAAAAATTTGGTTAAGTAACAAGATTCCGCATAGACGGATGTAAGTTACTAACGAACCTATGAAAAAGGGAACACGCCAAAAATTTGGCTAAGTAACAAGATTCTACCTTGACGTACTAACAAAGTTATACATAAATTATGTGACGGGAACAATGTCCCACGAAGGTGCATATCAAACATTGAACATCGACAAAGAAAAAGATGATGACATTTCTTAGAAAAGCTACACCTGGAAAATTCAGCCACATACTTGGAAGAAAAACTAACAAAAAACAACACAACACAAGCAAGCAGTATAATTCTAAAACCCTGGGCAACAATCATTGTTTTCACACAAAAGCCCATGAAACGTTGGGCTATAAACATTGGTAAACATTGTTTTCACATAGAAAGCTATAAACCCCAAGCTTCGTTAAAAAAAAAAAAAAGGACATAACAGAAAATCTTTTACAAAATGATTTGCAGGCTCATGCGTCTGGAGCAGCTTCGTTAGTAGGTGGGAGCACAGGGGTGGTCTCAGGAGCATCGCTTTCCAAAGCTGTGGGCTGAGAAACCTCGTCAGCGGTCATCTCCCTGTCTACCTCCTTTAAGTCCAGATTTTCCATGTCTACGCTAACGGGGTGCTTGACGAGGTAGCGTCTCAAGAGCTTGAACCCCTTGAAATACCAGCTGAACAGCATAGTATTATGCTCGTCCGTTTGCTGAAAGTCTTCAGCAGCCTTAGTAGCAATAGTCTTGATCTTTTCCTTAGCCACCGTCAGTTGCTCATCCTTTTCCACCAGCAATTGGCGCTCAGCTCTGGGATCGTCTCCCATAACCTTGAGTTTTTCCTTCATGACGTTAGCCTCCCCCATAGCATTGATCAGGTCCTTCTTCAGCTTAGAGTTCTCGGCTTCCAAATGCTCCACCCTCGACAACGCAGAGACGACCTTAGTTTCTTGAGCGAAATACTCAGATGTGATATGAAGGCTCTCTCCCAATACCTAAAAAAGAAAAAGAAAAAAGAGGAAGGTTAAAAAGAGTGGATGATGATAATAGAAGATGAAGGAGGCAAGTCAACACAAGTACCTGTACAAGCTTATGGAGATGACGATCCACAAGCTCTTTGGCTGGAATGCCCGAAAGCACCTTCATGTCCTCGGGAGTAAAGGTGTCTTGTGCCTTTGACAAAGCGACTCCTTCGTTATCCCAGACAGAAGAAGGCCCGGAGTCGACCTTTTCTTTCTGCTTATCCCCAACTCGTTGCCTCTTCCTCAAGGGAGTAATCTCCTCGATCAAGGTGTCTGGAGAAATTGTTCTTGCAGATTCGGTGCGTGGGGTCAGCGGGGTCATCGTTGCGACGGGGGCGCCCTTCTCCATCACCTGTACCGTTTTAGCCCCGAGGTTGGAAAAAGGCTCATTCTTCTTCGCCCTCATCCGAGCATACATGCTTTGATTAAATTTTGTTGTCATCGCTGCAAAAGAAAGATTGTCAAGAAAATTTCTTCATGAAGGTTATCACTGACGAACCTAAATACTTACTTTTTTTCTCCTCAATCTCAAGTGTGTGCAACACAAAAGCGGACGGGTCAGGACCAAGGCAATAAAAAGCGAGAGTCCGTGGATCCACGAGGTCGTCAAAATCCTCAATAGTCCTCGCATGCTCTATGGCTTTCTCAACGCGCTCCCTATACCTACTCTTGAGCTTGGGCCGCCTCTTAACTACACAAGACAACAGATACAAAAGGTTATTAACGACGAAACAATCCCGGAAAGCAAGTGTTAGGGATCTGATAGAAGCATTGACGCACCTAAGTTCGGGGTCCCCTACTGACAAGCAACCTTAGGAGCTCACCCCAGACTCCACCTGAGGGCGTTTTCCCAATCATCCCTAGACACAAAGAAGAACCGGGACTTCCAGTACCTGAATGACGAGGGTAAATCCCTGACGATCCTAGTCCTTCTCTCCCAAGGCACTAGCTCATAATACCCGTACTCTTTGGACTCCTTCAGACGATACAAGTAGACAAGCTCGTCCACTTTAATCATGTCCTCGTCAGTGGTAGCCAGCCATATTCCCATATAGCTGACCACTATCCTCCACGAATTGGGCATAAGTTGCCCAAGAGCAATACCAAAATGATCTAGGAGCTCCATGATGAACGGGTGGATGGGGAGCCTAAGTTCGCTTAGGAAGGCGGCCTTATAGAAACACACTTCCCCAAGGAGAAAGTGACTAGCCCGTTTCTCCTCACGGGGCAGACGAACCCTAACCCTGTCCAAAAATTGAAATCTATCCCTGAACCTGGCAAGCATATCACCGTCTAGGCTACACACCTCACTAAGGGCATGAAAATCCCTAACCTCTCGAGGAGTAGAGACGGCAGTGTCCCCCTCCGTTGGGCCACCACTGGAAGACAACCCCGTATCAAGCTCACTAGATCAAACCTCAGACATCCTCGCCCTCTCGCCCCCTAAATTCTCAAACCAACTGAGTGATTGACTCAGTAGAGGGAATAACTCACCCAACGCAATGTTCAAACCACCACCCTCAGAAACAAAATTTCCAACCAAAGGAAGAAAGATATGAGAAGCACCTAGAAAAGCCCCTAAACGTGCAAAGAAAAAAGAAATCGAAGGACACACTACCCTAACCTCAGAGCTACTAACCATGAAAACACTAAGTCAAAAGATGGCAAACACTGAGAACCCAAAAAATCAAAAGCCAACACAAAAATGGAAAATGTAAGTTTTATCGCAATACAGGAAAAGAAAAAGAAAACAAGGAAAAACTAGAGGAAGAAAAAGCGTACCTCGAAAGAAAAAGCTCAACCATGCCACTAGACAGTTGTAGAGGAAATCGAGACAAAGAATGGAAGAAAAAGTAAAGCGAGAAAAGTTTGGAGAAGAAAATACTTAGAGCAGATGATTGGAAAAAGTAAAGTAAGAAGAAACTTAAAAGCCAAAGCTCAAACAACTGAAAAGTAGCGAGAAACCCAAGGGCCATGTAATTAGAGCAATTAATCGAAACGGGCCACGTGGCCACGATGCGCGTGGTGCTGCCACCAAGCATTCAATACGGAACGAAATTCCAAGAGTCATACACAACTCACAAACCTCTCAGCTTTTGAGATTGTCATGACGACCTCAGAATCCAAGGGCAGCTGATGGGATCAACGAGCGCGACGTACTTGGACAAACTCATTCAAAGAGACGAGGCAATCTCGGAAGACGAACTTGTCATGTGCTACTGACGAAGATATCTACCCTGACGAAGGTGTTAAGGAAGCTATTCAATGCAGTCAAATGAGAGACCCGGACGGTTACAAGGGTAGCTGTATAGACCGTTAGGAGCAAAATCAATGCTCACGCGATTTAAGCATGAGACGTTGCACATTAAAGCCACCATAATAAGCCACAACGGCTAGGGATACAGACACATATATAACTCCCCCATCACAAAACGCCAAGTACAAAAAAATATATACTTCATAAAAAAACTCTTGAATATTTGGGATCTACTTTTCAGGAATTCTTTGGTACTAACTTTGGTATCGGAGGCCCTGTGGCAGGCACCACACCGGTTACCATTAGAAGAGATCATCTGCAAAGCGACAAAGGTGGATGCCGACGGCTCTACTCGGGAGTGTGCACGATAGCTGACGAATCCGCGCTTCATCACTATCCATTTTTTCTATTTTGTGATCATAAACTTCTTCATTAATATTATCATATTTTTTTATATATAGGATAAATATGATAAAATTTTAACATATAACATTCACTCTCTTTATTAGTAGGCTCAAAACACCTTAAATTTCATATTAAATGCCAAGAGACTTTAAAAATTGGGCTAACTCGAACTCATTCTATTATTACAAAAACACACCGTTTACATTGGGTAAGGATTGGGTTTAGTGTCACTGCACTGGCCCAATCCAGCATATAAATGGATGGGGAATTGCATTAGAATTGTGTTAAGATTACAACGAAGTTAGGAGTTAGGCTATTTATGCAAGAAGAAAACAAACCCTTAACAAACTTAGCGGGAATTACTCTATAACCTAAAGGAATATCTAATGCTCCAATAGATGAAGAACACGTGGCCTACCGTTCTAGCTGATTCTGAGTGATGAATCAGCAGTTTGATCTGTTACAGAAGCTTCTTTCTTTCAAAAACATTGCCATTTGCTTTGCTTGCTTATTTTAGCTTCAGCCAGCGTATCGCTCCCCTGTTTTCACTCAAATCCCGGGATTTCGTTTTCATTTTCCCTCGTTCTTTTTGCATTTTTTCTATTTTTATTACTCAATCCCATTATCCACTCCCTCTTTCTAGACAAATGTTTTACAATCGCCTACACGCTTTCTCGGTCAAAAACCCAAATATAGCATTCACTCTTTCCAACAGCCGAGACTTTTAACCTGAAAAAATGAATAGATTTGAGTGTCCGTACAAAACTTGTCACCCACGTAACTCAAAACTTTCTGGTTCTGCTTTTTTCTATAACTATGGGATAAATAAAACAAACACACACACAATATTCAAAAACAGAAACACACTTTCTGTTTTTGATACCGTAGTTAATTTGCAATGGCGGTGGCTTTGCCGGGAGACGAGCTCACCAGGTCAACGAGCAGCCGGAGAAGTTTCAGGGAAGTGTGGACGACCCCGGGGCCGGACGTGTTTAGCCGGAGCAGCGGCGGTAGTAAAGGGGATGATGAGGAAGAGTTAAGATGGGCAGCCATAGAAAGATTGCCTACCTATGATAGGTTGAGGAAAGGGATGCTTAGGCAAGTTCTTGACAATGGCAAGGTTGTGCAGGAAGTGGACGTTACAAATCTTGGGATGCAAGATAAGAAGCGGTTGATGGAGAGCATTCTTAAGGTTGCTGAGGAAGACAATGAAAAGTTTCTTAGGAGACTCAGAGATAGAACTGACAGGTAATTCTGTTTTCGTTTTGTTGTGTGTTTTTTTCTTGTTTCTTAAGGTTTCTGTGTCATATTCGCGTCGTAACCGTGTTATACCAGTGTTTCATGTTATAATTTTTCAAAAAAATTTCTCGTGTCGAATCTGTGTCCGTGTCCGTGCATCCTAAGTTAGGATTATAGTTTTTGTGTGATTTGATATTTTTGAGTTTGGTTTTGGTGGCAGAGTGGGGATTGAGATTCCTAAGATTCAACTTCGGTATGAGCATTTGTCGGTGGAGGGAGATGTGTATATTGGGAAAAGAGCAATTCCTACTCTGATTAATGTTGCTATGAACGTAATTGAGGTATTTTTTTTTTTTTTTTATAAAGTTAAATTGGTTTCTGGTGTAGAGTTTTGTGAGAAGCAGAGAGATATATTATTGGGCTATTTTGTAGTAATTATTACTAAAAGAACTAAAAATTTAACAAATTTTGTTGTTTAAGTTATTGGTCCGATGATTTGGTTTGAAATCTTTGACAGTTTGTTTTATCTGGTTTTAAATTTTGTCACTAACAACAACATTTTATTTTTTTTTTGGCATTTCAATTTGTAATGGACAACAGAGCATTCTTGGATTGGTTCACCTTGCTCCATCAAAGAAGAGAAAAATCCAGATACTCAAAGATGTTAGTGGAATTGTTAATCCGTCAAGGTATTTTTTATGAAGTGATACTTGATTTACTGCCTTTTTTTTTTTTTTTTTTTTTGGGTGCCCAAATATGAAAGTTAATTCGCCAAGTAAATCTTGCTGGGTGTAAGGGTAAGAAAAAAAAAAAAAACTGATTTTTCATGCCTTGTTTCTGGTAAAATAGCCTTTCTAAATTAAAATTTTGTCTATATGTTCAGACTCTTTTTAATTTTTGGGTTGATAGCTAGCTTTGTATTTGTTGCTATTGTTCTTATTTTGATTTTCTAGGATGAACTTTGACTGATATGGTAATTCCAGGATGACCCTACTTCTGGGTCCTCCAGGCGCAGGGAAAACAACCTTGTTGCAGGCACTTGCCGGGAAACCTGAAAAGGATTTGAGGGTTTGTTTCCCATTCTCTTGCTAGTTTGCATAAACCTTGTAGTGTCCAAGGTCAATTTTTATGGCCTACTAATAAATGAGAATTCTGTACAGTTGTCTGGGAAAGTCACCTACTGTGGTCATGAATTCCATGAATTTGTTCCTCAAAGAACCTGTGCTTATATTAGTCAACTTGATATTCACTATGGAGAAATGACTGTGAGAGAGATACTGGATTTCTCAGGACGCTGTCTAGGGGTTGGCACAAGGTATGAGCTGTTGGTGGAACTCTCAAGAAGAGAGAAAGAAGCAGGAATTAAGCCCGATCCTGAGATTGATGCATTCATGAAGAACACAGCAATGGCAGGCCAAGAGACTAGTTTGGTTACTGATTATATTCTCAAGGTTCGCTGTCTCTATTTCATGTTGCTATGTCTTTTTTTTTTCTTTTTTCTTTTTTCTTTTTGAACTTAAAACAAGAAAATTTAAAATAGCTGACCTTTAAGAATCTTTAACAGATACTTGGACTGGATATTTGTGCTGATATTGTGTTTGGAGATGAAATGAACAGGGGTATCTCTGGTGGACAAAAGAAGCGTGTGACAACTGGTATTTTTTATGGAAAAGCTTAAGTTATTTATCATGAAACTAAGAGTCTTTAATCTTACACAAAAGAATAATGTATCCAGTTCACATTCTTGTTCCTAGTATGTAAGCATTTGTAATGATTCATTACCAATCTGATTGTGTTATTATAATTTGGCGCAGGAGAGATGTTGGTCGGACCAGCAAAGGCTCTTTTAATGGATGAAATATCGACAGGGTTGGACAGTTCTACCACTTTTCAGATTTGCAAGTTCATGAGGCAAATGGTTCATATTATGGATGTGACTATGGTCATTTCTCTTCTACAGCCAGCACCAGAGGCATATGATCTTTTTGATGACATTATCTTACTTTCAGAAGGACAGGTAGTCTACCAAGGTCCAAAAGAAAATGTCCTTGAGTTCTTTGAGCACATGGGTTTCAAATGCCCCGATAGGAAAGGAGTTGCTGACTTTTTACAAGAAGTAACATCCAAGAAGGATCAAGAGCAATATTGGTTCAGGAAGAACCAGCCTTACAGATACATTTCAGTTCCTGAATTTGCCCAGGCCTTCGGCTCTTTCCACATTGGCCAACAGCTTGCAGCTGATATTAGTGTTCCATATGATAAAGCTAGAGTGCACCCAGCTGCACTGGTGACAGAGAAGTATGGTATTTCAACTTGGGAACTATTCAGGGCTTGCTTTTCAAGGGAATGGCTGCTAATGAAGCGTAATTCTTTTACGTATATATTCAAGACTACTCAGCTAACAATCATGTCCGTAATTGCCTTGACAGTTTTCCTTAGGACAGAAATGCCAGTAGGAACTGTTGCAGATGGAGGGAAATTTATGGGAGCACTATTTTTCACTCTGATTAATGTGATGTTCAATGGGATGGCTGAATTGTCAATGACTATTGTCAAGCTTCCTGTCTTTTTTAGACAGAGGGATTTCTTGTTCTATCCTGCATGGGCTTTTGCCTTACCCATTTGGGCCCTCAGGATCCCTATATCATTCTTGGAATCAGCAATATGGATCATTCTTACATACTACACAATTGGATTTGCTCCATCCGCTGGCAGGTAAATACGATTTTAAAATTTTGTCCATGGCAACTGATTTGCTACTTAGTACTTAATAGTTGTTGGAATTGTATGTTTCAAACTCGTGGGTTTAGTCTATGTTTCTTTCATTGACACATTTCTTCCCATATTTCTTCAGGTTTTTCCGACAGTTCTTGGCATGCTTTGGGACACATCAAGTGGCATTGTCCCTTTTTCGGTTCATTGCTGGACTTGGAAGAACACAAGTTGTCGCTAGTACGCTGGGTACCTTCACCTTGCTTTTGGTTTTTGTGCTTGGAGGATTCATTGTCGCCAAAAGTAATTTCATCTCTTTCCAATCCAGCTGTCTGTGTATTTCAATGTTGATTTATTTGATAAAAAAAGAAAAGAAGACTCCACCTTTCCTTTTTTGCCTGCAGATGACATTGAGCCGTGGATGATATGGGGCTACTATCTTTCTCCTATGATGTATGGACAGAATGCCTTAGTGATGAATGAATTTCTTGACAAACGATGGAGTGCAGTAAGATATCTTCATAGTTTAATTGTTTTCATATGTAAATTTCAGAATTGCATCCACTTTACATACTTGCATATGCAAATGAAAGCTCAAATTAGGCTTTTTCAACATCATAAGCCATCATGGACATTTAACAAAAACTATCTATTGCAGCCCAATAACGACACCAGAATTAATGCACCAACAGTTGGAAAGGTCCTTCTCAAGTCCAGAGGTTTCTTTACCGATGACTATTGGTTCTGGATTTGTATTGGAGCACTTTTTGGATATTCTCTTCTCTTCAATGTTTTCTTTGTTGCAGCATTGTCTTACCTGAATCGTAAGTGATCTCATCTCATTCCTACTTAGAGTTTCTTTTATAGAAATGAAATTTCAAAGTTAACAAATACTTGTGTGGAAAATGAATTTCAGCTTTGGGTGATTCAAAAGCCGTCATTCCGGATGATGAAAAAGACAAGAAGAATAAGAAATCATCCTCCAAACAACATGGAACAGAAGGTTTATCCTTGATCTTTCTCCTTCAATTTTCATGGTTCCCTTATTTCAATATTTTTACTGATATTTAGTCAAATTTAGTTCATATAATGACAACCAGTGGCGGAGCCACATGAAAATTTTTAATTTTTTTTTCTACAATATAGGTATATTTTATAAATATTTAAATGTTATAAGAAAAAAAAGAAAAAAAAGAAAAAAAAGAGTTGGCACCCCCCAAAAAAAGCATTGATCAACTAATTTAGTAATCCTTCCAAAAACAGAAAGTTTAGAGGTGATATACAATTGTAATAGAATGAAATAATTAGGTAGTAAGCTTTGTGAGTAAATAGTGGAATCTCAAAATTTTAGCTCAATTTCAAATCTTATTAATGCGTTCAAACCATTCAACATGGATAATATATGCAATTTGGTTGAAATTTTCTATTCTTAAGATTTTATCAAGAAAAAACAAATCACGTGAGACTTCAATTATAACATTATGATTTTGATTTGTCAAACATGGATGAAGTTTTGCAAACAATTTTTATATTAAAAAGGAAATTATGAATAATTTTGCTATAAATTTAATAATTGATGAAGTTTATTACATGAAGTATTATTGTTGAGCATGACTTTGATGGAAGATACTATTTTCGTTTTTTTTTTTTTTTTTTTTTTGGTTCTATATATTTGTATGTTGTATACCCAATTATACAATGTTTGTATACTTATTAGAGCTAAGGAAGATTATAAATTTCTCTTATAATGAAAATCTTGAGTCTAGGTGTGTATATATACATATTAAAGTTGATATGAAATACACACATATATTATGTGGATTTTTTTTTTAAGATAGTGTCTATTTGTGATTTGAGTTTATCTTGACACAATAATTCGGCCCCCCCAACTCAAAATTCTTGGCTTCGCCACTGATGACAACAGTAATTCTATTTCAATTAGATAGATAAAAATTAACTGTAATAATCAAAATATTATCTTGAAGAAGCTTGTATCAGCTTGATGGTTCATCACATCTCTGCACAAAATACAGTTCACTATGCATCCATGAGTGTAGTTGTAAACCTTTAAGCAAGAGAGGTGGTAGGGTTTAATGCAGTAACACAACATTAGAAATTAGAACAACAGAAAACGTGATGTTATAGGCTGTTTAATCTATCGAGAATTAAGAATAGGGAAGCATTTTTCACAGATGGTTTTCTACTCGTTAAAACAGAAAAATATTTTTAGCTCAAATAAATATCTCTAACTGCATCAATGAATTTTACCTTCCCCTAGAGACGGAAGATAATGCAAAATATGGGCTAAAATATGCCACATGACACTTAAATTTTGAGAAGAAGAAACAACAAAAGAAGTTTTGTTAGTAAGTCATTCGAACCTACTTTCGGAAAATCATCAGCAATGGATGAGCAGGCAGCACGCAAGATCAAGCTCAAGTTAACAGGAAATCTGTTTCTAATTTAAGAAAATAAACTTCTAAGGCACCACAAATTTTTCAGCAGAAAAAACCATGCATGCGTGTTTCAATGGTTAAGAGATGCCTGAATTTTTGTGAAACACTTACAGGTAGTGATATGGCTGTGAACAATTCTTCAGAAATTGGTGCTTCAGATAGTTCTCCAAAAAGAGGAATGATTTTGCCCTTCCAACCCCTTTCACTCGCATTTAACCATGTGAATTACTACGTGGATATGCCTCCTGTAAGTAACTTATTTTTAAACATTTCATGTTTTGGTAAAGTAATTTAGGCTTTCATTGACATTTTGAATATTATATCACTTTAAGTTCTTGTCAAACTTTTATTCTACCTCCCAAATGCTTATGTAAATTTTGTTCTTTCATACCAGGAAATGAAAAGTCAAGGAGTTGAAGAAGATCGTCTTCAACTGCTAAGAGATGTTAGTGGTGCTTTCAGACCAGGAATATTGACAGCACTTGTGGGTGTTAGTGGTGCTGGGAAGACAACCCTTATGGATGTGTTAGCCGGAAGAAAGACCGGTGGATACATTGAAGGAACCATTAATATCTCTGGTTACCCTAAAAACCAAGAAACCTTTGCTCGGGTTAGTGGTTACTGTGAACAGAATGACATTCATTCACCAAATGTTACTGTCTATGAGTCTATCCTATATTCAGCTTGGCTCCGTCTCTCTGCAGATATAAATACAAAAAAACGAAAGGTATGTTGCTCGATCTTCTAGAATCATCTTTCTAGACTTCGGAACATATTCATTTGTTTCTAATCACCCTGTCTGGATTCCTATTGCTTAAGGATCCAAGTTCTAAGTGTGCTATTTAATTTGTATATTTATTTTTTGTTTTTGGTATAGATGTTTGTAGAAGAAGTTATGGAGTTGGTTGAGCTTACACCAATAAGAGACGCTATAGTTGGCCTTCCCGGAGTTAATGGTCTTTCAACAGAACAAAGAAAGAGGCTGACAATAGCTGTGGAGCTTGTTGCTAACCCCTCTATCATCTTCATGGACGAACCAACATCTGGTCTTGATGCCAGAGCTGCTGCTATTGTTATGCGTACTGTGAGAAATACAGTGGATACTGGGAGAACTGTTGTATGCACAATCCACCAGCCTAGCATAGACATTTTTGAAGCTTTTGATGAGGTACAGCTCAATTTTCTTTATTTTGTTGTTAGAGTTTGTCACTTACATGTTTCTTATGCATCTATTTTGCAATATGTTTTCAACTTTGGCGTTGTGCTTTTTGCAGCTACTGCTGATGAAAAGAGGAGGACAAGTCAGTTACGCTGGACCTCTCGGTCGCAATTCTCACAAGCTGATAGAATATTTTGAAGTGAGTATCTTTTTTCATGTTTGCTCCCTATTGAATCAAATGGTAAAAGTTTTTCCATATTTCTAATATTTACACATATGCTCTTCATTTATGCTTCAACCGATTGTGTTATTCCTTGGGATTGACCAGCAGGTATTTTGCTAGCTATTTATTAATATCTATATCTATGCCAGGCTGTCCCAGGAATTACTAAGATTAGGGATGGTTATAATCCTGCTGCATGGATGCTTGAAGTCACTGCTCCTACAGTTGAGAATAATCTTCATGTGGATTTTGCTGACATTTTTGCCAACTCCTCACTTTATCAGTAAGTTATAATTATTTTGTTAATAAGTTTTTTCCTTCATTCCCGGGATTTCAGGTACTGTGATTCTAATTTCTTTCAACACTCTTTCAGGAGGAATCAGGAACTTATCAAAGAGCTAAGTACTCCGGTGCCAGGCTCCAACGACCTCCACTTCGCAACCAAATTCTCCCAATCATTCATTGTTCAGTGCAAAGCTTGTTTTTGGAAACAACATTGGTCTTATTGGAGAAACCCTCAGTACAATGCCATCCGATTATTCATGACTATAGTCGTTGGTGTAATATTTGGTCTAATCTTCTGGGACAAAGGACAAAAGATGTAAGTCTTGATTTTTTTTTTAGTTGATTGGCTTAGTTTTCTGTCAGTAAAAGGGTTGCATGAAATGTGATGTGATCTATTTGATTAAAGCACCACTGCTTAATATTCATTTTCATTGGTACTTGTATCAGATATCAACTCTAATTGTTTTGTTAACAGGGCCAAACAACAAGACTTGATGAATCTTTTGGGAGCCATGTATGCTGCTGTGCTTTTCCTTGGAGGCACAAATGCTTCTTCAGTGCAGTCTGTTGTCTCCATTGAGAGAACAGTTTTCTACCGTGAAAAAGCTGCTGGGATGTATTCTGAACTGCCTTATGCATTTGCTCAGGTAAGTCAAATGCAATTTGTCTCTTTCTAGGAGGACTGTAATTCCAAATTGACAACAAAATGTATCTTGCCATCAAGAAAACTTAATTTGAAATATGTAAATCTATTACAGAAGTATGCTATTTTATACAGGGCTAAAGCACTATCTTAATTATGCAGGTGGCCATTGAGATGGTTTACATTGCAGTTCAAACTATTGTTTACACTCTTATCCTTTACTCTATGATCGGGTTTGAATGGACAGCAGCCAAGTTCTTTTTGTTCTACTTCTTCATACTTACATGCTATATCTACTTCACATTGTATGGCATGATGCTTGTTGCACTGACACCAAGCCACCATATTGCTGCCATTTGTATGTCATTCTTCCTCAGTTTCTGGAATTTGTTCTCTGGTTTCCTGGTTTCCAGGAAGGTTTGTTATTCTTACTCAATATATGTTAGACTCAAACACTCGGTTTTGCCATTAAGTCCACTCTCTTTTTGCATACAAAACTCACTCTTGCCTACACATTGCAGCAACTCCCCATATGGTGGAGGTGGTACTACTGGGCTTCTCCTGTGGCTTGGACACTATATGGTCTTGTAGCCTCTCAAGTTGGTGACATAGATGCTTTGCTTGAGATTCCTGGTGCAGGTAGTGTGCCAATAAAGGAGTACCTCAAAACATCCTTGGGTTTCGAACATGACTTCCTTCCAGCTGTTGTAGTGGCCCATATTGGCTTTGTTCTCATTTTCGTCTTTGCGTTTGCCTATGGCATCAAGTTCCTCAACTTCCAAAGGAGATAACTTGCTTGAGTTATACACACACACACACAAGTCTAACAGTATGTTTGGGAGTTTGTAAAGGAACGAAATAGGTAAATTTTGAAGGAGTGGAATTCGTCGTTCTTCTTCTAGTGTTCTTTGGAATTCGTCATATATATTTTTACTAATATACTCATTATGTTTTATTTGTATAATTCTATTTATAGAATCAAGGATAAAAACATAATTCTTTCTCAACCAATCAGGGGAGTGAATGGTTTACTTCACTTTTGAGTGGAAGGCTTATAAAAGAATGGAATGGTCCATCCTAGTCATTTCGTTTCTTCCTTTTGAACTCCCTGTATTATATCTGATTTCCTTTCCTTCCTCGTACAGTAGGAAAGCAGTTGTGTAAAAGTAGCTACAAATGGGAAGCAAAATAGTAACCTTCTTTTTATTGTAATGTACTTTTTTTTTTTTTTTTTTTTTTTCCATCTTATGTATTTGTATTCTTTTCTCTGGTTGTCGATAAAAGCTGCTATTGTTCATTTGTCCTACAGTATAAACAAAACCACCAAAATGATTTGGTGCATATTGAACATTATATTCTTAATTTACATCACATATTTTGAATGGCTTTGATATTTTCAGTTGGTTCTCTTTCATTTTGTTCATGTGTAGCCATATTTTGAAAGTGTTTCTAGAAGATGAAAATATTAAGATGATATTCCCAAAATAATTCATATTGCATGAAGAGATGGACTAAGAGCATCCACAGCAGTGGATGCAAAATTTTAGCTATTTGCCTCATCTAAAAGTCACTTTATCTATAATTTTAGCTATTAGCTCTTTACACCCAACAGCAATAGATCTATAATTTTAGCTATTTGATTAAAATAATAATAAAAACTTCAACAACAATCACAACATCCTCTACCGTCAGCCCCCATCACAACCACCTCTACCATCAGCTCCAATCACACCCATAACCACCACCACCACCACCACTAGTCCACGGCAGGGGAAAAAAAAAAAACCACCAACCCAAATCTCTAATCTTTTTCCTCAACTCAAACCAAACAAAATCACCAAATCATAACAAAATCCACCTCCACCATTGCGGCACAACCAAACCACAACCATCATCACAGTAGCCTCAAGCTCAACCAAAAAGCAACCAAAAAAAAAAAAAAAAAACCCAAGAACCAACCACGAACCGTTTCGGCACTGGACCACCCACAAACCGTTTCGGCACCGAATCCAACCACGAACCCAGCAGCGGCTTGGATCAGCGCTGGGCAGGAGCTTGGATCGGCGCTGGGCAAGGGCTTGGATCAGTGCTGGGCAGGAGCTTGGATCGGCGCTAGGCAGGAACTTGGGTCGACGACGAGTGGAGGAAATGAAAAAGAAAAAAAAAGTCTGATAAGTGTGACTGAGGGAGAGACGAGCAACGGGTAGAAATGGGGGAGGAGGAGAAAGAAAAAGAAAAAAAAAATGTCATATAGGTGTGAACACAAATAAAATAGTATTTTTTTTAGACGTGAGCTACAATGCACATCTATTTTTAGATGTGCACTATAATTGTGGAGTTATATTTTTTAAGTATAGCTTCACTGTTGTAGCTTTATTAAATTGTCGTGAATATTCGTGAGGGTGAATTACAAAGTCACCCTAAGCTATAAATGAGAGAATTTAATTACTATGACATTATACTTTTTTTTTTTTTTTTTCCGTATTGTGAGGAAGAAGGAAGAGAATAGATGATGGTTGTTTTAATATATAAAAAGCGGCAATACCGCTACAGTGCTTTGGCATTGTGCATTCAGTGTTTTTGCACAGTGCAGCACTGTAGCGGCAACAGTGTTTGGTTTCGTGAGTCCCTTTTTTTTTTTTTTTTTTCAATAATCGGTTTGTGTTTTTTTTTTTAAATATTAATATAAGCTGACATTTATATTGTTATACTGACACAACAAATTTCACAATATTTTCACAATTATGGTTTAGTTAGTCACATTTTTTTTCTGAGAGGTGCTACGTCCACAACATTTTCACAACAAATTATAGGTGGTTAGTTGTTATTGGTTCAAATTTGAACGTAACACTAAGATTACTTTTTTGCTCCAACAATAACAACCAGTAACAACCTACCACTTAAGATTTGTTGTGAAAATGTTGTAGACATATCATTTCTCCTTCTTTTTTTCCCAGTAATCGGTTTGTGTTTTTTTTTTTTAATAAAGCGGTAATGCAGTTACAGTGCTTTGGCACTATTCATGCGGTGTTATTCACTGTTCATCTACAGTGCCGTTTTCATGAGTCACCTTTTTTTTTTTTTTTTTTTTTTTTTTTTTTTTTTCCAGTAATCAGTTTATGTTTTTATTTTATTTTAAATATTGATGTAAATTGACATTTATATTGTTTTATTGACACAACAAATTTCATAATATTTTCACAATTATGGTTTAGTTAGTCACATTTTTTTTTCCAGTAATCGGTTTATGTTTTTTTTTTTTTTAAATATTGATGTAAGCTGGAATTTATCTATTAATCTATTAACTATATAAAAAGCGACTATGCCGCTACAGTGCTCTAGTATTGTTCATCTACAATGTTGTTTTGGTGAGGCACTTTTTTTTTTTTTTGGTAATCGGTTTGTGTTTTTTTTTTTCTTTTAAATATTAATGTAAGCTGACATTTATATTGTTATACCGACGCAACAAATTTCACTATATTTTTACAATTATGATTTAGTTAGTCACTTTTTTTTTTCAGTAATCAGTTTGTGTTTTTTTTTCTTTTAAATATTGATGTAAGCTGACATTTATATTGTTATACTGACATAACAAATTTCACAATATTTTCACAATTATTAATGGCTATGCCATTATAGCGATTTAGCACTATTCATTCAATGCTTTTGCATTGTTCATCTATAGTGCTGTTTTGGTGAGCTTTTTTTTTTTTTTTTTTTTAAATATTGATATAAGCTGACATTTATATTGTTATACTGATAAAACAAATTTCACAATTATTGACGTGTCAATTTCTTACAAGTCAAAATAAAATAATAAAATATGAGACTGTAGCCAACCACAACTAAAAATAAATGTTTGACAATGCCGCTATAGTGCTTTGGCACCGTATATCCAGTGTTTTGGCACTGTTCATCTACAGTGCCATTTTCGTGAGTCACTTTTTTTTTTTTTTTAGTAATTGGTTTGTGTTTTTTTTTTTCTTTTAAATATTGATATAAGTTAGCATTTATATTGTTAGACTGACACAATAAATTTTACAATATTTTCACAATTATGGTTTAGTTAGTCACTTTTTTTTTTCTTTTTTTTATTCAGTAATCGGTTTGTGGTTTTTTTTTTCTTTTAAATATTGA
The DNA here is from genome assembly GCA_033629205.1 of Lithocarpus polystachyus. NCBI lineage: Eukaryota > Viridiplantae > Streptophyta > Magnoliopsida > Fagales > Fagaceae > Lithocarpus > Lithocarpus polystachyus. Next base: position 47,376,172 of record CM066168.1, read on the forward strand.
TGTAAGTTGACATTTATATTGTTATACTGACACTGTTGTAACATTTTTTCAAAACATTTATTTTCAATTGTGGTTGGTCACAATCTCATATTTTAGTTTTTTTTATTTCGATTTGTAAGAAATTGATACTTCAATAATTGTAAAAATATTATGAAATTTGTTGTGTCAGTATAACAATATATATGCCAGCTTATATAAATATTTTTAAAAAAAAACACACAAACCAATTACTGGGAAAAAAAAACTTTAGACATTGTAGAAATTAATGTTAAAATGTTATGAACTTAGCATTTTTTTTATTTGATCTATAAGAAACTGAAATTTCAACAATTGTAAAAATATTGTGATAATAATAAGTGTTATAACATTTTTTTAAAATATTTATTTTTAATTAAAATTGATTACAATCTCATATTTTATTATTTTATTTTGTCTTTGTAAAAAACCGGCTGTAAAAATATTATGAAATGTAATTATCCATGTGTATGTTAAACACATACAGAGTAGAATACGAAAAAGGAAGCAAGACAGTATGTCAGACCAAAAATCAGAAGCCACCACCGAAACCCAAATCTCCAAACCCAAACCCAGAGTGGTCTGTTGCATAGGCGACACGCACGGCTACATCACCAAGCTCCAAAACCTTTGGTCCAATCTCCAATCCCACATCGACCCACAAGATTTCCAAGCCGCACTCATCATCTTCCTCGGCGACTACTGTGACCGTGGACCCCACACCCGCAACGTCATCGACTTCCTCATCTCCTTGCGCTCCTCGTACCCGAACCAGACCCACGTGTTCTTGTCCGGAAACCACGACTTCGCCTTCGCAGCGTTCCTCGGCGTGTTGCCGAAGCCACTTGATGGGTCCCACTTCTCGGAGGGTTGGAGAGAGTACGAGGATAACGAGGAGAGAGAAGGTTGGTATAAAGGTGATGGGTACGAGGATATGCACTTGCAAGGTAGGAGATGGGGTGGGACTATTAAGGAAAAGTTTAACGTTGCTAAAGGGACTGAGTATAAAGGTTCTATCTACGATGCTGGACCCACTTTTGAATCCTATGATGTTCCTCATGGATCTTCTGGTACGTAATGTATGGAAAAGATCTCTTTTTTTGGGGATTTGATTTGATTGGGTGTTGGGAAATGGGGTGTGTTTGATTTGTTTGGCTCTTGGTCATCTAATGCGATGGGGGTTTGTTGTGTTTTGCTTGTAATGGTTCTTTGATTTGGTTTTGGGGTGCTTTGGATAAGCTGTTGCAAAACAGTGTTTTGGATTTAAAAATGAGCTTTTATAAAAAAAGTTACGGAGAGTTGCTGTTGTGAAACGGAGTTTTGTGTTTTAAAATGTAATTTAGGCTCCCAAAAACCTAACCAAAGGGACCCTTGGATAAGTTATTAGATTTGATTGAGTTCATGGTGTGTCTATTGTTGTTTGAATGGAAATTGGAATATGGGATTTTGTGTTTGATTTGTTTAATTCTTGATTTCTCAATGCCAAGTGGTAATTCTGTTTTGGGTGTATGGTTCATAGTTAGGATTTTTTTTAGAGAGAGTTTTGACCTATGACGTCCGTAACGATAACTTTTTATCATCCGAACAAGAAACCAATCAGTTTTTGGTGTAGGCGAAAATTGAAACCAGATTTTTTTATTTAATTATCAGAGACTTTACCAATTGAGTTAACTGGAAGCCAGGTTCATAGTTAGGATTTAAATGCTTGTGTTTTATGTGTTTGATTAAGAAATTTTTTTATTAGTATGTTTTTGAAGTGGCACCAATCACGTTTATTGGCTTTAAGTTTTTTTGGCAATAAATTGGAAGTAGCTTTAGCATTACTCTGCTTGCATTATTGTGCTGAACTTCTGAAGTATTGGGAATTGTAAATCTTATATCTAGAAATATCGTATATGATTAGTGGTTTTCAAATGTAATTGTTACTGTTGTGTTATTGTTTTAATTTTTGAGCTTATTGTGCACAGATTTGTTTAAGGCAGTTCCTGACGAGCACAAGAAGTTTCTTGCTGATTTGGTCTGGGTGCACGAAGAGGTCAGAATTGTTTTGGTTGCTTTTCTTTCTTGTTTTTCAAAAGCCCCATAACATGCTGTAAACTATGAGCAAATATTAAGCCAATTGATTGTAAATTGATCTAAACTCTTGGAAGAAATTTTCAAGTTTATGGGATTTGGTGATATGCATGTTTTTTCAGAATGATGTCTGTGTGGAAGCTGAGAATGGAATTACACACTGTAAGTTGATTGCTGTGCATGCTGGTTTAGAGAGAGACAAAAACGTCGAAGAGCAGCTGAAATTTTTGAGGGCCCGGGACACCCGAGTTCCCAAGGTCGTGGCTCTTAGCGGGAGGAAAGATGTATGGGATATCCCAAAGGTGATGTCACTCTCTTATACCTCTGATCCGCCTTACCAAATTTGCTTCTGCTGCATTAATTATTCTAGGATAGTCCATGGTTGTTCCTTTACTTACTACCCTACTTGATTAGGGAATTGCATTGTGACTTCATTGAGATACAATGGTATCATCAGTTTATATGGAATATAACTGAAGTTTAGATATTTGGCATTTGGTATCCCACAGGAACTGTCTGAGGATCCAATCATTGTGGTAAGTGGCCACCATGGGAAGCTTCATGTTGAAGGGCTAAGGCTGATTATTGATGAAGGTGGCGGACTAGAGAAAAATCCAGTAGCTGCTATTGTACTCCCCTCAAAGAAGATTGTCCGTGACACTGATGTTTTGGCGAAATAGTTTTACAAATTTGCGATGAATTGTCATAATAAAGTGTCTCTATATGCTTTCTAAATTTGGCAAAGCATATGATCGAGGATGGAAGTCACTCCTTATCAGCTGACGGAAATAGGAGTTCAGAAAAAACAAACTGACTCAGTTATATCATTTGTAATCATACAAATTATTTGGAGGATATTGAAAAATACTGGACCTGTCTAGCTCAATTCTTCTGCAATGATATATGGATAATACATGAACTTTCTAGCCGTTAAAAATAAAAGAGAAATTGACACATTGCATTATCCTCAAATACAAGAGTATTGTTGCTTTGGGATGTTCTCAACTTCTTAAAGAATAGCTGCAGGTGGGGCTTATGGGAAAATCAGAATAATTGACTAGGCTAAGTTGGCATTATATTCTGCCTTCATGGCTTAACATTTTGAGGGTGGTGGGGGCGTTAATATGGCTAATGGTTATTCCTGTCATACAATTATTTGTTTGTCTTTTGACCAGGGGGAACAAAAAGTAAAACAAGCAACAAATGAATAAGTAAAGGGTAAGTGCTGAGTTCAATGAGGACGAAGAATGAACCCAAGCTCTATTTGACAGAATGAAAGCCCCAGTTTGCCCATAGCTAAAACAACACTGATCTCTGCACCAGCAGCAGGGGAAAGAGAGGAGGATTTTACTCTATTACACACAAGCAGTATCGGGACTAAAACTAGATTGTTTAATGTGTGTGTGAGAGAGAGAACTAAAACTTGATTGTTGTACATGTAAGAGCTTCAGTTTTAATGTGTGTGTGAGAGAGAGAGAGAGAGAGAGAGAGAGACCCTATTACTTCAGTCCTGGCCAAACTACATCCAAACTAGAGCAGGCTACATTAAAAATGAATTCTGACATGTTTAACGGATCAAGAATCATTCAATTTTGAACCCTATTTCTAGTTGAATCTTTCAAAATACACTATCCATGCAAAATTGATTTACTGGAAGTGAAACTGTAAAGGGTTTTCTTGTTATTTTGGGAAGCCAAGCATGGGAAATTACAAAGGAACAATTGTATAGACCTCGCCTGCTCCATGTATTCAAATGAAAAGGGAAAATAAATAAAAAAATTATAATAAAGGAAACTTTTCACTCTTCCCCATCAGAGCTTGAACCACTGTGTTCTTCATGGACACTGACATTGCCCACGACCCCATTTGTATTTTTGCCCCTATCATCCTCATCATCTTCACTGTACTCACTCTCATAATCATCAAAGCCTTCTTCTTCTTCGTCCTCTTCGTCCTCAATCTTATCCTCCACTGTTAGACCCTCTCCTGCCAAGTCACCTGCCCTTGTACCTGCTCGGCTCCGTTTCAAAACTTTCACCTTCAAGGTTGTCTTCTTGTCACAACCAATCCACGAGTCACACAAGCAGTAAGAAGTTAGATTATAATTTCCCTCAGCCGGGGCCTGAAACTTACCCATTACTAACCTTGATCCATTCCTCACTTTCTCCACAGCTTCTTTAACAGCTGCATTTATCTCCTTCAAGCTAGACCCTAAGCCCTCCTTTGACATTTGAATTGCTTTTGTTGCAGCTGTTATCGCAGCACCCTCATCCATGAAGCTTACCCTCTGGGACAGCCAAACATCATTGGAGACAAAATCTGCAAGCAGCAACCAGAAATTCTCTTCCTTGTGGAAGGGAAAGTAAGGAGCATGTGGAAGGGCACCGACCAGGCCATTCCCCCGCCTCAGTGTGATCCAAGCATGCATCGTGACAATGTCACCCTCCTGTATTCCCTCTTCACCCTCTGTCTCACATTTGATATCAATCGTTATTGAAGGCATCATTTCAAGAACCATCTCCACATCTTGAGACTCAGCAGCAGAAAATCCAGCAACCTGAGTCAGCAGCTCAGCACGCTCCTGTAGGGTCAAGTCTTGAAACCCTTGAAAAGAACGCACTTTCTGCAATTATACGAAGTTTTTGAGACACTAACAGAACCCACCTCCTCTCTTTCTCTTTTTCAACCCTTCTCCTAGCAGGTTGGAAAAAAAGGGGAGGAGAAAAGGATACAGAAATAAATTTTAAATTTAAAAGGAAAGCCTGAGCCCCAATATACTGCAGTTTGTTCAGCCCCCCAATAATTGTAGTAAGGGTAACATACAACAATAGTTAGAATATGGATAGTCAAATCAGGCTCTATATCAAATGAGAAAGTCTAGGGGCACAAGTTTTTTGCCACAACACTGACATGATAAATTGTGAGTGGCTGAGAAAAAGTAGTGAGTCGTAAAAGAATTCATCAAATTTGTTGGAATTGATGATCATCTTTTTCCAAGAAAAACTGAATACTGTCTGTTATCCAATATCTTACCACCATAAGCATATCATAGGTCTGAATGGATAAAGTGATAACTACAAGTGCAGTGTGTCAATTTATCACAGGATATCAAGCTTAAACTGTTGCTTTAGTGCAGGTAGTAAACCAGAATATTATAGTAGATACATGACTTTCCCAAAGAGAGGGCAAAAAACTGAAGATGAAGAAATTTCCTTACCTTACGTGTGATCTTTTTGACAATGGCCTCACTAAAGTGTGGCAGCTGCAGAAAGGGTGCAATTCCTTCACTAAATCCTCCAGCTGTTTTCCTTGCACTGAGTGGAACTGCCTGCATCATTGTTTTGCAAGGAGAATGCACTCCTAGTAAGACTACCGATGAAAAGAATAGTACTAAATTTAATGAGACTTAGAAAACTAAAAGTTGAACATTTGAATTCCCAATTCAGGAATACCAAATGATGCGTAATAGGGATCAAGTCCTAAGATTCTCAGCAAAATCAGATGCACAAAACATTCTCCTAAATTCCAGGCCACAATTAATATAAGCAAACCAAAAATAATTTTCAGGAGGTGTCATGCAAGCATTTAAATACCAGGTTAGCAATTCCCAGGTGGCAGTTGATTACCATTGGCCAGAAAACAAGTAGCACAAGGAACAAAAGGGTATTAGAATCACATGAAAATCCATGTCAACTTCTAAGGCATTACAGAAAAAACTGACCATGAAAAGTAGATTGTCTTCAAAGTGCTTTATTCTAGAAAGGGGAAACAATGAGCTCATATCAAAAACAAATTGAATGATTGGGTGTTGGTAGCAATATGCAAGCTCAGGGGAGGGTGCTGTGTGGTTGTCATAGGTCTTATGTTCAAATCTGTGGTATCAAAGAAGGCATAAAACAGCAATGTGATCTCCAATATGTCAAGCTAAGAGAAGAAAGAAAAAGTGGGAGGGGGGGCTGAACTCTGGCAGGAAAAATAACCTGGATGAAATTTTGAGAAAGCTCAACCGCTCCAATCGCAGGCCTCAACCATCCATACCCTTGAGAAGTGCGGGGTAGAATTGCCATCTGTATCCATAAAGCACATATCAATTACCATAACTTCTGGAAGAATTAAAACTGAAATGCATCTAAGAAGCATGTGTAAGCACATAATTGTTTCCTTTAAGAGGAGAAGTTAAAAATCAAGATAACTGTCAAGATGCAACCACTGGTACACACACCCAACACTATTTCCCAGTGTTTTGGATGAGCTTATTTGTTTAAAAAATAAAGCTTTGTAATAGTACAACTGTACCTAGAAAAAGTGAGGCTTTAAAGTACAAAAGCTGGCAGTGAACCCAAGCCAACATTTTCAATTACATCCCCCCCACAAAAAAAAAAAAAAAAAAAAAAATTGCCTTTGTCATCCACAAAATTCTGGAATAGGCCTAGATACACGGGTTTCCATTACCTACAGGTTCATAAATTTTTTTAGGGCAGGAAAGAGGATTTAACAATATGTTTTCTCCTTTGTCTTAAGAAAGGTAAAAAAGAATAGAGCACTAACAAGTTTTCCATCAACCATGACAGCACTGCAGCTAACTTTCTTCAAAATCCTCAAGTAAAGTCCTCTCATAAATATAATTTATACGAAATAATGGTCACTTGTATAAAGATGCAGGGTAACTTGAAAAGAATATGCAGAGAAATTTTTGAATATCTAAGGAATCAAATATTTCAGATATGAAAAGCATCTTCAAGGGACAAGTTACTCATCAAGGGTATGGGTCAGGTAACATAAATATACCTTCATTAATTCTTCAAGAAGACGAGGTGAACATTCAAGCACATGCCTGAAATCACCCAGCAATGCTGGAGACAGAGCAGCAGACTCTCGATTCAATTGGGCTTGGACCAACAATACTGTCTGAATAGTAATAAGTTAAGTGTGTGAACCCAAGTGAAACGTGAGAAGTCTGCCAGATATAGCCATAAAATGGCAAGCAAATCACCTTTACAAGAGCAGGATGCTGCTTCCAAAACTTAGCTTGTTCTTGACGAATGTTCTTATGGTCCAGGTTTAACTCACTCCTCACTAACAAGAATAGTCTCTGAAGGGGTTCATCATCATTCCGACGAACTGGAATGTCCATGTATTCAGCAGCTGTTGTGAAGACCTCCATGACCTTGCTGTAAAAGTGAAGTAATATAAGAGAAAACCAAAAAGAAAAAATCAGGCACACACAACTCAGTGGTGGAATAAACTCCATAGCAACCATGAGAATGTTTGGTAGCAATGTAAAACCAGATAAAATCTTATGTTTATATTGCCTGTTTAAGAGTGGAAAACAAGTTGGAAGCAAGAGATTACTTGCCCTCTCCAAAAAAAAAAAAACTTACCCCAATGTTTATTTGGTGGTTAAAAACATTTTAGGAAAAGCTTTTGGCCTGACACCAACCCCTACATGATGCCAAACTCCTGAAAGGCCATTTTGTGGAAGGAGGGGGGCCTGCCAACAGCATCAAGAAAGAGAAGTTTGGAGGAAGGTTTAAAAGTGTACCCTATTGATTACATCCATATTTTTTTCATCAATGCAAGAAATCCAAAGCAATAGTGACTATTTAGCGGGAGTTGAACACTGACAAATAAGTGCACCAAAATATCAGCCTGGAGAAATTCAATACCTTGGGGCTAAAGAAGGCTTCATGAAGTGGTTGTAGGCAGACAAAGTTTGATGCCTGACATAGTTTCCAGTATATTTGGATGACCTTGATAGATATATGACAGCCATCACCAAGGGCAAAAGGATACAGACTCCAACAATCCCGAGTAAAAGTATTCCACCTGATGCCCCATCAATATTTAACAGAAACAGAGGGAGAGCTACACTCATTTCAAGCCCCTGACTCAAACATAATATAACATTAATTCAGTGGTACATGTTCAAGTAAATCAACTCCACTTCAACACATAAAAAACGTAGCAAAAGGGTTTCTTCCTATGTTATTGAAGGGAAAAAAAAATACTACCTTCCTGCCATCTGGATGTCCATATTTTTCAAAATTCTCACGAGATACTGGATCTGTCAGAGCCTGGTAAGCTTTTGATATGTATTCCACAAAATAACTGTGAGCCTCTGAAACAAAAGAGGGAAAGAACTTCATAAGCTCAGGCCCTTAACAAGACATTTCTAGCCACCCAGAGGTGAAAACAACAAATAAGATGAAGATGTGGAAAACTTGAACCTGGATCTGGATTTTTATCGGGATGGTATTGAATAGAAAGTCTCCTATACGCCTTCTTTATATCTGAATCCGAAGCTCTAGGTTCCAATCCAAGAATGCTGAATGGCTCAAACACTTGTATCTGAATAAGGAAAAGGAGCAAAACAAAGGAATATGTTCCATTATGAGTGCCAGCCTGACTTTGTAAATGATAATTAGCCATCTGCTATCAAAGGAAAGAATATGGAGCATCATAAAATGAAGTACCAAATACCTCATGGTTTATATGCTTAATGTAGTATACCAAGACCATCATGACAATCCAAAGAAGCACAAGGGTCAGGTTACTACCTGTTGAAAAGTTTGAGATCTGTAAGGTAAGCCAAAACAATTAATATGCAGCAAGGCCATCAGAGAAATCCTCCAATACAAACATTAAGAAAATAAGATATAGTTGGAAGATAGACTTACCCTTTTAAATATGGATTGGCGGTACTTTCCAGAACTTAAGCATACAGAGCACTGGCAGTGAATGTTCTTTTTCTCTTTAGAGAATGCATGAAATAACTTGAATACTGTGTAGGGCACCAAAGGTAGAGCCATTACAGTCAAGACGAAGATCGGGAATAGCGCACTATTCTCTTCTGATGCAACCATCTTGACCTTCTAACTACAGCAATTTTTAAAACCAGATAGAATTACACCTGTGAAGTTTATCCCAGTTAGAATTGAAATCATTGTTCCAAAACAAGTACACCAGATGCATCCATATGTGAAACCATAGAGGCATAAAACACATAGCTGATAGCCTAAAACCACCTATGTGGATCTACATAACCACCATCCAGTTCACATTTGTACAGACCATAAACAACACCTTCATTCACAGAAGCAAGTAATAGTTGCAAAGAGTCAAGTGCCTTGTAACTCAAATGGCACTTCCTGGTATTTCCAACAGAGACATTTACGGGTTCAAATGCCCACTCCCCCAACTATCAAATTATCAGGAAAAAAGAGAGCAGCAAAGCTGCATCAAAACATGAAATTTTACAGAGGAACTACTTTTGTTTCTGTACTTATAAAAACGTTACTAAATGTGTATTTGGATTAGCTCTTTACGTTTTTCTCTTATTTGCTTATTTGTTGAAAGTGGGCAAGAGCAAACTTGTATCTAGAGAAAACAGTGAGGCTTAAAAAGCTATGCATAAGAAAACAAACTGCATAAGCACCTAAAAGTAGCTAAACCAAATGCATTATAAATGGCTTCTAGATATCTCTCTTTGTCAAAAATATGCTTGAGGTACAAACAGTGAATTTTGCACCATATACACTTCTAACCTCAAATCCTTAGATCACATACATATCTAATATGGACTGGAGAACATGACATAATGCAAGAATCAACCAAACACTAATTGCTTGAACCAAGTCCAAGGGGGTGCAAACATATCAAATTCCTGTTGTGGCAGTAACTCAAACGTTGCATATCCAAAATACACTTGCACAAAGGATATGTATACCAAAACAATCCACATTAGAGAAGTTATTGGAAGCCGAAGTCCATTCATAAAGGGTCTTCATCAATAAGAACTTCATCTTAACCAGATCTTATTCTTATCCTTCAAAGAAAGTGCGCATTTCTCTCCCTCCAATGATACCACATTACGAGTGAGGGAACTGTTTTGCAAATTCTCCCATTAATGCATTTGCCGAAAGGGCCCATCCAACAAGCCAAAAGCTCCATCACAAAATAAGCAATAACCCAAATAATACCAAAACTTGCAAAAGATCAAGACCACAATTTGTGAGCCACCACACGATAGAGAAGCATATGAGGCACAATCCAGCCATGTCTAATGCACATAAAACACCATTCCATAACGATTATACACATTTTCCTAAAATTCTCTGTATTCAAGGTCTTTCCTAACACCAAGAGCCTTGTAGCTCAAATGGCACTTTTTGATGTTTCTGTTGGAGATGTCCAGGATTCAAATCCTCCTCCGGCCTAACAACACACACTAGGATGCACAAACACGGACATGGACATAGATACAGATATGGGTACGATATGGTGACATGAGCAATTTTTGAAAATTATAACATAATATGGCAGATATGACACCGTTACAACATAGGTACGGCACCCAAAATGAAGTGTTTGTGTATCTTAGGCCACACACCACAAGAAGAAAGACACCCACTAAAGCTTTGTATTAGCTTTTCATTTGAAATCCTTAAGTATCAAAAGGAAACCCAATTATCCAAATCACTTTATCTACCTCCCCCCCTTGTCAAATCTTTGAGAACATAACTCATTTAGAAGCTGTGTCACCGATTCTTTTTTTTTTTTTTTTGAAATCACTTTGTCACAGATTCTACTTCCCAATAAACAATCACCAAAGCTTTACCATAAAAGTTGACATAACACTGATAAAATCACACAAAGACATAATAAAAAAACCTATATCATGCAAAATTCAGCTGTCTTATAATTTGCTAAACATCAATACTATAAAAAAAATTTCTACTCAGACATGGTGAAATCAAAATTCATAAGGGCGTAATAGGATGCACAAACATAAACATGGACACAGGTACAAATATAGGTACAATATGGTGACATGAGCAATTTTTGAAAATTATAACATGATATGACAGAAACGATACAGATACGACACGGGTAGGACACCTCAAATGAAGTGTCTGTGCATCCTAGACCCACACACCACGAGAAGAAAGACACCCACTAAAGCTTTGTATTAGCTCTTCATTTGGAATCCTTAACTATCAGAAGGAAACCCAATTATTCAAATCACTTTATCTACCTCCCCCCCATGTCAAATCTTTGAGCATATAACTCGTTTAGAAGCTGTGTCACAGATTCTAGTTCCCAATAAACAATCACCAAAGCTTAACTATTGTCATAACACTGATACAATCACACAAAGACCAAACAAAAACAAAAACAAAAACAAAAAAACAAAACAAAACCTATATCATGCAAAATTTCAGCTGTCTTATAATTTGCTAAACCTCAATACTACAATTCTTTCTACTCAGACATGTAAAGGCACCAATGTTAGTTTAGAAACGGTTTTGTAATCTTACGTTGGATGTAACGGTTAGTGAATCTATAAATCAGTGGAGAATTGCAAATAAGTATTTAACGAAAGGATTACCTAAATCTTGTAGAGAAGCGTGAAACTTCAATTTGAGAACAGAGCGAATTACAAAACGAAGCAAAGAAAAATAAATTAATTAATTAAACAAAAGAAAAATCTTACAGTTTGACAAAATCTTCTTCTTCGTCTCGTCGCCTCTCGTCCGTTCGCTCTTGTTGAAGGACAGAATTTTAAAAAGTTCCTCGGCCAGTCGGCATTAATAAAAAGTCACGTGATCCATGTGATTTGTTTAAGTATCTCTAATTTGATCAAAATTGGGAATTAAGCCCAATTTTCAAACTATTTAGTAAGCACGATTGTCAAACAATATTTTTTACTAACATTTCGAATCTAAGAGACTCGATTTTAAACTTATAAACCCAGTCTTTGAGGCTCGGTTTTTGTGATCTGATCAAGTCCGACGTGGCTTTTTTTTTCATGTAGCGTCTACCTGAAAATCGAGTCTTAGAGACTCGATTTTTAAGCTAACCCTTTAAGCATCAAGTTTCATGTGACGTGGCTATTTGGGTGTGACGTGGTTGATGCACGTGGATGACTTGGAAACCGAGTCTTAAAGACTCGATTTCAAATAGAGTTTTTTTCAAAATTAATGCCTCTCACTCTAACTCTCCACTCTCACTCTCACCCTCTCTCTCACACAGACCAAACTCTCACCCTCTCACCTCTGAGCGCCTCTCTCACTCACCCTCTCCGCTCTCACTCAATCTCACGCTCTCACTCACCCTCTCACTCTCACACAGAACCTCTGAGCGCCTCTTTCTCTCACTCACCCTCTCCACTCTCACTCACCATCTTCTCTCACTCAATCTCCTCCACTCTCAGTCTCCACTGTTTCACATTCATCACCTTCCTTCGTCGGTTGATAAAGCCACAGCGAGGTGTACAGAGATTGTATCAAACCTATCACAAAGCTTTGAGTTCCTTCAGTCTACGCGGTCTCTCAAAACTAAAAAAAAAGGTGAGTCGCTTTATGCAAAGTGTGTTTCACCGTTTGGTTGCCGAGAAACAATGGGAAAAATCAAAGAAACTTTGATTTCAATTCGTTTTTTTCTATTTTGGTTTCTGTATTGAATTTCTAATAGAACTGTTAAAAAAGATCGAAGCTTTATTGTTTTTTGAGATTGAATTGGTTTGTGGAATCGGATTATGTTTATGGGTTTGTTTATATTTGCTGAGGATTTAATTTTAGTGCTTTGTTGATCAAAATTTACCTTGATCTAAGTTTGATTTGGTCAGTTATGGTAAATATGTTACTAAGAATGGAGAAATTGGAGATATGTATATATATATATATATATATATATACTTGTTGAGTTGCTGAGGATTTAATTTTTTTTTTTTTTGGAAAAAATTTACTCTGATTCAGTGCTTTTTCTCTATTTTTAATACTATCTCTTACATTCTTACTAGTGATTGCAAGAAAAGAATTATATAGGGATTTAATTGGCCACTTTTTGTGGATTTTCGCGGAAGATACAGTAATGACTAATGACACTAGGTCACTAGAATAAATGTGGCCAACCCTTTTTAGTTTGTTAATGATCTATAGCCAACCTTAAAATTTTGGAACTAAGGCTTAGTTTGTGTTGTAATAAATTTAGTTTGAAGAGTCTAACTAAAATTTAATTAATGATTTGGCCATTTTTCAAAAGCCTTGGATCAGAATTCTTTGTAGTCATCACCACATCTAATCTTTAACTATAGACCAAACTTAAAGACCTCGATCCTTACCACCCCTCTCTCTCTCTCTCTCTCTCTCTCTCTCTCTCTCTCTCTCTCTCTCTCTCTCTCTCTCTCTCTCTTCCAAAGTCTATTCAAGCTACTTGATGTAGGCAAGAAAAGGCTCAAAAAAGCTAAGTTCACTGATTAAATCATCTAAAAAATAGGAGTTAAGGGAGATAAATTGCAGATAGTAGGATATATGTTTAAAGTTCAGTAAAAAGGGTTGTGATGGTAATGAATATTTTAATCATCAAGTGAATTTGGCAATGGAAGATAAAGGAACATGAAGCCTATGTGTTGACGACAAAGCTAACAAATCACATTAAAACAATTCTAGTGATACATATGGAGAACTATTATGCCCACTAGATAATAGTTTTAGGGATTGCTGTGTGTCCTAATTATTAATGGTGGAAACTTCAAAAGTTTAGGATTTGTTATCTTTTACCATTGGTGTGTTCTAGTGTGGTTATTCCCCTTTTCAACTGTTTTGATGCTTATGAAGCATTTAAAAAATAAAAAATAAATGTGGGTAAACCTATTATTCTAAATACTATATTTGACCAAAACTAGGAAGAGTTAAGATATGCATGCATTGACAGATTGCCTTGTGGATATACTGCATGGCAAACTAAAATGCAACCCACATTGCTTTTCTGATAATAAAAGTGTAAAAGGAGAATTTATATTTTATATTCTATTGTGGCATTCACATATTAAGCTATACAAATGAAGTCTATATAGACAAGGAAATCTAGGGTAGCTACAACTAATTAATATTGCTAACCCTATGAACTAGTATAAGTAATGGTTCTGGTCCTACTGGATCTAAGCCTAAACATTGATTTGGACTGATATAACTCTGAAGCCAACTTGATTTTGGATATAATAGCATGAAAGCGGCTTGGTGGATAAGTTTTGGTGAAGATACTGTCAAATAAGGACGGATCCACAGCTAGACTAGGGGGGCCATGGCCCCCTGGATTTTAAAAATTTTAAAAATATTTGATAAATACACATAAGATTATACAAAATAAGTATACTTGGCCTCCTTCAAAAATTCAAATTGATTTTTGTGGTGTGTATTATTTCTTACTTTGTTTGAAATTCAAAACATTTTTGTTAATTATTTTGATTCCCCCCTCCCCCTGTATTTAATAGACTTTTGTTGTTAAGTTATTTAACAGACTTTGTTAACTGAATTCTTTCACTTTGCTTCATTCTTTCACCTTTTACCGAATCAGTCTTTCATAACTTTGTTGCTCTAACTCATACCTAGTTCCATAACCATATTGTGTGTTCATTTCTCAAACTAACTGCTTATCATTCTTGTGCAGTATGGCTGCTGCAAATGTTGGATAGATTGACCATGCGCATCCTAGCCCCATTGACGACTTGGTGTTGATGTTGCAGCCCAACCATCGGTCAGAAACTATTTGGAATGGGCAGGTAAAACACAACACTAAAGATTTGATGAATGTACACGCCTTTAATTCATACAATGTACGCGCACTTGCTGTCATATGTTAATCCATGATTCTGTTTTGTACAGGATCCAGGGTCCCTTACCTGCCATGCCCATAGTGAAGAGTTCTCCAATCGAGAGCCAATGGTGGATGACCGAGTTGTTGACATCATTAAGGCACTTGGTTTGGAGGGACTCCTTAGGATCCCGAGTAGAGAGATTGACCATGGCCTTATAACGACCTTAGTGGAGCGATGGCAGCCCGAGACTCACACCTTCCACATGCCACATGGTGAGGTCACCATCACATTGCAGGATGTGAAGATACTTCTTGGGCTTCCTGTTGATGGTGACGCTGTAACAGGGAGCATGTAGCAAGGATGGGAGAATGTGTGCGATGAGTTCCTTGGCTTTTGACCTATAAATCAAGAGCATAAGCAACTTAATGGCTAGAGGATTCTCATCAAACAGCTTTTAGAGGAAGTTGCTGATCCATTGCCGCCTAATGCTAAAGAGGATTAGCTGCATAAGTACGCACAATGCTACATCCTAGCGCTACTGGGGGACACAATTTTCATGGACAAAACCGGCGATAGGGTGCATCTAATGTGGGTGCAACAGTTGCAAGACCTTCGCAACCCACGAAGGTACAGTGGGGGAAGTGCTTGCCTTGCATGGTTGTAGCGAGAGTTATGCAGGGCAAGCGATAAGAAAGCCAGTCAGATTGGTGGGTGCTTACTGTTGGTCCAATATTGGGCATGGGCCAGGTTTCCCTATTTGTGCCCGACAGTTGAGCGTGGCCCTCCAGTGGGTGCTTATGGTCCTCCAGTGCGTGGTCCACTGTTCCTTTAGTAAGTCTCTACCTCATACACGTCATTTAAATTATGTGATCATTTCCTAAGCGCACCATTATGTAACTTAATTCTATTTAATTATTTTAAAGGCTTCTATTCTACAAATTATTTATGTCAACATTAAAAAATTTTAAACAGAGGTTCAATATATATGACTACATTAATAAACTCTAATTTTGTGACTGTCATGTGGCTTGTATGTGCTCTGTTTTTTATATGGACTGTTTCTTATTCTGGTGATATTATTAATTGAGTAAATATGTATAAGATTATCTTAGTAGTTATATGTGATTACATGATAGTTTTAATCATAACATTATCTTAGTAGATATTGATCCCTTGGTCTTGATTGTGGGCGGGTGTGGGTCCCAAACAAGAAAAACAGGCCCGCCCACAACTTCAAGGACAGGTATCGCGAGAAAATAGCTTCAATATTACCAGACTAGGTACTACCTTATGCCTTGTTTAACATGTTTAGGAACAAGATATACATTTAGTGAACTTTGAAATATAAACATAATTGCCTAATGTGTTGCGTACTTGTTTTTGGTGTGACAGCCGTATGAAGCTGAATTAAAGGACCTTTCGCCGTGGTGCGTTGTAGGGAGGGTCATATGGACGGCAATGGTGCCGCTTGTATGTTTCCACCTAGTAGAGAAACATACACCAGATCGTGTCGTTCGTCAATTTGGAATGATCTAAGAAATTCCCTGCGCTGTTGACTTTGACACAGTGCTTCATGCCATTGATTTGAGGGGGAAGGTCGGTGTTGATTGGAAGCGGAAACATGCTGTGCATATCGTGGAGTGGGGTAATCGCCTTCAACGGCGTTGTGAAGCAGTGCTTGGTGATATTCCTCCACAGCATGAGTACTTCAATTGGTTCAGAAGGGTAACTCGGAAGTTCATCGATGTCCCCGGTGCTAAATTGATTCTAATGGTAACTTCTCTATGTCTTCTACATCTTACCGTACTTGTTAGCATGAAACCATTGTTTAGAGAACATGATATATGTGGTCTAATGTCTGCTTAGCATCAAACCTCCCTTTTAAAGTTGTTGTTTGCTTAAGATTCCTTATAGAGAACTTTGTTAATTTAAAAATCTAATTTGAGATGCATATAGCATCATATTTCCAATTTCAAGTTTTACAGTTACGGTATACATTGTTCTTTCCATTTTTATTATTTTTAATTTTCTGCTCATATGAATTTTTAATTAGCGTTTTCGTCTACGCTATCCACTGCTACATCTTTAATAGAAAAGATAATTTAAATTTAGTCAAAGGTGACACTTGGTCTCCCTATAATTTGCAATTATTACTAGCAAAACCAATTCAGAACCTACATTTATTTTATTATCGATTGGCATTGTTGATTTGGTATTGCATTACTAATATACTTGGTTTTTCCATGTGCAGATAGAAGGATACGTCCGATTGTTGAGGCGTCACCCAGTGGGCACGGAGGACCACAAGGACATTACTGACGTGCTGAAGGCAGTGCATGAGATTGGCCATGTACAACCTTCTATCCCTGAGGCCCCGAATGAGGAGGTAGCTACTCCTGCAGTAGCGCCTACTTAGAGGCCAAGCACTACTGAGAGCCCAAGCACGAGCACAACTCCTGCTGGAAGTCACTCTCGTCCGCCTGTTGCTACCCCTGGGGTTGTCCCTACCCCCAATCCCTCTCCATCCACCCCACATCCATCCCTTAGCCCCACCACCCCTTCACCTACCCCACATCCATCCCCTAGCCCCACCATCCTTTCCCCCACCCCACATCCATCCCCTCCACCCACCATCCCTCCTCTCACCCCACATCCATGTCCTGGGTCTGACATCCGTCCACCCACCCCACGATCATTTCCTGAGCTGTCACTCATTCCATCCTTTGACCTGGGTATTGATCCAACCCCTCCTGACATGCACACAGAGCCACCCTCCCATAGTACGTCCACTGGCCCTTTTGGGTTACCTGCAGAACCAGCAGGTCGGCCAAAACGCATATCAAGAGCACCTCCTTGTGGGACAGGGGGCACAAACATGGACACAAAGCTGGGCCCGAGGCATTTGAAAAAGGACATGCAAGAGCCCTCCTCATTATACAAGACAACGTAAGGTTCAAAAAAGGTAACTCATCCAATACCTCATTCCTTTGTAAGAGTGAAATGGATGGGGAGGTGGGTTTAACATATTACGGCGAAGAACTCGCGGATGCTAACCGCGATGGTATCTCTCCTTTACTATTTCATTTTGTGCTATTCATTTGTTTGTTTGTTTGTTTCATGTGTGTTTTGTGTATGTGCAAATCTTGATTATTTGCCAGCTTCAATGATTGGGGTAAGCAGAATTCAGGATATAGTGGTAAGTATCAATAATGAATTACTGCTCAGCTCTGTTTGTTGCAGTAAGTTTGAAAATATGGATATATATGACTCCTTCAGATTTAAACATGACATGATTTAGTTTGGGTCAAATATCCTTTCAAATTAGATTTTGTCCAATTTGGTAGGCTGAAAATACACTCAAAAAGGCGATGAACAAAACCGTGAGTTCTACTCTCCATGAAAAGAAACATATAGGTACTTCTACAACTTAGTTAGTCCATATGATATCTCTGGCTTATGCATGCTGATTATTGTAGCCAATGATTTTTGGTCTATTTATAGATTTTATTATATAAATTTCCAAAGTTAATGGAAGTCACTATCTGGAGGGATGCTTTCACTTTTTGAGATTGTAATTGACCCACATTCTCGAGACCTCAGTACAAAGCTACTGATTGCAGAATTAATCAGTTGTACCTATTGCATGTATCACACATTTTACTATCTGTCCTTAGAGAGATCAGCTGATTTCTTATATTCCCATCTCTGACTGATATCTTCCTCCAATCGGTTCACATACCTTCTAAAAAATTCCTATGGAGTGAAAAATGGAAGAGTTTCATATTATCACTTTTTTGGTGCTCCTTAAGAAGGAAAGAATATAAGTTTAAGAAAGGTGAAAGTTGACTAACTTTGGCTTGTCTTTGCTGCAGGATGACTTTATTGCTTGGCCCTCCAGGATGTGGCAAAACTACACTATTGTTGGCTCTGTCAGGAAAGCTAAGTCATTCTCTAAAGGTAAGTCATTCTCTAAACTACACTACTGTGGGTGCTTTGATCTAATACTCTTCCTTTTATTTGTGCAGCTTATATACAGTAAATATGATGAAGTGGGAGTTATTTTGTTTGGAACTGAAGGTATGTTTTGGATTTCTAATGGATTTTTTGGGCAGTTGATGTAAATTGAAATTAATTCACTTCATGATTCGTCGGTTGAAACACTGGGGAACTTTTATTCCAATATGTTAATTATGTGTAGTAAGAAAAGGTGGCATTGGAACATAGAGTAAATTTAGATAAGGAAGAATCGACAACTTACTTGAATTTCTGTTGGTTTATTGCTGATTTATTAGGGTTGTCTGCATTTAAGTAGTGTGCATATGTTTAGGAACTTTTTTTGTGGAATATTACTCGTTAAGAAACGTTACTTAGTGATAGTACCATTGGATAGCTGTTGATCTGCAATCAACCTGATTATTAGTAAGCATCATGAGCACGGGAAGCACATGGTTTGACATTGTACCCTGAAAACTGAATTCCAAATTTCAAGTTGTACATGAATGGGACAGCTGTTGGTCTCTTATCAACCCAATAACTGTGGGAAGCTCACGTAATTGAACATTGGACTTGCTGATAAATGAACTCTGCAAAATGCTGTTGTGGATGTAAAAGTACTATAATCTTTAAGTGTAGTCTGGTCTACATGCATGAAATTTGGGATGGTAATTATTTTTGTTGTTTTTGCTAACAATGAAATCCCCCCCCCCCCCCCCCCGCCCCCCTGCACGGAAAAAAAGAAAAGAAAAAAGAACAGCCCTGTTTTTGTATTTACTTTATTTCCCTTTTCTTAAGAGAGAAAGAGAGCGACAAGTGTGGGAGGGAGCGAAATTGGCCATGGAGCTCAATTTTATTTTTTAAAGGTGCGATTTTTTTTGTTATATTAAGTTAATTTCTGTTCTCAATTAGTTCCCTTTCCTTGTCAAATACCTGTGCTTTTTTGGTTTTGCTTACTTTTAAAGTTTGTTCAAAAACTGGGACCACCGTTCTTGATCTTTCATATCTTATAAATTTGCTGAGAATTTGAGCTACGCAAAACACAAAAAAAAAAAAAAGAAAAAAAAAAAGAAAGAAAAAGTGAATTTTGTTGTTGGTGAACTAGGAAAAAAAAACTGTAATTTTTTTAGTACAGTTGAGTGGTAGTTTTTGTTTGTTGTTTTAATCTGTTTTCTCCTAATTTTTCTTTGAAACCAAACTAGGCATTTGTGTTTGGTCGTTGGTTGGTAAGCTAGAGGTTTTCGGTTAAAAAAAAAAAAAAAATTCAAGTCCTCCCCAGTTATACTTAAATGGGTTTTTTTTTTTTTTTTTTTTTTTTGGTGCTTTATTTCTCACACAAAAATATCAGACATGGGTTTTTGATTCTGCTTTCAAGTTCTTGATGATGTACTATAATATAACATCTGTGAATTTTTTTTTCAGATGAAGAGCCAGGCGGTTTAGACATGTGGGCAAGTTAGGATCTGTGGAGGTTTTCTTATTTCACTTCTGTGCAAAAGTTTCTGCTTTGTAAGTTTCGCTATGCCATTTGAAGTAACCGATCAAAGAGGCGTGCCTGCCTCGCGCCAGTTCTTTGAAGATATTTCTTTTTCTTCACAGGTATTTGTGGTCTTCACAACTCTAAATTTCTGTCTTTCTTCTATAAATGTTAGTTATCAAATTTTCTACTTTTTTTTTTTTTTTTGGTGAAAAATCAAAATTTTCTACTTTAAAATTGTAAGTTTGTAACTTGTTGTCAACTGTGAGCAAAGAGAAGTTGGATATCAAGGTGAGAACCATTGAATTATCGTGGGAATCTCTTCAAATTCATGATGAATGCGTGTAGTTCAGATTCCAAGTGTTTTGCTGGTTGGCACAACTGGTTCTATTTCGTATTGTAGCTGCTGTTGGAGTTATTATATATTCTTATACTGTTGGAGTTATTATATATAAAGTATTCTTTTTGTTCCCTAGTCTTTCAGTTCACTTATCATATCTTCTTTCTTCAGGTTTTGGTTATTGGTGGAGGAGATGGCGGGGTTTTGCGTGAAGTGTCTCACCATTCATTTGTTGAGCAGATTGATATATGTGAAATTGATAAGATGGTAGTCGATGTGAGTAATAATTAATTAAAAGTTCATAAAAAAAAGGATTAAAAGAATGTCAAATTTTTTGTACTAGTGTTAAGTCAGAACATGATGAGAATAGTTGGCTGGATCTCTCTCTCTCTCTCTCTCTCTCTCTCTATCTTCTGACTTTATTTTTTTTAAACACTAAAATGAATTTTTGTTGTATTGATCTCTTTTCTACTTGAGCTTTAGTGATTTATACATATAGACCCCTATAATGTATATCCATCATGGAACAACTACTTCAATTGGTAAAATTTATGTTTCCAGGTTTCCAAATAGTTTTTCCCTGATGTAGCAGTTGGGTATGGGGATCCCCGTGTGAATCTTCATATTGGTGATGGTATGATCAACAAATCTATTTCCTCCTCATCATTCTCCTTCCTATTGTCCGTGAACTGATATTTTGATGGTCCAGGAGTTGCATTTTTGAAGGCTGTTCCTGAAGGAACTTATGATGCTGTTATAGTGGATTCTTCAGACCCAATAGGTAAGGATATCTCTGCTACCAATCACATCCTTTATTCATCATTGTGAACATGAGAAATATATTTTGAATTTAAAAGTTTCAATGTTTAATTTGTTCAGGTCCTACACGAGCTTTTTGAGAAGCCGTTTTTTGAATCAGTGGCCAGGGCTCTTCGACCAGGGGGAGTGGTGTGTACTCAGGCAGAAAGTATATGGCTTCACATGCACATCATTCAGGACATTGTGACAAACTGTCGCCAGATATTTTAAGGCTCTGTCAACTATGCATGGACCACAGTGCCCACATACCCAAGGTATATTTTTCTGAAACTTATTTAATATACCTGTCCCTACTACCCAAAAAAAAAAAACCATTCAAAAAAGATTCCCTTGTGTTTGAACACATGAATGCGAGTGTGTGTGCATGTGCACACCTGTATTTTTAGCAGGGTTTAGTGCTGCCATTTTTCTTTGGACTAAACTGAGTTGCTAAGTCATCAAAATTATGGCTTTAAAAATGCAAGCTGTGGCTTTACAGACCACCTTATTTTTGATAAATTAGTTTGTTCTTAATGTTTTTATACCATATGCTAGAAATGGTCAATTTAGCACTTAAGGCCCTCTACTGTTGTTTAGCATCTGCATTCTGTTGTGCTTAGTGTGGGTCAGTGGGTGGCTGTTAGGTTCTAAGGATTAGGATCTAATGTATTAGAACTTCAATTTGTATGTTGGCAAACCATGATCAAAACAATGTTTAGTCTTGTGTTAGACTTGCTCAAAGTATGGGATTTAATGTAAAGTTGGAATCGAGTTTTTATGCAGAATTACTATTAACTTTCTGTCAGACTCGATCGATCGAAAATTAGACTCGATCGATCGAAAATCGGGCAGATCGTTTTTCTGCAGAATTTTCCAACTCAGCCCTAGTCCATTTAATGTATAGGGTTTTATGTTTTGCTCTAAGTATATAAGGGAAAACCCTAGCCACGTTTTTAGTGTTCTAAATGCTGTGTTTGTGAATCTCATTGTGAGATCTAGAGGTGTTTACCTTCACATACACTTAGGGTTTACAAACTTGAGATTCATGTCAAGAGTTGTGTAAATCAATACAGTTGCAGAATCAAAAGAGCACAAAGATATACAAGCAGGTGCGCTTGTGGATTTGCTGAAGAATTCAAGAAAGAAGGAGTCCGTGGATCTCGGAGCTATCATAGGGTCATGGTAGTAAGTTTCCTACACTTGGGTAGCAATAAGATGTTAGCGGTCTAAGTCTTATTGTGTAAACTTCGATTCTTTCATAGTGGATTCAGTTTACCTTGAGGCTAGCTAGGTCAAATCCTCCCCAGGTTTTTACCGGTGTGGTTTCCTAGGTCATCATATCTTTGTGTTATTTATTTTCCGCTGCTTTGTTGTTTTTGCTTATTTGTGTTAACCTAGTTTTAATTAAATTACCTAAGTTAATCACTTGGCTAATTCTCTAAGTTAATTTGTTGGGTTTAAGGGGTCTAAACGAACTGACAGTGGCGAATATGAGTGTGCTTATATGATGCTTATGTTTCCTTTATTGATAAATTTGTGTTTCAGTGGGGTGATTGGTTTTATGCTTTGCACTACTAAGGGGCCCCCTGTTGATTTCAAGCATCCAGTGAATCCAATAGATGCAAATGATAGTCATAGCAAATCCAAAGGACCCTTGAAATTTTACAACTCAGAGGTGTGATTCTGCACATCCCAAAGTCTTTTTTTCTCCCCAATCTCACCACATGGCTCCTTTAATTTAGTCTAATCTAACAAATGTATCTTTGTTATTATTTTCAGATTCATACAACAGCTTTCTGTTTGCCTTCTTTTGCAAAGAAGGTAATTGATCTGAAAACAAAATGAGGAAATTTTTTAGAATACAGAGCAGATATGGCTGTTGTAGAGTGCCTTGGATCATCTTCAACAAAATGGTCCATCTAGAAGTAACAATGGAATAAGTTGAGGTTTAATTTGATGTTCTGAGCATTGGATAGAGAGTTGTAGCATGTTTATTGATGGAAAGAGATTGTTTCTGTTCCATATGATCAGTTTTTATTATGGAAATATGGTAATCTTTTTGAGATCTTGCAGTTTTTTAAATATATATGGAGAGATATTTGAATCATTCACCTCTGATTTACGACCTTCCCTTCACGAGGTGTGGCCCTCATTACAAACAGGGCTGCTCCAACATTAAATTTGTCACTTTTTTTATGCTTGGTGTTTTTTGATTGTGACAATGGTGCTTTACAAGGATTACTGCAATCTATAAACTATAAAGAGCTCTTGAACTGAACCATGGTATTAAAAGTAGACAAAATAAAATTGAACAGATGTGAAGTTCATTATGCTCCAGCATTCTGGTCCTAATTGGTCTAAACAAACAAGAATGTCCATCAGATTGTAGCAACTAACCTGAAGGAACTCAGGAAGGCACAATTGCCATTTACTAATGTAGTCCTTAGTAGAGTTTATTCAAAAACTTGGACATATAAGTATAACCGCTCAATCTAATTATTGGATTCCAATTGTTTTGAAAATTTCAAAATAGTTGAGTTGTTGGAAAATGAGAGTGTGCGAGAGAGGGAGGGACACTTAACTGGAAAAATTATTTAATGGAACTTGGCATCCATATAATTTTTTTTTATTAAAAAAAAAATTATATATATATATATACACACTCACTAGGAAATTCCTGTTTTATTTTCCTGTTCACAGTTAGGAAATTCCTATTTTATTTTCCTAGTTTATTGCTGCAGGGGGAAGGAAAATGAAAAAGAAAAAGAAAATCTCACTGAATCTCGAGTCTTTGACACTCGATTTCTTTAGCAAATCAACCACTAGAAGCTCGAGTTCCATTTACTACTCGAGTTCACAAGCAACGAGTACACCAAGCAGAGAGTTTTACGGCCAAATGTCATTAGAAAAATTCTCAGTGGAAATCGAGTCTCTAAAACTCGATTTCTATTTCAGTGGCATTTTGGTAAAGAAGACCACTACAAAATTGAGCCTTTGAAACTCAATTTGTACTGTGGTTTTTTTTTTTTTTTTTTAATTAAAATACTAGCATTTATTTACGAATATGCCACCCCAATGGAAATTGAGTTTCAAAGACTCGATTTCCACTGAGAATTTTTTTCCCCTCCCCCTTTCCCCCACCTGCAGTAGTAAACCAAAATTTTTTTTCTTCCCCTACTGTAAACCAGATCCAGAAGACATCACATGGGCAGTAGTAACAACTAGATACAAACATAATATATATATATATATATATATATATATTATGATACTAGTCAAAAGGAGAGTACATCAAATGCAAAAAACTAGAGTAAAACTGTTACTATTCATGGGCATTACAACCTCTTAGCTACCGACCAAATAGATTCAACCACTATATGAGGCATACAAAAAACATTAGTAGCTATCATTGCTTCAAACCCCTGTGGTTGAACTTGCCACAGTATTTAGCTACTAATACCAAAGTAATATCATTGCTGGTATTATAGGCAAGGCTGCACAACGCACCAAATGTAACGAGTACAATGGATAGCGAATAGTTACAACAACATTCAGAAATACAAAATATAACAACTGAGTCGATACAACATATTTTACATAGTCGCCTAGCATTTGTCCATACTGATACAACATAGTCTACATAGTTGCGTAGCACTTGTCCATACCGAAAATAACCACAACTCCCACGTATAATGCCATTCCAAAATCGAGTCTCTGCTATCCCGATAAACATTAAAATATGGTCGTTAGTTCCCAAATGCAAAGAACAACAAGCAAATGAAACTCTGAGCATATTATATAAAAACAGCGATAGCACTTGCCTAGTTTGTAGCACTACCGCTTGTTGAAGCCCCACAAGAATCGCTTGTCGAAGCCCCACGGAAATTAGGACATCTTCTGCGGTTATGCCCCTCTTCATGACACACTCCGCATCTCTGCCTCGGTTGAATCTCCCTCAAGTCCGAATCTTCCCCTCGGCTTCCCCGTTCTCGCCGTACCCCATCCATTTCATTCCTTGTTCTTGACTTCACAAGACGACCTTTGGCCCGTAATAGCTGTGGGTCAAGCACCTACCGTGGTCCGCGAACGTCCTTCTACAATGACTTTGACTTTGGCACCACAAATTGATGTGCATATGTCTGAATGGCGTTGCCTAAACTGTAACATGGGTCAATATAGCTGGTCGCATTGAGGTGCAGACCTTGAAGAACTTTAATTGCATGTGAACAAGGGATCTTAATGTTTTGCCACTTTCCACAACCACATGTTCTATCAAACACATGCACTTCATGACTGTGATTTCCCCCTCCACCTCTATGGTCGTTGTACAGGGTAACCATTTGATATACACCAGTTTCATGATTAAAATTCCTCAGAGTGTGTCCCGAAATTTTCTGCGCATTTTTGGTATAGATCCCCATTGCATAATCACTCCACACCTTACCTTGAGAAAGATTAGTAGTAATTTCTTTATGTCGATCGGGGAAATATGCAACAAGTTTGCACCAAGTGAACTCAACCATTGCAACAATGGGCAAACCGTGGGCACCTTTGAGCACCCCATTAAAGCACTCAGAGATATTGGTTGTCATTGCCTCGTAACGTCTTCCACCATCATGTGACTGGGTCCATTTGTCCAGATCCTCACTTATTAAATATGTGTATGGCATATAGCGTGCAATATGGGGATCATCAAGTTCTACACTCCTCAGTGCATTAATCTCGACATCCTTAATGGTTTGCATTATGGACTCAAATTTAGCTTCATGAGTTGCATATCCAGCTTTCAAGGCCAATGCCTTTGGACTCGGGTCATCAAAGTGTGTGTTGAAGTTGCTAGCAACATGTCGAAGGCAATATCAGTGAAATACTCGTAAGTTTCCGTCTTCACCTCTAGGCCACTTTGCAATGGCGCATTTGATAACTTTATGTCAATCAGAAATAATGCAAATGTCCTTGTTAGGTATCACATACTCTATCGAAATCCCGAGACACTCTTAAAACCACCCCCAACTAGCCCCTGACTCCTTGTCCACAATAGCAAAAGCGAAAGGTAAAACCTTTTGGTTAGCATCGGTTGCCATTGTAATCATCAACACCCCTCGATATTTACCATACAAATGAGTCCTATCAATACTGATCACTGGCCTACAATATCTGAATACAGCAATGCATAGAACGAATGCCAAAAATGCATAGCACAGTAAGGCAGTACCATCTATGCCCCTAGGTATGGTGTAATAGTTGTACTAGGTACCTGAATCCTGATCCAAGTATGCCAACAACAACTTTCGCAACCTTTGGTAAGACTCCTCCCAATCCCCAAATATCTTAGCAATTGCTTTTTTTTTTTTGCGTCCCATACCTTATAGTAAGAAAGCTCATGATTATACTTAGTATGTATGATCCCCCAGAGCAAATCAATACGAGCAGTGTGATTTTGTCGCAATTTTCCCACAATTTCTAATGCAACAAAATTAGAATCCATCATTTTACCGTCTCTTCGCATGCCAAAGGGTATACAACTGTGTGGACCCACATAAGACGTGACCATCCACAAACCATTAAGTTTAGCCTTCATGAATGCCCCAACTTACCATTTGCAGTTGGTGTTAATACATACGACGCACAATTTAGTTTTGGTCAACCTCTGGATAATAAAATTTCTATTATCTTTTGCTGTGTATATTATCAGTGCACGCTTCACCGCCTCTTTATTTGTAAAAGTCAACCCTTTACTAAAATGCATCCCATCTTTCCAAGTAGAAACAAATGGTATCTGAAGACGTGAAGGATCAACCATATTTTCCTAAGTATTTGCGTAGAATGACTCGGCAAGAGGTGTGTAGGCAGTGGTCATATTTGTATCATGCTGGACGCCAATATTATCTTCTGCATCACCTTCATCATAGTACTCCATATTTTCCTCTTCAAAATTAGGAACGAGTTCATGGTCATCCACATCCTTGTGAAAGTCGCCTCGCTCAATCCTCTCTTTGTATTCATTCATATCATCAAGATTTTCACCATTATTCGCAGCATGATCTTCATCTTCGTCTTTCTCTCCTAAATGTGTCTCTTGAGGTTGGAGTGTTTCACCAGTATTAGCAGCATGATCTTAAGATGAGAGCATATAACTTCCCATTGTATAGTCTCCCATTGTAGTGCATCCATCATCTAGGGTTGTAAATTGTAAAGATGTAGTTGTTTGTTGAATCTCTTCAGTATCAACTTCTGCAAGCGGCTCCAAACTTACGTACAACTCAGCAGCATTTACTTGGGACATTTTATGGATCCTATTAAACATGATCTTTACATGTTTGTCTTCTTTAATCGTCATATACCCGTAATTTATCCGTTCATGAAGGACTTCTTGTGGGTAACGATAAATAATCTTTATGTCATAACAAGCAGTGTTCAAATTCAATTCTTCCATTATTTTTCTCTTCAAATCATTCAACGTCTTCAACTTACAATGTATCATCATGTAGTAGCATTTGATACCCGGCCCTGTAAATGGGAATCTGTCAATCTGTTCAGGATTGACAAGGGGTCCACCATAGTATACATTTATATCAATATTCTTCAGAGGTTGTGAACCTATTAGAATCAAGTGTAATATGTTAGTGACATATTTTATCTCTTTCATTTAACATCAATTGCAAAACTTTTTCTATCTACTCAAAGTACAAAAATTACAACTTGTCACCCCACATTTGCATATACTCACCCCACATCACATACAAACACACTCAATCATTATCATTTCGTACTTAAACAAATAAAAAAACTAAAGAAAAAAACTCACTCCCATTACAAAATTTCAACTCATTCTAACAAAAG
This sequence comes from Lithocarpus polystachyus, assembly GCA_033629205.1. Lineage (NCBI taxonomy): Eukaryota > Viridiplantae > Streptophyta > Magnoliopsida > Fagales > Fagaceae > Lithocarpus > Lithocarpus polystachyus. The sequence continues at coordinate 47,404,309 of CM066168.1, forward strand.
AATAAAGAAAAATATACTCAACAAAAAAAAATAGTCATGATAAAAAGCCTAGCAATACATATATATCTACAATATTTTTTACTTTTTATAAAAGCCTAACAAATACATACACTAATTTGTTAAATCATATGCATATACAAACCCCACATTTGCATATACTCACCCCTATCACATACAAACACACTAACTTGTTAAATCATATGCATCTACAAACCCCACATTTGCACATACTCACCCTATCACATTGAAACACACTCAATCATTATCATTTGTTTCTAAAATTAAAAAAAAAAAATCATTAATCATACTCATAAAAAAAAAAAAAAAACTAAACACACAACTCATCCCATTACAAACGTTCAAATCATTCTATCAAAAATATAAAAAACAATATCAAACCAAACAAAAAAAAAAAAAATAGTCATATATACACCCATAAAAAACCCTTATATGAAACTAACAACTAGAGAGAGTGAGAAACCTTACCTGACATGAGGATGTGAAAATATGGAGGGGGTGAGTTTGATTTGAAGTTTTGTAATGGGGTGAGTTTTGTATGAGAGTGAGAGTGAGAGAGAGAGGGAGAGAGTGAGAGAGGAAGAGAGAAGAGAGCTGCTGGATTTTGGAGGAAGAAAAAAGGGCACTGGGACATGAGGACTAATTGGGACTTATACTAAGGTCAGTAGCCTTAACCACGTGGGTAGTAGGCCAAGTTAAAAATCGAGTCTCTAAAACTCGGTTTAAAAATCGAGTCTTAGAGACTCGATTTCCAGCTAGAATCCACGTCAAATGTAGTCTACACGTAATTCGAGTATTTGAGGGTCGAGATAGAAATCGAGTCTTAGAGACTCAATTTCCAGGTAGACCTCGTGCTAGCTTAGATCTGGTCTAAACAAGAAAACTGAGCCTCAAAGACTCGATTTCTAGGCCCAAAATCGAGTCTTTAAGGCTCGAGATGTTAGTAAATTATATAGTTTGAAAAATAGGCCTACTAACTAAATAGTTTAGAAATTGGGCTTAATTCCCAATTTTGGCCCTCTAATTCTCATTAGAAACAAAATATATATATATATATAATATATATATATATATATATATATATATATATAAAGTCATGTTAATGTTTCATAAAACGTTTATGGTTTTAACGTAATTATTCAGCGTTTGGGGCCGGGTCTCACAACACTATTCACCACCCAACCAAAAACGCAAAATCACTCATACCAATGTATTTTTAGGTCTCATAAGTTTTCAATTTTCAGCAAATAAGCAATATCTAAACACAGCTTTAGAGTAATTTTTTTTTATCCATTTGTTTAGGGGATATTGTTTTCTAGAAAACGAGTGATTTTTCAAAAAAAAAAAATTATAAATCTTTTTCATTTTTTTATGTTTAGTAATAATATTAAATGAATTTTTTTAAAAAAAATCTCTTAATTTTTCTTAGTTAACTCGCTGTGAGATAGAGTTGTTTTTCAAAAAAAAAAATTAGTGAAAAACAATTTCTAAAATTAAGCCATACTTTTTCTGTAACCAAAGATAATTTTCCTTTAACTCGTTTTTTCTGTGCAATCAAATACTAAAAAACACAAAAAAAATTATCTTTACACAAAGTTTTCCATAAAAAACAAATGGAGTGGCTACAATTTGTATTCAAAAAATTAACATTGTTACATATTTTGAAAATCTAACCGTTTGAATTGCATGTTCTTTATATTTTTAACACACATGTCAAATTTTAAGTCAATTGAATGTTATTTATTATTCGATCCATAAAACTTATTTTTTATGCATAATTTTAAATTACAAAAACATGAAATTTAATCATTTGATTGATGACATCATTATTTATCTTTGATTTTCTATAAATTTTATAAGTATGAAGAGTATAAGAAGAAAATGTAATTCCAATAGAAATATATATGAACCCTATTATATGAACAAAGTTTCTCTCCAAACTAGTTTTTTGAGAGAAATTCTTCAAACTTCTCATATATTTCTCTTTTTAGTATGAATTTTGAAAATCTAATCGTTGAATTTCATGTTCCTTATGTTCTTAACATGCATATAAAATGTTATTTAAATCGGATATTATTTACTATTTGATCAATAAACTTATTTTTTATACACAATTTTATATCACAAAAGCTTGAAAATTTTTATCTTTGTTTGATGACATAATAATTAATCTTTGATTTTCTTGAAATTTTGCAAGCATAAAAGACATAATAAGAATATGCAATCCAACAGTTAGATTTTCAAAATTTACACTCGATATAAAGATATATAAGGAGTTTGAAGGATTTCTTTTCAAGCTAGTTTGGAGAGAAACTTTGTTCCTATTACATGTGTGTAACTTATCAATAAAAACAAAAAGAGATAAGAAGCTAATATTGCAACAGGGAAGAGCAGGTTATGAAGCCTCGTTTTTGCTACATGGTTTATGTATCATTTTGACCATGTTAAAGTCAGAATGAGTTTTAATTAGCCAATAGTTTTATCTAAGCGCTGGACACTTGGACTTGGGACGACATATTCAGATTTTACACGCATAGAATCTGTATACGAATTAGTTATATGTAAATAATTTTTACTCTTCTTGGTGAGCATCATAAAATATTATGTCAGAAGTGAAGTTCATTTTCTTCAATGGATTGAAGTTGTAATGTGAAAACCTGTTTGGATCTTTAGAAAATTTCCCGAAAAAGACGTTGCTCCTTTGGGGTTTTGAGAGCCTCTAGGCCGGTGTTTGGTGAACGTTTGCAAGCAGAGGATATTGGGGACAAAGATTGATGCAATATCCTCTGCTTGCAAACCTTCACCACCTTCGTTTGCCAAAAGGTCATCTATATATATACATTAGTCGCTAACCCATGCGATGCAAAGGAAATAAATTTAATATATAATATGATTTAATCTTACTAAGTAACACTATATAGCAAAAACACATACTGATAGCTATATGTTATAAAACAAAGAAAAAAAAATGTCTTATAAAATTATTATTATTATTTACAATGCATTAAAAAAAAAAAAACTTATGCAACATTAAAAAAAAAATGTCATCATAAATTAATAGAATTACCCATGCAATGCACAAGGAAGCTATCGAGTATGAGGTATGATTTAATCTTGGTTTAATTTACTACAATCATCATATCAGTATAATTTAACAAGAAAACTTAGTTTGTATAAATGCATAGTATACTTAGAAATGTGCGGTAACATTAATAAAATATAAATTGTAGCAATTTTGTAAGATGGTATCTAAATAAAATTGAACATATATAATAGATTAGAACATAAAATTTTGAGTTCCAGATAACTCAAGTGATAAAATTGAGTATTATCCAACAACATTATAACTCTTTTGGGAATGAAACTTAAATAAACAAAATGTTTAGCAAATTTATTTATTTTTCTATGATATATATATATATATATATATATGACTATTTTGCAAACAAAACTGTAAGGACCAAAAAGTCCAACGGCCCAAACCTACTTAGAATAGTGAGTTGTACAGTTCAACCCTGGCCAAAATCAATAAATTTGTAAGAGGAGGAAACGAACAACAAGAGTGGATTTGCCCGAGGATGAAAATATAGGGGAAAAATGACTAATATTCCTGAATAGATGATACAAGCCCCTCCTCACTGTTAGGCCGAGGAGGTCACTAATATATATAGCAATGGAACTGTTCACTTTCTTCTCTTGGCGTTCTTCTTATCTCTCTCCTCCGGCTTCTTTTTCTTCTTTCTTCTTTGGTACTTATGTGTGTCCCTCTCTCAATACACCTTCTTTCCCTTATATACCTCCACCTCCATCATATCCCAACCATCCATTTTCACCTAACCACCCTCATTTTTTGACACTTGTTGCTTTTATCATCTGAAGAAGATGGTGGAAGGAATCTGCTTAGCTGTGTCTTATATTGTTCAGGTCACTTCATAATCAATGTGGCTGATAAAGCTGTTGCCCACCAATTAATGCGGATGCAACAGGCTGCATCATACCAAAAGATTCCCTAACGCCCACTGACTTTCTCTCCCTTCAGACTTTAGCTCCCACTCAGAACGCCTTAGAGTACCTTGATTCACTTCCTACCTTCCTTGGGCTGCTTTCCCCCCCCCCCCCCCCCATACCCTTGGACCGTGACATCCCTGCAATTATACTGCAACTCTTCAGATTTTTCCTTAGTGTTGGGAAAATACATATTCATATCACATACAAAACATACGCAACAGAAAAATTAACGGATCTACTTCATTCGCAATTGATAACATGCACTATATAAGTTTCAGAATTTAAGAACAAGAAAGCGTACCTTGGTGCGGTGAAATTCAAAACCAAAGATCAGAAGTTCTTGGGAAGACTTTTAATCTTCACTCCAATTCCACTTAATGCCAAAGTTGTGTGGTCTCTCAATCAATTTCCAAGGAGAGAAAACAAGAGAGTGTCCAACACTCACATACAAACCATTTCATTTCTTGTGTAATCTTGATGAAAAACACTTATGAAAAGACTCATCAAAAGACTTATGAAAATACTTATGAAATTCTGTATGTTTCTCTCCTTATATACGACTGATTATGTAATTAGGCTAGCCTTTTGGGCCATTCCAATTGGGCTCCAGTGTGTGGCTTGGAGTGGGACCAAAAGGGAACAAATAAGACTCTAGCTCCAATGGGCCTTGGGTTTTTCTGTCAACTTTTGACAAGTCCAAAGTTACCATTAATTATATTTAATACCACTATATGAATATAATTGCACTCTAGGCCTTATTAATAAATTATATCCCAAGACTTTATTATATATGCAACCCCTTTATTAAAATATTCGTAGTAATACAAAGTTATGAATATAGACTGCCACTTTGAAGATTACTACATCTTAATCCTTGAGTACCCGGTTTAATCCTTATTGTTATTCATCATATATTTATGAAATCCAATTCCATAAATATATACTTTAGTAACTACTTACTAAAATGGTTGGGCCCAACTCTCTGAATAACCAATCCCATTAAACTTATCTCAAGGGAATATTTTATATCTCCGTTAAGAGATTATGAATTCCATCTTGAGAATATATGTTCCATCAACATTAAATGCGGCTGCCCAACATACTGAGGTTTTGACCGTAACTTATAAATCTCACTCCTGATATATCAAAGCAACCTACATCTCACGATCAGGTCCATTATTCTCTTAGGATTTAGAGTTTATATAAATAGAATTCGTGAGATTTATTATTCAATTGACAGTCGTTAGGAGAATAATAAATCTCACAGCGGTCCAGTTCAATATGTCTTAACTCTTAAAACATATCAACATACCAACTAGAAATCTTCCATTTCCTTGATCAAGACAAATCATCTTAGTTGATATGTTATAGTCTTCACAGATGAAATGCTCAATTTCATCACTGACTATGAACTACATTCTGAGTTTACAAAGAACTTGCAATTTATATCTTCTGTGACTTTTCACATAAATCGCATACTATGCATCTCATGGACTAAGATAATGTCCCATTAGTTCATTTATAAATAGTATAATATAATTAAACAATTTAATTATTTATGTCATGCAAATAAATTGGATTTTAGGGTATAAACCCCAACAATCTCACACTTGCCCTCAAAGACAATTTACCATACATCCAACACTTATCTCCCTTCAGAATAATTCAAAGTCATTCTAAGGCAAGGTTTGGAAACAAGTTTCAGTCAGATTTATTGCATAAATTATCTTTTCTACTACTACTCAAGTACTCATATCTCTCTAGTAAGATAATAGTTATGCTTAATGTGTATCTTCACCACTAGGATGAACACATATCTTGAAGTCCAACTTCATAAATCACAATCAAACTATAAGTCAGCATTTGTACATCCAATAACAATCAAAACCTCACTTTTGTGGATAAGCATATAATCCCTCATTCTCTTAAGATATTTGAGTATATGCTTTACTCCCACTAAATTAAATGATCTTTGATTCAATTAATATTTGCTTACCATGCCCACCGCAAAATAGATATTTAGCCTAGTATATAGCATAGCATAAAGATTTCCTATTAATATGGTATTATGAATCATCTTAATATGCTCCTCCTTGTATATGTCTTAGGACTTTAGTCCTATAAAAAGGAACTTCAAACTTAAAAGGAAAGAATCCTTTCTTGAAGTATTACATACTATACTTGGCTATACTTGGCTAGAATCTAATCTATTTTAGTTTGAGATAGAGTCAATATCCTAATTTCTGAATTGTAACAAAGTTTAAATTCTTAGGATATGACTAGTCTTTCCCAAGTATTTTATATCACACTAGATTAGACAACAAAAACTCTATTGATGACAATATCTCTATATCATTCTAAATGATTAGAATGTCATCAATATACATTAAGAAATTTATTATTCTATATAGTTTTCACACACTTAAGACCTTTTAATACTTTATCAAAATCAAACAAATTGATTGCTTGATCAATGATGATATTTTATGATTCAAATGCTTGCTTTAGTTCATAAATGGAATTTAAGCAACTTACATACTAAACACTACTGTTTTTTTGCTATGTATAAGTCTAGTTACATCATATAGATGTCTTCCTCAAGATCACTACTAAAAGAAGCTTTCTTGATATCCATTGCCATATTTCATCCAAATGAAATATAATGGATAAGAGAATCTAGATAGAGTCAATCTTAACTATTGGTGAAAAAATCTTTTCATAATTGAGCATTTCTTTCTAAATAAATCTTTTCGCCACTAGTCTTGACTTTGAAGGTTTGCACCTTCAAATCTATCAATCTCATTTACTTGTAGACCTATTTGAAAACAATAGGCTTAATGCCATTAGGCGTCTCTTCAAGCTCTAGACTTCAAATAGAATCTAATTCTATTCACATAACCTTGATCCAGTAATCCATATTCAAATCATCTATGCATTTACGTAGGACCGAGGATCAAATTCATATCTTTGTGGAATAACTTCAAAAGTTTATCCCCAAAGTATGAATTTTTTTGGTAATTAATAATCCTCCCACTACGATATTGTATCGGTGTTTTAGCTATACATCTAGAATAATGTCTTGTGGTGTATCTAATACAACCATCTTATTTCTAAATGTATTTTACAGTTGTCTTTCAACAAATTCTGACATTTTTCTTCTAGAACAATTATACGTTTTGCTTTAAGATTATTCACATAGTCATCATCAAGAACTTTGTAATTGTAGTTTACAAACATCTTATTTTCTTTATGACTACCAAAATAATCTTTTGCAATTCCTTTTGGATACCCATCATAAAAACACATTTTTCTACCTTTTGATTTTAATTTGTTAGACTTCCTTCTAGCACAAGTGCTGGACATCTCTAAAAGTGGAAGTATCATATACTAGGTTTTCACCCAGTCCACGATTTGACAAATGTCTTAAGAACAAACTTTTGAAGTCAACTTTAGAAAATATATAGTAATTATTAGAGTATATCTCCAAAAGAAATAAGCAAATGAAAATACTTATCATGTGCTTTACTATTTCTAAAAGAGTCTTATTCCTTCATGTATGTACTGACTTAAAGAAGTCAGTGGAACTTTATTCCTTTACAATAAAGGAGTCCTAGATCTTATTATCCTCTAAATAGAATTCATAGACTGGGAATATAACAAAATAATGGTTCTAAAAGCCATCTTTCACCAATCTTGAATATCATTTAGATTAATAAGATCTAAGCATAAGTGCCAAATACATACAATAACAAAGGATGTAAACTTTCTCTTTAAAAAGTAAAACATGTAAATTTCCATCTAGAAAATAATCATGGACAATGCTTAGTTTTACCAAAATAAAAACACTTTCCTTTTGGTCATGCTTTTGAGTCTAATTTTCTTTTGGCAACTACTAGGATAACTTGCTTGTCCAACTGTTTGGTATTATAATTCATCTTCTTATCACCTTTACCTTTCGGTTCAGGCTAAGAATTTAAATTAAATCATATTGATCCTAGCCTTAGCTTTTAGGGTGACTTCCGTTGTGTAGAACTCACTCATCAATTCAAATAACATAAAAATATTTTATTTTGAAAACAAATTGAATTGATCAAATGATTTCAACAAGGACTTGTGGATCATATCCATATGAGATTAACATTTAATATCTACATCCAAGAATTCCAATTAATTTTTAAAATTAAAACATTTTCATAAAATGATATAGAATTGGAATTCCTTAAGCTTTTCTTAGCACTCAATATGATTCAACCAAACATCTCATTTAGACTTAATATAAAGTCTAAATCTAGTACTAACTCTTGCATCTCATGCTGTAGCACACTTGAGATAGAAGCCAATATAACATTTTAGCATTTTAATGGAAACTATGATCAAATCATAAGTTATCTTCCATCAATGCATCATGCATAGGAAATTATGACAAAACTGAATCAAAACATATTTATGTACTTCAGTTTCTTTAAGCACCATGTCCAAAATTATTTCTTAGTTAATGTGATTTAATTAAAATAGTAGCTAGAAAACAAACTTTATGACAACTTTATTTTGAGACTATGAACATAATTACAGGGATATTATATTTTGCATCCATAACCATATAGTATGAAAACCCGAAAACCATACTATACTAGGTGCAACGACAACCTGATCCCGCAATTAATATTCCTCAGCATAGAGTGAATATCAACCACTATGATCAAGCGAGAATTATTCTCATTATTAATGCTATCATGGCAACTCTTACCAAATAAAAATAATTTGCCGCTATTCCTTTGGCCTCTAAATAATAATAGCAAGAACTCAGCATAGAGGATACTATTAAACTTAGTCTAGTGTACACCATTGTCTAGAATCATGTGTAGCCATATTTCATCCCTTTAACAGGCTTATTTTGTAGTACCATGATGAAAACACCCTCCACATGGAATGCAAAGCTCGAAGCTAAGACAAGGTGTTTAATCAAACCACTATAAACCAGGAAATTCAATCTTGTAGTACCATGAAATAAACATCCTCCGCATGGAACGCAAGGGTCGAGGCCAAGACGAGATGTTTACCCTACACCATTATGAACCGACAATGGAGGCCATGAGATCCAACCCTTGTTTCTCTCTCCCACTAGAAATTTTAAAACAAGTGGATTGTCATGAAATCATTGTGATCTAATCACAATTTTAACCCTACACATCAAATTTGTTTAATTGTTTAAATTCAATGTGATGTAACTAAGTCACGTTACTATAGCGTAACGAACATTCGCGCAATCACAAAGAAGTTTAACTTTGTAATCCGTGAAGTAAATACCCTTCGCATGGAATGCAAGACTCGAAGTCAAGACAAGGTATCTATTCATATTACAATAAACTCAACAAAAGGGTTATTTCAACACTCCCATTCATTATTTGGGTTTTTCTTTAAATAATTGTGATCCCATCACAACTAATAACCTTGCACTTGTTGAAGACTCTAATCTTATTAGAATCGCTAACTAAAAAGGAAGTCCTAAACTATTTAGGATTTCTCAAACACTAATGAATAAAAAATTAGTTATATAGAATTCTATCCTTAATTTACTACATAAAAGGTTCTAATCTCATTAGAAAATATATATACCTTTTAATTAAGCGTTAATCTCATTAAAACTTCTAATTAAAATAAATTAAGGACTTTTAATCATACAACAATTCCAATCTCATTAGAAAGTTTCTTAAAAGACAAATCCTAAACTATTTAGGACTAAGAGTTCTATTTAACTAATATCTTTGATTTCATTAGGTCTTTTAGTTAGAATCATGTGTAATCATATCACACATTTCCTTACACTTTATACATTTGAAAACATTTAGAAAATATTCAAAATTCCCTTCAAATGCATTTTCGCGAGAATCTCGCAATTAAGCTCTTCCCGCGAAAAAAGTGTAAGGAAAAATAGTGAAAACAAAAAAGTCAGACAGAAACTTTCGCTACTGTCTCGCGGGTATCTCGCAACTAAGCACTTCCCGCGAAAACGATTTAAGCAAAAAATTGAAAACACAAAAAATAAGACAGAAACTTTCGCTACTGTCTCGTGACTGGTTCGTGAGTAAAGCTTACCCGCGAAAAGTTTTTGTCTTCAAAATCATTTTTCGCGAGTAACTTCGCAGGAAGCTAACCCGTGAAAAACCCGTGTTTTCAGTTTTTCCAGAGCAATTGCAAACAATTTTCAACGATTTTTCATGAAAAAAAAAACTACCATATGAACATGATATGCAGAATTTGATATCAAAACTAAATTCCATTGATACTATAGCCTTAAGGATGAATTTAACATACTTAAATTCAAATTTAAACAATATCATAACATCAATATCAGTTTTTATCAAATCATAGTTTCAACTACCATGCAGAAAATTAAATGCATATATAACTTTCTAACATCATGAAACTATAATCTCTTATTCTAAAACTTACAAAACATGTTATACAGATTCGAATTGAGGACCGCTTTGATACCAATTGTTGGGAAAATATATGTTCGTATCATATACAAAACATATGCAATGGAAGAATTAACGGATCTACTTCATTTGCAATTGATAACATGCACTATATAAGTTTCAGAATTTAAGAACAAGAAAGCGTACCTTGGTGCGGTGAAATTCAAAACCAAAGGTTAGAAGTTCTAAGGAAGACTTTTGATCTTCACTCCAATTCCACTTAATGCCCAAGATGTGTGGTCTCTCAATCGGTTTCCAAGGAGAGAGAATAAGGGAGTGTCCAACACTCACATACAAACCATTTCATTTCTTGTGTAATCTTGATGAAAAACACTTATGAAAAGACTCATCAAAGGACTTATGAAATTCTATATGTTTCTCTCCTTATATACGACTGATTATCTAATTGGGTTAGCCTTTTGGGCCATTCCAATTGGACTCTAGTGTGTGGCTTGGAGTGGGACCAAAAGGGAACAAATAAGACTCTAGCTCCAATGGGCCTTGGCCTTTTTTGTCAACTCTTGACAAGTCCAAAGTTGCCATTAATTATATTCAATACCACTATATGAATATAATTGCACTCTAGGCCTTATTAATATAATTGCACTCTAGGCCTTATTAATAAATTATATCTCAAGACTTTATTATACATGCAACTATTTCATTAAAATATTCGTAGTAATACAAAGTAATGAATATAAACTGCCACTTTGAAGATTACTACATCTTAATCCTTGAGCATCCGGTTTAATCCTTAATGTTATTCATCATATATTTATGAAATATAATTCCATAAATATATACTTTAGTAACTACTTACTAAAGTGGTTGGGCCCAATTCTCTAAATAACCAATCCCATTAAACTTATCTCAAGGGAATATTTTATATCTCCATTAAGAGATTATGAATTTCATCTTGAGAATATATGTTCCATCAACATTAAATGCGGCTGCCCAACATATTGAGGTTTTGACCGTAACTTATAGATCTCACTCCTGATATATCAAAGTAACCTACATCTCATGATCATGTCCATTATTCTCTCATGATTTAGAGTTGATGTAAATAGAAATCGTGAGATTTATTATTCAATTGACAGTTGTTAGGAGAATAATAAATCTCACAACGGTCCAGTTCAATGTGTCTTAACTCTTAAAACATATCAACATACCAACTAGAAATCTTCCATTTCCATGATCAAGACAAATCATATTAGTTGATATGTTATAGTCTTCGCAGATGAAACGCCCAATTTCATCACCGACTACAAACTACATTCTAAGTTTACAAAGAACTTGCAATTTATATCTTCTGTGACTTTTCACATAAATCGCATACTATGCATCTCATGGACTAAGATAATGTCTCATTAGTTCATTTATAAATAGTCTAATATAATTAAACAGTTTAATTATTTATGTCATGCAAATAAATTGGATTTTAGGGCATAAACCCCAACACTTAGTCCTCAGGCACCTACAATAACTTTGATAGATTTTTATAAAAGATTTAAAAAATTCTTCTTTTCTTCTTCTTTGATTGCACATTAAGATTCTAATATTAAAAAATCTCTAACCTCAATATGAAATATGCAATTAAACAAAATTTAAATAAACATTAGGATTCCAATTATCTTACATGCAGCTTTGTTTTGATAGCGTTTTGGGCGTCCACGTTTACTGTGTTTGGGCGTTTTTTTTTTTAAGTCAGTGTGTTTGTCGCTATTCATTGGCCATGAACAGTGATTTTAAGCCAATGAACAATGACAAACACTATAGCAAACAGTAAAAAAAATATTTTTTTTTTTAGTTTTCAATTTTTAGTTTTCAGCAAAATAAACAGTATCCAAACGCATACGCAGTCCTATTCCCTTCTCTTGAAAAATGTACCTCATAACTATTCAAGATACTATTTAATGATGATAATTACATAAAAGAAAAAGGAAAAAGAACAATAGTAATAAATTGAAACACAAAATACTATTCTATCCAGTAGATGTTATAAGACCCTTTTTTCTAAATATTTGATATTTGAAAATTATTTTTGTTACAAAGCCTCTATCGGAACTTATTTAGTTATATAACTTCTTTTTGGTACTCGATTTTATGAAAGTTGAGTTCCAACGTGGAACTTAATTTTGCTAAAGTCTATGAAATTTAGTAGAGCGTAGAACTCGAGTTTCAGAAAATTTAGTTCCACATTTGTCACATATCAATAAATTGCATAGAACTCGACTTTGGTGAAATTAATTTCTACTTTGAACTTGATTTTGAGAAAATCGAATTCTAAAAGATGCTACATAACAAAATAAGTTGCAATAGAAACTTTTGAACAAAATAATTTGCATAAACCAAATATTTAACAAAAACACACCGACATTGCAATGTTAAAAGAAAATTTTGTAATAAATTGAAAGACAAATATAGTTTTTCTAAAATTATTGTGATTGTTTTGTAACTTTTCAAATCTGCCAACCAGTTTCAAAAAATCACCTAGTCCATAAAAGAATGATATATAAAATCAAATAAATGTCAATTTAAATGTCTTAAAAACTAAGTTTATCAAAATGTATGACTATAAAACAACATACATCAACCAATAATAACTTCGAATTTCAATACTTTGCAGGAAATAGTCAAACCCCTTAAGCCAAGAGTTTAAATAATATTTTTGACAATCGAAATTCAGGGTCTTCCTCTTTCAAACATTTTGTGGCTTGAATGTGTACTTACTTGAACGTGGTCGTAGCATAAGTCCCACGCTTTCTATGTAATAGTGGTTAATCTATGAATGAAACTTTGGCAAACTTTTCTCTTGAAAAAAAAATGGAAAAATAAAAAGTAAAATAAGGAAAGCTTGCATGTTATCCATATTGTGCATGGGACTAAAGGTTAAGCAATTTATTCACAGAAAATAGAGAAGAGGATTTAGAGGGATTATTGAATGGTAGTCGAGTTAAAATTGTAGTCAAATCCATAGGGTTTTAAAAATAAAGTGTTCAATTTAAAAAAAAAAATAGAAATGATGTGGAATATTGTGAAAGCTGCAAAGCTTACGTAAAAAGACCGAAATGGTAGGCGGTGGCTGCTTTTGTTTTATTATTTATCTTAAAAAAAAAGAATTTGATAGGATATGAAAAAATAAATTGTAGTAGAATTTGGAATGTAATCAAATTAAGATTTTTATCAACTTGGAAATTATAGAAGAATAAGATAAGACTAAAAAAATTATAAAATGATAATGATGTGGCAAGTTTTGGAGAGGTCAACAAAAAGTCAAAGACTTTGGTTTTATTTATTTATTCAAAAAAAATTAGAATTTGATAGGATATGAACAAATAAATTGTAGTAGAATTTAAATGGTAATCAAATTACTATTTTTATCAACTTAGAAATTATAGGAGAAGAAGATAAGACTAAAAAAAAATTACAAAATGATAATGATGTGGCAACCTCTAGAGAGGTCAACAAAAGTCAAAGGCTTCGGTTTTATATATATAATAGCCTTTAAGCACATGCGTGGGGCTCTTCTGTTTGTTAGGTAAGGGTTAATTTAAAGTATTTATTATAATTTGAGATTACTACATTTTTCAATTACAAAAAAAAACCTAAAAGTGTGATGAAATTTATTTCTCCACACATGATACTTATCACACCCCTAAGGTTTTTGTGTGTGTGTGTGTGTGTGTGTGTGTGTGATGATACTCATCACACATGTGCTTAGAGACTAGTTATTTATAAGTTATGAATATATGTGGCAAACAATGTGGCTTGCAAATCATGATTGTTGACAGTTTTTATGATTATTATTTAATTATCATTTTCGTTAGATGTTTCAAAAAAATATTTTAGATTTTAGGTTAAAAAATATTAATCAATATGGGCCAATATTTAAGCAATTACACAAGCTAAATTTCAGGTTAATTTTATGAAATATAAATTATTATTTTTGTTTTATTTATTGCACTCACTTAAAAAAAATCATTGACCACTGGCAAAGCATATGCTTAGGGTTTTTTTTTTTTTTTTGAGAAGATTGCATATGCTTAAGCTAACTATTTGAATAGTAATTATTTAATATTTAGATCACTATTTACATAAAACATAGAGTTCAAGATATAACTAATTTGTTTTCATAATTTCACACGCTTTTCCAAAATGTATTTGCGTTTTTCAATGGCAATGCATGGGGTTAATTTTTTTTTTTTTTACGTAAAATAACTTTTTTTTTATTTTTTATTTTTTCACCATACCTTGCAAAATTTATCTTTTAAGGTGTAAATAATTCTTTCTTTTTGTGGTTGATCCACCTTGCAAGATATATCTTCTTTGTGGGTGTTCTAATAAGTATTACTGTTTACTCAAAAGAATAGGGATGTTTATCCCATAATAATTGTATGTCTAGTTTCTGTTGTTTATAACCACAGTCTACAACTACAAAGGTTAGGCCTATAAAGTCACAATTTGAGTTCCCAACCCAAATGATGAATGAACGTAGGTCCAAAAAGCCCAATACAATGAATTTGTAGAGAGTGGATTGAAAAACTGGGCTTTAACGAGTTTGAGCAATAAGAATAATAGATTCAGGTGACAAGAGAAGAGAAATAAAATGATCTAACTAGATAAAATCGTCCTTAGCACAGTTCGAGGAGATTAGGTCTTGTATATTTCTTTCAAGTTTGATTACAGAGTCTGTTCTTAATGATTACAGTATTTTTCTCTTTTCTTCTCGATCCCCCTCTCTTTGGGTCTCCTCTCCCTTTTATACTCTCTTCCCCTCTTATCTTTACCCTTCATGTGCAAGCTAGATGATTGATGCTGATATTTGTCCCATCAACCCCTTCCTGAAATCTTTATGTAGTAACTGTAAGGCTGAAAATCACTATTCAGGTATCACTTTCACATTAATGAGGCCAGAGAGTTAGTTACAGAGTATTTAATGCAGTGGTAGCAACTTTCTCCTTTAATATTTTAGGATTCTCTCCTATCATACATTTTTGCAATACTTATCCGTACCAACAGAACTCTTTGGAACATTCCCTTGAATGGTAGACCACCTATGTGGACTTCAGTTTTGGTTAGCCGAGGTGTCATTCATCCTCGGCACTCCCTTCTAGGCTATTATGTTTAAAACTAACTTCTTTGTCTACTAACACGGACTCTCTTGATAAATTTTACCTATTCTCGGACGACTTCTAGTCCTTGGCTTGAGCATTAGGTCCAACATATACATAGATAATGAACTCCTGGGCCCAATGCTCTTACAAGGCCCTTTTGTAGTTGTACTCTAGTTATGTGATGTATTTTAAACCCGGTTTAAAACATTATTATTACTATTTTCGTGTGTGTTCTAATAAGTATTACTGTTTACTCAAAAAAATAAGGATATTTATCACATATTGGTTATGTGTCAAGTGTTCACTGTTTATAATCTCAGTCTACAACTACAAAGGTTATGCCCTTTTTGTAGTTGTACTCTGATTATGTAATGTATTATAAACCCAGTTTAAAACACTATTATTCCTATTTTCGTATGTGTTCTAATAAGTATTGCTGTTTACTAAAATAAAAATTAGGGTCATTCTTTTATTAAGCTATCCTTTTGACAACAACTACATTAATGACAACCATTTTAAATTGTCATGCCAGTCATATATTGAAGTAAACTATATAAATAACAACGTTATTCTCGAAATCATATGGTACTCAAGTATTAGTGTATCTCACAAAACTCATTCAAATTGGCTTTTTTTTATGCAATCCAACAATTGTTGGGCTTTGTGGAGCCTAGTTATGTTTGATCCGGTTGACGACCCGACCTGACCCGAATAATGTTGCGTGGTTTTTAATGGGAGATTTTTTGAGGCTTAGTTGGCCTAAGTCGAAAAATTTTTGACCCGTTTTATAGCCCATTGTGAATCCTGTGCACAGGATATAGAAACCGTTTTTGGTGATTAGGGTTTCGTCTTGTTGTTTTTTTTTTTTTTTTTTTTGAGAAAGTGAAAACACTGTAGCCGCACTCTGTATTTTTCCCTGATAATAGTGAAATCCCTGCAACTCCGTGAACGTAGGCAAATTACCGAATCATGTAAATATTGTCTTGTGCGTGTGATTGTTTTTCTTTGGCGTGTGTTTTCTTTATTTTTTGTTTCTCACAGGATGGGAATTTTGGGTTAATTCCCTACAACAATATTGTCAATAAGTTAACCTGGAAAAGAAAGAGAGAGAGGGAAAAAAAAAAAAAGATTTCAGTTAAAACTTAAAACACATCCATATTGGCCTCTATGCAGTTCAACAAAGTTGTGTATAAGTCAAACATGAAAAAATAAAAAATAAATAAAAAAAGAGGAAAGATAAAGGGAAAGAAAACTAATTTTTGGTATTATTATAAAAAAAAAAAGCTGTTAAAATACTCACAAATTAAAATAACATTATGCACTTATGTAGTAAACAAACTAATAACATATCTATGAAAATTAAGGACTTTTATTTTCCGCCATGTCAAACTTCATCTTAGATTATACCACGTTAAACAAACTATGAACACGCCAATAGTTTTATTTATTAAATAAAAATGAATGGCATTTTATTTCCTAAAATGAATCAGATAAAAGAGGGAACTTAAGGAATTCTATTTTAAGTGTATGACCCGAAGTAAACAACTTATATACGTATTCCTATATTGTTGCAAAATACAAAACCATGAACCACAAAAGAAAAAGGAAAAAAAAAATAAAAATAAAAACCAAGCACACAAAAAACGTAATGATGAGGAAGAGCAGACTTTTCCCTATAAGATTTACAGATTCACTTAAAAACGAAAAAAATATATATAGAAATATCGGTTATATGTTTTTTTGTTTTATTTATCTAAAAAAAAATCATTTAAAAAAAATTAAGGTTTATGGTTACATACCTTCCTTTCCAGTAGTGTTGATTGTGCAGCTCTATCACAAAATGGCTCTAGTTGCATGAACAAAAAAAACACTTTGTCAACCAAAATTTAATGAAATGTAAGAATAAATTTGATGACTACCAAAATTTAAGGTTTAATGTTGCATACGTTCCTTTCCAACTGTGTTTATTGTGCAATTCTATCATAAAATGGCTATAGCGAAAAATCTGCATGAACAGGAAACAAATTCAGTGAATATATATTGTGTAAAAAGAGGATGTGGTACCAAAATTAAATGTTTACATACCTTTTTAGTAGTATTCATTCACAAAATGGCTCTGAAAAATAGTGTGAGACAGAAGGTGAATGATTGTGTATTAAGTGAGTTCACTAATTTTATGTTTTTAGGAGAAGGTTGAATGGTGTTTGACATTGCTAATCCTAATTCTAAGAGGAGTTACGGTTTATTTTTTGAGGGTATTTTTGGAACCACATAAAAGAGATAATTTTTTAACAAAAGAGATGAATGTGAGATATTTTTTTAAAACGTCTCTGTATTTGAAAGTAGTATGTGATTGTTTTTTTTTTTCAAACAAATAAAAAGATAAATGTGTATTTCTTTTTAAACAGATAAGTAGTGTAGGGATAAAGAGCCCAGAAATGAATATTGGACCGTGGGCTGTGTCTGAGGACATTAAATCGTCCACGGACAGGTAGACACTAACGGAGGCATACAAGTTAGTAGTCCGTGGAAGAAGTCTGGTCGTGAGGGATTAGGAGTGTAGTCCGAGGAGAAATACCTTATCGGCTAAGCAGAGTAGAGGTCAAAGGTCCGACCTTTCGTCAAGAACAAGGCACCAAACAATCATATTGGTAAGGATAAGCATCAAAAGGGGATAAGACAAGGGAAAGTTGAGAAATATCTAAAGAGAAAGCTGCTGCCAACGCATTGAATGCTCTACAGCTAACTCTCTAGCCACATTAATTTGGAGGTGATGCCTGAACAGTAACATTCAATCTTACAACTACCCACAAAGACTTCAAGAAGGTGCTGATGAGACAAATATCAAAGCCAGCAATCTGATCTACACGTGGGGGGCTAAGATGTAGTAAAGAAGGAGAATATAAAGAAGAAAGACCCCATTACAAAAGGGGGACGAGAGAATCTGGAGGAAAAAACAAGAGGACTGTACACTAAAGAACTGTAATGTTATTTAGGTCCAAGAGAAATTTATAAAAACAACCTTCCTCGAACTTTGCCGAGGAGGATTTTCCTTGCACAAAACTGTTTATTTATACTTTCAAACAACATTCAACCTACTGTAATTGTTGTCCAACTCATTGGAGTTGAGTTTCTAGCCCACTCTCTACAAATTCATTGTTTTAGACTCTTTAAGCTTAGTCCTTTTCACTTTTGGCTTTCAACTCAAACCGTTCCCTTACAAGTAGTAAATGTAATTTATTTTTTGAATATGTATTTGAAAATGGTGTAGTATTTGAAAAGATTGGGATAAGGATAGGTGTTTTGAAAAGATTGGGATTAGGATAAATGTTTAAAAAAAAAATTAAAACCACTTTTCCACTAATTCATGTTTTCAAAACAGCCCTACTGTATGGACACGGTTTGGCAGACCAAGCCTAAAGTGTATGGAATCCTGGTCCAATGAGCCCAATACAATAAATTTATAGAGAATGGGTCAAAGAACTAGGTCCTAATGAGCTGGACAACGATTAGTAGGGATTTAAAGGATGATAGAACAATGTTAGAAGTTTGGACCCCTGTAAACTAGATTGTTTAGCCGAATTAATTAACCAAGTGAATACTTAGGTTTATTATTCAGATCTAGGTTAAAACAATAACAATCATATTATGTAAAGCAGCGGAAAAATAAAGAACACAATGATATGATGACCCAGGAAAACCAAACTGATAAAAAACCTGGGGAGGATTTAACCTAGCTATCCTCAAGGTAAAACAGCAAATCCATTAGAAAGAATTGAAGTTTGTACAATAGCGACTTAGACCACTAACATCTTATTGCTACCTCGAGTAGAAAACTTACTACCACGACCCCATGATAGCTCCGAGTCTACGGACTACTTCTTTCCTTGGCCTTTGCAAACACAAACACCCACGTTTATGACTTTGAGATCCCACTCAAAGGTTTAATAATATAAACTCTCCTGTTTGTGACTCCAAGACCACCCTTGAAGGTTTAGATCATCAGCACCTTTGATGACTAGAGAAGGCAGTAACTTCAACAATACCGGATCTTGAGATTCTTCAAGGAACAGCACCGGTAGAAGTTATAAGAGAGCTTTTTAGGAACAAAACCCTAAATACAAAAGAAGCACACTCTTTTCTCTCTAAAAAGCCTTTCAAAAAAATGTGCTTAAGGTTTTCTTTATATAGTGGGAGAAGTAGATCTGAAACCCTAATCCTTAATGGGATTGAACTGCTGTTTGGGCCAACTTAAAATTCTACAGATACGACTTTCGATCGATCGAGCCTGTTTCTCGATCGGTCGAACCAGGCAATTTCTGAATTCTTCTTTCTGCAGCTTATTTGTTCTTGAATCTTGACTTGAATCACCTTGAGCATTGTCTAATAAAACCAATAGACTCTAAGATCTATATCTAGACAAGTTTGTATTCACGATTTGCCAATTGTTCTAAACTTTTAGAACCTAACAAACAAGGACAAAGAGAATAGAGTTAAATGAATTCACTTATCCGAGGAGGTTCTTTTTTATATAAATCAATCACAACTGAGTACAAGTGCTATTCTTATTCCTCTCCCCTTCCCTCTTTTTCCTCCCTAATATGGCAGATTTTTGTACATTATATAACCCCTTTGGGTCCATCTTAATCCTACACTTGTTGATCATCTGAGCCCTCACTTAAGTGTCCGTCACATCAAACACCCTCTTTGGTTTTCTGTGAGTTGCAATAGCCAAGGCAGCACTGTTCAGGGGTCTTTTCCACATAAATACGACCAGAAAAATAGCTGTAGTGCATTTAATACGGTGGATTTTCTTAGATACTTTTGGATTTCCTTCCTTCTTGTAAGTTTATGGGGCACGTTCCTATCGCCGAGGCTTCTATGAAGATTACCTTCATTGTTGGAATTCGTACCTGACCTATATTTATCATATTCAAGAAGAAGTTCCTCCTCAGACCACCTTCCACTCATATCATACTCATGAGACTCTAGACTGGAACCCCTCATACCTATTTATCCCTCTTCGGGCCAGTCAACGTACTCGTATAAAGCTTAAGGCCGAATATATGATTTTGGGCCCTTATCTCTACAATAGCCCCTCAAAACTTAAATTTTTCCCTCCTATCTGAGGAGAAAAAGTGATGTTTTGATTTTTAAGAGATAAGACCATTTATTTCTCTAGTTCATACATGTGAAATTACTACTTTGCCCGCCCCATTATTGTTATTGACGCTTTGTAGCCCGCAAATCGTCATTAATTACTCCAGTCGGCCTTATGTTCCCCACATCAACGATGGGGCGTCAATCCAACGGCTGATATTTTTCCTTGGGTTTTAAGCAGGATAACTCTCATTCAACCTTTCCCTTCATATAAAGCGTTGTGGGAAATCAGTTTCCCTTTACTTTACGAATTCTCAAGTACTCCAGAGATCTCAAGCATTCCAATCCACCACGCTCCGTACAGCCTTAAGTTTCCTTTACTCTATTCCTTAACAGATTACCAAAGGGTTTTGCCAAAGGTTCAAGATTCGACACATTCACTCATTTTCGTAAGTACCTGTTTCTCCAGACCTTCTTTTTCTCCTCGGCCAAACCCCTCGACCTTCTTATAAAGCGTTGTGGGAAATCAGTTTCCCTTTACTTTACGAATTCTCAAGTACTCCAGAGATCTCAAGCATTCCAATCCACCACGCTCCGTACAGCCTTAAGTTTCCTTTACTCTTTTCCTTAACAGATTACCAAAGGGTTTTGCCAAAGGTTCAAGATTCGACACATTCACTCGTTTTCGTAAGTACCTGTTTCTCTAGACCTTCTTTTTCTCCTCGGCCAAACCCCTTGACCTTCTTCCTTATTAGAAAACTTCCTCCTTGCCATCCATGTTTGCTTAGATGGGTAGATTTAAGCACTTAGTGAGTTCTCCGGCCGGTATGGAGGGTTTTAGGGCTAAATACCGTATCCCACAGGGAGTGGGCTTACAATATTGTCCCCTAGACTAAATACTTACCAATAAAGAGGTGGGCGAAGTTGTCATTCCAATGGTCGCTTTTATAGAGGGAGGAATGACACTTCCCATGGGTAGGATAACTAGAGATTATCTGCTCAACCACAGGTTGTGCCCCCACCAATGCGCTCCCAACATGTTTAGAATCTTAGGGAGTGTAGATGCCCTAAATGACTAGATGAATCTTAGGCTTACATGGCACGACGTCACTCACATGTACGAGTGTCATTCTCTCACTGGGGGATATTACCTCAAATCTCAATCCGAGGAGGTGAAATTGATATCCTGCCTTCCCAAGTCCAACAAAGGCTTGAAGGATGATTACCTGGTCATCTCTGGGAAGTGGCATGACGGTCTTCACTGCCCAGTTAGGGCGGGAACACCAGGTGAGGTGCTCTAGGATTAGGTCCCTTGGTAGGGACCTTAGTTTTCTAAGTTTTTCTTCTATTCCCTCCAAACCATTCGTCTTCTCGTATTATAGTTGTCATTTGGTCTGACAGTAATTTCCTTTTCGAATGTTCTTGCAGATAAAGATTACGTCTCTCCGAAGCTCAGCCTTGTCAACGTTCCGAGACTCAACTACTTACTGAGGTTGAAAATGTTTGTAAGTGAAGACGGACAGTTACGGGCTGCTTACCTAATCTTGGATTACGAGCCCTTGTCGCGCGTATTTTAGGACGCTGGCCTAGCAATAAGAGCAAGTAACCCCAAGCTTGCTCGAATAGACGTCTCCAAGTCTGGGTTTTTGGCTCAGAGAGATCTTCCCCCCATTGTGCTGCCATCTCAACCTGCTCCTCAACAAGTAGCTGCTCTAAGAGAGGAGTTAGCCTTATCCCGCCACTCCTTAAACGCTGAGATCGACCAGTTCCACTTCGAAGAAGAGGAAGGGGCAGCGGAAAAGCCTGTAGAGCTCTCGGACTCCGGGACTGAGTCTGAAAGATTTTCTGCCGTCCATCATCCAAGGTTAATAGTAGCTCGACCGGATAATAGCTTCGAGGAAGAGGAAAGCATGGATCTGAAGCAAAGGACCGGCATAAAGGGCCTGATGGCCAATAGGAATAAAGGAGGATCAACTTCAAAAGAAATTCCCAAGATCCAAGTTACTCCCAATATTCCTCCTCCTCCCCCTCAACTCCTTACTGACCTCGGACTGAAGGCCAATCCAAACCTGAGGAAGAAAAGGCCGGTAGAGGACCTAGAGGAAGGTGAGGTGGCACCTCACAAGGGTGCCAAAAAATAGAAGAAAACCAAGGACCCCCAGGACAAAAGGGCCCATTCTGTGGAGAGCCGGAGGAGGCCGAAGTGCACCGAGGGCAGCGCTCTTAGGCCCCTCGTCTAGAGGTGGAGGGTGCTCCCGTTCCTTGGGACGCCACAATCTAGGAGTCTCAAAGTGGGCCCACCAGCATCCTTGCCGAGGCCCTAAAGCAACCTTTTCTTCTCTCTCGAGACATGGAGGGCCTCAGGCGCACTAGGCAACCTAACCTCTTTATGTCATTAAAGAGGGATCTTGCAATGGTAAGTCAATCAGTATCCTTTTCCGTTAAATACTAAGCAGCATGCTCATTTTTATATGTGTATATTCCTTATAACCCCTTTGCTACTTTTATGCAGATTACCCAGAAAGTTTATGTAGCTGAGGAGTGGGTCAGGAACGCCCATGACGAGGTTAAGGCTGAGGCCCACTCCTGGCTAGAGGTTGAAAAGCAGTTGGGGGCTCTAAGGCAAGAGCAAGCTGATCCGTCCAAGAAGCTAAAGAAGCGAATAAAGCTCGTCAAAGTGCCTTGATGGGTTTAAAGACCGCGGAAAGGCAAGCCGAGGATCAGCGCCAACAATTGCATATCACCGAGATAAACTTGGCCACAAAAAGGAAAATTGTTTTGGATCTCTAGGCCGAGCTGCAAAAAGTCAAGGATGCAATTAGGGTGATCAGGGAAGCTGCAGAGGCCGCAATGAAGGCATTCTATGAGCGTGGGGTGCGGGACACGGAGACTCGGCTGGCAGAAGAGGTGGTCGTGGTGTGCAGGGACTACTGCACCAAGTCTTAGGGAGTAGTAATGGACCGGGCGGGAGTTCCTGAAGACTCCGAGCTAAGGAGGGCCGAGAATATCTTCTTCCCAGAAGATAGTTGAGAAATTCCAGATGTAGTCCCTCCCCCTGAGAAACTCCCTACCATTCAAGCTCCTCCTTTTGATGCCAAAGTTCCTGAAAGGGCTGGAGTGGATAAGGAGGCTTAGCCACCTCTACAAGTCAAGTCCTTTGAGGATGCCTTTACAATCAGGGAGGTGGTCTCCCAGGCCAAGGATGCGGAGGCTAAGTCCAAAGCTAATGATGTCCCTTCCAAGGCTGCCGATGCTAAAAAAGACCCTCCCCAAGCCAAGGCCTAGGTGTAGGACTTATATATATATATATATATATATATATTGTGAATGTATATATACTTTTTGTAAGGGCTATCTGTCATCAAACATAGTGTATTCACATTTCTGTGTAATGAAAATGCTTTTTCCTTTTATTTATTGTATTTTCGCATAGTATGCTTTGAAGCTTATCATTATTGCTAATGGTATTGAACTGCTAACCATCTAAATTATTTGATTAAGTACCAGCAACAAGGGGGTCTAACATAGATTTGCACTATGAATTGGATAAACAACAAAAAGCTTTAACTTACTCAGGGCTAGGAATCCGAGAAGCTAGTTATAACTTGGAATCTATTTTGACACTTGGCGAGAAACAAATGAATATTATAGAACGTTAATTTTCCAAAACATCTGGTCCGAGGACCTAGGCATGACTTAGGTTTTGTTTACTAACTTAGAAAGATGTCATAATGTTGATTTCTCCAAAGCATCTGGTCTGAGGACTCAGGCATTACTTAAGTTCTGTTTAATCACTTAGAAAGATGTCATAGTGTTAATTTCCCCAAAGCTTCTGGTCCAAGGACTCAGGCATGACTTAGGTTATGTTTAATCACTTAGAAAGATGTCATAGTGTTAATTTCTCCAAAGCATCTGGTCCGAGGACTCAGACATGAATTAGATTCTGTTTAATCACTTAGAAAGATGTCATAGTAGCCTTAGATACGATGGATTTAAATAATAAATAAGCATGTGATAAGGTAAACTTTCATTAATAATAATACATTTTTAGATTGTTTGCATTCCAAGGGCGTGGTATCGTTTTTTCATCTAAATCTTCCAGATAGTACGCACCTATTCTTACTACTAAAGTGATGCGATATGGTCCTTCCCAATTTGGTCCCAGCTTTCCCCAGTCGGGATTCTTAGCAACGCGTACAACTTTTCTTAATACCAAGTCTCCTAGTGCTAGTGGCCTTAGCTTTACATTGGCGTCATAGCCTTGCTTGAGCTTGTGTTGATAATATGTCAGTTGGATCATTGCTTTTTCTCTCATTTCTTCAATCAAGTCCAAACTTTTCTCCAACAAACCGTCATTATTGCTCGGATCAAAAGAACTCGTCCTCGTTGTTGGGAAGCTAGACTCTAGGGGTATAACAGCTTCGGTTCCATAGGTCATTGAGAAGGGGGTCTCCCCTGTTGATCTTCGAGGGGTGGTTCAGTACGTCCAGAGGACATGCGATAGCTCTTCCACCCATTTTTCCCTTTGCATCGTCCAGGGTTTTCTTGAGTCCGTTCATTATTGCCTTGTTAACAGCCTCGACCTGTCCATTCCCTTGGGGATAGGCTGGGGTGGAGTATCGATTTGTAATTCCAAGTTTGCAGTAGTATCGCCTAAAGGCTTTGCTATCGAACTGGAGGCCATTGTCCGAGATTAGGGTATGAGGGACCCCAAACCGAGTGACAATGTTCCTCTAAACAAACTTCTTGACATCACATCTCTGATATTTGTCCACGGCTCAGCTTCAACCCACTTAGTGAAATAGTCCATACCAACTAGCAAGTGTCTCTTATTTCCTGCCACCTTGGGGAAAGGACCAACAATGTCCAAGCCCCATTGAGCGAATGGCCAAGGGCTGGTCAGAGGATTAAGGACCCCTCTCGGTTAGTGTATGCTTGGTGCGAACCTTTGACACTAGTCGCATTTCCGTACATATTCTTGTGCTTCCTTTGGCATGTTAGGCCACCAATAGCCTTGAGAGTGATGGCTCTGTGTGACAAGGATCTTCGTCTAGTGTGGCTCCCACAAATCCCTTCATGTAACTCCTCCAAGAGTAATTTCGTTGCTTCTGGGTGTATGCATAGCAAGTATGGCCCAAACAAGGATCGTTTGTACAGCATTTGGTCCTCGGATAGCCAAAAACAAGGAGCCTTTCTTCGTATCTTGTCAGCCTCTAATTTTTCCTCAGGCAATATCATCCTTCAAGAATGATACCATAGGGTCCATCCAGCTAGGCCCCACTCTGACTTGGTGAACTTGGATCACTTCTTTCCTTGCCTCCATAAGTTTGTACAAGTCCTCCACAAGAATGACATGAGGCAAGTTCTGCGCCGAGGAGGTTACAAGTGTGGCTAGGGAATCTGCATGCGAGTTGCCGCTTATGGGGATATGCGACAGGTTAAAAGATTTGAACCTTGACTGCGAATGCCTAACCTGACTCAAGTATCCTTGCATCCATTCATCTCTTTCTTCAAACTTTCCTTTCACTTGGCCAACAACCAATCTTAGGTCCGAGAACATTTCTACTGCCTTTCTGCCCATTCTTTGAACCATGGCCATCCCCACCAGTAGAGCCTCATACTCAGCTTCATTATTCGTAGCTGGGAAGTTTAGCCTTAATGATTTCTCAATAATAATCTTTTCGGGGGTTATTAGAACTAGCCCCACTCCAGACCCCTTCTGATTTGCTACACCATCAACGTATACTCTCCAAGATAGGAGACTCTGCTGGGAGATCATGCTAACCGTTTTTCCATCCGTACCGCACCTCTTTGTTTCCACTTCTAATGGACATTCAGCAAACTCGGCAACAAGATCTGCGAGCATCTGACCCTTAACAGAGATACGAGGCATGTACTTGATGTCAAAAGCCCCCAAGATCATGGCCCATTTAGCAATCTTCCCGGTGTAATCGGCGCTCCGAAGCAGAGCTCTGATCGGAAGCTAAGTTAGGACAACAACCATGTGTGTTTAGAAGTAATGGGGAAGTTTGCGGGTGGCATGTACCACTGCCAAAATAGCTTTCTCCAACGGCAGATAACGGATTTCAGCCTCGTGTAGTGACTTGTTGACATAATAGGCTGGCCTTTGTACACCGCTGTCGACTCGTATTAGGACCAAGCTGACAACATGAGGGGCTACAGCAATATAAGCGAACAGGATTTCGTCAACCTCAGGACTGGACATGATAGGTGGCCAAGAGAGATAATCTTTAAGCTGTTGTAAGGCCAGGGCACATTCCTCGGTCTACTCAAATCCCTTCCACTTATTCATTAGTAGGAAGAAAGGTCTGCACCTATCCACTGATCGAGAGATAAACCGGTTCAAGGCAGCAGTCATCTCGGTTAGTTTCTGGACCTCTTTGGGGTTCTGAGGTGGTTGTAAACTGTTGATCACCTTAATTCAATCGGGGTTAACTTTAATCCTGCAATGTGTAATCATGTAACCGAGAAATTTGCCTGACCCCACACCGAAAGAGCATTTGGAAGCGTTAAGGCGCAACTTGTGCTTCCTCAGAATTTCAAAAATGTTCTTGAGGTCACCCATGTACTCAGACACCACCTTACTCTTCGCCACCATGTCATCTATATAGACCTCGATACTCCTGCCTAACTGTGGTTCGAACATTCTGGTCATCATCCTTTGATAGGTAGCCCCTGCATTCTTCAAACCAAAAGGCATCACCTTGTACTGATAGTTCCCAATGGGGGTGAGAAATGTTGTATTTTCCTGATCGTCCAGTGCTAATGAAATTTGGTGGTACCCTTAAAAGGCATCTAAGAAGCTCATCCGAGGATGGCCTACGGTCGCATCCACTAGTTGGTCTATCTTAGGCATAGGGAAAGGATCTTTTAGGCAAGCATTATTTAGATCTGTGAAGTCTACACACACTCGCCATTTCCCACTCTTCTTTTTCACCACCACAGTGTTGGCCAACCACTCAGGGTAGAACACCTCTTTGATAGGCCCTGCCCGCTTAAGTTTCCTCACCTCGTCTTTGACTGCCTTAGAAAGATCTTTGGATGAGCACCGAGGTGGTTACTTTTTGGGGGTGACAAAGGGATTAACGTTTAAATGATGATAGATGAAGCTTGGATTCACCCCTGGAGCTTCATAAGCACTCCACGCAAACTCGTCGACATTTTTTCTGAGAAACTCTATCAGCTCTTCTTTCTCTAAAGGAGGTAGTTAAGCCCCGATCTGAAAGAACTTCTCCGGATCATCACCAATAACGACCATTTCCAAATCCTCACATTTTACCTCCTCGGCTAGTTCGTTGATAGGCAGGCCCGGAGCTCTTAATTGCTATGAACCTCCTCCAGCAGAGGTCGAGGACTCGATTTCTAGTTGATGTAAGATGATAGCCACCAGGCATTGCCTGGCCGTGGATTGACTTCCCAGGATCTCCCTTACCTGGCTCGCCGATGGGTATTTCACCTTCTGGTGTAGGGTAGAGGAAATAGCTCTTAGGGCATGAAGTTAGGGTCTGGCCACAATGGCTTTGTAAGGTGAATAAGCGTCCACCACGATGAAATCTATCTCCACCACTTCTGAACCGGTCTGTACAGGTAATTGGATCTGGCCTCTTAGGATAACAGTTTTTCGTCGAAACTTGCAAAGGAGAGTCGTAGGTTGTCAGGTCTTTAGGTCTTAACTTCAGCCCCTTATATAGGTCGGGGTACATGATCTCAGCATCGCTGCCTTAATCTACCAGAACCCTCTTCACAACGTACCCCCCAATCTTGAGTGTGACCACCAAAACATCGTCATGGGGCTGTATGGTTCCAATCTTATCATCGCCCGAGAATCCAAGCACTAGCTAGATATCAACTTTGGCCCTCTTGGGCTCTACATTAGCATCCTCAAAACGTAGTCGAGCCATAGTCATTACTTTGGAAGGACATGAACCAGTCCTTCCTGGGGTAGTAAAGATAACATTTATCGTTGCTTGAGCTTCCCCTCTCAGACCAGCTAGTCCAAGTGATCCCACAAATTCCTACAGTTTTCCATGGTATGTCCTAGGTCTTGGTGGTAATGATAGTAAAGGCTCCGATTGCCATTTAAAGAATGGCTCGTTCTTGATCTTTTCGAGAACCTAATGCACTGGCTCTCGGAATACAGCATTAACCACTTGCATGCTGGCAGGCCTTGACTGCCCAACGAATTCCCTTCGAGGTTGATTATTGTGTCAGTCCGACCTGAAGTCCCTCCTTTCTTGGAGGATAACATTTGCCTTTCCTCTGCCCTACTGCTGATATTCCTCAACCCTTTTGTACTTATCAATCCAGTCCATGAGTTGGTGTACACTAGTAACAAGCTTGCCATTCAGAGATTTCCTCAAACCGTGCTCGGCTGGAAGGCTGACCTTAAAAGTACTGATAGCCACGTCATCGAAGTTTTCGTCTATCTCATTGAACATTTTCCAGTATCTATCCGAGTACGTTTTTAGGGTTTCCCCCTCTCGCATGGATAAAGATAGTAGCGAATCTAAAGGTTGTGGGACCCTACTACACATGATAAAACGAGAGTCAAATGCTTGGGTGAGCTCCTTGAAAGAATTTATGGAATTAGCCCTCAAGCCATCAAACCATCTCATTGTCACGAGTCCCAAACTGGATGGGAAAACCTTGCACATCAAGGCTTCATCCTTGGAATGGATGGTCATCCGCTGATTGAAGTGGCTCACATGCTTTACAGGGTCCATTCGAGCATTGTAAATGGTGAATGTGGGTTGATAGAATCGCCGAGGAAGTTTTGCCCCTTCAATCTTGTGCGTGAAAGGAGATCTGGAGATCTGATTTAACACCTTGCTCATGGCATCATTTCCCAGGCCTTTTCGAGGCGGGCTTTTACACCTACGTCTATGATGATGCTCCTCATTGTGGGCGAAAGGTTTGCTTGGTGGAGTTCTTGACCTTTGTCTGTAATCAACATCTTCTTCGTCCTTAGAGGAACTGTCAAAGCTGGAAGGAGTTTGCTTTCGCTGTGCATGGCGCAGCTTCTTCTTTAGATCACCAATCTCCAGCTGCATGGCTTTTTCATTATTTGGCCCTCGAGAGACATGAGTTCCCACTCGAGAGTGGCTTCTACTTGTATGCGTAGTGTGCACACTCCCCTCATGATCTCTTTCACGATCAAGATTAAGAAAATCGCCTTGTCGTTAGGAGCCTATAGACTTTGCCTGGTGTGGACCCAATCCTACCATTGTTGATCGTTGCACTCACTATGACACAAGCTTCTTTCCCACTGACGTCGCCAATTGTATAGACACGGTTTGACGGACCAAGCCTAAAGTGTATGGAATCTTAGCCCAATGAGCCCAATACAATAAATTTATAGAGAATGGGTCAAAGAACTAGGCTCTAATGAGCTGAACAACGATTAGTGGGGATTTAAAAGATGATAGAACAAGGACAAAGAGAATAGAGTTAAATGAATTCACTTATCCGAGGAGGTTCTTTTATATAAATCAATCACAACTGAGTACAAGTGCTATTCTCATTCCTCTCCCCTTCCCTCTTTTTCCTCCCTGATATGGCGGATTTTTGTACATTATATAGCCCCTTTGGGTCCATCTTGAGCCTACACTTATTGATCATCTGAACCCTCACTTAAGTGTCTATCACATTAAACACCCTCTTTGGTTTTCTGTGAGTTGCAGTAGTCAAGGCAGCACTGTTCAGGGGCCTTTTCCACATAAATACGGCCAAAAAAGTAGCTGCAATGCATTTAATGCGGTGGATTTCCTTAGATACTTTTGAATTTCCTTCCTTCTTGTAAGTTTATGGAGCACGTTCTTATCGCCGAGGCTTCTATGAAGATTACCTTCATCGTTGGCATGCGTACCTGACCTATATTTATCATATTCGAGAAAAAGTTCCTCCTCGGACCACCTTCCACTTATCTCATACTCATACTCATGAGACTCTAGATTGGAATCTCTCATACCTATTTATCCCTCTTCGGGCCAGTCAACGTCCTCAGATAAAGCCCAAGGCCTAATATATGATTTTGGGCCCTTATCTCTACACCTACTTATCAAAACAAAAACCTACCGTAAGTTGAAAGAAAAAACTAAAAAAACCCTATCCTTATCCCACGGCAACCTACATCAATAATTTTATCCAAAAAAGAAAAAACCTCATCCGATAGGTTGAATTTATATATATATATATATATATATATATATAAACCATATCCTTATCACACAGTAATCTACATCAATAATTCTATCCAAAAAAAAAAAAAACTCATCCTTATCAAATGAAAAAGAACATGAAAAAAAATATAGCCAAAAAAAAAAAAAATTGAACTGTACAGGATTAAAAAGAACGTGAAAATAAAAAAAAAACGAAAAAGAATTAAAGAACGTGAAAAGAAATTGGAAAAATGATACCTAAATTTAAGGATGTTTGGTTTTGAAAGTATAAAAAAAAAAAGGTCTGAACTTGTAAAAAAAAAAAAAAAAAGAAGGAAATTGGTGTGACGTTATTGACCCTATTTTTTAAAAACTTATAAGAAAAGTTATTGGATACTTGATGAGAGTATTTTTGACATGAAAAAAGTCCAGTTGAAGGAAGGAAATCCTCTTATATATAGTATAAACTAGTATTATGCTCGTGCGATGCACAGCTTAATCAAGAATCATGTACAAACTAAAGAAATAAAATAACATTTTCTAATTTAAGTAAAATTAAATAATAAAATAGATAGAACAATTTATCACTAAATTATTTCAAGACATGCTTAATAATAAACTAAAAATAGGATTGTTTTCTAAATCAAAATTGAGGGATGGAAGCAATATATCACCATTAGAACTCATGTCATAACGTGTAATTCATATATGATATAAAAAATAATAGAAAATCATGTCTAACCCTATTAAACATAAATGTGTAACAACATATCACCATTGGAACCCATGTCATAAATGTTTAATTCATATATGATATACAAAATAATAAAAAATCATGTCTAAGCATATTTAATTTTTGATTCTCAAGCCATAATAAAAAAAAAATCATATCTAAGCATATTTAATGATTGATTCTCAAACCATAACCATATCAATCGGATAAAACTTAATAAAATTAGGTTAAATAAAAGATAAAACAATACATACATGCAACATGTAGAAGAAGAGAAGAATAGAGGAAAAAAAGCCTTATGGTGGGTATTTATTATGATTTATTTGATATATATACGCTTCATAGTGAAGAAGTTGATATAAAAATTTTTTTTAAAAAAAGTCTAATGTGAGTCTAATTTGTGGAGGTGTGAATTATAGGAGAAAAATATAAGAATAAAACACTATATCTATTTTTTTGAAAGTCTAAAAAATATGAAGTAACATTGTTGTTTTTGACGTTAATATAATTTATGTTTTTTTTTTTTTTTGAAAATCTAAAAATACTAATAGCATTGCTTTTTTTGATGTGTAGTTATATAATTTATGTAAAAAAAAAATCGTTTTTTTAGATTTGGCCTTACCAAGATGAAATCTTGTCTATCCATAATCCAACCAATGATCGTTCTTGTCAACCAAAAAAAAAAAACCAATGACTCATTAAAATTTCAACAAATTAAGAAGTTATATCCTTATAAAAAACAAAGATTCAAAATTTATGTCACTCTAGATTCTTTTTTTCTTTTTTTTTAGAATACTAATTATTTTGACACACACACACACAAGAGGAGAGGGGAGAATATTTTAAAGAAATTAATAGTGGTGTATGTCACTTTAGAGTCCTTATTTAACTATTCTTTCACTTTAACTGCTTGACTTTAACTACTCTACGTATACTCTAAAATTTTTAGAAATTATAGATAAATTAATAATAAAAGGATTATACGATGAATTTGGATTGTAATCAAATTAAAATTTTTATCAACTTAGAAATTATAGAAGAAGAAGATCAGGACAAAATATATATATATATATATATATATCTTTTTTTTTTTTTTTAAATCTAACAAAATTTTTACAATTTGGTGAAGTCACTTGGTACAACTGACGTCGAAGCCCAACTTTTATAATATAGTATATGATATAATATATATATATATATATATATATATATATGAAAAGATTAAAACGATTGAAATAAACAATTCTCATCATAGTGGATATCATATCCTAGATATACCATAGAAGGTGTAGAATTTGATTCGCTTTACTAGATCTCTGGGAGAGAATATTCTAAAAAGGAAAAAGATAAGAAAAGAAAAAACTTTGTGAAAGGAAAATCTTTCCATCAATGATAAGTGGGGAAAAAAAACTAAGGGCACTTCTAGTCCTAGTTTTGGTTGTAAATTAATTGTTACCCATGAAAAATTTGAAAAATATGAGTAAAATGGAAGTTTTCATTTTTTTTTTTTTTGAAGTATATAAATTTTAAACGGAGTTACATCTATTAAAAAATAACTATTATAAATTTATAACCATTTTACATAGGAATATCTATTTTTTTTCCCAAGTCATTTATGTCATTGACCATATATACAAGTTATCTCCATGGTTTTAAAACTGATTAAATCGCCCGGTTCAACTAGGAACCGGACTCTAATCCAATCCGTTAAAAACCTCCAAAATCGTGGGAAAACATGTCAAAAACTAAGAACCAAACCTATTTCTTATGATTTTTAAAACCATGGTTATCTCCCACAAATCTTTGGAGTCTTTGACCATGTATCCATGCAAAGTGCAAACCCTAAATGGTTAAATTTTAATCTGTTTATGAAGCAGCCCGCTACAAGGCCTAATGGGTTTGTACTTTGTAGTGCTTCTTTCATTGATCCAAGTATGTCTTCTTCTTTTTTTCCACTAGTTATGACTTATGAGGCTCATGAACAGACAATTGTGCATTTCCTGTGTTTAAAAAATGAATGACACAAACAAATGGGATTAACGTGAGAAAAACTTAAATTCTACATGTAATACAATAATGATACAGTGGCGGCGCCACCTTATGGCCAAGAAGGTCCTAGGACCACCCTGACTTGGAAATTTTTTTTTTTATATATAATAATTTAAAATTTTATATTTGTTTACCTTTATAAAAAATTTTGGGACCACTCTGAATTTTTTTATGCCAATAAAATTAAATTTTTGTCCATAATTTGAGCAATTTAACAATATATTAGGGTTTTTCAAATAAAAAGGAAAAACTAAAAAATTTGAATTAAAATCTGAAAAAAAAAATTATAATAAAACTACTAAAGGTTGGGCAGTGACTTGATTCCTTGACTAAGCACACTACCCAATACAATACAATTTTCAACCTTTTATTATTTATTATTATTATTTTCCTCACTAAACATATATTACTTCTCATTTTTAATTTTTTTCTCTTGTTTATTCTTAATAACACACATCTTCTGTGTTCTCGATTTCTACACTTTTGGGTTTGTTTGGATACCGCTTATTTTACTGAAACTGAAAACTTACTACTGAAAGTACTATAAATAAAGATAAAAGTTAGTTAAAATAGTACAATGGGGTCCTTGAATAATACTAAAAAGTGCAGTGGGGCCCATAAATAATAGCAAAAATAAGCTAAATAATAAAATAATTTTAATTTTTCATTTCAATCCAAATGCACGCTTCATGTGTGTTTGGATAAATTATTTTTAGCCAACTTATTTTACTATTCAACTTATTTTTACTACTATTCATGGGTTTTACTGCACTTTTTAGTACTATTCATGGATCCATTGTACAATTTCATCTAACTTTTACCTTTATCTACAATATTTTCAGCAAAACTTTTCAGTTTTAGCAAAATAAGCGGTTCCCAAACACTTTTACATCTACGTTTTAAATTTTATTACATCTTCATCTACTTTTTTACATCTACGTTTTGCCTTCCTCCTTGTTCGTAGCTTCTGTGTCTTCTATCAGTACCAGTGCAGCAGTGTCTCTTCTCAAGTTTTGAGTTTTAAATTTTCTCAATATGATTTTTTTTAGCTATACAGGTACATTTGTTCATTTCTTTTCTTTTCATTTTTTTTCCTTTTGAGGTTTTTCTATGTACAGAATACAAATTTGTTTTGGTTTTAAGAACAAAAATTTTTTTTTTTAAAGCACAAACTTCATGCCGGCCAAATCTTGAATTTCAGCTGGTATTTACTGAAATGTCCCGAAACACTCGAAATAGACCGAAATGATCCGAAATTTTTTCAAAGTGGAATAGGATGAATTAATGTTCCGGTTTTTTTACCGGCACGATAATTTCCGGCCGTTTCAGTCGGAACAGAACGGAATTAATAACATTGAATCAAACCTAATTATCTAAAGGCTAAAAAGAAATAAGATTATATAATTTATGATTCTTAAGGAACACCTTGGACAAAATTCCTGGAACCGTCACTGCAATGATATCTAGTAGAAAATAAGGGTTTGCCAATCTAAGCAGGCGACCTTCTATATTTTTCAACCTTGTAGACACAAGCGCTTGCCTTCTCGAGTCTAATGAAGATGAATATGTCTTAGATTATATGTGATTTGAGCAACTCTTAGTCAATAATTTGATTCAGATTGAAAGTTTTAAAAAGGTGGAAAAACTTTCAAGTACATTAAAAGGCAAAAGCACAAGAGTCTTATGGTTAAAACTTTTATAATTTTTTCTTATACAAGATAAAAATTATACTATAGCCTATCTCTAGTTCTTTAATCATTCTAATTTTTAAAACCATGGTTATCTCCCATAGATCTTCGGAGTCTTTGAACATGTATCCATGCAAAGTGCAAACCCCGAATGGTATGAAATTTTAATTTGTTTATGAAGCGACTCACTGCTAGGCCTAATGGGATAGTACTTTGTAGTGCTTCTTTCATTGATCCAAGTATGTCTTCATTTTTTCACTAGTCAGGACTTATGAGGCCCACTAACAGACAATTGTGCATTTCTTGTGTTTAAAAAATGAATGACAATGTTTATCAAGGTGTAGCATCTAGATGAAATACAACCAAATGGGAATAACAGGAGAAAAAACTTAAATTCTATGTGTAATACAACAATGATAGCAAGTAGAAAAGGAGGGCTTGCCCATCTAAGTAGGCTACCTTATATATTTTTCAACCTTGTAGACACAATTGCATGCCTTCTCAAATTTAATTAAGATGAATATGTCTCAAATTATATGTGAATTGGGCGATTCTCAGCCAATAATTTGATTAGATTGACAGTTTTAAAAAGGTGGAAAAATTTTCAAGTACATCAAAAGGCAAAAGCACAAGAGTCTTATGGTATAAACTTTCGTGATTTTTTTGCTTAATACAAGATAAAAATTCTATTCTAGAATAATCTAAGTGTATACGCGTGAGAAGCTTCCTCAAGAAAACTTGAACCTCGTCCCTTCTCCCCCCATACCCCACAAGCACTTATACTTGTGGAGTGACCATCATGCTAACGGTACGCGGTGGTAAAACTTTCATAATTAAAGAGTAACTTCATATTAAAATTGTTTTAAATTGTTTTTTTTTAATAAGTAAAAGAGTTCTAAACTATTACTATTACAGAATATCAAGGAAATCTATGTTATAGTACCTATTTTATATATATTGATGGGACCAACGAGCACGACGTACCCGAACGAGCTCATCCAAACATGAACTCATCCAAACAAACGAGGCAGTTATGGATGACGAAGTTACCATGCTCCACTGACGAAGTAAACCACCCCAACGACGGAGGTAAAGAAATCATTTAATGCAGTCAAATAAAAGACTCGGACGGTTACAAGGATAGTTGTACAGACCGTTGAAGCCAAATTATGGCTCACATAATGAAGAGTGAGGTGTTACACATTGAAGTCACCATAATAGCCACAACGGCTAGGAATACATACGTATACACAAAATGCAAGGTACAAAAAAATATACATATACAGAATATATTGTTGGTACTTATACTCGTTTATTTCTAAGAAATTCTTTGATACTGACTTTGGCATCGGAGTCGTTGTGGCAGGCACCATACCAGTGACCACCCAAAAGAAAGATATTCTTCCATCCTCAGAGCACTAAGGGCAGAAGGACGGCTCTACCCGGATGCACGCACGATAACTGACAAATTCACACTTCATCATATATATATATATATATATATATATATATATATAAAAGCAGCACATGACTAAGGCTATTTGGTACTACTTATTATTTATTATTCAATATCCAATTATGGCAAATCACTTGGCCATCACTACATGTCTAACAATCGAGCAATATATATAGTCATTCATAACACTATTTGGGTGAAAATAATTAGAAGATTGTCTAACCATCGTGACATGTTTTTAGCTTTGGAGGTCAATATCCTTAAATTAATTACTCCTATAATACTAAACTTAGTCCCAATCAACCACCATTAAGGTCAAAACTTAAAACCCTTTAAAGAAGCCTTGACGTACATATATTCTTTCGAAATATAAAATTCTTAAGACTATGTATTTTCTTTTCTTTTTTTGGGAGGGGGGGGGGGGGGGGGGGAAGCTTAATTCTAGCTAATTATAAATGAAGATGTAATCTTACTTATACGCGTGGAATGAAACATACATGTTTTTATTAACTATGTTTTTTCCAAGTCATTTATATTATTGACCATACATACTAGTTATCTTCATGGTTTTTAAAATGGACCTGATCATCCAATTCAATCGGAACTGGACCCGAATTTGGTTTGATAAAACCTCCAAAACCGAGGAAAAACCTGTCCAAAACCGAAAATCGGATCTACTTGCAGTTTTTTGACTGTTGCGGTTTTTTTTACTGTTACAGTTTTTAAAACCATGGTTATCTCTTGTAGATCTTTGGACTCTTTGACCATGTATCCATGCAAAGTGCAAACCCCGCATGGTATTAAATTTTCATCTGTTCATGAAGTGGCCCGTTGGGCCTAGTGGGTTTGTAGTGCTACTTTTATTGATCCAAATATGTCTTATTCTTTTTTCACTAATTATGACTTAGAGGCCCACAAATAGTTTCAGCCCCCATTTGGAAAGCACGTTTTGTGCCCCACATCTGTTTTTCGCTTTTGAAACAGTGAGACCCAAGGTTACTGTTCACATTTTAAAATGAAGACCCACGATAGTGTTTTAAAACTGGGACTCGCAGCTACTGTTCACGTTTTAAAATTAATTTGTACATTATTTTCAATCTTCAGTCAAATAAGTGATATTCAAACAAAACCTTAGTTTTTTCGATCGAATCAAGTATTATAAAATTAATTAATAAAAGACACTTGTGCATTTCCTGTGTTTAATTATAATCAGATCATACTTAAATCATATATAAGTCAAAGGGTACTGTTAACTGGTGCTGTTCAGTACTTGTTAATGATTCATTTAAAAAAAATTTTTATGGGAAATGAAAAAAAAAAGTAATTAATATTTTGACAGCTTTTTTCATTTCCCATAAAAGTGGTATCAAGATTTTCCTAAAATGGATTATTAACAACTACTGAACAGCACTTGTTAACATTTTCCTAAGTCAAATATTAATCAAACTTGTGGCAAGTGGGTAGACTGTAGAGGGAGTTCTGTAAGAATCTAGGAAGAATAATGATGTTATTCACCAAACACCCACAAAACAAACAAGAAAATAAAGACAAAACAAAACATGGATTGCTATAATTATTAGACGCGAATCTATTATTTAAGATGCGTCTTTGATTTTGACATGAGTAGTATATTCCTTCGTGATGTGCTGTTTGAGAAGAAGAGAACCGTTGCTTTCACTTCCTCCCACTTGCTTTTGTCTTATAATTCATATCATAAAATATAAGACAATGCAAGCTTTGATTTAGTAATGACTTGGTCTCCTTTTTTCCTCAATTAGTCATGGTTGTTGACGATCGTTCATGTGTGTGCGCGTGGTTTGAGCAATTGGATCCTGGTAATGAGTCAATCTCACTGAGATATACATACATATATGTATATATACATATATATATATATATATATAGATATTATATGCAGATATTTTCTCTTGCCAGGTCGATCAGGATATGGAGGTATGGAATTGAACAAAATAAGGGGGTGTCACCTAAAGGAAAAGCGTACATCTGATCTAATTGGATTCCAAGTGACCAATGAAAAATGGGCTTTAAAGGATGGGCTCATCCTAGCAACACAACTTAGGATTTTCTCTTTATGTGTGGAACTTAATGCAGAGCTTATTGCCTTATTGCTTACTAATAATTCGTTAAATAATCTTATGATGGAGCTTTTGTTGAATGACTGCTGGATCCTTTTGAAGAAATTCCGCGTATCAACTATCCAATACATCTTCAGAAAGACGAATTAGTGTGCTAATGTACTAGTTAAGTATGGAGCCACTCAATCTTTTGACTATTTTAATTTTGATAGTCCATTATCAGTGGTGGAGAATTTATTTTCTTTTGAAAGTCTTGCATTATTGTAACAGACTTATTTGTAGCTAATATATTTTCAGCATTGTTTTACCAAAAAAAAAAAAAAGAATTTTTTGTACCTTTTTCTTCATTTACATATTAATATTACAATAAAGAATTTATACTAAATACGGCAGCCTGATGTATAATCCCACAAAAGGTCTTTTCTTTTGTTGATGGAAAAGTTAGAAATTTCATTAAAGGGAGAAGGAATTACATCTTTGGTAATAATACATCGTCACCATCAATCAAAATAGAAGAATACTGTAATGGTAAATCCTCTAACCCCACTATAAACTTGGAAAAAATCTTAGCAGAAGTCAACTTCTGGGCAACCCCTATTACCAAAACTAGCAACTAAACTAAATTGGGGAGCTTCCGAAGAATGCAATAAGCTTTGAAGTTCCTCAACCAGGTGAGCATAAGGAGCAAATTAATGAGTTGCAATCAAAAGGTGTTGGGCTACAAGATGTGTGGATCACAAAACTTCTCTTTCCGTAATAGAAATGCTATGTTCACAATATTTTCATAATACTTTCACAACAAATTCTAATTAATAAGTTGTTATTAGCTATTACTGGTGGGTAAAAAATTAATTTCAGTAGTAAGTTCAAATTAGAACCAATAACAGCTTACCATCTATGGTTTGTTATGAAAGTATTGTGAAGATATTGTGAGCATAACACTTCTTATTTGCATAATTAATTGTTTTCCAATACAAATGGTGCATCACCACATGTCACTCCATAGTCAAGAGGTTCCTGCAATCATATATACGGGTAGAAATTCAAAGGGAAAGGGTCTTTAGTACGCAAATATAAAACTACAAGCTAGAAATCCACCTCAAGAATAATTTGATGAAAACTTCTATCTCATACTCGCCCTAAGCCTTCCCTCACAGTTCGATTACAAAGCCTTTTTTTAATTTTGTTTAGAGAAGAAAGAAAAAACAATCAATTTGCCAAGCTACTCACACAATGTATGGTAAAATTTCCTAACCATGACAGTATTGAGTCAAGGTCTCAAGGGTTCGCTTTCACCTTTGGTGTCCCCTTAAAGCCATACTAAAAAACAACCAAAGGTAGAGATTGTATAAGCTATATTAGTTACATGTTTTATTGAAGAATTTTACAGTAAAGAAAAATTTGAATCATAAATATCTTAATTAAAAACATTAAAAAGTATCTATTGAGCTATTAACTTTGTTAGTACAAACACAATAATAATGGAAATAACACAAAAAGAAACTAAATATTACTTCTGAATATTATTAAATTGAAGAGAAAATACACAACACTATTTGGACTGATGCGCGGTACTCGCTCCCTTTAAGGAGATTCAAGCCTTTGGTTAGCTAAACTTTGTAACTGGTACAGACCTTCTCTGACTTGTTTCTCCCAGAATACAACAGTTCAACAAATGTTGTATGGCTAAAACACTTCCACTCCTCACCTCCTCCTTGCGCACGTATCTAGCCCAATATACGAGACAATTCATGTTAGTCAATTAATCACTACAATTAAAAAGAATAAAATAGTCTCTCTCCTTTCAATGTGAGATTAAACATTTTTACTAACTTCTCATCTTCCATATTTACTCCCATAATTTTATATTTATGTTGTAACAATTATTTATTTTAATTATTTAATATTAAAATGCTCCAATAAACTCTTTGACCATATTACTTACATTTAATTGAGTATATACAATAAGCACACAAAAGACAAATGTACACACGGATAATGATGGTTAGCAACAAAAAAAAATACACACGGATAATGACTTACACGTAAAATAATACTATAATAGAATTAATAAGTGGGATTTAATTGCTTTTTAGAAAGAAAGAAAGAAAATCACATGAGTTTTGTGTATTTTTTTTTTTCCCCTAAAAGAAAGAAAGGTAAATCTAACTTGCACTAATGCTGACACAGTAGCACAGCTAGACTCCAGATTGTTTAATTTACCAGTGAAAAGGTTTTTCAAGATTATCAATACTAGTATCACAATATTTTTTACAATTTTTATCATAACTTTTCAGTGATTAGCTGTGAATAATAAAAACATGGATTCATATGGATTGACAATTTTTTCACTGTCACTTACAACTCGCTATATGATAAATTATAGCAAAAATTGTGTAAAATATTTATATTGTAGCACTGACTAATCTTTGACTAGATTCCAAAAGCTTTTCTTTTCACCCTAATACAGACTACAGTACCTTTTTAATTCAACTGTCACCTGATATGAAAAAGGGAAGACAAGGAAAAGGAAAAGGAAAAGGAATCAAAGGGTCAAGGGAGTTTATAACTTTATATGAGTTTAGTTAAAACCTTTTTTTTTTTTTTTTTTT
Source organism: Lithocarpus polystachyus (assembly GCA_033629205.1). NCBI lineage: Eukaryota > Viridiplantae > Streptophyta > Magnoliopsida > Fagales > Fagaceae > Lithocarpus > Lithocarpus polystachyus. The sequence continues at coordinate 47,445,843 of CM066168.1, forward strand.
TTTTTTTTTTTTTTTGATGAGAGAGTTTTAGTTATAACTGGCAAAATCAGTCCCACGTGAGTGAGTGGGCCCTGCCCACGTTCACAGCCTTTCGTTTCTGATCTTCAACGACGTCACTGCCCACGTGGCATCCAAGATTACGTCCCTCACCGCAAACCCAAACCGATGGACGGTGGAGAATTCACAAAATTCCTTCGTTTCTAGGTAGGTCCCACTCACTCTTTTTCTCCCCATGCATTACACCACACTGTACACGTAGCACCGGTTCTCTTTGTCCTCGTGTGCCCACTCACACTCGCTCTCTCCCTCTCTGATATATTGCTCTTCGGTGTTCACGCTTCTCTCGGCGCCTTAAACTCAAAAGCTCACACTCTCACTCTTTCACTCTCTCTCTCTCTCTCCCTCTCTCAGCTAAGTAGATCTATAGCTCTCGGTTTCCAAAGCAGAAAACCTTAGAGAAATGGTCTACACCATCTCGGGGATACGATTCCCTGCAGTTTCACCGCTCTGCAACCGCTCGCGATCGAACTTCACTGGCAATCACAGTTCAAATATATCTTTCTTGCCTACCAAGGATTCGTTTTCTCGTAAATTTTCCTCACTCTCTCTATTCTTCAATCTCCTTTGTTTTCATCACTGGCTTTGATTGTGTTCCTCTGTTTTTTTTTTTCGCTGTCTCTAAGAAATGTTTTGCACAGTTTTAATTAGAAATGGCGATCATTATTTTGTTTACTAATTTGAAATTTGACTTGATAAATATATATATATATATATAGTAATATCTAAATTTGACTTACTATTATATCTATATATGTATCGGATTTTGTGATACAAGTTTGATAAAATTGTTCAGTGTAGATTGAGGATTTTATGGTCTATGAGGGCTATGTTTGGCTTTTAGGCTCGCAGTTGCTATAATCAGTGAGTGTGTGGTTTTAATTTCCTGTCCGGAGTTGGATTCTTAGAAGGGAGAGAGAATTTCTGATTGGTCTAAAACAGAGCTGAATGTACAGGAATATTGGGGTAAAATTATTCAGTACAAGGAGTCGCATTCCCATTTATGTGTGTGTGTGTGTGAGAGAGAGAGAGAGAGAGAGCTGTAAGGTGCGCCTCCGTGACTTGAACTAGTGATTCTGCTTTGTGAGGCGTGGTCTGCAGTCAATTGTACTGCCTTTGGGGTGTAGTGGCGAATCGTAGCCTTAGTAGTTATCGTATAAGACGATTTACAATTGAATATGTGGTATGGGGTGTGTATAAGACGATTTACAATTGATTATGTGGGTTGGGGTGTAACAGCCGCCACAAGTTTATACTAGTGACTACAATGACTTTCCCAAATTTGGGTTTTGGGCATAAAGGTAAGTAAAAAACTTTGGGAGTGTTTGAATTTCCATTAAAGTTGAATTGCCTATCTTGCATATGAGGTTAGCGCATAAGGGTCCTGCTTCTCTGGGGTCTGGGAGAGGTGGTTGGTAGAGACAAGAGAGACTGATTTCCAGACTCAAACCTGTGATACATCACTTGAATGGGGGTCACCTCGCAATGCATTATGGTCCGACCTCTGAAATGTAGCATTGCATGAAATGTGAAATTGTTCCCACATATCAGGGGCAGTAGCTTCAAGTTTTTAACTTACCTTAATTTAGATGTCACTTAGTTCGTTCCATTGCTATGTAAAATTTGAAAGATATTGACTAATGCATAATTTTGTTTTTGTTACTAAATTGTGGAACTCAAGCAAGGTCATGGTAAGCCATCATAAATAACTTTAGCAATAGGCGTTACCTCTGAAAGGAATTTCACTTGTTTGTTTGAAAACTTTGTTAGTTTTTTTTTTTTTTGGATTAATTGAAGGAACTTCTTTCAGAAATTGGAGTATGCCTTGGACCTTTCCTGTTGGTGATTTAGAGTTAGGTAATTTCTTCAAGTCACAAATTAAGAGGTGTGGAGAGTCGGTGGATCATCTTCTGCTTCATTGTCCCTTAGTTTGGAAGTTGTGGTCATTGGTGTTTTGTTTGTTTGGGCTGCATTGGGTTATGCCACTTAAGTTTATTGAGTTGTTTGAATCTTGGCAAGGTAAATTTGGGCAGCCTCGCAATATAGATTTTTGGAGACTTGTGCTGCATTGCTTGATGTGGTGTATTTGGAGGGAAATAAATGCTTGCTGTTTTGAGGGATGTGAACGGTCCTTGCTAGAGATTAAGTTTTTTTCTTACACACTCTCCTTGTTGGGAGTGTGGCTTTGTCACATTTTCTTGTTTTTCTCTTCCTCTTTTACTTGATCATTGTAATTTTGGTTCTTGATTTTGCCTCCTCCAAAGTACATCCCCAATGTACTCGGGTTGGCTATTTTGTTTATTAATAAAATTTTTCATTATCTATCGAAAAAAAAAAATGGAGTATGGTTCAACAATTTGGGCGCCCAATAAGTGGAATGAGGTTTTAGGCTCAACCTTGGTGGTCACAGTAGCATGAAGATGTCTTTGTGGAGATGTTACCAAAGTAGTTGTCTCATGGATAATATTCTCGATCATATCTTCTTGTTTCAAGCTCAGCAGAAATATGAAAAGTTGACTAGTTTTTCCATTAACAGCTGTTGAGAATTCCCTCAACAAATTAAGTTGGGAACATGATTATGAGATGACTAAGGTTTGCACCGAATGAGGGTTATGATATCATTCTCATAGGAGAAAAATTCTGTGATTCCTTTTCAATTTTGCCAATTTCATCTTATTTGGTTTTATCTAGTTAAAGAGATTAAATTGAATTTGAGACCACATAAGGCATATTCCACATAGGTTCCTTTTTTTTAATGATTGGCTGGATATGATTATAATGGAGCTTCTTCTTCGTGGGACGTTTCCATTTGTATTTCCTTTTTGACTGACTAGTGACTAACAGGTTTTGATAAATTTAAATTCTGAATGCACGTATAGAATTAGAATGGCTCCTTTTGTTTTTAACAGTAGTTTATATTTATGTTCAGTTGATGACTGTCCATTTGTGTTCATTTCTTGTGTTCATTTCCTTTATCATATATGTAAAGCTAATTTGATGACTGTTTATAGGGAAGATCTTTGCTGGAAAGTCTTCTCCCGATTCTGACTCCCCGTCTTTAATGGTTACTGCATCTAATAAAATCCTTGTTCCTGGAAGTCAGGGAGATGGCTCTTTATCCTTGACAGATCAGTTGGACAATCCTAAAACAGTTTTGGAAGATCCCCAGGTATGAGTGTGTGCTGCCTGACGGTACATGTAAATGTGTAAATTACTTTCGTTTACCTCTATTTTAGCAGACTCCTCAGTTTCATGTGCTTGTGGTTGTAATGTCTAATGCGTACAATAGAAATAAGTGACTAACTAGCTTCTGATGTTTTGCTGAAAAGTAATCAATGCTATGTTGGGTTTCAATACAAATAAATCCGGAACTATTATATGATTATAACAGAGAAGGACATTGCAGAAATGACACTTATCTTATGATAAACAGCTCGTTTTGTCATGACCTTCTCTAGTTTAAATTCCAACAATTGAGTGATTGGTTTGTGCTATTTAGAAATTTAGGTCTTTATTGGATAATGGGCACTTTTGGATTTCGGGATTTGCATTTCTTTCTTTGTTTCAGCATATGGGTAACCACCATGGTAATTGATCAATTATGATAAATTGGATCAGATTTTGCAATTTTCTCTTCTCAAGTACTTTAAGGTGATATAACATCTCTTATCTCGTTGACACCAAAGGGATATAAAACATTCGGTGTCAAGTGGAAGTGTAGTGAATCAAGTGATGTATGCAGCTGAGATAGCCTAAAAGACTGGTAGACTTTCCTTATCTCATTCAATGCGATTTCTCAAGGATCCCATGCGTTAAAGCATGCTGCCAGAATTCATCCTTAGCCAAGATCAAACTCTCCATCACAAGAATCAACAGGATCAAACTCTTGAGACGGGGACAGATTCTATAACCAGGGGTTTGATAACAGTTTCGAGGTGAAAAATATAGAATACCCTTGAGCAAGGGTTTTGGCCCAGTTAGATGAACAATAACATCTTTGGAAATTTTCTTCCTGAACAGCCATCCTTCGTGGAAACGAGTCATCGTTTTTTCAATTTGAAAATGATTGCTACATCGGTAGTGAATGAAAGGAATAAGGCAGTTAGGACAAGGGATATGGTAATGATCTGTTATGCTTGTGCAGGAAAATACAATGAAGGATAGTTTTGCAGAAAATTGGTCCATGCATATAACATTTCCTGCCTCCCTCCCCCTCCAAAAAAAATAGAGGAAGAATTAATTACAGAAAAGAGGAAAATAATTTCAATCTCAATATTTAGCACATAACAATGATGTCCCAATGTTAACATTGCTGTTGAAGCAGTTATCTTTAAGCTGGTTGGAGAAAGAATGCCCTCATTGAAAACCATAGCCAACTGAGTATCAGAGGAAGAGAAAAGTGAAACCCATCTAGCATTGGATGTAATAAGATTCTTACTTACTTGGGATACTTTTGATCATTAAAAAGTTTTGTTACTTATCAAAAAAAGAAAAGAAAAGATTCTTACTTATAAGAAAGAAATAAACAGAAAGAGATGCTAGGTTCAAGGGTCTGTACATTAGACTCTTGGAAGTAATTCGATGCTAAGCACCTTGAATTGTATGAAGGATAGAGAGCCCCTTTATTCTACCCTTGTCGGAGTTGTGAAACTAATGCACTCTATCAAAGAGAATGCATCATGGTTGAATCAGCACAAATGATGTTATTAGAGTGAGAAAGATAACTAAGATAAGGTTGGGGTTTTAAGTTAAGGGACTAACAACTTAGCTTATTCTAAAATGTAATTTTCAACTCTATGGTGGCCTTGATTTATGTTCCCAGCTTTTGTTTACTATTGCGAAGCTGTGGATATTAGAGAGATATTGGGGTCTAGTAATCCTATTTTAATTTGGACTGTGTGATTGGTACATATGTTTTCGGGGATTCAGTCTTGGTGTAATTACATAGGTATATGTTTTCTATGTGCACATATTTACAATATATTAACAGTTACCTGGATTAATTCAATTTATTCCAGCTCTGTATTAATTAAAATTTTACCTTTTAGTCCGATACCATATATCGTCATTATCTTCCTAAATGCCTACTACGCTTTCAATACTCATAATGAAGTCAATTTGTTTGTTGACGTCTCAGCCTACTTGAGTTAATTGTCTTCTTGTGTCCTGATGATTGTTTTTAGGGATTGCATGATGTGGATAATCAAACCATGGAAAATGATAAGAAGCTCAAGGATGAAGAAAACTTTGTGGAATCAATCAGGGGTTACAATGAGGTTCAGCATGAGCAAGAGTCTGCCGCTTCATCACTTGTAGGTGATGATAGTAGAGCTCAGGGAAAAAAGGCCTCTGTTCCTATTGCCAAGACAATAACCATTGAAAAGGATGAAGTTAGACCAAGGACCATTCCCCCACCTGGCCGTGGCCATGGAATATATGAAATAGATCCACTTCTGAATAATCATCGTGAACATCTTGACTACCGGTGAGATGCATTTTTATCTTTTCCTTTTGTTTTTTTTTTTTTTTGACTGAACATTTTTTATCTTTTCCTAATACAACGGAATGTGTGAACTACTAAGTGGCCAAGAGCACAATTAGTTGCTTCAGGTTGTGCATGTTGGGGCTGCAATGATCATATTTGTTGATGCTTATGTGTGTTTTTTCCTGTAATATTTTCAGTGGGCCTTCTTGCTGTTGTGTTGAGTGTCCGTTTGGTCAGCTTATTTTTAACCTTTTTGTAAATGAGGTTGTTTGAAAAAGCTGTACCTAGAAATAAGTGAAGTTGACAAATAATATGTACTTTAAAAAAGTGCTATTTGGGAACGTGTTACCAAATGGGTGCTCAATGTGTTATCTAAAAGGTGTTATTCTTCTCATGGAGTTACCAGTGTCTCATTCTCATTGGGTAGTAGCTAATTCTGACAGAGACCTGATTTAAGTTACAAAATCGAATAGGAATATATATAGTACTTGTATTATAAAGTAGTCCTCTAAGTTTATGTGCAGTCTTTATATTTCTGATTTCATTTTCAATTAACCATGGAAACTGTGATTCTGTAAAGCAATACCCAGAGAAATTGTTCTTAACTAGATAATCTGATTTTATTTAGGTTTTCTTTGAGAATTATCTTGAATTTGTGCTTTTATCAGTGAAATCACTTATTGGGAATGTAGGTTATGTGGTGTTGGTGTTTCTTTTGTACTAACTTAAAACAGTTCAATTGGTAAGGTGGGTTAAACTATTTTAGGATAATTTTTGAAGGACCAAATATAGATTTGTAACCAATGACCATCTGAATTGCAGCTGGAAGCTTAAGAAAAAGCGTTGTTATATATACTAAGCACTGTCCTTGAGAAATGACCAAAGCTGTGAATGATGATTATGTTTTTAATTTTTTCGATGAGTAATAAAAATTTTATTAATATAAAAAATAGTCACCCAAGTATACGTTGAGCATATGACTAGGGCCATACAATCAATCACACAAGTTACATAAGTCTATCAAATCAATAATTGAAAATAGAGATTGACTATGTAAAAAAGACATCCAATCCAACAAAGTTCTAAAGAAAAATAGTTTTTGCTCTAACATGGCTCTCTCTGTATCTTCAAAGCACCTGTTATTCCTCTCCCTCCAAAGACACCACATCAAGCAATGGGGGGTAGCCATCCATATAGACCCATTCTTATGATGTTCGAATGACCTTGCCAACCAGCTAGTAACTCAACCACAAACTTCAAACAATTCTAATACCATGGACCATAACTCCGAAGCAATAGGGCAATGAAGTAATAAATGATCTACGGATTCCCCCTTACATTTGCACATATGATGCCAATCCATAGTCCACACGTCTTCTTAAATTGTTGCTAGTCAAGATTTTTTCTAGGGCTGCAGTCCAAACAATGAAAGCAACTCTAGAAGGGATCTTTGGTTTACATATGCTTTTCCAAGGAAACGTCTAGACACAAGTATGAAGCAGGCCTGATAAAAACCACTAACCTAAAAACCTTCTCTTATCTGGTTCCCAACCAATGCATCTTATTGTCCCCACTCCCCCTCACTGAGGCAACATAACTAGTATCCATGAAGTTTGACAAAGGCTCCAATTCCCAATCTTGCACAGCCCTTATAAAATTGACATCCAAGAGAGAACTCCATTGGCAAACTTTAAAAAATCAGCTACACGCAGCCTCCTTCTCACAGCTAATCTTAAATAATTCGGGAAAACATATTGCAAGAGAGTTCTCCCCACACCTATGATCATGCCAAAACTTCACCTTAAATCAATCCCCGACCTAAAAGTGTGATTGATAGGTTTTGGGTTTTTTCATGTCAATACAAGAGGGTTATTGTTACCAATTGCTTTTTATTGTTTTTAGTTGACTTATAGTTGTTTGATTATATTTCTTTTGTTTTCCCTTAAATTCTTGACGTTATTGATTATGTCCAAAGTAGTAAGTGTAAAACCCTAAAACTTTAACCTATGTATATTGTAAATTACAGTTATGGACGGTACAAAAGATTGCGTGAGGCAATTGACAAGAATGAAGGTGGTTTGGAGGTGTTTTCTCGTGGTTACGAAAAATATGGTTTCATCCGCAGGTATTACTAGATATCCCATTTTGAAAGGTTGATTGTTTCTATGTTCTGTGTGTCTGAAAACGTTAGTTTCTGCACTGTGCACATTATTATTTGAGTGCACATGTTATTAATTATCTTATAGCTTTTAGCTATGTGGGGGAAAATAAAAGAAGAAGGTATTACTCTTTTGATCCAAATCTACAATTAATTAGAAGATGAAGCAACTATATTAATGGGGTAGAGAAGAACGAACGAAAATCACATGATTTGGCTTAGTATATATATTACAAATCTCTTTAAGGAATTAGATTTCTTTCGTTGATTGTGAATACTAATTTCATTGGGAATTTGGAGTCATTTAAGCATGATTTTTTTTCTTTTGGGGTTCCAATGGAGGCCCAATGGTTACACAACAGGGGGTAGCCCTATCCTTCCCCTTAAACCTCTCTCACCCTTTAGCATAGGTGGAATTCGATCTCCCTTATCTGATGACAAGAAATTCAACCAAATGAACTAATTGATGCCCATGCATGATTAGTTATTTAAATGCATCTTCCTTTTCCTTGCCGCTCCTTTGATTTAAAAGAGAATTTGAATATTTAGTTCCAAGTGTATGGAAAATGAAAATCCTAAGTCATAACCCTTTGGGTTTAGATAGATTAGAGTGCATCTTCTATGTTCAAGAAGATATTGTTTAAGTTAATGACTTCTTCTGCACAAAAGTGGGCCTTTGTCAGAAATATACCCATCCACTGATACCTTCTTTTCCTCTTAATTGTGTAGCATGTTTTTTTTTTTTTTTTTTTTTTTTTTTTTGGAAAGGATTTGTGTAGCATGTTAATTTAGAGATTAGTATGCATAATCCCTTTCGGTTTGGATAGATTTGCATTCATCTTCTACCTTCAAGAAAATATTCTTAAGTTAATGATTTATTCTGCACGCAAGTGGGCCTTTGCCTGTGAATATACCCATTTATTCAATTCTGGTGTAGTATGTTGATATATAGTTTATATGCTCCTAAGCACTTCAATTCCATACATCTTCATTCTGGATAAATTATTTGTTGTGTGCTCCTTGTCAGAACCTGCTACGGTTTCTCTTAGAATCAAGTTTATTTAAGTTGCTGATTATCATCTTGATTGGTTTTACAGTGACACAGGTATAACTTACCGAGAGTGGGCACCTGGAGCTAAGGTTTGTCTTACCTCATTTCTGTTTTGTGGAAAATCCACTTTACTATTACTATTACTAATACAATTATTAGTACTATCATTTTATTTATTTTTAGTTAGTAGTATTCATTTTGGGGGTAGAAGTTGAAGGGGGATTTTGATACACAGTCCTTTTATGGTGCTTTGAGGGGATCTAGCTCTACTACTTTTCCATGGAAAAGTATTTGGGGTGTGAAGGACCCACATCAAGTGTCTTTCTTCATTTGGACAGCTGCATGGGGAAAGATTCTAACAGGTGATTGGTGCTGTCTTTGCCAATGTAGTGGGGAGAGTGTTGATCGCTTACTGTTGCACTGTGAGGAAGTTTCTTGGTTATGGAGTTTTGCTTGTTTGGTGTTGCTTGGGTTTTACCCAAGAAGGTTATTGATTTGTTGGCAGGATGGAGAAATTGGTTGGGAAAGTACTTTTCGAATATTTGGAATTTGGTACCACATTGTGTGATGTGGGTTATTTGGAGGGAGCACAATGGTCATATTTTTGAAGATATGGAGCTTACTGGGGGATCAACTCTTAGCTTTATTTGTAGGACCTTTTTTGATTGGTGTCATGCATGGGGTTTTACTTCTAGGGAATCCATTCTGCTCTTTTTAGATTTCTTTTCTTCCTGCACATAATTTTTGTTTTGTATTTTTTGGTTTCTTTTCTGTTGTTTGTACGTATTTTTTTTGGCTACTTCATTTTTCTAATGAAGTAGTCTTCTCTTAATTCAATTTTTCTTACCTATCAAAAAAAAGTTAGTAGTATTAGTTCTGCTTAAGTTGGAATCATATTTTGCTTGGTCTAAGAACTCATACAACTAAAAGGATTGGTGTAGGCAGTCCTGCATGGACACAATGTAGTAAAACATCCTGATTCAAACTCTTGTTATTGATATAAGAGATTGTTATTCAAGGTAGCAATTTAGTCACTAGGGTTGTAGGGTTTTTCAATGCTCGTGACTGAAATTGAAAATATAAATGAACTAATAGCAAATGTTATGAATATTGCTATAAAAGCACGCAAAAAAGAAAAAGAAAAGTAATGGCAGACAACCCAAGATACAATATTTAACTTGGTTCAGCAAATTCTATGTCTACATCTGCAGGCAATGCCAACAAAAGGATTCACTGTCAGCAATAAGGATTACAACTACTCAAACTCTCACAAACCTATTCCAAAATTTTCACACCCTCAAAGCTGCTCTCACACTAACACACAACTGACACATGATAAAGTCTTGTCTACTAACTTTCACACACACCCATAACAAACCAGCTATGCCATCACTCTATTTATAGGGGTTATCACACCTACTAACTCATTTTCTTGTCAATGTGAGATCCCCACTCTTCATAAGAATTATTGGCTTTGGAGATTACTACTCTCCAAAACCAATAAGGAAACCTGTAAATTTATACATTCATGGATTGGAGTTAACAAATATAATTCTGAGCAGTGTATCCATCCCTTTATTAGAAAAATAAAAAGAGAACTATAGTATTGAGCTCATTCTTTTCATATATATATATATATATATATATTATTGAGCTCGTTGAATGAACTTATAAAATATCCATGGATGCAAAATTTGTGATTTAGCTTGGTGTAGGCTAAAGGTTTAGTTATTATAGCAAGAAGTATTATGCTCGTTTGATGCACGAATTAATAAAAAAATTATGAATAAATTAAAGAAAATATTTCTATTATATCATTGAAATTGAACAAAATAACTTAAACTTAGTGCCAAAGCACATAATGTAAGACTGAGTTTTTATAAAAATCAAATTTTTTTTGTTAATTAAATTAATTTAAAAATAAATACTGAAAATCCTTCTAAATTTTTTGAAACTTTTGGTAATTAAATTTTAATTATAATGGTATTTTAAATTTCTTAAAAAAAAATACTATGTTAACAATTTTTATGCAAAATACTATACAAAATTTTGTACTTATAGTGTATTACATGACAATGTGTAATATTTACATTGAACAGCATAGTACAAGCACAATGTGTAAGATCCAATTTAATTATTGAAATATAATATTATGGTAGATTATTGAAACAATATAAATTGTATATTGAACTTTCTTTTGAATTTCTAAGAAATTTTGAAAATAGAGTTTTAGTTGGAGAAAACTGTGTTAATAATTGTAGTGTCTTATAATGCACCATGTGGCATAAAGAAAGAAAGAGGAGAAAGTTTCCATTTAGTGGAACCGAAGCAGCGAAGCTTGTAAGACCCAACTTTTATTACATAGATTTTTTTTTTTTATAAGTAATCAGATTTGTTATTGAAAAAGGTCACAAGCTCATGATGATGAGGACTCTGTAACCTAAATGAATTACAAAACTTATGAACAAAAACGAAATGAGTCCATGAAGTCTATGAATGTTACTATTTGTTACAAACGAGGTACAAATTAGCAAAGCCTTTAGCTGATTTTTGGATCTTTCCCTAGCCTCAAAAGTGCAATTATTCCTCTCCCTCCACAACAGACACATCACACATATAATGAAGCAAAATTCCAAATTTCTAAAGAGTGCTTCCGAAACCAATTCCACCTACCTGATAAAAGGTCAACCAGCCTGCTTGGTAGCACCCAATAGATTCTAATCATTCTAATCACAAAGCTCCATAAATCATAAGCAACATCGCGATGGATCAACAAATGGTCTACCGTCTCCCCTCTACGTTGACACATACAGCACCACCCAACTAGGGTAAATCCGTGCTTGATAAGATTATCACAAGCTAAGATCCTCTGGCAGCAGTCCAGTCAAAGAAGGAAACCCTCTTATGGGCCTTAGTACACCAAATACTCCTCCAAGGGAAAGAGTTTGGTGATGCACCTTGGATAGCTTCGTAATAAGAGTCGACAGTAAAGACACCGCCACCTTTGAATTTCCATAACATCCTTTCACCCCCTACCCTTCTAGGTATGTTGGAATATATAAGCTCCAAGAACATAGTATGATTTATTTTAAACACTTAAACTAACATTTATCTAATTTTAATAACTAAAAAAGCTTATTGAAGGGCACAACCCTAGTGTGTGGGGATTACAGAAAAGGGCACCCGAGAAGGAAAAAAATTGAAAGCATTGAGAAGTCTAAGAGGGAACCTAAAGAGGCAAATGAAAGATGAATGGAAACCGAATGGAAAAGGCCTTGGGGAATGGGAATACACTTTGATCTCTCCCATTTTGAGCATTTATTTTTAGTGATTGGGATGAGGACCTTAAAAGTAGTCAATAAGGTTATGGGTTTTCAACACCGTTAACACAATTATCTGGTGAGGCTTGTGTAGGGTTTTATGAGTTGAGATGATCATAAATAATTTGGATAATCTTGATATGTTCTGTTTTCCCCAATTGGTTGGAAGCTCTGATCTGATTCAATGAGAGTCACTTATTTCTGATAATAATGACAATCAGCTTGAAGCACAAAATGTTTCGACTTTAAGTTGTGGTCCTTGACCATCATATTTGAAGTATTTGCTTATTGTTTTTCCTTCTTACTTACAAAGCATGACCATTTAGTGCATTTTGCAGTCAGCAGCCTTGATTGGGGATTTTAACAACTGGAATCCTAACGCTGATGTTATGACCCGGGTATGTTGCCTTTGTCTGTTTTTTTTTTTTTTTTTTTTTTTTTTTTTTCTTCCGAAGGAAGAAATCTTAGCAAATTTGAAATTTTGAATAGTTGTGGCAAACATGTTTTTGGCTAATTAACGATCTATAACTCTCATCTCCCCCCCTCCTCCCCTTCAATGCATACACAACTTTTTTGGTACTAAAGCTCCGTTGCACTTCCCATGTTTACGTTTTCCGTTTTTTTTTTTTTTTTTTTTTTTTTTTTTTTTTTTTCCAGCTCAGCGCATCATGCACTGTTCATTGGCCATGAACAGTGAAAATAGGCCAATGAACAGTGCTAAACAGTAATATATACAGTAATGAAAAATATTTTTTATTCTTTTCAGTTTTCAGCAAAATAAACGGTATCCAAACGCATACTAAATTTACTCTAGTCTTATAATAAAATTACAAATAAATTTGTTAAGAATACACAAGCAAGTACACACATCATTTGCATATTCAGTATCATTTTTGTAAATTAGGGTAATGTGGAAAAAAAAGATAAGGAAGGGGATTAATTAATATATTAACATAAACAGCTGACTCCCAATTACTTACTAAAAAAAAAAAAAAGCTTACTTTCTATTATTTATATTGTATATGCTGTATTACCAAAAGAGAAAACCACGCCTTCATTTTGATCGCATACATGTCTAGCAGATTGGATCCCCTATTAGCTTATCATGCAAGCTCTAGAATAGAAGAAAAGGCCCGTAACCATGTTTAAAATCAATTTGACTGTAATGTTTACTGGGTATGACTGGCTGTCTACTTATCCTACACTTTTGTAGTATATAGATTTCTGTTCCTGTTTGTTGTCAGAAAAATTCATTAATTGTATGCAAACAGAATGAGTTTGGTGTCTGGGAGATCTTTTTGCCAAACAATGCAGACGGTTCTCCGCCAATCCCACATGGTTCTCGAGTGAAGGTAACATTCTCCTCTAATGAGTCTTCTCTGAAGGATTTTGGTGATTTGATTTTAGTTTCTGTACTTGTTGCTTCTTGAACTCTTTCCCAATTGAATAAAAAAGTTGCAGTTTTCTGAAAGTGAGAATAAACATTCACCAAAACTGGTTATGAACCATGTATAAGGATAGTTTCTTAGCATACAAGTAGGTTTCCAAGGTTCTACTAACTTGTTTGTTATGTAAAATCTCACTGGATGAGATGAGGCTACTGTCTGTTAAAGGTACTCTTCATTACAATGGCCTGTGAACTTGCCATATTATCACCTATTAAAAAAACATATTTTGCAAATGTTACCTTTTTATTATATGGCATTAATTCTGATGAAAATAGAATCTAAAATTTCTACAAAAATATACGTAGAGCACTGGCATGCTTATTTTTCTTTTATAGTAAATAGTTTATAAATTGTGATATGCGTGATGATCAGCTCCAAATCGTATGGAAATAATTTGAAGTTTCAGAACCAGGGAAGAAGAAATAGCTTGATTCTTTACTGAGAGCCTCCATTAATACGTCTTCATTACTTTTTAACTCCTAAGATAAATGACTATTGGGCATCCCATTTTGCTGGTCCACCACCTTTAAGATAGCCTTGCCATTCTTTTCACTACAACTCCAAAATGACATAAGCATTTCTTTTGGCAGTGTCCAACTTTTCACAAAACCTAGCTGGAAAATACTAAACACCTTAGTAACTCAATACCATATTAAAGATGCCTCAGAAGGTGAAGGCAAAATAGGAGATACATAGTTGGATTGTTAGGGATTGGCTGAATAATTTTCTTTTTATATGCAACTGCTGTCAAATAACTCTCTCAATCATGAACTGTAGATCCGCATGGATACTCCATCTGGCATTAAGGACTCCATTCCTGCTTGGATCAAGTTCTCTGTACAGGCTCCAGCTGAAATTCCTTATAATGGCATATACTATGATCCGCCCGAAGAGGTATGGTTCTGCAGTGTTTCTGTCCTTCTTTGGCTTGAGTAATAATGAAAATTCAATATTTCTAATTACAAAGTGCTCATCATATTTTCAGCCTCTTGATTGAATAAAACATTTTACTTTTGAAACAAAAATGACAATATCAAGGAATCCAAGGTAGAACAAAGACGGTAGTAGCATCTGAATTTGAATGGTCTGCAATAATTTAGGAATTATTGAATAAGATTCCAAAATGTTGAAACAAAATAGGTCCCATCAGAAAATTGAAATCCAATATGATTTTCAGTACTTGCCTAATTCAAAACTCATCAATTTTCTTGACTAATTTTTTGATTGGTAAGTTACACATGCACCTAATGGGTCTTGAACCTACGTTCTCAGCCTCCACCTAGAACTTTATAAGGGGAGGAGGTGCTAGTTGATCTAGAGTTCATTGACATCAACTTACTTGCCTTTTACGCTGTGATATAATTGTTCATGGATGAATGGCCTATGGAGAAGCATTAATAAAGGGTGGGAGAGCTTTTCTAAGCATCTGTCCTTTGCACTCGTATCCACTTTTGGCATGATACGTGGATTGGTGATAATACTCTAAAAGATCTCTATCTTGAGCTCTATGTGTGTTTAGCGGTCAAGGATGCTTGTATCTCTGAGGTTTTGTGGATTCTAGAAGGGTATACTGTTAGAGTGTAGAATTTAAGGTTTTATAGAGCTTTTGAAGATTAGGAGTTGGCTGCATCTTTTTCTCTACTTCAGCTTGTCCAAACTCGTATTCCTCGGGGTGATAGGAGAGATACTCTTTGCTGGAGGCTAAAAGGTGATGGTAAGTTTGACATCCGGTCTTACTACCATGCGATTCGGGGTGTCTCGAATTCTTTGTTTCCTTGGAAGGATGTTTGGAAACCAAAGATTCCTAAGTGCGTGGTGTTCTTTTTGTGGACAACTGCACATGATCGGATCCTCACCTCACTTTGGATAATCTAATGCTTAAAGGTCGCCCTTTGGCTAATTGGTGTTGTATGTGTTGCTGTGATGGGGAGTCGGTAGACCACCTTCTTCTTCATTGTCTTGTTACTCATTCTTTATGGACTTTTATGATTCAGGCTTTTGGTATTCATTGGGTTATGCCTGGAGTAGTGGCGGGTTTGTTATCTGGTTGGCATCAGTGGCTTGAGAAGCATAATTCGGACATTTGGAATTTGGTTCCAAGGTGCTTAATGTGGATTGTGTGGTTGGAACAAAATTGTCGTTCCTTTGAAGACAAGGAGAAAACATTAGATGAGCTAAAGGTTTTATGCCAACATAGTCTTTTGGAGTGATCTCGTTGTTGGGGTTTTACTGACTGTGCTTCTCTCTCTGAGTTTATGTCTTCCCTTAGCTTAGTTCCCTGACTACCCTCTGTTTGCCATGCTGATTGTTTCTTTTACTTCTTGTTGTTCATCATTATGAACTTCTTGTACTTTTCATTTTTTCCTCATTTATAATAGATTTCTGATTATCTATCAAAAAAAATATCACCAAAATTTATATATGGTATACTTAGTTGATTTTCTTTTCGGACTTGATCATGTTTCTATTTCTATGACATTTTTTTTTGTTTTAATGATGCTCTTTGTTTACTTGTTACAGGAAAAGTATGTATTTAAACATCCTCAGCCGAAAAGACCTAAATCACTTAGGATATATGAAGCGCACGTTGGAATGAGTAGCACGGTGTGCATCTCCCCCTTCTTTCTTGAATGCAATAACTTGTTATTAACAGTTCAATCTGCCAACTTTTTTTATGATGCTCTTGCATTTAAAACTTCATATATTCCAAAGTATTTTGGAAAAATCTAAAGAAATTAATAGAAGCTAACAACATAGTATCTGAGAGCTATCTATTTCTCTTATGTCCAAAGCTCATATGCAGCTGACCTGAATTACATGTTTGACCATTTTGATAACTAATAATGAATCTTCCCTATCCTCTAGAGGAAAATTTGTTTACTGTTAATTATTAATTTTGATCATTGAAGGAAGTTCTTAGTCCAATGTACAGAGCGAACGAATTAGGACCTATGATCAAAGCTATAAATGCTGCTCCATGGCACTTTTGCTACATAAAAAATTATCATCCATGTTTCTGGGTAGTATGCATCTTGAAGTTTAGAGCTTTATTTCCACAAACACTCTTATTACTTTATGTTAAACAGGTCTCCAAGGAATTGTGTGATACTTTTTTTTTCTCTTTTCATTTGAGACATTATGTGCCAAATATATTAGCATTAGGCACCATTCCTAAAGCGGAAACATTAATTGTTATGTGCATTGATAGGCTAGCATCAATGCACCAACCTTTTCAGTTTTCCTTCATATAAGCAAAATTATCAGAAGAAAAATTCAAATATTCTCTGGTAAGTCTTCCATTAGAATATAACCAATATATGGGATCTTTAATGATGTTAACCGTGTTTAGCATCCTTTTTGTTAAGCAGTCATATTTATTGTAAATAGTAATGTTCAAGGAACCACTTTAAGGAAAATTGTGACATGACCCCTCTCACACATCTTCATCTTTCATCCATTTAGTTCAAAGGTTTTTATTATTTATAAAAATTATTTTTACTGAACCTCACAATGTTATTAACTGTGAAATGTAGGAGCCAAAAATCAACACATATGCCAACTTCAGAGACGATGTGCTGCCGCGCATTAAAAAACTTGGTTATAATGCAGTTCAGATTATGGCTATTCAAGAGCATTCATATTATGCTAGCTTTGGGTAATAGTTTTGAAGTGTCACATGTACTCGGTTTGTTGTTTGTTTGTTGTATGGCTTATACTTTCAATAAAATACTTCAGATGGGTAGACAAGGCAGTATTCATCTAGAATGTGGTGTTTTTAGTGAATTGATTGCTCTTAATTACTGGAAAAACTTTTGATAGATATACTTGAATTTTCTTTCATGTGCTGCAGGTACCACGTCACAAATTTTTTTGCACCTAGCAGCCGTTGTGGAACTCCAGACGATCTTAAGTCTCTAATAGATAAAGCCCATGAGCTAGGTCTGCTTGTTCTCATGGATATTGTTCATAGGTAATGTCAGATTAATGGGATATAATTTTTTCAGGAAGCTTGTTGTGGTATTGTGTTTTGATGAGTAATGTGTTTTTATGGTGGATGAAAAATCATATTGCTACATGTAGACCAATTTGAAAAAGAATGTGTACATGTGCGCTTTTCCATATATATTAATGTCTTTCTGTTTGTGTAATAGTCTCAAATTATTATCTAAAAAGCTTGAATCTTCTAGATGCCAATCAATACCAATTATAATTTTGCAGTTCCCTCAGAATACTATCAAATTGCAACCATCTAGACAATGAAATTCCTTTTGTTTTTGTTTTTTATATTTTTTTTGGGGGATGAACTAGTCACTAAAGTCTTTTAAAGGAGGATATTCTCTTAGATAGAGCCAAATGGTGAATAATTTTGACCACCATAAGTTGGGATTGGAGGACTTGTTTTGCTGAACCCTGGTAGTTTGGATTGAAGATCTTGTTGAGTTGGGTTGTCATTTCAGTTCTTTGAGTGAACCTATCAAAAAAAAAAAAAAAAAATTCAGTTCTTTGAGTGAACTTGAAACTGTCAAGAATGATTTGAGGGTGAAGCCACACACTACTTAGGTGCTACTGTGTCATTTATGCATTTGTTATTGCTTTAATAATTCCAATTATCTTAAATTGTTTTAGCCATTTTTAGTAAGAGTATTTTTATTGTTGATCACTGAGAGTATGCAGATGTCAAATTTCCCTATTTTGTACATATTCAATTCCTGACAGACATCAATGCTGAATGCATCAAAACCAGGCAATTTTATATAATTTGTCCTCTTGGATGCTTTTCATTCTGGGCTGGACTTTATTTCTTTTTCTTCTAAGTTGTTAAAAGATGCTTAGTTCTTGATGGCATGCAGTGTTAAGAATGTTCTTAGTTTCTTTTTGTCTACGCGCTCATCATTTTAAACATCTATAAGGGGGAAGAGAAAAGTGTAGGAAAGGGTAGTATGGGAAAGTTAGATAAAAAATGCTCCTCCTTCCAAAAAAAAGAAGATTGTGGATATATATATAATTAGACAAGAAAAAAGGGAAAAGAAACTCATTACCGACAGAGTAAGTAACTTTTGGTGATCTATACCAAACGATTTGTGAAAGGCAGCCAAGTTTCCAGTGGTTGAGCTAGTCTTGGTCATATGTGAGTTCATCTAATTCATACTCAGAATGTCTTCCATAATAGGTCATATACAGGTGTGTAGTCTTATAGATACTCACAAATGTTTTCTTGCTCTCCCTCCCCACCTTCTCCCTGTTGATGCAAGCAATGGGAATTAGCAAACATTAATTCCTGTTGCACAGTGTATGTACACACTGCGAGCAACAATCACTACTCTTTAGTGAAAACAGCTTTCAAGTACACAGTTTAGTGTTTTTCATTTGGAGTAGTTGGTAAGTTTGATGTGCTACCATACTCTGATACTGTAGATTTCGCATTGTTCTGTGCTATTAATGACAGTCGACATTATTTTTGCCACTTGTATTAAATTTGTGCATTTGATTATACTCTTGTCTTCTTATGTCTGACTCTGTATATTTAACAAATCCAGCCATGCATCAAATAATGTGTTAGATGGACTGAACTTGTTTGATGGAACCGATAGTCATTACTTCCACTCTGGGTCACGTGGATATCATTGGATGTGGGATTCTCGCCTCTTCAATTATGGAAGCTGGGAAGTATGTGCTATTTTTTTTAACTCAGAAAAAAAGTGTGTGCATATATATGGTGATGAATTTTGTCTTTATTTTTTTGTTTTCTTTAACCAATAGTTAACAGGAATTAATTCTTATTTGTTTTGATTAGGTACTAAGGTTTCTTCTCTCAAACGCAAGATGGTGGCTTGAAGAATACAAATTTGATGGGTTCAGATTTGATGGTGTGACATCAATGATGTACACTCACCATGGACTGCAGGTATTTTATCATTTTTAATTGGGAACATAACCTTGTGTTTCTCGATGTGGTATGATGAGTTGGTTACATGCTTTAAGGATAATTATCAGGTTTTGGAAATTGTGTCTTACTAGAAGGGCAATATACTACATATGGGAATAAAAATAATTTTAATGGTAGCTATTTGTATATTTTAAAATGTGAAACGACCTACTTACAGGCACTCCTAAAATTTGGGTATATTTTCAGATGTTGATAGATTCTATAATACTAGTTGTGAGGCAGAACAGAAAACAAAGTAGGCTAGATATCAGGATGCTAAGAAGCTCCGATACTAATTGATGCAGAACGGAAATGCAATAAGGGTTAGATCTTGTTCTAGCTTAACGAAACCCTTAAATCCATAAGGGGTCTCCTTGAATCCACGAGGACGAACACTGGAGTCCACCAGAAATAATAAAAACCTCAATTTATTGAATGTAAATGGTTAATTTCGTTTTACATCTTGTAAGCCTTTTTAAAGGCTCCATATAACATATTTGCTAGTCAAAATATTCCTAAATTGATCCTAATTGATTCCCAGCCATAATAGGACTCTAATTTGACTAGGAAAGCCTTGAAAACACAAGGAAATAATAACCCTACATCATGTTGCATGGTCTGCTATCATATAATATAGATTCTAAAATTTGTTTAAATTTTGTCTCTACTTCACTTGATGTTCTACTATTGTATTGGCTGTGACAATACCTTTTGTTCCTGTTCTTTATGTAGGTAGCATTTACTGGAAATTATACTGAGTACTTTGGATTGGCAACTGATGTAGATGCTGTGGTTTTCCTGATGCTGGTCAATGATGTCATTCATGGACTTTTCCCTGAGGCTGTTAGTATAGGTGAAGATGTATGTGATCGTGCTAAGCACCCTCTATATCTTCCAAGTCATTTTCTCTTAATGCAGAATGTTTAAAGCAAATCTAGTAGTTTATATCTGACTAAAACCATCTCCTACAGGGTTAAGTTACTGCGAGCTATCTTTCACTTCTTTAGCCTTCATTTCGATTTAGCTGAAAGTTCTTTACAAAAGTTTTTTTTTTTTATAGGTGAAAGTTCTTTACAACAGTTAACTGTGAATACTCATCTAGTCATCTTAGTGTTGACCTTGGAATGCTTATTTTTTTCTCTATTTTCTAGATATAATTGATTGCTTTGAATGTTAATTTCACCACTATTTGGATTGTGTGACCCTCTGACATTTTATTGCTTGCAATAGGAGCCCAAAGGGTAGAAGTTCAGGGTGCCCTCAGAGGCACTCATATTAGAAACCGAGGAGAACTCACCTTTACTTATGTAAAAAGGGCCTCATCATTTCAATTCTTGCAAAAATGGGAACAGAAGTACATTTTATATCAGTGATTGATGACCAATTGCACCTTAGCCCAAATATTAAGGGTGGACGGAAAATTGGCATTCAAATAGAGCCATTTCTCTTTCTTATTTTAATTAAATTAGACTTCGTTCTCCTTTAAGAAGGAAATCTCACCAAATTAATATTGTAACGAATGTGGGATATCAATTAAGTTCCCTTAGCGGCACACACTAGTATGAATTGTGAACTACAATACTTGGGTGATTGCAGAGATCTTTTAGGATGACTTTAATAGACTAAACTATTTGGATTGTGATGATGATTAAAACAAACTGAATGCTGCAAAGGGGAGGGGGGGGGGTGGGGGAGATCTGAAAACAAAGGAAGGACATAAACAGAAGCTATAACCCTGAAGTCTCTTGATAATCATTTTGTCTGCATGCACTGAAAAATTTTGTTCATTACAGGTCAGTGGAATGCCAGCATTCTGCATTCCTGTTCAAGATGGTGGTGTTGGCTTTGATTACCGCCTTCACATGGCTATTGCTGATAAATGGATAGAGCTTCTCAAGTACGTGTCCATAATAACTCCTAAAACACATGTTATCTTCCTATGAAATTCTTTTAACAAATTAAAAAACCCATTCTTCATATTCAAGCTAAGATGATACCATTTGACTACCTTGACACAAGAATTCTTTTGCAAATTAATCTTTGAAGATTGCAATTGGCATGAAAGTAATTATTTATATGTAGATAACGAATCATGCCAAAGGAAATTGAAAAAAAGGTAAGAAATAGAGGCACATGGAAAATACACACCATTGTTTATTTATACATAAGACACCTAATATAGTGTCTGCCAAAGGTGACAATTATCGGAAGAAAAAGTTTCTTAGTGTTGGAGATTTGGAGAATGCAGTAGCTTATAATGTTATCAAGTGAGGTGCTCTTACCAAATCTCATCACATTATTCATGGTTTGAAAAAATCACTTCTATGTGATTGTGACTTTAGATTTAATCGTTCACCTCTTGACAAACACATCAGCATAGGAGTGAATGTAATTTATTAATGGAAGCTTGTAGAAGCAATATGAATGCGATGTGGGTTTTATGAGTCTGGATAGATGGGTGAGTGTTCTTCATAAATATAAATGTGCATAAGAGCGTCCCTGCTACATTCTAAAGATGCTATACTTAGATGGTAAAAGGAAAGAAAGCTAAGTGACTGTAAAATCTAGGATAGTACATTAAAATAAGGGTCAAGTTAGCTTGTAACCTAATCAATGTTGTGCCAGTATTGTGACCATGTTGCAGCAACTTTTGTGTTCACGATCATGTAATTCTGCTGTAGGTTTTCCTTATCCATGTTGCTAGTTTCCTTTTGATAAACAATTAGCCTTATTCCCAATTTTTTGGAGTCAAGATAGATTAGTGAAGGTTGGCTATATGTATTCTTTTCCGCCATTCTATTCTATCCAAGTCACACTCTTTACTACTTCCTTAATTAATATGTTCTTTTTTATTGTCTCTACAAATGTTGGTTTTCTTCTACCTTTTTTGTTCCCTCAACTTGAAGCAACTCACTCTCTCACTGGGGCATTAATCACTCTCATCCAAACGAGACCAAACCATCTCAAGTGACTCCATCTTCTTTTCTTCAATAGTGATCACCCCTATCTTTAAATGAATTTCCTCATTTTGAAATGCCATCTTTTTGTGTATTTCCGCTTATCCATCTTAACATTCTCATTTTAGCTACACTCAATTTATGAAATGTTGCTTCTTAACAAACCAGCATTCACTACAATAAAGTATAGCTAGTCGAAAGCAGTCTTTTATGATTTCCCTTTAACTTGATTGGTATTCTATAGTCACAAAAAAAATCTTGACACATTTCTCTACTTCATCCATCATGCTCTTATCTTATGATTCACATCCTCTTTAATCCCTCCATCTTTATGAATTATTGGTCCAAGATTTCAAAAGTTCTCTCTCTTTGCTATCTCTTGGCCATCAAGTCTTACCAACCCTTCTCCCTTATTTCTACTTTTACTAAACTTACATTTTAGGTCTTCTGTTTTAGTCCTTCTAAATCGAAAGCCTTTAGTTCGCCAAATTTCAAACTTGGCATTTACTCCACCTCTAGTTTCATCCGCTAAAAATTATATCATCTTCAAAAAGCATATGCTAAGGAACTTTTTCTTGAACCAATTTAGTTGGCTCATCCATCTCTAGTGCAAAGAGATATGAACTTAATGTTGATCTTTGATACAAATCTATAGTAATAGAAAACTCAGTTGTGATACTAACACTTTTTCTCACTCTAATTATAGCTCTGTCATTCATTTCCTTAATCAATTATTAAGTTATTTTTACTCTCAAAAATTGGTGGTCAGGTTTATTAACAATTATCTCAGGTCTAATGGAAGTAGGAGCCTTGTGCACTACGACGGCCTTTTTATAACAATAATTGCTCAACTCCAAGAGTAGCGTGCAATGCAATCCCTAGAGATACCCAAGCCTACCCGTCTTTTACCACCCAAGGAAAGGCCTAAGGCCATTGTGTAACTGTTACATGTCTAACTTAAAATACTATTTCCCCCATTCTTGGTAATTTTGTAGGAAGAAGGATGAGGATTGGAGAATGAGTGATATCATTCACACTCTCACCAACAGAAGGTGGTTAGAGAAGTGCGTTTCTTATGCTGAAAGTCATGACCAAGCTCTTGTTGGTGACAAGACAATTGCATTCTGGTTAATGGACAAGGTTAGTTATTACTTATACTGTAAATAAATCTAAAAATGTACTGGTGATTTTGGTGCAATAATTTTAAAGAAATATTTTCTATGCTTTTGGCATGTTTGGACAGTATCTTGTTGCTAAATGAGAGCATGACCTGGTACCACTTATGTAATCCAAGAATATTATGACTTTTCTAAGATACAATTTCATGATTTTTTATTATTCATTAAAAAAAACTGCACTATTGTGGGCATGGAGGCTACCACAAATTATGTAAGTACTTAAAAATATGATGTTAAAAGTAAGAACAGGATTGGATAGGAGGAATAAGTTTTGATGAGGATTTGTGGTCAAAGATTCTGTCATGGTACCTTTTAATTTTAGTAACATGTTGAGATCTGGATCGTTACAAATCTAATCACTAACTAGGAGAAGAGAAAATTGGAAACAGAAAGGGAGAGGTTAGAAACTTAACAGAACATCTGTAGTGGAACCTAGTATGAACGCAAATGTTAATGATTTGTGATCTCATGACCCAAACTTATGTTGTAATACTGTTACCAAATTGTTGTAGGAAAATGCCTTCAGATAGCACTCCCACACAAGATTGATTGTCAAAATATTATGAGCTTTAGAAAGATCTCAAAAAATAATAATAGGAACAAAGATAAAATGGAAAGAAAATATACACAAACACACATAAGAGAGAACATCAAAATTTTAAGTGGTTCAGCTTTTAGCGTGTGTCCATGGGCGGGAACTAAGAGAAATTTTACTAACAAATGTGGAGAATACAAATGGTGTAATGGAACTTTCACTACACCCAATGCTACTCTCTCTCAAAAATACAAAATTAACAAAGAGAAGTTTTTTTCTTCCTCTGCAATTGCCACACTACCACTCTCTCTTGCCAACTTCTCTGAATAACAAACTCCATATTTATTTTTTCTAATAAGTAATGAAGCAATTTTATTAGACAAAAAGTACATGATAATGAACACGGGACATAAGATGCAAAGAAATCATACAGAAAGTCTAAGAGAAGCTAGGAAAACAAAAAAGGATGAACAATCAGTGAAACCCAGCTCCTGGATCAATCAAAGAGCTCCATATATATAATGCAATTCTGTTTTACAGCATTTTTGAAGAAGTTTGTGCCACAAACACAAGTTTATGAGATTAGACTTGTGAGATCTGTTTGTTAAGAGTTTTTCATCTTATATTCTAATCCCTCTTTCAGGATATGTATGATTTCATGGCTTTAGACAGACCATCAACTCCCCTTGTTGATCGTGGAATAGCATTACACAAAATGATCAGGCTAATTACTATGGGATTGGGTGGAGAGGGTTATTTGAATTTCATGGGAAATGAATTTGGACATCCTGGTGAGTATAGGTCAATTTGTTTGTATTTTCCTCAGTTTATGATTTTAATTGAGATTGTTTGATTTCACGGTTCTCAAAACATGTAGATCTGATGGTTTTTTTTTTTTTGTTGGTGTCAGAGTGGATTGATTTTCCAAGGGGTGATCAACATCTTCCTGATGGTAGAATAATTTCTGGGAACAATAACAGTTACGATAAATGCAGGCGTAGATTTGATCTTGTAAGTTTCTTTCTAAAGTGTGATTATCACTGGTTTTCGTTATCCGCTAAGCACCAATTTTTAGGTTAATTGCAATGGATCCAGGTCACACTAACATTCCACTGCAAACTAATTGCACGTGTTCATTACAAAAAATGTACATCCTTTTTTAAATTTCTGAGATTATTTGTTCTATGGACATTTTATAATCTGAAATCTATTATGTCTGCGCTCATTATTTATATACACCCAGGGAGATGCAGACTATCTAAGATATCGTGGAATGCAAGAATTTGACAGGGCAATGCAGCATATAGAAGAAATTTATGGTGTAAGTTTTTTCTTTGCTGAAATATAAAGATTTGTTTCGTTTCAGTTGCCAAGGCCCTGATTGTCTATTTGAGTCCAGGTATTTTGCCTGTGTTGATTTCTACATTAGGTAAAGCTTGTGTAACACTACAAATATTTTGTGAGAAATTCAAAGCCCAAGATGATGTCTCATACAGATCTCTATAGGGGGTTGCTACTAATTTTTGTACTTGCTCTTTTATTTTCCAAATATTTTTTCAACTAAGAGAAGACAAGACAGGGCTTACAGGAAAAGAAGAAGGATAAGAAGACAAAGAGAACAGTATACAATCAAATAATAAAAGTCTTCTAATCCCATTTGGAAGGATATCACTTGGAATCGAAATAGTTCTTTCATTCTTATTCTAGTAATTTTGGATTCAATTAAATTTAATCAGGTTCCAAAAAAACAAAAAAACCTTTTTTATTGATTGTTTCAACCAAAAGAGGGGGAAGGGAGGGCAGAGAGAGAATAGAAATTTATTTTTTATTGAATTATTTCATACTTTACAATTCCTCTATATTCTGTTTTAAATCTTGGTATGAAAAAAAAAAAAAAAAAAAAAAGTCTCAAACTCTTACAAATACCAAAACAAAGGCCAATTGAGCTTTACTCATCCCTGCAAGAACAGATATTAGTAATAGTTTCATTTTGTCATTCTTGATACATAGATTTTGATGACTGTTGATTTTGCTAAGTAATTGGCTATTTGTGGATGCTAGGTTTTGAATTAAATTTCATCATTATTTGAAATTGATGTAACTGCAGACCTATTCTACTTTTAGAATGGAAAATGATTAGGTGGTTTTAAATGTTGATGCAGTTCATGACTTCTGAGCACCAATATGTATCGCGCAAGGACGAAGGAGACAAGGTTATTGTCTTTGAAAGGGGGAACCTTGTCTTTGTCTTTAATTTTCATTGGACCAACAGCTACTCAGACTACCAAGTGGGCTGCTTCAAGCCAGGAAAATATAAGGTACAGAGACTGTATTTTTTTGCAAGTGTAGAGACTTCCTCTTTTTTGGTTTGTAACATAGCAGACTGGGTCGCTAAATACACTTTGGTCATTCTGCCTTTTCATATGTACTATTCTAGGATTGACCTTTTAATTATCATCTATATTGCATTTAGTTACTGGTAATTCTTTCTCAGGCACAAAATTTGATTTAAAAAGTAACATCAAAACGTTTGATTGAGAGATTGATTGCCCTATAACCTAATAGCATAAAAGCAAGAAGGGTATCAAGCTGTGACCTGTTCAAGATTTTCATCAATTATATACCCTGTCCAGTGGTCACTGACTATTTTTGAGCTGCATCTGGAGTTAAAATTTTGTCAATTCTGTGTACAAACTTTTGGCTTCCATATGAAGGGTAATTTTAGGTAATATCTGTGAGATTTAAGGAACCAGATACCTTTCCTGTGGTCACCAGCTTTGATTTTTTTTTTTGGAAGCTGCATTTTTCAACACCAAAGATCTTGGTTACGTTCTAAATTATGAAATACTGCAAATACTTCAAGAAAAGGATCATGCGCATAAAGTGCAATGCATGGCTTTCAATCATATTAGATGCTGTTGCTAACTAATGCTTTCACGTGGCTTTACATAAATTTAAGAGATGAATCAGTTTGTTCAATTTGGCTAGAGTTTTGCTAGTCTAAAGGATGTATAGCCTTTTGATGTGCTGGTTTGTGCATGATTGGAAATATTGTGAGCCATTTTTGGTGGACAATTTAACTTTGTAAAATCACGCGCATGTAGAAACGGATCTCGTTTTTGTCCAATACCTGTGTTGATCCTGGCTTATTTGTTTTTTTTTTTTTGTAGACCAATTCTAGTTTGCTGTTTCTTTTTCAAGTTATGTATGATTACTTTTGTTCATTTCTTTCAACCAAAAAAAAAAACATTGTCCCTTCTCGCAGATTGTTTTGGATTCAGATGATGCGATATTTGGAGGCTTCAATAGGATTGATCACAGTGCTGAGTACTTCAGCTTTGTAAGAACTTTCTCAAGATAACTTTAGTTTTTTACTGTTTTCCTCTTTATTTCTTCCTCTCTCTCTTTTCCTCCCTGTATTGAACGAAGGTTTAATCTTTTATAGTCGCGTGAGCAGGATGGATGGTATGATGAGCGGCCTCGTTCTTTCTTAGTATATGCACCTTGTAGAACAGCAGTGGTCTATGCTTTAGTGGAGGATGAACTGGAATCTGTCAAACACTGATCTAAATCTTACAATGGTTCTCCTAATGTGACCATGATTTAGTCTTGCTGCCCTCTGGAGGTAATATTTAATGGCTACTATATGCAGTTCCATCCTTGTAAATTTTACATTGCCAACAACCCCAAGATGGGATGATCGAGGAGAACATATGCACAAAATTACATTTCCACGCGGCGCACGGGACCAGTCCTTTGTGAGCAGATCTGTGGCATTCTGTATATGTTTCAGTTGTAACTTGCAAGCTAAATTATGTTCAGCGCTGTGGATTTCAGCAAAGACATTTTTGATGTATAGCACGCAATGCATTGTAATGCTCTAATGCATCCATCTAATAAAAATCAAGATATGGGGCTAAGCAGGTGTGCTTGCATGCTTCATGTCCTAGTCTGAGGGAATTTATTGCCTGCCAGTTACTATAATCTTAGGTCTCTAGATATAATTTATTTTATTGAAATTAAAAACTGAAAACATTATAGTAAAATAATTTTTAAATATGTAAATAGTACCGTAAGACCTATTTTTCATAAAAAAAAGTTGTTAAAAAAGTAAAATTTGTGAGTTGTAAACAGTCCACATATGCCCTGTTTATTGCTGAAAAGTCAAAATATCCGGCTGAAAAAAAAAAAAAAAAAAAACGCACGTATCGCGGATACGAAGTATGAATTGCATGCTCATGATCCAACTCATTCAATTTCTTAAAATTCAGCGTTGATGGTAGAGATAATACGCCTTCAGCGTTTTTGTTCTGGTTTAAACATTCAAACAAGAAAGTCCATGCAATTTATACTGGAGTTGATTATGAGAAGGATGTTAAGCTGTCCAGAAACAACCACGAGAAAGGAAATGAAATTGCGGAAATTAAATAGAACCACATTATTTAATTTTCCAAAATCCCAGCAAAATTCAAGTGCTGACAAAGCTAGTCTCAGAGGCAGAACCACGGGGCAACTGATGAAGAACACTCGTTGGTGATGAATTTGAGGTTGAAGATCTCAATGCCTCCGCCAGCGGGCCCCCCATTGAAGAAACGTGATTTGTTGCCCACCCAGAAGCCCAATTCAATTGTGGTTGCTCCGACTCTGCATTGCTATCCCTGGAGCCAGGATCTTCGCCGATGCCCGTGGACAATTTTAACGACACGTCCGACGATGAATTTCCAGGCATTGAAATTGAGAGGCAAGTGGCAGAATTCATGGGGCTAGAATTGCTTCCGGCATTATTAGATTCTTGAAGTGATCGCGGCCAGTCATCGAAAAAATGGCGCAGAACATGGCCATCAGATTTACCATCTGCAGATACCTCATGTTGGGATTCGAAGAGACCACTCTTGTTCTCAGTTTTGGACCCTATGGAACTACAAGGGACAAAAGAACATGATACAACAGCAAAAATCAAGTAAAGAACAACATAAAGAAAAAGCTTTGAAGAGCATAAACAGAAACACCATGTATTTGGGTTCAAAAGCAAAGGTTGGGGTTGGTTTGCACGGAATCTAGTCCTTTCCCACACCAGAAACATACCAGCCAGGCCTTCATTGAGGGGGTCCCTCCCGAGGAGGTGTCACATGCCTACACATATTCCATTTAGATCCGACCAAATCCAAGGTCGCATTTCTTTCAATAACATCGAAAGAAGATCTTAAAAAGAAAAAAGTCCCAACAAAATCGAACTATTTTGATTTGATGCTGTTAGTTTCTTTTTTCACTTCTTTTTTGGGAGGGCAAGCATATTATATGTACTTAAAATTGTAATAGACATTAATTATATGGCACATGCTTAATACCAATTTCATTTCTCCGTTTAACAATAATGATCCAATCCATAAACTATGTGGAACAGTGTACAGTACTAATCAAACCCAAAAGTTGAAACACACAAGATTTGATGATGGATTACCTTTGATTAAGGTGAAGGAGATCAATGGAAGGAGATGGGCCTGAAAGAGCAAAAGGAGTCCCACTAGCCACTGTTGTGGTCGCTTTGAAAGTCCCACCACAACCAGCAATAGTAGTAGTAGTAGTAGTAGAAGAAGTAACAGAGGTCATGGGTGTGGGGATTTCCACAGGCTTTCTTGAACGGTTTCGTCCACGGTGCACATGGCGCTCACAGTACTTCTGGCCGGCCACCACGTCCCTCGAGCACCTCCATTTCTTGCCGTCTGTCCTCCGGCAACGCCCTGGCTCTGGATCCATGGCACCTCTTCCCCAATACCCAGATTGAAACACTGACACAACAACATGTTCATTAATTAGTTCAAGCTCAGGCTCAGCGCAGTTCAAGTATTTTAATGCAATAGCAAAAAACAATAGCCTTTGAACACTAACCAAGTCAAACAAATTATATAGAATCTTAGGCATGTGTACAGTTCGTTAATAAATCGGGCATATTTAAGTCATCATAGAAGAGAATGATTTAACAAAATCAGGAAGTACTTGAGTTTAAAAAAGTACTTTGTGTCACATTTAAAGTTTGAAACATGTAATGAATGAAATGAGCAAGAGCTAGTACTCAAGAAAAAGATTTAAGTTTAAATGCATTCAAGTGGGATCAAATTTATTTAGACCCAAAAAAAAAAAAGTTACAGATAATTGAAAGGTAAATCTTTTTTTATGAGGAACGAGAACTTACAAGCAGGCTGAAAATGTGGATAATGTTGAAGAGGGTGATGGAGGAAGTAAGGTGAAATATGAAGACTTTTCTTGATGGGCTGAAGAAGCTCAGGAGGAACAGCAGTACCTGCCAACATGTACCTATATATCAAAGCCTGTAGTTCAAGCTCCTGCCACTGGGCCAAACTGAAATAGCTACTCATTCCTAGCAGACACAAAAAATAAAAAAGACAGAAAAGATAAGGATCAAAGCTCATCATAACTAAAAGAGGAAAGGTTGTTAAAAACTTTCACTTCCAACAACTTAAGCTTACTGAGTTTGTTTCTGTCACACAATAAAGAGGAAAAGAGAACTAGCTTACTGGGAAATCTGGTAGTAGCTGATGTTGAATCAGGATAAGCTGACAAAGAGCTGATTTTGCTGTTGGGTTCAGGTACAAACAAAGGGAGAGCAGAGGCAGATGCTTGTATTTGTGGCTGCTGTTGTTGTTGATGGGGCTCAAGGAGAAGTTTTGGTATCTTTACGGAATGTTGTTGTTGTTGTTGTTGTTGTTCTGACTCATGCTGGTGGTTTCTCCATTGCTTCAGATGGTAGTCCATGAGAGAGAGAATGGGGTTTTGAGTTTGGGTTGCTTTTGGAATGGTTGGTTGGGTTTAATAGCTATGTTTGGTGTGTTGGGTATGTTAAGACTTAAGAGAGAAAGTTTGTGAAACCTTTTGCAGTGACTTCTGTGGGTTCTTTTATATCTTTGGCAGATGCCTGAGAGAGAGAGAGAGAGAGAGAGAGAGAGTGTGTGTGTGTAGTGTGTGGTGAGGCTTGTAAAGCCTGCAAAGTTTGTTTTAAGACCAGTGGAGAAGCCCAGGGCACTTGAGAAAAAGACAGTCAGACAAGACAGTTGATAGAAAAAAGAGAGCTACAAAAAATAATTAAAAAAAAACTGGAACAAGTAATAGATAGCCTAGAGAGAGAGTGCAAAGAAAGAAGCTGTCTTTTATGTCCCTGTGCTTTGCTTTGGAAATAGGACACCAGAGAGAAAAGAAAAGCAGCAGCTTGGGTTTATGAGAGGAAAAGAGCCTAAATACTGTTTTTATTTGTCTTATACTTTTCTGTTTATACAGGTAATGTGAATGTTAACCATACCAGGGGCAGAGACATGGAACAGTTTTGAGTCTGATACACATATAGATGGAGAGAGAGAGAGAGACTGAGCCGAAAATGCAGTTCCACACTGTAGCCGAGCCCAGGCTTTATCATTGTCTTTTCAGTTTCTAGGGAAACTAAAATTATGGCTCTCTTATCTAGATGTGTATGTATTCTACGTGTGTATGAATATTGGAATAGCATCTTTGCATTTATATACGGTCTTTTTTTTAACTTTTCCTAAATAAAACGTACGAAGATATAAAAGGAAATTTGTGTTACAATTGTCGAGTGACAGAGTGACGGAGAAAAAAATAATAGTTATACGTGGTCGTCCAGAGATGGCAATTTTTGCCTGATCTAAGAGTACCCGGCCGATCCTGATGGACTAAGTTTTACTCAATCCAATAACAAATAGAGTCGGGTATAGGTTTTATAAAATAATAATAAAATAAAAAAACTTGAAGTGAGTCCGAGTTTTATAAAAAAATTTGACCCAAAACTTGGCTAGAACCAAGACTCGGACCCAAACCCGGTCCAATTATTCTGAAATTACTAAAAACCCCCCATATATATATATATGAACTAACCCTATTTCTCTCATTTTTTAGCTCACGCCGCCTCACCCTCAATGCCTCACAGAAGCACACTCAGTCACAACCATTCCTACATAGCACACGACAGCACTCACTCTTAGTCTCACACCTCATACAGTCACACAGGCCACGGCCTCTATCTCTGCCTCTCACCGCCAGTCCAAGCTCTCTGCACCGCCAGCCCAAGCAAGCATTCACCACCGGTCCAAGGTCTTTGTTCTCTACTTCTCTTCAAATTTTTTTTCCTAAGTATTTCATAAAATGTTTTATTTTTTTTATTTTCTTTTGTTTTCTCTACTTAAGAAAACTCAAAACTATGGCTTCAATCTACCTTTATTCCATTGACAATCATGTGTGAGAGGATGATATTTGAATTATTATAGCGTTTTGTTACCTTTTTTAAAAAATAAAATAAAATAAAATAAAATAAAATGTTATCAAGCATTAATGAATTTTAATGATTGCTCAATAGACTAGCAACAATTTAAGTTTATGAAATGATCATTGCATTGTTCTAGTTTACTAAGTACATAATAATTTTCCTTTAGATAGGTTTGTACATCATTGCCAAATGCAGATATGACAGTGTCAACTACAAGGTGAGAGCTTGAAATTTTGGTGTTTTACTTAATTGTAAGGCTCTCTATTACAAGGTGAGAGCTTGAAATTTTTTTGTGAAAATTATTGTAAGGCTCCCTAATTATTAATAAGCCAACATGTGCATTTAATCATTTTCTTATTGTCAATATGTATATGGAATTATTAGTAAATAAAATTGTAAAATGTGTAAGTGAGTTAGTTGGCAAATCTTGGTTCAGAAAAGCCAAAAAGACTTAATCAGTGAACTTTTTGAACTTTGTTTTTGTAATATGGATCATTTTTCTTTGTTAACGATTTTCATCATTTTGAAATCCAGTCATTTCACTTATATTGTTTCTGTTCCCCTATTCTTTCCCTTCATATTTGCATAGTTTGTTTAATGGAAGAAGTTTTTTTTTTTTTTTTTTTTTTTGGGAATGGAGAGCCTAAAAAGGAGATGGAAGACACAAAAAAATCTGGTTCTTCCTAACCAAGCAGCTCTTCCTTGAGAACCAGGCGTTGTCCCTTACTAGCTATGCGGTCTCCTTTGCCATTTTCACAATCACCCTCGCCATTGTCGCCTGGTAGCTCACCCTCAGGATCACCATCACCTTTATGCCCATTAAAAAATGAGTAAGTGTTTGAATTTGTAGTTAATCATATTTAATTATGATTGGGTTGATAGAATTTGTGAATCTGTGTAATTATGAATTTGTGCCTATTAATCAATGAGTATGTATAATAATAATTTTGTGAATATTTGTTTTGATTCTAACTCCCAAACTTCTGAAGCAATTAGGAGTCCGAAATCCCCGATGGTGGACTTAGTGGGACAGAGGAAGAGGGAGAGCAAGAGCCTACAAATGTGGACTTAGATACAAGTAGGAAAAAAAAAGACTACCTCAGATGTTTGGGATCATTTTACAAGGAAGAAAGTTGATGGAAAATTTAAAACCCAATGCCATCATTGTAGCAAACTTTACTTGAGTGATTGAGTGATTCTAGCCAAGGTACGACCCATTTGCGTAATCATTTAGCAAGATGTCCATAGTTGAAATTTAAAGATATAAGAGATATGCAATAACAAGCCTTAATTAAACAACAAAATAAGGTGGATGGAACTATGAGTTTAAATGAATCTTTCTTTATCTTTTATTTCTTTAAATATTTCTAACTTCGAATTTTCTTGATTGCCGTCTAGATAAGAAGTTTCATAAATGGGTCTATTTTTATAGCGTGTCTCTTTTAAAGTGGAATTCATCCTTTGTTTTTTCCTTTCCTTTCATTCGGATCTCTTCCGTTTCATCCATTTTTATTTTGTCCGAATCCTCCTTTTCTTCCGAAAAAAGAGAAAGAGAAGGATCTTCTTTGGTGGATTCCTCTTGTTCCTGTTTAGTCCCCTTCGTTTCGGAAGTTGTTTCTATTTCTACATGAATACCCCCTTGATCAAGTCAAAGTGAGGAATAATCTTGCTCGTATGGTCATCTTACATGAATACCCCCTTTCAATAGCTAACTACATTGGGTGTAGAGAATTTGTGGCTTCTCTTCAACCTATGTTTAAACTTGTCTCAGGAAATACTTTGAAGAGTAACATTCTTAAAATCTATGATAATGAGAGGGAGAAAGTTTTGAAAATGACGGACAAGAATAGAAGTAGGATGGCAATTACAATCGATATGTGGACTTCAAGTACCAAAAAGAGAGGGTTTATGGTCATTACCGCTCATTTTATTGATCATACTTGGATGTTGCAAAGCCGAGTTTTAAGATAATTTTTTTATCTATAAATTGAATGTTAAAGACTTTACATTTAGAATGTTTATTGAGTTATGTTAAATTGAATATTTAGACTTTATGTTAAATTGAATGTTTATTGAGTTATGTTATAATTATTCATATTTTTTTTCTAGGTTTGTTTATGTTCCTTCTCCACACACGAAAGATGTCCTGCTGAAGTCCTTATTGATTGTTTTTTAGAGTGGAACATTGATAGGAAGTTATCCATAATAACTGTTGATAATTGTAGTACTAATGATGTCTTGATAAGACTTCTCTTGAATAAGCTTGATACTAGTTCTCTTATGTTGGGTGGGTTTATGTTGCATATGAGGTGTGCTGCACATATTTTGAATTTGATTGTTCAAAATGGATTGTCTCTTATTGGTGATGGTACTGAAAGGATTCGTGATAGTGTGATTTATTAGACTGGATCACCAAAAAGGAGTTAGAAATTTGAAGAAAATGCACGTCAATTGCGTGTTCAATGCACCAAAGAGTTAGTCTCAAATTGTAAAACTCAATAGAATTCAACTTACTTAATGCTTTCTATTGCATTGATTTATAAAGATGTTTTCTCGCGTTTGACTAAACGTGAAACATCTTATACATGTTTGCCAAATGATTATGATTGGGAGGTAGCCAAAGATATTTGTGGGAGGTTGAAGTTGTTTCATAGTGTGACTGAGTTTTTCTCTAGTAGTAAGTACCCCACAACTAATATTTATTTCACTTTGGTGTGTGAGTTGAAAATTGCATTGAATAAATGGAGTTTGTCTTCAAATGAGATGATAAGTACGATGGCAGAAAGTATGCTTGCTAAATTTAATTCTTATTGGGCTAATGTTAGTGTTGTTATGGCTGTTGTTGCTATCTTAGATCCAAGATATAAGATGAAGTTATTTGAGTTTTATTATCCTAACATTTATGGTGATAATTCTGATTTGGAGATTGAAAAAATTAAGAATCTTGGTTATGATTTGCTTGATGAGTATGGAGATGTAAATGAGTCCCGAGTAGATAATGAAGGAAGTTCTCATATTCCTACAAGTACTTCAAATTATGTGGCACAAATCAAGTTCAGGTTGAATGTGGCAATGTCATCTTTTGATTTGTTTGTGAACAATAGTTCAAGTAGTTCAAAGAAACATGGGAGTGCTAGAATGGAATTTGATCATTTCATTGATGAGGGAGTGTTGAAGAGGAATGAAGATTTTGATATTTTAGGATGGTGGAAAAGTAATGGTCTCAAGTATCCTACTTTACAAAGGATTACAAGAGATATTTTAGTCATTCTTGTCACAACTGTTACTTCAGAATCTACCTTTAGCACTAGTAGAAGACTTTTAAGTCTACATCGTAGTAGGCTACATCCCAAGACTATAGAGGTAATGATGTGTGCTCAAAATTGGTTATGGAGTGAAATCAACAGCTAGCAATTGTCTAATTTCTATTTATAAAATCAAAATTGTATTTTTATATTTGCTAGTTACAATTTGATGAAGTTTATTCCATTTTTTAATTCGTTGTTGTAGGTTCTTCAACTATTTATGGAAATTGTACACTTCAATTAATTCTTGATGATGGGAAGCCTAATGAAGAGGATGGAAGTTGTGTCACAGTTGTGGAGGATTAGACATTTTGTATTAATTTAGTAGCTTTTTTAATTTTTTAGACTTATTGGATTAATTTGTTGGTTTGTAATTATCCTAAACTTGTGGGATTTATTTTGTTACTTTTTAATTTCTTGGACTTGTTGGACTTGTGATACTTATTTCTTGGACTTGTTGGATTTATTTTATTTTTATGTTTAGCTGGTGATTTTAGCTATAATTTTGTTGATTAATGATTAAATGGTTATCTTAGCTAAGTGATTTATTGATTTAAAATCTTAGTTATGATTTATTGATTTATAGATGTATAATTAACAGGTGATTTATTAATTTATGATATTAGCTATGATTTATTGATTTATATATTTATAATTAATAGGTGATATATTGATTTATGATTAACCTATGATTTGGATTGATTTGGCTACCATATAATGTGGCCCAAAAGCTAAACTTTGGCATTTGGGCCACATTATATGGCTTGAATGGGCTCGAATCTAGGCAAAAAAATCTTAATGGGCTTTAATTCTTTTTTTTTTGGTTGGGCCACGATTTGGGTTGCTGCTTGGGCCTAAATTTGGTTGGGTTAAACGGGGCCTGCGGGGCAGTTTTGGGCCCTGGGAAAAAAATCCTTTTAATAATCAGGCCAAGTTCGGGTCGTGGGTCCGAGTATGCAAAAACCCAGCCCGAACCTGACTTGTTGTCATTCCTAAGCTTGTCATAATTTAACACATAAGATAATTATGCAAAAATTGTGGTATTTTATATCCTACTAGAACTACTCTTCGCTAAATGATCATTTTCATAACTATACTATGTAAAAAATACTTCTTAGTAAAGGATTTAAAGCTTGAATGATGTGGATGATTTTGGGTCTTAAATATGTATATTTAATGCTTTTTTTTATTTGTTGATACAAGATAGACTTGAACTCCAGTCCTTGCTCTTCATACATTTTTTATTATACACATACTGATGCAAATGCTATTTTTTTTATACAAGATAGAAATTCTACTCTAACCTAATCTAAGTGTATATGTGTGTGTGAAGCTCTCTCTTAAAGACTTGAACCCCGACCCTTGCTCTCCACAAACACTTATACTTTTGAAGCATACTTGTGTGTGCTCTTAACAAAAGCATTCCATTAAATTTGTGAGTTTTTTTTTTATAAGAATCAATTTGTAAGTTAATAATTCATAATTGAAATATTTAATATTCCATCATTTGTATCTTTAAGATAGAACACTCCTTAACAAGATTCATCAAACAAAAAAAAAATGTGAGTTTTAGTTAGCTTAATTGGTCAAGTCTCTAATGATTGAATAAGAGATTTGGAGTTTAATTCCCGCCTACACTAAAAATTAATTGGTATCTTAGCCTGATTATAAAGAGCTATCATCAGGAGTAGATGTCATAGGTTGAAACTATCTCAAAAAACAAAAAACAAAAAAACAAAAAATTTTGACTTGCTTTTAGTACTCCTATATTAGAGATGATAATAAGGACATGATAGGTGTTTGATAATAGCTTAAAAGCACAATATTATCATAGTTTTAATAGGCATTATCACATTTATTTTTTGTTTATTCCAAAACTTACATGTAAATATAAGAGTTTGCAAATTTTCTCTAAAATATACTCATTATGCGTATTTTTTTCTTGTAGGAGATTTAAATTGATGAGCTAAGCATGCAAACATGAAGCCAAGAGATCCAAGGGTGAAAATAAATTGAGAAGTGGCTTTTGAAGAATTTAGTGAGTCAAAGATGTGTAGAAACATAAAAGGAGAGAGGGAAATTCATTTGAGCCAAAGATGGAAAAATTCTGGCATGGAAATATTCTGACCAGTTTTGGTATTTTGGCTATATCTTTTTACTCCGATATTGGATTGACTTGATTCTTGCGGCCATAGAAAGAGGACTTAAAGATCTAAAACTTTATAGTTTAACAAAACTTCAGAATATGCCGTATTAAAGGCTAAAACTGACCTGGAAGTTGACCCACTATGGAAAAACAAGAATGACGTTTTATATTTTTCTTTTTGGGAAGTATGTGTTTTAGGGTTTTGAATGTTATAAATATTAAAGTAATACAAGAGCAGCCACGTTTTTTGGCTGCTGGGAAACCTTATGTTTCATTAATTTTGAGAGTTTTTTATTTTCTATGGAAGCTTAAAAACCTAAACTAGGGTTAGGCGTGAATCTCCAATGTTGTAAGTTGTCCATTATTCAATCCAAGCATGTTTTTCACGTTTTGATTATTGAAATCAATTGTTCTCTTTTTATAATTGTTTTATTATATTGATATTTAATTTCTAATTCTTTCATAAGTCTATTCTTGAATCTTCTTATTGTTAGAATGGGGTTTTATAATCTCTCTAGTAAAATTTTTAAATCTTGTTAGATATTACTTTTATCATAGTATTGCCTCTAGGATATGCGATGTTCTTGAGTTTTTCTAGGAAAGTTATTATTTTCTAGACTAAATTGTTGGAACAATTGATAAATATAATCAACCAAAGAGAATTTTATTAATAAAAGCTTATTTCTAAATCTTCCAACTGGATAGTTTGTGTGTTTACTTACCCGATTGTGTACTAAATTGAATTAGTAGTGGATACATAACAATATTAGTGGACAAACCCTAATACCCTAATGATTTTAATTATTGAATTTACCAAACTTTATTTTTCCTAAGTTTCAATCATATTTTTTTACATATTATTTGTGCTTTTAACGTGTTATTGTTTTCCTTTTCTCAGCAGAACAATAACCTTAACTACACTACAATTTCCGTTATAAAATTGAACGATATCAGTGTCTTAAAATTATCACGTATTTATCTTACCCCAAACAAAACAATTGCAAAAGATTATATATACCTGAAATGTACGAATGTTGTAAATTCTTTCCTACATACAATTAGAGGATCCACTAGTGTTCTTCATTCTTCAATCATTACTCTACGAAGGTTATTTCTCAACAGCAGCAACAACAACAACAACAACAACAACAACAACAAAAAATCAACAATGGTGGTAAATGAGAGTAAGTATATTATTGACACCCCTATTTATTGGGTAACTTTACAGTGTACCTAAATTAAGTAGACAGCGTGGCAACTGGCAACTGGCAAACATGAGAACCACGTTTTGGATCATCGTACAAACTAATAAATAAGCCAAAAAAATTTACGCCAGAATAGAAATGTCAATTTTCCCAAAACGGTTGCGTTTAATAATTGAACAAAATATATTTTGAAATCACAATAGTTTGG
The DNA here is from genome assembly GCA_033629205.1 of Lithocarpus polystachyus. Classification (NCBI taxonomy): domain Eukaryota; kingdom Viridiplantae; phylum Streptophyta; class Magnoliopsida; order Fagales; family Fagaceae; genus Lithocarpus; species Lithocarpus polystachyus. The sequence goes on from CM066168.1 coordinate 47,485,115, forward strand.
CTTATTATCTAGGTTTGTCCAGGACCACCAATATTACTGAAATCCTAGTAAAATCATGCTCTCTATGACCGAGCTTTGTTAATTTTATAGGAGTAGCAGTATCTGCAAAATCCTCTTTTGGTAGGTTCCTTACTTTGTTTATTTATAGACACTCTCTGTCTCTGTCTCTCTCTCAGTAGCAGAATATGCTACTGTACTAGTTGCTTCAATTTTTCTATTGGATTTCTATTTTTTCCATTTTCATTTACAATTTATGATGTTTAAAGTTTGAACCACCTAATAAACACTTCGGGTTTAGTTAAGTAAATGAAAATACCTTATCAAAACAAACAAAATGTAAATGAAAATAGTCAAAATACCAGTCATGACCAGAATCTATCCCCACTTGTTTATTTTATTTTTTTTATTTTTACTTCCACCTATGCATTATTTACTAAATAAAAGGAAAAAACAAAAAAGAAAATCAACTCAATGTATCACAAAAAAAGAAAACCACTAATTCAAATAAAAAACAAACGTTGTGCCTGTTTTTTTATAATTATATTGATTGCTTTTAAGTTTTTATGGTAAAACTCATTAAAAATAAAAATAAAAATCTAGTCAAAGTTATGACATTAATTTTTTTTTTCCTTCAAAATATTTTAAAATAGTGATGTTAGCAATACTTCAAATTTTACAAGTTAATATATTGTTAATCACGAAAGTCGAAACATTTTATATTTATTTTCTTTAGAATCAAACATTAATTTATTATGTTGTTAAAATGACATCAATCACTTTCATATAGCTTCATTTTTCATAGACAAAACGAATTTGGATTTTTTTTTTCTTTTTCTTTTCATCCCAATACATAATTTATATCCATGTACTCCAAATTCGCCTAGAGTTCGTTCCTAAAAATACAGTCGTCCCTAACCCCTCGAGCTAAAGGACAACTTAGAAGTAGACCCTTTGAGAAGTTTATTCTTAGTTTCTAACTATTGATCCAAACACTTCAACATGTGAAGTCTTATCTTTTGACAATCCTTTCTTACTCATCAAGGAAAATAACCCAAGAACCTGAAGTGCTAGGTAGACAGGGGAGGAACAAGGAATATTTTAGCCTATTAACAAGGGTCCTAGAGACTCATCAAAGTAACGACCAGATCGATTGGCAAGCTCCTATGAGACTTATAGTTACAAGTGCAATTTGTACAGCAATACAACCTACATGCTCATCATCACCTTTATTAATTACCTCCTCACAAAAAGTTTCATTGAACACTACTTGAAAGTTGATTAGCCATAAAAGATAAAACCCGGTTAGTTAGAGAGATTGGATTGTCCTTTATTCGCTCACCTTGTAGATCCCTTAATTAAGGGGATGGTTATTGCCATTTTGGGTAGGGAAAACTATTCCTAAAATTGGGGAGAAGGTAAAAAAATCATAAAATACTCTCAAAAGAGCCACTATAATAAGTAATTAAGGGACTCTATTATGATTATGCTAAGGAAGAAAACGCCAACTCAAATCGCCACTTTACCCATTTTTCATTCATAAATAAAAAATAAAAAGTAGTCAAAGACTCCCAGAGAAGGAATGAGACATTGTACTACCTATTCTTACTCTGTTCAATTTCCTAAAAATAAGTATTCTGACTTTGCGATCAGGCTACCAATGGTCAACCATGTTGGTTGGTTTAGGGTGTAGTGAATAGGCAGATCTCCATTGTTGTAGTTTGTGCATCAATGCTCAGTAACCCACCACTCACAAACAACCAATTCATCAAGTTTGTGAAATTGGGTTTGAAAATTAGTTTATACGTAGTATTTGCTTTAATTTCTTTTAGTGGATTTTGAGAACTGTGGCTCCGACCTCCAAGTTGACCTTTCATTAATTTCATGGCAAACAAATATTTTTAGCTACAAAATGCATTATTTGTTTTGACACACGTCTATGGAAAACAAAGTAGTACACTACCAACAAAAATCACCATAAGAGGAAATTATACAAGACATAACTAGAGGGTGATGACTGATGATTTAATTCATGTCTTGAATAGCTATGCAATAACTCCAATCGATAGGTCTGAATTCTCTGTCACGTGGATTCATGATATTTAAAAAAAAAAAAAACATAAAAACAATAATGCAATCCGAAGAATATATATATATAATAAAACTTAAATACAGTACTTTAAGTGCTATTTCTTACATTCTTCTCTTAAAATTCTGCCACATGAATACTTATCTAAAAAATATACTTCCATCTCATGAGAAAAATACTCTATGACAAAATTTTAAGAAAAAAACTTAAGGAACAGCACCTAAGTATTGTACCTAAATCTTGCTCATATATATATATATATATATATATAATACACACACAAATTTCTATATGATTTTCCTGTAAATTTTGAAATCACTTATAACATTTAGCCCTTATATGATATTTTATTATATATTATGTGAAACGTATTATCTTATGGGTCAATTATTTTTATTTTCATGAATGTTTAATGATTTATAAATCGAGTTGATGACTTGACGAATTACCATCAACTTGTCTAAAGATCATGGGATAGTTGTGACATCATATTTGTAGGGGAGTAATTCTTAAACTCCAACATATATCACAATTACTTTTTACATGCACTCACCACATTTTCTTAATCATTATATAAGTCACATGAAGCTGCAAGTGCGAAAAGTTGTGATACTTCAAATATTTGTTTTGAAAAAAAAAAATTTTGTTTTTTTTTCTAAAAGTTGAGAACTTGAGGTGAGGAGTGTGGCTTATGCAGAAGCCAGTTAAGGCGAAGCCAAGCCAAGCCGCAGTTTGCACTATAGTCTGGTAAAACTACTGGGCACACGAAAGTGGGGCCCACGTATTGTCAATCCAATTATGAGGAACTCAGTTTTACGCAGATACCCTCCTTTTCTTTCTCTATTTACTCAAAGGTATGTATTGTACTTTGAATTATGTCTGTCTCTTCAACTAAAAATCTAGTTTATATTTACCGAGATATTCTCTACTTATTAATTATAATTTTTAAACTTACTTTATGTTCTTTTTTGTTTTCTTCGTCTTATAGAAATTCAGTCTTTATGATTCATGAGAGGTGTTGACTGTAAACACCGACATCACATGCCTAGGCCCAGGCCCTATACATGCTCCCTCATTGTCAAAACCACGCGGTATCTCTCTCTCTCTCTCTCTCTCTCAAGATAAAGAAAATTTTTTAATTTTTTGATTCTAATATTTTTATTATTTCGATGAAAAATAATAACAAATGTCCCATTTGTTAATAAATTATTTTTAAAAAAATTTTATGAAAAAATAAAAAAATTCAATAATTTAATAATTTTTTCTATTTTACATAAAAATTGCGATGAAATTTTCATAAAATAAAATAGTTCTTTAACAATTGACCTGAGGACATTTATAAACATAACTCTTATTTTAAATATGATGACAATTTTTTTCTATTTTCAAGTATTAAGTTATTGTCATAATAAAAATAGTATTAGTAATAAATTCATGTAATCATGGTGTTGATCAAATGACAAAAAATTTTGTCTAACATTACTTCACTGCAAAAGTGTATGTGAGTTCTTCTCCAAAAAAAGAAAAAAAAAAAAAAAAAAAGAAGCTTATGTGAGAAACTATTTGTCATATATTTCAATATAAAGTAGTAGAATTTAAGATGTGTGAACATGTTGGTGTAGAATGAAAAAACCTATATATACCCTTGCAACTCAATGAAGAGATGTATGTATGTTCATCACAAGAATTCCTCTTACATTTTTACTTAATGCGTAGAGACTCTTTGAAATAACCTAGTCTTCACAGTGCCTCCAATCAGTTCTCTAGATCAGAAGCATTAAGAAGTAAGGTGCTTTAATCTTGCAACTTTAAGTCCAAATAGCTAGAATTTAGCTAATAGTTTTACTCAATTGGAGTCCTTGATATGCTTCCTTGTTCTGAAACTTTTAATTTACTCACTACATCTTTAATAATTTGCAAACAAATATTGTAGGTTTGTTTGGATGTAGTTATGAATTAGTTTGTTGTAGTGGTAGCAATTTTCACCTTCGATTCACAAAATAGTAATAAATGTATACTTTATTTGCTTTTGAAAGTTGGATCAAGTATTAAAGAACCATTACATGCTCATGAATTGATACTATTATATGGTGTTTGGTACAGGAATCACATTCTTAGGAATTTAGCTATTCCTATGTTTGATTTGGGAGATTCTTAGGAATGTGAGATGATAATGTTTGGTGTATTCTCGAGAATCTTAAATGAATTATTTATTTTTCTCATTCTATCCTTAGATTTGAATGTGAACTACCAAGTCTTAAAAAAAAAAAAAAAATCATTTAATTAAATAATGAAAAAAAAAAAATATATATATATATATATATAAACTATTAATTAGTCCTTTAAAAAATATCTTCCTCTAAATAAATTAATAATTTGTTGAACAACACACACACAATAGTAAAAGTGAATACCTAGCAATAATGGAGAGTCTCCTTCAAACTATTTTTTTTTTCCACATGTAAAATCTAAATAGAACTTTGTTAAAAAATATATTAACAGAGTTGTCTATCCTATTTATGTTATTTTTATCGGAAAAAGATAAAGACAAGAGAAAAAAAAAATACTGATAACGTGTTTTATATTTTATCTTAATTGCTTAAATGATAAGAAAAAAAGGGTTAAAATTGTCAATTTATAAAAAATACAATTTCCTTTAAACTCAGGAATTTAGATACCTACTTGTTTTAAAGGGAATCCACATTCCTACTGAGAGGGGTTTAAGGGAGGAATCTAAATTCCCCTGGCATCTGATTCCCTGACGTAATTTGCAACCAAACATGAAAATTTTTAAACAGTCACAGGAATCTTAAAACATTACCCCGTACCATTAGTAGAGATAGAGCAACAAATAAAATATTTAATACAAGAGGGGTTAAGGATGTCTCAACTTTAGAGGGCATCCTAAGAAGTCAAGGGTATCCATTACACAAAAAGATTACGAAGCATTTGAATATATTACAAACCTTATCTTATCAACGAATTCACTTTCACAGTTGATAAGATCATCTGTAAAAAAGCTTTTGTTAACAAGTGTACGAATAAACTTAGAAGAATTTAATGAGTCTCGCTGCATCGAGAAGTAACAAAAACAAATAAACAAATAAAAACTTTTGCTTCTTCTTATTTTTTTCCCCTCTAAAATGGTTTTTCTTTTATAGATTCTAAACCATAATAGACATTAATAACATATTTTATTTTAATGAAATATGAAAAATGCTCATATATTATTAACTAAATCAACAATAAAATTTCACCTAAAAAAAGTCTAATCATATTATAAGTTTTTTTTTTTAGATAGAGTTATATTAAAAATTAAATAGGGAAAGCTTTTTTTTTTTCAAGAAACTTTAAATATTATCATGAAAAATATTGGCCAAATCAACCTAATACACATTTTCAACATTTGGTGGTACTTATTCCGTCTAGACTAAGAAACCAGAAAATAAAATTATATGTCTAGCAAGTGTACAAGCAACAAAGACTATAAATGAACCAAACTGATCATGAATAACGCAGGTTTGGCTCAATAAAAAGCTTGTTCATGTTTGTTTATTTATAAATAAGCCAAGTTTGAGCCTAAGTTTTAGACTCGTTTAATAAACAAGCTTAGCCCAAGCAAAAAAAATTTGTTCACCAAAAAACTCGTGAGCTATTAGGTTTGATACATAACAATTTAAGCATAGATTCATTTATACATTTATATGTGTTAATTAAATATAATCATTACACATATCTTAATAATGATATTGCCAACATAAGACCACTACCTTATTACCTTAAAATTTTCCTTTCTTTAAACTGATCAAGAACCACTTTAAATTATAGTTACATTTAAAAATAAATAAATAATTAAGTTGGCCACATATGATCCTTCCCTATCAATCATCTAAAGTAAAGTTATGAAACATGTTAGTATTTTCTCATTCATAGTAGTTACAAATAGGTTTTTTTTTTTTTTTTAAATAGTCCTTCACCATCTAACTTGAATGTAAAAATTGTATTTTGAACAATTGTTAAAGTTGTAAACAATGAATGATGAATGAATGAATTTAATTATGTAAATTATTAATTTGAATAATAGCTAATCATAAGTAGGACTAGATGCATGATAATTTGAGTATATTCCTTTTTTTTTTCTTTTTTCTTAATTTAAGAGATTTAAGCATTTAATAATGTAATTTTTTTTATTTGAAGCTCAAAAACTTGACTTGAGCTTGAATTTGAGCTTGAGTTTGGCTTAATTAATTAATTAATTAATTAAACCAAGCCAAATTAAGCTCAAGTTTAAATACTATTTTTAGGCTTGTCACAAGTTCAAGTGAAGCTCAAGTCAAGTTCAAGCCTTTGAAGTTTGAACATGCACAACTCAAAAAAATTCGGCTCATTTACAGTCCTGTTGAACAACAAAGTTTCCTTGAAAGAGGGTTGTAAACATGTAATAACTAATAAATAATTAATGGGTTTTACTATACATTAGAAAGTTATTTTATAAAACTTTTATGTAAAAGTGAAAAAATAATTAACTATTTTAACAATTTTTTCAATTCTTCTTAAAAAAATTTTTAAATTGATAATTAATCCTGTTTTAAAGCATACATTAAGTGGATTATTAATTAAATATGTGTTTTGAAAAAAAAAATTGATTTATATTTAAGCAAAAAAATAATTGAAAGAATGAATGATAAGAAGTAGAGAGAGAAGGATAAGGAGGTAAAAGAGAGGGGGGCAAAGAAAGAAGATGTGGAGAAAGACGAGGCAACTAAGAGAGTGTCAGAAGACTCAGAACTGAGAAGAAGAGTGAGGATGTGAGTGAGGAACAGCTGGTGTTGGTGTTGGTGTTGGTGTTGGCATTGGTGGATGGATATTTAGAAACAAACAGCTGGTGGGTAGGGGGCACCGCATTTCCATTCCTTTAACTATCCTTGGTCCTCGCTTCTCCTTTCTTTTGTTTCTTTTATTAAATTGATGTGATCAACCTACCTTTTGTGAATTGATTTGACTACTCACTGTCACTAGTACCACTCCTCTTTCCCTTCCAAATAAACGCTCATTCACCAAATTCTCGTACTTTTTAATTCTTACCCACTATGTTTGTTTTTGTTTGTTTTTTTTTTTTTTTTTTTGAATTTACTTATTTGTGTTCTTAGGTACATATTAGTAAATTATTTTAAAAAAAAAATTATGCAAAATGAAAGGATAATTTATAATTTTGTCAATTTTTTTAGTTATTTATAAATTTTTTCTTATAAATTTATAATTTTTTAAAGATTAATGTATGTACTCACTCAAACACATATTTTTAGTTTTTAAATAATATTATACATATTTTTACACATTTTTTCACTCACACATATTTTTACGTAAATTTTTAAACAATAATTTTCAATTTGTAAGTACATGTACCAAACACCATTAAGAATTACCAATCCATTGGCAAAAGCATTTTGCAAATAATAAGAACGAAAAGCATTAAAACAAAATTTACTATCACAATATAGTTGTCATTAATTAATCACGGGGAGGAATGGCTATACCCCGCACAATTTAACCCATTTTGCTTGCTGCCAGAGTCCAAAATCAATTTCAAGTACGTACTAGACTACCAGTTATTAAGAGAAACTGAAACGAAAAATCAATGCTTGGGTGGACAAGCAAGTGAATAGTTTCAACTTTAATTTCAATAGTACAAATCCAGTTGATATTATATAATTCACTCTTTTATTTTTCTATTTTTTTTTAATGTTTTGCATAGACAAAAACAATATTGCTAAAATGAACTTTTAAACCTTGAATGACACTATTTTTTTTATTTTTTTATTTATAAATATTAGAATAATCCATATAATGTCATGAATTCTAGTTCTGTGATGACTTCAATAAAAGAACCATATTCCATATTCCTAGTTCCTACGAGCAAACAAAAAAAAAAAGGTGTGAATATATATAATTTTGGTTATGGAGCTTGCAAAATTCAACTTTTTATCATAACCAAAATTCTCTTTTTAGTTCCCAAAATCAACTCTCTTTTTTCCCTGAATAAATCATCTCAACAATCACGAGGTACTTAAGCAAACCCCACATTATTGATGCCGAAAATCGTCAGTAAGTCACACGGTCCTCACATGTTCGAATTAATGAAAAATCTGCACAATATAAAAGCTGAAGACCTTAAGAGGGGTATCGGTGTGGTACCGGCTAAGGACCCTCCGAAAGTTAAGATAGTGAATGCTCGCAACTCTAGAGTACCAGAGTTGGGGGAAGTTATGCGTACCTCCGTTCATGAAGGTTTGGGGGTATTTATAGTGGTGTAGAGTCAATGTCCGTGGTGTGTTTAAGAAGATAGTTCCTTACCGAAGCCACTTCCTATTGCGTGTCCTTTACGGAGCCTCTTCCTTATTGGAACCACTCTCCATTGCGTGTTCCTCACGATGCCTTTCCTTACCAGAGCCACTCTCCATTGCATGTTCCTCACGAAGCCTTTCCTTACCGGAATCACTTTCCATTGCGTGGAGTGCAAATTATCTTTTGACGTGTAAGTGGGTAGGACAAGTCATGCTAACCACGTTAGCTTGGTACCTTCAGCTTCTACTAATACCGCTTTAACCCGTCAGTTTCAAGCTGTAGACCACACGTAGTCCCGAGCAACAGAGATGAAGCCGACGGGTTGGTCCATCTCATGCCTTCACCATCGATGGGTAACGGTGCTTTCATTTCACACTTATCAGTTGCCCCTTACTCCATAGCATCGTCGGCTTAAGCTGACGACTTATGGAGTACAGCCTGGTATCATCCCTCCTCTGCCCTAGAGAGAATGTCATTTATGGCGACCGCCTCAAGCAGCCTTTATTTAATGCTTCGCCACGTGGCAAGATTTGATTGGTTCCGCTTCTGGGTGGGGGCGTCGCTTCGTCTTCTGTGCGCATTCTTCTCTATATATATGTCACCTCTCCCTCATTTTCCCTTATTTCACGATTGCTGATTGCCAGAGCAAACCCGTCACTTAAAAAATTTGGCCGCGCCCCCTTGTTCTAAGTGAGACCGTCACCTTCCAAGAGCTTGTCAATTTGACTTGGTAAGCTACATATTTCTTTCGCTCTTTTTTTTTTATACTCATTTTCCATTCTTATCATGATTGATTTGTGAAATGATTTCTTAAAGAGGTCGTCGACTTAGGTTCTTAGCATTAATCCATCGCTTTTAGGTAGTCAGATGTCTAGTGAAGCGGCTAGTGAACAGTCGTCAGTCCACGATGGAGCGGGCTACGACGAGGTCTTTGGTTCAAGTCATGAGCCTGAGGACTTCTCTTGGTCATCAGAGAGGGAAACGTTAGCCCGATCCCTTGACGACATTGTTAAGAGTGATGACGAAGAAGATGGAGGGGTAGTTAGCGAGGATGGAGTGGAGAGAGATAGTGACGAGAAAGATGAGGATGAAGAGGAATCCTATGAAGGGACCTCAGGAAGTCCCAGAGGCAACCGTCCCTTCATCCTTCCCAAAGATTGGGCCGTCAATAAATTCTTGCCAAAAATGAGCGACAAGGTCTTTGGGGAGTTACGTACTCGTTATCAAATCCCAGACCATATTCTCATCTGTCTCCCCAAGAAGAACGAAAAATGCTATACAGGGGGGATCGCTGACGTTGGCATGTATGATGCTATGTTTGCGGCAGGATTGAGGCTTCCACTGACGGCTCTGCACTGTCAGCTAGTTGACTTTATAGGACTCTCCGTCAGCCAGATCGCTCCGAACGCCTGAAGGATCTTTATAAATGCTGAGGACCTATGGGGTCGTCTGAGTGGTGGGAACCGTCAGCTTTCATTGGACGATTTCTTCTATTGCTATCGTCCTCAACACATCGTCTCTTCCAAGGGGACTTATCATTTTGCCCCCCAGGAGAAGGATTTAAGACTTGCATCTGACATGCCGGATTCCGATAGAAATTGGAAAAGTAGATTTTTCTTTATTGAGGGGACGGATTGGGTATGCTGTCCCGAAGAATGGGTTACTATATCCCATGGTTTTGACAATACTTGGAGGGTCATTAAAGCCTCAGGTTGCGCCCCGTCAGCTTTTATTTGCTTCCTTCTCGTCAGCTTTATTTTTGCTTATTTTCTTATGTTCTGACATCATCATCCTGTCATTCTTTTGCAGCCAATACTCGTCCACACATAACTGACAAGTAGTGGGATTTCATCCATTGGGTTTTAGAAATTCCCATCGAGGAATGGAAGTGCAGGGACTTAATTACCCTCGACGCTCTCCATTTGTATTGCGGGGGCCCGGAGCCGTCTCCTGAAGCTCGTAGGTTAGACGAGTATTGTCGCCGTCGTAAATGCTTCGCTTTCCCGTTAGCTTTCCTTTAGCCGTCTGCTTTTCTGACATCTGTCTTGATTTTTGTGGCAAAAATGGAAGTTGAGAGCGCAGGTAAGGGTGGCCGCCGCCCGTAAAAAGGAGGAAGGAAAAGGGGAGGGGACTTCCTCGTCACTTCCCAAGACCGTCATAAAAAACGTTGCCAAGAGGAAAGCTGACGGGAAGGATGAGCACTTGTCCAAGAAGCCATCCGTCACCCTGGTGGAGGGGCTCCCTAAGAAGCCATCGCCCCCAAAACAAAGGGTTGGGAAGGGGTTGATGACGGCTCATGGTCTCGTCAGCCAGGAAGCTGAACGCCGCCTCCTTACTCATAAGGAGTACGCAGCGGAGATGTTGGAGTCCATCCTCCGAGACAAGGATGCCGACCTTTGTGTCGAACAATCCTTAGGGGAATTAGGAGACTTGGGCCTTTTTGACCTTGCCCGGGTATGCCTTCTCCTTCTCCCTTCCTCTTTTTACTTCATTTATTTTCATGCCAGTAGGTTGACGGATGTCTCGTTTTGTAGGCTATAGTCCGTACGAAGGCCTTGCAGGTCAAAGTAGTTGAAAATGAAGGATTGCTCGCTCGTCAACAGAGACGTATCAAGAATCTGATTGACGGGCAAGAGCAATATAAGGAGGCCTGTCGCACTTTGAATAAGGAGGTAAAAAACCTGAAGGAGAAACTCTAGGAGGGGGGTCGGAAAATGAAGAAAGAGCAAGAGGCTAGGGTGACGGTGGAGAAGGAGCTGACGGCTCTTCTAGGCCAGGTGAAGATGTCCAAGGCTGACGCTGTGGCCGAGTTCAAGGCGTCAACACCTGTGGGTAAGACTGCTATTATGGTGATAGTGATTTGTTGACTCCTACGCTGAATATTATGGTGACGAGTTTGAAGACTGTCTTAAACAGGTCAAGTCCATTCATCCCCACCTTGATTTGTCAAAGGTTTCAATGGATGACCCTCTGTCGTCAACACCTGTGGGTGAGACTGCTATTGGAGAGGACGACGACCTTAGCGAGTCTGAGATGAATTCAAAAGATGATAGTGTCGTCCTCGCCCAGCCTGCCACAAATAAGCCCGTCGCTCTAGTGATCCTGTCAGCAAACCCTTCTAGTTTTGGAGGTTTCTCCACTCAAGAGGCTCAAGACCTTTCTAAGGGCGACGAGGTTTTACAAGATCCCCCCGTCTCTTGAACTTTTGGCTCCCTTTTTTGTAATTTTTGCTTTAATTTTTAGACAAGGTGCCCCTTTTGTTTCGTAGGCTTTATTTGTAAAAACTATATTTTACTTATGACGTTTTATTTCCGTCACTTGCAGCATATTGTATGTTTTTCATTTGTTGAGTTTTCTGATGTGTTCTTGTGAGCTTAGAAGTATCTGTCAGCTTAGAATCTGTCCACTTAGGGACTATGGCTTTTTAGGCGCATGTCTGCTTAGGACTAGATAATATTAACTCGTGCCCTGTCTACTTGGTTATAGACCCAATGCCTTGTGGTTTTTATAATTATAATTTGGACTTGATCACTTCATGGACCAATTAACCCGTCTGCTTTATGCCCTCATTTGCATTCGCGGGTTTGTTTAAGTTTGTCCACTTTTCATAGGCTGGTCACTAACCTTACCCTTTGCAGACTCGTCCACTTTGTGGGCTCATCCACTGAGGATTTTTTGCTCGTAGGACAATGATCCTGTCTACTCTGTGGGTTTAAGTTTGTCTACTTTCATGGATTCGTCCGTCTTGTGAACCCGTCCACTTTTTATTATTTTGTGACAAAGTTGTCAACTCTGGACTTGCCTTTAATATTTTAGGATTAGGTCGTCAGCTTGGGATAAAGTCGTCAGCTCTGGACTTCCCTTTACTATTTTTAAGATAGTCATTAGCTCCTGATAAGGTCGTCAGCTTTGGACTTATTTTTGGGATAAAGCCGTCAGCTTTTGACTGCCCTTTAATATTTTTAAGAGTCATTAGCTTCTGATGAGGTCGTCAGCTTTCGACTTATCTTTTTGGGATAAAGCTGTCAGCTTTTAACTTCCCCTTAATATTTTTAAGATAAAGTCATTAGCTTTGGGCTCTTAGTGGCTTAACCATGTCGTCCACTTCGTGGTCGTTGATAATAACCTCGTCCATTTTATGGATTTTGGTAATTTTTAAACCTCTTGTGGATGAGGTGGTCCATGTTATGGACTGGACAATCGGGTCGTCTACTATGTGGACCCGTCTGCTTACGGGCTGCAGTCGTCGTTTTTGTCCATTTTGTGGACCAGTTAAGCTTTGTCCATCTCATGGACTTCAAATAGCTTTTTAACCTATTGGGATGAGGCCGTTCATTTTATGGAGTAAATAATTAGATCGCCTACTTTTGTAGACTCGTCTACTTTGGGACGTCGTCGTTCAGTTTGTGGTCGTCGGCTTTGGATCTAATAGCGTTGTCTGTTTTGTGGAGACCTTGTCCACTTTTGTGGGTTCGTTCATCTTGTGAACTCGTCGTCCATTTTATGGACGTTAATAGCAACTTCGTCTGCTTTAAGGGCTTTAATAGGCTTGTCCACTGTGGGGTTTAATAATAATTTTCTATCCTTTTGGGGCACAGTCGTCAGCTTTGGATTTTTACCCTCTTGGGATAAATCCTTCAGTTTTGGACTTTAGCAATAACCTTGTCTACTTTGTAGGTTTTTCTATAAAACACGTTGGCCATGTCTAAATAAACTTTTATTACGATAAACTATGCAAAGTAGTTCCAAAAAAAGACCCGCCCCTTGGGCTTTAAAAGAGTTGTCGTAGCAGAAATTAGAGTAAATAGGAAGACCGAAGGAGTGTATCCAAGATTGACAAAGGTGAACAAGTAAGGGGTTGTTGTCTTTCATGCCACCCTTTTTTTACTGGTAGTACTTCTGCAAGTGCTCAGCGTTCCATGGATGGTGTAGCTTCTGTCCTTCCAACGTTTCCAGGTGATAGGTGCCCTGTCTCTACCATGTCGTGACTCGGTAAGGCCCTTCCCAGTTAGGGCTGAGCTTTCCCTGTGTAAGGTCTTTGGTAGCACCCATGACTCTTCTCAAAACAAGATCTCCGACCTGGAAGTCTTTGAGTCGGACTCGGGAGTTGTAATGTTTAGCCATGCGGTCTGGATACCGCGCGAGCCTTTGTTCTGCTGCTGCTCTGACTTTAGCAATTAGATCAAGCTGTAGACGCATAGCCTCGTCATTCCTGCTTCCATCGTGGGCGTCCACCCTATAGCTTGTGAGCCCTACCTCGGCTGGGATGACTGCCTCGTTTCTGTAGGTTAGTCGAAACGGTGTTTCTCCTGTAGGGGTCCTTGCTGTTGTCCTGTATGCCCATAGTATGCTAGGTAATTCTTCAGGCCATATGTCTTTTGCCCCCTTGAGCCGAGTCTTGATAATCTTAAGTAAAGATTGGTTCGTTACTTCTACTTGGCCATTGGCTTGGGGGTGGGCATGAGAGGAGTAATGATTCTTTATTCCTAATTGCGAGCAGAACTCCCGGAAGGGGCCGTGGTCGAATTGCTTTCCATTGTTCGAGACAAAGACTCTAAGAATCCCAAACCTGCATATGATAGACCTCCAGACAAAGCTTCGCACGTTTTTCTCTGTGATAGTAGCCAAAGTTTCAGCTTCTACCCATTTTGTGAAGTAGTTTATGCCCACTATTAGGAACTTCAGCTGTCGCGTAGCTTTCGGGAACGGACCCATTATGTTTAACCCCCATTGAGCGAATGGCCATGGGGTTGTCATGGGGGTCAGCTCTTCGAACGGCTGTCTGATGATGTTGCTGAATCTCTGGCATTTGTCGTAGGCTTTGACATACGCCTAAGCGTCTTTTTGCATTGTGGGCCAGTAGTGCCCCGCTCGAATCAGCTTGTGTACCAACGATCGCGACCCTGAGTGGTTTCTGCAGATCCCTTCATGGACCTCCCTCATAACGTAGTCTGCCTCATCGAGACCCAAGCACCTTAGGTATAGGCAAGAGAAGCCTTTTTTGTACAAGACGTCCTTCATCAAAACGAATCGTGCCGCTTGGACTTTTAGCTTTCTTGCGGCCTCCTTTTCGTCTGGTAGAGCTCCATTTTTTAAGTAAGAAACTAACGGCGTGGTCCAATTATTTTCAAAACCAATCTCCTGCACATCGACAGAATCTATTAGCGGAGAAACCTGAACAAAAGAGAGCACGTTGTCAAGGGTGGTTGTATGCTTGAATGAAGCGGCTTTGGTAAGGCGGTCGGCTCGCTCATTTTCTTCTCTGAGGATCTGGACGATATTGGCCTTCAGCTTGTCCATCCTTTTCTTTGCTTAATCGAGATATCTTTTCATTCTTTCGCCTCTACACTCGTAGTCTCCGTTTACTTGGTTGGCGACGACTTGAGAGTCGCAGTAAACTACCACTCTTGCGGCTGCCGCTGCTGCTTTGGAGAGATCAAGCCCTACTATTAAAGCTTTGTATTCCGCTTCGTTGTTGGTGGTGAAGAAGTTGAGGCGGACCATACATTTGACCCAATCGCCTTCAGGGGAAAGAAGCACGACACCTACGCCCCCGGCCCGTCTGTTTAACGATCCGTCTGTATGTATACTCCATTGAGGGCATTCATCTGCCCCCCGGTCCTCCCCGTTGGTGAACTCGGCTATAAAGTCCGCGACGACTTGCCCCTTGATTGCGGTGCACGGGCAGTATCGAATGTCGAACACATTTAACTCTATCGCCCACAAAGCCAACCGGCCAGCAGCCTAGGGATTGTTCATTGCCCGTCGTAAGGGCTTGTTGGTTAAAATGACCACTGTGTGAGCTTGGAAGTACGGTTTGAGTTTGCGGACCGCCGTAATTAAAGCGAAGCGAGCTTTTCCATGGGTGGATACCTTTCCTCTGCACCACAAAACGCCCGACTGGCATAGTACACGGGTTTTCAAACCTTGTTTTCTTCTCTGATTAAGGTTATGCTGACGGCTGCGGGGGAGACGGCTAGAAAGAGTAAAAGTTTTTCCCCTAGCTGCGAAGGACTTAGCAACGGAGGTGAAGAGAGGTAGGCCTTCAGCTCTTCAAATGCTTGTTGATACTCGGCTGTCTACTCAAAAGACTTCTTTAGTGTGCAAAATAAGGGCAGCCAATTGTCCGTCGCCCTTGATACAAACATGTTCAGGGTAGCTACTTTCCCATTTAAACTCTATACCTCTTTTGCGCTCTTCGGGGGGGTCATTTCTATTATTGCTCAAATCTTGTCTGGGTTGGTTTCGATACCTCTTTGAGACACCATAAAGCCTAGGAATTTTCCTGCCGTTACCCCGAACACGCACTTCGTCGGATTAAGCTTTATGTTCTAGGAACGAAGGGTGCCGAATGTTTCCTCGATATCCTTCAAATGGTCCTTTTCCCTTCGGCTTTTGATTAACATGTCTTCGACGTAGACCTGAACATTTCTCCCTATCTGGTTCGCGAACATTTTGTTTATGAGTCTTTGATACGTTGCGCTCGCATTTTTTAGTCCGAATGGCATCACTTTATAGCAAAAAAGACCTTGGCTGATAACAAATGAAGTTTTCTCTTGGTCCGCCTTATCCATCCGGATCTGATTGTATTCTAAGAAGGCGTCCATGAAGCTCAATAGTTGGTGCCGAGCCGTAGAGTCTACCAGTGTATCAATTCGAGGGAGGGGATAGCTATCCTTGAGGCATGCTTTGTTCAAGTCCGTAAAGTCTACGCACATCCTTCACTTCCCGTTGGCTTTTCTGACCATCACCACATTGGCTAGCTAGTCGGGATAGTATACTTCCTTGATGAAGCCTGCTTCTTGCAGCTTGCTGACTTCTTCTGCTATTGCTCGGTTTCGTTCTGGGGCGAACACTCGCTTCTTTTGTCGGACGGGTGAGGAGGAAGGTGACACATTTAGTTTATGTACCATAACCGAAGGGTCGATTCCTAACATATCCTCATGACTCCAGGCAAACACAGTGTAGTAGAGAATGTCTGCGGAGCTTCCATTATCAATCAAGACCCAGTGTGTATTATAATTTCCTAGTCGGATGCTGACGACGAGTGCGTCGTCGTGCGGATGGTGAAGACGCTAGGCATCTTCTTTTGTGAAACCAATGGTGGGATTATCAACCCGCGGCATCTTCAGGACATCGCCCGTAAACTAGACGTTCTGAACCATTCTGAGGTAAGATTTCCAAGCCCTTTTGGACCAGCCAACGGTTGCCGTGTGCCCAACAATCAGCCTTATGTCTCCTAAGAGTGGTTTGGGGCGCTCGTTGTATCGTTGAGGGGCCTGCTCTTGGTGAGGTGGGTCTGCTTTCTCTTTGTTGATGAACTTTTGCAATTTCCCCTGCCTGACCAGGGCTTCGATCTGCTACTTTAAGTCGTAGCAGTCGATTGTGTTGTGGTCGTGGTCACGATAGAAATGGCAGTACTTGTCTCTGGGTCATCTGTTGGGGTCTCCCTTCAGCTTTCTTGGAAATGTTAGGGCCCCCTCGTCTTTGATCTGCATCAAGACTAGGTCGATTGGGGTTGTCAGCGAGGTGAAACTTGTGAACATCCTAGTAGGAGGTTTTGGGCGTCTGTTGTCTCGGCCCTCTCCTGTCCGAGCTACCTTTCGTCCCCTATCTTACCGTACGTCCTTCTATCTTTCCCTCTTCTTGGGAGGCTTCTCTTTTCGCGCCAGTGGCGTGTCTTCTGCATTCATGTACTTTGTCGCCCTGTAAAGCACATCTGACATGGTCTTCGGGTTATATTTGTATATGGAGAATAAAAACTTACCCTTCCGCAGCCTGTTTGTGAATGCGGCAACAAATATCTTATCATCCGCTTTATCAATCGAAAGTGCTTCTTTGTTAAAACGGGCTATATAGGACCTCAGTGTCTAGTCCTCCTGTTGCCTGATGTTCATTAGGCACGCAGTGGACTTTTTGTACCTGTGTCATCCGATGAAGTGCGAGACGAACTGAGCGCTCAGCTCTTTAAAGGTACCTATAGAGCCGGGCGTCAACCTACTGAACCAAATCCTTGCGGGGCCCCTTAATGTCATCGGGAAGGCTCGGGACATGATTTCGTTTGCTACGCCCTGTAATTGCATCAATGTTTTGAAGGATTCCAGATGGTATAGTGGATCCTTAGATCTGTCGTAGTTCTCCACCTGTGGCATGCGAAACTTCGGCAGAAGGGGGAAAGAATTAACGAACGTGGTGAATGGAAAATCCGACCGATGGACGAGGTCGTCGAGGTCGTTGGATACTCGTCCTTTGAGGGCGTTTATCATGAAATCCATGCGTGTGTCATGTCTTTTTGGTCGGCTCAGGGCATTGCTTCCCTACGAACCTCCAAAATTCCTCTTCTTGGCACTGCTGGCCTCTTGATCTTCCTCCTGGATGTTGAGCCTTGCACCCTTTCGATGCAGTTGCTCTTCCAAGCCTTGATTACGCTTTGTGAGGCGTTCCACGGCGGCTGCCAGAGTATGGACTTGCCTCTCAAGAGCCGTAGTATGCGGCTTATCGCCCTGATCGTTCGTGGTGGTTGCCATCGAACGCATGAATACCATGCAACTTTTTGTCCGAAAAGCACAAAGTATGGTTTCTCTTTGCGCTTCCCACAACGGTGCCAACTGATGATGCCGAAAATCGTCAGTAAGTCACACGGTCCTCACGTGCTCAAACTGATGAAGAACTTACACAACACAAAAATTGAAGACCTTAAGAGGGGTACCAGTGTGGTACCGGCCAAGGACCCTCCGAAGGTTTAGTTAGTGAATGCTCGCAACTCTAGAGTACCAGAGTTAGGGGAAGTTATGCGTACCTCCATTCATGAGGGTTTAGGGGTATTTATAGTGGCGTAGAGTCGATGTCCGTAGTGTGTTTAAGAAGATAGTTCCTTATCGGAGCCACTCCCTATTGCGTGTCATTTACGAAGCCTCTTCCTTACCAGAACCACTCTCCATTGCGTGTTCCTCACGATACCTTTCCTTACTGGAGCCACTCTCTATTGCATATTCCTTACGAAGCCTTTCCTTACCAGAACCACTCTCCATATTCCTTACAAAGCCTTTCCTTACCAGAACCACTCTCCATTGCATGGAGTGGAAGTTATCTTTTGACGTGTAAGTGGGTAGGATAAGTCATGTTAACCCCGTCAACTTCATACCTTCAACTTCTACTAACACCGCTTTAACCCGTCAGTTTCAAGCTGTAGACCACACGTAGTCCCGAGTGGCAGAGACGAAGCCGACGGGTTGGTCCATCTGATGCCTTCACCATCGATGGGTAACGGTGCTTTCATTTCACCCTTATCAATTGCCCCCTACTCCATAGCGTCGTCGACTTAAGCTGACAACTTATGGAGTATAGCCTGGTCATCATCCCTCCTCTGCCCTGGAGAGAGGGTCATTTATGGCGATCGCCTCGAGCAGTCTTTATTTAATGCTTCACCACGTGGCAAGATTTGATTGGTTCCGCTTCTGGGTGGGGGCGTCGCTTCGTCTTCTGTGCGCATTCTTCTCTCTTTATATGTCGCATCTCCCTCATTTTCCCTTATTTCACGGTTGTTGATTGCCAGAGTGAACCCATCACTTAAAAAATTTGCCCGTGCCCCCTTGTTCTAAGTGAGACCGTCACCTTCTAAGAGCTCGTCAATTTGACTTGGTAAGCTACATATTTCTTTTGCTCTTTTTTTTTACTCATTTTCCATTCTTATCATGATTGATCTATGAAAGGATTTCTTAGAGAGGTCGTTGACTTATGTTCTTAGCATCAATCGGTCGCTTGTAGGTAGTCGGATGTCTAGCGAGACATCCGACTAGGAGACAATAGTAGTCTATTAGTCCTAGCTTATTTTCATTTTATTCAATTTAGGTCTAATTAATGTATTCCCTTAAGGCATACATTAATTGTCTATTTTATAGAAAAAAATTATAAAAAATTTAAAAAATTGTCAAAAAAGTTAGTTCATTTTTCATTTTTTCATATAAAGCTTTCTATAATGGTTTACTAATGTATGCTCTAAGGGCATACGTTAGTAAAACCCAACCTAATCAATCAATCAAAATAAACTCTCACAAACCACCATTAAACCAGCAAAAATTCTAAGATCACATAAAATGCCATAACTTGTGTCATGACTATCCATGTGGCAAACTGTGAATGATAAAGAAAAAATAGTAAGTCTGTGTAAAAATGACAGACAACTAATCAAAGTTTGATACCCATATTATTGTAACTATCAATATCATCACACAACATTAAAAAAAAAAAGGCTAAATAATAGTATGAACTATGAATTTTGTGAAGGGTACTCTTGTATCTCAACCATGATCCATCATTTCACATAAAACGTGCCAAATTTATCTTGCCTTGCTCGTTTGTTAAATCTCTTACTCACACGATGATCTGACAAACATCCTCCCAACTGTTAAAAAAACGTAATGAAACCCTAGCTAGATCTAAAGTACTGTACACATTAAAACAAATTTAACTATCACAATATAGTTGTCATTAATTAATCATGGGGAGGAAAGGTTATACCCCGCACAATTTAACCCATTTTGCTTGCTGCCAGAGTCCAAAATCAATTTCAAGTACGTACTAGACTACCAGTTATTAAGAGAAATTGAAACGAAAAATCAATGCTTGGGTGGACAAGCATGTGAATAGTTTCAACTTTAATTTCAATAGTACAAATCCAGTTGATATTATATAATTCACTCTTTTATTTTTCTATTTTTTTTAATGTTTTGCATAGACAAAAACAATATTGCTAAAATGAACTTTTAAACCTTGAATGACACTATTTTTTATTATTTTTTATTTATAAATAATAGAATAATCCATATAATGTCATGAATTCTAGTTCTGTGATGACTTCAATAAAAGAATCATATTCCATATTCCTAGTTCCTACGAGCAAACAAAAAAAAAAGGTGTGAATATATATAATTTTGGTTATGGTGCTTGCAAAATTCAACTTTTAATCATAACCAAAATTCTCTTTTTAGTTCCCAAAATCAACTCTCTTTTTTCCCTGAATAAATCATCTCAACAATCACGAGGTACTTGAGCAAACCCCACATAAATACATAATACCCTTAAAAGGCAGCTATGATGTACAAATAGTCCTTAAAAACCTCCATCTAACCGCATATGAAATAAGGGCTTCCCCTTTATTGAGATAGCATATTAGAAAAACTTCACTTAACTAAGCATACGAGTTTAGATGCAATTGTAACCCCACTTTAATTACAAAGGTTAAATTCTTTTGTAGTTGTACTCTGATTAGGTAATGTATTATAAATTCAGTTTAAAACAATAATATTATTATTTTTGTATGTGTTCTAATAAGTATTACTGTTTACGAAAAAAAAAATAGGGATGTTTATCCCACATTGGTTATGTATACTTTGTGTTCGCTGTTTATAACTCCGGTTTACAACTACAAAGGTTAGGCCATTTTGTAGTTGTACTATGGCTATGTAATATATTATAAACCCAGTTTAAAATGCTAATATTACTTTTTTCGTGTGTGTTCTAATAAGTATTACTGTTTACTAAAAAAAAAAAAATTAAAAACAATTATGTTATATTAATTACTTTCTCCTATCATTATTATTCAAATGAGAGTACACTCATATGTATAATTTACCTTAAACTTATTAGACTAAAAATTTTAATCATTTTAAGGGATATTTTTTTAGAGAATATTAAGTATTTTAACACATACAAAAGAAGAGGATAGAAAGTTTTATACAAAAAAAAAAAAAAATAGGGGCTGATTTTTCTCATTCTTCTTTTGTTTTGGTCGGGTTCCAACATCAAATTCACATGAAAAAAGAAAATTTTTTCGATTTTACAATGGCTTTGCTTTGGAGTAGTATTGGTTAATTCTCTCTCTCTCTCTCTCTCTCTCTCTCTCTGAACATTTTGTAATAACATAGTACATTTCTCATAATTGATAATAATTCATTCCTCATCTGTAACTGTAATGTCTGACTTAGATTTCATGAAACGGGGTATGAATTCCTGACCCCGAAACGCAAAAAGGACATTGCCAATTTCTAGGGGCATATATGTCAACGCAAACCGGTGACCCAAAAAAAAAAAAATTTCTTGGTTCTCGGATCAACTGCTATTAGTACGGATCTAGATTGGGACCCACACAAGGATACCACATCATCTAACTTGTCCTTGTTCGTAACTATTAAAAAATAATATTAAATAAATAAAGAGGTAAAAAAAAAAAAAAACACAAGTAAATGGTCTAAAGTAGTTTGCTTCACGTCTGAGAAAATTTAAAAATTTTTTTGAGTGACTGACACAAATGTCAGTAACGTGGTCAGACAGAAGAGACAGCTGCACACACACGTGGGTCCCATTCCTTTTTTTCTTTTTCTTTTTAACATTTTGTGTGTAAGATAAAGCTGGGCACGCCGGCACGCGAGCAAACTAGGCCTCACGTGCCTTCACGTGACTTTTATTTATTTTTTTCTTCTCGATCTTTACGTACGTGTACGTTTACCTTATCATCGTCCATTCTTTTATTTTATTTAAAAAAAAAAAAATCAGAAACAGATTCATTGCAAACCAGTAAAAACAGAAACAGATCCATTCACACGCTGCTTTTCTACATGAATTAAACATGAAATTGATTCTTCTTTGTTCAAAGGTGGCTGATTTATGACCAATTTTCATTTGTATTAGCTCAATTTTTTAGTTGGGAGAGCATTTGTTGCAACATTTTGTATGCAATAATTGTTGCATTACACATGACCTTTGCACATTTGTCACTTCTCTTTCGCTGCTACCTTATTTTGTCTACAACAATTGCAACATATAATATTGCAACAAATCCTTTTCTTTTAAGTTTATATATAGACATTTTTTTTTTTTTTTGAGGGGGAAAGTTTATATATAGACATTAAAAAGTATCAATTGAACAAAAGATTCTTATTATAAGTAATTTGTGTGTTTAAATCAATGATATTAAAAACTAAGTTAGTTGACCCCACAGAAAGAAATAGGTATTGTATAAAGTAGTAAATTTTTTTTTTTAAATTGTGCTTCATATTTCCCTTGAATAATTTTAAAACTGTACACTTTGTCATAACTGTATTACGTCGCATATTATAACTAGATTTTAGTTATTTTTAAATAGACTTACTATTTTTTTTCTCTCACTCACAACCAATCACATAAAATAATTGTAGCAAAGTGCGTGTGAGAGTGTAATCTTATAATTATTCATTTCTCACATACTATAGGCATATTACTGGGAGAAAGGGAATTGAGGGAAGCAATGTAAATTTCTTTTTGTATCAAATGACAAATGTTTAAGTGCAGCTTTTTCGTAGGGAACTTTAGTTTAATAAGTTTGCCACAATTAAATAACTTAATGTGTTAATGCTGAGTAGAAGGCTCATCAAGGTATCAATTCATCTTGTTAAAATATTAAAACTATATAAAATGAATATAGTAGAGAATTGAAATAAAGAATATAGGGGAGCAACATGCATGGTTTAATTTCAGTGGATTATGTCTACATTATAAACTCCTAAATAACCTTTGTAAGGACACAGATAGGCGAGCCAGCCTAAACTGGATGAGACGGCCCAAATGGTCCCTAAACAATGAATTTGTAGAGGATGGGATGTGAAAGCTGGGCTAGAATGATTTAAACAGCTAGTGCAATAGGTTAGGGTTTCTAGAAAGAAAAGATAAGAAGTCCAAGTTTGAATAACTCCTCTCATCGAGGGTCCGAGAAGGTCAATTCTTATATTTCAACTCTTCCTTTCCTTTTACAAAAAAATGCCTCCCCCTTTTAGAGGAGGATTCCTTCATATTATATAGCTCTCTTAATACCATCTCCACCTTACACTTGTCAACCATCTGATTCTTCACATGAGTGCATGTCCCATCATGCATCTTTTTTGGTCTTCTGTGAGTCGCGGTGGCCGAAGCTACACTGTTCAGGGGTCTTCTCCATATAAATGCGGTCAGAAGAGTAGGTGCGGCACAATTAATGCGGTGGTGGCAGCCTTTCCTTAGGTATTTTTGGGGATTCTCATTTCCCTAAAGCTAGGGTCACTCTTTGGATTGCCTCTCTCACCCTAAACGTAATGAATCGCAATTTGGGATTCTGCATGTCTATTCCCCCCTCCTCGGACTCTACCACATCCTCGGATACAACTGGAGGCTCAATGCGCGGTTATGGGCCTTTAACCCTACAAGGCCCACTGCATGATCTCGGGGCTTTTAGCCTATTCACGGCCTGATACGTAGTCTTGGGCCCCTGTCCCCACAATAGCCTCTCAAAACTCCGGGTTTTCTCTCTTATTCGAGGAGAAAAGGTGGAGTTTTGACTTTCAAGGGACGTGTTAGTTGATCTCTTTGCTAGCACGTGCCAGATTAACGTCGCACGCGCCTCGTGAGGAATAATGATGCTTCGGAATTTGCGAAGCGCTATTGATTGCTCCAGGTGATGTTATGTCTCCTTCATCTGATGGTGGGACGTTGATCTAACGGTGCACATTACTCCAAGAATTTTGAGCGGGGTAATTCCCACTCATTCCACTTCCCTATTAAAGCCTCCGGGGGAATTATTCCCTTCATTTCTCCAACTTCCAAGTTCTTCAGAGTTTCAAAGAGTTTAAAAACCTAAAAATCATGCGCGTCCATCAGTTCCCTTTTGATTCCTCGACTGTAGCTTTATGGATTTCAGAGACAATCACACACTAGTATTAGTAAGTTTTTGAGTCTTTAGATTTTCTTTTTCTCCTCGGCTATTCTTCTCGGTCGTTCGAAGGAAGAAAAAACTTCCTCTTTTTTTTTTTTGCTTCCCCCTTCTAATTTGTCCCCTATGGGTAGGTTTAAGTACCTGGCAGATTCCCCAGTGAAGATAGAGCTCTTCAAAGACAAATACCAGATTTCCCAGGAAGTAGCCCTGCGGTATTGCAATCCGGATAGGATAGATCTTGATATGGGGGAGGGGGAGGTGGTCATCCCGATGATAGCTTTCATAGAAGGAGGGATGACACTCCCCATGGGTCAAATAACGCGGGACTATCTCTTCAACCACAGACTATGTCCCGCTCAGTGCGCACCCAACGTTTTTAGAATCCTAGGCTGCGTCGATGCCTTAAACAAGCATCTGAGCTTAGGGCTCACCTGGCACGACGTGGTGCACATGTACGAGTGCCACTCACAAGCCGAGGCGGGGTACTACCTTAAGTCTCGCTCGAACGTGGTCAAGTTGATCTTATGCCTTCCTAAGTTGAACAAAGGCATGAAGGACGACTACCTGATAGCCTTAGGAGCGTGGCACGACGGCGTTCACTGCCCCGTCCGAGAGGGAGAGCCAGGTGGGATGCCTTAGAGTTAGGCGTCTTAGAAAGTGTTTTAGATGGCCCCCTTTTTTTTTTTTAAACCCTTACTAAGTCGTTTTTCCTTTTACTTCTGTCTCTCTATCGATGACAGCTGCTTGCTTTCTCTTTCTAATTATGCCTCTTTTCTTGGGTATGTTTGCAGATAAGAACCACGTGGCTCCTCGGCTCAGCCTAAGTAGCGTCCCAGCACTAAACTTCCTCCTCAGATCAGAGATTTTTGTCAACGAGGACGGACAGCTGCGCGCGGTCCATCACATTTTAGGCTTCGAGCCCATTTCTAAGGTGTTCCAAGAAATCGGCCACAGCATCAGGAAGGTTGACCCTTGGATACGCCGTATAGACGTGTCCAGACCGGACTTCCTAGCCCAAAACAACCTTCCCCGCAATTCGTGGTTCCTCTATAACATCTCCCACCAGAAGCGGCGGGCGTAGCGGAGGAGGAGATCACTGTTGGGTAATATACATGTTTGCATCGAATACAAAACATACGCAGCGGAAAATAAACGGATCTACTTCATTCGCAATTGATAACATGCACTATGTAAGTTTCAGAATATAAGAACAAGAGAGTGTACCTTGATGCGGTGAAATTCAAAACCGAAATGAAGAAGTACTCGGGAACACTTTCAATCTTCACTCCAATTCCACTTGATGCCCAAGATGTGTGGTCTCTCAATCAGTTCTATGTTTTCTAGAGAGAATATGAAAGAGTGTCTCTTTTCCTTATATCATATATTTCTTCACTTATTAAACATACAAACCATTTTATTCTATATAAAATTCTGTATGTTTCTCTCCACATAACTGATTATCTAATTGGGCTAGCCTTTTGGGCCTTCCCAATTGGGCTAGCCTTTTGGGCCTTCCCAATTGGGCTATAGTGTGTGGCTTGGAGTGGAACCAAAAGGGAACAAATAAGACACTAGCTCCAATGGGCCTTGGGCTTTTCTGTCAACTCTTGACAAGTCCAAAGTTACCATTAATTATATTTAATACCACTATATAAATATAAATGCACTCTAGGCCTCATTAATAAATTATATCCCAAGACTTTATTATACATGCAACCCCTTCATAAAATATTCGTAGTAATACAAAGTCATGAATATAGACTGCCACTTTGTAAATTACTACATCTTAATCCTTGAGTACCCGGTTTAATCCTTTTGTGTTATTCACCATATATTTATGAAATCCAATTTCATAAATATATACTTTAGTCTTACTAAAGTGGTTAGGCCTAACTCTCTGAATAACTGTACCCATTAAACTTATCTCAAGGGAATATTTTATATCTCCGTTAAGAGACTATGAATTCCATCTTGAGAATATATGTTCCATCAACACTACATGTGGCTGCCCAACATACTGAGGTTTTGACCGTTACTTTAGATCTCACTCCTGATATATCAAAGCAACCTACATTTCATGATCAGGTCCATTATTCTCTCAGGATTAAGAGTTCATGTGAATACAAGTCGTGAGATTTGTGAGATTTATTATTCAATTGACAGTAGTTAGGAGAATAATAAATCTCACAGCGGTCCAGTTCAATATGTCTTAACTCTTAAAACATATCAACATATTAACTAGAAGTCACCACTTCCATGATCAAGACAAATCATCGTAGTTAATATGTTATAGTCTTCGCAGATGAAATGCCCAATTTCATCACCGACTACGAACTAAAATTCTGAGTTTACAAAGAACTTGTGATTTATATCTTCTGTGACTTTTCACATAAATCACATACTATGCATCTCATGGACTATTTGATAATGTCCGAATATTCATGTTACCATTACTTTAGATAAGAATAAAACAACTTTATTAAACACAATATTAAGTCATACATCATTTCTCACATAATGTCATACATAATATCATATATAGCATCATACAATAGGATTTAAGGGCACATATCCTAACAATCACCTCATCCCATCTGTCTCTGGACAAGGAGATAGGCCGGTTTCAGTTCGAAGAGGAGGAGAGCCCAGCATTAGTGCCAGTCCGAGCTTCCGACCCCGAGGGCGAGACCGCCGACTGTACAAGCGTGCACGCTCCTGCAGTTGTGGTGACCTGCCTGGACAACACCTCCGAGGAAGAGATGGCCTTGAATCAGAAAGGCAAAGGCCTCAAAGAACTCCTGGCCGGAAGGACGAAGGGAGGGACTTCAAAAGGAGCCCCTAAACCTAAGGTTCCTTCTACACTTCCTCATCCTCCTCCTCCTCCTCTTCCTCCTGTCGGCCTGGGTCTGAAGGCCTGCCCAGATTTAAAGAAGAAGAGGCCAATCGTGGACCTCGAAGAAGGGGAAGTTGGTCAGCAAAGGGGGGCCAAGCAACAGAAAACGGCCAAGGAGGCGAGGGACAAGAGGTCTACCTCCATGGACAGCTGAGAAGATAAGAACTGGGCTAACGTGCGAATAACACCGCGTGTTTAGCGCTCTTGGCTGGAGGTTGACGGGGTGGCCGTGACTTGGGACGCCTCAGTCCGTGAGTACCGAAAGGGTCAAGCCATTTATGTGGCTGAAGTGTAGGAGCAGCCGCTTCTTCTGCCTAAGGACATGGAGGCCGTGAGGAACCTGAGGCAGCATGACCTTTTCTTGTGCCTGAAGAGGGACCTCGCAATGGTGAGCCTCAAGATTCTAGTTTTGTGCCTATGTGTACCTATCTGCACCTTCACGTTTCTAACACATTTGTATTTCATTTGTGCAGATCACCCAGGAGGTCTTCGTGGCTGAGGAATGGGTGAAGGGCGCGCGGAGCGAAGCGAAAAATAAGATGCTTCTTCGTCACGACGCAGAGAAGGCCTTGGGGATTGCCAAGGCCGAGAACAAGGAGCTCTCCTTAAGACTGGTGGCTGAGGAGAGAGAAAGGAAGAGCGCTCAAGCCAGTCTGAAAAATGCTGAGGCTCAGGTTGAGGACCAGCGCAAGCTGCTGTATCAGACGGAGTTGGAGTTTGCAACTTCGAGGCAGCTTGTGCTGGAGCTAAAGGAGCAGCTGCAAGGACCTAAGGATTCTGCACAATTGGCCAAAGAGGCATCTGAGGCTGAGAAGCAGGCGTCTTACCAGCTCGGGGTTGAGGAGACTCAGGCGAGACTGGCCGAAGAGCTGGCCGAGGCTTGCAGGGAGTTCTTCGATGCGACGTGGGACGCAGCTCTCAACGCCGTGGAAGTTCCTGCAAACTCGACCCTGAGGCGCCCCGAGAGCGTGTACTACCATCCTCACATCAGCGCGGTTACTAATGACATGCTCTCGGACGTCCCAGATGTTGCCAAGGCTGCGGATGCCGAGGTCAAGGACGCGGACTCCATGGATCTTGATGCAACCACAGAAATGAATGGAGCGGAGGCGGAGGCGGAGGCTAAAGGTGATGAGCCAAGGGCCAAGGACGCTTCCAACACTCAGCCGAGCCAGCAAGAAGACCCTCCTGTTCCAGAGGATTAGTACGATTTTCTTGTAGTTTCATTTCTTTCTTTGTTTTTGTTTTTGTTTTTGTAGTCTCTCTTTGTAGTGTATGCATGCAGTTGCAAATCTCCGATGTAATTCCTTATTCTATAAATGAAGAACTATTTCCTTTTCTGCTTTGTGAATGTTTCTTTGTTATGCTCTATGTTTATTTGTTAAGGCGATACGTCTGGTCCTGCAACTTGTAGTGTACTTTACCATACATTTATCAAATTCCAAGCAAATGTTGTTGCGATTTTTTTATACATTCAAGGATACTTGTTCGAGCAATTAGGCTTAATGGGAAATTATCCTGATAGCATGACATTAAGTGTAACAGGATGTTTAAGCATAATAAGATATTAGGACGTTTGAGCGTATTAGGGTGCTTAACACTTAGATCAAATGACGTGGAGTGTTAATTTTTTCAAAGCAGATGGTCCGAGGACCCAGCGTAGCTTAGGATCCGTTTAACACTTAGTAAAAATTAGGTAGAGTGTTAATTTTTTCAAAGCGAATGGTTCGAGGACCCGGCGTAGCTTAGGATCTGTTTAACACTTAGTAAAAATTAGGTAGAGTGTTAATTTTTTCAAAGCGGATGGTCCGAGGACCCGGCGTAGCTTAGGATCTGTTTAACACTTAGAACAATTAGGTGGAGTGTTAATTGTTCTAAAGCAGATGGTCTGAGGACCCGGCGTAGCTTAGGATCTGTATAACAATTAGAACAAATTACGTGGATGACCAAGGTTTTGCTGATTCTTACAATTTTTAGAGTAATTGAACATCATCCATAACATAATGAACACAAAAGTGTGATAAAGCATATTCTCATTAATAATAGTACCTTTTCAGGTTGTTTACATTCCAGGGGTGCAGTGTTGCCTTATTTTCTAAATTCTCCAAGTAGTATGCTCCTATTCCAGCCACTGAGGTAATCCGGTATGGTCCTTCCCAATTAGGTCCCAGCTTTCCCCAGGTTGGGTTTTTTGCGGAACCGACCACTTTCCTCAATACCAAGTCGCCCTGCGCCAAAGGCCTTAACTTCACGTTGGCGTCATACCCCCATTTAAGTTTATGCTGGTAGTAGGCCAATTGGACCATGACACTTTCTCTTCGCTCTTCAATTAAGTCCAAACTCCTCTCTAGTAAGCCGCCGTTGCCGCTCAGAGTGAAAGAGCTCGTCCTCAGCGTAGGAAAACTGGCTTCCAATGGTATGACAGCCTCGGCACTGTAAGTTAGTGAAAAAGGGGTTTCGCCAGTGGATTTTCGAGGTGTAGTCCGGTATGTCCATAGGACATGCAGTAGTTTCTCGACCCATCTTCCTTTGAAATCATCTAATCTTTTCTTCAACTCGTTCACTATGACCTTATTTACAACCTCGGCCTGTCCATTTCCCTGAGGATAGGCTGGGGTGGAGTACCGATTGGTTATTCCTAGCCCACAGCAATATCTCCGGAAGGATTTGCTGTGAAATTGGAGTCCATTGTCCGAGATAAGGGTATGTGGGACTCCAAACCGGGTGACGATGTTCTTCCAAATAAACTTCTTCACGTCTACGTCATGGATGTTAGCCAGGGTTCTGCTTCAACCCACTTGGTGAAATAGTCTGTGCCGACCACCAGATACCTCTTGTTTCCCGTTGTTTTGGGGAAGGGGCCCATGATGTCCAAGCCCCACTGGGCAAAAGGCTAAGGGCTGGATAGGGGGTTAAGCTCTCCTCCCGGTTGGTGGATGTTTGGAGCAAACCTCTGGCATTGATCACACTTTTTTACATACTCCAGGGCTTCTCGGTGCATATTGGGCCACCAGTATCCCTGTGTGAGAGCTCGATGGGACAAGGATCTTCTTCCTGTGTGGCTTCCACAAATGCCCTCATGTAGTTCCTCCAAGAGGATTTCAACTGCCTCAGGATGTACACATAACAAATATGGCCCAGAAAAAGATCTTTTGTACAACTTTTGGTCCACGGACAGCTAGAAACGAGGACCCTTCCTCCGAATTTTGTCTGCCTCCAATTTGCTCTCGGGTAGGGTGTCATCTTTGAGAAAGTGAACGATAGGATCCATCCAGCTAGGGGCTGCCCTTGCCTGATGAACAAGAGGTATCTGGTGGTCGGCACTTCTCTTCCCAACCCAAAAGGCTTTATGAGGTCTTCGACAAGAATTATCCTCGGTAAGCTTTGTGCCGAGTAGGATGCCAGCGTTGCAAGCGAGTCTGCATGCGTATTCCCACTTCTGGGAATCTGCATTAAATTGAAGGACTCAAACCCGGACTGTAATTTTCTGATCTGGCACAGGTATTCTTGCATTCTGGGATCCCGAGCTTCTAACATTCCTCGGACCTAACCTACAACGAGTCTGGAGTCCAAGAATATGTCCACGGTCTTTCACCCCCCCCCCCCCCAATCTTTTAGGCCATGGTCATTCCCACCAGTAAGGCCTCATATTCTATTTCATTGTTGGTGGCTGAGAACCCGAGTCTTAACGACTTCTCAATTATGATGTTCTCGAGGGAGATCAGGACTAGCCCCACTCTAGATCCTATGAGGTTTGAAGCGCCGTCGACATAGATCCTCCATGATGAAGCCACTCTCACGGACATTACACCAACTGAATCTCCATCCATGCCCTGTTTCTCTGCACTTTCTTCTACGAGGGTCTCGGCGAATTCAGCCAGAAAGTCGGCCAAGACCTGCCCCTTTATAGAGGTGCGCGGCATATACTTGATGTCATAAGCCCCTAGCTTCGTTCCCCACTTTGCGTCCCTTCCGGTATAATCCGCACTTTTAAGTAAGGCCCTGAGCGACAATCGGGGCAGGACGACGACGGTGTGAGACTGAAAGTAATGATCTTGCGCGTGGCATGTACTATAGCTAGGATAGCCTTCTCCAGTGGCAGATACCTGACCTCGGCGTCCTGCAGGGATTTGCTCACGTAATACACGGGCTTCTGTATGCCGTTATCGTCTCTTACTAACACCAAGCTTACGGCATGGGTGGTGGCCGCAATATAGGCAAACAGGACCTCGTCTGCCTCGGGCTTGGACATGATAGGCGGTCGAGAAAGGTACTCCTTTAATTGTTGGAATGCCAGAGCGCACTCTTCTGTCCACTCGAAACCCTTCCATTTATTCAACAACTGGAAGAAGGGTCTACACCTATCCGCGGATCGGGATATGAATCGGTTCAAGGCGGCGGTCATTCCTGTCAGTCTTTGCACTTCCTTTGGATTCCGAGGTGGCTGCAAGTTACTAATGGCCTTGACTTGGTTTGGGTCAACCTCAATCCCACAATGGGTGACCATGTACCCCAGGAACTTCCCCGACCTTATGCCAAAGGAACATTTGGAGGCATTGAGTCGAAGCCTGTGTCGTCTCAAGATTTCGAAGATGCTTTCGAGGTCATCTACGTGCTCGGCCCCCTTTTTGCTCTTAACCACCATGTCGTCAATGTAGATTTCGATGTTTTTTCCAGCTGTGGTTCGAACATCCGTGTCATCATCCTTTGGTAAGTGGACCCCGCATTTTTAAGCCCAAACGGCATTACTTTGTAATGGTAGTTCCCGACGGGAGTGACAAAGGTTGTCTTCTCTTGGTCTTCCACGGCCAGAGGTATCTGGTGGTAGCCTTGGAAGGCGTTCAAAAAACTCATCTGAGGATGTCCCACAGTCGCGTTGACTAACTGATCAATCCGAGGTATGGGGAAAGGGTCCTTCGGGCAGGCCTTGTTCAGGTCTAAGTAATCCACGCACACCTGCCATTTGCCGTTCTTCTTCTTTACCACTACAGTGTTCGCCAGTCAGTCAGGGTAAAACACCTCCTTAATAGCCCTAGCTTGCTTGAGTTTGGCCACTTCTTCCACAACAGCGTCGGAGTGCTCCCTTGAAGAGCGCCGGGGAGGCTGCTTCTTAGGAGTGACAGAAGGATGGACATTCAAGTGATGACAGATAAAGTTCGGATCTATCCCCGGAGCCTCGTAAGCATTCCAGGCAAATACGTCGATGTTCTGCTTCAAGAGTCGCACTAACTGGTCCCTCTCCAAAGGGGGCAACTGAGCACCGACCTGAAAAAATCTTTCGGGATCATCCTCGATGATGACCTTCTCCAACCCTTCGCACTCCACGCCCCTGGCCCCGCCATCCGAAATTGAGGCCTCGGGCTCTAATTGCTATAATTCCCCGTTGGTGGGGTCCGAGGGCTTCGGCTCGGGATGGTGCGTGATAGCAGCAACCAAGCACTGCCTAGCCACCGACTGACTTCCGACTAGCTCTTTAACCCGATCTCCGGACAGGTACTTCACCTTGAGATGAAGGGTGGATGAGACGGCCCCTAAGGCGTGAAGCCAGGGCCGCGCCACGATGGTAGTGTAGGGGGAGTAGGCATCCACCACGATAACGTCCACCTCTACCACCTTCGAGCCGGCCTGGACCGGCAATCTGATTTACCCGCGTGGGATAACAACCTTTCCATCAAAGCTGACCAGTGGCGAATCATAACTAGTCAGATCCTCCGGTCTAAGGTTAAGCCCCTTATAGAGATCTGGATACATGATCTTGGCCCCGCTGCCCTGGTCCACCAGTACCCTCTTTACATCGTATCCACCAATCCTGAGGGATACGACTAAGGCATCGTCGTGTGGTTGTATGGTTCCGACCTTATCCTCATTTGAGAAGTTCAATGCTGGATGAGCCTCCATTTTAGCCCTCTTAGGCTCACGACCAGAAGCCTCGGCGCCCGAGCCGGCTATCGACATCACCCGGGAAGGGCAGGATCCTGTTCTACCCTGAGCGGCAAGAATGACGTGATTGGTGCCCAAAGGGGGCCTTGAATATGCGCCGCCTTGAGCCCCCGGCGTCATTTGGTTCCCCTACCCGCTAAGCTGGGTCAGGAACTGCTTTAACCTGCCGTCTCGGACCAACTGCTGAAGATGG
Source organism: Lithocarpus polystachyus (assembly GCA_033629205.1). Taxonomy (NCBI): domain Eukaryota; kingdom Viridiplantae; phylum Streptophyta; class Magnoliopsida; order Fagales; family Fagaceae; genus Lithocarpus; species Lithocarpus polystachyus. The sequence goes on from CM066168.1 coordinate 47,518,293, forward strand.
CTCCACAAGTTCCTGCACTGCTCAGTCGTGTGGCCTCGTTCCTTGTGGTACAGGCAATGCAGACTTTGATTGCGCTTTGCTGGGTCCCGGATCATTTTTCTTGGCCACATAAAGTACGGCTCATCCTTGATCTTTTCAAAAATTTGATGTACGGGTTCTCAGAATAACGTGTTAACGGTTTGGGCTGGTGGAGATCCAGATTCCCCTCCGAAGTCCTTGCGGTGCCGACTGTTGTTGTATCGATCCGACCTGAAATCCCTCCTCTCCTGAGGGATAGCCCTACCTTTGCCCACCTGCTTCTGGTCTTCTTCAACTCTTTTATACTTGTCAATCCTATCCATAAGCTGGCGCACATTGGTAGCCGGTTTCGGTTAGGGACTTTCTCAAACCGTGCTCGGCGAGCAGGCCGACCTTGAAGGTTCTGACGGCCACGTCATCAAAATCACCCTCTATCTCATTGAACACATCCCAGTACCTATCAGAGTACGTCTTTAAGGTCTCTCCCTCTCCCATGGATAAGGACAATAGGGAATCCAGGGGCCGAGGGACTCGGCTGCAGGTGATGAAGCGGGATCCAAAAGCCTGAGTAAGCTCTCTGAAAGAATTGATGGAACCCACCCTCAGACCGTCGAACCACCTCATTGCCACGGGCCCCAAGTTGGACGGGAATACCTTGCACATCAAGGACTCATTCTTAGAGTACACCGCCATTTTCTGACTGAAATGGCTAACATACTCAACAGGATCTATGCGGCCATTATAGAGGGTGAACGTAGGTTGGGTGAACCGTCTGGGAAGTTGTCCATCTTCAACCTTGCGTGTGAAGGGAGACTCAGCAATTCGGCTTAGCGCCTTGCTCATAGCGTCGTTTCCCAGTCCTTCGACGATGAACCTCTCCTCCTGCGTTCACGACGGTAGTTCTGCTCATAAGAGAAGGTTTCGCTTGGAGGTGTCCTTGATCTGTGTTTGTACTCGTCGTCCCTCTCACCGTCAGAAGAGAGGTCAGAGACTGAGGGGCTTCGCCTCCTTCACTCTTAGCGCAGCCTCTTCTTTGGGCGGTCAATCTCTTTCTGCATGTCTCTTTCCCGTTCATCACGAGAGATGCGGCTACCGCCCTTAGAATGACTCTCACCAGTGCGGGTGGTATGCACGCTTTCCTCCTGACCCTTTTGAGTACAGTCTTCACCTTGAGATCCCATAGATTCCAACTGGTGTGTCCCCGAACCTACCATGACTGAAGGTCTAAAAGTCTAAGCAATCCAAACTTCCCACAGACGGCGCCAATTGTAAGGACACAGATAGGCGGGCTAGCCTAAACTAGATGAAACGGCCCAAATGGTCCCTAAACAATGAATTTGTAGAGGATGGGATGCGAAAGCTGGGCTAGAATGATTTAAATAGCTAGTGCAATAGGTTAGGGTTTCTAGAAAGAAAAGATAAGAAGTCCAAGTTTGAAGAACTCCTCTCAACGAGGGTCCGAGAAGGTCAATTCTTATATTTCAACTCTTCCTTTCCTTTTACAAAAAAATGCCTCCCCCTTTTAGAGGAGGATTCCTTGACATTATATAACTCTCTCAATATCATCTCCATCTTACACTTGTCAATCATCTGATTCTTTACTTGAGTGCATGTCCCATCATGCATCCTTTTTGGTCTTCTGTGAGTCGCGGTGGCCGAAGTGCACTGTTCAGGGGTCTTCTCCACATAAATGCGGTCAGAAGAGTAGGTGCGACACAATTAATACGGTGGGGGCAGCCTTTCCTTAGGTATTTTTGGGAATTCCCATCTCCCTAAAGCTGGGATCACTCCTCGGATTGCCTCTCTCACTCCATACATAATGAATCGCAATCTAGGATTCTGGATGTCCATTTCCCCCTCCTCAGACTCTATCATGTCCTTGGATACAGCTGGAGGCTCAATGCACGTTTATGGGCCTTTAACCCTACAAGGCCCACTATATGATCTCGGCGTTTTTAGCCTCTTCACGGCCTGATACATAGTCTTGGGCCTCTGTCCCCACAACCTTTTTTTTCCTTTCTCAACACAACCTAACTATGCATCCAATACCAATGATTTGTGCCTAGAATGCAAGCTCGTTTGATAATGTTGTTCTAGTAACGTTATTTAAGTGTTGTAGAAATATGTGTTGTGTTATTTCAACAACACAACCAAACAAGCCCGTTGCTAGATCTCTGCTCTAAAAAGCTATACAGCAACAACAAATGCAGTTTGAGTAAAAAAAAAAAAGTGTGTAAAATTTAATTATATATTTCAATAAAGGATATAACATAATACGATAAAATAAACATGATAACCCTCCAATCAAATGATTCTTGCTACAAAACTGAAATAACTTATGATATTATATAAAACAATGGTCCACGATATCTACAACGTTTTGTAGTACCTAAACAACTAACGTGTCATAATAATGAAGTGTACCAAGCTGATTTAGCCGAAACCGTTTCGTTAATCTAAAATTCTGTTACTATAAACGGTTTTCATTGTAAGATTTGAACTTAAAATCCCAACTTCAAACTACTTAAAAGTAAGTCTAAATGTCTAATGACTACTAAACCACTATTGTAGGCGTTTGGTTTGCAGTGGTGTTACATTACACTGTAATATTACGCTATTGTAATCTTACATTAATGTAATCTTAATACAATAATATAATATTATATTGTTTAGGAAGGTGATGAGATTAAGGTGATGTGATATATTTTATAATTTTATATTATAATAATGTTAGAAAAAATAAAATAAATCAAAATTTTAATGTCACATTATTGTAATGTGCATCACATTAAGGGCACATCACAACAAACTTTTTATTTTTATTTTTATATATGATAAAAATTATACTCTAACCTAATCTAAGTGTATATGTGTGTAAAACTCCCTCTTGGAGACTTAAATTCCGCCCATTGCCCCTCCACACCCTACAAATACTTATACTTGTGAAGTGACTATCGCAGAAAAAATGTGAGGTGGTCATCACAGCAAACTAAACACTCCATTGTTGTTCATAGGTTTTCATATTTATGAGTGGTAAGAAACGTCTGGAATTATGTCTTGTATGTGTGGATCGCAACAAGTTACCAATAAGTAATAACTAAAGTTTTTATAAGTGGTACACCGGTATTCAATTTTGTATGGAATATTTAATAACACTCTAAAAGCAACTGTATCAGTTGATGCAAACTTTCCTTCTATTTTGCACAAAAATAGCTACTTTTTCTATTTTACACACATATTTTTACAAAACGCCCACATTAGTTTATCTATTCTACACATTTATTCAATAAAATATTTATTCTTTTACAATTTTTCATTATTCTCTCCCTCACCGCTTCTCTCTCACAGAACCAATTCGCCTCTCTCTCACTTTCTTATCAACCAAACAATAATTACAATCCTCCATTTCATAATAAAATAACCACAAAACATCCAAACAACATCCTAGATTTTCTCATAAATCAAACAACTCAGATTTAAGACAAATTAAACAAAATTTTTCTTAAATCCTTCCACCTCCGCCACCACCACCACACAAACTACCATGAACGACTGTGAGATTTTAGCTGCGCCACCACAAATCTTAAGATTTTAGCTCCGACGAAGCACTTGTTCATCGCCTCGTCGCTTCAGTGGGTTCCGAATGTTGATCCTCCTTTGCTGCGGCTATGAAGGTTGATCGGAGCCTCCTCCAGCTCTCGCCGAAGTCGATGCCGACGAAGACGACACCATGTTCTTTGGCCAAATCTAACCAGAATCTCAGAATCTCGATGCCAACAAAGAGAATCGGCTAAAAGGTGATGAAGTTGAGAAAAAGAGAGAGAGGTGAGAGTGAGGGTTTGATGATCGGCAGCAGTGGTGAGAGTGAGAGCAAATGAGGAAAAGGGGAAGTGAGGTGAGGTGAGAGCAGAGACAAGGAGAGAGTCAGGTGAGAGTGAGAGTGAGAGTGAAAGCAGAGACAAGAGAGAGAACAAATTAATAAAATATTAAATACACATGCTATAGTAATTGTGTATATATACATGGTTACTGTAGCAATTGTGCATAAATACACAATTTTATACCTACTAATGTGAGTATTTTTTTACTCAAAATATATAAAATGAGTACATTTTTTTTATTTTGTAGAACTTCGCATTCACTCACTTATGCAGTTGCTCTAAATTTGTTAGGATAAATTCACCTTCAGCAAAATGTAAAAGTTTGTTTTGTGAGTACATCACTGCATCATCTTGTACTATATTTGCAGAGTCTGAACTTTTATGTCAAAAGTTGCAGCACAGACAAGGTGTCATCCACATTTACCTATTTGTTGGGACGTCCTCTTTTTTTTTTTTTTTTGATACGAGGGACGTCCTCTTTTATTCTTTACAAAGTAGTTTTGTTTTCTTTTTACAAATGAGCGGATTATAACTCCTATACATATTCTATTTATTTGATTCACCTTGGCTAAAGAAAATATGGTCGTGTGCTCTAATTATTCATTTCAGAATTTTTTTTATAGAAAATTAAAAAAGTGGTTAGAATAATTAATTATTTTTTTATTAATGTATGCCCTAAGTGCATATTTTAGTAAAATCTAAGAAAAATTAGATTAAAAAAGACAATTTGTTTTTGTATAATTAATTTAGGGCATGTGATATTAGTGATTGGAACAACAAATTTTTATTTCAACCACCAACATAAAATTACCATCCTTGCCCTGGGCGTCTCATAATGATTCTTTCCTATATAAGAGCATGATGGTATCTAAAGTGAAGTCGTAATTGACACATTTTTTTACAAGTTATTGGATGCAAACATGAAACATTGATTGTTATAATATTATTTTCACATTATTAACTCACAATTAATATTATCTTTATAACATAAATCACGAAATGTCAAATCAATACTTACGAAAAAGTTTGTATCTCTGTACCACTTGTTAAGTTGTTATTTATTTAGGTTTAATCACATATCTAACTCAAACCTAGCAGGGTAGTTAACTATCATATTTTGTAGATCATTTTCGTGTTGGCAAATATATTCAAAATTTCAAACACATATGTAGAACATTTTTCTTTTAAAAAAATGTAGAACATATGTGACTTTTGCATGTCATAATTTCGAAAAAATCATGTGGTTTACATATTGTTTCTACGTTGGCTCCATCATTAAAAGCTTTTTAAATAGTTGAAATCAAGAGATTCAAACATTCAAAAAGAATGAAGCCCCCTGATAATAGGGTTTAGATGAATGCTGAATTAGTAATTCATAATTTTGGGATTGTTAGGATTTTGTTTAAGTTTAAACTCTACTATTAGGTTCAAGACACACTTTTCAAAGAATTATTTGTACTTAAAATTTTTTTTTTCCCATTTTGGATTTCAACTTTAGGATTTAGGGTTTGGGAATTGGAAGTCCCCGAAGATATGGTACCTCAAGTCTGGTCACCCTTAAGGCTCAACTGGCCCAAATGTGGTAAAACATGATCTTTATAATTCATTTCTTAATTTGAACTTGAGTATCTTTATTGAAAACACTAGGAAGTGTTGGTTGAGCTATAAGACTACTGACAAATCTTCATGATTTCATTTTTCTTTTGTTTTTTTTTTTTTTTCCCTTTTCTGTACAAACATGTACATTTCTCTCTCTCTCTCTCTCTCTCTCGTGCACTGTAGTCTGTAGGTGACTTCAATTTAGTGTTTGACCCCATTTCATTACTCATGTTCAACCTAAATACCTAACATAGCCTGTCTTCAGTTTGTTTGATTTTATCTTCTTACCTTCACACTGTACAACCACAAAGGTTTAAAAGTGTCAGTGTCGCGTTCTTGATTTGATTGGGCCGTGCACGGTACAAGGGTAAAAGCTATTATTGCCAAAAATCAATTAATTCTTCAACCCAATGGGCTAATAACATAAACTCTTATGAAATTTGTAATAGTCTGATCCAGTCCAGATGATTTTGATCAATCGGACCCACCACCAATAAAGCCCCTGACCAAGTTTGTTTTGGGACAGCGGCTTTGGATCTTTATTGAGCTAGGCCCACCTAATTTCTCAAAGTTTTATCTCACTGCTATTTTATTCATAGAGTTTTAGGCTTCTTTTTTCTTTTCTTTTCATTTTTCCTTTTGTAATTCCATATTTCCATAGTTATGGTTATTGCTTCTATGTCCCAAAATATTTCTTTACCTCATTCTGTTGTGGAGTTAGAACTGAGGGCACTGGAGTTCTCTCTTGATATCAGCATTAGTTCTTCTATTTTAGAAGGTGATTCAGAGATAATGATCATAATGCTCTCTCTCAATTGCTTCTATTGGCCTTTTGATTCAGGATGTTAAAATTACTGTAGAGTCTTTTCATAGTTTTTTTTTTTTTTTTTTTTTACAAGATAGAAATTTGACTCTAGCCTAATCTAAATGAGCTAGGCCCACCTAATTTCTCAAAGTTTTATCTCACTGCTATTTTATTCATAGAGTTTTAGGCTTCTTTTTTCTTTTCTTTTCATTTTTCCTTTTGTAATTCCATATTTCCATAGTTATGGTTATTGCTTCTATGTCCCAAAATATTTCTTTACCTCATTCTGTTGTGGAGTTAGAACTGAGGGCACTGGAGTTCTCTCTTGATATCGGCATTAGTTTTTCTATTTTAGAAGGTGATTCAGAGATAATGATCATAATGCTCTCCCTCAATTGCTTCTATTGGCCTTTTGATTCAGGATGTTAAAATTACAGTAGAGTCTTTTCATAGTTTTTTTTTTTTTTTTTTTTTTTACAAGATAGAAATTTGACTCTAGCCTAATCTAAGTGTATATATGTGTGAAACCCCTTTCTAGAGACTTGAACCATGACTCTTGCCCCCCACACTCCACAAACACTTATACTTATGGAGTAACCACCGCATTAAGGGTGTGCGGTGGTAAGTGTTAGTTTTTCTTATGTATGTGGGGATGGAAACTCTATGGCTCACAACCTTGTTAGGCATGCATATCATATCACAAGTTTTCTTGTGTGGATGGAAGATGTCCCACCACACATCTCAATTGTATTTCAAGCCGACTTGGTTCCTGTTTCTTAATATTATATATATACATTCTAGAAAAAAGAAAAGAAAAAAAAAAAAAGAGGTTACAATGGGGGAGAAGTGATTTTTTTTTTTTTAAAGAAGAGGGGAAGGGAATCTAAATCATTAATGTCTCAATTAGAAATACTAGAAAGTTTCTACCCGTTAAGTTACAAGGCTTTTAACCATAGAGTTACAATAATGGCTTACTAAGCTCCGAAGTATGTTTGAGAAGGAACAAAAAAGAGTCTTCCTAAACTCAAACCCCCTTAATATTGTACGTCCCAATTTATACTCTCAACTCTGGGCCTGATTGGTAGGAGGATTTCTGTTTTTGTTTTCAAAACTGTATAAAAACAATTTTCAAAAAATTGAACTTGAAACTAGTTTTCATATAATAATTTTTATATTTTACGTGTTTGGCTCCCACTTTTAAGAACAATTTTCAAAGTACTAAAAACAAAAATAATTATTTGGGAAAACATATCTATTTTTGAGATTTTTTTTTTAAATTTTTTTACAAAAAGTAATGTGTAGAATTTGTAAATTATTTTTTTGTGGATAATGATAAGGGAATAGAGCTCATTATGTTTTTTTTTTTTTAATGAATAAGTTTCAAATTTGAAATGTGAGAATTCTTTTTGTGATAAAGATAAACTCCTAAATTTAAGAGATAAAAGAGTTTGGATAAATATGTGAGATCTACTGTTTTCAATTTATTTACAACTATGTCATTAAAAACATTTTCTGTATCCTGAAAACACTCCCTAAGCCGTTTTCAAAATCTTGTTTTAAATTAGGAAAATAAGATACAGTTTTTTGAAAACTGTATTTAGAAAATATTAGCCAATCAATAAATTCAAGTATGAAATTCACCATTTTATAGATTGCAAAACAAAAAACTATATTTAAATAATCTTACCAAACGGCCCCTTAAATTTATGAATTCCATACTAAACACATTCCATTTATATTTGAAAGATCTATCCCAAATCTATTAATTTATTTTATCATTAGTGTGATTAAACGAGTTGAATTGGTTCCATTAACCTCTTTTAATTTTTTTAAAAATATAAAGAATTGGTCACATTATCCTAAAATGAACATCTTAAACATGATTTAACTAAATTCAAGCATTAGTAAGCAATTTTATACTGAATTAAATCATTTTTCTAATATAATCCAAAAATAATTAAGCACCCATAATAATTCCTCATGTTCAGCCACTGCCATCACCAACAAATTATCTAGTCTTTCTATCTATGCTCTGATGATGAATACTTCTCCTTCTTAAAAGAAGAACAAGCAATTAGGACCTCCTAGGGCCATTTCCAGAGAATAAGATTAAGATATATAATTGGCTGTTTTCAAACCATTTGGACTTAATATGAGGCCCAGTTGGACACATTAGTCTTTTCTAGACCAAGGTCAATTTAGGCTCGCCCGACATTTCTCACCTTAGCTCTTATTTTCTAGTAGGCTGCGCTGAGCCCAGACCCATTTTGATCTGTAGCAAATTTCCCAGTTCGAGACCCATTACGACTAAAAAAATTACCTATAAAATATAAAGAGAACCAAAAGACATTTGAACTTTAATTGACCCCCTTTTTTTTTTTTTTTTTTTTAGAGATAATTACAATATCTGTTAATCCTGCAGCTCGAACCTTTCTCCACTAGACCCCCAAGCACTTTGTGTATTGGGAGGTGCCAATTCAGCTCAAAATTTTACATATCATTATTCTAATATATATGTTTTTTTTTGTTTTTTTTTTTTTTTATATAAGATAGAAATTCTACTTTAACTTAATCTAAGTGTATATGTGTGTGAAACTCCCTCTTGAAGGCTTGAACTCCGACCCTTGCCCCCCCCCCCCCCACACCCCACAAGTAATCGCATCAAGAGTATGCGGTGATTTTAATATATACTTTTAATTGAATTTAGATTCAATTTTATATTTAAACATTCCATTAAAATTGTGGCACATCATTCATTTTTAAATGATGGAATAGAAAGTTCAATATACATATATAATCATTATAAACTCATATTAATAAGTTCCATAATTATCAATTTCATATTTAAACAAAAAAAAAAGTAAAGAAAATATTATATTTTGATAAAGAGTTAATATTACTTTTCCTCCCTTAACTATTAGGTTATTCGCAATCCCCTAAAATATAAATTGACCAAAATGGCAAAATTTCCCCCACAACTACTGGAATTAAGCAAATAACCTTATGTAATGTAATCCAAATTGCTATTAAGACCCAATATGATCTTTTTATTTCCTTTATCTTCATAGTTTCATACCAAGATGTCTAAAACACCCTTTCTTCTAGTTGAAGGAAGGAACTATAATGACCCAACATTTCTAGGTCATGTAATCGAAAGAACCCACAAGATTCGTTTTGTTTGTATTTACTATAGTTGAAAAACCTTTCTAAATTCTCATCCTTGTTTGTATTTACTATAGTTGAAAAACCTTTCTAAATTCTCATCCTTGAACGTTATTTTCAATGGAGCCCAAGAGGGCCAAGACGGACAATAACATTCTTTTTGCTGGCTTCTAGTACTATCACTTGAATATGACATTTTTACATCTACAACCAAAACCCATTACGTACAATTATATTACTATTTTGAATTTTGAGGAGGCTTGTTTTCAGAGTTTGGCTTGATGCCTTGACCCATTTGTTTTGGTTGATTGATTTTGCGGTTTCCGAATATTGGTGTTTCAAATTTAGATTAATTCGTTTATAGTTAGAATAGTAGGTATTTGTGAAAATGCACAACCAAGTCACCATGGTATAATAGAGCATAATGAAGCATTCTAAGGAAATTGGTTTAGTCATAATAGTGATGTATAGTGGTGCATTTGCACTTCCCCCTTAGGGTGTTTTAGTCATTTTGATATGGAATATAATGTGAATAAAAAAAATTTCGGCTCTTAACAACTAAGTGGTCGCTAGGAGGTTATTTTCTTATTTCCAATAGTTGAGGTAGAACATTGGTCTCTTCTCAAACAAAAAAAAAAAAATGAAGGTCGAATATTAGTCGATTTTATAGTTTACGGGGACATCATGAATAGCTCCTGACAGTTAAAGAGAGAAAAGTATAATTAACTATTTATTAAACTTTAGCGTGAATTGTATGATTACCGACTAGTAAATAAATAAAAATGACGAGCAAGGCCCACTCAACATTCATTTTGTTTTACAGCCACATAGTCATAGCAAAGATTAAGCAGAAGTTTACAATCACCAGCTGTAAGGTTGCTACGGCTCACATGAGAAGAACTGATAAGTTCCAAAAACTTGGACTTGGCACATCCTATTCTTTGCTATTACTAAGTCCAAAAAACAAATGACAAAAGCATAACAGCCTAGCCTACCGGTTTGATATCACCTTCTCGTGAGAGGGACAAGTCTGTGATTGCGATTGTAACAAGGAAACAATTGCTTTTGCACAAAGTGCAAGGGAATCAAGTTGCACTCTTTCTTCTTCTTCTTCTTCTTCTTTTTTTGTTTTTAATTTTGTTTTTTTATGGAAACTCTATCTTCTATTTTATTCTATGTTTTGAAATTTGATATGGCTAAAAGATGTGGGATTAATTGTACGATTAATTAAATATAAATGTTATGTCTATAATATTTTCACATTATTTTTACTACAAATCATGAGTGGCAGATTGTTCCGGGTTGTTATTGGTAGGCAAAAAAGTAATTTCAGTGGTAGGTTTAAATTAGAAAAAATAACAACTTACTAACTATAATTGTTGTGAAATTATTATGAAAATATTATGAACGTAGCATTTTTTTTAATTAAATGCATACTAATATTAGTGGATTATCACATTTAGCATATGGTGATATCTTTGTTTGATTAAAATCAAGGAATATTAGTTTGTCTTTGATTTTTGTTCAATCAAAGAATTCTTCTAGGACAATTTTATTTCCTTTATGTACTTGGGATTTATTGAAAATCCAAAATTATGAATAGTAAAGATGTACTAAGGATTCTTTCTATTATGGACATAGGCATAGCTCTTCTTACTTGGCTCTTTCTCTCTCTCTTTGGATCTTTTATTTTAACAGCTAACATGTGTGTGTGTGAAGAAAAGGCAAAAAGTTTTTTTTTTTTTAATAAAAATAAAGGAGAAGCCTACCTGGGCTTTATTAGCATAATTAAGAGTCTTTGTCTCAGCTAAAGCAAGCCATGAGCAAATCAAGCATGTTCCAATTTCTTTGCCCACAGTTTAATGCTAAAGTTGTTTGGTTGCATGTAAATGCAAAGTTAGCCGTTGAAAATGATTGTTATGGTTTGATGCCGTTCGGTACATGTGTTTAAACTCATATTTTTAATTTTTAAATAATATTACATATATTTTTATACATTTTTTTTACCTATATATATTTTTAAAAAATATAAACAATGTTATTTAAACAAACAGGAACGCAAATTTGCATTTCACTTTTTCTTTTTTCCAAAAAAATCAAAGAATACTGACATTCTTGTAGCTGCATGAACTATTACATTCTTGAATCATGCTAGATGTATATCTAAATATGACTTTATTAACAGGTTTGGTCAACTTTGGTGACTTGAACTGACATTCCTTGCTTATCAGACACTCCCCCCCAAAAAAAAGAAAAAAGAAAAAGAAAAAGGGTATTATTGACATTCAAAATGAAAAATAATTTTTAAAACAGAATAAAAATTCTGTCTAATTTTGATCTTCATTTATTTTTTGGTTCCTTATTTTTGATTTTCATGCAAGACGTCCAAATTTATTGAATTACTGTAGCAATTCTTTAAAATGATTAACCTTAAGAGAGACTAGTAGAGTATTCAATTTAATTAGGCTCTACAGAAATCCTAGATTATGTTTGGTAATAATTTTTGTTTTTTATTTTTAAAAACTTGTTTTTGGGAATATAAAGAAAAAATAGTTTTTTTGTATTTTTGAAATAAAAAACATATTTGGTTAGTTGAAATTAAAAAGATAATTTTTTGAAGAAAAAAATAGAAAATACTAAAATATGTTGTTACTAGAATTTGAACTTTAATACTAACTCATTAAATGAGACAGATTCATTAAACTAAATGCATTTATTCATTGACTTTTGAAAATTACAAATTGAAAACAGTCTTTTGCATATTTTCAGTTTCCTTCACAAATTGAGTTTTGAGAACAATTTTTATTTTCTGTTCATTCTGAATTGCTAAACAACTTTTTTAGTTTCAAAAATAAAAAATTATTTTTATAAGCAAAAAATAAGAAAAAAAAAATAATTACCAAACATACTTCTAATTTTTAGTCAAATTGGCCAGCTCTATAGCTGAAATCGCAAACAAAAAAACAACCACCAAAAAAAAAAAAAAAAAAAATCCACACCTGATTTCGCATCACAGTTAAAAAGTTTTACAAAAAGTTACGATGCTCAGTAATAATACCAAGCGTGTCAGTATGTCACACTTTTTTTTTTTTTTTCTTAAGTCCCTCCCTTTTTATCCTTTGTTAAAAATACTCTCAGATGCTCTTTTTCATTCTCAAGTGCAGCTGTGCAGGCTTACTTCACTCTCACTCTCATGAACAGTAATCATTGGTCACTAGTTGCCGTGTGCGGTGTCTTCTGCGGCGGTGGATTTGGCTGTGGGGGTGCTACAATGGTTGTTGCCCAATTTGGCATCATGGGCATTGGTCGTGGGTTGTTGGCATTGGAGGAGTATGGGAAAAATAGGAAAGAGATATAGTTACAAACTTGATTGGAGTTGTAGGTTAGGTTTCAACTCACAATATAAAAATAACATATATTCTTGACACGTGCAATGTAAATAATTTTTCTTAACCACATTTAAGTAATTGTATAAATATTATCTTCCTATTATGTGTTGAAGCCTAAGACTTCAACAAAGTTTTTCAGGAAAAAATATATATATATATATATATATATATATATTACAAGAGGAAGAGTGCAATGATGAATTGTAAAAAAGGAATAACTAAAATCAAAAGAAGCTAACTTTTATGAAAATAATTTAGTAAGGGTAATACAAAATTGATGTGAATGATGAGAAAATCTAGGACAATAATTTTTTGTGTCACAACTTTGACATGATAAATTGCAAATGAGAGAAGAAAAAGAAATGTGAGTCCATGTAAAAATGATTAATAACTAGTTATAGTTCAGATAACTCATTGTATTTTATTTTATACATTTTAATATATAATCTTTTAGACTTTAACAAGATAATTGTGAAATAAAATGTAGTAAATATTGTGGTCCTAAATAGCTTGCGATCTGAGAGCAAGCCTAAAATGACCAAGAGATGGGGATGTATATGCTGGAGATGCTTTAAAAGGGTACTCAATCCATACCCCATTCTTAAGAAAATATTTGATACTCTAAAAACAAGTACAAGTTTCTCAAATAGAGCCAATCATAAGGTTCATCTACTCTGAGAATCTACAACATTCAGTTAGCCAAAAACCATAACTGCCAACCAAAATGAAATTCATAATAAAGAGAAGCTAGAAGACAGTGATGTTTGTAGTTGTAAAGGTTTTACCAGACCAAAAAATATATATATTGCAAAAAACAGTGCAAAATTTTTTGAAACACAGAGAGTTGGTCAGGGTGGGCCTGAGTGACACCACAAATCATTTGAGATCACAAAAACAGGCCCTCTAATCTAAAAAATCAAATTGCTTATGCTGGCATTAGGTAAAGTTGATATCTTTGTTCCTTAATTTTATCATTAAAAAGTTAAAAACAACGCAAATAGCACGCGGATGACACTTAATGCTTGTATTGAAAACCCAATGGTACAAGGCCCCACTCAAGGTACCTAGGCCCATTATTGATTACATCCTTTGATCTTGACCGTTGAATTTTACGTAATAAATAAAAATTAAAAATTTTATGCTTGAATATTTCAAAGGTTGAAATGGACCCCCACTAATAGACTAGAAAGAGAGAAAAAAGAGAGGGTAAGAAATCCATTAACAAGTGATTATGTTATTGTAGAATATTTTAAAGTAAACCTTGACTCAATCATGCCATGAAAATTGAGAATTAGGAAAAGAAATTAAAAAAATATTGAGGGAAATTAAAATAAAGACTGAGATTCTTCTTTTGAAGGCCCTGGCTATATGGGAAAGGAGCAGCATAAATATATTTTCGTATTTTTTTTTTGTCAAAAGGTTAGCTAAGCTGCCGCCACTTGCCTCTTTTCCTACTACTTTGGCTGCCTTGGCTCTTACGGCTTTTTTTGTTTTATTTTGATTCTGATTCTGTGAGCGTTGGGTGACTGGTGACCCTTTATGCCCACTTCACACCAAACGTGTTTATCTTAATAGCACTGTGTGTGTGTCTGCTCGAGCGAGCAAGGGATGGGCTAAATGTTAATCAAATTCTTATTTGGAGTGGTGATGGACATGGACATACCAGCTATGAAACTCTTGTGATTTATTATGATCTGTGAGTTTGATAAAAATATACTCGAATTCCTAAATTTGCTAGAGGCGAAGAACAAATAAAAAAATAATGTGCGCACACACAACAATCACATGGCAAAAACAATTACAAGATGCAGTAGTACAATTTTTCTATCTTAAAACAACACGACAACTTCCGTACCATGGACTAAATCTTATAAAATCTCCTATTAAAACACAAATAAAGCTGAAGTAATGGTAAACTCCATTAATATTCAAGTAATCTCACATCACAAAGCAATGCAAAAGCTAACATGTTAGAATAATAACCATATTTATGACTTACGAGTCCATTTTTTTCACAATACAAAATATTATAATAAATTAATAAGTAACCTACATTGTTTTAAAAATTGGACCAAGCCGTTCAAACAAAAACCGGACCTTAAAACAGTCCAATAAAAACTAGAAAAATAGGGAAAAAAACCGGTTTTTTTTTTCTTTTATTTGTTTGTTTGTTTTTTATTCTTTGATTCTTTAACCATTTTGATTTCTAAAACTAGTACAAACATGGATGCCCTTATAGAAAGCTACTAAGAGCATTACCATTAGGTCTGTCAAATGCCAATTATTTGGCATTTGGTACACCAAACACCAAAAACAGACTCTCATGAGGTGTTTTAAATGTCAAAAATTTTGAGACATGTTACAGTATACTCTTATATTTGGCATGGTATGGACACAAATGCCAAACCCAAAAAATAATATTTTATTCGACTGTTCTCTCTCCTCTCAATTTTATATTCAACATTTTCTCTCTTTTCTCATAAATCTCTCTCCCAACCCGTGTTCTCTGTCTCTCAGGTGTTCTCTTCTCTTCTCTCTCTCTCTCTCTCTCTCTCTCTCTCTCTCTCCTTCAAATCAAAATCCCAGACCTCACCAATCTTCCTTTCTTCAAATCAACAGTTGATCTTCCCTCCTCTCTTCTTTGCCTCCCTTACCGATCAAGCCGCCGCCATCGCCTCTGGTTTGAAAACTCCATTGTCGCCAATCTGAAGTCGCCATTGCCACCTTGGTTTGAAACTGTCATGCTGCCTCGGTCTGCACCCATCTCAACCATGGCTTAAGGCTGTAGTCACCGCTGATCTAAAGCCACCATCGCCGGATCTCTCTACCTTTCTTACCTGTTTGAGTTGTGGGTATTTGGTTGTCGATTTGTTGCGGTTTGTAGCTGTGGATTTGTTGTGGGTATTTGGCTGAAATTTATTTAGTTTGTTTTGAGTTGTTGGGTATTTGGCTGTGGTTTATTTGGTAGGTGGCTACTAGTTGCGGCGGTGGTTGGTCGTTGGATGGCTGCCAGTTTGTATTTTTGTATATTGGCTGAGTTTTGTGTTAATATATTATTTTAATGTATTGTATATATTATTTTAATGTATAAAATTGAAGAATAAAACATGTGATAAATGATATATTGTAAAATAATGTGATAAAATGATAAAGTAAATTTTTTGATGCATTAAAATGACATAATGTGATAATGCTCTAATAAGAGATTTGTTTTGTTTTTTTTTTTTTTTTTTTAAGAAAAATAAGAGAATCTTGTGGTTACCCCGTACACATACCTTTTTCCACAGTATAAAACAAAAGCTGTTCAGTTTGTTAAACACGCTTGGTCATGTAATTAGTACCATACGTCCCTCATCAACTTCTTATTTTTACCTTTCCTCACCAAAAAAACAAAAAATCTTATTTTTTACCTAGGGCATTGATGGTTAGATTTCTGCTGGGAGTCATGTAATTAGTACTGTGCACGACTTGATGAAGGACGTACCAAAGAGTAATCTCTCTGTAGGTATATATTCAAAAGTTCATAGAAAATCTAATTACATTTTAATTAGATTCTTTATTTTGCATTATGTATCTTATTTAATTTTTAATTTTATGTCAAATGAATTATTGAATGTAAAAATTAAAAAGTCTAAATTCAATTAGATTCTAACTTGAAGTTCAATCTTTCATCACGCATCTATCTAAGTTTTTAGTTTTCGTGGCAAATGAATTATTTAGTGCAAAAATCAAAAAGTTTAAAACTAATTAAATTCTAAATTATATATATATATATATATATATATAGGGTTGTGTTAACGGGCACCTTGCGGTGCCCGCTAACCACACAATTTTTTTATTTTTTCCTGACACAATTTTTATCTTTTTTGTAATTTATGTCATTTTTTTCAGTTTTGTAGATACTATTTAGAATTTTTTTTGACTTTTACTGACAAGTTTTTTTTGTCTTTTTTGCACTTAACCAGCACTAGGCGGTGCTGGTTAACATTCTCCATATATATATAATGAGAAATCTTTACATACTTTATAAATGTATAGTTTAAAAATAGTGTAAAGTTAATACCATGTATAATTTGAACATCTTCTAAAAAAATGTATAATTTAAGTCGTATAATTGTAATAATTTTTAATTGTCCTTGTGCAAGTACGTATTGATTAGTGATATATATTTAGTTATTTGTGAGTAATGATTTATTTTATATGCCTTTTAAAGCAAGTATAAATTTTTATAATGTAATATACCATAAGAGAGAAATTTACAGGATTCGTCAATGTTACACTTATAAAATAATCCAAGCTTAGTTGTATATGGGAGGTGATTTGTTTGGACCCATATAGCAAACTCGACCGATTGGGAGTAAACATCATTTTAAAGATTGTGAATTTATTAGTATCTCTAAATCAAATTTTATTGTTTTCCATTATCTTCTCCTAAAGTTCCAAACATGGATCCTGTCATACAAACATTCTAAATTTAAAAAATTGATGGTGGAAAATTTGACCTGTACTTGTTATGATTGCTACTGGTATTGCTTGCAGACTTACCAAAAACGCTAACATAATTGTAATAGAATAATACTTATTTATTCAGGGGAGGAAAAAAAAAAAAAAGAAAAAAAGAAAAAAAAAGAAACACTCGTAAGTTGATAGTTGAAGCACAGACACTGTCAATAAACTTTTTAACCCCAAAAAAAAAAAAAAATTTTGAGAGTATTTACATCCGTGCGTGTATAATAAAAAAAATGTGTAAAATTTACATTATTTTACCTACAAATAGCCCATATTAACAAGTATATAATTGTATAAATTTACAAATTTATAATGCGAATATTCTTACATACTCCCCCTACAAATTTAAAAGGATTTTGTGCAAACAGCAAACCAAACCAAACCAAACCAAACTGACATGGCAGCAGGTATTTTAATTTATAAGATAGAAGAAAAATTGAAAACTTAAAAAAAGAGTTTGGATTGAACCAATATAATAGAACTGATAAGGCTGGCAAAAGAATTGCATAAGAACGTAGTATAGTCCAAATGGGCTAATTACTCACAGGTATACACATTTGAAAGTATTGTATAATAATAATACTAACAAATATTAATTATGTTATGTGCATGTGTCAGTCTCATCACCCCATGTGGATGAGTTAACTAATAGAGTAGGTTGAAGTTGCCCATTTCACCAACTCCAGGAAAATAACAACCTTTGTCCTGTCCGGTCAATACCCTAGCACAAAGTTCTCAATTTGGTACATAGGTGAGAAAGAAAGAAAGAAGTCCGAGTTTATAGGATAAATGCAAAACTCATTTTTTAAGTTTCTACATCATTTATTTTAATTTTTTAACTTTACTTTTGTTCATTTCAATCTTTTAAGTTTTAAATTTATTCAATTAAAGTATTTTTGTCAACTTTTGTTAAATTTTTTTTTTAAAAAATGAAAAATATTTTTCAATCATTAATTGAATATATATTTTTAAATTAAAACATTTGAAAAAAAATTTAAAAAATTGAAAAATTAATTATAATATATAACAAAAGTTAATAAAAAAGTCTTAATTGAATAAACTTAAAAGTTAGAAACTGAAATAAACAAAAATAAATTTAAAGGATTGAAATGAATTTCGATGGAACATAGAAGATAAGTTTTACATTTAAAAAAAATTGCAATAATGTGAAAATTATAAAGTGAAAATTCAAATTCCCATATAATTGAATTGAATTTTGAAATTGCAAAAGCTGTTTATGAGGTGGGGTTCAAATGGAACAGTGGAGACAAGTTTTGAATTTTTAGGGACAAACTTCATTCCTTCAGTAAAGTTAAATTGCTCTGTATCTTTATCAGTTGTTGGCAGTAGAGTCATTTCAACCACAACCCTTTTGTAATTCTAATTAGTAATTTCCACAACATTATTATTATTATTATTATTTTTAAAATTTGCCCTTTGCTTTATTTTTGGTTCAAAAAGAAAAGCTAAGCTGGCTTGACACTCTTAAATACTTTTCTTTTTTTAGGGCCAGCCCTTGTTTATAAGCACTTGCAACAGAGGAAACAGAGCAACCCCATCATTCCAAAGCAAAAGCAAAAGAGAAAGGAAAGCAAAACAAAGCAGAGAGGTGAGCTGAGAGAGAAAGATAATAAAGAGAGGAATTCAAGGAAGAAGAAGGGTTTTCTGTGCAACATAGAGAGAGAAAGAGAAAGTGACCATGCAGACAGGTGAACACCCTCAGCTCCAGCAACAGTTAATGGTGCAGAACTCATCAGGAAGTCTCAGCTTCAACAGCAATTTATCCAAAGAAGATGAAGAGATGTCAAGGTCAGCTCTCTCTAATTTCAGGGCCAAGGAGGAAGAGATTGAGAGGAAGAAGATGGAGGTCAGAGAGAAAGTTCAAGCTCAGTTAGGCCGTGTTGAAGAAGAAACTAAGCGTTTGGCCACAATTCGTGAGGTATGTCACTATGTCAGTCAGATAAAGCTGTTTACATGTATAAAAATTCAATCTTGGAGAAACAAAAACCAATTTTTCCCTAGTTTATAGGGTCAGAAAGTAATCTAAGATTTCATGATCTGAATGAAACGTTGGTGCCAAAATTCTTGAAACAAGTTCCAGCTTTTTGATAAATACTATTATATTTCTTAAGAAATTGGAAGCATTTTTTGGTCTTTCCAGCTAATTTTAGATGTGATTTTTCCTTGCTATGACTGGGAAATTTAGAAATTATAGTGTTATACTGCCAAGGATGTTAATTTTCTTGTTCATAATTTCCATGAACTTTTAGATGAAACAAAGAATTATTATAGCCTCACACAGTCACCTAAAGTCATGATCTGTACAAAAACACATGAAAGAATCAAACTTGTAACAAGGGATTTCCATCTCTGACCGAAAAATATTATATATTTCTTAGTTTTCAAGAACTTAAAAGTACACTTTTTTTCCCCTCAAATTTTACAGGGGGTTTTGTCATCTTTCATATAATTATCACAAAAATATCAATTACAGAATTTCTTGATAGTTCTACCTCTTTCAGTAAAAAAAAAAAAAGAATTTCTTGATAGTTTAAAGGTGACTCACCGACAGTTTTTGAAGTAACCCTCATGAATGATTCAAGCTAGCCAAAAGCCATATATCCAGAATAATTGATAGGGGTTTTAGTGGTAATATTAACATGGGAATCTACATGTATTTATGAGACCTTAAGGTCTTGTTGGGTATGTAAAGTTGATTGTGTACATTAATTGTTGTCATTTATATTTCTCTGATTTTAAATAAAATTATGGAATTACTAGGAGCTTGAAGGGCTTGCTGATCCCATGAGAAAGGAAGTTGCACTGGTCCGGAAGAAGATCGATGCAGTGAACAAAGAATTAAAGCCACTAGGGCATACCTGCCAGAAGAAGGTGAAGCTTTACCATTACCAATACCAATTTTTGTTGCTATATAAGTTTTCCTGGGCATATTACTCATAAAGCTAACATGTTCCTTTGGTTGTAGAATGAATCTTATCTGAATTACTGAATTTGGGTTTGTAATTTGTCACAGGAGAAAGAATACAAAGAAGCACTAGAGGCTTTCAATGATAAGAACAAGGAAAAAGTACAGCTTATAACCAAATTAATGGAGGTTGGTATCATAACTTTTAGTACTTAATAATGAATGCATATGAATCATTAACCTAAATTTGCAGCCTAATGAATAATCTTTTTGGTAATGATTGTTTGAGCAGCTGGTGAGTGAAAGTGAGAGGTTGAGGTTGAAGAAGCTGGAAGAGTTGAGTAAGAACATAGATTCACTACAATGATAACCTGCTGCTAATAACTGATTAGGTTTGTGTGATGTATGTAAGATGACTTTATATTTATATATGGGTGTTTTCGGTTTGGTGTATTCTACGGTATCTTTGTTTGTTTCATTAGAATTTCATCGAACACTGAGCTGATTTAGGAAGGGAAATTCCCTACAAACAGGTTTGTAACTAAGTTTATCTGGATTTAGCATTTTCTTCTCAATTTTTTTTTTCTTATGTTCAACTTTGTATTCTCTCTTTAAAGTTCTGGAACTTGATTTTTTGGTTTCTTTCCCGGAAATGGCTTCTAAATATCCATGGTATTTGTTTAGTATGTAAAGCTGTTTTGGAAATTGTGAGGCACCAATTACTTCAAAAACGGTACATGTACTGTTCAGAATTTTATCCCATGAAGAGTGTAACTTAAGAATTCTGACTATGTGGGCAATTGCTGTGCATGACCTGGGTATATACAATGCAAGTACTTAAGCTTACACTTTACTACTGCAAATTAAGACACTATGCTTGGATCTCAAGTCTCAACCTTGTCCTGTCATGGGGAACATTATCTATTTTACATGGCTAGCTATAAATAGTTTTTTATTTTTTTTATTTTTTTTGGATGGGGGCTAGCTATAAATAGTGATTGAGAAAAGTAGTCAAGCACCAATAATTTCTACCTCCTAGGTGTAAAGTAGAGCCAACTCTTTTTTTTTTTTTTTTTTTGAGTAGGCTTATGACGGTTAAAAATCATTCTACCTAGATCTTACTTCCACGGCACTTTCAATAAGGGTACAGTGACTAACTTTTAGATGGTCAAAGTAGGCTAATTTCCTGCCTCACAATTGAGAAAAGCTCCTATAATTTCATGTTTTTCAGTGACCTATACTGAATAGGTAATGAAGCTCTGCCATGTGAGCAGGGAATGAAAGATTGGGAGGTCTCAACTTGGTGATTAATTAAACATTTAAACCAAAAACCATCATGATTGAACCATGTTATTCTGTTGAATTTAAATAATATCTTAGTCAATTTTTTAAGGTTGCAGAATTATTGTATCTGTATTGAACTACAATGAGAACAAGAATTTGTAGGCACATTCATATATTTTTCATTTTGGAGCAAAAGCATAGTTTAGTATTTTAGGTAGTGTTTGATCAACTATGTATTAATCAATAGTCAATTGATTGGCTGTGTATATCTCTTATGCTGTGTAGGCTTATCTACAGTGTGATAGGCTAGGATTTCTCCATTCAATAATAAAATGAATAGAATCAAAAGCAATGAGAACACAGCTAGATTGATTTGGCTGGTGCTGGGGTATAGTAATAGGTGTCATCAGTGCACTTGCTCAATATATCCTATAAAAACAAACATTTTGAATGGTTCATAAATGGAAAAATACTTCCTGTGCATAGTTCGCTTTACTGTTCTCGAAAAAATTTCAATCAAGTTGGTCACTTTTCATCTGCTAATGTAAGATTGCAATATGTTCATAATTTTCCAGGCCTATTGTGGCTTGAGGATTAGGATTGGTACATTCAATTTTTGCCTTTAAAATGACTAGTTTACTAAATTTGACTGTCAAAATCACAGGCTCACAGCATAGAGTTTTTAGAAAAATATATTATTATTATGAGATTCTCCAATTTATTGTTGATAATTAAAGAGATTCTCGATGCAGTGGACATTTAAATCCGTTATTGTTGATATTGAATCACACTAACTCCCTAGAGACGTAGTTGCAATTTCCTTTCAAAATAGACAACTCACCAAACTGATTTAGAAACCTAGGACATGGACCTCTAATATTAAATAGGGCAGAGTTGTAGTTTCACTGACTGTGCCAAATGTCTTTCATGTTAGGACTGTTTATTATAATAATCCCTCAAATAGGCCGTGCCTGGCCAACTATTTTGATCACTACAACCACCACATATTAAAGCCATTCCACTTTTTTGAATGCTCTTTATTAGGAATGGTAATGCCTCCTTTGACTATTAGATGAGGATAAGACAAAGCCAAAGTTTCTGCTTGTTTCAATAATTATGCTTCTCCAAAGGAAAATCCAAACAAATCGAGTTTCCTAATACTTATGAGATCCTAGGTTCTAGGTTCGAAATTTTTTATCAACATCTTGGGACTATTTTTATGGAATTTCTCTCTGTTATAACCTGGTGCATGTGGGACAAGAGGACTAGATACACCCAAGTCTTCCTCTTTATATATCAAGAAAATAATAAAAAATGAAGGGATGTCTTAAATGCATTGGTTTAAGAAATATTTTTTTAAAAAAATTTACAAAAAAAGAAAAAGGAAAAAGCAATTGATTTTTTTGATAATTTTTTATATTACCAATTGAAGTGATACTAAAATTTTCTTAAAATTGTTTATTAACAAATGTCTTTAACTGCACCCCGTTAATGAGACCCAATGTGTACATGTAACACAACCTCTAGTCCATTTAATTCATGTTTTTTATCTTGCCGAATTACTGTAATGATTTGCAGCACTAGTCTTTAAAAATAAATTTTCTTTAGTTTAGTCTCACCATTTAATTCAGGTTTTTTATCTTGCCGAATTACTGTAATGATTTGCAGCACTAGTCTTTAAAAATAAATTTTCTTTAGTTTAGTCTCACCATTTAATTCATGTTTTTTATCTTGCCGAATTACTGTAATGATTTGCAGCAATAAATTTTCTTTAGTTTAGTCTCAAACAAAAAGATAGATGTGTAAGATCATAGCAGCATGTGTGGACTATTGGAGTATGGCACGTTTATAAGCAAAATCATGCTTAAGAAAGTCATTTTGCATTATGTAGCACAAATTTGGCAGTATTTCTTGTAGAATTTTGAAACATCATATCCAAATTATTCTTCATGTTTGGTGAAATGACTAGCTCTCCCCTCTATGATTATAAATTAGCCAACTGGTTGGCATTCTTGTATTTCCTGTATTATTAGATAGTATGTATAGTCAGGATCAAGGTTGTCAAAATCAGAATCCTATGTTGGATCGTGGGAGGTAGGTAGGATCGTGGATCGTAGAATCGAATCGTGGATTTTAAGATCTTATTTATTTTTAGATTTTAAGCAAAAAAACCTATTGATAGTGACTTTGTATGTTATATAATCACTTAAAATATGAATCCATCCATTAAAAAAGAATTGCATCATAAAATGTAATTTGCACGCACTACATCTTTCTTATGTCATTCTAACGAAACAAAATATATTTAACTTTTGACATAATGTATCTAAAAAGTTCTATACATGTTTAATTAGCAACTAAGTACCAAAAATATTATCTACACATATGGAAAATGTTTTCCAAATTCTAAGTTCCAAATCCAAAATAAGATAGGCTAGTTAGCATATAAAAACTAGCTTACTACAAATTTACAATAAGTAATCCAAAAGAGAATTCCCATTCTAAGGTTCTTCTAATCTAATCACTGTCATTGTCATATCCCATTTCATCATCTATACCCTTCCTAGTATCAAGACCCAAAACGTTAAACTTAAGTACTATAGGTTTTTTTGAGATTTTATGTTGATATAGGGGTAAATTTGGGACTTCAATTCATTATTTTCTACTGATAACCTGTTGGGCTTGTGGGTTTAGGTGGATTATCTTACCCAAATGAATCCCACTTTAAAAAAAAAAAAAAAATCAAGCCAAATGGTAGGATCGGTAGGATCCCATACGATCCTATCATTTTTGCGATCCTACTACGATTTTAAACTTTTTGGTGAGATGAGATCGTAAGATCGTGCGATTTTACGATCCGGATCGCAATTTTGACAACCATGGTCATGATGTTAGAAATTTTATAACAATAACCTAAGAAATTGATAAATCAATTTTTAAATTCAAAACAACTAAATAATTTAGTTGTTATATTACCGATTGGTGGCTTAGTTTGAAGATAAAGGGCTGTTATTAGGAACGGATGTCATAGGTTGAAACTCTCAAAAAAAAAAAAAAAGAAGTTGATATATTATCTGTAGAGATATGGGCCCAAAATCATGTATTGGGCCTTGGGCTTTATTCGAGAGCGATGTAAGGTCCGAGGAGAGATAAATAAATACGAAGAATTTCAGGCTGAAGTTTGATAAATATGAGATGAGTAAGAGTGGTCCTAGGAGGTATGGCCTAAAGCTGTATTTAGGTGATGAAAGTGATCCTCAGCCCTGAATTATAGAGACGTGTCTCATGAACATAAAAGGGGAAGGAAGCCCCAAAAATATCTAAGGAAAAGTTGCTACCACCACATTAAATGTGTTGCATCTATTCTTTTGGCCGCATTTATGTGGAGAAGACTTTTGAATAGTGTAGCATTGGCTACCGCGACTCACAGAAAGTCAAAGAGGGTGTCTGATGGGATGGGCACTCAAAGGAGGATTCAGATGATCAACAAATGTAGGATCAAGATGATCCAAAAAGAGCTATATAATGTGAAGAAACCCTTCATAAGGAAGGGAGAAAAAAAAGATTGAAGACACTAAGAACCGAACGTGTAACTAAAACTAGAACAATATATATATATATATATATATATAATTGAACTCCTCGAATATTGGCCGAGGACAACTTCCTAAAGTCAAACTTATCCATTTCATTCTTCTTATCATCTAAACCCATCTTATTGATTATCCAGTTTGGGCTAACCCAACTTTCTTTACCTACTCTCTATAAATTTATCATCTTTAGGCCTTTGGGTTAATCCATCCACTGTTTGGATTGGAGAACTAAATCTGTGTCTTTACATTATCAATGTAACAATCGTTACAATTAGGCGAAAAATCCATTTTGGTCCTCATATTTGTGGTCATTGTCAATTTAGTTCATCTTTTTTTAAAATAGCAATTAATTTTCGTTAACGGTAAAGACCAAATTAATTATAAGTTCAAAATAACATAAACCAAATTGACTACTACCAAAATGTATGTATCAATTGATATTGGCCTCAAAATGTAGGGATTAAAATGACATTTTTATCTTACAATTATTATCATTGGGTTAGATGATACCTTTCTATGCGTTTTTTTTTTTTTTTTTTTTGAGATAAATACCTCTCTATGTGTTAAGTGCATGGTACTTGTGTTAAATTATCAGTTAGCTTAATTGATAAAGTTTCTGATGGTTGAATAGGAGATTTGTGATTCAATTTTCACCTACATCAAAAACTAATTGGTGTCTTGATCTGATGATAAAGAGTTATCATCAGGAATGGACGCCATAGGTTAAAACTCTTAAATAAAAAAAAAAAAAAAAAAACCAAAGGCCCAACACTTGAGATTTAAATTGGAAGTAGAGTAAAGGAGACAAGGGTATCATTTAATCACACAATTCTAACAAAATATGATGGCCTCAGTTCAAGTATTAGTAAAAGAGATGGAGAATTTATGTAGTAAAATTTCTATAAATCTTAAAATAAAAAAATAGAGAAAATATCACATTAACTTTAATTTTTCCATGTTAATATTTGTTTTTTCAAAAAAAAAAAAAAATCTGTCTGGAGTCTGGACTGCAATGAATGAAGACTGCACAACTAGTAATTTTACCTTAGCCATGGCCCATGGGTGGGCTGTCAAGACACCCATTTGAATTGACCGATCTTGGTATATAATAACTATATCATTTTTCTTTGTCCAAAGATAATGAAATTTCTTTGGAAAATACTAAATAGTAGTAGTCAAAAGTCAAAGAGTAGTCACCGGGCATTCTTTGATTGGTTAAGAGTTTTGAGTCTATTGAACTTAGTCAGTGGTTCAGGTTTACGAACTTATGTCATGTGATGCAGAACATGTCGTCAGAAATCAGAAATCAAGCCACGTAATTTTCACATTATTAAACCATATTCCATGTTTAATTTCATCAACCACTTAATTATTAAATATTCATAGATGTTTAACTTGTACCCTCCTTTAACAATTGTTTTCATTTTTTTTTTGCCATCTGATTTCCACTTTCTAGTTACATTTTTGTTACTAAAACGTTTTAGCTTTTAGCTTATTATTGACTTTAATAATTTTGCAATTAGTACGTCTGGGTAGTTAATTATAAATTTCAAGCACAATATGGATCATGGATAATTAAGTATAAAATTAATAATTTCATGAACAACTCACACAACAAAGTTAAAGAACTGTTCACAAAGTGAAAATCAAAACACTCTGGGTCAAGCCTAACTCATCAAATCTACTATAACGATAACGATTGGTGTGATATAGACTACACATATTAGACATCCCGTACAAGTAATTAGACATCGGATTGAAGCTCCCCACTTTTATTTGCAACTGTAGACTACTGCCTTATGTATTCATAGTTGTTTTGATGCCACAGGTCAATTCGCCGTCCTCAAAATTGATATTTGGGTCACTCTAAGGCTTCTTCAAGATTTGCAATGGTTTTTATGGTGTCAACAACTCTAACACTAATAAGATGATCTAAGTGTTTCGAATGAATCCAAATCTTCTGTCCCACTTTTCCTACTTTATTTTATACTCCACCAATAAATGCTTGCCACGTGTTAACTTAATTAATTAAATACTACCATTTATAAATAATGGTAATATTAATAAGTCAATAATGATAGTATTTAATTAATTAAGTTAACACGTGGTAAGTATTTATTGGTGAAGTATACAGTAAAGTAAGAAAAGTGGGACATAAGATTTGGACTCGTTTGGAATACTTAAACATCTTTAGATGTTCAATGGGAGGGGTTGGAAGACAAAGAATAGTGCTCTTTAGGATTTTTTTTTTTGGTGGTCATCTTCCTTCTCACGAGATTAAGGTTGATTAAATAGGAGTTTTATAGAAGCAGGGTTTGGGCTCAAAATGACTACAACGTAGCAAACCTAAAGCAAATCTAAAAAATTCCATAACAAGGCCTCAATCGACTGAAAGTCTATAGAGGGTTTTTTGTCGTAAACGAGCCTTAAGCCTTGCTTAATTGAGATCTCTAATTTTACATAGTAAACAATGGCTTTAATTTTCGGTCCTCGTTACCGGCATTTATATAACAATTACATATTCCAAAAAATTACAAATAAAATTTTTCAGGAAATTAGTCTAACACTAAAAGTTCCCATCAAAATCTATAAGCACCATGAACTAATTACAACGACATTTAAGTCTCAATTTCAGGGCCATGACTATTAGATTATTGTTCTAATTTTCTATTTGAGATTGCTTAATTTATTGGCATGTTTGACTTAAACTATATGTTGAGTTGAATAAGTTGTACTTAGAAAAAGAAAAATAAAAAGTAAGAAGGTGAGAATTTGCATTAAATGATATATGTTGGGGGGAATTTTAGCATCAAACCCCTTAAAACTCGCGTTACTTGGACTTGCAATTCTAAAAAAATTTACAATTGTGCTACACTACACTACCATCCTAAATTTGTGATGGTACTGTAACAACGTTCCAAACCGATATAATATTTTTATTCCTTACTTTAAATATCTGCCTCTTTCTCTTTCTTCATCAATCAATCAATCAATCTCTCTCTCTCTCTCTCTTATGGTGGTGGATTTTTCTTGCGTGGGTCATGGGTCTAGTGTGGGTCTGGTGGCAGCGTGGTCTGGTGGCGGTGTGGCGTAGCATGACACGATTTGGTAGGTCCTATGATGGGTTTCGAGATTCAGTTGTTCTGGGTTGTTGATGGGTTGATTGGTGGTTGATGGGTTTGGTTACAGTTTTTTGTGGGTTTAGCTGGGTTTCAGGTTTGATGGGTTTGGTTATGGTTTGTTGTTGGCGATGTGGTCTAGTGGCAGCGTGGGTTTGATGGGTTTCGGGTTTAATCGGTGGGTTGCCGTGGGTTTGAGTTTGAATGAGCAATGGGTTTTGCTTGGTTGGGTTTGCTGAATTGTGGTTGATCAGTGAGTTGCTGGAGGTCGTGGTGGGTGGTGTGACTGGGTGGTTGAGATAACCAAAGGTTAGCTCTTTGTGGTGCTTTCAATGATGGGTGGTGTGACTGGGAAGCTTGGCGGTAGTGGTGGTGGATAGTTGAGAGAGAGTAAAAGAAATAGAGATCAAAGAGAGAAGTGAGATATATTTTAATATTATTTTTATTTTATTGTTTATATTATTTTAATGTGTTGCATGATAAAATAAAAGTTAAGATGTTAAATATGTTATTAAATAGTATGATATAATAGATGAAATAATTTTTAAGATGGTAAAAATAAAATAATTTAAAAATATCCTATGTGAATGCTCTAAGATTGAGGAGAATCTTACCAAGGTCCCAATCGAACACAATGGGCATGTGGATGAATGCACACCAATAGAAAACTAAAGGCTGCAACTAATGGAAAGCCTTTTTTTTTTTTTTTTTTATTTGAGAATAAAAACTACAACCGAAAGAAAGTCTACTTCCTAGTTTCCAGGCCAACCTAGCCTGAGGGTCCTCCAAAGGCCTAGTAAGTACTTAATACATAAAAAATCAATTACCGAGGTGCGGGCTTCTGAAGGAATAATTGAATTGCATGTGAATGAGTAATACATAAAAAATCAATTACAGAGGTGCAGGCTTTCTGAAAGAATAATTGAATTGCAGGTGAACGAGTAATTGTACGTGCACAACAAAAATTTAACAGTATTTTCACGTCGGTTAGCAAATTTTTACTGATTTTTATCAAGCTTTCTATCGGCATTATTATTTTTTTTATCTACCATTAATAACATACCATACCATTAATAATATGCTTCGTTAATAAGTGTCAAATTATTGATCAAATTTTTGTCTCTCATGCTTTCTCAAGTATCGTGGTGTTTGATTCTCAAAAAAAGAAAACAAAAAAAGAAAAAAAAAAGTATCGTGGTGTTTTCTTAGTGGGGATTGGTGATCAAATCCATATAAGGGCTGTCATTGTATAGTCTGGGATTAAGGTGCGGTTTGGATTCAGCGTTTTTTACGTCAGCGTTTTTTTTTTTTTTTTTTTTTTTAATTTTAAGCCATAATAGTTGATTTTTTTGCGTGAATAATGCACTTGTGCACTGTTTACAAGACTCACAAACATCACTTTTTAGCAATTTTTTTTTATTAAAAATGGGTTATACGGTACTATTCACACATTTAAAAATTATTTTACCACAGTGTTTTTAATTTTTAATTTTCAATTATATCTAAATGGACCCTATACTCTCACAGAAGAGTGGGTCATATCAGGAGCAGCCTAACAAACTTTGAGGCCTAAGGCAATATATTTAAATGGGGTCTTTTTGTTATTAATTAAATAATGTTTAACTAGTTTTCAATATCATAATTTTTATATAACAAAAATGCATTTTTTTTATCTTGTAATATATATATATATATATATATTTTGAAAAATTGCTAAACCTATAACAAATTTTACTAAAAAAAAAGTACAAATGTTGTAGCAATGAATGTGATTAATGATACTTCAAGAAGATAATAAACAAATATTTGAATGAATCATGTTAGGGATATTATAAATTTTACAACATGATGCTTATAAAGATATATCACTAAGTAATTTAAAAACGCATTTAATAGGTTGTTGACGTCTACAAATCATATTAATTGTCACATCAATTTGTATAAAGGTTTTTAAGTAAAATTTATAGTATTTATAAATTTTCCTATCTAAATTATTTTTTGTAATTAGTGACATATATTTGTAAGCTCTATGTATTTAAAAATTAAAATTGTAATATCTCGAGCATTAATCAATTTTTTAATACTTCTTAAAAGTAGAAGAAAAATATAAAACTAATTTTTTTTTCTATATCTCAAAAAAATATATTTAAAAAATATATATATCTCAATTTTTGCCCCAAAATTTAGGGCTTTTTTACAGTAGAGGGCTCTAGGCCATTGCCTAAGTGGCCTAAGCCTAAGGCCGGCCCTGGGTCCTATTTACCATGAACCACTGAGAGGCAGGGGCAAAGTCCAGGACTATGCAATAATTTTCATCCATATAAAAGTCTGGACCGTCCGGTCAACACGGCTATCCCTCAGGTTGGCTGTAGGGAACGACGTGGATGTGGTACTTGGAAACTTCCCACACTGCTAACAGAGGTTTGACCTATTCTGCAGCATTTAATGTTAGAGAGTGGCCTTTGGTTAAAAAAAAAAAATGAAAAATTAAATTGCGACTTGATCGGTTAGGGAGTTCCTTTCATATGCATTGTAGGAGATGTAAGTGCTCAACAACCAACTGAAACCAAGCATTGTGCATCACTTATGGGCCCATTTGTGGGTTGTGGGCTAACCACTTCTTAGGCCTACGAGTTTTCCTCCAGTCCATATCAAAAAAACTTTTTACCAACAAAGACTTAACGGTGAATTAATGATTTTCCTCCTATCAAAAAAAGAAGATTTTCGTACATAGGGCTCATGTACATAGGCATTGTAATACTATAATACTGTAGCTCAGAACTGAATTATTCTTATGTATGTAGGCATTATAACACTATAGCTCATTCGCTTGCGAGACAAGTAATTTGCACTCTTCATCTACAAGTTTGGATAGAAGATATACCACTAGATATTGCGAGACAAGCAATTTTCACTCCTCATCTACAAGTTTGGATGGAAGATGTACCACCAGATATTCTTACTTTGTTACAGGCTGATTTAATCAGATCTCCTTAATTTGAAGTGAAATGTTCTTGCTTCTCAAAAGAAAAAAAAAAAATTGATATGAATATCAACCTTGCCCTCAATGGATTTTTTTTTTAAAGACTTTATTACCAAGGAAAAAATAAAAACAAAGGCAATGACCCACTTCATTTAAGCTTACAATCTAAGGACATGAAAGTTTGAAATAGACCCTAAGCTAATTACAAAAGAAAGCTCCGCCAGCAAAGCTATGGGATACATACAACATTCAATTGTCTTTTTCACAAAACGTACACTCCAACTAACAAGAGTTAAGTGTGCTTTCGTACCTAACAGCTAGTATTTTTTGTTTTGTTCTTGAAAGAAACCTAATAGGTTAATTAAGTAGTGCTCAAGTGTTTCTTTTTGGGGTTGTTCTTGAAAAGCTCTAGACGTCTTTCACGGCCTGCAGTAACTTTGACTTTTCTGGGCTTTTTGGTGTGACTGTGAAACATAAGCCCAAAAAGTAAATTACCATTGATCTTCAAAAAGTCTAAATTAATAAAATTTTAGTGAATATTTTATTGGAGAAATGATAGAAATTATATTGATTGGCATATATAACATACAAAGAAATGGTTTTGTTAAGAACACCTGGCATTTTTCAATTCATACTTAAAAGTTAAAACAACACTCTTCAAGTATTGAACATGTCTTGCTAAACAATAAATAAACTTGTTTCTATTTTTGCTTATATGGGAAATACTCTTTTTTTTTTTTTTTTTTTTGGAAATTTCTGAGTCAACAGAAACTTGTGGTTCACTTATAATATGGCACACTTTAGAAGGACTTAACTCATTTGACATTAACGATCGCATCATAATGAATGAATTTAGGCGAAAAATTCATTTTCTTCCCTTACATTTTCACGCGATTTTTACTTTGGTCCTTATTTTTTATTTTCACCGTTTTTAGTCCCTGTTTAGAAAAACGCCTTCCATTTTAGTCTTTTTCGTCAATGCCCTAACGGCACTGACCAACGTGGCAAATGGAACTATTAATATAATAATAAAAAATTATATTTTGTCATTAAAAAATGCCACGTCAGCATTTAAATTAAAAAAAAATTTATTAATTTCAACTACATAAAAAAATAAAAAACAGAAATAAAAATAAAAAATCACATTAATTGAGATTGAAGTGTGTCTTGAACAAGAACAACAAGAACACAAACCCAGATTTAAAAACACAAAATTAAAATCCAAAAATCACAAACCCAGAAAATAAGAACCATTTTCTTGCCCTTTCTTGTCAACCAAACACAAATACACAGTTATCCTAGCATACTAGAAAAGCTAAATCCTAGAGAGAGATTAAGATTCAGTGACGGTAGGAGAGTTATCCTCACTGGCAGCGGTGGAGGAAACAGACTCAAGAGACGGAGTCTGCGGCGCAATTCCAGCGTTGACGATAGAAGAAGCGGTGGCGGAGAAGGCACGAGTTTTTACGGTGTCGAGCATTCTGCGGTTGATCTCGCGAGAGTAAACCTAGAGGATCTCGATGCCGTCGCCCTCGGTGGAGGCAGACGCGGCGGCGGTGGAGAAAGCTTCCTCCTCAATGAGGCGCGCGGCAGAGGAGGCCTCGTCGCTCTGCAAGGTGCCATAGCGCTTGGAGAGAATGGACTGCTTGGAAAGCGTCTCGACGGGGCGTACCACCACGGCGTCGTGCGTGCGCTGCGTTGGCGGCCATGCTAAACACTAAGGTGTTGGTATTTGAGAGAGAAAGAGAGAGTCATGGATTTGAAAAGAAAGAAGAAAAACAAAGATACAAACACAAATAGAGCAAGTAATGGATCTGGAAAGAACGAAGAAATTGATATGGAAAGAACGAAGAAAAAGAAGTATAAAATGAGAGTGGGGAGTGTTGTGTTGGTTTTATTTTATTTTTTTGGGTTTGTGTTTTGTGTTTGTTTTCATGTTTAATTCCTTGTTTATGTTTAATTTGATGTGGATCTATAGGTTAATTTTCTATTCTTATTTTCTGGGTTTATGATTTTTGGATTTTAATTTTGAGGTCTTAGATTTGGGTTTATGTTCTTGTTCAAGACACACTTCGATCTCATCTAATGTGATTTTTGATTTTTGTTTCTGTTTTTTATTTAATTAAAATTAATAATTTTTTTTTAAATTTAAATGCTGACGTGGCAATTTTTAATGACAAAATAAAATTTATTATTATTATTTTAATAGTTCCATCTGTCACGTAAGTTAGTCTTGTTAGGGCATTGACAGAAAGGACTAAAATGGAAGGCGTTTTTCTAAATAGGGACTAAAAGCGGTGAAAATAAAAGATAGGAACCAAAGTGGGAATCGCGTGAAAATGTAAGGACGAAAATGGGTTTTTCGCCATGAATTTACTTATAAAATACTATATAAGGGTCTTTGGTTTGTTGTGATGTGCTCTTGGATGTGATACACATTACAATGACATGACATTAAGGTTTTTAGTTTTTTTTTTTTTTTTCTAACTATACCATAATTTAAAATTTCAAAATATATCACATCATCACCTTCCTAAACAATGTAATGTTGTATTTTTGTATTGAGATGACATTAATATAAGATTATAATAATGTAATATTAGTATATTACGGTGTAGTATAACATCACAGCAAACCAAATGTAACGGTGCTTGGGCTGCTACTGTAACATTGGGCTGGACTATTTCATCATGCCGTAC
This sequence comes from Lithocarpus polystachyus, assembly GCA_033629205.1. Classification (NCBI taxonomy): domain Eukaryota; kingdom Viridiplantae; phylum Streptophyta; class Magnoliopsida; order Fagales; family Fagaceae; genus Lithocarpus; species Lithocarpus polystachyus. Next base: position 47,552,260 of record CM066168.1, read on the forward strand.
TAAGCCCAAAATGTTCTGGATTGGAGAGTCGGGACCGGCCTAGTTGCAACTCACCCTGGCCCGGCTTGTGCGCAAGCTATGCCCTGACCTGTCACGATTTATGTTACGTAGTTGTGGCAGACAGATCCTTTTGAGATAATTACCGCAGACAAATATATTATAAATATAAGGGAAATGAGTTTGCCATACTTTAAATAAGTAAGCATTGGAATGAACATATAAAGAGAACAACAAAAATGAACTTAAGAGAAGTAAGTGTAAAAAAAAATATGCAAGAAATGACGGCAAGCTGGTAAAACTATTGGTCTGCCGTGGTATGTTAAAGGAATCCAAGCCAAAAAGGAGACGACACTCCTTCAATGCAACTAATTTCTCAAAGGAGAAATTAATGGCTTTGAAGGAACGGCCCTAGATGACCTCTGTTCCGAGCGTGAGCAAATGGAAAGTGTGGTTTTTCGAGAGGGAGAGAGGAAATAACAACCCACTTCGGTGCATGCCTATCCTCTCACTTTCTTCCCTTTTATTTTCCTATTCCAATTACTTTTCCCTCCCTACTTTCTTTTCTTACTCTGTTTTTCTTTTTACTTGCTCTGTTTTCTTTTCTTTTCTTTAATTCTTCCTTACTTGGCCTCCCCCCCTCCTTGTGCACAGGGAACATTCTTATATAGTGTCTGCCGAGGTATTGCTTTTACTCTTTTACCCCCTTAACTGTCTTTGTCCGATGCGTGTACTCGCCGACCATTACTGGTTGGTCAGGTACTCAGCCAGCGCCACGTTCCTGCGTTGCCCGTGTCGCACCACATCACCAGACGACGACAAAGGCATTTTGTCCATTAGCTTGCTGTGGCATTCTCACATGTCACGGCAGAGTACTCTCTCTCTCTCATTTCATGCATCGAAAGGTTCCAACTCAGCCTTGCCATTTTCGGGTGCCATGCCATTCCAGCAGGACACTCACCCGAAAGTAGCTTGAGCGGGAGCCTTGAAATAGGTTCTTCCCTCTCCCCTCCGCCAAACCACACCCCCTTTACCTCTGACCCATGGCCAATCTTCACCTGTATTGGCTGGGTACAGGCTGGTGGGGCCTGGGCCTTGCGCGTGCCCTGTTCTTATGTCCGTCCAAAGTTTGCTTGCTGGTCATGCGTTTACCGCGGCTTGGACGTCTGCCTTCTTATCCTGCCGTTTACTTCTAACTTCTTGTGGCTTGGATTATTTCTTCACTGGTTCGCCGTTTGTGGTTTGGGCTCGCCCTTAATCGTGGGCCTTGGTCTTCTTGCTTCCTGTTTTGTTTTTTCACATCTTTTCTATTGTTTCTTATCGTGCCACTTTAGCAAGATGGCCATTTAATACAATTGGGCCTCTTTGGGTCCACTGTTTGCTTTCTTTTTCAATGGCTTAATAAGCCAATTGGGCTTTTCTTGCCATACACGCTTGCGGGCTCTCGTGTCCCATTTATCCTTCTTTGGGGCGTCCTTGGCCCCTTGCAACCTCGTGCTTTCCATGGGCCTTTATTACCTCATTGGGCTTGCTCGGCCCAACTATTTCTCATTTCCTTCAGAGCCCATAAATTTCCTATGACTCTATATACTTGCTTTACCTTGGGCCTGCCGCAATGGGCGCGGCCCATCCTCACTTTTCTACATCTGCGGCCCACGGTTTGCCATTTCTCTCTTTCCGAACCTTTTCAGGCCTATTTACTTCTTCAAGACCCGTTTATTCGCTTTATGGACCTATACTCTATTATTCCTGCCGTTCAGGTTTAATGGGCTTTTCCATTTATTCTTTGATTATTTTTTTTTGATGTTGCTGGGCTTATTCTCCTTGTTGGGCTTTAAAAAATGAGCCTCAACACCAAACAACCCTTAAGTAGGTTGGACACGTGATGTAAAATTAGACAACAATTATAAACTAATTTAGATTTAATTTGGATTATGATTGTGTTTTGACTTATATATATATATATATATATATAAAATGAGTAATTCATTTACAAAAAATGGAAACCTAGAAAAACATATAATTATATATACAAAAAAAAAAAAGTGTACATTACTAGCTATATATATAAAATACGCTGAGTAATTCATTTACAAAAAATGGAAACCTAGAACAAAAAAAAAAAAAAGTGTACATTATTAGCTAGCTTCAATTAAGCCCATTGAGAACTGGGCTTCTCTCTTTAAGAGAAACAACTGGGCTCTTCTGTCTCTCTTACCACCGCTTCCCCCTCCCTCCCAAAGAAAAAACTGGGCTTCTCTTGGTTTTTTATTTTTGTCTCAAAGTCCAGTTTAACATAGACCCCGTCCTTAGGCCTATTATAGGACCAGAATGAGGCCGTGGTTTGAAAATTTTCTCATCTTGTTTGCGTCCACACACGTCGGTCCACAATAGCAAATATATCGTAGGTTGAAGATTTTTTTCAATTATTTTTTAAACTGAAGATGAAATAACACACTAATGCGAACAATTTTTTCCCCTTTAGGACGTGGAAAAGTACGAGATGAAAGAAAACCTAGAAAATACACTAATTGAACACTTTTTTTTTTTTTACAATAATTCAATAGTTACAACAAGGAAAATAGACAATTTAAATCTTAAACGTTTCTGTTTGAAATACCAAAAAATTCCAGTTAAGATATAAAGCTCTTAATAATTGAGTACTCTTTCTATTTTTGACTATAATTTAGCTCTTAATGTAACATATTAAGACACCATTAATCCAAAAATTCAAGTCATATCTTTGAGTTCAATTATATGATATTGAAATTTCAAATTATTTACTTTTTTCTTGTTGGACTTTCTTTGGCACAAGTTTACCCAAGATAAGACTGCATTTTATTAAATAATAATCAAATTCTACTATTAATCTAGCTAATAATCTCTCATAATGTTGTTAAGAGTCTTGTAACTCAGTTGACACTTTCTCATATTTTTAACATATTAAGGATTTAAACCCATCCCCCACCCTAAACTATCAAATTATCCAAAAAATTAATAATAATAATAATAATAATAATAATAATAATCTCTCATATTGCCCTATTAGAGGCTTAGGAGAAAATGTAATGTTAACCAAGATTAATAACAATAATAATCTCTCATAATGCCCTATTACAGGCTTAGGAGAAAATGAAAATGTAATGTTAACCAAGTATAGCGAATAAAGGATGGTTGTCTGGTTGGTAGTGCTTAAATAAATTGTCCAATTCCAAATGAGAAAGGATCAATTATTGCCTCTTTGTCTAGTTCTAATTTCTAAAGCATTTTTTATATATATTTTTTTTAGTTCCAAGAAACCTCCACGATATTTCTTTTAACATTTAGATGAATATGTTAGTGCAATAAGCATGTGTTTCTCTCTATAAATCCAAAGGGTTTAATAAGTATAAGCTAAAACAGATTAGTTTGGTCGGGAAGATGCAAGAACGGTGTGCCACAACTTATATCCCTCTCATGTCATCTTATAGAGTATGGAGGAACATTCCGAATTTGATCTAATCAAACATGAAGCGACAAGACTCACAATTGTCCCATAACTAGAACAATCGTCAAGCACATTGAACTTACATCACAACTTTCACATTTTTATCTTTTCGCAGCAGAATCTATGTATACCCATTTCTATATCTTAGGTTTGATTTGTGTTTAAAACTATTGATTCCATTGAAGCACCTCATGACTAGATTAAAGGTATCATCCTAATAAGAGAGAGAGAGAGAGTTGTCTTTTAGGGACAAGACTCATAATTGTCCCATAACTAGCTAGAACAATCGTCAAGCACATTGAACTTATATCACAACTTTCACATTGTTATCTTTTCGCAGCAGAATCTATGTATACCCATTTCCATATCTTAGGTTTGATTTGTGTTTAAAACTATCGATTCCATTGAAGCACCTCATGACTAGATTAAAGGTCTCATCCTAATAAGAGAGAGAGAGAGTTGTCTTTTTCCTACTAGTAGAGGAGGATTTGTATGTCTCCTATTAGAGTGACCTATTTGAATAGAAATATAGGTTGTGCACTTTTGTGGGTCTCCAAATGCTAGAGAGGGGGACACAAGAGATAAAAAGGATGTGATCTAGGGAAAGAAAAAACAAAACCCCTCTTTTATATTCATGTTGTGGTGAAGTTAAGGTGGGAAGGTAGATATCATTTGGGCTTTGAGTCTTTGACACTACCACACCTGCATGTGCCATCTATCAAAGTTGGCTTCAATACTACAATACTTGGCAACAAAAATACATTATATGTCCTTTAGGTCAATTTGCGTCCACTTTGACAGACTATTTCTAACTACTAAAATATAAAGTTAGGCAGGTCTTATGTAGTCTTATGTGGTTATCCACTTTGCTTTGGTAACTAAAGCCTTTATCCTTGGAAAAGAATAAAGGAATCCCAACAAATGGTGGTAATTGGAAAAACTAGGGTTGGAAATTAAGTAAGACTTCAATATTTTATTTTTATTGCATAAAATAAGACTGCAAAGTTGGTTCATTAATTTTTGTTGAACACAAACTATGCTTAAACGCATCACCAAGTTACTTTACAAGCTCAAGTTTAGTTTATTCTTTTGTTGAGTACTCTTGAATTTGTTCACAAAGTACCTAATTAAGCATCACAATTAAAATTTTTTTATCACAAAGTAATAGATTCTAATAACTAATAAAAAATTTATAGTTAAAATTATATATATTATTTGAATTAATTAGATAGAATGATATATAATTAATTAAGACTTTATAAAAATTATTATGAAATGATATTTATACTTTATATATAATAATTTGATTCCTTACAAATTTATATACAAATTTATATAATCCAATTAAAATTCAATTCAAATGTATGATGTTATATAAAGATATAATATTATAGATACTTATTACAAGCTTATTTAAAAATATACTATTATATTCGAGTTTAGTTCATTCAATGCTTAAATTTAAGCATAATTTTGAAAATTCCCTGTAATATAAACAAGTTTTTTCCCAACCAAGTCAATAACTCAATTGATTTATTATTCAGGCAAAAGCTAAAGAGTATTGTTAGGTACATATTATATAATAATTTGATTCCTTACAAACTTATAAACAAATTTATATAATCCAATTAAAGTTCTATTCAAATGTATGATGTTATATAAAGATATAATATTATAGATACTTATTACAAGCTTATTTAAAAATATATTATTATATTTGAGTTTAGTTCATTCAATGCTTAAATTTAAGCATAATTTTAAAAATGACCCGTAATATAAACAAGTTTCTTCCCAACCAAGTCAACAACTCAATTGATTTACTATTCAGGCAAAAGCTTTCGGGTATTGTTAGATACATAATATATAATAATTTGATTCCTTACAAACTTATATACAAATTTATATATCCAATTAAAATTCTATTCAAACATATAATGTTATATACATATATAATGTTATAAATACATATTATAAGCTTATTTAAAAATATATTATTACATTCGAGTTTAGTTCATTCAATGCCTAAATTTAAGCATAATTTTGAAAATGACTCGTAATATAAACAAGTTTCTTCCCAACCAAGTCCACAACTCAATTGATTTACTATTTAGGCAAAAGCTAAAGAGTATTGTTAGGTACATAATATTTTTACAATAATTTCACAATAAATTCTAAATTGTTATTGGTTTTAATTTGGATAGTCTAAAGCATCAATTTCCCATAACGAATTGGGTAGCTCTATCTTTCAATTGCCTATCATGTGCTAGAGAAGGTCCCTCAATTCCTTAGTAGTACCTCTCAAGGTGCATTTAGTTGTCTTAAATGAGGCTTGGGCTATTCTCACTCCATGGCCCGACACCTTTCGCTCATCCATTCTGCCTGCTTGCCTAGACGCGGCGCCCTTTTTTATTATTATCTACGGACTCCTAACTCTATTAATAACACTTTTATTCGCTTATTATTTATAGTACAATTGTTATAAAAATATTGTGAATTTAGCATTATTAAAAAATGAACATAGAAAGCGTAGGACAGAAACCGACAACGTTCTCTCCTCTCCTGCAAAGAATTAAAGATGAAACAAGAATCAAAGAACTCTCTAGTGATGCTTTGATAGACGATTCTAGTAGAGCCACGTCAAAAATCTTAGTATTTAATAGTATAAAAAAAAAAAAAAAAAAACGAGATTGGACAATAATCCAAACATGGAATTGGAATCCTATGCAAATTTGCCACATCACGCATAATGGGCCGCATTTGAGGGTTTGACCTGAGGCTGAGGGTCCACAACAATGGGCGGACAAATATCCGACCGTCTCTGACACGTGGATGCTGCCCCTACCAAATCACACGTGTATATTAAACGCTTTCCCCGGATTGGTCGCAATTTACACGTGGATGCACCGAATGACCGACGGTGCATTTATATAATAGGACAACAACAATGTCTCTCAACCTCTTTTGAGTTTTGTCGTTTTTTTTGTGAGAGAAATAAAAAAAAGAAAAAAGTTTATGACTTTTGTTGTGGGGGACCCTATGTGGATTGAGATTAATGAAACGTTGATGTTACAATTTTACAAAGGTTGCGTGGTCTTTTGGTATTCGATTAGTGAAAGTCAAGTTTCTGTGTTTTTTTTTTTTTTTTTTCTTTTTTTTTTTTTTAGTTTGTTATTCAACTTGGGACAAATTTGCTTCTCCATGAAAAAATAATAAAAGTGAAAGTAGTACGTGTGTAGTCATGTTTGTGGCTTTTGGGAAAGCTGTTTTTTACTATTTTGTGCTATTAATGAAGTTTGGATTTTTCTTCCCAAAACCTTTTTTTTTTTTTGGTTGCCATCACCCATCTTTAATTTTATGTGAGTTTCTCAATAAAATTTGTAGGATAATAAATGAAGTTTTATTTATGTTATTTAGTGTTCTTTTTATTGATTAATGTAATTATTATTATTTTATTTTGTGTATATTCTATTAAAAAATTACTTCTTGTTAAATAATAAGTAACAACCCAAGTTATCTTTTGAAGATTGCCTAACCTTGAACTAACCATGGCATCCTCAAGGAAGTTAGTGAAGTAGCAATGCCATATAAATTCCTCCATGAAATGACTTATTGCGTTAGCTTGATATCGGTTATGCCGTTATGGATTATGTCATAGGATTTGGTTTATCTCTAGTATGTTTTTAAATGGATGTTTCATTTTGTTTTAAATATACAATGACAAGTGGTAATGGATTTTAATCTCCATATTTTATTTTGTTAATGGGTGATGTGGCAGTTTTTTATTAAAACAAAAAGAGATTCCAATTTAAAAAGTACTAGAGGTTAGTCAAATCTCATGCCATAAGGCTTGAATTCATTCTTTAGAAATGTCATGTGGACTCTGGTTTGGAGGATTATTTATTTATTTATTTTATAATTTGATAGGTGCAATAGGGGGAGAGATTTGAATTTTAGACGTTTTCATTAGAAATACTAAAATATGCAAGTTAAGAAATAAGATTCTTCGTTTTTTTTTTTAAGTTAGAATGACTATTAATGGATTGACACATTGATAAACACCTTAAGCATAATCTTGTGAGTTTGGGGATGCTTAATAATGTTTTTATCATGTTATACATACCTCTCTAGATATTATAACATTTGTCATATCAATTAATAGTATATCTATAACATTTGTCACATCAATTAATAGTAAGAATTTTAACTTCACTTGAACCCCTGTTTATAAATATGTCATTTATTTATTTATAACATTTGTTACATCAGTTAATAGCAAGAATTTTTCACTTCACTTGAACCCTTGTTTATAAATATGTCATTTTTTTTAGAGGTAGAGTTTCAATTTATAGCGTCCATTTTTTATGATTGTCCTTTATCATTAGATCAAAACACTAATTAGTTTTTGGTGTAGGTGAGAATAAAACTCAAATATCTTATTCGATGACAATAGACTTTACTAATTGAACTAACTGAAACCTACAAATATATCATTTATTGATTCACCAAGCAAGTAGAGCTAGTTGATACAAAGTGAGTTCCAAGAAGCAAATTACAATTTTAGAACGTCTTACTCAACATCGAAGATCCGTTTCTTTTGCAATCTCTATCCGATTGGAAAATGGGTTTTAGCAAATGTTTGGGTGGTTAAGTTTTAACCAAAATTAAAGTGGGCCCCACACGTGCTTTGAGGTAGATTTGAGTTGGAATGTATTCTCCTCCTTAAGATTAAACTCATGTGGTCAATTGCCCAAAACCATTCAAGTTGTGAATGTGAAAGTAATTCACAAAGTTTCCACTTGAACATGGTTTTTAGTGTTTATTTACTGTGCAATATATATATTATGGAACAATATGTCTATTCATGTTACACAATTATAAATAGTGAGTTTCTGATTTATTTTGTACAGTTAATTTTTGTATTTCACTTTCACAGTCAGGGAGAGATAGAAAGAGATTCAGTTTTTGTTCGATGTAACATTCAAATTGTTGTGCTTCTTCTGTTTATTGTGATTATTGTATGCAGGGACACAAATGTCCAAGAGACTGAAAGCTCCAATTGTGAGGGGCAAAATATATTTTAAGAGCATCTACGTTGATAGAGTCATAAATTTAGCAATTTGGCACTACAAAAAAAAAATTATTTTATCTATTTTATCATCTCATTTTACAAAACATCCAACATTAGGGGTTTTATTTTAGTTTTTAACATAATAAAATAATATAAACAACGCAATAAAATAGTATATCTACTACAATAAACAACAACCGCCACCACCAACACAATAAAATAATATAACTTTTAATATAAAAAAAAAATATATATATATATATATATATATTTTTACCTTCTTAGCTACAGTGCCAAAAATGATTGTGTACTGTAGCTCAAAAGCCAATTTTTTTGGTTTTCCCTCCACCATTGCAGCATGTTTATTAGTATTGATGATGTTAAAAATAGCAATATGGCTTTTTAGCATCACCAATACTAATGCAGTGTCAAACACTAGCCTTGTTGTATTGCATTTATTTACACATCTAGTCTGTGAGCAATTCTATTTATTTTATAGATTTATATTTATTGTATTATGTATATATTCTATTATAGTTTTTGTTTGTAGAATCTGTTTGTGTTCTTTATATTTGTTCTTTTTGTGTTCTTGTTTATATAATTACATAAAAGAAATTAGTTTTCAACAATATTTCCAAAATATCCCACCTCTACTAATTAGCTTCACCCACACGCTTCACCTTTTTTCTTGGAGCTATTACTCACGAGATTCTTTGCATAATGGTCATGCAACTCCTTATGAACTCCATTAACGTATAGTGGTAAAAATTTGGACTTGTGCTAAGGTAATTATAGGTCATTGTTATAGATGTTTTAGGTCATTATGTGTTAATCACATGTGTGTATTTTGATGGTACAGTTAAATATTTGATGTCTCCATTAGATACTTCAAGACACCAATTGAACTGCAAGGCTTTTGGCCGTAGTTCAATTTAATTATGGCTAATTAGTCTTATAAACTATGCAACGAAAACAAGTTTTAATCTTTTGGATTATGACAAAACATTGTTCAAAAGCCATTGATTACTTTTAAATAAGTCCCACTGCATCAAACATTGATTGACTGAAACGAAATTGGGTTGGGAACAATGTATAGTAGAAATGGAGAGGTAGTTTCTTGGCATAATAATTGATAAAATCAAAACCAGACATTGAATCCGAACAATTATCCCAAAAAAAGAGACAATGGGGTCGAACCAAAGAGGATTGTCAATCCTAATAGACTATAATAATAAAATTATGAAAGGAACAGTTTTGATGCTTAGCCAAAGTAATGATTCAAATGTGGCCTATATATCATATAAAAAAGAGCAAAAAAGGTGTACATTGCGTGAGCATCTCCACTAAGTAGCATGAATTATTGGATAAAGCTTGTTGTTGATGATGGAAAAAGAATTAGCTTTACATCTTTGTGTGTGTGTAAATATATTCCCAATGGCCCTTTCATTGAACAAAGTGGTACGAGAATAGCCTCATTTTTAATTATAAAGATAAGTAGAAAACTAATTAATATCCTATTGATTAATGCCACTCACTACTAATAATTGGAAAAGCATTAGTGTTTAATATGTTTATCATTATGAGGGATGGCCATAGCTGCAAAAGATAAGCTTGGAAAGGAAACAAAAATAACATTATCCCATTTAAGTTTTTTTTGGTTCTTTATGTTTTGAAGCATCACTGAACAGTGAGGATTTTTGAATTGGACTTTTGCTAAATTTTTAAGAAGCATTCAAAATAGAAAGAACTAGTATTCAATCACTTATATATTACTCAATACTCACCCATGTTCCAAACATATTCGACAAGGACTAGTAGTACAAATTCAATTACCTACCAGCAACAATGGTTGCGCTCTGAGTTGTAAGAGACAATGAGAGCGCATGTGCCCACTGGAGTTATTAATTTTATGACAACAAGGTTTTACTGGGGAAGGAGGTCATGTTCCTTACATTTGAATTGTTAGAAAAAGAGAAGAGTAATTCTTAATGGAAGTACAAGCAATGAAGCAAAGTTGAAAATTTTTTTATCCCTGAAAAATGGGGTTACAATTGGGTTAAGTGTTAGTTAATGACATTAAAAATAAATAGAATAATAGGTTTGAATTCTTAATAAATTGAATTGCGCATATATTCAATTTGTTGAACCTTACTTATCAAATCAAACTTACACATTTACACTAAAATACTACCCACATTGGTCAATTTATGAATGTGTATATTTACATTGCTGCTACAGTAATTATGCATATTACATGATTATAATTCATTTGCAAATCTATCTTCTTATTCAAAGAGAGAGAGAGAGAGAAATAAAAAATTGGAATAAAATATTTTAATAAAAATATGATGTAAAATAGATGATCTGATGCTGGTATTTTTGAAAAGTAGTTGTGTAAAATAATATATATAAGTTCTAATGCTAAAATAGAAATTTTTTTGCATGAATTAATGTGAATGCTCTAAATTTGTGGGTTTGGATGGACTAATTATTGTTGGATGATTTTGTTTAAAAAAATAAATATGATAAAACTATATAAATTTTATATATATATATATATATATATAAAACTGAATCTTTAAAAAACTACCCACAAATCAAATAATATGCCAAAAAGTTTATTCATTTGATGTTTAATAACAAGACAACTCCATCGAGAAAGTAGAGAACGAAAAAAGCAACTGATGGAATCAGCATTTTCTTCCCTCCTATGTGAATAAAATTCATGAAGATATAGATCAGAGAGAGAGACACAGTTGCAGAGCTGACTTGATATGACCAAGTCTAGTTCATAATATTTTGTCTGATCTTCTTCTGCCAGCATAAAAAGGTTCACATATTTGAGGCTGCTTTTGAAAATTGAAAATTAGGAGAACTATATGACAAAAGAATTAAAACAAGCTTCTATGTAAAACTCATCTCATGAGTCATGAGTTTGGTATACGTAACACTGCAAGCTAGCTGTGTAGCAGCACTACTGAAAAAAGTGAAATTGGCCCACCTACAGTAAGAGATCCAATTTCTGTGCCAACTCTAAAGTAAAAATGATGATCAAAGGACTACTCATTTGACCTAAAGAGTTTCTTTACATCTTTTGCCATGATTACATCTTCTATCGTATTAATTAGCAGCATATATGATTCTCATTGAAGTTCGTTAACAAGTGCTCTTAGAACGATTGTTAATAAATTATTTTAAAAAAAATTTGACATAATTTTTTATGTTATAATTTTTTTCATAAAAAATTTTTAAAAATATTTTAAGCTACAAAATACAAAGTTATAAGAAAAAATGACTTTAAATAAATAAGTTAACCTATTCATTAAAATGAGGATTTAAGCAAATAAACAGATAAAGATCAGTGGATGCCAACTCAAAAAATCTTTTGCTCCAGTCTTTTTGTTTACTCGTTCTTATCGAGTTAGACTCATCAGGAAGATAAACCAATAAGAAAAAAGTGGTGTTAAAAGTATGAATGATGTAGAAATAGGATCACTCAATTAATTAATTATTACGCGTTCTAAAACAAATGATAATCTTGAACCTCCTTTCAGGTGTAGGCGTGAGCATGGTTTGAACTCTAGAACTTTTATTTGCTGACAATAAATTTTATTAGTTTTTTAAAGAGATTTTCTAGTTAAGTTAATTGAAACATATTGAACTTTCTAAAATTTATTGTCAAACACTATGGTACTTACGTGCAATGTGTGCAATATAAATCATTTGGACTTTTTTTGTGTTTCATTTTATACTTTACCAGTCATAACTTACCACGTGAGAAAGTTCATAATAATGAAAAATTTGACAAACGTTGATGTGAAAGATTGTTAATTGTAAGTAACAAAGTAATGTTAGTAATGAGTCTAGATGAGAACTAGTATAAATTAGCCAACTCAATAGTTGTCAAAGATGTTGTCTTTTGTGTGTGTGTGTGTGTTGCATTGCTTCTTGCCATATATTCTTTTTACTTTTCTAATAAAATAGCTAAAGTTTAAAATTAAAAAAAAAAAAAAAAATCAAACCTATAGCATACCATTATTAGTAGAGGATAAAGTGAAATACAAAAAATAGTACAAAAGATTTTCATTCTCTTGTTTGCATAGTACAATTTTAACAATAATATAAAAGAACTCACTTCAGTATATATGCTTATTTGATGTAAATTGATACATTTACAAGCGCAGGGTATTCCTTTTAAATTGGACTCTACGTGTGCTTTTTATTTTTATTTTTTCATTAAAAGTTACAACCTTTGAGCTATCCCTTTCCATTTACTTAGCCAAAATCCATTGCATCAGGCTCAATACGCTCTAGCAAAAAAAAAAAGAAAGATAAAATTTAGACTAAAATGTAAATTGGATTCTCTAAATTGACTAAAATTTAATTCAAGCCTTTAAATTTACTTTCGTTCAATTGAATCTTTTAAGTTTCAAATTTATTCAATTTAAGTTTTTTGTCAAATTTCATTAAAATTTTACCGTTATTTATGCAATTAACTAATGAAAAAAGATTTTTTTTGAAAAAAAACATTTCTCACATAAAAATTTTATAAAATACTTTAATTAATTTTATAGATTTTTTTCATGTGATAAAAATACTTTTTTAATGGAAAATTTTAATGAAATTGTACAAAAGACCTAAATTGAATAAATTTAAAACTTCGAATAATTGAACGAAAATAAAGTTAGAAGAACTAAAATGAATTTCAATCGAATTTAGAGAGGACAGTTTTCATTTTAGTTTAAAATTTACAATGCCTCACTTGATGGCACTATAGCTTAACATTTCTTCTGCTTTTTTCTTTTATTTTCTATTAAAAAATCACACATACATAGAGCCAAATGTTGGGCATCATTGGGTGGTGTTGGTTTTGGTTTAACTCATTGTGTTTGAAGCTCTAGCTTGTTCAAAATTGCTTGTTGTCTATGTGAGAATGTATGTTTGTGATTAGGATTTTCTTAGAGTGAGAATTTTGTGGAGATAGGGAAAGGGGAAGAATTGTTCTGCGGGGTGGGGCAAAAATAATAATAATATTTAAATTAAAAAATAGAAAAAATAGACAGTATGATGCAGGTGGACATGAGTGGTAATTTTGAGCATGTTGGGTGAAGTGATATCTCCCCTCGCCATGAGGGTTTGAAGGTATTCATGGGCTCGTGATTTCGAGCCCTGAGGGTAGGGTTTAGGTATTAGAATTTCTATAGTAGATTCAAAAAAAAAAAAAAAAAAAAGAAGAAGGAAAAAGTAGGGGTTTTAGCTACAATTTACCCGAAATTTCGTTGAGCATGATGTAAATTCTCTTATGCTTAGTATTTTTATCAAGAGAACATGAATTGCCATCTAAACTAGAGCGCATTGACCATTTTGGTTTTTCTCAAAGAAACATTCAATGGCTCCGCCACACATAATCCCCTCCCCTCCCCGAGCACACCCACATATCAACACTAGACATGTACCAAACACTAATTCGTAGATATCTTAAATTGCCAAAGCACCCTAATCGACCCCAAAAAACTGATTTGGAGTGGCAATCATGCTATCAAATCACCAACATAATGAGATTAAGATTGCGAGGCTCATGTGATCATGATTGTGGCTCTAGAATGTAAGGACAACGACGAGGAGCACAGAGATGTTAGGTTCTTATAGAGGAACAATGGGAGCTAGCAGTGTTGAGAGCCTTGAATAAAACAAAGTAGAAGGAAAAAGAAAATGGATTGGCTAAAAGGGAAGGAAGAAGATAAAGAGTTGATTGCAAGAGAGATTGAAGAGAAAGATAGGTATGATCCAATTGTTGGGAAAAAGAATAAATAAATAATATTTAAATGAAATAAAGAAATAATAGAAAGTTTGTTGGAGGGTATATTTAAAAAGGTAGATAAATAATGAGATGCTACAAAAGTAAAAAAACTAAATATATGCTAATATGTTATAGCTTAGCCAGAACTTTGAATATTAAACTAGGGGGAGGTTCTGGATTACACTCTTGTAACATTGTTAGCTGGGTAGTTCCAATTTTATTGGATTATCCTTTATTTCCATTATTGTAATTGGGACTTTAGTAAAATAAAAATAAATGATTGGCTTAGTTGAGTCCTAATTCGCATGCGTGTATTAATCATATTAAGACAACAAAGCAAGTCCGCTTTAGCCGAAGATTCTCAATATAACTTTTAGTTTTGAAAAAAAAAGAAGAAGAATAAGAGAAAGGTAAAGGTTAAAGAACGTGCAAACTCTAGTCAATATTATGGAGATTATAATAAGTTAATATTGTTTATAATTATATAATACGTTGTGTGCATGTGTTATTAAACTTGGCCATAATACCTGGCATTTGGAAGTGCATGGAAATTAAATAGCAATAGTAAAATACAAAGGACATGAAGATGTGTGGAATAGTAACTCAAAAGGACGAATAAATACGTATTTTCATTGGTGTGTGTGTTTTTGTTGCTTTCTCAGGGGTTTTGAGCCAGGTACAATTCAGTTTGCCAATTGTTTGGATTTGAGATTTGTTGGTTTTTTTTTTTTTTTTACTGTCACCCATGTTCTATATACTTTTCGTATTTGAGTTCAAATTTCAAGTTGATTTTGCCCAATGAAGAAAATTTTCACGAAGACCAAACCTGCAGGTTCAATCAAAAGTTTCGTGAATATAGAAAGGAATAAATAAAGAAATAACATACGCTTTCAGGTCGGTCGTACATGGTATTGGTAATATTTTTACTTGTTTTTCTGCTTTTCCATGAAAAAAGTAGGGTAAACTCTTGCACGCGACAATATATTTTATTTTGGGACAGTTGAAAAGCTAAAAATTGAGAGATACTCCAATTGGTTGATACTTGATTGCTGCTTGCTAATGCAAAATTTAAAACATTTCTTTTAAATACGATTAACAAATAAATAAAGGACAGGTTGGTTCATTTATAGCTCTATATAAAGCTATAGTATTTTATCTTGTTTTTAATTTTGCTATTATGGATAATTCAGTGATGCCCTTGATGAACTTATATAAAGGACATTGTTTAAATCTTTTTTTTTTTTTTTGGATAGAAAATGAGATTTTAATCTCTTTTTGGTACGTAGTGTATTTTGAATAACAGTTTTTAGTATTTAAACAACATTACACGTATTTCTACAAACTTTTTCACCTACACGTATTTTTAAAAAATACAAACAATATTACTAAAACAACATTACCAAACAGGTCCTAATATTACTCAACAAGTCAACAGAGTTAGTCAAAATTAATCGGTCCGAATACAAATATAAAGCATCAAGGTTTCTGTATATTTTTAGACCCCTTAAAACACAACCAGATTAACCTAATTAATTAGCCAAGTTATTACTTAGTCAAATTATCAAATCTAGGTTAATACAAATATATCATATTATTGTAAAGTGAGAAAAATAAAGAACACAATGATATGATAACCCAGGAAAACCAAACCGATAAAAAACCTGGGGAGGATTTAATCTAGTTATTCTCGAGGTAAAACAAATCAACTATAAAAGAATTGAAGTTTACACAATAGTGACTTAGGCCACTAATATCCTATTGTTACCTCGAGTAGGAAACTTACTACCACGACCACGTGATAGCTCCGAATCCACGGACTTATTTAAACAACATTACACGTATTTCTACAAACTTTTTCACCTACACGTATTTTCAAAAAATACAAACAATATTACTAGAACAATATTACCAAGCAGGCCTTAATATTACTCAACAAGTAAACAAAGTTGTTAGTCAAAATTAATCGGTCCGAATACATATATAAAGCATCAAGGTTTCTGTATGTTTTTAGACCCCTTAAAACACAACCAGATTAACCTAGTTAATTAGCCAAGTTATTAGTTAGACAAATTATCAAATCTAGGTTAACACAAATATATAATATTATTGTAAAGTGTGAAAAATAAAGAACACAACGATATGGTAACCCAGAAAAACCAAACCGATAAAAAACTTGGGGAGGATTTAACTTAGCTATCCTCAAGGTAAAATAAATCCACTATGAAAGAATTGAAGTTTACACAATAGTGACTTAGACCACTAACATCTTATTGCTACCTCGAGTAGGAAACTTACTACCACGACCACGTGACAGCTCCGAAACCACAGACTATTTCTTTCTTGGATTTCTTGCAAGCACAAGCACTCCCGCTTGTATATCTTTAAGCTCTTGAATCTGCAACTGAATTGATCACCAAGCTCTTGACATCAATCTTGATATTGGAAACCCTAAGTGTATGTGAAGGCAAAAACTTCTAGATCTCACAAGAGATTTACACACACAGCATAAAGAGCAACTTCAAAACGTGGCTAGGGTTTTCCCTTTTATATTTAGGGCAAAACATAAAACCCTACACGTCAAATAGGCTTGGGCTGAGTTGGAAAATTCTGCAGAAAAACAATCTGCATGATTTTCGATCAATCGAGTCTAATTTTTAATCGATCGAGTCGGGCAGATTTACACAGTAAATTTTGCAGTGCACTCAATTCCAACTTTACGCTTAAACATATTTTGAGCAAGTCTAAAACAAGACTAAACGTTTTGATCATGGTTTGCCAACATTACAAATTGAAATTCTAATACATTTAAACCTAAAGTCTTAGAACCGAACAGTTTCAAAAACAAAACAACTTTAGGCAGAGCAGCATAAAAAAAAACTAAAAACTCTACAAGCTAGTTAGATTGCTGTTTAGCTAAGGCATAAAGCACAACAATTAGCTTCACGAAAATTATGCTTCAACCTTTTTGTCAAAAAAATAAATTGTAATAAAAAATAAATAAAATTATGCCATGGCTGTTGCTTGTTATAACCACCTTCGTGCAAGCAACAATGCTACAAAGATAATAAATTTCAAAACTTAATTGTTAAGGCATCTTTTTTTTTTTTTTGAGTAAACAGTAATACTTATTAGAAATTTAGAACAAACACAAAAATAGTAATATTAGTGTTTTAAACCGAGTTTATAATACATTATTTACTCAGATTACAAGTACAAAAGGACCTAACCTTTGTAGTTTAAAACATTTGTTTATGACTAGTTTAACACTACTTTTATTGGGGCCACTAATGAGATCAATTTTATTATACATTAATCACAATCTATCACATTTCTAAATATAAAAAACTATTATGAAATTTAAGGTTTTGTTATTGGGTGTTCTTGTACACCTGTTAAGGCTAATGTAACCAATTGTTTTTAATAGGGAGTCTAGTCACTTTTAATATAAAATTCATATTTTTTTGATTTTTTTTTGTTAAGGGCCCAAAATTATATATTGGGCATTGGGCTTTATTCGAGGACGTTGACGGGTCCAAAGAAGGATAAATAGTTATGAAGGATTCCAGTTTAGAGTCTCATAGATATGAGACGAGTGGAAGTCGGTCCGATGAGGAATTTCTCCTCGGGTATGATAAATATAACTCAGATGTGTATCCCAACGATGAAAGTAATCTTCGTAGAATTCCCGACAATAGGAACATGCCTCATGAACATACGAGAAGGAAGGAAATCCAGAAATATCTAAGGAAAAACTGCTACCACCGCATTGAATGCATTGCAGCTACTTTTCTGGCCGTATTTATGTGGAGAAGACAGCTGAACAGTGCTGCCTTGGCTACCACAACTCACTAAAAACCAAAGAGGGTGTTTGATGGGACGGACACTCAAGTGAGGACTCGAATGATTAACAAGTGTGGGATCAAGATGATCCAAAAGGAGCTATATAATGTACAAAAACCCTCCATGAGGGGGATTAGAGAAATAGAAAAAGAATACTGTAGCAATCAAAATAGTACTTGTATTCAATTGTTGTTGATTTATTTGAAGAAAGGACCTCCTCGAATAAGTGAATTTATTCAATTCTATTCTCCTCATCCTTGTTCAATCATCTTTTAAATCTATACTAGCCGTTGTCCAGCTTATTAAGGCCTAGTTCTTTGACCTATTATTTACAAATTTATTGTACTGGGCTCATTAGGCCAGGATCCCATACACTTTTGGCTTGGTCTGCAAAACGTGTCCCTACAGTATTTATTATAGACACCATGTTACACACAAGTTTAATCAAACCCATAAAATGCACTGCAGTCAAGATTTTGAAAGTTGATATCTATTCTACAAATTTATTCAATAAAATGTTCATTCTTCTACATTTTTTTTTATTATATCCTTCAACCTACTAAACCCAGAAAATTGTTGCAACCCATAAATCCAGAAAATTTCATATCCACAAACCCAAAAAATTCATAACCATAAACCTGCAACCTAGAAAATTTATACCCATAAACCCAGAAAATCATAGCAACCCATAAAATCCATACCTATCCTTGCTCGATAACCTCCTTACCACCATCAGAAAATCCAAATGAGCCCAAGCTCTCCCAGACCTTGGTCATTGGTGAGAGAGAAGAGAAGCAAGAGAGAGCAGAGACAAGGATAGAGAGAGACTTGATTTGCTTAGAAGACAAAGAAAAGCAAAACTAAAACCAGAATATTAATAAAATATTAAATACACAACTACAATAATCAAGTAAATATACACAATTTCTATAGCTAATATGTATATTTATTCTATTTTACATTCTCTGACGTGCGTTGGTTTTTGGCTAAATTGTGTAAATTTTTCTTCTCTTTTTACTATGCACAAGTAGATATGAGTGCTCAAAACTAGTATTAAATAGTTGCCCCTTTATGTTGAAAGTGACTTAATTCATTCTAAAAAAGCCTATGGAATTCATTATAAATTTCTTTCATTTTATACATCTCTAGATTTATAGGTTTGCAAATTGCAATCAGTGGTCTAGAGTCTAGAACCTAAAGTGCCCGTTTACTATGCACAAGTACATATGAGTGCTCTCAGTCTCACATGTAATAAAAACTAGTATTAAATAGTTGCCCCTTTATGTTGAAATTGACTTAATTCATTCTAAAAAAGCCTATGGAATTTATTATAAATTTCTTTCATTATATACATCTCTAGATTTATAGGTTTGCAAATTGCAATCAGTGGTCTAGAGTCTAGAACCTAAAGTCTAGAGTTTAGACCACTCTACAAGCTGGTTACATCGTTGTTTAGCTAATATAAGCACAACAATTAGCTTCACGAAATTTATGCTACAACCTAACTGTCTTAACAAATTGTAATAAAAAAAATAAATTAAATTATGCCATGGCTATTGCTTGTTATAAATTTCAAAACTTAATTGTTGAAGCCCTCTGATTATGATTAGTTTAACACTACTTTATTGGAACCACTAATAAAATTAATTTTATTGCACATTAATTACAATCTATCACATTTTTAAATATAAAAAACTGTTATGATGTTTAAGGCTTTGTTCTCGAGTGTTTTTCTACACCTGTTAAGGTTAATGTAACTAATTGTGTTTTAGGAAAATATTAACCAATGTCTTAAGAGCATTGATTTAGAAACTATTTTTAGAAATTTTTTATTGAGAGAATGATAAAACAATAAGTATTGTTGATAAATGCCCTTAGAACAAAAGCCATGTTAATAAATGCCCTTAGAATAATCATTAATAATTCATAATAAAAAAAAGTTTTTACCCTACTTTTATTTAAAAAAAAAAAAAAAACTATCAACAAAATTCTTTCATTATATGTAATTCATTATATATTTATTATATATATATATATATATCTCTCTAAATTTATAGGTGTGCAAATTGCAATCAGTGGTCTAGAGTCTATAGAACCTAGAGTCTAGAGTTTAGACCACTCTAGACCACATTTAAAATGCAGTGTGATGGGGTTGGGTTACTATGCGAGGCGCAGAGGACAGTCACCTGAGCTTGTCAAAACACCAAAACATTCATTCCTGAAAGTTAGAATAATTGTTAATAATTCATAATAAAAAAAAGATTTTACCCTACTTTTATTAAAAAAAAAAAAACTATCAACAAAATTCTTTCATTATATGTAATTCATTATATATTTATTATATATATATATATATCTCTAGATTTATAGGTGTGCAAATTGCAATCAGTGGTCTAGAGTCCATAGAACCTAGAGTCTAGAGTTTAGACCACTCTAGACCACATTTAAAATGCAGTGTGATGGGGTTGGGTTACTATGCAAGGCGCAGAGGACAGTCACCTGAGCTTGTCAAAACACCAAAACATTCATTCCTGAAAGTTAAAAAACTTCACTGAGATTGATTAACAAAAAGTAGCTCCCTTTTAACTGTTAAATCAAAGTGGGTCTCTCAATACTCACGCGTCACACTTTTCGAAAGGGGGCCAGTGTACATCTACATTCCAGGCTCTCAGAGAAAGACTAAAAATAAATTAAAAAAAAGTAAAAAGTAGACCCAAATAAATATAATTTTCCCCAAAAATTATAAATATATATATGTTTTGAAATTTAAATTAAAGTTGATTTTAGTGGAAATGGACCGGACAGGTAAAAAAGCGTACGACCTTGTAGTACACACAGAACTCTCTCTCTCTCTCAGAAGCATGTATATGAGACTGAGTGTTTGTGTGTACAGTATCACAAATTTTTTCCCAACTTTGCTAAATGGCAATTTGTGATTATTAAAAATAAAATAATAGATCTATAATTTCACCACTTATAAGTTAATACATAGTAAAATTGTGACAAAATTGTGAAAAAATTTGTGACACTTACAGCCTTTTGGTACGTAGTTTAAGGCTTCCTCCTATTTTTTTTTATGCGGGGTGACGTTTATAGCAGTAGAGGTTAAAGAGAGAGAGTTGATTGAGAAAGTGACTGATGGTAATCATGATGAACGGCTAGGATGAGGTGAGTAGAAAAAAACGTTTAGCTAAAAACACTATAATAGAGTGTGTCAAAGATAGATAGAGTCAAGATCCGGTTCTTCGCAAATATAAATGTATGTGGACTCAGACTCAGACGGCATGCGCGGAACTCCTCCCTTTTTGTCGTTTCCTTCTCCCCGTTTTGGCTCTAGTGCTGCCTCCTACACCGCCCACGTCGTCCAATATTTTTATCTTCTCCCCTTATTATTATGCTATCTTTTTCTTTTGTACAAATATATATATATATATATATATATATATGTGTGTGTGTGTGTGTGTTATCTTTTTGGATGAGTTTTAACTTTTAAGATTAACAAATTTGCTTACAAAAATTTGTAATTTCTTTTGTAACTATGTTGTCGTGTCATTAAAAGTACAATTTTAATTATCATCATATATATATATGTGTGTGTGTGTGTGTGTGTGGAGGAATGAATCTCACACTTAGAAGGTATTGTCCGCTTTGAAAATGAGCTGAGGAGGCTAATAATACTTTTTAAAGGAGAGATTCGTTCCTCAACAATAAATTTTTTTAATTTATGAATGTTATATTTACAATATTTTTACACCAAATTCTAAGCGGTAAATTCCCATTAAAAAAAATTTAAACTGGTAAATTGTTATAACTCCCTCTATCCCAGTTTGTTTATCCTCTATTCTATTTTTGGATGTTCCAAAATATTGTTCAGTTTCTAAAAATAAAAGTCCTTAATTTATTAATGTTCTTATTATACTCGTACTTTATTTCCATAACTTTTTGAAAAGAAAACTAACAAATATTTAAAAAATCAATTTAATTGGGCCACCTTTTCAGTTGTCTCATTAAAAATAACTATTTTTTTTAAAAAAAAACTAATAAATTTATTTAAGGGTAGTTTTGTAAACTTATATATTTATATAAGACAGACAAGATAAAAAATGATGTTTTCTTAAAAAGTTTGACTTTTCAAACATGACGAACAAATTGAGACAGATGGAGTGTTTATTAGTGGTGGGCAAAAAAAATAGTTGCAATAATGGTTTCTAATTAAAAGTAATTCAATTCTCATTATTGATTTTTCATAATTGAGTACAATAGTATATAGATTAAATTTTGTAAATAATTTATGAATAACAATACTCTCCTTTAATGTGGTAGCATTCATTGGCACCATCTTAGGTTTGTTGGTATTTGATTCTAAATAAAGAAGAACAAAAAATTCGTTAATATTTATGAATGACAATACTTTCATTTAGGTTTGATTTATTTTCTTCTAAAAAAAGGTTTGCTTTTATTTTTTTAAATTTATTTTTTTGGTTTTATATTCTAATAGTTGAAGAAGGAGGGTTTAAACCCTCAATATCTCTATTGAAAATATCAAGAAATGTCAGTTAAATTAAAAAGGCTCTTGGTCATAATGAGTTATGTAAAGTTGTTTATATTATGTATCTTAAGTTCTCTAATTAAATTGCTTCTTAAAAAAAAATCTCTAGTAAAATTCAATAATGTGATTGTTCAAAGAAATAATTCATGTGGTTGATTTTAATTGCATTTGGGAAAATAATACAAGTTAAATTGTATTGGTTGATACAGTTGTGTGGTTTTTTTTTAAAGAGAAAGCACTTGAATTTAATTAGAAAACTTTAAATACACATAAGAAACTCTATCTAAAATTTTTCATTAATGTAATATATGAAAATTTATTTAGTATATTCCCTTATTAAAGGGACATGGTACTCATGTAATACATCATTGTATTCCGAGTGTATTGAATAATTACTTAGCAACATAACATATGTATATTGATTAATTAAAAATAAAATTTCACAATTACTAAACAAATCTTTATACTTGATCTAAAATTAAATATACAATAAAATCATTCTGAAGGCCGCACCTTCTTTTTTTTAAGAGAGTTTTAACTTATGGTGTTCACTCCTGATTGTAACTCTTTATCACTAGATTAAGACATTAATCGGTTTTTGGTGTAAATGTTGATTGAACCCTAAATTTCTTATTTAATTATCATAAACTTTACCAGTTGAGTTAATTGGAACCCACCACCATATCATGTCATAATTTTGTTTTGTTTTGTTTTTTTTTTTTTCTAGGAAATTACAGTAAATCCACCTGTGGTTTGGCTCGTTTCACTTTGCCTACCCATAGTTTAAAACTTAACACTTTACCCACCTGTGTTTAGCTCCGTTTGGTCTTTGTTACCCACCTTTGGCTTTTCCATTAAAAAACTTCTTTTACCACCAAAACATAACATAACACGAATCAAAAAGTTAGGGTTTGAATTTTTTGAAAGAGCACAACTGGCTTTTCTTAGAAGCCCTAGCCAATATCTTCTTAGTCATCGTCATTGCTGTCTTGACCTAAAATCAACAAAAATCCCACCTTAAAATCCACAAAACTATGAAACCCATTAACCAAAAACACAAAACCAATGAGAAAATTGAAAGAAACCTAACTAAGCCAGTGGTAGAAGGCCTGCGTTCTAATTGTTGCGGTGCCATGACTGAACAAATTTTCTTGGAAATCCTTCTGTTGCATCTGAACAGAAAATTGTGACGATGTCAAAAATGCAATGAACCCCAAATCTTTCTACAAAAAAAAAAAAAAAAAAAACACAAAAAAATTTCGAAAATGGGTTTTACTGAAATTTGACAAAATGGGGAAATGGGAGCTTGGAAAATGTAATGACCTTGTTGGAGATGAAAGATGCGGGATTTGGAGCAATGGTAGAGGAAGCCATGCTGTTCATTATTGTGAAAGATCTTCTGTATTTTTCTAAGGAAAATATAACATACTAAAAATAGAGTGCTTTTTTACTTTTGAGGAAATAGGAGGCGGCACTTAATCACGTTTTTTATTTTTTGTTTTTATTTCATAACAACAAGACCTCTGTCTTTGTCTCTATCTCTAAAAGAAGAAGAAGAAGAAGAATAAGAAGTAATGGTTCTATCAAGGAGGTGCTTGAAACTGTACTCTTCTTCTCCTACAACTCCATAACCCAAGCTCCTTCAAAACCCCATAACATAAGCACTTTCAAAAAATTCAAAACCTAACTTTTTGATTCATATTATGTTATGTTTTGGTGGTAAAAGTTGTTTTTTAATGGAAAAGCCAAAATATGAGTTACAGAGACCAAACGTAGCTAAACACAAGTGGACAAAGTGTTAAGTTTTAAACCACAGTAGACAAAGTGAAAACAGGCCAAACCATAGGTGGGTTTACTATAATTTCTCTTTTTTTTTTTTTTTTTTTTTTTTGAGAAACCAACATGTCATAATTGAAATAACTATTCTAGACGAAACAGAACAAAACCATAAAGGAGACCAAATGTTGAACTAGAGTATACATGCATGGTGGTTATATATTCTGGTTTGCTTACCAATACAAAATATCTTGACATATTAATTGGAATATAATAGGGTTTATATATTTGTACCGAAGACAAAGGTTTTACTAGAAATTAAATTAGTTCTAGGATTGCGTGTTAAAAGAAATATCAATAAGCTGTTCTTTGGGAAAATGTTCTAAGAGCACATGTTAAAAATTAATAAATACGTAATTAAGAGCTGAAATAAGAAAATATACTTATTAATAATTGGTTAAATATTTTTAGAAACATTAATGATTGATTAACTTATATGCACAAATCCATTGTGGTTGTGTATACTTTTTTTAGATATATATAGTTATTTTTTTATAAATAAATTGAGTGTCATTGCGCTTTTGCTAAAAAAAAAATCAGTAAATCTCACTATATTAAGTGTCCGTTTGGCAAAGATTATTTTTGTCAACTTAATTTATTATTCACTTTATTTTTGCCAACTTACTATTCATAAGTCTTACTGCGCTTTTTGATACAATTCATAAATTTCACTGTACTATTTTAATTAACTTTTATCTATATTTATAGTACTTTCAGTAAAAATATTTCTGTTTCAATAAAATAAGTGATCTCAAGGCAAATTTTGAAAAGTTATAAAAGTAAATCAACAAATAATTTTTTAATTGACTCATATCCAAATTGAATCCAAAAATTGATCAATTACAATATTAATAGCTTGTTTAAAGAACTCTTAAGTCTTAACCAAAACCTTTAACAAATGTATAAAATCTTTATTTTATAAAACATTAAATGCACTTTAAACAATAACAACACTATTTAATAAAAGTTTGAAAGAAAGAAAGAGTGAATGCATCGGATCGGAGTTAGTTATTTGGCGGAGAATGAATGAATGAATTATTATTAGTTCGTTAAATGCACTTGATGGAGTCTAGACTGATTCTTAGTATGTTTTGCTTTCAGAACCAAGGGAGATTAGCTAGGTTGGGGAAGCAGAGCAAGGGAAACATTAATGTCAGGGAGCAATATTATGCTATGCTACGTATTTGTAGTACTCATTATTACAGAGTTTTTTTTTTTTTTTTTTTGAACTTTAATGTCTCCTGCTGTAAAGTGTGCATTTCAGTAGTGGATAATGGACTGGAATTTTTTTTCCCCCCAGTGGGTAACTCTCTTTTTAATGGTTCCTGTTTAAACTTTAAATGCCCATCCAATGGGGTTTGATCCAGTCATTGAAGTATGTACTCACTTGGTCTTGTAATTATTATTATTATTTTTTTAATGCAACATGCTCATAAATTTTTTTTTTTTTTGAAAGGAACATGCTCATAAATTCACACCTTAACTATCTTCTTTCCTAATTCCTCAAATACCTTGTACATGGAAAGGTACTATTTCACTATTATTGCAAGACGTGTATAAAAGAGTACAAATTTTGTTTTTTTTCCCCAGTTGTAACTCTTTAATGTTTAATGCGTATCCAATGGGGTTTGATCCAGTCATTGAAGTATGTACACACTTGGTGTTGTAACTTTTTTTTTTTAATACAACATGCTCATAAATTTACACCTTAACTATCTTCTTTCCTAATTCCTCAAATACCTTGTACATGGAATAATACTATTTCACTATTATTGCAAGTACTTAATTAAGATGTGTATAAAAGAGTACAAATTTTGTTTTTAAACTTTAAATGCGTTTCCAATGGGATCAGATCCAGACTTTGAAGTATTTACTCACTTGGTGTTTTAACTTTTTTTTTTATTATTTTAATATAACATGCTTATAAATTCACACCTTAACTATCTTCTTTCCTAAGTCCTCAAATACTTTGTACACGGAAAAATACTATTTCGCTATTATTACAAGAACTTAATTAAGATGTGTATAAAAGAGAACCAATTTTGTTTTTTCCCCAATTGTAACTCTTTGATGGTTACGATGTCAAAAAAAAAAAAAAAAAAAAAAACTCTTTAATGGTTACTGTTTAAACTTTAAATGCGTATTCAATAGGGTTAGATCCAGACTTTGAAGTATGTACTCACTTGGGGTTGTAATTTTTTTTTAATACAACATGCTCATAAATTTGCACCTTAACTATCTTCTTTCCTAATTCCTCAAATACTTTGTACATGAAAAAGTACTATTTCACTATAATTGCAAGCACTTAATTAAGATGTGTATAAAAGATCACAAATTTGTTTTTTTCCCAGTTGTAACTCTTTAATGGTTATTGTTTGAACTTTAAATGCGTATCCAATAGGGTTAGATCCAGACTTTGAAGCATGTACTCACTTGGTGTTGTAACTTTTTTTTTTCTTTTAATATAACATGCTTATAAATTTGCACCTTGAACTATTTACTTTCCTAATTCCTCAAAATATTTGTACACGGAAAAGTACTATTTCACTAGTATTGCAAGCACTTAATTAAGATGCGTATAAAAGAGCACAAATTTTGTTGCAAATTGCAAGAATATACAATTTTTTTCTATAACAAATTTATTAAACAAATATCCTTAGAATATCTGTTAATATTATCTACTTTCGAAAGTAACTTGAAGAATATTAGGATTCCACATATAACAATATCATAGATTCATACAATTGAATTTCACTAACAACAACAAATTTCCATTATAAGTACGGTTTGACCAAAATGAACAAAAAAGTTATCTCATTGTCCGCAGATTTTGGCATTGTTGCATCCTAAAGGAATGATATTGACCCATTAACAATTATGAGCAAGTTAAAAAAGTTATCTGGATTAACCAATTATATAATCAAGATACCATATGTTAATTACCACACTTCAACATGTCACCATAATATAAACAAGTACACATAAACAATATGGTGACGAATTGAAAAATTAATGGAGAACACCAAAAGAAAAAACACTAGTGAAAAATCCAGCAACAAAGGAAAAGTTTTCAATTTTATTCAAACCCTTGAACTTAGACTATACTAAATAGATAACTTATTGATGCCCTATAATCAGCTTCAGATCTGACCTGATCTCCTTGTTCACAAAATCTTTCTCATGCATCGCGTTCGTGAACACAGTCAAAGTGTCAAACCCTTTAATCGACTCTAAAGATCACCTTGAAGATTTGGGCTTCACATTATCATACTGGGATTGGCTCTTTGGCCGGGGGCGGCTTGATACGTTTGGAGGCCTAAAGCGAAAATTAGTTATCTTGTTTCATATATAAAATTACTAATTAATCAACATGAATTACGTAGAATTTTTTTTTTTTTTTTATGTTTATAAAGACAAAAAAATTTGACAAAACTTTTTATATTTTTTGATGTAGCAAATTGATAGTGATGAGTAAAAGAGTGATGTCAATGGTGAATCTAGTTGAAAACTAGTAAAAGTTTGCTAACTTGACTATTGTGAAAAATGTTGTAAATTTTTTTGTGAATTGCTTTCTTCATGTTCTTTTTTCTTTTAGAAGTGTTATATTCAAAATATTTTTCATGAAAAATCTTGCATGTTAAGTTGCTTCTTGTTTTCTAGTAGAACCTACCACTAAAATTATTTTTTTGCTGTCAATAACAACTATTAACAATCTGCTATTAAGATTTTTTGTAAATATGTTGTAAAAAATGTTGTGGACATAGCATTTCTTTCTCTTTTTATTTGTTTTTCATTTGATAAGAAAATATTATTTTAATTATTGGTTAATATTTTGACTTAATTAATACTATTGGTTAAAATTTAGGGGCCTTTTTTTTTCACTTGAGGCCTTAGGCGGCCGCATCAATGGCTTATACCATTGAGCCGGCCCTGTCTTTGGCTTCAACTTCTTGATCACCAATGATAGCAGCTTCGTTGTAGGAAATTCTCTTTGAAACTCACGAGTTTAGCAAATTAGGTTTAGGTTTGTCTCTCTTTGAAGTACACGACAAAACCTTTCTAAACCTTAATTGTAGTCTTGCTTTAAAGTGCCTTATACATGTTTGCATGTATAGCACCCAAAAAAGAAGAAGGCAACATTGACTCAATTAAAACATGTAAAATTTCATGAATCTTGATTCTCAATCAATCGAGTCACTGTTAAGGATATATAGAGAACCGTTTTTCAATTAACCAAGTAGTGATCAAAAGGCCGTCAAAAACACATGATCGATAAATCAAGCATCGATCAAAGGGTAATTAAAATCTTCAAATTTTTCCTTCTTTTAATTAAATCTTGGACTTGTAATCTTGAACGCTTATAATAAAACATTACAAACACCGCCAAGATTATGGTGTCATGGAATTCACCAATCTAAAACTTAACAGATAGAACATTCCATGCAATGAACATCAATTTGGAAAGATACACGTAAACTCATTGTTTTATATTACATTCCTTGTAGTACGTAATACGTTTGGTCATCTTATTTATTGTAAACTTGTTTCTTCTTGGGTAAGGCCTAAACCCAACAATGAACAAGGAGATCCTCATGCCCAAGTTTAATGAACCCTTGAACAAACTTTTAGACTAGCACTCGGTCCAAAGGGGGTGGTAGATATTGCCCTGCCTCACGAACAAAGTTTCTCTCCAAACTAGTTTGGAGAGAAACCTTGCAAACTCATTATATATCTTTATATTGAGTGTGGATTTTGAAAATCTAACCGTTACATTGTATGTTCTTGTTACATTCTTAATGCTTACAAAATTTCAAGAAGTTCAAAAATCAATTGCTATGTCATCAAATAAATGTTATAATTTCAAGTTTTTGTGATCTAAAATTGTATATAAAAAATTAGTTAATTGATCAAATAGTAAATAACATCTAATTTGAACGAAATTTGATACGTATGTTAAGAACATAAGGAACATAAAATTCAACGGTTAGATTTTGAAAATTCACATCTAAAAAAGAAATATATGAAAAATTTGAAGAGTTTTTCACCAAACTAGTTTGGAGAGAAACTTTATTCAGTACCCCCACCCCTCTTTCCTTTTGCAATAAATGTAATGGCACAAGCTCCCATTATATAACGATAGGATGAGAACCCTAAAAGCACGTCTATTCAAATAACGTGAAGGATGGTGTGTTGTCATATTCCCCTAATTTTTATTTGGAACTAGTTACTAATACCACTAGGAATAATTTATAAATACCTCGAAAGCGTTTTTAAAAAAATATATATATATATATATATTCTAAGTACCTTTTCATTGGCTTAATCTTTTGATTATCTCTAATCAAAATTATTGGTTGAAACCTAGGAAGTAAGTTGTTTAAATCTTATGGGGGTTGGAATTGGTGAATTCTATCTCACTTGACACATTGCTCGATTGGTATCTTTGATGTGATCTCCCTATTGAGAAATTTACCTCCTACACAAATTTTTGTATTCCCCAAATAAGTTGACCTGAAAATAAAACAATTTTTTTTGTCCCTTTAATAACTTATAAATAACATTTGCAACATGCATATGATTATGCAGTATATATATATACTTGATAGTAATAGGTTTTGGTAAATGTTTAGCAATAAAAAACCTCGAGGTGAAGCAGCCAACCACCAACTGGTCTCAAAACCTTGGGAAAGAAGTGAGCTACCTATAAACTATAAAGGTAAAGTTACGCGGAAATCTCCCTGTTTGTCCAGCTAGCCAACAAGGCAGCGCTGTTCTCGCGAATCCTGTGAGTCACTCACTATCCTTTGCTTCATAGTAATAACTCCGTAATCAGCACTGTTATACTTTAATAATAATTAAAAAAAAAAAACAAGGACAAAAAATGAGACTGTGTGCAAGCTACATTAGTGATTAGACCGACCCAATGTCCCAATGTACTAGTAATAATCAATAAAGGTACTGCATTTTTTGTAAGTCTATCACTTTCTCTGTACACAACAGAGCTTTCCTGACCCAGATCCTCTCTCTACTAGCCTACTAAACTATGACTCTAATTCTCCCTAAGCTTTTCTTAGACCTACAATTTGCTGCCAAGTTTTAAGTTTTAACCTAACGAAGTGTATATTTTATCATTAAAAAAAGTTAAAAAAAATAAGAGTATATTTTACCAATTATTTTTTAATAATTTCTTTGTTACCACCTTGCCTCGATATTGTATATCTCTCTCTCTCTCTCTCTCTCTCTCTCAGATTTGAATCAGGAAGTCTCCTCATTCTTTCGTCTCTCTCTCTCTCTCTCTCTCTCTCTCTCTCTCATATATTTGTAGCCAAAGTTCTTAACTTGCAACCTTCCCTTTAGAACTACTACCACTTTAGTTGAAAGTTGAAACCTCTTCAACTCTTTCATGGTGCTGAGATTCGTACCTACTTGAACAACATTTCAAGCTTTGTTTCTGTTTATCTTTCTTTTTTCTAATACAGTTTCTTCTTTTGGTGAAACAAAACTCGTTTCTGTACCAGACTCTGATGATGGCTCAAAAGCACTTATTACACGAGCTACTGAAAGAAGACCAAGAACCATTCCAACTCAAGAACTACATTGCTGACAGACGCTGCCAACTCAAAAGCTCTTCGCCAAAAACCCATTTACAAGTCAAGAAACGAAAACCCATCTCAGAAACTTCAAGCTTTCCTGGGAATTTTTGCAAAAACGCTTGCTTTTTCACTTTCCAAGACTCACCAGACCTCAGAAAACCGAAATCTCCACTCTTTGAATTTTCATCTCCAGCTAAAAGTCCCTGCAGGACCCCAAATGCCATTTTTCTTCACATTCCTGCTAAAACTGCAGCTCTTCTTCTTGACGCCGCTTTGAGAATTCAGAAACATTCATCATCATCATCATCATCAGCATCAGCTTCAAAGTCCAAAACCCAGAACAAAAACCACGGGTTTGGCCTATTTGGTTCAATATTAAAGAGACTAACAAATCGTAGCAAAAAGCGTGAAATTGAAAGTGGTGATGGGGTAAAGGTTGTTTCAGTAAAAGACATTCTGAGGTGGGACTCATCAGGTGTTGGACACAGAAAAAGTAGTTCCAATGAGAGCATGAAAATGCAGAAAAAAATGGTGGCTTTGGAGGACAACAAAAGTGCTAGCAGTGAGTTAAGTTTAAGCCATTCTTGTTCTTGTAATGGAAGGCCTAGCAGTGCTGTTTGGTCCGAAAGCAATGAAGACAAGTCTTTGGATTTGAATTCTTCTATTAGTAGCCAATCTGTGGACTTAGAGGTTATTGAATTCTTAACCAAACAGAGACCAGAAACAGACTTTGCTTGCTGTGATAAGCACTTTTGTGAAAGCCCTTTTCGTTTTGTGCTTCAAAGGAGCCCTTCTTCCTCCTCCGGTCGCCGGACGCCGGAGTTCCAGTCGCCGGCGGCATCCCCTAGCCGCCACAAAAATGAGGTTTGCCACTATGCATTTTTTTAACTTTGTACCAATAAATTTACTGTTATCTTTACTTCTTTTAGTGTACTCTTTTTTGGGACCAATTTCAAGTTTTTGAAATTTACCATATTATAAAAATGTTGTGTGTATGTGTGTGCACGCATTGGACTGTCCGAGTTGACTCGTGACTCAATTGGGGTGGAGTGGACGTGTGTATGAATTGTCGGCAATTTGATCCATGTTCTGCAAAATTGGCCGGAATGTTGTCAGTATATGACAAGTGTACCCCATAAATCTACCTTGTAATTGTGATTGACTTGGTCATTTTCAGGGTTATATATGTCATTTAAGATTTTTTCTATTTTAACTTCAACCCCTTCTTGTATTTTCAGATAATTGTACTTCAGATCATGTCTCTGCCATGCAAATCTTTTTTTTTTTTTTTAAGGCCTCATGTAGATAGTAGTATATATTATTTTCCTGAAAAGGACAATTGCGTTTTTGTTTCTTTTGTTGGTTGTTGTTTCACATCAATAAACTCCGACATACCTCTTACTAGAATATAGTTTGTGTGTTTTATTTTCTGAAAATTACTATAGAAAGGTCAACAGCCCACCAATTGTGATCCGGGTCTTAATCAAAATTCATGAATGTTACAATGGCAATTAAAAAAAAAATAATTATAATTGTAGCTCAATTATGAAAATGATGTATGATTATGCTAAATTTGAGGTTGTTATGAATTTGGATAGGAAAAAGAGACTGGTGGAGCTGAGAATTTAAAAAAATTTCAAGAAGTTGAAGAGGAGGAGGATAAGGAACAGTGCAGTCCAGTCTCTGTATTGGATGCTGTATTCGAGGACGATGACGATGGTCATGATGTTGAGGATGATGATGAGGACAAGGACTACGGTTATGATCATGAATGCAGCTTTGCCATTGTACAGAGTATGTAACAAATTAAACTAAACAAGTACTGTTTGAATTAATTTTTTTCTACGAGTTGGGTGTGTGATTTCCTTCTTAATGAGCCAACTTAAAATTTGTACTAGTTGCCTGTGTTTGATGGTAACTTTAGTGTTTGGTACAATAATGCATGGTGGTCATGGTTGTAGGATTGTGTTGATTTTGAACCATGGTATCAATGTGGGATCCATTGAAGATTGAGGGTAAAAATGCCCATGTCTTCTGCTCATTGGGTATACATCAATCTCTTGTTAATGTGACCTACTTTTGTCGATAAGGTAGACACAACCAAAGCTGCCTTAACTTCTAATGTGACCCACATTAGATGTTAGGAGTTCTGTCTTAATTGTGGTAGTCTCTTCAATTCATTGGACAGTGCAATCATCCAACTAATTCATCTGAATTTAGTGAGTACTTTTTTGTTACTCTCAGTCCCCATTTTGATATGTTGCAGCTAAAGGGTGAAAAAAGAAAAGAAAAAAAAGCAATGGTACCAAAAGAAAGTTAAATTTTTTCTTACATATGTATAGTAACTGAATTTCACTTATTCCTATTATCAAACAAGTGCTATTTTTTATTCTTTTTCTTCTTATACATATATAATTATATACTTTGAAACTATATACATCTAAGGGGAAACTATAAGCCTCAAAACCCAAAAACAGTTCTTCTTTTCATTATTGTAACTTCATTTGTGACCCTACATACACTGCAAGGCCTTAACATTTTTGTGACAGGCCCCTGAAATTATTAATGGACTTCTTCATTATTTCTGAGATGTAGACTTGACATTTTTGCTGTCGATGCTGCTGTTCAGAAATTGACTTTGGTGAAACCTTTTGAACAATAAGTTCATAATCTACTGGTATATTGTGCACTGAGAGCACAGTGGATATGAGATTGTCCAGTAGGAATTATCATTTTCCATGTTCTTACATTGTAGGAAGTGAATCTCTTTCGTACTTGATTTCTCTTGATTGTCAGGTGCAAATAAATGTGAAAGTTTATAGTACAGACAAAGTCAGTCCATGTGGATTGAGACTGATCAGGCATGTTAAGTTAAATTCAAACTTGGAACTAGCTTCAAACCAGCAATATTAAATTGAGAACCATTATAATTTACAATGTTCAAGTAGCATCTAATATTATTACAATGTTTATCACTTTAAATATACAAATTAGTGAATTACATACATCCACCCTTCAAATTCAAGGCATTGGCAATCGTGTTGTAAACAAAGTATATGGTAATTCTGGATTCCTTATTTTGGTTGGTTTTTAGTATTTTAGGTATTGCCCATCATTCAGTTGTATTGTCCAAGTTGATTGAGTGGATGTATATATATTGCAGTAATCTAGCTTATCGGTCTTTGAACTAACAAAATGATAGTTTCTGAAGTTTCTCCAGCATATTTGTACTTGACTCTCTATCATTTTTTGAGTGGATTGTGCTATAAGTTTGCTATAGCTATATCTAAGATAGTAATGCTGCAAGATTAATTGTTAAACTAAATCAACTAATAGATTTAAAATATAGCAATTTATTCTTGATTCGTTACGTACTTAGTGCCAAATTTTATCCATCGTCAAGCAAGTGATTTATTGTCCTTTGTTTACTTGCTTGATATTTACAGGAGCAAAGAAGCAGCTATTGCACAAGCTTCGTAGATTTGAGAAATTGGCAGAATTAGATCCAATTGAACTTGAGAAAAGAATGTTGGAAGATGAACAAGATGATGACTATGATAACAATATTTATGACCTCAACGAAGAAGAGGACTGTGAAGATGGGATGGAAACATCACATATGGAAACAAATGTTGATGGCTTTATTACAGAAGTGCTCAGTAAATCAAACATCCATAGTTTACGCAGAATCCCAGAAGATATGAAGAGATTGGTTTCAGATCTCATTGTTGAGGAAGGAAGAGAACAGAATGCCTTTGACAACAGAGAAGAGGTGGTGAGTAGGGTATGTAAGAGGTTGGAATCATGGAAAGAGGTAGAATCTAACACCATTGATATGATGGTGGAGCAAGATTTCAGAAGAGAGCTTGATAGGTGGAAGCTAGACCAGGAGCAGGTGGGAGAGACAGCATTAGAGATTGAGCTAGCTATCTTTGGATTATTGGTGCAGGAACTGTCAGATGAACTAGTTTGTTTTAGTAGAAATTGATGGGGAAATTTGTCGAAACTGAGGCTACATTCAAATGAATTTTGGTTAATTTTTTTTAAATTAAATTTTAAATGGAGCATAGTCTAACTTGCATTATGAAGGGATAGGCTAAATAGGTAGATGACTCAATAGGGGAAGAAGGATGTGAGTTAGATGAACATGGTATTATGTAAATGGATCATGTAAGTAGTGGGGAATGGTGTATTTATCCTTGCTTAATGGAACATGACATGTACAATTAGTAGTGCTTTATATATAATAGATTTGTCCCTATTTTTTCTTCTGTTTCTGTGCTCAAGGTTTGTATGTATCTGTATGTAGGAGCTTAATGCTTAATGCTTAGCAGAGACATGCTTACCAATTAACACCCTCAAATTCATGTTTCCTGGTTATTGCAGAAGTAGGAAAATGCTATCTACTTTTATAAAAGAGAAGTTGTAGAGCATACTAGTTACTTTCTCAGGCTTCATTTCTGTCTACCTGCTTTGAGCTCAAACACTAGTCTTTTAATGTGTATTTATGTCGTCTGAACCAGAAAGGAGTTTGAACTTTGGACATCCTAATTTTGATTTTTCTAGTGCCCATGTGTGCGAATTTATCTGTATGTAGGGAGCCTAATACTTCCCAACATCATGCTTACCAGTTAATGCCACACATTGTTCTCCATCTCCTCTTGCATTCTCAATGAGATGACCTCAAATTAGAATGTTTAAGTGTGTGTTGTGCGGACATATGTTGATTATGAAGAGCTCTGATAGTAACTTGATTAGTCCATTTGGGGTGTAAGCGTAGATGTGACTAGTCATTTTTTCGGATCAAAGAGGGAATAAAGTGAAGGTAGAGCAGCAAGCTCCTTTCTTTCTTTTTTGTTTTTGTTTTTGTTTTTGGCCTAAAGAGCAGCAGGCTTCTGTTCCAAGAGTGCTATGAATTTTCCTGATTAAAAACTTGGGGGGAATAAAGCTATATAGTGCAAGTCACAAGCAAGGTACAAATTGATGAATACAACTTCCACTTTTTTCTTTTCAGTTTCTTTTATGAAAATTGAAAAGTTAGTGAGAGGGTATGGCCGTAAGGGATTGGATGTGTATGCGTTTTTATTTTATTTATTTTTATTTTTATTTTAAATGTTAACTTATTACTTTAAAGCCTTACATCTTTTTAGGTATAAAATATAATTATACTTTTCTCAAACAAAAAGTAATCCAAATCCAATCATTTATTGTTTTTCCAACTGAGAAGCCAATCAAAATTTTTCTATATTTGTTTGGCCATTAAGTTGTCTTTTCCTCGTATTCGACACTACGAGGGCATTACCATTAATATTCCTAACTCTTTGTAAATTAGCTAGTGATGGGACAATTCATCTAACACCCAAAATTATTGACCTAATGCAGCTAAGAAAAATTTTTTTGTTCACACCTCACACTACCATTGGTCCATTACCATATCAGGATTCAGGACTTATGTCATCTTAACTTTCTAAAAAGAAGAAATATACTGGTAGAAGATAACATCCAAGAACCAACTTCTAAGAGAAGAATTTCAAAGAGAATGAAATATCTTATATTACTATATACAAAAAAAAAAAAAAAAAAAAGGTTTTGAATGGGGTATACCCTAAGGACTTTATTATTGTTCATTTTCACTTCTTGTTACTTAAGCTGACTAATGAAGCAACTACATGGCAGAAAATTCCAATTTTTCTTATTTAGGATCTTTAGTTGATCTAGAATGTGACAATGTTGTTTGGATTGGGTGTAGAATACAAACCCAGACCATGATGGAATATTCTAACCTTCATTTTGTTGTTGAAAAAAGGAGAGTAAAATATTAAGTAAAACTTGTTTTGAAAAATTATACAAAAACCATTAATGAGAATTGAAAGTATTTCTTCAAAGGGATGAGTTTACACACAAAATATCTTGCAAAATGTGATTGGTCAAGTCATCTATCACTACTCATTAATGACACTGGAGTATTAGACACAATTGTTTTAAGTCGAACAAGTAAATGAGTAATACCTAGTCTTATTTTAAATTTCAAGTTTTCTTATTACAAAATTATGACTTTATGAATAAAAATAGTAAATAACATTGATAGACATGAAATTTGATATGTGTTAAGAACATAGAGAAAATATAATGCAACAAGAAGATTTTAAAATATCAATCTCATTAAAAATATTAAGTGGTATAATATTAATTAAAATTACACTGGGTATGCAAACTTTAAATAACATGAAGTACTTACAAGTTACAAGTACAAGTTATTTGTGAGAATTGAATTGAATTCTCAATAGAAATATCTAGAATACAATTTTACTAAGAAGGTGATTAACTCGTATAGGAGAATGAGGAAATTGAGTGGTGGAATGAGTGATAGAATCCTCCTCTGTAAACCTGGTTTATAACTTGTGAATCGACCAAAGGAGCCTTGAATTCTATAGAGAGTGATTGTCTTTTTGACTTGAGAGTTGAGAGAACCGAAAACAATGTTTTTTCTAATTTGACACCGAAAGTATTTTTGACTATATATATATATATATATATATATATATCTAAAAGTTGAAACGTAGAATTTAATGTTGCTATACTCATCAGCCATGTCATATTTAAAAAAAAAAAAAAATTCCTTTATGATTTTTCTATTTTATTTTATATAAAATAATCAAATATAGTTCATGGATAAACCTGTTAATGCACTTTATTACTATTCAATATGTTATTATTCATTTGTTTTAAATACAAATATTTGATTATTTAGCTACCCAAATTGATTTTAACTTTTCATTTTCTTCTTTCTAATTTCAAGTAATTGTTAAAATTGAATGATTTATTATCTTTTTAGTAGATATATGCACATGTTTGGTTATTCATTATAAACGTTACTATTCATTAGATGCAAATGTTTGATTTTATTCAACTACCCAAATTGATTTCAAATTTTCGTTTTCTTTTTTCTAATTTCAAGTAATTGTTAAAATTGAATATTTGAACTTTTCATCTTCCTATTCTTAAAAAAAAAAAAAACTCTTCTTTTTTTTCTCCAACATTTCCCCTCCCTCTTTGGCTCTTTATCTTCCTACAACTCTTTACTTTACCGTTAAACTTCCTCCATCATTTTCTCTTTATTATATTTTGACTCATCTTCTCCTCATCTTATTTTGTATAAATTTGATATTACTTATTCCATTCAATCCATATTTTTTCTACACAAAAATTGAGAGTACTCTCTCACTCTCTCTCTCTCTCTCGATTTTTGTTCTTTCTTATAGCTCTAAATTTGATGGTTTATTTATTTATTTTTTTGTGTGTTGTATTTTTCAAATTTTCCATCACAAATCACTCTTATAGCTTTGGTTGAATTTTGGTTTGGGTTAATATGTAGTTTTTTTTTTTTAAAAGAAAAAGAAATTTGAGTTTATACATGGCTATGAATTTGAATGTGCCTACCAATGGGCTTTCATTGAACAGAGATGTATTCATAATGTTTTTAGCTTCATATACTTCTTTGGTAATGTGAATTTGAGAAAGAGAAAATAGTGTACAAATGATGTATGGTTTTTTATAATCTCTTATGTCTTGAAGAAAATGGAGAGCCTATTAGTCTCAGTTTTACTGGAATTTTGTATAGAAAACATTTTGCTATAAGTTTCTTGACTTTTTTATTTTTATTTTGGTCATTTTATTACAAATAATTAGCATCTCCACCATCAAATTTTAAGTTAATTTGAACTTTCTTGATAAGCTTTTACTTTGCTTAGTTGATAATCTTTACTGAAAATGTCAAAATGAGAATAAGATAAAATATAATTTACTCTAGAAAATCATTAAGCTATAAATGTTTTTTATGTATAGATACTTAAGGAATTTTTTATTTTTGCATTTTATTTTATTTTATATTTCCACTTTATGATATATGATTTATTGATAATAATCTATTGTAACTGTCTTTATTTACTTTTTCACTTAGTTTCAATTGTGATAAAGAAAGAGATGTGGATTTATGTTTTGAAGAAAAATATACTTATAAGAGTTGAATTGCATACATTTCTATAGTCATAAACAAAGTATACTTAATTACAATTTGGTCTAATAGTTCTCACACTATCAATTTAAAAAAAAAAAAATTATTGCATTGTGTTTTTATATATACCTCACTATATATAATATCAGACTACAAAAAACTTCTAATTTAAAACATAATTTCAAATAACACGCATTGAACTTTTAAAAATATACAATCTAATATATTAATTCAATAATTATCTAATAAAAAATTCATATTAAATTTTTCCGCGCATCGCGTGGGTCTACGACCAGTATATATAAAGTGGGGAGGAGAATTTGGATTCAAACTATATATGCTAAAAATTCCTAAAAATGTCATTGGCCAAAATTTTCAATTAGTACTGTTGGATTTCAAAACAATCATGATTCTAATGGATTTAAATATTTAATAACCATTAAATTTAACAAGCATGCAAGCTTATAAAACATAGGAGTGGAATTAGATTATGGAAAATTTCCCCATATTGTCAAAGATATAGTATTAGGCTCATGTATTGTTATAGGGTCTACTCTACAATTGATTTTCACCATTTATTTATTTTTGTCATAGTTGTTTTTATTTCATTTTACATGAGTAGCTGCCAACTTTACCCATAATCTGCAGTCTGCACTCTCAGTAAGGTGACCCCCTCCGAGCATTGCCAAGTTGATTTGGAACAAGCTATCTTTAGATACGAATTTTCCTTTCCAGAACTTGTCAGATTGTGATCAGTGCCATAATTTATTTAAAGAAAAGATGGGCATAGAAAGCAAAAGCCACCTGCCTCACCAAGGAAACATGGCAGCCTATTCTCCAGAAAATAATGTGTTTTTTGTTGGATGTAAGGTATGATCAGAGGAGAGGACAATACGTAAACATTACCAAGTTCGTTCCGATAAAATTTGAAGATAATTCATTAAAAATATATATCAAATTTTACTTAAAATGCTCACAAAATAGGACATTCTTTTATTAATCTATATCTTCAAAACAGATTTGTACAAAATTAAAAAAAAAATTACGACATTAGACAAAAAAAAGTATCATCGCAGGTGCAAAGTGTAAGTGACGAGGCTAGTGTATGTGTGTCATACACACACACACACACACTTAATATAGTGTATAGGCCCCATAACTGTGAGTGAGCAAAGAGCTTTGGTGGGCGATTCACCATTTGATTCTGGACCGATGGAGTGCCCCTGAGCCCATTAAAATCTTAGCCCAGAAGCACAAAATGGGCTTCTATTTTTTTTTTAATTGAGAAGAAAATGGGATTCTAATTAGTTGTAAGAGTAAAATATACTTATACTCCTTAAACTTTTACTCAACTACATTTAGAAACATTCTCAAAAAAAAAAAAAAAAAAAAAAAAAAAAACTACATTTAGAAATTTTTAAGAAATTTCATTATTTATTTTCAAAAAAGTAAAAAAATATTATAATAATTTATTCTTTTTTCTTTGAAAATGATTATAAGTTAACAGCTTTTGTTATGTATCTTATTGCGAGAGTTGTATATATTCTCCATTATTTTTTATCTTATTTTTTATAATTTAAAAAATTTCTATGAATTAACGTGTATTACTTACTTACTTAATGTATAATAAATTAGAAGTCTAAGGTTTTAATTTTGGATAATTCAATTATCGTAATGAGGGGAAGAAAGGACCATGCAAAACCACTAAATTACAAGGCTTTTAGCATAGTTAAGAAGCCATGTGTTTCCATCATGAGTGTCAGAGCTTTATGTCAGTACTTTTTTTTGGTTTTATTTATTTATTAAAGCTGATCAAATAATTCTCTCTAATTATATTACATTTTTTTTAGACTCATTACAAAATATCATAAAGAATATAATATAAAGTGCTATACTCAAATTATAGCATCTGGGTAAATTAATATAAACCACCACTCTAAATAATAATTAAACAATTCCTGTTATTATGCATGTTTTAATATAGTGTGAACTTAAGATATTAATCAATCCTTGGACAATTTAACATGATGAGCTGCTCAGTGTGCTCGCTAGTCAGGCACTCTCTTTTTGTAGTCTTTTGTTCATGATTATATTCATATGCAATGAATTATATATATAGGATTAGGAAAGATACTTTTTGTTTTCAAATATTTCCACCATCTATGAAGTCAAGAACTCACTTTCCAAAAATAGTAAATAAAAAAAAAATTCATTGATAACGTGACCAACATATATATATATATATATATATATATATATATATATATTGGCTGAATAACCAAAAGTAACTAATGTTGATCTTTTTCACGATGATAGTATGAAACTCAAATTGGTTCTCCTTCAAGTTCATACTAAACTAATTAACCACATGCCATGTAAGAAATTTTATTAAATGGCTGTTTGGGCTCAGGATTGAGACCAAAATTTTCCATTCTTATCGCTGAATTGACCAATTGACAAATTGTTATGTGTGGTCAGACAAAAGATTAGCTTCTTTGTGGAAAACAAGTATTGTATTGTATTATGTAAAGCTTTCCGTTTCCACGTGGGAAATATTTAAAGATTTTGTATTTTAGACCACGTTTAAAACCACCGCTCCTCTTATCTTCCTCGTGCCTTAAAAACCCTCGACAGCTGCTACTCTCATCTCCATTCTCCGCCTAATTAATGTTAGTATAAATTCTCTGTCTCGGCTAATGTTTGTTCAGAATTTTTAAGATACTTGACTAATTCTTAGGTTAGTACAATCTCTATGCCATACAAATCTTAGTAATTTGGAGAAATTGTTTCAAATAGTTCTCAAATTTTAGTTACGAGAGTTGAATTAGGACCTCATATATACATCGTAAGTATGAGGTTTGAAACTACTAAACCAATTTCTTGGGGTTATTTTTACATTTGAGTTTGAGTTACGTGTACGGATAAGTCACGTACATAATTCATATTCATGGCTCTTAGAGAAGGATCATCACCTACAAAATCAGACATCATGTACCATCAGTGTGCTTCACACTTGCAAACTCAACCACAAAGTGGCATGCAAAAGAGAAAGGCAGGGAGGAAGAAGTTCCGGGAGACGCGGCACCCGGTCTACAAAGGCGTTCGGGAAAGGAATGGGAAATGGGTTTGCGAGCTTAGGCAACCTAAAAAGAAATCTCGTGTGTGGCTCGGGACTTGGCCTTGTCCAGACATGGCTGCTAAGGCTTATGATGTAGCTGCCTTAGCTCTCAAAGGCGAGTCTGCTTCTTTGAATTTTCCTGAAGCAGCATGTGTTCTACCACGCGTTAAATCTTCATCTTCCATAAGAGACATACAGTGTGCTGCAACGAAGGCTGCACAGGCATTTCCTTGTGTAAAATCATCATGTTCTTCTTCTTCTTCTTCATTCTCGTCCTCGTCGTTGCCTTTGTCCTTGTCCATGGCTGCAGCTTCTAGAAAATTGTTC
The DNA here is from genome assembly GCA_033629205.1 of Lithocarpus polystachyus. Taxonomy (NCBI): domain Eukaryota; kingdom Viridiplantae; phylum Streptophyta; class Magnoliopsida; order Fagales; family Fagaceae; genus Lithocarpus; species Lithocarpus polystachyus. The sequence continues at coordinate 47,594,889 of CM066168.1, forward strand.
TTGGACGAGGAGGAGTTGTTTAACATGCCGAGGTTACTTGATAGTATGGCAGAGGGGTTGATTATTACACCCCTATCCATGCAAAAGGGGTTCAATTGGGATGATTTGGAAAATAATACTATGGACCTCACTCTATGGAGAGACTGACATCTGTCACATTATTATTTTTAGAGTATATTTTCCCTTTAAATTATGATTAATGTGTTTGGGTTTGTTTTGTTCATAAATATAACTCTAGCACATCTCACCAGTCACCCCCAGCTGGCCTTCCAGTACACTATTATAGAGCTTATACTGAATGAAAATGAGATGATTAACATCATGTGTTGTTTTATGTTTAAGAAGACAAAGAACTGACTTTATTAGAATCTACACAATATGAGAGAAATGGCATTTAACAGAAACATTTAAAAGTGTAGGTCCAATATATTGGACGTAGCCAATCCCAGAAAAAATAGTTGAGTCTTTTGATGTATATTTGTGAGTCCAAGACAACGACCAAAAATCTGTTGAATAAAAGCAAAGTTTTTGACTTAATGCATTTTTCATAAAGTTAGTTGTACAAGTGGGTTTTTGTAACTCTAATTAAAGTGACTGTACCTATTAAGCATGACTTTTGCAGGGGTTGCAGAGGCAAAAACTCTAAGCTTTTAGAGAGAAGATCTTGGCCTCCATCTAATGTACCTATAATATTTGAAGAAATATTATCCAGGTTGCATCTTGTTGGTGAGATCTGTCACGATCCAAACCCTAAACACGATACCCAAATTTGTGACCATGATCGACATGTTAATATCAAACTTGAATATGATATTAACAAGAACCAACTGAATTTTTAAACATAAGCTTTCCTCTTTCTTTTTATTCTTATTTCTTTACTTTCTTGATATAAAATTTTTCTTAATATTTAGAGCATCTACACTGTACTCAAGGAATAACATAATCCCAATTATTCAATTTCCACATTTTCACATAATACATTTCTAATAACACTAAAATATACAACTCCAATTAAAAGATCCTAAAATACATAATACTACAAAGCTAAACATCAAATTGCTAAATTAGGACCTATATTTTTTTAAACTAAAACCAGCTCATTCCAAAACTCAACTAAGGCTCCCTTTGCCTCAGAATAAAACTTGTTGACTGAAAGAGTGGAAGTAGTGAGCTACACAGTTTAGTAAGGGTAATTTAGTAAGAATACATGTAAATCAAATTATTTCATTTTATATATATTCAAATAGGAGAATATCTTTTCATGCATAGTATTTTATACTATTTATAATAATAACTTGTACGCTTTTCATAAGAAAATAATTGTTCTCCTTTTTCTTATCAGAATAATATCACAAAACCTTTCAAACTGAATTTCTTTAATTTCTTACAAAATCACCAAATATAATATTGAATATATATAATATATTCAACATTATACACACACACACACACACACACACACACACACACACACACACACACACACACACACACATATATATATATATATATATTATATGTACATGTAAGTTAGACTTGTAAAACTCGTGTGGAAAGTGTGTGAGCTATCTAATAGTACATTTTAGTGAAAAAGCTTGAAAACAATAAAAATGGTAGCTTTGACATCATGATGTCGAGAGAAAAAGAAAGTAATGCAAGGAAAGAAAAGATGAAAATGGGATGAATGTGGAAAAACGATTTGAAAGGAAAAAAAAAACCATGGGTGAGCAAGGATCAATATCCCTTGCTTTGTCAAGCTTTTGTATTATGTAAAAATTGAGGTTTCCCTTATACAATGGTGATGTTCTCACTAAAGGAAGGACCTTTTCTCTATCTCACTTCCTTACAAACTTTCTACCATTTTCTCTATTATTCTTTCCTGGTTCTTACCCTTATAGTTTAGCAACATGTTCCTCTTATAGTCCGAGGAATGAAACTAGGTACAGGACAGATGTCACATTATGATTCCCCAATTTGAATCCTAATACAACTGCTGTACTATGTAGTGGTTAGGGGGGAGGGGAGGGGAAGGGGGAGGGGGGGAGAGAAAGGGCTTGCTAAGGTCAGTATATCGGCGTGAAAGGTGACCTTGCCACCACGTGGGGAGCAAACCTTGGACAAGGAAAGGGACATCACAGGGCTTAAGAGCAATGCACGTGTCCCCAACAACGGTTCAGCATAAGCACAACTAGAGCTGTCCATGGGTCGAGTCGGCTCGGGTTTGGGCCTAACCCACACTTGACCTGATTGGGTCGAGTCATTGGAAAATTGACCTGCACTCAACCGAAATACGGGTCGGACCCGTTGAGTCGGGTCATCGGTTGGGGCGGGTCGGATTCAACGGTTTGACGGGTTTGGACTACGTATTGGGCCAAATTTGTAGATTTTCATGGATTAAATTTTTTTGGGCCTTTTGGTCAAAATTATTGGGCTTTCTAAATTACAAGGATTTAAAAGTTTTTGAATCTTGTCATATCAGATTGGGCCTCTTTTTTACTTCATTTCTTTTAAAATGAGCTTTCAAGCTTTGCTTGAATCTGTAATTAATATTTCCTAGTAGGCCAATACCCTTTAAAATAGGTCTTCAAGCTCTGCTTAAAGCAATATCAGTCCAAATTTATACTTCCCAGTTCCCAGAACCCACATATTGACATTTGGGAACCAAAAAAAAAAAAAAAAAAAAAAAAATACAAAGTAAAACCTGGGCACAATAGCAAACAAATAAAAACATACAAAATACTATTTTTTACCACCTGTTAAACATCAATAGCATGTAAAACATGGGCATTAATCAAACAAATAAAAATGCACAAAATACCATTTTTTTACCACCTGTTAATCATCCACATATTACAACAAATACTTTCCAAATTGCCTAAGCGTAAGGGTCTGGGCGCTGGGCAGTACCTCAAAATTGCCTCAAGAAAACTCAGGCATATAAAAGTTAATCTGAACACATATTAAACCTGCCAACCATTCCACACATCAAGTAAATTTCCAGAACCACACAACAGCAAGCATTGCTACAAATACTAGAACATCTTCATAATTCCATATATATATATATATATATATAGTAAACCATAAAGGCAGCAGAGAAGGCAGTTACTGCACAAGTTTGTAAGGCAGTAAACCACCAAGGCAGTAGGCAATATTCCTAATAGTATATATAATTAGTTACAATTATGATTTACTATAAGTATTTCCAAAAAATAGCTTTCCTAAAGCAATAAAGAACTACTCTATTATCTATAGTTAACAAGTCCATTACTTATAGAAAGGAAAGCCTACATAAATGCTTAGTTTTCCTTCCTATAAGCAAGAGTTCATGTATAGTTAGAAAAGCTATACATCTGTCCAAAAAAGCTACCAAAATATATCCAAAAAACTGCCTCCTATACAAAATGCGACCTTCCTTCCTCCTACAATACAAGGGGAAAATATATTTATCAATAATATATAAAGACAGAACAAAAGCTACAGAATGACTGAAAGGGAAGTAACCAATATCAACAAAAATTACAAGGGCAGAAACATACCTAATCAGTGATCATTCATCAATACTAATTGTGGTACGGTACCAAATTTGCTTGAGCAAGAACTAGAACTTGCTGCTGTTGTTGCTTAATTCAAAACTAGAAAAGAAAAAATTGAGGCAATAGATTAAATTTTGCTCAAGTATATAACACATTTAATAACACTTAATAGACAAGAAGTTTGGAAGATAAACATATTACTTAAGTCATGAAATTCATCCTCCAAGGCCTCCATCTCATCCTTTGACTTGCGAAAAGAAATTGGGACATGGGCTTGCAGCCAGTTTTGAGCAAAAACAAGATTTTAAACCGTGAGAGGAGAGAGTGAACTTCAAAATGGATCAAGTATGCTCCCTTCGGTATTAAATGCTGATTCAGAAGCAATTGTAGAAACATGTACACCCAGCACATCCCTGACCATTTTGGAAAGCACTTGGTACCTATCTGAATTGGCTTTCCACCACCCCAAAATCTCAAATTTCACATCCCTTTTACTTTCACAATTTTCAACCAAATATTTGTCAATCTCATTGCTACACCCTATAGACTTCTCAGCCTCTAAGAAATACTCATATCGAGAATTGACCATCGCATATAAATCAGTATAACCAATTGTATCACCTTCTATGTGTGTCCTCTCACTCTCACTTGGTACTACCACATTTGGTGAATCAACACAAGAGTAATAATCATACAACCTATCAATGGTCTTCCTCACCAAATCAACCATCTCATCAGCCACTTCATCCTCATAAATTTTAGAAAAAGAAAACTTCAAAAATCTCATTTTCTTTCTTGGATCAAGAACCACAGCCACATACAAAAGCTGATTAATTTTATCCCCTTTCCCCCAATAATTTTCAAATTTAGCTTCCATTTTAATTGCCATGTTTTTCAAGAGATGATTTTGAGATTTAATTAAATGAGCAATATTCTCTTGAATCACAAAAATCTCATCAAAGAAGGTATTTGAAGTAACATACAAAGAACCGGAGAACTTCTTTATTGCATTGTAAAAAAGTTCAAAAAACCCACAAATGTCCTTTAATTTTGAAAATCAACCCCACAAGGAGATCCCAAACCACCACTATTTTCCTTATTTATAAAGTATGAAGAATAGCTTCATCCTCAAAGACCATTCTTAGGAAAACTTTCTCAAAATTTTCAGCAGTATCTAACATAAGGAAGGTAGGTAGAGTTCCACCTAGTAGGTACATTTAGACTTAGTAAACACTTGGATTCAATACCTAATCTCTCCATAAAACTCCTAAAAGTTTGATTTCTATTTGGTGAGGACTTCACATACCTCATCGCTTCACGCACCCTAGCAATGGACGCATCAATTTTTTTCAAACCATCCCCCATAATCAGATTTAGGATATGTGCACAATACCTTATGTGCAAGAACTCATGTTCTAAAACAGTGCCCTTCCAATCTTTAGTTAGTGTTCGTAAAAATTTAATGGTAGCACCATTAGAGGAAGCATTATCCACTGTCAAGGTGAATATGCCATCAACACTCCATTCACGCAAATATATCTCAATCTTTCTACCAATAGTCTCCCCTCTATGGTCTTCAACTTGACAAAAATTCAGAATTCTCTTATGCAAGTTCCAATCATCATCAATAAAATGATATATGAGGGACATATAATTCAGATTTTGAATACTAGTCCATGTGTCCATAGTAAGGCACACCCTACGACCTTTCAAGGCTTCCCTTAGTTTCTCTCTCTCAACACCATAAATGCCAATCACATCCCTAGCCACAGTTTTACAAGAAGGGATATCCCTAATTTGCAATTTAGGTTGTAAGGTTGTTGAATATCTTTGAAACCCATACCTTTTGACAAACTTAAAAGGCTACTCATCAATTCTAATCATTTCAGTGAGTGCTTTCCTATAAGCCTCAACAGTAAAGGCTGTTGGTACAAGCTGAAACCCTTCCTCCCTATTCATTTTGGGTTCAAATACTAAGGTTTGTTGCCCTTTAAGCACATCTCTATTAGGGTTTTTAACACAGTTTGGCACATGATTTAATAAATTAGTAGTACCATGCCCCTTACTATTAGCACGATAAGTTTTTTTGGCAATAATGGCAAACAGCCTTAAATTGACCTCACTAATCTTTATTTTTTTCAAAATGATCCCAAGCAGTAGACTTTTTCCTATTATTACCACAATCAGCAGCTATCTCACTCACTTTGGCTTTACCATTAGGTTTAAGTGGAAATGTCTCAGCATTAGTTAGAGTGGCAGCAAGTTCAGCTTGGGCAGCGGGTTCAGCTTGGGTAGTAGGTGTTGTTTGGGAAGGGGATGCGACACTAGAGGGTTCCATAACCTAAAGACATCAAATTTAAGAATTAGCAAACTACCATAACAATGATACTACTAACCCAGTAAAAAGAACATACACAAGTGACACAACAACAGCAAATGTAACAAACAAACAATAATAAGAAGTTAAAAGAGAAACAACAGAAGAGAAATGATACCTCAGAGAACTCTTAGCTGTTAGGGTTTCGATCTTGAAAAGAAAGAAAAAATATTAGTCTACTTGAACAACTTTCAACTCCTGTATAAAATTAGGATTTCAATTTTTTAAGTTAGGAAAGCAAAATGACTCAAATAAATGAGCAATAAAATACAATCAGATAAGCAAAATAAAAGTGTGTTTAGATTTCATCTTTTTAAATTAGGGGTTCATATTTTTATTTTTTTTCAGTGAAGATACAAGTATATTGATCATAGAAAAAAAAAAAAAAACAAGGAATAAAATTGGGTAGATACAAAGTACACTCAGAGCACACTAAAATAATGAATCAAACTAACTATAATGTCTGTCTGTAAAGAGTAAACAAGAAAATAAACAAAAAGCACACTCAGAAAAGTGATAACTCAAGTCTTTGAAAAATGATAACAAAAACGAGCATACTCAAATTAGGGGTCCATCTTTGAAAAGTGATAAGGACATATTTATGTAATTGGCTAATCTTTTGACAGAGCGCACTTTACTTGTAATTGGGTAGATCTAGGATGGGTTTAGTACTTCAAGATACAAGTATTCAAGTTAAGTATTGAAGCCATGAAAGTCTGACCAAGAAACAAGTGAAGGAAGTGCTGTTCTTTAAAGCTCGACAGCAATCTTGACAAAAAGAAAGACTTCTATCGAAATTTAATGTCGAAACTCGACAGAAGCTCGACATAAGTTGTATTTGTCAAGAATTACAAAATCAGATTTTCCGGATTTGATTACACGCATATTCCTATGTATTTGTGTAGGGTTTTTTTTTCACAACCCTAAAATTATATAAGGATTATTTTAAGAGCTGTCACAAAGTGATGCAAAAGGATAATATATGCATTGTGTGACCAGAAGCAAAAATTGCTCCAGTTCAATATTCTCTCTATAGAAGCTACTGCGTCTTTACGCTGAGTGTTTTGTGACCAAGAAGCTTCCTGATTTTCATTGTTGATGAATTGAAGAACTTTGCAACCAACAATCTTCTTCAAATTACTGGAGTTAGTCACGTACTAGGATCCGTGCATTATTGGTTAGTCACGTACTGAGATTTATGCATTGAACAGAGAGATTGCCGCTACAATACAAGTCTAATTGGGTATTAGGGTAGGGTTCAACTGTAGATTGCTATTTCGAGATAGACCAAATGGTTTGGTAAGATTCCTTATACTTGTAACCGCTTATGATTAAAAATAGTGGATTTTTAGGAGTGGTGACCTTAAATTCACCTGGTGGGGTTTTGTCTTGGTGGTTTTCCCCATTCGTAAACAAATCATCTATGCCAAATTTATTTTTCACTGCATTTAGTTATTTGGTAATTTGTTTGTGCTACCACATCATTGCATGTAATTTGACTAATTAATTAACTTGGGTAATTAATTAATTTGCAAGGGGTCAATTCATTTTAACCTAACAAAAAGTGATAAATCAATTCTTTGACCCAACAAATCAAATCAAAATAATTAGGGTTTCATCTTTGAATTCAATCTTTTGGTCAATGTTGGCCCCTAATCTTTTAGTTTTAAATCATTTGCACAAGATGAAAAGGAAGCCGAAACTGAGACTAGGAAAAAGAGGGATGAAAAAGGAAGAAAATTTACTTGATCTGAGACTAGGAAGCCGAGACTGAGAGGCTGAGAAGACCCATGGTGGAAAGAAAGTGAGGTGGCGGTGTTAGGTGTGGTGTGAGGTGGCAGTGTTAGGTGTGGTGTGAGGTGGCAGTAGCAGCAACCAGCAACTAGGGTTTGGTTTGTTGGAGTGAAGAAATATTTTGACATAAAGGACTTGTTTGTTTCAAAATAAAAAATAAAAATTTTGAAATCAACCCTTGAGACTAAAGAGACTAGAGAGCAGAGAGAACGGAGAGAAGACTGATTTATGAGAGAGAGAGATGAGGGTTAAGGCCTTGAGGTTGAGGGTAACTGGCTAAGTCTAAGGAGTATGGAGTAAGCCATGGGAATGGGGAAGTGGAACTTAGATTTTGATTTGAAATTTAGCCGTTCTGAATCTTCTGATGAGATTTGGTTGATTTTCTTTTGTGTGTAACTATGTAAGTTTAGTGCTTTAGTCCAATCACTCTTAGAAACTCAGTGCTTTTGATTTGAAACTTATCATGTAACACTAAACAACTTAGTTCTTTAGTCCAATCACTCTTCTCTCTTCACGTGTTCTCCTAGAAATAACCGAAGTTTTTATTTTTAAATCTAAAACTGTCGGTCGGGTTGGGTAATATAGGTTTTTAATTCCTTAACCCGCTATCCGACTCGAATCATCGGTTTTTGTAAGAGACAAACTTGAATCCAATTGACCATGGGTTTCGAGTCCACCCGTTGGGCTTCAAGTCTGTTGGACCCAGTCAGTTTGGGCGGGTTAATGAACCACTGGATAGTCGTAAGCACAGCCAATGGGAGGGAAGGATTTCATACCTTTGACTAAATGGGTCACTATCTCCCTTTTGTGAGTGCTGAGTGTCCATGTCAGGTGTAAATCTCACTTTCCCTAAGGTGATCACGCCGTTGGCATGGACTAGAGGCCCTTTATCCCAGCCGACTTTCCTTTTCCTTGCTCACAGCTATTCCATGTGTAGGGTTTGGATCTAGCCATGTTAGCATTCTCTCATGCCTTGGTTGGTGTACTGTACAATATATATATATATATATATATATATTCCTATTACAAAATAATCATTTTGACTTAAATAAGATAATTGGTAACTTTGTTTTAAATTAGAAACATCTTAACGAAGAACAAAACTTTTCTTTATAAACTTCTTCTCATAAAATATTATAACTTTCACAGTAACAAAACTTAACGTTTCATAAAGAACAGATATCTAATAACTTTTTAACATAAGATTTCATCAAAAGTTTTATCTTTATAAAACACTAAAACCTTTTCATTAGATACTTTATCTTTAAAGCACAATAGAATTTTAAAAACTTTTATCTTTAAAGAACAAATTTTTTTTTTCATGAGAGCTTTTAACTTTTCATAATGCACTCCAACAAAAATCATTCTCTCATGATCATAATATAATATAGCTGTTCATAAATTACATTTTGGTTAGTCCATATATGACAAGTCTGTACAGAATTAGGAGGCTTCCAGTACCACTGTGCTAGGCATCCAACATTCCCCACAATGCTAAGGATTCTCAGGATCATATCATAACATAGATCATCAACCATGGGGGTCGATTGGCATCCTCCACAAGTTGGCCGTTTCTAACAAGGGTGGGTACATTAGAGTGTTCACCACTTTTAATGGCTAATTAGATAACATTTTCCATGGGTCGAGTTTAGATCACTAGAGGACATAACCTGAAAACATTTCATACTTATACACCATACTGAAATTCATAGTTTGCATAACAATTCATAATAATAGCATTTCCATTATTTTCTTTGGACATCATCTTTGTCTGAAACATGATTACATGTCATATCTTTAATAAAAAACCTTTTAATGCATAATACACTTTTAAATAACCTCATGACTTACCAAATGCTCATATAACTTATCTTTTACCTGGAAGCAGAGGAACCGAGACCCTAAAGTCAAAGGAGCTCAAACTTGGATGCTGGCCCTATACCATATATCAAAGCTTATTATTATCAATTCTATCTTCGCATAAACTTGTAGATACATCTCCAAAACCTAGCTCTCAAAATCAAAGAAATCCTAATCCCACCTCCAAGAGGTTCCCAAAACACAACGTGCATACATCTAATAGCATGAGTCACATAACCAAAGAGAAACCATCACATTCCTGTTCGTATTCACTTCATGTCACAAATGGAACCAAACTAAATTCTAAACATGCTTGAAATGGGGAAGCAACAATGCATGTATTGGAAATTACTTTCTTAGATTCAAAACCTCACTAAGTTATCACATTCAAGCTTAATGAGAGGGTTTAAGAGTCCATTAAGTTTTACAGCTTGTTAAATAAAATGAAATCTTTGTAAATTACACTGAAAAAGACGTTTTGTCAATGCCCAAATGGCTTAGCCGTAATGGGCCTTTTACTTCAAATAACAATGCAAATAGTTTGCCTTTTATTTATTTATTGATGTAATACTATAGTACAAATAATAGATATAAGTAAACATTTCCTAAATAAGGGTCAATAAGAGCAAAGACTTGCTGTATTCCCATGCAGGAAGCCAGCCTAATAATGGTAATAACATAATGATGGTAGAACTTAGTCTACTAATTCATAAGAGTTATATTTCATTTGAAGACAAATCTTCATAGATTAGTTAGTAGACATGCATATAGCTTTCTTTTACTTTGTACAATATAACATTATGATATTCCTAAATAACACATCACCAGATTAATACTATACATATAAAGAACCACTAATGAAACATCTCTAACCAAGAAATGAACAATTTCATATTTAGGCTTCAACTTGTCAGAACGAAAAGAACAAGGCACTGAGGCATGCATTTTCAATCAAAACACTAAATTAACCACCATAGTTTTAATCTTTTCCAATATGGATTCTACCAACATCACAAGAGACACAAAAGCCACTAAAGTACATTTCACATACAGATTTTAAAGAAATTAATATTTAAACTTCTTTCAGAAATTATTCTAAGCCAGAAAAAAAAATTCAAATTCCCCATAGTTTTCAGTTTTGATGATAAAAAAAAAAAAAAAAATACCCATGGCAACGAAAGCATTTTATTTTCTTACCCTTAAAAATTTCCTAACAAATAGTATCAAAGCAGGTATGTTTTGATTGGATTAATTTTTTGAGTGTGATCCTGATCCTTGACCTCTGTTGTCATGAATAATCTTAAGTGTCTTATTGCTGATGCTTGTGAAAATCTAAATAAGAAAGATATCGATGATGAGATTGATTCACAACTGCAACTTTAACAAATTGCGAAAAAATTTGTGTCTCTAAATTTATTCATAAATTAAATTCTATAATTTTGGGGCTTTTCAAATTAACCCTATACTTTCATAAGTACAAATTAAATCCTAAAATTTTAAATCCATCTTAATTCAAGTACTCTATTGTTTCTCTTTTATATCACTCACAGCATGACTCAGAGTTTGAATTTAAATTGATTTAAGAGTTTAAGATTTAATTTGTACCGTATAAAGTTATTGGGCTTAATATGTAACTTCTGACATTAAAAATAATTTAAAGTATAATTTCTGGTATATAATAGAAAAAAAAAAAATCATCTATCCTTACTTGTTAAATTAACATTAATGACCTTTAGGTCAAATGAATTTTTTTGGTGGTATTTTCAACGGATAATCTAACCTAAGGGAAAGATTGAAGAATTATAAAATAGGGGTTGGAAGCCTTTTTCTTCTTCTTTTTCTTCTTCCTTTCTCTTGGTGTTGATTTATGCTTTGTTTTTCTCTTGTGATTCACAGACAGGAGATTTCTAGCTTGCTCATATATCTTTACAAGTTTTTTTTTATTAAATTTTTTATGATTTAAGTTTTTTAATGACTACCATACTAAAAATTCTTATCTAACCTCACCATTGATTATTATGAATGCATAAATTTGTTTGACTAGCTGAATAGCAAGAGGAAAATTGGGTTTCCTCACTTTGGGTGTCATGAAGTTAAATATATGTTAAGCATAAACGCAAGTCAGCATGTGTTTCGTGGGTTCCCCACCTCCAGACTAGCCTCTATAAGTTTTGGTTATCACTTAAACTAGTCGCTAACCCGTATGATGCACGAGATAGTTAAATAAAAATTAAAAGTACTTATTTTACTTAAAGGTTTATGACTTAACTTTTAAAAATGTATAACTTGAAAGTGAATGAAAATAAGTTAATGATTTAGAAAAATTCTTTTTCTTTCATATCATTGGTTTCACATAATACATTCTGACGTGTGCTATTCTATGGTGATGACTTCACATAATACTCAACTGTAATTAAATCTACTATCTACTACCAATCTAATCTATGTTATTTTGATAGTAAATAAAAAAATTGCATTCTCATATTCTTAGAACTTGCCACATTATTATTATTATTATTATTATTATTATTATTATTATTATTATTATATAATATAAAACCAAATATTTTGACTTTTTGAGAGACTTACGTTAGAATTAGGATTAAAAAAATAATTATATATATATATATTTTTAATTAGACCTCATGTTCGAATTTTTTTTTTTTTAAAAGAGGACTCATTTTAGGTTTTAAAAAAAAGACTCACGTAAAAAAAAAAAAAAAAAGGATTAAAGAAAAAAGAGAGAGACTCCTATTAGGACTCTCTTACTATTTAGTTTAAAATATTAAAAAAATTTTATAAATTAAAATGATGAGGAAAAAAGAGAAAGAGACTCCTGTTAGGACTCTCTCTCTCTATTTAATTTTAAAAATTAATTTTTTTTATATAAATTATAATGATGATGTGGAAAATTGTGGAAGTTTCAGAGGTTTCGATTATATATATATATATATATATATATATATATAGATTAGTGTTGAATTTGGAGTATTCATAGTCACCACCAAAGACCTTCTCATCAAGCTACACATTCAGGACATTGTAAGTCCCAAGAAAGATAGCTATTATATATGTCCTTGGCATTATTTATTAACTAGCATGTAATTCGTGCTTACGCATGAAAATATTAACAATTGTGATGATAAAATGTTCATATTGGTAGATTTAGTTTTCACATTGAGCTTGAAATCTTGGAGGCGCCAATGAACCGGTAATGTATGAGAGTGTGAAGCAAAAAAAAGTAGGATTGAACATTGTGTTTGAACCCGGCCTTGCTCTTAGAAATCCGAAAAGAGGAGAAGAGAGTAGTGTATGAATCTAGTTGGTAGAGGTTGAGAGAGAAGAAGGAGATATGGGATAATGATATGACATTAGGAGGAGATGATGTTTTACTTTTATAGTCTTTCTCGTTGGACTCCTTGGTTCTAGTAGTGGGTAGGTGAGATGTTCACCCATAAAAGTGTGCAGATGAGATGTTCTTACTTAGGTCAATGAGCATTATCATTATGGTTTTCTTGGCTTCCATGTTAAATGTTAATGCATCATTTATTTGGGTACAAAAATTAAAAAATTTAGATAAGATACATGACACAAAATTGGAGTCCAATTTATAATTTAATTAGATTTTTTTTTGAGTTTTGGTTAGGACAAGTGACGCAAAATTGAGAATCCAAATCTAGACACATGGCACAAAATTGAAACTCTAATTTAGAATTCTATTTGAGTTTCTCTTTGTTTCACCTATTATTATATATATAGATTTGGATTATTCATATTGATTATTTATTGATTTATGCTATATGCCCTTGCATGATTTATATCTATTTTCTATAATTATTTATAGCTATGAATCATTAGGATTAATTTTCTCATGGTCCTCTTACAAAAAAAAAATATATTTTTTGAGAAAGTGCAATGTATTTATTAAGAAAATAATTATTGATTTATCTCTCCAATGTAAAGAATTATATGCTACAAACTTCTTCAACCATTATAATTGCTTTCACTTTTTCGTACTGTTGAATCATATAACTTTTACGGTTGGTATTATATAGTTTTCAAATGGACCCGGTCAAATTCTGGCCCCCATGATTTTTTTTTTTTTTTGAAACCAAAGCAGCTAAATAGTAGTCATGTTCACAAAGAAAGGAAAAAAATATCGTCAATGCTTCCAACCATATGATTGAATTAATCTCATATAATAATTATTTTTTTTTTCTGTCAGGGATAAATTTGGTTTAATTAAACACAAATTTCTGCATCAGAATTTTTTTAAAAAATAATGGGAACAAAACCCAACCCTAAGCAAGTGACGGTCTCTTGAAAAATATCCAAAAACCCTAATGTAGCAAGCTTGCTACCCTACCATCACCACTCCCATTCAACTTTCAAGTCTCTCTTCCTTCACTCTCTTCCCCACGATAGCATTAACCTTGATTTCTCTTCCCTCGCTTGTACACCACTTCACTTTCCCTTCAAAATATGATATTCGGTTTACTTTGGTTCTATTCGGTCTTATTCAGTCCACTTTGGTTTTATTTCATCAACTTTGGTCTTATTCTATCCACTTCTGTCCTACTCGGTCCATTTGGCCCTATGCGGTCTACTTCGGTCTTATATGGTCTAGTTTGACCGTATTTGGTCCACTCTATCCAGCTTGGTCTCATTGGGTCCACTTTGGTCCTGTTTGGTCTAATGCGGTCCTATTCAGTCCATTTGATCCACTTCAGTCCAATCTAGTCCAAATCAGTCCTATTTGGTCTATTCTGTCCACTTTGGTTCTATTTGGTCCCCTTTGATCCTATTCGGTCCATTCTGTCTATTTTGGTTTTATTCGGTCCACTTCAGTCCTATTCGGTTCTTTTTATCTATTTTGGTTTAATTTGGTCCACTTCGATCCGATGCATCATGAAGATTAGTGACTAGTAAGTATATATATAGATCCTACACATAGGGCTCAAAATTTCGCTTGATCGTTGAGCTTGTCAAAGTGGATCCTTTAAAGAGAGTTATGTAAGAAAGAAAATAAATGTGGTAGTTTGTTAGTTGTTACATCCAAACAGCAAGATGAAAGAAAAAGACAGCAATATGAGGAGAGAGTTGTTGCTAGCACGTTCCCCAACTACCAAACAAATGCAAATAAAAAAAGAAAAATCACTTCCGCCAGCTTATATCCGCTGTCAATATAAATTTGTTTCGATGAAATTATAATAAAGACTTCTCATTATTCATAAAAAAATAAAATAAATATTTCTCATTTACTAGCAGAATTTGGAACGGAATTGGGTCCAAAAAACTTATGCTTCACTTTTATAAAAAATATAAATAAAAAAATAATGATTCATGGACGTTCAATATAAGATCCTATTATGAATTATTATTATTTATTAGTTCTACTTATACCAAAAAATCAATTAATATCTTAGCTCGATGATAAATAATACATATCATAAAGTAAATACTATAGGATGAAATTCTATCATATCAATAAAAAAAAAAAACGATACTATAAATTACGTAAAAAAAAAGTGATCATTGTTTGTCTGCATGTAAAAGAAAATTATCAATTACAAATGTGAATTATATTTATAGATGATGTTTTCTACTAGAATGTACACAAAAAATTACTAAAAGTGAAAAGAAACCTAATGTCTTATATAAATGTTAAAGGCTTTTTCTTTTAATATATATATATATATATTAAAAGTTTCATCTTTAAAAAATCTAATTTAAAATGGCTTGGGAAGGATCTTATAAATTATAATACAATGATATTACTTGTTTTCTTTATAAGAAAAATCAAGGTTTGCTCCTCCACTTGTTGTAGTTATTAAATTATCAAAACGAAAGTGATAAATGGATTAATTGGAGACTATTATTTTTTTTTATTTGAAAAAAAAAAAAAACAAATAAGACTTATTGAAATATATTTCTAGATCTGTCTATCTTAAAATGAATAGTTTGTCCAAGTTTCTAAGAGAACCATTAACTAAAATAATTTTCAAAATTTTCTTGATCACATTTTTACTTTGATTGATCTTATCCCAAATTAATTGAACATTATATATATATATATATATATATATATATATATTTATATATAAATAAATCTGTCATTGTCTTGAGGATGCCAATCAAAACCACCATTCCATCCAAAGTGATAAAGTCTACAATGTATATAGTCTTATAATAACTATCATCTATAATTCTCAAGAAAATACAAAAATCAAAAGCTAGCATAAATAATATATTTGTAACCTATCTTCCTAAGTATTACAAAAAACAAAGAGCATATACATAAATTTTTATTATATCAAGATTCGTATCAATGAGGATGGGAACTTCTCAATTAAAGTTGCCCCAAAATGTCAAAACCAAAACCAAATGAACGAGGAAAAGAAAACTTTTCCCCAGCTGATTTTAATTTTCATCCAACCATCCATTCCTCTCAATTTCTCCTAATACCTAACATGTACCTTTCAGCCACAGACTCTTTCCTTTCCTCTTAAAACTTCCATCATGCATAGCCAAACCAATTCCACACACTCTTTCCTATCCTCTTAAAACTTCCATCACGCATAGCTAAACCAATTTTACCTTAACAACCATAATCTTAAAAAACCAAAATCCACGATGGGAACCAATTCTGTAGAAGGAGAAGCCAATCACATAGTGAGTATTTGGGAGATCAACAAGGATCACCTAGATTCGATGCACGAGAAGATCAGCCAAACCCCAAAGTTACTAAGCAAAGCTGCAGGAAAAAGAGCATGTTGCATTTTCAGAGTCCCCAAGAGCCTAATGGACATCAACGGCAAGTCGTATCAACCCCAAATCGTTTCCATCGGCCCCTATCATCGTGATGAGTCTCACCTACAAATGATCGAGGAGCACAAGTGGAGGTACCTAGGTTCTTTGCTCTCTAGGAACAAAACTATAGGTTTAACCTTGGAGGACTACTTGAAAAGCATACAACCACTTGAAAAAGAAGCTAGAGAGTGCTATTCAGAGACCATACACCTTAGCCCTGATGAGTTCCTTGAAATGATGGTTGTTGATGGTTGTTTTATAATAGAGTTGTTTCGAAAGGTTAACAATCCGAAACTGTTTGAGCCTGATGACCCTATAGTCACCATGGCTTGGATAATAGCTTTTTTCTATAGGGACTTTCTTCGACTTGAAAATCAGATTCCATTTTTTGTTTTGGAACGTTTATTTGAGGTTACAAAAATGCCTAACGAGGAGTCTGGTCCATCTTTGTCCTTGCTTGCTTTGCGATTCTTTAACAACATAATTCACAGACGCGAAGATATCATAGAGAGTCACAAAGATCTCAAGGGCTTGCATTTGCTTGACTTGGTACGCTCAAGTTTTATCCCACCCCATCAAGAATTGCCAAAGAGGGGCAACATACCAACACATATCATCCACTGTGTCTCGAAGCTACGTCGTTCGGGGATTTGTCTCAATCCAGGCAAAGAAGACAGCTTCCTGGTTGTGAAATTCCATCATGGTGTGATCGAGATGCCTACTATAATCATCGACGATTTCATGACATCTTTCTTGGTAAACTGCGTGGCATTCGAGCAATGTCACAATAGTTCCTCTAAGCACCTAACTACTTACGCTACATTTTTGGATTGCCTTGTCAACACAGCTAAGGACGTGGAGTACCTTAGTGATTGCAACATAATCGAGAATTTCTTTGGGAACGAGGCTGAGGTTGCTCGGTTCATCAACAATTTGGGTAAGGATGTGGCGTTTGATATTGATTTGTGTTATTTGTCGAAGTTGTTCAATGATGTTCACGACCATTATCGAATAGTTGGCATGTACAGTGGGCAGGCTTCAAGTATAGGTATTTTGACACCCCTTGGTCGTTTATTTCTGCATTGGCTGCCTTTGTGCTCTTGCTCCTTACACTTACACAGACTTTTTACACAGTCTTAGCTTATGTGAATCCTCCTAAGAAATAATAATGAGCCCCCTCTTCTCTCCACACATTGATTAAACCATGTTTAATTATAGTCGATCATGATCGTACTTTTAAGAGGATCATGGATTTGTAATTGTGTGAAATTTTTTGTAATTTGTTGTGTCACTTTCAAGTTCTTGTAATAGACCCATCTTGCCTCAAGGCTTGGCTCTGTGCTTGCGAGGCCAACATGAAGTGAGAATGTGAGACAGACCGTAGACAAAATGCTAATTTGTGTGTATATGTCATTTACTCATTCCTTATGGATGTTATTATTATTTCAAAAAATATAGAACGATCGCTAGTAACAAACAGTCAACGGTCCAGCATTGGCCCGTTTGAGGCTAGATCTGCATTGCGCCAAATCGCACTATGATTAATTCTATGATATCCCAATCCCACGCATGCATTAGAGAAAGTAGGTCTAATAATTAAAAGATGTTATTTCTTATACTAGCATCGTGAATCTTAAATTATAGGCTAAATAAATGTTGTAAACATTTGCAAAAGGTTGTGTGACTGGCTAAGTTGTGTAACCTGAAAGTCTCAAATAAGAAACAAACCCTAAAATTGGAATTTATGCGAAAAATAAAATGGGAAAGTGCCTTGTTTGAAGAAAAATAATGGTTATTTATCAGCTGGACAATGGTGATTAACAGTCGAACCGAGCAATACTTGACAATGGGCTGCTTAAAATCTAGTGAAAGGTGACGGAAAAGTAGCTTTAATACCATGTCAAAATAAATGAAAGATGTAGAAAGAGGAGAAATTGAGAGTTTAAGCAAGGAGATTTACATGATTCAATCTCACGGCATATGTCTAAAACAGAAATCCCTTAGTGACTATATCTTTGTGATTTTATAAGTGTACTCAATTTGTTTTGTTGGCCAGTTTAGACAATTAAACTTTTTAAGGAAGCATCATATAATATATTGTTTTTCAAATAAGAAGGTACAAAGTTTCCAAAATTACCATACTTAATTTAAACTATAATATAAGAGAGGTATTGTATTTTTTAATAAATTAAAAGGTAAGAATAAAAGAGAGGTACTGTATTTTTTAATAAATTAAAAGGTAATAATAAAAGAGAGATATTGCATTTTTTAATAAATTAAAAGGTAATAATAAAAAAGAGGTATTTTATTTTTTAATAAATTAAAAGGTAAGTTAGTAAATTTATAAATATTATATATATTGACTTTTTAAAGAGAACCATAAGACCAAGTTTGACAATAAACTTGGTTGTAGCCTAAGACTATAACATCACTTAATATCTTTTTATTGGATGTGAATTTTGAAAAATTCACTATTAAATTACATTTTCTTCTTATATTCTTTATAAGTGCAAAATTTCTAGAAAATAACAAAAATCAATAACTATATCGTTAATCAAATATTTAAATATTTAAGTTTCAAGTGTTTATAGTAGAAAATTATGCATAAAAAAATACAATAGATGACTAAGAATTTAGGACAAAGGAATATATTATTGCGGGGTAAAAATGAAGTACACAATACTTTCGATGAATTACATTAGATTTCTCAATTAAATTTAAACACTTAGTTGCATTGACCAATAAAATAAGAATAATGATCACCAACTATTGGGAAAGATTAGTCTGCTAATAGGTTGGGTGGTTGAGTCATTGTAGCTCACATTGTGAGCAATTCCTTTGTTTTAGATTGTAAACATTGTATCAAGAGTATCAAGAGTCAGACGATGAGCGAAACAGCGGTCAGGTCAAGAGAGGAGGATGCTGAACTTCAACGGAGCACCAAGAAGGTTAAGGAAGACCACCGGGGGGGAGTTCAGCACCCTTTCTCCCCTGCTTTCGGTGAAGGCAGTCCTTTGTCTTATAAGGAGAAACTTGTAGGCGAAATCCCAGGGGCCTTTGCCCAGGCCTTCGATTTTGATAACAGCATGGATGCGGAGATAGAGTCAGACGATGAATTCACTAATCTCCCTCCGGGTGAAGTAGCGGTGAAGTTAACTGGTGCAAGAAAAGGGAAGATGCGTGCCCCTTGGACAAACGCTCTCATTGTGAAAGTGTTTGGAAAGAATGTGGGCTATCATTATCTTCACACCAAGCTTCTGGGCATGTGGAAACCGGTTGGAAAGATGGATTGTGTGAGCCTTGGCCATGATTTTTTTCTTATAAAATTTGCAACCAAGGAAGATCATTCGAAGGTTCTTGGAGGGGGGCCTTGGTTTGTAGGAGGGCATTATCTTACCATTCGGTGCTGGGAACCAAACTTCAGGTCGTCTACAGCAAATGTATCGGCGGTGGCCGTTTGGATTCGGCTCCCGGAGCTTCCTATTGAATACTACGAGCCTTCGGTGTTAAGGGATATCGGAATGGCCATTGGTCCAGTCTTGAGAATAGACACACATACGGCCACTGAGTCTAGGGGACGGTTTGCCAGGTTGTGTGTTCAAATCTACTTTGATAAACCTTTGGTCAGAAACGTTAAGGTTGGCGGGATCAATCAGGCAGTTCAGTATGAAGGCATTTCCACGTTGTGCTTCGCATGCGGAAGAGTGGGTCACAAGGAGGAGGGCTGTCCGTACAAAACCAGGGCACCGGAGAAAGATGACAGCATAGAAGAGGCGGGAAAAAACCAAGTTGCGCAAAGTCAGGATCTGCCAGAGAAAGAGGCTTTTGGGCCGTGGACTCTTGTTGCACGAAAAAAGCAACATCGCAGAAAGACTCGTAAAGAGCCGGAGCAGGTTCCACTTTCAGAAGCTACGAATCACGGGCCTCAAAAAGCTATTAACATTGGGCTTCCTAATGAGGCTTTAGGTGTGACTAATATGGGCTTGGGTAACAGTGCTGGGAAACAAAAGCTAAAGGCCAAAGATTTCTCGTTGGGTAGTGGATTTGTGGCAGATCGCACTACGGATTCTCCCTCAGTGAACAAGTCAAAAGATGCCTCTGCCAAGGCCAGAAAAGGTGGTACTAACCATGACCATAAGTTAAGGAAAACGCCTCAAGACTCAAAAAACAAGAATCATAGCCAATCTTGGAGAGCGACGGGCCATAGTGTGAGCAAATCGGAGAACAAAAATTACTTTGCTTCTGTGGAGGACTTAGGCAAAGCAACTCCCCTTGCGGTGTTCAAGGCAGGAGGTTCACCCTCTTTTGATTATAGTTGCGCAATCGAGAGTTCCACCATGGAGATGCAAGACATAGAGATTGGAGCTGATGTTCTGGCTCAAGCCGACACAGGTATGGATGGAGGATCGCACGAGTCCAACCGAAAGAGGGATGATGTGGATCCTACCATTGCTGCTCCTAAGGAAATTCCCAACTGTCCATTTATTGAGGATGAAAAAGGTGGGTCCAGTGTCGCTGCCGCTTGTAATGGCATTTCTAGAGCTCCATTGAAGCGTGTGGATCCATCTCTTCGGCCAAAGAAAATTAATTCAGCAGGTGAGGATTGCCCACACGGGCATGATACTTTGCCCACTGATGGGCTTGGGTCCTCAGTTGATGGGGAGGTTGATATGCAGTGTGAGGTTGAAGGTAACATCTCTGTTCCTTCCTGATCTAGTTTCTTTTTATTTTCAATTTGTCATAATGAATATGCTTATTTGGAATTGTCGGGGTGCCCTTAACCCAAATTTTCATAGTATTGTTTCTGATTTGATTCACAAGCATTCTCCTGCAATTTTGGTCATCATGGAAACTAAGGTTAGCGGAGACAGAGCCAAAAGTATCGCAGATAGACTCCCCCTGGATGGGGCTATTTTTGTTAATAATTTTGGGCTTTCTGGTGGTCTCTGGGTTCTTTGGGACTCTGGACAAGTTGAAGTTGTTGAGCTCTCCACCACTGAACAAGAGGTTCACGCTTTGGTGACCCTTTCCTCTCCTAATTCCTCGCAAGGCCCTTGGCTTCTCTCTGCAGTCTATGCTAGTCCGAGATACGCAGAGAGGAGGCTTTTATGGGATAATTTAGCTGCGGTGTCTAAACTTCATGGCCTTCCCTGGGTTATTGCTGGGGATTTCAATGAAGTTCTGATTGGAGATGATAAGTTTGGCGGAAGGGCGGTTAGCACTTTTAAAGCTCTCCGGTTTCAAGATTGCCTTGATACTTGTAAGATGATTGATATTGGTTTTTCCGGGGCGCGCTATACATGGTCCAATAATAGACCTCTGGGCCAACTTGTTCAAGAGAGGATAGATCGGGTGTTTGTCAATGCCGAATGGAATGCTCTTTTTCCAGAAGCTTGGGTGGAGCACCTTGAAAGAGGCCATTCTGATCACTGCCCCGTCAAGCTCCACTGGGATAGAGTTCACATTTTCAGGCATGATCGGCCTTTTAGATTTCAGCCAATGTGGCTTTCTCATCCCTCCTTTCCAGGGGTTGTGAGAGACGCCTGGGCAAATCCTACCTCTTTGTCGCATGCTGTCTCTATTTTCACTGACAAGGCAAAGAGCTGGAACCGGAACGTGTTTGGTAATTTGTTTCACAGGAAAAATCGGATCATTGCTAGACTCAAGGGTGTTCAAACAAGCCTCTCCAATAGACCTAATGAGTTTCTGGTTCGCATTGAAAAGGATTTGCGCGCCGAATTAGCTGAGGTTTCGGCCTTGGAAGAAGAATATTGGGCCATAAAGTCTCGTATAACCTGGTTGGTTGAGGGGGATAGAAACACTGCCTTCTACCATACTTCTGCTTTGGTTCGCCGAAATAGGAACCGTATCTCCTGCCTAAAAGATCACTTGGGAAACTGGATGAACGAAGAGAGGGAAATTGCTGATTTCATTAGGAATGGCTATTCGGAGCTTTTTACGTCCAGTCACAATTCTTCTACTCTTTTACCTTGGGACCCCCCTTGCTGGAATTCTTGCTTGAAGACAGATGAGATTGCCAAGCTTTCAAATCCGATATCTGATGAGGAAATATCAAGTGCCCTCTGGTCTCTTAAAGCTTTCAAAGCTCCGGGCCCGGACGGCCTTCATGCAGGGTTCTTTCAACGCTTTTGGCTGCTTGTCGGGGATTCTGTAAAAAAGGAAGTGCATCAGATTTTCTCCTCCCTCACGATGCCGGAGTATCTGAACAGGACCCTTATTACTCTTATTCCCAAGTGCAGCAATCCTGAGTCCTTTAGTAACTACCGCCCCATTAGTTTATGTAACACTGTGTACAAGGTGGTTACTAAGTTGATTGTGGCTCGTATCCGGCCCATGCTCTCAGATCTTATCTCTCCCTATCAAACAGCGTTTGTGCCTGGTCGAAAGGGAGTTGATAACGCTGTAATTGTCCAAGAGCTTATTCACTCTATGTCAAGGAAAAAAGGAAGAGGGGGGCTCATGGCAATTAAAATTGATTTGGAGAAGGCTTATGACCGCCTTGAATGGAGCTTCATTCGTGACACCTTAAGCCTCTTCAAATTCCCTAACCATCTGATCTCCTTGATTATGAGCTGTGTGTCTACATCTTCCATCTCTGTTCTCTATAATGGTGGAGCTCTTGAGCCGTTCCTTCCTTCAAGAGGCATTAGGCAAGGGGACCCTTTATCCCCCTACCTTTTTATCCTCTGTATGGAAGTTTTGGGAGCGCTCATCGCTGAAAAATGTGATGTCAAGCTGTGGGACCCGGTAAGAGCTTCAAGGGGAGGGTTAGCTTTTTCTCATCTTTTCTTTGCGGACGACCTGGTCTTGTTTGCAAAAGCGGATAGGAAAAATTGTGTGGCCATCAGAGATGTTCTTGACTCTTTCTGCTTCTTGTCGGGCCAAAAAGTAAGTAATGCTAAATCCAGGGCGTTCTTTTCGCCCAATGTCAGCGCTGATTTGAGATCCGAGTTATGTGATATTTTGGGTTTTAGGTCCACTCCGACTTTGGGTAATTATTTGGGCTTTCCTATAAAGCATTCAGGTATGCATCAGGATTTTGGGTTCATTATTGAGCGCATCCAAAAGCGTCTAACTGGATGGAAGGCGAATTTACTCTCTTTTGCTGGTCGGCTAGTTCTCACCCAGTCTGTTGTTACCACCGTTCCTAATTATGCAATGCAATGTGTTGCTCTTCCTGCAAAAGTTCTCAGCAATGTAGATAAATTGAGTCGAAATTTCCTGTGGGGCACTACTGAAATTAAAAGGAAGTTGCATCTTGTTAGTTGGCAGAAGATTACAAAGCACAAGTCAGAGGGTGGCCTTGGTATTCATGCAGCAAAGCCCAAGAACATTGCCCTCTTAGCAAAACTCAATTGGAGGCTTAAGACTGAGAAGACTTCTCTTTGGAGTAGGGTTTTACATCATAAGTACAAGAAAGAGAGAAGACCGGCTCATGCTTTTTTGAAGCTTCGGACCTGCTCTAGCACTTGGTCTGCGATCCGGAAAGGCGAGGCTGTTTTTAAGAAGGGGTCTAAATGGGTTGTTGGCAACAATAGCCAGCTCTCCTTATGGAATGATAAATGGCTAGACAATGGACCGCTTCGAAGCCTCATTTCAGGACCTCTAAACCGCGGGGAAGAAGATACCCGAGTAATGGAGGTTGCCAACTATAGTGGGTGGAGTTGGCATAACATCTCCTTTGTTCTTCCTAATCATCTTTTGGCTGCCATCAAAGCCACTCCAATATCCTTCTCAGCCATGTATGAAGATCGGCTATCCTGGTCGTCGTCCCCAAGTGGTGCTTTTGATCTTAAAGAGGCATATAGGCTAGCTAGTCTAGAAGGCAGTGAAGATCTAGCTAGTCCCTTCAAAGGTGAGTGGATTTGGAAGACTTCCACTATTCCGAAAATAAAATGCTTTCTCTGGCAATGTTACCACAGTAGCATCCCGGTCCGTGCAATTCTCGCCTCTCGTGGCATGGATATCCAGCCTTCTTGTCCCATTTGCCATGGTGCTCCAGAGACTATTCTTCACGTGTTAAGGGACTGCCCTTTTGCTCAAGGATTCTGGAATTCTTTCCCTCCCCCTTTGCAAGAGTCTCTGTTTTATGGAACTGGTTTTGTGGACTGGATGAGATTGAATTGCCGTAGCACAAATTGCTCCTCCTTCTCGGGGATCACTTGGGGTGATATTTTTCCTTTTGGGCTGTGGGGATTGTGGCTGCACCGTAACAATATTGTTTTTGGCCGAGAAGGGGCCTGGTCTGACCTGAAGAGGAATGTGGTGGCTAAAGCCACTGAATTTTCGTTGCTTGGAATTAATGCTAGAACTAAGAGCCTTCGCACAACTATTCAGATTCATTGGCAGCGTCCCCCAGAGAACTGGGTTAAATTAAATACAGACGGATCTTCGCTTGGAAATCCTGGTTGGGCGGGAGGGGGAGGGCTGCTACGTAATACCAACGGAGAGTGGATAAAAGGCTTTGCAAGGGCCATAGGGATCACAACCAGTGCTGCTGCTGAACTCTGGGCGCTGCGTGATGGTATTCGTCTGTGTATAGCCTTAAAAATTCCTGCGGTTATCATAGAATTGGATGCAAAGATTGTGGTGGACTTACTTCAGAAGGAGAGTTGCAATCAGAATGGTAATGATGCCATCCTTGGAGATTGCAGGGCGGGCTTAAGAGAAATTCCAAGGGTTCAAATCAAACATTGTTATAGGGAGGCCAATAAATGTGCCGATGCCTTAGCTAGGAGGGGAGCTTTGCTTCCCCAAGATTTTGTCATTTTCCTGGAACCCCCTTCTGATGTGGCCTTGCTGATTAGTCTAGACAAGGCTGGGGTCTCCACTGATAGGATTGTCAATGTTTCTAATGTTGCTGTTGCTTAGTTTTTAATGAAATTCCCTTTTTACCAAAAAAAAGAATAATGATCACCATGCACCTTTGGTGCAATTGTCACTTTATAAGTATAAGTGTTTGTGGGGTGTAGGGGGTAAGAGCCGCAGTTAAAGTTTTCAGGAGGGAGCTTCACACATATATACATTTAGATTAGGTTTGAGTAGAGTTTTTATCTTTTATATATATATATATATATATATAAAAGAATAATGTTATTATTTTCAAGGTTAATTAAATTAAAAAAAAAAACTAAGTGTTTGAATTCAAATAGAAATAATGTACTGCACCTAAATTTGACCTATTATTTTGGACTAAAAGTAGGATATGTATGCATTGTCGATTCTTGAAAATCCCTTAATTGGACTGAAAAATTCAAGAACAATCAAAAAAATATCAATGTATCTAAGTGTGATATACTAACACTATTGCTCAACATTTTTCATAATAATTTAATGTTTTGGGTGTTCTTCTTTTTCTTCGGTATTCATTTTACCATCCCCTGTCCTCACTCGATGACACCCACCATTTGCGATAGCTTGCTTCTGATCATATATGCAGATCTTAAAATGATGATCAAATCGCATATATAGCATTAACTTTTTCACCAAATACAGCAAATTAGGCTATCTAACATTCAAAATCAAACCTTTTCATGATTACCAAACAAAAAATAACATTCTAACTTTTCCAACCAACCAAACAAACATTGTTAATTTCCCAGCAATCCTGCGCTGGACACACACAGCCGTATAAGATGCGCGCAGGTAAGGGTGACGGTTTCCTTGAATTCGGTGGAGATTTTTCCAGTCATTTCCTTTGAATATTTAGTGTTTGATCCATCCAGATATTATTCATTCAGGCTAGCTCGACTTAGACTGGCAGTTGTGACTACTTGAGTACAAAAAGAAAATAGAAAGCGTGAATGTGATTATACAGTAGAAAGGTCATCTATTGTGTTCATAAAAAAATAAAAGAAAGGTCATCCATTGCTTGTGTGAAAAGAAAGGATTTATTATGTTATAGGATATGATTGGCGTGCTGCAGCGGTATTAGAGCATCCACATCAGTCCATGAATACTTTTCTATAATGCAAAAGTCTCTCCATTTTACACATTTTGGCCAAAAAACCTCCTACATCAGCTTATGTAAAACTGTGTAAAATCTTCTAAAAATTTCCATGAGTTACAATACCTATGTAAATATACATGGGTACTGTAGCTCGTTTATCCATTAAATTAGTATTTGTTTCTCTCTCCTCTCAACTCTCTCAGGCGCTCTCTCTTTCAACCGTGTATAGTCACTCTTCTCACTCTCAACTCTCCATCGTTTCATCTCTCCCTTAGTCCACCGATCTCACCTCAGGCCACTGATCTCACTGATCTCTCAGGCCACTGATCTCACTCACCGTCGATACGATCTCAATAGGCAAACAACGCCGTGGCGGAGCTTAGATGGTACGATCTCACCTCAGGCCACTGATCTCACTGATCTCACCTCAGGCCACCGATCTCACTTGCACCGATCTCACTCACCGTCGATACGATCTCAACAGGCAAACAACGCCGTGGTGGAGCTTAGATGGTACGATCTCACTCACACGAGACCCAGAAACGACGCCAAGGCGGAGCTCTCAGGGACGTGATGTGTGGGTTTTGATGGGTATTGATCTGTGGGGTATTGATCGGGTTGATGGTGGGTTTTGATCTTGATTGGCTTGTTTTTTCTGGTTCATTGGTGGGTTTTGATGATGCTGGTTGGGTGGTGGTGATGGTGGCTGGGTGTGGAGTGATCGTTGGTAGTGACTATGGGTCTGTGAGAGAGAGGGGCAGGAAGTGAATAATAAAAAATTGGAAAATAATTAATATTTTATTGAATAAACGCGTAGAATAGATAAACTGATGTAGGTGTCTTGTAAAACTAGGTGTGTAAAATAGAAAAAGTAGGTTTTTTTGTGTAAAATAGACGAGAAATTTGCATCCACTGATGTGGATGCTCTTATGATGTACAGAGTGGGGCCTTCGAGCCTTTTTACCAGAGTACTGTGCGTTAGTATTGGTGGAGGTAAATAGGTAAAATGCTAAATTTAGCAATTAAATATAACAAAATTGGAATAAAATGCTAATGCATCAATGGAGTAAAAGCCATATTTTTTGTTCTGTTGAGTTACAGTAATGGCGGTACATTGTAGATAAGATGGTAAAAAAAAAAAATATTTTTGATTAAAAAATATATTATTTTATTATGTTGGTGGTGGTGGTTGTTGTTTATTGTAGTAGATATATTATTTTATTGTGTTGTTTATATTATTTTATTGTGTTAAATGTTAAAATAAAACCATTGATATTGGGTGTTTTGAAAAGTGGGGTGGTAAAATAAATAAAGTTTTTTGTAGTGCCAAATTACTAAATTTTTGGCATCACCAATGCTGATGCTCTAAAATCGATTAAATTCTATAATATTGAATGTTGGGTTAAAAAATAACATATTTATAAAAGGTATGCAGTTGAAATAAGATTATTAGGATGGATTAATAAAAAATATACGGAATTGTGGGCGCTATTTTTGTCAGACCTCAGCAAGGCTCTGGGCGCAGTACCGAGGAGACTCATTTGTCCCACATCGAAGAGAGCTTCCCCCACTTTCAACCTTATAAGCTGTGAAGAGAAGGAAGTAGTGTACCATCGTATTCTCGTATTCGAATACCTGAATACGATGGTACACTACTTCCTTCGCTTCACAGCTTATAAGGTTGAAAGTGGGGGAAGCTCTCTTCGATGTGGGATAAATGAGTCTCCTCGGTACTGCGCCCAGAGCCTTGCCGAGGTCTGACAAAAATACCCACAATAAAAGAAGCTAATACAAGAATACGATGGTACACTACTTCCTTCGCTTCACAGCTTATAAGGTTGAAAGTAGGGGAAGCTCTCTTCGATGTGGGACACTTTGAGTCTCCTCGACATTGCGCCCAGAGCCTTGCCGAGGACGAACAAAACGTGGCCCCACAATAAAAGAAGCCCCAATGTGGGACTAGCTAACTTCCTCGGCACTGCGCCCAGAGTCTTGCCGAGGAGGGTGGTGGGCAGTCACACCCAAAGCGTGGTGCTTGACCCTTACCCATCGTGCCCCCACAATATAAAAAGAGAGCTTCTTTTATTGTGGGCGCTATTTTTGTCAGACCTCGGCAAGGCTCTGGGCGCAGTACCGAGAGACTCATTTGTCCCACATCGAAGAGAGCTTCCCCCACTTTCAACCTTATAAGCTGTGAAGCGAAGGAAGTAGTGTACCATCGTATTCCGGTATTCGAATACGAGAATACGATGGTACACTATTTCCTTTGCTTCACAGCTTATAAGGTTGAAAGTGGGGGAAGCTCTCTTCGATGTGGGACAAATGAGTCTCCTCGGTACTGCGCCCAGAGCCTTGCCGAGGTCTGACAAAAATAGCGCCCACAGGAATTATAGGATTTAAAATGAGGAAACTAGTTTAAAGATTAGGGTGATTGCCCTATTTGATGCAAAGATGAAAAAGAATTGATTGAAATTGTAGGGACACAATTTCGTGGTTCCGGCCCAAAGAGGGTTGGATTTGCTCAAAGGGCCCCTAAGCAATGAATTTGTAGAGAGTAGGTTGAGAAGGACTGGGCTAGGAATGGTTTAGATTATCAACTGGTTGGGACTAGATCATCCACCATGATGGGATTCTAGTTTTTCACTCTAAGTGTTAAATTTGTTCTACGTCCGAGGACAACTCTCTCTCTCTCTTTTTCTACGTCCCTTTCCTTTTGTTTTTTTTTTTCAAAAGATCCCCTACTCTTCCTTCTTCCTCCCCCTTTATACTTCCTTTCGTCCTTTCTTGGCCATCCACGTGTGGATTTTCTCCTTTGTCTTTGGACACCTGTCCTCCCACCTTTTTCCAGAACCTGCTTTGTAGAAACGATGGGACTATTTACCACTGTTCAGATGTCCCCTCCACATCAATGCGGCCAAGGGATTAGTTGTGGGACATTCAATGCGGTGTTGGCAGCCTTCCTTAATATTTTTGGGGGCTTTCTTCTAGTGTACGTCTCCTCAGAATCGTTCCCACCCAGTGGGGTTCCCCGGGAGGTTCTCCTGATTGGCAAAGCTTCGAGCATCACCTCGGCAATAATATTCCGAGGTGAACCATCCTCGGACGTTCACCAGTTCTCGGCTTGGGCCAGTAGACGCGCTGTGCGAGTGGATAGGAACCTCTGAGCCCATTATCCTTGTTGGCCCAACGCCTGTTTCGGTCCATCTTGGCTAGCAGCCCATCGTCCCCACAAAAATGGTTTGGTAATATTTAGAGGAGAGCCATTAATTAATGTATTGCTAAAAAAGTGTGAGTAGAGGAAGATCAAAAATAACTTTAGTATAAGTAGTAAAAAAAATAATATGTTAGTTAAGGCAGTAATAGAGTAGAATAGTAAAAAAATATTACATGTGCTTGGTCTTACCTAATTTGTTAAGGATTCATAAAAAAATTTAGGACGATTAATTGTTGATTTTGTTGTAGTAGAACGTATCAGAATGTTTCTAATTAATATAGTGAATTAAAACCTGTTATATATCCTTTATCCTGTCTGGTATTGTGCCTTGTAAAATTAGACTGATCCATTACAAAAATGAATTTAAATAATAGATAGTAGGTCAATTACAAAAAAGAAATAATAATAATAATAATAATAATAAATATATATAGATGGTGAATTTTATTATTAGTTCAACTATTACAATACTAAACTTACAATACTAAAGTGCTTTGTCGTCAAATATTAGAATTGGATTATGAAAATCTTTTTGGTTTTGTCGTCAATAGAAAAAGTATTTAAAAATTTTTATTTTAAATTTATTTTATCTATTTTATAAGAATGTTAACGTATTTAATATCTTACAATATTACGAAGTTTCATTGGCACATACGAGGATAAAAACAAACGAGATCATATATCAAAGCTGAAAGCTAGGTGCAGACTTATCACAGTTTCTTCAATACGTGTACAGGTCTGCTAATCTAAGCTCTGTCTTGGGAAGCGTTGGACAAAATGGGCAAATGCCCTTTTCACACAAACTAAGTAGTATTTTGCCCTCTTTTTCAAATTAATTAGAAAAATGTCCCTCTTTTCAAACTCGATTTTCTCAAAATTGAGTTAAAAAAAAAAATTTTGGAGCCCTATAGTGACGTTTTAATGAGTCTATAGTGACGTTTTCAGGACCTATAGTGACGTTTTATAACTCGACCTCCATGAAATCGAGTTATATGCAATTTTTTTCATTTTTTTTGGCCTATAACTCGACTTTGTAAAGATCAAGTTATAAAACGCCGCTATAGGTCCTGAAAATGTCACTGTAGACTCATTAAAACGTCACTATAGGGCTCCAAAAATTTTTTTTTTTTAAACTCGATTTTGAGAAAATCGAGTTTCAAAAGAGGAGCATTTTCCTAATTAGTTTAGAAAAGGGGGCAAAATGCTGATTAGTTTATGTAAAAAAGGTATAGGCCAATTTTGTCCTGGAAGCGTTGAAAATTGGACTAGCAAATAAAAGTATGGTACTATACTTTTATTTGCTAGAGACTTTTGGACTCAATTCTTTTAAAAGTTTGGTTTGAACTTTGATTTGTCAAACAGGTTCTTAATTCCTATAGGTATTTATAAAATCCAAGGCCACTGCCTAATAATCACAAAAATTTTTCCCAAAAAGTTCACCTTCATCAACTATTACTAAGCAAAAGAATCCACCAAACCACATCTTTGAAATCTAGAGTTGTTATAGTATCTTCTCAACCATCAGCTACGTAGCCATGCAAAGTCACAAAATGAATTCTGGGGTGATTCAATTTCCTCAACCCACAAGACCAATAGGTAGCTACAATATTAGCTCTCCACTAAATATTCATGACTCGCAGTCTTTGCAAATGCCGCAACCCTCAGAACCTATTACCACATACAATATGAGCAACGAGTACCACATGGCTACACTACAAAAAAAAGGGTTTAGGCCACGTTTTTAAAACGCGGCCTTAGGTCCAAAAAATGCGGCCATAGGCCTCCGGGGCCTATAGCCGCGGTTTCTTAGGCCGCGCTTTTGAATGCGGCCTAAACCCCGCGATTATAGACCTCTGGGGTCTATGGCCGCACTTTTTAATACGCGGCCTCAGGAGACGTCCTATAGCCGCGTTTTAAACGTGGCCTAAAATAGAATCTATAGCCGCGTTTAAAACGCGGCTATAGTATCCAATCTATAGCCTTGTTTACAACGCGGCTATAGGTGATAGTCTTATGGCCGCGTTTTAAACGTGGCTATAGGACCCGCTTTGACAACTTCGAAGAATCATTTTAGCCGTGGTTAACGCGTGGCTATAGCCATGAACTATAGCCGCGTTTTTGTAACCGCGGCTAAAGCCTAACCTATAGCCGCGTGTTAAACGCGGCTATAGGCGCGGCTATAGCTATGCCGCAATATTTTGATCACAGTCACGTTCCTATTGCACCGCCATCAACAGCAACAGAAGAAAAAGAAGATCAACATGAAGAAAAGATACAAGAAGCTTTAGAGGAGCTATGTAGAGGCATCTTAGAGATTTATGAAGGACTTCCTGTGAGTCTACAAAGCCAATTGAATTTGGATGATATCAAAGCTTCAACCAGTTTCGCAAAAGGTTTGAAGTCTAATTTAGGTGCAATGAGAGGTTGTCAGCAAGGATCAATGGAAGAATTAAGACACAAGCTTGAGTGCTTCAAAGTTAAGACTATACAATTGGCTGAAATCGTGAAGGAGGAGCAGAAGCTATAGCGTGAACCTCCTCAACACGCTAGAGTCTAGTGAGACTATACATATAGGATATGACTTTTTTTTTTTTTTTTTTTGGTTTCAACTTTTGAAGTTCATTTATCTTTTGGCAGAAAAATAAAAACATTAGGCTCCCAACAGCTAATTACAGTTAGCAGCTACCTTTAGGGCGTTTGGTTCGTCGTGATTGATGAATGAGTAATAAGTAGGATAATGTTTAAGTGTAATATATGTGTGATATGTATTGGTTACACAATTTAAGAACCTGTTGACACCCCATTTTGCAACCCACATTTAACCTTACATAGAGGGTAAAAGGGTAATTTTTCCTTGAAAATATGCATCTTGATTCTGGTCATTATATCCTTAATTTCATTCCACCAAAATGATCTTGATGTTGTAACAATCAAATCGACTGGTCATAAGCCCTAATCAGACCACCAAATTAAAAGTTATCATCAAATCAAGTTTTAATGGCTGAGATGCACTATCACAAATTGAGTCCAACTATATGTGATTATGAACAATTGATTCCAATTGGTTATAATTATAATCAATTTGAGATTAATGATGTGTCATAATTTGATTTGTTAAGACTACATTTTATGGTAAGGTTGCATACACCTAATTAATTAGATAATTAAACATTAATTATTCAATGAGTAATTTGTGCAATTATCTTTTAATTAGAGTAAATTTGAAATCAATTAAGTCTGAAATGAGAGTGATTGGAGCCATTTAATGTTAATTGGGAGCAAATTTGGGACCTATTAATGTTAATTGTGTTGAAACCATTTTCTAACAAATGACCTCTACTTACCATTTCATAAATATCTCTCATAATATTTTGAATCTGTGAATGAGGTTAATTTTCCCAGAAACTAGACATCCGGGGCTTCAATTTGAGTACAAGAATGAGACAATTCCGATCAGAATTGAGTCAGATATGATCTTTTGAAGTTGGCTTTACAGGCTGTTACAGCAACTACAGAAAAACCGAATTTTGGCTTGCTTCTCACTCCCACCAGTCTTTCCATTTAATGCACCAGATTTCCCCAAAGGCTAAAATGAGATCTAGGTTCATGATTCTTTGTCAACTCTCATTAAATGACCTTCCATTCATATTTCCTCGACCACTACTATATAAACCTCCCCTCTCCTCCATTCCAAAGCACACAAAAACCCCATTTCTTCTCCTCTCTTGAGTTCTAGTGAAGTTGAGTAATCTTGTCATATCTTGGTCTTCCTGAGACTCAAGGTATTGAGTGAGACTCACTCTTCCTCTCCTAACTCTTCTTTTCCTCCACCCTTAGGATCTCTATCAAGAGTCTCCGCTTCCACCATATGGATCTTGCATGAAGGTATAATCCCTTTCCCTAACTCGTTTTTTTTTGTGTTGCCATGATGAGAATTTAGGATTAAAGCATGATAATAATCTTTTAAATTCCCTTGAATATGTTTGAAAGCTCTAATTGTTCTTATAAGTTCTTCACATGTTCTTCACATGTTCTTGGTTGTTCATCACATATTCATGCATTACACTAGTTTTAATCTTACATTTACATCAAAAATATGAAAAACATGTTTGTTTAATAATTTTTTCAAATCCTTGAATCTAGGATATCACCATCCACACACACATCCACTAGAATTTATTTTTCAATCCAAATGTAATGTTTAATAAATTGAATTAGGGTTTATCACATGTACACACATTAAATTCAACATGCAAATTGATTGATAACATATTGGATGATGTGATATGAATGTTGGCCACCATAGTCTAGAAGATCGGTTTCATCGGGTAAGGTGGGTGCCTAACACCTTCCCACCTTGTAACATAGCCTCCGAGTTTATATCAAGGGTTAATAGATCAAATGCTTATCCATGTAATTTTTTATTTTTAGATTGTAACTAGGAAACAAAGCTATGTACTTTATCTTAGATTGTATCTAGGACCAAAGCCATGTAATTTTCTTATGATCAATGTAAATTCAATTGAAAATTAATAAAATGAGGAATTTTTAAATTTCGGTTTTCTTATTTATCCCAATAATTAAATAAGTGGCGACTCCATTGTAAAATCCTTAATCTAAAGGGGAAAATATAATTAGTCGAACTTCCATTTTGAGAGGCAATAATACGACTCCACCCATTCACGTGGGTTTGGCCCAACACACCTATAAAAAAGGGGGGCCGGGGGCGCGGTCTCTCACGGAACCAAATTTAGAAGATTAGTCCATGTAACCTAATGTCGAGGATGAGTTGGACACAATAATCTCTCTCTCTCTCTAGGTAATTCAATTGTTATAATAAGTGAAGAGGGGAAATTTCAAGCCTACTTATCCTTGAAATTGATGCTACCCTGTTAAACACTTTTGAGGACAATTTTATTAGTGTCCCAAACATTTTTCCAATTCATACAATCTTAATTATTTCTCTAATGTGCTAGCTGTTTGTTTTGATTTTTTTTTTAATTGTCTTATTTCTAGAAAACATATTCTGTACAACTTATTCATTTTCCTATTTTTGGTTGTGATCCATAAAAAGAGTCAAATTACATTTTTTTTATTGTGTAAAAAATCTCTAATATTTCTTATGACTCCCAATAATTATAGAATAAAAACTTTCATTTATGAAAATGGACCCATATGGGTTAACAATTTTGCTGTTATTGTTGCCATTTAGGAGCCTCAAATGTGAAAATATCACTTTATTAAGAATCTAGTAAGCAAAAAATTAAGGTTCCATTTATTTCCGCATAAATATGTTAGGACATATGTGGATCATGTTAAGAACATATGTCATTTAAAATTGGCTGATTTTTTGACAAAACGTACTTTACTTGTATTTGCGTAGATCTAGGAGTGCTATGTTTTAAAACTCAACAGATATCTGGACATATGTATCTATTGAGATTTAAAATGTGAAACTCGACAGATAAGCTCAACAGCCATATCTATCGAGAATTACGAAAATCAGTTTTTCAAATCTGATTTCATGCATATCCATGTGTATGTGTTTAGGTTTTCTTTTTTCTCAACCCTAGACATATATAAATATTATTTTAAAGGCTGTCTCACTTGATGCAACTGGATGAAACTTGATGCAAAGGTTTTATGCAAGCATATTGTGACCGGAGACATATACCCTAGTTCATCTTTCTCTTGAAAAAACTGCTGCGTTTGTATGCCATAGGGTTTTGTAACCAATGTGCTTCTTGATCTTCATTGTATGGATGAATTGAAGAACTTTGCAACCAACATCCTTCTCAAGTTGGTGTGTTAGTCACGTACTTGGATCCGTGTATCGATTGGTTAGTCACAAACTGGGAGCCGTGCATTGAAAATGAGAGATTATCACTACATTATAATTCCAATTGGGTATTAGGGTAATGGTTTAACTGTAGGTTGGTAAAAGGTATTGAGATTTCTTTACTTGTAACCGCTTGTTTTGATAATAGTAGATTCTCAGGAGTGGTGACCTAAAATTCACCTGGTGGGGTTTTGCCTCGGTGGTTTTCCCCATTCGTAAACAAATCACTCGTGTCAAATTTAATTTTCACTGCATTTAGTTTATTTGGTGATTTGTTTGTGTTGCCACACGTTATTGCATGTTAATTGACTTAATTAATTAACTTGGCTAATTAATTAGTTAGTTTACCATAAAGGGTTAATACATTCTTGGCCTATTAAAATATTTTAAAATTTTAAGGAAAACTTGTATTTTCGTTGCTTGGTTTGTTCTTTAAGAGTTAGAATTTAGATTGAACCAATTACACATAGGTGACAATAACACCTTAAGAAATTTGGTGACAACATATACTTTATTCACTCTCAATTTGCGATCACAACCCCGCCCTTTGCCCCAGTACAGCTAGCATAAATGAATTAGGTAGCACTCTCTATAGTGAGAAACCAAAAAGAGAAAAATCAAGACTTTGTCATCAGACAGATTGGACCCAATGTGGACAACAGTAATGAAGGTGGGATCTTCTCATTTATGCCTAACTATCAAACCAAAATGCCAGAGAACAAACCTCACCAGCCAAATGAATTTCGTCCATCCATATCTTAGAATTCTAAGACCTCCATAACTAATTCTATATTTATTTTTACAACTATCTTATTAAAATAGATTGTCACTTTCACATAAGCTAATTACTTTTTTTTTTTCATAAGTTACAGTCAACCACATTAATAGTTGTGAAAATAGATGTAAAATTTGTTATAGTCCAAGAATTTTCCCTAAATCTAAGAATCTAACATTCACAATGACGGGAACCAATTCCTCATTTGGTGGTTGGACTACCAATACAGTGGCTAGAGCCTCCAATGGTGGTTGGAAAACATTGGTCTTGGTGGTTTATGTTTAAATTTTTTTTCTAATACACCAAATGCCTGAAAAAGCTTTGATAAAAAATGTTTTTAAAATAGGTGAAACAAACGGAGTTGTGGTATTGTTACAGTCTTATAGATAACGAAAACAAAACAAATAAGATCTGACTTTGTCCACATATTCCGCGCACATAGCTAGGGTTTCAGAAGTATAAGAAATGCAAGTTTTCTGCAATAATGGTTGAGATTTGGAACGAATCCCACATCGCCTAAGAGCTGCTCCAAACCCTATTTTTTCAATTATAAAAAGCTCTTACATGGTACATTTTCAAAATACCAAAAAAAAAAAAAAAAAAATCCTACGAAAAAACCTGAGATTCACTAAAAAATAATGAATCAAAAAGGAGTTTTTAACAAAACACCCTCAAGTCATTTTTATTTGATTGAGACCTTTTTTGGCCCCAATCTTTTGAGTTTAAGATTATTAATCACTTTTCATTGAATTGTGATTGATTTGATTGAGAGGAACGGTCAAAATTCAAGCCTAGGAGCTTTTGCTTTAAGGTACTCTTTTAACCTTTTTTTTTTTTTTTCTTTTTTGTCTTTAATTCTTGTTTTAATATGTTTCTTTTATTTAGTTTATGTTTATATATGTTTGTTTAGGTTAGTTTTAGGTTTTTCTTATGTTTTTAAGCATGCTAGGTTATTAGATTTCATGTTTTTGGTTGTTGCTCTGTTTTCGTGTTAATTAGGGTTTCTGGGTAAGGATTTGTGTACGTATGATCTAGCCTACGTACGCAAACCTGTTCTAGCGTGCATGACGCTGTTACCCATAAAGCCCTAATTTTTGTTTATTTGGTTTGTCTTTATATGTTTGTTTGCATAGCCTCCTTTTCACATGTTTTAAGTGTCATAAAATATTTGCTCACCTTGTTAACATGCTTGTTTGTTATTACATGTTAGAATTAGGCTTTGTTTATTTATTTATTTATTTTTTGTTGAGAGGTGAGTGAAGGGTAAGTCATGCATTAACAATGATCATGCATCTATGCTGAGCCTTCTTAGATGTTCGATTAGGGTTTGTAATATGTTACTGTTTCTTTTTGTTTTGATATGTTTTGTATGATGATATGTTTGCTACCATGTTTGGGGCTGCTGCCTTGTTTAGATGCATGCTAGGGTTTTGTGTTAGATGGATGTTAGGGTTTTATTTTATGTGTTTGGCTCTCTTTTGTTTGGATAGATGAATAAGTATGTCTTGTTTGGGATGAAAGATGTCATGTTGTTTGCTAGATACTTGTTAGTGTGTGTGTGTGTGTGAGTTTAGAATACAAGTGATTAGATAGTTTTTAATAAGGTTAAAAGATAGGACACAACGATGGGAGGCCAACCTTAGGGTTGGGCGATCTTGGGTGCCTAACACCTTCCTAAGAGCGTACCTAAACTTCGAAACCAAACTCTGATAGTAAGATTAAAGATCTTTCCTTGAAAGGACACTAAATTCATGGTTACTAGACCATATATCTAGGTGGCGAATCCGACACTTTCTGTTATGCCCACAACGGGCATCAGGTATAGGCCTAATCCATTAACCTATGTATACTTAAGAGTATAGGGCCCAATGCCAGGTCGGGGCCTATATCAATACGGGGGACCAGTGCCTGGTTGGGGTCTATATCGGATGGGAACGGTAGTGCCTTGGGGGAAATCGCTTGCCAAGCACCGTTTGGT
The DNA here is from genome assembly GCA_033629205.1 of Lithocarpus polystachyus. Lineage (NCBI taxonomy): Eukaryota > Viridiplantae > Streptophyta > Magnoliopsida > Fagales > Fagaceae > Lithocarpus > Lithocarpus polystachyus. The sequence goes on from CM066168.1 coordinate 47,633,042, forward strand.
GATAGGTGCAAGTTTCAAGAGAGTCGCATTAGTCACAAGAAGTGGGTGCCATCTGGTCAGGAATATATCCCAGAGGAACCTACCAACATGAAAAGCCACCCCCTCATCATGACAACCCCACTAAGGCTGATGGTGTGAGGGAGGGGGGTTGGAAATTTTGGGGGGAGGAGAGATACACGAGAGAAAAGAGAGGAACCATCAAAAAGGGGTAAGCTCAGCACTATTAAGCTTGACTCTTCTCGAGAAGCACATATACAGGGTAAAAGAATACCGACTGGGCCTAAAACACATTCTCTTGGGTCGTTGGGTTGGCTTCAAGAGGTTTTCCCATTGTAGAAAATTCCACACCCCTCAAAACAAGTAAATTGGGAGCCAGACTCAAAATTTCATCTAGCACTTTGGGCTTGGCACCACTCATAAATATATAGCAAAGCAAGGTTGGCCATTGAAACAAAAAAACGTACTTCCTGCTTCTTTTTTCCATGCAACCTCAAAGTTGATTACCAATTGTGAGAGACTGCAAAATTGGGTGCTCTAAAAAAAGAGAGATTTGCGTGCTTTTAAGGGCACCTCTCTTTTTGGGTAAGTGGTGTGGAGTCACCACTTATTTTTTATACAAAAAAATAAGAAAAAAAATAAATACAGATTACATATTCAGAATACTTTGAATGTTATTGATTAAATAAAGAATAACACAATTTTGGTAAATAAAGGATATGCAAAAGAATACAAAGCGTTTAGTCTTAGTTACAATCTACCAAAATCAAATAGAAAAAACACTAATCTACCAATCCAAAAACCCTAAGCTCGGAGGCTAGGTTACGGAATGAGAAAGTGTTAGGCACCCATTCCACCCAGACAGAGTCTAGTCTTCTAGACTCTAATGACCAATATACCCTCTTTTGCATGATGTGAATGATATGTTGAACATACATGACAGACACTTGATTAAAATTAATTCAAATAAATTTACCTTATGGACGTGTCCTCTTTTTTTAAGAAAATTCAGATCTGTTTTGTGTATAAAAGAAAATTTGATTTGTAAAGAAAAATTAGATCTTTTTTTTTTTTTAAGTAAAAGAAAGAATTAGATTTTTGTTAGAGAGAATCAGATCTGTTTTGTGTAAAATTAAATAAGGGTGATTTTATTAAGAAAATTTAGATCTGTTTTTTTTTTTTTATGAAGAAAAGGAAAAAGATTTTGTTAAAAAAGTATCAGATATGTTTTTGTGTAAAAGTAAAAAAAGTGATTTTATCAAGAAAATCAGATCTCTTTTTTATGAATAAAAATAAAAAGAAAACTTTTCGAAAGAGGATCCATATTCATATGATGAATTTATTACGCATGTATCACATTCATAAAAAAAACTACAACCTAATTTTTAGTCCTTTCATGAAACTTCAAAATCTGTAGTTTGGTAACAAAGAAACTTTTCTCCAAAAAAAAAAAAAAAAAAAAAATCAGATTTGTATTTAATGAAAATACAGATCAGGTTGGAGTTAAAAAAGAAAAAGAAAATCAAATCTGTAATTTAATAAAAATATAGATACGTTTTTGGTTTAGAAAAATCAAATCTGAAAGATCATATCAGTTTTTGGTTTAGAAAAATCAGATCTGAAAGATCAAATCAGTTTTTTGGTTTAGAAAAATTAGATCTGAAAGATTAGATCAGATCAGATCAGTTTTTTTTTTTTTTTTAAAGAATCTTTGATAGACATTAGTAGACTTTGAAATTCAAGAAAGAGAACCACAATAAACAATCATCTAAGAGTATGTTAAAGAAAAATTCAAGCAGAACATGGTAATTATACATTAAGAGCAAGAAATAATAAAACATGTTAAACATATTCATGCATCATCAACAAAACTAATGGAGAAAAAAAGAAAGAAAAGAAAAAAAAAAAAAGAATACCTCTTGCATGAGCGTGCTCTTCTAGTTGAAAGAATATTTTAGGATTCAAAGAAATTTATTTAACCCTTTGAATCCTAAAATAATTTACTTACAAAAAAGAAATTCCTAAGGCAAGAGCCTCCATAACGTCTTTAACGTGAGGGGATTTGAAAAGTCAGAAGAGAAAAGCTAGAAAGAGGGGGTCAAAAAGTGTGTTGAATTTTGGGAGGCCTCCCCTATTTATAGAGGTTTGAATGCTTAAAAAAATAAGCAAAAAACGTATGGGGTAAAATCCTAAAAAAAAGGAGATTTGGATACGAGTAAGCTGATTTTTCAAATCAGAACAAGCTTCAGTATTATGATCATATCGTTTTACTCAAGATTTGGATTAAGATGAAATTTTGACAGCTGAAGGGAAATTCGATTCTATACAACTTTTCCAGAAATAGCCTAGTCCTAATTTTGAGTTCTACTGTGCCAAAAATTCCTTGGAACATGAATCTGAAATCTGCTACTTGATTAGCATGTTTTTGAAGTGTTTTCCAACTCTAAAACTGTATTTGGACGAATTTAAGAGTTATTTTCATGATAAACCTCATTCCAAAGTGATAATTAGGGATTTTAAAATAATTATTTTGAATATAATTATCCTTAAAGCGTAATTATCTAGTCTTTAAATATTATCAGCTTATTTGTTTATATCCCATGCAACAAATCTCACTTTAAGAAAAATACTCCACCAATCACATAAATTCATTTAATTAATTTTAATCATTAACTAATCAAAATTAATTTCAATTAATCACATGTGATTGGCTTCACCCCATACAATGCATGCATACCATGTAAACTTGATCTCATGATATCTTTCAATCCGACGGTCCGATTTACGAATCGGACATACCGTCGCAACCGTTAGGATCTCAAGATTATTTTTATGATATGCAATGAACGAATTAATGCATGTAATGAAACTATGATTTTTTCGGGTATATGAATGGTCATTCTTGCTATCTTTCAAGATCAAATTATGGATGCAAAATCGGTTGTCCACACCAATTACTTCAACTTTTTGCAATCTTAAACCAAAACAAAAAAACTCCTTGAGAAATCATTGTTCTAAGCTTCAACAATTTGCTCAACCCTACTAGATCAATGCAAATGGATTGGAATATCAACTCAACCATTACTTCTGGTTGATTTGGACAGGCATTAAGGAAGCTAGAGTGTTTCAAAGATCGGAAAGTATATGTAGGAAGGGTTGTCAAGGAGGAACCCAATTAAGTGAAAATGTATATGGATTGAGGCTAACAATTTTTTCTAATTTGTACAAAGAGATTCTTTGATTCTTTTGAAAATTGAACTAATTTTCTTGGTCTCGGATACCCTAGTTAGTATTGATGATACAAAACTTGTAGCATGTAGATGTAGTTAATGATGCTGCGAGAATTTACATTCTACTAGAATCAAAAGATGGTGCAAATTCAATGGATAATGCATAAAGATCAATTTCATATTATACCATTGGCCATTGGTTCAATTTATTATTTGTTACAATGATACCTCTCGTAGTTAACTGTGGCCTGTTATATAACCCACTTGAAATTTGAAAACGAATCACCAAAGACGTTACAACTCTTGGTATATCAATGTTTTTGTGAGATAGAATTTCAACTTATGGCGTGACTATTTATTATTAAACGAAGATACTAATTAATTTTTGGTGTAGATTGGTTTTGAACCCTATATATCTTATTTGCAAGAAGGAATTTTACTAGTTGAGCATACTGCAGTCTTAGGTGAATGATTACTGTTTGGTTTACTAGGAACTAAACCATAATTTGAATATTGCAACTGCCCGTTAGTGTGTATGAATACCTCAGAACGTAGGATCCTATTTAGACCCTGAACTTCAATGAGGTTGATGTTCGACCTAGTGTGCTTGGAATCTATAATGACAAACTGAGAAACAACGGTTAGAGAAACACAACATAAAATACGGCAAGTTAAAAAAGAAAAAAAAAAAAGAAAAAGAAAAAAAAGAGTGGGGGTGGGGGTGGGGGGGGGGGGTGGGAGAGAAGTGAAAGATAAAGCTTTGGGGTTACCAACCTGCCCTCTAAGAGGAATTCAGGCAAGTGAGATCATCAACAAGCCAATTCCCACTCACCTTTATGAATTCCCCTTGGGAATTCTTGTTAAAGTCCAGGAGGCCTGAAATTAGCCTTATTTGGGGGTCTTGGACTTTGAGGTAGTAGCTGTTCTTAAGGCTACCACAACAACTATAGAGGAAATTTATGTCATGGTAGGTGAGTCTTAAGTTATAGAGCCTATTTAATCAATTAACACAGCTGACCACCTTATAAAGTTAGAAATACATTGCTCAGGGTTAAGCCCATAAAACCTAAGGGTTCCTAATAACAAGGGATCTAATGGGAACCTGACCCTACCTTCTAGGACGACCATTAGGGGAGCAAAAATCACCCTTGGCACTCTTTCGTCCTCTATATCCCCCTCCGGATAGTACTCAATGAGCACGTCTTGGTAAATATTGTACTTGGCCTTAAAGGCCTCTACGGCGGCCATGGTATTAACTAAATGGGCAAACCCCATTAATGGAAAAGAAAGGGAATAGGGAAAAAAAAGGAGGGTTAGAAGACTTACAAAGAAAGGGGGGCATTCTCGAGAAGGAGGACACTCTCAAGAAGAAAGAGGCTTAGGATTTGGGAGACTCTAGTATGAAAATTGAGAGTGAGAAATGAAACAGAGAAACCCAAGCACTATTTATAGGGGATAAGTAATTAATGCTTTAGGTGTGAAATTACCAACCGCTCCTGCCCTTCGATCCACGCGCACCTCAGTAACTGAATGGTCAAGCAATTCTGACCGTTGATCCTAATAGTTGGCTTGGCGCATGCGAGAAGGGCAGGCTATCAAATCTGGCGCATTTATTACCTGAAGTTTGGCATCCCTAAGAAGCAACAGTTACATCAAGCATGATCCCTTAAGTTCCGATGACATGACCACGATCACACTCCTATTATCTGGAAATTGGATTGTGGGGAGCTACTATGCAGATCGAGATCAGCAGACTGGCCCCGAACTGCAGCTCCACTCATTGGATAGTCTCGGCCCATCTCAACTCACTAGATGAACTGAGTGGAGCTGGCCAAACACAAGAGTTAAGCACCCCAGGACATGCTATGATCAAGACCCTTGGGGGAATCTACCCACTAAGCAATAATAGGCGTTAAGCACGAGTTACTTGAAGGTCATATCAACAGCAAAAAGTAGGTCCCCTCTGACTAGTGATATGATATGGAGGTACCCACTGACCTAGTGAATATCCTCTCATCATGACAAACCCACTGAGAGAGGGGTATAAATACAGGAGGAGATGTAAGAAAAAGGGGTTGGAAGATTTGGGAAGGGAGAGAGACACGAGAGTAGTGAGGAGAAATACATTCCTGGAAGAAGGAAATTCTGTTTGGATTTTAGGGAGGGAGCTTGGCTACCTAGTAGTTATCCTGGCTAAGCCAAACACCAGAGAGTTAGGTGCCAAATTAATGTCTGAACTCCATCAGTAACCTGAATAAACATTTCTTGGACCTCCTATTGTGGGATATCCCAACCCAGAGTACAAGTAAATTGGGGGTTCTAGCCTAAAAGCCCAAGGTTGTTGGGAAATGACCACCACAATCATCATTTTCAAATCTGCATAAATTTTAGAAGCAAGCTATAGCAAATGATGGGCGTCATCGAGTGAAAGCAAGGGATGCTAAAATGAATACTGAAACAAAAGAAGAACAACTAAACCATTAATTTTCTAAGAAAGATGATGAACAGTAGTATTAGTGTATCACATTTAGATATATTGATATCTTTGATCAACTAAAATCAAGGAATTTTAATTGTTCTTGAATTTTTTAGTCCAATTAAGGGATTTTCTAGAATCAACAACCCATACATATCCTACTTTGGGTTCACAATAATAGGTCAAACTTAGGTGTAGTACATTATCTCTATTTGAATTTAGACACTTAGGTTTTTTTTTTTAAATTTAATTATTCTTGAAAATGATAAATTATTCTTATTTTATTGGTCAATGTAACTAAGTGTTTAAATTTAATTAAGAAATCTAATTTGCAGCATCTAAAGTATTGTACATAAGTTTTACCCTCACAATAATATATTCGTTTGTCTTAGTCATCTATTGTATTTATTTTTTATGCATAATTTTATACAACAAAAAATTGAAATTTAAATATTTGATTGATGACATAGTTATTAGTTTTTTATTTTTAAAAAATTTTACAAGCATAGAGGAGATAAGAAGAAAATTTAATCTAATGGTAAATTTATCAAAATTCACATTCAATAAAAATATATTAAGTAAAATTATAATTTTAGACTATAGCTAAGTTTGTTACCAAACTTGGTCCTTTCTATAATATGGTTCTCTTTAAAAAGTCTATATATATAATATTTATAAATTTACTAACTTACCTTTTAATTTATTAAAAAAATACAATACCTCTCTTTTATTATAGTTTAAATTAAGTATGGCAATTTTGGAAAATTGTACGTTCTTATTTGAAAGACAATATATTATATAATGCTCTCTTAAAATCATAAAAATCTAGTCAGTAAAAGCATTCACATCCGGATGGCCAAAAGTTCTATTTTACACACTAAAAACTTTCTTTATTTATTTTATCAACCCATTTTACAGCTCACCTTGCATCTCAGTTTTTATTTTTACATACAACCTAATAAAATAATATAAACTACTTAATAAAAGAATAAAAAAAACTAATTTCTCTGTCTTCTCCTATCTCACTCTTTCCTCTCTGCAGCAACCACCAAAAAGATTAGCTCAGCCATCCACCACCCCACCACCACACCACCACACACCCCCCCTGCAACCACCCAAAAAAAAAAAAAAAAACCAGCAACCCCACAGTCCCCACCACCGATACACAGACCACCACCACCTCTAACACCCATCCACCACCCCACCACCACACACACCCCCCCGCAACCACCAAAAAAAAAAAAAAAAAAAAACCCAGCAACCCCAGTCCCTATCACCGATATACACACATACACCACCACCTTTTACACACAAAAACTCATGACCGCCGATCTATCTAAAGCATACTCAGCCACTGATCCACATAAAGCAAGGTTAGACCTCCACCACGCCGATCCACCACGCCTTCCACCTTACCACCATAGCAACACCCCACAACCACGGTAACAACCTACCTCACCACCACAGCAACACCCTTCCAGCAACCCCATAGTCCCCACCACCGATACACACCACCACCACCTTTAACACCCACCCACCACCCTACCACCACACACACCCCCCCCCCCCCGCAACCACCAAAAAAAAAACCCAGCAACCCCAGTCCCTACCACCGATATACACACATACACCACCACCTTTAACACACAAAAACTCATGACCGCCGATCAATCTAAAGCATACTCAGCCACTGATCCACATAAAGCAAGGTTAGACCTCCACCACGCTGATCCACCACGCCTTCCACCTCACCACCATAGCAACACCCCACAACCATGGCAACAACCTACCTCACCACCATAGCAACACCCTTCCACCACGGCAACACCATATGCATAGAAACCCATAAAAAAAAATCAAAGGAAAATCCACACAAAACCAACAAGCACCCAAGCAAGCAGAGAATTGAGAGAGGAGAGTTTCGAAGAGAAGATAGTTGAGAGGGTTAGAGAGAGAGAGAGAGAGAGAGAGAGAGAGAGAGAGAGAGAGAGAGAGAAGAATAAGTTAATATTATTTCGGTTTACAAACTCGTGAACTGTAGGTTCTAAATATAAGTATTTACTGTTCATGGGTTCTAAAATTTTTAGAATTTGCATACTGGGTTGGAGCATGTTTTTAGGTTCTTAGTGGCTAAAATAGCAACTGGGGGTGTTTTACACCCCCAGATGCGAATGCTTTAAGGGCTTTCTGTTTTAGACATTGGCTGATACTAAATCATGTAATTCTCCTTGCTTAAACTCTCTCTCTCTCTCTCTCTCTCTCTCTCTCTCTCTCTCTCTCTCTCTCTCTCTCTCTCATATTTTGACATGGTATTAAAGCTACTTTTCCATCGCCCTTCACTATAGATTTTTAAGTAACCCATCGCCAAGTATTGCTCAGCTTAACCATTGATTGCATTGTCTAGCCAATAATTGCCAATGGTAGCCACTATTTTTCTTCAAACAAGGCACTTTCCCATGTTGAGGAGGTTCACAGTATTGCTTCTATTCCTCTTTCACAATTTTAACCAATTGTATAGTCTTAACTGTCAAGTGCTCAAGCTTGTGTCTTAATTCTTCCATTGATCCTTGCTAACAACCTCTCATTGCACCTGAATTAGTCTTTAAACCTTTTGCGAAACTGGTTGGAGCTTAGATATCATCCAAATTCAATTGGCTTTGTAGACTCACAGGAAGCTATCATAAATCTCTAAAATGCCTCTACATAGCCCCTCTACAGCTTCTTGTATCTTTTCTTTATGTTGATCTTTTCTTCTTCTGTTGTTATTGATGGCAGCGTGTTATGATCCTAATGTCACACATGGATTAAGTATAAGTTCAACAATGTGTTTATAAGCTCTTGGACACCCTACCCTTGCAAGCTGGTTTTCAAAGGTAAGTTCTACCCATAGGTTTGTAACATTTGGTATTAGAGCCAACCACCATTTCGAGTAATCGGACGTAGCTCATTGAGTATGGGATCAAATAAGTTGCGTCTTTGCGGTTGGATCTCGGAGGGGGTGACCTATAGGCTAGATTAAAATTACTAATAGGTGAGTGAAGCCACCAAAAAGAGAAAGGGCTACTATCGGATCAGTGTCGTTAGATTTAGCCGTCTTGGATGTCAACTGCGGAGCATGGTGGTATGTTATAATCCTATGTCCCACATGGATTAAGTCTAAGTTTAACAATGTGTTTATAAGCTTTTAGGCACCTTCACCTTGCAATTCGTTTTTCAAGGGTGAGTTTTACCCATGGGTTTGTAACACGATGCCTTAGGAACTTGACTGTGATCAAAATATTGCGACATATCCATGTGGTCCTCGTTGCTCATATTGTATGTGGTAGTAGGTTTCAAGGGTTGAGGCATTTGCAAAGACTGCAAGTCATGAATATTTTGTGAAGAGCATTGTAGCTACTTATTGGTCTTGTGGGTTGAGGAAATTGAACCACCCTAGAATTCATTTTGTGACTTTGCACGGCTACGTAGCTTATGGTTGAGAAGATACTGCAACAACTCTCTGGATTTCAAAGATGTGGTTTGGTGGATTCTTTTGCTAAGTAGGAGTTAATGAAGGTGAACTTTGTGTGTTGAAGGAAAATGGAAGACGAGGCAGGCCAAATTTTTCTAGTCATAATAATTAAGGAATTGGCCTCGGATTTTATATACAGGAAGTCATGGCCTAAGGAACTAGAAACTATTTGAAAAATCAAAGTCCAAACCTTTTTTTTTTTTATAGATAAAAGATAGAACTTATATTAATTAATAAATAAAATTGTATACAGAGTGGTCTACCAAACCGCTGCGCAGACAAATATAGACTAAAAAGACCAAGAAAACCAGCTAAGAAGATAGCCCAGTATTGAAAAAACAAAAATATGGAGTAAAAACTAAGGGTATGTTTGGTTGAGGTGAAAACAGAGAGGATAGAAAATAGGGAGAGAAAAATAGGATGAAAAATGACATTTTTCACCATTTGATTTAGGAGAGAAAAAGAGAGAGACAGAAAATAGAGAGGAAAATAATTTCTCCGGGCCCACACTTTTTTATCCTCCTAATTTGGGAGGAAAATGAGGAGGAAAAGATGCTAATGATGTAATTTACATAAATACTATCACTTTATTACACTCATCTAACCCTCTCACTTTCCCACTTAGGGCTGTAAACGAGCCGAGCTTTGTCGAGTAGTGAATGTTCAAGCTCGGCTCGACAGTAAAAGTAGAATGTTCAAGCTTGGCTTGAGCTTGATACGAGCCTACAAATAATGTTCAAGCTTGAGCTTGTTATAAAGTATAAAAGCTTGAGCTCGGCTTGGCTTGGCTTGATTCATTGGTCAAGCCAAGCTCAAGCCAAACTCAAGCTTAATATCATGTTTTTGAGCTTGAGATTCAACACAAGTATATTATCAAGCCTATATCAAGTTTATTATCTAGCTTATTTGGTTTAGATGAGTGGTCTCAACTTATAATTAATTAAAGTCTTGAAAGGATATGAGTTTACTTGTCAAGCTCATATCAATTTTATTACCAAACTCATAAATAAACTTAGGCTCAACTTGTTTTGTTACTTTTATATTGAGCCTTGGTGTTCACAAGTTTGTTCACGAATAATATTTTTTACTTGGGCTTGGCTTGTTTATTAAACAAGCCTAAAACTAAAGTTTAAGCTTTGCTTGTTTATAAACAAATAAACATAAACGAGCTTTTTATCGAGCTAATCACGAGCTGTTTATGAACGGCTTGGTTCATTTACAGCCCTATTCCCACAATTATATCACAAAGACATAATAGTTAATTTATATAAACTACATTTTTCATTCTCCCATTTTTCTCTCCAACTAAATAAAAAAGTTTTCTACCCTCTCACTTTTTCATCCTTCCAACCAAACACACATGAGAGAAAATCAAATCTTTTCTATCTTTCCACTTTTTTATCCTTTCACAAATTTTTTACTCTCTTACTTTTTCATTTTTCCAATCCAATGGACCTAAAACTGGCGGTGAACTGTCGTGGTATTCATGACCCACTGCATTTTCCAAAATTCTCTAGCAAACAAAAGTAAACACTTTTGTTTGCTAGAGAATTTTCAACGCTTCAAAGACACAGTTTTAAATTAGTACACCTGTACACGTATTAAAGAAACTGTCATAAGTCTCCAACTTGCTTTCAACTTTAATTTGATATGATCTTGTTTGTTTTTATCCTTGTATGTGCCGATGAAACTTCGTAATATTGTTAGATATTAAATTCGTTAGCATTCTTATAAAATAGATAAAAAGTTAAAAATATATATTTTTAAACACTTTTTATTTTTTCCCACGTTGTTTTATTTATATATTTACACAGATTTTCATATTCCATTTCCAATATTTGACAACAAAACATTTTAGTATTGTAAGAGCAACTGTATTAGATAGTGAAAAATAGAAAAAAAAAAAAACAAATTTTACACATTTTACTTCAAAAAATATTCACATTAGTGCTTGCATAAGTTTGTATATATTCAAAAGTACTATATATTATTTTAATATTTTTTCTTTCCCCTCAAATTCTCTCTCTTCCCTTGACCCTCTCTCTCTTCAACCCATAATCTCTACAACCAATTAACGCAACCTAGCACTGCCAATCACACATAGACCCATCACTGCAAACAAACCCACCAACAACCCAGCACCACCAACCACCACCACCACCACCACCATAACATTATAATACATAACAATCTGACCACAAAATTAACCAAAAATCAAACACACCCACACACGAACACATTACAAAATCAACCAAAAATTAAACACACCCACACACGGACACACAAATAGAGACAAAGACAGCATTGTTGCGAACTTGTGGCTATGGGTTCGCGCTTGGGGAGGAGATTGGAGTTTTTAGGTTGACTGGAACAAATCTCTGTGGATCGGTTCTTGTGGTGGAGAAGGTGCTTGTGGATTGGTGCTTGTGACCGGGAGGGAGAGGCGATTTCAATTGAGAAGGGGAGAGGGAGAGGCGAGTTTTCATCCATGAAGGCGGCAGTGTCTTCAAGAATGGAGAGAGAAAGAGTTTTTAGATTGGTTAAAAGGGAGTTGAGAGAAATAAAATAAAAAAAGTGAGAAAAATGATTATTTAAATAAAATAGATGGTAAAATAGACAAATTAATGTGAGAGTTTTGGATAAGTGGTTGTGTAAAATAGAAAAAGTGGGTTCTTATACTAAAATAAACAAGAAATTTTGCACACATTAGTGCAATTGCTCTAATAGTTGAACTAATAATAAAATTCACCATCTATATTTATTTATTTTTTATTTTTTTGTAATTGACCTACTATCTATTATTTAAAATTATTTTTGTAATGGATAAGTCTAATTTTACGAGGCACAGTATAAGATAGTATAAATGATATAACAGGTTTTAATTCACTGTACTAATTAGAATTTAGAAACATTCTGACACGTTCTACTATAACAAAAACTACAATTAGTCTTAATCCCAATTTTTAAAGTTGAACTTTGAATACAATTTGAGCAAGGCCAAGCACATATAATATTTTTCTACTATTCTACTCTATTTGAAATGGAATTATATGTTCCTTCCTTAATTGATATGACATTTTTTTTACTACTACTAATGTTACTTTTTGGTCTTTCTCTATATATTTTTTTCTATTCCTAACTTTAATCAACTGACACTTTTTTTTAATGATGCATTATTTAACGACTTTCTTGTAAATATTACCAAACCATTTCAGTCAACTCTTTTTCATATATATATATATATATATATATATAAGTATTTTTTTTGGTAAATACTGGATTGCATTAGCCAAACTTAACCAGGTTCAAGGCACACTCTTTTTCATCTTTGCATCAAATAGAATAATGACCCTAATCTTTAAACTAATTTCCTCATTTAAAATCCTATCATTTTGTATATTTTTCATTAATTCATCGTAATATTCTTATTTCAATTACATATTTTTTATTATTTATAAATATGTTATTTTTTAACGATCCAATATTCAGTAATAAAGAATTTAAACAGTATTACAGCGCTCTTGTAATAAGGCTCGAAGGCCCCACTCTATCCATCCTAATACCGCTGTAGCAACCCCATCATATCCTATAATAAATCCTTTCTTTTCACACAAGCAATGGATGACCTTTTTTTTTTTTTTTTTTTTTTTATGAACACAATAGATGACCTTTCTACTGCATAATTACTTGCACGCTTTCTATTTCCTTTTTGTACACAAGTAGTCACAAGTCACAAAAAAGTCACAACTGCCAGTCTAAGTCGAGCTAGCCTGAATAATAATATATGGATGGATCAAACATTGAATATTCAATGGAAATGACTGAAAAATCTCCACCTAATTCAAGGAAACCATCACCCTTACGTTAAGCCGCCAGTGGCATTCACGTGAGTCTATGGTCATCCATCGGCTTCAAGCTCCTGAGATAGATCTCTCTCTTTTATCTCTTTGTTTAAGTGCTGTGAATAATTAAGGTCTGTTTAATAATGTTGTTCTAACAACACTATTTAAGTATTGTGAAAATACGTATGGATGAAAATATATTGTAGAAATAAGTGTTGTGTTGTTTAAACAACGAAAACGGTTGTTTAAACAATATAACCAAACAGACCCACAAGTCAAAGTAGTGCATATAGTATATACAGCTAGTTTTACTGTTTTTTTTTTTTTTTTTTTTTTTTGGGCTATCAATTTCTTTATCATTTTGTTTATAACTTTATATAATAATATATTAGTATCAATATATTACAGTGTTGTTGAGTACCCTTTAGAGCACTAGCAACAGTGGTGTTAAAAAGCTATTTTTAATACCACTATATACAAAAAGAGTGTTGTAATAGTGGTGGTATAGGTAAATTTTTTTTACCTACATTGCTACAGTGCACAGCTATATATGGTTGTGCACTATAGCTGAAAGCTAAAAAAAAAATTATTTTTTTTATTCTCCCTTCATATAAAATATTATTTGTTTGTTCTTCTTTTTCTCCGCCTGTCTCAACTCTGCCTCTCAACTGTCTCAACTCTCAAACTCTCACCTCTCTCACAACTCTCACCTCTCTGTCTCACTGCCACTGGCCCACCCAAAGCTCAACGTCACCAGCAGTGGTTGATATTTGCATTGATTTGTGCGGTGGGTGCAATGGTTGATGGGTTTGGTTTGATTTGTGCAATGGGTGCAGGGTTTGTGTTGGTTTTTGTAGTGGGTGTGATGGTTTCTGGCAGCGGGTTCAGTGGTTGATGGTTTTGTGTTTTATTTATTTTTTTTTTTTTTATTTGTGCGATGCTTGTGACAGTTTCCAATGGTGAGTGCAATGGTGGCTAGTCTGGTTCGATAGTGGTTTGGGTTTGACGATGGCTGGCCTGGTTCGAAATTAGGTCACGATTTGTCACTGGGTATAAAATCAAGCTTATATCTGTTGAGTTTTGAGGGTGGATCCAGGGCACCATAATCTGGTGGTTGTGTTTGTTTTGGTTTTGATGTGGTTGTGGTTGTGGTGGATGTTTTTATTATTATTCTAATGAGTTATTTGTATTATTTTAATCAAATAGCTAAAAATATATATAGATCCATTGATGTTGGGTGTGAAGAGGTAAAATAGATAAAATGACTTTTTTAGGTGCCTAATAGCTAAATTTTTAGCTCCACTATTATGGATGCTTTTACTATGCTGTTGCATGAATGAATAACAGTGATATTAGTTCACAGTGAATGTTTATATATAACAGTGCTGTTTATTGTATTTATATTTGGTTTTGAGAATTTTTTAATTGTTTGGTTTTATCTCATTGCATTTAGTAGTTTATACTTAATTATTCATAATTTTTTTCTTTTTATATTAGCTAAAATTTAAATAATTTGTGAAAAAAAAATCCACAAATAACTTTCTTGTTGTGGGAATGACAAATAATCCTGGCTCCACCATTGAGCAGAATAGAAGAAACAAAAAAAAAAAAAAAAAAAAAAAAGACAAATAACTTTCTTGTTGTGGGAATGACAATTTGTCAAAAACACATCTTTTCCTTTTCACTTCCATTTTCTCTCCAATCTAAGAAAACAAGTTTTGGTAGGACAAGAGAGAAAACTATTGGACCTTACTATTTTTCCCTCCCCCTCCTCTCCTAACCAAACACACTTAATATTTTTTTAGTTTTTTCTCGTATTTTCTCTCATTTATTTTTCTATCCTCCCTATTTCACCTTTAACCAAATGAACCTTAAGGCTTGGCATAAAATCTGATCTAGGACCTTGAAAGAGCATGATGGTTGAAAGGATCTCGAAAATTGGGGTTTTGTCCTTTTAAGTGTCAAGCGAACACTTTATGTTAGAACCATTGATATCAACTTACAAGCATCAGTCTTGATGTGCTTGATATCATTAGGTGCATGCCTCAAAATTGAATCTAGTATTCTATTTTTCTTTCATTGCATAACTTTGTGAAAGGATAATCAAAATTAGACTTTTAACTACAATCAAGCGTTGTGGGAATACCTTATACATTCTCCACACTTAATTGAATTTCAAAATTCGTGTTAATGGTGCGAGCCATGGTTTGACCTAATCTTGGTTAGCAAGAGGACATTGGAACGTGGGAGCTAGACTTTGATTTAAATCAATTACACATAGGTATCCAAATTCACATCTTAAGAAATCTTAATAATTGTTAAGGGTAATCACTCTGAGAGAGAGAGAGAGAGAGAGAGAGAGAGAGAGCAAAAACCAGTTGGACCCGATGTTGACAATACAAATGAAGGTGGGACCTTTTCATCCATCCATACTCTACAATTTCTCCTAACATGTATGGTACATGATGTACCCCCCTTAGCCACATGCTCCCCCCCTTATCTTCCTGAAACTTCCAGCAAGTAGAGCCACACCAATTTGAGCTTCACCTCCATAATCTAAAAAAACTAAAATCCATGATGGGAAGCAATTCTGTAGAGAAAAATTCAAGTCACATGGTGAGCATTTGGGAGGTCAACAAGGATCGCCTAGACAAGATGCACGAGAAGATCTCCCAAAACCCAAGGTTACTAAGCAAAGCCGCAGGTAAAAGAACATGTTGCATCTTCAGAGTCCCAAAGAGCTTAATCGACATCAATGGAAACTCGTATCAACCCCACATCGTCTCCATCGGCCCCTATCACCGCGGCGAGCTTCACTTACAAATGATCGAGGAGCACAAGTGGAGGTACCTAGGTTCTTTGCTCTCTAAGACCAAAATTATAGGTTTAACCTTAGAGGACTACTTGAAAAGCATACACCCACTTGAAAAAGAAGCTAGAGAGTGTTATTCTGAGACCATTCACCTCAGCTCCAATGAGTTCCTAGAAATGATGGTTGTTGATGGTTGTTTTATATTGGAGTTGTTCCGCAAGGTTGACAATCACATAAGGTGCGATCCCGATGACCCTCTCATCACTATGGCCTGGATTTTACCGTTTTTCTACAGAGACTTTCTCAGGCTTGAAAATCAAATTCCATATTTCATTTTGGAACGTTTATTTGAGGTTACAAAATTGCCTCAAGAGGAGTCTGGTCCATCCTTGTCCTTACTCGCTTTGCGATTCTTCAACTACATAATGCAAAGACAAGACGATATCATAGAGAGTCACCACGATCTCAAAGGCTTGCATTTGCTTGACATGGTTCGCTCAAGTTTTTTCCCACCCGATCTGCCAGAATGTGCAGAACAAGTCAAAACACCAACCCATATCATCCAGTGTGTCTCGAAGCTACGCCGTTCAGGGATTAGGCTGAATCCAATCAAGGCGGACAGTTTCTTGGTTGTGAAATTCAGGCACGGTGTGATTGAGATGCCCACTATAACAATCGACGATTTCATGACTTCTTTCTTGATGAACTGTGTGGCATTCGAGCAATGCCACAATAGTTGCTCTAAGCACATTACGACTTACGCTACATTTTTGGACTGCCTTGTCAACACTTCTAGAGACGTGGAGTACCTTTCTGACCAGAACATAATCGATAATCACTTTGGTAACGAGGCCGAGCTTGCTCGATTTATCAACAATCTGGGCAAGGATGTGGCTTTTGATATTGATATGTGTTATTTGTCGAAGTTGTTCGAGGATGTGCACCACTATTATCGGAATAGTTGGCATGTACAGTGGGCGAGCCTTAAGTATACTTATTTTGACACCCCATGGTCTTTTATTTCTGCATTGGCTGCCTTTGTGCTCTTAATCCTTACGCTTGCGCAGACTTTCTACACAGTCATAAGTTATGTGAAACCTAATAAGGACTGATAATCAGCCACCTTAATTTTCTCTCCGCAGTTTTTAGAGGATCACGGAGAATTGTTGTGTCAAATTTTTGAAGTTTGTTGTGTGAGTTTTGAGTTCTTGTAATTGATCCATTTTGCCAGGGGTATGTTAAATGCTAATCTGTGTTTATTATTACTAGATTTATTATTATTATTATTATTATTATTATTATTATTATTATTGACAAATCCAACTAATTAGGCTATCTAACGTTCAAACATTATTTTCCAACAAATAAAAATTCAAACTTTCCCATATAGACGAACCTTCGTTATTATTTCCCAGCAATCCTGGCGGACAAATTGCCGTATCAAATGCGTGCAAGTAAGGGTGATTGTTACGCAGTCAATTGGAATTGAGTGGAAATTTTCGAGTGACTTCCATGGAATATTCAATATTTGATCCATATCTTATCCTTTGTCCTATCCACGCTAGCTAGACTTCGACGTGTAACTGTGCGTCGACGCCAGCTAGACACAGACGTCTGTGTCTACTTGCTCCATGGCCAAAGTGTACGTCTCTCAGAGCATTCATATTCATGGTTGTAAAACTACTTAAAAGTTATTTTAACATTTTAAATCATTAAAAAATTGTGCTACATTGATGGTGCTATATTTAAAATAATTTACCAATCAATTAGAGCATCCGTAGTAGACGTGTCAAACGTGTCAAATGTCAAATATTTGACACATTTGGCACACTAAACACAAAAATAGAGCTTTATCAGATGTTGCAAATGCCAAAAATTATGTCACATGCTATAGTACCGTCACAGATATGTGACGGTACTGTAGCATGTGACATAATTTTTTATCACTTTTTTATTCTCTTTTCTCTCTCCTCTCTCTTCATTTTTTCTTTTCTCTTCTCTCTCACCGGTTCTCCTCTCTCACACTTGTTCCTTTCTCCCATTTCTTCCATACTTGTTCCCTCAACATCTGAAGCCACCGTCATTGATCTCGCCCAGCCGTCGTCACTATTGCGCAGCCGCTGCCGCACGATCTCGCCTAGTCGTCGCCGCCGATCTCGCCCAACCGATCTCGCCGATCTAACCCAGCCGATCTCGCCCTATCCAATCACGGCCGATCTCACCCCGAGGCCGCCGTTGATCTCACCCTCTTCCCTCTCCTCTGTCTGCCTTTCACTCTGCCTCTCTCTGGTTGTGGTTTTTTTTTTTTTTTTTGCTGTAATTTGGGTTGATCTGATATTGGTGTGGGCTGTGGGCTATGGGCGGTGACAATAGCAGTGGTGGTGGTGGGCTGTGGGCTATGGACGGTGACAGTGGCAGTGGTGGTGGTGGGCTGTGTGGGTGGTTGTTGCTGTTGTTGATATAAATGGGGAGGAGATAATATTGTAGGAGGAAAAATTTTAAGCCAATCATAAAATGCCACATCAAACTTTAGTGACAAAAATTTAAATTAATTTGTCATTAAATTAACTAAATCAAATGATGACATGTGTCATCCAAATGGATATTACGTTGGCATATTAAAATTTGCCACGTGTCACTTGGCGCACAAAATAAAGATAAATTTTCTATTCAAAATTTATGGATAATTATCTTTATAAATAAATAAAATAAAGATAAATTTCCTATTCAAAATTAATAGATAATTATCTTTGAGATAATTATTTATCTTTATTGATTATTATCTTTATCAAAATGTGATATTTATCAAAATAGATAAATAGAGATAATTATCTCTAAGAAGAATTTGGGCCAATCAAAAATTTACTACATACTTTCAAGTATATCAATTTGAAGTGGAGCTTATCCTCTAAAATCACTATAAATAGAGGACATCTCCTCTCATTTTGAAAAAGAAGTTTTCAAGAGGCCTAAGCTCTGGAGAAATTCTGTCTCAAGAATCTTTGAAGAACTTGAAGCATCTTTGAAGAACTTGAAGAACATTCAAAGGGTTTGAAGAACTTGAAGAACAATAAATCTCTAACAAGCTCAAAGCTAGAGATTTGTTGTAAAGACCGTTCAATCCATTTTCCAACCAAAGTTAAGAAGATCTCTTGTTCGAGTTCCTTGAAGTTCTATTGGAATTGAGCTAAAAAGCCTCCATAAACTTCAACAAACCCAAATCTTTGAAGCTCAACGGATCAAGCCTCTAAAGCCCGAAGAACTTCAACCTAAAAGCTTTCACATTTGAAGACTTGAAGAACAATAAATCTCTAACAAGCTCAAAGCTAGAGATTTGTTGTGAAGACCGTTCAATCCATCTTCTAACCAAAATCAAGGAGATTTCTTGTTCGAGTCAAGTTCAAAGAAGACAGAATCAGAGGGTATTCTTTTGTAAAAGAATTGTAATAGAGATTGTACTCATTATTTATCAATACAAATTAATATTTGCAAACCATATTTTTTTTCAATTGTTTGATTTTCTTCAATTGAGAAAAATTTTGTGTTTACAAATTTTTGGCACGCCCGGTGGGACCATCTCTACCTCTCATCTCTTCTTCATCAACTTGTCACATCCTTTGAAGTCATATGGCTTCAAAGAAGACTCAAATTGACAACCCTCTTTTTGAAACAAGTGAAGTTGATCCTACACTTGATTCAAACTCTGATATTCCCTATACTGGACCTATGACAAGGGGAAGGATAAAAGCCCTTGCAGAAGTCTATGCTCAAACGACACCCATACCCCAAACCTCATCTGTTTTCAACACTTCTAAAACCGAGGAGTCACAAACAGCCTCGTCTACTCAGGGGGCAAGCAAAGATGTAGCCAGCCTCCTCAAAGAAGTGTTGTCTCAACCAGCTTTGTCACCAGAGCCTGCACAAGAAGCTCCAATTGTTGAAGAAGAGGATGAATCACTTGATGGCTCTGAATTCTTGTTTTCAGAAAATATCCCTACTTCCAAGCTTAGTGAATCCCCTCACTCTGTTAGCTCATTTGCCATGCCAGTCATGATGACTAACACAACATCTCTGGAGGAACAAGTCTCGACTATAGCTCGGACTTTAGAAGAATTAATGAAGTCTATGAAAGAAAGGGAAGCATTGAGAGATGCACAAATAACTCTCCTAATGGATAAGATGGGGAATACATCTGGACTGAATCGTGAAGATAAAGGCTCTGGGCCGAAACAAACCCATAATGACAAACCCGAAAATTCAACAAAGGATCTCAATTTCTCTACAGAGGGGTCTATCTCTCCTGACCAGCTCAAGGAGTTAATCAAGGAGGCTATCAAAGACCAAGTTGGGGGTGGAAGTCAGGCATCCATTGCCTACGCTAAACCATACACTTAAAGGATAGATCTCTTAAGGATGCCTCAAAACTATCAGCCACCCAAGTTCCAACAATTTGAGGGTAAAGGCAATCCAAGGCAACATGTAGCTCACTTCGTGGAAACTTGTAACAATGCTGGAACTTATGGGGATCTCATGGTCAAGCAATTTGTTCGCTCTTTGAAGAGAAATGCATTTGATTGGTATACTGATCTAACGCCTGGCTCTATTGATAGCTGGAATCAAATGGAGCGAGAATTCCTAAACCGTTTCTATAGTACTCGACGTACTGTTAGCATGATAGAACTTACCAATTCAAAGCAGTGGAAAGAAGAGTCTGTCATTGATTACATTCAACGATGGAGAAATCTTAGTCTCAACTGCAAGGATCAATTATCTGAGGCGTCTGCAATTGAGATGTGCATTCAAGGAATGAATTGGGCTATAAGCTATATTCTTCAAGGAATAAAGCCTAAAACATTTGAAGAATTAGCAACACGTGCTCATGACATAGAGCTTAGCATTGCTTCCAATGGTCGCCAAGGTCCCCCTGTTCAAGAACCCCGCAAGGGGAGAGAAGGGCAAGATACTCGCAAAGGGGGCAAATTTCCTCCCAAATCGGAAAACAAACAGTCTTTAATTGTAACTACTACTCCTCTCAAAGTTCCGGTTAAGCCCAAGATGAAAGAACAAACGCTTGATTTTGCTCAAGATAAGGGAAGAACTCAAGATAAGGGAAGAAGAAGACTGACATTACAAGAGATGCAAGAGAAGCAATATCCATTCCCTGATTCTGATGTCTCCGAGATGTTGGATCATTTACTTGAATTGAAGTTGATTGAGTTACCAGAGATGAAATGGCCTGAAGAAGCTGACCAAACAAATAACCCTAAGTATTGCAAGTATCATCGCCTCATAGGCCACCCTATAGAGCGATGCTTTGTGTTGAAAGAAAAAATTATGGAGCTAGCCCACCAAGGAAAGATCACATTTGATGATGAAGCTGTGACTTCTAATCTTGCCATGGTGGCCTCATCAACCACTTCTACTTTTCTTACCATTCAATTTGGTTCATTTGAGCCTATTGAGGTGAAAGTACCTTTCTCCACAGTGTCAATTCCCGAGAATTATATCTTTTCATCTTTTGCATGTTATCAAGTAAGTGATGAAGAAGAATCCTCAGATAGTGAGAAAGAGACAGAACGAGCTATTGTGTATAGGGCATACTGGTCTTCAATCATTTTTACTGATGATGATCGTTTGTTGGGCTCCAAGATTCACAATCGGCCCTTGTTTGTAACTGGGTGCATTCGAGAACAACGAGTCAATCGTATCTTTATTGATGGTGGATCTGCAGTCAATATCCTCCCACTCAAAATATTGAAAGAACTTGGAATCTCCTTGGATGAACTACTTCCTAGTAGGTTGATGATTCAAGGCTTTAATTAGGGTGGACAAAGAGCTATTGGGAAGATTAGACTTCATATGCTCATTGGTGAAATGGAATCAAGCGCACTCTTTCATGTCATTGATGCCAAGACCACTTACAAACTGCTTATTGGAAGACCATGGCTGCATGAGTATGGTGTTGTGCCATCTACGTATCACCAATGCCTCAAATATTTCCAAGATGGTCAAGTTAAGAAGATTGTCGCTGATGATAAGCCCTTTACTATAGCTGAGTCACACTTTGCTGATGCAAAATTTTATTTGGAAGATGATACTATAGAAGAAACCCAAGTTGTGGCTTCACCATCTAGCAAAGAAGAAAAGCCCCGCTCCAAAGCTCCAAAAATTGATTCTCCAATTGAAGAGAAGGAAACCAAGCAAACCGAGATTTCTATGGAAGAGAAGAAGCATCATACTTCAGAAGTAACTAAAGTAGCCCCTGTGTTACACTATGTTCCAGTCGCCAAAAGAAAAGAAGGCCAATCCCCATTTTCAGGAGATGAGGAGTCAATATCGAAGAATTTGCAAGGATTAAACTTGCCAGTTACTAAAATCACAAAACCAAGACCCCTAAGTCAACCGTTGAAAGGGTTTACAAGACCATCCCAAGGACCAATTGTTGAGCATGGGACTTTGCCCACCAAAAGAACCAAAGAGGGTTTTGACCCCAATGCGTATAGACTCATGGAAAAAGCTGGTTATAACCATGAAAAGCCTTGTGGTTTGGGTAAGCTCATCCCTGAAGCCTCTGGAAAAGAAGGACAAAAGACAATGAAAGCCAAGGGTGTTAGGGGAACAAGTTCTAAGGCTGGAGTTGGATACACTCCACCAACCCCCATTCACATCCCCATTCGGAAAGCTAGCGTTTTGATAATTTCAACAGATGATAAAGAAGAAGAACAACCTTCAAAGCCATCAAAGAAACTATCTGTTTTTGATCGTATCGGCCAATCTACTCCCCATATCTCAGTCTTTGACCGGTTGGGGACACAAGAAGATGATAACTTTAGCACTCGAAACTTTGTTCTTACAAGACTCAGTCGTTCAACTTCTTCCCAAAATGGCATTTGAAGTTCTGCTTTTACAAGACTTAGTTATGCAACTTCTTCTCAACTCTCAAAGGATGAGAAGTTAAGACAAAAGCAAAATAAGATGTCAAATTGCCTTCACAAAGATGTTGACGATGCACTCCTTATGGATCAAGATTCAAACGAGGTTCGAAGCTCCATTCCATCTCGTATGAAGCGTAGAAGTATTTGGGAAGTAAATACTGGAGAAGCCTTGACTGCAAAAAAACGTACAATGGTGTCCACAAAACAATAGGTGGAAGACGAGGTTGCCGCTTCAGTAAATCATATAACAGTCACTGAAATCACAAAGGAGGAGTCCCCTATTGAAGATGATGCTGAAGATGCTCCACCCACATTTGAAGAAGGTGTACGGGCTACAATTGATGAATTGAAGGAAGTCAACATTGGCAATACCGAAAACCATAGGCCAGTTTTTATAAATGCAAATTTATCCCTAGAGGAAGAAGATGCTTATGTTGAACTCCTCAAAGAATATAGGGATGTTTTTGCTTGGACATACAAAGAAATGCCAGGTTTAGATCCAAAGGTCGCTGTTCACCATTTATCAGTAAAGCATGGGGTGCGACCAACGAAACAAGCACAACGTAGGTTCCGGCCTGAGTTAATTCCCCAGATTGAAGGTGAGGTCAACAAACTTATTGAGGCTGGCTTTATTCATGAAGTCAAGTATCCCACATGGATATCAAACATAGTCCCTGTAAGAAAGAAGAATGGGCAAATTCGTGTTTGCGTTGACTTTCGTGACCTTAACAGGGCATGTCCAAAGGATGAATTTCCTTTTCCTTTAACAGAAATTATGGTTGATGCTACAGTAGGCCATGAAGCTCTTTCATTTATGGATGGGTTCTCTGGTTACAATCAAATTCGCATGGCTCCAAAAGATGAAGAGCTCACTGCTTTTCGTACTCCAAAAGGAATATACTGCTATAAAGTTATGCCTTTCGGATTAAAGAATGCAGGTGCCACTTATCAAAGGGCGATGCAAAGAATATTTGATGACATTCTTCACAAGAACGTAGAGTGCTATGTTGATGATCTGGTTGTGAAGTCGAGGAAGAGAATAGAACATCAGCAAGACCTTCGTTAAGTCTTTGAGAGACTTCGTAGGTACCAACTTAAAATGAATCCCATGAAGTGTGCATTTGGAGTTACATCCGGCAAATTCCTAGGATTCATAGTTCGACATCGAGGAATTGAAATTGATAGATCAAAGATTGATGCTATTCAAAAAATGCCAGAACCTCGAAATATTCATGAACTCAAAAGTCTTCAAGGAAAGCTTGCCTACATAAGGAGGTTCATATCCAACTTGGCCGGACGCTGTCAACCCTTCAGTCACCTTATGAAGAAAGATGTCCCATTCAAGTGGGATGAAGCATGTAGAAATGCTTTTGAGAGCATCAAAACATACTTGTTGAATCCCCCTGTTCTACGAGCACCCATACAGGGGTGGCCACTTATTCTTTATATAGCAGCACAAGAACGATCTTTAGGAGTGCTTCTAGCTCAAGAAAATGAAGAAGGAAAAGAGAACGCTCTCTATTACTTGAGTAGAACCCTGAATGGTGCTGAATTCAATTATTCACCAATTGAAAAGACATGTTTAGCTTTGATGTTTGCCATTCAAAAGCTAAGACATTACCTGCATGCCCATTCAATACGACTCATCTCACGAGCAGATCCTATCAAATACATCATGACTAAGCCAGTTCTTTTGGGAAGGTTAGCAAAATGGGCTCTCTTACTCCAAGAGTTTGAGATAATATATGTTCAGCAAAAAGCAATAAAAGGACAAGCTTTGGCCGACTTCCTTGCCGACCATCCTATTCCTGATGATTGGGAGCTGTCTGATGACCTTCCTGATGAAGAAGTAATGGTCGTTGACATTTCACAACCTTGGAAGATGTTCTTTGATGGAGCTGCTCAACGTTGTGGTGCCGGTGCCGGAGTGGTGTTTGTAACTCCAGAAGGGGATAGACTCCCGTATTCATTTACTCTTACAGAATGTTGTTCAAACAACGTTGCTGAATATCAAGCACTAATCCTAGGTCTGGAAATGACAATGGATGCAAAAACAACCCGTTTGGAAGTATTTGGTGATTCAAAGTTAATCATAAACCAAGTGCTTCTACAATTTGATGTGAAGAAGCCAGAATTGATTCCCTATTGCAAATACGCCAAGATGCTTTTGGAATGGTTTGATCATATTAGTATTACACATATCCCAAGAAATGAGAATAAACAAGCTGATGCCTTGGCAAAATTAGCAACAACTCTCACTTTACCAGATCCCGAGATAAAAATTCCAATATGCCAAACATGGGTAATACCTCCAAACTTTGATGAGGATGAGATAGAAGAAGAAGTTAATGCAATTTCAGTTTTTGAAATAGAAAGAGAAGATTGGCGGCAACCCATCATTGATTATATAGAACATGGAAAATTGCCCAATGACCTTCGACATAGAACAGAAATTCGGCGACGAACTCCACGTTTTGTCTATTACAAGAATACTTTATATCGTCGTTCTTTCGATGGTCTTCTCCTTCGGTGCTTGGATGATGAGGAAGCTGCAAAGGCACTTGAAGAAGCTCATTCGGGGATTTGTGGTGCACACCAGTCAGGTCCTAAACTTCATTTTCAAATTAAGCGGATGGGTTATTACTGGCCTACTGTGGTCAAGGACTGTATGGAGTATGCGAAAAGATGCTCAACATGTCAATTCCATGCAAACTTCATTCATCAACCTCCAGAACCCCTACATCCTACTGTGGCTTCATGGCCATTTGATGCTTGGGGATTAGATGTGGTTGGGCCATTAATGCCAAAATCCTCTGATGGACACTCATATATCTTGGCTGCGACAGATTATTTCTCCAAATGGGCTGAAGCTGCTGTATTTCGTGAAGTGAAGAAAGAAACTGTCGTGAACTTCATCAAAAGGAATATCATCTTTAGGTATGGTGTACCCCATCACATCATCACTGATAATGGGAAGGAATTCTACAACAAGTTGATGGACAAACTTTGCAATGACTTTGGTTTTAAGCAACATAATTCCTCTATGTATAATGCTCCAGCCAATGGTCTCGCAGAAGCTTTTAACAAAACTCTATGCAATTTGCTCAAGAAAGTTGTAGGGAAGTCGAAAAGAGATTGGCATGAAAGAGTTGAGGAAGCTTTATGGGCGTATCGTACAACATATCGAACACCTACCCAAGCCACGCCCTATTCTCTTGTTTATGGGGTAGAAGCTGTTCTACCACTTGAACGCCAAATTCCTTCATTAAGGATTGCCATTCAAGAAGTTCTTTCTAATGAAGATAATGTGCGTCTACGACTTGAAGAATTAGAAGCTTTGGATGAAAAAAGATTGGAGGAACAACAACGCCTTGAGTGTTATCAAGCTCGCATTTCTAGGACTTTCAACAAGAAGATTCGTCCTCGATCTTTCCAGGTTGGAGATTTAGTTCTTGCTATACAAAGACCCATCATTGTCACCCATCGCACTAAGAACAAGTTTGTTTCAAAATGGGATGGACCATATGTTGTTCAAGAAGCCTATACAAATGGAGCATACAAGTTGGTTGCTGAAGACGGTTTGAGAATTGGCCCTATCAACGGCAAATTCTTGAAACGTTATTATGCCTAAAGATTGAAGCACTCCTTGGTAAGAGCCTAAACTACCTACCTCAAAACTTAAAGGGTACATGATGTTTTCCCATTACTCTTGAAAGTGTTCAAAAAAAAAAAAAAAGCCTGCTAGGTTGAAAACCTTTTTATAAGGCGGCCTAGGCAAAAGTTAGGGCACAAAAAAAAAAAAAAAAAAAAAACTCTCCCCTCTTGAACTACGTATTGACTTGATCCTATTTCGGGTACGTAGGCAGCTTGGTATCATTTACTGAGTTCAGTCACATCCTCAAAAAAAAAAAAAAAAAAAATCTCTCATTTGAAAAACCCTCTTGAACTACGTATTGACTTGATCCTATTTCGGGTACGTAGGCAGCTTGGTATCATTTACTAAGTTCAGTCACATCCTCAAAAAAAAAAAAAAAATCTCTCATTTGAAAAACCCTCTTGAACTACGTATTGACTTGATCCTATTTCGGGTACGTAGGCAGCTTGGTATCATTTACTGAGTTCAGTCACATCCTCAAAAAAAAAAAAAAAAAAACTCTCATTTGAAAAACCCTCTTGAACTACGTATTGACTTGATCCCATTTCGGGTACGTAGGCAGCTTGGTATCATTTACTGAGTTCAGTCGCGTCCTCAAAAACAAAATCCCCTCTTGAACTACATGTTGACTTGATCCCTTTTAAGGGATACGTAGGCAGCTTAGTATTTTATACTAAGTTCAGTCACGTCTTAAACAAAAAAAAAAAAAGGTTTTTTAAATTAACCCTTTGAACTACGTGGTGACTTAATCCCCAAGTGGTACGTAGGTAGCTTGACATTCTATGCTAAGTTCAGTCGCATGTCCAAAAAAAAAAAAATATATATATATATATTTTTTTTTTGAAGCAAGAGCTAGAGAAACAAACAATCCATTAAAAAAAAAAATTGATATGATGGAATTCCTTTATTGATCACAAAAAAATAAATAAATAAAAAAGAAGGAAAAGGGAAAAGAACAAGATAGCTGTAATGACTATCTATTGCAAATCAATATTTCCAATTGTAATTCTCTAATTCATCACGAGCAGTCTTTAATTCTTGTTCTAACAACTCCAAGGATTCAGTGTCTGCATTGCTTAAAGTATGAGAAGTCTCTATGGAAGAAATCTCTTCTTGGATGTTCGAAATGATCGCTTTCTGGCTTGACAGCTTTTCATCATTTTCAAGGGTGGAAGTTTCAAGTTCTTTCTTGTGGGTGAATAATCGTTTTAGTTCTTCTTGGAACTCTGCTATTTTAGAATTGGTGTTTGCTAATCCATCCTTAAGTGCCTCGCCATGTGCTAATAATTCACCCTCTACCTTTAGTTGATCATCAAGATGAATCTTATGCTCTGTCAATTTTTTGTCACGCTGCTCAAGCGTCATGCATGAGGAAAAGGAAGACTGTAGAGATGTAAAAGTATTGGCCTTATCAAAGTATTCTGCAACCAATGTTTCTAATGGTGAAGGATCAATAGCTTGATTGGCTGTTATGGCATCAAAAATTCTTTTAGCCCCATCAAGGAGTAGATATGTCTTGTTGAATGGAGTTCTAACAATCTTTTGTTGGAGACTTTTCCAAAGATTCAATGCAAGATCAATGCGGCCTTTCAAAATATCATCATTAGGATTATATTCAGAAACTTCAGGAGCACAAGACTTAGTACTTTGAGGAGATCTTGTAACATTCTTCCTAGAGTCAGTATTAGCCACCTCACTTGTGCTCCTTGGTAATGCAGTAGAAGACCGTGGACCGGAAATTGAACTTTCACTATCATTTGAGGCCACATCATTATCAATGTCCAGTTGCAAGGTTCGCTGATCGGACTAAAAAAAAAAAAGAGATAATAATAATGATACATAGTTCATAAGGAGTAAAAAAAAAAAAAAAAAGGTTAAAGAGTAATTACGAATACCTGAACTTTGTTTCTTGGAGACGTAGCTATAGATTGCGGATTGGAATTGTTCTCAAAAGCCACCTCATTGTCAACTTCCATGTTCAAGACTTGTTGACCAAGCTGCAATGAGATACACATTGGTCATGAAAGATATACTTTGCATAAACAAAAGGAAAGTTTCTTCTAAAAAGAAAGATGATAAAAAAAGAAAAGGAGACCTGATCCTTTGCACCCTCAAGGTTGTCAAGAGTACTTGTAATGCCTCTAAGGGAATTTGGGTTGCTAGGTATTGTCAATTTGGGCCTTTTAGTCCGATTCCAATGGTTATCACTATCATTATCATCACTCGTTTCTTCAAGGATTGGATTTGTTCCTCCTTCAAATGCATCATGCACTTCTAAGGATCTTTCAACAGATGGGGCCCTTGGAGGAGGCTTCTTCAATTTAGAAGTGACACCTTGAGACTCCTTGGATTGATTATTGTGATTCATAGATTTTGAGATGGTGTTTGCCACATGAACTTTGGGTAATCGAATATCCTTATCATTGTTTCTCTTGGCATTGATGGTCTGAACTACCTTACTCTTGGGAGGAGGAGGATGTGCACTCGCAATCAAAGTATTTACACCATCATCAAGATACTTCCCATGAATATGATTTCACCACTTTTTGTAGCCACTCGTAGTATGAAATTTGAAATTAGATAGGATAGGAGGCACTGGGAAGAATGCTTTGCAACCAGTCTTGTAAAGAGTACATAATCTCCAAAACTCCACAATTTTATCCAAAGTCCCTTGACGAATGTCTTCTTTAATGGTACCTGGAATGTCTTGGCAAAGTCCAAATTGACGGCTAAATCGAAAAGGACTATAAGGTTCTACTATGAGATGACCATCTTGACGCATAGACAAGTAAGAAGAACGGATACTTATAAAAAATGACAATGAATTACGGGAAAGTCCTCCATCATCAAGAAAAGTTTCCTCCCTATTCCTGACATACAAATTTGCGTCCCATTGCATAGAAGTACCTTGTATCAACTTCCTTGCCTCATGTTCATCAAAGTGCTTGGCCCCTCCTTCCCTAGAATATACAACCATCTTAGGTCCCGGGACATTAATCTCATAATGAGTTCTAAAATAAAGACCTAACCAGCCATAAATATAATGTACAGGGAAGCAGGCACCCGAACGACTAATCATTGGAGAAGAATGAGCAATCTTGTTTAATCCTCGGTATAGACTAGCTAGAACTGGTATTGCTAGATTAATAGGGCGACCTGTTGCCATGAAGCTTGCAATCTTGAAGGTTCCAGGGCGAATTGTGTTGAGATCTTCACTTGGCAAAACAAAGGTGCAAAGCCAACAAGAAAGTAATGCCGCCAAGTAGGTCTCTTCCCATAGCCCATCCTCAATCTTGAGTTCAATAAAAGGAATTTTCCCACATTTAGACCAACCTTGAACTTTATTAAACGAACCATCCGAATTGTGAGTCTTGATAGCACGACTTAACCTCTTTGTCCTTCGACTAGGTGGTTTTGAATATTTCATTCCATGTCTACACCAAAAGCTGACCCAATCACTCACCGAAACACACGGGTCTTCTCCTTCCTTTTTAGAATTAAGGTGATGAAAGGCTGCAAATAGGTGCTCACAACTCTTTGGGATGAACCTGTCTACCTCGTCACCTCCTGTCAATTCCTCGCAGCAAGGGATGGCTTCATCATATAGACGACCAAAGATAGGGAGCCCGCCAAGTCGATACAAATCCCAAAGTGAGATAGACATCTCGCCAAGGGATGTGTGAAGGGTGTTGGTTTGTGGACACCATCCTTCGCAAAATGCTCGCATTACATCAGCATTTCGATCATATGTGTAGAGAGATGCTAAAACTGCGTCATAAATATGGGCCTTGATAAGAGTCTTCTTGCTTCTAAAAAGAACATCTTCAAGCCATTCCCAATATAGAGGTATGTAACTCCACTCTCCATTGATCTTGAAAAGAGTGCCCCAACGTGTTCCGCCTGAAATTATACGACGGCCAAGAGTCACTAGATAACGAGACTTTATAGTGTTCTTGTGAAAAGAACTACGCAAAGACCATGCTCCAGAAGAGGAACCAGAATTACGAGAGACATCATAAGTCCACTCAACAATGTCTCTTGAGTCTTTAAGTTCAGGCCATCTTTTCGCAAACCGACCAATAATTGGTCTTTCAATGAGCATTGATATGTCTACTTCTTTAGTGTCATTTGATTCTTTAGTAACAACAAGATGCTTCTTGTCGAGTGAAGAAAAATCTCTGAAGAGTACCATGATGATAGGGCAAACCTACAAAAAAAAAAAAAATATATATATATATATATATATATACAAAAGAATATAAATTATGGTGCAAAGAAGGAAGGGGGCATGGATATGCAATAATAAAAAAAAAAAAATAATAAAAAGAAAATAAAATTATTATATCCTTATATGCAAGCATTGCTCCACTGAAAGATGTCAATGGACACACATCCTTGCATAAACAAGTGTCATCCTCAAAGTAGCATTCTTCTTCAATGCAATCTTCGTTGTCAAGATTGTCTTCATCTTCAAAATTGTCTTTGTCTTCAAGGAAGTCTTCGTATCCCAGATAGACTTCGTTGTCAAGATTGTCTTCATCTTCAAGGAAGTCTTCGTATCCCAGATAGACTTCGTTGTCAAGATTGTCTTCATCTTCAAAATTGTCTTTGTCTTCAAGGAAGTCTTCGTATCCCAGATAGACTTCGTTGTCAAGATTGTCTTCGCCTTCAAGGAAGTCTTCGTACCCAAGATAGACTTCGTTGACAAGATTGTCTTCAAGATTGTCTTCATCTTCAAGATTTTCTTCGTCTTCAAGGAAGTCTTCGTATCCCAGATAGACTTCGTTGTCAAGATTGTCTTCATCTTCAAGATTGTTCATGTCTTCTAAGAAGTCTTCGTATCATAGATAGACTTCGTTGTCAAGATTGTCTTCATCTTCAAGATTGTTTATGTCTTCTAGGAAGTCTTCGTATCATAGATAGACTTTGTTGTCAAGATTGTCTTCATCTTCAAGGAAGTCTTCGTATCCCAGATAGACTTCGTTGTCAAGATTGTCTTCATCTTCAAGATTGTTTATGTCTTCTAGGAAGTCTTCGTATCCCAGATAGACTTCGTTGTCAAGATTGTCTTCATCTTCAAGATTGTCTTCGTCTTCAAGGAAGTCTTCGTATTCAAGATAGACTTCGTTGTCAAGATTGTCTTCTTCTCCAATGCAATCTTCGTCTTCAAGATTGTCTTTGAGATCACTGTCTTGGTAGCTACTTGGCTTGAAGAACAAAATAAACTCTTGCAAGTTCTTTGTAGTGCCACTAAGTCCTCATGTTACCTATTCTAAATGGAGGTGGAACAATACAAAACAAAAATAGACATGCAGGAAGATAAATTCACAAATAAGAAAAGTTTTGTACAAGAATGTACCTCCCAAGGATTTGAGTGATGGAACTCTTGCAAAACTTGAGGCTAAAGTGTTCTAAGATGGACCGTACTGCACAAAGAAAGGGAGGCAAAGAATAAATTAGATTCATAAAAAAAAAAAAAAAAGAGAAGAAGAAGTAAACGGAAGGAAGATACTCAACCAATATTCATATAGATTGATAAAACTTGGAGCAATCTAAGTTATAGATGGTGGTGATTGTTCTTCTAATTTAAGAGATAAACTTGATGCAAGTCTCTTTAAGAAATTGTGGGGCCAGACACATAAGAAGTTACAAAAAAAAAAAAAAAAGGGAAAGAAGAAAGGATCATGCCTTGCTACCTGACTGAGAAAGAAGAACGAAAAAAAAATCTCTTATGCCTCCTTCAAGAATTGTTTTTGAGATCTCTGACTTACGCACTATTAAAAAAAATTGTGAATTATGTACAGCTGAGGCTACCCTTTTTATAGTGCTGGTTAGAGAGAGTTTAATTGCAACTAAAACTCATCTAAGTGAAGACTAGATTGGCCAGGAAAAGAAGTCAAAATATAGAAGGATTCTTGAAGGGAGAAGACATTGCGAGTTCCTTTGTTCTAGTTGGAATTAAACTTGTAAGGACTTTAAGTAGGATAGAGTTTCAATTCTTATAGGACATTGATATCAAGTGTATTGTGGCTGTTGATATCAAGTAGGAAACCGGTTCTCCTCATTGAAGTTATCTGCACAAGACTACTTCAACTAGGAAACAAACTTTCTTCTTAAAAAGTGGGAGGGAATTCTTCTTCAGCTTGGACTAAAAAAAAAAAAAAACGTGGCCTCTCTTTTGCACGGTGGAGTCTTGCATGAATCCTTCTTCAGCTTGGACTAGAAAAAGAAAAAAGAAAAAGAAACGTGGTCTCTCTTGCATGGAGGAGTCTTGCATGGGTAGAGTCTTGCATAAATTAGAATTGTTTTTTTAGAGTCTTGCATGGGTGAATTCTTGCATGGTGGAGTCTCTGCTCTATGACTTTTCGTATGGAATTCTTGAAACGTGGCCTCTTGCATGAGTGGATTCTTCCTATTCAAAATTAATAGATAATTATCTTTGAGATAATTATTTATTTTTATTGATTATTATCTTTATCAAAATGTGATATTTATCAAAATAGATAAATAGAGATAATTATCTCTAATAAGAATTTGGGCCAATCAAAAATTTACTACATACTTTCAAGTATATCAATTTGAAGTGGAGCTTATCCTCTAAAATCACTATAAATAGAGGACATCTCCTCTCATTTTGAAAAAGAAGTTTTCAAGAGGCCCAAGCTCTGGAGAAATTCTGTCTCAAGAATCTTTGAAGAACTTGAAGCATCTTTGAAGAACTTGAAGAACATTCAAAGGGTTTGAAGAACTTGAAGAACAATAAATCTCTAACAAGCTCAAAGCTAGAGATTTGTTGTAAAGACCGTTCAATCCATTTTCCAACCAAAGTTAAGAAGATCTCTTGTTCGAGTTCCTTGAAGTTCTATTGGAATTGAGCTAAAAAGCCTCCATAAACTTCAACAAACCCAAATCTTTGAAGCTCAACGGATCAAGCCTCTAAAGCCCGAAGAACTTCAACCTAAAAGCTTTCACATTTGAAGACTTGAAGAACAATAAATCTCTAACAAGCTCAAAGCTAGAGATTTGTTGTGAAGACCGTTCAATCCATCTTCTAACCAAAATCAAGGAGATTTCTTGTTCGAGTCAAGTTCAAAGAAGACAGAATCAGAGGGTATTCTTTTGTAAAAGAATTGTAATAGAGATTGTACTCATTATTTATCAATACAAATTAATATTTGCAAACCATATTTCTTTTCAATTGTTTGATTTTCTACAATTGAGAAAAATTTTGTGTTTACAAATATATTATTTTAATGTGTAGTAAATATTATTTTAATGTATAGAATTGAATGATTAAACATCTGATAAATGGGATGTTGTAAAATGATGTGGTAAAATAATAAAGTAGGCTTTTGGTGTGGCAAAATGGCATTTTTTTTTGCAACATCTGCTACGGATGCTCTTACAGTAAGTTGCTACTAGCGTGTTGCTATTAATTTCTTATTAGACTTTATTTTCTCTCTCTAGTCAAGCTCTTCTCTCTCTCTTCTCTCACGCTTCTCTCTCTCTCTCTCTCTCTCTCTCTCTCTCTCTCTCTCTCTCTCTCTCTTGTTGTTAGTTTTTGCCTTGCTCTTCGACTCTCTCACTCACTCTCCTCTCTCTTGCTGTCGGACTCACCGTCAATCTTGTGGGTCTCTGTTGTGGGTCGATTTGTGGTTCGTGGGGTCATCCATTTCTTCAATCTTTGTTGTTCGTGGATCTATATTGTTTATCTTTGATCTCTGTTCTTTATTTTTTAGTTCACCGATCTATCAGTGGGGTTTATTGGGTTCGTGGTTGGTGGCTTTATGATATGATTTTCAATTTCGGTGGTTTTGGATTTCAGTTGATTTTGTGGTGGGTTTTGATTGTGGTGCCGACGATGGTTGGTTGTGTGAGTTGCGGCAGTTTTGTGGCTTTTGTGGTGATTGGTGATATGGGTTTGTGGTTTTTTTTTTTTTTTTTTAAATTAGAGTTGCGGTGGTTTTTGGGGGGTTGATGTGGAATTTTTTTGGGATAGTGAGTTTACAACCATAGGTTGTGGTGACTGGCTGTGCTGGTGATTGTTTGTGCATGGTGGTTATGGGTGGTTGTTCTTGCTTTAGAGAGAGAGAGAGAGAGAGAGAGAGAGAGAGAGAGAGACATAGATGCTGAATAAAGGAAGAATATTAAATGAAGTGGTAAAAAAAAATAAAACTTTTAATGTTGAATGTATTGTAAAGTGCATGGGGTGTTAAAATAGTTTTTTGAGTTGCATAAAACTAAAATTTTTAACACCATCAAAGTGAATACTCTTAAAGATGTTTTGTAGTTTTACTTAAGTTTTTTCTTCTAAACCTACTATCAAACAATCAAAAAAAGGAAATTTCTTCAACACCTAAACTAGATAAAAATTGTGCCTTGAAGCAGAAAACAACTCTGGGGATTTAGTTAGATGTAGAGAATGCATTATGCACTCCACAACGCACATCAATAATTAGTACTTAATTTTGATTATATCTTTAAAATTTTGTGCAATGCAATATAAACAAAGGGACACAAGTTATCTCTAGTATGCTGGAGCTAATACAATACAGACATGTCTAATTTTTATCACGTCTCTAAATCGTGTTGCTCTAATGCACTAGAGCTAACCCTTACCCTAAACAAAGTACTTGCTTAGTATTTAGATCATATGTTCTAGGAAAAAATGGGCAAATGCCCTTTTCGTGCAAAAAAAGTGGCATTTTGCCCCATTTCCCAAACTAATCAGGGAAATGCCCCTCTTTTGTAACTCGATTTTTAGAAAATCGAGTTAAAAAAAAATTTCTGGAGCCCTATAGCGGCGTTTTAAGGAGTCTATAGTGACGTTTTCCAGACCTATAGTGGCGTTTTGAAACTCGATATCCATGAAATCGAGTTATAGGCAAATTTTTTTTTTATTTTTTTTTACCTATAACTCGAGTTCATGGAGCTCGAGTTTCAAAACGCCACTATAGGTCCTAAAAACGTTACTATAGGCTCTTTAAAAACGCCACTATAGGGCTTAACTCAATTTTGAGAAAATCGAGTTTCAAAATAGGAGTATTTTCCTAATTAGTTTGGAAAATGGTGCAAAATGTTGGATTGTTTTTTTTAAAAAGGCATAGACCAATTTTGTCCTATGTTCTATGATAACATGCATGCATCAAAAGTGATACATGAGACTTGCTATCAATGGTTGTGATTTAAAGGAAAAATAAAATAGTTTTAGATTAAAAACCATTTTTATAAAATTATAACTAACAAGGAGTTGATGTGGAGATAAACTTGAAATCTCAACAGTGATCGTAGTAATCACATTATGGGAGGTCCTAACAATCATCAAAATATCATAATTTTATGGTGAATGAGGTAGTCTATTTGTTCATAGGGTTTTGAAAGTGTGTTAAACACTAGTGAATATTAAGACCCCTAATTACAAAAATACAAATACAAGATTATACTCAAACAATAAATGTGCGGCATGATAAATATAAGCTATACCCAAACAAGCAAACTACTCTAAGCCATAATTTAATCACAACACAATAGTAATTAAAAGCAAAGAGTAAGGGATAGAGAGAAGCAAACGCAAAATAATATCGGCACGTGTTATCAAAAATAAAACCGAAGAACTCAGCGAAAAACCTCTCCGCCGCCCTCCAAGTGGTAAAATGATCCACTAGAAAATTAGTTGGGATACATGAATAGCAATAAACCCTCCAAACCTAATCTACCTGATGCACCTAAGCCCTCAAAGTTTCTTGCTTTAATAGGGTTACGCCTAACCTTGTTTTCTCTTGCTTATCGAATCTTGCAATTAGCCCATTGCATCAACCAAAATGAATCAGTTTTCTCTTGAACTGCTTCCCAAGCACTAAAAATTTTCTCACTGAAATGAATAAGGTGAGGTAAGGATTTCGCTAAAAATCCTCTCAAGGGTATGACAATGGAAAGGGTGAGAGTAGAGGAATTTGAAGAGTTGAATGTATAAAATTATGGATGAATCAATCTTGTTGTTCTTTGGGGTTTCTCTTTCAAAATTCTCTCTAGAAGCTCTCTACATTTCGTGGGTATAAGGGTATTTATAGTAGGGTATGAGAAGAAATGTGAAAAGTCATTTTTCTGCAAAACAGGGTGCTTTGGCAAGTCACTCGCGACTGGGACAAGTCGCGAGTTCCAATCGCCAGTTAACAGAATGGTTGGACTGTACTTTTTGTTCTGTAGTGCTCCAGCTGTCCTGACCCTTCAACTTCTTGCATGCTTCACACGTGTGCTGGATTCTAGCTAGTCACCACTCGCGAGTCAGTCACGAGTTCCAGTCGCGAGAAGCTTCTTTATTACACACACTTGATCAATTCTTCACACTCTCTCACACATGACCCTTACATTATTCTCACCTAAATACAGGGTTTCTAAATGTTGAATTACAAGCAAATTTGGCATGGCATAAAGCCAACAGAGTTGAATAAATTCAACCTTACAATCTCCCCCTTTGACTTTTTCGTGACAAAACTCTAAAACAGACTCTAGACTTAAAAAATGTGAGTTGGGAACAGTTGCCAAAACTCACTCACACCTAATTTTAGATCTGTGAAGCTCTTGAACCATACATAAAAGTTTTCCTGAAAAAAATATCACAAAATGTACTCATTAAGTTTATTGTAAGCGGAAATCTTAGAATGCATATGGAGCAAGCACAATACAATCAAGCAAGTATGAATTTGATAGTAAAGCATAACTTGACCATACAATCACTATAAATAGTGACTACAATAAACATTCACATGGTGAATGAACATCCGGACATGTAAGCTAATAAGCTCAATGCAAAGTATCTTTTGCATATCCAACACTCAACCGATGCAATCCTACTAAAGCAATTGCATCAAGTATACAAGATCCAACTAAGGCACAAGAGTACTAAAAAAATGCAAACATTAACTAAAAGTACTAAGCTACAAAAGCAAAGGTACAAAATAAAGCATAGTTTAAATAGCTAAAAGACCAAAGCACTAAAACCATTGAGTACTAAAATAAAGTGCTATGAAAACCATAAAAAAGACAAACTGTAAAACCATAAGTACTATAAAAAACTATAAAATGTGTTCTCCCCACTCAAGATAAGCTCCATACTACTCCCTCTTTTTGATCAGAATGGCCAAAGGGCTACTGCTGATGAGTAAAGCTATCAAACTTGGCTGACAACAAGTTGATCTAGTCTTGGATGGCTACAAGGTTGTTGGAGTGCTCTGTTTGAAAACCTCTTAGACCATCAATCCTCTCAAGAATGATCTGAAAAGCGTCTGGAGACATCAATGAAGACGATGTTGCTCCATTCCTACCTCGACCACTACCTCTTCTTGGAGGAGGTTGTTGTCCTTCCGCTTCAGTTTCTGTATCCGCAGGAGGTGCTTGTTCAGGGTCTTCAGCTTGTTCATCTCCTAGAAGACGAACTCTGCTCCCTAGGATTGTTTAAGAGTTGATGGAAGAAGGTACACTCATTAGGCTTATGTCCTGTGGAGTCTGCACACTATTTTCATGAAGGATCCTCATAATCAGACTTGGGAGAACAAGCTTTGCCCTTGAGGATGTCCTTTTAGCTTCAGCGATGGAGTACAAATGAGCACCAATGTCGATGTAGCTTTTCTCACGAAGCTCTATGAGGAAGATGGCTCTAGCATTTTTTATGGTAGTCAACTTCCTTACCGAATACAAGTTGAACATCATGATGTAGGCAAGACATTTCAAATCCAGAGAAAAGGAGGTTGTGTTGAGGCATCTTTCTTCCTTATATCCACTAATGCGGAGTTGTACTGATTCTAGAAAGACCATTTTGTCCTTGAAAGGAATGAAATCTTCATAATCTAGTTCTCCATGTCCAAGGATACCATCAATGTCCCCCACTTCAAGAGTGAATGCACGACCTCTAACTCAGCATTCTATGTGATCTTCCTTGAATGATGCATTTGAGTAGAACTCTCTGATCAAAGGTTCACAAACTCTGGTGAGATCACCTAGGACTTTTTCCAGCCTCGTCCTTCAAAAAAGCTAGGGATGAAGGAATCCTTGAGATCAACTAGATTCATAAATCTCTCTTGAATGACCGGAGCTATTTCGAAATGATGTGAATATCGCTCAAAGTGTTGAAGGGAGCGAAACATGTTGGTGTCAAGGCATTTCCTCTTGTCACCACACTAAGCAGTGGTTTTTTGTGGAGCTATCTACAAAACAAAGCTGCAAATACCACAAAAATAGAATACAATAGCCAATAACAAACTTGATTAGTAACAAGTTAGTACCAAAGAAAATAAACTAAGAATTAAACCCTAAAAACTGGAATTTAAAGAGTAATTCAAAAAAACTTGACAAGTGAAGATGCTAAACATCAAATCATGACACAATCACGGCATTAAACACCCAACATGTCAAAGGTTGTGTGTGTGTGTGTGCATCATAGGCAAAAGTGTGCAAATAGAGCATGAAAACATGCAAGGGGCAAAGTGTGAACACATATAATCATTTGATGTTTCAAGACAAGGAAACATGATTATCCTTAAAATTTTTGTACTCAATGGAGTCCAAAATACACACAAAAACATCTAAAAAACATTTTATCACCAACATGGTATACATAACATAACATAAATCATAGCATAATGCATAAGCATATAGTATAAACATGTAGAACAAGCATTATGCTATCAATCTCATCAAAACACATAAATCAATCTCAACAAAAACATCAAAAACCCATAAACATCAACCATATATCAATATATCACATAAACAACAAATCCAAGAAAACTAGGGCTATAAACTTGAAATAGAGTGAAAATACGTGAAAACCCATACATTTTTTGAAGTTTGAGTGAAGATTGAAGATGAAAATGGACGTTTTATGAGTGAAAATGGCAGTTTTGGGGGAGGGAGAGGCGGAGAAGACAAAGAGGTTTACACGTGATGCGAGGAAAACTGAAAATTTTTTGAAAAACTGTCTAAGATTTAACCCTATTTATGCAAAACATGTGTTTTTCATGACTAACATGACTTTCGACTGAGTCGCCAAAATCCCATGAACAAGATTTTGAAAAATTTCTCTAAGTTTTTTTCGCGACTGGGATTTTTACTCACTAGTGAGTCACGAACGCCTCTGTGTAACCTTGCGACTTGGACTTCCATTCACGAAAGAGTCGCCAAAATGATAGAAACCCAAATTTTTGAAAAATTTTCTAAGTATTTGAGTGAAAATGGCAGTTTTGGGAGAGGGAGAGGCGGAGAAGACAAAGAGGTTTACACGTGATGCGAGGAAAACTGAAAATTTTTTGAAAAATTGTCTAAGATTTAACCCTATTTATGCAAAACATGTGTTTTTCATGACTAACATGACTTTCGACTGAGTCACCAAAATCCCATGAACAAGATTTTGAAAAATTTCTCTAAGTTTTTTTCGCGACTGGGATTTTTACTCGCTAGTGAGTCACGAATGCCTCTGTGTAACCTTGCGACTTGGACTTCCATTCACGAAAGAGTCGCCAAAATGATAGAAACCCAAATTTTTGAAAAATTTTCTAAGTATTTCTCGCGACTAGAATTCTCACTCGCTAGTGAGTTGCCAAAAGGCAGAGTTGAAAAATTTTGGAATTTTTGAAATTTTTCAAAACAAAAACATTTTCTAAAAACAACTAAAATACTCAAAAATATTTTGTGTTTGATCAACATATGATTAAGTATGTACAACACATTTAATCAAGTACAATCACACAAATGAATAAGGCATTCATTGAACATAGACATGTGTGATGTGAGTGGGTATCAAATATGAGATAGTCCTTAGTTTAACATGAAGCTTCAATGATCAATTCAACCAAGACATACACAATTAGCACTAAGTGGAGTGACTAATCTCAATTATAAAAATGAGCATATATGACCTCTCATATAAACTTGATTACATAACTTTGAAACTTTTCGTTTGGATTCTTACAATACATAACATTTGATCATTTTAGATTTTTACATCTCTTTTAGAGATCAATGCCTGAAATTTTTGATATTTCAATTTGATGAGCAAGCCTTTGGCTTTTGAACACCATACATTTCCAATACAAGTTGCTTTTCCTTTTTTCTAGTCAAATACTAGTATATGCGACGGCTTTTGCAGCTCATTATCTTTTTTTGAGATTTGACATTGGTTGAGCTCATAAGCAAAAACATAAAAGAGTGGGAAGAGATATAGGCACAAGTTTATGCATGTCTCAAGATCAGCAAAACTATTGACTAATCATTCATGACAAACTTGAAGATTTATTTACCACAATCACATAGATGTCAAGATATTTCCTACAAAGATACAAGTGCATAAATAACAAGTTAAGCTCATTAATGCACAAAGCCATTTGTACGGATGTACAAGGCTAAACATGCATGTGCCAATACACAATAATGCCGATCAAACTTTTTGGATTTTATACTTTTTATGTGTTTTTGGATTTTTGACACAAATAAAGAATGATAAAAAAAAACAAATATTCAAAACTTTTAAACAACAAAAATAGTAAAAATATGCTACCATCAAAGTAGTGTGTGCTTTACTCAAATGTGACCAAATCAAGATAGATATGTAAAACACACAATACATATGAGATTCAAGGAATTGTACTAACACCGATTGTCTTACGAAGTGATTCGAACTGTGGACCATCGAGAGGTTTGGTGAAGATGTCAGCTTTTTGGTTGTCTGTGTGGATGAATTCAAAACACACAATTTTATCTTTTACCAAATCACGGATGAAGTGATAGCAAATCTTTATGTGCTTGGACTTTGGGTGTTGAACTGGATTCTTGAAGAGATTTATGGCACTAGTGTTGTCATCGAACACACTCATCATTTCTTGAGGAATCCCATAGTCATGAAGAAGTTTCTTCATCCAAAGAA
Source organism: Lithocarpus polystachyus (assembly GCA_033629205.1). Lineage (NCBI taxonomy): Eukaryota > Viridiplantae > Streptophyta > Magnoliopsida > Fagales > Fagaceae > Lithocarpus > Lithocarpus polystachyus. Next base: position 47,674,417 of record CM066168.1, read on the forward strand.
GTTGAGTACAACAACTCCCAGCAGCTATATACTCGGCCTCAGCTGTAGATAAAGATACTAAGTTCTGTTTCTTACTCATCCAAAATACAAATTGTTTCTGAGATAGAAATATCAGCCCGAAGTGCTTTTTTGGTCATCCACACTTCTTGCCCAATCTGCTTCCAAGTAACCGGCTAGAATCATTAGAGTTTTTTAAGTACCATAAACCATACTCGGGAGTGCCGTTAATATAGCGTACGATTCTCTTCATAGCTGTTAAGTGAGACTCCTTCAGAGCTGCTTGATAACGAGCACAAACTCCTTCACTAAATGTAATGTCCGACCTGCTTTCCGTGAGATATAAGAGACTTTCAATGATGCTCCTATACAAAGTTGGACTCACTTCTACCATAGAAGAATCAAGACTAAACTTGGTAGATGAACTCATGGGAGTAGAGGCATGCTTTTTGGAATCTAGTCCAAACTTCTTGACAAGATTTCTAGCATATTTTTCTTAAGAGATGAATATACCATCTTTCCTTTGTTTAACTTGAAGACCCAAGAAAAATGTAAGCCCCCACCATACTCATTGCAAACTCTTTCTTCATTTCTTCAGAAAACTCTATAGCACGGGCATCTATGGTGGTTCCAAATACTATGTCATCAACATACACTTGAGCTATAAGAAGATAGTTCTCATCCTTCTTTACAAATAAGGTTTGATTGACATACCTTCTTTTAAACCCTCTATCCAAAAGATAATTTCTAAGTTGATCATACCATGCTCTAGGTGCTTGTTTCAAACCATAAAGTGTCTTCTTTAATCTCAAAACATGATTCGGGAAGTGAGGATCTTGGAAACCTTTGGGTTGTTCAACAAAGACTTTTTCATTAAGGTACCCATTGAGAAAGGCATATTTCACATCCAGTTAGTAGAGTTTGAAAACCATAATACATGTAATCGACAAAAGGATGCAAATAGACTCAAGTCTAGCTATGGGAGCAAAGGATTCGTCAAAATCTACTCCTTCTACTTAAGTGTAACCTTGAGCCACCAACTGAGATTTATTCCTTGTTATCTCTCTGTCCTCATCAGTTTTATTTTTGAAAATCTATTTGGAACCAATGCCATGAGCGTCTTTGGGCCTTGGGACAAGTTCCCATACATCATTCCTCACAAATTGATTTAGTTATTCATGCATTGAATCCACCCAATTCTCATCTTGAAGAGTTTCTTTTACCCTTTTCGGCTCAAATTGAGCAATGTAGCAATAATAAGTCACATGGTTTGCAATAAGTGTGTTTCCCTTCCTAAGACGAAGACCTTCATCTAAAGAACCGATAATGTTACTTTCCGGATGATTTTTAACTACTCTAGATAATAGATTCTTTGAGGTGGACACTTTATCATTCCTGGAGATAGAAGGATGAACTTCTGGAGAGGTGAGAGGGCCTAAAGATCTAGAAGATGATCTTGTCTCCATTCTAGTATTCACGGGAGTGGATTCTTTTTCCGGTGAACGCTCTTCCACTTCAACTTATTGGGCTTCATTCTCAACGATAGTTTCTTTGAAGCTTGTTCCTTCTCCATTATCATCAATAGCCACTTTTGTTATAGCATCATCAATGACCACATTAATGGACTCCATCACCGTTTTTGTTCTCTTGTTGAAGACTCTATATTCTTGGCTAGTGGTTGAGTACCCAAGAAAGATACCTTCATCACTTTTTGCATCAAATTTTCTAAGGTTATCCCAATTATTTAGAATGTAACACTTACTACCAAAGACTCGAAAGTATTTCACTTTTGGATTTTTCCCATTCCAAATTTCATATGCGGTCTTCTTTGTTCTCGCTCGGAAGAATATTCTATTGCCAATGTCACATGAGGTGTTCATGGCTTCTCCCCAAAATTTTTGAGAAATTTGCTTGTTAAGTAGCATAACTCTTGCCATTTCTTAAATCACCCGGTTCTTCCTTTCAACCACCCCATTTTGTTGAGGAGTTTTAGGAGCTTAAAACTCTTTCTTGATCCCATTCTTCTCACAAAAAGACTCAAATCTTGCATGCTCAAACTCCTTGCCATGATTACTCCTTATCTTAACAATTGGTATACCTTTCTCGTTTTGAAGCCTCTTGCAAAGATTCTCCATCTTCTCACATGCTTCCGATTTCTCTCTAAGAAATTCCATCTATGTGTATCTTGAGAATCATCAACAACGACCATAATATACCATTTTCTTCCTAAGCTTTCGGTTCTTGTGGGCCCCATTAAATCAACATGGAGAAGCTCTAAGCAACATGATATAGAGATCACATTCACCTTTTGATAATTCTCTTTTGTTTGTTTTCCCATTTGACAAACGCCACAAATGGTCTTCTCCACCTTTCCAAATTTTGGAAGCCCCACAACGGCTTCAAGTTTGGACACTTTCGCCACTTGTTTGAAGTTTGCATGGCGAAATCTTTGATGCCAAAGTTCCAACACATCGACTTGGGCACTCCTACAAGAGATATTTGGTGTAGGAACTACTCCATAGCAATTGTCGATAGTCCTATATCCCTCCAAGACTTGAATCCCTACTTCATTAATGATCATACACCCCTTCTTTGAGAATTGAACAAGAAAGTACTCTTCAAATATTTGAGTGATGCTCAAGAGATTCACCTTAAGCCCTTTGATATATAAAACATCTTTCAATAGAGGTAGCCACGGTATCTCTGTAACAACCTAAGGAAAAGCGCCAACCATATCTATGCTATACCTCAAAAGAACTAGTTGCAATAGAGGCTTCTTGTAGTTGTTAATAAAGCCCAGATATACCTAGTAAATACCTGATGTGAAACTCATCACACACTCACACACATCACACAATCAATCAATCAAATTGGGGCATCACAATCTCCCCCACTTAAATCCCTAACGTCCTCGTTAGGGCCCACTTTGTTGGGTTGTGTCTTCGAGCTCCCATGGGATTACCGGGCCGACTCTGATACCATATGTAACGACCTAAGGAAAAGTGCTAGTCACATCTGCGCTATACCTCAAAAGGACTAGTCACAATTGAGGCTCCTTATAGTTTTTAATAAAGCCCAGTTCGACCTAGTAAATACCCGATGTGGGACTCACCACATACTTACACACATCACACAATCAATCAAATTGAGGCATCACAATCTCAATAGTCCCTTTGCTGAGAACTTAAGCATGACTTCCATCCCCAAATGTCACATAATCACCAACCTTCTCTTTGAGAGGCTTAAACAGTGATTTGTCTCCTATCATATGACGAGAGCATTCACGATCAAGATACCATAAACAAGAATTGAATACTTTCAAAGAGGTGTGCACAAACAAGAAAGCATGGGATAAGCACTCTTGACCTTTAAAAATAAAATCATCTTCATTTTCTATTCTTTTAATAGACTAAATTTTCTTTTTAAGGTGATCAACCTTGTCACACAATATTCTATTTCTTCTTTTATACTTCTCAATCAATGAATTTGACTCACATAGATTATTGTGTAAGACATGGTTCTTGTGTTCAAAATACTTTAGCATATGAACAAACATTCTAGCATGTTTCTTTTTTTTTTAATAACCCTAGCAGTTCATTGTTAGGACAATCTTTAAAAATACTCATAAAGTCATTATCACAAACATTTGAACCACAATTCAACATAGCCTTTTCCATAGCTTCATCCATAGCTACAATGGGTCTAGGATCACACTTAGAATATAGAAATCCATCAAAATGTACTTGCTTTGATACCAATTGAAAGCTCACTTAGTGTGTAAAACACTAGTGAATGTTCAGACCCCCAATTACAAAAATACCAACACAAGCTTATACCCAAACAATAAATGTGTGGAATGATAAATATAAGTTGTACCCAAACAAGTAAACTACTCTAAGCCATAATTTAATCACAACACAGCAGTAATTAAAAGTAAAGAGTAAGGGATAGAGAAAAGCAAACGCAAGATAACACCAGCACGTGTTATCGAAGAGGAAATCAAAGAACTCGGCGAAAAACCTATCCACCGCCCTCCAAGCGATAAAATGATCCACAAGAAAATTAGTTGGGATACATAAATAGCAATAGACCCTCCAAGCCTAATCTACCCGATGCACGTAAGCTCTCCAAGTTTCTTGCTCTAACAGGGTTACGCCTAACCTTGTCTTCTCTAGCTTACCGAATCACGTAATTAGCCCATTGCATCAACAAAAATGAATTGGTTCTCTCTTGAACTGCTTCCCAAGCACCAAAAACCTTCTCACTGATATGAATATGGTGAGTTAAGGGTTTGGCTAAAAATCCTTTCAAGGGTATAACAATGGAGAGGGTGAGAGTAGAGGAATTTGAAGAGTCAAATGTATAAGATTGTGGATGAATCAATCTTGTTGTTCTTTGGGGTTTCTCTCTCAAAATTCTCTCTAGAAGTTCTCTACATTTCGTGGGTATAAGGGTATTTATAGTAGGGTATGAGAAGGAATGTGAAAAGTCATTTTTCTGCAAAATAGGGTGCTTTGGCCAGTCACTTGTGACTGGGACAAGTCATGAGTTCTAGTTGCTAGTTAACAGAATGGCTAGACTGTACTTTTTGTCCTGTAGTGATCCAACTATCCTGACACTTCAACTTCCTGCATGCTTCACACGTGTGCTAGATTCCGGCTAGTCACCATTTGTGAGTCAGTCGTGAGTTCTAGTCGTGAGAAGCCTCTTTATTGCACACACTTGATCAATTCTTTGCACTCTCTCACACACAACCCTTACATTATTCCCACCTAAATACAGGGTTTTTAAATGCTGAATTACAAGCAAATTTAGCATGGAATAAAGTCAACACATAGTTGAATAAATTCAATCTTACAGGTTTGAATTAGGGGATCAATTGAAGACATCCTTCATGATCTCATTTACCAATGAATTTTTTGATGCGGGAAACCTTAAAATCATATTTGAGTTTGAAAATTCGGATTTTGAAATGGGAGAAATGAGAATCAGGGTTTAATGTTTGAAAGGGTTGGTTTTTTAAATGGGGAAAACCATAACTAGGGATTAATCTTTGAAAGGGAGGTTTTTTTGAAAAACAGTAATGTTGCAAAGTTAATTCAACTCAAATATGATTTGTATGACCTAAAGCATCTTGATCAGTCAAGTAAAGTCTATACTTTTTTTTTTGAAAGAGTAAAGTCTATTTTCAACGAAAAAGTAATTAGAAAATAAATTAAATAGGTTATGTAATTTAACAATAATTTCAGCACAAAAAAGTTAATTTAACTAGAAAACTGCCACCTAATAGATATTCTAGGAGATCGATTCCACTTTATCGTAAAAAAATTTTATTTTAATCCACTAAAAAATATAGAACATAAACCTAAAGTACAAAACCAACCACCTTGGCCCTTCATATAAATGCCATGCAATTGGTTCAATTAAAGTACACAATTTAGCTATATTATTTATTTGATAAATTTTTTGTAAATAAAATTGGAGGATTCTTCAATTAATTATGAGGTAATCTTTTATTCGAATAAAAATATATTTACTTGTTGCCTCCTTTGACTTGATGCATTTAGACAATTATATTACCCGCTTGTGATCACAAAGCTAATGAGTTTAGGTGAATTGACACTTACTAACTTTTTTTTAATATAGATATATAGGATTTGAATTTGAGCATGTCTGGTGTCACAACTATTTCTACAACTTTGTCACAACTTGTTAATGTGACAACTTATGACTATGGTTTTTAGACCCAAACCGTTCAAAAAACCGAAAAAAAGAAAGGTTCAAGATTTTTAAAGTTGGACCGGAGTTTGACCGAGGTCACACCATGATGATGTCATAATTAATTTAATAATTAATTAAAATATAAATAAAAGTATTTTAAATATATAAATAGTAGAAAAATTGACTAAAAATATCTAAAAATAATTGAAACAAAATTTATAATCAAATTTCTTGATATTATAAGGTTAATATAAAATAGTACAACATAAAATAAGCATTAAAAAAATATTTTATAATAATCCTACAAGTCTAAATCATTTTGATTAAATAAAAAAATTACTTTTAATTATTTTAGTAAATTCCCATGCAAAGGCATTATTCTTTAATCAAAAGTAAATTCATCAAGAAAATAAACTGAGTAATATATAATAAATTGAAAGAGATATGATAGAATAAGTTGAAAAATTATAAATCACATAAATTTATAATAAATATAATATACTTCGTGGTTGTTCACAAGCAACCTAAGTGGTGCGTTGATTATGATGTTGGACTTGGTTCTTAAATGAGGCATAGGTCATGATCATAGAGCCAATATCTTTAGGTCAATTGAAATTTTTTTTATGTTTCTAATAGAAACGTACATGATTTGAATCTCTCTTCCTCTCTTAACAAATATTTATATATAAAAAAAACTATTAAAAACTTAATTATATTATTAATTAAAAAATGTTAATGCAAGGAAAGATAACAGTTTTCAGTTTTCTTAGTTGAGTGTTAGACCATTAAACCCAGTTTTGAACCGTCAATTTTTTTTTTCTGGTGAAAAATTCATATGGTTTTTCAAAATGCTTAAATGCTCTAACAATCCAGTGTTAATTCTCCTACGATTTCACTTCAAAATATTGTGTTTGTGCATGAATCTTAGCTGTACAGAGCTCACCTTCCGCACACACTTCGGGAGCGAGAGGATTATGGTTCAACGAGGATGTGCTTGATGCAGTCAATAAGCACACGTGCTGACGTGCACGCTGCTAATCATATATACACTGTTAATAAAAACAAAACAATATTTTTTTATATGTACACACTAAATTTATTTTTTATATATTATATTTTATAACTGGATGAGCTGACCATTTGAATTTGATAGTTAAGAATTAAATGAGAGTAGTGATCGGTCTATATTGTCATCTATCACAAGTTTGTGAAATAATTATAAAATATTTTGCATTTCTAACATTAGACTTTAAAATTTGTGGGGGAGCTCTGAGCTATGTTGCGCGGACACCGCTTAAATGGCCAAGGACTATATCTGTGGAATACTGTACTTAGGTGCATGTTTAATTTATTTGAACTCTTTATTTGTACTTTGGACAGCATGTTATGGGTGTCATTGTATTTCTTTACTATTTATTATTGTTTTTTAAATTAATTTTAGATATGTATTCAAGCATTTTACTTAACTTTAAAATTTAAAATAAATATATTATGTCCAAAAATATTTAAAATATACATCAAAATATATTTATTAATAAATTAATTGTCGTACCCTAGATGCATCATACCCTAACTTTTCAAAAAATACTATACTCTTGTACCAAAAAAAAAAAACTTATGGTCTGTTTGGATCCCATGGATTTGGATTTGGATTTGGATTTGAGAGAGCCCAAATCCAAATCCTTTGTTTGGGTAAGTTAAAAGAAATGGATTTGAATTTGGTCCTAAATTTAATCAGAATTTGATAAGCTTAAATCCATAGATTTCAAATACCCACAATACGGTGGAATTTAAAATCTCTCACGCACTGTGCTCTATTTCTCTCTCAGAGAAAAACACTTCTTCGACTGCATCTCCGACGGCGGAGGCAAGATCGGGCCGTCCGATCTGCCAAAACCTCCATCAAAGTCCTTTCTGTTCTACTCCAGCAAGAAATCAAAGAATCCTCCGCTATAGATCGACGGCAGAGACAAAGTCTCCGACACCGTTTATGTAGAGAACACGTCGTCTACATTGCCAGTGACAAAAGACTGGCTAGCAAACACTCTATTCTCTCCGGACCGAAGGCTCTCTCTCAAGCTCTCTGTTCTCTCCCAGCCGAAGCTCACAAATCACCAAGGCTCGACCTTGCTCTACCACTTTCCAAGCCTCCACGGCTGTGGCTCACCTTGAGCTCACCCTCTTCCTCACTCGGTTCCTCTATCTCAAATCTCATCTCCTCTCCAAATTCTAAACTTATTTTCTTTTATTTTTCTGCTCAAAGATCCCTCATTTTTTTCTTTTCCATGGGTTTGGTATTTGGTTTGAGATTTGAGAAGTGGGTATGATTGTGGTGGTGTGGGTCTGAGATTTGAGAAGTTGGTTTGGCCATGGGTTTGGGGTTTGGGGTTTGGTGCGTTGGATTGATTCGATGGTTGCTGGGTTGGGCGGCGATGGTGGAATTAAATCGGTTGTGCTGGTGTGGGTATGTTATTTTTTTTCCAATATAGGTATGTGATTGTTTTCGGTCTGGGTATGTAATTGTTTTTCCGACGGGTTTGTGGTGGGTTGTTCAAGGTTGGGCGGCGGTGGCTCTGGGATGTGGGTTTTTTTTTTTTTTTTTTGGGTAATTTTGGTGGTGACAAAAGAGTGTGGCTGAGTTTTGGTGGATGGTGTTGTGTAGGTTTGTCGGAGAGAGACAAAAAGACTGAGAAGAAATGGAGACGAAAGAGAAGAGAGAGAAACCAAATTTTTAATATTATTTTATTAAGAAAAATAATAATTAAAAAATATATTTTATTAATCTTAAATCCAAATCTAAATCCAAATTCAAATTTAGGTATCCAAACAACAGAATTTTAAATGATGAATTTCAAATCCTTCATTGTTTAAAAAGACCCAAACAAAAAATTTTAAAATCAATGGATTTCAAATCAAGGCATTTCAAATTAATGGATTTTAAATCCAAATCCAAATCTAAATGTTGTCATCCAAACACAACCTTAGGTTATTCCAAAGTATTACTTCGGGCTCTCACAAAGGATGTGAGCCCCACGGTGAAATCCATGTGTAGGGTTCATCCCTTTTGTGAGAATTCGAAGTAGTACTCTAAGATTACCTAAATATTGCCCTCATGTACATATATTTGTATCGTACCCATATACTCGTATGGCCATACCGGTATTTATACAAAGACAAATTTTTAATTTTCTTAAACGAAATAAGTTCCACTGTTACAAAGAAGGAAAATGAAATGACTAAAATCTGACCACGTCTACACGGACATTTGAAATTTTGAAATTTGATTTAGTCAACCAGTTGCAAATTCGCGTGCACTATACAGAATACAGATGTATAAATAGCAAAGCCAAGGCCTTTAAGCCACCCATACAAACGTACGTAATTTGTGCCTCTTATTTCATCTTCTTTCAAAGCTATTATCAATTTCTTCAACTTCTACTCTCTTCAAAACCTAAAAACTCCTCAAGAAATCATCGTTCTGAGCTTCAAAAATTTTCTCCACCCCACAAGATCAATGCAAATGGATTGGAATATCAACTCAACCTCTGCTTACGGTCGTTCTGGACGGGCATCAAGGAACCTAGAGCGCTTCAAAGTTCGAACGGTAAATGTAGGAGGAGGGGTTGTGAAGGAGGAACCCAATAAGTGAAAATGTATATGGATTGAAAGCTAACAATTTTTTTTTTCTAACTTGTACGTACAGAGTGATTTGTTTGATTCTTTTGAAATTGGACCTAACTTTTTCTTGGTCATAGACACTTTTTTGGGTTGATATATAATACAGAATTTGAAGTCGATCTGTCGATGATGATGAAAGAAAATCCATTCTACCGGAATCAAAAGATCGACGGAGCAAGAAATAAAATGCTTGATGCATGGATAATGCAAAATGGTCACTTGCATGTATATAACATTGGCCATTCGGTCGTTGCAACTAATTGGTACCTCTAAACGTTTGAAAATATAGTCAGCAAAAAGGTCACAACTTGTTTGGCCCATAAGCTTTCTGGTTGGGCTTTTGATTGTAATTGATTAGGTCCAATTTCCAACTCAAACCTACTAGCCTCAGTCCATTGGGCTGACATTTGAGATGTTTAAGGGCCTGTTTCGTTTGCCTTCTTTCCTTTTTAATTGTTTGTTGATTCTTAAAGTTTCATCAAATATTAATTTTTATAAATTTTCTTCTCCTATGGTTGGATTGACTCAAGTTAATGAAATATCATCTTGTGAGCAAGAGAATAGGATTTCGACAAAAAATGAGTAAGATTTTTTTTTTTTTTAAATTATCATTACTAGTTTTACGACCACTATAATTATAATTAGTATAATAATAAATTCAGCTTATGTTGTAATTTTTGTAGTTTATCTAGTATTAAATTTTATCATTATAAATTTTAGGTTATTCTATCCTTATCCTTGTACAATTCAATGGATAAAATTTATGTAGAGTTCCATTGATTCAATACATTAAATTTTTAATTAAATTCAAGTATATAATGGTATTGAACTTAATTATCATTGAGAAAGATTATATTATTTGTGTTTCATTATCATTGAATAGGGGTGGTAATTCGTATTCGCGTGTCAGGTTCGTATCGTGTTAACTCATGAGTATTCGACTATATAGGTCAACCCTGACTTGATATGTTTATGAAATGGGTCAGGATTCCTCAATCCTAACACAACCTATTTATTAAATGGGTCAGTTGTATCGACCTGTTTATCAAATTTTATCAAAATGAAAAAAAAAAAAAACTAATTTTAGTATTAACCAAATTGATATGAATTAGGAAAAACCAAACAAATAAATATTTTTAATATAAAATTTAGAACTAATGAATAATTACATCACAAATAATCATTCAAAATTAAAGCATATCTCAATATCATAAATAACCAATCATAATATGTCAAAGAAAATAAACCACAACAACTAATAAGTTTATATAAATAAGATTTGAAAAGTATATTAGTAAAATGACATTTAATTAAACAGGTTAGACAGACCAAACAGGTTTCATGTGATGGACACTAACCCAACCTATTTATTAAACGAGTCAGTTGTGTCAATTCAAATATGACATAAACCCATTAATTCTCAACCCATAACCTATTAATTTCATGTTAGATCGTGTCGGGTTCGTAGGTTATGTCCAATTTTAATACCCCTATCATTGAAAGTAATTATGTATTTTAATTTAGGGTAAAATATCATTTTCATCCCTAATTTTCACAAAAGTTCGTTTTTCGTCCATAAACTTTCAAAAATTTGTTTTTCATCCTTGAACTTTGCAAAATGTTTTACTTTTCATCATTCCATCTATGTCGTTAGTTTATGTCCTACGTGGCCTAACGGAATACTAACATGGTAATTGACTTAAATTAAACCATTTTATTTTTTAAGAAAAATATATATGGATTAAATACTTTAGTGAGACAAATTTACCCCCTTAATGATTCTTTCGTCCTTGTTCTCACGAGTCACGACCAACTGCACCAAGCTTCTCTTAGAAGAGATCTCGACGCCAGCAACAAAAGCAAGATACAGTTACACTAAGCATACCCCCAAGCCCAATGAAATCTTGAGCCCTTGGTTGATAAAAATTCTTTCATTTCGTATTTGCTCATAGATTTGAAAAGAAAAGACAACTTGGAGCCCACTACCTTGATTAATTAGTTGATAAGTTTGGATACGCATAAACAACAATTTCTTGAACAGAGCAAAAAAATAAAAGTATTTTATAGTTTGAGACTTAAAACTTTTGCCTGATTTTAAGCTATATGTGTGCGGCAATACTTCTTGTGAAATGAGTTTGTAGTTGAAGCTATAGCCCTGGAGGGGTTGGGCGTTGGGTATTCAGTTTTCATGTTTGGGCAATGGGGTTTCCAATTTGGGGATTTTCTATCAGGATTAACTCACGACTGGGGCTAGTTTGAAGGATAAATTTGTCTCACTAAAATATTTAATCACATGCACAAATCATTGTAAGCCACGTGTCCACATATTTTTAAAAAATAAAATGGTTTATTCCAATTCAGTTACCACGTCAGTGCTTCATTACGCCACATAGGACATAAACTAACAGACATAGACAGAAGGATGAAAATCAGAATGTTTTGTAAAGTTTAGGGACAAAAATCAAACTTTTGCGAAAGTTTAGAAATGAAAATGATATTTTAACCTTTAATTTAGTTGAAAATTTTAATATGCAGCACTTCAAGTAAATATAACTAAATTTTGTGGTAGGAACCAACAAGTTCATTGGAAATTAGAAAATAGTTCAAGAAATTGAGAGGAAAGGAAGAGCAGAGGATATGAAGAAGGTAAGAGATAGAGAGACAAAATGAAGTTGCATTATTCTCATATGAATTGTACAATCTCATCCCTTTCCCAATATAAGCACCCCTACACTAACTAACTGACAACCTGGCCTAACCTCAGCCTAACTGCCAACTGCTACAACTAACTCACTCACAACCCCATTATCAACTACACCACAGCAATACACTATCAGCTGCACCACAGCAACACACTACTCAGCACACTCACTAAGCACAAGCACTCAGCAGCATAGGCACTCCCAAACCTTTCAATTAGCAACAACAACAATTAATGCCTAACATTTCGAGTGGTGTCTTTATCACACACACTCCAGTATGTACACTGGTAATTATCGATCTTCTTATCCTCAGATTTAAAGCCTTGCAAGTGAGTTGCAAGCTCACTGAACCTAGCTAATCTTGCTTTTGCCAACAGTAGACAATGTCAACGCAAAATTAAGGGTGTGTTTGTTTGGAAGTGAAACAGAGTGGATGGAAAACTTTGGAGAGATGTGTTTGGTTGGGTAAGAAGAATGGAAAATAAATAGTAGAGCCTAAGTGTTTTCTCTCTAGGCCTACCAAAATGTTTCCTCCCCAAAATGAAGAGAAAACTAAGTGGAAATGCATTTTTTCTTGATTGACAAAACTGCCCATATACATGTGCACATGTGCTTCTTCAAGTTGCCTTTTTTTTTTTTTTCTTATCCCTTAGGCAGTAACGTTGCCTCATATTCTTTTTTTTTAATTTTCTAGGCCTGGGCGTGCCTCTTTTTTTTCTTTTTTTCTCTTTCCTCTTTTGGACAGTAACGTTGCCCTTCTTTTTTCTTTTTTCTTTTTTCTTTTTTCTTTTTTTTTTTTTGATTTTCTAGGGTTTGGGCTTGATAGTTTTTTTTTTTTAACTAGATGTGATTTTTTTTTTGGACATGATTTTTTTTTAATAAATTTTGGTGATTGCTCTTTTTTGTGGTTATTTGTTACTTTTTTGTTTTAATTGAGCATCATTCTTTAACAAGAATAAGTAAATTTATTCAAATTCATTTTTTCTATCTTTCAATTTTTCTACTCCCAACCAAACAAAATAGAGAAAAAATAAAATCTTTTCTATCCTCTAACTTTTCATTCTTCCACAATTTTCTATCATCACACTTTTCTATCTCTCCAACCAAACGGACCCCTAGACTAACAGGTACGGACCTACACTAGGGCAGAGGGGGGCCATGCCCCCCCCCCCCCCTCAATTCAAAAAAAAAAAAAACTAGTTTAAAAAAATTAAGATTTGCCCTTAAATATATATTGTCTCTCCTCCTCTAAAATATTTAGATATTAACCTACAAGAAAATAAATAAAATTCATACCTCTTTAACTACAAAAAAAAAAAAAAAAATATATATATATATATATATATGGACTAAACAAAAATTACGAACAAAATAAGAAACACTTATGTGGGGGCAAAGGGCCCAACATCAGATCCTGGGCCGTGGGCCTGTCCGAGGAGACCTACACCTTTGAAGACTACACCTCATGAAGCATTTGCCCGGCCTAACCCGATTCCGAGGTGTGAATCCCGTAGGAGAAAGCCTTGTCCGAGGAGGCCCTCTGCTCGGACTATTAAAAAGGCGTCCCAGATCAGTGCACTAGTCTCAATCTTATCTCTTCCAGAGAACCCCTCGCTCTGTGTTAACCGTAAAGACAGATGGCGGAAATCAGATGTAAGTAAAAAGGCTGCTGCCACCGCATTTATGACCCTGCAGCTAACATTATGGCCGCATTAATAAGAAAAGACTCCTGAACAGTGACCTCCTCCTTTACAGCTGCCCCAGGAAGGCTCGAGAAAGGGGCGGATGGGATAAGAATAAAGAAAAAAGGGCACATGCAGGGGGGAGGGCATATAAATAGAAAAAAAGAGAACTAGAAGGAGGAGAAAAAAAAAAGAAAAAGAAAGAAAAAGAAAGAGAAAGAGAGAAGAAGTTCTAACAATACTTGTACTGATATTCTCCTCGGACAGTGTTGAAAAAAGCATTGTAACCCTTGACTATCTTATTAATACACATCTGTTCACTACCCTATTTGGGCTTTCAACCCATGCGTGTCCAATCCAATAATCTTCAACCCACTCTCTTTACAAATGCATTGTTAGGGTATTAAATATATTCTGGGCCTCCAGCCATCCTGTTAGCCAGCCCAACCACCGTTTCATTTGTGTCCTTACAACTTATTTTGTATGTTATATTTTGTTGATGTGTTTTATAATATGAAATGTTTAAGAAATACTTATTTTGTATGTAGTATTTTGTTGAATATGAAATAAATGTTAGTTTTTATTTTCATAAATTTTTTTCGGTTTTAAGCTTTGGCCCCTCTAGGTACGAATTCTGGTTCCATCCCTGTAAACTAATAACATGTAAGAACAATCACAGCAGAGGAGCTATATTGCTATATATTATAGCAATATTGCTCCTTAAACACAAAAATATAGCTCCAACAGTGGAGCTATATTTTTATTTTTTAGCTCCACATGAATAGTGCACATCTATCTATAGATGTGCACTATTCATCAAAGCAAAAAAAAAAAATTTATTAACTCTCTCTCTCCTATTTCATTTAAAAAATATTTCTCTCTCTCTCTCTCTCTCTCTCTCTCTCTCTCTCTCCGGCTTCTCTTCTTCTTCCTTCTTCCTCTCATTTTTTTTTTCTGTCCCCCATCTACTCTCTGCTTCGCCGTCGTCCCATGCCGGCCCATGTCATCGTCTCAAGCTGCCGTCCCACGCCTCCACCGGCCTCATCGTCACCGGCCCAAGCCGATCTGTTCTTTCTTTTTTTTTTTTTTCTGCTGTGGTCGCCGGTTTGTTCTTTCTTTTTTTTTTTTTTTAGCTGTGGTCACCAATCAGTTCTCTCTTCTTCTTTTTTTCTGCTGTGGTCGCCGATCAGTTCTCTCTATCTCTTTTTTTTTTTTTTTTTTTTTTTTTTTTTTTTTTTTTTTTTTTTTTTTCTGCTGTGGTCGCCGATCAGTTCTCTCTCTCTCTCTCTCTTTTTTTTTTTTTTTTCTGTTGTAGTCGCCGATCAGTTCTCTCTTCTTCTTTTTCTTTTTTTCTTTTTTCTGCTGTGGATTACTCGTCGCCGGCCTCATCGTCACCGGCCCAAGCCGATCTGTTCTTTCTTTTCTTTTCTTTTTCTGCTGTGGTAGCCGATCTGTTCTTTCTTCTTTTTTTCTTCTGTGGTCACCGATCAGTTCTCTCTTCTTCTTCTTCTTCTTCTTCTTCTTTTTTTTTTTTTTTTTTTCTGCTGTGAACTACTGGTGGTGATGGTGGTGGTGGTGGTGGTGGTTGTGGTTGTGGTTGTGGTTGTAGCTGTAGCTGTGGCTGTGGCTATGGCTGATGGTAGAGGTGGTTGTGTTGGTGTGGTGTATATTTTTTGGGTAGTGAGATATATTATTTTATTATAAAAAATATATTATTTTATTATGATGTTTATATTATTTTATTGTGTTGAAAGTTAAAATAGATCCACTGCTGCAGCATGTGTGTAGTTAAAATAGATACAGTAACTTTTGGTAGAGCTAAATTACTAAAAATTTAGCTCCACTGCTGTGGATGCTCTAAATCTCTATTCTCCACAAGTTGCTAATAACAAACCTAGTCTTCGAGTTCCACGAGTTGCTATTGGACATTGAAATGTCAAATATTTCTTCCTTTCATTTTTTGGTAAGTAAAAATTGGTCAGGGCCTCCCATATATAAACCGAAGCCAAACCCACAAGTCTTCCATAAACATAATAACAAACCTAGCTATAGAGCCTATTTCTTTCAAACCCTATCTACTCTCGGTAAACATAATACAAGTCCAAGTCCACAATGAATCACTGTTATTGCTTCAAATTCCTCAACCCTCCACACCCACACACACAAATGTTACGTGTTACAAGTCATCACCCACGCCCCAAGACACATTATCACCTCAATCTTATACTCCAAAACCGATAGAAGTTTCTCTATCCACAACAGCCATTCATACTCAAAATCATAGTTCCAAAACATTCATGCATGGAGACAGAATCCCAGTTCATGCTAACTGTTACAATTTTCTAGCAATGCCACTGAGGATATGTACAAATACGGTAGCAGAAGAAGCCAGAGAAGTGATTGACGAGTTAACCAGAGTGAAAGGTCTTGTCAAGCAAAGAGGTTTGAATGTTTCAAGTTTCAACTACCAGGCAAAGCTTGGGTTTGAATGTTGGTTCGAGCTCAATTTCCGGACTAGTGGGTGATTCATTACAGAAGCCTGAACGTTTCAAAATACGTACACTGAATTTGGGAGGGGCCACCACCAAGGTTGAGCACAAATAAATCTGTGAATTTATCAAATTATTGATGATGTTAATATACCAGATCCCTCAGGTTGTGTCTGGAACGAGAATTGTAAAAACAATTTGGACTTTTGGAAATGACGGAATTATAATTGATGGATTGAAATTTCCTCCATTATAGTAATAGAACAAAAGATTGGTAGACAGCAATTTCAAATTACTTGATAGTTATCAACTATACCGGTTTTCTCTTTGCTAGAAAATGGCGGGCGGGTTTTGATTTTGGGAAATGCCAATATGTCTACATGCATGTTTCATGCTCAACTTGCATTGAATACTAATGGAGTTAATGGGCAAATTGACGGTTTTGTTTGTATTTTTTAACAAGCTTTGACCCTAAGGGGGAAGAAGGAGATTTGAAATTTTTTATTTCATAACACGTCATCCACAATCGATTAGATAGGCTATCCCTTGAAGTTAATAGGAAAATCGATTAATGGTTTGGATAATACAAAATATGCTCTATATCTGCCACGCATTGGATTATGCTTGTGTGTTGTAAGGTGTATTGGATTTTCACTAAAATGATTATGTGGTGTTTCCTTATTGGGGTGTAAAATCTAACTTTTAGGTTGTGACAAGTTCAAATTTGAACTCGTTGCCCTATCAATCCATTTGTGAAACATATATTATAAGAGAAATAATGTATATACTAAATGTATGTATGAGATTATTATTGATATAAACAATCTACAAAACTATAACATTAATGAGCCGAACGTAGTATTCTCACTTTCCCGTCAATCAAATAGAGTCTCACGAAATCTTCCTTCTTTGTCTTCAATTACGTCCGAAAACGACCATGATTGATCATTGGTTGTCCCTGGATTCCATTATCATGAAGTGCATCTACAGCTTCTTGCACCAATTTCTACGGTGCCCCTGAAAGCAACATCACACTCATTGCAATTTTGAGGGCCAGGGCGCAGATGGGTTTCAGCCCATCAAAAGCCGATAGTCCTTCTGACCAGGCTAGACATATGCTAGTATGCTACCATACTTGCAAGCTAATAAATGGCCTAGTCTAGTTTGGGCCTAGCTAGAGAATTGAACCTAACCCTGTGGATAAATTAGCCCAATTGGTCCGGTCCCTGTGAACTTTTCCTCTCCAACCAATGGAGATCAAAGATCTCATTTCTAAGAAATTGTAAGCAACAAGCAATATTGCATAGTGCAGCTAAGAGCCTAAGATCAGGATGGATCTTTGTCCAGATTTTTAAGGATCATTTTCTTCATCAATATTACAATTACAGCGCCTAGCTAAGTCCTTGTGCTTCTTATCCCTAAGACTTGCTTGCTCAGTATGGATTGCCCCAAGGAAAAAATTAATAACATGATGTGATCAGCACTCACCACCCATCTAATGATATGATTTTTTAGCAACAAAATATGGTACAATCGTATCTATTTTGGACTGTTTACATTGTCTCATACGATGATTGTCTTCCATTTCTTTGTCTCGTTCTTTTTCTGTGCGCTTAGTTATCATTTTCATTCATTGAAAACAAATGTATTGGCTAGGCTTCAAAGTCATGGAATAAGAAAAGCAGGAAAAATAGTGTTTGGAGCTGTGGAGGTATAGTGTAATAGTTCTAACATGACATTAAAAGTTGAAGTTCGTTACTCTTGCTTTCACAAATCACAACCCAAGAAAAAGAACAAAAGAAAAAGAAAAGCATGAAGATAGGATTGCCAATTTGCAATTCCAAGTAAAATTTTCAATGATTCTTGTCAAATTCTTGCAAGGAAGTGGTAGGCAGGTTTATGATGTTTGTGATAATGAATATTCGTACATTTTTCGATTACTTTGAATCTGCGTAGTTTACAGTGCAAATATCAAATTGATTGGACGCTTTGAATGATATGGAATTTTATCTTAATGATTGTATAAGAATTGAGAAATACATCTGAATGAAGTAAACATAATTTAAGTGGATTTCACCCCTCTGTTTGTTTGTTTTCTGGGGGAGGCGTTAAATCAGATGTCAAACCGGTAAATTAGGGTTATCATAGACATAATGATATTGATAATCCGTATTACATTATCATTATCATTTAAGTCGGTATGTGTTTTTGTAAAATATTTTATCAAATTTAATCACATTTTACTTGCAAACAAATACCTAAAAATAAGAAAATATTTTCCAAATAATATTTTACTTCAAAACAATTAAACAGAGCGTAAAATAAATTCAACTCATTTAGTTAGAATAAACCTTGTTGGATTTGTCCATTTATTTAGATTAATTAAAATAACCAGGTTATAAAAGGAAAGTCGTCCAAAATCTTGTAATTCAATAATATAGTCAGATTCTTCCAATTAAAATGTCTAGGGCTCGAATCTACTATCATTCACTTAAAAACCTATAAATAAAAAGGAAGACGAAACAAGGGCAAGTGGGGAGGTGGAAGTCTGACCTAACCTTTCATATTGGGAGGCACACTTTTGAATTGGGTGAGAAAGAAAGCATATACGGATAAGTTGATGTACATCAATTGTCATTGCACATTTTATTTTATACCCATTCTTAATGGTCTATTAACTACCTTTTTATTTAGAGAGAGGTTTAACTTATAGTATCTACTCTTAACGATTGTTTTTTTTATCATCAGACCCAAACGCCAATGAATTTTTTGGTGTAAACAGAGATCGAACTCCAGACTTCTTATTTAACAATAAAAAAATTTTATTAGTTGAGTTAACTAGTACCCACGGTTTGCTAACTACCTATTTGTTGAGGACAAAACAATAGGCAAATAAATAAACTAGCTTATAACTCCTGAATATACATAAATACAATTAAAAATAATAATTTAAATTATATCTAATAAGTAATAAATTGTACACATTCATAATTTTGCAAAATCAATCAAAAGTGTACACATTAAAATTGTACACATAAATTGTACAATAAATAGGTTGCAAAAATTATACACATTCATAAGGTTGCAAAAATTTGAAAGTGAATACAATTGACACAAAATTAGAGTGCAATCATATATTTTCGAAATTTAGTACTTATTTCAAAAGCTAGTTATTAATTATGAATGTAACAATTTCATCATTTTTCTAACGTTCTATGCTTTTATGTTAGATAAAGGATCCTTGAAACATAAAATTTATATCTTTTCATTCAATTGCTAATTAAGGGCCTTTTCTTTTTCTTTTTCTTTTTCTTTCTTCCTTTTTTTTTTTTGGGGTATTTTACTAGATAATCTATTACTTGGCGTGAAAAACCATAATCTATAGTGGAACATATATTGATTGGGCTCTCAGAGATAGCATTATGAGAAGCAGATTTAGATTGTTTATACTTCTTAGGTTAACTTTACCACAGGGTTCAAAAAAACCAATCAATCTATTTTTAAATGAGTCGCTTACATTCTACTACATAATTAATAATTTAAATAGATATAAAATGGTGATAGACTAATCGAACCTTGGGTTGGTTTAGTTACAAACTCACAAACCTTTCTGGGACAAGATTTATGATTGCATGCAATGCTACGCAGACCTTTCTCCCAAGTTTTTTTGGCTTAGGCTCCATTTAGTTGGGAATATGGAAAAGTCCTTTTAAATCTCCATACATTTTCGCCTCTCTGTCTCTCTATTTTGGAGAAATTCTGTTTCATGGGCCCAAGTGGAAAATCAGCCCGCATCTTTCCCTTCATTTTCTTTCCTCAATCAAATTGTGGAAAAAAAAAAACTAATTCCCCCACTCTCTCCAAATTTTTCTTTTTCATCTTTCCTTTTCTCACTCCAAAACATAGTATTAGCAATCAAATTCCCACCATTAGTATAACTTACGTCTAGTCACTTCTAGGAAATTCAATTTTCATTAAAGTTCCTTGACCATTTAATTAATTCTAATACTCAATAACACTGAATTTGCATCTTCAAAGAATCCTAAAATAACAAAATAAAATGTATACTCACATTACGAGAACTCTTGCCTTTTAAATTTCTTTCACTCATGCCTTTTTTAGATCTCTAGGTTTTATGAAAGTTTAAATAATAGTTTTATTAATCTTTGTTTGTCTATTCGGATTAAAATCCTCAAGAGTTTTACTATAACTTTATCATGAAATTTGTAATCATATCCATCAATTTTGAAATAAGTATATTGGGTTTTGCCATATCATTTTTAACCAAATGTTAGCTATACCATTTTGTATTTATTTATGTAGCCAAATCTAATAAACTCATTTTAAAATTAATAAATATGATTTTAAGAATTCCATGGGGAGTTAACCCTAATAATTCTGAAGTATCTTATACCCCATCCAAAACCTTTATATTGAGGGATCCTATTCCTAAGCCAATTATACCTCATCCTTTGTATCGAGTGACCTCATTCCTATAATTACCAACGTGTATCAACATTCTAGGGGTGTTTGAAACATTTAGGACTTCTTTGTCTGGTTATTTATTAAAAAAGGAGGGACAAATTATATGGAAACGGTTGAAAATTAAACTATAGATTTTAAAATGTTTTTCAATTAAAACCCTATTGTTTTATTTAAAAAAAAATTCAATTCACTCAATTAAAGAGTCACTATTTAAGTTAAAATGGTGACCAATCAAGTAAATTGAATATGATTTTCTCAACAAATGAAAAAAGTAAGGACAAAGTTTAGCTACAAAATTGGTTGTAGTCTTAAGCTACAAAATTGGTTGTAGTCCTAACCTTACTCAATATCTTTTTATTAGAGGTGAATTTTGACAAATCCATCATTAGATTACATCTTCTTTTATATCCTCTATATTTGCAAAATTTCTAGAAAATTAAATATTAATAACTATGTCATCAATAAATTATTTAAATTGCAAATTTTTGTAGTTTAAAATTATTCATAAGATATAAAGCTTATAAATCATGATGTAGTAAATAATATTCGATTAACACAAAATTTGACATGTGCGTTAAGAGTATAAAGAACATATAATTTAATAATTAGATTTTCAAAATATGTAGTATTATTTATTTTATTGAGCAGAGTTATAACCTTGGGTTATAATTAATTTTATAGCTAAATTTTGTCCAAAAAATAAACTAAATATGAGATTTTTTTGGACATTCAGGGACCCAACATATGAAGACTATGTGGCATTTTATTGAGAAAAAAAATCACAAAACAGTCACGTCTTCGTTAAACTGTATTTATTTTTTTGAATATTTTGAGTTGTTTTGTTAGACTTTAGGGTGTCAAAGTGTCACATCGAAGAATTTTTTGTGTCTACATAGATTATAAATTACAACTACTTTTTGTTAATTGTAAATCATTGAGAAAGAAAATTGAACTGATTTTTTTTTAAAAAATCATTATTCAATTAAAGCTTTTTCTTTTAAGTTTGGGATTTAATTTGAAACCACCTAAACTATATGGAAAATTTTATAATTATTCACAATCACGTTAATTATCAAATCAGTTCATAAGTTTTTTATTGTAAAAATTATAGTAAATTTAGTATCTTTCTTTTATTTTTTAACATCTTAGTAACATCAATATATTTTCTATTTGCCTACGGTAAATAAATACTCCTAATTCCTAACCTCACAATACTTTATGGGAAATGCTAACGAGTGCTCTTAGAGCACTCATTAATAATCCATTTAAAGAAAGTTTTTATGGAAAATGAAAAAAAGTAATTAATATTTTGACAACTTTTTTCATTTTCCATAAAAATAGAATCAAAATTTTCTTTAAATAGATTATTAACGAGTGCCCTTATGGCATTCGTTAGCATTTCCCATACTTTATTATATATGCATCAAACTTGCCCAAAATGTATCTTTAACAAGATTAGAAGTAGGAGTACTACTTAACCTAAAATGGTGATGTCATTGGTTACTGTCTTGACGATTTCATAATTTTGGTATTTAATTAAGACAGTTGTGTTATGGTTGTATTAATCTATGGCCTTCAATTGATTGGCTAAGCCGCAATTTTGGGCACTAGTTAACTATGATGGCCGACCTCATGTCATCGGAAGGCATGTATAGGAGAAGCATAACCTCTTAATTAGCATGTTCAATAAAGGTGATAATTAGCCTTTTTGTGGTGCTTAACCATCGTTTTATGCTTAATTATGATTTTCTTGACTTCCACCATTAATGGATCTTTGCCTACTGTCCATCAAAAAATTTATATAACAAAATTGGTACTTTGCCAAATTCACTACTAACCTATGTATTAGATAAGTTTGGTCTGATGATAAAGTTTTTGATAATTAAATAAAATATTTGGGGTTCAAACTCCGCATACATCAAAAATTAATTGATGTTTTAATCTGATAATAAGAAGCGTTATAATCAAAAGTGAACGTCATAGATTGAAACTCTAATAAAAAAATAAATAAAAATAAAAAGATAAGCTTTTTTTTTTTTTTTTGTCTAAGACTACGTAATCATAAAAAACAGACACTCTAAATTGAAACTCTATTTAAAAAAATAAAATAGAAGAACAAGAAGATAAGCTTGTTTCTTAATTCTTATCTAGTCCTGCTTAAATGTCTTATTGTGTGACTGGGCCACACATGCAGCCAGAGTAATTGTAAGCACACTTTCTAAGGTTTGTTTAGTCATCACTCATGATAATGGAGTACTGGTACGTAGAAACCTAATGGCATTGGCGGCTGTGGTATGGAAATTTTAGTCGTTAATAATAATAAAAGACCTTCATATTGATGTGATTTATTTAAAAATAATAACTTGAGAGCACATTGTGTATAAAAAAAAGTTGGGGGGAAAGCCAAATAAGAATGAGAAACCTATTAACAAAAAAAAAAAAAAAATATCCGCGTTCAGTAAACTAATTAGATGAGAATTGTGGGTTTTAATTAGCTCAACTAGTAAAGTCTCTGATGGATAAATAAGATATTTAAGGTTCAATCTCCGCCAACACTAAAAATTGATTGGTGTCTTAATCTGATGATAAGAACTATCATCAGGAGCGGACGTCATAGGTTAAAATTCTAAAAAAATAAAAATAAAAAAATTAAATGGGAAACTAAGAAGTTTGCACGGGCTGATCATTCAACTTCTAGTTACGATTTAGGGTGGAAATTGCATACAATATGCCTATCTTTGGTCTTAATTTGGGACTTAATTATACCGATTAGTTTTCAAGCTTTCATCATATTGGCACGACAAAAACGAAAATTACTTACTGAGGCTGACGGCTTATGTTTTGGACAGCATATCTAGATATAATATTACCAGAGTATTACATAATTTTCATTTTATAGGTCTTCAGGGTTCATACCCATCATACTTTTCATGGTCAAACACTTTTTATTACTTGCACAATACTCCTACTTTCTTAAATTATATAGACTCATATTGTGTATATATATAAATAGGTCTCTTTTAGACAATTTTTCACATGATACAATATACAAATATTGTTAGGGCCAAAAATCACTAATCCATGTGGCGTGCTAGGGGATAGACATCTGGAAAAATATAAATATATATATACAGGCACATGACACATGCTAGTTGTTGCACAATTAATACTCCTACTTTTTTATATTATATAGATTTATATTGTGTGTTTATATAAATAGCTAGGTCTCTTTTAGACAATTTTTCACATGATACAATATGCAATATTGTTATGGCCAAAAATCATTAATCCATGTGGCGTGCTAGGGGATAGACATCTGGAAAATATATATATATATATATATATATATATATATATATATATACACAGGCACATGACACATGCTAGTTGACACAATCAACAAGGAAGCAGTTGCCTCAAACAATTATAAGAGGTTGTTGAGACCTATTGGTAGCGCAACACAAGGAATTGAGATGCAAGAAGGAAGCAACATGTGGAAAGCACAATTGAGAATATCCGCTATAGTCTCAAGTATAAATCATGGCTTATTTTACAAGAAAAAAAATACTAGAACACAATATAATTTATAGAGATCATTTGTAATCAATTTCCTAGAATATATGTTAGTTCATAGGATATGTGCGAGGAATTTATACTTGTAAGTGCTTCATTTGTAACTTTCAATCTTGTTCAATGAAGTTTAGTTAAGTTTGATGCAATCTTTAGTTGTTAGTTTAGGTTTAATATAAATTTGTGCTAGCTTTCATTAGTTTGATGTTAGAATCATGACTTAAGATTTGATTTTAGGGGTGTCTATGCTTGCCACCTTGGAACTCGACCCCACTGCCCGGATCCAAACCGCCTGCCGCCCAAACCAACTACTTCGTTGGTCAGTGGCAAGTCCCCATCCTTAGAATCCGAAATCGCCAGGTTTGTTGGCGGATTTCCTCCTCCAAAACCCGAGCCCCCCCGACCAACCATAAAAACCAAGCAATCTTACAATATTTGACTTTTTTCAATGATGATTTACTCAAAATCTACTAGATCTGACAAGATCTCCACCAAATATGGGGAGATCTCAATAAATCCAATGAGGACTTTATCGAATTTGACGAGATCACACCAGGTTCAAGCAGTTTCGATTATTCCTCTACGGTTGCCAATTTGACCAACTCAACCCCTACCCGATGCTTTATCTGACCAATCAAAACTGAATTCCTTGTCGATTGGCAATAGGCCTGGAAATCCTCAACCCGATTTGGCCAGGACGGTTGCAGTTTTGGCACAAAACTGACTCGTGGACACCCGTATTTGATTTTCTTTAGTTTACTTCTAACCAATTCACTTTGATCCAATTTATTTTGAATCAAAGCACTTCAAGTTATTCTATTTAGGAATAATCCACTTCAAACTAGATTAGTTCGAATCAATGTCCTCATAAATAACTTAGATTTAATTAGGAATGGAGCTTAGTCACTTAGGAATTGTAGTTGCTTTAGTTTCTTGTCTTTTATTGTTATCTTACCATTTCCAAAGAAAAAAAAAAGTCCTTTTGATTGAGATATTTTCAAATTGGGTTTTCAGTTCAAGCTTCACTTCTAATAACCTTCCAACATTAATAAGAAACCAAACTTTATCAAAAATTGGTTTTAATCAAACCAACATAATTATTGTTACAAAAGACATCTATCTTCGTGCCAAAGGAGTAGTTGCTAATATTAGGCATCTCAAACTAATATTTTAAGCTTTATTTAAAACCTTTAATCTTTACAAAGCTCCATCTTCTTAGTGCTAATTAAGATTAATTCCTTTTGGGTGCGTATTGAAATTTTTTATATATATAAATATATATATATATATATATATATAATTTCATCCCTCTCCAATCTCCATGCTTCTCACTAAGTTCTCTCACTCCCATCTCTTTGCACTCCCACTTCCTAAACTAAAAACTACCATATTTCGTGGATGCCCCTACACCTACGATGCATGACTTTGTGGACCCCATTGGAAAGGTCGAAGCAAGGTAAAGGGTCAACATCTATCTCGACATTCCTTGAAAACTATCACCACTATTGGAGTGCCACGTAGAGGAACCAAACTAGTGAGAATGACACGTCAACAAAGGGTAAGGTAGGCCATAACCTTTTTGGGGAGCTCCATGTATCCTAAAAATCACGGAAATATATGGCCAGAAAGAAATCCTAAAAATGTAAACTAGAGGTTAGTAGAATAATATATCAAACCCTCAAATCAATGTCTTGAGTGTTCTTTTGACTAAGCCTCTCAACTTGCTTTTCTTTACCAAACCACCATTCATGATATTTGCCTTTGGAACCTCGAGGCACTGAATAATTTATTCAAGATGAAGCATCTAAACAACTTTGGGATTATAAACTATCCATTCCATTTTCAATGCTATCGAAAAACCTTATATGATCAAGGCGTATTTGGCTTGATTTTTGCTTCTAGTTCTAACGAAGTCCAAGAGGAGTAGACGCGGGGGGTGATGACTCATATCCTGCGGTAATTTTATATGCTTGGTGCATGATGCAAATCGATATGCTGTTTATGATTCAGTTAACGGAAATATATATATATATATATATATATATTGATTTTGCTGAAGGTTCTATGTATCTTTTTCCTTAAATATCTCATGGATTCTTTTAATATTCTCTGTGTGGAAGTTGGTAGTTGCAAATTCAGTTGGTGGCAGTTAAGGGCAATAATGGACGACTTCATGGACACAAATTTCTTGCCAAAACTTTCTGCTGCATAGTGCATACTTTACTTGAATTTCAATCAAATTATGGTAACCGGAAATCACAAGGCTTTCGCTTCAAAAAGAAATCACTAGGCTTTGTATTAATTTTGGAGATGAATTTATGCCCTCGAGGATTGGAAAATAAGAAGTTTCCAGACTCTTATGAAATAAACTCAAGCTGCTCCAGGATTTATATAAAAAAGTTTTTCTCATTCACACATTGTCCAAACCTTGAAGTATGAAAGATGCAGAAAGAGAAATTCCCAATACAGATAACACTGTACAAGTTATTTAACAAACAAACCACTCTCACACGCATTTTATGTTGTCTTCTCTTGCATTCTACCTTTCCAATGCAAACTCCCTCATATATTATTTATATATAAATAAAGGTTTTTTTATTTTTTTTTTTATTTTTATTTTTTATGGTAGAAAATATTGCGGATTTATGTTATTTGAAGATACGTAGTAGACTAAGGAAATTTCCAAAGGTTCTGATCAGAGTGATCCTCAGTGTTTTCTGCATCCCCAGCAACGTCATAGCGAGGAGGGCTAAGCATCATCCCTTCAGCCATATTGACAAGAACATTTGGCATGTCAAAGATCAAATCCTCATCAACAAATTCACCAAGCATTGGTTGTTGCATCTCACCTGTGCGTTGAGCCCCATGACCTTCATTCCCAGTTGAGACATCTATTCCAGCCCCAATAGCAGAGGCAGCCGCCCCAATAGCAGAGGCCGCGGAGGCTGCAGCCGCTTGGATATCACGTGGGGATGTGGAAGCAGGCACGGGCAAAGACGACGCAGAGTTGGGAAAGTTAAGTTCAGCATTTTGGCCCTTAAGAGCAAGAGCTGCTACATCATAAGCCACTGCAGCCATTTCAGGAGTAGGAAATGTGCCTAGCCAAATCCTATTTGGCTTCCTTGGCTCACGAATTTCTGACACCCATTTGCCACTACTCCGGCGCCTTACTCCACGATAAACCGGGTGGCGGCCACTAGCCGGAGGTGCTGCCCCAGCAGTCACAGAGGCATTGCTGCTACTGCTGCTACTGCTAGAACTGCTAGAACTTGTGTTTGTGGATGATTGTGGATAATGCTGCATGGTTTTTTTTTCCTTTTCACTAAGGTAAGGAAGATTGGCGGGAAGTTCGGATTGGATAGTTGAAGGATGAGGGAAGCCATTTATGGGGATGGAAATTTAGGGCAAAATATGGTTGCAGAGCAAGGTATTCAGAGATGAAAGTGCAAACCAGTTGTTTGTGAACTGCGTTCGCTGAGGATTGGGGTGTAAGACAGCCTTTGTGTTGGACATCTGGGTTGGACTACGTTGTTTGCAGAAAAATAATATTAATAATTAATACTAATAACTATCTTAATTAACGTCAAGAACAGTAACGCTAATGAGCATTATGCAGTGTAAGTGTATCACTTTTTCTAACAAAGATTTGATTTTAATAACGAGGTGCGTTTTTCCAAATTGATCAACCCACCCAAAAGAGTGAAACAGCAAGTGGATGATGACATGAGGGCATGGGATGGTTCAGTAACTTAGTAAACATATATATGCAACATGTAAAGTAGGGTTTTGGCTTCTCTAAATCCATTATGTGTTCTATGGTTATAATTGACGAGACATCACTTCTTTTAGATTGCCATTATTACCAACTCAAGGCCATTAAGCCATTCAGGTAAAGTAAAAAAATCTGCGGTTGTAAAATGACACCTCTGTTGAAATGACTTCTCATCAAGTAAAATAAATAAATTTGAGCCTCACTACTCCAATGTTATTGACAATATTGGTTTTACCATATATATATTCATATATGTTTCATGACAATAAACACTTATAGCAAATAGATAACTGAAAATTGAATGCTTAAGCCATAAAGAAAACCCTTTCCAATAATATTAATGTCTATGTTCCCATTGCCAGTATTTATCACCATGCATTGAGCTGCTTTTTCAACATGAGAATGTATGGGATGTGGTAGGTTGGCTCTGGGTCTTTTGGTGCTGTTAGCCTTTGTTAGGAACCTGGGTTGTGGTGCACAGTGTCATTGAGCTTAGTTGTTAAGCTGGTTCTGTTAGATTGGTGAGTTTTTGTTGCTTGTGTTTAAGTCCAGCTTATGAGAGGGTAACTTTGGAGGTTGATTATTGTGGTTTTGGAATTCAATTAACTTTAATTAGAAGAATAACAATGAGGTGTACTAATCCCATTAGGAGTGTTAATCTCAAATTGATAATGACACTAATATTATTAGGGCTATTAGTCCTACATTAAAAAGAAAAGAAACGAGGTGAGGTGTGTCAATCCCTAGAAATAGAGTGGTGGTATAACTTTGTTTAGTGTGTTAATTAAAAGATCAAGTTTTGTCTTGTGAGAGAGTTAAAAACTAAGTTTTGTCTATTGCGTTAGTGACAGGGTGTTTTGGGTGCATTGAGATTTTAGTTTGTTTTTTGTGAAGAGTTAAACTTTGTGAGTGTAGTTATAATTCTTATTATTGACAGTGGATTTTGGTAGCGTTGCTCGTGGATGTAGGCATAAAGTTTGTTAAATAACGTTAAATATTATGTGTTGTGGTGCTTACTATTTCATTATTTTGCATGCATTTTACCACAAATTGGTGTCAAAGTTATCGATTCAAGTATCTAGAGATGGAGAGCACAATGGCAAGCAAAAAGATTGAGGTGGAGCTCTTTAATTAGGAAAGAAAATAATTTAGACTTTGGCAAAGCAATGTCAAGGTCATTGTGGTGCAGAAAGATTGTTACACCGTTGTATGGAAAGTCAAAGAAACCAACCATTATATCTAATAATGAATGGGAAGAACTTAAGATGAACGTTGTAAGTGATATTTATTTGTGCCTTGCACCAGAGATAAAGTGTAGTAAAATGTTAAAGAAGATATATATGTCAAAGATATTGATAAATCAACTATGCATATGAGAAAAAATTGAAGTGAAAAAAAAAAAAAAAAAAGAGTTAAATAAACAATATTGTTACCTTCTAAGGTTCATAAAAAATAATACTAATAAGATCTCAAATTACATAATAAATTTTGGAGTTCAATAATATTTGCAGGCTGATTTTAGTACTCAAATTAATAGACTTATATTAAATAGACCTTCATTCCATACAAAGAAAGCTCTTAAAAGGTAACAAAGTCAAATTTCCTTTTACATCAAGGAAAGCCAAATAGTTAACGAAGTACAAATAGAAATTTGAGACAATTTCCAACAAATCTTCGCTAACTCAAAATTTATCAAGCAATCCTTTTTGTGTGTCGCAATAGCTCCACCTTAATCTAAGTAAGTTTAAGTTATTATGGTTATTATTTTAGAAAAGTTATCATTGTTGCCAAAAGTAAACCCGCGCGTACATATATAAAACTTGTTCAAAAAAATCTATCACTTTTGTCACAAAAAAAAAACTTGTTCAAAAAATTATCTCAAACCATACCAAGATCAACCATGGGTTTTAATGCCACTTATTGTGGTATAGTAAAAGTTGTGATAACACTTGTCTTGTGATCAAGGGAGTCAATCTCGTACCGAAAGTTGCACCGATTTAACCAGTAGAACGATATATTTCGGTACCGATTAATACCGGTGTACCGTTTCGGGTATACCGTTAATTTTATATTTATAAATATATATATATATATATATATATATATGTATGTATGTATGTATGTATGTGTTTGTCTCTCTCTCTCTCTCTCTCTCTCTCTCTCTCTCTATATATATTATAATAAATATAAAAGTTTACCATAAAATATTATTTCAATTCAAAGCAAATTATTCACGATTTTAGACTTTAGCATCAATTAAAAGAATAAAAAAAAAACACACAATATAAAAAATAGAAAGCCTAATTGTTCATTGCATACTAAGAAAACAAATAATACTAATAAGTTAATACAAGTAAGTTACTCTTCTGTCCTTACAAAAATTCAAAAATTACAAAAAAAAAAAAAGCTTTTTTTCTGTACCGACCGGTACGCCCGGTACCGGCCGATATTGCCCAAAATTGGCTAGTATGGTCAATATATAGCCAGTATCTAAAACGGTACGAAACATTAGCATTTTGATACTAGTATATATACCGGTACGATACATACCGGCCAATACGGTATCGACCACCTTGCTTGTGATAGCAGAAGTTATGATATCACCTTTTCTTTTCTTTTCTTTTTTTTTTTTTTATTTATTATTTTATTTTTATTTTATTTTTTTTGGCAATGGCAAAAGCTTCAATATCAATTACTGAGATTTGGATTTGTGAGACATCAAATATAAGCCTCTTGAAGAGTCCATTTGTGATGGACTAATATAATATGTTGGAATATCACTTAATCTAAAAATTGAAGCCTCTTGGGGTTTAGCTCAATTATGTTATATCAATCACTTACTTTTATCATAATTATCTAGTGTTGATTAAAGAATAGGATTTGAAACCTTATAAATAGGCAGTTCCAAGTAAAAAGTTTGATAGTTTTGGCTCAAGAGTCCTCCTATGCAGGGAGAGGAAAATAATCTTAGAAAAAGATATCCCTTGAGAGAAGAGAAAACTCATAGAAGAAGAGTTCTCCTAAAAGAATAGAAGACTCTTATAAGAGGGGTAGTTTGGAAGTTATCTTAAGGTTGGAAAAATACCTATGAGGTAGAATTATGTAAGATAGGTTGAGTGTTGTATTTCTTACTGAGTATAGTGGATTTAATCTCTCTTTTCGTGAAAGTGGATTGCTTGCCAAATCATTTAAATTTTTCTATTTTTAATTTGTATGGGTGTGCTTATTATCTTTCTTTATTGTTGATTGTTCAATTTCACGAGTACTATCACACATATCAAGTGGTATTGGTATCAAAGCTTCCGCTGACCTATTTTGTGTACTCCCTACTAGGGTTATAAGTTATAAAACTATATATATATATATATATATATATATATATATATATAAAATAATAGTGTGAGCATTTTTAAATGAGATGAACCAAAAAAGCAGGTTAGTGGTCCACCATATTCTGTCTAAAGTTAATTACCCAAATGCGTCCGACCAAATATTCTTGGAACAAACTTTAATTGGTCGAAATATTTCTTTCTTTAATTACATGGATTAGAACTTCTAAATCAATTGTCTTTCTCGAGCCAAAAGCCATAATGTTTTTTTCCACAAATCACTTCCTGAAAATCACCATCACTATTCTTTCTTCGTCCTGCCTGGCTTCAGCTTACTCAACAGGATTCCGAGTAGGACCAGGAGGACTTAACCTGAAAAAATAGGAATAATTATAAGACTGCAAGCTAGTCACAAAAAATTTATTCTTCAACAATAGCCACCTCCTGTACCTACCCACTGACCTCTCAAACACGCTTAATACATAGCATTGTAATGAGATTTTAGCCTTTTAAGTGCATGAATGAAATGGTATATGTATCATATCAACCTTGACCAACAATGGTGGGAAAATTGTCCAACTTGCAAGCAACCAACGTGGTCTAACCAATGGCACAGGAAAGCTATATTGAAAAAGAAAAAGACAATTGTAACATTGTCGATTGTCGATTGTGAGAGCAGACCTACCTGTTCATATGTCCTTTCTTATTTTGGAAACCATGGGACATAAAAAAAAAACTTCCCTATATGTTCATGGAATTCTAATTAAATATTTGTAGTCCAAAATTTTCAATTCCTGATGGTGTACACATCAAGCAACACATTCCTCACTAAGGGGTTATTTTAAATTCAAATGAATTAATTAATCTCTTTTTCTATAGCTTTTTATTCACTTTTTTCCAACTCTCTCAAAATTTAAGTCTTTTGTCCGTACAACCCTCGGAAACTAAGTCCAAAATGAACCGATTGGTTATCATTGTGTAGCACCCATCAAAACATTATAATATAATAATAGTGGACCATAGTGTTTGGTTAATTAGCTTTCTAGTAAAACACTGTCTAGAGCCACCTTTTTCAATCCAAATGCACCTAGTTTTTTATTTTCTTTTTGTGTGTACTGTGGGTAGAGACTAGAGAGTTATTTGTGGCTTGTGCACCCCACCACCGGGACCTAAGAGTCACTCACTGAAAGAGACATTGGCTTGGTCCCATAAAAAAGATAACGTTGATTTGGTGTTCCTCAAGGAGTTGATCTGTAAAGTGTCAAGTGTTTGAGTGTAAGTATATCTACTTTTATCTATTAACAAAAACGAATAAAAATCTGTTTAACAGTCACATTTGAATTATGCTGAACCGTGTATCTGTTTACGCAGGTTGTAGCTGTTCTGCCGCGGCCGCGTAAAAACATAAATCTGGGCATTTTTATCTCGCGTAAGATATGTTAAAATTCAAACTCGGTGTTTTTTGCCGTTCTTTTTAACAATGATTTTTTCATTTGAATTATGGTTTAAGTTTCTACATCAACCCTATTTCGCCGGCATTGAGGCTTGAGCTATATAGTCTTTACATTTTACATTTTGCACTCAATTGTACGGTAGGAAAATTAGAAGACCCACTTGGTTGAGATTTGATTTTTACTTTAGTCGGAATAAAGCATATCGACATTGAAAATAATTGATTGCCGTGTATTATTATTCTCAGAGTTGTCAAAGTCGGAATCTTACGTACAATCATAGGAAGTAAGATTGTGAATTATAAGATCTTACGTAATTTTTGTTTTAGAACAAAAATACATATTAGCAGTAACTTTGTCTTTTAAATAATTACATAAATTATAAAATCATCTATTAAAAATAATTAATAAAATAAAGATTTAATCGATATAATGTAATTTGTATGTTATAGATCATTATATTTATACTAATAAAACAATTATATATAAGTTTAAACACAATGTATCAAAAAAAAAAATCAGCAAATATTTAATTAGCAATCAAGTACCAAAATAACTATCAACGCATATAAAAAATGTTTTCCAAATTCTAAGTTCCAAATTCAAAATTCAAATAAATTAGCAATGGAACATATAAGGCAATTATTAAGACATATCTTTGATGACCAACAAATGAAAAGCAAAATGGAACTGACATAACGTTTCTCAACATGTTCTTACTCCAAATTTCTGACTTTTAATATTTATATATTAAAAATAAATAAATAAATAAACTCCAAACTAAGAAGTCATTTAATTAATCAGAGAAGAAAAAAAAAAAAAAAAGTCATTTGCGTAGCCCTTTTGTGTTCTCAAATTTGAAAATGTTTTACTGAAACTTGTTTGTCAAATTAGATTAGTTCGAACCTTTTCTAGAAACTGTTTAGAGAAAAACGACATTACTCATGACTAATTGACTACTACTACTACTGTTACACTGTAAGGTTTGGTTCGACATGACAGAGAAATGGTGTCGACTATGTGAAATACCAAAACATCTGTCGTTTATGATGTAACTAAAGTAGTTCGCCGTTTTATGAACGATACATGTTTCTGTCGTTTTCTGCCGCTAAAGAAATTGGAGAACAAACATTCTCACATTCATTGATTGAGTTGTTTTCATTTTAGTTTTTTTTTTTGAGGAAGTGTCTTCATTTTAGTTAATTAGATTCTCAAAAAATAGTTTAATTTTTAGTCATATATATATATATATATATATATATTGTGCGGGCCAAATAAGAGGCTACTGAACTGGGCCTTTACTTGGGCTCACAACTTATTTGTGAAATGGGTTTAGGATTTCCTACAATGGATTGTTCATCATACTGAGGCCCAACGGTAATTCCTCCTCTTCTCAGTTATTTCACTCCTCTTTGTTTCGTTACTCTCATATCCCTTTCTTCCTTCCAGAAAGAACCGCCCCTTCTTCCTCTTCGTTCCCTCTTATTTATAGCCTCAATCGAATGGAGAGATCATGATTGCTCTGAGGGATAATGAAAAAAGGGGTCCAATGTCATCGTTGCTAAGTGGGAGTTTGGTAGTGAGTGGTGTGTGGCAAGAGTGGCATTGGAACTTGCTCATCATTATTGGAGGGATGTCTGGTAACGACTCCCTTAGGGTGGTGCTGAGCAAGTTGAACACGGTGCTCCCATGCGAATAAACCTCCACGGAGATGCTTTCTACTAAACGATGGTTCGTCCATCAGTTAATCGTGTAAGAATGATTGAGATTTGAGCAATGGACTTTCTGTCGGCCATGTCAACAGCATGATTCCCGGACACTCAATCATGCCTGACTCGGCCCAGGTTAAGGTGGAAAGGCCGGGCTTATAGACTACTTGGCGAGACCTGATTCCAGCACCCGAGGCCCAAAAAGGGGCCGGCCTTGGGCCGCACATATATAAATAAATATATATATATATATATATATATATATATATATTCAAATGTGTTTTTCATTTGTGAGCAGCGAATGGACTGCCCCTCTCGAGAATGATAGTCGGTAAAATAAATTAATTAAAAATTTTAAAATAAAAATAAAAAACCTTGAAGGTACGGAAATGGCATTCAAATCTAAACACTTCTAGTGGCTTTAATATTCTATTTTGTTTATAGCTATTCTATTCAAATCTTCTATACAACTCCTCTGCTCCACAAATGAGAATCAGTCACATCTCCTTTAATTTAATTAAAATCCTAAATTTACGTCTTTTCTTGTTACAATTTCTTCAAATAAATAAATAAGCACACCTCAAAACAATGTCGAAAACGAAACTTTAAGATTTAATTAAATTGATAGACATGAGATAAGCTTTTGTTTATGGATTACAAAATAGAGCAATGGGAGCGGGCTAAAAGATTTGAAATCTTAAATTCTAGACCTACGAGCAAAAGGTTGACAATTGACTTGCAGGGAGGAAGGACGGAGGCCTTGTAGGTGAAGAACAATAAAATCAAGTTTAACTATAAGTGAAAATCAATAAAATCGAGTTTTAACTTGTAAAGCTTTTATGTCTTTTTCTTATTTTGCTTCTGATTTTTCAAAAAAACGTTTTCTTCATTTTCATGTGTTTGGCCCAATTAAAGAATATTGGTCAAACTAAAAATCATATCAATTTGACTAGAAAATAACCTTTAAGCATAAAAACATTTACAATCAAGGAAGTCAATACCGTACCAGAGGCTGTACCGATTTGGCCACCGGTATAATATATTTCGGGTACCGGTCAATACCGGTGTACCGTTTCGGGTTTACCGCTATTTTTTATATTTAATATATATATATACACACACACACACACACACACACACACAAAATCTCTATTTACCATAAAACATTACCTTTTGTCTATATATATAATAATAGGTAAAGCAGAGATAAAATCTAATTAAATTTCAAATTGGAATTAAATTAGAGTCTAATTTTACGCCATATGTCCTATCTAATTTAAGTTTTAAAATTTTTATACCAAGTGAGTTAATTCAATGTAAAAATTAGATTTCAATTTGAGTTTAATTTTGTGCCATGTGTCTCATCTAATCTAAGTTTTTTAATCTTTGTGTCAAATAAGTTAATTTAGTGTGAAAAACGAGGAGTCTAATATAAGTAAACTATAAAAAATATAATTTTTGAATGATTTTATATTTATGAGCCTTTTTTTTGTATAACTAAAAACAATTCAAGTTTATAAGTCATATATATATAGCCAAAGTTAAGAGAAATCCCAATTAAATTCTAAATTGAAGTCTAATTTTGCGCCATATGTTTCATCTAATTTTTAAATCTGTATGTCAAGTGAATTATTAGATGCAAAAATTAAAGAGTCTAAATTCAATAAGATTCTAATTTGAATTTTAATTGGAGTTCAATTTTGCGCATGTGTTCCATCAATTTTTTTAATTTTTGTGGCAAGTAAATTATTGAATGCAAAAACAAAAGAGTTTAGATCTAATTAGATTCTAAATTTTATATATATATATATATATATATATGTAATTGTGATTGTTTTTAAATGTATCCGTGCATATGCACGGGATTACACACTAGTTTACAATAAAACATTACTTCAATTATTCATTGCATACAAAGAAAAAAAAAACAATATAGAAAACAAAAAATTTAATTGTTCATTACATACAAAGAAAACAAATAATATAAATAATTAAGTTAACACAAACTACATAGGATCATCTACTCCCATCCATCAAAAGGATCTACTTCAGGACCATAATCTATATATATATATATATATATATATATAATAATAGGTAAAGCAGAGAGAAAATTCAATTACATTGCAAATTAGAATTTAATTAGTGTCTAATTTTACGCCATGTGTCTCATCTAATTTAAAATTTTAGAATTTTGTGTCAAGTGGGTTAATCTATATATATAATAATAGGTAAAGCAGAGAGAAAATTCAATTACATTTCAAATTGGAATTTAATTAGTGTCTAATTTTACGCCATGTGTCTCATCTAATCTAAATTTTAGAATTTTGTGTCAAGTGGGTTAATTTAAGTAAAAATTGAATTTCAATTACAGTTTAATTTTGCACCACGTGTCCCATTTAATTTAAATTTTTAAATTTTTGTGGTAAATTAATTAATTTAATATAGAAAACGAGGAGTCTAATATAATAAACCATAAAAAACATAATCATATAACTAAAAAAATTCAAATTTATAAGTCATATATATATATATATATATATATTAATAGCTAAAGCAGAGAGAAAATTTAATTAAATTCTATATTAGAGTCTAATTTTGTGTCATGTGTCATTTAATTTTTAAATTTTTGTGTCAAGTGAATTATTATGTGCAAAAATCAAAAGGTCTAAATTCAATTAGATTTTAGATTGAATTTTAATTGAAGTTCAATTTAGCGTCATGTGTTCCATTTAATTTGTTAATTTTTGTGGCAAGTAAATTATTGGGGGCAAAAACCGTAGAGTCTAGATCTAATTAGATTTCAAATCATATATATATTATATGTGATTGTGATTGTTTTTAAATGTACCCGTGCATATGCACGGAGTTACACACTAGTATATATATATATATATATATATATATATATGAGTATTACTATCCTGCTCTTAAAAAATTGCCACAATTACCAAAAAAAAAAAAAAAACACAGCATTTTGTGTTCCGGTCCGGTACGGCCGATACGGCTGAAATTCGTCGATATGGCCGGTACGAGGCCGGTACGGCCGGTATTTTTTCCGATACGAAATAGGAGGGTATATGTACCGGTACGGTACGGTATTGACTTCCCTGTTTACAACTCATAATTTAATGTTGCTTAGGGGCTTTAGTCATGCAGCATACCAAAGGCCATACTTATGCTCTCCCACCAACCTGCCAATGCTACTATCCTCCGCCACCACCTCGCCCTCGCCCTCACCCTCCTCTTCCACCACCAATTGGTATCTCTCCCTCTCTCTCCAATTTGGGAATTATGTGGTTAGGGCTCAGACTGATTTTGATTTGGGAAAGTAGTCTTAAATAGAAATTTGTTTGAATTAGGTGGGTAGTATAAATGAGTTGCTTCAAGTTTGTTTAAACTAATTTGTAATTTTTTTAATATTAAAAAAGTTGTCACGTTACATAAAAAATGACAATTTATTATTTCGTTATACACATAGGCTAAGAAACTAATAGAAATTGATGAAGTGATCAATAACACTTATTTAATAGTGTATTTTGACCTTTGTAATTTATTCTCTATCCTCTCTACTCTCTAGTTGTCTTTTTAATTTGAGATATGCATAATATGCCGGTAGTGTCAATGATTTGCATAGATCAGTCTAATTTGATGCCATAATACCTGCATTCCTCCGCATTTCTTTCCTCTTTGGCAGAGTGGTGACTGGTGAGATTGCTGTGTGGTAAATGTTGGTGGAAAATGGTAAATATTAAACGCAAACGGCCTTGTATCTGATTTGTTAATTGTGGTCATGCTTATTTGAAAACAATCACCAGGCTTGAGATTTACCTTATTCAAGCAACATTTTAATTTATCGCTAATTTGTTTGTGATTGCATAGTGAAGAAGCTTTCTAATCTCCTAGACTAGTGGATTCATTTATAAATGTATGCTTGATTTTCTAACTATTTTGAGTAGAAAATCTACCTCAGTCAAACGGATTGGTTTCATGATTCATGTTTTAAATGACGTTCACGATCTTTGCAGTCAAGTCCTTGGATTGACAAGGCTATTGGGTTGTTGTTTTGGTGCAAACTGGGTCGAGCTGGGTTTGGACTTTGGACTTTGGACCATAGCTAAAATTACTAACTTTATCTGAAGATCAAGTAAAAATTGAACCCCTGGCTTGGGCTTCTGTTAAGCCCATCCGTGGGCTCACAGCTGAGGCTGAGTCTAAGCCCATATATATATATATATATATATATGTATGCGATTTTATGAATTAGCCCCTGGAAATTAAATGGCATATTTACACTAAACTTTCACATAAATGATAAATATGGATTAATGACTAGTATGATAAGAAAATGGTAGTGTGTAAATTTATTTTATTCCTTCCTATATTGCCATGTCAGTTTTTGAAAACCGACATTTTTTCATATCAATATTGCAATATGTATTTCTTTTAAATTTTTTGTAATATTAAGGCATATTTGGTAAAAGTATTTAAATATAATTTTTTGTTTTGCAATCCATAAAATAGTGGGTCCCACACTTGAATTTATTATTTGGCTAATATTTTCTAAATACAGTTTTCAAAAAATTGTATCTTATTTTCTTGGTTTAAAACAGGATATTGAAAACAGCTAAGGAGGTGTTTTCAAGATACAAAAAATGTTTTTAATGATACAATTGTAAAAAAAATTGAAAATAGTGAATCCCACATATTTGTCCAAACCCTTTTATTTCTTAAATTAAAAAGTTCATCTTTATCACAAAAAAAAATTCCAAACTTCAAATTTATAACTTATTATTAAAAAAAAGTACTACAAAAAAAAATAGTAATTTACAGATTTTACACATTACTTTTTGTAAATATTTTTTTTTAATCTCAAAAATAGAAATGGTCTCCCAAACAATTATTTAAAAAAAAAATTTTAATTGTTCTTAAAAGTGGGAGCCAAACACGTATAATATAAAAATTATTATTTTAAAGCTATTTTTAAGTTCAATTTTTTTAAAATTGTTTTTATACTGTTTTGAAAACAAAAACAAAAATTCTCCTACCAATCAAGCCCTAAGAGTTATAAAAGCTTGTAAAATTGTTACATATTAGTTGAAACCAAATAGAAATGATTGTTGTATTTGGTTTAAGTAATATAATACTAAATAATCTCTTATTAATTTTTTCCAGGTCTTCTTTAAACAAATTTTAATAGAATCACTCTAATATTTTTAT
The DNA here is from genome assembly GCA_033629205.1 of Lithocarpus polystachyus. Taxonomy (NCBI): domain Eukaryota; kingdom Viridiplantae; phylum Streptophyta; class Magnoliopsida; order Fagales; family Fagaceae; genus Lithocarpus; species Lithocarpus polystachyus. The sequence continues at coordinate 47,714,222 of CM066168.1, forward strand.
AAATTATCAAATTTAAAATTTTATTTATTAACACTTATTAATCAAATATATATCATATATAAATATTTTATATTGAACTTTCTCATGCATTCCACGGATTAATTACTTTTGTCTTTTTAATCTTTGCCATACTGTCTTGTCATGCTTTGAAAGCTCATATTTCTCAATGTCTAATATAGTAATAGAATTTTTTTTTTTTTTTTTTTTTGTAATTTGGTTTTAAAATTTTTAATTATAAAAACTGATAATTTGTTACATGTTAATTAAAGCTAACTACAACTCATCTTTTATTAAAGAAAAAGATATCCAATGTTAAACAAGTTAAATTATAATTGAATAACTTTTGTCTTTTCTATAACTTTTTTATTGCAATTTCTATATATATATATATATATAAAACTACTACTCATCTTTTATTAAAGAAAAAGATATCCAATATTAAACAAGTCAAATTATAATTAAATAACTTTTGTCTTTTCTATAACTTTTTTTTATTGCAATTTATATATATATATATATATATATATCTCTTTTTTGTATATCGTGAATTAGCGACTAGTTATGATAGAATAATATACTTTATAGGGCTCAAATAATTCTCGTTCTTGAAATTACCAATTAAAAAAGTTAATGCTTATTCTTACTCTTTTTCTTTTTCTTTTTCTTTTTTTTTTTCTCTTTAAAAAAAATAGTGTTTACTACTTGGACTTGTAAGTACACATTGAAGAAGACTACTAAAATTTGAGAATGATTTTGAATTTATAAGTATCCATTGCTATCTTGGAATATCCATTTTGAAAGCTATTATATGATTATACCGACAAACTTGGTCATCTCCAATTTTCACTAAAAATTGTATTAACTCCCCTCTTACTGAAACAACAACCCTACTAGTTACTTATTAGAAAAGAAGAAACATAACTTTAATACCATAATAAAGGTGTATGAGAGAGAGAGAGAGAGAGAGATGAATTTATGTGGTTTAACATTAAAGCTCTGTTTGGGTAGTGCGGCTGCGTCCTCATTTGGGTTTTTTTTTTTTTAAAGTCCAACGCGTTATGCATTGTTCATTGGCCATGAACAGCGATTTTATACCAATGAACAGTGCTTGTACAGTAATAAACAATAAAAAAATTATTTTTTTATTATTTTCAATTTTCAGCAAAATAAGTTGTATCCAAACACATACTAAGTGTGTGTTTTAATACAACTTATTTATGGTAGATTATTTGCATAGTATAAGACCCAAAAAAAAAAAAAAAACTAAAAAGGTAGTGTAGTTTCAAAAGGCTGAAAGTTAGATATTTGGAATAAAAATAAGATAAAAAAAACAAAAAACTGAAAGCTGAAAGCTGTAGCCAAACGGGAACTAGATGTCTACATCCATAGCCTTTAATGGCTATATCTTTACTGTGGGGGGACGAGGATCAAAGGTAGTTAATAAAGGCCGCAAGAGTAATTCTAAGGAGGGGAACTATACGGAGAGGACTTGTTTAACTAGTAAGGAGTTTGGGATGATGCTACCGATGAAGATATCAAGGATTCTTACTTAACCTCAGGAAGACCGAGAATTCGGAATGAATGAAGCATGGTGCAATCCCCTGGGAGACAAAGGTAACTTGGTGCTGAACAAGGAAGAGAAGAAAAAGAAAGGACAAGACAGACATCCCCTCCGCATTAAATGCACTGCAATCACTTACCTAACCACATTAATGGAGAAATGACCATAAACAATGTCCTTCACAGCTCATATTTTGTTGTAAAAACCTTCTAGGAAGGTCTTGATGGGACAAGTATCAAGAAAATCTGATCTCAACCCACCAAGTGTAAAATTCAGATGCATCCTTTCTAATTTATATAAAGTCAAGGAGCACATGAATCAAAGGGATGAAAAATTGAGGGGAGAAAAACAAAAGAAAGAGAGAAACCATTTAGCCGTACTTTCATCCTAGAACTGAACCCGAGAACGAACACTTAGCTAATTTCTACGCTATCTCTATTTGAATATTTCCATTTCGCATAAGAAAATTTGACTCTGATCTTTTTTTCTTGTTGCACAACGGGTATTTCAAGGTTGACCTAACATCCCATCTCTTTAATTCATTATGTGAGTAAACTGTAGCTTAATTAAAACCAGTCTTAATTAACTGATCTACCTTTCGCCTGCCACATTTACTATTAAGCTCTATATATTACAATTAACTCATTGATAGATATGTATAGTAGATTAAATCATATAGATTAAAAATACTACAACAACAAATAGGATTATAATTACTTTTCTGGTATTTATACTCCAGGTAAGACTAAGATTATGTTACTTGTATTCCAAATAGAGTAATTAGATACAATGAACATGGAGAAACCAATAGAGCCTGGGGTGTGTGTGAGTTCAGAGTCTCCGAGCTCCGGTTCAAGTTGGTGGTATCCATGAGATTACCCAAATGTACCGTGGGGCGTGGGACAATGACTGCTACACGCGAATCCCCTTTTTTCGGTTCTCACACACAAAAAAAAAAAAAAAAAAAAAAAAAAAAAAAAAAAAAATACAATGAACATGGAATATAGTTACATAAAAAAGTTGGCTCTTTGTATCTTAACACCCCTAACCCCTAAAAAAACAAAGTGGAAGCTTGAACAAAACTTGAGTTTGGAAAGAAATGGAGACCCTAATGGAAAGCATAATTAACTAGGTTGGATTTGAAGTAGACCAAGTTGGACCCAATTAAGTGAAGCGCATATAGGAAGCTGAACAAAGGTTGGATGCGCATAATATAACGATCAAGGCTTTAATGTAAGCATGGTGCATATCATACCAATGCATGATTCTAATTAAAGACATGGTCTAGATACTTGACTAGATAGAAAAGCTGATAAAGAGGGCTGCTAATCAGTCTGATACATAAATTGACATTGTTAGGAATTATCAATTCCAAAGGTTGTCGATCCACGTGATAAGGATTAGATCTCGATTAACCTTGTAGGAATGCTTGGCAGTAGTGGTGAAAGGATGATCGTAAATTTGACTACTGGAGATCATGGATTAGCGGAAGCTACAAAAGCTTAAATCTGGTAACTTATGGAGGTCACAAGGGCCTTGTTTTGATATCAAATTTGAAAATATAAAGCATAAGTCCGTTAAAGTTTAGCTATAGAGGGTCTACATTTACAACATAAAGTCGTTAATGCCTACATTTTTGAATATTTTTAATAGGCTAAATCTTAAAATAATAATACTTAACGTAGAAGTAAGATTATGATTACTTCACTTGTACTCGTACTCCAAGTAAGGTTAAAATTAATTTTACTTAAACTCTAAAAAGAATTAGATCAGATAAAACTAGGTTAAAGTTATATAATACATTTGAACCTTAATGTTTTTTTTTTTTTTTTTTTTTTTGATATGATGAACCTTAATGCCTTGATATATAGTACACATTTCAGTCGAATCATAGGTTATAATAACCTTGCTACCAAGCACATCCTTGTCAGGTGCAAATAAAAGCCACAAACTCATAGGCTATGGAAGACACCTGTCTACGTTTGATGGGAATATAACGATTGAAACAAAGATACTTTTGCCAATAAAAAAGATACGTCTTTAATTAGTACTGAAATCAAATCCCCTCTTAACTTTCTTATATTTCATGATTAAGCTTTTTTGGGGTGACAACTCACTCCCATATACCGATAAGACAACTTTCAACTACAATCAACAAAAAAGGCTTAATCTTGGTTGGCAATCCCGGCTTCTCTCAGATGTTTTCCGGCTAGCAATTGAGTCCTTTTTTGACTAATCTTCTCCCACTCGCTCTTTTAGTGCATCAAAGGCTTTCTCTAAACTCTTTTTTTCTTTTTTTCATTTCGATGATCCTTCTTTCATCTTGTAATTATTGAGCAATCCCTGTCGCTAGGTTTCATTATCATGCATGGGTCCAATTTCATCATGCTATCTCGGACCCACTATGGATCTCAATGAATCGGAACCTCTAATCACCAAATGTTGACAACCATTCATCAGCTGCAAAAAATTTTTTAAAATATATATATATATATATATATATACATATATATATGAGAGAGAGAGAGAGAAAGGCACTTTCATTGGGCAAGAATTAAGCTTTTCTAAATCTACTAAATATACTTGGTGGACCCTTCTAATGACCATGGAACCAATCTAATCTTGACACCTGCCCTGAATATATGGGTGTGTGTGTGTGTGTGTGTGTGTGTGTTTGAAGAATTAATAGACATAATGCTTTTGGTAAGATAATGTTTAACCTTTGATTATATAATTAGATGTAACTTGTCCTGTATACTAATATAAAATAAAACAATCCTGTTAGTCTTTTATCAAATTCAGTTTATAGTAACAAATTAAAAGATCCTCCCAGTTGTTATATATCACATCAGATAAGTAATAGAATCATCTTAAAGTTGTCTTAGTTTGTAAAAATATGATTTCCACTATATGATTTCTTTTTCTTTTTTTTGGGTCATTCGAGGTTAAATAAATCTATGGAATGCAAATAGAAACTAACTATTTCATTTTCCCTAAATCTCATTCACTTTAATTTAGTCCTCATGTAAGATAGGTGTTGGGAAATTTAGGCCAAATCGATGAAAATACAAGGAATTAATGTAGGTTGGAGGTACATATGAATCAATTGTTTTCCTTAAAGATGATATTTATCCTCAATCAATTCAGTTTGCTATCAGCTTGCAAGCAAATCATCTCCAAGTAATAACTAAGATTGGATTCTAAAAATAGCAATCTTGAAAAATATAATGCTGTGAATTTCTATGTTTAGTGTGCCAATTTTTTTATAAAAGCTCGCAAAATCTTTAAATAACTGAATATGGATGATTATATATAATCAATGAAGAGTTACCAGTGAAAATGCATATTTGAAAGTTAAATTATGTTGGGACAAGCGTTATAAAACATTGCCAAGACTGCTTCTAGCCATCAAGGGCACAAACAAAAGCATTTCCTCCCTTTTCTTTTCTTTTTCTTTTTTTCTTTTTTTTTGTTACTAAAAAATACACTTTCTGCAATTGCCACACTCTGAAGTCTAAACAAGAATGAACCTCTCTTAATTAGCGACTATCAGATATAATGTTTACACTGATGGACAAAACAAATTTTGAATATGGTAACAAAAAAAAAATGGTGAACAGTGATTCCAAAAGTATGAAAATGGATATTTTCACATGGGTTTTCACAAAATAATCATTGAATACCTAAGTAAGCTGGTATCTCAATAACTACTAATAATCAAACCTCTCAAAACAAAGAGGAAATGATAGTTACTAATTGAATAAGGACAATGTTAAAAATACTTCTAATTTTATTATAAAAATCATGTTTATGAATTGAAACTAATGTGATTGGTGTTACATCAACAACATAAACATAATAAGTAAATTTTAAATAGAAACTTATAAAAAAAATTATCAATTTTGCTTCAAAATCTTTACAAACTAAATGGATGTGATTGGACATGATAATAAATAAATTTCTCAAGCATTTTTTTTTTTGTCTTAAATTTAAAATTTGACACATCAATTTGTGAAGAAGCTAGTGGTAAAATTTATGGTAACCTTAGCATCACTCTTTTTAAATTAATTTTTGTTTTGTATTAAAAAGTTGATATATTAGTTTGTAATATTTATGGAATAAAATTTAAGATAAATTTTTCAAAAAAAATGAAAATGTACCATGTATTGGTCCTAAATACAATCTAGAAAAAGTTAAGTAAATCACTTTATTACTTTATTGATACTCCCCCTCAAGACGGAGCGTAAAGATTATGAACACCCATCTTGCAAAGTAGATTAGAAAATTGAGTAGAACGAAAAGGGTATTGGTGTCACCTAAACTTCAAGCATGCACATCTTTGGCTAGTTTCCATCCAATTGTCATGGCGCTTTTGAATGCCTTTATGTGAAAATATTATTTGCAAGAAGTCTTAGCCAAAATAACATTCTCATTACTGAAAATCACATTTTCTTCCTTCTCTCTGTTAATGGTAAGTTATGCCACAAGTCTTTCACATTCTTGCTCATGAACTGTGTTGTAATAGTTCAAATCCTCAATCCTAGGTATAAGTGTGCAAAGACGTTTTAGTTAAGAAACAATTATTTTATGTCTTTTTTTTTATCTATATTTTGTTAAGGCCATATGGATGTTAGTTTATTATTTATATGAGTTAATTTAGTTTTGAATATTGATGTATTTCTTGTTTTTAAATATTGATTATTTTTCATACTTTGCCACTAAATAATGAAATTTTGATTCCATCGCATGAAAAAACTTGAAATTTGGGAACAAGTTTTTAAAACGTTTCTTTCACTGTTTAAGAATTTTTGTCTTAAAACAGTTTTTTTTTTTTTTTCTATCAAATAAAATTTTTGGATGAGAAAGTAGTTTCCTTTTTTTTTCCTAAATTTAAAAACAATAAAGTATTTTTAAAGTAAATTACCAAACAAGTAATATCCGGTACCAGCGGGATGAGACTTTCAGATTTTCTGAAAAGATCGACGTACATTTAAAAGCAAATACGCCTTTCGCATTTTTAGGCTTCACAGTTATTAAAAAAAAAAAAAAAGTCTCCATTATTACCCACGAAAAAAAATTAACAAAAAATTTTGCAATTGCTGACTTGGAAGATTGGTAATGGAAAGTAAAAAAAGCTAGGTAACGGGTGTCCTTAGAGCAAGGATGGACCGAGAATTTTAAGCTAGCGAAAATTGGTGTAAAAAAATAAAAAAAAAATTCTAAATAGACATCCATATAGTATCAAAAAATTATAAATATTCTAAATCGTTGTTTCTAAATATATTAAGATGCAATCATTTACTTACAAAAACAAAAACAATAGCAAAATAATGTGTTTTTTTAATACTAGGCTGGTTAGGATTTTTTTTTTTTTTTTTTTTTTTTGGAAGTTAGAGCATTCATAGTGGCAGTGCTAAATATTTTAACTTTTAACACCTCAAAAAGGTATTTTATCTATTTTACTATCTCACTTTACAATACACCCAATGTCAAATGTTCTATTTTTTATAATTTCATTTAAAATAATTTAAAAAAACTCATTAAAATAATAAAGGAACAGAGATAATTTAATTTTTTTTAATTAAAGAAAAAGATATAATCTTAATAAAATATTATATTTTATTATTAACAACTTGCTACAGTCAACTGATATTTATACCAGTTTACTATAGTTGCAAAAATTTTAGCTTTAGCTTTTCCAATAACACATGATTTTTTAATTCTTTGGTGGTAAACTATTTTTTTTTTTTTGCTAAAATACAATCATCATTGTGAATGTTTTTATTATTTTTGTTAAGTTTTTGGATTAGATAGTTGTTAATTGGATGAGGTAAACTAGACTTATTGTGGAAAATAGAGGCCTAAGGTTTTGGAAAGAGGACTCAACTACAAAAATCAAATATATAATAGCTAAAAAATTAAACCCAGGGGGGCCTCGGCCCCCACCTAGGTCTGTCCCTATCTTAGAGCATTTGTTAATATCATATTTTTAAAAAATTCAATACCATTTTCATGAAAAATATAAAAATATGTTTAAAAAAATTAGAGACAAATTTTTGCTACAAATTTGGTTGTAACCTAAGGCTATGTTAAGGTTGAATTGATGGTTTTTGCATTTAGCTGGGTTTAAGGTCAGCTGGGTCTCCAAGAATTGAGAAAAGAAGAAAACGGAGAAAGGAACAAAGGAAAACAGAGAAAGGAAAAGAATTGGCTTCTCATTGTATTTGCTTATCCCTCAGTATACAATAGCCTCTCCTCTTATACACCAACTTCCAGCTGTCAATGACCTCATCCTCCTCTAACTAACCTCTAACTATCCTAGACTGACTAACTAATTCATTTAGCCCATGACAACACTACTTACTCACATCACTATTTACTCTTTACACTGCACATTACAAGTCTGTCATATACATATACCTGATATAGGCACTTTTGCACTTACTAACACAGTGCACTTACTAATATAGGCCTTATGTACTTATTCTACATACACTATCAATACTACTTTAGCCTTTACAATATACACTATACCATCAACAAGCACACAGAACCACAAGCACACCCCTCATGTCTAACAATATCCCCTCCATTAAAGCACCTTGCCCACAAGGTGAGGGAATTGTTTCTGCAGCTGATATAAGGATTCCCAAGTAGCATTTTCAGGACCCTCCCCTTGCCATTGAACTAAGACTTGAGTAATAATCCTTCTCCTCAAATGATGAGACCTCTCCTGCAACACAACCACAGGTTCAGGACTAAGAATGCCTTTTCAGTCCACATAAGGAAGAGTAGGAATGGATCCCACATGCTGACCCAATTTTGCTTTAAGACAGGAAACATGAAATGTAGGATGTAACTTAGAGTCTGGAGGCAAGTCAACCTATAAGACACCTTACCAATCCTTTTCAAAATCTGAAAGGGTCCATAGTACCTAGGTGACAGTTTACCCAGTTTGTTCTACCTCAAGGACTTCTGTTTGTAGGGTAGCAACCTTAAGTACACCCAATCACCTTCAGCAAACTCCCTCTCAGATCTATGCTTGTCAGTACTGAGCTTCATCCTCTCTTGAGCTGCTAATAAATTTTGCTTCAATAATGACAAAAGCTGCTGTCTAGTTCTCAAGTGCACATCAACAGTGTCAACCTTAGTTGTTCCTGGTACATAATCCAATAACCTGGGAGGAGGGTAACCAAATAAGGCTTCAAAAGGTGTCAACTTAGTTCAGGTGTGGAAGTTAGTATTGAACCAAAATTCGGCCAAAGGTAACCAATCAACCCAAGAATGAGGTCTATCAGCAGCAAATGCTCTCAAGTAGTGCTCTATAATCAATACACATCCTCCATGAGCCATCAGCTTTCCTAACCAACAAAACAGGAGAAGCAAATGGACTGCTACTGTTCCTGATTGACCCCACTGATAGCAACTCCTTCACAATCTTCTCTATTTCATTTTTTTGATAAAAAGGATACCTATAAGGTCTTTGGCATACCGGTTGAGCACCCTCCTTAAGCACAATTGAGTGCTCATGACCCCTGAGTGGAGGCAGATCAGTAGAGGTCTCAAAGACTTGGCTAAACTCTTGCAACAAGGAATCCACTTCAGCAGGAACTCTAGCTTCTGATGCATTTATTTCCACACCAACAATCTGTAACAACAAACCCTTCTTCATTGAAGTCTTAAAGAATATCTCACAATCCACAAAAGAGGAACTTGAAGCTGGAGTCAAACCTTGTAACAAGACTTGCTGATTCTTATATTCAAAGCACATAGTTAAGAGCTTAAAATTCCATTGGATTTCACCCAAATTACTTAGCCACTAAGTGCCTAAGACTGCATCACACCCTCCTAGTGCTAAAACATGAAAATGGATGTAAAATTCCACCCCTTGGACAATCACTAGCACATCACTATAGAATCCTTGAGTCTTCATAATAGAGCCATTAGCTACTTTGACTTCCAACACTTTTGAGACATCTATTCTTAACTATAAACTTTTGACCAATGATGCATCAACAAAATTATGAGTGCTACCCGTATCTATCAAGATTACTAACCTACTACCATTAACTCTTCCCTTAACTCTCATTGTTCCAGGTGTAAGGGTACCTATGAGAGCATACAAAGTAATCTCAACATTTTCATTGTGATTGGACTGAGCACTTTCATCAATTTTATGCACTACCTCACCTTCCAACTCTTCTTCTAATTCAGTTATCTTTACCCCAGAATTTTCACCACGAATTAGTTCAATTCCTTCTAAAAGAAAAAGTTTAGCATTCCTACATTTATGTCCTGGCCCCCACTTCTCATCACAATTGTAACAAAGCCCCTTTTTCCTCCTTTCATCCATCTGTGCAGGGGTTATTCTCTTAATAGGTATACTGGGCTTGGTTGCTACCATACCATTACTACCATTACTTTTAGGCAAACCCAAGATAGAATTCTTACCTAAATCTGGTTGATACTTGACACTCCTTTTGCAACTCATCACATATTCTTCTTGAATCTTGGCCAATCCAAAAGTTGCGTTCAAAGATTGAGGGTTAAGCATCCTCACAGGTAAACGCATTTCATCCTTCAAGCCACTTAAGAAGCAACTGAGCTTGTGCAGTGGAGAAAGCCCTTTGATTCTATTTGATACTGCTTCAAACTCTGCTTTATACACAACCACTGTAGTAGTTTGTCTCAGCCTTGTTAATACTTCCATGGGATCATCATAGGCAGTTGATCCAAACCTCACGTGTAAAGCTTGTACCAAAGATTCCCAATCAGAAAATACCCCAGCCTCCTCTGCCTCCTGGAACCATATCAATGCCTCAAATTTCATGTGAAAGGAAGCTATCAATAGCTTTTCTGCAATTGGGGTTTGGTAATACCCAAAATACTGGTTAGCTTTGTAAACCCAACTAGCAGGATCAACACCTGAGAATCGTGGGAAGTCCAACTTCACAGACTTTGTAAGTGTCAAAGTTGAAGAACTTGGAATTGAATTTGATTGCACATTTCTCTGAGGTGAAGACTGATTTCCATCTAAAGAATTTAACTTCTGTAAGATCACATTTGATTGCACATTTCTCTGGTATGAATTCCCTGAATTTTTTGTATTTCTTGAATGTCTTTGTTTTGGTGATCAGAGGTAGTGCGAAGGGACGCAATGGCTTCATTAACCATATTCAAGGCTGCGGCTCAAGTCTCTGTCATGGCAGCACAAGAACGATGCTCTGATACCAAATGTTAAGGTTGAATTGATGGTTATTGCGTTTAGCTGGGTTTGAGGTCAGCTGGGTCTCCAAGAATTGAGAAAAGAAGAAAATGGAGAAAGGAACAAAGGAAAATAGAGAAAGGAAAAGAATTGGCTTCTCATTGTATTTGCTTACCCCTTAGTATACAATAGCCTCTCCTCTTATACACCAACTTCCAGTTGTCAATGACCTCATCCTACTATAACTAACCTCTAACTATTCTGGACTGACTAACTAATTCATTTAGCCCATGACAACACTACTTACTCACATCACTATTACTCTTTACACTACACATTACAAGTTTGTCATATACATGTACCTGATATAGGCACTTATGCACTTACTGACACAATGCACTTACTAATATAGGCCTTATGTACTTATACTACATACACTACCAATACTACTATAGCCTTTACAATATACACTATACCATCAACAAGCACACAGAACCACAAGCACACTCCTCATGCCTAACAGGCTATAACTCTCACAAATAAAATTAGAGCAAAATTTGATTACAAAATTTGTTATAACCTAAGGTTTCAATCTTATTCAATATCATTAACATTATTATATATTTCGAAAATCTAACTGTTAGATTTCATGTTCTTTATACTCTTATTACGCGTGTTAAATTTTGTATCAATCAAATATTATTTACTATATAATCTATAAAATTATATTTTATGCATAATTTCAAACTACATAAACAAAGATAACATGGCTATTCATCTTTAATTTTCTACAAATTTTACAACTGTAGTGAATATAAGAAGAAAATGTAATCCAATGGTGAATTTGTAAATTCACTTCCAATAAAATGATATTAAGTAAAGTTGTAATCTTAAGATACAATCAATTTTCTAACTAATGAGGAAGTTGTAAGATTGTAATCTTAGACTACAATCTTAAGACTATATATTTTGAAAATGAGAAAGTTTAGTTATAAAATTGGTTGTAACCGAAGGTTACAATCTTACTCAATCTTTTTATTGGAGATGAATTTTAACAAATTCACCATTAAATTACATTATCGTTTTATATCCTTCATACTTACAAAATTTCTAAAAAATTAAATATCAATAGCTATATCATCAATAAATTTTTTAAATTGTAATTTTTTGTAGTTTAAAACTATACCTAAAATATAATCTTATAGATCATATAGTAAATAATATTTAACTGACACAAAATTTGATATATGTGTTAAGAGCATAAAGGACATGCAATCCACCAATTAGATTTTTAAAATATGTAGTAATATTAATCTACTTATTTTGTAGTTAAATTTTGCCCTTTTGAAAATTTACTCGTTGAATTGCAAATTTTTTATATTTTGAATACACATATTAAATTTCATGTCAATCGAATATTATTTTATTATACAATTTATAAACTTGTTTTTTATGCATTATTTTAAACTACAAAAACTTGAAATTTAAACATTTTATTGATAACATAGCTACTAATTGAATTCAGATCCTCCAGATTTCCTAGGGTACTTTACGAAATAAATTTTCTTAAATCTTAATCATTTTTTAATGATTTAATGGTCTAGATTTTGCTATGTTATCATTCGACTAATAATAATCTTAATTTTTTTGTTTGCAATATTATTTTATTATTTTAAAAATATTGTTAGTGGAATGCTAACATGGTAGAATCTAAACCATTAAATTATTAAAAAGTAGTTTAAAATTGTAATTTTTTGTAGTTTAAAATTATACCTAAAATATAATCTTATAGATCATAGAGTAAATAATATTCAACTGACACAAAATTTGATATGTATGTTAAGAGCATAAAGGACATGCAATCCACCAGTTAGATTTTTAAAATATGTAGTAATATTAATCTACTTATTTTGTAGTTAAATTTTACCCTTTTGAAAATTTACTCGTTGAATTGCAAATTTTTTATATTTTGAACACACATGTCAAATTTCGTGTCAATCGGATGTTATTTTATTATACAATTTATAAACTTATTTTTTATGCATTATTTTAAACTACAAAAACTTGAAATTTAAACATTTTATTGATGACATAGCTACTAGTTGAATTTAGATCCTCTAGATTTCTTAGGGTATATTACGAAATAAATTTCCTTAAATCTTAATTATTTTTAATGATTTAATGGTCTAGATTTTGCCATGTCATCATTCGACTAATAATAATCTAAATTTTGTTTGCAATATTATTTTATTATTTTAAAAATATTATTAGTGGAATGTTGATATGGTAGGATCTAGACCATTATATTATTAAAAAGTAGTTGAGATTTAAGAAAATCTATTTGTAAAGTACCCTAAAAAATTTAAAAGTTTTAAATTCATATTAATTTTTAATCTTTTAAAAACTTTAAAAGTATGAAGGATATATAAAAAAAAAAAAGTAATCTAACAAATTCATATCTAATTAAAAACTATCGAGTAGACAATTGCCAAACTTTGTCCCAAAGTTTTTTTTTGAGAAACAACTTTGTCCCAAAGTTAGTTACTCTTTTTCTATAAAAAAATTTTAAAAATAGTTTTTAAATCAACATCTCTATACATCCATTTTGCTCCCCAAAAAAAAAAAAAAAGCTCTATATATCCATTAACTTTGTCTGAAAAAATGATGTTAGTAACAAATTTAGATAAAAATTAATAATAAAAAAACTTCTTAATAGTGGAAAAAAGAAAATAGTGAAAATTTTCGTACATATTGTCTGATTGAAAGGGACGTGAAAGCCAGTGCAGTCGTATTAAATTAGAAAGGAGGTATGTAGTACAAAATGGTGGTGCCACAGTTCTCCATGCATCAACATCAAACTGCTTGGATTCACGTGGGCTTTGATATTTTTGTTGAGAGAGAGAGAGAGATAGAGAGAGAGAGAGAGCAATTCATGGACCGGAATTTAGAGTGGCCCACCTTTTACAACGGACCGTACTACTACACAGCTCTGAGATAATTCCGAAAATATTGAATTAAAATTCCCGTTTCTTCAATCAAAATATCATCATTTGTACATTATGTATCATGACTCATGTACAACGTAATTAATTCTTTTTGGCGGTTTGTACACCCCCACTAATTAATGAGTGCTGGCTCAATTATTATTGAAAACATAACATTCTATATTATGAGTATAACTTATCATGTCTAATTTTTTTTTTTGGGGTACACTTTCTTTTCTAATTTATAAAGACAGCAACAATGTTTACTGTTTAGACATTAAAGCTACCGACAATTCATAAATTGTCTTTGCAATTTTTTTTTTTTTGAATACTAAATATTTAATATACACAAGAAAAAAAGAGAAAATATCTTCAAAAAATTAACATCTCAACAATTTAAGATGTTATTTGATAGAGAATAGAAGAGTCTAAATATAATAAATAAAATTATTTTTAAGGTCTTTCTTTTTTTGAACAAACAAAGATGTTTATTTATTCGAGTATCTGACTATTTCTTCAAGTGTATTTAATTTCTTTATCCCACGTGCACTAGAATATTACAAAGAAGAATGCCGTAAGAGTAAATTCAAAATGTTGGTAAAAAGTTTTGAACTTAAGATCTCATAAAATTTATCACTAAAGTGTTACTACTACAAAATCAGTACAAAGCCTATCCACATACATCCTATACACAATCTAAACTCAAAAGAATATATATATATATATAGAGAGAGGGATTCAAGAACATCACAAAGTCTTGCATTTGGGTAGTATCCCCTTTGGCCTTAGTCAAAGTATTTGTAGTTTGTACATCTATTTGATTACTGTAACAGTACCTCATCCAAACTTGAGGACTATGGTTCAAGAAGTACCTACAATCATCAACATATTGAAGAGAAACTAGAAACTATAATTAACTTCATTGGAGTTAGTGATCAAACCAATTATAACTCTTACATCAAGTTCAATCCCCGACTACTTCTGAATTAAGTTGCTTGCAAAGTAAAAGTAGATCCTTCAAAGCCCAAAGTTCCGCAGTACAAAGACTAATGACAGTAAAAGTACATATGCAAGTTACGCAAGTCCTCTGTTGTTGGATCTAATAATTCACGCTTCAATGTTCAGGGTTGATTTCTCATGTGTCAATGATATATTAGCTTGATCACTAAAACGCATCCAAAGTTGGCTTGCTGGGTTATGAACCTATGATATAACTGGTTTATACGAGCCTAAACTAGTGCATCTTTTGTACATACAGCCAGGGGATGTGAAAACCCTTCAAACAGATCTAGTACCAGTAAAAGATAGACTGAATTCCCATAAAAGAAACAATGTAGCGAAGAATGTGGGGACAATGGGCAAGTCAAGTATGACAAAATTTAATAAAAATTGATCATTGGATCTGAATGTGATAAAAATCATGAGTATTGAGGAGAAAACTTTAGTTAGAGCCTCTTAGATAATGATAGAAGCAATCAAGCAAACATGCATGAGTAAATCAAGGTCACGGGAACTTGGAAAATCTCTCTTTGTGGATCAACAAAGACTATGAAATTTGTTCAAACTGGCATCAAATTTAAAATTTTGAAATCCCACATTCACTATTAAAGATATAAAAAGGTACACTAGTTTCAATGAGACAATGATAGTTATCCTACATCCCTAGAGGATAGTAAGTTATAGGAGGAGCCTTGAATAGTTAATGTTTACTAAAGGTGATGACTTGAAGGTTTCGGCCCAAGATGTTGAGCTGCATTAGAGTTTTTTTTTAAACTGATTTTTTGAACAATCATCAGCAATCAATATCACGAAATTCATACTTTTCAATAAAATTGGCTAGTAAGTGGTAAGAACAGGAATACCATTAAGCATTTCCCCACTTTTACAGTTGAATAAATGAATTTATCTTCTAACTACACATAAAAAATAATCAATTAAGACTTACGAGCCATGATTTTTTTTTTATTGGCCTAAGTAATGTAAATATTTTTATTAGTTTAATTACATTTTTGGTCCTTATACTTCGCCCCATGTTTCAATATGAATTCTAACCTTTCAGTTTTGTCTTTATCATCTTAACTTTGTATCAAAAAAGTTGTTGTCATTAACTATTGGATGTAAAAGGGAGGTGTAGCAACAAAAAGTTTTGCATGTGTAATTAAACATGTATTTTTTTTTTCATGCCTCAAAATCTATCCACCACCCTCCCACTTTTTATGCATCGGGTTAATCTATTAATCTGAGCTGGCCTAAATGGCATAGGTTTGGACTAATTAGGTTCCATTTGAAAGTTTTAAACTTTTAACCTCAAAGGATTTCGATTTCAATTCCAATCTGATCATTGCTTAGTATACGATTTCTACTACAAACTTATTCAAGTAATTAATTATCCAAAAACATGTTTTGACTTAATAATTTTTTATTTTATTTTATAAACTTTGTAAGAGACTTAATTGAATGTCATACCAACAAAAAGGTGGCTGTAGTTGACAGGTTGAGTTTGAGACATGTCATTTATAATTGAGTCCAGTTTGGATTGGGAATCCAATCTAATCAAGTATCAACATCCCTAAATATGAGCCATTAACAGAGGTATGTATGCGTTGGCTGCAAATATTGTATGCCACTTTCGAAAATAACACTATTTATGCGAAATATTATCTGTTTGAGCTTTGAAATACTTAATTCATGGTTAGACTAACCAACACAGTGCGCATCAAGAATTATTATATGGAACTTTCATTAAATTTAATTGGTCTCTAATGATTACCAATGTTAGCATCAAAAGATATCATAACAAGTATCAACATCAATGATGATCAAAGCATCAAACTTATTGTGTAGTCAATCTTAATCAAGGATCTCTTGTGCAAGAAACTTGATGAACTATGAAGGATCTGTTGTGAAAGAAACTTGATGAAGTATGAAATCAGTGGGATGTATACTTTGGACTTAGTGTATGATTGAAGACCTAAAAATAGGAGAAAAACACTAGTAGAATACACCAGTATGGTACCTGTCAAAGACTCTCCAATGGTTAAGTCAAAGTCTCCCTCAACATCTCCATAAACTCTCTAAGTGTAAAAGTTAGTAATTTTTTCATTTACCTCTGATTTGGTGAAGTTTAGCCTTTATATAAGGGATCTTAAGTGGGTCTCCTTGTTCGATGCAACTACCCTCATGGGAGACGTGCGGGCTAATTGGGGTAAGTGGAAGCGAATTCCAAGAAATTTATTCCCTCATTCTAAAGTAGTGGATTTGCAAGATAAATCCCAAAAATGATGGATATAGCTAAAAATTACTAAGTGTTGAACGCTATATATTATGGACAACAACTTTATGCAAATAGTCCTTTTAGACAAGCTTCTTGTGACTTTTTTAGAAGATCTTGGATGATGATTCATTTTTATTCTCCATCAAAACTAATATGATTCAATAATATTATATTGAATTAGGAAACAAATTATTTAAGATTCTTTTAATGCTATATTGCACTTATGTAACAAAGGAAGTAGAATTTTTGTTATCATATTGAGGGTTAAATTTCAATATTATTTGGATTTTTATTGAATGAGGGATATTTTATTCATGATAATCACGTTTATAATCTGTTGTCTTTATCTAAGTAATGACATGGCATCTCGACAACAAGCCAAGACCAAGTGAGAGAGCCAAGTTGATGAATTTATGTTAACTTTCCTAACATTTGACTATTTTAGTATCTCAAGTATTTATGGTGAGTTTGGATAGAAGAGGAGGAAAATAGAATAAAATAAACTTGGTCAGACCTTCCATTCAAACTGACCATTACTTCTTAGAAATTGCAAATCTCACAATCTAATTACGTAATTCAAGAGAGCCCTTTTGGAAGAAAGGGTTTCCTATATATCATGAGGATTGAAGAAAAAACAGACCCAAAAATACCATAAATTAAGGCATAATTATAGACCAATGAAAAAGAATGATCTATTGATTAGGCAACAACCCTATTCAAAAATTCTACCTACCCTACTCCAAAGCAAACGACAGCGTTTGAGCATCCGACGTGACAACCATTTATTGGTTCATTCCGTGCATGCAGGAAGGAAGGAAAGAGAGAGAGAGAGAGAGAGAGAGAGAGAGAGTGAAAAGGCCAGGATCCTAGGCACTGTTCACACGTCAGCAAGGCACAAATGGACTGTCCTCCATTGGTCGCATTTCCTTTAACCACGTGTCCCTCGTTCACTAGTCCCTTATTGCTCTTACTATTACGTGTTTGTTCGTGTCCCTCGTTATCCTCTTTGTCCTCACACCCTTCTCTTTTTTTATATTAATAAAATTCCAAACATATATCCTTTAATTTTATTTTAATCAAAAAAATTCAAAAGCTTATACTTGTTAAAATATCCCACTTTAAACCCTATATTTTCATTATTATTACCAATAAAACTCCACCAAATTTACCATGAAACATTTGGAAATATAGGGTTTAATTTACAGAATTATGGGTTTTTTTTTTCTTTTAAAAAAAAGTTTTGCTATTTATATTTTGGTTTTGAGTGTGAACCTCCAAACCTCTGTACCGAACAAAGACAGAGAACGAGGTGACCCATATAGAGAGAGAGATTGCATACAAACTTTGACACAGACATGGGACCATTGTCCTGTACATAAAATTCGAGCTTTTTCGTGGACGACACGATCCGAGTCTGCCGCTCCTCTTTTGTTTCTCTCTCTCTTACTCTCTTTCTCCATATACCTTTATCTTTCTTTCTCTCACCCTTTCTTTACTTCGGTGTTTTTTTTTTTCTTGACTCTTATTTCAAACCCCCCATGGAAATGGAAGATCAGTATAACATAGCCGATCTAAGGCAACTCATGAATGGTCCTAGGTCTCATTTCCCAGCTATCCCTGAACCCCAAGACCTTTTCTCTGCTCACCAACACCGAAGCCTCACACCCACTTCTCAACAACACTACGATATGCTGATGTTGAATCGTCATCATCATCAACATCAACAAGTACCTCCGGAGCTTTTGCCTCGTGGCCTCCACGACTTTCGTGCTGATTCTACTTCTACTCAAGCTGCCATTACAACTATCGCCGCAACTAATACTGCTACTTCAACTCCATCGCTCAGTGGGTTAGACGCTGATACTGGTTGTTTAGGAGGCGATGCCGCCACTGGAAGATGGCCTAGACAAGAGACTCTCACTCTTCTTGAGATCAGATCTCGACTTGATCCTAAGTTCAAAGAGGCTAATCAAAAGGGTCCCTTATGGGATGAAGTTTCTAGGTATTTCATTTCTTTCTATGTATGTATCATGTACCCTAGTCTTCCTTTTCATTATCTTTCCCCTTTTGTCACCAAAACTTTCTCCTTTCTTCTTTTGGATTTTGGGGTCTTGGTGTAATTTTAGTTCTCTATTGTTGATGGTGATGATGAAGGATTGAGTGGTTTGTCCATGTTATTATAGCTAGGAGTGTAGAGAAACATAGAGTTTTTTTTTTTTTTTTTTTTCGCTGTTATATCTCAAAACTTGGAAGCGATTTCATGATTTTGAGTTAGAAAATGACTACACTATGAGTCCGTGAGCTTTAGTTGGAAACCCAGGTGTTATTTTCTTGTTCACTTCGATTTACAGGTTTCGTATTAAGAAAATAATAATAATTAATGGCTGATCATAAACTGTAAAGTTCTTTCACTGACTTGTTTTCCGTTTTGAAAATGTGTACCTTCTTTTAAGTGCAAGTTTTACTGGGTTTTTTTTTTTTTTTTTTTTTTGCCTGGAAAGGTGTACCCACTATTAGTTTCATCTGATGAAAAGACATATCTTGTAGCTACAAGCTACCGTATCAAAAACCCATCTTCGTTTTAGCAATTTGAATGGTCATGTGCTTAGTTTGGTTCACTGTAATTACTTATCAAGGAAAGCATAGGAGAATGGGTGGTACCTTTAGATAATTAAGATCATCACCACCTGAAAATCTATGCGTTGCTCTCTATTCTTTTACAATGCAATCTAGGGTTCCCCCTCCCATCATTATTTCATTTCTTATATAAAAAAAATTCAATTCATTTTACATATCCATTTGATTGTATTATTCTTTTTTCCTTTTAGGATCATGTCTGAAGAACATGGATACCAAAGAAGCGGGAAGAAATGCAGAGAGAAGTTTGAAAACTTGTACAAATATTACAAGAAAACAAAGGAAGGCAAGGCTGGAAGACAAGATGGTAAGCACTACAGGTTCTTTCGCCAACTCGAAGCTCTCTATGGAGAAACCAGCAATACAAACTCAGTCCCAGAAAGCCATTTTGCGGGACACAGTCTTCGATTTCATACCATAGGCCAGAATATCACTCAAGCAAATCAAGATGGCTTTCAATCTCAAAAGCATTGTGATAGTCTTAGCCTATCTAATTCCTCTGAGTATGGTACTTCTTCCTCCGACGACAATGATCTCAGCACCGCGGCGGCGATGGTGGAGAATGACTCGGGGGAGAAGAGGAGGAAAAGAAGAGGAAGAAGCTGGAAGGGAAAGATAAAGGACTTCATTGATTCCCAAATGAGAAATTTGATAGAGAAACAAGAGGCATGGTTGGAGAAGCTGATGAATACCCTTGAACAGAAAGAACACGAGAGGATGTTAAAAGAAGAAGAATGGAGGAAAGAAGAGGCAGCGAGGATAGAAAGGGAGCACAGGTTTTGGGCTAAAGAGAGATCTTGGATTGAAGCTAGAGATGCAGCTTTGATGGAGGCATTGCAGAAGCTAACAGGAAGTGAAGTAAAAGCTTCATCTTCTGAGGCTCTAATGGCTGCTGAAATTCAAAACCAAAGTGAAAACCCGAACGAGGATGGAAGTGAAATACTAAATAATAATGGAAAAGGTGAAAGCTGGCCTGAGTCTGAGATTATGAGGCTAATGCAATTCAGAAATGGAATGGAATTAAGGTTCAGGCAAAGTGTATGTTCAGAAGAGGCTTTGTGGGAAGAAATAGCAGGAAAGATGGCTTGTTTGGGATATGATAGGAGTGCTTTAATGTACAAAGACAAATGGGAACGCATTAATAATTGTCAGAGAAGAAGCAAGGAGGGTTACAAGAAGCGCAAAGAGAATTCAAGAAACTGTGGCTACTTTCAGAATAATGAGTCTTCCTTATACAATCAAGGTGGGGCTTATTGTGAAATGAATGAACAAGAGCCAGAGACTGTGAGACTACAAGGAAATAATGATGGTTCTTCCCCTTCTAATTCCAATGCTGGAAATTCTGTGCATGAGAGTTGCTTTCCTTTCTTGATGGCTGATGGGGAAAACTTGTGGGAAAATTATGGTTTGAAACTCAACAAAGGCAATCACAACCAGTAAGTAAAAAAAAAAAAAAAGCACATAGAGTTTGTTAAGTTGTTCTAATTATCTGGATTGGGAAGAAACTTTGAAGGGCGGGAAAAGGTACGTAGTTGAATTGTTAAGAGGTAAGAGGTTTGAAAATGCCTCTGGTACAATGGACTTACATTGTGTAAGAGCTAGCTGACTGAAGATTTATGTATATTAGGACTTAGAAGCTGCACATTTAAGAATAAAATAATGGGGTTTGTGTTTTATCAGTGTAATGGGGAAAGGAGGAAGCAATTAATATTTTGCTCAAATTATCGGGTTATGGTCTCAATGTTCTGTAAGTTTTCCATTTTGTGATAAATTTCCCTTCTGTGCATGCAATTGGTACTATCATATTGTAGTTCATTTATTAATCCCTTCTTACATCTCTCCCTTCCATGCTTTATTTTCTATTCTTCAATAATCTTTGGACCCCTAGAGAAGCATTGGGTGTGTATGTGTGAGAGAGAATAATTTACTTATCAGATTATACATTGCTTGTATATTTCAAAATTCATATTTGATGCACCATCCGTGCATGAACAAAATGTAAGTACTTTGTCTTCTAACATTTGGTAATAAATTCATTGTTCAATTGTGTCCTTGTGGAAAATTATTTCTTCCATCACTACTTATGACAATATTGGAATACATTTACCCGGATCAAGAGCAATGTACTTATGTACCTAGTCATTGTGTTCAGAGTCAACAAGGAAGAAATATACAGTGATTTATTCCGACTTTCAAGAAAGTAGAAGGACAAGTAGCCACTTGATATTGACTTTGTTTGTCCTAATAATCTTTGAAAGTAAATTTGTAGCTACGAAAATATTAAATATAGCGGAATTTCGGAGTTCAAGGAACAAGATTCCAGAAAAAACGAGGGTGTTCCTTTCCTTTACTTTGCATGGATTGAAGCTGACCAAGCTATCACCGAGAAGATTACATTTTGCAAAGTGAACTAGCAAAATATACAATAAACGTTGAATGTGTGAAAGATGCGATGTAATATAAATTATAATAAAGGGATTAACCATGTGAAAGATGCGATGTAATATAAATTATAATAAAGGGATTAACCAAGAAAAAATTAGCCGTTCTCTTGTACAAGATTGTGTTCTTAGGGTTGATCAGTTTATGATAATAAGAAAAATTATCAAAGGAGTTGAACTGCCACCAAAAGGATGAGACCCTTTTTTTTGTGGTTTGTCATGCTTGTGCATTCGTTCATAGTGGGAAGGTCAAGGATTCCACTTAGAATTCACAGGTTAATTACTAAACCTAAGTGGTATATATTCTGTGAGAACTCTTACCCCTTGAGAATATTGAGCTTTACTGGTCATAATCAAAACTTTCAACCAAAAAATAAAAGCAGTCTACAAGAATATTTATTATCAAATAGGCAGAAACCTTGGTTACTTAGAAAGTGATGGTTACTTGGAATTTTGAACCGAAAAATTTGCGGGAATATGTGTTATTTGGATTTAATTAATAAGCAATGGTGAGGGGAATTTTTATGACAATAGCATATTATAAAAAGATACGAAGACCACAATTTGCATTTGCCATTTTGAGATTAATCAAAGACCATTGAACGATCATTTATGAATGGATAACTTGCCCAATCCCTCTTTACAACAAAAGTCTATTGGCATCTAGTAATTTTGGATGTGAAAGCCTGTAAAGACAACACAATCTTGACATATGCGATTGTGAGTGATGGAGAAAAAACTGTAGGTTTATTTGAAAGTAATGAATCACTAATTACATAAATATACATTAACAAATTTAACTAGTGTGGTTCTAGAATAACACGTATTACACTATTTTTCAAAACTATTGACAAAACCTATCGTAATGAAGCAACATCTAATCTATTTTTTTAAAAAAACAAAATAAAATATACACAAGAAAAAAAAAATTCTAACACAAAAATATAGTACCACATCATTATGAAACAGTTGTAAAGATGTAAATTAATAAAAAGTTTTAAATTTATTATACACAAACAATTCTATATAGTTTTACACCCTCTTAAAAACAATTGAAATCTAACTTCTTAACTAAAATAAATAAATAAATAACTTTAAATCACGATTTCAATTACTTTTAAAGAGCAATGTAAAAAAAAGCTAATTCGTATAATAAACACAACTCTAATAAAAATGTTATCCTCGACTTATTGATTGGCATTTTCCATTGATAAACAAATATAAAATTAAAAAGTATGCGTTGAAGAAGCCTCTAGCTACTTTGGAATTTGAGTACGATGGTGAAAAGGCCAGGCTGAGACATTTTTGGCATTATACAGACAGAGAGAAAGATGGATAGACAGATGGGATAGGCTTTGCTGAAACCTTACTCTTTCTTCTATAACAAGCTTCATAAGGTACCACACATGCATAGTCTATTATTATCCACAGAAAATGTGTCAATACGTAATACTCTCCTAGACAGTTACTACCTGTACTTTTTATAGGAAAGAGTAAAGAAGCTTCCCACCAGGGGGAACCAAACAATGGGGAGACATTACAGTCATTGTCACTGTTTCAAAGTACCAGAGCTTTCTCTATCAAATACAAATTAAATTTTTTTTAAAGTGTACCATAGCTCAGAGCTTTCTTTTGCCTCAGCTTTTTTTTTTTTTTTACTCTTTCCTTCAATTCGGAACCCAACTTCTTTGTCCCAAAGCCCAGAGACAGTTTTAGTCATTAGCAGTCAAAGGATACGAAATTACACTACAATTATGGAAAAATGGGAATTGAAACTTTGAAGTGGATCGGCTTTTTGTTAGTGATGCCATTGATGCGACTTGTAACTGAGCTAACACACACACACACACACAAAAAAAAAGTGCCTTGTCCACTCTTTTTTACGTATCCCATATTTTAAAACACTGCCTGTGCTTTAAATTTTTTTTTTTGGCCATAATTGGCAACCATCAATACCTTATCTTTCCCCCTAAAAAGAAAACCAAATTCTCTGATTATAAGTTCAACTTTTCCCTTGGCAATAGTGTTGCATTCTTTAAGCAATAAGAAAAAGTGACGGGAAAGATCAAAGATAACAAAAATGGAGTAAATACAAAAATGGGGGAAGTTATTAATGGGCTCTGCTTTGTCTATCCTCTTTTTGTTGTCTCTCTTGCCAAAATGTCCAAAGGATAAAAAGTAAAAACCAAACAAAGCAAAGCCTAACCTTTATAGTGCATTGAATTTTAAGCCTTTTTTTTTTTTTTGGGTTTTCTTCACCATCTTAAGCCCATCTTAAAGATTTTTATTTACGCCTATGATTTCTATGTCACTCCTTACTATTGGGCTAAGTAGTATCAAGGAGCCTGGATCTCACAAATCCTTCATTGTCCCAATTTTTTTTTTTTTTTTTGGTGGTCTGGTTAATTGGTGTCCTAGGTCATTTTTTAATAGACTATTTTTGAACATTTTCAATATCATTTTTATTAAAAATATAAAAAGTTCTTAAAAAAATTAGTTACTTTTTCTTTTCCAATAAAAAATTTCTTGAAATACTTCCTTATAAACCAATGTTTTTAAGATATTTATTAACTTTTTCACTTATATTTTTATGGACTTGTTTTAAAGACAACGATGTGGCATTCAAAGGTTGGAAGTTGAAAATAAATCAGTCTGGGCCCAATTGGCCCAGTTATCAAAATTAACAAAAGACAACTACGTGAGCTCATGTATTTGACACAAGGGTTCTGGTGTTTGATCCATAGCTAGAGTGATGACAGTCTTTGCTCCACAAACAATAATTAAAACTTTGCTGACAAAGGTTTTGTAGTTAAATTAGCACCTTTTTATGCACAAAGTATTTAGAGAACTAAGAGAAAAGGATTCAAATTACATGGTTAATAGCATAGCGTAATTATTTTTCAAAAAAAAAAAATTAAAACTTTGCTATCAGATTTTGTGAATAATATTCAATTCTATGTTAACACGTACTTTAGGAAAATTATTAACAAATTGTTTTTAAAAAATTTTGACACAAATTTTATAAGAAATATAAAAAAATTATCAAAAAAATTAATTATATTTTTTTCTATAAACTTTTTAAAAATATATTATAAATCCATGTTCTTAAGGAATTGATTAACTTTTTCCTAATATGTTAGTTCTGTTTCCGTTTTAACCTTGGCCAAATTAGCAACAACGTTAATGAGGTATTCTGGGGTTTTGTGAATAGCAATGATTCAGAATTCCTCTGCCCAATATGCAACATAGTTTATTGCAAAAAGGTCGTAATTTCCCAAGGTCAAGGACTAGGACCAGGACCAGTACCAGGACCACCGGCAAGGGTCACAGTGACACAAATTCACAGCACTTTCCATATATTGGTCAGGTCAAGCTCATTTATCTCGGTAATGAGCTTTTCTTCCATGGATTTCCAATTTTATGGATGCAAAGGGTGTTATTTACTGACGTATGCTCTACAGGGCATACATTATTAAACTATTTTAAGAAATTTTTTATGAAAAAATTATTAATTTTTTTAATAATTTTTTTAATTTCTTATAAAAAAATTTTTAAAATAAATGATTAATATGTCTTAAGAGCATATAATAATCAGACTCTTATTAATTTTACTACAACAACCTTACAAAATTATCTATCTAAATTTTTTGTACACTTTTTTTTTTGGGTGGTAAAAGAGACTTTGCTTTAACAAAAACTAACTAGCACCAGAGGAGTTAACGATTATACAAAACAACAGCGTCATCTAAGTTGAGCAATCAGAAAACCTCCAGAGGAGGTTCCAAATAAACAATAAAATCTTGAGAAAGAAGAGCTCCTCTTCTAGCAAGAGCGTCAGCACAAGTACATTTGTACACTCAAATTTTAAATTTGGTACCATCTACATATATAAGTTGTTACCAAAGAGATATGGAGTAAAATTGGTACTACCTTTAAAACTAGTTAGAGCATTCACAGCAGTGGTGCTAAATAGCTATATTGCTAAAAATATAGCTATTTAGCACCACTTTTCATAAAATTGAATCTGCAGCAGTGGAGCTATATTTAAAAAATATAGCTCCACAGCTACAGTGCACATCTAAAAATAGATGTGCACTGTAGCTCACATCTAAAAAAAAATATTATTTTATTTGAATAGAAACGAGAGGACATCGTCTGGTAGAGTCTGCCGCTCTCTCCTCTCCCTCTCATCCTCCATTTCTCATCCTCAAACACCAACGCAAGATCAACAATGAAGAAGAAAGAAGCAACAGCAACAGCAGCAACAAAGAAAAGAAAAAGAAACAGCGCAGAGATCAACAACGAAGAAGAAAGAAGCAACCCAGTAGAGAATCAACGATGCAAAACCCAGCAAACCAGAGAAGCAACAACGAAGCAACCCAGGCGTTGAAGCAACGGTTCGGACTGAACCCAACGGCGAAGGCTTCAGGCGGCGGCGAATGCTCCAGGCGAGGGAAATCGGCTCGGACTGAACTTCTCCACTTTGGATCCTCACACTCTCTCTCTCTCTCTCAACCAGATTTGCAGAAATCCAATCCTTTGAGGTTTTGGGTATTATCTAAATTTTTGATTTGGGTCTTAAGAAAGAAAATCGGATTCCCAGGCCTTTGGGTTTTGGGGTTTTGGGGTTTTGGGCATTTTCTAAATTTTTGATTTGGGTTTTTTTACTGTGATGGTGGTTGTGCCGCAATGGTGGCTGTGGTTTGGTTGTCCCGCAACGGTGGAGGTGGATTTTGTTGTGATTTGGTGATTTTGTTTGGTTTGGGTTGAGGAAAAAGATTGGGGATTTGGGTTGTAGGTTTTTTTTTTCCCCCTGCTATGGACTAGAGGTGGTGGTGGTGTTGGTGGTGGTGATTGGGGTTGACGGTGGAGGTGGTTGTGATGGGGGCTGAGTGGCTGCTGGTGAAAATATTGGGGGTTGATGTTGAAGTTTTTATTATTATCTTAATAAATTTTTATTATTATTTTAATCAAATAGCTAAAATTATAGATCCACTGCTGTGGAGTGTAAAGAGCTAATAGTTAAAATTATAGATAAAGTGACTTTTAGATGTGACAAATAGCTAAAATTTTAAAACCACTGCTGTGAATGCTCTTATAGGTAATGTGAGATTCAAGTGAAAAAATATACAACCTTTAAAATTAAAATAATGGAACATACAATGCTTTTAACTGCTAATCTGGAATGGAGTATCCTTGTGAAAGAGAATTAATTGTGGGTAAAATTATTGACAGCAAAGTACCTAAAAGACAATTAACTTTTGATTGCTTCTATAACAAAAGGTGGTCCATGGTGTAGAATACAATTTTAGAATTTAGAGATCTCTTAAGGAAACGGACCTAACAGTTGGAAGGTGGAAAATGGATAGCAATAGATATATGAAATGCTTCGTGGGTGTCAGATTGAAAAGGATTTATTCCAAAACCAAAGAAATGAGATTAACAAAACCTTAATTGGGAATCTGATCTCATTCTTAAGAAGCCAATTAGATGGGTCGGAAAGCAAGTGTTGAAACCCATTGAGATGAAATTTTCATCCTGCAGATACATCTCCCCTTAAACACATGTGAAAGTAAAGTTAGGATGCTCGGATACAGACATGGGTACTGGTACGATATGGCAAGACGAGTAATTTCTGAAAAATTATAATATGATACGGTAGATAGAACACCGTTACGATACAGATACAACACAAATATAATATTTTGAAATGTTTGTGCATTTTAGGGGTAAAGTGGGTTAGGTCCCAAACTATTCATCATTCTCTACAAATGTGTGAGAAAAACCCCTTTGAAAAGAAATGAAGGGAAATGTTGAGAAAATGAGAGAAGAGGTTCTCCACCGTTTGGTTGATAGGAAAGAAGGAAAAACAAGTAATAAAACAGTACAACTGGGCCCACAATTTGATTGCGGCCCAAATTGGACGGAAATGGAGAGAAACACCAATATAAAAAATTTAGTTGCAAAGTTTGACTTTTAGAATTATAAAATTACTTTTTTTGACACCCAACTCCATAGTCGTTGGTATTGTACATAATTCGCATTACATATCATACTATACAAATGGTATGTGTGTAAAAAGTTACGTACTCTAAGTGTACATAAATAGTATATTATAGTTAAGAGTGTCAATATTCGACCCAATCTCCGAACACGACACGAACTCAACACGAATTTTTTCGGGTTAAGGTTGAGCCTTAATAAGTTTGGGTCATAAATGAGTCGACCCGAAAGCGACACAATAAGAAACGTGTCATAACCGGGTCAACCAGCGTAACCCGCAATAGACACATTTGACACGCCAATTTATTTGTGTCAACCTGAAAGGACTCACTTAACACAACCTGTATAACTCGTATAACAAATAAATATTTATTTTATTTTAGATTTATTAAATACCTTTTATATTAAACATATATTTTAAATTTAAAAAGAAAAGTAAGTAATTACAAAAACTTATAAGGAATATAATTGAAAATTGAAACTTTACAAACCCTAGATCTCTAAACCCTACAAACCCTAAATTATTTCTAGATAGATGTTATATTTAATATTATGCAGGTTGAAATGGGTTGTGTTACATTCATATCAACCCAATACGACTCGTTTGTTAAGCGTGTTAAATGAATTGGGTCAGGTTAACCCGCCTTATTAACAAGTTGAGTTAGGGTTGAAGGATCATGACACGATTATTAAATTGGTTGGATTAGGGTTGAGCCATTTAGTCGAATATCCCTATCTCGACATGACACGAATCCGACACGCTAACTCGAATTGACACTCTTAATTACAGTGTGCATATCGTACGTACCATATGATACATAAACATATACTTTAAAGTTAAAATGAGTTTTTTTTTAACTAAAATTTGTACTTTTATTTGAATCTAATAATAAAGTTGTTAGACTTGTTTTTAATACAAAATAATTATATTACTTAATTTAGCTTAATAAAATAACATGTCCATAGGTTTTTTTTTTTTTTTTTTTTTTTGTTCCTCCTTCTCCTCCAAAATTTAGAACACACACTTACACTTCACTTATCACAATACGATACAAAATAGAAAAATTAAAAACCAATTCACTATATGATTCGTGATTTGTTTTTTGACAACTATGCTAAATTCCTTTATTCTATTTACCTCATAAGGGTATAAAAGTAAAAGAAACTATTTTTCTTTCCATTTATCTTCCCTTTGCAAACCAAACACTGAAAGATTTTCTTTTCTTCTTCCCTCCCCATTTTCAGACGCATATAAAAGATAGCATGGCTGTCAATAAAAGCATGGTTCTCTATATTTTTCCCTTCTTTCTCGTCCCTCAACTTTTACCAAACAAAGCCGGCTCAGAGGGGAGATAGCATGGCAAGTCATTCCAAAAAGGTCAGTACTCCAAAAAAAAAGAATAAATATAGAAGAAAATGAGTGCATCTTATGTGGAGTAGTTGAAAGGACACTAGAGCATTTAGTCGTACATTACCATGATGAAAAATCATATGGGCACACATTCACCATGGCTTATCAAAATCTTTGAAATAAAATTCAATTATATATTAGACTAGGTTAAATTGGTTATCAACTAAGATGACACTGTGAAAATCCTGAAATAAAAGGTGAATGAACTTTACCCCATTCGAAGCAAACTGTTGTGATAAGAATTGGATGACAAGAACAAAGGGAAGTACTAGACTCTATGCTTTTAAGTTGTCATGTTAACAAAGTTTACATTGATCATTTGTTTTCTTGGGAATTTGTAGGTGGAGAAAAGCAAGAATCAGTAAGCGGGTACCTCTTACCCAATACATGAAGGTTAATTTTGACGCAACTATTGGGTGAAATACAAAGAAAGAAGTTATTTTAATGTAGATAAATCTAATTGAGGAGCAAAATCCTTTGAAATCCGAAGCTCGTGCTGTCTTATTTGCAGTTTTAAAAGCTACAATATTGGAATGAAAATAGTTGATTTGTGAAGCCAATGCTCTGAGTTTGATTACCCATCTACAGAACCACTCCTCATATTAAGTGGCTATTGACAATTTATTTTTTCAAGCTAAATCTTTTTTTTTTTTTTTCTTTTTGGTGCAAAGAGGAATTTTATTTAAAATAGATCTTTTTTTTCCGTAGAAAGAAAGGATGTTTTATTTGATTAAATAGTAGTTACAAAAGTTGGTTCATTAGTCATTTTTGAACAGAGTCTAGCATTCAAGGATATTAAGGAACACTCTTTGGGAGTGCTTTTTTTCAAAAGATCCCATATATAGGAATTAATTACAAAGGTAAGACATTGTGCATATTTCACTAGGTTACTTCTTTGCATTACTCCTCTCTTGCCTAGGCCATTTACGACGCGGTTAACTTCACAAAAGATGTGATGTGGTAGAACTATTCATGCTCTGCTTAATAGATCACTACAATCACAAAATAATGGAGCCATAGGCCCATAGCCAGAGCGGTAGTCCCATTTAATCTTTAATAGTTACTATTTCAACATAGTTTGTTAACTATACTTTTGGAGAAGCAAATGTAGCTATCTACAATGTATATTGGGCCCTTTTGTCAAAAGATGAGGAGCGAAGAGATTTAATTTCATTGGTTCGGTAGGATGAGAGAAGCGAAAATGGGCTTATTTGGAGTGGAAAAAAAATTTCTTGAGGCCCAGCTTTTTGCTAATAGCCCAGCTGCCCAAATCGTGCAGTAAGAGAAGGGAAGAGAGAGAGAGAGAGAGAGAGAGAGTTACGCAATGACTTTTGACTTTTACATCTTGAAATTACTAATATACCCCCTCATAATTTAAAAGTGTTATTATTTTTTATAAGGTGCCTAAATGTGAAGAGAAGAGCTTAAGTTTAATGCATCAATTACACTGGACACGTTAGGATCCTAACGTGTTCAATGCAATAATACACTAAACATAAGCCATATTCGAATGTGAAAACTTATAATTTTCCTTTTCCTTTTCCTTTTCTTTCTCCTTGCAAACCAAACAAAATAATGATAGAATATATTCTTTCTTTTTTTCTTATTTCCTTTACTTCCTAACATGACAAAGGAAAATGTATTTTTCTTTTCTCTTTCCCTTCCTCTTTTCCTTTCTCTCCCTTCTCCTAACTTCAATTAGACATACTGTAAATTATGTTTTTGCCTTCAAAAACCATTTTATTGGGAAATCCCTTCTCCAAAAGAAAGGAAACTCTTTTTCTCGGAAAACTCTCTTTTCATGAAACTATCTAGAAAAATATTTTTCCTTGTAAAATGTTTTCACCAAAGATTCATGAAATTGTCTTGGCCAAACTTCTTCTAGAAAACCTTCCAAAATCCCTTCTTGATTTATGGTTCTCTCTTCTTTCACTTAATGCTAGTATTATTAATTAAAAGAAAGAAGAAGAAAAATTCTTTCTCCATCCGAATATTTGATTCACTGTCTTCTGTGTCTCCCTCTTAATTGGCATTCGGAAGAAATAAATGAGCACAATAGACAAATTGAATTTACTATAGTCATTTATACTGATGTTGACCGAATGCTGCACCCAAATACAACTTTTTAGGGTACAATTATGAGTCCATGATGTAGCGGACACTAAAAGAGGGAAGCCATCATAAAGAGGTTCTTACAAGATTTCCATTGAGGTACTTCATCAAACAGCAACTTCCTATGCTGAGGAGAATGGGGTTCCAGAAAGTGTAGTGAACAGTAGAGCGACCATCTAACCATTCAATCAGCTATT
The DNA here is from genome assembly GCA_033629205.1 of Lithocarpus polystachyus. NCBI lineage: Eukaryota > Viridiplantae > Streptophyta > Magnoliopsida > Fagales > Fagaceae > Lithocarpus > Lithocarpus polystachyus. Next base: position 47,746,047 of record CM066168.1, read on the forward strand.
AAGAGAGGTTTCAGCAAGGCAAGAAGCTAATAAGTTACTTTGCTTTTTGGGCCACAGTAATTGGAAAAAGAATAATCCAGTCAATGCAGAGTTTCTTTGCTCACTAAAACAGATAATATAATCGAAAGACAAACTTTTAATCTATTCACGTATTAACCTTCCAATTTTACTCATGGCTCTAGCTCTTAGCAATTTGCCCCATTATTTCAACAAGGATTGCTATGTAAACCAGGTTGGAGGCATAAGAGCACTCACAACAGTGATGCTATATTGGTATATTGCTAAAATATAGCTCCTCGAACACTAAAATTACGCTCCAGCACTGGAGCTAAATCTATATTTTTTAACTCCATTGCTACAATGCACATCTATCTATAGATGTGCACTGTGCATGAAAGCTAAAAAATAAAAGCATTATTTTATACAGTCAGGGATTAAAATAATTCCACTAGTCTTTTATCACACTGTGCCTCTCTCTCTCTCTCTCTCTCTCTCTCTCTCTCTCTCTCTCTCTCTCTCTCTCTCTCTCTCTCTCTCTGAAGCTCATCTCTCTCACTCTCAAGCTCACTCTCTCAACTCCGGTCTCTCAATCGTCAACGTCGCCGCCACCAACCCACCATTCACTCTCATCTTATCACTAAAGCTCATCTCTCTCAAGCTCACTCTCTCAACTCCGGTCTCTCCATCGTCAACGTCGCTGCCACCGACCCACCATTCACTCTCATCTCAACTCCGGTCTCCCTCATCCCTCAACTCGCTGGCCAGCTCCCTCATCGACAATCTATTCCACGGTGCTAGTGTTTTTTTTTTTTTTTTTTTGTGGATGTTTTTATTATTATGTTTTTCTGTGATTTTTTTTTTTTTTTTCTTTTGTAGACTGGTGGTGGTGGTGGTGGTGGTGGTGGTGCCGTGAGGGACTGTGGGTTGAAAAGAGGGAAGAGAGGGAGAAGACAGAAGATGAATAGTGAGAAAATAATAACTGATTGGTTGTGAATATATATTATTTTTTTGTGATGTTTATATTATTTTATTTTATTTTGTTAAAAATTAAAATAGATCCACTGCTGCAGTACGTGTATAAGTAAAATAGATAAAATGATTTTTTGTGGTACCAAATAACTATAATTATAGCTCTATTGCTGTAGATGCTCTAAGTAGCCCACAAAAAAAAAAAAACACCTGTTGAACTTACCAAATGCATGTATCAGCCATCAGGAGCATACGCGCTAATTATTGGGAAAGAGGGCCATACAAAAAAACAATCCTCTAAACCCAGTCTCTGCCAAAGTGGTGCATTCTACCTACAACTGGTCACACACTCCTGCTGGAAAGACCGATTTCAAACATCATACGTAATATTGCAGATATGGACCTACATAGATCCAAGTTTAGACAACAGCCAAATATGCATTCAACCAAAACCCTCCAAAACAATTACAAACAAAAAAGTAAGCAACACTCACGATAAATTAGAGCATCAAACGACAGTCAATAATTCATAAAACTTTGTTTAACAGGAAAAAGTTCTAAAAAACACAAACGAGAAGCACCCATCAGCAGTTCCCAACCGAAAAATCCAAGCTCAACAGGCAAATGCTACTCAAGCATTATTACTCTAGCATCATCCGACTAAAACATATAATAAAGAAAATCGAAAAACAGCCCTAACTCTATGCCTGAGAATAGGACAACCTTATACCCCATACCGCCATTAACTCTCCAAAACAAAACACAAAACCCACTAGAAGCTTTTAGCTTCATCAATACTTGTAGTCCTTCACGTGAAGACTCTCGGAGGCACCCTCACCAAGGGTTGCATCACCCTTGTAGGTTCCAAGAGTTGCCTCTGAGTTAGCCTTGGCCCTAGCAAGGAATGCAGCCTGGGCCTTCTGAACATTTTCTTTCTTCCCCCCCCATGCCTTGAGAGTGCTCTGTTGAAGGGCACGTCCAAAGGAGAAGGAAAGCGTCCACGGCTTCTTTCCCTTGAATTTGTTCATGGCGTTTAGGTTAATAGTTGCCTGCTCCTCACTCTGACCACCAGATAAGAACACAACAGCAGGAACTGCTGCGGGCATTGTTCGCTGAAGAGCCCTGACAGTGTGCTCAGCAATCACCTCTGGTGCAACCTTTGGTGCTTCTGATCCAGGGGTCACCATGTTGGGTTTCAACAAGGTTCCCTCAAGCAAGACATGGTGGTCATTAAGAGCTTTGTATACAGCAGCAAGAACGCGTTCGGTCACATCAGCGCACTTCAAAATATCATGGGGTCCATCAACCAATATCTCAGGCTCAACAATGGGGACCAGGCCATTCTCCTGGCAGATGATAGCATATCGGGCCAATCCATTGGCATTTTCATTGATGGCAAGCTGAGATGGCTCAGTTGGGCCAATCTTGAGCACAGCACGCCATTTAGCAAAACGAGCACCAGCTTCATAGTATTTCTGGCAACGCTGTGCAAGGCCATCAAGACCCTGGGTGGTGGTCTCACCATTGGTTCCAGCAAGCTCAACTGTACCCTTGTCAACCTTAATGCCGGGAAGAACACCATTTTCCTTCAAAAGATCAACAAAGGGCTTACCTGAAAGGTGAAAAATAGAGATTCTTATGCTGTCACTAGGAAGAGTTACCCAAGAAGGATTAAAAAGTATAAAATCATGACAGGAAGCTTTTTTAAATCTTGCACAAACACTGTAACTTCAAAATATTGCACTAAAACCTGGATATTGAAGTAAAACATTTCTTTCTACCATAAGAATCTTAAAGAACAATTGAAACCCATTCAGAATAATTAATACTAATATGATCACAATACCGTCATGTGTCTTCTGGTAGAGGGTTTCCTCAAAGAGAATTACTCCACTAAGGTACTGGAGGGCACCAGGGGTGGTGAAGAGAAGCTCACGGAGAGCACGCCTGTTCTCCTCAACATTCTCAACATTGATGCTGGAAAGACGCTTGCCAATTGTGCCAGTTGACTCGTCAGCAGCAAGGATACCCTTTCCGGGGGTACCAATGTATGCAGCATTGGCACAGAGCTCAACTGAAAAGCAGACAACATTCAGAAGACGTGTAAATTACCAATCAAAAAAACAAATGAATTAAAACTGAAACAGCCACAGGACTTGTCCACAACAAGCAATGCGAACAACATAATAAGAAAGGTGAACAATACAAGGCCTAAGGAAAAAAGCTGTGCATACCACAAACTTCTAAATTCAGTACTTTCAGAAAAAGGGTATAGAATAATGCAAGGATTATAATATGCTCTCACTAAAATTTAAACAAATTAAATTTATTAAGTTAATCCAAATTTACATATAGCTCTATTGCCAAAGTTCCAATACGATTAAATTACTATTCACATGAAAATTATATTATTAAAAGTTTAGTAAATGTAAAAAGAAATTAAACCTATTTATTTAAATAGGGTTGCTCATCTACCACAATTTATAGTTTTAAATAAATAAATTTTAATTAATACGTGCACGGCTAGTGAAATTAAATATCCGAACATCTTATAAATCAATAAGAACAAACTATTATATAGAACAATAATTTATTTGTTATTTTTTTTTTTTAAAAGGCATACAATACACAATCTCCAAAAACCAAGGTTTTTGCTAATTTGTGATAAGTGTGATAGCTCAATAAATTAAACACAAACACATACACACAACACAACACAATGTTATGGATCCATAGAGCAAATAATTACTATTCATGTACAGAAATTGTTGGGCAATCAATCAGAAGCCAGATATTGCTATAGCTATGCAGAGACTTCAAAAATAATCCCAAAATCCATACTTTAAAAAAAGGCGCACACAAAAAATCAGATCTGAGATTTAATTTTATAAACTTGGAACCATATTTTTCATATTCGATTTATCACCATATGTAGGATCTCAAAAAATAATTAAATAAATAGAACTCATATAATAAGTAAGCTGATCTGACGGCAATTATAGGCCTAGTCTTGATTTCCCTGATCGATCAACCGTCAGATCCATTAATCCGAAAGATCAAGACCTTTAAGCCCGTACCACTACAATTTTCAACGATTAATAATAGTGTAAAAGCGAATCTACAACAATAAAAGATCAAACAAATACCAGATCAAAGCAATCAGACAAAAAAAAAAAAAAAACACACACACACACACACAAGATCAAATACATATGCGAAGTCAAAAAGACATTAGGACTAAACAGAATTTCCAGATCTAACCGAACATGAAATATAACAAAACAAAAGAAACAGAGAGCCATAAAAGGTTTAGGGTTTATACCAGCGTATTTGCCCTGGTAAGCAGACATTGTTGACAGTCTTAGAGAAAGTGTTAAGGATGTTTTTGAGAGAGAGAGAGAGAGAGAGAGAGAGAGAGAATTGAGATGAGAGAGAAGGTTTGGGGGAATAGAGGGTTTTATATTTGGAAGAGAAATTGGGTGTGCGGTGAGAAAGTTATGTGAGAAGAGACGTAGGTTTGGGGGAACAGATGTTAATGTTAGTGCCTTTTTCTTTTTTCTTTTACTTTTTTGCCCCGGCCGGATCCCTTCTGGAATATTCTCTTCTACAACCCAAGTCGGCTCAATGACATTTTTTTTTATATAAAAAAGAGAAATTAGAGTAACGGTTTGTTTGAATACTGCTTATTTTACTGAAAATTAAAAATTTATTACTAAAAATATTGTAATAAAATAATTTTTAAACTATGAATAATATCCTAGGACCCATATTAATTGCTTATGCTTGCTTTTCACAAGCTGGTTAGGTCGTGAACAGTGCCATGAGACCCAACAAAAAATGCAAAACTTAAGATAATTTTTAGTCAAATGAACGTTAAATTGAGTTAAATGAGTAATTATTACGCAATCCCGAATACAACTGATATACTAGAATTTCACACTAATAACTATAAGTTATAAAAATTATACTATTTTTGTCATATTAATTAATATGCTTATGTCACATTTTTCATTAAAAGACTTATATTTATTGGTGTAGACAATGTAAAATGTATCATCTAACCTTATTGAATTTCATAATTATCTATAATAATTTTCAAATAAAGATACACAAAAGTTATCAAGGTAGAAGTATTTTAAAAAATATATATGTATTAGAAAATATCTTATATAATGATTGTATGCAACATAAACCAAAAAATTTAAAATTAATTAATAGGTTCCAGTTAGCTCAACTGATAAGGTCTCTGATGGTTGAATAAGAGATCTGTGGTTCAATCCTCACCTAAACTAAAAACCGATTGGTGTCTTGGTCTGATAATAAAAAGCTATCATTAAAAGCGGTCATATGTTAAAACTCTCTCTAAAAAAAACATTTAAAATTAATTCGTTTCAAGTTCTGATAGTGAGAAATTTTCCATAAAATTATGATAGAATTGACATCACATTTATGTGAATTTACAACTAAAATCATTTTTGTTATATGATAGTCATAAACAACTTAGATTAATGATTATGAAAAACGTTAAAAAGAGATATTTTTCTTCACTACATCTATTTTTATATTATTATGGTGGGCCCATTTTAATCTTTACCATTTCTTTCTCTTTTACCATTATAATTGATTGGACAGCTTGCTTATTAATCAGCACACTTCTTCTCATCACCAATAATGATTTCTTGAAAATACATAATTTAAAAAAATTATTTTGAGAGCTATTCAAAATTTTTCTATAGTAATAAAACTAAAGATAATTAACTTTTTTTGACCTAATAATAATTTTCTACAAATATATTTATGTTCAAACAATTTAATATAACAATATTTTTTTAATTAAACTTAAATATTATTCTATATTTGAACTCTCAATTAAATGATAGAGTAAATAGTTTACAAACACAATCATAATAAATATCTATAATAATTATTACTATAATTATTTATATTAATAGTTTCATATAAAACACAGTCATAATAAATATCTATTAATAAAAATCAAAATTCATATTTAATGTTTTATATACAAACACACTCAAAATAAATATCTATTAATAATTGTTATAATTATCAAATTTTATATTTATATGAAAAATAAAAGAAGGTGAAGATCAATTTTTTAAGATAAAATTATATTATATTAAAATTTTCATGCATTGCATGAGTTGTTAACTAATCAATTTGTATAACAATTACATACAATCTCTCTAATGTAGGGGACTCCTCTAAAAAAGAGGAATATTGTATATTTAGTATTTAATAAAACCACCTTGGTATTGAATGACATAAGCCTGATGCTCTTATTGGGCTTTGGAGGTCAGATTTTGGGTTCAAGAATTCTACAAAAAAAAAAAAGGATAGAATTGGTAATACCAATATCAAAAAAGGCAAAAGGCTGTTTTAAAAGGCAAAAAAATAGGTGGGTTTTAAAAGGTTTCTTAAAACAACTGCGTGATTAGGTGGGTAGCTAGGGAAGGCTCTTTGACTTGAGAAAAGAGAAAAGAGAAAAGAGAAAAAAGAAAACCATCTAACAACAAAAATCCTGTGGGGTTGAGAATGACTGTGTCTGTGTGTGAAGGGGTTGGTTGGAAACATAAAACCCGAGAGCGACACCTATCCCACCGGGTTAGGTTCAGCTTTTTACGCTTCATTAGCAGTAAAGACTTATGAGTTAAGAAGACCTTTAGGTTTGGCTTTCATGCCATTTCGCAGTATTTCTCGTTCGATTTTGGTGCTCAACGGCTCAACCTGTCTTTTCTTCCAAACCATTATCTTCTACTTTCTCTTTGGAACTAATTAGCCAAAATAAGATCTTGGTTCTTAGTTTTATCCAAAAAGGGGTATCTGGCAGAGTAATTTAACAACGTATTTTTAATTTTTAAACAATATTATACGTATTTTCACACGGTATTTGTTTGAAACATTATTTAGCTTTTTGTTAAAAAAAAATTTTGTTGAAAGTGTACTAAAATAGTAAAATATACTTGTAACTTGAAAAAATTTGAAAAAGTGATAAAATACGAAGAAAATGTTAGTTCTTAAAAACTGTACATAAAATATAAAAGCTAATGCCAAACATACTTGTGTTCTAACTCTTTTTTTTTTTTTTTTAAATAATCAAATAAAAATGCTAACATTCATCTTCACAACAAATTTTAAGTACTAGGTTGTTATCAGATGTGAGTGTAAGTTACATCATAAAACCAATTAGTTTCTTAGTTTGATAATAAAGTTACCCAGAAAAAAAACAAAAAACTAACTAGTGTCTTGGTTGATGCTATAAATTGAAACTATCTCTAAAAAAAATGTTGTTATCAGTTATTATTGGTAAGTAAAAAAATAATTTAAATATGAATTTAAATTAAAATTAGTAACAACTTACTATAGAATTTATTGTGAAAATGTTATTAAATATTGCTTCTAACAAAATATAGAGATGAAGTGTGAACACTTTGTGAATGCCTCCTCCTTATTACTAGCTCAACTGAAAATTAATCATAATTGCATAATTTAATTTAAATGATTTATTCCCATAAAAAAAATTAAATGAGTTATTGACTGAAGATCGATGTTGTCCACTACTCATTTTATGAAGTCATAATGCATGCTTGGTGATTGGTATACGACTTGTGGTCCATTGTCAGTGTCACCCACCAATACTCACTACTTAGAAGTCAACATAATAATTTTAGATGCATACTTCATCAAACCAACTTTAATAGAATAGGTTCATCCCAAAAACTTAAATTATGTAGGTGCACTAGTAGCTCATTTAGACAATGGCATCACTTTGGTTACGCTTCTAGGTGGTTATTTCAAGCCTTTGTTACATATCATATCATCTATATATATATATATATATATATATATTAAAAATTGAAACCTCTGAAACTCTCACAATTTTTCACATCATCATTTTAATTTATAATTTTTTTTAATTTTTAAAACTAAATAGTGAGAGAGTCCTAACAGGAGTCTCGCTCCCTCTTTTTTCCTCATTATTTTAATTTATAAAAAAAATTTATTTGTTAAACTAAATAGTGAGAAATTCCTAATAGGAGTCTCTCTCTTTTTTCCTTAATCCTAATAGGAGTCTTTTTTTTTTCACGTGATTCTTTTTTTTTTTAACCTAAAGTGAGCCCTTAAAAAAAAAAAAACTAACGTGAGGTCTAATTTTAAAAAAAAAATTATTTTTTTTAATCCTAATTCTAACGTAAGTCTTTCAAAAAATTAAAATTTTTAGTTTTATATTATATATAGATAATATTATCTATATATATATATAACCGAAGCCTCTGAAACTCCCACAATTTTCTATATCATCATTTTAATTTATAATTTTTTTTAATTTTTAAAATTAAATAGTGAGAGAGTCCTAACAGGAGTCTCTCTCCCTCTTTTTTCCTCATCATTTTAATTTATAAAAAATTTTAATTTGTTAAACTAAATAGTGAGAAAGTCCTAATAGGAGTCTCTCTTTTTTTTCCTTAATCCTAATAGGAGTCTCTTTTTTATTTTTTCACGTGAGTCTTTTTTTTTTTTTAACCTAAAGTGAGCCCTTAAAAAAAAAAAACTAACCGTGAGGTCTAATTTAAAAAAAAAAAAATTTAATCCTAATTCTAATGTAAGTCTTTCAAAAAGTTAAAATTTTCAGTTTTATATTATATATAGATAATAACAATAATGTGGCAAGCTCTAAGAATACGAGAATGCAATTCGTAGACCTACTATCAAGATAACATAGATTAGATTGGTAGTGGATAGTAAATATAATTGCAGTTGAATATTATATAAAGTTATCACCATAGAATAGCCTACGTCGAAATGTGTTCTGTGAAACCAATGATATGAAAGAAAAAGAATTTTTCTAAATCATTATATTGAAAAAATTAGTTATTTTCATTCATTTTCAAATTATACATTTTTAAAATTTAAGTCATATACCTTTAAGTAAAATAAGTACTTTTAATTTTTATTTAACTATCCCGTACATCGCACGAGTTAGCGACTAGTATACTATATAATAAAAATTGGGCTTAGAAGTCGTGGTTGCGCCAAGTAGCTTCATCAAATTACAAAAAGGAAATTAGATTAAAAAAAATAGATATATTTTTTTTTCTTATCTTCTTCTCCTATAATTTTCAAGTTGGTAAAAATCTTAATTGGATTACAATCCAAATTCTAATCCTTTTAATATTAATTTATTTTTTACTTTTTTTTTACTTAATTTATTAATCTATTTCTTACTATTTTTTTAATAAATATTTCTTATAACATCAGACTTCTATAGCTCTATGAACCTAAACGCTATGCAAAAGGTTCCTAATAGATATACACTTATTTTATTATTAAAAATGATGGCAATCTTATTAAGTTACAGACAAAACAAGTCGAATGCTACAAAGTTGATGATATTATAGAAATGAAAATTTAAAACTATCATACGAATTTAGAATTCTAATCCTTTTATTGTTAATATATTTTTTACTATTTTTTTTTACTTAAAATTATATTAGTACACGTAAAAATAAATAGCAGTGTCACTTTTTTTTTTTTTCTTTTTTATCTCTGGATTCCCTCTTTACACACGGTTTTTTTTTTTTTTTTTTTGGATTCCCTCTTCACATGCTACTTATTTTTTAGATTTAGATTTTAGCTTCACACTTACGCACATTTATTGATAAAAACAACTTTTTATTTGTTATTATCAACTATTGCTTTATCACTAATTTGTAAATAAAAATAACAACAATTTTTTAGATACATGCTAATGCTATCTCACAAAATTTTAAAGTTTAAAAAAAAAAAAAAAAAACCAACGTGCATAGTTAGGAAGAGATAGATATGTGCATAAGTTGGAAAGTTATATACACATATCTATTTGATTATTGAGATAAAACTGATCTTCATTGTGAATGAGTTATAGTATAATAGTAATTCCTATTTAGTGCAAATTGGTAATCTATAATGTATATTTATCTACTATATATATAAGCTAATAAAAAATAAACAACTTCACAGGATGCAATCAAGCAACTTTGCAAGATGTGCAATCATGCAATAAGACACAACAAGAGCTTATGTGTTTATGATGCTATTTTGTTTAACATAAACCAAGAGGAGATTTAGAGTACAAGGAATAAATCTCAGGCCAAAGCCTCTATTGACTTTCAGCATGAATCCCGAGTTAGTTTCAATCGTGCTTATTTTCCTTTTCTTTTTCTAAATGTTATGTATGTTGTTAGAGTCTTTTTTTTGTTGTCGGTTTTTTTTTTTTTTTTTTTAATCTAAACTTCCATTTACCCTTTTGGAAAAATAAGGTAAATTTAGATATAATTCTCACTCTTAAGGACTACCATTCAATTCCCATTTTATAATTTTTTAAATAATTTTTTTCTCTGTTAACTCTACTTATAATTTTTTAAATAATTTTTTCTTTAATGAAAATTGCCGTATATTCATTATATGATTAGTTATTCCATTCTAACCTTTTGTCTTTCTTAAAGTAACCATTTTTATTCTCATATAATCATCATCTCTATGTATTAAATTTGTCCCTAATTGTGTGTAGTGTTACTATCAGAGAGTTAAATTCTCTTTTATAAGTTCAAAGTTTTTAATTTAATTTTTTAAGATAAGTAATTTAATTATATTATTGAAATAAATTATTTAATTTACATATACTTTTCTATTAAGCTGTGCATCACATGAGTATAACACTAGTAAAACATTAAAACAGAACGAAACTATAGCATGAATTTTGCTATTTTAAGCGTTGTATACAATGTATAGTCGTTTATTGACTGAGAACAAGAAGAAGAGAACAATAAACGACTGAGTACAAGTCGTTTATTGACTGTATACAATGTATAGTCTTCACTAATTATTGTTCTACGATTGCCACAATTAAATTCTTTATTTATTTTTCTTCATTTATGACCACACCATGAAAGTCATTGCCAAACTCCTTATTTAATTTCCCACTAAATTTTAACTTCAAATTAAAGCCTTAAAAAAAATTATATCGTTTAAAATCACATCCTCAATGCACAATAGGGCTCTATTAACTCAAAGTAACAAAAAAGAAAATATATGTATCTAAATGCAAAATATTTCCATGTGAAACTATAATGCCTCTAATATATCAAAATTACGAAATTATGTAATAATTTGTTATTTAGTTATTCACTAAATAACTATATAACTTGTTATATATAAAACTTTCACAAGAAAATTGAATATTGTATAAGTTTATGTTTAAACCATCTATAGTGTAGGACATGACTTTTATGAAAAATTATTAGGTACTCTCGAAGTATCATAAATGCGTACTCTCCCTTCTCACATAAATAGTGAGTTCTACCATGAATTTAATTAGTGGGACCCACCATTCATGTGAGAAGAGAAAGTACGCATTTATGATACTCTGGGAATACACAATAATTTCCCGAATTTTACTACATATAATAAAAGTCATGTCCTACACACTATAGAAGCAATAAATGGATGCCCTCCCAATGGTTTTTTTTTTTTTTTTTTTTTCTCCTTCTTATGTCTATTATAAATATATTAAAATAATTAACCTATTTTCTACTTTAAAAAAAAATTAATTTCTCCCCCTTTTTTTTTCTTCTTATGTCATGTGTACTAAAAATACCTTATAATAATTAAAATATTTTCTATAAATATAATGCCTCTAATATATGAAAATTATGAAATTATATAATAATTTTTTATTTAGTTATTCACTAAATAACTATATAATTTGTTATTTAGTTATTCACTAAATAACTATATAATTTGTTATATATAAAACTTTCACAAGAAAACTGCATATTGTATAAGTTTATGTTTAAACCCTCTATAGTGTAGGACATAACTTTTATGAAAAATTATTAGGTACTCTCGAAGTCTCATAAATGCGTACTCTCCCTTCTCACATAAATAGTAGGTCCCACCATGAATTTAATTAGTGGGACCTACCATTCATGTGAGAGGAGAAAGTACGCATTTATGATACTCTAAAAATACACAATAATTTCCCGACTTTTATTACATATAATAAAAGTCATGTCCTACACACTATAGAAGCAATAAATGGATGCCCTCTCAATGGTTTTTTTTTTTCCCCTTCTTATGTCTATTATAAATATATTAAAATAATTAACCTATTTTCTACTTTTTAAAAAAAAATTAATTTCTCTCCCTTTTTTTTTTCTTCTTATGTCATGTGTACTAAAAATACCTTATAATAATTAAAATATTCTCTATAAATAAAATTCTATTTCTAAAGTTTCAATCCGTTTGAAAAACAATACTCCATTTAAAGTTTCTACTACAAAGATTTTAAAAATAAAAATGAAAGTAGGCCTCTTTTTAGGGTTAAAAATACTTATGTCATGTTGAAGGGGGAAGGTGACATCTTCTACAGCTTTGTATGGGCGTCCCCACATGCGGGCCAGACACAATAGTGTTTTAAATCTCGAGCTTAAGTCTATTCATCCCACCTGGGGGTGTTTATGGTGCGGTACGGTGTGGTTTTGGGCCATTTGTAGCACCACATTTTACAGTGCGGTTTAGCTAAAACCATAACTGCACCGCACCTTATTTTTGCAGTCACATGTGCGGTGTGGTGTGGTGCGGTTTAGAGTTTAGTCAAAACCATAACCACACTGCACCTCATTTTTGCGGTCACATGTGCGATACTATGTATAAGATGCGGTTTGAAGTCTTTATATTTTTCTAATTTTGGGTTTTTCCTACTCAGCCTAAAACTAATTTTTTCCTTTTTTTGGGCCAAGTTTTAAATTATTGAACTAGTTTTTCCTTATTTTGAGTTGGCTTTTCTAGTCAACACTTGCTAGAGTTATTAAATTTTTTTTTTGAAAACTAGGGTTTTAAAACTATTAATAATATATTTAATATTAAAAATAAATAAATATATTAATATATAGAGAGGGTGCAGTGCGGTGTGGTACGGTGCAGTGCAGTGCATTATTACTTGCAGTGCGGTGCGGTTATGCCATTTTGCAGGCGGTTTTAGTGCGATTTTTGCAGTTTGTGCGGTTTATGCAGTTTGATGAACACCCCTAATCCCACCTATTGGCGAAACTCATAGCCAAGCGCTTATGATAAGAAATCTAAGCTCATACCACCGAGCTTCGGTGGTAAAATAAAAGGAGTTTATTAGTTATTTTATATTATTATACTATAATTTTGCTTTTTAATAATAAAAGTTAAGTTATACATGTTGTGTGTTCACCACATTTCAATGTAGATATTATATATTGTACAATATAATATCTGACATACAAATAATTTATATTACTACTTATTTTAAATATTTGATTATATATTATGGTTTCTTATTAAAAAAAAAAAAAAGCCTTTTATGATATATATTGCTACTTATTTTAAATATCTTCTCACTTCATATTCTTCTATGGGCCTTCCCCTGTCTCAATGTGGGAGGATCCTTGAGTAAAAACCACCAATTTTTTTTATAACAATATCTATTTATAAAATTCCACTTTTAATCCTTAATAAATAATGAATATCAATTACTTTTTCAATAAGGAGTTTTCCTTCCATATTAATAAAAAAAAATTCTTCTACCCCAAGAAACAACATTTTCTTCCACTCAAAAGAGAAAAAAAAAATCTAACTAAATCAAATCAGAAATTTGAGGTAATTTATAATATTTTCTTTGTGAGCCAAATAATAGAAAACAGTTTCTTGCTCATTTTTCAGAGTTGCAGCCTAAAGAAAATGAATTACTTTTCTAAAAGATATTTTCCCAAAAAAGAAGTGAGTCAATTTATTAAAAATATTTTCTATTGAAACGAGCAGACAGGTAAAAATCTCCAGACTCCAAGACGGCCCTTCACAGGACATGTTGCCCATTTTCTCTTTTTTGATTTTCTCCATATTTGTTTTTATATTCACGATCTGTCTATTCTAAAAATAAAATAAAAATATTCACGATCTTTGGATGATTATTATTAGAATAAAATATTAAATTTCAGAGGCAATTTCAGATGCAGTGAAGAGTCAGATTTGCATTAAAAATTCCCTCCACTCAGCCTTTCTGAGGAGAAATTATAAGGTTTCATGGCGGACAAGTGACATGGTCCATTATTTCATTAAAAGACTTATACATGTTTAAAATTACTGAGTTAAAAATTTTTTTAAAACACTGACTCAGCAATTTTAAACAAGTGAGAGTTTTTTAGTGGAATGGTGGACAGATGACGTGATCTACCAGAAGATTGTATAATTTCTCCTTTTTGAGGGGTGTCAATTCGAGTTAGCGCGTCGAGTTTGTGTCATGTCGAGATAGGAGTATTCAACTAAATGGCTCAACCCTAACCCAACCCATTTAATAATCGTATCATGATCCTTCAACTCTAACCCGAACTATTAATAAAGCGGGTTGACCTGACCCAACCCATTTGACACGCTTAGTAAACGAGTTGTATTGGGCTGACACGAATATAACACAACCTATTTCAACTTGCATAATATTAAATATAACATCCATTTAAAATTAATTTTTTTTACGTCCCAAAAAGCAGTGCATACATTTCAAGTCTTCAACCCACATTCAAAATAATATAATTCAACAACAATATAACATTCATCTAGAAATAAGTTCTTTACACTCCAAAAGAAGTGCATACACTTCAACCCAAATTCAAAATAAAAAAGTTTAACAAAAATAAAATAACATGGTTCAACAAAAATATAATATCCTTGGAACTTGCCAAATGCTAAATATCAATATTGAAAGAATTTGAGCAAACAGCAAACTAATCCTGACTATAACCACTATTATCATCTATAGATTCTTTGTTGATGTCCAAATTCATAACATCTTCCACAAGCTCATCCAATTTCATTTGTGCAAGTTCTATGCCAAAAAAAAAAAGCATTAGTAGTTCTAGGGTCTGTAAAGTTTTAATTTCCAATTATATCCCTTGTAAATTTTTGTAATTACTTACTTTTCTTTTTAAATTTAAAATATATGTTGGATATAAAAGGTATTTGACAAATCTAAAATAAAATAAATATTTATTTGTTATATAAGTTAAACGGGTTGTGTTAAGTGGGTCATTTCGGGTTGACACAAATAAATTGGCGTGTCAAATGTGTTTATTGCGAGTTATGAGGGTTGACCCGCTTATGACACGTTTCTTATTGTGTCGATTTCAGGTCAAACCATTTATGACCCAAACCCATTAAGACCTAAGCCTAACCCGAAAAAACTCGTGTCGGGTTCGTGTCATATTCGCGAGTTGCGTCCAACATTGACACCCTAACCTTTCCCATCTACTTGCTCAAAGAAAACAAAAACCATTCCCATCTACTATCACGTGAGCTATTGATGCCATGGTCAGCACGCAGCAGAGTCAGGACTCAGGACCCAATTGTATACCACAAATTAATTTGCATGTCTGATGTATTTAGGTTTTCTAGCTTGACAAAATAAAAAATAAAAAAACAGCGTGATTGATGCATCATGTATGTCTTCTGTCAAGGCATGGTAAATGTTTTCCCTTTTCTTTTACAAATATAGGTGTATTTAGGTTTCTTTTTTAAGAAAATATTTAAGGTATTTGTTAAAGGACTATTTAATAAATAAAAAATTTATATAATTTATATTAAAATATAAAAAACCATCAAGAAATTAGTTATTCTTTCCTTTTTCTTAAAATATTTTTAAAAATATTATTTAAATCAACACCCTAAAAGCCTTAATATATTCGTTAATTTTTCCCTTAATAAAAGTGTCACAAAAAACCTTTTAGCAATCTGTCCATTTATTTGCTTAGGGCAATTGTTAATGGATTATTTAAAAAAAAAGAATTGATACCAATTGTAGAGGGCGAAACAAATGATTTGGCCCAATCTAGATAAAATTGAGCTGGAATGGAGGCCAAATACAATTAATTTGTATATGTGGATTATCAAGGCCAACCCTTCAAGCCTTAATAGCTTTCCTTGGTAATTTAAAGAAAGAAAATTGGCTAAGACAGAAGTTTAAGTAGAGAATAATAGAAAGAAAGATAAAGATTCTTATTTAAGTTCTCCCTTGGGCTATCCGAGGAGCAACAGTTTTTTGGAATATACATTTCTCGATTACACCGTTCTTAATTTCTCTCTATCTTTTCTATTTCTTCCTCCTTTTATCTCTCGATTCACTTTTCAAGAGGATTCTCCTTCCTATATATAGCTACTGGGATTGCATCCAAGCCCTCCACTTGGATCATTATTGATACTTTCTTAGATACTTGTCCCATCGTTGCTTTGCTGGTGGTTGTAGAGTAGGATGCAAGTTGTGATGGCACTGTTCAAGGGTCCTTCTGCCATCAATTGTTTTTTTTTCCCCATAAAAAAATTTTAACATTTTTTTTTAGAATCAATACCTTTAGAGTGTTTATTAATTTTTTTTTTCATTAATGAAAGTGTTACTTTTTTTTATACATGATAGAAAATCTACTCTATCATAATCTAAGCGTATATGTGCGTGAAACTTCTTCCTGAAAACTTGAACCCCAACCCTAACCTCGACCTTTACCTCACACATCCACAAGTACTTATACTTGTAGAGTGACAATCGCGTCAAGGGTGTGCGGTGATATTAAAAGTGTTACTCAAATTGGCTCCGGTGATATTAAAAGTGTTACTCAAATTGGTTCACTTTGATAAGTGCATTGATGATTTTATAACCTGGTTAAAGAAAACCCCTAACTTTATTATGAATGCTTTAGATATGAGAAATGTTTTGTCCACAATATTTACACAATATTTTCAAAACAAATCCTAAGTAGTAGGTTATTATCGGTGGATAAAAAAGTAATTTAAATTGTGGATTCAAATTAGAACAATTAACAACTTTATACCTATAATTTGTTATAAAAATGTTATAGATGTAGTACTTTTCTTTAAATATAAAGCGTTACTAATACTATAACATTTTACACAACTTTTGTCATAACTCACCACATGATGACTTGTAAGTGGTGAAGATGTGAACCCACACAGACTCATTATTTTTTCCTCTACCACTCACAACTCACCACACAGCAAATTGTGATACTAACATTGCTCTTAGAAATAACCTATGTTATATAAGAGAGAGAGTATTTCTCTCCTTTGTGTCTTCTTATTTTATTTATTTTTCCCCAGTAAAGCTTTGAATCTATCAATTTTTCCCTGAATGAATCTATCATTTCTCATAACTGCATGTATTTTGGCTGGGGCGTAAACTTAATAGAAGAATTTTTCTTTTGGCAGTTCACTAGTTAGAAGTATATAGAGTGGAGGTTAGCTTTTGTTCTTTACGATAACAGGAAAAGCAATTTGTGTTTATTAATGTTTCTAACGAAGACATTTAAATGTTTAAATCTCATTCTTTTCACATTATCAATCTTTTTAAGGGGTTGAAGAGTACACAAAAACCTTTATAGTTTCAAATAACGAACCCCTAAATTTTGGAATATAACACTTAAGGCTATGTTTGGTAACAACTTTT
This sequence comes from Lithocarpus polystachyus, assembly GCA_033629205.1. Taxonomy (NCBI): domain Eukaryota; kingdom Viridiplantae; phylum Streptophyta; class Magnoliopsida; order Fagales; family Fagaceae; genus Lithocarpus; species Lithocarpus polystachyus. Next base: position 47,763,547 of record CM066168.1, read on the forward strand.
ATTTTCTATTTTCAAAAACTTGTTTTTGGGAATATAAGAAAAACAATTTTCTTGTATTTTTGAAATCAAAAACATGTTTGGTTAGTTGAAATTTAAAAAAAAAAAAAGAAAATACTAAAATATGTTGTTACTAAGATTTAAACTCTAATACTATAAATGAGACAGATTCATTAAATTAAACTTTTGAAAATTAGAAACTGAAAACAGCATTTTGCATCTTTTCAGTTTCCTTCACAAATTGAGTTTTCAAAACAGTTTTTGTTTTCTGTCCATTTTGGGTTGACATGTAGGGAAATAACACGAATTCTTAACCTGTGAGAAACAAAAAATAGAGAAAACACATGCCAAAGAAAAACAATCACACGCACAAGATAATATTTATGTGGTTCGGCAATTTGCCTACGTCTACGGAGTTGCAGGGATTTCACTATTATCAGGGAAAAATACAAAGTACGGCTACAATGTTTTCACTCTTTCAAAAACAACAAGACAAAACCCTAATCACCAAAAAACAGTTTCTATACATCCTGAGCATAGGATTCACAATGGGCTACAAAACATGCCAAAACAAAAAAAAATTTGCGCTCCGGCTTTGGACTGTCAGCCCAAGCTTCCACTCCATGGACTAAGCCTCAGAAAATCTCCCGTTAAAAACCACGCAACATTATTTGGGTCGGGTCGTCAACCGAATCAAACATAACTAGACTCCACAAAGTCCAACAAATCTCCCACTTTGAGACTAGTTCAATCACCAACATCAGCCGTTGTCTTCCAAAAAACAATCCCTCATCCTTGCAACTCATCCTCTTGTCCTCAAGCTAAAAGGCCAACTAAAGCTGCACACAGCTTCAGCTTCTCAATAGTGACACCCTTAGTCAACATGTCTGCTAGGTCCTTAGATCCACAAATCTTCAACAGTATTACCAGCTTATCTTCAACAATGAAATGGATAAAGTGGTATTTCGTCTGTATATGCTTCGACTTTGAATGAAAAGCCGAATTTTAGCAAGAAAAATTGCACTCTGATTGTCACTGTGTAGAATGCTCATCTCCTGCTTTTTACCCAATTCATCTAAGAAACCATGTAGCGAAATCATCTCCTTTCCAACTTCTGTTGCTGCAACATACTCAGCTTCTGTAGTAGACAAAGTAACAATCTTTTGTAGATTTGAAACCCATGATATAGCTGTACCACCCAGAGTAAATATAAATACAGTAGTACTCTTTCTACTATCAATATCACCAGCAAAATCAGCATCTATATAACCCTGCAGTTTCAAACTTACACCTGTGTAGCAAAGACATGTATATGATGATCCCCTCAGATATCTCAGAATCCACTTAATTGCCTCTCAATGCTGCTTTCTAGGCCTACTCATGAATCTGCTCACAACTCTCACTGCATGTGTAATGTTTGGTCTTGTACACACCATAGCATACATCAAGCTGCTAATAGCTGAGGCATAAGGTATCTTGCTCATATGGTCCATTTCTTCCTCTGTTTTTGGTAATTGTTCCTTGCTTAGTTTGAAATGACTACCCAAGGGTGTGCTCACTGGTTTAGCTTCATTCATGTTGAACCTGATGAGAACTTTCTTCACATACTCTGCCTATGAAAGCTTCAATGTACCATTAGCCTTGTCTCTAATGATTCTCATACCAAGGATTTGCTTTGCTGCTCCCAAATCCTTCATTGTAAACTGTTTTGACAATTGCTTCTTCAGATTATTAATCTCCTCAATGCTAGACCCTACAATGAGCATATCATCCTCATACAACAGTAAAATGATGTAAAAATTGTCAAAAGACTTAATATAGCAACAGTGATTAGCTTCACATCTTTTGAACTCAATTCTATGCATAAAACTATCAAATTTCTTGTACCACTGTCTTGGAGCTTGTTTTAGGCCATACAAGCTCTTTCTCAGTTTGCAAACTAGATTCTCTTATCCCTGAACAATGAACCATTTTGGCTGAATCATGTAAATGTCTTCCTCCAAGTCACCATGAAGAAATGCCGTTTTCACATCTAGCTGCTCAAGATGTAAGTTTTCTGTAGCCACCATTCCCAATACCAATCTGATTGTTGACATCTTCACAACTGGAGAGAATATTTTTGAGTAGTCAATGCCCTTCTTCTGCTGGAATCCTTTGACAACTAATCTAGCCTTGTAACACTTGCTGCCATCATGTTCATTCTTTATTCTATATACCCACTTGTTGTGCAAAGCTTTCTTTCCTACTGGCAATTCAGTCAATTCCCATGTCTGATTCCCTAATAAGGAATCCATCTCATCCTTCATGGCTAACTTCCACTTGCTTGAATTTTCATCCTGCAAGGCTTCTTCATAACACTCTGGCTTACCACCATCAGTCAACAGGAGATAATTTAGAGTGGGTGAATAACGCTGTGGAGGTCTAATGGTCCTGGAAGATCTACGGACTTCAGCCGCAGGTGTACTCTGATCTACCTGTGAATCTTCATTCTCCTTATCCACTTCACCCCTTTTCTGGACAGTACTTTCAGTCAATTCATCTAAGTTGACAAACTCAGATTTCTCTTGATCAATCTTTGTAACATCTGACATTACAATTGACCTGTTCTTATACATAACCTGTTCATTAAATATCACATTTCTACTTCTGATGATTTTCCTGTTTTGTTCATCCCAAAACTTATAGCTAAATTTCTCATCACCATAGCCAATGAAAAAACATATTTTAGACTTTGCATCAAGTTTACTATGAGCATCAAAATTAATATAAACATAAAAAACACAACAAAAAACTTTTAAATGTGAAAACTTTATCTTTTTACCGCTCCAAACCTCCTTAGGAAGTCTGAACTCCATGGGAACTGATGGCCCTCGGTTTATCAGGTAAGCTGCAGTGTTAACAGCATCAACCTAGAAAGTTTTTGGTAGTCCAGCATGCAACCTCATACTCCTAGCACGCTCATTAAGAGTTCTGTTTATGCGCTCAGCCACACCATTCTGCTGTGGTGTCCCGGGAATGGTCTTCTCCATCCTAATTCCTTGTGTAGCACAATACTCACTGAACCCTCTATCTATGTACTCTCCTCCATTATCTGACCTCAAACATTTTACTTTCAAACCTGTTTCTGTCTCAACCATGGCCTTCCACTTCTTAAAAGTTTCAAATACATCAGATTTATTTTTCAGAAAATAAACACATACCTTTCTACTTGAGTCATCAATGAACGTGATGTAGTACCTTGAACCCCCAAGGGATGCAACCGGTGAAGGCCCCCACAAATCAGTGTGCACTAACTCCAATTTTTCAGCCTTTAGTGTCCTGCCAGTTTTCAAGAAGCTCACCCTTTTCTGCTTTCCCAAGATGTAGCTTTCACACATGTCAAAATCAACAGACTTCAATTATGGTAGTTTCCCTTTTGACAGCAGCATCTTCATCCCTTTCTCACTCATGTGACCAAGTCTGCGGTGCCATAGGCTTATATCAGTACTTGCTTCAACAATTGCAATTATGTCTCTTGGACTTGAGGTCATATATAGAATACCAGTCTTCTTTCCATGAGCCAATACTCTGGCTCCCTTTGTAACCTTCCAAGCACCACCAACAAATAGTATTGCATGCCCTTCATCATCAAGCTGTCCAACAGAAATCAGATTCCTTCTCAGGTTAGGAATATGTCGAACCTTCTCCAGTAACCAAACAGACCCATTGGATAGCAATATACGGACATTTCCCATACCCACAACATCCAAGGCTGTACCATCAACCAAATACACCTTACCAAAATCACCAGCAACATAATTTTGTATAATTTCTCGGTGTGGAGTGGTATGAAATGAAGCTCTTGAATTCAAAATCCAATCATCAAGTGGACTGTCTATTGCAAGAAGTAACGCATCCTATACCTCTTCTGTTACAGCATTAGCAGAATCATCTTCATTCTTCTTTTTAGGACTTTTACATTGCCTCCTAAAGTGGCCTGTTTTCCCACAGTTCCAACATTGTACTTGTTGGCCTAATCTAGATTTACTTCTGCTCCGATTAGAATTTCTGGATTTTAATCTGCCCCAATTTGAATTTTTGTCATTACTTCTGCCTCTTGTCTCAAGGTTTAGGGCAGAACCAGATCCTGAGATTTCACCTGCATCTCTTCTGTGAATCTCCTTAGCCAGAATTAAATCTCGTATGTCATTGTACTTCAGCTTTTCCTTTCTTGTAGAATTGCTTACTGCCATCCTCATTGCCTCCCAACTGTTTGGTAAAGAAGCCAAAACGATCAGTGCACGAATCTCATCATCAAAATCAATTTCTATAGATGACAATTGATTTGTGATAGTGTTAAATTCATTCAGATGTTGTGCTACTGATGCGTTCTCTGCCATCTTCAGATTGAACAGTTTCTTCACCAAATACACCTTATTGTTTGCTGATGGCTTTTCATACATACCAGAAAGAGCCTTCATCAGATCTGCTATAGTTTTCTCCTTTACAACATTGTGTGCAACAGACCTAGACAGAGTTAACCTGATAGCTCCCAGTACCTATCTGTCAAGAAGAGCCCATTCCTCAGCCTTCATAGTCTCAGGTTTTTCCCCTAGAAGCGGCAAATGCAACTTCTTCCCATAAAGATAATCCTCGATTTGCATCCTCCAAAATCCAAAGTCTGTGCCATTGAACTTTTCTATTCCAGACGCCTTTCCTGCTTCCTCTATCATTGCTCCCACTCAAACCTAACCCTAGACTCTGATACCAGTTGTAGGGAAATAACATAAAATTCCCAACTTGTGAGAAACAAAAATAGAGAAAACACACGCCAAAGAAAAACAATCACATGCACAAGACAATATTTACGTGGTTCGGTAATTTGCCTACGTCCACGGAGTTGTAGAGATTTCACTATTATCAGGAAAAAATACAAAGTACGGCTACAGTGTTTTCACTCTCTTAAAAACAACAAGATAAAACCCTAATCACCAAAAAACGGTTTCTATACATCCTGAGCACATGATTCACAATGGGCTACAAACATAACCTCCATAGACTAAGTTTCAGAAAATCTCCCATTAAAAACCACGCAACATTATTCGGGTAAGGTCAGGTCGTCAAACCAGATCAAACATAACTAGACTCCACAAAGCCCAACATGACAAACAAATTTTTTATTCTCAAAAATAAAAAATTGTTTTAGGAAATAGAAAATAAAAGGAAAAAATAGTTACCAAACATACCCTAAACCTCTTGATATTCTTTTATGGGAAAAGTATTCCCTTATGATTTATCCGTAACACACACACACACACACACACACACACACACACACACACACACACACACACACAAGTGTTGCGCGTGCTTAGAGACTCATCTATTTTTTTGAACATATGTTTGAAAATGGTGTAGTGATATAAAGAAAAGTTTGAGTAGGAAAAATAAGATAAATATGAGGGGAAAGAAGACTAAATTTTAAGAATTTTCTTAGTTTTTTATTTTTTGTATTTAAAATTAGGGTGTTTTAATTTTATTTGAATGAAAAAATGAATAAAAAAAGGTAATTTTAGGAATAAAAAAATGAACATGAAGAAAAAAAAATCCTAAATTTTAGGTGTTCTTTTTTTGAATTCAAAATAAAATTTATTATTAGACATTTATGAACTTATTTCTAAGAGATATTACCCTTCATTAATAAGGGTATTTTTAAGCCACATAAAAGTCTAGTTCAAAGAGGAGAATCCTCTTATATATACTATATAGTATATATTATGTATGTATATTTATCTTATTAAAGTTACTATTCATATGAATAAAAAAGTTTTGGACTAAGGCTGCGTTTGGTTCAATGTAAATTGAATTTCGAGTGTAAAATGAATGCAGGGGAAAGTGAATTTCCGTAAGTAAAATGAAACCTAGGTGTTTGGTTTTGCAATGAAAAATAGTTCAAAAAACGATTTACGGTGTTTGGTAACATTCTGAAAATGTTATTTTCCTACAAATTTTACACATTTTCTCATCCATTTTCTCAGTTCCCAAACAAATTTTATAAAAAAAAATTTCAATCCATACAATTCACACATCCAAAAATCAAAATAAAAACACGTTTTATTTAACAATCTGAGAAGAAACAGTGAGAGATTGAGGGAAAGAGAGATTCGGAAAGAATGAGAGCTTGAGGAGGAAGATACAGTGAGGGATTGAGGGACAGAGATCGACGACAAGAGATCGGCGATGATAGGGAAAGAGATCGGCGATCTCCCCGGCGCGAGCTTGTCCAGAGATCGGCGATCTCCCCGGCGCGGGCTTGGCGACGCGATCTCCAAGGCGCCGGCGCGAGCTTGTCTAGAGATCGGCGATCTCCTCGGCGCGGGCTTGGCGACGCGATCTCCAAAGCACCGGCGCGAGCTTGTCCAGAGATCGACGATGATAGGGAAAGAGATCGGCGATCTCGCCGGCGCGAGCTTGACGACGCGAGCTCGACGAGACGATCTCCAAGGCGCCGGCGCGAGCTTGACGACAGGACCTCCAAGGCGCCGGCGCGATCTTGCTGTTTCTCACTCTCTCTACTCTCTCCATCTGCTATTTCACTCTCTCCGTCTGCTATTTCTCTCTCTCTCTCTTCTATTTTCCTGGGGTGGAAATCACTTGAAGGTAAAATGGAAACGGAAAGTGATTTACGGCTGAAGGGGCTTGTTTTCCAGTCAAAGCTGCATTGGTTTTCCATTGACCATATTTTCCATAGCAAAACAAACACACACAAGGGTGTAAAACATTTTCCTGAAAGTATTTACTGCCAAAACAAACGCAGCCTAAGTTTTGGTTATTGTTATTTGCAAGAAGATTACTTCCCCCACTTTTTTGGTCGTGTTGATTTTTTATTTTTTTGTGGAGGGGGGGGGGGGGGGGAGGGCGGGGGGACTAAATGCTCCCTTTTATGGACATTCATAGTCATTGAGTTAGGATTTAGAAATAATTTGTATTTATCTTTGACTTTATAATTTTGCACTAAGGTCAATGACTTGAATTTGTAACCAAGTTTTTGAAGGTATTTTGGTTAACCCAAGACAAGTAAGTGTATAAGTATAACTAGCCATATAGCAGCCACTGATCCATCAACTTGGGTGTAGACTACATCACCTTTGAAATTAATCAGCCCCGAACCTTCCACCATTATTGGATAGCCAAAAGATCAACGAAATTTCATGCTCCTATATACTACTATATACTAAATTACTATGTTAGGATTTGCTTATGATAGCTTGTATTAGGCTTCAACATAAGCCCAACCTATCCAAATATTCAAGCCCAACCATTAGTCATGAACTTAAACTAAGCCCATGCACTAGTGACAATTTTGATTGGGTTTAGAAGAAAAAAAAAATTATGTAAGTCATAACCAATAGTTAGAGTCTTGGTATAAAATAGATTCGTTTCTCAAAAAAAAAAAAAAAAAAAAAATTCTAATTTCGAACCTTTGCCTGTTTGGTAAGAGGATTTATATATAGTTTTTTATTTTACAAACTATAAAATAGTGGATTCCACACTTGAATATATTGTTTGGTTGATGTTCTCTAAATACAGTTTTCAGAAAATTGTATCCTATTTTCCTTATTCAGGAGAAATTATAAGGTTTACTTATGAGAAATTATAAGGTCCACATGGTGGACAAGTGACATTGTCCACCATTCCATTAAAAGACTCACACATGTTTAAAATTGCTGAGTTGAAAATTTTCTCCTTATTCAGACCAAGATTTGGAAAACAGCTGAAAAAGTGTTTTAAAGATACAGAAAACATTTTTAATGGTATAGTTGTAAATAAAATGAAAATAGTGGACCCCATAAATTTGTCAAAACTCTTCTATCTCTTAAATTAAGGAGCTTATCTTTATCATACAAAAAAATCTCATGCTCCAAATTTGAAACTTATCATTATCCAAAAATAAAAATGAAAAATACATGAACTCTATCCTTATCATTACCAACCAAAAAAAGGTAATCTTCTACATGTTACTTTTTTTAAATTAAAAAAAAAATATATCAAAAATAGAAATCGTCTCCCAAACATCATTTTTTGTTTTTAGAATTTTGAAAATTGTTTTTAAAAGTGGAAGCCAAACACATATAATGTAAAAATTATTATTTGAAAACTATTTTCAGTTTCAATTTTTTGAAAATTATTTTCATATTGTTTTGAAAATAAAAACAAGAATCCTCCTACCAAAATATTCTATTCGGCCGAAACAACTAGAGCTCTGGATGGCGTTAAGATCATGTTGTGGGTTATGGCTTAGCCCACCTACGGTAGAGTACGTGACCCTACCCTTTAGGCCCATCAAAAATTGGTTTCTCAAATGAGTAAAAGAGTTACTAGAATAGTAGAATTGAGACTCCTCATTGCTCCTTACCAAAAACTTAATCAGAAAATTAAATATTTACCAAATGACAAATCATTCGTAGGTCCAGCAATCTTGAATGCCTTGCATGATACACAGTTCCTGATGTAAGAGCACCTTATACCAATCTAGAAAACTGACCAAATGGCTTAGTAAAAGCTATTTGGCCATTCTCAACTAAGCACCTTTATATCAATTTAGAAACATGACCGAATGGATTGACAAAAGCTATTTTTGTCATTCTCAGCTAAGGTTCAGCCATGAGCCACCTGAGTACCTTAAACTAGTCCACAAACCTGACCAATTGACTTAACAAAAACTATTTTACAATTCTCAGCTAAGGTCCAACTGTTTGAGCAGCTTGCACCTGTTAGGAAATATGATAAAATGGTGAGCAAAGGAAATATGATAAACTATTTTGTCATTCTTAACCAAAGTAGTCAAAGAACATCTGCCCAATGAGCCATACCCTCTTCAAAACTCTCATATCTTGTTTCTTCCTCACAAAATAGAGCCAGAGCTTTGAGTTAAGGGGGGTGGCTTTACTGTTGGCTGTACGTAGTGGTTTCAACCTTTGACTCTGCTACTACTTAGCTACAAAGATTTGACTCTGCTACTACTTAGCTACTGAGATTTTTTTTTCTTTTTTTTGTATGTCGGTAAGAACAAAATTATTTTTGTTTAGAATTTTTCAAATGACACGGTTGTTTATTTTAAATAAAATTGGTTAATTGAGCTTAATTTTTTTTAAAGTTTTACTATTGATAATTTTTGTTGTTGAGCTATTTTTTTAGGGCTTGTATATTTTGTTTTAGATTTTAGATCTATAAATTTTTTATAGTCACTAAAATGAGGAAAATACTAGCGCTAAAAACTTTTTTATAAATTATTGATGTAATAAGTGATTATTAGTAAGTAAAAAAATGATGTGAGTGGTGGGTTCATGTGCGAACCAATAAGAATTTGTTATCAAAACAGTTTGTAAAAATATTATAAAAAAGTTTGTGAGTATAGCATTACTCTTAAAAGAATCAATAATATTTTTTAAGGGAAAAAGCGTAATTTTATAGAACAAAATTGCTAAAATTAATACACATATAATAATAATAATAATAATAATATTTTTTTAAAAAAAAAATTAGGGGGCTATTGCCCCCCCTAGTCCAAAGCTAGCTATGTCCCTGCTTCCTCATATTCCTCTTCAAACAAACTCTACAAAGAGGACACATCTACCTAAAACAAAGGGGATCACCATAATACAACACCTCATTTCACAACAAGAAAAATATGTCAAGCAGCCATAACCTCTGACCTTCACAATCTCTAATCTCCATATTTCTCATAATTTTCACACTTACTTTTAAGCTTCATCGATCCTTCCTACTTGCTTTATACTTCTTACCAGCTTCACATTACACATAATCTCCATACTTCTCAACACTCTAATGGTGCATTTGGATGACATAATTTGGGCATTTAGATTTGGATTTAGGTGATTAAATTTCAAATATCTTGTTTGGAATAGTTTAAAAAATGTCAATGATTTTGATTTGACAAATTCACAAAGTATTTTAAACATTTAAAATGCTGAGATCTGAAATAACTCCTAAAATTAATGGATTTAAAATCAAGGCATTTCAAAACTATTAATTTAAAATCCAAATCCAAGTTTCCAAACGCAACTTAATGATATTCAAAAAATTTCCAAGAAAGTCATACACCAACTAAAGAGAATTATCATGGGAAAAGTTATCTAAGTGTACACTAGGTGAAAAAGGGTAAAAGGGTATTCTGTTGACACTCCATTTTGCAACCCGCATTTAACCTCACTGAGAGGGTAAAAGGGTAATTTTTCCTTAGAAATATACTTCTTGATTCTAGTCATTAGATCCTTAATCTCATTCCACCAAAATGATCTTAGTGTTATAACAATCAAATGACTGGTCATAAGCCCTAATCGGACCACAAGATTGAAAGTTATCATCAAATCAAGTTTTAATGGCTGAGATGCACTATCACATGTTGAGTCCGACTATATGTGATTATGAACAATTGATTTCGATTGGTTATAAATATAACCAATTTGAGATCAATGATGTGTCATAATTTGATTGGTTAGGACTACATTTTATGGTAAGGTTGTACACACCTAATTAATTAGATAGTTAAGCATTAATTATTCAATGAGTAATTTGTGAATTATCTTTTAATTAGAGTAAATTTGGGACCAATTAAGTCTGAAATGGAAGTGATTGGAGTCATTTAATGTTAATTGGGAGCTAATTTGGGACCTATTAATGTTAATTGTGCTGAAACCATTTTCTAACAAATGACCTCTGCTCACCATTTCATCAATATCTCTCAGAATATTTTGAATCTATGAATGAGGTTAATTTTCCCAGAAACTAGACATTCGGGGCTTCAATTTGAGCACAAGAACGAAACAATTCCGATCAGAATTGAGTTAGATATGATTTTTCGAAGTTGGCTCCACAGGCTGTTACAGCAGCTACGGGAACACCAAATTTTGGCTTGCTCCTTACTCCTACCAATCTTTCCATTTAATGCACCAGATTTCTATAAAGGCTAAAATGAGGTCTAGGTTCATGATTCTTTGTCAACCCTCATTAATGGCCTTCTATTCATATTTTCTCCACTACTACTATATAAACCCTCCTCTCCTTCATTCCAAGATACAAAAACCCCCTCTCTTCCCCTCTCTTGAGTTCTAGTGAAGTTGAGTAGTCTTGTCATATTTTGGTCTTCCTGAGACTCAAGGTATTGAGCGAGACTCACTCTTCCTCTCTTAACTCTTCTTTCCCTCCACCCTTAGGACCTCTACCAAGAGTCTCCTCCTTCACTATATGGATCTTGCATGAAGGTATAATTTCTTTCCCTAACTTGTTTTTTATGTTGCCATGATGAGAATTTAGGATTAAAGCATGATAGTAACTATTTAAATTCTCTTGAATATGTTTGAATGTTCTTAAATGTTCTTATTTGTTCATCACATGTTCTTGGTTGTTCATCACATGTTCATACATTACACTAGTTTTAATCTTAAATCCATATCAAAAATATGAAAAACATGTTTGTTTCATAATTCTTTCAAATCCTTGAATCTAAGTTATCACAATTCACACACATTCACTAGAATTTATTTTTCAAATGCAACACTTAATAATATGAATTAGGGTTTATCACATGCACACACATTAAATTCAACATGTAAATTGATTGACATATTGGATGATATGATATGAATGTTGGCCACCATAGTCTAGAAGACCGGTTTCACCAGGCAAGGTGGGTGCCTAACACCTTCCCACCTTGTAACATAGTCTTCGAACTTAGATCAAGGGTTAGTAGATCAAATGCTTATCCATGTATTTTCAATTTCTAGATTGTAACTAGGAAATAAAGCTATGTATTTTATCTTAGATTGTATCTAAGACGAACGCCATGTAATTTTCCTATGATCAATGTAAATTCAATTGCAAATGAATAAAATGAGGAACTTTTCAATTTTGGTTTTCTTATTTATTCCAATAATTAAATAAGTGGCGACTCCATTGTAAAATTTTTAATCTAAAGGGAAAAATATAATTAATCGAATCTCCATTTTGAGAGGCAATAACACGACTCCACCTATTCACGTGGGTTTGGCCCAACACACCTATAAATAAAAGGGGGCCGGGGGCGCAGTCTCTCACACCCTCTAAGTTGAAATGATGCACTAGTGAATAAGACCCTTTAAGCCTAATCTACTCAAAGTACTTGAGCCCTCCAAACTTCAGCTATTAACGGACTTCTCAGAATCTTGTCTTCACTAGCTTCCCAAATCCCGCAATACTGCCCGATTGCATAGTCAAGTCTCACCGGCTTATTTTGGCAAAGACCCAAAACTTCTCAAGTTTCAAAATACTCTTTACAGTCTACACTCTGAATGAGTGTGATTTGTGTTTGAGTACAAATCTTCTCTCAAAGTATAACAATGGGAGAGGAGAAGGAGAATAGACTACAAGGATTTTTCTCTTGAGGATGAGTGGCTCTCTCTAACAAGGTGGGTGCTGTAAAAACCTTTCTAAGCTTTTCTTCTGAATAGACTCCTTACAATTTTGTGGGTAATGAGGATATATATAATATGAGTGAAAGGTATAAGAGTCACACTTAAAATCATACACGTAGAGAGTTTCGCAGGTCACTCGTGACTTGGCCAAGTCGCGAAATGACTCGCGAAATACAATGGCAAAAGACCGTTCAACTTTTAACATGTGCTTCTCATGTGATTTTTCGCGGGTTGTCCACTCACGAGTCAGTCGTAAGCAAGTCACGAGATCAACTGTCTTGAGCAATCTTCATCAACTTAATACTAAATCCATTACAAATAAATCCTACAAAATACAAAGAAATAAATTAATGCAATTAAAATACTTTTTGTCATGGAATAAAGCTAATATAAACATTATGTGAACAATCATAACTTAACAATATCAATTACTAGCTTTTACTAGTATTAAATTCTTATATGAATTAATTGCTAAAACTCTTATAATATTCAACTTATCGTTGGACTTATAATATTTGTCTCATTCTACAGCTAGACACTCACTGTTTTATTTTCCTCTCATGGCTGGACTTGTATCACTTTTACTAGTATCATAGAACTAGATTGATCAACTGTTATTGCGGCTCGATTCATGATAAGTTACAGTTCCTTGACCTTCCAATTTATAATTACTCAACTCCTGAATGTGGGTGACTTCACTATTGTTTTTAACTAGCGACTGGCACATGGCCACGCACAACAACAAAAAAAGGCCCCAACAATATCATATATATATATATATATATATATATATTTGGTAAGCAAAAAATGGGTAGAAGGGGGCGACCATTGTGGCTTCGCTACCTGGATGTGACCATAGAGCACCCTATCCACTCCTAGGCGAGACTCCACTAACTCACTTATTATTCTTTTGGACAGTTTGGGATGAAAATGAGATATAAGAAACATCAACACACAACTAGTTGTTGAGGCTCGAATCCAAGTCCTGAGACTTGCTCGCTCGATATCTTACAAACTAGGCCACCCGAATGTTGGTCCAACAATATCAATTATTATCTTATGAACTTGTTTGTAAACTCAATTTAAGTCTTATATCAAGGTTTAAGTAGGTTTTTATTCCCTATCAAAAAAAAAAAAAAAGTATGTTTTTATTCCACCTTCCACCCGAGCCGACAACTTTGGGTTTAAAAAACAAGAACTCGTTCTTTTATCGTTATTGCTCGAGTATTTGATCAACAAGTTTCCTCAGATGACTGGTTAGAACCAATTGGTTTCACAAGTGTGTTGCATTGAAACTAAGGAGCAAGTAGATGACTTTAAAAGGGAGGGACAAAGGGTTTTCTTCTCTAATAAATCGTGACCTCCCATGACTAGCTAGATGTAGATATATCAGCAAATACTAGCTTTTTCCCATCAGCCAAATCTTGGCCTCACAAATGCTAGAATGCCTTCCACAACGACATAGTTTAGTTGATTGAGGCAACTGCCTCTAGGAATGCAATACATGACATACAAATTTTTTTAACATTTTCAACAACTTGCTAAATTGTCAAGTTTTGATTGAAACATCATTATTTTTTTAAATGAGCCCACTGTAAACACAACTTTTATCATTCATGGCCCACAATAGATTAAATTAATATGTGAGTTCCAGTTAACTCAATTGATAAAGTCTTTAATAGTTGAATAAGAAATTTGAGATTCAATCCTCACCTACACTAAAAATCAATTGGTGTTTTGGTCTGATGATATAAAGTGCTATTATCAAAAGCGACCGTCATATATTAAAACCCTTTTAAAAAAAATTAAATTAATATTTGTGAAAAAATTATGCCACTAGATTTATTGTTACTTTTAACACCAAATTTAAATGGTGCCGAATGCATGAGACATTAAATTTTTTTTCAAATTCAACATCAACCGACCAAGTATTTTATATATATATATATATATAGAGAGAGAGAGAGAGAGAGAGAGAGAGAGAGAGAAGAGAGAGAGTCAAAACTCCCAAGTCCTAACGAAGGCCTTGGAACAATTCATAAGAGGTTCCTTCCTATATTAAATAGTATGTATGGGATGGAAGGATGGTAGATGGGATAGGGGGTACTATAAATACCCAAAGAACAATCAGGTGTTCAAAAAAAGTACTATGAACATCAATTTCAATAACAACAATAAGTCAATAACAACAACAAAAAAAGTTTCTAAGGAAATCTCGTGATACTTGGCCTATCTAGTTTCTAAACAGAGGCCAAAAAATGAAAAAGAAAACCATTTATCTCACTCTATGCATAGCAAGTAAATGACCAACGCTTTCTCAAACAAAATCAGAGCAATGTAGTCACATTCTGTCCTAGTGTGTATTTGGAAGAGTTATTTTTATTTGTGAATTTTGCTTTAAAAAAAATAAGTAAAAATAATAAAATTTAAAAGAAATTGTCCTAAAGAAATATATATGCCTGGAGGCTTTAAAGAGAAACGTTGTACCTCAGGATGAAAATTGGGGAAGAGAAGAAAAAGGGGAATTAATTCAAGAAGATGATGTTTCACGTACAATTGGAATCTATACAACTGTTACAACTACAAGTCACAAGTTACATAACAGTTTTTCCCATTCCAAAGTAAAGTATATTTCTCCCAAAAACCACAAAGATTAACCATGTATTTTCTTTCTTATGTTAGAATCATTATAATAATTAGCACATTAATTTTGGCATCAATATGCTTTTCTGTTCACCAGGTAGAATTGGGAAAAAAAAAATTTTTATTTAAAAAAATAAAATAAAATAAGAATCAGTCAGGGTTCTTACAGGCACAGATCAACAGAGAAAATCCAACCTTTTCTTGTTCCTTGTGTTCCAAATCCTTCTCCTCCAACCACAGCCTACTATCCAAACCACTCCTAGTTCTAAACAAGAAAACTGCACACCCAGATGTTGGACTTGGATTAAAGAACCAGTCATGAACATCCCACATCATATCCACCAGCAATCCATCTAAAAAGAGTGCTTGGTTCCCTCTAAAATTCCACCTTAATCTGTTCACTTGGAAAATCCTCTTATTGTCAATGCAAACAGATAGTATGGGACTCTTTGACCCTTCTTCTCTAACACACTTTATCAATATGTCATGAGCAGTTCCTGTGTCACAGAACTGTGCCTTGGTTGAATATATAGCAGTACCAGAAAATTGCTCACTCCTTGAAACCAAAGAGGATTTTGCATGTGGGGTTTCTTCCTTTTTGTGTTTCTTGATCAAGTCCAATTCTTGATCATTGTCCCCTAGCCTTAGACCAAGTTCTGAGTCAACCAAAACAATGACATAAAACCCGCTGATCGGCTCTGGCCCCACAACAAAACTAGCTTTTGAAATATCCCAGAAAACTTCTATCTTTGAATTGCAAGATTGGAAAGTTTTAGACCCTTTTTTGCCATGCAATCTCTGAGAATCTGAATTCAATTTGGACGGTGAGGAAGTGTTGTTGTCACCGATGTTAATGATAAAGCCAAGCCCCAAAAGTTTGTTGCACCAGGTGAGAGTGATCAAGACCTGCTTTTGGGTTGAGAGCTTGGCTTTGTATATACATGTGACTGAGTTGGGGATTGAAGGGATCAATTTTGGGGAGCCAAAAGGCCGGTTAGAAGGGCCTGAACAATATGAACCAGACACCTTAATAGCATGTTCATTGTAACAGGAAGCTATGCTCCTCATTGTGGATAAAAATCACAGGAAGGAAATGAAAAGACAGATGAAAATTGAAAGTTAAGTGTCTTTGATATAAAAGAGAGAGAGAGAGAGAGAGAGAGAGATGGGTCACTCTTCCTTACCTGGACTAGAAGAAAAGGAAGAGATTGAAGGTGACAAAAGATGGGATGCTTCGCCCTGTGTTTTTTTAACATGTGTAGGTACACTTTCTATTCCCCATTTAATTGTAAGAGAAAATCTGAATAGGCTAATTAAGGAAGAAAAAGAAGCCCATGTTCCAATCCAGCGTATCTACATTGAATGCTACTCCCTTAACCTCAACATTTCTTTTATGAAATTCTCAAGAGATGACCAAATCTCCTTTGTTTTGCTTCTTGTGTCAGCTAATGCAATATAAATTACCCACATAAACTACAGTTTGACCTCAACTGATACTTAGCAATATAAAAATGTGCTTTGGTTGGGTATTCCCTACTCCTCCGCCCACCTTTTTATTATTATTATTATTATTATTATCTTCGAGTCTAAAACAATTTAAACTATCGATTTTAGTTGCTCGCAAATTTAAAGTGATCAATTTTAATGTTTACAAAGTAATACTAAAGCCATTACATGAACTAAAATTGTTCATGAGTTAAATTTTAAAGACCATTAATGTATTTAAGTTTTGATTAATGCTTGTGATATTGCAAATATTTACAAAGTGTTATCAATCACTAAAAAATAGTTTAAATATTTAATTTTACATTGTTTAAGTATTCTTTTCACGTTAATTTGTAAAAAATTGAAGTATCTTTGATATTTTTCTTACCTTTTTTTTTTGGGTTTAATTTAATTTCATTGAACATTCAATAACGCAAAAAAGAAAAAAGAAAAAGAAAAAGAAAAAGAAAAAAGTGGGAGACTATAGGGATTTGGGTAGTGGTTCCTTTCAACTGACAAGCAAGTTTTGCCAAACTAAACCCGACAAGCAAGTTATAATATCAAGTGTGAATAGCATGCACTAAAAAACGAGAAATTTCGATAGATACATGATGACGATGACACGTGTTTTGTAGATAACTTAAGATTCTATTGGTGGATAACATGGGGGGCCTAGTTGATGGTAATGACTATGAATGGTTGATAAGGATAGTTGGGGCCCATGAATTAATATCAGCCTTACGATTCACCTACTTCAATTGAAGACAAATATGATCAGAAAGTTTCCCACAGAACCACGTCTTTATGATTCTTATTAATGGATATGTTAATTAATATTACTAATTTAAGTTTTTTGAGTTACAAATGCTAATCTTTTGACGTTTGTAGAAAGAAAGGAGCTGGTACAATAAAATTATGAGCTTTTCACTTCCTAAATTTATGAATCATAAAAAATTAATATAAGACGGCACTGGTTTCAGAAACTGAAGGGTTACCCCTCATTTCCCACTACGCACGAGTCCATAAAAAAAAAAAAAAAAAATGCTAACGAGTGCCTTAGGGCACTCATTAATAATCTATTTAAGAAAAGTTTTGATTCCACTCTTATGGGAAATGAAAAAAACTGTAAAAATATTAATTACTTTTTTTCGTTTCTCATAAAAATTTTCTTTAAATGGATTATTAATGAGTGCCTTAAGGACACTCGTTAGCATTTGCCTTAAAAAAATTATAAAGGATAATATATATATATATATATATATATTGAATAAGTCGCGTCCTAATCTTTGACTAGATTATTCTTCTCTCTGCATATGAGATATTCCAAAAATCTCATGAACTGATAATATGTTTGATTGAGATAAAACATTCAAATTTATGTCACAACCCATACCAATGAATCCACCACCCGAGAATTCCTCGAGAGTGAAATAAGAAAACACAATTGAGAGAGAGGGAGAGATTTGGACGCAAGAAATAAGAATCAGAATAGATATAGTAATCTAATTTGCATTAAGCTTGTGTTACTTAGGTTAGGGTGAATATGTTTTCTAAAAAAAAAAATTAGGGTGTTGCTTAGTTGGTCACTGACCAGATTAGAAAAATTAATTTGTGGCCCTTGATCTCCGGATTCATCTTATCTCAACTACCGATTGGGAAAGAAAGCACGCTAAAAAGGGTAGTGATTGACGGGTTAGCTAATGAAAGGAATAGACAACAGAAAGATGATGATTAAAGGTTGACAAATTTGAACGGTTTGGTTGCAGAAAAGATAGAAATTAAAATAGTACAGAAGGATATTTGAAAATTTTGGCAAAATTTATATATAATTCATTAGATGTTGTATTTTTTTTTTTTTTAAGGTTATCTTTCCAAATTTAATCACATGATAAAGTGAAAACAAATTTATCTTTTACAAGTAAGAAAAATTAATTTCAACCATGTAACCTATTAGCTAATGCAATTACATATTTGATTTTAATTGAAGAACTTAAGGCATTTCTGATTCTATCCCTAAAATGGAATTACAATGTAAATATTATGCAAATATTAGCCATATGGTAGAAGGGAGATCTCAAATTCAATACATAGGAAGAGTTTTTTTTTTGAATTTCAATCTATGTCGTCCGACTTTGATGATTGTACTATTTATCATCATACTAAAACACCAATCAAATTTTGATTTAAGTGAAAATTTTCCAAAACTAAGGAGTTGAGAAAACAAAAACTATTATAGTACATGATCTATATATAAAAAGACTTAAAGAAAATCATGTATCAGTCTTGGCAAATCCATTATATGTAATAAAAAGATAAATAAATTGGAAAAAATTTCTTGACCTTATTGTCCCCACTTAGAACATTTTTTTTTATTAAAAGTTTTTAATTGAATTAAATCTAAATACTAAGGAATGTAAATTGATATGGGTACAACTATTGGACTAATATCATTTTTTATCTTAAGGGTAGTTTTAGACTAGAGGAAATAATTCAGTTTAAGATGTAGGAGCTCATAAACTAACTAAAAAGTTCAACCAAAAGAGAAGTCAATTTGACATTGTTCAACGTGACTAGGACTTTATGCTAAAAAGTAACTTGCTTGAACTTGAAGGATATAATATTTTATTTTATTTTTTTGATAAAGAAGGATGTAATATTTAGATGGCTACTAGAGTAATGATTTAGTTAATACAACAGCAGAGGAAGACAAAAGCTATTTAGACTTCTAGTGTTTGATAGGGAAGTTCAAACAACAATTTTCAGTGTTTATGTTTGGTATGAGTGTTTAGTTAAAAGTGTTTGAGTCACCGTTTTCAATTTATATTATTTAAACACTAAATTTTGAAAACAACTCATAGCAGTTTTCGGTTTTTGAGTAGTAACAATGTTGAATGGCATTGTTGTAAATATATTAAAATTTGTAAGACCCACTGATGTGATAAGGAAGGATGTAATATTTAGATGGCTACTAGAGTGATGATTTAGTTAATACAACAGCAGAGGAAGACAAAAGCTATTTAGACTTCTAGTGTTTGATAGGGAAGTTCAAGCAACAATTTTCAGTGTTTATGTTTTGTATGAGTGTTTAGTTAAAAGTGTTTGAGTCACCGTTTTCAATTCATATTATTTAAACACTATATTTTGAAAACAACTCATAGCAGTTTTCGGTTTTTGAGCAGTAACAATGCTGAATGGCATTGTTGAAAAAATATTAAAATTTGTAAGACCCACTGATGTGAACAGCACACCGCCAATACTTGAACATTACTACCAAACAGATATTCCTCCACAGTGTGTACAACATACCTGCTTCTCAACAGCTAAAATCTCTTGCAGGCGTACCAATATTCTATTTGTTTTTCTAACCACTTGAAAACATAATTTATTGAAGATTATCCCAGATACACTTTCTTTCCTTGAGTCAATTAAGTTTCTCTAAATCAAGTATATAAAACCCAACAGAGTAAATAATTTCAAGCAGAATCAGAAAATATAATGCAAGGTTGAAACTTGAAATGTGGGTTACACTATCACAGCCCCACATTTGATTTATATATACTTGATCGACCTTAATTGAGTAGTTTTGGTGCCACGACTTATGCATGTGGCAAGTTGTGATTAGTAGAGGGGTGTCCTCACATGCCACATGGGCCAGGTGTGGCATCAGACTTATTCATCTTAATTTAAAGACAAAGAAAGGTGAAAATAAGCCTTAGTTCAAATAGCATTTCCTCATCTCTCAAG
Source organism: Lithocarpus polystachyus (assembly GCA_033629205.1). Lineage (NCBI taxonomy): Eukaryota > Viridiplantae > Streptophyta > Magnoliopsida > Fagales > Fagaceae > Lithocarpus > Lithocarpus polystachyus. The sequence goes on from CM066168.1 coordinate 47,783,868, forward strand.
TGCGAGACATAGACAGAGTTAAGGTAGTGACAAAACATCATTAGGCCAGGGGCATTAAAAAAAACTGAAATAAGTATGTAAATATATTTTTAAAATCTTAAATATGTGTATTTATACATATAAACAAGTAAAGTAGTTAGGTTTTTTTTTTTTTTTTTTTTTTTTGAAAGCAAAGTAGTTAGGTTTATGACACCTTAAAATTAAACTTTTTATATATCTATAGATAAAGTATTTTTTATAGTATATAATTTTTGCATGACGTCTAAAGTTATTTATATTTATTTAAATAAAATCACAATTTCTTTAGTTATATATAAGTTGAATGTAACAATCGCATAAACTGTTTAGATATTTATAAAATTATAATGAACATAAACTGTTCAGATATTCATAAAATTATAATGAACATGTAGTTATCCTAACAATTATCTCTAAAAGTGAAGGGAAAATGAATATCGGTTTTATTCCTTACACTTTATAACTTGTATTTTAGATAAAGAAGTTTTGCTTTAGCTTTTGTTTTTGTTTTTTTATTTTTTTTTTCTACTTTTTTGTACCTAAATAATTGTTTATTAAAGTTGATTAATGGTTGATTAAAAAGATCAAATATTTTTCTTAATATTGATAGAAATTGTCTAATTTAATAAATATACTTTTTTATAATAAACATATCGGGTAATAAAATATTTAATTTACTTTTTAAATTGTTTTACGTAACTCTTTTATAGTATTTTTTATTGAACTAATATTTTGAAAATCTGTATGTTGGGACATGTTATTAATGTTTTTAATTAACATGCATATCAAATTTTTTGTCAATACAATGTTAACTACTATTTGGTTCATAAACTTATCTTTAATGTATAATCTTAAAACATAAAAATTAGAAATTCAAACATTTTAAAGATCATATAAGTGGGTTCAAGTGATAGCCAAGTGGTAATGGTTTTTTTTGTGATTCCTCATATTTGTAATTTGAACCACACCGCTTTGCCCCATATTATATCTTTCATCACCGTAAAAATTTGCAAATATAAAGGGTAGAAGAATGTAATGTAATCAAACGGTAAATTTTTTAAAATTTAAATTGAATAAAAAAAAATTAAGTGTTGTAACATTATTTTTATATATATCAAATCTATAAGATTGTGTCAATTATAAATTTTGTCTCCTCATCACTCCACTTGTGTGAGTAAAGAGGACTACTAGTCTACAACTATACTAGTCTACAACTAGATGCTGAGTACTCAAAACTCACATGCAATATATAAATGAAAAGTGCCAAAACGTTATTTTATTTTTAGAGTATTAACCAGACTCACCGACTTCTTTCCCTGTCAGCCATGTTCTGGAGATAGAAAAAAAATAGAGCTTCAGTTTCAGTACAACGAGTGTTTAATAGTTCTATATTGAGTCATTTTAGGTTGTTTGTCCATGAAGTCCATTTAAAGTGAAATTACACGGTTGGTTCCTAAAGTTTAGCTACTGAACTCTATTAATTCCTGAAGTTTAAAATAAGCACAATTGGTCCGTAAAGTTTCATAAATGAACATTGTGGAGGAACGCATCTCTCCCTTAGAAGGTATTGTCTGCTTTGAGAATGGGCTAAGGAGGCCGATGCCACCCACACGAATTTGTTCAATTCCACGCTGGAGAGAGTTGCCTCCCACTCATGCCTTATAAGCCTTTGGCCTAAAGATGAGTGTACCACTACTACATATGTGTAGTAGTGGTACACTCATTCTTACCACATATGTGTAGCAGTGGTACACTCATTCTTAGGCCAAAGGCATGTGTAGTAGTCGTACACTCATCCTTAAGCCAAAAGCTTACAAGGCATGAGTAGGAGGCGTCTCTCCCTGATGTGAGATTGAGCAAATCCATGTGAGTAGCATTGGCCTCCTTGGCCCATTCATAAAACAGACAATACCTTCTAAGGGAGAGATTCGTTCCTCCACAAACAGTATTGGTCATTTTTAAACTTTTGTTAGTTTTCTTACTTATGTGTCTAGCGGAATATAAGTTTTGAACGGTGTTACACTTTATTTTATAAGATTACACAATATTACACTTTGACTTGATCCAATTCAAACAAAATTACCCATGACACCCAAATCCAAACAAAACAAAGAGAGAGAGAGAGAGAGAGAGAGAGAGAGAGTGCGATTTGAGAATCTCAATCTCTGTCTCCCACTGTTGATCCTTCAGAGCTCCGTCCACCCTCCCCCCTCTGAAATCCTACCCTAGTTTCATTTCATTACGATCGCAAAATCTCCAATTGTTCTCAAAATGTAAGTTAAAAATGGATGAACCGAATAGAATAATACTTCTTTGCTCTACAGTTTAATCATATAAAATGCTTCTATTTGTATGATATCATGTGTCAAACTGTCAATGGCTAAAAGGTTTACAAAAGCAACAACAGTACTGTTGTTTGTCTTCTTCTTCTTCATTTAATTTTTTTTTTTATTTTTTTTATCTTTTAAAAAATTTCTTTCTACAAAACAGTATCCTTTCAATTATCATAATCATTTGGTTTTGCCTATGTGGTTTTCCAGATGTATTCAACGTCAAATACATTATTCCACAGATAAATGATTGATGAATGGTTTTGCAGATGTATTCTTTAAAGAGTTACCACTAGAAATTGCATCGAAAGAATGGGTGGGCAAAGCTTTGTTAAATCAATGAAGGGACATGGAGCGCCCAGACATTCTCAGATTGTGTTTTCTCTCTCAAATTTATCATTTATTGTGTTTAGATTTGGGTGTGAAGGGTTAATTTGGTTGAATTGGATGGACCAAAACGCTTTAAACGGATTCAGGTTAAAGTTTAATGATGAGTAATTTTTAAATCTAAAATAAAATGACACGTTGCTTAAAACGCTTTAAACGGATTAATAGTGCTCATTTCAAATTTTAGGAACTAATAGCGCTCAGTAAGTAAACTTTAAAAACTAACATTATAGTTTCGCTGTCATTTAATCACCAACCATTTAAGTGCCTAATGGAGTATAAAATTAGTAGATGAAATTCAAAGACAAATTTAAAACCATGTACACGTTTTAACATAATGTAGATACCTTCGAAAAGGTACAACAATTTAACGTTTTAACATAATGTAGATACCTTCGAAAAGGTACAACAATTTAAATTTAGGTTGATGGGATTAATGTGATGTAGTGGAAGGCTGTGCCTACTCAGTACTCAATGAAATTATTCCAATAGTGAACAATTGTTACAATTGTACATGAAAATTAGGCAACCTTTTATTATGACCGACACTTTTCCATCTTAAAATAAAGCATTCCTCTGTTCTATCTCTCTCTTTTTAATTGAGGGAACTTAAAAGGGAATTGTGGACGTACGTGTACTAACACCTAACACCCGTATAAGGAGAAAGACAAACTCTTACCTAATGAACTAGTACATATTTCATCATTTAGAATAACCATGAAATGAAAAGATATAAAAGCCAACCAAGAATATTCTTTACTTACGGTAAAGTTTTATTTTCCTCCCCCAACGGTGACAAAGAAACCATTCTTTATGTGGCTAGTGGGTTTCATCTCATTCCATTGCAAGCAAAAGAAAAGACTCTTTTCTTCTACAATATATTAGACAGACTTCACCTTTAATATTGATAGGTCTGATCCCATAAAAAATTTCAATATTATATTGATCTAACATGTGGTGATTCCATGATGGATCTATGAAATTTTATTGGGGTCTTGATTAACCTTAATCTTATAATATGAATTCAATTGTAAGAGTTTGAACAAAATTAGAATTTACCATGAAAACCAAACTATAAATAACGAAGAATGCTACAAACAAAATATTTTCACCATTTGTTAATTATGATGGTAGGTTGTTATTAATTTTCACATGAGTCTATCAATAACATCATTTTATTGTTTATTATGACACTTATAATGCCAATAATTGTAAATAAAAATCAGAAAGAAGTTGTGCTAATAGACTTATTGATATTGATCGAAAGACATTAATCATTTGAAAAGTTCAACCATGAAAACGTGAATTTATTTACTCCTATAAAAAAATTCCTTCCTCCTTTCACATTCAAGTTTGTTGTAAAAGGAGAGACTAAGGAGGACTCTTCTCATAAGAATGAATACTTTTTCTAGACAAACAGTCTTTTTAATTTTTAATTATTATTATTGGATACGGCTAGGCATCTTATCTGAAAATTAAAGGCATAAATTTCAAAAAGTAATATATAAAGTGGAGTCCTAGCAACACCACTTGGAAACATGCATTACTCCCATAACCCAAATTTTCCATGGAAAAAAATCCACTCTATAATTAGAATTAGATGTATGGTAATTAAATAGAAGTAGCTAGATATCTAAGAGGATCGCACAACCATTGTATAACTCTACAACTAGAACTGCTATCCGTATTTATTCTTGACTTTGTAGCATATTTTTGAGGCAGTAACGCAAACAACAGACAAATGTCAAAAGGACATGATCTGATTAATTTCTTCAGAGTAAAGCATCCTCAGAAGCATTCTCCATTAGATGAGACTGATGTAATTAATAACCCTAGCTACCTATATATATCACATAGCATGTAACATCAATATATATTGTCAGCCCATTAATAACAAAAAGCACCAGCATCTTTAATTCATCAAGATGTTCATCTCAAGTTTGATGCTCCTGAAGAAAAGAATTACTGCTTACTAGGATTGACAGCCTCAGAAAAAGCATTATTAAGATGAGCATGCAAAATGTGAAGCCCCATTGTGACCAAACAATATCTCCTAAGCTTGTGAGACACCCGCTATGCATTGAGAATTTTTTGAGATGGTTTGGTAAGATAATATACGAAGGCAAAGTATTAATATTTCGAAAGAGAATTACGTGGGATTCAGCCAAAAAAAAAAAAAAGAATGAAGAGAATTACGTGGGGTTGTCTCTTTCTGTATTAATTTGATGCATTCCACTTGCCTATAGGTTTCATCATTTAGTAAACTACTTCCACTTTTAGCAAAACATGTACACCAACTACCAATTCTTTAAACAGTTTATGCTGAAAGGAATCACGAATCTGATTTGGGGGACACTATCACTATACCAATGTACCTCTGAGCCCAGAATGAGCAGACACAAAACAAGGCCGAGCCCAATGACTGTGACCAAGAACCATGAATCTGTGATCCATGGCAGACCCAAAAGGAGTCCAGCCGAACTCGAGGCCAACCGACCGACCAAGTCCCAGACATGACTCTTCAATTAGAACAGTCGCAAGTATGGCCGAACATCTTTCAAAACGGGCAAACCCTTCATTGAAGGCACTCTACTTTAGCTAGGGTTCAAGGGAGCGCTTTTGAGACAATGGTTACAATATTTGACACATCTTGTAAACATGTCATGCTTTTTTGCAAATTAATATTTAGTATAAATGGGTTCTTGATAAAATAGATCGACTCACTTTCGTACAATTAATAAATATGTCAATTCTGTATTGATTTGCTTAACTTGCAATTAATTTAAAATAATCCAATTCATTATTCGTGTCAAGATTTATGTCAAGATAATTAAATTGACTTGTTTGAAATTCTGTTTAACTCATATAAATAAATGTAATTTTTATTCAACATAAATTTGAAGTTGAAATATATAATTCAGTAATTAAAAAAAACCATAATTTTTATATTAATAAAATTTTCAAATAATGTTGGGGAGAGAGAGAGGGAGGTATATTTGTATAAAATGTTATAGGTTGTAGCTTGTAGGTTATAATATATATATATATATATATATATATATATGTTAATCCCACTTTGGAAGTGAAAGAATGAATGATACAAGTATAATGATCATATTTAAAAGTTCACTCGAGCAAGAGTAGAGCAAATTCTTTATTATTCACTTGAGTGACAAGTTGTGCAAGGTCAAGTGAAGTTACAATTTTACGATTGCTCGTAAGAATGTTGTTTGAAGGTCAATCAAACTTTCTGTGTGAGGCAATTTAGGTTTGTTTGATGGTTCAGTCGAGCAAAAGACAATTCCTTTTAGATAAATCTAGCAAAATTATTTGTAACTTTAAGACTTTGTAGAATTGTGCAGAAATGTATGGCTTAAGTGACATTTGACTATTTCTAATGGCTAATAACAGTTTATTTGCAAACTTTGCTTAGAGTGGTGGCAACTATTGCCTTAAAAATAATGATTCTACATGTCACAAAACCAATAATTTTGTGATTAGTGTTCTTGTTTTTAGTTTTTACCCCCCACTTCCTACCAGAAAAGATTCAAAAAACTATGATATTTTCTCAAATACCTTCACTAACTTGATCGTCAGAGGAAGTTTTGCACCGTGAACTGGCAGAAGCGTGTTCAAGCTTATCAATTCCTTCACAACCTGTGAGAGAAAGAAAGATTACTGATGAAAATTCATTGTAAAGAAGTTTCTCACGTTTTACCTAGCCAAAAAAGAAAAAAAAAATGAAATAAAGCTTTTAAAGGAATTGCGATGCAAAATTTGGGCTTTTCCAAGGCGGGTAAAGCAGTTTAAAGCCCAATTTTGTGTAAGATTGACATATTTGACCCAAAATTTTGGGTTATCCTCAAATTATGGGACTGGGCCTAGAAACCAGATGACGTGAAAACGCCACGTTCGAGTAAATGATTAGACAAAGCCTATGTTCTGAGACTTTGGAAGAGGAAATTTTTAGGTTTTTGTTTTGTTGCTGTCTGTGTTCTAACTTGACTTTTGTCCTGGCCCATGGACTTATTTTCTGCACATAAACATTTATATTTGCTATTTAATACTGTATTATACAACGCAATTATGTCAACTTAATAATATATAATATAATACTCCAGCTATGTATCAACTTGGAGATTATTCAAAAAAATAAAATAAAATCAAGTAGACATAGGAAGTGCTATCAAGGTTACTGTCTCTCGTACGTGAAATTTTCAACAATCGTATTATATAGTCAAAATTTGAATACACAGAGGAGTGGAACTCACGGATTGAACATTTATGAAAATTGATGATGCCCTCTTCCTTCATCTAACATGTCCTTTGCTACTCTTGTCATTTGGACAAAACTTAAGTACAATATCTTAAGTGTTGTTCCTTACGTTCCACTCTTAAGATTCTGCCATGTGATTCCTTAACTAAAAAATACACTTTTCATTCTATGAGGAAAAATCCACATGACAGAATCTTAAAAGGAGAACATAAAAAACAGCACATAAATATTGTACCTAAGTGTTGCCCTTGTCACTTTATCAGAAACCATAGGATGAGCAACTTCTATATATTCATCCTATCCTTGAAGATTTGTTTTGGAAAAAAAAAATTATAAAGAGAAATAGATTATATGGAGAGAGAGAGAAAGTGAGTGGAGTCCGTGTCGTAAAAGATTGGCTTGGAATGCTTCAAAAGAAGAGCAAACCTATCCTCAAGATAGTGGAAGTCATCTTAGAGCCAAGAAATTCAACATTTCAGCATACAAACTTTATACAATGTCCCCTATGGGAATATGAAGACTTACCCAAAAGGAGAGAGAGAGAGAGAGAGAGAGAGAGAGAGAGGAACATAGGCACAAGTTGTAATATAGAATAAGATACTAGCTACTAGAAGTCGGCTTACCTACTTTTATAAGGGATAAATGGATCAAAAAAAAAAAAAAAGGATCAAAATGGAGATTTACATGTGTTCGATAAAATAAAATTAGAAAATGAGAGGATGACCTTATGGAATGCAATTTGTCCTTATGATACACATTTTCTTCCAACTTTGACAACGTTTGAGATTGTTTGACAATCCAATGTGTCATCCCTTGCGTCATTAATTTGCAGGCCCCAACTCCCAAGTTTGGTATGGAATATGGAGCACGAGGCTCCCACATCATCCTCCAAAATTAAAACCAGTGATCGAACCACAAGTTGTAACTTTCAAGCCCAACCACCCCAACAAGAATTACAATTGCCTAACCAATAGGTGCCCCCACTTCATAAATATGTCACCCCAATTAAGATCCATCCAGTTTTGGACCCAGGAGTTTTCAGTAGAATTATTAATTTGCTGTCATATGAGGTCCTTTTAGGTTCTGTACGTATGGCAACTATAGGCAATGACTAGAGCAGCATATTGGAGTATTGGAAGAGCGCAGTAGACATGACAAGATAATGATACATGTCCAAATTGATTATATACCGATCTTATCTCATGTCCAGAGTATTGGAAGAATATCATGCTCGTTATCTTGAAATTGAAATTAATTTGAATATCCACACTTGACAATTTACATGTTAAAAAATTCACGTGTAAGTAGTGTGATTAGTTATATGTTGAAGTTTCACATTGAATAATAACTAATAAAATAAAAATTCATAATTAGACCTAAATTTATTGGTTTAAACATTGGATTAAGCAGTGTTCCTAAAATATTATCTCCCCTACACCATAAACATCAACATAATTATTGCCAAAATCTTTAGACAACAAACTAGTTTTTGCCATTATGCTTAACTGCACATTTCCACAGTCATTCCAAGCAGAAATGTGAGGCATATGTTTAGATTGATATAAATAGTGGAATCTATATACAATTAAACCTCAATTGCACTAAAAAAAAATTGTCAACAGTTTTTTTTTTTTTCCTTCTTCTTCTTCTTTTGTGTGGGGGCAAGGGTAAAAAATAACCAGAACATGCCTTCTCTTCCAGAAACCGGAGGAAATAAGATGCCAAGGTCATTAAATTGGGTGGACCCTGTAGGTCCTGTACACTCACAGATAGTCAGATACATCCGCCCAATTACAATGGGCACGCAGGCCCCACCTATTCCTCAAGAAACACCAAAAAGGCTCAAACAAAGGTTAACCCCTGGGCCCTACACCCGAGATTAGTATAAAGCAAACTGAACTTAAGTTAGCAATAAACGTAGAATCATTAAAAATGGCACAAATTTATATTTGTCATGTAGTGACTGGTGAAGTAGCATCTGTGAGTTATATGACAATATACTTTCATCAATTATAACTCTTCATGTACATAAAATTATGTCATTTTCAGTAGTCTTAGCGTTTTTCATAAACATCACTGTAAGTCAAACCCAAAAAATGTCATCCCTTACGTCATCTTTATTATTGGTTTATCTATTACACATCTCTACCTCAATGGACTTGGAGCTTTCCGACCCGAGATTCTTATACGGGCCGGGTGATACCTCATCATCATCATTTTCTCGGGTTTTCTTTCTCCAAATCCTGTACGTCCAAAACCCACCAATCCCAATCAAAACCAAAATGGCCCCACCACTCACTACAAGTCCAACTATAGCAACCGCCTTGTTTTTCTTTTTCCCTGCACCTTCCCTCATTTTAAAATAACCCACTTTACTCTCATCCCCAACAGACACCAACGTTTGGATCGGATAGTCCAACGTGAAACAAAACCCGGAAGCGTTATTATACACTGCCCCCCAGCAACTACAATTGTTTTCACATAGACCCTCACACTCTCCCAACGACGACGTCGTGTCGTACTGCATTAGTTCCTTAAACGGCACCTCCACCCCGTTCCTCGTTAAAACCTCGTAGTTGTCTTTTACCAACTGTTCCCCGCAAAAGTCGCCGGTTTCCACGGGAACACAATCCGAACCGGACCGAAACTCTGTCCGGTTGTCCAAACAAGAACAACCTTGTGGTGTGCACAAACCGTACGAACCGCAAGGACTAGGTAGCTGACACGTGTCCGAGATTGCTTTGTAATTTTCGACCCAGTTCGACCCGTCCCAGTAATAAGCTTTGAGGTTTCCGTCCGGTTCTAACCGGACCAAAAGGAACAAGTCGATGGGCCTGTAATAGCTGTTGAAGGGTTGTACGTCCACCGGTTTGGCTGTGCTATTTTGGTACAACCCCAAATAGCCATCAGAGTTGACTAAAGCGTGAATTGGTCCTTGACCTTGAACTATCGCTGCCTCTGCTTGTAAAGCTGTGTGTTTCCAATACATGTGATCTGCGGAGTTGTCTTGGAATTTTGCGTACAACGCATAAAAGTTGTACCCTAAGCGCATAGAGTAAAGCCCATTTGATGAAATCAAGGACATGTTGGCTGTGAAATTTTGGTTCTCCACGAGGGTATTTGTGGGAAAGTTGAAACTTTGCCAGAGAACTGTGACTGGGTTGTCGAGTTTTTGTATTTGGAGATTTGAGGAGTTGAGGAGCACAACTGTGTCACCATTTGTTTGAGTTGACCAAAATAGGCTCGACTGAGGATCGGAAATAACGAGACTGCCATTGAAGAAGAACTGAGTACGGTCGGACCAGGTGGCCAACTGAGTTGGGTTGGCGAGCCAGAGTGGTTGTGAGGAAGCCACGTGGAGGACAGCGAGGGCGAGTTGGGTTTGTTCGACGCGGAGGAACCCGAGTGAGAAATTGCCTGTGGGATCGTTTAGGAGAGGTTGGAACAATGAGACTGAAGGGTTTGGTGCGGCTTTGAAGCCTTGGAGAATGGATTCTGGGGTTGTTCCAGCTACACACGTTGACACCCATGTGAGAAAGAGGAGCTGAGTCGCGCGTAGCCGAGTCAGCGAGTTGATGAGTCTGTCCATTGTTGGAAACGATGGATAATGTGGACTCACCGTGGAGTTCAATTTTCAAAAGCAGCCATGAAAAGGTTCATCATGATATCATTTCATGAGCAAAATATATAACAATTTTTTTCGATTGGTTACAGCCAGAACAGATAGAACCAAAAGATAATCATTTTAAATTATAATATTCAAAAGATATTTTATGTAGTATAATTTATTCAAATATTTTTAAAATAACATGTTGGTGGATCGCCAAAATCGAAATATTAGATATACATTAATGTAAACGAAATTTTTGGCATGCTCAGTTTTTTTTTTTTTTTTGATTGGTTTGGCATGCTCAGTTGACTGTCACAGAAGTTGAAACTACATGATCTCAAAGCAAATTCATAAATTAAGGTTTCTTCGATGGTAATGAAAGATAAAATGTAGGGTTTCCTAAATTTTTAACATAGTTCATTGTTTTGAAAGTAAAAACACGTATTCTACCCAAAAAAAAAAAGTAAAAACACGTAGATATTCATTAATTGATTAACACGTGGCTGTCATATATTTCTCAATACTGTGCACCTAATATTTAACATATTGTAATGTTCTTCGCTGAATTAGGCATAGAGGTCGGAAAATAGTCTTTCCAACTCTCAAACAACAGTTAACAATTTAATACCAAGCCTAGATTTAGTTGGTTTTTAAATTTTAATTGAATTCTATTGTCGAGATATAAGCTTGTTCATCAACATTTTTTTTTTCTCGTATATTAAACAGGGAAAGGGTCTTTTTCCTTCAATCCATTAAAACTATCAAACACAAGAATTAAAGGAATATTTCAAAATAGTTCTTTTTATTCGATTCCTTTTACTCATCCCAAATAAATTGTAAGCCTCAAGTTAGGCTTATTCTTGTAAATACATATTTTTTTTCTTTTTAGAAAGATATAAATACAAACATGAATGGGGTTTTTATGGTGTTAAGTCGGAGATGTTAGTAAACGACTTGGTTTATTTATAACGCTAATGCAATAACTCAAATTTGATTCCCATTACTATGCATTATTATTGCATTTTTAAGACCTTGTGAAAAAGATTTAATAACAATATCTCCAAGCATTTTTCCTCACAGAGTAGTAATATTTTACCTACATAAAAAAATTTCACAGCATTAATCATATTTGTAAGGGCCCAAGGATCGAGGATGGGATTGCTGAGCTGTTAGTTTTGTTACAGAGACATCACGTGCCTGAGGAGGTAATTCACCCAAGAAGAGGAGGAGAAGAGACAAAAATCTCTCGAGAGCTCCAGGTGGTAAGGATAGGCTGAAGAGAGAGAATCATGGAGGGTAGGGAAAGTTTCTAGAGAGAAGTAGCCTGTTGCCTCCACATTAAATGGTGGGTAACAGCTTTATCAGTTGCATTGATGAGGAAGTGACCTGAACAGTGTACTTCACAACTAAGCAGCTCCTTCTACCACCTTCAGCAGATGTTTAAAGGGACAGGTGTCATGATAAGAATCTAGTTAGGTAAAGATGGGGGGTCAAGATGTGAAGAAAAATTGAGTATATAAAGGAAAGGAAATGTCCAGAAAAAGAGGAGGCAAGCACAATTCCCAAGAAGAGAAGAGTTAGAACAAGGGCATTGAGAGAAGAGTGTGAACAGTGTTTCATTTTGATTATTATTTGTCTCCTTGAGCAAGCTTGTAATAAGCCTATTTCATATATATTAATTCATGATCTTTAGTTTTGCTTCAATGTGATTGTCCTCGGGCTAAGCCCTCCCTTTTTGTTCGATCCACTCTCTTACAAATATATTGATTTGGGTCTGGTTGAACTATGCAAACCTCACTGTTCTAAGTGGGCTTGGGCTGTTTGAATTTTGAGCCCTCACAATTGGCGCCGTTTGTGGGGACATCAAGGTGTTGTGGGGTTGTCCTGATTAGTTATGGCTAATGTAGGGCAAGATAGGGAGGAATCCGTAGGTTCACAAAGGGAAAACCAATTTGTCAACTTAGCGCAAATGAGAGATAGGCCACATACATCGAGTGTTATGGTGGAGTCTTACCACACAGAATGTACAGAGAGGAGTCCCTCAAGGACAAGGATCCATGTTTCCCATGACCAAGAGACATGGAAATTACAACTGGAGATAGATCACCTGCGCAAGAAGCTGCATAAAGAGCGTGTTAAGCGGAGTCTTTCACCCTCATCAAGTGGTGGATCAGGGGGAAGCAAGGATCGCTCATACCGCCATAGGTCTAGAACTCCATTCAGCGAATCAATCTGTCTTTGCACCAAGACAGGCTGGAAAAGGACAAGTACAAGCGCGAGAAAGGGTCATCCCACCTCGACATGAGGAATGATGCGATGAGCAAAGCACTCCTACAAATCTCCAAGTCACCATTTGTTAGAAGAATCAATAAGGCCAGACTTTCTCACTGGTTTTCACAGCCTACTTTTACTATATACAATGGAAGGTCTGACCCTGTAGAGCATGTAAGCCACTTCAATCAGAAGATGGAAGTTCATTTTGGAAATGAGGCCCTCATGTGCAAAGTTTTCCCTTCCAACCTCGAGCCTGTGGCTATAAGATGGTTTGATGCTCTGTAGGAGGGGTCAATAAGGTCCTTTAAGGAGTTGACGAGGGCATTCGGAGCAAGATTTGTCACATGTAGTAAAGTCTCTAAGTCGTTGGACTCTCTTTTGTCCATGGCTATAAGGGAAGGTGAGACTCTCAAGAGCTACTCAGATAGATATTGGGAAACATACAACGAAATAGATGGAGATTTTAAAGATGTGGCAATTAGAACATTTAACTTTAAGGTAAGGCTCCCAACGGACCACGTATTGCGGAAGTCACTAACCATGAAGCCTGCCCTTAGCATGCGCCAGCTCATGGATCGTATTGGTAAGTATAAGAAAGTGGAGGAAGATCAAACCCCAGGGAAGGGCAAGGCTAAGCTCTTCCCTGAGAAGAGGGATCCTCGGGGAGGTGGATATCAGAATAATCATCCCAGAAGAGACTTTCCCAACCAGACGTCATCCTCGGGGGCTCAAGTAGTCAATTCTTTGTTCAAATAGCCAATTTATCAAATATTAGAGAAGATAAAAAAACGAGTCGTACTTTAAGTGGCCTAATAAGATAGGTGGGGACGTGTCCAAGAGGAACCAGAGCCTTTATTGCCATTATCATCAGGACAGAGGACATACAACAAAGGACTAAAGGACTTTGCGAGATCACTTGAACCAGCTGGTGAAGGTAGGGAAGCTAAACCAGTTCCTACATCAGCCAACAAGTCAGTTCGGGCAATCTGGAGCCAGGTATCAGAGGGATGGAGTTACCCGACCAACATTAGGTACAATTAATGTGATTTTTGCTAAGCCCCGGGGCGACGCTGGGACTTGTTCGGGGGTCATGTTTGTGGATGTGGGCCCTAATTCGGGAGATAGAGATCGGACACTCAAAAGGGCGAAGGCGGTGACTATACCTATTTTGGGTTTTTCATAGAAGGATAAGGAAGGAACATTCTAACCATACGATGATGCCTTGGTAGTAACCATTAGGATTGGCGGCTACAATGTAAAAGGGTCTTGGTAAACCAGGGAAGTGGAGCGGAGATCATGTACTCTGACTTGTATAAAGGGTTGAATTTAAAGCCCGAGGACCTAGAGAGGTATGACGTGCCGTTGATAGGCTTTGATGGGAGGATGGTAGTCCCCCACAGGATGATAAGATTACCTATGCAGGCTAGGGATGAGGGAGTGCAAGTCAGTTTCATTGTTATGGAGGCGTATTCCCTATACACAACTATCTTGGCCAGACCATGGCTTCATGCTATGGGAGCAGTCTCGTCAACCTTACATTTGAAAGTTAATTACCCCACACAGGGAAGAGTTGGGGAATTAGTAGGAAGTCAAGCAATGGCTAGGCAATTTATAATAGCAACCATTACACGGCAACTCACAGGTCAAGCTGTGGCAGAAGAGGAGCGAATCCCATAGCAATCAAAGGGTCTCGAAGTAGGACTTGGTACCAAGTCTCAGGGGGTGCTATCTGAGGAGTTGGAAAAGATTATGATTGGACAAGATGAAGAAAAGTTCTTTCAGGTGGGGTCTCAGTTGCCGTCCTTGGACAAGGCGACCCTGGTGAAATTCTTGGAGGATAACATGGATGTGTTTGCCTGAGTACCTATGACGTACTCGGGATTAACCTCGAGTTTATATGTCATCAGTTGAACGTGAATCCTGAGGCGACCCCACGAAGGTAGCCATCTCGGCATTCATCAAAAGAGCTTGCTGAGGCAGTAAGGGCAGAAGTAAACAAACTTAAGCAAGCGGGGGCAATCAAAGAAGTCTTTTACCCCGAGTGATTGGCTAATACCGTGGTAGTAAAGAAGAAAAACGGGAAGTGGCGTATATACATGGACTTCACAGACTTGAATAAAGTTTGCCCGAAAGATCTTTTCCCCATTCTTCGGATTGACCAATTGGTGAATGCAACAGTTGTGCATCCTCGGATGAGTTTCTTGGATGCCTTTCAAGGGTATCATCAGATACCTTTAGTATTATCTGATCAGGAGAAAACTGCTTTTCGGTCTCTCACTGGGAATTACCACTATCGTGTGATGCCCTTTGTTCTTAGGAATGCAGGATCCACATATCAAAGAATGGTAACGCGAAAGTTTGAGTCACAAATCGGGAGGAACATGGAGGCGTACATCGATGATATGGTGATAAAGAGTAGGTAGGTTGAAGAGCATTTAGCAGATTTAGGGGACGTATTCTCAGTGTTGAAGGAACATAAGCTATATTTGAATATATCTAAATGTTCTTTTTGGGTCAGCTAGGTAAAGTTCCTAGGCTACATGATAACACACCGAGGAATTGAGGTCAATCCCGATCAGATTAACGCCATTAATGGCTTGCATCCTCCTCGGAACCACATGGAAGTACAAAAGCTAACAAAGATGGCAGTGGCTTTGAATAGGTTTATCTCTCGGTCAGCAGATAAGTGTTGTCTATTTTTCCAGCTCCTTTATAAATGGAAGGACTTGCAATGGATTGAGGAGTGTGTGGTGGCCTTTGATAAACTCAAGTAGTATTTGTCGAGCCCCCCAATCCTTTCTAGGCCCGAGAAAGAGGAAATGTTGTATGCTTATTTTTTAGTCACAAATTATGCTGTTAGCCTGGTCCTGGTTAGAAATGAGAATGGGATCCAAAGACCTGTTTACTATGTCAACAAGTCCTTGCAAGAGGCTAAGACATTCTACTTACCCCTGGACAAGGCAGTGTTAGCCATTGTGCATGCCACCAGGAAACTCCCTCATTATTTTCAGGCACATACTATGGTGGTGTTCACCTAGCTTTCCTTGCAAGCCCTCTTACGAAAATCTGACTACACAGGCAGAATTGCCAAGTAGGGAACTATGCTAGGTGTTTATGATGTTAGGTATATGCATCGCACTGCCATAAAAGGGTAAATCCTAGCAAACTTTGTGGCGGAGTTTATCGAGGGTGTGGCAAGTGGGGGAAAGGAAACAATGGGTGTTATGACCACCTCGGCCTATGTTATTCTACCATGGAAAGTTTACACTGATGGTACAGCTAACCGAAAAGGAGTAGGGGTAGGGATTGTGTTGGTAACCCCCGAGAAGCTGGTAATGGAAAAATCACCGCGGCTGGGTTTTCTCACTACCAACAACGAGACTAAATATAAAGCTTTGTTAGCTGGAATGGCAATAGCTAGTCAATTAAGAGGAGAAGTGGTAGAGTTATATTCTGATTCTCGGTTGGTGGTAGGCCAGGTCAATGGAGAGTTTGAGGCTTGAGATGAAAGAATGTAGGGGTATCTTGCTAAAGCAAAACAAGCTCAGGACCATTTTAGGAGCTTTACTTTAAAGCAAATCCCAAGAGGCCAGAACTCTAATGCAGACTCTTTAGCTATGCTGGCAACTTCTCTGGGGTCAAATCTACCTCGGATTGTTATTGTTGAAGACATGGCTAGTTCTAGTCTTATAAAGAATCCTTTTGTCAAGGTACATAGCATCTAGGTTGGGCCGAGCTAGATAAACCCTTAGTGACTTTTTTGAAGCAAAGTCTGTTACCTGAGGGCAAGGGTGAGGCAGAAAAGGTATGCAGGAAGGCTCTCGGTTATTGGTTATCCAAAGAATAAAAGTTGTACAAGCGTTCCTATGCAGGGCCATATTTATTGTGTGTGCATCCGAAAGTAGTAGAGCCTTTGTTAGAGGAATTGCATGAGGGGGTATGTGGGAGTCATACAGGAGGGAGATCTTTGGCCCATAGAGCCCTTACCCAAGGATATTAGTGGCCGAGCATACAGAAAGCTTCTCAGGATTATGTCAGGAAGTGTGACCAGCGTCAGAGATATGCTCCAAACATTCGTCAACCAAGGGAGTCCTGAACCCACTTTCTAGCCCTTGGCTATTTGCTCAGTGGGGTTTGGATATAGTAGGACCATTTCTCCGAGCTATAGGGAACCGAAAGTGGCTTCTCGTTGGGACGGACTATTTTACCAAGTGGGTAAAAGCTAAGCCACTTGCTAACATCAGGGACGTGGATGCTAAGAGATTTATCTGGAGGAATGTCATTACCAGGTTTAGAGTCCCGCACACACTGATCTCGGATAATGGTCTTTAGTTTGATAGTAAAGCCTTCCGAAGATATTGTGAGAAATTAGAGATCAGGAATAAGGTCATAATGTCTGGGTTAAAGAAAAGGTTAGACAATACAAAAGGGAAATGGGTGGATGAATTGCCCTATGTGCTGTGGATGTATTGTACTACGCCCTCTTGAGTCAGGGTTCCCGACCCTAAGACCTGATCAGTTCCGCGTGGAGGAAAATAACCATTTACCCTCAAACGGCTTTAATGTGGTTGAGGAAAGAAGAGAAGTGGCTGCATTGAAAATGGCACATTACCAGCAGAGACTTAAGCAAGGATATGACAAGGGAGTAAAGTTAAGGCCATTAGCTCTAGGAGATTTAGTTTTGAGAAAGGTGGTAAGGATAGCGAAGAACCCAACTTGGGGGAAGTTGGGTCCCAACTAGGAAGGACCATACCGAATAACGTCGATGGTTGGCATTGGGGCTTATAACTTGGAAGACCTAGATGAAAATGTAATTTCATGTCCTTAGAATGTAAATAATTTGAGACATTATTATTAGTGATATGGACTTAATTACTCTTGTTTGGTTTATTTGCGCTTTACTGTGGATGCAATGGGTGGTGTAATCATTTTGTATGGAAATTGCCTAAGTGTTAAATAGAACATTGGTCTTGTTTAACTCCTCAGGTCACAAGCCTTGGGTAAATTAACATTTGTATGGAATTTGCCTAAGCGTTAAACAGAACCTCGGCCTTGTTCGACTCCTCGGGTCACAAGTCTTGGGTAAATTAACATTTGTATGGAAATTGCCTAAGTGTTAAACAGAACATTGGTCTTGTTCGACTCCTTAGGTCACAAGCCTTAGGTCAATTAACCTTTGTATGGAATTTTCCTAAGTGTTAAACAGAACCTCGGCCTTGTTCGACTCCTCAGGTCACAAGCCTTGGGTAAATTAACCTTTGTATGGAATTTGCCTAAGTGTTGAACAGAACCTCGGCTTTGTTCGACTCCTCGGGTCACAAGCCTTGGTTAAATTAACCTTTGTTTGGAAATTGCATAAATGTTAAACAGAACTTCGGCCTTGTTCGACTCATTAGGTCACAAGCCTTGGGTAAATTAACCTTTGTATGGAAATTACCTAAGTGTTAAACAGAACCTCGGCCTTGTTCAACTCTTCGGGTCATAAGCCCTAGGAAATTAACATTTATACAAAAAGCTTCTAAGTGTTTACCAGGACCTAGGTTAGGTTTGGCCCCTTGGGTCATAAACCGCGGACAAGTTAGCCTTCACGTGGAATTGTCTAAGTATGGAGTAAAATTAGTAAGTCTGCTTGCTTCCTCAGGTTACAAGTGCAATGCAGATTGTTCTTTTGGAGTCCCAAGTCCAAACTGAGGCAAGTGTTATTTGAAATTTTTATTAAGTTCCAAGAGTTAGTCTAGTAATTTTCTTAAAATTTATGTCAGATTGAATAGTAGAGCAAGAGGAGTTGATTAGGTTAATCGAAAGTTAGTTTGTTACAGCTGTTATAAAGAAAAGAAAATAGCATGGAATACAATCAGACAAGTAAGACTTATATAGAAAAAATTTACAAAATAAAGTTCAACTTTTTTCATTAAATTTTGAGAATTAGAGTACAATAGAAGGAAAAAGGGGCATTGGCCAAACTTAAGCCCAATTACAAAATTAAGTAGCTACTTTTAGGTCTTGAGCCATCTTATGCTGATGTTTCTTTCTCTTTCCCTCCTTTCTTTTCTTGCTTCTTCTCTTTCTTCTTCCTCTTAAGCTGAGCCACTTTAGCTACTTCTTTAGTCTTCACATCCACTACATTTACTGGGGCTAGTTGTTCTGGCCCTTTTTCTGTAGTTGGTGTGGTAGATGGAGTAGTGGTAGGCTGCCGAGAAGGAGGTGGAGGCAAAGCTAGGGTCCGTTGAAGGCTGGAGGGGCTGGGGGCTAAGCGCAAGGCTGGAGGGTAATACACCCTATCAAGGGCCTTGAGTTTTGAATTAGTGCTGACCTCAACTGCAGTGAGATCTTGACCCCACACCTCTAAGCAAAAAGCCCGAGCGACATCCCTGAGTTAGGCAGTCTTAGTCATGCCCGCGTCATAGGCTGCCTACTCGGCCTTAGCTTTCTCAGTATCCTTAGCTTCCAATTGCTTTTGCAGTTGTTTAAGCTCTGCCATGTTTAGGGCTAGATTTTTTTAAATAAAGGAAAATCCTAGGCACATCTATTATCCGTGGGAACCATACCTGGTTCCCCTTCTTGGGTGGGACAATGTAATCCGTCATCCAGTCTCCCGAGACGATGAGGAAGTCCTCGTCCATACCCTTTTTTGACTTAGGCATACAAGATATTAACCTAACGGATGGGACCTTACATTTGATGTAATATTTAGTCTCCTCCCCCTTCTGGCAGTTGTACATTCAATTCACATCATGCCATGTAAGATTGGTCCCCATTTTTCAGTTTATCATGTCTACACTCTTGAAGACCCTAAAAACGTTTGGTGAGCATTGGGTGGGGGTCAACCTATAGTTCATCAAGAAGTCTCTAGTGACCCTTCCCATGGGGATCTCCATCCCGCTGTGAGAGACCACGCCCCCGGCCCTTTTTTTTTTTATGGTGTTGGGCCAAACCCACGTGAATGAGTGGAGTCATGTTATTGCTTTTCAAAATGGAGGTTCGACTGATTATATTTTCCCCTTTAGATTAAGGGTTTTACAATGGAGTCGCCACTTATCTAATTATTAGAATAAATAAGAAAACCAAAATTGAAAAATTCCTAATTTTATTGATTTGCAAATGAATTTACATAGATCATAAGAAATTACATGATTTTAGTCCTAGATACAATCTAAGATAAAGTACATGGTTTTTTTTCCTATTTTCAAATCTAAAAATTCAAAATTACAAAGTAGGAAGGTGTTAAGCACCCACCTTGCCTAGTGAAACCGGTCTTTTAGACTATGGTAGCCAACATTCATATCACATCATCCAATATTTTATCAATCAATTTACATATTGAATTTAATGTGTGTGCATGTGATAAACCCTAATTTAATTTATTAAGCATTTCATTTGGATCTAAAAATAAATTCTAGTGGATGTGTGTGGATGGTGATATTCTAGATTTAAGGATTTGAAAGAATTATTAAACAAACATCTTTTTCATGTCTTCGATGTGGATTTAAGATCTAAACTAGTGATATGCATGAACATGTGATGAACAACCAAGAACATGTGAAAAACACATAAGAACTTTCAAACATATTCAAGGGAATATAAATAATTACTATCATGCTTTACTCTTAAATTCTCATCATGGCAACATAAAAAATAAGTTAGGAAAATGGATTATACCTTTATGCAAGATCCATATGATGGAACAGGAGACTCTAGGTGGAGGTCCTAAGGGTAGAGGAAAAGAAAAGTTAGGAGAGGGAGAGTGAGTCTCACTCAATACCTTGAGTCTTAAGAAGACCAAGATATGACAAGACTAATCTACTTCACTAGAACTCAAGAGAGGAGAAAAAAGGGGTTTTTATGCGTCTTGGAATGGATGAGAGGGGGGGTTTATATAGTAGCGATGGAGAAAATATGAATGTAAGGTCATTTAATGAGAGTTGACAAAGAATCATGAACCTATATCTTATTTTAGCTTTTGAGAAAATCTAGTGCATTAAATGTAGAGATTGGTGGGAGTGAGGAGCAAGCAAAATTCGGTTTTTCCGTAACAACTGTAACAGCCTGTAGAGCCAACTTCAAAAAAGCATATCTTACTCAATTCTGATCAGAATTTTCTAGTTCTTGCGCTCAAATTGAAGCTCCGGATGTCTAGTTTCTGAAAAAAAAAATAACCTAATTCACAGATTCAAAATATTCTGAAAGATATCAACGAAATGGTAAGAATAGGTCATGTGTTAGAAAATAATTTTAGCACAATTAACATTAATAGGTCCCAAATTAGCTCTCAATTAACATTAATAGGCTCTAGTCACTCCCATTTCAAACTTAATTAGTTCCAAATTTACCCTAATTAAAAGATAATAGTACAAATTACTCACTGAATAATTAATGTTTAACTATCTAATTATTTAGGTGTGTGCAACCTTACCATAAAATGTAGTTCTAACCAATCAAATTATGACACATCATTAATCTCAAATTGATTATAATTATAACCATTTGGAATCAATTGTTCATAATCACATTTAGTCGGACTCAATTTGTGATAGTGCATCTCGACCATTAAAACTTGATTTGATGATAACTTTCAATCTGATGGTTCAATTAGGGTTTATGACCAGTTGATTTGATCGTTACAACATCAAGATCATTTTGGTGAAATGAGATTAAGGATCTAGTGACCAGAATCAAGATGCATATTTCCAAGGCAAAATTACCTCTTTACCTTCCATGTGAGATTAAATGCGGGTTGCAAAATGAGGTGTCAACACTCGTCTTCTATGAAGGTGATCATCGGAATAACTACAGGCCAGGAGGTTTGTTTATGACCAGCCATTCACCCAGTTCATAATGTCTGAGTTCAACACCGTTAGGGATCCTATACTGAACCCTAAAGGCAGCCATGCCTTCGGGGGTGTCTACTAGCCTAGTGAATCTACCCATAAAATTTTATGGTATGGGAAACAAAAAATCTATGTAAAAGAATATGAGTCTAAACACACCTATGCACAGTAGAAGAATTTCTCCTCGGGTAGCTGCTTCACCAAAAATTGCCAAATAAGTAAATAAGAGAAAGCCAGCCACAACCCTTCCTTATATAGGGGTGAAAAATGAGTGGTAAGTTTCCCGCCCATAAATGAGATAAAATGAGAACCGTAGGATCATCATCGTGTCGTAAAACGTGGGGGGACAAACAGCCGCCTGACACCATAAATGTGAAATCATGGTTACCGAAGCGTCAGGAGCGTACTGGAGACAGGTGAGGGGATGTTACCATTTAAGAATGCATATGGCACGTATTAGGCTAGATTGTATAAAGTAAAACCTTGCTTCTATCTCAGGGTTAATAGCAAAGTTTTAAGGGGCTACTGTGGGGGCCTGAAGACTGAGGAAGGGATTGCTGAGCTATTAGTTTTGTTACAAAGGCATCACGTGCTTGAGGAGGGAATTCACCCGAAGAAAGGAGGAGAAGAGACAAAAATCTCTTGAGAGCTCCAGGTGGTAAGGATAGGCTGAATAGAGAGAATCAAGGAAGGTAGGGGAAGTTTCTAGAGAGAAGTAGTCAGTTGCCTCCGCATTAAATGGTGGGTAACAACTTTATTAGCTGCATTGATGAGAAAGTAATCTGAACAGTATAATTCACAGCTAAGTAGCTCTTTCTACCACCTTCAACAGATGTTTAAAGGGACAAGTATCATGATAAGAATCTGGTTAGGTAAAGATGGAGGGGTCAAAATGTGAAAAAAAATGGAGTATATAAAGGAAAGGAAATGTCCAGAAAAAGAGGAGGCAAGCACAATTCTCAGGAAGAGAAGAGTTGGAACAAGAGCATTGAGAGAAAAGCATGAATAATGTTTCATTTTGATTATTATTTGTCTCTTCAAGTAAGCTTGTAATAAGCTTATTTCATATATATTAATTCATGATCTTTAGTTTTGCTTCCTTGTGTTTGTCCTCGGGCTAAGCCCTCCCTTTTTGTTCTGTCTACTCTTTTACAAATATATTGATTTGGGTCTGGTTGAACTGTGCAAACCTCACTGTTCTAAGTGGATTTAGATTGTTTGAATTTTAAGCACTTACAATATTAGTTAAATTAGGAAATTTTTATTGATTTTTATTTGAACTTACTACTGACACAATTTTTTTACCTACTACTACTAATCTCATAACATCAAAGTACGAAATTTTTTGTGTTTAATAAGCTATCTTCGACATATATGGCAAAGATGACTTTTTTATTCCACTAGAAAGCTCTGCTTCGACTTTTTTAATTCGATATAATGAAATCAATGATGAATTCACTAGTTGGAGTTCGGGTGGACCATTTTTTGAGGAGCAGATAGAGCATTTACAAATATTGTTGAGATTCTAGAAAGGTTGGTTGGGGTTTGGCAAGCTGGTACCTTCGAATAGTAATACATATTACAGAGATCCAGTCCAATAATCCAATGGCCACTAGTAGAAGTCAAACCAGTTCATCAACAACCCAAGACCTTTCCCAGCAATATGTAGGCGCTGGTGTTTTTTTCCCGACGGCAAGTAAGACTAGCTTCTATTTTATTCTCTTTTATTTTATGAAATTTAAAGAAGGATAAAGCTCGCTACAAACTAATTTGAAATTATATTATCAAATTCCTTACCTGACAATTTATAAAATTATTTGTGTAATTAATAATTTTTTTTTTTTATAATATGTAATAACATTAAACCAGATAAGGAGAACAAAGAAGGTAATCCGCCCTACAAACAAACTCTAAAATAGCAAGAAGATTACCATTATTGAAAAAAAAAGGACTGACATGATGTTAGAGCAAATTTGGCAGCTTCATGTGCTGCCGCATTGCCTAACCTTCTAACCCAACTAAACCTAACAGAGATAAAACTAAAAGAAAGATTATGAATATTGCTGATATAGGTGCGGATCAATTAGTCCAAAATGGTGTCTTTAGTTGATAAGCAGTCAAAACATGCTTTAGCATCACCCTCGAAAATCACATGGGTCCATTTAAAAAGTCACATAACTTATGTATTAATATGTGTAATTAACATGTATTACTTAAATAAGTCACATAACTTATTTAAAAAGTTATATCACACTATCGCGCACCCTTGGTACGGTGGTCACTCTACAAGTATAAATGCTTGTAGGATGCGGATTGCAAAGGCCGGGGTTCAAGTCTCCAGGAGGAAGTTTTTTCGGTACTCAGATAGTGAATTAAAGGAAGATCATTTCATACCAATTTGAAGCTAAATTTTATCCTAAAGAAGGAAATTAAATATCAAAAATCTCGTGAAGTTTTTTTATTTATATATATTTTTCTGTTTTATATAAGAAAATTCATGAAGTTTTTTTTTATTTTTTTTATGCAAGGTAAAATTTCTACTCTAACCTAATCTAAGTGTATATATGTGTGAAATTCCTTTATGGAGATTTGACCCATGGCCCTTGCACCTGATGAAATGCATTTTCAATGGTCGTCAAGTATGTATTAATTAGTACCGCAACCTTAGACAAAATAAAAGAAAAAATATATATAAGTTAAAAAATAGATTCATATCCAATATATATAAGCTAAAAAAATTCATGACATGCAAGTGCAACCTACCAAGTACCAACTACGCTCTAGTCTTTGTTTATACGTATTGATTTTTTTTTTTTTTTTTCCCAATAATCCATGCGAATTGCTTTCAAAATGGAGCATATAAATCAAACCTTGAAAACGTTGTTAGGCATTAGTATTAATTTATTATTCGGTCATTTAGACCCTGACTTGATAATAAAGAATTAAGGTATTTTCAAAAAAATAAATCCAATTCTTACTGTGTAAATTAAAAAAAAAAAAATTTGAAGTACCAATTATAGACAATATAGTGGAGTGATTCTTCGAAATTAGTGGAAGCTAGAATGATCTTAGAACAATACATGTAAGTGAAAGGTTGAAAAAATGAGAGGAAGGTGGGAAATTTAAAGTGAATTCACTTCATACGATCATATCTATAACCTCGCGTAATTAATTCATATACAGACAAGTGCACGTTGGTTGACTTTTTTAAGTAGTACTAGTGCTGGTCGCTCGTGCAAGGCACGTGCTACCCTAGTAGTGAAAAAATTAATAAATTTTGTGTGTGAAATCGTGAATTTTGGTTTATCTAATTTAACTATATTAAAAAAGAAGTCTAAGAATACAACAAAATATCACAATTTTTCACAATATCTTCATTTTTAGGATCTGAATAGATATTTTTTTATTTTATTTGAGAGAAATGCTCATAACATTTTTAGAACAAATTCTAAATGACAAGTTGTTATTAGTTTTAAACTGATAACATTGTTATTGTTATTCTCAAAACATTTATTTTCAGTTGTAGTTAGTCACAATCTCATATTTTACTATTTTATTTCGACTTGTAAGAAATTGATATTTCAATATTTGTAAATATATTATGAAATTTGTTGTGTCAGTATAATAATATATATGTCAGCTTACATAAATATTTAAAAGAAAAAAAAAAACACAAACCAATTACTGGGAAAAAAAAAGTTTAGGCACTGTAGAAATTAATGTTAAAATGTTGTGGACTTAGCATTTTTTTTATTTGATCTATAAGAAACTGAGATCTCAGCAATTGTAAAAATATTGTGATAATAATAAGTGTAATAACATTTTCTCAAGACATTTATTTTCAGTTGTAGTTGGTTATAATCTCATATTTTATTATTTTATTTCGACTTTTAAGAAATTGACACGTCAATAATTGTGAAAGTATTGTGAAATTTGTTGTATCAGTATAATAATATATATGTCAGCTTACATAAACATTTCAAAGAAAAAAAAAAACACGAACCGATTACTGGGAAAAAAAAAATCTTTAGGCACTGTAGCTATAGTGCCAATTGAATAAACCAAAAGCACTGTAACTCCAATGCTATTCAACAATAATAGTTTACCTATGATTTGTTATGAAATTAATGTTAAAATGTTGTAGACTTAGCATTTTTTTTTATTTGATATATATAAGAAATTGAGATCTCAACAATTGTGAAAATATTGTGATAACAATAAGTGTTGTAACATTTTCTCGAAACATTTATTTTCAATTGTGGTTGGTCACAGTCTCATATTTTATTTTTTTTATTTTGAGTTGTAAGAAATTGATACCTCAATAATTGTGAAAATATTGTGAAATTTGTTGTGTCAATATAACAATAAATATGCCAGCTTATATAAATACTTAATAGGAAAAAAAAAACACAAACCGATTATTGGAAAAAAAAAAAAAACTTTAAGCACTGTAAAAATTAATGTTACAATGTTGTGGACTTAGCATTTTTTTTATTTGATCTATAAGAAACTGAGATCTCAATAATTGTGAAATATTGTGATAACAATAAGTATTGTAACATTTTGTCAAAACATTTATTTTCAGTTGTGGGTGGTTACAGTCTCATATTTTATTATTTTATTTCAACTGATAAGAAATTGATACGTCAATAATTGTGAAAATATTGTGAAATTTTTTGTGTCAGTATAATAATATAAATGCCAACTTACATCAATATTTAAAAGAAAAAAAAAAAAAACACAAACCGATTACTGAAAAAAAAGTGACTCATCATAATTGTGAAAATATTGTGAAATTTATTGTGTCATTATAACAATATAAATATTAGCTTATATCAATATTTAAAAGGAAAAAAAAAAAACACAAATCGATTACTAGAAAAAAAAAAGTGACTCACAAAAATGGCAATGTAGATGAACAGTGCCAAAACACTGAATTTACAGTGCGAAAGTACTATAACGGCATTGTCAAAACATTTATTTTCAGTTGTGGTTAGCTACAGTCTCATATTTTATTATTTTATTTCGACTTGTAAGAAATTGATACGTCAATAATTGTAAAAATATAATGAAATTTTTTGTATCAGTATAACAATATAAATGTTAGTTTACATCAATATTTGAAAGGAAAAAAAAACACAAACCGATTACTGAAAAAAAAAAGACTAAATAAACCATAATTGTGAAAAGATTGTGAAATTTATTGTATCAGTATAACCGTATAAATGTCAGCTTACAATAATATTTAAAAGAAAAAAAAACACAAACAGATTAATAAAAAAAAAAAAGTGACTGACCAAAACGGCACTGTAGATGAACAGTGAAAAAACACTTTTTATATATAAGAAATTTGTCTTGCTAGTATAACAATATAAATGTCAGTTTACATCAATATTTAAAAAAAAAATACAAACCGATTACTGGAAAAGAAAAAGTGACTAACTAAATCATAATTGTGAAAATATTGTGAAATTTATTGTGTCTAATAAAATAATATAAATGTCAGCTTACATCAATATTTAAAAGAAAAAAAAAAACATAAACCGATTATTGAAAAAAAAAAAAAGTGACTCACGGAAACAACACTATAGATGAACAGTGAATAACATTACATGAACAGCACAAAAACACTGTTATATAAAAATTTGTTGTCAGTATAACAATATAAATGCCAGCTTACATCAATATTTAAAAAAAAAAATACAAACCGATTATTGGAAAAAAAATGTGACTAACGAAAATATAATTGTGATAATATTGTGAAATTTGTTGTGTCAATACAACAACATTTAAAAGGAAAAAAAAAACACACAAACCGAATACTTAAAAAAAAAAAAAAAGGACTCACGAAACAAAAAAACATTGTTGCCGCTACAGTGCAGCACAGTGCAACAAGACTGAGTGCACAGTGCCGAAGCACTGTAGCGGCATTGCCGCTTTTTATATAAAGATTTATTGTATTAGTATAACTGTATAAATGTCAGCTTACATAAATATTTAAAAGAAAAAAAATACAAACAGATTAATCAAAAAAAAAAAAAAACGACTGACCAAAACGGCACTGTAGATGAACAGTGCAAAAGCACTGAATGCACATTGCCAAAGCACTGCAGCGACATAGCCGCTTTTATATATAAGAAATTTGTTGTGTTAGTATAACAATATAAATGTCAGCTTACATCAATATTTAAAAAAAAAAAAAAAACACAAACCGATTACTGGAAAAGAAAAAGTGACTAACTAAATCATAATTGTGAAAATATTATGAAATTTATTGTGTTAGTAAAATAATATAAATGTCAGCTTACATCAATATTTAAAAGAAAAAAAAAACATAAACCGATTATTGAAAAAAAAAAAAAAAAAAAAGTGACTCACGGAAATAGCACTATAGATGAACAGTGAATAACACTACATGAACAGCACAAAAACACTGTTATATAAAAATTTGTTGTGTCAGTATAACAATATAAGTGTCAGCTTATATTAATATTTTAAAAAAAAACACAAACCGATTATTGGAAAAAAAAAATGTGACTAACGAAACTATAATTGTAAAAATATTGTGAAATTTGTTGTGTCAGTACAACAACATTGAAAAGGAAAAAAAAAACACACAAACCAAATACTTAAAAAAAAAAAAAGACTCACGAATCGAAAAAACACTGTTGCCGCTACAGTGCAGCACAATGCAACAAAACTGAGTGCACAGTGCCGAAGCACTGTAGCGGCATTGCTGCTATTGTGAAATTTATTGTGTCAGTAAAATAATATAAATGTCAGTTTACATCAATATTTAAAAGAAAAAAAAAACATAAACCGATTATTGAAAAAAAAAAAAAAAAAAAAAGTGACTCATGGAAACAGCACTATAGATGAACAGTAAATAACACTACATGAACAGGACAAAAACACTGTTATATAAAAATTTATTGTGTCAGTATAACAATATAAATGCCAGCTTACATCAATATTTAAAAAAAAAAAAACACAAACCGATTATTGGAAAAAAAAGTGACTAACGAAATTATAATTGTGAAAATATTGTAAAATTTATTGTGTCAGTACAACATTTAAAAGGAAGAAAATAAAACACAAACCGAATACTTAAAAAAAAAAAAAGACTCACGAAACGAAAAAACACTGTTGCCGCTACAGTGCAACACAGTGCAACAAGCCTGAGTACACAGTGCCGAAGTACTGTAGCGGCATTGCCGCTTTTTATATAAAGAAAGCAATAAGCAAGGTCCAACCTGCCGTTTAAGTCATACTTTCTGTTCTCTTCTCTTCTGCCCCTGATGCTTCTGCCCAAAATAAAGAACACCTTGACCCTAATCTATTGAATCCCAAAAAGTCTATCATTTGGGAGCGTGATTGATTCTTGAAAATCCTATCATTTCTAGCTAACCAAAGATTCCAACAAAGGAAAGGAAAATAGATTTGCCAAGGGAACTGATCGTGCATTATAACATGTCCAACAGTTGCATTGCTTCGGAGCCTGTCTTGCAAAGACATATGAAAGAAAGACATGGGCAAGAGTCTCGGGGATTGACTCCAAACCTCTTTTGCCCAGGGACAGTCGCGTATAATGTGAATGGTTGTTTTTGGGTTGTGACACCTAAGACAGTGATCGTCTAGATAGGGGCGCCCAATGGTTAGGAATGTTCTTGTGGGCAACCAGTTGAGCATAGCTTTCCAGAAAAAGGTTTGGATCTTTTGTGAGCATTGTAAAGACCAAATCCAATTCCGAGGCGATTTATTGAAAGACACGTGTTGTTGAAGGAAAAGAAATATAGAAGCAGATTTAACTGAACAAATACCATTGTTGTGGGGCCACATAAAGGTGTCTGAGAGTCTAACAAATTGCGCCATAGGAATACCCTGAATAAGATTTTGAAGCTGGGGAGAAAGAGGGAAGTTTAGAGAATCGAAAGTCCAAGAATGGTTAATTCTCAATAGCTAACCCTTCGATCCTCATTATGCAAGAGGAGAGGACCTTCGATATAACTACGAAGGGTGCCTTTAGGCAACCAAGGGTCCTTCCAAATCCGAATAGTTTGCTCATCTCCAACAATCCAACTCATACCTTCAAGCAAAGATTTTATACCGATCAAGAGCGCTATCCAAATATGAGATCCTCGCATATGTCTAGTACTAGTAAACAGGGTTGTGTGAGGGAAATATTTGGCTTTTGAAACCTGGGCCCAGAGCATCGTAGGATTAGTATATAGGCGCCAAGCCTGGTTCATGATAATCGCATGATTTCTGTGGTGAGTTAATGGGATACCCAACCCTCCAGCTTCTTTAGGTAAGGTTACGGTCTCCCAATTAACCATGTGACAATCTCTATGTTGAGTGGTATCCCCCCATAAGAATTTGCAACTCATTTTGTCTATCTGATGGCTAATCTTTTGAGGGAGGAGCGTGGTTTGCATGGCATAGATTGGGATGGATGCCACAGTTGCTTTTATAAGGGTGGCCCGGCCAGCCATTAACAAATATTTTTCTTGCCAACCGTCAAGCCGCTTCTGAATTTTATCCACAAGATATTGATAGGAGTTGGTTGTTCTACATGTTGTAAAAATAGGTGTCCCTAGATAGGTTCCAATGCGGTACGTGGTTAGGATGCCAAAGATGCCGACCACCTGCTCTTTTATATGCCTAGGAGTACTAGCAGAGAACTAAAGACGCAATTTGGTGACACTCATAATCTGGCCCGAGGAGACACAAAAGGTTTAAGGATTCTACTTAAGTTTTTGCAGTCCCTAGCCTTGGCTTTGGTGAAAAGAAAGATATCATCGGCGAAAAACAAATGCAGGAGGTATACCCGACCCCTAAAAGTAATAGGGTGGATAAGTCTGTCTCTAACAGCCTCTTCCAACCTGATCGACAATCTTTCCAAACAAAGTATAAAAAGATATAAGGATAACGAATCTCCCTGTCTAACTCCCTTAGTTGGCACGAGTTCCGGTAGAGGAACTCCGTTCCATAGAATGTGAAATCGGGTGGAGGAGATCATATTCATGATGAGTGTAATAAGGTTGGTTGGCAGTTGGAAGAATTCTAGCAATTCCTTAATGAAATCCCATTCTAACCTATCATATGCTTTTTCAAGGTCCAATTTTATAGCAACGTACCCGTTTCTAGCCCGTCTAGATTTTAACATCCAAATTACCTCTTAGATAAGGATAATATTATCACTCGTCCTACGCCCCGGCACAAACCCAACCTGGCAAAGGTTGATAAGCTCCACCATATAAGGCTTGAGCTGTTGCACGATAATTCGAGAAACCAATTTGTATAAGGTATTACAAAGGCTAATTGGACAGAACTGAGTGATGGGTTGATAACCTCCGCCATATAAGGCTTGAGCTGTTGCACAATAATTTGAGAAACCAATTTGTATAAGGTATTACAAAGGCTAATTGGATAGAATTGAGTGATTAACTCTGGATGAGCTATTTTGGGATAAGAACCAGATTGGGTACAACTGTTTTCAGGATAAGAACCAGATTGGTTGTACCCCAATTTGGCGGGATACTAAGCTGTTCAAAAATCTCTTGAATCACATGAATAACACTCAAACCAAGACTGTTCCAATTTGTTTGGAAAAAAAAGTGCATGATAGCCATCTGGCCTCGGGGCCTTCAAAGGAGAGAGGTCCTTAAGATTCCTAAAAATATCCTCAGGTTGAGGAAGTCAAGTCAAAGACTAGGCATGCTCTAAGAAGGGACTATTTGGACAACACTACAACTTGCGTCTAGGGGAAGGGCACAGATGAGCTGAAGTAGCTTGGAATAACTTTTTAAAAGCATCATTGATATGCTGCATCAATGGCTCGCCTGTAAGCCAAAGTCCCGTGTCATAGTTTAATTCAATTGTTATTGTTCCATAACTTCCATCATTTGAGGGAACTTATCATCTTCTATTTCAATCCCCGTCTTTTAGCCAAGTATTAATAAATAATAATTCTAAGTTTCTATGGGAGCCGATTACCCAAAAAAATCTTTGGGAACAAAATAATAATAATTAAATATTATTTTCGTTCCTAAATTTTACATAAATTTATTTTTTCATTTCTAACCTTTAAAAAATATTAATTTCTAATTTTAAATGTACATTTTTCATCTCTAAACTATTATACAAAAAATAAAAATAAAAACTCTATTTTGGTTATAAAGTTTTCATCCTTGTTGAAACTATCCCTTTAAAATGTCTATGGATGAAAAATCAATTTTTTTAAAACTTTAGGGACAAAAACAATATTTTATCCCTAAGAAAAAGATACATCGGTAATGAAAACTATGTTGTATTAGTGAGATATTTTTTCGTTTTTTTTTAATAGCAAAAAGGGGGGAAATTGCATGAAAACTATTCTTTAAATATTATTATTGCATTTATTAGCTCTTTTCAAAAGAGAAGTGGTTGGGAGATTTATATTAGTATACCAAGAGATAAGATCTTAAGAAAATTTATATTGACACTATATGACATATGAGGATAACACATAATTCAAAAGTTTAAGTATATGAGTTTGGATCTAACTATATGATATTAACTCTTCAACTCCTTTACATTTTTTTCTTCATGAGAAATTTCCCACTCACACATGTATATCCAACAAAAAAACATCCCAAAGCAGTTTTTGTCCAAGTGATGCTAGAGTCAACAATTCCAACAAATCTGGTTAAATGATAATAGCATA
Organism: Lithocarpus polystachyus; assembly: GCA_033629205.1. NCBI lineage: Eukaryota > Viridiplantae > Streptophyta > Magnoliopsida > Fagales > Fagaceae > Lithocarpus > Lithocarpus polystachyus. The sequence continues at coordinate 47,816,296 of CM066168.1, forward strand.
ATTGAAAGGTTCATTTTATTTATTTCTAATTTGACTTTTTTTTTTTAGAAACAAGAGTTAAATTTCATTAAAGTAAATCAACCGTGGTCGGTTAACAATACAGAATAGAGATGTGGAGGAACATCCTCCATCCACACCTTTAAACCCGCGACATGTCGTGCATGTTTTGCAAGATTGTGAGTAATAGAATTGCCAAGTCTACGAATATGGGAAAATGAAATACAATTGACATTTGTTGAGTTTTTTGCTGCATCAAGGATGTGACCAAACGGAGCTAGTGAGGCTTCCTTGTTCATTAGTGCTTTGATTATCAGTTCTGAGTCCCCTTCTAACACAAATCTTGAGAAGCCAAGATCTGCAGCAAAAGAAGTAGCTTTTGCCGTTGCCATAGCTTCAACCAGGTCCGATGAGTAGGGGAGTTGGATCTACTCCGATAGGGATGCCAACACCTATCCAAACCCATCCCAAATAACAACTCCCAGACCAGCCTTATTGATGTCCTTGAATGTTGCCCCGTCGAAGTTGATTTTCACGTAGCCATCAGGTGGAAGGTGCCATGCAACTTGAGTCGGTGTTGGAGTGGCTGTTTGAATTCTTCGAACTCTGCTTTCCTTTTGGTAGTTCAGTAAGGATTGTTAAGAAGTGTTAAGTACCTGTGATATGGGGTGGTCATTGTTCAATCTCAGTTGGTTCCTACGAAACCATATGTTCTACATGATGACCACCATTAAATCCACCTTGCTACCTACATTTGAAACATAAAAAAGCAAGTCTTTTATGTCTGCAAATGAGCGAGATTTACGAAATGAGAAGTCAGGTACAGCGTCCCAAATTGGAGAAAGCTTGGAGCACTCCCAGATTGCATGTAGGACCGACTCTTCAGCTTGCTCACACTGTTCACATTTGTCTTCATTCAAAATCTTTCTCTTCTTCAGGTTTTTCTTTACAGGAATTGCATCTCTACTTGACCTCTATACAAAATTTTTTATTTTGTTTGGGACATCAAGACCCCAAATTAGCTTCCATAAGTCGCTGTTGTGGTCCGAGTAGGTAGGTAATTGGTTGTGGAGCTCTTCCTTTGCCAGGAATTTATAACCTGATTTAACAGTGTATGTACCCGAATCATTGAATGGCCATGTGAGTGTGTCCGTAGCAGGGGTAGTGCATAAGGGTATACTCTTTATCAAGATTACCTCCTAATTGTTGAACAAACTTTGAATAAGACAATCATCCCAGCTGTGTGTCACCGAATCTATGAGGTCATGTACCTTTATATCCTCAAAACCTTCTACAATTTGTGATTGTATCCGTGGGTGCTCCAATGATGGTATCCAAGCATCAAGCCACACACTAATGGACTCCCCACTTCCTACTCTCCATCTAGCACCTTTCAACAAAACATCACGCCTTTTTAGGATACTTTGCCAAGCATAGGATCCTGTATGAGAGTTTGAGGCCTCCGGAATCGAGCAATCCGGGAAGAATTTGGATTGAAAACCCTATAAAATAGGGAATTCTGATTGTGTAAGAGTCTCCATGCTTGTTTTGCAAGTAGTGCATCATTAAAAATGGCTAAGTCTTTGAATCCCATACCCCCTTCAGATTTTGGATGGCATAAAGTTTCCCACTTGACCTAATGAATTGTCCTCCTGTCTCCTTTCTGACCCTATCAAAACTTCCTTATTGAGTTTTCAATTTCTGAGCATAGAACCAAAGGGAGTTTAAAACAACTCATGGTGTAGTTTGGAATTGCTTGAACCACAGCCTTGATTAGGATTTCCCTTCCTGCTTGTGATAAGAGCTTCTCTTTCCATCCTTGTATTTTTCTCTATACCGTTTCTTTGATGTAGTTGAAACTGGCCTTTTTATTTTTCCCCACAAGAGATGGAAGGCCAAGGTACTTCTCATATTGTCTTATTTCCTCCACTTCCAATGCAAGCTTAATGCGGTCCCTTGTGCCGTCATCTGTGGATTTGCTGAAGAATATGGTAGTCTTATTTCTATTAATCTGTTGACCCGAACACCTTCTATAAGTATCTAGAATGTCAAGTATTTTTTGACATTCTTGAACTGTGGACTTGCAAAATAGGAGGCTATCATCTGCAAAAAGAGGTGAGTTAGGCGAGGACTATTTCTAGATAAAAAATAGCCTCGAATATCACCCTGTGTTGTTGCTTGACTGATTAGACTATGAAAGCCTTCCGTACATAATAGGAATAGGAATGGGGAGATGGGATCTCCTTGTCTGATGCCCCTTAATGGGTGGATTAAACCTTTGGGTTCCCCATTAACCAGAATGAAATAGGATACAGTGGTAACACATAACATGAGAAGTTTAATCCATCTATCATTGAACCCCAATTTTTGCATGACAGCTTCTAGGTAAGGCCACTCCACCCTATCATATGCCTTGCTCATATCAAGTTTGATTGCCAAGAAGCCATCTTTCCCTTTGTGTTTCTGCATGCTATGTAGGGATTCAAAGGCTACCAAAATTTTATTTGAAATAAGATGGCTTTTGGTGAAAGCACTTTGGTGTTCAGTGATAATTTTTGATAAAATGCTTTTAAGCCTATTAGCTAAGACTTTTGAAAAAATCTTGTACAAGACATTACAAAGGCTAATAGGCCTAAAATCAGAAACATATTCAGGATTTTTTTTTCTTTGGTATGAGAGTAATAAAAGTGAGCTTTAGGTGCTCAGGTAGAGATGCATAATTAAGAAAAGTAAGAACAGAATCAATTACATCATCTCCAATCAAATTCCAGTAATGCTGAAAAAATAGAGAAGGCATACCATCTGAACCTGGTGCTTTTAGTGGAGCCATCTGCTTTATAGCTTGTTGTACTTCCCAAGCTTGAAATTTCTGGGAGAGTTGTTGATTCATCTCACTACTGATCACTTGGTTGATTGAGTTTGTGGCTGCCTCACATGATGGCAGATTGGCCGAGGTAAAAAGCTCCTTGAAATAGGTAGTTAAGGACTCTGTGACTTGATCCATATCTGAGCTCCACTCCCCATCAGCTTTGCGAATCTTTAGGATTGAATTCTTCCTCTTCCTTTGGGTGGCATGGCAGTGAAAAATTTAGAGTTCTTGTCTCCATTGGCTGCCCACAACACCATGGACCTTTGGAACCACAACCTGTACTCTTTGTCCACTAATTCATCAATTTCTTTTTTGAGCTCTCTAACTTGGAAATTCACTCCTGTTCTCATAGCTTCTTCCTCAGCCTCCCTCAACAATTTTCTTTTTTCTTTTTTCAAGTTCCCTTCTCACATTCCCAAAATTCTTTCAATTCCAATCTTGAAGTTCTTTTCCACATTTTTTTATCTTCTTGATCACCTTGATGCTAGGCTCGGCCTCTTCATGGGATGTCCACACCGCTTCAACATCATTTGTGCACCCTCTATCAGATAGCCACATTTCTTCAAATCTGAATGGTTTAGTAATGCTTGGGATTTCCATACCATCCGAGATAATCCATAGTGGGCAATGGTCCAAAGCATTGGAAAGAGGTGGTGTATTTTTGTTCCAGCAAATTGCATAAACCAATCATTATTTGCAAATCCTCGATCCAATCTTTCCCAAATGGAGTGTCCATCCACAAAATGCTTCTGCCAAGTAAATTATGACCCAATGAAACCAAGGTCAATAAATTCACATTCGTTTATAATAGCATCAATATGAATTTTTTGAAAAAGTTTCAACGTCTAATTTTATTGAGTTACTCCAATACAAAGCTAATCCTCTACCTCTATTATTTCGTTCAACAAAAAATAAATTATCAAAATTCAAATTGCACTTCACTTCTTTTAGCCTTGCTTCATCCGCCCATGTTTCGACTAAAAACACAACGGAGGGATCTTTTGCTCGAACCATTCTTTCAAGCTCTTTTCCTGTACATAGGTTCCCAAGCCCACGACAGTTCCATACAATTAGACTCATTGTTCTTGGCGGGGCTGCCCTGCAGCCTCCACCATTGAAATTTCTTGAACTTCTGCCTTCGAAACATGAATTTTTTTTATTCTGTAACTCTGGCAGGTCTGTTTCTTCATCCTTGCGTGTCCTTTTCTTTTCTGTGGGATTCTACGAATTAAGGGACTAGCTGTGCACGTGAGGCTCACGTTCAATTCTTTTCCATTTACGTGTTGCATGAAACTCGCTGAGCTGGACCCAATCAGTGGTTGAGTTTTGATTCTCATTTAGTTCTCCTTCAAATTCTCCAATTAATTTTGTGCGGCATTGTGGAATTGAAGAATTACTATCCATGTCTTGCACATTACCTCTATTTCCTTTTCTGTGCATATTCAAGTCAATGACATTTTATTGCATGCCAAATTCGGTGGGATACGTTTGGGACCGTTGTGGTTTATTATTGGCATTATTCTCCTCATTAATAGCATTTACTCTAGGACTTGAATAGATTTGTAACTCCTCCTCAGAATCCTGGTCTGGATTTAATGTCTTGTTACTATCCACGTTGCCCTACCGCCGTAAGGAGTGGTTGTCTGGTTCAACAACGTGTCATGCTGTGTCTATATTACCGATACACTGGTATGGGCTGGTGCATGTCCCAAGCCATCTCCCATTCCAGCCACGGTGGTGACTGTTGTTTTTCCCGAATTGAAAGGTAGTGCTCGAAGCCAATTCCCATATCCTTGTTGCTCATGTCCAATCTTACCTTTGCTACCGAGCCAAACATCACACTCCTTGTCCGCGTGAGATACCATACCACACCAGTAGCAAAAATTTGGAAGTTTCTCATACTTAAACGAGACCTAAATTTCAAAATTCTCATTGATACCTACTTTCCTACCTCTACAAAGAGGCTTTGAAATATCTACTTTGACTCTGACGCAAAGGAATGTACCCCCCACCATCTCCTTAGCATTCTCTGACGCTGACACCTGACTAAGTGTTTAACCGATCTCTATCGCCCTGTCTGGATCCATCATGCTCATTGGCAGCCCATGTAATTGAACCCAAAACTTCGTTGTAGTAAATCTCATGTTTCTTGTATGGACAGAGAAGTCAAACCATTTGAAGAGAACTAAATGTCTGTCGAATAGGGGTGGCAAAATTGGACACGACCCGTGAACCCGACACGACACGACACGAAATTAGCAGGTTATGGGTTGAGGCTTAATGGGTTCGTGTCATATTCGGGTTGACACGATGGACCCGTTTGATAAATGGGTTGGGTTAGGGTTCAATCTATGGAACCCGTTTAACCCGTTTAACCTGTTTAATTAAATAAAATTTTACCAATATACCATTCAAACCCTAGGTATATAAACTTATTAGTTGTTGTAGTTTATTTTCTTTGACATATTGTGATTGATTATTTATGATATTGAGATATGCTTTAGTTTTGAATGATTATTTGTGATGCAACTACTCATTAATTTTGAATTTTATATTTAAAATATTTATTTGTTTGTTTTTTCATAAATGTTTTTCTTTATTTTGATAAAATTAGATAAACAGATCGACACGACTGACCCGTTTAATAAATGGGTTGTGTTAGGGTTGAGAAATCTTGACCCGTTTAATAAATAGGACTGGTTAGTGTTGACCCATATAATCGGATACGTATAAGTTGACACGACACGAACCCGACACGCGAACACGAATTGCCACCCCTACTGTCGAACACCCACGGTTCAGAGGCTAGAACTCTTTCAGCATCATTTTCATGCTCGAACACGAATAGGAGAACATGATCCTCAGCTTCTCTGATCGTAAATTCACCCCTTGATCTCCATAGAGGCTTAAATGTTTTGCCAATGGCCTTTACATTCAGAGCTCTCTTGGTTAGGAATTTTGATGCTAAAACATATTCTTTGGCAGACAAATTCTTAGCTTTCTTAAGACTTACTTTTGATCCTTCACTTTCTGTTAATGAGAGTTTCCTCCAATCCTCAAGGACTTCTTCCATTGTTAGGAAAGAGAGCGTAAGATAGTTTTTGAGACAAATAGAAAGACTGTAGATAAAACAAAAAATAAGTGTTTCCCCACCCTTAAAAAAAAAAAGCCCCAAAACCTACTAATAACCTTGTTATTAGAGGGAGAAGGATATCATTCCGAAGAAGATAATGTAGATTCTACAGAGCTTTGATGGATTTGACAAATAAATTTCATATATGAGGTTTGATACAATTCAAGCAAAGTGAAGATTTGTCATATGTTAGCTTAAATTTTCATTCCTTCATTAAATGCATGCATTGTTAGGCGTGGTTTTTGTTTTATACCTATGGAAAATTCTTAGATACTCTCGGAGCATGGAGAAATGGTGTTCCCCCCTCTCACATTCATGATGGACCCCATCATGAATTTAATGAGTAAACCCCACCATGAATATGAGAGAATGGAGCACCATTCTCTGTACTCCGAGAGTACCTAAGAATTACTCTATGCCTATATACTACTTCAGTTGTTTCATTGTAGAATATTTTAGGAAAAACATTTTTAACATTTTATTGTGTTTGTTTCATTGTAAAATTTAGTTAAAATTTCAAATTCTTTTTGTTGACCATAAAATCTTTTGTAAAATATTGTAAAACGTTTTATCTAAAAAAATTTAGTAAAAATTTTTATAAAAACACAAAATGGCTCCTTCCGCCCCTCATTTAGTGGCTAGGTCACTAGCAGTCCGATAGTTTGACGCTCGGACCCAATTGTTTGGCAGCCTAATATACATTTAAGCCAATATGAAACATGGATTATGGTTATGCATTGAATAATGTACCTATGTGGTAAATACTGACCAGTACAATTTTAAAAAAAAAAAAATGAAATTCAAAACATTGGCTTTGATACACCCAAATTATCTTATGCATCGTATATATGCATTATGCTCTCTCGTAGTGTGTGAGAACTGAGGATACACACACTACGAGAAGAATGATGCATGAGATATCTTCTCCAAGTACTTAGAGCATCCACATCAGTCCTTCTATAATACAAAAAGTGCACTATTTTACACATTTTTGTTCAAAATCTATCCGCATCAGTCCTTTTATACTACTGTTTATTTTCCAAATTACTACAGTAACCGTGGAAATATCCATGGTTACTGTAGCTTTGTATTTCAATAGTTTATTATTTTTTTTCCTTTCTCACTGGTCAGACTCCTCTCTTTCCCAACGCCACAACGCATCAGTAGAAGAAAAATGAAGAAGAAGAAGAAAGGGCAGAACCACCCCATCACCAACCCAACACCACCCAGCCACCATTGCAGCCCAATCACCACCGCTCTAAGTCTCCAACCCATTTCAACAATTGATAATCCACCACAAAATCAACCCAAAATCAACAGAAAATCAAACCCATATAAATAATCAAACCGAAATTGCAAAAGAACAAGAAGAAAATGCAGAAATAGCAGAAAATCCAGACCAAAACATTAAATTTATGTTCTTTTTAAGCTTACCCACCATCTTCTCAAAGAAAAAAAAAAAAAGAAAAAAAAAAGCTTACCCACCAAGAGTTCTTTCTTTAGCTTCTTGTTTCAGCATTAGCAAAAGCAAAAGAAAGAAGAAAGTGCTGAAGGCTGAAGAAGAAAAAACGGAGAAGAAGAAAGACGGAGAAGGAAAAGAATAAAAAGAAGAAAGTGAAAAGGAAAAAGAAAGAGATTGAGATAGAGATAGAGATCAGATAGTTGGCTGTGTGTTAAAGTTGGTGGGCCATGGGTAATTATAAAATAATAATAAAGATGTGAGAAAAATATTATTAAAATAAGAGAAAGTGTAGAATAGACAGACTGATGTAGGTGTTTTGTAAAAGTGAGTGTGTATATTAGAAAAAGTAAGCCTTTTCGTGTAAAATAGAAAGAAAATATGCATTCACTGATGTGGATGCTCTTAGAGGATATAATTGCATCCAATCTTCTACCAAGTGGTTCCAGTACACACTTAACCTGAGTCACCTGACAATAAAATGATGCTGTTAGACGACATGAAGAACAGGCCAGTTCATTTCAAGCAACAAAGCTGATAACCCTGACGACAAGTCGTTCTGTAAAGGAAGCCCACAACGTCCTGTCGTTCATGAAAGTATTCAATACTACTTCGAAAGACTACATGTCATTTATCTTACTTCAGTAACAAATACTGCAAGTCGTGTCTCTGGGCATCAGGCTTCTTGTTACAGATTGTATTCAGTTAAGCTCAGTTGATTTAGTATTCTGTTTAAAGAGCTATTATGATTGTCACAACTAATTTGAGAGTTAGTACAAGATTAGAGTTGTAAATAAACACATATAGCCTAATCAGATATGCAATAGATCATTCTCAGTCTGATCTCTCTCTCTCTCTCTCTCTCTCTCTCTGATTTTGACTCCTTCACTGTGTATATTCTATTCTTGAACCTTAAATCGTATTGGGCGGTGTGTATTCAAGAAAATATCAATAGAAACATGGGCCACTACAGTGTTTTTCCCCAAGCTTGGCCCATTATCAACAAGTGACAAACACATTATGAAATTCTGGTCCAACCGACAACAGTTGGGACCTGGTCGAGACATTGATGGAAGAGTTGAAAGCAATACATTCCACTACGAAACAACTTAAAAGATTGAAACCGTATGACCAAAACACTAAAGGAAAAGAAGAAAAAAAAAAAAAAAAAGTGAAAAAGCAAAACTGATAAGTGGTATCATTCCTATGAATTCTTGATTCCATTTTCCATTCTTGTAAACCTAAGGGCCCGTTTGGTTTGTGTTTTTAAACAACAATTTTCAGTTTTTAAACAGCATTTTACGTATTCTAACACACTTTTTCACCCACACGTATTTCAAAAAATAATAAACAACAATTTTCAAACTACTTCACCAAACACCCCCTAATAGTCTTGGAGTATTGCCAGTGTCATGTCACATTAAATACTTTGTAATCCGACTCTTGTCCTTCAAAGATATGACTTTTTGAAGCTTTTTTTGGCCTCTAGCTATATGTCGCAATAATTTCCATGACTACCTCTGATTCAGTGTTTGAGGTTGGACTTTTCTCATTCTAGAATTGACTAGGAGTCTTTGTGTATGATTAACTCCTCCATTATACTATATATGTTCCAGCTACAAAAAAATTTTGAGCCTCACACTTGTACTTGTTTATCATGTTGTCTCCAATAGTATCCAAAAAAGACTAAAGTGTTAACCGATTTTTGAATGAAAAACAGTTCTCTCTCTGTCCATTGTACTGAAAAATAAAAATAAAGAAATTTCTGTTGAGAGTGGGATTTGAACCCACGCCCTTTCGGACCAGAACCTTAATCTGGCGCCTTAGACCAACTCGGCCATCTCAACTTTATGTTCGAAACCTCAAATGTTATGTATTATATGAAATTCCCGTAGGTCCTTTAACAAGAATAGAATTTTAGCTCTTTACGAATGGTATCTAAGATTGCTTAAGTGGGAGAGGACCTGATGACAAGTTTATTCCTCCATCAGCAAGGTATCTAAAATTAAAACTTTAGTTTTTCTTCTGGAATGGTATTTAGATTATAATTTTATCTATTCTGAAATGGTATCTGAGTAACAGTTCCAAACACAAATCAATCCAAGTCATAGACCACTTTTTCCTAGAAAATGTGTATCCAATAGTATATGTTCTCGTGTCACAATAAAGAGCAATGTTAAATAAGAAATTAAGAACTAGCAAGTCAATGATTTTATCTCATAATGAACTTTTTTTCAAATTGATTATTCAAAAAATTATATTTAAGTTGATGTAAGATACGTTCCCAAGGCTTTCTTCTATTTTCAATGACATGTAATCTGAAAACATACACGTTCCCTAATTTTATTGTTAAACCTATTCTAATCAAAGCTTTATTTGAATTAAGAAGCAAGATCCTAGATAACAAGAATCACATCTTTTTGAAGTGGTAAAGTTGGGGACTAGCACTTTAATGATCTTTAAATTCATAACCAATGCAATGCATCCTATGTGTACCTTTTGAAACTTTCAAACCTGAAAGAAGAAAACAACTGAGATTCAAGTCTACCATTGTCAAACCTCCACCATGAGATCATATCATAATGGGGAAAGTTAATGGATGCCCTAAGAGTATTGGTTTGAGAAAATTACACTTTATTACCTTAAAGTATACTTCATATTACCTTAAAGTGTAATCAAAAATATGGTTTAAGATGATAAAATGTAATTTATCTTTTGTTTTTAAAGGATTGAGAAAATGGGTAATTAGATTTTTTCATATAGTGCCATATTTATCTATCCAAGTTAACAACAAACTTGATGTCAGAGTGCAAAGTGTAACAAAAATCATAGTTTATAGTATAAAATATGCATTTGAAAATTTTATGGTGCAAAGTGTAATAAGAGGTATAGTTCAAGGTGGTAAAATGAAATTTTTCCTATTTGTTTAAGATATTTTTTTAAAAGCTTTTTATGCGAAAAGAAAAAAAAATAATTTTTTTGACGACTTATAATATTTTCTATAAAAATTGTGTTAAAACTTTCTTAAATGGTTTATTAACTATTGCCTGAAAATTTTCGATTAAAAGCACTCTATCATAATATATAACATCTAGATTTATCTAGATTTCAGAGTTATAATGACCTCATGATATCACCACCTATATCGTCATGCTGTCCCACTTATTATGAAATGATCTTAAAATGGTTTTCTATCATTTTATAAACCTAACACCTTTAAAATTCACTTCTCAATAGTCTCAACCACATATTAGTATGCATGTAATACATAATATCTACTGTAAAACTTTTGACATGGTGGGTATGATATTTTACACGATATTTAAAATTAGATCAATTATTACTAGAATCCAAGGTGATTTTCAAAAGCATCTGTATATGATTGATTTTTACCATTTTTTTTTTAAATTACATCATTTCTAATGATTCATTGATAAAATTAATTTCATGAAACTTCATTCATTGATAAAATTTGTGGTTAATTTTGAGATTATGATTCTGGTTGCTAAGCAAAAAATGCATTCAACACTTTATCGTGTGAAACCTACCGTGACTGCTTTCTTTTCTTTACTAGATGGTGGATTATCACTTATACATATAGTTTTTTTTTTTTTTTTTTTTTCAAACCTAACAAGATAAGAATGTGATGTCTGAGGTGGTGGAAAGATAGCTATTGATGCACGTCTATTCCAAATGAAAAGGGTCCTCTTATTCATACGGGGAAAAAGATGTTTTGAAAAAACATGATGCAAATCTGTCTGCTTTCTCAAAAGTTCATGTCTAAACTATTAATTACAGCAATTTGAGGCAAAAGTTTGACCCCAATCCCTATGGTAGGGAAAGGTAACTATAGCTTGCTTATTTTTTTAAGAGGTAATGATCCAAAAACTCACGAGGCATTCAATCCACATCCATTTTTTTAGGTTCTTAATTCGTTCTCTCAATCACTGCAATCCACTCTAGGATTTATCGGTGACAAATTTGATGGGAAAAAATGTTGAGAGATAAAGGGTAGGGAAAGTTTGTTATTTAACAAACTGGTAACCCGCATTATGCGCAAAAAAAGAGTCTATAATATGATTTTTTTTTTTTTTTTAGGGGTCTAACTATGAAATTTGATCAGTTATTAATAGGCATTTATTAATTTTATATATGGAACTATATTTTTTTTCTCGCATTAGTAATTTAGTATATGGAATTCTATATTCTAACTTGTACATAGCTTTGTGTCTCTTCTCTATTTTTCTGGCTATCTCATGTGTTTTCCATGAAGTAGTCTTTTTCATTGATATCTTATCTTACCTATAAAAAAATTTTAATATTCTACCAAGACAAAGTTTAACTACAAAATTGATTGTAACTTTAAGTGATAACCTTACTCAACATCTTTTTATTGGAGGTGAATTTTAACAAATTCACCATTGAACTAAATCTTCTTATAATATCTTCCATGCTTGCAAAAATTTTAGAAAATTAAAGATTAATTGTTATGTCATCAATAAATTGTTTAAAGTATAAGTTTTGGTAGTTTAAAATTATGCATAAAATATAAGCTTATAGATCATATAGTAAATAATATTTAATTAACTCAAAATTTGACATGTGTATTAAGAGCGTAAAAAATATACAAATTAACGGTTAGATTTTCAAAATATGTAGTAATGTTTATTTTATTGATTAAGGTTATAGCCTCACGTTACAACTAATTTTGTAGTCAAACTTTGTTCATTCTATAATTTAATAAGATTTGATGTGCCAAGATTTTAATGGAAGCTTAAATATAGAATGTAATTTAAATTCCATATATATATATATATATGAGGTCAATAGTTAATGTAGTATAATATTATGAGGCAAACAAAAAAATTAAATTGCTTCGGTTTTAAAGATTTGGGCCGTGCGCAAAAAAAAAAAATCTTGACGTGAAATAAAAGTACAAAACATATGTGGTTGTGTTTCATATTTGGCCTGAATTTCTTTTATATGCATACAATCAAAGTTTAAATATGGGATACTTTGTGCAATAAAAAAACGGAATGTATACAAATGTCCTAAGGGCATTGGTTTAGGAATCATTTTCAGAAATATTTTATTGAAAATCGATAAAGCAATTAATTTTTCTGACAGATTTTATATTTTTTATAAAAGTTGTGCTAAAAATTTCCTAATTAATTTTTTTTTCATTTCTCATAAAAACTTTCTTTAGATGGATTAGAGTACTCGTTAGCATTTCCTATTTAGTTTATTAACAATTGTCTTAAGGGCACTTGTTAATATGACCCATAAAAAAATACTTGAAGTTTTTTTTTTATTGTGTAATCTCTCATTTCGTACACAATAATTAATTACAAGGAGAAATCCTTTGGATGGTCCCGAGTTGTTGATTAAAATAACAAGTTAAAATAGTAAAAATTGTCTATTATTGAAAAAAATACAAAAAACAAAAACAAAGAAGAAAGAGAAGGTTGAAAGAAACTTCACATATAATTATCCAGTCATGCACATGTAACAAGCATAAAGCAAACAAGAATGAGAAGTGGGTTGTATAGAAGTGTTCTCCTTTTCCCTTTCATTTCAAAAGCTCCACTCAGCACCAAAATATCAAACCCCATTATGGAGCTATTCCCACTTCCTAGCGCTTGAGGAATGTAAGTAAAGCGTTCAAACAATTATATAAATATATATATATATATATATATATATATAATGTAAGATCTTATAGCTGGGATCATTTGCAGACAGATCTCTCGAAATTTTATTTAGTATTTATCCATTTATTGGTTTGAGATATGTCCAAATTACTCCGAAGACCTCAGTCCTCACTTCCATCTGTTGTAATGGGTCACAGAAGTGAGTATGTGTCATCCTCATTGAAAGGAAATTTAGACCCCAAATTGATATCATGGGGTACCTGTGGCTATCAAAATTAAGTCCAATCATCCCGTCAATTAAGTTTTAAACAATCAAGACAATTTAAACATACATAGACCCACCGCATACCCTTGGCGTGATAGTCACTTTATAAGTACAAAGTCCTCACTTCCATCTGTTGTAATGGGTCACAGAAGTGAGTATGTGTCATCCTCATTGAAAGGAAATTTAGACCCCAAATTGATATTATGGGGTACCCGTGGCTATCAAAATTAAGTCCAATCATCCCGTCAATTAAGTTTTAAACAATCAAGACAATTTAAACAAACATAGACCCACCGCGCACCCTTGGCGTGATGGTCACTCTATAAGTACAAAGTTCTTATGGGGTAGGAGAGACAAGAGTCAGATTTCAAGTCTCTAGAAAGGAAACTTACACACATATATATTTAAATTAGGCTAGAATAGAATTTCTATCTTGTATTTTTTTTTTTTTAAATACATATGTCACCAATTGGAAAGAATTAAAACAAAATAAATAGGAGACACGTATGTGGTGATGAAGTGAAAAACTCAATGAAAACTTTTCCAAGGGAAGAACCTCTGCAAGGTAACTTACCCCAAATGAGCAATTCACTACAATAAGATAAGTCTACAATCAAGTATAAAAGTTACTCTATCCAGTAGATGGATTTATTGCAAAAACCTTCTATATCTTTAGAACCTATGAACTCTTCAAGTATATGTTCGCTCCATGGATAATGCACTAGCGCACCATGATCGGGCACTCCAATAACCCTTTTAAAGATTTGATGGATGGTAGTAACGATTGGGCACGTGTAAGTTCAACTTGATCACACAATGACTTCAAATCTATCTTGAATAATCTCTCTCTGAACTCACAAGTTATATGGAAATAGGCTTGGGGATGATGTTTCTCTCTAGGGGTCATAGAAAAGTGCCTCTCCAGCCATATGAAGTCTAGTGACAACAAAGCTTTTTATACTTGATGTAGGTAGGGCACAAAATTTTGAGTTAACAGCCGACTTCAATAATCAATGCGGCACATCAGCCCTAATTCTCAATTGAGTAGTAGTCAAGTTTCAATCGACAAAAGAGCAATCAAGCCATGCTTTTCTTGCTAACTTGAGCTATTTCTTAAACAGTCTTGAACGTGGTGTAACATGAATGAACTCATTACAAACAAGTTTGACCATTACAATGTCACAACATTTACCAATCTAAAACATAACACTCGTAATTATTTTAAATTTATTTTAGATTAAAATTTATCTATTTTTGTTAAAATCTTATTTCCTTTACCTTTTCTCCTTCGGTCCTGAAACACACAAATTTCCCATCTCAGGGCACAACCACCTTCCTCCTAATTCGAAACAACTAGGGTTGAGCACAAAGTCATGTGAGGAAGACAGAAACCCATTGTTGATTGCTAAGAAACGACCACTCCATCATCTAAAATTCCACTTGCGGTAGATGGGTGTGTCAACATTTGCTATGATCTACATAGAAACAAGGTTTTCAGAACGGACCGGACTGGGAGGTCAGACCATGAAAACCGAGAACCGGGATGAAAACCAGTTTTTAAGCATAAAGAACCGGATTTTTTGTTAATTCCGTGAACCCCTAAAACCGGGATTGGATCACACGAACCGGTGGCAAGAACTGTGCGGTCCAACCCCTTAGCAATTTTTTTTTTTATTTTATAAAAACAACTTAACACAATTTTATTAAATATATGCTTGAAAATCATTAAATTTCCATCACATATATAGATATATTAGTCAATTTTGCTAGTTTTATAAATTTAATATCTATATTTATGCTTTAATTAATTATTAAATTAATTATGACGTCATCACAGTTCGACCCCGGTTCGACCTCAATTCGACCTCAAAAACCTTAAATCTCTCCTTTTTACGGTTCAATGAATGGTCCGGGTCTGAAAACCTTGCATAGAAAGAGCGGTGATGGATAATGACAGTAATGGATTTGGTTGGAATGAGTGGCAAAAGGTAGCGACAATTATGGATCTAACCGAAACAAGTGACAAGAGGCAACGACACTCATGGATTTGGTCAAATCGAGTCAGCAAAAAAAGTAAACAAATTCATCAACTTAAGAAGTTATTATTACTTATAATTTTTTTTTCACTAGCCGATATCCCGCGTAATGTGCGGTGCATTTTGATAAATTTTGTAAGAAATTATTTATGACCTATTGATTTCATAAATACTATTATTGTTAGTCACACTTAATCTATAAGGTTTTCTACTAAAACTAAATTCAAACTAAATATATTGGGGGGGGGGGGGGGGGAATCCCTCTAATTCATGCAATCAAGAAATGTCACCAGATCATAGTAAAATTATCACCTACAAACCTGTTGGTTCCTAGATGTCTTTCTTGTATTATATATGTTTTATATATCAATTAGCTATAAAAAATTTTAGAATTTCATGATACAACAATAAAAAAAATAATGTCATAGTGATGCAATAATATCACAATTTAACCTCCAAATTTTAATTGAACTAAAAGTAGCCAAAAATAGATCCTTACTAGGTATACGCATCATACAGAAAATATATATATATATATATATATATAAATTGGCACATAATATAAAAAAAATAAGCCTAAATAAATTGCAATACTACATAAGTAAAACCGTATACATAAAATCTAAACAAAATATTTAAGACGAATGTAACATTTTAAAAATTAACATACCTCTCATAAAGTAAAACAAAGATATTGTAACAAAATTATGGAAGTTTAATTTTTAAATCCAATGGAAATGGAGATTTATACTGAACAAACGTGGAGACAAATAATATTTGCCCAATCCATTGAATTCGACTCTTGCAATTCTACATTGAGTTAGTCTTACGCAGAAAATTGAAAAGTTTTTTTTGATTCCTACATTTCCCATGACTTTTTAGATCCATCTGTATTAATTCAACGCATGTAAGTTATTAATGTATACAAATTCTTTGAATTTTATTCCTACATTCCCCATGACTTTTTAAATCCACTTGTATCAATTCAAAGCATGTAAAGTTATAAATGTATACAAATTCTTTGAATTTTATTAAGACATTGAAATATATACATTTTTTATTACTTAATAGCTTGACATAAATGCTAAATTTAGATGAAGTGGAAGCCTAAATGAGAATGATGTAATACAATGTGCCACTTGGTAAAAACTCATATTTTCCCACATGAGGGCTCTGCTTTTATTTATATATATATATATATATATATATATTGAATTGATGTGGAGACAAATAATATTTGTCCAATTCATTGAATTCGACTCTTGCAATTCTACATTGAAGTTAGGCTTATGATGAAAATTGAATACTATTTTTTATTCCTACATTACCCATGACTTTTTAGATCTATTTGTATCAATTCAAAGCACGTAAAGTTATAAATGTATTCAAATTTTTTGAATTTTATTCCTACATTTCCCATGACTTGTTAAATCCATCCATATCAATTCAAAGCATGTAAAGTTATAAATGTATACAAATTATTTGAATTTTATTAATACATTGAAATAAATGCATTTGTCATTACTTAATAGTTTGACATAAATGCCAAATTTAGATGAGGTGAAAGATTAAATGAGAAAGATATCATACAATGTGTCACTTGGCAGACCGTCGTGCTTTCCCACATGAGGTTTCTGTTGCAATTCGACTCTTGCAATTCTGCATTGAAGTTAGTCTTATGCTGAAAATTGAAAAGTTTTTTTGATTCCTAACTTATCCATGACTTCTTAGATCTATCCATATCAATTCAAAAGATGTAAAGTTATAAATGTGTACAAATTCGTTAAATTTTATTCCTAAATTTCCCATAACTTTTTAAATTTATCCATATCAATTCAAAGCATGTAAAGTTATAAATGTATAAAAATTCTTTGATTTTATTAATACATTGAAATAAATGCATTTGCCATTATTTCATAGTTTGACATAAATACTAAATTTAGATGAGTTGGAAACCTAAATGAGAAGGATGTCATATAATGTGCCACTTGGCAGAACATCGTGTTTTCCCACATGAGGTCTTTACTTTTATATATATATATATATATATATATTGATTGATTGATCGATGTGGAGACAAATAATATTTGCCCTATTCATTGAAATCAACTCTTGCAATTTTGCATTGAAGTTAGTCTTAAGCAGAAAATTAAAAAGTTGTTTTGATTCCTATCTTTCCCATGACTTTTTAAATCCATCCGTATCAATTCAAATTTTGTAAAGTTTTAAATGTATACAAATTCTTTGAATTTTATCCCTACATTTCTCATGACTTTTTAAATCCATCTGTATCAATTCAAAGTATGTAAAGTTATAAATGTATACAAATTCTTTGAATTTTATTAATACATTGAAATAAATGCATTTATCATTACTTAATAAGTTGACATGAATACTAAATTTAGATGAGCTGGAAACCTAAATGAGAAGGATGCCATATAATATACCACTTGGCAGAACTTCATGCTTTTCCAAATGAGATCTCTGCTTTTATATATATATATATATATATATATATTTATATATATTGATTTGATAATTATAATTTGAAGGAGGAGTTTGAACCTTGGAGATTTCAATAAAAATAAAAAATAAAAAAGTGCAATTAAGCTTCAAAGCTCTTAGTTATTATATTACTTACAAATTGATTGTTTCTCTTCTCTCTTTTTTATTTTTACCCATTTTATTAGTGGAAAATGTAACTCAAGAGTGGTTTTATACTGTGTAAAGTTGTAATTTTCAATTATATTTTGTTGGCTTTAATTTCGTGTCAAATTTGATTGTATTTAGTAAACCATTTTTCTGTATGTCTGTGGGATTTAATGTACGGATTGGGTATAAGAGTTTGGTGAAGAATTGCAAAGAACAAAGAACTTCGCGACTTGACTACGACTGGCTCGCAAGTGAACAACCCATGAAAGGTCACATGAGAAGCACATGCTGGAAGCTGAAGAGTCAAGTGCCAGAAGCATCTTGCGACTCATTTCGTAACTAAGCCAACTCACGAGATGACCCGTGAGATGCACTGTCAGGTTGTTTTAATGTGCTTTCTTAAGTTCTTTACCCACGCTATAAAAGTTCACATTACCCACGAAATTGTAAGGAGACTTTCAGAGAAAACCTTAGAATACACTTAAGAGTTAGAAATTGTAAACCCACAATCATCTACACATTTCTATTAGTTTTCCTCTACTCCTACCTCTCTAATTACAAATCTTTGAGAAGTTTTTAACCCAAACACATACCTCACCCAATCTAAGTGTTAAAAGTTGTTTTGGTGCATGTGGGAAGCATTGGAAGTAGTCATTCTATGGTGGATGCAATTTAGAGCTAATTGCGAGATCTGGATAACTAGTGAAGACATGACCCGATGAAGTCCGTTATGAGCTAGAACTCGAAGGGTTCAAGTACAGTGAGTAGATTAGGCTTAGAAAATCTTTTTGATATCCTTGTACTCCAACTTTATTCATTACTGGATTATTTCGGATTTCGGTTTAGAGGGTTGCGGAAAGATTTTTCGCCAAATACTTTGATTTCCTCTTCCATAATACGTCTCGGTGTTATCTTATATTAGCATCTTACTTCCCTTACTCTTTGTGTTTTACATTTATTATTTATTGTATATGCTTATGCACTAGAAAATACTTCTGGTTTATTGTATTTTATTTACTCTTATTCTGTATCTAATTAAATAGAGTAAAAATAATTTAAGCGTAAATTTAAAATTAAAGGTCTAAACAAATTATTGTGTTTTGCACTATTTCACTTGCATGCTTGATGAGTTGATATTACATATATTCATCCTCCTACGTGGGATGGACCATCCACCCCATATAAGAGGACGAATACACGTACAAGATACATAATAAATTTTCTCCGGCTATGCCGAAAGTTGACGCTTAACTTGTCATTTCTAAATCCTTTCAGTCATAGAAAGTCTTGTGGGGTTCACTGTTATATATAGACTTGCGTGAGCAAGGAGAATAGATATGTAAGTATGAGAATCCAATAGTGGGGACAGCGATCTTGTAAAACAGCGTTAAGTCTTTACAACGGAATTTACATAGCTTTGGAACTATACAACAAAAGATTATCCTCATCGTTTCTCAAAAAAACAAAAGATTACTCTTATCAAAAGCTTTAATTAAAAAGTAAAAACTATTTCATTATCTTAAGGTAAAATTCTATATTTCTAACATCCGGGGAAGGAAAACAAAACAGTGGCTGCAACTGGCAATTAGAATAGAAAAACAATGGTAGACACTTGTGGAACTCGTGTAAAGTATGGGAGGAACAGATTAAAATACGGAAATGGTAAACAGCTGTTGGCCATGGCAGTCCGCAGGTTGACTTGGTAAGTAAACATATCCCACTGTATTCTTTCGTTTTCCAAGTAGAAAAGTAATGGGGTGGCAAAACTAGAAAATAAAGGGGTGGTGCGTAAAGCTTCTTTCTTTCCCAAGTTCACATTCTTCTTTTGTGTTTTGTTTTTTTGCATTCATTGGATTTGGACCACCATGACAAATTGACAATGACAAGCACACGTATGCACATACTTCATGCCTCTTCGTTGATCTCTCTTGGACTTTTTTACCACGGTATAAACCATGAAGTAATATGATGATGCTCTTTATTAACAAATGAGTATAAGATGAAAAATTTTAACACCGTTAAACTTTTTAATTTTGTCGTAACTCTTGCACAATCCTGATGTAGAGAATTGTGAATAGTAAAGAAAATCAAGCACCATGATATGATGATGCTCTTTATTAGAAAATGAGTATAAGATAAGAAAACCTAGCACCGGCAACTACTTTTTGTCGTAATTTTGGCACATTTTTAATATAGCAAGCTGTGAATATAAAAGAAATAAAAATAATGGATTGATGTATTTACCGGCTGTTACATTGAAAAGTTGTGGTAAAAAAAATTGTGATCGGAAGAACGCTTAGGACATGAAAAGGGTAGGACCCACCAACTGTTTTGGAAAGTTGCTTTACTTATTTGTAACTGCCATGCTTGGGTCCTCCACGTGATATAATTGCAGCATACTAGCATTTTTCATCTTATTTATAGCCCAAGCATTACTGCCCTTACTTACACCTACACAAAAACACTTGGTGAAAGTGTGAAACAATGAAGCCACAAAATGTTCATGTCTCTGTCATCTTTCTTTTTCTTTTTTGCTCTTTCTTAGTATCTGCTCGTCTCCTACCACCAAAACAAGGTAGCTAAAGCTTCTTTTCTTACTCAATTTTCCTCTCTATTAGTTATATATACATCTTTTGATTGTTATTTTTGGCTTAATAGGTTATGAGGAGGTGAAAGCTAATGGGATATCTCATGCTGCTGGGTCACTCACAGACTTGAAAGATATTTCCGATGTAAAATTACTTTATCCTTCTCTCTCTCTCTCTCTCTCTCTCTCTAAAAATATCTTCTACTTTTTAGGCTTTGAAAAATATAGTCTTAATTTGGCTGGTTGTTTTTTGTTTATTGGCTTGTGTGCTTGCCTACAGCTGATGGGGTTAGAGGAGTGTGGTGACAATGATGAAGAATGTTTGCAGAGAAGGATGATTGCTGAGGCTCACTTGGATTACATCTATACCCAGCACCATAAGCCTTAGATATATATATATATATATATATATTACCCTATAAATAATATATATATGTAATAATTTAGCTCCATCAAAGAAGTTGAGTTTAGATAAGAATTCCCATGTAATCCCATGTAACTATTACATCTTATAGTACTTAATTACTATATAGAACAAACTAAGTTTGTTTCTAGTTCTGTGTTTTTTTAAATGTTTATTTAACAAATAGCTTGATTTGGAGAAAATTGTATTTAGACAGACTTAATCTTCTGCAACTTCAAAAGATATTTAACCAGTTACTACCAAAATAAAATGTTTTGCTTCCTTTAGCGAGAGAGTGTGTGAAAGAAAAGAAAGACAGAGACAGAGTTCTTGACTCTGGTTGGAGGAAAGGGAAAGACCTGGTCTTGTGATACAGTGATAAAAAATTGACATGCGCAGATTGGCTAATTTTATATCGAAGATCGAGATTACATCATGTTCGTTACAGATACCAAAAAAGTGTCATTTTATAGACAAAAACATTGATATATCGATGACCAAGGTAACTCGACTCAATTTCCAATACCCTACTACATAGATCCAGTCAATTCTCTACACTTGGCTCAAGACCTGGTTCCTCTATAATTTGTAGTTTGTGTTAGTACTACATTCTATCATCATTATAATTCTTCTTTTATCAAAAAAAAAAATCATCATTATAATTCTTCAATTAGTTAAATTGAAAGAATTGCCCATATAATGATATAATAGACCCTACAAATTATGATATAATGATCTAATTATTCTAGGAGAATGATCTCGGCAAAGTTGACTGGGTCTATGAAGTAGGTGTGACAAATTGGAAGAACACACATAGTAGAACTATTTGATTTTTCTGGTGCAAAGTTAAGAACCACTCGTCTTTGATTTTGATAGATAAATTCCCCTACGGAAACCCTATTGATCACGTGATCCTCTCAACTTTTTTTTTTTTTAATGGGCGTGATTCTCTCAACTTTGACGTTCTGTTTCTCAAAAAAAAAAAAAAAAAAAAAAAAGACTTTGACGTACTGATGTGTTACAATTATTGGGCTCTCATTCCTAAGCCTACAGAAATACATCAACCCCAAGAGTGAGAAATCAATTTCAGCTTTCATTTTCGTTTCGAAATTACCAATGCTACAGTAAAGACTGTCGCCCATTAAAGAATCTTATCGTGCTGTCCCAAAAGTAAGGAAAAATAGGAAAATGTTATATCACAACTTCCTCTTGTGCGTGGTCGGCCAAGAACTCTGTTACTCTACCACTCATAATAAATTATGACAAAAATTATAAGCTTAGTATTACTCAAAAATATAATTAAAAAATTTTACTTTACGTACATCCAATTAGGGGTGGCAACTCGTGTTCGCGTGTCGGATTCGTGTCGTGTCAACTCATACGTATCCGACTATATAGGTCAACACTAACCCGACATGTTTATTAAACGGGTCAAGATTTCTCAACCCTAACACGACCCATTTATTAAACGGGTCAGTCGTGTCGACCTGTTTATCTAATTTTATCAAAATAAAGAAAAACATTTATGAAAAAACAAATAAATAAATATTTTAAATTTAAAATTAAAAATTAATGAGTAACTACATCACAAATAATCATTCAAAACTAAAGCATATCTCAATATCATAAATAATCAATCACAATATGTCAAAGAAAATAAACTACAACAGCTAATAAGTTTATATACCTAAGGTTTGGATGGTATATTGGTAAAATTTTATTTAATTAAACGAGTCAGACGGGTTAAACGGGTTCCATAAGTTGAACCCTAACTCAACCCGTTTATCAAACGGGTCCGTCGTGTCAACCCGAATATGACATGAACCCATTAAGTCTCAACCCATAACCTGCTAATTTCGTGTCGTGTCGTGTCGGGTTCGCGGGTCGTGTCCAATTTTGCCACCCCTACATCCAATGGTGTAATGTCTATGACCAATAACAAAGAAAGACACTCATAAATCGTTTGGTTTCTCTCTGGTGAGAAAAGTTTTGGAATCTCTGAAGCTTCTCTTTCATTGTGGAATTGGTTGTTCCTTCAAGTAAGGCTGTTTGTCCTTGGATAAACACAGTGTTATCGTAGGGCTTTGTTGGGTTTTTCTTTGAGGTTCTTGGGAAACACGAGTGTCTTCAACCTATGGAAAGATTAATGAAACACTGGAGTAACTGTCCCTAAATGAAAGAGAGGATGGTACACTCAAATTGACTAAAGACAGATCTTCTGGTGAAACAATTCTGGCTGCAAAATTTTTCACAAAACGAGCACTCAATATAGAAGCAGTCATTCGGACCTTTAACCCATTGTGGCGCTCCAAAAATGGTTTTGAGGTTCGTACAGCAGGAAATCACATCCTCCTCTTTGTTTTTGACAATAAAGAAGAGGCGGAAAAAATTTTATCACTCCAACCTTGGAGCTTTGATAAGCATCTGGTCGTTCTACATCATTACGACAATGCAACCCCAATTAAAGAACTCAATTTCAACAAAGTGCCAATGTGGGTTCACGTACATGATATCCCACTGCCTTTTTTAAACAGAGGAGTTGCTGAGGAGCTCTGCACTGTAGTGGGTGAAGTGTGTAAGGACACAAAACTCTCGGAGATGGATGGAGGTCACTACTTCCGAGTTAAAACTACGGTGGACATTACTATTCCCCTGTGTCTTGTGCGGAAAATATCTCTAGAGAATGGTGCAACGAGCTGGGTAAACTTCAAATATGAAAGATTGCCAATACTCTATTATTGGTGTGGCCACCTTGATCACATTGATAAAGACTGTGACAGATGGATTGAAAGCAACGGATCCTTGTCTCCTAAAGATAGAGAATATGGACCATGGATTCGAGCTTCTCCATCTGTCATGCCGCGGAAGACAGTGATAAAAGTTCCTAGATACTATAAAGCTTTGAAAAAAGAGAGAGGTCTGAAAGTAAAAAATCAGGAAGACTCGCCGGCTGCAAATCCATTAGACCCTACTCCGGTGACTCAAACTTCCACCACAACCCAAACGGATCCTCATACCAGCTTTAAGGTTACCCAAAACATTTATACGTTACAAAGGAACAGCGATACAAATGGACAGGGAAGACTAGTCGAATCGGCGGTCAGACCACCGGGAAGGGACACGGCAAGTCCGGTTATCGGCGAGGAGGAAAGGGCTGACTGGGTGCAAGTATCAGATATGGAAACCTTTGAACCAGAGGCACAAATCACGCCAGGATCCCAGAATGATAGCAACCTATTAAATGAGGTAATAATTTCCAATTCAAATTTATCCACTTGCCATATTAACTCCGCTGATTTTGATGCGCAAATCCAAGAAATTGACGTTGCTCTTAGAAAATACAACAACTGTGAATATAATGTGGCCCTCAATCATATCGTGGCTTCCTCACATGCTTCAACTGTCAGCGAATCCACGTTAACACCCTCCCAGCCAGCTCACAGTCTATTAACTCAGGAACATGCACCTCACGTGGCAGAGTCTCCACCCCTTCCAGCAAACAAAACCCTCCGCACTTGGAAAAAATTGGCACGTGAGAACACTATGGAAACTGAAATTACACAAGGACTTACAGCCACAAAAAGAAGCAGAGACGAGGATTTGGAATTTCTTCCCGAGTTATCTACCAAAAAGTTACAGGTTTCAACGGAAGAATGTCAACAAAATAAAATGGTGGTGGCTGCACAGCAACCCCGCCAAGAACAATGAGTCTCTTAATATGGAACTGTCGCGGGCTTGAGAATTTGCGTACAAGAAAGGAGCTTGAAGTTTTGATTCGGGCTAAAGATCCTTCCGTCGTGTTTTTAGCCGAAATATGGGCGAATGAAGCTAGGCTAAAAGAAGTTCAAAGAAATATCAAGTTTGACAATTTGTTCTACGTGGAAAGAAATCTCAGGGGTGGTGGGGGTTTGGCTCTATACTGGAAAAACTCCATGGATGTACATATAGACTCTTTCTCTAAGTATCACATAGATTCGATAATCAATAAAGGCAATGATGAAGCATGGAGATTCACAAGTTTTTATGGAGAGCCGGCAACAAACAAGAGATTAGAAGCATGGAATAAACTTCGGGTACTCAATAATAAACACAATCTCCCTTGGCTTTGCGCTGGAGACTTCAATGAAATCACAAGACAGTTAGAAAAATTGGGAGGCAATAATAGAAGTCAAGCTCAGATGCAACTTTTTAGGGACGTCATAGACGAGTGTGGATTTATTGACCTTGGTTATGTGGGAGACCAATTCACATGGAGAAAACATTTTGCTGATGGTCACTCACTGTGGGAGAGATTAGACCGGGGGTTGGCCAACCATGATTGGTTCTTGAAATTTTCAAGTTCAAAAATTCATCACTTGCATTCTGACTCCTCAAATCACTCGCCACTGTGGATCACCTTGGATGGTTTGGATATTCCTTCTTCCTCTAAACCATTCAGGTTTGAAGAAATGTGGCTCTCTAATCGTGGATGCTCAGATATTATAGAAGCAGTGTGGTTATCAAAGGGAGATGGAGAGGTTCATGATCATGTTATTCGTAAAATAGACAAATGTGGTAAAGAATTAAGAATTTGGAACCGAAATTGTTTTGGCAATGTCAGAATGGTGTTAAGTCGAATGAGAAAGGAGTTGAAAGAGGCTGCAAAAGTGGCCATGAGATCTGGAAATAATCAACAGGTCAGAGAACTAAAGAAGAAAATAGCCAAGTTGGTTGATAAGGAAAATAGACTCTGTTTCCAAAGATCCAAAATTATGTGAGCAAAATTTGGAGATAGAAACTCAAAGTTCTTCCACAGTCAAGCTTCACAAAGGAAGAGGAAAAATCTAATCCGTAAGCTGACGGACTCCAATGGGTGTGTGGTTGAGGATAATGAGGAGATAGCTGAATGTTTAGTGAAATACCATCAGAACCTCCTCAGCTCAGAAAACCAGCAATTTTGTGCCTTGGCTACAGACTCAATTCGGTCAGTCATTACTGAGGAGATGAATTCTAAGCTATCTTCTAAGTTCACTCATCTGGAGGTAAGACAAGCCATTAACCAAATGGCCCCTCTAAAGGCCCCTGGGCCAGTCGGTATGCCTCCCCTCTTTTATCAAAACTATTAGAACTTAATTGGTGACGATATATCTAATACTGTGTTGCATTATCTTAATTCAGCCACACTACCTGAACATCTCAATCACACTTTTATTACACTCATCCCAAAAAAGAATAATCCTGAATTTGCATCTGAATTTATACCAATAAGCTTGTGTAATGTTTTGTATAAAATTTTTTCTAAAGTTCTAGCCAATAGACTTAAGAAAATTTTGCCTAATATTATTACTGAAAATCAGAGTGCTTTTACCAAAAGTCGCTTTATTTCTGATAATATTCTTGTAGCTTTTGAGTCTTTACACAGTATGCAGAGACACACAGGAAAAGAAGGATACATGGCCATCAAGCTAGATATGAGCAAAGCGTACGACAGAGTAGAATGGGCATATTTGCAATCAGTCATGGAAAAAATGGGGTTCACAGCTCACTGGATCAATCTCATGATGTTATGTGTCAAGACAGTGACATATTCAATATTGGTGAATGGGGAACCCAAAGGCATGATCATACCAACAAGATGCATCAGACAAGGCGACCCCCTCTCCCCTTTTCTATTCCTACTTTGTACTGAAGGTCTCAACGGGCTTCTCAACAATGCAGCTCACCAAGGACATATTAAGGGTTTCTCTCTTTGTAGAAATAGCCCACGTCTAACCCACCTTTTGTTTGCAGATGATAGCTTGCTGTTTTGCAGAGCCACCATTGAGGAGTGCCAACGAGTCTTGGACATTCTGGATGTGTATGGAAAATGCTCAGGTCAACAGATTAACTGTAGCAAGACGACAATCTTTTTCAGTAAATCTACAAAGGTTGATTCTAGAAACCAAATTAAGTTGGCATTGGGAGTTCCTGAAATTATTCAGTATAAAAAAGACTTAGGGTTGCCTTCACTGGTGGGTAGAAACAAAAAAGCAAGCTTTAATTATATAAAGGAACGAGTTTGGAAAAAATTGCAGGGGTGGAAGGAAAAACTTCTCTCACAAGCAGGAAGGGAGATTTTAATTAAAGCAGTTGTTCAGGCAATTCCAACATACACCATGAGCTGCTTCAAACTTCCAGTAGGACTTTGTTCAGAAATTGAGAGCGTAATTAGAAGGTTTTGGTGGGGGCAGAAAGGGGAACGGAGGAAAGTTCACTGGGTGAAATGGGACACTCTTTGTCTTCCAAAAAAAGAAGGCGGAATGGGTTTCAAGGATCTAGCCAATTTCAATGATGCTTTATTGGCTAAGCAAGCATGGAGATTACTTCACAATAAGGATTCTCTATTTTATAGAGTCTTCAAAATGAAGTTCTTTCCAAACTGTAGTATATGGGAAGCTCAAGACTCTAGCTCTGGTTCACACGCTTGGCATAGCATCATAAAAGGAAGGGATGTCCTACTTAAGGGTGCAAGGTGGAGGGTCGGATGTGGAGAAGACATTAGTATTTGGAACGACGCATGGCTACCATCACAGGAACACCCACGGATTCTTTCAGATATTGTATCAAGGTTTGAAGATGGTAGAGTCTCTGATCTCATCAATCTAAGTACAAGAACATGGGATGAAAATTTAGTGCACGGTTTGTTTTCGCCTGAAGAAGCAGCAATGGTCCTCAGCATCCCATTAAGCCGTACCCCAGTGGAGGACAAAATTATTTGGCCCTTCACCCCTTCAGGTAACTATACGGTAAACTCGGGTTCCAAATTCCTAACCAAACTAAACTCTATGTATGTTACTGCAGGTAATCCAAAGCAGCAAAATGAGGTGTGGAAGCTGATTTGGGGACTCAATGTTCCTAATAAAGTGCGAAATTTCATGTAGTGGGCTTGCAAAGAAGCCATACCAACTAAGCACAACCTACTGAAAAGGAAGATACTAAATGAGGACAGTGCGAACAATGTGGGGTGGAGTCTGAAACAACTGCCCATGCACTTTGGAATTGCTCCACGTTGGACGAAATCTGGGAAAGCACTCCAGGCTTTGAAGATCGAAGTCAACTTGGTGCTTCAAGTATCATGGACCTGATCAACCTGACTCACGAGAAAAGAAAGAACGTGGACCTCCTAGCTATGGTGATGTGGACAATATGGCACCGGCGAAATCAACTCCGTGTAAGCTCTAAGGTCTTCCCCAAAGCCCAGGTCTTTCAACAAGCTTCGCAGGCCCTTGCAACGTACCAACAGAGCCAGCAATCCCTCATTAATCATGCAGCAGTTTCGAGACCTCAGCACCATGATCAGTGGCGTCCTCCTCCAGCAAATTGTGTTAAATTGAACTTCGATGGTGCTGTCTTTCCGGAACTGGGCAAGGCTGGTCTAGATGTTGTGGTCCACAACTGTCAAGGAAATACCATTGCTACACTGTCAGAACAAGCTCCCTTACCATTCTCACCTATCATCGTGGAAGCCATGGCTGCTGCAAGAGCAATAACCTTCGCACAGGAACTTGGCATTACCGAGTTTATGTTAGAAGGAGATTCGGAAGCAGTAATCAACTCTCTTCGAAGCGCAGAAGCCTCACTGACAACTTATGGCCATCTTCTTGAATTTGCTAAATCCACTCTAGTTACCAGTAATTGTATTGCATTTTCCCATATTTGTAGAAGTGGTAATAGAGTAGCTCACAACTTAGCTAAACATGCTAGACATGTTAGAGGTTTGTCGGTGTGGGTGGAGAATATTCCACCACATCTCTATGATGTTCTCTTTGCTGATCCCGGCTAAGTTCTTTTTAATAAAATAGTAGTCTTCATTCTCAAAAAAAAAAAATGGTGTAATGTCTATGATCGTTACAAACTTGCAAATGGATTTGCACAGGAAAACCTTACATTATAAGGGCCCACCAATCAAAGATGGCCAAAGCCTTGGTCTCACAAAAAATCGTTTGGGCAAAATCAATAACAGTATAGTGTTTCCAACGGAGATTTTCCATATTTTCTTACATATGATCACATAAGACCATTCACATTCGGGAATATTATCTCATCTTATTTTATCATTTTAAAAAGTTATTTTATCAATTATACTATATCATTTTACAACACAACTAACATCTCATTTTTTATTTTCCTATACAACATATTAAAATAATATATTTATACAATAAAATATTTTTTTCTCTCAATCTCATTTTTCTCTCCCTCTTCATCTCAACCACTCATCAGTCATCACCACCTAAAACACAGACCCAACATTCCCAATACAGAAACTCATCCCAAACCCCAAACAAACCCCGAGCACAAAATCTCAAACCCAACCATCATCAACACAACAAGCAGCACAGTGAAATCAAATCAGAGTGTGAAGCTTAGAACAAACCACGACAAGGAGTGTGAAGCTTAGAACAAAGCAAGCAGCACAAAGAAATCACATCAGAGCCGTTAATCTCAAATATTCATAATAAAAAAAATTAAAACGTTTCACGAATCCAAACCCTAAACTCAGTCTAAATTCTTTCTACAATTGTTGCCATCCAAACAGCTAGTACTGATTATCATCGAGCATGGGGAGGAGAGAGAAACGAAGAGTGAAACTCGATCTCGAAGAAGAAGACGAAGCAGAACCTAGCAGCTCCAAGCCTTCGAATTCCTTCTTGGTACTGAGCAGTGACGATGACGACGACGAAATGGCGAACAAAGATTTGAGCCTAAAGATCGTCAAGAAGGCGCTGTTGATGCACACCGCCAAGTTAGTTCTCAACGCCGTCACACCACCTGCCCACACCACTAGACCCACACCACCTGACCCACGCCGTATTCTCTAAGATACACCAATGCACGGGCACCAATCCACACAGAGTGGGACGAGAAAGGGAGAGGGTGAATCGGTTGAGCTACAGTGCAATGAGAAATAAGAGAGAGGTCATGTGAAGCTTCAAGGATGGAGATGGGTGAGGGTGAATCGATTGAGCTACAGTGAGATGAGAGATGAAAGAGGCTGTGTGAAGCTTCAGCGATGGAAATGGTGAGAGCCTTAGTGAAGCTTCAGTGATGGAGAGAGAGATGAGAGACTGTTGAAGCTTCAACGACAGAGAGATAAATGAGAGACCGTGTCGTGTGAATGGAGAGAGAACCTGATATTTTGAATAAAATACTATATTTTGTTTTACAATTGAACTACATTGCGATTTTATATGTAAAATCGCACTGCAGCACAATTTCAAATATTTTTACAATAGTAGCTTTTTAGAAGTCTAGATGCAGAGGTTGTTTTGGACTTTTATGCTAAATTGAACCAACATATGGCACATAGCATTCCCAATGTGAATGTTCTAATAATACACTCAAGTAAAGAGATTAAATATAAAATATAATTTAAGCTCAATTATTAAAATATATAAGAAAATAACGAGTGTATAATTTTGAAACCTCAAAAGCTAAGCGGCAAATCCATATGAAATCATCCAAAAGCCAATCGTCTTCGGTTTTATTTATAAATAAAATACATATAAAATCCAAACAGTGATTGATCTTATAATATTTTGATACATGATATGGCAAAACTATAATTGATCTCAGAATATTTTGATACATGATATGGCAAACTATAAGGTTATTACGATCAGAGCGTCTGGGTTACAAATTATAGTATAGCCACAACAAAGGCCAAACTCGCCTACACCCCAACTCCTCCCAGACCAACCTTTTATCCAAACTCAGTATCCTGTGGTTATGTGTATGTCTAAAGAATCAGGGCCATATTTTAACAGAAAACTAGGCCGTATCGGGGGCCCAGTGAAGCGACCCTAATCGGTTAAACCAAACCATTCTGAAGTTAATCAAGGAGTCAAATTAAAAATCCTAAATATATACCAGTAACTTGAGTATTTGGCAGGGGCAATTCCATAACCACAACAAAACCTTGAAAAAACTTCAAAGTAGGATCATGCACACTTTAGAATTGACATCTATAAGAAAACAACTCCACACGCATGAATTTGTGGTAATGAATTATATAGAGTTGACCTAAGCACCCAAAGAGAGAAATGCAAAGACTATCCAAGAGATAACAACGAGCGAGCAATCCAACACCAACATAGCGTGTGTTTTTTTGTTTTAAAGGAGGCCAATAATGAATTATTCTTAAAATTGGGGAAGAAAAATAACATCATCCATTACTGTCCGAGAAATAATGCTATTCAACAAACAATGCTCAAAACCACACCTTGAAACAAGAGTACAAAAATAGGCAACTTCATTACTATTTTAATGATACAGAGGCCATCTGCCAGCGTTGAAATTCATGGACATGGATTGAAATTCGATACTAGTGTTGCTATCAGAAGCTGGTATTAAGTGAAAAGCCATCCGGTGCTTGAACAAAATCAGAAACAGAAAAATAGAGGAACACATCAACCACATTAGTAAAGAAAGCTGAGGTGCATTATCAGCCAATTATATGTATTTTTTTCAAACTATAAATTAAATGGAAAAACAAAAAAGAGAAAAAGAAATGAGAGCAGGAACAAGAGTTCAACAGCTCTCAGTACCATTTTGAGGCACAACAAAATTATCATGCAAGGACCATGCATGTTTAAGCTATGTATAATACACCTGGATTTCCACTGTCAGCTTCTACTGATAGAACCTCTGCTATAAGACGGCCTCTAACTCGTTTCGAAGTGTTTATACACCCTTTTCCTGTCAAAATATAATAATTTCCATCAGCCATACATCATAAATAAGCCATTCCATTTCTAATGAAGCAAATTCTTTTTTCTTCTTTATCAGGCAGGAGAGGTCATGTAAAAAGTTCAAAATGCAGTCATGGCATTTTGACCATTTTAAAACCCTGTATACATCTAGAGGATCAGGCCCACCATTTGCACTGATCTCAAGTGCAAGATCAACACATCTAGTCTGTTACATCCTTTTGCCAATTAGAGACATTTTTAATACAGTTAAGTAACATACACGTCTGGTGAGTCTGGAACCCACAGGCCACAACCTCACTCCCCACCACCTTGCTCTTACAAGGGGAAGAGATGCAATTTGAACAATAGCTCATTGGCACCAAATAGGGGGAGGGGGGTGGAATTTACAGCAAAGTCTCCCAAAATTTGTAAAAAGAGGAAACAATGGTGGGTCTGATCCTTCACAATGTCAGGAGACATCTAGGATGCTATACTTGATGGCATCCTTTCAGTCCATCCTAAATAAACATCAAGCCTTACCATTTTGATACCACTAGCCAGTTCCAGGTCATGAATTGAACTTTCAGATATACAGTTTGCATGCACGATGGGGCCTTTAACAGCACTCTCATTTGAAGTTCCAATCTCACCCTCCCTACATGACATTGTCACGTACACTGCTGCTTTGAACATCCATTCCTCTCTTTCTTGACTGTAAAAATCTTCAAAAACCTCCCCACACAAAACACACGCACATTGACTTTCATCTGCAATAACCATTGGCTCATCCATGACCGTTGTCTTACTAGACTCATCTATAGAACCAGCAGACTCATTGCCAGGTGGAAGTCCTGCCTTCCCAGCAACCCAGCCACTTGAGTTTGTATACCATCTCCTTGATGGGCCAATCAAACCATTTGCCTCAGATATTTTCAACGCATGCCAATCCAAGTGTCTATCAAGACATTGTTGAAGCTTAAGTCGAAGACCACAAACACTGCACTGATGAGGAAGGCCATCAAATAGTCCACTGATCACAGATGGATGGAATTCTCGAATTACATCTGACTTAAACTCAAAACCTATGAGATTTTCGATTTCCATTGTGGTGGATTGAGGCAAGGTAACAGAGCTTTTATTGGCAGGTTCTGAAAATGATACCTCATCCCTGGTAGTTGAAGCAGGGATGGCTGAGGAATCAGGTACTGAAGAAACCGACACAGAGCTAGTGGTAGTACTGAGATTTTCGATCTCCATTGTGGTGGATTGAGGCAAGGCAGCAGAGCTTTTATTGGCAGGTTCTGAAAATGATACCTCATCCCTGGTAGTTGAAGCAAGGATGGCCAAGGAATCAGGTACTGAAGAAACCGACACAGAGCTAGTGGTAGTACTGTCCGGGCTCTTGTTTTGTGATTGATTAGGCATCTGAGTAGGGACCAGAGTTTGTGAATCAGTCTTAGATGCTGATATCAAACCCTTCGCAACTAATGAGCTCAAAAGGTTTGAAATTGGAATTGGATCATTATTCACAGCACTTGAGGTTTGTGCAGATGCACTATCAACAAGAGATGAAGGTGGTGGACCAGGTGGCAGAGGTGGCTGTCCTACCTTTCTTTGAGATACATCTGCAGGAGCTGGTAACTTGTTATGGGAAGAACTTAATGAAGTAGCTGACACAACACCAGGCCCTGAGGATGTAAACTGGGTTGGGGGAGGTCCACTTGGAAGGGGAGGCTGAACACCTGACTGTGAAGTCATTTGCCCCTTGTCCTGGGCACTCAGATTAGGTAGGCTACCAGTAATTGAATTGGTAGACAAAATTCCAGTCTTCAAAACAGCAGCCAACAAATTAGTTCTGCTTGATTGTCCTGAAGATTCTGTAGCAAGAGTATTTGAATGATCTGATTCAGAATTTTCCATTGTTGAGGGAGTTCCAAAATCAGATACTGAAGGCAGGAATGGCTTTCGAATCTCACCAGGAGGTTCAGACTGTGTGGAGTCTGCTTGTTGTTGATCATGATGCCTTGATTGAAAAGAAGTTACTGAAGGTTGTAAGCCTCGGGGCTGTAACCTTTGCAAGTGTCCTGGCTGAACATTTGGAGACAGGAAAGGTGAGGAGTCCTGAGTATATTTGTTGCGAGGCCCCACATTCACCCGCCCAAGAAGTTGAGAAGCTTTTAAATCAGGCCGAGGCAGGGACTGAGTCTGTGGATGATCCTGCTCAGTCAAATTTAGTGACTGATGATGCAAAGGGTGCACTGTTAACAAAGGTGATGGAGGATGCTGGTGCATAGGTGAATGTGCAGATGGTGATGCTACTCCCAGAGATTGAAACTGTTGCTGCCCTACAGATCCACTGGAACCCGACACAGCATTTGTAAGGACAGCTCCAATGTGTGATGACCCCATCTGCTGTCGACCTCCCATCCTTGATAGTGAAGAAGGAACACTTGTCGACACTCCACTGAGAGCAGCAGCATAGCCTTCTGATGGGCTGGAATTACGGGTCAACCCATCAATGGAGTGTGATTGCAATGGAAATGATGATGACGATCGGTGACCAAATGAGGTTAACTCCTTCTGTTCATTGTATAACAAATCAATGGAAGCTTCACTAACCTTTGATGCAACATCATCAAAACTATGTGGTTTCCGAAGGTCATACTCAAACGCCTGCATGTGGCCAATGAAATCAGTCATACTCATCCCAAATGGTCCAGAGTTGCATCATTGTAAGGAACTGTGTGTGTGCGCGCGCGCGCACGCGTGTATCTATATATTAATACAAACAGATATTTATTTCTTCTGTTAACCAGACAAGGACTTGTCTGAGCTGTAATTGGTGAAGTGATAGGGCTTTTATGCAAGTTTCCATATTCTTTTTACTTTTCCTACCTTTTTATTTTTTGTTGGCCTCACAAAACATTTCTCAAATCAAAGCAATAATAGAATCAAAACTCATTTTCAGGGCAGTCCCATTCTTGCTAACTTACCAATTTTTCTGAATCATCAGGGGTCCAACAATTTTTCCTCGAGTCATTAGGATCTTTCCTTGAGTCATTAGAGATAGTGGGTGCACCATGATCTGGCAATCTGGAGTTCACATCATCCCACATAAACTCCTCTTCCTCAGAATTTTTCCAGCTACTAGAAATAGCACCGCTGCTTCTATTTGTAATACTCTGTGTTGACTTTAGCTGAAGATCAGCATATGCAGATTTGGGTGCTCGGTAATTTGGAAGCCCATGTTTGATATTGAAACCATTCTTTTGGCTAGATATTGTCTCCACAACACTGCTTGCAGCTCCATACCAAGGTTTGTCTTGTCCTTGCTCAGCAATTCTCCCACCAGTTCTTCCAGTTGCTGAGCCCAAAGTCCTTGCAAGATCTGAACTATATTCGTAGTCTCCATATGCAGCACCAATATTCTTCTCATGAAGAGGTCCACTTAGTGCATCTCTATTAGGACGCTGAACATTCTGCCAAATTTACGACATCATGAAATCACCAAAGACAAAACTTATAGCACATTAAAAAATAAAAAATATATATAAAAATTCACATACAGGCACTCTAACAGAAGGATCCATCCATGGGCGTCCTGCGCTCATAGTGGCTGTTCTGTCTAGCCTTTCTGCATCCTCAGGTGAGTTTGCTACACCCCCACTCAAGTCATTAGGCATTCCTTTAGCCTTCATCACACAAAACAGGAAAAGTAATTACTAGATCTATCCCCTCAAGTTAATTAGTGAATAACAGTAACAAGGGAGAAGGGAAATGAGAGTGTAGAGAGCAGGAGAATTGATTTGGTAGGTGCACTCATGAAGCATTTTAGGATGAGCATAAGCAAGTGAAGTCACAAACCATGCTATAGAATCTCTCGTCCTTAATCATATCTTATGTTATTATATTGTTAAAAATGAAGGTATTTCTACAAAAATGACTAGTTTTCATACTTTTGTGTACGTGACGTCGTTCTTTCAATAATATCATTACTTATAAAAAGAAAAATCACTTGACATTTAAATTTACAGATATGTCAATCACAGGACAAAGGCTTTTGTGGAGTATCATGAATAAGTCTGTCATGAGTCCCTGACTGAAAGGAAATCATTATGATGTAAACTCCAGCATCACCGAAAAAGCAATAAATGCATGTCAAAGATCCAAACAAGTCTCATCAAAGTGCAAGAGGGCTACTTGTTTGCAAAAAAACATAAATGCAACCTTAGATGTCAGATGCAGGTCATATTCAAATTTAACATAGGATATGGCCTTACAAAGTCACATCAATGCATGCATAGGATAAACTTCCGCTCAACGATAGAACATAAAGTTACAGCGATGAAATACATTAATTGGAAAAGTAAGACAGAATTATGATGGTTAACTCCAAAGTCTAAACTTAAAACATTACTCCACATACCCTGCTGGACTGCTGAAGGCGCTGCCTTTCAAAATACTTAGGATTTACATGAATGCTATGTGGCGGGCGCTGAGACTGCGAATCAGGCTTGGATGTTGTGGTAGCTGCTGAAGATGAACCGTTGATCACGGGAGTGAAGCCAAGTTCTTTCTCAATCATCTGAAGTGTCTGAAGAGGGAAGACGCCTTTCCAAGTTCCAAAAAGATGTCGCATACTTGAGTGTACAGGAGGGTCTACTTGCCTATATGCCTTGCAGAAAACCTAGAAGTGAAGAAAGAATTGGCAATTACCAAGTAATATATAATAAAAAAAGCAAGTATAAAATCTTGCATCTTAAAGACAAAGAACTATTTTTTATTTGATGAAAGGCACAATCGAATTATTGGATGATCGCTTGAAAAGAGAAACGAAAGGAAAGTTAAAATCTCATTCTCTGAAAATATGTTATTGACATTTATAAATCCAATATTGAAACTCATAACTTAGCATGGTCAAGCTTGAGAAACGCCTATGCTTAATACATAATACACACGCAGCATTCCTTTTGGTAAGCATAACACCTAAATAGAAAGGCTACAAACAGAATAAATACCTCGGGCAGTCTGGCAGCAAAGTATTTTATGTAATCCCTCCCAATATTCTTTACAATACTGTCTAAAAGATAGAGCGATGGCAGCTTTTGATCACTAGGAACCTGCAAGTTTTAATTATGATTAGTTACAATATACAAGACAAATTCCTTGAAACAATTAAGTGGCTACAATAACATAGTGCCTAATTCCCTCCCCACCCCCCCCCCAAAAGAAAATAAGAAAAGTAAAAGGAAGAAAAGAGACTTGAAACATCTAGCTATCTGAATCCATTATAGCCAAGGGAAAGCTAGATCAACAACCAACACACAGCCAGTAACATCACATCTCCCTAAACCCACTGTTCATTGAAACCATTGGTGCAGCTACAATGATAGTTAACTCATGTAAATATTAATAAAACAAACATAGAAGTAAAGAAGTTCAACAATAAGGAAAGCTATAAGAGCAATTAGAAGAAACAACCAAACCCTTTTAACTTTCACCAAGAATCAGGATCGCAAATGGAAATCCTTAGCAGATACCAATTTAAGTATGAATATTTCCTGATAAAAAATCTTGTAAATTCCCAACTATAGTCTCCCCATGCTGATTTAGCATGTCAACAATGAATAATTCATATCACTACCACTGAAAATTTTCAGTTCCACTAACTTCATCTGATATATATTTTTGCTTTCCCTATATCTCTGTACCTTACAAAGACTAAGTAATCCCATTCTAATCTCCCTATCACAAAGAAACAAGTAAAGTTTCTACCTGCTCCTTTATGTAATAGTAAATACATCTTGTCCTCTGCCACGACCACATAACGTAGCAACTGAAGCAGATCCTCAACAGCAGACCTAGAAATCTGTACTTGAGCATATAATCTATGCTGCACTGTGGGTGGGGGGGGGGTGTGCACTTGAAAAAAGTTACATTTAAGGACTTTGTAGGATGTTGGCCTCACTGGACTAATTGACCAAGTATAAACTCTGAATATGAGCACCTTTAAGCAATAGATTTACTTCATGGAATGTTGGCCTAGGCATCACAATGGAACGCAGTATGTCTTACGCTTGATCATGACTCCCCAAATAGATTCAATATATTGCCTCAATCTTTTGAATAATCAGAATATGAATGAAAATATGCAACACCCACCAATCCAAGTACATCTTCATCAGATTAATGATAATCTCTTCTACTTTTTTTTTTTTTACAACACTATCTTTATTTACCTTAACAAGATTGCTGCTCATAACAGAAGTAATGCTAGCCAAATATAATTCAACCTGTTCCACATTAAATCTCTTGCAGGGGACATAACATCATAATTCAAAAGAGATGCTAAACTTTTCACACATATAGTTCCCATAATCAGGACAAGGAACACAAATGACAAAGAAGAAGAGCAACAACTAGAAAGTGACAAAAATGTCTCTGGCAGCTGTAATGGTTCTATGCTTGTCAAGCAGTGCTGTAATATTTTTGGTAAAAGCAATCATAAAAGAAACAAGACAGCATTATTCCACGCAAAACTCTTAAGGATGGAATAAATTGCTGGCCAAACCTTACACAACTTATATTCAACAATAACCATGTTCTCGTAGAATGTTGGCCTTCTTTGCTTAGCATCTTATTTAAGAAGTTCCTGAAAACTGCTCACCATCCACTCTACTCTCATGCAGCTTATCAGATGCTACGCATGTGGCCTTTAACTTAAGAGTTGGCAGACACAACCAAAACATCATAAAATGGAACGCATCACAACTGCTTGAATTGGAGAAAAATTGTATCCCAAAGAAAATTACACGAGATACAACTTATAATCCCACATCGCACGTTAATTGCAAACAAAAAGCCTCGAATGAAACAATACATCATTCTCATCCCATTCACTACTCATCACCGATAAATACAAGCTTTATGGATACCCATTCAAACACATTTTAAAAAATAAATAAATGAACAAAAAGGGTTCAGGCTAGATTAAGTTGATTTTGGAGTCAAAACCACAGCTTTGTGAGCGCGTAAACATTCAAGAACAACACACACTGCAATTTACTTATAAATAAAAAAAATAAAAATAAAAAAACCATAAGCATTCCATTAAACCCATCTTACATTTACAATACTAATTATCACTATCATCTTCATTTCACTAAACCACATCGAAAAATAACACACATCGCAACACTTTAGTACTATATAACTATATTTACTATAAAGTTTTTTTTTTTTTCCCTTCTTTTTCTTTTCCTTGTTATATCCCAAAGATTTCTTACAATTCAATTCAAACAACAATTGGCGCCATAACCAAAAGGAAAATTCGGAGTTCACCTCGAGAATGTTGTTGCAGACGGTGGCGGCCACGGCCTTCGCGGCGTGGAGATTCTCGCCGGCGATTATAGTCAAGTTGGTAATTATCGGTTTCGAATTGAAAGTGAGCTCGGCGAGCGCGGTCTTGTACTGACTCACCAGCTCCTGATGCTGCTGCGACTGTGTCTGTGTCTGTGACTGTGACTGTGACTGTGACGGTAGCTGTGGCTGATAACCCCCTCCGCCTCGGCTCGAATCATTGTTCTCCGAATCCCTATCGCCCAATCGGTACCTCGACAGCACCACCGGATTCGCCCCCACCACCACCGGCCTCTGCTGCGGCGGAAAAGCCCGGCCGTTCGGGTTCGGGTTCGGGTTCTGGAACTCTTCGGCCAATCGGGGTTTCTTCAACCCTGGCTCTCTCGATCTATCGAAGGATCTACGCGAGCTCTCCATCTCCATTACCGTATAACCAAAAAATTCAAAATCCAAAAAACCCTAACCCTAGCTAAATCCACTATTTATTTAATTACATAATCTTAATCCCAAAAAAAAAAAATTAAAACAACATTAATAATGAAGAACATCCAAACATTTTATACCAACAAGGCGGTCATGCATGTATGACTAAGAAAATTTCAAATTAATAAAAAAAAAAAAAAGTTAAAAGATTCTAGACCTAAATTGTACAGGATTTAAGGGAATTAAAAAATTGTGACTGCGAGGAATATGAGGGAAACTGAGGTATGAAGGAATTGAATGGAGATTGGATTGGATTGGATTGGATTGGATAGGAGCATGTGAGGTTGAAGGGGTGATTGGGAATTGGGTGAGGGTTTGATTGAGAATTAGTAACGGTTAGAAAGAACGAAGTGTGTGCGAGAGAGAGAGAGAGAGATATTACATTAACAGAGTGTGAAGCTCCGTTGGGACAGCTAGCTTAAGTTTCAGGAATCGACTAAACAAGGGTTTCCCTTTTTATATTCGGCATGGTTTTTCCTCTCTCTCTTTTTTTTTTTTAATTTTATTTTATATTTACATAAAATGAGGTTGATGCTGGTGAATTTTTTGTTTTGAAATGCTAAACTGCATGCTACACCCTAAAATAAAATATGAGGTTATTTAAATTTTATACCTTAAAATTTTAGGATTTATATTTTATCTTCACTTGAAGTTATATTTCATTTGTATCAGTAGCCTCTTCGTTCATACTTTCTGCTAAGTGTCACATAAGCTTTTCATGCTAGTTTAATTCTTTCAATAATATAATGTCAAGTCATTTTTATCATGCTACGTTATTTTTAACTATTTAAAGTTTTTTTTTTATACGGCAATATTTCAAATTTATAATGTATGCTCTATGATAATTGGTTATCATTATCAAACTAATACATCAATTAATTTTTTGTTTAGGAGGGGATTGTATACTATTCTGCTCCTTGTTCGTGAGACGTTTTTGAAAACCCATGGACCAATAGTTTGGTAGATGAAGCTTGAGACTTCCCGATTTATGGCTTGTTTTTCAAATCCATTGAACGGGGGTGTACGTATGTTAGGTTGGGTTGAGAACTTCCTAACTCAACCCAATCCATCACATATGTAAAAACTAACTTGACCCACCTCACATGAATCGAGTTGGGTTGGTAGATTGTGCATGCATATTTTATGTCTTGTAAAAGAATTGAATCTTTATTAATTATCTAAACTTTTTTTTCAATAAATTAGTACAATTCATATAATATGCTTGAAATTTTAAAGCCATCAAAACTAATTCTCGAAAATAGCAAAATAAAGTTATATTCCCAACCCAACCTAACATATCATACGTATAGAAACTGACTTGACCAAACCCACACGGATCAAGTTGGGTCAATAGATTGTGCATATATATTTTATGTCTTATAAAAAAAAAGTGGGTTTTCATTAATTATCTAAACACTTTTTTCAATATATATTATTACAATTCATATAATATGCTTAAAGTTTGAAAGTCATCAAAACTCATCTTTTATCCTGTGCTAGGTGGGTTTTATTGACCCAGGCAACTCTTTCCACTATCCCGAATTACGCAATGCAATGTGCGGTTCTCCCTACCAAGATAACATAGAGCATTGATAGACTATCTCGAAACTTTATTTGAGGGTCTACAGAGAACAGAAAGAAAATGCATTTAATTAGCTGGAAGAGAATCACAACAGCTAAGAAGGATGGAGGTTTGGGTCTTCAATCAGCTAAAGAGAAAAATGTGGCTTTACTTGCCAAACTTAATTGGCGTTTTCACCAGGAGAAGGACTCTCTATAGGCAAGGGTCCTATGTCACAAATATACTAGTCAAAGAAGACAACACCGCCTTAAACCTGGATCTTATTCATCTACTTGGGCAGCACTTAAGAAAGGTGAGGCAGTCTTTCAAAAAGGTCTGAAATGGATAGTAGGTATGAATAGTGGTCTTTCTATCTGGTATGGTAAATGGTTGAGTGATGGTCCCTTAAGAAGCCTTATTGCAGGCCCTCTCCAAAGAGGGAAAGACTCTCTTCTCTTGAAAGACTCTCTTCTCTTGAAAGATGTTATCCAACATAACTTTCGAAATTTGGAAAGTCTATCTCTCACCCTCCCTAACCCCTTAATCCAAAGAATCAAGGCCACTCCTTTTCCTTTGGTAGCGACAAGTGTGAATCGTATCTCTTGGACTTCTTCACCCAATGGAGATTTTGAGCTTAAAGAAGCCTATAGGTTGGCATGCATGGCTGATGATAATTCTCATTGTAGCTCATATACAGGTGGTTGGGTTTGGAAAGCGAACACCTTCCCAAAAATTAGGTGTTTCTTATGGCAATGCGTTCATAGAAGTATACCAGTTAGGGAAGTGCTTGCTGCAAGAGGAGTAAACACTTCCACTCTCTACCCACTTTGTAATGATGCAATGGAATCAATTATTCACATATTGAGAGACTGCCCTTAAGCGCAAAATTTTTGGGATTCCCTTGCCCCTTCTATTCTTCCCAATTTGTTCTATTGCACAAATCTTGAGGATTGGCTCCGAATCAATTGTGTTTCCCAGCAGGCTTCCTTCTCAAGTATTAGCTGGGGTATTGTCTTTCCATTTGGAGTGTGGAGTTTATGGCTTTGGCGTAATAAGGTGGTCTTTAGAGACAACTCCTCCCAAATGTCCCTTAGGACATAAACTCTTGCTAAAGCGTATAAGTTTGCTTTCCTTGGTGTTAATGGTAAGGTGAGATGCCTTATAGCCTCAGTTCAGGCTCGATGGCATCCTCATCCAGAAAATTGGTATAAGCTGAATTCAAATGGCTATTCATTGGGTAACCCAGGCAGAGCTGATGGCGGTGGACTTATCCAAGATTCCAATAGGGCCTGGGTGAGTGGGTATGCTAGAGCAACTGGTCACACCACCAGTGTGGCTGCCGAGCTATGGGCTCTCCGAGGTGGAATCAACTTGTGCATCGAGTTAAACTTGACAAATGTTTTAAGTGAGCTTGATGCGAAATTTACGGTTGATCTGCTTTTGAAGGAAGAGGGAAATATGAATGGCAATGATGTCATTATTATTGATTGCAAAGAAAGCATGCAAAGGATCTCAAGAGTTTGAGTGCAACATTGCTATAGGGAAGCAAATAAGTGTGTCGACGCCTTTGCTAGAAGAGGCACCATTAGTCCACAAGATTTTGTTATTTATCAATCCCCCTCAACAGATGTTGCCATGTTGGCTAGTCTTGATGCGGTGGGAACTCTGTATGAGCGTAACTGCTCTGTTAATTTTGTTTTCTAGTTTATGAATACTACCTGTTTACCCAAAAAAAAAAAAAAAGTCATCAAAACTAAATCTCGAAATAGCAAAATTAATCAAACTAAAAAATATATATATAAACAACAATAATAAAAAAATTTATATAAATAGTGGGCTAGGTTGGATCAAATGGATTTAAAAAAATTATCAATATGACCCGATTCAAGACTCAAAACAAAATTCAAACACAACCTACAAAAATAAATTTGAATCCTTAGCATTGATTTGAGTTGAGTTGAGTCGATTTTGTTGGGCTGGTTGGTTTGATGCACACCCCTGCTTGAACTCATCATCTCATAGATGTCTCATAAAGCAACACACTGGTGTTTCATGTATGTCATATGTAGAACATCGGCCTTTGGATGTCTGTGACCGTCAAATGATGGTATTGAGAGAGTGCTGTGGACAAATAATATTAATAAGTGGGGCTGTTAGGGTTATTTAATACGTGGGCCAACTTACCTTTAAACCTTTCGGCTAATAAGAGTGCTAAGCTTGAGGAGAAGATTCTTAATGGGTTTTGGTTACATGAGGATAAGGATGTGGATATGAGGATTTGTTTTATTGGAATATCTCATAATTAGGATTCAGGAGACCTGAGTAAGCAATTGAACCAAAGTTAGCAAATTTTTTAGTTTAAGCAAGCAAATAGAGAATAACATTCCAAACCATAAACTCCCTACTTTCTACCTATTTGCTTGTTTCCCTATATTTT
This sequence comes from Lithocarpus polystachyus, assembly GCA_033629205.1. NCBI lineage: Eukaryota > Viridiplantae > Streptophyta > Magnoliopsida > Fagales > Fagaceae > Lithocarpus > Lithocarpus polystachyus. Next base: position 47,859,897 of record CM066168.1, read on the forward strand.
CTGAACCTAACACCCCTCTCGAGAAATTATTAGGTCTACTAGGAAAATTGCTGACATAGTCCTTTCTGACCTCCAAATTAATAAAATGCTGTTATTTATGCAAATGTAACATCACTTGGTAATTTTTTTTTTATTTTTTGTACTGATTAAGAAGCTCACTCACACATTTACATAGATGACATCGTCTTATTGGTTGGGAGAACTACATCAATAATCCTCCCGATGGACCTAATAATTTCTTCCCTCACTCCTCCACAAAAAAATAAATAAAGAAATTTTGAGCAACCAAACAAAAAACAACATCGCAAAAAGCTCAAAACTCTTAATACCTGTACGAATGTATCTCTCTCTCTCTCTCTCTCTCTCTCTCTCTCTCTCTCACATAGTACACATACTTTTTTTGCATTTGATTTTTGAGTAATGTTAGAAATACAACCCAACTCAGACCCAAATTCACACTTAGCTTATGTGTCAACTCTTAATTATATTTCTGTTTTTCAAGTACACGTGGTAGACCCATGTAAAAATGTTAAAATTCAATCAAAAGTTAACATATAAACTGTATGTGAAATGGGGTATGGATTAAAGTGTGTCCTTAGTATTACTCATGATGAGTTTCTTATTTTAGTAATTTTTTGTTTAGTTTCCAAGAGATTAATTGAAGAAGAAGAATTGACTACTTAATTTATACATATATATATTTGTACTAATTAATTTCTTGAAAATTTAATTTGGTTGTCTTGGGCTCTTGGCATTAACATGTATGGATTAAAAATTGAATAATCTGTGTTGTATATTGCAAGATTTTCTCTTTGTTTGACTTTTGTCTTATTGTTCTATTTTTTCATATACATAATTTCCAATTGGGCTCAGCTCACTCTTTGCCCAAAAGCCCATCAAAATCACCGGCACATCAATCATACCACCACGCATTCTCTAACAAAAAACCCTAGCTTTCATATTCCTAAAACCTGGTACCATATACATAATTTCTCTTTGTATATTGCTTCTCTGGCTTTGCTCTGCTTTGCTCACCATGTTGAAAGTAAAAACTCCGAGAAATCATCGGGTTAGGCGTGAGCTCGAAAAGCGAGCTCCCAAGCTCGTTGAGAACGGGAAGAAGACGCTGATACTTCACGGTACAAAGACCAGTGGTGTATTGAACGAGGTCTTGAAAGAAATATACCATTTGAAGAAAGGAAAAGCTGTCAAGTTCAGCCGCAAGAACGAGAACATTAAGCCTTTTGAAAACGGTGGCGAGACCTCTTTGGAATTCTTCTCTATGAAAACCGATTGTAGCATTTTCGTGGTAAGAGCTTAGTTTTTGAATATTTGTTATGTGGGCATTGATTATTTTCTCTCAAAACCGATTGTAGCATAAGATTTTCATCTTTCTAGCTTTGTTTTTTAATATTTGTTATGTGGGAATTTTTTAGTACTGGGTGTTGAGCAATTGCCTTAAGTTTTTTTTTTGGTTGAAAATAGAATTTTAGGAGCATTCTATGCTGTTTTTAATTTGTTAACATTTGATTTTGACTTTTGAGATTCTGTTTGCAAGTTTGTGTTGGTGAATTTGTTCCGATGCGAGGTCACGGGCCTTGTATAATTTGGGATTTTAAGTGTGTGGTTGGGTTTGAATGGATGGTCATTGAGGATTGAGATAGTGTTACGAGGCATTTTTACTTGAAATTTTTTGATCGGTTTATAGAAAGATTTAAGCTTATAACTGTACAAATCATTGGTGATTTATACATGCACCTTGCGAGTCTTGAATGTACACAACTTCGCTCTTCAGTTGTTATGTGTTTAGTAAGTGCTCTTTGAGCTAGACTTCATTGACTATAGAAAAAGTGAAAAAAAACTGAATTTTAATGCACATATACTAACCACATGATTCACATGAAAGACTCTGTAACCCAAGTCATAATGTGCTTAAATGCATACCTCAAGATGGTGGATGAAGTGAAAAAGGGTTAACACTGTCTTTTGTTTTATTTTAAATGTGATTGGCAAATGTATGTACAGAACATGGCTGTTTTTCTATAGTTTAGTTTGGAGTGGGATATTGCACTGTAAGAGATAGTATTTCTATGTTGAAATTACTGGTGTGTTGTTTAACATGTACTAAATTTACGTCATATATTGCACACACACCAAAAAATCTGTACAAAAAAATAAAAAATATATATATATTAAAGATCATGACTAATTACATGTTAAATCATAAATGGGCAAAAAAAGTTGTCTTGTGTTGTTTCCTTTAAATGAAGGTTGTGCCATTTACCATCCCATTCTTTTTTCCAGTCTTCTAGACTGTGATGAAGTTGAATAATATATACTCAGCTCAAGGGGGAGAGAGAGTCAAGTGTCTCCTTTTCTGTTATTGATTGTATTTGTTTATCATACCCCATATTATGTTGGAGCCTGTCCTACTACAAGCTCTTGTACTTGTACTCTTTTCTTTTGAGAGGGAGGGAGAGAAAGTTTATATGCTTTAAAATGCATTTGGATACATAGGAAGGAACTAAATGTTGATTCTATCTCATGGCACTTGGAGAGAGATAACAGCCTTGCATTTAAAATGATGTGTTTATATTGGCAGTTTTGAGCTGTATGATTTGCCTCTGTTTTATTCAGTTGACAGTTTGAAGCTTCTGTGTTCGTTGGATGGAGATATTGAAGCATCTATGTGCTTTTCTCTTGGCTGTAGAACCTTTTATTTACCCTCTATTGATCCTTAATAATTCAGAATGAAATCACACGGAATTTCAACCTCTCCCTCTCTAAAAGCTGCCCATTGCTCCTCTTATCAAAAAAAAAAAAAAAAAGCTGCCCATTGCTCCTATCAAAATAAGAAGTCCAATGTTGAAATGCTATAATAATTATTTTTACTGCTGTTGATCAATTGCTTGTATTGTTACTGCAGCATCTTTTTTGATGTATCTAATAACTGGTGACTTGCAGTATGGTTCTCACTCAAAGAAGAGGCCTGATAATCTTGTTATAGGGAGAACTTATGACCACCACATCTATGATCTCGTGGAGGTTGGGGTTGAAAATTTCAAACCAATGGAGTCATTCAAATATGATAAGAAATTTGCTCCATTGATTGGATCAAAACCTATGATTGCTTTTATTGGAGAGGGATTTGAGAATGTAGAAGAGCTCAAACATTTTAAGGAAGTTTTGCTTGATCTGTTGCGGGGAGAGGTGCATTTTTCTGCTGCCCTTATAGTTTACACATCTATAATTTATGAACTAAGCGTATTAATAAAAGCATGGGTTTGATACATGCAGGTTGTGGAGAATTTAAATCTTGTTGGGTTAGACCGTGTGTATGTCTGTACAGCTATATCTTCAAATAGGGTGTTTCTTTCTCACTGTGGACTGCGGCTAAAAAAGTCTGGCACAAAAGTACCGAGGATGGAATTGGTAGAGGTTGGCCCCTCCATGGATCTGGTAGTTCGTCGACATCGTCTTCCTAATGACAGCCTTAAGAAAGCAGCCATGAAAACAGCCAGGGACCAGCCTAAGAAGAAGGTTGACTAAACTACTCCCATAAACCTTTATTATTTCATTTTCTAGGAAGAAAAAAGTAACAAGTTTGTATTGTGGTCCGTTTTTGGCAGGTGAAAAATGTCGGTGATGACGCAGTAGAGGGCAAGATTGGAAAGATATACATTCCAGATCAGAAGGTAAGTGGAAAATTTTTTCATTTAGCAGTGTTATTGCATCAATTATCAGATACTTAACTACTTCAGAAGTGAAATGTGAGACTGTCAGAGATTGTGTAGTTTGGAGAAGTTAGCAGCACTTGATAGCCACTGTCTTGTTCTCCTCTCTAATCTCTTCTTATCTGGAAAGATTTGGGTAATTTGTGGGAGAGACAGCTTCTTTCCACCCTTGGCTGCATGAGCAAAACTTTTATTTTCTAAAGTATATACACCATTATGTATAAATTCTGCACTAGATTCCTTAAATTTAGATCCTCATATGTATTACTACAATTTGGTAATTGTTTGTTGTACTGTTCATATAATTTTTTCCCCCCTTTTGACGTTTAGGTTGGTGAAATGGCTGTAATTAACAAATCCAAAGGTGTGAAGAGAGAGCGCCGTGAAGCTAAGTTGAAAAAAAGTGATCAAGGGCATGCGTCAAAAAAGCAGAAAGAAGATTCAACATAAAGCTCCTGCAGCTGTAGCTTTGCTTTTGGGCCAATGTTCTTTTTGATTTAGAGGGTGTCCAAGGGTGAAACATATATAAGGGGCATGAGATATCTCTCCTTCCATTGTTTCTTAGCTTATTTTCTTTTGTTGTCTATTTTGGTATTTAATCTAGGATGCTTTATACCGCTTATTTGTTTTTTTTTTCTCTCTTCCAAATCTACCTTATATTATAAGTGATGAAACGGAAAAGGAGGTGATGGTGGCCTAGATGGCATAATTACAATTTTGTATTTTACTTGGTCCAGGTGCCGGATAAGCTTTTATGCCAAGCTTGTCTTAGCTGCTAAATGTGGCTTCATAACTTTGTGTTTTACTTTTGTTTCTCATAATGTTGATGTCTTATAATTTTCCTTCTTAAAAAGCCTGACCCATCCAATCTTTTGTACTGTATTCGTCCTTATTTCGCTGTGGTCAAAATTTTATGCACTCATGTTAAGCTATGGGTGACTTTAAGTCCAAAGATTGTTATGCTAATTGGGCTAAGTAAGCCATGTTGAAAGGCTGGGGATCTGTATGTTTTATTTATCTATGTCAATATAGGACATGAAATTGTAAACTGACTCAAGCCATATTGAAATGCTTGCATCGTGTTTAGTTGGTTTTTTTCCCCCCAAATGAGGAAGGGAATTGAGCTCAGGTTTTTATTTTTTTAGTAGAACTGGACAACGCTATGGATTTAGAAGACTCGTGGCATATTGCAATAGCATTTATCTACAAAACCCTTGACATTTTACTTTGATAGAATTTTGCTTGAATGTGCACTCCGCTTAAACTTCTATTTTTCTTTAATTGTCATCAAGATTATTGACTCTAGGGATTCCATTGTATGAGCAAAACTACTCCTCTAGATCATGAGTTTAATGGTAAGTCTATTGACAATTAACATATATTTGTGGTGAATTTTCAAATATATATATATATATATTTATAACATTGAATTACTTCATGTTTTGTGATGGGCTCATGTAAGAGTGTAAAAATCTGGGTTTATAATTGCCACAAAAATTTAATCTATTTAGATATATGTAAAAGTTGAAACGTAGTCTGAATGGACTGAAGTGGATACTAATTGATAGAATAGGATCAAATGTGAACAAGGAGGATCGAATATGACCAAAGTAGACTGAATAGAACCGAAAAGGACTGAATACAACAGTGTACCAATGTGGACCGTAAAGGATTTAAGGGAACCGAATAAGAACGAATAGATAAATTAGGACCAAAGTGGACATAATGGACTGAATAGGGACAAAAAGGACAGAAGTGGACAGAATAGACTGAATAGGTCCAATGTGGACCGAAGAAAATTGAAGTGTATAGAATAGGACCAACGTGGACTAAATAAGACTTTTGAATATATATTATCTTATTGCATTTTTAGGGCTCATATTTCTAATTTCTAGTGTCTATTTTATTTTTATTGTTTTATTCAAAACCAAAGAGTTTAGCCTAAATATAATAAAATTTCATATTTTTCTACCAAAAAATAAGAAAAAAAAAAGAATTTTTGAACTAAACTTAAAAATACAACCTATAAAAAGAATCAATTAAGGCTCAATTAGTCTAAAAGGGGCCGAAGAAGACCGAAATTGAACGAGTGGACCAAATTGGATCGAATAGGACTGAAGTAGACCTAATTGGGTAGAATAGAAATTGTTTAATTTGTAAGGAGAAAAAATTATCTTCAACAAATTTTAAAGAAAAAATTATATATTATATTACAATTACAAAATAATTATCTATTTAATTATTTATTCTCAAGCATCACGAGAATCTACATAATCTATATATATATATATATATATTAAAAATCGAAACCTCTGAAGCTCCCACAATTTTCCACATCATCGTTTTAATTTATAATTTTTTTTAATTTTTAAAACTAAATAGTGAGAGAGTCCTAACAGGAGTCTCGCTCCCTCTTTTTTCCTCATCATTTTAATTTATAAAAAATTTTAATTTGTTAAACTAAATAGTGAGAGAGTCCTAATAGGAATCTCTCTCTTTTTTCCTTAATCCTAATAGGAGTCTTTTTTTTTTTTTTTTCAAGTGAGTCTTTTTTTTTTTAACCTAAAGTGAGCCCTTAAAAAAAAAAAAAAACTAACGTGAGGTCTAATTTAAAAAAAATTTATTTTTTTAATCCTAATTCTAACGTAAGTTTTTCAAAAAGTTAAAATTTTCAGTTTTATATTATATATAGATATTATTATATATATATATATATATATATAAAACCGAAACTTCTGAAACTCCCACAAATTTTCACATCATCATTTTAATTTATAATTTTTTTTAATTTTTAAAACTAAATAATGAGAGAATCCTAACAGGAGTCTCTCTCCCTCTTTTTTCCTCATCATTTTAATTTATAAAAAATTTTAATTTATTAAATTAAATAGTGAGAGAGTCCTAATAGGAGTCTCTCTCTTTTTTCCTTAATCCTAATAGGAGTCTTTTTTTTTTTTCACGTGAGTCTTTTTTTTTAAACCTAAAATGAGCCCTTAAAAAAAAAAAAAAAACTAACGTGAGGTCTAATTTAAAAAAAAATTATTTTTTAATTCTAATTCTAATGTAAGTCTTTCAAAAAGTTAAAATTTTCAGTTTTATATTATATATAGATAATAACAATAATGTGACAAGTTCTAAGAATACGAGAATGCAATTTATAAATCTACTATAAAGATAACATAGATTAGATTGGTAGTGAATAGTAGATATAATTGCAGTTGAATATTATATAAAGTTATCACCATAGAATAGCCCACGTCGAGATGTGTTATGTGAAACCAATGATACGAAAGAAAAAGAATTTTTCTAAATCATTATATTGAAGAAATTAGTTATTTTCATTCATTTTCAAATTATACATTTTTAAAATTTAAGTCATATACCTTAAGTAAAATAATTACTTTTAATTTTTATTTAACTATTCCGTGCATCGCACGGGTTAGCGACTAGTAATAAATAAAAACAAATAAATATAAGAACAATGGAAAATAATTTTGTGCGGTTGAAATATCTTCTCTCTCTTTTTCTTTTTTTTTTCCTTTTTTCCCTGAGCAGGTGGATGGGAACTCAAGCTCATCCAAACTTCTCTCTTTTTACAGATTTTTATTTTTTATTTTTTGTGAGAATCTTTTGCAGATATTTCCTGCCGAAGCAAAGCATATCCTACCTATACTTTTTTTTTTTTTTTAATTTTATTATTAAACATATCCTACCTATACTTGGCCCCTGTCAGAGAGACCAACATCTATGTCTACTAAATTAATAGCCTAATAGTAATAGGAGCACTAGAGCGATTGGTCGCCGACTCCCACTAGATCACACGACTTTAGAATTAAAGAATGTTTCCCCCCTCCTGTCCCACACACTCCCACTTTAATAAATCAAATAGTTTTCAATTAGAGATGGCCAACCTGACCAGTCAACCTTGGCCGACATGTAAGTTTACGTGTCCAAATTTATCTAAAAGTCTCTCTTAGACCAAATATCTGTAGCTCATACATTAGCAACCAAAACTGAAGTATACAATGTTCGCACCGAAAATATTACTCCTTAAAAGTTGTGAGGCACTGAAAGTTAAGACATCAACCCATACTTGAAATGAACTTAAGTCAAATTAGTAAAACCCAAAAAGCCATGAAGATGGATTTACATAGCCCCAAGTTCTAGGATCATTCTAGGATCACGCAGGTGAACTTGTGAGTGAGCATGCAACTAGAGGACAAGAATCACCCAATTTTATGAGCAGGAGATCTTAGCAGAATGCAACCAAGCCCGTAGAAGCATGTACTCTATCCCAAGTGTCACAGACCTGCATTGTTCATAACTTAAAAAAGTATTTGCCAGCAAGCAAAACCTGCAATACTAATGCAACTTGTTAAATAACATAATCTACTTAATGAAAGAAAATAAATCGGCACAAACTAGGTGGAAAGTTCAACAATTAATCAGCATAATAGGAGTACTAAAATTCAATTTGGGTGGAAGCAGAGAATCAAGAAGAAAAGGAAAAAGAATACTGAAATCGATTGAATTCTATTTATAAATAATTTTTCAACGTTGGTTGATATGTTCAACTAAAACTAACTCGGTTCCACAAGGGCAGAGCAAGTGCAGAAGCAATTGAAGCCCTATGGATCCCTATTTTTAGATATATCATCTTTGGGCTGGTCATCTTGACTCTCAGGCTCACCAAAAGAGGATTCATCAGCAGTCCACTTATCAATGCCTAAACCTCCTGCCACTTGCAAGAAACCTAAATCCCAGATGTCTGATAATCCACCAGTCACTGCCAACTCTGGAACTTCATAGTTGATTGGAGTACCCCATAACTCACTACGAGAGCTAGGCATGACAGTACTGGCATCAAAACCCATGCTCCATATTTCCTCTTGTTTAGTGATGCTTTCAATCCCTGGAGATAACTGAGAAAAAGCCTTCTCCTCCATTATTTCTTCAGGATAAGAGGCCAAATACTCAGTATTAACCTCTTCTGGCGGGTTTATGACATTCTTTCCTTTCAGCTCTTCAGTCCTGAACGTCGATGACCCTTCTCCCACCTGCTCAGGAGTTTTGGCAAATCCCTGCAATACTGCAAATTCATCTGACATGGCTAATTCAACCGATTCAACATTCTCCAATTGAAATGGTATGCTTTCAGCACCTAAGCCCATTTCTTCTAGTGTAGTAACCATACCTGGCGAGAGGTAATCCTGAGAATGTTCAATGGGTGGATTTAAATCTAGGCCTAAAGAAGGTTCAGAGGGGAGTCCCCAATCTGGTTGGTACTTCACAATCTGCCCATCCATGGAAGAATCTGACTTACCAATTTCATGTTGATGCTGCTTTACAAACTTCCTCCTCGCTCGGGGAGAATCTATTTTTCTTTGTTCCTTCTTTTGCCTAAGACGGTCTAAGAATGCTGGGTTCTGCAGCATCTTTGTCAAGAAAGAAATCATCTGCTGCTGTCTCTGCTCTGCAGACTGGAGCCTCTCATTCACTGCTTCCATATGGTGCATTGTCCCTCGGTGCTGCTGCTGCAATTCAACAACCTCCTGCATCATTGTACTCCTTTCCTTCTTCAATCTCTCTATCTCACTGTCCAAACCAGACCTCCCGGCTTCAGTAGAAGGTCCAGTATAGACCCCAATCTGTTGGGATTGATGTGATTTGCGCCTCTGAATGTTCTTCAAGAGATGTCTCTTCCCTCGCTGGAAAGCTTCATTGGCAAATTCCCACCTATCAGTATCAATCTTGCGGAACCCCTGAATAAACAAAGTGATTCAAAATGAAGAAGGATGACCTAAAACTCAAGAAAACAAAATATAAATATGATGATTGACATCATAAATAGTTCATCCATAATACAATTTGAAGCCGTCAATTTTCACGCCTAGAAGAAGCTGGATCGCACTATATAATCTGTAAAATCATAAAACTTCCTTAAACATAAAAGGAGGTGTCAGATGATAACATGTATAGTCTTGACTAAATAGCACAAATACAGATGTTTTTTTTTTTTTTTTTTTTTAATTTTAATGAACTTGGAAATTCTACCTGCAGACGATGAACTCCCTACTCCGGTACACAATCAGAGGGGAAGATGTTCCTTTCTTCGGCGATGTGAAGATTAAAACATGCATCCCTTAGCCCTAATTATACGCCGATGAAGGAATATCCTTGTACCACTTATAAAGCATTCATCATACGTTTCATGAATAGAAAAGTCAAGCCTAACATGAACATGATCCTGAGAAAGTAGACCTCAAGATAAAATTTTACAAATAATTCCAGAACCCGACTACCAATTAGCTCTCCCAGACTTAGAAGTGAGAGTTTTATTATGCCCTGAGTACGACATTTTTTATAATTCCAATCCACAAACCCAAATCAGTATAAGAATTACATTTCCATAATTTTACCAGTACAAAGCACAAGCAATAACACACACACATACACAAGAAAAAAGCATGTAAATGCAAGATACTATACACATAAAAGAAATTACTCCAACCCAAAATCCGGAACAACATAAATTGAGAATTTATAATATTCATCAGCAAATCCTCTAAAAGTTCAAAAAGCCCACATATACAAAGATTATATACAAATTTGGCCTCTCAGCTACAATTAAAAGAACAAATTAGTCAATTACAGACTAAACATCAATCTAAAACCAAATATACACAAAAACAAAAAATGAGAGATACATAAAAAAAGAGAAACGAAGCAGAGCATTTACATACGGATGACACCAGCCATTACAGGTGGTGTGACTGCAAAAAATACCCACATAAGTATTAAGCTGGCGAACAAAACTGGAGAAATTGCTGTGCTTGAAATTCCTAGGCAACACGACCCTCGAAAACTCCACCGGGTCCCACACCACGAAGCTCTCTCCACTCGAGCCCCACGATATAATCGGGTCGAGCACCGGGTCATCCACGAGCTCGAAAGTCTTGGACAGAAATGGCGGTATTGGAATTTCATGTAACCACCCAAGCGGTTGAGGAACACCGATATTATTCTCAGCCTCTCCTCCACTGCTCGACTGTACAGTAGTACTCGGTGCTTGACCAGCCATGTATTCGAACCCCATTAGAGAATCATCAACGCTGGAAATACTAGCTGTGGAAAAAGACGACGACGTTTCGGGTTGTATTGGACTAGTCGAAGTTCTGGGTGGTTCATCTTTAGGACCCATAATCATATAAGGTTGTGGTTTTGGTTTGGTCGAATTGATATGAGAGAAATGAAATGAGAGAGTTAAAGGGTCGAGAGTGGGATTTACATATATATAGAGGATTGATATGCCGACAACCTGGGCTTAATTAATAAAGATCTAGAAGAATCAAAAGGGATTTTAAGTCGGTGGAGGTTCACCTCTGCTCGTTTGTCTTCTGATGATTCGATGGCTACTGTTGCTGTTGTTGTTGTGTTGTAGATTTTGCTGAGACATTTTTACTTTATATAAATATTTTTAAGGTTTTGAGATTTTGAGAGAGATGGAGAGTATCGCCGACCTTGGAGTTGGGGAGGATTTGCAGGTTCTGGGCAGTTACGCTCTCCTTGAAATGAATTCGTGTGGTTTTGGAGACAGTTGGGGACCACTATTGGACTAGATATTTTTGTCACTTCGGATTTTTTGTTTGTTTGTTTGTTTGTTTGGTCTCCTCCTTGGTGCTTGGTCGTAATACTTAGGGACGAAGCTACTTCTCTGGCCAATGGGAGATTCGGGGAGGTACTAGTGCTTTCCAGATTTGGGACTCCCTCTGTTGCCACGTCAGTATTGCATCACTAAGAAAGGATAATTAAAAATTTTGGAATTGTATTAATCAAATAGTAGATTCAACCCCCAAAAAAATATTGCACGTTTTTTTTTAATAAATATTTTAAGTTTTTATTAGATTTTTTTTTTTTTTTTTTTTTGGCCAAGGGAAAAAGGTTAGGAACAAGAGGGTAGTGTGACCATATTAGCATCTTACCTGTTAGGTCTCTAAGCCTGCACACAAGAGAATCGATGAATCATAATTGTTATCCTGGCCTCGCGAGAATGCTAGTAAGCATTGAGTGGATGTGTGAGGTTTTTTCAAGCTCCACCCCTCCAACCAGTTGGGAGTAAGCTTGATGATCACTAGACCACTACTTCCGCTATTTTTTTTTTCTTTCTTTCTTTTCTTATAATCCTATAATGAATATAACATTTATTATACATCAATCATGAGTTATGACAAATTATAGTCGATTAAAGTCCAGAACTAAATTTTTTTGCACTATTACTACATAGTAATAGTAAAGGAAAGCCAACAGGAGCTTGGCTCAATTGGTAAGGCTCGTGCACTTCGTCTAACCCACCTAGATTCGAGTCCCACTGCCAACAGGAATCTGTTGGTGGGCATCCACACGAGTTGGGCCAAGAGTTTTAACTCTAGCGCCCTGCCCGAGAGCTAGCAAAACCTAGCGAACCCCTATTTTTTAAAAAACCAAAAAAAAAAAAAAAAAAGTAAAGGAAAGTAAGTTTTGTTTGTCCTTGCCCCATCTTGGTTTAGTTTTTAGTTTGAAGTGGATCTGGTAAAGTTGGGTGGATGGTGAAATTAACTACGGCTACTGTTGTTGCTAGGGTATTGCACCGAGTGCAATTCACTTACTTTCCCTCACAAAATTTTTTCACTTTTTACTTTTCTTAACTTTTTTTAATCAATGATTGAGATTGAAAGTTATTTTTTGCAACTATCAATTTCAATCATTCATAGTAATTGCACTTGATCTTAATATGATTTTTCGATTAAGGTCGTGCGGGGACCATTCGATCTATAGACACTGAGACAAGTACTGTAATATGTTTCCTTGTGATTGATAAATATTTGGTTACCTTTTTTTAATTAATTTTTGAGATTAAAAGTTGCTTTTTACAACTACCAATCTTAACCATTCATAGTAATTACGCTTGATTTCAATTCGGTTATTTAATTAAGGTTAGGCGGGGGACTATTTGACCTATAAATATTGAGACAAGTACTGCAATATGTCTCCTCGTGATTGATAAATATTTGGTTACCTTTTTAGCCCTTAAGAGCATTCACAGCAGTGGAGCTATATTGCTATATTGCTATAATATATAGCAATATAGCTCCACAAGCTCCAAAAACACAACTCCAGCAGTGGAGCTAAAAGCTTAAATTTTAGCTCCACATGAACAGTGCACATCTATTTATAGATGTGCACTGTTCATCAAAGCTAAAAAAAATATATTATTTTATTAACTTCCTCTCTCCTCTTTCATTTAAAAACTATTTTCTCTCTCTCTCTCTCTCTCTCTCTCTCTCTCTCTCTCTCTCTCTCTCATTCGTTCTTTCTCTCCTCTCTCCGGCTTCTCTTCTTCTTCTTCCTTCTTCCTTCACTTTTTTTTTTTTCTCTCCCTCACGCCGCAGCCCTCATCTCACGCCGCAGCCCTCATCGCCGATCTCATCTCATGCCGCTGCCCTCATCGCCGATCTCATCTCACGCCGCAGCCCTCATTGCCGATCTCATCTCACGCCGCCGCCCTCATCTCACGCCGCAGCCCTCATCGCCGATCTCATCTCACGCCGCAGCCCTCATTGCCGATCTCATCTCACGCCGCCGCCCTCATCTCACGCCGCAGCCCTCATCGCCGATCTCATCTCACGCCGCAGCCCTCATTGCCGATCTCATCTCACGCCGCCGCCCTCATCTCACGCCGCTGCCCTCATCGCCAATCTCATCTCACGCCGCCGCCCTCATCGCCGATCTCATCTCACATCGCCCTCATCCGCCGATCTCATCTCACACCACTCTCATCTCATCGCCGACTCATCCATCGCCGACTTTCATCGCCCATCTACATCGCCGATCCAAGCCGCTGCTGGGTTCGTGGTTGGGTTCGGTTGTGCCGAAACAGTTCGTGGTTGGTTCCTGGGTTTTTTTTTTTTTTTCAATTGGTTGCTTTTTGGTTGAGCTTGAGGCTACTGTGATGGTGGTTGTGGTTTGGTTGTGCCGCAATGGTGGAGGTGGATTTTGTTGTGATTTGGTGATTGTAATGGGGACTGAGTGGCTGTGATTTGGTGAATGGGGCTGATAGTGGACGTGGTTGTGATGGAGACTGAGTGGCTGACGGTGAAGATTTTGGGAGTTGCTGTTGAAGTTATTATTATTATTTTAATAAGTTTTTATTATTATTTTAATCAAATAGCTAAAATTATAGATTCATTGCTGTAGAGTGTGAAGAGCTAAAAGCTAAAATTATAGATAAAGTGACTTTTAGATGTGGCAAATAGCTAAAATTTTAAAACCACTGCTGTGGATGCTCTAAATTCTCTACTATTAAGCCACCTTTCAAAAGAACTAATTTGTCTTGTTCTGCCAAATCCGGTGCTCATAGTTCTTCGTCTTTTTCAGTCTATTTCTTAGTAGTTAGTAGTTGCACAACTTGCACTAGACTGTCACAGAAGCTTTGCCCTGCTATAGAAGACATTGTCAAAATTTTTCCAAATCTTCAACAATTTCGTTGTTTACTTTGGATATTTTGTTCAATTTAATTCATATTATGATGGCTAATTGGCTATTTACAAAAATATTGTCACTATTTAACACCTACCTTTGCTAAAAAGAGAATCTGCATTTCAGATTTCTCTTTTCTCCCTCAGGTAGTTGCAATTTTTGCCTGCATGTGATTCATAATTCAACTTGTCTAACTTTTTTTATTGGTAATTTGACTAATTTCTAATTACACACACATGTGACGAGTATTGAACTCATAATCTCATCCTCTATCTTACTAGTTTATAGGCTAGTTCTTTTTGTTTTTTTAAAGAAGATATAGGCTAATTCAGCATGCCTAATTAATTTGATTACCCTGACTGATTTGGTTTTAGTATTACAAGTGAAATTAGCATAATACAGTGTCTAGCACTATCAAGTTAAAAATAATTAGAAATGATTTAAGCAACCAGCCTCCTTTACCCAAAGCTTGAAAGTTGATGAAATTATAATATCTTTTGCATATTGCTGGAAAATTTATATGAAATAATGAAAATAATCAAAAGTCAAAAGATCTCTGCAACATTTTTGGTTTCCCATGAGGCGTAAGACCTTATGAGGAAGGGGCGTTAAACCTTGCACCAGGCCTGCGAGCCCAAGACTGCCTTACCTCAAGCAGTCAAAAATGTTTGTTTCTCATGGAAAATTGTTTTCAGGAAATATTTTCTAGCTTTTAATCCCTATCTAAAAAAGAAATTAAACATACTCGTATTCACAATGCAAATATAGCAAACAGTTTCTCTGACAAGCATTAGGCTAATGTTCTGAGATATAATATCCTGCAAAAAGTGTAATTATTCAATTTTCTAGGAGTAATACTACTCCATCTCAATTAATAATAGATTTTATAAGTAAAATTCATGATGGAATTGTTTCAAACATCGGATTGAACAAAAAACCGAAAAGGAGAGTGATTTACTATTTTTTGGTTCGAACTCCTAATGTTATAAATCATTTAGTTAAATTATTTAATATAAATAATTATAATAAAAGTATGAGTTTTTTTCTTTTCTTTTTTTTTTTGGCCAAATATTGTTCAAAAACACTTTTTGCCTCCGAACTTATAAAGGAGATTTATAAAGACTTAACTTCGTTAATTATTGTATACATTTTGTTAATTATCAACAATGGTGACTAATTTATAAGTAAAGTAATTCCTTATATATGTTTTTTACATTATTTTGAGTTGTTTTGTGAGAATGATTTCTTGAAAGTCCCACATCATAATAATGAAAAAGAACGACATATTTCCTCATCTAAAATACCATATTCCACCAAGAATTTTAATTTTAATTATGAACAATACAGGCTAGCTTTACTGTAGGCAAAACATTCATTAGTCCAATGTTGAAATAGCTTTTGTAAGGGCATAACACTCAATAGTTCAATGTTTGGCTAGTTTTATGTTGGCTTAACTTTTAAGCTACTTTTTTAACAAATAAAATATTTTTATTAGTCCAAACAGTTAGAAGTTAAAACCAGGAGTCCAAACCAACAATGGCAGTTGAATCGCCAGTTGGGCTGGTTTTGACCCCTTTTAACATTTTTTTTTCTGGTTTTTAATGCAAGGCCAAACCAGTCAAGTCAGTTCACCATTGAACCGATCGAACTAACTGGTATGATAACATTTCTAAAACCTCACTATTCATGTGAGATGAGAAACAATCACTCCCAGAGTATTGTGTAACTCTTAGTGACCAAGACTTTGCTATAATTTTACTGTTTGTACTTTAATAGGTTGAGAGGAAAAACATGGACCTGCTAACTAATTGACTACATTTCACAATTGGTAAGTATATATACATGTGAAGACTGCTCTTCTGGTGTACAATGCCGGCAAAGCTGCTTCCCATTAACTGATTCTAACTCTTTACACACAAAATTATGAAAAGAATTGTACAATTTTCCTTTTATGGCAATAGAATGACCTAACAAACAATATTCTAGGAAGGCAGTCTTGCTTTGCGTAAAAAATAGGGTTCTGAATACCAATTAGAAGAGACATGTACAACAGTGGTTCTGCAAACAATCACACAAATACAATCATTAGAAATATGAACAATGCAACTTAAGCAGAGACAAGAAAAATTGACCAATCAGGGTAGAAATTGCTTGAGATTGTATTCATCCTAATTCCATTACACCAGAAAGGAATCTGGAAAAGGTATAAGAAGATTTGAACCCCCCCCCCCCCCCCCCCCTCTTCAGAAAAAGAGAACTAAAATGAAAACTACATATATTAGAGTCCAAATCTTCTATCCCACTTTTCCTGCTCTACTCTATACTCCACCAATAAATGCTTGCCACGTGTTAACTTCATTAATTAAATACTATCATTATTGACTTATTAATATAACCATTATTAATTAATGGTAGTATTTAATTAATTAAGTTAACACGTGGCAAACATTTATTAGTGGAGTATAGAGGGAAGTAAGAAAAGTAGGACAGAAGATTTGGATTCGTTGTGAGGGATGTTCGTGCACTCATGATCATTCCCAGCACAACCCAAAAAAGGAAAAGGGTTGGGACACCTCGAGACTTCCTACAGTGATATCATATACTATCAAGAAATAAGTATAAGATTAATCCCCTACCATACACAGCTCACACATGAGACAATATCATATCTCAATTTCACTGAACATCACAGCCACCACCAGGTAGCTGCTATATATACAACATACAATTACCCATACGCACGGGCCGTTCCCAATAGATGTGCCATGCACATCACTAGAGGAAGCCTGAAGTTCAGGTTGCTCCTCATAAGCATACCTTTCTGCTTCATTAACTGCCAAGACCTTTACAGGTAAAAGGAAATGCAGACCTGGAATCTCAAAGCAAGTTGATGAAGCTGCCTAAGAGTAAGGCTTTCCTTCTTTTTTTCCCCCAACAAAACCGGTGACATTCTCCGCTACAAGGAGCTCTATGATTTGTGCACCACTAAATATTGGTAACCAGAAGCTGAAGTTTTAGGCACACCTGAGGCAATCTGAACAGCTTGTGTATCATGTCAGACATCATCAAATCTCATAAGAATGTTGTATTATGTGCATGAATAAGACATTCTTCCAACCCTTTAGGTAAGTAAAGTCATGTCCGAACGACCTGGTTGAGGTGTGGGAGGTTTAATCAATGGCCTCAAAGATTCCATTATACTTGCAAAAGAAGGACGTTTCCAGGACTCACTGCAAAACCGTTTATTAATGAAAAAAGGTAGCCAAGGAAACTTGTGGACTAGGAATAAATGAATTAGAACTTTAAACTCACTTGGCCCAGCAAGACTCGATCATTGAAGCGACGTGGGGATTCAAATCGCGCGGAATCTCAAGCCTTTTTCCCTTAAAGCCAACAGCTGCCACAACCTAAAAGACAGTACACATCAAACTATGTCTAACCAACCAATGAGCTAAGGCAAACATATTTGCCTGTATGTGCACACTACAGACATTAAAGAGTAAGAGAAAAGGGATGAGGTAACACAAGTTATCAACATGATCGGTAGACCCATTATGCTTTTATTCCATAACAAAGTTATCCTTTGTAAAGAAGTTAGAAATGCACCAAGATAAAAACTTAATCTAGGGCTGCTGTATCATAGCCAACCTACTTTAATATCTAGTTTAGGGAAGATTTAATCAGCTTTATAGACAACGTTTATCTAGAGCTTAAAATGTGTGCATAGAACTGTAAATGAACCAAGCAGTTATTTAAAAAACTTGGGCTTGGCTTGGAAAAAAGCTTGTTTACGTTTGTTTATTCAACAAATGAGCCAAGCTAAAGCCTAAGTTTAGTCTCGACTATTAAACAAACTAAGCTCAAACATGATAATGTGCTCATGAACAACTCGTGAGTTTGAAGCTCGATTAATGTAATATAACATGTTTATATGTATAAATGTTTAAAATATACTCATATAGACTTAAGATTAGATTATGTAAGCTTGTAAATATGTTCACAAGATATCAAATTATTACTTTTAATTTATTGACAACATAAGTAGTCCATTTTGTAATAAAATTATATACAATTTTTAACAATACAAGGTTGATGAATCTGATTTTTATAAGTTCATAAACAAAATTATCCCATCTGATTAACTCAACTAATAGAATTTCAATTATAATTTAGTTATTAATTATTAGTATAGATTTGTGAAGGGATAAAAAAATTTATCCGTAGTGTTTACAATATATGGGAAAAGAATAAGTTAATCAAGTATCTCGTAAACAAAGTCACAAACTCAAGCTTGTTCAACAAAAAAAATGAACCAAACTTGAACATGCAATCTATTTTGGTGATGAATTCAAGCTCAGCTTGTATGCGAAAAAAATTTAAATGAACAATTTTGAACTTTTAATACTCAACTCAACCCAACTCGTTTACCATGCGTAGTTCCAATATGTCTTCATCATTAAGTCTCGCATACTCAATACGGAAGTTTTTAAAATGAAATAAGCATTGGTCAGATTTTAGTGCCCCCAGAATATACTTGCCATATGTTTTGGACTTGCAGTTTACTAAATGCCTTTACAAATTAAGGTTCTTTTATAACTTGGACCAGCCTAGCACCAAAATTGTGCTCTCTGGCTTTCAAAATTTTTGCAATCATCAGTTACTAAGACGATGTGCAAATCTTAAAACCTTATACTAATATTCCTATACTAATATTATATATTATAATTAATAATCAAAATTAGAAATAATAAAAACTGTGTTGTGTAACTTCATTCAAAAAATGAAATTGAATCACTTTAAAATTGGAAAATCATTTCTATTTTGATTTTGATCTTTTTTTTATTATTGTATTGAATACATTGTGTATTTTCGAACAAAGAGTGACCTTATATTATACTAGAATCTCCCTTTTTTTACTTTAACAATACTTTATTACATCCCCTTTCCTATGTCCATTCCAAGTTATAGAAGCAAAATATGAGCACAATCATACTCATACACTCCTACATTCACTTTCCATGATTTGACTTATCAAAAACAAACTACAGTCCGTGCTGGATTTAAATCTCATTGTATTCTTTAGGCTTCTTTGTGTGCATTGTACATGAAGTAGTCTCTTTTCTGATAAATTTATCTTTACCCTTTAAAATATTAATAAAATAAAATAAAATAAAAAAACCTGTGCTGGATTTAAATTACTCCATGGCTGTTGCAATGTTGCAAGCTCCCACAAGATTACACCAAAGCTGTAAACATCTGATTTCTCATTTGATGGCTCATCACGAAGAACTTCAGGGGCCATCCACTCAGGCTAATGACATAGAGGAGAAATAGTTACATTTCCTGTGTTAAAATAATATGGCACATGCCTTAATAACCAGCTGAAATATTGTTGTCAAGTTCAATAGAACATACCGTACCAGCAGCTGACTTTGATGACAAAAATGTGCTTGCCTTTAGCCGGGAAAGACCAAAATCACAAACCTAAATGAACGGCCATTCAAGCAGTATGAGGAAAAGGTAGAAGCAATCACCAAATATAAAAACAAGGAGTCCTCTACAAAATTACAGCTTCAACTCTAACGGATAACACCAGATACTCGCTATAAACTATACTGAGAATCTGAGCAGATAACAAGAGGGTACAGAATATTCTGTTTCCCATTGAAAGACATAAAGTTGGCTGCTTGTACAGGCTCGTATGAACAAAAAATAATTCTGTGAGAGCCAAAGGAAAATAACAGCAGCAAAATTATGGTGCCTGGCTCATTAATCATTGACATGAAAGTTGACAACGTACTTCGCAAGCTTGAAAACTTTGCACTCCTACCTTCACTGTATATTTTTTGTCAACCAGAAGATTTGGAGATTTTAGATCTCGATGAACAATGGGAGGGTTGCGCTTATGAAGATAATTCATTCCCTTTGCCTGTATAAAACAATGACGTATCATTTAGCCCAGAAGAACCAAGGTGTTGAGATAATGATGACAAAAACAACAGTGATGATGATCTGAATGAGAAAACAGAAGAATAAACAAATGCAAGTCTTTGAACGCATACCACATCATAAGCCATGTTCAAACGACGCCTCTCATCCAACATCTCTCTTGCACCAGCCTTATGCAAAAGTCGATACAAGCTACCTCTGCACTTTAAAGTCAATATTTTAATTCATTGAACAATCTAACCCCTTAAGTAGATATGAAGCTTTAAGAAAACATTACGAAACCTTGATAAATATTCTGTTACTATGGATAAGTTTGGGGGCTGAGTGACTGCGCCCATAAAGAGAACAATATTCGGATGCCGTAGTCGTTTCATTATTGCAACCTAACAAACAAAAGAAGTCCAACCACATCTCAAATTAAGGCTCATAAACATAGAAAGCGTGGTTAACTTTCTCAACATTAGAGCAAAATTTGTTCAAGTTCTTAGCCAGTACATACCTCCCTCAAAAATTCTTTATATCTTTCAGCATGAAAGTCTTGTTCCATGAGAATCTTCACAGCAACTTCCTGGAATATAGATTTAATACATATAATGCATAAGCGGATAATAACAACAATATGTTAAACATTACAAACAACACAAGAAACACAAAACAGGTACAAAACAGATCACATCACAAACATTAGCTTAAAATCGAACATCGACAAAAAATATTGAAAGGGAATTTCATGTCAAACATTAAACCCCATACATGAAAAAAGACACTGGAGATGCAAATACAATGCATTATTCTCTCTCAAAAAAAACCAGAAGCACATACAATATCAGGATGTGCCTCTCAGCAACAGTAGATGCATAGCCAGTATATATTGTAAATTATTGAAAACAGCTCAAGAAATTAGAGCTGCAACATTAGGCATGTGCCTTAATGCCACAACTACTCATTTGAGAATGTTTTGTGCCTCCATATGCTACATCATGCTACTACGCAGGCATCATAATGTCTGGTTAGCCGCATCAATTTGACATGGTGGAGATTATTGCCTTATATATTATTATTATCATAATGTAGATATAAATACTGACAAAATTAATATAACATATAATCTTAAGGTCCAGCATCATGTTCTTCACCTCAATTACTATCCATTAGTAACACATATACTAAAACTTTCACAATTTTGTGGACTTCATTGAATAGCCATGCATGTATGTGCATGTATGTAGAAGCTCTCACCTACATAGGCACATAATTAGTTCCCTCATCAAAAGGAGTATTTTGATCCTCAACCTTACCTCTAAACCCCAAAAGTCAATCATATATTACACATTTCATTTGCAAATACAGTTTGATATTCTCGGATATAAATAAGGCATGATATTGCTGAACATCGGTCATTTGATCTCTAGATTTTATATAGAAACATTATAATTGGGGGATAAGTTGCTTACCGAACCATGCCAGTCACCACGATGGACAGTTCCAAAAGAACCTGAAAAGGAACCAAGTTGATTCTAAGTATTTCCTTGTGCAAAATTATTGCAATAAATTGCATTGCACACGAGAGGTATATGGCCTCTCTATTCTGTTCTGTTAGACAATTATCATGTTCACATATATACCTGCTCCAATTCTTTCTTTTAGAACAAGATCACTCCATGGAATGTCGAATTCCTCTACCTCAATAGAAAGCTCTTTACTTGGTTTACCAGAAACCGGCTGAGCTCCCTCACTGAATCTTGAATCCTTAATAGTATCCACCCTCATATGCCCAACAGGTGGGATATGTTTAAGACGAGTTGTATTTTGGGCAATGGCTGTTGAGTGTGTAATATTTTCAGAAGGATTACACGATTGGAACATTTCAGAATCTCGATCCTGAGCACTTGGTTGAGAAACTTTTGGATGCAGAGTTAAGTGAGAATTTTCATCATTATCACTTGAAATCAGAGTATTGTTGTTTTTGTCTGTGTACTTCCTCTCATACTGCTGAGGATGCATGAAAAACCCAGGATCTTCATTAACAACACTTCCTGTGATAATTAGTAAATGTATTAGAATTATTATACAGGATCAAAACCATAATACAAGAACAATCATTTTAAACTTTTCTACACTACAGTATAGTAATTACCACAGCTGTATGAGAAACCATAAAAAGAAATGGGAAAAAAAGGCATAACAAATGTGCTGTAAGGTGCTGCTAGATAGCCAATGAGCTTAAGCTCAATTGGCACCTCCTCCCCTTGAAAGTACTAGGTGGAGGATGAGGACGTGGGTTCATGACCTACTGGGTGCGTATGTAACTTACCAATAATAAAAAATGTGCTACTAGATAATGAACAATCCTTTTTCCACTGCAGAAGAAGTTGAATGAGTCTAGAATTATCAAAAGGTGCAAGTGATCCATACCCAAATTTTTTACTTGTCCTTCTATGGTAAAGAGGCTGAGATATAAGCTAACATCTTTGCTCACTTACATTCACTTAGGACTCAGGGGCGGCACTTCTTGTTCAGGGGGTTCAAATGAACCCCCTGACTTCAAAAAAAAATTTAATTTATATATAAAAAAATAATTTTTTATTAGTTTATTTTATGCTTAAAAATATTTTTCCATACATTGGCTGAAATCTTGCACACCCTGATTATAGATCAGTACAACCTAAAACTAAACAACAATAAGACATTTAGTGTATTATTTATGTTAGTACGTAATTGAAGAAAAAAAAATAGTAAAGTTAGCAATTGTTCAAATATTTGATTGGTTAAGTAAACACTTAGTGTAATATTTATGAATATGGATGCGTTGGTTAATAAATAATATAGTGTCAGTAGGTTGTACTTTGTCATTTTAGTTTAAAATATTTTTATAAAAATAATGACAACTACGTAAAAATAAATAAATGTTATACAAACTTAACAAATTAAATTGGTCACACTTAGCCATATTGGCAATAGATAATAAAAACTGATAATGAACTATCATGTAATGATTTAAAAATATGAAAACTCATAAAAGTTGTAAAATTTCATATATTTGCATTTTTTTATGACTCGATATATTCAAGTTTTTTTTTTTCATTAAATTTTATTTAATTTAAATTTTTTAATGACTTCCCTGGAAAAAATTCCTAGAGTCGCCACTGTTAGAACTTCAGAAGTTAAATTTTAACATGGCACAACAAAAATAAGTTATTAAAATCAACAAATAATTATCACAATAGGCATTTGCCCAAAAAAAACTAATTATCCGGAAAGCCAAAAGTACTTATCAATGAAATATAGACCAGTGTTGAACCAAATATCGTGAGTCACATTACAAGGATACTACCTACTCTTTTCCCTTTGGATTTATTAATATATATTTAATAAACAAATGCATGCTCTCTAATTACCAAAACCCGGAGCTCAAATTTGAGTTCCCTAACAACCATCAAATTGAGTTCACAACCCATCCAGCATCAGTGTCTCTGCAAGTTATCATCTGG
This sequence comes from Lithocarpus polystachyus, assembly GCA_033629205.1. NCBI lineage: Eukaryota > Viridiplantae > Streptophyta > Magnoliopsida > Fagales > Fagaceae > Lithocarpus > Lithocarpus polystachyus. Next base: position 47,883,586 of record CM066168.1, read on the forward strand.
ATTGAATATCAGAACATTTATACCCAAAAGCAGATAATTTTCCATCAATTCCCCATCATAAAAATAAATGGCCTTGAGAAACCAAATACCCATCCCATTAATTATTAGTAACTTTTTCATTAGGTATTTCAGATCTTCCTTGATTTTTCAGGTGTAAAACAAAAATAAAGTTGGTTTTCACTATAACAAACACCAGAAAAAAAAAAAAACAAAAAGAGAAAGAAAGTAGAACATATATAGAGGAAACAAAACCTGAAGATAAATAAAACACACATAAATAGGAGCTGCAAGTGTAAGTAAAATGGGACATAACCCTATGTAACTGTTCCTCATATTCCTTTTATATGGCCTGCCACATATAGCCGGTAAAGAGTAAAACATATTATTGACTAAGTGAACCGTACGTAACTATTGATCACATCCAAGGCCTAGAACCCAACAACAACAGATCACATCCAAGGCCTAGAACCCAACAACAACGAATGAGAATCACTTTATACAGTAGATTGTCCCATTAGAGCCTCTAATGCACACAAGTTCCAAAGCACGGTGAAAGGTCAAGAAGAAGAGACAAATAACAGATTTAAGAAAACTGCATAAAAAACTATAATAAAAGCTACCCACGATTGTTCAATTCCTATTGCCAGGTGAGTATATATATGCCCATTAGAGAATTCTTTTGTAAACAGTTGCCTTACTACATAACCCTATGTAGTTGTACCTCATATTCCTTTTATATGGCATGCCACATATAGCCGGCAAAGAGTCCAACATATTATAGTCTAAGCGAACCCTACATAACTTTTTTTTTTTTTGATAAGTAAGGAACCCAACGTAACTATTGGTCACATATCCAAGGCCTAGAACCCAACAACAATGAATGAGAATCACCTTATACAGTAGATTGTCCCATTAGAGCCTCTAATGCACACAAGTTCTGAAGCACAGTGAAAGGTCGAGAAGAACAGACAAATAACAGATTTAAGAATAATGCATAAAAAAATACAAAGAGGCTACCCGCAATTGTTCAATTCTTACTGCCAGGTGAGCATATATATGCCCATCAGAGAATTTCTTTGTAAGCAGTTGGCTAACTACAGATTGATCAAAAGGCAAATTACAATATAGCAGATATGAATAGCCACAACACTAAGGTTTATCAGATCATTATAGGGAAAAAAATATAATTAAATTAAAATTCAGGGACAACTTGCTACAATATGAACATATAGCTTATATTGTTACTTTGAGAACACTAACCTGTGGAAGCATCATCAAATACGAGATTAAGTGATTGGCAGTCCAAGAAATACTGCTTGGCCAGTGCCCTGAAATCAATGGTGGGTTCAACTGGTTTAAGTCGTGGAAAGCGCAATGGTGAAGATATTGAGATGGAAGAAGGACCATTGAGCAAGGAATCAGGCTCACATAAGGAACCTGGCTTCTCAATCAAATCAACCAAATATTCTCTGAAATATACAAGAAAAACCTCATGAAGTCTCTAACAATAGGATAATACTGAAAAATAAAATGGAGACCACAAAAATATAGTACGTGTGTGGGGATAATATGTAATTAGTAAAGGACCTTAGGTACAGTTCCTTATATGTTGTACCTTAAGTTCCCCAATGAAGTTCAACTATGTGGCTGCATTGTCCAATAAGTGACATGATTGAATTTAATTGTTGTTAGAGGAAGGTAACACTGTTTGTACTTCATTGGCTACATAAGTTTTGTCCTTAGTTATATATATATATATATATATATGGATTTTAATAAGTAAATTTACATATGCTATTAATATCATAAATAAACCAGGGCAGGTGCATCTTTTTTCCTTTTCCCTTTTGTTTGGGGGCAAGATTGAAACAAACTGAAGCAGGACACCCAATGCATGAATAGTGTCCCCACAATAGCTCCTCTAGATAATTTCAAAATATTAGATGACAGACATTTTCAGCAGAAATTCCAACCTCATACTTCATGACCAAAAAGGAAAGTAATACTAAATTCAAAACCATTACAAATTATTCTATAAGACCATAACCCAACTTGATCAGATTAATCTTACGCTCATGTGAACTGTGAAATACAAACATGTGCTCACAGGAACAGACTCACTGTCACAGAAGGAATAAATCCTGCAACACTACAAAAATAGATAACTTACAGTCCCAAGAGAAGTTGCATAACATGACTTAAACCCAAGGAACACAGTTAAAAATTGCATTACCAAGTCAATAGATACCATGAATACCAATAAATCATACCTATCAAGCCCAAACCGGACAAGACAAGAGGAAGCATTATCTCTTGTGCAGTATTTACAGCCTTTGGCTATTCGACACGGTAAGTCAATTGTGTCAGCTAGCACCTGCAAAGATCATATTTGCACAGATCCCCTCAATTATATTAAAAATAAACAAACACCAAAAGCCACTAAGAGTTGCTAATGCAGTAGCTAAAAGGGTGATTTGACAACTAAATTCCTTGAATACATGGGGGAAAAAAAAAATATATGTTAACCTTTGTTGTGTCAGTATTGCTATATAAGTTTTGTTTTGTAAAATTGTAATTGACCATCCAAGTAAAGTGCGGAGTATGTGAGAATGTGCAGTATTAATATTATGTAGTAAGTTGTGTCCTAGAATGTCAGAGACTACATGATAAGTTGTCTTGGAAACTATCTGGAATTTACTACCATGTCTTTGAATAGTCAATCTCTGTATCCCTTACAAAGTTTTCTATAAAAGATTGACTAGTCATTCTATTATAGAAAACTTAGATTATTCCTAGAATTACTCCATTTTCTGCCTTCTAGGCTTTCTCTATTGTTTTACAACAAAGACATCAACTTTGCTGCCTTATTCGGGCCGCATCAGTTGCACACAGTTTCACCAAACGGAAGAAGAACAAATTTTGAACTTTAATCAAGATACATAGCTCTAACAATAAAAACACTTAAAACTTTCTGAGCAAGGCAAAATGAATAAATCATATATAGATTGGGAGCTTACTTTAAACAATATAGCACGATGTGTGCAGAGGCCAACAGATAGGCTACCTATTGGAACAACAACAGATCCTAAGCAATCTCTTAGCTCATCACTGCACTCTCTCCAGATGGGAACAAATTCATCTTCTCCAGTGGAAGCTGAACCCCTTGTGATAGCAATAAAAAGTTGGTTACAAATGTATGATGGGAACAGATATGTTCTGGGAATTTGAGGACAAAAGGTGTAGTTCAAACAACTCACCCCATACGGTTGCAGATAAGCTTTGCAAGCTGATCAACAACCTCTTTTGTGGTTATGCAGCTACCAGAAATGCCGAGGACCCTATTTTGGAGTTCTTTTAAGCTTGGATCACCACGTCGATCAATCAAAACCACTTCAATTGCAGAATCAGTGTTTGATTCAACAGACTTTAGTGATTCAATTGATGGAATACGACCATACTCTTGAAGATCAGTGCAAACAGTCCAGACATATGGATCCATCCCATGAATTAGATAAAACCCATCAGGAACTTTGTCGAAGTATGACAGGCAGCCATTCACCTGATGCAGGTTAGATTAATAAAGCAGGATACTCAGTATTAGACGCATACATGTCTTATGTCTGAAAAACATAACATGCATCTACAAAATCAATAATTTGCTTGTGTATGTATCATAGGAAAAGAAAATAATACTTAGAGCCTATCTGGCATTGCATTTACAAAGGGAGAAAGAACTTTACTAGTTCTTAAAGCTCTTTAGCAAAATTTGTCACACCCACACAGTTGGCAATTTGACCCCCTGATGGGGAACATAAGTGGAAGCCACTTTAAAGACCTATAAGAGGAGAGGGAAAGCTGGTTCTATTGCTCAAGCATGAATTTAGGGCGTTTCTTATTTTATTGTTTATTTGCTGCCAGATCAGCTTTAATTAAGGTCTACTAGAATAAGGCAATTTGGTAATTTCCAGAAATCTGGAATCGGCTATCCTCGGCTCTACCAAAGGCCCATGAGTCTTATTTTCTGTTTTTAGTCATTTTCCTATTTGGTTTAGAAGTTATTAAGCCCTTTTATTTTTTGTTATTAGTAACTGTGGTCATTTTAGAAATAAATTATTTAGAGTCCTAGTTCGTCTAGGAAAGGATTTAACAATAGCCTACATAAAGGCTTTATTGTAGTCAAAATATTCATAGTGAAATTGATTCTAATAAGATTTCAGCAGCTTATTTTAAGCTTTGAGGGTGTGATTGCTTAGGAAAGCCTAGATGCAATTGCCTAGTGTTTTATTTATCTTGTTTTTTAATTCTATCCCCTGTTTCAACCCCAAACTATCATCAAGATTCAATCTTTTCTAACCAAAAACCCTTGGACATCAATCATTATTCAAGAATCCATCAAGAACTCATCAAAAAATCTATTGTTGTGCTAAATTCTTAAAGATCCTACAAACCCCCTTCCCACTTAAAGCTGGAAAACAGGTTTAAGCTAAAGTTGAATTTTTTTTTTTTTAATAAGTAAGAAAGATGTATATTGAAAAAAGATGCTTTATGCAGAAAGAGCACAAAACGGACCAGAAAAATTACAAGGGGAGAGAAAAAAGAAGAAAATTAATTACAAAGAAGAGATTTAAGGAATAAAGGGAAAGAATCACTAGATGTGAGTCCCCAAGCCCTAGACCAGTCAAACAAAAAACCACTAAAAGAAGCAAGCAGCTGGTCTCCCAAACTATCCATGTCCTTAAAAGTACTCCGATTACGCTCCTTCCAAATACACCACATTAAGCACAATGGAATTGAATTCCAAATGCTTGACAAGTGCTTCCCCAGCCAATTCCACCAACCAAAGAGAATATCTGAATCTGTTCATGGTAAGACTCACAGAACCCCAAACGATTTAAAAACAAAGCTCCACAACCAATGAGCCTGCTCACAATGAAGCAACAAATGATCCACAGTCTTCCCACAACAACGACACATAACACAAATCAAAACCCCTACGCCTCAAGTTGTCACCCTTAAGAATTTTATCCCAAGCTACAGTCCAAAGAAAAAGAGAAACACGTCAAGGGGCCTCTACTTTCCAAAAACCTTTCCAAAGAAAGACGACAGAGAGGGGACCTCTCAACTCATTATAAAACGAATAACGAATGGATATCAAAATCCTCATTCCTCTTCAACTTCCATCTCATACGATCCTCACTTTCTAAAGAAGCTGTATTGGATTCCAAGATATGAAGGAAATCCACCATTAAATCCAACTCCCAGTCATCTAGATCCTTAGTGAAACATACATCCCAGCCATTTAGTGTCAAAATTCTTCCGCAAATTGCTTTAGCTTTTAATAAAAATAATGAATCAACATAAATCACTATGCTTATTTTACAAAATGATAATCAATGCCCTCCTATTATGAAAAAGAGAGAGAGAGAGAGAGAGAGAGAGAGAGAGAGAGAGAGAGAGAGAGAATAATAATAATTAAATGAACATTGGCCATTAATTGAATTGATTGGGTTTAAGTATGAAGATATAAAGCACTCTTATTATGTCTTCTTTTGCTATTTCTTAATTCTTACATCTAAAAGCTCGTTATCAAGTTTGTTACCAAATGAGTGTAACAACTTCAAAGCACTTTATCACTATAAAAGCCAAATACCTCAAACGCTAAATCTCTTTTTAGTTAAAGCTTTTTTTGATAGGTAATAATACTTTTATTGAAAAAAAAAATGAACATTGAACATCATGTTCACGATGGTGAACACTTTGAACAATACAACAAATACAAGAAAATCAAGAGCTAAAAGAAAGAGAGACTAAAAAATCCGTGACAGTAGTACAGTTCGTAAACCCCCAAACACGAGCCCAAAGAAACAGAGTACAACAAAGTAAACACTTAAGTTGATCCAAAGATTTCGCTTTGTCTTCAAAAATGCGGGTATTACGTTCCTGCCAGACTACCCACATTAAACATGCCGGGACCATATTCCAAATGGTTGAACGGTACTTTCCAAACCAGTTTCTCCACACAAAGAAAAAGGATTTCAATGAACTTGGCATTACCCATTGAATCCCAAACACTGTAAAGACTTCACACCATAAGGCATGAGAGAACTTACAATGAAGAAGAAGGTGGTCCACTGATTCCCCATCACAGCAACATAGGCAACATCTATTAACCAAAAACTGACCTTTCTTAATAAGATTGTCCATGGTGAGTATCCCATCATTAGCTGCTGTCCATAAGAAAAAAGACACCCGTTTAGGCACCTTATTACGCCATATACATTCCCAAGGAAAGGAATTCGTGGTAGGACTAGATAATAGCTTATAAAAAGAACGCACATCAAAAACACCAGATGTATTCAATCTCCAAACCAGCTGATCTTCCCCCTCACCCCTCGGCATAGAGGAATAAATAAACTCAAAGAATGAGTAGACAATGGATTCCTGCCAATCCTGAGGACCATGACGGAACAATAAATTCCAGCTCCTACCTCCTTCTGAATTTGATACAACCAAGTCAGAGACCCATGCGTCTTTAGAAACAGAGCACTCATACATAGAAGGAAAAAGTTCCTTCAAAGGAGAAGGCCCACACCATGGGTCATGCCAAAAACTAACACGGTTACCCTCCCCCACATTATACAGAATCTGGCTAAAGAACTTCTCTGTTCCTTCTGTAATACTCTTCCACATCCCACACCCATGAGCACCTCTTACCCCTCTAGTGCACCAGCCTCCTCTTGCCTCCCCATATTTGTCTGCTATAACCTGACGCCATAATCTATGATTTTCTCTCCCAAAACGCCACAACCACTTTCCAAGCAAAGCCTTGTTAAACAGCCCAACCCTCCGGATTCCCAAACCACCGCATTCAACTGGTAAGCACACCTTATCCCAAGCAACTAAAGGATACTTAAAGACATCCTCTGAGACCCCCCAAAGGAAATTCCTCTGAATCCTTTCAATTCTTGCTGCCACAGCCTGAGGGATAGTAAACAATGATAAAAAGTAAGTAGGAAGACTTGAAAGTGTACTTTTTAACAAAGTAAGCCTACCTCCTTTCGACAAATAAAGTCTCTTCCATCCAGCCAACCGTTTCTCCATCTTTTCTATAATAGGATTCCAAATTGATGAATCCTTATAATGTGCCCCGAGAGGCATGCCCAAATATCTCATAGGCAAAGTGCCCACCTTACAGCAAAGAATACGAGCCAATCCATTCAAGTTCCCAACTTCGCCAACAGGAACAATCTCACTCTTGCCTACATTAACTTTCAGACCTGTAATGGCTTCAAAGAAGATCAACACCATCCGCACGTATAATAATTGTTCCCTAGAAGCATCACAAAACAAAATAGTATCATCAGCAAAAAGAAGGTGAGAGATATGTATTCCCCCGTGTCTACCAGACCCTGTTTGAAATCCACTAAGAAAACCACCAATTTCAGTCCTCTTCAATAGTCTACTCAACACTTCCATAACCATAAGAAATAAAAGCGGAGACAAAGGATCCCCTTGGCGAAGACCACGAGAACTACCAAAAAAGCCTGAAGGAGATCCATTAACTAGAACTGAGAATTTAACTGTAGATATGCACATCTTAATCCACCTACTCCACCGTGCCCCAAAGCCCATTCTTTCCATAAGATAAAATAGTGCATTCCAGTTTACATGATCATAAGCCTTCTCAATGTCCAGTTTAATTATAACACCAGGAGTACCACTTTTCAATTTGCTATCTAAGCATTCATTGGCAATTAAAACCGAATCAAGAATTTGTCTTCCTCCCACAAAAGAATTTTGAGAGTTAGATATCAATTTATCCAAAACCCCTCGAAGCCGATGAGCCAATACCTTAGCCAAAAGTTTATAAAGGCTGCCCACAAGACTAATAGGACGGAAATCTCTGATATTTACTGCATTGGTCTTCTTGGGGATCAAGCATAGAAACGTGGCATTGAGAGATTTCTCAAAAACACATTGGCTGTGGAAATCTTTGAGAAAAGCCAATACATCCCCTTCTAAAATACTCCAGCATTTTTGAAAGAAAGCCATAGTAAACCCATCAGGCCCAGGGGCCTTATCACCTTCTGCCTCCTTCAGAGCCTCAATAATCTCCTCCTTCTCAAACTCTCTCTCCAACATAGACCTCTCAGTTTCATCTAGACAAGCGAATTCTAACCCATCAATAGTAGGTCTCCAAGTTTCCGGTTCTTGATATAATCTCATATAAAAGTCTACCACCTGATCCGTAACATCAGACTCCTCCTCAAAGAGAACACCATCCACCTCCACTCCCCTAATCTGATTGGTACGCCTATGGGAATTGGCCGTTCTATGAAAGAACCGTGTATTGTTATCACCTTCTTTAATAAACAGAGCCTTGGACTTCTGCCTCCAAGATATCTCTTCCAAAGAAGCCAGAAAATCTATATCTGATTTAATCACCAGCCTTCTAGCCCTATCCTCTTGAGTCAAAACCTGCATCCCTTCTCTTATGTCAATATCTAAGAGCTCGGTCAATAGACTCTTTTTTCTAAAAGCTACATCTCCAAAAACATTCTTGTTCCAAAGCTTCAAATCCCTTTTAAAGCTATTTATCAAAAGCTCTATAACTAAAACTCTACTTCATACATCAATGCCAAATGGACACTTAAAATTTTGAATCAACCCCAAACAGATTTATAAGCCTCATTCAATAAACATAGCCAATATCTATATTATTACATTAACCCAACCCCCCAACTAGTGAAGGGGCGCATCTGAACTGTGTCACACTTCCAATTTCCATAACTCTCCCATTTTTCCCTTCCTAACAATTGTCCAGTTTCTATTTTGAGGTTTTATCTAAAGTATTTAATCAGGATTCGCTATAAAATGTTAACTTCTACATAAGTGAAGTGTTCAATATCTACAGTAAGTAATCCACAAGACAATTCTATCCTTGAAAGCAAATTAGACTAGTTCACTTTAGTAAACCCTCCACCCCAACCCTGCCTCTCTCTTTGTTTAATATAGTTATAAGCTCCTATTTGCTTTCTCTACAGAACACCAACCAAAACCTGCAAGTACTTAAGATAAACATAAAAATATAGATATACATATCATAAATGGTAAAGTCTTTCATGTTTTCCGACTCCTTTAACCACATTGAGTAACAAATTCGGGCCTAAAATTCCCAAAAGAAGAAAAAGTAAAATTCACTTTCTAAGGCTGTTGATGTTGATTTCCCTGTAAAAATTTACAACAAAACCACTCCCGATCACTTTTTTTTTGATAAGTAAGAAAAAGTATATTCCAAAAGCTCCTCATGAAAACACATAAGGCAGACAAAAAAGAACAGAGAAAGGAACAAACAGACAAAACAAAACAAAGCTAGATACAAAGGAGAGAAGAGAGGAACAAAGGGAGGGATTCACTAGAGGTGAGTCCCCAAGCCCTAGACCAATCAAAAAGAGAACCACTAAAAAAAGCAAGCAACTGGTCCTCGGATTTGTCCATATCCTCGAAAGTTCTCCAATTCCGCTCCCTCCAAATACACCACATTAGGCACAAAGGAGCTAAGTTCCAAATGCTAGAAGAGTGCTTTCCAAGCCAATTCCACCAACCAAAAAGAGTATCCGCAACCGATTTTGGCAAGACCCATGAAATCCCAAACGATCTAAAGACCAAGCTCCAAAGCTGAAGAGCTTTCTCGCAATGGAGTAACAAATGATCTACTGTCTCCCCATTGCATCTACACATAATGCACCAGTCCACAAGATTAAGGCCTCTTTCCCGCAAATTGTCACCGGTAAGAATCTTACCCCAAACTGCAGTCCAAACAAAGAAGGAAACGCGCCGAGGAGCCTTGACCTTCCAAACACCTTTCCAAGGAAAGATAATAGGCAAGGGACAGGTTAGTTTTCCTTGAGAAGACGCATATATTTCTATGGTTTATGCTGCTCCATTTTGCATTTGCTCTCTTTCCCAGAAGAAGCCTTAGATAAGATTACCACTGCTTAAATTCAATCTTGAAATCCAATGCTATCCAAGGTTTACTTTTCCAATCAAAATGTAAATGATCATGATCTCTGCAACTGCATTAACCTAAGTAGTTTTTTCCCATACAGTTCCCTCACACACGCACATACTGTCAATATTTCTCATTGCACACAACAAAAACGTTTTCAATGAAGTCCTCCCATCTTGCTCTTGTTGGTTTAGATTTGCTTTTTTTGCTAAAAGTCGGCAAAAGTACTAAGTTGTAACTAGAAAAGGCGAGGCTTTAAAAAGTTGTACATGAGCAAACAAGCTAAATAAGCTCCGAAACTAAAGCCAACCCAATTACACACCTCTAGTTTTCATAATTCCAACTTTTATTCCCTTTTTCACACAACAAAACCTTATGCTAATACCTCATAAAAGTTAAAACAAGCATTTGTGTTAAACCCATGATTCGAAATTCCCATATCAATGCGCCCACAAAGTTAAAGACATCTAACTAGGCTAAACCTTTTGCTAAGCATTCATTTCAGTAACTATAGAAACAATTATGCTTAGTAATCATAAAACAAAAATCAAACTGAAGCAAATTACCCAGTAACGATGAGAAATGGCCTCAGCGGAACCCGACCTCGACGCCGATTCGTCAGGCACGGGATCCAAGAAATTAGGGTCATCGGCACAAGTGGCCTCCGACGAGAGCCGCAAAGCCAAAGCAAGCTGCAATTGGTAACTCTCCTCCGTCTGCTGGGCCCAGCTCTTCCCAGAGAAGGACCCGCCGCCGGTGTTCCCCACCGCCTTAGCTCTGAACTCGCCGATTCTGAAAACGTCGTCGTGCGTGTACACTCCCAAACCGTCGATCTCGTTCGAAGCCGACGCGGACAGCGTCGGCGCGTAGTACTCGCCGGAGAGCGAGCTCTCTCCGAAGCTACTCCCACTCGATTGCCTCTGAAGCCCTATCGACGAGTACAGGTTCCCGATCCGATTCCCTCTGTGATCACCAACCGCGTCCCAATCCATCGGCCTCTCCGCCTTCAACTTGCTGTTGTTCTTCGACTCGCCGGACAACGAAGATTCGTAAAACGACGTCGGAGCTCCGGCAGACGACGTGACGTACTGGTCGTCGGGGCCTTGGCTTAGCAACGTGTAGTTCGATCTTCTAGCAGGCATTTCCATCGAGATCTTCACAAACAAAATCTCCTTCCCCCTCACAAAACCCTAGAATCCGCCATTGTCGAAGGAGCGAGCAAAATGAAATTGGGAGGTTTTTGTGGTCTCTTTCTCTCTCTAGAGTTTTTGGTAGACGAAGTTTCTCTCTCTAGAATTCGATTGTCGGAGCGAGAGAAAGGAAAGCGGTGCGGTTTTATTCGGTGGCGTAATCGTAATATTCTTTTTGTTTTTTTCTTTTTCTTTTTTTTAATACACAAAATCAATTTTTATATTTTTTTAATGCTTTTCGGTACGTACCGGGTGCCCGATACGCCCGATTTTTCGGTGACGCGGCCGTTGGGCTTTCCGGTTTGGGTTGGTTTGTCTTTGTGCATGTGTGAGTGCAGCTATATTTTATTATAGACAATGGTCTTTTTATGTATATAGAAGAAAGATATGCATATGTGATAAAATTCCATATATGGGGACCATATCACTGCAATTTTTTCCTTCTTTTTCTTTTTTTAAATTTTGATTTTTTTGACTCTATTCATTGTACTTGTTGAAGTATATATATTGTACTTTGATTCTCCAAAAAAAAAATAATAAAAAAAAATTAAGTATAGTACTACTACAATTTTAGAAAAAAGTACGAATGGATAAATAGATAATACAATATCTATCCAATTATTGTATTATCTATTTATATCTATCCAATTATATATATATAATCTCTATATATAATTATTTTTTTGAGAATCCAATTACTATATAAAATTATAATACAAATTTTTGTGTCCACTTTTTGTACTCCAAAAATACCCCTAAAAACCACATAAGCTTTTTATTTGGCAAAAACTAGTAAATACAAACAAATAAATAAATTCGTAAAATCTTTGAAATAGAAGGTTTTTTTTTTTTTTTTTTGAGAAGATGAAATGGAAGGACTTGGTATTTTATTATTTAAATCTAAAAAAAAAAAGTAACCCTTTAATATATTTTTTGTTTTTGGAGAAACCCTTTAATATTGTTAATTGTTCTACTTGATAAATAATAATTAATGACATACAATGGGCTTAAAATAAGCATAGATATTCAACTACTATACCTTTACAAAATTAAAAGGCGGTTCATAATATCAAATTTGTTACACCTTAGACAATGTTTAAAAAAAAACACAAACAAACAAACCAATGTAAGTTTAGGCTTTAAAAACATGGCCTTCAAACGTTTTTTTTTTTTTTTTTTTTTGAGGAAGTTCAAACGTTAATAAAAGGAAAAGAAAAACTTCTTAACAACAAAATATCTTTTTTTTCCCTTCTAAAGTACTGTTCTATGTACTAAACTGCTACTAATTTCTTTAATTAATGCATATTCAAAAGCGAGAGAAAATTATTAAGTACGTTTAGAGTACTATAAATGCATTGTCCTCCCTCTCACATGAATGGTGGATCCCAATAAATTTAATTAGTATGACCCACCATTCATGTAAGATGAGGAAGTATGCATTTATGGTATTTCGAGAGTACACAATAATTTTCCTAAAGTAAGTTTGACATCCCTTAATTTTTGATAGCTTTTATCTTTTCTTAGCGAAGTTTTCAATATCTTATTTCTCGAGGCCTTTTAACTTAAAAATGAGACCAAAAAAATGTTAGCTTGTTTTTAGAAAGAGTTGGTCTATTGGTTTATTTTTATTATTTTTTTAAGTAAAATGTGAGGGGAAAAAAAACTTGTAAGCAAACTTAATATTGCTAAATGGACACCTAATATAATAGAGGGCGGCTGTTGGGTTTTGGTACTTTAAGTCTCCGTTCGTTTGGAGTGAAAACAGAAATGATGAAAAACAAAGGGAGGCAAATATGATAGAAAATATTGTTTTCCATTGTTCGTTTGGAGAAGGAAAATAAGAAGAATGGAAAACTCGAGAGAAAGTTTTCTCTCCGGGCCCACTTTTTTTTTTCTTTCCAAATCGGAAGAAAAATATAAAGAGAAAAGTTCTATAGTAGCACTTTTACAAAAATACCCTCTTCCCACCTATTTTTTTCAACTTTCTCTTTTTTCTTTTTTCTTTTTCTTTTTCTCAACGTTGCCTGAACTTTTTTTTTTTTTTTTTTCTGTTCAACGTTTTCAGTAACGTTGTTTTTTTTTTTTTAATTCTTTTCAACGTTACAGAAGAGTAACGTTGTTGGTTTTTTTTTTGTTTTTTCAACGTTACTGAACTGGAAGTTCAGTAACGTTGTTTTGTTTTTTTTTTATAATTCTTTTCAATGTTACGTTGTTGTTTTTTTTTTTTCTTTTATTTTCGACGTCTGAGAACTTTTTTTTTTTTTTTCAACGTTACTAAATGTTGTTTTCAACGTGACTTAATCTAATTTTTACATTATAATAATATAAATTTATATATATGATGTGATAAATTTTATATTATTTAATGATTAGAAATAAATCTATTTCTTACATATTATGTAACAAGGGTATAATAGTCAATTTATATAAATTACATTTTTCATCCTTCCATTTTTCTCTCAAACAGAACACAAAATTTTTCCATCCTCTCACGTTTCTACTCCTCCAACCGAACACACAAGAGGGAAAACTAAATATTTTCCATCCTTCCACTTTTCCACTCTTCCAACCGAACGGACCCTAAAATTTCTACCTTTACTTCGAACAAAATAAATAAATAACACCCAATTAAATAGTGTGTTATTAATGCTTCAATTTTATAACTCCTAATGGAATTTAGTTATATTAAACATCTCTTAATGTTTATAATAGAAGTGTTCAAAATTCAATGCACTATTTCAATGTAATATTTTTCATAGATGATAATTATTTGAATGTAACATTAATGAAAACTACCAAGGGCGCTAAAAAGAAAAAGAAAAAATTGCCATCTATTGATTAATACATAATGGTATTCACTTATAACCCCTTTTTAGTTGTAATTAAAATAGGTGATAATTATTAATATTTATGTACGTAGCATTTCACGCTTTTGTCATTGAGTTTTAGTACTATCTACATTATTTAATTTTTTATATCAAATATAAATATTATTATAACTTAATCTAAGTGTATATGTGTGTGAAGTTCCTTTATAGAGACTTAAATTCCGCCCCTTTTCCCACCTCACAAGAACTTCTGCATCATTTAATATTGTTTTCATCATTTAATTTAATTTTTCTTTATCCATCATTTAACATTGGTAATGACTAATTAATAAAACTAGTCAGTCTACAAAAGAAGACTAATGGGGATGAATCTAGGAATTAAAAAATAAGAAATAATACCAACAAGGCAACAACAAACAAACAAATGGATATAAAAAATTAAAGATATAGAGAGATAGAACCTTTTTTTTTTTTTTGTATATACAAAATAGAATTTATACTTTAGTCAAATCTAAGTGTATATGTGTATGAAGCTCTCTCCTGAAGACTGGAACTTTGGCCCTTACCTCCCACATTCCACAAACACTTATATTTGTAGAGTGACCATCGCACCAAAGGTATGCAATAATTAGAGAGATAGAACTTTAATAGTTTATAATAACAACATTTAGTAGTCTGTATTAAAATCATAACAAGTACAAACTTCACCAACTTGGTGCCGGGCCCCGGTAGTGGTTGCATTTTCCTCTTGCATGGTTTGTTCAAACAAGTATAAATTAACATTGTCCAATTAAAACTGATATTGCAAATTTGATGTGGCTTCTCTATTGTCTTCTCTCTCTCTCTCTTTCTTAATGGCCTTCTTTTTTTACTTAATAGAAAAAACAATAAATATCATTGTCACTCATAAAGTCAAGATCTCCAAACAGTATAAAATCCCAAGCTTTACTAGTTGCAGTCTTAAAAAAAGAACAAGTAGACTCCTCATACTCTGTACCCCGTAGGAAACAAATTATTGTAATGTTAAATCAAATAGAATTTCTTGTTTGGTTCGGAAAAAACGAGCAAAAGATTTTCACTTAGTGGGGAACTAGGGACTTTATTGTAGTGGGACTTAAGCTATACACATTGTAAGTAATCATAATTTTTTTAAAAGGGGTTTCAACCTATGACCAGATAAAGATATCAATCAGTTTTTTTGGTGTAGATAAATATTGAATTATTGATCTCTTATTCGATCATCAGAGACTTTACTGATTGAGCTAACTGAAACCCACAACCATAATCCTAATTAAGTAAAGTACATTGTTTAAAAATGATTGGATTTGATTGAAACAAATTAAAAAAAACAATAATTAAGAAGGTTGATGGATCCTAGTTAAAGCTTAAAAATGAAGAATAAACTTTCTGTACTATAGTCCAAGTGGGATTTGACCGAAGTTTGCCAGCTTGATTTGTCATAATAGAGAAGAAGCACTAAAGTTCATTGACACAACAGGATTAGCGGTATCGTTGTCGGGAGGTTAGTGAGCAATGACTAGTGGATTTTGTGCATGAAACATTGACATGGATATTATAATTTGGGCTTTTATTTCTAATGGGTCTATATGGCTTGGGCTTCTTTTCACATGTCCAATGGATTCGAGTCAGTTTATCTGAAATGGACCTTCATGTTTTTATTCTGTGGACTCCTTTCCCTCCTTTTCCCCCACCCCACTAAAGGCTTGGTTAATATATAATCTATGGGAAATGTCTCTTCCACGCATGGCAGTTACTTTCAGACACCTTTTGAAGCCATGATTTGTCATTTATGTGCAAAAGTAGCGGAAACTACTATTTAAAGGGCTTTTTCTGGTTGGATTCTTTATTTTTTATGTCTAAAATATCTTCATTATACTCACTTAAAAATTTTTAACTAATGGAGATAAATATGTAAATTAAAACTACTACACTTTAAGACCCATAAACTCACGTACGCTTTACAGTTTCTATTTCACTTTCTATATCTCATTCTTCTTCATATTGAAGATATTTAGTTTAGTTCTACATCCATCTTTTTTTTTTTCTTTAGATTAAAGAAAAGATATTTACTGTCAGAAGCTCCAACAAATTTTCAGGTTTTCTCTTTTGCAAGTTCCTTTATGTTTTCTTTTCTTTTGTTTATGATTGGCTTTCTTTGAGTTTTACCTTCTTTTTTTTTATGTATCACGTTAACTCTTTTTTTTTTTTTTCTTTTTTAATTCCTCACTTTTTTTTTTCTTCTTCTTCGTACTAGGGATTCAAAGGTGTTTGAGTAACATTTATGCCTTTTAGTGAATAGTAAATACAGCTTTCAAGCAACATTTGCTTACACTTCTAAAAAGGTGAGTCTTTTCTTGACTGTAGATTTCTGGGTCTATGTTGAATTTTCCTCGAAGCCCTATAATTTGTGTTACCCATCCCTTATTTTCAGTTCTTGGTTTTCCTCTAAATCTCTTCTTCCCTATTTGAAACGTATTTTCTATTTAATTCAGTTACTCCTTAGTCCTTCCTTTCTTTCTTTCTATTTTTAAAAAAAAAAACTCAAAAATCTCTTAATTGTTCGGTTACTCCTTTTTCTTTAAATCTTTTTTATAGGGAAGTATGTTGGGTTACTTTAAAGAACAAAAAGAAAGAAGAGAGGTGCTACGTCCACAACATTTTCACAACAAATCATAGGTGGTTAGCCAACAATAACAACCAGTAACAACCTGCCACTTAAGATTTATTGTAAAATTGTTGTGAAAAATGTTATGAATATATCATTTCTCGAGAAGAAGTAACAAACATCACGGTTTTTTTTTAATCTTAAACAAAAATAATTAAATTTAAAATAAAGTGATAAACATCAATTAGTTATAGATAAACTTCTCAGATTCAGATCCTTTACGATTCCTAAGGTAGATGCTTTAAATCCTAACCATTTTTTTATCATAATATCACACTAATTAGCCCCCTTTTTTTTTCACGTTCAGACTAGATTTTTTTTTTTTTAATACTTTCAGCAATAGGAATCCTTAAATCTAGGTTCCTTTTTTCAGTTTCTTTTCACGTTCTATTTCTTTTCTTTTTTTATATAAATATTTTTTCTTTGTTTGGTTCATTGATGATGTGGTGATAAAATTTTAAAGAGTCCATGATAGAGTTAAATTCTAAAAAATCTTTATCTTTATTCTGAACAATTTTAATAGGATTTTCAGGAAAAATGATCTCATCAAAATTTAAATCAAACACAAACTCTAACAAACTTATGCTATCATCTTTAATAACACGCATGCTAAGTTTGGTTTGTTGATTAAAGTTTTTTTTTTTTTTAATACTTGATTTAACCCTGATTCCTTTATCTCTCTCAGGTGCACGTACGCACAAATTTTTTGGATATTGAGGAGTCATTGGTATGGAATATTAGATAAGTTCGGGTGAGAGGCTTTACAAGAATTATTATATGTATTAAACCTCACATAAAGTGGTTGTTATCTAAGAAATTGTTGTATAAACAATTTCTTTTGTGATAGAAACTATATTTATCATTTATATAATTCTATGTCAAATTCAATTTAAAGGCTCTTCTACTTTTTTGGATAAGGGTTAATAATTTGCATCTATTATAATTTGGGATTACTACATTTTTCAATCACAAAAAAAAAAAAAAAAAAAATTCTAGGGGTGTGATTGGAAAATGTAACAACTTCTTAAACATTGAATTAAGAAATTAAAATGATTTTGAGTAATCAATCTAATCCAAAGTATCTGTAAAGGGAAAACAAAATTTGGGAAGCAAAGTAACTAAAAATTTTGTCTAAATAAATATAACAAAGCATTAAAATAAAAAAGATATTTGAAAAGTAACGAAAGCTTTCAAAAGAGAGTGGAAACTAAGTGTTCATAGGATTTTTTAGCTTTCATATTTCTCAATGTAAGCGGTAATTCTCAACATAAACAGACAAAATATAAACAAATTCTAATAAAGACAAAGTACAAACAATTTTGATAAGTAAATGAACAACTTACATATTACATCTTATGCACAACAATTAAAAAAATCCCCACACATCAATAAACCCATCTTGAGTCATAAATTATTAATAGAATCGAAAAAAATAAATAAATAAACCCATCACTTTGCCAACGGGATAAGAGGGAGTCCTAGAACTCTATAGAAACAAAAAATGAAACAGGTGATTGCCATTGAATTGCAATTCCTCAATCAATCCATGCCCATCTCTCATAAAACAAAACTTATACACCCCTCAATCAATCCACACCCATCTCACAGAAACAAAACTTATACACCCATTCCCACTGCCCATTAATCATTACTGTGAGGAATAGCATTGGCCTTCGCCTATCCTTTGGCACCAATGGTAGAAGTAATGTATGAAAGTTTGATGAACTGAAACTTAAGTGGTGGTAATGCTCCTTCGATGGTGAATCTGTAAAAAATGCGAATATGGTTACTGCTTTGAGTAACATAGCAAGATTGGCCTCTTCGTGTGTGTGTGTGTATTTTTTATTTTTTTTGGTAACTTTCAGGAGATTTGAGGATAGAGATGGATTGACTATTGTGCATTGAAAGTCTATAGTGAATTTGAGTTTGTTGAAAGGCTGTGGAGATTTTTTTTTGTTGTTCAAGATGAAAGAAAAAAAAAAAAATAGAAGAAGCAAGAGGAGGATGTAAACTGAAACTAAAACTGTATCTGTTTTTTTTTTTTTTTTTCTTTTTCAATTTGATGGAGGATAAGGGATCGGACATTTTTTGGGTTGTAAACTGCTGAAGCAGAGGTGGGAAAAAAATTTTTATTTTATTTTTTTAAAAAAAGTTGTATTAGTCCTTAACTATTAACGTGGGAGACAAAATGTGTGGGTGGAACAAAAAACAGTTTTTATTTTATTTTTAAACTTAGCTAAAATTTAGGAGTTTTTAAATTAGTAATTTTACATATCTAACCCTACCATTAAAGCTTTACAAAACCAGTAAACTAGAGGTATTTTGGGCATCAAAATTTAGTAATCCAAACAGGAGAAGCCCCTTAAATAATAGTATAGATAATACCAGCCTCTGAGCACGCGCGCAAATGCTCTTCTATTTTTTGGGTAAGGGTTAATTTAGAGCATTTATTACAATTTGAGATTACTACATTTTTCAATCACAAAAAAACCTAGGGGTATGATGAAAAATTATTTCACCACACATAATACTTATAACACCCGTAGGTTTTTTTGTGATTGGAAAATATAGTAAACCCAAATTGTAATAAATGCTTTAAATTAACCCTTACCCAAAAAATAGAAAAATTATTATTTAATAATTTTTTCTGTTTGGATTCCTTAATTTTGATGACTAAAATATCCTCATCATACCCATTTATAAATTTTTAACTAACGAGGATAAATATGTAAATTAAAACTCCTATACTTTAAGACCCACAAACTCACGTACACTTTGCTAGTTTCTTTCATTCTTCTTCAGATTGAAAACATTCAGTTTAGCTCCACATCTTCTTCTTTCTTCTTCTTCTTCTTCTTCTTCTACTTTTAGATTTGATTTCTAAACAATTTAAACGGACTTTATCAAAGGCTCCAACGGCTTTTCAGGTTCTATTTTTTGCAAATTCCTCTTTCTTTTATTTTCTTTTGTTTATCATTGACTTTCTTTGAGTTCTTACCTGGCATGACTACCAAGTACTTATCTGTGATTGAATGTGATTAGGGATTCAAAGGTGTTTGATGGTTTGCTTATTACCCGTGAGCCGTGCCTGACATAAAAATTTCAAACAAGAGGGTTTATGCTTGAACTGGCTTCTTAAGAAAGGATATTGGTAAGGCTCTTTATTTTTCTTTTTGCAAACTCTCTTTTGGTTTTTTTTATTAATAATAATTTACGTTTTTTTTAAAAAACTTTTTAGGGGTAGGAATTTAAGTTTTTTTTTTTTTTCTTCTAAATCTCTTCTTCCCTATTTGAAAAGTATTTTCTATTTACGTTCAGTTACTCCTTAGTCCTTTCTTTCTTTCTTCCTTTTTTTCTTTTCTTTTTTTGTTTTTTTAAACTCAAATACTCTTAATTGTTCGGTTACTCCTTTTTTTTTTTTTTTTAATCTTTTTGTAGGGAAGTATGTTGGGTTACTTTAAAGAACATAAAGAAAAAAATGTCAAAGAAAAAATATTCTCATATCAAAATCACGGTTTTTTTAAATCTTAAACAAAAATAATTAAATTTAAAACAAAGTGATAAGCATCAATTAGTTATAGATAAACTTTTCAGATTCAAATCCTCTACGATTCCTAAGGTACTTTACTAATAAATTTCTTTAAATCCTAACCATTTTTTATCATAATAGCACACTAATTTGCCTCTTTTTTTCATGTTCAAACTTGCTTTTTTTTTTTTTTAATACTTTCAACAATAGAAATCCTTAAATTTAGGTTTATTTTTTCAGTTTCTTTCACGTTCTATTTCATTTTTTTTTTATATATAAATATTTTTTTTCTTTGTTTGGTTCATTCGATACCGATAAAGATGAGGTTTTTTGGTTTTGCTATATATTTTCACGTCTTTTTCATTATGTAAGGATGAGTTTTATTTTATTTTATTTATTTTATAGAATTATTGATGTAGGTTATCATGGGATAAGGATATGGGTCACACCAATTCTCCAAGTTGATCTTTTTAATTCCCCTAAAATTTAGCTTTTTTATTTTCTTTCAAAAACAGATATCCTAAAAATTAGGTTTTTTTTTTGTTATATTTCTTTTCACGTTCATTTTTATTCTGTATATACAGATGAGTTTTGTTTTGGATAGAATTATTGATGTAGGTTATTGTGGGATAAGGATAGGTTTTTTTTAAAAAAAAAAAATTATTCAACTTACCATGGGTTTTTTGTTTTAATAATTAGGGTTGTTTTGAAAACATGAGTTAGTGGGAGAGTGGTTTTATTTATTTTTTATTTTTTAAATACTTATCCTTATCCCAATCTTTTCAAATATTACACCACGTTCAAAAAATAAATTATAGTTATTTCTTATCTCTTAAACAAAGAAATGCATATTTATCCTTTTTATTTGTTTGAAAAAATAAAATCACGTACTACTTTCAAATAGAGTTATTGAAATCACGTTTTAAAAAATATCTCACGTTCATCTCTTTTTTCAAAATTATATTTCTTAGACTGGACTTTTATTTTGTTCCCAAATACCCTTAAAAAATAATTAGTAACTCCTCTTAGAATTAGGGTCAACAAATTCAAACACCACTCAACCTCCCCTTAAAAACATAAGCTCAGTGAGCATATGCTTGATTTGAATTTAAGTTATCATAAAGTTTTTTTTTTTTTTTTTGATAACATGTTATCATAATGTTGTATATGCTATAAAGTTCCTATTTGTAACAAAAAAAAAAATACATTTTACAATGTGAAAATAGGTTAATGACAAATGCAGCTGGAAAGCAATTAGAATGGGGAACAAAAGATATTGCTACACCAAGTTTTTCACCATAGCTTGCGTAGTTTGGATATGATTTTTTTACGATGTTTCTAATATAGTGAATTTATATACAGTTTCTTTTAATGTAAATATTTCAAATTCCTTACATTGATCCATTAACTTCTTAATAATAGATTCCATAAACATTTGCACACACTATTTTAAACTGATTATAATTACAAAATCATATTATACATTTTCACTTGATGTAAATTTTTTATTATTTATTTTGATTGTCTAAAAATAAACACTAATCACGCATTCTTTGTTATTGGAAAACTAGCCTCTAAACACGCGCGTTGTGTATGCTCAACGACTCTTCTATTTTTTGGTATAAAGGTTAATAATTTGCAACTATTATAATTTGGGATTACTACATTTTCCAATAACAAAAAAAGAAAAAGAAAAAGAAACCTAGGAGGGTAATGAATACTAGCCTTTAAGCACGCGCGTGAGGCTCTTTTATCTTTTGGGTAAGGGTTAATTAGAGCATTTATTATAATTTGAGATTACTACATTTTCCAATCACAAAAAAAAAAAAAATTCCTAGTGGTGTGATGAAAAATTTTTTCACCACACATAATACTCATCACACCCCTAGGTTTTTTTTTTTTTTTTTTTTTTGTGATTGAAAAATATAGTAATCCCAAATTATAATAAATGCTTTAATTAACCCTTACCCAAAAAATAAAAGAGCCTCTGAGCACGCGCGTGAGCGCGTACTCAGAGGCTAGTTATTATTTAAGTGGCTTTCTCTGTTTGGATTCCTCATATTTTAGTTAAAAAATACCTCTATACCCCTATGTTTATGTTTAAGTAGAGACAAAACTAAAGGGCAATCTGGTAAAAATGCAACTCTAATTCCCACTAAAACATTGCCTAAAAAATATGACCACTTCCCTATTAATTTTCAAATTGATTTATTCATTTTTAAATTAAAATTTTAAAATTAAAATTATATATATAAAATAAAAAAACTCAATTTTTTTCTACAAAATAGGACCACTAAAAAAAAAGACTCATCGCATGCGCGAAGCGCGTGTGATGAGGCTAGTACTATTATTTAAGGGCTTCTCCTGTTTAGATTAATCATTTTTTAGTTCAAAAATGACCCTACACCCCTATGTTTAAGTAGAGACAAAACTAAATCACAATCCGGTAAAAATGCAATTCTAACTTCCACTAAAACATTGCCTAAAAAATATGACTACTCTCCTATTAATTTTCAAATTGATTTATTCACTTATAAATTAAATTTTTAAAATAAAAATTATATATATATAAAAACACAGTTTTTTTTAATAAAATATGACCACTAACAAAAAAAAAAAAAAAAGACTCGTGCGATGAGGCTAGTAAACTATAAAGTGGGTGTGTAAGAGACATTGCCTATAATCTATTATACATATAAAAGTGGACAATTCTGTTTGAACCATCAATAAGTGTTAGTTCAGCTACAAGTTTCTGGGCATTCCCTAATTTTTGATAGCTTTTATATTTTCTTAGCGAAGTTTTCAATATCTTATTTCTCAAGGCCTTTTAACTTAAAAACGAGACCAAAAAAAATGTTAGCTTGTTTTTAGAAAGAGTTGGTCTATTTGTTTTTTTTTTTTTTAAGTAAAATGTGAGGGGAAAAAAACTTGTAAGCAAACTTAGTATGCATTTAGATATTGCTTATTTTGCTGAAAACTAAAAACTAAAAAAATAAATAAAAAATAATTTTTGTTTTACTATTTGCTATAGTGTTATGCACTGTTCATTGGCCTAAAATCACTATTCATGGCCAATGAACAGTGCACAACACGCTAGACTTAAAAAAAAAAAAAAAAACGCCCAAAATGCTGGAAACGCAGCAAACGTGCTGTGAAAACAAACGAAGCCTTTGCTAAATGGACACCTAATATAATAGAGGGCGGCTGTTGGGTTTTGGTACTTTAAAATTGCTACCTTTACTTCGAACAAAATAAATAAATAACACCCAATTAAATCGTGTGTTATTAATGCTTCAATTTTATAACTCCTAATGGAATTTAGTTATACTAAACATCTCTTAATGTTTATAATAGAAGTGTTCAAGATTCAATGTAATATTTTTCATAGATGATAATTATTTGAATGTAACATTAATGAAAACTACCAAGGGCGCTAAAAAGAAAAAGAAAAATTGCCATCTATTGATTAATACATAATGGTATTCACTTATAACCCTCCCCTTTTTAGTAGTAATTAAAATAGGTGATAATTATTAATATTTTTGTACGTAGCATTTCACGCTTTTGTCATTGAGTTTTAGTATTATCTACATTATTTAATTTTTTTTTATATCAAATAGAAATATTATTCTAGCTTAATCTAAATGTATATGTGTGTAAAGTTCTTTTATAGAGACTTAAATTCCGCTCCTTCTCCCACCTCACAAGAACTTCTGCATCATTTAATATTGTTTTCATCATTTAATTTAATTTTTCTTTATCCATCATTTAACATTGGTAATGACTAATTAATAAAACTAGTCAGTCTACAAAAGAAGTCTATTCTAAGTGTATATGTGTGTGAAACTCCTTCCTGGAGACTTGAACTCCAGCCCTTACCTCCCACACCCCACAAGTATTTATATTTGTAAAGTGACCATCACACCAAAAGTATGCGGTGGTTAGAGGGATAGAACCGTAATAGTTTATAATGACAACATTTAGTAGTCTGTATTAAAATCATAACAAGTACAAACTTCACCAACTTGGTGCCGGGCCCCGGTAGTGGTTGCATTTTCCTCTTGCATGGTTTGTTCAAACAAGTATAAATTAACATTGTCCAATTAAAACTGATATTGCAAATTTGATGTGGCTTCTCTATTGTCTTCTCTCTCTCTCTCTTTCTCAATGGCCTTCTTTTTTTACTTAATAAAAAAAACAATAAATATCATTGTCACTCATAAAGTCAAGATCTCCAAACAGTATAAAATCCCAAGCTTTACTAGTTACAGTCTTAAAAAAAGGACAAGTAGACTCCTCATACTCTGTACCCCGTAGGAAACAAATTATTGTAATGTTAAATCAAATAGAATTTCTTGTTTGGTTCGGAAAAAACGAGCAAAAGATTTTCACTTAGTGGGGAACTAGGGACTTTATTGTAGTGGGACTTAAGCTAAACACATTGTAATTAATCATAATTTTTTTTAAAGGGGTTTCAACCTATGATCAAACAAAGATATCAATAAGTTTTTTTGGTATAGACGAAGATTGAATTCTTGATTTCTTATTCGATCATCAGAGACTTTACTAGTTGAGCTAACTAAAACTCACAACCATAATCCTAATTAAGTAAAGTACATTGTTTAAAAATGATTGGATTTGATTGAAACAAATTAAAAAAACAATAATTAAGGAGGTTGATGGATCCTAAAGCTTAAAAATGAAGAATAAACTTTCTGTACTATAGTCCAAGTGGGATTTGACCGAAGTTTGCCAGCTTGATTTGTCATAATAGAGAAGAAGCACTAAAGTTCATTGACACAACAGGATTAGCGGTATCGTTGTCGGGAGGTTAGTGAGCAATGACTAGTGGATTTTGTGCATTAAACATTGACATGGATATTATAATTTGGGCTTTTATTTCTAATGGGTCTGTATGGCTTGGGCTTCTTTTCACATGTCCAATGGATTCGAGTCAGTTTATCTGAAATGGACCTTCGTGTTTTTATTCTGTGGACTCCTTTCCCTCCTTTTACCCCACCCCCCTAAAGGCTTGGTTAATATATAATCTATGGGAAATGTCTCTTTCACGCATGTCAGTTACTTACACACACCTTTTGAAGCCATGATTTGTCATTTATGTGCAAAAATAGCGGGATATAAACTATATAGTGGGTGTGTAAGAGACATTGCCGATAATCTATTATACATATAAAAGTGGACATTTCTGTTTGAACCATCAATAAGTGTTAGTTCAGCTACAAGTTTCTTGGCAAAATTTAAGACATTTGACTTTTAATTTACCTCATACTACCATGTCATATAAGCTTGCCATTATTTCAATTTTACACCATATTAATTTTTTATATAAATAACATTTGGTTCAAATTATACCTTATATAACTTTAAATAATATTACATCCTTCAATATTACGAGATTTATTTGAATATTACGAGAGAGACGATGGTTTAAATCATATAGGATTTCATAATCTACACGAACATTCTGGAAGCCCTTATTGGATATTCTAGGCAAGGAGGATGCTCTTGTTGAGAGTAAGATCTTGGAGGCAAAGAGAGTAAAATAGAAAGGGAAAAAAATATAGAAAAAATAAAGATAACAATATATAAAATAAAATGTTAAATAAACCTGATAGTGCAGTGCTCAAAACAACATTGTTTTAACTTCATTGAAATAATATCATTTTGAGCTTAGATGTCCCTTAATAGACACATAAGTACAAACATTGACAAAAAAGCTCCCAAGCAAAATGAAAAGTAATGTTTTTTTTTTTTTGTTAATAGAAGAAATGAAAAGTAAGTTAAAGTAAATAAATCAAAATTTTGAAAATTTTAGGGATAAAATTTGATGATGCACAGAAAATTAGTAAGCTTAATGCTTCGAGCTTCAATGGACTAGTGGTTGCTTGGAAGGCTTGAAAAGAAAGAAACACAAGATCAAAGGTAACCGGAGTGAACCGGCCAAGAGCCCTCTGATGCTTAAGTTAGTTTTTTCTCTAAGACTCAAGAATTCCAACTATGGAGTGGTGGAAACTTACCTTCATTTGATATGGATAAATCCTTTTATAATGAGCTTTTGAGTGGTTACTTGTATCGTAACTTCCTCAACGTGGATGGAAGTTAGAAGGTTTAGACTTAACTTCCAGAGCTGGTATGAAAATTTAGAAGGTCCAGTCTTATCTTCTACAACTGCTATCAGAAGTTAAGACCTTAGTGGGAAGTTATAGCGATGAATAAGGATTTCGCTCATACTTCTTAATAGTAGAACGTGGTCTGCATTATAAGCTTTTGAACATAAATTTATTCTGAAAATTTCTAAGTATTGGGAGGTCATCATGGTGCTTTTATGCTGGACAACCTTCTTACCCTTGGATGACCTTCTTGTGCTAGACGGCCTTCTTATATTGGGACAACCTTTCTTGACTTGGATGACACTATGGACGAACTGGAGATAGTTCAATTTTTGGTTCACCACCAGTTGCCCTCTTTGTCCAAGGGTCGTCCTGAACATTGTGGTATAATTGTTTGCTTTTGACATGTGTTGACATTTTAATGGTTAATTGATATGCCATGTGTCATTTTTGCTCTAATTGGATTTCGTTATTTTAGATTGCGTCACGTGTCTCAATCCCATTGGTTGACTTGTCGCGTCGATTTATTTTTTGAGGAAAATGCCACGTGTCAACTTCTAATTGGTCCGCGTTGCTTCATTGACCCACCTTTGGGCCCTATAAATATGTACATTCTCTCTTTTACCCTTCACTATTCTGATAATTTCCTTTCTACCATCTCGTCCAAGAGCTTCGTCTAGTCGTCCTCGTCTTTAGTTTCTCGTTAGGTACTTCCTTTCCTTCATCCTTAGGTTTTCATCTTTTTAGGAAATTCTGTTCATTCTTCTAAACATGTCTGCGTCTAATGGTAGTACAGAGAGAGAAATAGACGAGTACCAAGACAAGTCCCCTGGAAGTGATGGTAGCTATGAGATTAGTAGTGATAGTAGTAGCAGTGATAGCAGTTCCCAGGACGAGCATTATTCATCTGGAGTTCCTGGAATTCCTCAAGGAATTTCAGGAAATGCAACGTAGGACAGCTTCTGGGGCTGAGGCTAGCTCGTCCAAAAGGAGTAGGTCACCTAGTCCCCCTCAAAATGAAGAGAAGGAAGAGAATGTTATTTATAGTTGTGCCCCTGAGGTGGCGTCTACCCTGGACGAGTAAAAGTTGACAATTCTTGTAGGTAGATATCAAATTCCCAGTGAGTTTAGACCTCGTCTACCTGAAAGTGGAGAATGATGTTGTTCTCCTCTTTCAGGTTTTGGTGTATATACTTCTTACTTGTTAGCAGGCCTTACGTTTCCTCTCAATTCTTTCTATAGAGGTCTCTTTTATAGGTTGTGTATTGGACCAAATCAGCTTAACCCTAATAGATGAAGGACAATAGTAGCCATGCAAGTATTATGGCGTTAGGTGTTTGAGAGGAATCGTCCAATCACTGTGGACGAGTTCCTTTATTGTTTTAAACTCTCATAAATTACACAATTTGCTAGTTTTTACTAGTTCTCGTCTAGGGGCCCCTAATTTAGTTTGATTAAGGGTCGTAGTTCTTCTGATAAGTTATGGAAGAAGGAATTTTTCTTTATTTCTAAAAATTGGGCTGGGGACCCAATTGATGTAAATAATGCCCCCTTCACTCCTTTTACCAATGCCCCAGGTTGTCTTCGTCCTGAGGGTATGCCCTTCTTCCTTTACTTTGTCTGTTTTGTTTAATCTTCTCCTCATCTAACCCTATTTTATGTTTGTGCAGCCATTACTCGTCCACATTTGGACAAGTTTCACTTGGGGCGTATTGACAGAGCCCATGCTTACCCTGATAGATCCTTCCACAGTTTGGTAACCTTTCGTTGTCTCATTGTTTGGGGCCTTGGTCCTAAGCCAACTGACGAAAATCTTGCCCTGAAGAGACTACTCGCCTAAGTAAGTATCGTCCATTCATTTACTTATTCTATTTTTTCTATACATTATTAACTCTATATCTTCTCCATCACAGGGTTAGCCACTATGAAAAAAAACAAAAGGAAAAGCATTGCTAGTGGCATTAAGGGTGAAGAGGACGTCAAAGTCCAATATGAAACAGCTCCACTGGCCGTTTAGAAGCCTGCCGTCCAAGCTGGAAAGAGGAAAAGCATTTCAAGCAATATTGACCTTAGTGATCTTCCAAGACGCCGAGGTTCTAAGAAACAAAAGCCTGATAAGACTCCTCCTACCAAGGTTTCAAAACTTCCAAATATGATGGTACACCTGGACGACTAGGTAGTGAACTTGGTGCTCGTCCAAACTACTCAATCCGTCTAGCCTGAAAACCTTGCTCCTTCTACAGCAAAAGCTTCTCACAAGACTCATATTTCAGTCCAAACCAAACATCCTCCTAACCTAGTGCTAGACAAGGATTATGCTTGGAAGACGTTCAAAGGACTTATTACTGACAAAGAAGTGGCATGCTATGATATGTCAGTGAGGGATTTTGAACGTTCTGCCATCCATGATCTTTTCAAGGTATGTAGTTTTTTGTTATCCCTATTTTATTTTCAAATAAATTTAAGGAAAATTTCTAACTCTCCTTCGTCCATCTATTTTGCAGGCCATGGCGAAGTTCTTCATTGCGTCCAACCATGCCAAGGAGTTTTGTGACGAGGCTAAAGCTGCAAAGGCAAAGAGTAAAGAATTGAATAACGAAGTCCTTTTGAAGAAGGGGGAAGTGATCCGGCTGACCGAGGGGCTTACTTGTCTTCAAGGAATAGAGAAGAAACTAAGGATCAAGGTAGAAAAGCTCAAGACAGACTCCATTGAGAAGGAGACTCGTATCAATCACCTTGAGGTAAAATGTCAAGAGTTCACTTCGTCCTTGGAGAAAGCTAAGAAGGAAGCCATTGCAACATTTATGAAGTCAAACGATTACACTAATCGTCTAGACCAATATTATGCTATTGGCTATGAAGAATTTTGCTCTGATGCCAAGAAGGCCTACCCTGAGATGGACTTTGATTCCTTCCAAATTTCTACTATAGCAGAAAGTTCCTTGCTTCAGATGAGCTCCGAGGACATCAATGTCATGGACAGTGCCTCAACAGAAACTGCCCAAGACGCCGCCGAGCTAGCCAAAGATGACCCAAAGTCTGGGGGCAATGCCCCCAGTGGTTTATCCCTATAAAATTTATTTCATTTTAAGAAAATTTTATTTATTTTAATTTGTTGGGAATGGCCGTTGTTTTGGGCTTTATTTTTAAAATTTATTTAATTACAATCTTTTTGTCCAAGTTTATGGACACGCAACAAATACAATAGCATTTGTTGGCTTTGAATATCATAAGAGTTTTTGGACGATGGTTGTCTACCCTTCTTTAAATTTTTATGAATGAATGTTTATTTACATCCTCTATTTACTGTTGAACATGCTACTTTTTATGTATGAACGAATTTCTTTTATTCACATCGTCCAGATTATATCCTATGGTTTTAAGTGTGGCCCGTCCACTTATGAAGGCATTTAGCTCGTCCATGTTAAGATAACTTTTTTATGTTCAACATCTTTCCATTCTTTATATTTTACAACTGTAATTTGTCTATGAATGGAATTTTCTTTGTCTGCTTTCTTTGTCCATAAATTTGACTTGTAACTTGCATTATTCTTCGTCCATAGGATGGATGGACCTTTACTCGTCTTTGTGCAATACGTTTCCAGCATTTACTTATCCAAGATTGGATTGTTTGGCTAGTCACATTCATTCATGGAATTTGAATATTCTTACGTGCACGCTTTACCTCGTCCATTAGTTAGATGAATATACCTTAGGTTTATTTTATCTTGCTTTTACCTTATTTAAGGAAAGCAGACATTACATCCATGCGTCCAGAGATTTTTCTCGTCTCGGGTCTTTAGCCTTTTTGTGAATTAGTTTTAACGAGAATTTCAATAACATGAACAATTAGAAATTCACACAAAATTATATACACTGGAAATCCAAACTGTATATACACAACATAAATATCGTCCACAAGCATGGCACATGCTTAGAAGCTGGTGCCCTTAGGGAATTGAAAATACTTATGTACAAATAGACAAAGTTCATGACTTCGTCTATCACAAATATGTCCATAGACAGTGCACAAGCTGCAAGCTAATGCACTTTTTAGGGATTTAAAATACTAAAAAACATGTAGTACTAGCAACTAACACAAATAAATATGAGGAAAGTAATACATAACTTCAACTTCGTCAATGATGATACTCGTCCAGGATGATTCTTCACTGATAATATCTTCTTAAATGCTCAACATTCCAAGGGTGCTCTAATTTTCATCCATCTAGGGCTTCCAAGTAGTAGGATCTCTGTCTTTTGCAATTGATAAACTTGTAGGGTCCTTCCCAATTAGGTCTCAGTTTTCTATGGGTTGGGTTTCTAGTTGCTGAGGAGACCCTTTTTAGGATTAGGTTCCTAATGTTGAAGTGTCTAGGTTTCACCATTGCATCATATTGTCTAGCCATGAGGTTTTTATACCTTAATGTTCTCTGTTCTGTATCCCTCCTTACCTCGTCTGTCAGATCAAGGTTAAAACGAAGTTGTTTTTCATTTTCCCTATCCTTGTAGTTCATCACCCTATGGTTAGCCATGTGTATTTTTGCAAGTATGAATACTTCACTTCCATAGGCTAATTCGAATGGAGTTTCTTTTGTAGGGGTCCTCACAGTTGTCCTGTAGGCCCATAGAACACTTGATAGCTTGTTTGGCCATACTCCCTTCGCCCCCTCAAGTTGAGTCTTGATGATCTTCAACAATGATCGATTTGCTACTTCAACTTGTCCATTTGCTTGCAAGTGAGAGGGTGAAAAATAATGATTCTTTATCCCAATTTGTTCACATAAATCTCTAAAAGATGTGTTATCGAACTGTCTTCCATTATCTAACACCAGTACCTTAGGAACCCCAAATTGGTATACGATGCTCTTCTAGATGAAGTTCTTGACATTCTGCTGTGTGATCTTTGCTAAGGGTTCAGCTTCCACCCATTTAATGAAGTAATCGATCCCCACTACTAAAAACTTCATCTGCTTATTTCCTATTGGAAAGGGATCCAAAATATCAAATCCTCATTATGCAAAGGGCCATGGTCCATCATCGTGGTGAGATACTCTGATGGTTGCTTAGGGATATTGTTGAAGCGTTGACACTGATCTCACACCTTAACATAAGCTTTTGCATCTGTTTGAATGGTTAGCCGGTAATAACCTGCACAGATGACCTTATGGACGAGGGCTCTTGCTCCTGAATGGTTTTCGCATGCTCCTTTATGAACTTTCCTCAATACATAGTTTGATTCGTCTGGAGCTAAACACCTTAGGTAAGGCTGAGAGAAGCCTCTTTTATACAGCACCTCGTCTATTATGACATACTTAGCTGATCTAATCCTTAACTTTCTGTCTTTGTCTCTTTCTTCTAGAAGCCTTTCATCCCTTAAGTAAGTTACTACTGGGGTCATCCAGTTTTCTTCACCTTCTATCTGTTGCACTTCTAGAAGATCTATGCTAAACATGTACTGGAATTCATCAAGCTCGTCCACCGAGCCATCTACTGACGCTTGGTATCCGGTTCCATGTTTTCCTCTCTTGGAACTTGAAGAAAACTAGCTTCCTTAAATTTCTTAATAAGGTGCTTCACCCTGCTAAGATACTTCTTCATCCGTTCTTCCTTTACTTCACATGTTCTATTTACTTGACCTATGATTAACTGAGAGTCTCCTTGGACGACTACTAACTCTGCCCCTAAGGACTTAGCCAATTCCAACCCTTTAAGGAGGGCTTTATATTCAACTTCGTTGTTAGTTTTTTGGTATTGTAGACGAGCTACATATTTCAACTTGTCCCATTTCGGGGATTTCAGTATAACTCCTATTCCTCTTGAATATAGTGTGGACGACCCATCTATATAGACGACCCATCTTCTAGCTTCCTCCACCTCGTCTAAATAGCCATGGTTTGAGTGAACTCTACAATGAAATCTGCTAAAGCTTGAGCTTTTATTGCATTTATAGGTTGATACTTGATGTTAAACTCAATTAGCTCTATAGCCTATTCGATTAGTCGTCCTGCGGCTTCCAACTTGTTCATTGCCTTCTTGAGTGGATGATCCGTCGAGAAATTGATAACATGAACTTGAAAGTAATGCCTTAACTTCCTAAAAGCTATTATCAGTGCAAAGGCCAGCTTCTCCATCATAAGATATCATCCCTCTGCTCTCCTTAGTGCTCGGCTTGTATAATAAATAGGCTTTTGTGCCTTCTCTTCTTCCCTGATTAGTGCCGGACTTACTGCATGTGGGGACACTGTTAAGTATAAATATAATTCCTCACCTGGTATAGACGAACTTAGCAAGGGAGCCGTTAAAAGATAGACTTTAAAATCTTGAAAAGGCTTCTGACACTTGTCTGTCCATTCAAACACCTTATTGAGGACCTTGAAAAATGACAAACATTTATCAGTAGCTTTCGAAACAAACCTGTTAAGGGCTGTAACTCGTCCAATAAGAGACTGAGCTTCCTTGATATTCCTTGGTGGCTCAATGTCCAGTATTGCCTGGATCTTATCATGATTTGCTTTAATTTCTCTATGTGAAACCATAAATCCCAAGAACTTCCTTGACGAAACCCCGAAAGCACACTTACTTGGATTCAACTTCATGTTATATCGTCTAAGCGTGTCAAAGGTATCCTGTAGGTCGTCCAGTTGTTTCTTCTCGTCCAAGCTTTTCACCAACATGTCATCCATATATACTTCTACATTCCGTCCTATTTGTGGACGAAACATATAATTGACCAGCCTCTGATAAGTTGCCCCTACATTCTTTAAACTAAATGGCATCACTTTGTAATAAAACAGATCTTGACTGGTAATGAAGGATGTTTTCTTTTGATTTGCCTCGTCCATCTTTATTTGGTTATAACCTGAGAAGGCATCCATAAAGCTTAGCAATTGATGACCTGCTGTTGAGTCTACCAACTGGTCAATGCGTGGCAACCAATAGCTATCCTTTTGGGAAGCCTTGTTCAAATCAATGAAGTTTGCACATATCCTCCACTTTCCATTAGCCTTTTTGACTATCACTACATTAGCTAACCAATTCGGATAATAAACTTCCCAAATAAATTATGTTGTGGTTAACTTCTGGACCTCTTCCTTGAAGCATTATCTCGTTCAGGAGCAAAAACTCTCTTATTCTAATGGACAGGCTTGGAGGAAGGATATACATTCAAACGATGGGTTATAACACTTGGGTCAATCCCTGACACGTCTTCATGGCTCCACGCAAAAATATCAATGTTCTTCCTTTAGAATTAGACGAGGTCTTGCTTCGTCTTCTCTTCCATACTCGTTCCAATTTTAGTAAACCTCTTTAGGTTACCTTTGTCCAAAGGAAAGTCTTCCAGTACTTCAATGGGTTCTGTAGCAACCTTTCTCTCTTCTATATTCATCGTTTGCATGTTTGTCCATTGCCAACATGGCTAAATAGCATTCTTTAGCTACCAACTGATCTCCTTGCACTTGTCCTATTCCATATTCTGTTGGAAACTTGACAGATAGGTGGTAGGTAGATGTCACTACCTTCCAATTATTCAAAGTTGGTCATCCAATGATGGCATTGTAAGAAGATGAACAATATACGATGAGAAAATTCACTTCTTTAGCTATCTGCTGTGAATACGCCCTTACCACGACGGGTAGAGTAATAGTGCCCACTAGTTGTACCTTCATTACCCCAAATCCAACTAAGGGTAAATTCACTAGACGAAGTTGATCTTGTCCAAGCCTCATATGTTGGAAGGCGGGATAATATAGGATATTTGCTGAACTCCCATTATCTATCAACACCCTTCTAGTCGTGTAGTTTACAATGAACAAAGTTATGACAATTGCATCGTCATGTGGATGATAGATTCTTCCAGCATCTTCGCTTGTGAAAGTAATGGTCTGCTCGTCTACCCTTTTCGTCCTTGAAGGTCGTACAGAGAGTTGGACGTTCTGCATTACCTTTAGGTAGGTCTTCCTTGACTTTGAGGATTGTCTCACTGAAGTTCCTCCTACAATAACTCTTATTTCTTCAAGTGGGGGCCGTGATGGCTCTTTCACCTTTCCTTTTAACTTCTCGTCCATATGATCTCGTCCAAGAAATTTCTTCAACTTCCCCTGCCTAATGAGATTTTCAATTTGCTGCTTCAAGTCGTAGCATTTGTCCTTGTCATGCCTATGATCTCTATGGAAGCGGCAATACTTGTTCTTATTACGCTTGTTAGGATCTCCGTTCATCTTTTTTGGCCACTTTAAGGGTGTGCTTGCTCACTCCTAAGTGCAGAAGATCATAGCAATATAATTCTCGGAATACCGAGGTCGAACCACAAGGAGCAAGGTAAACTGAAAGACAATATAATTAAATAACAATTTGGGTGAAGAAGAAAAATACTTCTGCTTGGTGATTGTTAACAAGAATAATAGTAAAAACTGATTTAAATCAATAATGTAAATACTAGGACATCAAGGTGTTTCTCTATATCGATATGAAATTCATTGTGATATAAGAAAATATATATTTCATAATTGATTATTCTTATACAATTAAAAACTTATGATTCGGTTGAACTGAGACAATTCAAGAAAGCATGATAACCTCGATTAATAATGCGGTTATAAAAGTTTTCAGAAAAACTCATTCACTTTAAAACCTGATTTCTATTTGAAACTATTAGAAATTCATCTAAACAATAAGAAAAGTATTATTGAACTTATTGAAGGTGTGGAAGAACTAATACATCAAAAGAAATCTAATTGAACAATCAGATATGTCGTTGATAAAATCCTAGAAAGAATCACATTGAATATTCATACCGTATAGAAGAAACATAACCTCTAGCCCTAGCAAAGAGTTTAGGCTGCCATTAAAGAAATAAAAATACAAGGTTTTTTCTGCCAAAATTCGTTCTACACAGCCTCCCTTCCAAAACCCTAATGTCAAAGTGTCCAAAGAAAATAAAACTTTTACTATTTTAATTTCCGTCCAGTTTTGCAGCAGTAACTCGTGAGTTAATTTTTGGCTTTCAAAATTTGAGAATTTAGAAAAACTCAAAACTGAAAAGTTGTAGATATTTAAGTCATGGTTCCAACCCATCTAACCTTGTGTCAATTGGATTTTTGAGGAGAGAGATATGCCCAAAATACTGATCAGTGCTCAAATCAAAATTTTCCTTTTTCAGATTCTGCCACTTTGATTTCTTTCCTTATTTGAAGCTTCCAATTATGTTAGACGATCCAAGCACTCCAGCTGCACCTCCTTAGACATTTAAGCATGGTCCTTTAGCTCCACTTTATTCTAGTTTGGCCTCCATTCTTTCACAAATTTCTGTAAATTCATCTTTCTCACATGATTTATTGAAAGTAGAAAATTATATACAATGAATGACATCTTATTCAATAAATTATGTAAAGATAAATAATAGGGACTAATGAAAATCATAGCTTAATTATAAAATTAAGCATAGTAATAAGGAGATAACGCTCTCATAAATATATAACAAGTATACATTTTAAGGCGTTATCAAGATGGATCGTCCTTGATCTGCATAAACACTTGATCAAGCGGGACATTCAAAGGTGTATAATGCAAATTCCATCCTGAAGACGAACTTGCCTTCCTGTTGTCTCTATCCTTATTCTCTCCCGTCCGGGCCTTCTTTGGACGATGACCTTGTTCAAGATGGTGTGGGAGCTTTGCTTCCATCCGCTCTACTCTCTTCCTATTATTGGCAATGTTTGCATCTTCTGCATTCATGAAGATTTGGGCTGAATGGACGAGTTCAACCATGGTCTGTGGTTCTTGATTATAGAGCATGTGGATGAATAAATTTGAACTAACTCCATTGTGGAAGGCTGCTAACAATAGCTTTTCAACCATCTTGTCTATCGTCAATGCTTCCCTGTTGAAACAAGTGATAAAGGACCGCAAACTTTCATTGCCTCCTTGCTCTATAGTTAGCAGGTTGGATGAGGAGCGTTTATCCCTTTGACCTCCAATGAAGTTATTGACGAATAACTTACTCAACTCCTCGAAAGAACTAACGGTGTTTGGAGGTATCTTACTGAACCACACTTATGCTGGCTCCTTAAGGGTGGTTGGAAAGGCCTTACACATTATCTCATCTGGAACCCCTTGAAAGTGCATTGTGGTCTTTAAGGTTGCAATGTGATTACATGAGTCACGCGTTCCATCATACGAATCCAACAAAGACATCTTAAACTTGGAAGGCAGATGATGACTATTGATGGAAATTATGAAAGGGGAATCGATTCGATGAACTAAATCACCTACGTGATTCTCCTTCTCATATTTTCCCTTATCTCATCCATAGTCCTCCTCATTTGATCCATATCCTTTGCCAAGTGTGGTACCTTACGCGAAGCTGTACCCCTTGAATGATTCTCGTTCTCAACATTTTCTCCTTCTCTAACTTCTTGACTTTGAGCTTGCCCTTCCACACACTGTTCATGACGTTGCCTTATTTGGTTGATCTCTCGAGTCAACTCCTGATTTTTACGGTTTAGCTCTGCCATGGATTGCATTTGTTGAACGAAAGGCGGTTGCATAATAGATGCTGACTGGTGAGCACGGTTAGGGTGGTTGGAAGCGTTTCCACTCTCCTGGTGGCATGGACTAGTGGCCATTGACCTTGTCCGAACCATACAACCTTTTGTCAAAGAAAGATAAATTGCAAAACACAAATTTAATCTTTCTAACAGACGGCACCAACTAATGATGCACAGAAAATCAGTAGGCTAATTTCAATGGGCTAGTGGTTACTTGGAAGGCCTGAAAAGAAAGAAACACAAGATCAAAGGTGACCGGAGTGAATTGGCCAAGAACCCTTTGATGCTTAAGTTAGTTTTTCTCTAAGACTCAAGAATTACAACTTTGGAGTGGTGGAAACTTACCTTCATTTGATATGGATGATCCCTGTTACTTATATCGTAACTTCCTTAACGCGGATGGAAGTTAGAAAGTTCAAACTTAACTTCCACAACTGCTATGAAAGTTTAGAACGTTCAGTATTATCTTTTACAACTGTTATCAGAAGTTAGGAACTTAATGGGAAGTTATAGTAATGAACAAGGATTTCGCCTTTTTAATAGTAGAATGTAGTTCGAATTATAAGCTTTTGAACATAAATTTATTTTGAAAATTTCTATGTGTTTTAGGTGCTTTTATGTTGGATGACCTTCTTACCCTTTGACGACCTTCTTATACTAGACTAGTATGGACGAGCTAGAGATAGTTCAATTTTTGGTTCACCATCAAAACTAAAATTTATTTAATTTAATTTAAAATATAAAATAAATTAAAATTTAAAGAATGTAATATGTAATTAAATTTATCTGTCTATGTTTTTTTTTTTAATGATATATTTTTCCTATGTATTTTATTGGATATAAATGTGTAGCCATTGATAGATTCTAGACTCTAGACCAACCCGCCAAGTCCACTGAAAGCCCAACAATTGCCACGTATGACGCGAGCAATCAAATTAGGAGGGAAAATAAAATGAAAATTGGCGCTAAGGCGGCAAATTCCTAAAACTTCTAAAATTCTTAGTTCTCTCGCAAACAAACACACACAGATCCCCAATTCCACACCATTTCTCTTTACAAATTTTCCCTCCATCTCTCTCCCTCTATCCAAACATAGCCTTAAAAGCTCTCTTCTCTAACGCCTCAGCGAGAGAAAGATTTAATAAGGTACGCTTATTGATCTCGAATCATTCTCTAAATTATTCTCGATCGACGATCGATTTGATATCCAGTTCTTTACTTTTGACGTATTCTTGTAACCAATCTGGCTTGCGATTTTTATATATTTATTTGTTATTTCTGGTCGTTTATTGTGTCAATTGAATTGGCGATTGATTGAACCTGCTTTGCTTGTTAATGGTTTATGAATGGCTGTGTCTAACTTTTTCGCTTTAGTTATTTAGGTTGCGATTTGGAAATTTGAATTTTTGGATTTGGATTTGGATTCTAAATCAATATATTTGAATTGCGATAATTTTATATTCGTTGATTTTAAAGGTTTAAAATCTTTAGCGAATTTGTCAAATCAAAATCCTTAAACTTTTTTTAAGCATCCAAACAAGGTATTATTAGATTTGAATTGCCTAAATCCAAACTCACGTCCTCAAATTCTGCCATCCAAACACGCCATAAGGATTTTTCATTTTCTGCAAACGGGTCCAGAACTAGGATTTCAAGAACGAGGGGCGAAGTAATAACAAATATAAATTTTAGCTAATGCAAGAATGTTATATTATACACGTTTCAAATTTCAACCTTCAAGCTTTTGGGACTACAAGCTATTCTTCATGTGCCAAATCAGTTAATTGCGTATTTTGAAATGGAAGCGCTAGTTAATGTCTTACGTTGTGTTGCTTCGGAGAGGGGTCTTTGGTTGGTCTGATGTTGGAACAATCTTAGCCTCTTTATTTCTTTACATCCCAACTTTACCACCGTTGATTTCTTCTTCTGGTGCCCTTTTTTCTGGAGAACATATTAGTGTCTGTGAATGATGAGTTTTTATCATGTTAAGAATTGTAACTGATCAATCATCTGCTTGTGTTTAATGGTCCGTTTGGATTGAGAGAGAGGGAGGGGAGTAGAAGAGAGTAAATTTAGTACAAAATTAACTTATTTTTAGCCAACTTTACTCTGCTCCCCTCTACTTACCCTCCTTTCAAACAAGCCATAAAGCATCTGGTTTGAATGATTGAAAGCCCAGATACAGAAAAACTATTTAGGCTCTTTTCTCCTTTATTTGATGTGGTATAATTTTGTCGGAAATGCATTGAAAGAGGGGTGGTCCCAGTTTCACTTGAGATAGTTTGGTAATGCTTTAGTAAAAAAGATTGAGTTGATTTAAGTTGAGAGAACAAACAATCATTGAAGGAAGATAAAAAATAACATTAATAGAAGTAGTAAAAATGACATGTCAATTATTAAAAGTGAATTATTGTGTTGTTGAGAGATGTAAAAGTAAAAAAGAAGGTAAAAAGTAAAAATTTGAAAGGTTAAAATTTTTTGTGATCCAATGACTAAGATTAAAAGTGAAATTTTTATTTTCAATTTCCGTCATTGATTACTATTGTACGGTGCAATAGTCTGCTATTACCGGATCTAGATCCATACCAGAGGGTATAACTTCGGACTAAAATGTAGAAAAATAATATATGTTACGGCATATGATAAGATAGATGCAACAAACAGTTCCTTCGCATGCATAGCAGGGGGATACAAACACTTCCCTCACATGCATGTGAAAATAATTTTGCCTGTATCTGTTGTTTAAGAAATGTTGCACATATTTGTTACATAATATATCCACTTGATTAGATGGGTGTAAGGGTAACAGGTGTTGAATTGTTTGGTTGTTTTTATTTTACTAAACCAATTTTATCTATACATACACTTTTTCTTTGCCTAGGCGCTTATTATACAAATGTCTGTATGTTTGTATATGTAGGTGGATGCCATTGAGATGGTCTGGGCCATGGGGTATTCTGATATAGCTGCTCTAACTGTTGTGCTATTCTCATGTGCTCTCGCAAATGCGCTCTAGTTACCTATATCACATGCCTCGTGTTTTTGCACAAGAAAAAGTACCTATCAAGTACAATATGACATTCTTGTCATGTTTGCTGATTCTAGAAGAATGGCTCAAGATTTGAGCAAGACATTAAGTAATTACAACATTGAAAATCACATGTTACAGGCTCACGTCACTGTGAGATCATACAACTCTGCCGTAAATTCACTTTTTTTTTTTTTTCTCCAATGAACAAAGTCAGAACTGTTGCATGCTCCGCCGCTAAATACTCGTCTACACATTGTGGATTTAGTGTCAAGCCATTTGAGCTTATCACCATCTACTAATCATCCGTCTTACCCTTTGTCTTGGTCAACTTGCTAGCCGGGAAGTGCAGTCTTGCCATTAGAGGGCGAGGTGCCCTTGATTTCTGGTCAAATCCCCTCACACAAACAAATCCTGCAATTATTTTCAGTAACTTTTGAGCCGACTGAGTATTATAAGTTTTGCTGGTAAAATTATCACGTTGACCTAATTCGATAACCTTCTCTCTTAAGAGAGGTTGCCTTTCCTATGGGCCTAAGTTTAGTTAGAATTTTCGGCACATTTGCAGATGCTTTTGCAGTAGGAAACATTACTGTGCCTAGATAGAAGGTTATAGTAAGGTGGTACTGGCTAGTGGCTACTGAGCTTGCACTTTGCTCATTTGGAGAGCATATTGCTAATTCAGATGTCTAGTATTTTTTTCTAGGGCAGGGAAGTTAAGGATGGCTATTTGCTTTCATCCTCTCTGTTTAATAGCATGAATGAAGGGATTTCATTTTTATTTTTTTCTTGGCAAACATCTGAAGTACTTGAGTGCCCATTTCACCTTATATACATTGGGGACATATAGGAGACCTATGCTTTTGACTTATACATATGCAAGCTCTTTGATTCTTTGAGTCATCAATCACAAAAGCACTTTGATATCGTGTAAAATATTTTTATTATCCTTTTCATTCTTGTCTATCTGCAGGATTTGGTGTGAGTAACATGCTAGTCAAATAGTGCAGCAAAATTGGTGTTCATTTTTTTTATTTATTTTATAAGTATTCATATAGAGGGGTATGCAGCTGCTTTTAGTGTCCTTAGTGCAAGACATTTGGAAACAAAAAATTCAGAGTGAAGTAGCCTTGTGCAAAACTCTTGAAAAGGTTCATGTAATTAAAGCAACAAATAGGTATAATCAAATTAAAGCAATTGGACAATAAATAAGGTAGAGTTAATGTGTACCTTTCCAAAAGCATTGTTGAATTTCTTGTGTTGTTAAACCTAGTAGGCAAGAAACATATTTTCAGTGCCGTTGGTTGACCTATATTATATAACCAAAAGCATCTCCATACAATCTTTACCTTTAAATATTGTTGGTATGGAGGTTCCAAAGTACACAGTTCGCCTTCGCAGGTTCCATATCCAATTTCTAGGAACATCAATTGGGTTGAGACTTGAATCGTGGTCGGCAAATACCTGCATACAAATAATATCCAACAATTGTACCACCTGAAATGGAGACATATGGCTTAAAATGCAGAGAGAAACAGAATGATCTGGGTATTGGGATTTGACCTCGTTAACTTGAAAGTAGGTGCCATTGAGTGGAAAGCTTCCCCTCATTGCTGTTCGACATGGTATCTGTTCATGATTTGTTCACATATTGGTTAGCTTATGATTTTATTTGGTATTAGATATATGAATATTGCCCAAAAGTGAAAGATCGTGGGTTTATGTCCAGGAGCTGGCCTCTAGTAAAAAATTTGGGGGTAAGGTTACCTACCAATCACCCCTTCTAAATGCCACAAAAGTGAGTTTTTTGTAATGAGTACAACCCTTTTTATTAGATATATGAATAGTAAATATTTTTTTTGGGGGGGGGGTTTGCTGCTATTATTAGTAGTAATTACTATATAATTTTTCAAGAGATGTACTTTGGTATCACCAATTCACAATAGGTCCATTTGATAGTCATATCCTCACCAAAATTGTTCCTCGGACCATCTGGGAATTTGCTTCACGTATGCTGTTGCATGAGAAACATTCCTTCTTGTCACACAATCTGCCATATTCTTGGGAGCTGCAACTTTTTTCAGGTGGTTGGATGGAATTTGCTGTCTCACCTGAGGTAAACATGAAAGCATTTAGTGGAAATGATAAGAATTGGAGTGAATATGTATCTAGCTAATTGCCTATTTGGGATATGTTTTCTAACTATCTCTGATCAATGTAGCACATAAACTTCAACTACGCAAAAGGAGTTTTCTATTGCAGGGCTAATTGTTGTCTGCTTACCTGGTGTCCATATAGCAAGAAGGTATGAGCAGGGATCATCAGGTTCTCGTTTATCTAGCTGTAATTGAAGCAAAAGCAATTAATTTGAGAATGAATATGGATATACAAGGTAAGTGATGTTCCTTGTTAAAGTCAGTGTTGGAATAACTAACCCCATTCAGAAGAGGGTGTGAATCTGGAAGTTCATAGCTGCATCAGGTGAAAAGCCATTCGTTATATTCTGTGAGTAATTGACCAAAACAATAGTTGCTCTGTATCATCTAGAATAAAAGATAGAGAAACTTGTATTGTACAGCTGATTTGTTTGTCATTTTTTAGCACATGCTTCACTAGGGATGTTCATGAGTAATTAGTATATATGTGTGAACATAGGTAAAAAAAAAAAAAAAAATTTTCATGAAATACAAACCAGAGAACATCCTTTTTGTGAGTTTTTTTTTTTTTTGGAAAGGTTCATATTTCCTCACTTGAACCATTTACCATCCATTCTGACATTGAATTAAAATCTTGCATGAACAAGTTTGAAATATCTCATGATTAGTTGGAGGTGAGATGTCAACTTACACTTGGTGCTCTGTTCGCAGTCGAGACACATTTTTTAGCTTGGGTGTTGGAATTGATGCAGCTTCTGGAGTTAAAGCGACCAAGGCCTTTGACACGTCACCTTCTTGAAGTTCCATGTTATTTTGCATATAATTCTGTAAGTTCTGAGAGAACTCCTCAATGTTAAGTTTGATTATAGGAATTTCATCAGGGTCCTCATATATAGTGTCCTCAATGTCATTTTCTGCTTGAGTACATTCTGGCTCTGGCGTTGCTGGTTCTTCAATAATAGGTTCACAGTTACTAACTCCAGTTTTTGCTGCTAATTGTCTGCACTCCTGAGGGAGAGGCAGGGCCAGTCGATCGATGTTCAAAGTAGGGTTTTCAGCTGGTCTGTTTTCAGTTGCAGTCACTATACTTTTCTCCTCTGGCCCAGGCAGGGCAAGCCTTGCACTGCATCCAACATGGTTAGTGATGTAATTGACCAAAACCAGCTATATGTGCATACCATGTGATGGGGTTGTTTAGGTAGGTATGCAGAAGGGGAATTCCGGTGTTCCCTAGTATATACAATGTTAACAAAATTGGAAAAGAGAGTTGACTAGATGGTTTTCATATGATGGGGGACACTGTTAACTGTTTATTGAAAAAACATGATCTATGAACTTGTTCTCTTTAGATATTGAAATTTGGTATCTACAACTGTTTGTTGCTCTTGAATGTTTGTTTGGCCATCTAATTTTTGATTGTTATCTCATCAATTTATTAGACTGAACATATGTTGAGGGTTCTAGATGGTGGTGGATGCATGAAAGTGATTCCTTCTCTAAGTGTAAATAATATTGCAATATATATGCAAAATTTTGGAACAAATTATATGCAAACCTTGCAAATGCGCTAGCAAAGTGTCGACACTCTCCTCTCATTGGGCAGGCATTGCAATTTGGCTTGCTTTTTGTACAAAAGACCTGCATAAATTTCAAAGAATGTTGTCCAGTTCATTCTTAGCTTTTGATAGGTCAGCAAAGAGAACAAATGTAATTCAACAGACCTTTCCAAATGTAATCATCTGGTAATGAAGTTCATACCTGTTGACAGATATTGTAATTGTAATAAGTCAGACAATCAACGGAAACTTTATCAAGAATTAAAGTTGCTTTACTATTATTGCTAAACATATGAAAGACATGCATTTGAAATTATTAGAGTGGAAGGAATCATTACAATGTTCTTTGGTCGAGCTTGCATAATCGGGGCCAGAGATATTTTTGAATGGATTCCAAGACTGGGTACCTATATGTTCACAATAACAGTATCTTTTCTGTTTTAATTGCATATGTTTAATTAGTAATATTTAGGTGGAATGATACTGACAGTTCTAGAAGATGCAACTGAAGTGACTCAGGCAGTGGCTGAAGGGGCACCCATCCCAATCTTACGGCTATTCGTCCAACATTTGTGTCCACCTGTGAAAGTAAAAATAAAATGTATAGATCCATTCAGAGTTGGAAATCTATTCTGGGCAATTATGCTTTCATTATAAACTTACTGGGAAAGCAAGATGGTGGAGTGTCAAAAGCCGCACGCACTCTACACTTTTCAACCCCAATCCCCTTATGCTTAGCAGATATTCTCTGC
Source organism: Lithocarpus polystachyus (assembly GCA_033629205.1). Taxonomy (NCBI): domain Eukaryota; kingdom Viridiplantae; phylum Streptophyta; class Magnoliopsida; order Fagales; family Fagaceae; genus Lithocarpus; species Lithocarpus polystachyus. The sequence goes on from CM066168.1 coordinate 47,928,001, forward strand.
ACATATGATTCAGAGTTGATTTATAGATGTAAATAGCTATGTCTGTTTTTCATTTTTTTTTCTTTGTATAAAAGCTGAAGAGGTAATAAATTATTCACATTCAGTACATAGTATACTGCACCAACATGAAAGTGACATACTGATAATAGTGTTTGGAAGTATTAGAGTTTCTCGTGTGTAAGGAATTGAAATGAATTAGTTTTGTGGGCTTACTTTGCTTGGTCGGGTGGAACATCTCTCAACCATTCTAAATCAGTACTCCCATGTTCTCTAACCAGTCGATTAAGGAAATCCTGCACAAATTTCTCAGTCAAAGCATTTTGGTATGTATGGTCTTCTACCCTAATGAGCACATTGTTGAGAACTATATTTCATAAATTTTATTTATACCTTGATACGCTCTGCAAGCATGTTGTTCATGCCCCGTTCTTTGATGGTGTTGGCGATCTCATTAACATCTGCACATCTTACAGCTTCCCAGTCCAGTGAGTCCACTGTGTTTGCTGTTCTTTCTCTTTTAATTCCATTGGCTTCCACCTGTTTCCTAAGATTATCCCAGTTAACATTTTCTTTTTTTTCCTTTGCAGCTCTTCTTCTCTTTGCTTTTATAGTAGCAGCATTCATCTCACTGATTGCTGTAACATCTTGGGTTTCTCCAGAAAGACTTGGCAAGCTTTGTTGCACTTCAATGTTTTGCCCCTGAGCTAGCGATTCAACAATATTAGGGTCCCCAAGTACCTGGCTTTGAGATGGAATGATCACATTTTCATATACTTGAACGCTGTTGCCTGATTTACTTGAAGATCTAGGAGCTTTTGGAACATTCATTGTAGGCTTATCTTGAACAGTATCTTGACTTGAAGATTCAACTGTTAGTGCACTTTGTTCACTCACACTATTTTCATCTTTGTTCTGGGAAATGTCAGAAGATTGGGTTTCTTCTTTGAACATCTCAGAGCACTCAACTTCTGGCACTCTTGAAGTGGAGGTCAGATGCAAATGATAATTGCTGGAAAGGCTCATGGATGCTCCTAGGGAGCTTTGAGGATCATTTATCTTGTCTATATCTTGTCTTTGGTTGTCCTGATTCATACCTTTGGATTCATTGCATGCATCCTTTGGGTTCTCATCAGAAGGTGCATTGCCACTTACATGACTGTAAAATTCATCTAGCAGTGTAGATCCAGCCATCTGTTGAAGCTCCACAATAGAAGCCAAGCCATCCGAGCTGTTGGGCTTAGACCCATTTAATAGATAGTCTGCTTCTGAGTTCCTCTCTAGGCCTGATCCTATGTTTTCAGCAGTTAGAACAGGTGAAGAGTTTTGAGATGAAAAGGCTGAATCTTGAGATGAAACTGAATAGGTTGTTGCTAGCCTACCTCCTCCTGTATAACATGCTGTTTCTGCCACAGTACTGCCTCCAGGGGATTCATTGCTGTTAACTACCTCTTTTTCTTCATTATGTTCTGGGTCATGTAGCGTCATGGAACTCCGGTCACAAACTGGTTTCCATTGTATGCTGTCTTCTGGATCCAGTATGTACAGTTCTGGTTCATCGACTACAAAGCTCAACCCTTCTTCATAGCATGCTTTTTGGTTGCTGGTTGACTTGAGGGGAAAGTGTGCAGCAAGTGACATAAATGCAGAACTGCAACAGATCGAAGAAATAAAATAAAGGATCTTTCATTTGCACTTTTGCTAATTAACATCAACTTCCTTATATATGTATATTGGAAACTAAATTCACCTAGAAAGATGGTCAGAGACATTCTGAGTGAGAAAAACTCCAACAACTGAGTCCAAGACTGATCCTTTCCATTGTGAGAAGCGTCTATCTCCTGTGGAAATATCATTCTGCTGTAATTAGAATTATATCAATGGGTAAAAAATAGGGGAAGGCTTTCTATTATATCACTGTCATCAAAGTTTCCTTGGCAATCATAGTTGAGTAGGCTATGTTGGATTTTTTATGGAGGAAGTTAAGCATCTGCCCCCGTTTACTTGTTTTAGTTGCTTCTGAACTAGTGGTGCAATTTTCCAAGGATATAGTGCATGTAGGTATTGTTTATATCCTTTTAATTGTATTGATTTAAATGGAGGTACATTTCCTTTTCCTTGAGACTTTTATACACTAGGTTAAATTGCTTAAGATCTAGGTTTGGCGTTTGGTTTCTGTCTATCCTATGCTTTGAATTTCATTGTCTTTTTCTGCCCTTGTTGACAGTTACTATACTATTTTGGCTGACTAAATCTTATCACACATTTTTAACTTCATTTATCCACAAATTAAACATGTTCCTCTACTTCTTTTGCTATTAAACTTTTACCTCTTAGGAGATCTTTAGCACTGCTTTTGGGAAGACTCAATTATGGTTATCTGCTTAGCGGTAATTCAAAGGTAAAGCCCATTTAGGGATATTACAAGTCAATTTATGGTAGAATTTGGTATCTGGTTGGCACTAAAACATCTCTTTGAAGAATGGGCTGTTAAAAAAATGACACTTTGTGATGTTTCCCAACTCACTCTGTCATATTATGAATAAATATCAGAAATTAATAGTCTTTTACTTGAATAACAATGTACTGTGCACATTCTTAATTAGAAATATATTAAATAACCCCTTAGAAAGAGTTTTAGAACAAGATCGAGTATTGGTACCTTGTACAAGATGCATGCGTGCAATAAAAGAATCTGCACGTCCACGGAATACTCTTCGTTCTTCTTCCCACCATTTTGCCTTCTCTTCATCAGTTCCATCAATACCTTGACTGTTTATATTCTCCAACAAAAGTTTCCACACTCTATTAGTCTCTTCATCAAGGTCAACTTTAGGCCGTGGACGTCGTTTCTTGATAGGATCAAACCAACCTTCAAAGGGTACAACTGTACCATCTCTTTTATAAAGGACGAGTGCATTGTGCTCTTGATTTTGCATGCTGTAGGGGACAACTGCATTATGCTGTAGTAGTGAAAAATTACTGCTTTCCCTATTGATGTTTAGATGCTTAAATTGCTCGACTATTGCATCAATAGAAAACATCTGCTTCCATGTTACTTCATGAGAAGCACCTGCATTAAGTGGCTTATGGAAATTAGAAATAATTCCTTGGCAGATTTCGTGGGTTTTCAAGAACTTACAAGTTTTTGACTAGCCAAAAGTGAAATGAGGTTATAGTTGAAGTACCTGATAAATTGAAAGCGGGTAGGTTGTGATTGTACAAGACTAATTTCTGGTGTGAAGCTGAACCGACAACAGAGTTTCTTTTCTTGGTTCGCTTCTTTCTTGCCAATGTTGTGTGCATCTCTGCAACCAGGGCCTCTATGCATGTGTGAGGATTTTGTGGAATCTCAATTGTTTGCCCATCACCTTCCACTAGAGGTTGTTTGGTGGGGTGAGTGATGCACTCTGGAAAATTGGTCAGGGAAGTCAAGTTACGAGCGCGAGTAGGGCCTCTAGATCTCTTTCTTGTTGACCTCTCTGTCTGAATTAAAGCTAGAATACACTCAAAACTTGGATGATTATTCTGAAGATCTTTTCCTCCATCTGTCAGGGAAACTGTACCAGCATCAAACTGGGGACCAGAAACCCAGTGGCTGGCTTTTGATGAACAAGGATTTTCTTCAGCATCTTGTAGGGGACATTTTGCTATTCTCACAACATTTTTAGTGGCGGTAACACAAGATGATGAACTGGAGGTGGTAGAATTCTGTCCCTTTTCAGTTCTCTTTTTCTTGTGAATATTTGGAAAATGCATCCAATTCATCATATTGTATGCGTCTAAAATATTAATCTGAGCCCTGGCTAGGTTTGTTGTGCTGGGATCAGCTTGTTCAGCAGCATGAGAATGCCTTCTCTTTGATTGCCTTGCTTGTTTTCCTTTTGAAAAAATTGCACTGGTGCTGCAGTTGGAATCATTTGGACTTTTTGGTGATATTTGATTGTCAGTTTTTAGGATGACTTTTGCAGTGTTTTCCTTTCCATCATGAGCAATCAGTTGACCTTCCCCTTCTGTATTGTTATCCTTATGGGAATCAGCATTCAGTTCTGCCTGTGAGGAATCAGTCTTTGTAGGATGCGTTGTGCTTGGGGCTTGCCTTTCAGGCAATGATATGTAATCTTTCAGCACCTGATTCATGGAGCAGGCGAGGTCATAGGCAATGCCAGCTTCTGTGTGTTTTACAGCCCCTTTGCTGAGCTGTACCGTTGATATCGATTCACCCTCATTACTGCAAAAATCTTGGGTCGGTAAATCTGGATCTAAATCAATATAAGATTTGCATGTAGAGCTTTCATCTTGTGCTTGTCCTTCTACATCAAAATTTAAAGCCCTCCTGCATGACTTTCTAGCACGTTTGGGCGTTTTCAGATCAGTAAATTCTCCAATTACTTCTGCTGGAGGAGTCGTAGAGGGCTTTTCAATTCCTTTCCTTCGTACATACTTCCTCTTCCCTGTTGGATTTTCCTTGGAACCAGCAGGTTTTGGAGTCACTGGCTTGCGAGTTCTTTTTGGTTTTCCTTCCGTGATCACCTTGGGCCGGTGTTTTCTCCGCCTTGGTTTCTGCTGCGGTGTTTTATTTAGGTCAATAACTTGGCTGCTTCCCTTGTCAGGGAAGTCATTCTCCTTGAATGGAGTGGAAACAGCAGCAAGTGATGAATCTGTAACAGGGGTTGAGAGTTCTTTATTGGGCTGGACCTCATTGGTTTCAACTCTTGTGGCAGCAACTTCATTCTGCTTCTCTGTTTCCTCATCCATTCTTTCGTTTGCACATAAATGTTGAACATCTGAAACTGATTTCTTTGGTACTCTCATGTCCTTCTCTGGTGTTATGGGTGCCAACTGGGGATTGGTCTTGCTAGAGTTCGCATCAGACATTGTCCTTGGTGGCAAATTAAGATCATAGGACTGCCGATGAGAGGTACAAAGTTCATCTGTAGAGTAACATTAAATTATTTCAGAAAAGTAAGGTGACAAAACAAAAAATTGTAACTAGCATTGTTACAGTGTGCATAAGTTTTCATTTCTCATTCAATTTGTCCTTGTCCTAGTAGTAATCGGAATGTGGTCGTCCCTAAAGTCCGCAGGTAATAACACATTTGGGGCATGCACATAATCTGCAGTGCAGTAAAGTAAACTAGTTTAAATGTTCATGTTAGATCCAACTCTGTTAATCTGCTACTTGTCCTAAAAACCCATGCTGTAACTGCATCCCAGTCATTGTGTTGTTACCAGAGTACTGATGTTTATTCATAGTTACCAATAAAAAGAATGTTTTATCCTTTCATACTGGCAGTAGTTTGTCTAATATATCCCCAATATCTTAGCTCTCTAACCTTTAGTATCGTTTCTGTGATCTTTTCTCCTAGTCCTATCTCCTTGATTGTGTGATTAAGTAATTAGAGGTAAAGTACTAAGCTCTTGCTTAAATGACACAACGTAGCTTACTAATAATTTATTTATTTATTTAAGGGGGAAAAAAAAAAAAAGAGCTACTAGAGTTGTGAAAGTTAAAAGTAAAATGAAGTGAGGTATTTCACCGTTACAGTTCATTTACAGTCAGTGCATGGTGCCACGTCATTTAAAATTACGGTTAGAATACAGTGCCACGTCATTTAAAATGATTAAAATTTTAAATAATTAAAATTTTAAATAACGTGGCATTAGATATATTTTATATTTATAATATTTAATTTAAAAGAATGAGTTCTAATTCAAATGACATTTTTTCATATCATAATAATAATTAAAAATTAAAAAAAGCTGCAAGAGATGGGAAAGTCTAAAAAGTGAATTAGCAGTGCCATTATACTATTAGTTAGTACAGTGTCAGGTCATTTAAAATTTTTTAAAAAATATATTTTATTTTAAATGACGTGGCACTAATTACAGTTTAATTTTAGATTTATAATATTTAATCCAAAATTGAAAACATGAAACGGATCCATTCGAAAGGGGTATATACATATGGGATATTTTTTGAAGCAAAAATTAGTAAAACTTACAGTTAGGTTCTTCCGCCATGCAGTGGCCATTTGTCCACGGTTTTGGTTGGAGATCACGGTTTCCAAACATGCTTGCAGAGCTGTGATCTGCCCCATAATTTCCATTCTGACAATTTGTGACAGACAAGAAAGAATTTGTTGCAACACTGTCATTACCCTGCGGTGGTGGTGGTGGTGCTACATTACCGGCCGCGGCGGAGGCCGCATCTGCGAGGGCCAGGAGATCGGCAAACCGGAGATTATTCCATCTGGGTAAGGGCTCTATGCAGCAAGCTCCCACACTGTCAATATTTTTATTAGCTGAACTGTTGACACAGTTGTGTACTTGGCTGCAATTTGAGGAATTGCAACATGCAACTATTTCACTAGCTTGAGAGGCTTGAGTAAAATTAGAAGAAAATGTGTCTGATCCCAACCAAATTGCTTGGTCAAGCTGGTTTCCTTGTGAGTCTGTGTAGATCGTGGTTGTTCTTGGCAGAGTGGGTTTAACAGGGGTCTTTGGAATCCAAGAACCCTCAATTTGTAACCCATCTTGGCCTTCTTTAACATCCATTTCTCCTTCAAAAAAAAAAAAAAAAAAAAAATTTTGCTGAAAATTTAATCTTTATTTCTCTATCCTTATTTCTTCTGCACTTTATAAGCAAAAACTGCAACAAATAACAGCCTTCCCATGACCAAAAAATTCTGTGGTGATTTTATCTTCACTGTGAAAAATATTTAGCCCCATTTTGTAGGATTCTCCTGAAGGAGACAAAAATAGAAAATTTTGGATTAGTGAGTCAGAAGAGGCAGAGAAATAACAGAGTCAGAAAATGGAAAAGAAAGAAAGAAAAAAAACCCAGTTTCTAAAAAATCTTTATAAATCAACCAGAAACACCTTTTTAGATCTTTCTCAATTGGGAATAAAGTGAGAAAGAATTTTATCACAAAAAACAAGAAATGGGTAAAGGATTATATAAACTGCAGAGAACAAATTTCTAATCAATTTAACAAATTGAAATTTTGTGCTAAAAAATAAAAGCTAAAAACTTCACCAGAATGTAAATAAAAACAAATGAAAATAAAAGTTTAAGCCATCAGACTTACCTGAGAGTGAGTCAATGCCGGAGATCTGGCTCAACCACATGGGACCAAGAAAACAAAGTATGAAGCTTGGAAATCAAAGCTAACACAAAAAGCAAGAGCTTTTTTTTTTAATATATATATATATATTTTGTGCTCTTTTGAAGAATAACTTCTTTTCCCGGTAAGCAACTCAGTCTTTCTTCTTATTAATGTATAGTAGAGTAATTTAATTTTCGTTTAATTAATTATTAGAGAGAGAGAGAGAGCTATGTGTATGTACGTGTGCGTATGTGAAAGTTATTTGTATTTTGCTACGTGTACACCACAGGGGGGCAAAATGGTAAAATTGTCTTGGCCAATTGGCACGGCGTGTGAAGCGTCGAGGCTGGACCCTAAACACGTGAACGACCTGAAAATCAAAGATGCTCACGTGGCAACTTTGCCTCAACTCTTTGGCACGTGTGACCTAGTGAAAAGTCAATTATGGGTCTGGTTTTGACGGCGTCGGTGAGACCGTTAGAATTGGCGATGTGTTCGAGGGCCTTCGAGGGAATGTGTGTGTATTTTTCAATTCGTCGGTTAGCACGTCAGAGAACGCCGTTTGTGGTCCCCTACCTAGCAGTACAAAATGACTCTCAATGGGGCACGCTTATCTGCTTCGGAAGTTGGTGGTGTTAATTGAATTTGGTGAATGAGTATCAAAGAATTTATTGATTTTTCATCAGATTGTTGTGGAAACGTTGATTGTGTACTAAAATAGTTGTACTCGGTGCAAATTATTGGTAAATAAACAGTATCTGAAAGTGATATCTTTTTATGCTTTTTACGTGAAACCCTTCGTTCAAAACTCTGCATGGATCATGCAACGTCGGTCAAGAGTATATGTATCCGCGTAAAAACAAGATTCTTTATTAGAATTTTAGAATAATAGCTTATCATATCTGAAAGTTGACAGATGAAATCCAACAAAAGTAGGTGTGGCCCACCAGGGCATCTTGTTATTAGTGAATGGAGAATAATATATAAACGCTTATATTATTCATTTGGCTGCCGCGTTACGTACTTAATTCCTTCGTTCAAAACTCTGCATGGCACATGCAACGTTTTAACATTTATTGTGCGTACGTGGATGAGGATTCTTTATTGTTATTGCAAAAAGTCGAAAACTGTGACATTATATGTGCAAGTTGATGAAGAGAAAAGTTGTAAAAGAGAGTGTGGCCCACTATGGGTGTCTAAATTTTATTTATTATTATTATTATTATTATTATTATTATTATATTTTCTATTAGTTGATTGCATGCTTCCAAGGTTTCCAGATTTTATTCTGTTTGAGAGTAAAAAGACACGACATGAATATGATACGAATTTTAATTAAAATTTATTTTATATATTTAATTATTTTTTTTATAGCAGAACAATTAAAGCTTATGAGAAAGTTTGTAAAATTAAGTGTCACTCACCATGGGTTTCACATAATTATTAAATATTTTATCAGTTCATCAAATATTTATGTATATTTTGGATTGCATATATCCTGATTTAAAAATGATGTATGTCAGCAAATGATGGGCCAATTTGTCATTGACTTATGTCTAAGATACAATGGGGGGAAATGATAGGGGGGGGGGGGGGGGGGAATCAAAGGCTTGCTTCAACTCGTCGAGATAATTTGTATATGACTTAATGAGTTAAAGAAAAATATGAAAATTTCGTGGACTCTTAATAGGTTATATATGGCAAATTTAGTTTGTTATATGTATATAGCATTTTGTATGAAATCAAAGACATATAGTCATTAACATTTAGCTTAACTGGTAAAGTCTCTGATGATTGAATAAGAGATTTGAGGTTTAATTTTTGCTTACATAAAAAACTGATTAGTGTCTTGGTCTGATGATAAATAGTTATACACCAAAAACCGATTAATGTCTTGATCTGATGATAAAGAACTATCATCAAGAGTGGACGTCATAAGTTGAAAAATATCTCTAGCAAAAAAAAAAAAAAAAAAGATAAGGGAAAAATGGGCAAGTTGTACATTATTAGATTTGAAAAATAAAATCTAAACCATGAAATTGACAGATTTTTGAAATGAAAAGGATCATGTTTCTTGGTTACTAGGCATAATAGATGGTGGGTGAAATAATGTCAACTACAGGTAGGAACTACTACAGTTGCAGTGGTAGATTTTGCCCATATTCCAATAGCAGACCAGTCTGTTAAAGTAGCACCAATACATGCCCAAGAATGCATGCATAAAGCACCATATGCATGATGTACTATTTTGTCAAGACTAAACATTGTCATTCTCCAATAAGAGGAGCAACACATGCCTACCTCTACCATTGTAAAAAGATGATGAAGGACCCAAAGAAAGGCATTAAATCCCTCTCTTTGCGACTATAGAATTTACTGCCTTATCCACATTCTTCCGTTCTTTTTTCCTTTTCCATTGTAAACACATACAAAACTATAATATTTTTTCACAAACTAGTGGATTATTTGATTGGCTTGAGCCCATGGTTTTCCCCCTCTCGAAACATAGAGGGTATATAGTTTACATTGTTGAAGACAGAGGTGGTCTGACATCAAAGAAGATCAAAACGACAGAGCAAGGAGAACAAAACGGTGGAACTTAATGTGTGTTGCAAAACGCACAGTTTCATTAAAGGTTGTATTGCAACGCATCGTTTTGAAGAAGTCTGTACCTGAGCAATAAGAGAATGGCAAAACGGTGTCGGTTTGATTCAGTTCAAGCTTCAGGTGTTGTGGCGCAAAGTTAGTTATTGAGCGGTTATTTCTTCCGTGATTTACGGAATTGATCCGCATAATTTGGATCTAATTATTGTTCTGTTAAGACCTGTAGAGTGTGTAATATAAATTGGAGCTAGTAATCAGTTGTAGTGTGTAGAACATAGATTTTTCTCTTAATAGCAGTGATTCTCTCTCTCAGAATTTTCCCTCTCTTTCTCTTTCTTTCTCATGCTTTCTTGCTCCATTTTCTCACTGATTTTCTTTCTTTCTTCTCACTGATAATACTACATTTTGTTCTAAATCATTGTGCTGATCTTGATTCAATCTGAAATTCATAGCATAAAGAATTTCATCATACATGATAAAAAAAAGTGTTTCATTTTCATTTTTTTGCAGCTTTTCCTTACCATTATCAAGCACCAGTTTTTAGGTGACATATAAATGTCATGGTAGTAATCTAGTACCTTAATATTATGTATAGTATATTATATAAAAAAAATTATATTTATTTGACTTGAATTATTATTGTAAGGACACAGTTTTGGTGCAATAGCCCAAAAGTGGATGGACCAGTCTAAAAAGTCCAACAACAATGAATTTGTAGAGAGTAGGTAAAGAAAGCTGTGCTAGCTTAGATCAAACAAACAATAAGGTGGGTTTGGATTGCCATGAGAATGGAATAGAAGGATTTAACTTTAAGAAATGGTTCTCGGCATATGTCCGAGGAGATCAGTTTGATATATATATATATATATATATATTTGTTCTAAATTTGGATACAAGATTAGTTCTTTATGTCTACAGTGTTTCTTTCTCCCCTCCGATCCCTTTGTTCGTTAGATCTCCCTTCCTTTTATACTCTTTCTTCTCCTTCTCTTAGCCCTCCACGTGCACATTAGATGACTCTTGTTGATACTTGTCTCATTCCAACTTTTCCAGAAGTCCTTCGGTAATAGCTGGAAGGCTGGAAATCACTGTTCAGAGGTCTTCTTCACATAAATGTGGCCAGAGGATTAGCTGCAGAGCATTCAATGCGAGGGTGGCAGCCTTCTTCCTTGATATTTTTGGGATCTCTTCTTGGCACGTTCTTCTGCAATACTCGCCCAGTCCGACAGAGTTCTCTGGGGTGTTTTCCCAAACGGCAAACTCCAAGACTCACCCTGGCTTCAGTAATCCGAGGTGACGTTTATCCTCAGCACAACTTCCAGGGTCGTTAAGTTCTCACTTAACCCCTTCACCTTCAATGCATATTTTCTAGACTAAGTTAAACCATCCTCGGATTAGCTTTAGTCCTCGGCTTGGGCTTTGGGTACAACGTGTACAAGGATAAAGAATTCTCGGCCCACTGGACTAAGACGACCCAACATATACAGGGATCAAAATTTTTTGGCTCATTGACCCTACAATTATTATTATTATTATTATTATTATTATTATTATTATCATCATCATCATCATCATCATTATCATTCAATAGTTGGAGAATGAAGGATTTGAATTTTGGATGTTAATAAAAACATCAAAAGATCTTAGTTGACTTACAAAATTATTGGCTAGTTTATTTGAAATTCATTCCATAGATATGTTGTGCAGAGATATATAAATATATTTCGGTAGACACATATTCTGTTCATATTACGTCATGTTATCCATTTTCAAACTAATGTTAACAGTTAATTGTCAAATTAACCCCATATGTGACTGATGTCATTCAGCCCTGGAGGATCAACTTCATGATCTTTGGTCATGCTTAGAACTCGATGAAGTTTGGTCGGGTGCTACATTATTTGGATTTTGTGTGACTTCACAGTTTAAGACCTTCAAGGATTTGGCAGCATGGATATTTCAAAAGCAGGATAGACCAAATTTATTTGCTACATCATCCTTGTTGTAGTACCCACCAAATAGCCCAAGTATCAAAAGATCGGCTAGGGAAGTTTCAAGCAGTTCAACCAACTTCGAAGCCTTAAGTTAAAAAATCTCGTGTCCTTTGGAAGCCTCCTCCTAAAGATTTATTCAAGATAAATTTTGACGGAGCCATATTTTCTGAAGCTAATAAATCTAGGATTGATGTGGTGATTTGGAATAACTAAGGTTTGGTGCTGGCTTCCCTTTCGCAGCAACTCCCACAAGCTTACTGCCCTTTGGAAGTTGAAGCTTTAGCCGTTGCAAAAGCTCTCCAATTTTCATCTGAGATAGGTATTACCAATACTGTCCTAGAAGGAGATTCCCTGGTGCTAATTCAACCTTTAAGAAGTGGTAATGAAAGCTTAACCCCTTATGGCTTACTACTTGAAGATGTACGAGTATGTTCTAATTCTTTTACTCAATTACGTTACTCTTATGTTAAGAAAGAAAGTAATAAGGTTGCTCACAGTCGGGCTAGATTTGCTGTTAATGTTTTTAGACTTTCCTGTGTGGATGAAGGATATTCTTCCACAGTTTCTTTTTGTACTTTAGCTGATTTAGCTGGCTTTTCTTAATATACGTAGACTTGTCTTTTCCCTAAAATAAAGTTCTCATGATAATTAGGATTTCTAATTATAGACCTAAGCATGGGATGTTGGACACACTAAGTTGTCTACTATTTCAATTGATATATATATATATATATATATATATATATGCAAGGACTGGGTTCGGGTTCCTAGCCCAAATAAAAGATGGACTAAGGCCCAAAGAGCCCAAAGTAATAAATTTGTAGAGAATGAATTAGAATACTGAGTTTTAGTAAATTAACACAATAGGTAAGTAGTTCTTGACAAAAGGGATGAAGATAACAAATTTATACTAAGGAAATACATCCTCGGCAATGTCCGAGGAGACTGGTTCTTTGTATATTGCTTTCATAACCTCATTACAAGTTTTGTTCCTGGCTGTTATAGTATTCCCCTCTTTAAATTTTTCGATCCTCTTTCCTCCAGGGGTCTCTCACATTATATATCCCCCTTCTAATGATTCTGACCTTTCATTTGTTGATCATCCAGGCCACTACTTGAGTACTTATCCCATCAGACATCCTCTTTTGTCTTCTGTGAGTAGTGGTAGTTGAAGCAGCACCGTTCAGGGGTCTTTTCCACCTAAATACGGCCAGAGGGTTAACTGCAGAACATTTAATGCGGTCACAGCAGTTTTTCCTTAGGTACTTCCGAGCTTTCATTCTCTGGTACGCTCGAGGCGTGCGTCCCTGTCCCTGGAGCTTCTTGGAAGGTTACCTTGAATCTTGGGATACACGCTTGAGCCATGCTTACCTATCCGAGGGGTCGTTCCTCCTCAGACCACCTCCCATTCGTAGCTCACTCATTAGATCCTAAGCTTGACCCATCCAACATCATTCATTTTTTTCTCGGATTACTATGTTCTTGGCCAAGGCCTAGGGCCCAATATATGATTTGGACCGTTGACCCCACAATATATATATATATATATATATATATATTTTAGAATCACATCCCAAAGAACTAATATTATATCATCCAGTTCATTAGTTTTTGATGAGTAGTCAATTATCACAAAAATTTAAACGAACTCCTTGGATTCTAATTCAGATTACTTGCTTTGGTACTATGATAAATTATCGATTTTTCTAAAAGTTTAATTTGTTAAAAAAAATGGCAAATTTACCCATTTAACCAATATTCTAACACTCAAATACTTAATTGTAAGCTGTCAAGAGCCTTATAGCGTAGTGACATAGTTTTCCCTCATTTATTTGAAAAATCAAAGTTTGAATCCATGGATGGCAAGGGGGTGGGTCTCCAATTCCCCACCATGCCCCACTCTTGCTTCGAGGTGTGTGTGTTTTTTCCCTCCTTGTTCTAGCGGGCACCCGTGGGTACTCGCCTTGCCTCACCACACTCAATTTTTTTTATATAATATATTGAAAATTGATTTAAAATATATCATACATCAAATTTTAACTTCTTATATCATTAAAAAAAATAACAAAACAAGTTTTAACATTACAAAAACTTCTTAAATCACAATAATACAACAATTCAAGTATTAAAAACCACAAAAAATTCAAATTTAGCAATACAAAAATTAAAAAATATAAACTGTTCAAATCCTAAAACATAAAAATATAAATTCAATAATACAATACCAAAAGACATCATAAATTTAAAGTTTGAAGGCCAACACACACACACGTGTCTTATGAAAAAAAAATCTATAAAAATATTATAAAAAATATTTGTTAACTTTTTAAAATATAACGAGGCTAGTATGGGTGAAAATTTAACCCTTGTCCTCACCCCATTTTCTATGTGGGCTGGGGTAAGGCCGGTACTTGTGCTATAGGTTTAAGTTGTCATTTCTATTTGAATCTCCCCTCCTTCATTATTGTAACTATCGAATTATCAAAAGAAGAAAATGTAATGATAATCTATCATGTTCAAATTGAATATTAAGCTTAATGAGAAATATAGGGTTGTTGAAAAATTGAGTAGCTCAACGCATCATACAAATATGATCCAATTTGATCTATTATATATAGACAATCATTCTATTTCAGTCATCATTGCATTTTATATCATCAAACATGACTAGTTTGGCAGGATATTAGGTTGAGAGAAGTTAAATCAATGAACTTAATTTATCGGCCTCTAATCTTATCTTACTCTTGATGACCACCATCACTTGTTGATTAAACACTCTTGATTGTGGATATAGGAGGTTTTTTTTATTTATTTATTTTTATTTTTATTTTTTTATTATGAACAGAAAAATTTATTAAAGAGGAAACAAAATTACAACACCCTATTGGACTCTCCCAAAATAATTGAAGAGAAACAGTCCAAGCTATAACCACAGCCAAGAAAATTACAATATAAGCACCATTTAGCTAAGGTGTGGGCTGCCTCATTACACAGTCTAGGGACCTAGATTACAGAGACATTATCAGAGAGAGACAAAAGGGACCTCAAATCAGAGCAAAATGACTTGATTCTCCAAGGAAGGGGCACTGCCAAATTCGAAAGAAGCTGGACAACAGATAAAGAATCTGTCTCCACAATGACAGATTCGCCAACCATAGCAGGGGCTAAGGAAATCGCCCATCTAATTGCTTCTGCTTCAGCCTGGAGAGGGAGGGTGGTGTTCACTTTCATGGAGCCAGCGAATTCCAACTCCCCTCTCCAGTCTATCACAATTGCAGCGATGGCAGATAAGCGAGAACCCACTGCTGCATCAACATTTATTTTTATGTCCAGCCTTGAGGGAGGAATCCAAACCTCTTTGGATGTAGCTACAAGTGCTCATTTCACCTCAATTTACAATGTTTAATGTCCTTTCATCTCCTTGGTGTGATGTTCGACCAATATCGATATTCGATACTTTCATTCTCCCTGGTCATTGGCTATGTTGTCAATGTTATCAAGTTGTCAAGTTAATAAAACTAAGGTTATGCATTTATTCTACCAGCAATTCGACAAATCTAACTCACTTTAATCCAATCAACACCTTCTGTTGGTATTTCATAGGTTGATGGGTTAGATTGAGTTTCAATTTTTCTTTCTTGAAACTTGGGTCGGGTTGGGTTAGGATTGACAAATTTTCAAACCTTGTAACTCAACATATCCCACACTATTAATAAAGTGAAAATATTTTGCATTTTGAAATTTAGTGTTCGTTTGGGTATCCCATAATTTCTAATAGCTTATTTGCATAATATTTATCAAAATATATAATATTTAGTAAAATTTTATTTAAATGTTATAAAAAAAAGTTAAAAATTAACTTATTTAAAAAAATGCTAAAAATTAAATTATTTGCAAAAAAGTTGAGACAATGTGGTTAACATGATCATAATCTAAAACTAACATTTTAAAGTGATGTGATTGGATTAATTAGAATCAACCCAATGAACACCCCTAGCAACCTAAGCATAGACAAGAGGTTAAAGTCATCAATAGCCAGTAGAATCAAAAACTGGCTAATGATGTGATAGTCAACTCTACATGACATAAGACTTGGTTGTTTTGTGTGCTTATTATAAGCCGCAGGTACACATGAGCGGATCTCATGCACAAATTTAATGGTGTGTCTGTTGGTGTAAGTGTAACTGTCCAAATGCACATCCATCCGTAACGCGTCTAAATATATATATATTGGCTCATTGCTTACGCCCCAAAACCCCAAAAACCCTTCCATCCCTATCCTTTTTTCTCTATCTATGTCTAGTTGACCGTACTGATATGTCGGTCAGTGACTCACTCACACTCTCCACCGCTCGTGACTCTCGAGCACAAGAGAATCTTCTTTCTTTTTATCTCATTTTTGGTGCTCTCTCTCTCACTGTGCTGTTTCACGGGTGGCTTTGATACCTTTACCAACAACTCAACGTGTTGTTCGTGATATGGGTTCCAGTGATTGACGCGTGTAAGCCATGCTGCCAAGGCGATCCTCTTGTTGGGCTTCTACCATTGGCTGTTTTGTTGAGAATCCCTGACGTGCAGCTTTGTCGTTTCACTTGTCATTTCTGTGTCTTTTTAGTCTGCAAAAAACCCGGGTGCGTTTAGTATTTCTCTTCTTTAATTAGTTTATATGCAACTTTGATTTGAAGTACTGTGTAGCACTGCTCACGTAATAAATAGTCAAATTTTGTATAGAGTAGAAGTAGAACACAAAGAATCGAAGATGCTAGAAAATTTATAAATCAGGAAAATTTGCAGTTCTAAGAGAAGTGTGTGGCCACTAAAAGGTGAAGCAACTGATGAAGTTGCCAATGCATAGGTTTTAAACAGGGAAAGGCTTGTACTTGTTAAGATTTTTGGAGTGTCTGACAAGCAAATTTTATTGATTAATCGGTTGAGATATTTCTAACTCGCATTTCAGATATTATTTTGCATGTTAAGGCATATGAATTTTTGATTTTGGGATATTTTCTGTGGAGGAGTGGGGTTGAATCTCTGATTGTTAGTTATTTATCGTTATAACTGTTATAATAATCATTGCAGCGGTTGTAAAAAATCGACACTTAATAAGTGCGAGAACAAAACTTACATTTTTGCAATTAGGATAATGATTTTGTACATATAGATGCGCACGTGAAGCACATGCCATTGTCTGTGGCTACTCCCAAGATATGAGGACATATATATATATATATATATATTTTTTTTTTTTTGGGCTGAGTAAAGGTAACTCATTGAGTAAGAATAAAATGACAAACTACAAAAGTTAGCACAAGCAACCTATGAATTTCATGGGTTTTTCAAGACCATGGAAAGTGTAGAGATGGTGTTGGGACCCCATGAAACTAAAAGAGAAGCCCAAAAAGTCTAATGTTGCCTAATGGATTGGCATGGATGAGTATAGTGTTGTCATGTCATCCCAAGGAGAGATGATGATGTGGTGCCTCGGTCTAATCCAATTGGTAGCTTGGCATTGATGTGGTGATAACTCAGCCATATGCAATGAGAATGAGCTTAGCCAATTCAAGCTCACCATAAGTGAGTTATTGTCGATTGAATGGCCCATCGATCCAGTCAAAATTTGGATTTCCCCTATGCGCTGATAGAAGGTCATAGAACTGGAAGTCTAACATTCTGTTGACAGATTTGATCTTGAAATATCCTCCCAATAATGGGCGATCAATCTTTACAATATCAAATCACAGGTAAAAGATAAATTAGTAGTTAGTTACTCACAGAACCGAATCGCTTTGAAAAGGTGCTTAAAAATGACATTTGCTCATCGTTTTGACAATAAATTTTCAACGAAAAGGAATTTAAAGACGATGTCTCAATTTTTTAGAAAGTAGACATCCCAAGATTTAATTCGAATACAAAGTTTGAACTTTTTTGATACAAAACAAGAGAGTTATTGTATCGATTCAGTTAAAATTCGGATTCTTCCTACGCGTCGATAGAAGGGCGTAGAATTGGAAGTCTAACATTCTGTTGCTAGATTTAGTCTTGAAATATCTTCCCAACATTGGACGATCAATCTTTACAATATCAAACCACGGGTAAAAGATATGTACCTAGCTATTCACAAGACCAAATCACTTTGAAAATGTGCTAAAAAGTGACATTTGTTCACCGTTTTGACAATAACTTTTGAATGAAAAAGAATTTGAAGACGAGGCCTCATTTTTTTAGAAAGTAGACATCTTAAGCTATGATTTGAACAAAAAGTTTGAACTTTTTCGATACAAAACAAGTGAGTTATTGTCGTTTGAATATGACCCATTTATCTAGTCAAAATTCAAATCCCTCGTATGCGACGAAAGAAGGACGAGGACGTAGAATTGGAAGTCTAATATTCTGTTGACAGATTCGGTCTTGAAATATCTTCTGAACATCGGGCGATCAATCTTTACAATATTAAATCATGGGTAAAAAACGATGGTCTAAGGGGTTGGTTCAGGGGTCCATTGGGCTTGAGCTTGAGCTCCTTAGTTTTTTTTTTTCCACAATGAAGGGTCTTAAATATATTTTCGTGATAAACTGTGAATAACTCTCATAATTATGTAGTTTTTAATAGGGTTGTGAATGAGCTGAAGTTTTTCAAATATTGAATATTCAAGTTCAACTCAACAACAAAAGTAAAATGTTCAATCTCGACTCGAACTCAAACCAAACCTACAAACATTGTTTGAACTCGAGATCATCAAAAAGTTCAAAGCTTGAGTTTAGCTCAGCTTTGATTCATTAGTCAAATAGAGCTCGAGCTCAATATTAAGCTCTTGTGCTTGAGATCCAACACAAGTACATAATCAAACCTATATTAAGCATATTATCAAATAAACAAATAAACATAAGCAAGATTTTTTCAAAACAAGTTTAAACTGTTTATAGACAACTTGATTTATTTACTACTTTAGTTTTGAACGTTATGAAAGCTTGAAAATATTTTACTCCAAATTAGTTGAAATATATTATTGTAAACTTACTTGTGACTTACAAATAGTCGTTTTCGCAATTTATATTTTTATAAAAAAAACTAGTGTTGGCAGCACGTGCAAGGCACGTGCTACCACCTAAGTAAAAAAATTAAGATAAAATTTATATTTGAAAAAATATTAAGCTGTATACATGAAAAATGTATGTCATACAAAATTAATCTCATTACTTTAAGAATTTTGATCACATACAAAGTTAGGGTAGCTATTTAACATATAAATATCTATTTTACTATAAGTTTTTTAGTACTTATTTTCTAAAGGCAATATCCACTCATTAAAAGCTTCGATGAATAATAATGAATATCATTATTTTTCAACAATAAGCAACTAACTTTTGCTTAGACATTGTCATAATATTTAAATTTTTGCAATGAATGATGTCAAATTCTACAATCGAAACTCTTTATCAAATATCTTTAACCATACACAATGAAAATTTTGTCATTTATAATTTTATACTTTCTTCTTTATCATTCTATACGAGTCTAGGTCCAATGTTTAGCTTGCTTAGTTTTTAAATGAACACCCATTTTAGGCAATAAAAGAAAAAAGAAAAAAAGAAAAAAAGAAAAAAAGAAAAAGAAAGGATAACCAAAGGCATGTGTCATTGAATTTTCAATTAGATAAATTATATGTTTCGAAGATTTAAACCTATAAAATCAATATTCTCTAGGTAATAAATAAAGAGCAAGACTTAGATACAGTACTTAGGTGCTGTTCCTTAGGTTCCCTTTTTAAAATTCTGCCATGTGCATTTTTTTCTCAAGGGATAGAAGTATATTTCTTAGTTAAATAGCCACTTGTCTAAATCTTAAGAGGGGAACCTAAGGAACAACACCTAAGGTACTGTACCTAAATTTTGTCCATAAATAAAACATCTTATATCACCATTCCAACTTTCTAAGCATTACTACTATCTTAAACTCAAAACACGTTAAGAAATTTTTTGGAATGTTAAAATTTGGTGGGAGTATTTTAGACATTATACAATGAAATATTTTAAGAATCATAAGCTTTCATTAGGATTTAACTAAGAGAATAACAATATGAAATATTTGCGCTTTTCCAAAATATTAAAGGGAAAATTGCTTGATTTTAAAATTCAAGGAGGAATTGTGAACTACCCTAAACATAAAGGATAAAAAGTGATTTAATCCTAAGTTTTTTAAATTTTTTAGTGTAAAATTATGTGTTTTTATTTAAAATGGTGTGAAAAGATAAAAATACAATAAAAAAAATACAAAAACTCAACCTAAGAAAATTGTATGTGAAACAGTAAATTTTGGCTCAACAAAGTTGACTAAACCAAAAAAACCTTTCTAGAAACACAAAAGAATGGTACAACACTTTCATAATATTTTTATAATTTTGTTATATATTTTTTTTACTTGAAAAGAATTGATAATTCAGCAGTTGTGAAAATAATATGACAATAACAAGATGTCTTAACATTTTCACTAGAGAAATGTTATGTTCACAACATTTTCACAAAAAATCATAATTAGTAGATTGTTATGGGTTGTTATTGGTGGACAAAAAAGTAATTTTATTGATAATTTTAAATTAGAATCAATAACAATTTACCTCCTATGATTTGTTATGAAGTTGTTGTTTGTGGATGTATCATATCTTTTTTCATAATACCTTTATTTTTAGTTACGGTTGGTTCTAGTATGACATTTTATTTTGATTAAACCTTAATAATTGTGAAAATATTGTGACAATTTATTGTGTTGTTAACTTATTGTATATAAACCGGGTAACTAATAGTTCGTATCTCTATAAAAAAAAAAAAAAAAAGAAGTTCAACTGACGATGCTACCAATAAAAAAAAAAAAGGAAAAAAGAAAAAGGGCCAGTACAAGATGAGTTGAATAAACCAAAGACTGTAGCTATAAGGATTGTGAGTTGAATAAACCAAACACTATAGCTATATGGATGAGCTCTTTTTATATATATAGTTAGGGCAATATGAGCAAGGAACATGCTTGCCGTTGAAAAAAAGTGGTGATTAAGGTCAATTCTAGATTTTATTTGTATCACAAAATAAAGATATAAATCATTTGATTTTTAAAGTATATAGAGATTTACATTATTCAAAAGAGACATTAATATTAAGAATTTTGATAATTATGTTGTAAAAAGTTAATCTAATTCATATAAGAATTTTGATCAACCACAAAATTCATATAAGAATTTTGATCAACCACAAAATTAGGGTAGATATTTAACATATAAATATTTATTTTACTATAATAGTTTTTTAGTACATACTTGCTAAAGACAATATATCTACTCTCTAAAAGCTTCTAAAAATGATAACGAATATCATCATCTTCCAATAATAAACAACTGAGTTTTGTTAAGTGTTGGACCGTGGGCAAAAATGTATTGACCCCTTGCAAATTAATTAATTATTTAAGTTAATTAATTAATTTCCATACAATAGTGTGGTAGCACAAACAAATCATCAATTATACTAAATGCAGCGAAAAATAAATTTGACACGGGTGATTTGTTTACGAATGGGGAAAACCACCGAGGCAAAACCCTATCGGGTAATTTTAAGGCCACTATTCTCAAGAATCTACTATTATCAATCACAAGTAATTACAAGTATAAGAAATCTTACCAAATCCTTTGGCCTATCCCGAAATACCAACCTATAGTTAAACCATTACCCCAATATCCAATTGGACTTGTATTGTAGCGGCAATCTTTCCTTTCAATGCACGAATCCTAGTACATGACTAACCAATGATGCACGGATCCCAGTACGCGACTAACTCCTTTACACGAATCTCAGTATGTGATTAACTCCACAACAACCCTTTGATTGATGTAGTTGATTTGCAACAGCTTCACATATAAACACCAATAAGATTTTCAATGATGGTGTGAGAGACTTTGCTTGATTACAGAACCTAAAGGCGTACAAGAAACGCAGCAAGAACTCTTTTTTCTGTAGAAGGAGGCTAGGGTTTCAAAAAGAAAACCTTATGAAGCTCTCTAGGGTTATGTTTTTCTTTTTCCACCTCCTTGTTTAAATAGGAGCTCAATGGGCTCTCTTATTCCAAAAAGGCATACACAAATCTTAGGCTTTCTTAGTCCAATAAGGATTATACAAACCCATAAACAAATAGCCTTTTAGAATTAAAAATGCTGCTGGCTAAAGTCTGAATCCCGTAAGTTCGATAGATCGAGACATGTGTTGAGCTTTAATGAATCTTGACAGATCGATCTTTTGTCGAGGAGGTATCGAGACCTGTAGATTGCACTTTTCTTGAGCAATCTTAAGTAATCTTCATGTTTTCAATGTAACTACTTGTAATGATCATTTTGAACCTACTTAGATTTATCCAAATACAAATAAAGTGCGTTTTGTCAAAAGATATGTCAGTTACATAAAAATGTATCCCTTACACTAAGAAAAATTAAAAAAAAAAAAAAAGATAACAAAAGGCATGTGTCATCGAATTTTTCATTAGATAAATTATAAGTTTTGAAAATTTAAACCTAGAAAATCAACGTTCTTTAGATAAAAAATAAAATACCTTATATCGTTATTTCAACTTTCTAATAATTTGTACCATTTAAAACTCAAAATACGTAAAGAAAATTTTTAGGATATTAGCGGGAGTAATTTAGACATTACACAATAAAATATTTTAAGAATTATAAGTTTTCATTAGGGTTTAACTGAGAGAATAACAATATGACATATTTGCTCTTTTTCAAAATATTAAAGGAAAATTTGCTTGATTTTAAAGTTTAAAGAAGAATCGTAAACTACCCCAAAAAATAAAGGATGAAAAACGTTTTTTTCCTACATTTTTGTTTTTGTGTGTAAAACTGTGTTTTTACTTAAAATAGTGTGTAAAGAAAAAAATATACAAAAAGTCAACCCAAGAAAATTGTATGTGGAATAGTGAATTTTGGCTTAATAAAATTGATTAAACCAACAAAAAATATCTAAAAACACAACAGAAAAATACAACATTTTCATAATACCTTTATAATTTTGTTATTTTAACTTGTAAAGAATTGACAGTTCAACAGTTTTAAAAATATTGTGACGACATCAAGATGTCTTAAAATTTTTTACACACAAAAAATGCTATATCCATGACATATTCACAACAAATTGTAAGTAGTAAGTTACTACAAGTTGTTATTGGTGGGCAAAAAAGTAGTTTCATTAGTAAGTTTAAATTAAAACTAATTACAATTTACCACCTTTGATTTAATATGAAAGTGTTGTGAAAATTATTGTGGATGTAATACTTCTTGTTCACAATACTTTTATTTTTAGTTGTGATTGGTTTTAATATGATATTTTATTATTTTATTTTGGCCTATAATGAATTTACACCTCAGCAATTGTGAAAATATTGTGCCAATCTGTGGTGTTAATATTTTATTATAATGTGAAACAGAGTGAATTGGACAAACCAACAATAATATAGCTAATCTACTACAGCTTTATGCATTTACAAAAAAAAAAAAAAAAAAGACTAGCAAAACAGGGAAAATTGAACAAACCAAAACTACTGTAGTGAAATTACTGTAACTTTTCTCATTCACTCTTTTAATATGTAGAAATATACATTGCACTTAGAGCATTCCCATCAGTATGTGTATAAATGTGCAAAATGGAAAAAGTAACTAATTTTACACATTTTTAGCAAAAAAAATACCACCCACATAAGTGGGTGTAAACTTGTGTATAAATACACAATTGCTACAGTAACAGTGCAAATATGCACGGTTACTATAGCATGTGTATTTAATATCTTAATAATTTTCTCTCTCTCATCTCTGTACCTGACTTACATCCCTCTCTTTTTCTCATTTCATCAGAGACTCTCTCAGGTGCACAGCTTTCTCTTTCTCTCATCTCATCAATCTTTCTTCCTCTAGCTTCCACCTATCGCCACCGCCGCCAATCTCTCTTCTCTCTTCTCCCTCAGTGCCTCTCTGAATCTCTCTTCTTTTTGTACTTTGTGTGGCTGTGGTTGTCATTTGGGTCGGGCCGGTGGTTTTTGGATCGGTCGTTTAGGTCGGATCATAGGCATCTTTGAAGATTGGCAAAGCAGCAGTAGCTACAGTGACGATGAGGCGTTTGGTGGTGTTTTTATTAGGATCCGATTCTACGGCAACGATGGGTTAGGCGTTGCTCTTCGGACCCGTGCTTTGGAAGTGAATCTGTTAGCAGCTACAACATCGATGATCGGAGTTTGAGAACTGAGGGTGGTGTTCTTTAGATTTTCAGTGGTGGTGGCTGGTTGGTTGTTTCGGTGGTTTGGGTGTAGTTGTTCCTATTTGGGTATGGGTATGGGATTGTGATTTGTTCCAATTTGGGTATGGGTATCTATTTGTTCCGATTTGGGCGTGATGATGTGGTTGTTCTGATTTTTTTTTTCCGATGGGCTTGTGGTGAGTGGTGGAGTGGTGGCTATGTGGGTTGTGTTAGGTCTATGAGAGAGATGACAGTGTTAAAGAAATAAAAATTTTATTTGAATAAATGTGTATAATAGATAAACTGATGTGGGTGTTTTGTAAAAATGGGGGTGTAAAATAGAAAAAGTAAATTTTAGATGTGCAAAATGAAAATTTTTTTGCATCCGCTAATGCGGATGCTCTTACAATGCAAATTTATATTATAAACACAGAAAAATCGGCAAATATTTTACACATTTGCAAAATTTGTACAATTATTTTTTTTTTTGCAAATGTATACAATATTTGTCACTTTTTGTATGTATATAATGTAAGCTTACATTACAATTATAAAATAAACATACAAAGATTAAAAAAAAAAAATCACTCACTAAACCAAAAATACTCTTTATAACACTTTTCACAAGCCAGGTCATGTTAACGAGTGCTTTTAGGATATTAATTAAAAATTTATTTTAGAAAAATTTTAACATCACTTGTATAAAAAAAAAAAAATTGTCAGAAAATTAACTTTTTTTTTTTTTTCTTTTACCAAATTTTTTTTTTTAAATGAATTATTACACAATACTTTAAGTTAACTAGCTAGCCACCCCCTTCACCTGCCTATTAGTCTTTTTTTATATATAGAAATTGCATCGATTTCCCAAAAGAATGAGGCGTCATTCATATTAATTTTGAAAAGTGCACCACGTAATTAATTATATCAATATTATGATGTGACGTAGTGTAGTTGGAACTGTACTCATTTGCGGGTAAAATCTTGTCAGGGACTATTATTATTAAAGTTTTCTTAAATTTTGTTCCCGTACCAAATGATTCGGTCTGATTCCTCTTTCAGGCCGAATCATGTTTGTTTGACTGTTTTACTTTTTCCCTTTCTCTCACTTCATCTTTCGAATAATAATCTCTAACTTTGAGGGTTTTAAAAGCAATTACATCAGTTTATTTATTTTATAAAATATTTTAATAAAATATTTATTTTTTTAAATTTTTTTATTATTTTTCTCAACTATTCTTTACATACATATTCTCTCTCTCTCTCTCTCTCTACCTATTTTTTTTGATTTGTTGCTCTTTCTCTATACCTATCTCTCTACCCATTTTCATACCCATTTCTGAACAGATCACTTTTCTCTCTCTCTTTTCTACCTTCTCTCATTCTTTTTCAAAAACTACCAACCCATCTCTCTACCTAGATTTCTTTACCGGCCGATCCACGAACCAAGCTCCACAACCCTTTTATCGATCCAACCTCCCGCGTCTTTTTCTCGACCAATCGACCTAGATCACTTCTTCACCGACCGAGCCACGAACCAAGCTCCACAACCCTCTTACCGATCCAACCTCTCGAGTCTTTTTCTTGACCCATCGACCCAGATCGCTCGCTATCAACAAAAACTACAATGGCAACCACAACAATCACATACAATAACCGGAAAAAGAACTGTGTGGGTTTGTCTGTGTGTGGGTGTGTTTCTGTGTTGATTTGTCTGTGTGGATGTGTTTGTGTGTGGGTGTGTTTATGTGCATTTGAGGAAAAAGAAGATGAGGAAGACTGAGTTCGTTATGCACGGAGAAGAGAAAAAAAAAGGTGCGAACGAAATTAATAAAATAATAAATACACATGTTACAGTAATCGTGCATATATGCACGGTTACTTTAGCAATTGTGTATTTATACACAAGTTTACACCCACTGATGTGGATGATTTTTTGCTCAAATTGTGTAAAAGTAGTTACTTTTTTCATTTTGTACATTTATGTGCAAGCTGATGTAATTGTTCTAAGTCATAGTAAATGGCTCATTACTCATTTTCTTTGGGTCAAATATACAAAAACCACCGAAATTTTCCATAACCAATATCGTCATCATTCTAACTATGAGTAATCCACGACATTATAATGTCTTTCGAAAATTGATGTTGTTGCTCTCCTATAGCCATCGGTATTTCCATCATGCAACCACCATATTTGTCACTAAACAGTTGCTATTGCTAGCTTCTGCATCACATATATATGCCATCCTCAAGATATTGTTCCTTTGCCGACATTGTTCCTTAGGCCGCCACAATGGTAGGACGATGGCTACACCAGCGCGCTGGTGTAGCCATCGTCCTACCATTGTAATTGTCTTGTCATTAGTGCAACCATTCTTTAGTCCTTAGTCATCTTTTTCAGAGTCTTCGTCTATTGTTAACTGTCGTTGTTAGCCATTGTCACTAATTTTTTTGTGCAATTTATTCCACATTGTGCCTAATATATGCTACATATCCAATCTATTTCATTCCAAACTTAAACTTCTAGTCTTCTACGTGCCTTGACTTTGAAGGGGTATCGAAGGTAAAATATCGTTCAAGTTTGTTATATGTCCATGTACTTGTGATGCAAGTAAATTAATTCTAGTCCTAATTTTAGAAGTAAAGTAATCATAGTCTTAATTGTAGTGTAAGTACTACAACCTTAGGGTTAACTGATAGTTTATTACCATATACATCATACGTACATTTGTTCATGTAACATATAATTTAGACCAATAAACTATAACTCAACTCAAACCTCATTCCCTTGTAAGTGCTAGGTGGAGGATGAGGTCATTGATTCAAGATCCATTAGGTATATGTGTAACTTATTAATAATTAAAAAAGAAAAAAAGCAATTCAGTATTGTAAAAATGTGGCTGCTAAAGGTTTCTTGTTGTGGACATGGATTGAGAGTCTAGAATCTATGGAAGTTTTGAGGTGTGATAGGTACGAAGCTATTTTCATGGCCAAAATGAGCTTTTACCCATTTCTCACAAATTTTTCAGCAAAATGCCATCTGTCTGAAACTATTTAGAGAAATGCTCATATCTTGAAACTTGATTTTCTAAAAATCGAGTTCCTAATGTAAAACTCGATTTTTGGACAATCAAGTTATAGCGAACTTGGACTTAGAAAAAAAAAATTTCTAGAACTTAAGTTCCACAAAAAATTTTTCAAGGAACTCGAGTTCCAGAATTTTTTTTTTTAATTTTTAGTTCTATATAACTCTATTGTCCAAAAATTGAATTTTAAATTGAAACTTAATTTTTAGAAAATCGAGTTTCAAAACAGGAGTATTTCCCTAAATAGTTTCAGACATGAGGCATTTTGTTGGAAAGTTTTGGCGAAATAGGCAAATGCCCATTAGTTATGATCCTAGTGTCCCACATTGGCTAAGTGTAAGCTAAACCATGTGTTTATAAGCTCTTGGACACCCTCCCTTTGCAAGCCGGTTTTCAAGGGTGAGTTCTACCCATGGGTTTGTAACATTTAGTATCAGAGCCGACCATCACCCCGATGAATCAGGTGTAGCTCATTGAGTATGGGATCAAATGAGTTACAACTTTGTGTTTGGATCCCGGAAGGGGCAACCTAGAGGCTGGATTAAAATTATTGATAGTTGAGTGGAGCCACCAAAAAGAGAAAGGGCTACCAACGGGTCCGTGTCGCTAGAGTAAGCTGTCGTGGACGTCGCCTGCAAAGCGTGGTGGTATTTAATGATCCTAATGTCCCAAATTGGTTAAGTGTAAGCTTAACCATGTGTTTATAAGCTTTGAGCACCCTCTGTTTGCAAGTCGGTTTTCAAGGGTGAGTTCTATTCATGAGTTTGTAACACCATTTTGGCCCTATTTTCATAAATACAAAATGGTTTTCTCATGTATTTAGCTTTATGCACAATTATTTATAATGGGTTTAGTGGGTTTTGCAAATATATAAAGCACATTTACAAAGTTTTTGGTTTCCCACTAGACTCAAAATAGATGAGAAAAATCCTCTTCAGCCCTTTAATCCACAACTCCCAAATTTTCCCTTAGAACATATACACACGGGCTTGGTCCATATGTATGGCCTTTTGTCTATTATTTGAAATGAGTATTGTGATTGGCCCAAGATTTGACTTCAGGGGTTATGTACACATGTATGCATGCGAAATATATATATATATATATATATTACGTAATACTATGAGCAGTTGTTAACTTTTAAGTAGAAACTAATATATATGATGCATGTGTGTATATGTGTGTGTGTTTTATTTTTATTTTTTTAATTATACCGTGTATTTAAATGAGGGTTCTAAACTAGTATATATAAAAGACCAAATATTATTTGTATATGTACATTACAATAAATTAAACTCTTAGACTGATTCTCAACAACAAAAAAAAAAACTCATAGATTAAATTATCATTTCATTTATAAAAATTAATATAGTAAACTATCATTATCATAAATCATGCTCTACTTGCGAAGAAAGTGACCATGTTTGATGTTTCCTTCGTATTTATTTATGTTTGATTGAGAATATATACAACAATTAGCGGGGTCTTGAAATTTTTTTTTTTCCCGTTTTTGTTTTACCTATACGGCTATATACATCTCCTTGACCATTTCTTTAACTTTTGTTGGTGGTTTTGGCTTAATACTTTAATATGCACTTGAAGATTACGCAGCTCTCCAAGAAAAATTAGAAACAAAAGCATGGGAAATCGTGAAGGAAACGATAAGCCTAGCTTTAGGCTTTACCTTGTGGGGAGAAGAGAAAGGAGCCAATTACGTACCAAATGGGCAGAGACTGCAAAAGAAAAGAAGTACTAAAGATAAAAGGCTACCTAGTTGGCTAGTTGTCAATAATAGCAAGATTTCTACCCAAAAATAAGAACAGTAATAAAAATTATTGCTGCACTTATGGTCCCGCACTGAAAGACTGACAAAATTTACTTAAGAACACATATCATTTTCGTTTGGAGCTCCATTGTAGATTCAAACCTAACCATTAATCACGAAGCGATGGGAACGACGGAATCCATGGATTCAGAACTTTATATTGAAAACAAAGAGGGAGTAATCAAGTCTGACAATGGGGCTATTCATTGCAAGCTATCTTGCCTTCTGAATGAGTAGAAATGAAAGTACGTTGTCTCGGACGGAACTAAAATTTGAAGTGAAAGTATGTTGTCTCGGACGGAACTAGAATTTGAAGTTGAGGGGGCAAATATAATTTTCTTGAGGAAGGTAAATATAATTTTTTTTGAATTTATTTTTTAAAATCTTAAATATATATATCTATTATTTAATATTTTAAAAAAATTTTGGGGGGAGAGGGTCACAGCCCCCTCTAAATGTATGAAGTTCCGTCCCTGCTTCTATACATGAATTATTTCTGGATTATGATTAGAAACTCATTTTTTGTAGACTTTTCAAGATCTACCTCACATCAATAACTCAACTGTAATCTTTTAAGAGAGTGGGATTAGGAATCTTTGAGATAAGAATTATTTTTGAATTATAACTAGAAACTCCTTTTTTCTAAATCCATTCATCAAATGCTCGACCCCTACTATCTACCGAAGCAGCTGCTTTCGAAGTAACAAAAAAAAAAAAAAAAAAGTAGTGACTTGAGTGGCGAGTTAGAGTTGAAAAGAGGATTCCTCTTCAACTTTGCATGGAATGCCTCAGTGTTTGCCAGCTATAAAAAAATATGCATTTAAAATTTGTATTTTAAGTTTGTATTTTGAATTGTTGAACAACTTATCGTATAATTACCTTTAAAAATAAGAGCTATCTCATTATCAAATTGTGATACATAAAAGATTACGTCAAACTATTTATTTGTTCTAACTTGGTATTAGAGCCTATTTCACTGTATTTTCCACCATTTCTCTTACACTTTTCTCACCATCTACTCTCACAAACGCTCACCATTTTTATATATTTCAAACTAACCAACACCATCTTTATTGGAAAACTCAACTTATAATGGACAAAAACTTTTTGGCTTCACTGATAGCTCAAAAATATGACAACTTCTTTTATATATATATATATATATATATATAGAGAGAGAGAGAGAGAGAGAGAGAGAGAGAGAGAGAGAGAGAGAGAGAGAGAGAGAGAGAGAGAGAGAGAGAGAGAGAGAGAGCATGGATTACATAATTCAGCTTAACAACTTACATCTAATGAGGGAAGCTCTTATGGCCAAATCTTCACTATATAGAATTATATGTTACAATGAACTCAATGTGGGATCTTGATAGGAGGCTAAACCTTAGACTAACCATACACTAAACCATGGTTACTAGACTTGTAGTATGAGTAGAATACTTTGCTTCTACACCAAGTAGGATTGGGTTTGGGCTTTGGCTTCAATTACGCTTGATGTCTTTAGCATCCTCCGTCAAACTCAAGGTGGGAACTTGAAGACAACTTGAGTTGGAAAATAAACTCATGGAAACTCTTTAAGGATGCCTTATAGATGCCTTAAGAATGACCATGGAGACTGGATTGTAGAGATTGACCAAGCACAATGTTGAACGAAAGTGCAATGGAAGAGTGTTGTAAAATGAATTCAAGGGCCTAAGAGCAACTACTATGGCCAAATATGAGTATTTTGAGTGTGCATTTAGCAACTGATTAGAAGCTACATTTGCTTAAATTATCCACTGTTTGTAGGTCTTATTATTTTTTGTCTCAACTTTATTCTAAATAATCTAATTTTCAATTTTTTCAAAACAAGTTACTTTTTAGTTTTTCGTCTCACATTATACAAATATGCTATTAGAAACAAATAATTCCCGAACGGACATTAAAGGATGGTGGAACATGACAAAGGACAACATCTTAATCAAGCAGGGTGAAATGAGTCCATGGATTTCACACAGATTAAACTCAAAAAGATTGAGAGTAGAGTCAATTTGTGTGATTTGAGAGCCTATGGAAAAATGGACACCAAAATCATAATCTACATTAAAAATAAAGTTTTTTTTTTTTAATTTTTTTGATATTATCTAAACTCAATAAAAACTAAACTAAACATGTTTGGAATAATTAACTAACAAACTAAATAATATTAAATATCATTGTGTGTTTAATTAGACATTGATTTTATAATACTGTATTTATCGATCTTTTTACTTTTCAAGTAAAAAACATGATAGAATTTGAATTTGTGATGAACTCATAATTTTTTATAGATTTTAGTTGAATGAGAATCTAACATTTTAATTTGTATATGGCTGAGATAAATATTACTGTATTATTTTAAAAAATGAAAACATGATAGGAAGAAGAATTTAAATGTCTGATTATTTATTTATTTATTTATATTTTAGAATTTAATATTTATTCATTCTTTGATTTTCTAACTTTTTAGCTACTTCCTGCACTCCCTTTAGAGTTATACATTCCAATTATTTTTTGACAATTATTTATGCTAAAATATAATTTTTGAGCTTTGGATATCTATACTATTTATATTATTTACGAGAGAATTCTCCTTTTTAGATTAGACTTTTATGTGGTTTAAAAATACACCTAAACCTTACGTTTCAAAGAGAAAAAACTTAAGGACAACCTGATAAAAATATATCTTTAACTTCACTTAAAATTCTTATAAAATAGGACACTCTCCTACTGATCCATGTTTTCAAAACAAACTTATTCAAAAAAAAAAAAAAAAAAAGCTTCATCGCACTCGCAAAGCATGTGTGATGAAGCTAGTATTATTTATGTATACTATTCAATGTATATATAACTAATTTTCATATTTCATAAAATCTTACGATCTTCAATTTAATCTTGAACATCCTCTTTTTTTATCCAAAATAAATCCTTGATTTTAACAACCTTAAAGTGAGCCAATCATTAAAATTACTATTGTAGTTGCGAAATTGCTTTTCTCCTTTTTGAAGACTTAGCATTGTCCATGAGCTTGGGCCATGGATGGGTTATAATAGGATGAAATGTACTTTTTAATCGGTTGTGTGTGTGTGTGTGTGTGAGTGTGTATATTATTCTTCTTCTTATCCCTATGTGATTGCTTACCCAGTTAAATTTCTATCAATTATTTACATTTTTAATATCTTCCACTTGCCTTGGGAGATTAGATAACGAGGACGTCATATAGCTGCTTGGGCGGTACTTCTTATTCAGCCTCCAGGTCGGCCCGATCGATACATTTGCAGAAACGTCTGTTATAAATGATACTTGTATTGAAAAAGAAATTAGTCTTTTTTTTTTTTTTATATGATCAAGAATGGTTATATTATATGTTTGACCATCACTATGATTTGCATTATATTATTTCATTATCTTCTCACTCTTTTAAATTAATTGTTCATTAATTTGTGAGATGTCATATAATTTTTTTTTAATATTCCTAGTAAAAAAATTTACAATTTACAATTTTGATTTGAGATATTTATATATATATATATATATATAGATTTTTTTTTATATGTTTAGCCAACTAGTCTTCTAGTAGATTGGATGACAAATGTTGACAATCCACTCCTTGGGAAATTTACAAAAATTAATTCTCAAATCATTATTGGAAATTGATTATCAGTGATAATTTGATACACTTTTTTTTTTTTTGTGTGAACAGGGTAGGATTTCAATTTGGTTGGATTTTGATCCACAATTTTGAGGCTTTCTTGGAGGGGGAAACCTAACTTATAGCCTTATCTATACTAGGTTATTTTTATTATTTTTAATAAAATTAATTACTTAACTAATATTTTGGAGTCTTTTTCTAAGTGGGAGCTTTAGGCAACAGCCTAAGAAAGAGTGGCCTTGCCTATGAGTCGGATTGGACCAGATGAACTATATTTGTATATCTTGAAGTTCTTTACCATACCAAATTACACCTCTAAAGTTTGAGAGTGTTTGAATTTTATACTCTGAAATTTCAAAATCTGGAATTTACCCCTTGAAGTTTGAGAGTGTTTGAATTTTACACCTTGACGTTTCAAAATTTGGATTTTATCCCTTTAAACTTTGGAAGTATTTGAATTTTACACCCTCAAATTCTGAAACTTTAGGGTGTAAAATCTAAACACCCTCAAACTTTAGGAGTGTAAAATCCAAACAATCTAAAATTTAGAGGGTGAAATTCAAATTGTGACACGTTAGGGTGTAAAATCGAAATACTCCCAAATCTCAAGGGATAAAATCCAGATTTCGAAATTTTAAGGTGTAAAATCCAAACACCTCTAAACTTCAGGAGATAAAATCCAAATTCTAAAACTTTAAGATGTAAAATCCAAACACCTTCAAACTTTAATGTGGCGTTTGGTACGGGAGAATCCACATTACTCCTGACATTTAGATTCCTAGGAATGTGTTCCTAGGAATCACATTCCTAGGAATGTAATTATTCATATGTATGGTTTCATTGGGAATCTCTTAAGATTTTTAAAAATGTGAGATGATAATGTTTGGTTTATTTCTAAGAATCTTAAATGAATTATTTATTTTTTCCATTCTATCCTTAGATTTGAGTGTGAACTACCAAGTCCTTTAAAAAACAAATCTTCCTCTAAATAAATAATGAAAGGGAAATGCTAATGAGTGTCCTTAGGGCACTCGTTAATAATTTATTTAAAGAAAATTTTTATAGGAAATAAAAAAAAGTAATTAATATTTTGATAGCTTTTTTCATTTCCTATAAAAGTGGAATCAAAACCAAATATAAACTATTAATTATGACAAATTCATTAAAATTATAGTCTAACATTTCAAAATGACAAGTATAATACAAAAATAACTATTTAAATAGAGAGCAACACGTACACACAACAGCAAAAGTGAATACCTGACAATAATAAAGAGTCCCCTTCAAACTTTTTTTTTTCCACACCTGAAACCTAAATAAAACTTTGTTAAAAATATATAAATAGAGTTGTCTATCCTGTTTATGTTATTTTAGCTGGAAAAGATAAAGACAAGAGAAAAGGTATTGATGATTTGTTTATATTTTATCTTAACTGCTTAAATAATAAGGAAAAAGTGTTAAAATTGTTAATTTTAAAAAAAAATATAATTTCCTTTAAACTTGAGAATCTGGATTCCTACCTGTTTTAAAAAGAATCCATATTTCTACTAAAAGGGGTTTAAAGGAAGAATCCAGATTCTTTTGGCATTTAATTTCCTTGCGTGATTTGCAACTAAATATAGGAATCTTTAAACATTATGGGAATCCTAAAATATTACCCCGTACTAAACGCTATATAAGGGTGTAATTTACAATTTACCCTATAAAAATCTATGGCCAAAATACATTTTTTGCCTCTAAATATTAGCCTATGAGTGATTTTAGTATCTAAAATTTAAAGTGATCTCTTTTAGCTTTTAACAAATTTTGATCTTTTTTTATATTGGATATACGCATGTTATTGATGGTCTCACAAAATAAAGAAGTTGGGAAATTAATAACGTAACTAAGTTCAAACTCATTGACTTAACATTTTGGATTAAGTAAAGTATCAATTAAAATTTTATCAACCCTTCAAAGCCCCAGGCCCAGATGGTCTGCATGCAGGCTTTTTCCAAAGATTTTGGCTCGTGGTGGGGAAATCTGTGCTGGAGGAAATTAAGATGATTTTTGCTGAAAAGAGAGTTCCGGAGTATTTAAATAGAACCCATGTTGCCTTAATTCCAAAAATCCAAGGCCCAGAGACGTTGGGGAATTACAGGCCCATCAGTTTGTGTAATACTGTGTATAAGGTGTTGACAAAAATCATTGTGGCTAGGTTGAGACCCCATTTGGGAAAATTAGTCTCTCCTTTTCAAACGGCCTTTGTGCCAGGCAGGAAAGGTACGGATAATGTGATTATAGCTCAAGAGATCATTCACTCGTTAGGTAAAAAGAAGGGGAGAGTTGGATATATGGTGATAAAAATAGACCTGGAGAAGGCATATGATAAGATCGAGTGGAGTTTCATTAGAGATGTTCTCACTAGAATCAATCTCCCAACGGATCTTCGAGATATTATTATGAGTTGTATTTCCACGGTCTCAACTTCAATTTTATTCAATGGAGAGGCCCTTGATCCGATCTTCCCTTCTAGGGGGATAAGGCAAGGGGATCCTTTGTCCCCTTATTTGTTTATTCTGTGCATGGAATATCTTGGGCAGTTGATAGAAGAGAAGTGTCATGCCAAACTTTGGCAGCCTATCAAGGCTTCCCAAAGTGGCCCTGCATTCTCTCATCTTCTCTTTGCTGATGACATTTTGTTGTTTGCCAAAGCGGATTACATTAACTGTTCAGCGATTAGAGATGTGCTTGATGAGTTTTGTAATCTCTCTGGGCAATCAATTAGTGAAGCCAAGTCAAGAGTATATTTCTCTCCTAATGTTGATAGAGATACTAGGGAGTCGTTAAGTGATTTCCTTGGATTTGCTTCCACTCCTTCACTTGGAAAATATTTGGGGTTTCCCTTGAAGCACACGAGTAGAGCAACTCAGGATTATAATTTTATTCTTGATAGAGTAAAACAAAAGCTGTCGGGTTGGAAAGCGAGCATGCTATCTTTGGCTGGGCGTACGGTTCTCATACAAGCATCTTCGGCTGCTATTCCTTCTTATGTTATGCAGTGTTCCTATCTGCCTGGGAAAGTTTTGGAAGGGATAGATAGGGTCAATCGAAATTTTCTTTGGGGGTCTTCGGAGGATAAAAAGAGGATTCATTGGGTTGGTTGGCAAAAGGTTACAAAAGCCAAGGAGGAAGGGGGCCTTGGGCTGCAATCTGCCAAAGGAAGAAATCTTGCCCTTCTTGCAAAGCTTAATTGGAGATTTCATACTGAAGGAGAAGCGTTGTGGGCTCAAGTTCTAAGAAGAAAATATTGTTCTGGAAGAAGAGTGCGCGCTGCTAATCCCCATAAACTCCCTTGTTCTTCTATTTGGACAGCAATGAAAAAGGGGATGGACATCTTCACTAAGGGTAGTAGATGGATGATTGGCAGAGATAGCAATCTGAATGTGTGGCATAGTAATTGGTTGAGCAAAGGTAATCTCCGAAGTCTTATCCAGGGCCCTCTTCCTCGGGAAGTTAATCATTTGGAAGTCAAAGATTTTCTTCGAGATACGGGTTGGGATTGGAATAGGCTATCTTTTGAACTGCCACCAGATGTTAAGATGATGATACAAGCCACTCCTTTTGCATTGACAAGTAGGGGAAGGGATAAACTAGCGTGGGCTGACTCTCCTCAAGGTAATTTTAATTTGAAAAGTGCCTATAAGATTGCGATGGGGCATGATGAGAGTACGAAATTCAGTGCTGGTTGGATTTGGAAAGCGAATACCCTTCCTAGAATTAAAACTTTTCTCTGGATGTGTGCCCATGACAGTATTGGGGTTAGGAGCTGTCTCATGAAGAGACGTGTTTGTGAAGAAGATCTGTGCCCCATTTGTCAAGAGGCACCGGAATCAATCCTTCACGCTCTTCGTGACTGTTCTTGGGTTAAACTAGTATGGTATAAGCTGGGGATTACAGAAGCAAATCAGGTGTTTTGGAACAGTGGGCTGCTGGACTGGTTTCGTTGGAATGGAAATCTTATGGATATGGGGGCTAATACAAGTTTATCCATGAATTTGACATGGAAGAGCAGGTTCCCTTTTGCTGTTTGGAATATCTGGAAAAGCAGAAATAATTTTGTTTTTCAAAGGAAGAGGCTGAACCCGCAACTAGACTCCTTTATAACAAACCAAGTAGTTGAATTCATGCACTGTATAGCCTCTCCTAGAATGCTGATTCACAAATCTATTCAGAGAATCCGATGGGAAAAGCCTCCGGTTGGGTGGATGAAACTCAATACGGATGGTTCGGTGTGTGGTAATCCGAGTGTGGCTGGATGTGGGGGAGTGATAAGGAATGATTGTGGGCAATGGATCTTGGGGTTCACCAGACGCATAGGAGTCACAAACAGCTTTATTGCTGAACTGTGGGGTTTAAGAGAGGGCCTTATGTTATGCTGTAACCTTAACATAGCATCTGTAATTGTTGAACTTGATGCAAGAGCTATTGTAGATGCTATTAGTAATGATCAATATGTAAACAATGTCAT
Source organism: Lithocarpus polystachyus (assembly GCA_033629205.1). NCBI lineage: Eukaryota > Viridiplantae > Streptophyta > Magnoliopsida > Fagales > Fagaceae > Lithocarpus > Lithocarpus polystachyus. The sequence goes on from CM066168.1 coordinate 47,965,060, forward strand.
ATCCCCTGTTTTGGACGACTGCAGAGTGCTGGTCACTCGTTTCCACCGAATTATCTTTAAGCACTGTTATCGGGAAGCAAATCGCTGTGCAGACAGCCTAGCAAGGAGGAGTATCAGCCAAGAAGTTGATTTTATTTCCTATGAGAGTCCGCCTATGGACGTTCTTAAGACTTATGAGGATGATTGTAATGGTGTTTATTTGAGCAGGCTGTGTCCTGGCTCCTTTGTAATTCCTTAGTTTGTTAATGAAATCGTCTTTAACCAAAAAAAAAAAAAAAAAAAAAAAAAAAATTTTATCAACGTGTTATCTCCCCGACATTTTAGTCGCTAAAACACTTGAAATCCATCGATTTGAGTCCGCTAAAAACTAAATGCTATAATTATTTTAAAAGCTAAAATTGCTCGTCGGCCAAATTTTAAGAAGTATCTATCAGGATATTTAAGGCAAAACCAATATCATTATTTTGCAGTGGAATGACAGAAATTTTGTACACAAATCAGGTACAGCAATTATTTGAGAAGGATGCTAGAACTACACTCTCAACTATCCAGAGGTCAATACAACCACATCCTCTCGCACTCTCTATCATATTTTCAATGGGCCACTCAATTGTACAGGCGGCTATCAAAGCTTTGATATTTTTTCCGTCTTTTTTTTTCTAACTACGCCATCAAGGGCCTCTCTCTCTCTCTCTCTCTCTCTCTCTCTCTCTTCTTTTGCTTCACAATGCAGTACACAAAGCACAGTGAAAGAGATGTGAGTGACTTTATCTTTTTTTCCTGAATGATAAGGACGATAAATAAATTATAGATATATATATATATATATAAAAATTAAAGAGACAAAGGATGATAAAATGTGTACCCCACCACCTCGATTACTCATTTTGTCTCTGCATTTGACTAACACGCAATAGAAAGCAAATGAAAGAGCTTCCTCAACTACCAAGCAACCACACTAAAAAAAAATGTTATTAATAAAGGTTGGCTCGCATTTCAGACTAGTCTGATCAGTGATCATTGGTAATTCTACTGGCACAACTTTGGCACAAATTGTGTCACAATTTACTACACAACTTATATCATTATTTATCTATATGACAAGTTATGGTTGGTGAAAAAGTAAGTTGTGATTGGTGGAAAGGTGATAGTAGATCCATGTGAGAATAATCCTCTACAATGAGTTATGGCACAAATTATACTACAAGTTGTGGCACTAGCATTGCTCGTGATTATTATTTTTGTCTACTGTTGTCAAGAATCAAAACAATTAACGTAGCTAAAAGTTTCAATAGTCCCTAGGCCCCCCTACTCCCTAGCCTTTATTATTGAGTAATGTTTATTTCACACGGTTTCAGTTCAAATCTTCTTGAATTCAGTGCCAAATGTGTTTGTTAGTATTTAGAAAAGTTAATGCAAGCTGCACTGATTTAAAAAATATTTTTATAAACTTTTTATAAGAAATGAAAAAAATTATTATTATTATTTAGAGAATTTTTTTATATAATTTTTATGAGAGTGATAACAATTTTTTTTAAGTAATTTAATAAAAAATATATTAAGGACACCCGTTAACCGAACATAAATTATTAGAATCTAATTAACGGATGTCCTTAAAGAATTTGTTAATTAATCATTTTAAGAAAATTTTAATATAATTTTCAAGAAAAATATAAAAAACCTAAAAAATAGTTTTTTTTTTTTAATTTTCTCATTAAAAGTTTTTAAAAATAGTTTATAAACTAATACCATATCTATCAAAAATTTCTAAAAATAATTTATATTGGTGGTTAAGCATGACATGACTTAGGGTTCGTTTGAAATCTGTTTATTTTATTGAAAATACTGTAAATAAAGGCTTTAGTGTCCGTTTAGCAAGGATTATTTTTATCAACTTATTTTATTATTCAACTTATTTTACTATTTAATTTATTTTTATTACTATTCATAAATCTCACTGTACTATTAGAATAACTTTTATCTTTATTTACAAAATAAATGGAACTTAAATGGACACTTAGGATGTATTGACGTACAAAGTCAACCGCTGGTGACCAGTTCATCTGCCGTCCATCTAGTCATCAAGGCGCAAAGAAAAACAAAAAACTACAGGGCGTGGATGCAGTCGTTGGAACAGAAGAAGAGTTTTAAAACCTATTTAGACGTAGTCTAACAAGAAGAAAACTTTTCAGACAAGCTATCTTTATTTAAAGATTCTAGATCACCTGAAATAAGAATAATGGAATTAATTATTATGTTTGGAAAATCTAATGCTATTAATTATTACTACAAGAATAAGTCGGGAATCCGCAACGTAAGCATCCAAATTCCAAAGCCAAGAACCTGTAAAGTTTTGTCTGATAATAGGCAGAAGATTGTGGGGAACATGTTCCCATTTGGATGTTTTCTTCTTACCCTCAGCAAAAAACATAAACAATAAACAAGGATCTATTGTGTTTAAGAAAAAAAAAAACATTAATCCAAAAAGAATTCATGTAGTTTACTAATGGTACACAAAACTGCTTCAACAAATGATAAAAAATAGTAAGTACAAGAATTCATGGGGTCTAATTCCAAGGGTAAGCTCAATCAACTAAGGACCATGCCTCATGAAGCAAATGCTACTGATTTGAATCTCCTCCTCCTCCTCTCTCTCTCACCTAAGGACTACTTATTCAGAGAGAGAGAGGGAGAGAGAGAACATGCAAGAGGTCTCTAGCAGCTATGCCTGGTTATGTTCGATAAATGCAGTCTTTTTTTTTTTTTTTTTTGGCTTACAAGTGAGGAAGAGGGATTCCAACTTGGGAAAAACTAGACAATGGTACTAAGCCACGAGTCACTACTGTCACTTGGCAAATGTGGAGCCTAGTTACTAATAGAAGTAAGGTAATATTCTCCATGGAACAAGTTTACAATATTCTGCCCAGACTTCTTTATACTTCATGGCACAGCGAGCTTCATCCCTCCTCTCTCTCCAAATTAGCAGAATAAGGAGATAAATGGGGTAAAAGTATGGAATTGGGGAACTGCAAAATGAGAGAATTTTCAATATGGAAATTCCTACTAAGGAAACACAGCATTGAGTAATCAGGAAGGTACCTTATTCCACAAGGTAAACTGAAGGACAGAGCAAGCAACAAGTCCCCAAGGTAATTACAGTGCCTTGCAACTCCCCTTTAACAAAATAATTACAGTGTTAAGACCTTTAAAGAGATGAAGCATCATTAATAATGTCCATAACAACTTTAAGGAGATGGGATTGGAAGGTTGAAATGATTTATCATGATATTCACAGATGGATAAGAGTCACAATCAGAAACAATGAATAGAAAATCCTCCACTTCAATATAGGCCTACAATAAGGCTCCATCATCAGGTCATTTCACATTCCAGCAGATGCTCCTCCTACCATTTTATGATGCAAACGATTTCAGGTCCTATCCGCCTTATTATTTCAAACATTGCTCAGCGGACTGATTATCAATAATGCTAAATGATAGATCAGATACCAGGCTTCATCAGTCCGCTTCTCCATCCTTGTTGTCCCCATTTACAAATTGTGATTACTAAAATTTACAAATGCATCAAATCATTCAAATAATGTCTCATTTATTATTTTCATTCCTATTAATTGAAATGACTGATGATAGGAAGAAACAAACATGATGATGATGATAAGAGATTTGAACAGCAGTCTTACCAAAAACCAGAAGCAAGCAACTTCCCAGCAATGACCTTCGGAGGCCTACCCCATATAGGTGCGTTGGGATTCTTTTTAAATACATGTTTCTGCTTGTTAGCTCCCCTAAATACCAGATACCTGCCCAGTTGCAAGGAGTGCATTTTCACTAATTGTTCTTAAAGAAAATAAGGTTAAGAATTTCCAAGTACCTAGTATAAATCGAAACAAAGTTACCCAATCAGAAATACAAAGCAATTTGCTATTACAGAAGCTGTTGTAAGCTCTGGCTTGTTATTCAAAAGCCACCAACCCTACAAAATCAAAGATTATTGGTACATACAAACTATAATCAATATTTAAATTATTTTCACAAGTTCAAGTGCATCTGGCAAATTGTGAATGTGTGTGGTTGTGTCCTTAAAGCATGCATAAGAGTAAAAATAAAGTTATGCTTCTTAGGGAGTAGGGATTTATCATTGGTGATCTTGCACAAAGAACCGGGAAAAAAAACACATTGAAAAGAATGAAAAGACATGGTTCTAAGGACCACTAACAATTATTATTAAAAAAAAAAAAGTAAAATAACAATAAAGAGGCTGTTAAAAAAGCATTAATCTTACTGGGAAAATGCTGGGAAGCATAAAACATTGAAAGACTCTTAAACATTTAAGTACAATTCCAGTACTAATATATTGTATACATGGCAAGAGAGAACACCTACAACTGCCAACTGAATGCCGGAATGTTTAATGCTGTGATGACTTACAATAGTTGGATAGGACTTGGACATTGAAGTGGTGACAATAATGCAGTGTGAAAATACCATGTAAGGGTTTGAACACTACTTGGAAATGGAACCATTTTCTATCTTACATAGAACTCGGGCTCAGCCTGTCTTGTATTATATAGTCTTTAATAATGGTCAACACTCTAAATTCAAAATCATTAGTTTAACCAAGCAATTAAGAACAACTATGCAGTGCATCGTGCCTGTGTGTACAGAGAAACTGAAACAACCTAGCATATATCTAAACTTTAGATCATTGTAACATGCCTGAACACTAAAACCGAAAGGGATCCACACTAGATCTCCAAATACCAACATGAAGCCCAACCTTTCAGCAATTATGTCCCATCTGCAAAAGACAAACACATATGTGAAGGTAAAAAAAATATGAAGTGAATTATACATGAACTGCTATGGATGCAAATCAGGAGCTGAGGTAAGATTTCGATATTGGCTTTTAGACATTATGTTGGTACTCAAATTAGTTAATTTTTAAAGGTAAATACTAGGTTATTTAAAAAAAAAAATTGTTCTTTCAACTTCTGGAAAAATATCTACTAGAACTTTCCAGACATGTCAGCAAAGAGAATAGTGGTACCATATGTGCATTGATATGCAGTTTTTGGGAACTTAACCTAATTGAATACCTCCCAGCACCTCATATTGCCATTTCGTTCAACTCACACTCATTTCTTCACAAAGTTTCAGCAGCTTAATAGGAAAACTAAATTATGTTTTACCTTGGGATGTGCTTTGTTTACTGCACATATTCACCATATATTTATATATATATATATATATATATATATATATTAGGTGACCTTCAGTGCAAAAAAGGTGAGGGATGAGCTAGGGGTTAGATTTCAGGCACAAACTTCAACAGTACAAATTGGATTGTCTTACACTTGCCAAAGTCTGGACCAGCCATTTTAGAGTATTTTATTATGTTTATTGCCATACAAGAAAATGTGCAATGCTAATCAATTAGAATTCTTTGTTTTTGATAGGTAATTAGAATTTTTTGTCATACAACAGATTTATGTTTAGCTCTGATTGACCTTTTCAATTGTTATATAAAAGATTACATTTATGACAGTTAGCATTTAAATGGGAAAATTTAATGCTGGCATGAACTTGGCCAGAGCTTCAGAACTTGGGCGAAGGTCTTGGGCTTATACCAGGCTTCATCAAATTTTAAGGGATCTAAACTTAGGGCTGAACCCAGCTGAACCTTCACACAGCTCAGCATTGCAATGCCTCTATTGAACTTCTTCAAAAATCTCTGCTCTTTTATTCTTTTCAGGAAATGGGTGTTCCCTATAATCTATTTTATGTGGTCTTTTCTTTTTGGATTGTTCATGAATTACTGTTTTGTAACACACCAATTCGGTCAATATTAGATTTTAGTCAATATCTGCTTGCCCAAAGGCCCAAGATCAACACCAGTACTGGAAACCACATTCAAGCACAGCAATTTTTGCTTTTAATATATCATCAGATTAATGTGGGCATATTACAGTTAGAGGAAGAAAGAAGAGCTGAAGACAAATTATAGTGAACAAAAGATGCTTCAGGATGAATGCAAAACCAAATTTTTGACATGGGAGAAAACTAGATTGTGGAATGATTCTGCTGCAAAGACATGGTACTACACTTACGTGGAGGTCATGTATTCCTCATAAAAAAAGTAGTCCAGGATGTATAACTGGGGAAAAAAAAATGTGGACGGAATATTCAGCAATAACAAATGACACCTAAATAAAAAGATCTGAGAAAATATTAATAAAAGGATTACTTAGCATCACCAGATTACCGCACAGAAAAGCTGGTAAAGAATCATAGATTGGCTCAGGGTAGCATCCTGAATACTTCTTGCAAGAACTGATAGGTTGATAATTAGCCAGCCCATCATTCCAGCTCTAACAAAGAAAAATCTACAGGAGAGTTCCATCATGTTAAAAAACTTATGTCCACCAGAAATTATAACAATGTCAGATTCAATTATGTCATGAAGTCCATCAATACCCCAAAATGTTAATCTGACGAGTACTGATAAGAATGCCAGATAAATTAAGCCATCCCACTCATGATGTTGACAAGGGGATAAATTGAAATGTTATTATGAACTAATTAAGAATGTAAAATAACATGCCAATTTCCAGGTGGGCAAGAAATGAGAAAAGGCAGGAAAAATAGAGAACCATTGTATGAGCAGAATAGAAGTCATTACAAAACTCAAATTCATAGCTATATAATAAGATTTGTATCCATTGACACAGAAGAATATGCCCAGAAAAAATGAGAACCAGATCACATACTTGAGGTCAATGCCCATAAACTGAGGATTAAGCTGAATTCCAAACCACCTATTAAATGACACAAAGGGAAGCAATATCAAGATAATTCCTCAAAACATGTTCTCCAAGTAATGAAGCATGGACACTTAATCCTTCATCATTAATGACAACAAAATAGAAAAATATACACTTTATCTTTCATCGTTGATGACAACAATCTTCGTTGCATCAGAGAAGTGAATGATTAGGAACTAGATTCTATGACAGTATGGTACAGTTACTAGATGACATATACACTACAAAGATTCAACATGGGGAGGAATATGGATCCCTTTGAAAAATCATAGCTTCTAGGTGAAGAGCTATTACAAGGCATTAAGAGGAGGAGGAAACTATTTTCCTTGGCAATGCATTCAGAAAGATTGTGTTACGCCAGGGTGGCTTTCTCGCATGGTGTTTTGCAGTAAGGAAGACTATGACCACAGATAATTCAAGAAAGCGGGAGATACTTATTATGGACTGGTGCTTTGTGTCCAAAAGGCATGGAGAGAGTGTGGCTCCTCTCTTTCTCCAATATGCGTTGGCTCAGAAATTTTGGTCTTTGGTTTTTTGCTTGTTTGGTGTTCATCAGACAATGCCTTACTTTGTGATAGAGGTGTTATCATGTTGGAAGGGACATTTGGGTAAGAAAAGTAATGGAGGAATTTGGAAAGCTGCACATTTATGTTTAATGTAGCGCCTTTGGAGAGAGAAATTATCATTGTTTAGAGAGGAAAGAGCTACATTCAAAGAAGCTGAAATTCTTATTTTTTACAATATTATTTGAATGGATTTCTGCTTCTCATCCATTTTCTACTATGGATTTCTAGAGTTCCTAAATACTTTTCATTAACCTTTATTGTACTTTGCATTATTTTTCTTTATTCTTGCTTGTGGTTTTCCTTTGTATACTTCCTATGTACTAGGGTTGCGCTCCTTTCATGCTTTTTATAATGAATTTAATTACTTATAATAAAAAATTGACGTTGACCAGGGAGTTATTAGATCGTTTCACCATGTAGAGTAAACTATAGCTTGGGATTGGATAAGAGCATATGAGTTTTGTAGGTTTAGCTTGCCATAAAATTAGTTCTTCTATTTTAGTACTATGCAGCTTCTCCTTTCACTGTTGAAAAAAGAAATCTTTTTTTTTTCAAAGATTCGGTAGTTACAATGGGATAGGGGGATTTGAATCTTTGATGTCTCTGTTGGAACACCAGGAAATACCAATTGAGCTACAAGGCTCTTACCTAGAGAAACCTAAAAGGATGGGCAGGAAAATATTAATGTATATAGTAGCCCAAATTCCATTTCCTATGAAAACACAAGTCCTCGAACCTGTTTGGATATTACTTTGAATAAAATATTAGGGGTTTCCTAAATACCAGTCATGAATTAGGTTCCCCGTGATATGAGGTTTTAGTGAAGAACCCTGATTTCTTGACTTGCAGCCAGCAGCATACAGTGCCAAGGTCACCTAACATTAGAAAACAAGAACAGTGAGAAAATACATGAGCTGATCAGAAAGAAAGAAAAATCTGTAACTTATAGCAAAAGATTGAATTATGGAATATAGTGTTAAAGGAAAAAAAGGTTTAAATCCTATCATATTAAAAGGCCTAGAGCTTTATAGTTAAATGGTGTTGCCCAATTCTTTCTATAACGTGAACCACTTTAGTTTGGAAACAAAATATAAAGAGAAATCCTGAATGCTGAAAGATGAAAAAATAAAAGAATTCCAAGACCAACTCCCCCACCCCCCAAAAAAAAAATCTTCAAAATTCAATCCAGTGAATTTTTAAATCTCTAATATAGGTACTCTTCAGAATTTAATGGATTGCTGCTGACCTTCTGTCTAGCAATGACTACAAATATTTTCATGATTAACTGCTTTTTCATTTTTTGGCACCATATAGATTCAAGTGCCAAAAGGTTTTCCCACATACAAATTGGATTTAAATCATAAGTGTAACTTTGGGATTGATATTCTAATAGGAACCCCAAATTATGTCATATGTCTTATAATCCCTTTAGTTAGTTAGTTAGTTAGTTGAGATTATGATGAGTTAGTTAGAAATTGAGCACATGTAGCTCAATTAACACGACTTAATTCTTAGAGAACATGTTCTATTAACTAGCTAATTACCTTAGGCCCTGGGCCAATGAGATTAGAGCTAGTCTCCTATAAATACATAATTGTAATTCAACATTGGATATTGAAGAATAAACCAATTGCTTAGTGCATTTCCTCTCTCTCTTAATATTTCTTTATGGAGGTTGAATACCTCGAATTAAGTCAATTTCCATACAATTCTCATACATTCCCCTACAATTCTCATCCATCCCCATTAGGAACCACTGGGTTTCTAACATATTCTGTGTTGTTGTAATGGCCCCATATATATGAACCCTTCCTTAGGAGAACCAAACCAACACAGTTGAACATCTAAGTAACAACTTTACAAAAAATTTATCACATTTGAATCTTCAATCATTTGGAGAATAACATCAAAGCATAAATGTCAGCATGCACATCACCAATTTAGATGCATAATTTAGTGCTACAGTTGAAATTGAACAAATTTAAATTCCAAATAATCAATAAGTACAAAAATATTAATTGTAACTTACAATACAACTGAACACGAAGGTTGCTGATAGCAGCTCAAGCCCTCTGTCTGAAATCACCTGCAAGCATTGTTAAATGTTAAAATCCACATGTGCAGTATGTCAAGACTTGCATTGCTTAATCTCCACATATGTTTAATTGGCACCACAGGAGAAGAAAGAAACAAAACAAACCCCTGTGAAAGCATTTAAAAATACACTTCACAAAACATTGAAAGTGGTCTTGTAATGGGAAATTGATCTAAGTACATCAGGGCAACTAACACATCCCCAGAAGTTTATGGCAAAACGAAAAACAAATATGACGACTTAACAACCTAATTGTTATTTTGAAGTAGGATACGCCGAAGACGCATATTGCTTTTGATTGTCCAGCATAGGCTTCCGGCGGCTATGAATCTCCAAATCAGTACCAGACCATAATGGTATAAGAAATCCTTTTTTTCTGCTATATCTCAACTTTATTTAGATCTCTACAACAATTTCTGATATGACACAATATTTTTAGAATTTCTGCCCATTATGGGAAGTTTGGTAATTCAACTGCGTGTTCTAGAGCTTATTCAAATACATACAATCCTAAGTGCAAAACTTAGGTACAGTTCTTTAGGTGCTGTACTTCAGGTTCTCCAATTACATTCAACCACGCGATTGCATTGACCCATACAGCACAAAAGGTATTATCCTCCCCCAAGGACAACAAAATACAACAATGGGCCCATAGGGTAAAGCGGCCAAGGTTAAATTTAATTGGAGAATCTAATATACAGCACACCTAAGGAACTGTAACTAAGTTTTGTCCCGATCCTAATACACTTAGCCTTAATTGTATTAAAGGGAAAACAAAAATAATAAAAACTGAAAGCAATGAACACATACAGTGGGTGATATGTAATCCATCTTAGCAGCCATCCCCAGAAGTGCAACCAGCAGAAGAAGTGATAGCAAACCTTTTAATACACAAACATAAACAACAAAATTGAATACCAAATTCTCAAAGAAAAAAAAAATGAAATTCACTGAACCAAACACACATAAATATATAGACAGACCATTGCAGCGATAATGAAGACGGGAACCGTCCTGTAAGATTACACCGGGAACTACTTTTCCAGGTAAAATAGGTCCAACAATGGCCAAGTATGTAAAGAATGCGGCTAAGATAGCAACCTGATGACCCAAACGTGTACAAAAATGAAAAATGGTTAGTAAATCTATGGATCAGAGATGGGATTTCGGGGATTTGGGATAGATTGGTTTTGAGAGAAGAGTACTCACTGAGGTTGATGAGGGAATTAGAGCGTGGAGAAGTAAACCCAGATCCATATTAATCTCTGTGTTTGTTGATTTTCCTCTGAGCTGAGAATAGCAGTGCGGTGTGCTGAGTGCGGTGAGCTATATGGGACAAGTCTATGTGATTTGACTCTTGGATCGCTACCCGCTAGAGCTTTTAAAACTTCTCAACGGGCTGTTTCATGCCTACAAGACCTCAAATGCTAGTGGGGTTCAATAAACTGATATAATGGGAAATGATTAGTTAGTTTAGAACCTTGTTTTAGATACATTTGATGAGAAACTATTTTTACTTTTTAGTTACTTAGTTTAGAACCACCCTCCCCCCCTCAAAAAAAAAAAAAAAAAAAAGATACTTAGTTTAGAAACTATTTTTAGATACATTTTGATGAGAAAATGATAAAAATAATTGATTTTTTTAATAATTTTTTATATTTTCCATGAAAATGACGTTAAAAACTTTTATAATATAGTTTATTAACAAGAAAAATATTTACAATTGCCTTAAAAAGCATCCATTAACATGACTCTTTAATAATTACAATAAAAGAGAATTTGAATTTTAAATATTTTTATTAGAAACTGGAAACAAACGTAAGTGCCAATTATTTAAGCTATAAGGCTCTTAGTGGATTCTAGTCTAGTCTACGTAACAAAATCATATCCCCCATGACTCTATTGTAAATAATTAATTTTTCATTTTCTCTATTTATGATCCATAATGAAAGCCTTATGCATTTATCAGTAAGTACAACTATCACCACGCATCTTTAGTGCAATGGTCACTCCACAAGTATAAATGTTTGTAAGGTGTGGGAGACAAGAGCCGGAATTCAAGTCTTCAGAAGGGAGTTTTATACACATATACACAGATTAAGTTATAGTAGAAATTCTATCTTGTATATAAAAAATAAAAGTAAGTATAACTAGGAATAAAAATTCAATGTTCCTGCTCAATAATCTACTTTGTTCTTTACTTATTACTAAGTGTGCGTTTAGATACCGCTTATTTTATTGAAAACTGAAAACAATTAAAAAATAATAAAAAAGTTACTGTTTAAGCTTTAGTTACTATTCATATGCTTGATTGCACTATTCATGTCTCATGAATAGTGCAAGAGGCGCTTGGCTTTAAAAAAAAAAAAAAAAAAGCCCAAAAATGCATACGCAAAATCCAGAAATGTAAACCAAACGCTCTGTTTGTTTCAACGTACAATATTTATAAAAGTAAAATATTTTACATGCAAAATATTTTATTGAAAATATTTTCATTTTACGGTGTTTGGTTTGTATTCTTGAAAATGCAAAAAATGTATGTTTCAGCGCAATGAAATTTTTTAACAATCTCCCAACCACCACCTAATCCGGCAAAAACCAACCCACCACCACATAAACCCACCCACCACCACCCTGACACTCAATTGACCATTCAAATCCACAAATTGGAGGGAAAAAAAAAAAAAAAAAGCCAAAGCCAGTCAACCACCCACCATAACCCACAAACCCAGCCCTCACCATGGCCTACAAATCATTCCAGTCACCCAAAAGCTCAGTCATCACCATGACACAAACCACCCCAGCCACCTAACACAAACCATCCCAGCCACCCACCACAACCCATAAACCAACCAAAAAGCCCAAATCAATAAACCCATGCAGTGGCAAGAAAACCCAGATTTAAGAACCAGTGGGTGAGTTGATAACGGTGGAGGTAGAATCAGTGGGTGTATGGTCGGACCAAGAATCGATGGGTGTATGGTCAGATCTAAGAAGCGGTGGGGTGTATGGTCGAATCAAAAAAAGAATCAGTGGATTTGAGTGGTCGAACCAAGAATCGGTGAGTGGAGGTGTGGAGCTGATGATGGCAGAGGTGGAGTTGGCGTGAGAGTCGCCGAAGATGGGTGGTGCCGTGAACTTGAGTGGCTTGGTGGCTTTAGAGTAAGTGGAGGTGTGGAGCTGATGATGGAAGAGGCGGAGCTGGCGTGAGAGTTGCCGGAGATGGGTGGCGCCGTGAACCAAGAGTCAGAGGTGTCGAACCAAGAATCGGTGAGTGGAGGTGTGGAACTGATGATGGCAGAGGTGGAGCTGGCGTGAGAGTCGCCGGAGATGGGTGGCGCCGTGAACTTGAGTGGCTTGGTGGCTTTGGTATGTGGGGATGGAGAAGTTGAGAGTGAGAAGGGAGAGAGTCATGGGAGGTATCTGAGAGAGAGCAAGCATGAAAGTGACTGAGGCATCTGAGGGAGAGAGCGTGTGTGAGAGGAACTGAGGTTTGAGGGAGTGAAATATCTGGGTGAGAAGGGAGAGAGCAAATGTAAAATGTTTACCAAAATTTCAAGTGTAAAATATTTTACATAAATTTGCCTAATTGATTTGGTTGACCGAAAATATTTTATTTTTGACCAAATATTTTACTGTAAAACAAACACAGTAAAATGAGAAAACATTTTCCTGAAAATATTTTACGCCAAAACAAACGGAGCGTAAATGTCATGTATTGTTTTTGTTTTTAAAATTTTAAATTTGGGTACTTTACAAGGAAGAAAAAAATATTGCGAGAATCTATGATTATTGAAGCATAAAGCGATACTTTGGCTTTATTTGGTTGGAAAAATGGAAAATGTTGGAATAATAGAAAAGTCATAGGATAGAAAGAAAGAAAAGAGTCACCATATGTGTTTGGTTTAGATGGTGGAAAAGTTGAATGATGCAAAATATAAATAAATTTCATTTGTTTAATTGAGAAGAAAAATGAAATTATGAAAAATATTATTTGTATAAATTTACTAAAGAGGGGTTGTAATATGACAAAATGGTAAGTGATTGTTGGTAGATTAAAAAAGAAAATAAAAAAAGGTAACTGTGAAAGGCCGAAAGGTGTGCAAGTGTAGTTAAGTCATTTTGACTTAACTACACATTTCTTCCCAAGTTATTTGGACGTTCTCTCTTTAAAAAATATGGGGGACCAAGAAAACAGTTAAACTGTGTTTGTTTCGGGTGAAAAACATATGTAAAAAATATTTTACACCCGACAAAGTGTTTTGGGTGGACTAGAAAATACGATTGAACTGAAATCAATTTCAGTTTGACCGTAAAATAGAGGGGGTGGGAGTGTAAATTATTTTACACTTTTATTTTCCCTGCAACCATTTTACACCACACACACACACACACCGTTCGACGTATTTTTCGAATTATACATATTTTTCGGTAACCATTTTACGTGCAACCCAAACGCTAGAAACCATTTTTGGCGTATTTTCTAGAACACAACTAAACAATTGAAAATATTTTCCTTTTCTAAAAATATTTTCACCTGAACAAATTTTACGCTCGAAAAACATTGTATATTGAGTCAAACCCAGCTGATCCCACCACTTTCTCTACATAATTTCACTCTTAACTAAACATCGAACTTTTTTTCTTCTCCCTTTTTCATCCACCTAGATTTCACTCAAAACCAAACACAATGTCAAGTTAGGACGGAAAATTTTTATTCATTATAATAATACATAAAACATAAGGTGGTTTTGATGAGCATTTCACACAACACTTTCATGGACTATTGTATGCATATAATTGATACCCAACTACCCATCACCTATCATACTAGAAAGAGGGACACCATATAAGATCGATGTCTTTGGCATTAGAACGAGTGTTCCACACAACACTCACATGGATGACTGTATCTAGACAAACAATATCTATTACCTATTATACAAGAAAGAGGGACACCCTAAAGATCAGTGATTTTAGTATTTGACGTACCTATAAATTATTAATAAGTATATATATATATATATATATATTTCATGACTGTACTTCTTTGAAAGTCTAACTAAATTCAATTTAGAATTCTTCCTATATCCTTTTAGATCATAGATAATATTTGACAAAATTAGATCTATCGATCTAAATTCTTATGTATGTCTATCTTTACTTAACTTTTTTTTTTTTTAGTTTGGAAATTTGGATTTTTTTTCATTAATGAATTGAGATTTTGGCTTAATTTTGTTTTCAAATGTTTTAATTATTAAATTTATTATTTTTCATGTGTAATATTAATATCTGTGTTCTTAAAGGCTAAAGCACAATTTGATTATAAACATTACTCAAGTTGTATAAGTTAGGGTGTTCACGATTTGAATAATTTAATTCAACATTAAAACGAATGATTTAAATATCAAAATAAGACTTAAAAGTGATTTTTTTTTTTGGAGAGAAAACACTGTAATTTTATTAAATAGAAGCTAAATCAACTTGAACTACAGAAAAAATGTAAGGAAGAACATCCTCCATCTACACTGAAAACTCACTAACATGTTTCGCATGATAGCAATGTTGTGGGCTGCCTCGTTGGCCTGTCTTTGCACATAATTAAACTCAACTTCAACCAGCTGTTTTGCTATGTCCTTAGCTTCATCTAACAGGTGTCCATACTCCATACTCTACCAACGAATATTCTTCACTTATTAGTCCATCAATAGCAATCTTTGAGTCGCCTTCAAGAACAATAGATGATAGTCTGCGATCTGTTGCAAACTGGAGTGCTTTCGTTGCTGCTATCACTTCTACTGCGATGACTGAAAAAGGCAACTGAAAGCTCTCTGACTGAAAAAGGCAACCGCCTTCACCATTTCGAACAATGAGTCCAACACCAGCAAGGTTATCTTCTCTAAACACTGACCCATCAAAATATACCTTGAGTTTCAACCATGGAGGAGGTTTCCAGATAAGTCGAGGTGGAGTTTGGCTAGGCTGATCAGGTGGATGGGGAGGTATAGTTCGGACAAAGGAAGCTCTAGCGATTTGCACTTCCAGAAAAACTTGCTTGATCGGGAAGGGCTTCACACTTATTCTAATGGAATTTCGGCGATACCAGATTGCCCAAACCATCGTAGCAAAGAGGTTCAAGTCGTTACCTATCTCCATGATGTGTTCTACCAAATCTCAAAAAACTCGAAAAGTGCGGACTCGCATTATAATTCCATGCGATATCATGAGACCAGACCTGTGATAGAAGTGTGCATGACCACACCGCATGAAGCACATCTTTGGTTGCACCTATACATTGGTCGCAACAATCATCCGCAACAATCATTCGACGCCTATGGTTGAGCTTGGTTGGAATTGAATTCTTAATGGCTCTCCACAAAAAGTTTCAAACCGTTGGCTGGACTTGTGTATGGTCCGTTTGGATTGAAGAAGAGGGAGGGGAGTAGAATAGAGTAGATTTAGCCCAAAATTAGTCTATTTTTAGCCAACTCTACTTTACTCCCCTCCACTCTCCCCTCCTTCCCCCTTCCATCCAAACAGGCCCGTAATCCCTAAATCTTCTTCCAAAGTGTGTTATCCTCAGGTTGGTACTCATTGTTGTACAAGCTCCGAGACTTATATAGGAACCTATATTCGGATTTTACTATGTACGAACCTATTGGAGTGAAAAGCCAATTGATTTTTTAATCTTAAGTTTGGAATTAATCATTCTAGGATAAACTTATTTATGCAAGTATTAGAAAATATTTAACTACTTGAGTTCAAATCACCCTCTTCATTAATAAATAAGGAATTATAAAAAAAATTAGAAAATTTTTTATTGATCATTTTAATTAAAGGTATATTATATATAAAGATAAATATACAAAATTATGCATTTTATATAATAATAATCATTCATTTAGTAAGAAACGAGTTCTAAATTTATGCATGTATGGACACAACATTTAGGCGTTCTGGCCCAACGAGCGGATGGATCAACCCAAAAGGCCCAAAAATAATGAATTTGTAGAGTGTAGGTAAAGAAAGCTGGGCTAGCATAGATTAAACAATCAATTAGATGGGCTAAGATCACAAGGAGAAAGAAAACAAAGAGGTTAACTCCAGAAATTTATCCTCGGCCTATATCCGAGGAGATCTATGTGATATAAATATTGTTCAAAGATGGATACAAGTTTGATTCCCAATGTCTACAATCTTTTTCCTTTTTCTCTTCTTTTTTCCCTCCCCCTCTCTCTTTAGGTTTCTCATTCCTTTTATATTCCTTCTCCTCCTTCTCTGAGCTTTCCACATGCAGGTTTAGTGATTTTTGTTGATATTTGTCCCATCTCCCTTTTTCAGAAATTTCTGTATAATAGCTGTAAGGCTGGAAGTTACTGTTCAGATGTCTTCTCCACATAAATGCGGCCAGAGAGTTGGCTGCAGAGCATTCAATGCGGGGTTAGCAGCCTTCTTCCTTGATATTTTTTGATCTTTTCTTAGTTCATGTTTCCACAACATTCGCCTAGTCCGGCAAAATCCTTTGGGGTGTTTTCCTGAACGGCAAAACTCTAAGACTTATCCTAGCTTTGGTGATCCGAGGTGGTATTCATCCTCGGCGAAACTTCCGGGTTTGCCAAGTTCATACTTAACCTTTTCAACCTTCAGTGCAGATCTTTTAGATTAAGTTGAACCGTCCTCGGACTAGCCTTAGTCCTCGGCTTGGGCTTTGTGTCCAATGTGTAAATGAATAAAAAGTTCCAAGCCCATCACCCTTACTGGCCCGTTGCCCCTACTGGCCCATTACTCCTACAGTAGCCCCTCGAGATACTTCTTTCTGGGTCCTCGGACAGAAAGGAGGATTTCGATGTTATCGTACTTGATATGTGCCTATTTCGGCTCATCTTGGCTTACAAGGGCACCTTTTTAATTTCCCAAGACACGCTCTTGACGTTGTGCATTCGAGGCATCTCTTCATTAAATTTTTACGGCCCCATGTCTCCCACGTTCTACAACGCAATATAAATCGACGGGCTAGGAATTCGACTAGGAAATAGGCAGGAATTCCCGCTTTTGATTGTCTTTTCGATATAAATACCTCTTAAATCAATTTCTTTTTTCACTTTAGCATTCACTTAACTCTAGAGCACATACATTGAACTCTATCAGCAGTCTTTGTTACCCGTGTCCTTTTTAAACACCCAAAACATGTCCAAGGAGACCTTCTTTACTTATATAAGTCTTTACAAGTCCTTATCCTTTCTTTTTCCATATTATATTATATTTTTGTTTACTCTTTGTGCTCTTCCTCATCTCAGCCCTATATCCTTTTCTCAATCCTTTTAGTTTTCTTTAGCACTCTTTGGGAATTGGTAGATTTAAGAGTTTGGTAGATTCTGAGGAGGGAATAGCAAACTTTAAGACTCAGTACAAGATCCCTCCAGGAGTAAACATTAGGTATTGTAAGGAGGGTGAATGACATAAGAAGAGATAGGAGGGAGAAGTTGTAATCCCTATGATTGCCTTTATTCAAGGAGGGTTGAAGATCCCTATGGGTGCGGTTATGAGGGATTACCTTATAGCCCACAGGTTGGCCCCTACTCAGTGCGCACCCATTGTATTTAGGATTTTAGGCTGTGTAGATGCTCTAAACGAAAAACTAGGTTTAGGATTGACTCACCACGATGTCAATTAGGTCTACAATCTCCACCACCTCAAGGGTCAAGGGTATTATTTAAAATCTAGATACCATGAGGTTAGGCTAATTCAGTGTCTCCCCGAGTCCAATAAGGGTTTAAATAAGGACTTCCTAATTGTGTCGGGTGATTGGCACGACGGCTTACATTGCCCAACGAGGGGTGGAGAACCAGGTGGGGTTCTAGTTTTAGGAAGATTTACATTGTTTAACTCATTTCTCTTTTACTTGTGTTAATTCTAGTTCTAAAGCCTTTTACCACCACAATGATCTTGTAGATAAGCACGCTGCTGAACCTAAATTTGGGTTGGTGAACAAAGACAGCTTGGACAAAATTCTCAAAACCGAGGTGTTTGTGAACTCGGACGGTCAACTCCGAGCGGCGCACATAATCTTAGGATACAAGCCGATCTCGTCCAGCTTCAAGGCACCAAAGTGTGTCATAAAGGCTAAAGATCCTCACCTCCACAGAATCAGCGTAGCTATTTCATGCTTTCTTCTTCCCGAGGGCACTTCCATTCCGGAAGGCACACTCCCTACCTTTCCAATCTTTGAGGGGGTACCTATAACCAACCCTTCCCCTCAGAGCACGCCTGGTGAAGCTACCTCCTCGTAACCGTCTAACCAAAAGGAAAACGAGGAGAAAGAGAAACAAAAAAAGGTAGTAGAAGTTTCTGATTCGGAGGATCTTTACGAGGCTTTTGCCCAGCCTCTGTCTCCGGAAGTATCGACAAATATCCTCGAGGATTTCGAAGAGTCCGTACCCTGTGTCGAAGATATGGGAATTCAGAGGAAGTAGAGGTCGACCTTACAGGAGCGGCTAGAATCATAGCCGGGAAGAGAAGCCCCTAGTAAAGTGGCACAGTCTAAGTCACCTGTTCCTCCCACTATCCCACCATCTCGTGCTGACCCTCCCGACCACAAAAGAAAGAGGGAGGATAAGGGAAAGAAAGTGATGGAGGTGGGAAGACAATACCCTCCTCAAGAAACTGAGTTTCCAAAGGGTAGAAAGCAATTAAGAACCCAACAATCTAGGTCGACAAACGAGATGGAACGAAGGGGCGACCACAGATCTACAGCCCCAGTCTAGGGCCCGCGCCTGGAGTAGGATGGAGCTTTACTGACTGAAGACGCCTCCATCCTAGATTTTCAGGATTGTAAGGTTGGATATGTGGTAGATGCGGTGGAGCAATCCCTGCTTCTGCCCAAGGACATGGCTAACCTCAAGCTGATGAGGCAACATGAGGTATTTCTTGGCTTAAAAAGGGATTTAGCTATGGTAAGTTTTACATTTCCTTCTATTTTTCATCATTACTCTTTTAACTGTCCACGAGTACGCATTCTTAAATGAACTTTTCATCTTTTGTCGCAGGCCGTTCAAGCTGCATTCCGGGCTGAGGAAATTGTAAATTTTACTCACCGAATAGCCAAGGATGAAGAGACGAGGAGAATCGCGGCTGTGGATGCATTTTGCGTTGCCGAAAAAAGCATCCAAGAGCTAAGAACCAAATTAGCCGAGGAGGAGAGAGAGAAAAAGAGCGCGACTGCCACCCTGGATAATGCGGAAAGGCAGGCCGAGGGCCAGAAAGTACTGCTGCGTAACGTCGAGGACCAGTTAGCCTCTTCTAAGGAGCAGATTATCAAATTGAAGAAGAAGTTGGAAGAGGTTCAAAAGGCAAAAGAGCTGGCCGAGAAAGTGAAGGAGGAAGCCGAAAAAGCCAGGGATGAGGCGGGGCAGCAGGGTTATGACATCGGGGTTGCAGAGACTAAGGAAGCCTTTAGGGCGGAGGTCTCGAGAGTGTGTAGAAATTACTGCTCCCAAGTATGAACTGAGGCCCTCAACCATGCTTAGGAAGGCAGAGAATATCTACTATCCCCCTTCCATCCGAGCAACTCCCTCTAGTGGTCACCCAGCAGACTTTCAACCCGAGGTGACCGATTCAGTCAAAGGCAGCTCTGACGTGGCTCCTCTCTCCTCTAATAATTCTCAAGAGGTGGCCGAGCAGCCCGAGGTCAAGGAGAAAGAAATTGAAGTAAACAAAGAGGTGGTTCCTGACGCCACCTTACTCCCAGTTGCTCCCCAGGATTCTACTAAGGATAAAGAGGCACCTAGGATGGAGATCGTGCTTGCCAGCCTCCCTCTTCCTCCCAAGGGTGATTCAAAAAGCTCGAATCAAGGGTCCACCGAGGCTGTAGCCTAATTGTCCCAAGCTCCTCCATCCGAGAAGATTGTAATAAAGAAAAAATAGAGTTTTATTGAGTTTTTCCTTGTAATTACTTTTATTACTATTATCGCTATTTCAGACTTGAATTTTTTTTTTTTTTTTGGTACTTCAATTACCCTATTCAGAGGCTTATATTAATGAAAAGTACGCATGAATTTTCATCATTTTTTTTTTGGCCTGATACTTATGTTAACAAATCATTTATTGTTACTTTTTACTCAATGTGAACAACAACAGAGAGGAAAGCTAAGTTGAATCTGCTAATTCATCAGTGACTCTTAAGAGGTCAAAAAGATAATCAACCCATAAATTGATATAAGTGTGTTTATAAATGCTTTAAGTAATGCTCACGAGCATCTGTTTGAATTGGATTATGAAGACAGAATTTTCTTTGTTGTTAAGAACAATAAATTATTTTTATTATCCAAGCAATCAATAAGCAATATTTAGTTACTTTGGAAGAATGTCATACAGTGTTAATTTTCCTTCAGCATGTGGTCCGAGGATCTAGGTACAGCCTAGATTATGTATGACACTTAGTTAGATACCATGGAGTGTTAAGTTTCCCAAAGCATGTGGTCCGAGGATCCAGATATGTCCAGGGGTTTGTTTGACACTTAAATAGATATCATGCAGTATTAATTTTTTCAAAACAGATGGTCCGAGGAACCAGACATAGCTAAGAATCTGTTTAATACTTAGATGTCATGCAGTATTAATTTTTCTAAAGCAGATGGTCTAAGGAACCAGACATAACTAAGGGTCTGTTTAATACTAGATAGATGTCGTGTAGTATTCATTTTTCCAAAGCAGATAGTCTGAGGAACCAGACATAGCTAAAGGTCTGTTTAATACTTAGATAAATGATATGAAGTATTAATTTTTCCAAAGCAGATGGTCCAAGGAACTAGACATAGCTAAGGGTCTATTTAATACTTAGATAAATGATATGAAGTATTAATTTTTTCAAAGCAGATGGTCCGAGGAACTAGACATAGCTAAGGATCTGTTTAATACTTAGATAGATGACATGAAGTATTAATTTTTCTAAAGCAGATGGTTCGAGAAACCAAACATAGCTAAGGGCCTGTTTAATACTTAGAATTAAAAGTAATTACACATCACATGTAATGTAATGAACACAAATATAATAATACACATTCTCATTAATAATAATACCATCTCAGATTTTTTACATTCCAAGGATGTGGAACAGTCTTGTCAACCAAATCTTTCAGATAGTAGGCACCTATCCCTGCCACAGATGTAACATGATATGGTCCTTCCCAATTGGGTCCTAATTTTTCCTAGGCTAGGTTCTTTGTAGAACCAACCACCTTTCTCAATACCAATTCTCCAGGCGCTAGTGGCCTTAATTTCACGTTGGCATCATACCCTTGCTTCAATTTGGGCTGATAGTAGGCCAATTGGACCGTGGTAATTTCTCTTCGTTCTCAATTAGGTCCAAACTTTTCTCTAGCAAGCCATCATTATTGCTCGGGGTGAAAGAGCTCGTTCTTAACGTAGGGAATCCAATTTCTAATGGGATAACAACTTTGGCCCCATAAGTCAATGAATAAGGGGTTTCTCCAGTAGACCTCCAAGGTGTAGTTCGATATGTCCACAGAACATATGGTAATTCCTCTATCCATCTTCCCTTAGAATCATCTAATCTCTTTTTGAGCCCACTTACTATGACCTTGTTTACGACCTTAGCCTGTCTGTTCCCCTGTGGATAGGCTGGGGTGGAATATCTATTTGTTATCCCTAGCCCGCAGCAATATTTCCAAAAATCTTTACTATCAAAGTGAAGTCCATTATCCGAAACTAGGGTGTGAGGGACTCCGAATCGTGTGACGATATTTTTCCAAATAAACTTCTTCACATCCACATCTCGGATGTTGGTCAGTGGCTCTGCTTCAACCCATTTAGTGAAATAATCTGTGCCAACCAACAGATACTTTTTGTTCCCTGCTGCTTTGGGGAAAGGCCCCACAATGTCCAAACCCCACTGAGCAAATGGCCAAGAGCTGGACAGAGGATTGAGGACCCTTCCTGGCTGATGGATGTTTGGTGTGAATCTTTGGCACTGATCACACTTCTTCACATACTCCAGGGCCTCTCTCTGCATATTGGGCCACCAATACCCCTAAGTGAGAGCTCGATGGGATAAAGACCTCCTTCCTGTGTGACTTCTGCAAATTCCTTCGTGTAGTTCTTCTAAGAGAATTTCAAATACTTCGAGATGTATGCATAATAGATATGGTCTGGAAAAAGATCTTTTGTACAATTTTTGATCCTTGGACAGCCAAAACCGAGGAGCCTTCCTCCGTATCTTATCTGCTTCCAGTTTGTTCTTAGGTAGAACATCATCTTTGAGGAATTGAAGGATAGGATCCATCCAGCTGGGGCCTAACCTTATCTGATGAATAAATAACATTTCCTTTCTTGACCCAAAGGGCTTGATAAGATCTTCAACGAGAACTACTCTGGGCAGACTCTGTGCCGAGGAGGTTGCTAACGTTGCAAGCGAGTCTGCGTGCATATTTCTGCTTCTAAGAACTTGTAATAAATTAAAAGATTCAAACTTAGATTGTAAATGTCTAACCTGGCATAGATATTCCTGCGTTCTAGGATCCCGAGCTTCTAACTCTCCTCGGACTTAGCCTACCACCAATCTAGAATCTGAGAATATGTCCACAGTCTTTCCACCCAGCTTTTAAACCATGGTCATCCCCACTAGCAGAGCCTCATATTTGGTTTCATTATTTGTGGCCGAGAATCCTAGTCTCAGCGATTTCTCAATCGTGATCTTCTCGGGGGAGATCAGAACTAGCCCCACTCCAGATCCTTTGAGGTTTGAAGTGCCATCAACATAAACTTTCCACGGCAATGCACCTTGTATGGAGATTATTCCAACTGAATTTTCATCCATGTTCTGCTCCTCCACACCTTCCCCTACCGGGGTTTCAGCAAACTCGGCTACGAGGTCAGCCAGGACTTGACCCTTTACAAAGGTACGAGGCATATACTTAATATCATAAGCTCCCAGCCTTGTTCCCTATTTTGTAATTCTCCCCATATAATTTGTGCTTCGAAGCAGGGCCCTGAGTGGCAGCTGGGTCAGAACAACAACGGTGTGTGACTGAAAGTAATGGGGTAGCTTGCGTGTGGCGTGTACTACAGCCAGAATTGCCTTCTCAAGTGGCAAATAACGGACCTCGGCCTTATGCAAGGACTTTCTCACATAATACACAAGCTTCTGTACACCATCGTCAACTCTTATCAGCACCAAACTTACTGCATGGGCGGCCACTGCAATATAAGCAAATAAGACTTTATCCGCCTCGGGTTTAGACATGATTGGTGGCCGAGAAAGATATTCCTTTAACTGTTGGAATGCTAGGGCACATTCCTCGGTCCACTCGAAATCCTTCCACTTATGCAACAACTGGTAGAAAGGTCTACATCTATTTACGGACTGGGATATGAATCGATTCAAGGCAGTGGTCATCCCTGTTAACCTCTGTAATTCCTTGGGATTCCGAGGTGGCTGCAAATTATCAATTGCTTTAACCTGGTCTAGGTTGACCTCAATTCCACGGTGAGTAATCATGTAGCCTAGAAACTTTTCCGACCTTACGCCAAAGGAACATTTGGAAGCATTAAGTCGTAACTTGTGCCCTCTCAAGACTTCAAAGATTTTTCCGAGGTCACCAATGTGCTCGGCCTCTTTCTTTCTCTTAACCACCATATCATCAATATAGATTTCAATATTCTTTCCGGGCTGCGGTTCAAACATCTGCATCATCATCCTTTGGTAAGTAGACCCCGCATTTTTAAGCCTAAACGACATTACATTGTAATGATAGTTCCCAATGGGGGTGACAAAAGTTTTTTTCTCTTGATCATCCAAGGCTAAAGGTATCTGGTGATAGCCTTGGAAAGCATCTAGAAAGCTCATTCGAGGATGTCTCACAGTCGCATCTACTAATTGATCAATCCGGGGCATGGGGAAAGGGTCCTTTGGGCAGGCCCTATTCAAGTCCGTGTAATCCACACATACTCACCACTTGCCATTCTTCTTTTTAACCACCACCGTATTAGCCAACCAGTCGGGATAAAACACCTCCTTGATAGCCCCAGCCCGCTTAAGCTTCGCCACTTCTTCCTTGATGGCATCAGAGTGTTCCTTCGAAGAGCGCCGAGGAGGCTACTTTTTGGGGGTAACAGATGAATTAACGTTCAGATGGTGACAAATAAAGCTCGAGTCTACTCTCGGGGATTCATAAGCATTCCAAGCAAATACATCAATGTTCCGCCTCAGAAATTGCACAAACTCTTCCTTTTCTCGAGGAGGCAACTGAGCCCTGACTTGAAAAAATTTCTCCGAATCATCATCAATAAGGACTTTCTCCAACTCCTCACACTTTACCTCCTCGGCCCCTCCACTAGAAACTGAAGCCTTGGACTCTAACTGCTACAACTCTGTATCAGCAAAGGCTGAGGATTCTGACTCAGGTCGGTGCATGATAGCAGCCACCAAACACTGTCTAGCCACAAACTGACTTCCTACCAGCTCCTCAACTCGGTCTTCGGATGGGTACTTTACCTTGAGATGGAGAGTAGATGAGACGGCCCCAAGGGCGTGGAGCTAGGGCCATGCCACAATTGCGGTGTATGGGGAAAAAGCATCTACTACTATAAAATCCACTTCAACTACCTCTAATTCAGCTTGAATCGGCAGTCTGATTTGTCCCCGTGGAACAATAACCTTTCCATCAAAGCCGACCAGGGGTGAATCATAACTGGTCAGATCTTCCGGCTTGAGGTTAATCCCCTTGTACAGATCTGGATACATAATCTCTGCCCCACTGCCCTGGTCTACCAATACCCTCTCCACGTCGTTTCCACCAATCCTAAGGGTTATGACTAGGGCATTATTATGAGGTTGCATGGTCCCTGCTTTGTCCTCGTCCGAGAAACTTAGTGCTGGCCGCCCCCCTATTTTAGCCCTCTTCGACTCATGACCAGAGACCTCGGCATGTTGCCTAGCCACGGTCATCACCCCGGAGGGGTAAGATCCTGTCTTGCCCGGTGCGGCGAGAATAACATGAATGGTGCCCAAAGGGAGTCTTGAAGAATTACTACCTTGAATCCCCGAGCCCGCCAAACCCTCCTGCTCGTTCAGTCGATTCAAGAACTGTTTCAATCTTCCATCCAGGATCAGTTGCTGCAAATGACTCTACAAGCTCCTACAGTCCTCGATCATATGCCCACGCTCTCGATGATACTGGCAATGTAGACTCTGATTACGCTTCGCGGGGTCTCCACTCATCTTGTTCGGCCACCTAAAGTATGGCTCATTCTTGATCTTCTTCAGGACTTGATGTACTGGTTCCTAGAACAACGTGTTAACGACCTAAGCAGCTGAAGGTCCAGATTGCCCTCCAAAGTCTCTTCGGGGCCGATTGTTGTTATAGCCATCCGACCTGAAATCCCTCCTCTCCTGAGGGATGACCTTACCTTTGTCCTTTCCCTGCTGCTGGTCTTCTTCAACCCTTTTGTATTTGTTAATCCTATCCATGAGCTGACGCACACTAGCAACAAGTTTCCCTATTAAAGATCTCCTCAGGCCATGCTCGGCAGGCAAGCCGACCTTGAATGTCCTGACAGCTACATCGTCAAAATCACCATCTATCTCATTGAACATTTCACAGTATCTGTTTGAATAGGTTTTTAAGATTTCCCCTTCTCGCATGGACAGGGATAACAGAGAATCCAAAGGCCGAGGAACTGGACTGCACGTGACAAAACGGGACCCAAATGCCTATGTGAGCTCCTTAAAAGAGTCAACAGAGTTTGCCTCTAAACCATCAAACCACCTCATCGCCACGGGCCCCAGACTGGACGGAAATACCTTACACATTAGAGCATCGTTCTTAGAGTGTACAGTCATTCTCTAGTTGAAATGGCTGACATGTTCAACGGGGTCTGTCCGGCCATTGTAAATGGTGAATGTGGGTTGGGCAAACCGTTGAGGAAGCACCGCATTCTCAATTCTGCGCGTAAAAGGGGATATGGAGATCCTATTGAGTGCCTTGCTCATCACTTCATTTCCTAGACCCCTAGAAGATGAATCTTTGCCCTTACATTCACGATAATAGTCCTCTTCATACGAGAAGGCTTCGTTTGGAGGCGTTCTAGATCTACGTCTATAATCACCATCCCTCTCGCCCTTAGAAAAGGGGTCAGAAACTGAGGGACTCTGTCTCCTCCGTTTGCGACGCAGCTTTTTCTTTAGGTAATCAATCTCTTTCTGCATGGCCTTAGCATGTTCCTTACGTGAGACGTGGCCACCCCCCCTAGAATAGCTCTCATCAGTATGAGTGGTATGCACACCTCCCTCCTATCCCTCTCGAAGATGGTCTTCTCGTTGAGACCCCATAGACTCTAGCTGGTGTGTACCCGAACCTGCCGTGATTGCAGATCTAATAACCTAACCAATCAGCTTTCCCACAAACGGCGCCAATTGTAATGACACAAAATTTAGGCGTTCCGGCCCAACGAGTGGATGGATCAGCCCAAAAGGTCCAAAAACAATGAATTTATAGAGTGTAGGTAAAGAAAGCTGGGCTAGCGTAGATTAAACAATCAATAAGATGGGCTAAGATCACAAGGAGAAAGAAAATAAAGAGGTTAACCCCAGAAATTTATCCTCAGCCTATATCTGAGGAGATCTATGTGATATAAATATTGTTCAAGGATGGATACAAGTTTGATTCCCAATGTCTACAATCTTTTTCCTTTTTTTCTTCTTTTTTCCCTCCCCCTCTCTCTTTAGGTCTCTCATTCCTTTTATATTCCTTCTCCTCCCTCTCTGAGCCTTCCACGTGCAGGTTTAGTGATTTTTGTTGATACTTGTCCCATCTCCCTTTTCCAGAAATCTCTGTGTAGTAGTTGTAAGGCTGGAAGTCACTGTTCAGATGTCTTTTCCATATAAATGCGACCAGAGAGTTAGCTGCAGAGCATTTAATGCGGGATTGGCAGTCTTCGTCCTTGATATTTTGGGATCTTTTCTTAGTACATGTTTCCACAACATTCGCCCAGTCCGGCAGAATCCTCTGAGGTGTTTTCCTAAACGGCAGAACTCTAAAACTTATCCTGGCTTTGGTGATCCGAGGTGGTATTCATCCTTAGCGAAACTTCTAGGTTTGCCAAGTTCATACTTAACCTCTTCAACCTTCAGTGCAGATCTTTTAGATTAAGTTGAATCGTCCTCGGACTAGCCTTAGTTCTCGGTTTGGGCTTTGGGTTCAATGTGTAGATGGATAAAAAGTTCTAGGCCCATCACCCTTACTGGCCTGTTGCCTCTACTGGCCCACTACCCCCTACAATGTAATAATAACTCATTTAGCTATAATTTCTCAATATATATATATATATATGTATGTATAATTTATGAATAAAACTGTGTAATGCATGAAATTTTCATTAGTGAATTATAAAACATAATATTTAAAAAGGATCTTAATTATATTATAATTTGTGAAATTTAACATGATAATTTGTACCATTGGTTTAGCTAATGGATTGACTTACTATATCGCCCATTGTATAAAAGCTTTTCAAGTAAAAGGATATGAACTATAATTCAAACTTTACCAAAACAAAAGTTTTTTTTTTTTAGAAAGTTACCAAAACAAACTATGATTGTGAAATAAACGAAAAAAAATGATCATAAAAAATGATAAAAATTAAAGACATTTAATAAATGGTGCTGAATAGCATAATTTAACGGGCCCAAATAGTTCACATATATTGATTACCCATCATCCTCGGTCTTAATTCATAAGCCCTATTACTGTTTATATGTGTGTAAAGTTCTCTCTTGGAGACTTGAACTCTAGTTCTTGCCCGCTCACACCTCATAAGCACTTATACTTATAAAGTGACCATCGCGCCAAGGGTGCGTGGTTGTTAATTACTTAGGTTTTGAGTGTTTATTAATTTGTTATATATTTTAAAATGGTTTTAACCTTTCAAATGTTTCAATTTAATTCTTAACTATATTGCATGTGTGTTAAAAAGTTTCGATTCTTAATTGATGGATTGAAAAGTATGATATGACAAACAAAAATCCTAAAATCAAGCTAAAAAAAAAATACACTAGGGATTGTTTTTACATTAGCATGAAGTTAAAAGTAGGAAAAAAAAAAATCTATGCCATCATCAGTTGTCACTTGGACCATATGTACGTATCTATTTTGTCGCATCATATTTTTCAATTTACCAATTGACAGTATGAAATTTTAAAGTTTACAACACCTTTAAAAGATTACAAAATAAAAACGAAACATTTAAAACGTTGGAGGCCATTTTAAAATGTTGGGAAAAGTTGATGACCAAAATATGTAATTAATTTATTTTTTTTAATAAGAAACAATGTGTAATTAATTAAAATTTTTTTTAAGAAACAATTTGTAATTAAACTTAATACTTACTGATACTAATTGCTACTGTACAAATGGAGGGGTGAGAGAGGCTGAGCCCTGTTCGGCTCATATTACAGTGGTTGGCGCGTAAGATGGGGAAAATTATTAGGTAATTTTAGAGTATTATAAATGTGTAATTTTTCTTTTAACATGTATGTATAATTATTGGTATTTCTGAAGTATTATAAATACGTATTCTTCCCTCTCACATAATCGTGAATCCCACTAATTAAATTTAGAGAAATAATATCTCTACAACATTTTCACAATATTTTTATAACAAATTCTAAGTAGCAAGTTGTTACTGGTTATTATTGTTGGGGCAAAAAAGTAATTTTAGTGTTAGGTTCAAATTTGAATTAATAACAACTAACCATCTATGATTTATTGTGAAAATATTGTAAAAATATTGTGAACGTAGCACCTCTCTTAAATTTATGGTGGAGCTTACAATTTATGTGCGAGAGAAGAGTACGCATTTATGACACTCTTGAAGTGTTCAATAATTTTTTCACGTGAATGGTAAATTTTACTATAAATTTAAGGGTACTGTTAACGAGTGTTGTACAACACTTGTTAATCATTCATTTAAAGAAAGTTTTTATGGGAAATGAAAAAAAAGTAATTAATATTTTGACAACTTTTTTTATTTTTCATAAAAATAATATCAAAACTTTTCTAAAATGAATTATTAACAAGTGCTGTATAGCACTTGTTAACATTTTCCTAAATTTAATAAGTAAGATCTACCCTTGGTGTTGTGAAATTAAAAATTACACATTTGTCGAAGCTTAAAGGCCACGCTAGATAATCAAAGCTTAAGGCCCCGTTTGATTTGTGTTTTTAAACAGCAATTTTCAGTTTTTAAACAGCATTTTACGTATTCTAACACACTTTTTTACCCATACGTATTTCAAAAAATAATAAACAACAATTTTCAAACTACTTCACCAAACACCCCTAAAGCTTGTGGAACTGAAAGGCCACGCCATATATAAACGGGAGCCAAGTCACCGAAACTGTAAACAGTTACTCTACTTTGGCATTTTCTCTAGAGTCTTCTGGAAAGAAAAACCCACACTACCCTCTCTCTCTCAGCTCTTCTGCTTCTCTCTCATGGAGTTTTGGGGTAATCTCTCTCTCTCTCTCTCTCTCTCTGTCTCTCTCATTTCGATCTTCGTATTTTTAGGGTTTCGCAGTCTCTGCACCTCGTCGTTTATCATTTTCTTATTTAATCTTATTTTGTGCAATGTTATGCTTCTTGATTACGGAACTCGCTTTCGCTGTTTGGTTGCCGAGAAAATACGGGAAAATTGGTTCGGAAATCTCAGAGTTTATCTCAATTTGGTGCTTAAGAAAAGGAAATTAGCCACTTGACCTAGCCTGTTTGCCTTTCTTTCATTTTTTTTTCGTTTTTACTGGATTTTCTCGGAATCCAAACAGATGGTTAGGTTTTATAGGCTTCTACTGTTCCCTTCCCTATCATGGCTTTGATTTCTCATAATTTGTAGACTCTACGTGTTCTACGCTGAGTATTTTGGTCTTATATGGTTATTTCCCCTTGTTTGCTTGGCTAGAATTTGAAGGAAAATAAAATTTGAACCTGTATTATGTTGTATCGTATTGTTTGGTTGTGTTAGATATTTGCTATAGGCCAGTGAATACTTTCGTACTCTAAATTACGGTGTTTTTGGAGAAATGTACTATGACATGCTCTGTTTTACGTTTAGTTTGATTGTTGTGTGTAAAACTAAAAGATCTTCTGCGTTTCAATTGGATCTGTTGCTTGATAGGTGCAAAATGCAACTCATCTTAGCATTCACATGATATCGAGGCCCAAATATGTTATATAACTCTAGTCTCTGTTTTTCAATCGTACTTGGAGCGCAAGTAATCATAGTCTTTTTTTTTTTTTTTTTTTTTTTAACGAAATCATAGTCATACATGTAGTGAAAATATTGTAACTCTAGGTTAGTCTAGGATTTTTAGCCTGCTACTCATTGTAAATATATAGCTTAATAATAAAAGATGTAACCATCAAAGGGCTTCCACAACAGATTTAGGTATCTAAGGCCAAACCATGGTCAATTTCTTGCATTCTCTATCTTCTATTTCTTTATTTTCTTCTTCATATATTTTCATATACTTTATTATTGTATAGACAAAAACAAATCAACAAGCACACATACGAAGAAGACATGTCCCAAGGTTGCCAATGATCTCATTAGGGTACTGTCCCGGCTGGTACATATACACCCATTGAAACATAATGGTTCAAATACCAGTCCATTCCAGTGTGGTCAGGCTGTTTCTGTTGTTACCTGTTGTTTCAGGTGATAAAAGCATACTCAACTCCTAAGGTATATAATAGGAGGCATGGTATAATAGATGATATACAAAATTTGCATTGGTGTCATGGTCCTAAATTAAGTAGTATAGGACTCCTTAAGTCAGCTGAGTAATTTTTGCTTCATAAAACAACACCAGGTGAAATGGGGTTGACCTCCATGAACAGCCCGTCCTTCAGGGTGATCACCCTTTTCAGCCCCATCAATCTATGCACAGAATCATCATTGTGAAAGCAAGTTATGGTGATAACCTTGGCAAAGGGAAATTTTCTTTTGCCAACGAACTTATCCACCTCATACTTGGTGTTCATTATCTTTTTTTATAATCGATCAAATCCTAAGCTGGGAGAGAATTTATATTACTTTGATTGCCTTCTCTCCCCTCCCCCCCCCCCCCCCCCCACCCCCCCATTTCCCCCTCAGTACTAATAGTTTCCTTTTTTTAGAGCATGTATATTAGGAATTAAGTGGTTGAAAGCAGTCATTTATTTTGTTTCATGCATGTTTGTGCACTGTGTATTAAAGAGTTTGTGTTTGTTTGTCTATTGTGTGACTCTGCATGTTTGCTCTTGTGCGGCTGATGTGTACATGGTTGTATGTGTTACAATGGCTTCTGATTTCATTCTGAAACTATCCCACAATGGTGTTCTTTGTTCTCCATTAGCTCTTGTTTGGTTTTTTGCTACTATAAAACTTGCTGTTTGATACAATTTCCAGGTGCTGAGGTTAAGAGTGGAGAGCCCCTTGAGGTGTATCCTGGTGATGGTTTCATATTGCATCTTTCACAGGTTATTATTGATCTTCCATAATCTTTAATTGTCCAATTTACATTTTCCTTTGCATTAACTATGTTGTGCTATAGTATCTGAATTATCATTATGCTGCAGGCTTGTCTTGGAGAGGTTAAGAAGAACATTGGAAATGAAAGCGTCTGCCTGTTTGTGAAAGTTGACAAGCAAAAGCTTGTTCTTGGAAAACTCTCTTCTGAGAATTTCCCCCAGTTATCTTTTGATCTGGTGTTTGAAAAGAAATTCAAGTTATCCCATAACTGGAAAAATGGAAGTGTTTACTTCACCGGATATAAAGCTTGTCCACCTGAACAATATCCTGTTACACTCCATTCTCTTTGAATGTGCGATCGAATCTATTTATTCTCATAATTTTAGCTGGTTTAATCACTTGGTTTTTCTTGTTATTATATGTAATCTCCTTGACTGATGTTTCTATTGTCATCACGGGTGAAGTTTCTGGTGAGTCGCTGCTTTAATGTTTTGGTGTCATGTTTTCTGATTTTTTAGGTTCATCTCATTCTCTATGTTTGTTCATGCTTCTTACTTTCAGAATCTAATTCTTAATTTGATACATATTCAGATTCAGAAGAGGATTTTCCAGTTGTTACCCATGATAGCGGTATAGACAAATGCCCATTTTGGGTTTTTTCAATTTCACCTTTTAGGCACCTGTGCATCTTATTTGTTTTGTTCCTCGTGATGTAGGAAAATACGAGCCACAAGCTAAACCAGCTGCAAAGCCTGATGTTACTGCAGCTAAGCGGGTGAAGATTGTGGAGCCAAATAAAGATGAAGACATGGACGAAGATGATGTGGATAATGATGCATCTTCGAATGATGAATCATTTGATGAAGATGATGTTAATGAAGCTAAGGTATTCTGATCTATCTGATTTGCAATCTGTATTCCTTCTCATTATTTGGCTTATGCCTTGGTGAAAGGCAACTGATGCAGATTAAATAAATTTATTTCTTGAGACTTCATTTGGTATTGTGCAAATTGGTTCTGATGTCAGTTTTGGAAGTTACAGATCTTAGGTGTCAGCTGAAGATAACTATGTTGCAATTACTTGAAATACACAGCATACCTACAACCTGAACTTATAATGAATAATAGTCATTTGCCATTTTTTTGTTAATTGTTGAAAACATTGAGATCTCATCATGTGAGTGATGGCAAAGACTAGTATTGTTACTACAAATATGTAATTCCGTTATAATAGATTTTCCCTTTTCGAGAAGATTTTTTGGGAATCTACTTCAGGCATTAACCAAAATTATATAGAATTGATGATTAATGTTTTAGTTAGATACTATTATCAGGATACGTTTATGCCAACTAATAGTTTCTAATTAAGTTTAGGTTAATATCATTTAGTTGGCCATGATTTATAGTTGTTGAAAGTCATATTTTTTTGAAATGTTACTAAATTTACTTGTTCAAATGTTTTGTTGCAAACTTTGCATATTTGGTTTTAGGATAATGTACTGGGAATTATGTTTGTTGGTTTTGTTGCTTAGGCTAAGGTGAATGGCGAGGAAGAATCCAGTGAAGATGACGATAGTAGTGATGATGAGGACAGTAGTGAAGATGAGGATGAAGAGACGCCAATGAAGGTAAAGACATTTCAATAAATATACGTGAATTTTCATGCAGTAAAGAGTTGTGAAATGTTTTGAGCCTCTCAATTTTCTTATTTTCTCCCAGTCATTGTCACTGATTAATGCACATTTGTTTTGCATGGTTAAAGGCCAAAGCAAGCAAGAAGAGACCCTTGGAATCTGCCCAAAAAACACCTGTTCCTGAAAAGAAGGCAAAGTTGGTGACTCCTGAGAACACCGGTGAGTTATTTTTTATTTTTTAACTAATACCAATTAGTAATGACTTAGCTGGTTGGATCTGTTTGGACTTTACAGGGATTTGTTGCTATTAATGAATGTGTACACCATGCATTATTTTTTGTGTAAGATTATATGAATATGGAACTCAAATCTGATCTAGATCTAGCGTAAACTCTTGTCTTGATGATCACGATGGTTTTGTTTATATTGCTCAAGAGTTCATTGTTGCAGATGGCAAGAAAGGTGGTGGCCATGTTGCAACTCCTCATCCTTCAAAGAAGGCTGCGACAAAGCAGCAGACTCCAAAATCAGGAGGAGCATTCCCTTGCAACTCGTGTAACAGGTACTTCTGTCTTTTCACTTTTTACCTTGCTCCTATTTGATGGGAGTGTAACTATTTATATTGCCCTAGCAGGTCTTTCAACTCAGAAATTGGTTTGCAGTCTCATACGAAGGCAAAACACAGTGATGGGAAATGAAGGGCATGGTAAAGTGACAGAAATTCCAAAGTTATGTTCAGTCAAATGTAAAGCAAGCGTGTAGTATGTTTTCTGTCTTTTGGTTAACTTCGTTGGAGTTAATTGACAGTAACTTCTGTAAAGTTCTATTTGCAATCTGATTTAGGATTGATGTTGTAATTCTCTCTCTCTCTTCTTCTTCTTTTTTATTTATTATTATTTTTTTAAATCAATCGTCATTCAACTTGTTGGTTGTGCAACAAGTTAGGCCTTGTTTGGTTTTAAAAAATGGTCACTCATTACTCAATTTTCATTATTCATCACCTATTACTTATCATTCATCATTCATTACTCTAAAATATCACACCCAAACGACATCATTATTCAGTTACCATCACTCAATATTTTCACACTGTTCGTGGGTCTCATGTCTGTCATCCGGTACAATTATTCCCCCCCCCCTAGGTACCCAGATCACTCGAGAAAGAAAGAAGAAAGGAAAAAAGAAAAAGAAAAAGAAAAAAAAGAAACCCAGATCACCGAACGAAGAAGAAGAAAAGAAAAAAGAAAAAAAAAAGAAACCAAATCACCGAACGAAGAAGAAAAAAAAAAGAAAAAAGAAACCCAGATCACGAATGAAGAAGAAGAAAAAAAAAAGAAGAAGAAAAAAAAAAGAAAAAGAAAAAGAAACCAGAACACCGAACAAAGAAGAAGAAAAAAAAAAAAAAAACCCTACCTAAAATCAAAAAGGACGGCTGCACAGTGTAAAGTTTTATGTTTAATTACAAAAATGTCATTGAATTATGAGTTATGAAAAATTAAAACAGATAAAATGTGTTTTTAATTTTCATAACTCATCACTCAAAAATCAGAGAACTGAGTGATGAAAACCATAACTTAAAACTCATCCAAACAAAACATCTTGCAATTGAGTGATGAAAACTGAGTATTGAGTGATGAAAACACCCAAACCAAACAGGCTCGTGTGCATTAATTTTAAAAGTTGCGCTTCAGGTACGTGATCTTTGCTCCCATATAGTTGTCAAGGGTCTTATTGTGCCACGATGATAACCTTTTTTTTATTATGTCAAAATACCAATTGATTTTTGGTGTAAGTGGGATCAAACTCCAAATTACTTATTTAGATAAGAGGTTATACTAATCGAGTCAATTGAATCCACAATTAACTTATTTACCTTAATTTGAACTTTTTTTTTAATAATTCGATAGAGTAAAAGGGAGAAGGATTTGAACCTTGATTCTCCTAATAAAAGAGAGCTGGTTATATCATCGAGTTACAAGGCTTTTAGCTTCAAAATGGCTTGTTTGTTTCAATAGTGATTCCATCTTGTTATTTCTCGAAGTTTGTAAATCTCTCCATTTGGTAAATTAGTATTATTAGTCGCAAAAGAAGATTTATTTTTTTGTTAAGTGAAAAATGAAAATAGTAGATAAGAGGCTTATAAGTGTTAATTTCAAACTCTTTGTAAAATAATGTAATTATTTTTTAACAAAGTATATCTGACAATTTTTTATTTTTTAAGAAGGAAGTATAGTTGATACTTAATACAATATAATAGATTTTGTGGTTATAATTTGTTTCCAGTGCTTCTTATAAATGGTTCATCTTGTAAATCGATTCGAACAAGACCAAAGTGGACAGCAATAAATCGAAATGGAACACAGTGGACCAAAGTGGACAGCCGCAAACAACAATGGTCCGAAGTGAATTGGAATAGACCACAAATGACAAAAATGGTACATTGATGTGCCTCAATAAGAGCATCACCATTAACTCTCTTATAAAAAATGTCATTTTGATACACCAAAAGCTTACTTTATTATTTTAACACACCATTTTACAATTCACCATTTTACAATTCACCATTTATCACATCTTTTATTCTTCAATTTTATATATTAAAATAATATATATCAATATTAAAATAACACTAAAAAAACCAACAATATATTAAAATACAAAATAAAAAAACCAACCACCCCCACCACAACCCACCCCGCTGCCAACAACCATCAACACCCTACCTACATCCCACCCACCACCGTCTCACACCAGAACCCCTATAGTAGAACACCAAAACCACCACCACAGAAAAACAAAAACAACAAAAAACACAACCCAACCTCATCCCACACACCCACCTACTGCTGCCGCTAACCCATCCACCCACCCATCAACACCCCATATCCCACCCCACCACTATCTCACACTAGAACCACCATAGCAAAACACCAAAACCACCA
Source organism: Lithocarpus polystachyus (assembly GCA_033629205.1). Lineage (NCBI taxonomy): Eukaryota > Viridiplantae > Streptophyta > Magnoliopsida > Fagales > Fagaceae > Lithocarpus > Lithocarpus polystachyus. The sequence goes on from CM066168.1 coordinate 48,001,660, forward strand.
ACATAGAAAAACAAAAACAACAAAAAACACAAAGATCGGCGATCTGAGAGTGTGAGGTGGACGGTGCTGTGTGGTGGACGACGATCTGCCCATCCGAACCTACTCATTGCCCAACCCACCCATCAAACCACAGCCAAAAAAAGTGAATGGAAAAAAGAAAAGAGAAAAAAAAAGAAAAAGAAAAGAACCCGAAGCGTAATAGAGAAGACAGATAATTGGCAATGTCGAGTAGTGGCTTTGGTGAGATCGGTGGCATCAATTGGTGGCCTTTGGTGATCGGTGTGCTATGGAATAAGAATAGAGAAGACAAAGATGAGAAGACGGAGAGAGAGATATCTGTGATGAGGAGAGAGAGAGAGTAAATAAAATAAGAATATAAATTTTTGCAATTATTGTCCATACCGTCTCAAATTTGAGACGGTTCTGTAGCGGTGTGCCAAAAATTTTGGCATTTGAAACACCTCAAGAGGCTCATATTTTGGGGTTTGGTGTGCCAAATGCCAAAAATTTGGCATATAACACACCTGCTAGGAATGCTCTAAAAGCATAACAATGATAAATTTTATGTTTCAACTTTTAAATATATTATATATATATTTTTAATTAAAATTTCATATTAAGTTCTTCCTATGCTGCTACTTATAAAATTGCACAATGTTTATCCATCAAATCCTAAGGTCGCCAAAAAAGGAAAATGGATAATTAGCTGAAGCACTACCATCAAATTTCAAGCTGCCACCAGACCAAGTACGACAAGTGAGAACCAATGAAGAGGGTTTCCAACCACAATACATCCAGTTAACCAGGCTCCTAGCAAAAGCACCAACCACCAGCATGTGACTCAAGGATGATTCAAGGAAAGTAGGAAACCCACGATCTGAGCAAAGGCAAAGCACATCAAGGGAGCGCTAGAACAAGTGTTTGACTTCAGTCTTGTTGATTCTCCCAAAATAAGAAGACTCGAGTCTCGTTGGCAAATATCCAGCCAGGAAAAATATAAAAAGTTAACCCTGTAGGAATCAGTCTTAAATGCGGCAGCCATATATGGGTTGAATAAAAGCTACATCCCGAACAAATTATGGTTTTTTTTTTTTTTTGCCGAAGAACAAATTATGGTTTGGTAAATCAAACATTCTACCTTTTTTTTTTATGGTAGTGCCACTGATACATAACCCCACCGCCAGAACCGTGCATAACGAAATTCAAGGGAACTCCTAGTGGGATAGAACCTAGGATGTCTGGGTCTACCGCTTATCCCAAGATCTACCAATTAGTGGGGTAGTATTCCATGGCAACTCTGCTAGCCAGCCATCTTCTCCTCTAATAGCTTTCTAGAAATGGACTATAGAAAATTTAACCAAGAAAACTTTAATAGCCAAATTAATACTTATAGTCAATAACAGAATCACACTCGAAGAGTTCAACATTACAGTCGAAAAACTAAAATATTGTACCAGATGTAACTGCATAATTAAATCAAATCACTACTGTTTCTAAGGTCCTATATAGCATAAATCTGTTCTCTAAAATAGAAATCTTGACAAAATATTTTTCAGCAGTTTTCTCCCGTAAGAAGCTCGAGGAGATTTCAGCAATGCTTTCACAACACTCACACCAGGTCCTGCACACAATGCTCCACAGACAATGACAGCCAAACCTGTATACAAATATCATTGTAAGCTGAAAATTGAGGCTCTATCCTGGGAAGCAGGAACACCTGAACCTGCAAAACTTGTACAGTAGGTGAGATCACAACTTTCACAGGAAAATTGAGTGGAAAAAAAACAATACCTCAATCCCCTTTTGTTTTTCAGTTGGGATATGGACAAATTAATTTTGTACTATGAAGTAGAAAAATATGAACTTCATGCTGAACAGCTGAAAATTTTTGTTTGAAGAGTTTAATATGTTAAAAAAATAAAACAATGAAATTTCCTTATGACACATCCTGTATGAAGTGGCTTATAATCGAGGAAAGAAAATAAAAATCGTATTTTGAAGGTGCTTTCCACTTTGCTCCAAATCCAGAAACTATTTCAATTTATATATGCTCCATTTTGTCACATGAATTCCCTTGACTTAAATAACTAATAATGGGAAGCTAATTATTTTTCAAAGGAAAAAAAAAATTTAGAGACCTGAGGGAAAATCACTTTGTAATTACATAAACATGCATAAAAGTGATCATCAACTGAAGACCAATGAAAAGTAAATGTTACTTTAAAAAAAATCTACGCAATTACCTGAATTAACTTGGAAGTGAAATCTAAAGCGTTACAATACAGGCATAGCAGCAATCAATTTGTAATTTCATGTTCAGCTACCTATAAATCAATTCTTTTTGCTTTTCATTTTAGAAGGGGGAGAAAATTTTTAAAAGAATTTTACTTTCAATAACACATGACAGGGAACCTGTACTCCACCTGCAGAGTGGAAATGGGTAGTAAGCTATATTAACTAAATGGGTTGTCTAAGTGAAAAAAAGAAATGCACTTCTCTAAGTCTAAGAAACATTTTTTTTCCTAATCAATTTTAAAAAGAGCAATGGAACAAACCAGACAAGTCTGATGGGGCTAATCATCGTATCTATCATGCTGCTGATGCTGCTCAGGCTCATTATACTGATCATTCTGTGCAAAGCCATTGCTGTCATTGTCAATGTTATCCTCATGGTTCGGAACACCAGATTCTGTCTGTTCCCTTTCCCTATTCCATTGCTCAATCTTAGCCCTTCTTTCAGCACTACTTTCCCTAACAGGACTCCTATTCCTCCTTCCTCCAGGGCTTCTGCTTCGTTCCCCTCTACGTCCAGGACTGCGGCTTCTCGGCCTCCTGCCCCTATCATTGAAGGAACGGAAATCTCTGTCATCATCTCTTCTACCAAAACCACGACCACCACCACCACCTCTACCAAAACCACGGCCACCACGCGAATGCTCTTCATAACCACGGTTCCTAACAGGACTGCGGCTTCTGCTTCGACTGCGACTACGCCTTCTTCTGTTTCTCCCAAATAATTTCCTCCTCAACTCCCTAAAAGTAACACAAAAAAGCTTATCAGGAAGATTAACATGAATAGGTTTATATAGATACAAAGCCTACAACTTACAAGTTGAAAATTATCACACTAAAACACTCACTTGCTAATCTTTTTCAGATGCATGAAGTTGCAGTAGCCACCACGATTACATACATTTTCCTCGTACTGTCTACATGTAGCTTCACGAAAATCAGTGACTGGCGAGAAGTCAACGATGATAGGACGCCCTAGTACATTCGATATTCATGAATTGTCAAAATAATATTTCCATAATAATAATAATTACACCCACAATTATTATATTACAACCAATAATAGAAACAACAAGAAGTTAACAACATTATTTCTACTTCTATTACTATTACTAGTACAGCCCAAAAGAGCAAAAACCGAGTGACGGTGAAATTACCATACATATACTGAACTCAATCATATGGATCTAATGCTTATTAGGCACAATTTTTATTTTTATTTTTATTCTTCAAATTTGTAGGAGGCTATATTAATTAATTTAAAAAGGACTTTACAAAAATTTTCTATATTTATAAAAAAATTAAAATTAAAACAAATAAACAAAAACAAAAAGATAATGATCAAAGCTAAATGGTTATATGGTTGATATTGAAAAACATATATATATATATATATATATTTTTAAATTGATGCAGAAAGAAAGGGAGGTGAAAGAGAGAAGAAAGCAAAATACTGACACCCCCCCCCCCCCCCCCCCCGCGGTTCTAAAATATGTTCAAATGATCTAGATTCAATGAAAAATAATCTCAAACCACCATTGCACAATACTTGATTAGTATCATGAGATTACCACATCTTCACCAGGAGGATCTCCAGATGTTACGGTCAAGGACAGTGGAGGAGGTCCAACAAAGTGGTTGGCAGTTTCCACATAGGCCAAATTGTATTACAACACAATTACTGTGATTTCTGAGTTCTAACCTTGTAATTATTATTTTTAATCTTGTTTATAAGAAAATCCAATTTTGGCTAATAGCAGGATGACATTTGGCAAGAAGAGGACGAGATGTGTGTCGTGTAACCTAAAGAACCAAATTGGTGCAATTATAACATGTGCATGTTAGGTGGCAGTCATAAATTGGCTGACTAAATAGTTACATGAAATTTATAAATCAAATGAAGGGAGTTAGAGAACCGGAGCAGATAACTACCCCAAAAATTAAGGAATGAACAATAACTTATTGAGAGGAGTGTCTTTGAAGATTGATGAGAACATACATGGCTTATAGCAACCGTTGATAATTGTCTTATATATAAGGTTGACATTTCAGAGAAAGTACATCATCTCTGCCACCAATACCCATATTCTACTAGTTTATCCTTGTAATATCCCATTTTAGTAAAAATTAAGCATCGATTGTAATTTTTCTGTTACATAAATGCAAGTAAGTTCTCTTCCAATTTTTAATTTCCCTATAATTAGTCATGTTTAGCTTGAGGTAGCACCAAATGTACTTCACTGCATTTTTCTAAGTAGTTTTACTTCAAGATAGCTTGGGAATGGGTTAGTTTAGCCTCCATCTTCCTTACTTTGCATTACGCACATAATCACAATACTCAATTAACCTAGTTGTCAATTATCATCAAACCATGGTTATTTGTTCCGTCTCAGCTCAAGTCCTCTTCATTGAGGCATTACCAAACCTTAATCCTTCAGACACGAAATCATGTAAAATCCTCGAGGCAAGATCGGTACATAGCCTCGAGATCACCTCAAAACATAATTTTCACATCGAACAAACAAATCTTTTGGTGGTCAAAGCCAAAGATCTTAACACATAATTAAGGAATTTCAGATAACAAAAATGTAAAAAATTGGCATAAATACGAAACACTGCTTGCACTACCACTACAATTCAATCAATTACAACAAAGCAAACATGGTGAGAAACCTAATATGATTTTTCACGAAAGTACAACTATTCACAGAGATTCAATTATCAAATCTTAGGGCAAAAAGAGAAAAACTAACCTGAGTAGAACCTTCCATTGAGATTCCTCAGCGCATTCGCCGCGTGCTCCTCCTCGCGAAACTGAACATACACATTCCCAACCTGCTCTCTCTCACACAAACACAAACATTAGGTCAAAAAGTGAAAATCAAAATCGAAAAGCGAGAGAGAGAGAGAGAGAGTTATCGACCATGTGATCAGCCAAGTTATCGCAGATGTTGAGGCTCTCGAGGTGGCCGTACTTGCTGAGCTCGTCGAAGAGGTCTTGGTAGAAGTCTTCGAAGTGGTCTTGGATGTGGCGAGGGTCGAGATTGGGCTGAGTTTGGGGGTTAAGAGCCGGGGCTGGGGTGAGCATGTCAGGGCGCTGGTACATGTTGGAGAGGAGGAGCGTTGGGCTGATTGTGGGCTTGGTGTGGAGCCTCGAGCACCGGTCGCCGTGCCTGCACGCTCCGATCTTGAAGTAGAAAGGGCAGTTCACCCTGTCTTTCTCGGTTCCGAATATCGACGCCAAGTGCTCCGCCATTTTTGGTTTTGGATTTTGGATTCGAGATCCGTTTCAGTGTGTTTGATTATTGACTTGGACTTGATAAAAAGAGCTGCAATTAAATCAGCATCAAACTCAAGTCTATACCATTCGGGCTTTGGCTTTGCTTTGCTTTGCTTTGCTTTTTGTATCTCGCTTATAAACTCCGATCTAGGGTTTTATTTATTTATTTATTTATTTTTATATTTTAACAAATAAAGATTTAGATAATATGGAAATATGTTAATAAAAGCTATCTTTTGCTACTACCGGCAGGTTTGCCCGAGTGGTTTAAGGGGGCAGACTTAAGATCTGCTGCACAATAAGTGCGCGTGGGTTCGAACCCCACAGCCTGCAACGGTAACGTTTTTATTATTATAGCACACAACCTCTTATTATTAATCTTTCAAAATAATTTTTGACAACTTCTTTTACCATTTAGTATGTTTTTGCTACTATTTATAGGTCTCACTGCACTTTTTGGTACTATTCATAGGTCCTACCGTGCTATTTCAACTAACTTTTACATTTATCTACAGTAAAGTTTTCAATTTCAGCAAAATAAGCGGATTCCAAACAGACTCTCCATTACCAACATTTTTCTTTTTTATTGAAAAGATAGAAAATATATTGATATGTAACGCAAAGAATAAAAACTCGTCTAAATACAATCAAACAAGAAAAGAACTATAAGCATACTAATTGGCAGACCCCAAAGCGCCATAAGAAGACAATAAAAGTATAAGGTCTTAAAAATAAAGCCTAGTCTTTAAGAGCATTCACAGAAAAGCATATAAAAAATTTAGTTTTTAGCAACTCAGAACACTACTTTATCTATTTTAAAAACTCACTTTATAATACACCATACAACATATGTTTTATATTAACATTCAATACATTAAAATAATATAAACAACACAACAAAATAATATATCTAACACAATAAATAATAACCACAACACTGCCGCTGCTGCTGCTGCCACCACCACCACCATTGTGGTAGCCACAACCCACTACAAACAAAAAACCCAAAACAAAACTGCTACCACAACCATAACAACAACAACCCACCACAAAACACATTAAAAATAGAGCAACACAGCCAAGAAATCCAAAAAAAAAAAAAAAAAAACACCCAGCAACTCCACCAAGAAATCCACCATTACAGTCACTGCCGCTGAGAAAAACCCAGCACCAAACCGGGAATCTCACTAGCACCAAACCGAGAATAAACACACTTAATTAAACTTAGAAAACACAGCAACTCAGACCTAGAAAACAAAACCAAAACCTCGCACTGACAACCTAAACCCACGAATCCAATAGCACTAGCAACCAAAACCCACTAGCACCCATAACCTAAACCCACGAATCTGATCTCCACGCCGATGCCCACGAATCCAATTCACCTCAATGCCGCCGCCGTCATTCCCTTTCCCTTGAAATCGGTTTTTTTTTTTTTTTTTTTTTTTTAAATCCCCTTCCCCTGAAATCAAAACAAAGACACATTGAGACCTAAATCCCTAACATTAAAAGAGGAAGATTCGGTTTGAGAGAGAGAGAATTTGGGGTCGGCGGTTTGAGAGAGAAAGAGGCTTAGTCAGATTGAGAGTTCGAGATAGACAGAGTTGCAGAGAGAGACCGAGATACTAGCAGGTGAGATCGATTTGGATGCAACAGGTATTCAATCATTGTTCTTATCAACTTCTAAGTAAATATTTGTTTTGTTTTCATAGTTGAAAGATCAGGTATTAAAACGTACAATTATAGGAGCATCAATATCTAAAAGTTTTCACTGTTCGTTGTTGTTTTTTGTTGTTGTTGCTGTGGGGTATAATGTTTTCTAGATCTGGATCAGGTATTAAAACTCTCAAGGTTTCTTTGTTTTGATTTACGTTAGGGATTTGACTCAATGTTTTCTTTGTTTGTTTTGATTTCAGGGGAAGGGGAACGATGTCGTTCCCCTTAAAATGTTTTCTTCTTCTTCTTTTCTTTTATACAGATTTTTCTTTTTTTCTTTTTAATCCCAAAATTAAAAAGAAAAAAAGAAAAAAGAAAAAAAGAGAGAGGGTAAAATGGTGTCGTTTCCAAGTGAGTTAACGGCAACCTTAACTAAGTTCTAACAGAAGCTTAGATCGACAAAAATTGAAAGTTAGAGAATTGAAATGACAAAACTGAAAGTTAGAGAACTGAAATGAAAAACATTAAAAGTTAGAGAGTCAGTTTTGCATTTTTGCCTATTATAAATCATCTATTGTTTTTATATACAAAAAACATATTAATTATTGTTTTTATGTGAACTCCAAGCGAGATGTAAGTATAATAAACTTTTATGTATTAGTTTATTTCAAATTTGTTAAGATTTAATTAAATGAGTGTTTTTTTTTTTAAGGTTTAAGATGAACAAATTTATACTTTTGTTGTTAGGCTTACTATTTTTTCCCTATATTTTAGATCAAATTGGTTTGTTATTGGATTTTTTTTTTTGTATTTAAAAAGACCAAGATATTGTCATGAACCAAGATGATCATATTCAAATCTATTTAAGCTAGGATTAAAAAAAAAAAACCCAGAGAGTTCAAAAAAAAAAAAAATTGAAGGGTCATTTGAACCCCTGGACTATACCTAGAGCCGCCTATGCAAAAGTGTAATTAGGGTTAACTGTTGGCCCAATGGCAGTGTGTTGTCACGTCTACTTCCTGCTACCGTTGCTTTGTTTCCTTTCTTTTTCTTTGTTTTTTTCTTTTTCATTTTCATACCTCTCCTTCTCTGCTTCAATTCATCTTCTTTTTTTCCTTTACTCTTCCACAAGCTACTCTCTTCCTCCTATCAATTCTCTTCCTCTCAAAAATTTGCTGCATTCGAAGCATTTGGCCAATTGAACAGAGCCCATCCAACCGAGGAAGTTGCTGACCGAAGAGAGGCTTGATCGAAGGGAGGCTTGATATGTGACTGGTAGGGCTCTCTCCCTCAAAACTCTGTAATTTATTTTTCTTAAGAACCATATAATTAAGTTTATCTATTAAGACCCATATAATTAAGTTACCTAATGGGTCTTTACCCATTTAACCCAATTATCCAAATGGGTTGGGTTAAGACTTACCCATTAAGTGCCCATTTGGTTCAGCTTTTTGGGGCCAAAACGCACGATTTGAAAACCAAATCCTAATATTTTGCATTTGGTAAAAATTTAAGGGTCTTTACTCATTTAGTTTTTAAGTAACATTGTTCAATGGCATTTTTGTAAATATTTAGAAAAGTGGTACCCACTTAATAAAACCTAATGTTAACTACAATTCTCTCTCCCTCTCTCGCGCTAACCAAGAACCTTCTCTCTCCTCTAATCAATTTTAATAAAATAATTGTAATGTCATAAAGTTACTACTTTAAATACATACACATACCAAACTTACAATTATGTTTTTTTACATTTTAAAATATGTTGTTTGAAACATGGTACCAAACACATTTTTTGCATTATATATATATATATATATTGTAAGGATACAGATTTGGTTCTCCAGCCCAAATAGTGGATGGACCAGCCCAAAATGCCTAAAAACAATAAATTTGTAGAGAGTAGGTAAAGAAAGCTAGGCTAACTTAAATTAGACAGTCAATAGTATGTGTTTAGATGATAAGAAGAATGAAATAGACAAGATTAGTTTCAGGAACTTGTCCTCAGCCAATATCTGAGGAGGTTAATTTTGGTATATAATGTTTTAACTTGATTATACACTTGGTTTTTAGGGGCTATAATATTTCTTTCTTGATTTTCCGATCCTTTTTCTCTTGGGTGTCTTTTTCCATTTATACTCCTCCTTCCTATCCTCTTTGCCTTCTACGTGCACTCTAGGTGGTTGGTACTGATACTTGTCCCATCTCCCCTTTTTTAGAAGTCTTTGTGTAGTAGTTGTAAGACTGAGAATCACTGTTCAGATATCACCTCCACATTAATACGGTTAGAGGGTTAGTTACAGAGCATTCAATGCAGTGGTGGTAGCCTTCTCCTTTGATATTTTGCTATCTCTCCTTGTTATAGGTATCTACAGTATCTACCAGTTCTGCTAGAACTTTCTGGGGTATTTTCCTGGATGGTAGACCACAAAAATGGACCTCTGGTTCTAATTATCCGAGGTGATACTCATCCTCGGCACCATCTCCCGGATTATCACACTCATAATCAACTTCCTTATCCTTCAGAACAAACTTTCTTAATATGGTTTAGCTATACTCAGACAAATCCCAGTCCTTAGCTTGGGCTCTATGCCCAGTATGTATACGAGTAAAGGATTCCTAGCCCAATGCTCCTACAATAGCCCCTCGAGATGCTTCGTTTTGGATCCTAGGAAAGAAAGGAGCATTTCGATGTCACCACACTTACTATTTAGTTGTTTTAGCTAGCTTTTGCTAATGAGGACGCCTTTTCAACTACTCAAGTCACGCTCCTGATGCTGCGACGTTCGAGGTGCCTCCTCTTTGAATTCTTACGGATTCTTGTCCCCCACGTTCTATGGTGTGATGCAAATCGAACGGCTAAAAATTCTTATTGGGCTATAGGCGGGAGTTCTCCCGCCTCTGGTTGTCTTTTAGATATAGATATCCCTTAAATCAATTTTTCCCTTCACTTTATCATTCACTTAGTTCTAGTGCGAATACATTGAATCTGCCAACACTTCTTTTTACCCCATGCCTCTACAAATATCAAAAGCTTGTTCGAGGAGACCCTTCTTATTTTTGTAAGTCTTCACAAGTCTCTGATCTTTCTTTTTTCATACTATTTTCTACTCTTTGTCTCTCTTTTTTTTTTCCTCCTCGGCCCTATCTTTTCTTCCCACTCCGACTAGATCCTTTTTAATCCTTTTTAAAGATGGGTAGGTTTAAGTACTTGGTAGACTTCGAATAGGCTATCGAGAACTTTAAGGCTCAATATAGTATCTCGTCAAATGTAGGAATTAGGTATTGCACAGAAGATGAGTGGCACGAGAAAAGGCAGGAGGGAGAGGTAGTTATCCCTGTGATTGCCTTTATAGAAGGAGGGATGAGGATCCCTATGGGTACAGTCATGAGAAATTACCTTAGAGCTCATAGGTTGGCACCCACACAGTGCGCTCCAAACTTGTGTAGGATTTTAGGCTTCGTAGATGCCCTGAACGAGAAGATGGGTTTAAGTCTGACCCATCATGATGTTAACTGAGTTTATAACCGTCACCACCTGAAGGGACAAGGGTACTACTTAAAGTCTAGATACCCTGAAGTCAGATTAATTCAGTGTCTCCCCAAGTCTAACAAAGGGCTGAAACTAGACTTTTTGATTGTGTCGGGGGAGTGGCATGACGACCTCCCTTACCCTACGAGAGAGGGGCAACCAAGTGGGGTTCTAAGCCAAGGAAGATTTGCCTTGCTCAATTCATTTCTCTTTTACTTGCGTTATTTCTAATTCTACCACTTTTTATCATCACAATGATTTTACAGATAAGCACGCTGTGGAACCGAATTTTGGGTTGGTGAACAAGGACGGTTTGGACAAGATTCTTAAAGCCGAGGTGTTCGTGAACTCGGACGGCCAACTCCGAGCGACGCACCTAATATTGGGATACAAGCCCATCTCGTCCAATTTCTAGGAACCAAAGTGTGTCATAAGGGCTAAGGACCCCTGCCTCTACAAGATTAGCGTAGCTGTCCCAGGCTTTTTTCTCCCTGAGGGTGCCCCCATCCCAGAAGGCACGCTCTCTACCCTACCAATTTTCGAAGGGGTGCCTATAACAAACCCTCCACTTCAGCGCTCTCCTGGTGAAGCTACCCCTTCCTAACCTACAACAAAGAGGAAGACGAGGAGAAGGAAAAACAGAAAGAAGTAGTAGACGTTTTAGACTCGGAAGATCTTTTCGAGGTATTTGATTAGCCTTTGTCTCCGGAGGTATCAACTAGTGTTCTCGGGGACTTCGAAGAAGTTATACCTCCTGCCAAAGATATGAGAATTCAAAGAAAGCAGAGGCCAACCTTCCAAGAATTGCTAGAATCCTAATCAAGAAAGGATGCACCTGGTAAATTGGCGCAATCCAAGCCTCCTGCCCCTCCTACTAACCAACCATCCCGAGTTGACCCCCCTGACCACAAAAGAAAAAGGGAGGATAAGGGTAAAGACGTAATGGAGGTGGGAAGACAACACTCCCCTCAGGAGGTTGAGCCTCAGAGGAGGGGCAAACAGCTAAGAGTCCAACACACAAAGTCAGCCACTGAAACAGATCGCAGGGGTGACCACAGAGTCTCAGTCCCAGTTTTGGCCCCACGCTTGGAATTGGATGGGGCTCCTTTAACCGAGGACGCTTCCATCCGAGACTTCCAACATGGTACAGCTTATTACGTGGCAGATGTAGTGGAGCAATCCCTGCTTCTGCCCAAGGATATGGTTGACCTTAGGCTAATGAGGCAACACAAGGTGTTCCTTGGTTTAAAAAGGGACTTAGCCATGGTATGTTTTACATTCTCTTTTATCTTTTATCATTACACTTCTAATTGCCTACATTTATGTACTTTTAAATGGATTTTTTTCTTTTCTTGCAGGCTGTTCAAGCTGCATTTTGGGCCGAAGAAATAGTAAATTTTTCTTATCGAAGAGCTAAGGATGAGGAGGCGAGGAGAATAGCAGCCGTGGACGTATTCTGTGTGGCCGAAAAAAGGGTCCAAGAGCTGAGGACCAAGCTGGCCGAGGAGGAGAGAGAGAGAGAAAGAGCGCGACTGCTGCCTTGGACAAAGCAGAGAGGCAGGCCGAGGGCTAGAGGGTATTGCTACGCAACGCTGAGGACCAACTAGCCTCTTCTATGGAGCAAATCGTTGCACTAAAGAAGAAGTTGGAAGAGGTCCAAAAGGCAAAAGAGCTGGCCGAGAAGGTGAAGGAAGAAGCTGAGAGAGCCCGGAATGAAGCGGAGCAACAAGGATATGATGCCAGAGTGGCTGAGACCAAGGAAGCCCTCAGGACAAAGGTCTCGGGGGTATGTAGGAATTACTGCTCTCAAGTATGGATCGAGGCCCTCAACCAGGCCGAGGTTGAGGCTTCATCTGTGCTTAGGAAGGCAAAAAATATCTATTACCCTCCGGCCATCCGTGCAGCTCCTTCTAGCAATACCTAAACAGACGTTCCCCCCGAGGTGGCCGAGCCAGATAAGAGCAATTCTGACATAACTCTTCTCTCCTCCAGCAGTCTTCAGAAGAAGGCCGAGAAGCCCAGGGCAAGCGAGAAGAAATTTAAGAAGACCAAGGAGGTAGCCCCTGATACCACCTTGCCCCCAACTGCTTCCCAAGATCTCACTAAAGACAAAGAGGCACCCAGGACAGAGATAGTGCTTGCAAGCCTGCCTATTCCTACTAAGGGTGACCCAAAAGGCTTAAACCAGGGATCCATTGAGGCCGCAGCCCAGCATTCCAAGGCTCCTCCACACGGAAAAATTGTAATGAAGAAAAAATAGATTTTTATTTGGTTTTAGTCTTTTTTTTTTAAACTGTTCTCCTTGTACTTAAATTGCCTTATTCAAAGGTTTAAATTAATGAAGAATATTCATGGATTTTCTTCATATATATATATATATATTTTATACTTTTCCTAATAGAAAGTTTATCCTTACTTATCTCCCAATGAGAATGTTTAACAAAGTAAAACTTTTACTGTTAATCTAAATGAGCAGTAGAAAGCCACTTGATATAGTTAACAGAGAGTCAAGCTAAACTTATTAGATACATCATCTAGGCAAAGCACAGATTAAACTTTGAAATCTGTACGAGAAAATATGATATTGCAAACAAGCTTTGAGACCATTTCCTCCCTTATTTATCATTAAATTTCAAGCAATTTAAAAAGGTAACCAACTCTGAAATAGATACAAGTATGTTTGCAAACAAGCTTTGAGACCATTTCTTCCCTTATTTATCATTAAATTTCAAGCAATTTAAAAAGGTAACCAACTCTGAAATAGATACAAGTATGTTTATAAATAAGATATAAGTACGTTTATAAATACTCTACTCTAAGTGATGCTCATGAGCATCCGTTTAAGCCTACCTGTTACAATAGAGTTTTTAACTGTTCAGAATAACTAACCACTTTTGACATTAAGGCAGTTAGAAAGAAACACTTAGTTACCTTATATTTGGAAAAAGTGTCCGAGAGAATTGATTTGAGCCATGGACATAATCCGTAAAGTTAAACATGCCCAAGGATCGTATTGGCACCTAAATAAGTATTGTGGAGTACTAATTTCCCCTAAGTATGTGGTCCGAGGATCTCGACATAGTTAAGGTTCTGTTTAATACTTTGAATAACAACTGGAAGATATCAATTTTACCAAGGCATGTGATCCGAGAAACCAGACATGATCGAGGGTCTGTTTAATACTTAGATAAATTCCATACAGTATTAATTTTTCCAAAACAGATGGTCTGAGGAACCATACGTAGCTAAGGGTCTGTTTAATACTTAGAATAAAAACAAAAAGATATTAATTTTACCAAGGCATGTGGTCCGAGGAACTAGGCATAACCGAGGGTCTGTTTGACACTTAGGTAAATTTCATAGAGTATTAATTTTTCCAAAGCAGATGGTCTGAGGAACCAAAAGTAGCTAAGGGTCTGTTTAATACTTAGAATAACAACAAGAAGATATCTATTTTACCAAGGCATGTGGTCCGAGGAACCAGGCATGACCGAGGGTCTGTTTGACACTTAGATAAATTTCATAGATTATTAATTTTTCCAAAGCAGATGGTCCACAGAACCAGACGTAGCTAAGGGTCTGTTTAATACTCAGAAACAAGTCATAAGGTGTTAATTTTCCCAAAGTATGTGGTCCAAAGATTTAGGCATAGCTAAGGTTCTGTTTAACACTTAGATAAACGATATTTGATGCATAGTATAATCATTACAAACATGATAAAGGATATTCTCATTAGTAATAATACATTTTCAGGTTATTTACATTCCAGGGGCGCGGTGCAGTCTTTTCCTCCAGGTCTTCTAAATAGTATGCACATATTCTTGCCACAGAGGTAATGCGATACGGCCTTTCCCAATTGGGTCCCAATTTTCCCCAAGCTGGGTTCTTTGCAGAGCCAAAAACCTTTCTCAACACCAAATCACCCACTGCCAATGGTCTTACTTTCACATTTGCATCATACCCTTACTTGAGCTTATGTTGATAGTTAGCCAATTGTATCATGGCATTCTCTCTTTGTTCTTCAACTAAATCTAAGCTCTTCTCTAGCAAGTCATCATTGCTTCTCGGAGCAAAAGAGTTTGTTCTCAATGTAGGGAATCTAGTTTTCAGTGGAATAACAGCCTTAGCCCCATAAGTCATGGAGAAAAGAGTTTCCCCAGTAAACCTCCGAGGTGTAGTTCGGTATGTCCAAAGAACGTGCAAAAACTCCTTTATCCATCTTCCCTTGGCATCATCCAGCCTCTTCTTGAGTTTACTCACTATACCTTGTTCACAATCTCGGCTTGCCCGTTTTCCCTTGGATAAGCTGGAGTGGAGTACCTATTAGTAATTCCGAGCTCACAGCAGTACCTCCTGAAGGATTTTCTATCAAATTGAAGCCCATTAAGAGATGAGGGTGTGAGGGATCCCGAACCGAGTGACGATGTTCTTCTAAATAAACCTTTTAGCATCCACGTCCCTGATATTTGCCAATGGTTTTGCTTCAACCCACTTAGTGATATAATCCGTGTCGACTAACAAATACTTTTTGTTGCTTGCTGCTTTGGGGAAAGGACCTATAATGTCCAAGCCCCATTAAGCAAAAGGCCAAGGGCTGGATAGGGGATTAAGGACATCTCTTGGCTGATGGATGTTTGACGCAAATCTTTGGCACTGATCACACTTCTTCACATACTCATGTGCTTCTCTTTACATGTTGGGCCACCAATATCCTTGAGTAAGAGCCCTATGGGCCAAAGACCTTCCTCCAGTATGGCTTCCACAGATTCCTTCCTGCAATTCTTCCAAGAGAATTTCAACTTTTTCAGGGTGTATGCATAGCAGATATGGGCCGAAGAAGGATCTTTTGTACAACTTCTGATCCTCGAACAACCAGAACCGAGGAGCCTTCCTCCGTACTTTGTCTGCCTTAGATTTGTTCTCAGGCAGGGTGTCATATTTAAGAAATAGTACAATATAGTCCATCCAATTTGGACCTATCCTTATTTGAGGTACACAAACCATTTCTCTCTTTATCCCAAAAGGTTTTAACAAGATCCTCCACGAGGATAACTCTGGGTAAACTCTGCGCAGATGAAGTTGCTAGTGTCACAATGGAGTCTGCGTGCGTATTTCTGCTTCTAGGGATTTATAATAAATTAAAAAATTTAAACCCAGACTGTAAATGTCTAACTTGGCTTAAATATTTTTGCATTCTGGGATCTCTAGCTTCTAGCTTTCCTCGGACTTGACCCACCACCAGTCTTGAATCCGAGAAAATTTTTATAGTCCTTCCACCTATCCTTTAGACCATGGTTATTCCAGCTAACAGTGCCTTATGCTTAGCTTCATTGTCCGTGGCCGAGAAGTCGAGTCTTAAAGTATTTTCCATTATGATGCTCTCAGGGGACACCAGAACTAGCCCCAATCTGGATCCTTTAAGGTTTGAGGCACCGTCAACATAGATCTTCCAGGACAAAGCTTCTTGCACTAAGACTACACCAACTGAATTTTCATCCATATCCAGCTTCCTCGTTCCTTCTTCCATTGGGATTTCAGCAAATTTAGCCACCAGATCGACGAGGATTTGACCTTGACTGAAGTACGAGGCATGTATTTGATGTCAAAGGCTTCTAATATTGTTCTCTATTTGGCAACCCTTCCCATGTAGTTAGCGCTTCGAAGTAGGGCTTTAAGTGGTAGTTGTGTCAAGACAACAACCATGTGTGATTGAAAATAATGAAGAAGCTTGCGAGTGGCATGCATCATGGCTAAAATGGCTTTCTCAAGTGGTAAATATCAGACCTCAACTTCATGTAGGGACCTGCTCACGTAATAAACTGGCTTTTGTATGCCACAGTCAACCCTTATCAATGCCATGCTTATCGCGTAGGCGGCTACCGCCACGTAGGCAAACAAAACCTCATCCGCCTCTAGTCTGGACATAATATGAGGCCGAGAGAGATACTCCTTCAATTGCTGGAAGGCCGAGGCACACTCCTCGGTCCACTCAAATCCCTTCTATTTATTCAACAACTAAAAGAAAGGCCTACACCTATCTGCCGACCTGGATATGAACCGGTTCAAAGCAGCAGTCATCCTTGTCAACCTCTAGACTTCCTTTGGATTCCGAGGTGGCTACAAATTATTGATTGCCTTAATTTGGTCCGGGTTGACCTCAATCCCATGGTGCGTGACCATATAGCCCAGAAATTTTCCTGATCCAACATTGAAAGAACACTTAGAAGCATTAAGTCGCAGCTTGTGCCTTTTCAAGATTTCGAAGATGTCCCCGAGGTCGTTAACATGCTCGGCCTCCTTCTTACTCTTGACTACCATATCGTCAATGTAAATTTCAATATTTTTTCCCATCTATGGCTCAAATATCCTCGTCATCATTCTCTAGTAAGTGGACCCCGCATTTTTCAACCCAATTGGCATTACTTTGTAATAATAATTCCTAGTGGGAGTGACGAAAACTGTCTTATCCTGATCCTCTAGAGCCAAAGGTGTTTGATGATAGATCTGGAAAGCATCCAAAAAACTCATCCGGGTTTGTCCTATAGTTGCATTAACTAATTGATCAATCCGAGGCATGGAGAAAGGATCCTTTGGACAAGCTTTATTTAAATCCGTGAAGTCTACACACATTCGCCACTTTCCATTCTTCTTCTTCACAACCATAGTGTTAGTCAGCCACTCGAGGTAAAACATCTCTTTAATAGCCCTAACCTGCTTAAGCTTCGTCACCTCCTCCTTGACAACATCAGAATGGTCCTTTAAAGAGCGCCGAGGATGCTGCTTTTTAGGGGTAACAGATGGATTGACGTTTAAATGATGACAAATGAAACTCGGATATACCCCAGGGGCTTCATAAGCATTCCAAGCAAATACATCAATATTCTCCTTGAGGAACTTCACCGACTCTTTCCGATCCCAAGGAGGTAGTTGAGCCGATCTAAAAAAATTTCTCCGGATCATCATCAACAAGAACTTTCTCCAAATCCTCACACTTCGCCTCTTCGGCCTCACCACTAAAAGTTGAAGCCTCAGTCTTTAACTGCTACAACTCTTTATCTGCTAGGGCCGAGGAATCTGATTCAGGTCGGTGCGTGATATCAGCCACCAAATACTGCCTGGCCACAAACTGACTCCCAACCAGCTCTTCAACCCGATCCTCAGACGGGTACTTTACTTTGAGATGGAGAGTAAACGAGACGGTCCCAAGGGCATGGAGCTAGGGCCGTGCCACAATAGCAGTGTATGGAGAAAAAGCATCCACCACTATAAAATCTACCTCTACCACCTCCGAGCCGGCCTGAACTGGCAGTCTTATCTGTCCCCGCGGAACAACTTTCCCATCAAAGCCCACCAGAGGTGAATCATAGTTGGTAAAATCTTCTGATTTGAGGTTAAGCCCCTTGTACAGGTCTGGATACATAATTTCGGCCACTGCCCTGGTCCACCAATACCCTCTTCACGTTATATCCACCAATTCCAAGGGTTACTACCAGGGCATCATCATGAGGCTGCATGGTTCCAGCTTTGTCTTCGTCCGAGAAGCTTAGTGCTGGACGGACTCCCGCATTAGCCCTCTTCGACTCATGGCCAGAATCCTTGGCGTATGGCCTAGCCACCGTCATCACCCTGGATGGACAAGATCCTGTTCTGCCCGGTGCGGCAAGAATAACATGGATAATGCCCAAAGGAGGTCTTGAAGAATTACTGCCCTGAACTCCCGAGCCCGCCTGACCTTCTTGCTCGCCAGGTCGACTTAAGAACTGTTTAAATCTACCATCCCTGATCAGCTGTTGTAAATGACTCCATAAGGTTCTACACTCCTCGATCGTATACCCTAGCTCTCTATGATACTGGCAGTGCAGGCTCTGATTGCGCTTTGTGGGATCTCTGCTCATTTTATTCGGTCACCTAAAGTATCTCTCATCTTTGATCTTTTCCAGGACTTGATGCACTAGTTCCTAGAACACAGTGTTAACAGCCTAAGCAGCTGGAGATCTAGATCGCCCTCCAAAATCCCTTCGCGACCGATTACTATTATAACGGTCCGACCTGAAATCCCTTCTCTCTAGAGGGATAACCTTACCTTTGCCCTTTCCTTGCTGTTGGTCCTCCTCAACCCTTTTATACTTGTCAATCCTATCCATGAGCTGGCGTACACTAGTAGCAGGTTTTCCTGTTAGAGACTTCCTCAGGCCATGCTCAGCGGGCAGGCTGACCTTGAAAGTCTTAACAACCACGTCATCAAAGTCTCCATCTATCTCATTGAATATTTCCCAATATCTGTCCGAATATGTTTTCAATGTTTCCCCTTCTCTCATGGATAGAGACAACAAAGAATCCAAAGGTCGAAGGACTCGGCTGCACGTGATAAAACGGGTCCCAAACGCTTGAGTGAGCTCCTTAAAAGAGTCAACAGAGCCTGCCCTCAAACCATCAAACCACCTCATCACCACAGATCCTAAGCTGGACGGAAACACCTTGCACATCAGAGCCTCGTTCCTAGAATGTACTGCCATTCTCTGATTGAAGTTGCTGACATGTTCAACAGGATCTGTTCGGCTATTATAGATGGTGAACGTGGGCTAGGTAAACCGCTGAGGAAGCTTCCCACTCTCAATTTTACGTGTAAAGGGAAACATGGAGATTCTATTAAGTACCTTGCTCATCGTATCATTTCCTAGGCTCCTCGAGGATGGATCTCTGTTCTTACGTTCACGACGATAATCCTCCTCATATGAGAAGGTTTCGCTTAGAGGTGTTCTTGATCTACACCTATAGTCACCATCCTTCTCACCATTAGAAGAAAGGTCAGAAACTGATGGACTACGCCTCCTCCGCCCGCGACGTAGCTTCTTTTTCAAGTTGTCAATCTCCTTTTGCATGGCCTTGACATTTTCCTCATGAGAGACATGGCTACCACCCCTAGAGTGACTCTCACCAGTATATGTGGTATGCATACTTCCCTCCTGGCCCTCTCTACGCCCAAACTCGTGAAGATGGTCTTCCCGTTGAGACCCCATAGACTTCGGTTGGGCTGGACCTGAACCTACCATGATTGAAAATCTAACACACTAACCAATCAGCCTCCCCACAGACGGCACTAATTGTAAGGACACAGATTTGGTTCCCCAGCCCAAATAGTGGATGGACCAGCCCAAAAAGCCCAAAAACAATAAATTTGTAAAGAGTAGGTAAAGAAAACTGGATTAACTTGAATTAGACAGTTAATAGGATGGGTTTAGATATAAGAGGAATGAAAAAACCAAGATTAGCTTCAGGAACTTGTCCTCGGCCAATGTCCGAGGAGGTTAATTTTGGTATATAATGTTCTAACTTGATTATACACTTAGTTCTTAGTGGCTATAGTATTTCCTTCTTGATTTTCCGACCTTCTTTCTCTTGGGTGTCTTTTTCCATTTATACTCGTTCTTCCTCTCCTCTTTGCCTTCCACATGCACTTTAGGTAGCTGGTGCTGATACTTGTCTCATCTCCTCTTTTTCAAAAGTCTTTGTGTAGTAGTTGTAAGGCTGAGAATCACTGTTCAGATATCACCTCCACATTAATGCGGCCAAAGGGTTAGTTACAGAGCATTCAATGCAATGGTGGCAGCCTTCTCCCTTGATATTTTGCTATCTCTCCTTGTTATAGGTATCTACAGTATCTACCCGTTTTGCTAGAACTTTCTAAGGTATTTTTCTGGATGGTAGACCACAAAATGGACCTCGATTCTAGTTATCCGAGGTGATACTCATCCTCGGCACCATCTCTTAGATTATCACACTCACAATCAACTTCCTTTTCCTTCAACACAGGCTTTCTTAATATGGTTTAGTTATACTCAGACAAATCTCGGTCCTCGGCTTGGGCAGCCACAATTCAAGTCTTCAAGAAGGAGCTTCACACACATACACTTAGATTAAGTTAGAATAAAAAAAAAATAATGCACTATTTTTTTAGAAGATGGTCAACAAATATACATAGAAGCCTAGAATCAATACAATATGGACAAATTACAACATACTCACATGTGGTTTGATTGAAATTTAAGTTTTCTACCTGTGGTTTAAAATTTGACACTTTACCCGCCTAAGCTTTGACCAAAATATAAGTTGTTTACTTATGGTTTAAAATCTCATGATACAAGTATTCCGCTGAATTCTTTTTGATCTTATTTGATATTGTATTTTTATGTTTTTTGTGTTTTTGAGAAAAGAGACACAAAAGTGGATCAAAATAACATATTTAGCTCTATTTTTAACCGATGTGAGTTAAGGAAATTTAACTAAGCTAACCTCAGGTGGGTAAAAGTGAAATTCAAACAACAGGTAGGCAACGTAAATTTCAGCTAAGCCTTTGTGTAATGAACCGCAAGCCCAGAAAGACATAATAAAAAAAAAAGGCTTGATTGCAGGAACCGACGGTGACGAAGGTTACCGAGCCGATGCGGCCGGTGACCGGGAACCGCAAGGTTGCAAGGTTCCCGGGAAACGACGTTCCCTTTGTAAAGTAGGCCTTTTGATAACTAATTAGAGTTGACATGAAATGGATCACGGAAGAAGACGTATCTGATGAATGAATTATGGAATCCCCTCCCACCCACACAGGTTCTTCTATGGAAGGGGTTCCCTTTCTTCTATGTGAGGTGGGGCGTACGTAAGAGCGGAACCTAGATAGAACGCGGAGTGTCGGCCCCGGCCGCCGATACAGTTATCATGCTTACCAGCTCTTACCATTGCCGCCTATAGATATAGATGGGAGGTAGGCGAAGGTAGCTTGCTTCTCTTCTCCTAGGCTACCTGCACATGTTATTTGCGAAGAAAAGGCAGCAAGCGGTTCTTCGCTTAGTAGAGCTACCGGCCGCCGGTTACTTTCTCAGGGCTCCGCAGGAGAAGAAAGAAGGTACGGGTCAAATTTCTAATGAAGCGAAGGTCCCCCTTACTCCCTATTCTCTCTTAAAGCTTTATACACAGGTGAGCTAAGTTGTAATTTCGGCCAAATCACAGTCCCTACTTTTTTTTGTAAAGTGCAATGTAAACTCTCCCTTAGGTAATAGGCTTATCATCTTACACTTTTTTTTCTTTTTTTCTTTTTTTTTTTTTTGCGCGCACACTTACACACAAAATCCATACATTTTTCACTCAAAAGTCTAAATTAAAGAAAGGTTCAATATGCATGTGAACAAGTTTGAGGTCTATATTATCAAAAACAAAGTTTGAGATCCATATTTTTCAATAAATTCGAATTTAGAATAGGTACTTTCAGCTAGAACTTATTATTTTCCATTCTTAAATAAGTGCATTGATGTGGACCAAAATAGACTAAATATACTGAAGTTGATTAAAGTGAACCAAATTAGACTAAATGAATTGAATTGGACCAAATAACTCAAATGTAATATAAGCCCTCAAAAACCATGTGGAAGGCACCTTTTTTTTTTTTTGGAATCCACGTTGAAGGCACTTGGTATTACAACATCTGCCTGCCTGCCTCTCAATTAAGGGGGTAAATGAAACGAGAGAATGCAAAGTTAATATGATATTTAGCTTCAGGAGATGTCAAGGACGCGCCATCTTCATGTGACTCAATAGTTTTCTCGGTTTACAGATGATAGGGATAAAATGCCTACTAGACGCCGGCAGCCTGCGTTAGCTGACGGTGAGATATAAGCTGACGGAAGTAGACGATAGACGCGTCACCTTGACGAGACGAGGCTCAAGAAAGCTCACGGGAGTAATGAACGACGGGGTGAGGCTGGAGGCACCAAGGCGTATCTTGCCATGTACGCTTCCATGAGAACATGAGTCTTGCCGCGTTTGCTCATTCTTGGACAAATGTCTTGCGCAGCACGATTGCCCCCAAAGGAATGTCTTGCCCAACACACTTGTTGCCTAAGAGGTATCTTGCGCCCCACGCTAATCAAAGACAATTCTGGTAAAGAGGTATCTTCCCAAGCACGCCTTGGCTAAGGCCCCATGCTTCAATAAATACTTCCAAGCCCTCCCAAATCAAGGTACGCATAATTCTACCTGACTCTGGCACTCTAGAGTTGTGAGCAATACTAACTTAACCATCGGAGGGTCGTTGGCCGGTACCACGCTAGTACTCCCCTTTGAGGTTCTTTTTACTCATGCAGGTTCATTCGGAGCGCGTGAAAACCCTGTAGCTTACTGAGTTGATTCTTGACATCATCAATTGGCACCGTCTGTAGGGAAGTACGTTAACTGTGATCCATGCTTTCCGGACAAAAAGTTGCATGGTACTCACGCGTTCAAGGGCAACCACCATGAACGATCAGGATAACGAACAGCGCACCACGGCTCTCGAGAGACAAGTCCAAACTCTAGCGGCCGCGATGGAATGCCTCACAAAACATAACCACGACTTGGAAGAGCAGCTGCAACAGAGAAACGCGACGATTAACAATCAAGAAGAAAATCAAGAGGCAGACAGCGCTGTGAAGAGGAATTTTGGGGGACCAGAGGGCAGCAATGCCTTGAGCCGACTCGAAAGGCAGGAGGCGAGCCGTCCATCGACTTCTGACTACGTCTTGTCCCACATTGCCGCGGAGATGCAGGTGATGAGGGAGCGCATGGATTTCATGATGAACACCCTCAAGGGATGAGTATCCAGCGACCTCGACGACCTCGTCCACCGTACGAACTCCCCCTTCACTACGCCTGTCATTTTGTTCCCTCTACCGCCGAAGTTCCGTATGCCCCAAGTGGAAAACTATGACGGTCCAAAGACTCGCTGGACCACTTAGAGTCCTTCAAGACCTTGATGCACCTACAAGGTGCACCAGACGAAATTATGTGCCGGGCTTTCCCGGCGACGTTGAGGAGCTCCGCAAGGACCTGGTTCGGTAGACTGACGCCAGGCTCTATAGGTACCTTTAAAGAGCTAAGCGCTTAGTTCGCCTCTCATTTCATCGGGGGACACAGGTACAAAAAATCCACCGCGTGCTTGATGAGCATTAGGCAGCGGGAGGATAAGACACTAAGATCCTACATAGCCCGTTTCAACAAAGAAGCACTCTCGGTCGATGAGGCGAACGATAAGATATAGGTCGCCGCATTCACGAACGGGCTGCGGAAGGGTAAATTCTTGTTCTCTTTATAAAAAAATGACCCGAAAACTATGTCGAACGTGTTTTACAGGGCAACTAAATACATGAATGTGGAAGACGTACTACTGGCCCGGGAAGAGAAGGCTCCCAAGAAAAGGGAAAGGCAGGAGGACGCACAGCAAGACAAGGGGCGAAAGGTAGCTCAGACAAGAGAAATCCGAGACAACAGACGCCTGAAACCCCCAACCGGGAAGTTCACAAGTTTCACCCCGTTGACGACTCCAATCGACCAAGTCTTGATGCAGATCAAAGACGAAGGGTCCCTGACGTTTCTTGGAAAGCTGAAGGGGGATCCCAATAGACAACCCAAGGACAAGTACTGCCGCTTCCACCGAGACCACGGCCACAACACCGTCGACTGTTATGACTTGAAGCAGCAAATCGAAGCCCTAATCAGGCAAGGAAAGTTGCAGAAGTTCGTCAGCCAAGAAAGAATGGAAGCACCTCGACAGGAACAAGTCCCCCGCCGGGATAATGAGCATCCCAGACCGCCTATAGGAGACATAAGGATGATCATTAGGAGTGCGGCAGCCGTCGGCTCAACGAAGAAGGCTCGGAAAGCCTATCTCAGAGCAGTTCAGAATGTCCAAACTGCAGGCTTAGTCCAGAAGAAGCCACGAGTCAACAGCCCCACTATTGAGTTCGCAGAAGAAGATGCCCAACGTCTTCATCATCCGCACGATGACGCCCAAGAATGCTATGTTGCGGGGAGACCAGGTGGCCGCGCGAGAATGCTACGTTGCGATGGTAGAAATGAACAGCCACTTACAAGCAATGAACATAGAGCAGCGAGTGGGGGCAGAACCTGTAGAGAAGCTCGAAGAAATAACCCTTGACAAGTCCAGGCCAGACAGGACCACTAGGATCGGCGCTCTCACCAGCCCTATGGCTTGTCAAGCGCTCATGGCTTTCCTCAGGAAAAACCAAGATGTGTTCGCATGGAGTCACGAAGACATGCTGGGAATCAACCCTTCAGTCATGGTACATAGGCTGAACGTATCACCTACCTTCCGGCCCATCCGGCAAAAAAAGCGGGTGTTTGCCCCGAAGCGAGACCAAGCGGTAGCAGAAGAAGTCGATAAACTACAGGAGGCGGGTTTCATCCGGGAAGTACACTATCCCGACTGGCTGGCCAATGTGGTGATGGTCAAAAAAGCTAGCGAGAAATGGCACATGTGCGTTGACTTCGCGGACTTGAACAAGGCGTACCCCAAGGATAGCTACCCCCTCCCGCGAGTCGACACGCTGGTGGACTCTACGGCCCGACACCAGCTGCTGAGCTTCATGGATGCCTTTTCAGGGTACAATTAGATCCGGATGGACGTGGCAGATCAAGAGAAGACCTCATTCGTTACTAGCCAGGGTCTTTTCTGTTACAAGGTGATGCCATTCGGACTAAAGAATGCGGGGGCCACATATCAAAGACTTATGAACAAAATGTTCGCCAACCAAATAGGAAGGAATTTTCAGGTATACGTCGACGTCATGCTAGTAAAGAGCCGAATGGAGGACCACCATTTGAAAAACCTCAAAGAAACATTCGACACCCTCCACTCTTACAGCATGAAGCTCAACCCGACGAAGTGTGCGTTTGGAGTGACGGCGGAAAAATTTCTAGGCTTTATGGTGTCTCAAAGAGGCATCGAGGCCAACCCAAACAAGATCCGAGCCATAATGGAGATGGCCCCCCCGAAGAACGTGAAAGAGGTACAAAGCTTAAATGGGAAGTTGCCACCCTGAACAGGTTCGTGTCAAGGGCGACAGACAAATGCCTACCCTTCTTTCGCACACTGAAGAGAACTTTTGAATGGACAGACGAATGCCAAAAGGTGTTCGAGGAGCTGAAGGCCTACCTCTCTTCACCGCCATTACTAAGCCCCTCGCAACCGAGGGAAGAGCTTTTTCTCTATCTGGCCGTATCCCCAGCAGCCGTCAGTGCGGCCTTAGTCAGAGAGGAAGACAAGGTTCAGAAACCTGTGTACTACGCCAGCCGGGCATTTCGTGGAGCGAAGGAAAGGTATCCACCCATGGAGAAGCTCACCTTCACCCTGGTTACAGCGGCCCAAAAGCTTAAGCCGTACTTCCAAGCTCATACAATAGTTTTCCTAACCGACAAGCCCTTACGGCGGGCGATGCACAACCCAAAAGCCGTTGGTCGCCTGGCCCTGTGGGCGATCAAGTTGACTGAGTACGACATTCGGTATAGCCCACGCATCGCCATCAAGGGGCAGGCCGTCGCTGACTTTATCGCTGAGTTCACCAGCGTGGAAGACCAAGGGGCAGATGGATGCAATCCATGAAGTGTACATACAAACGGGTCATCGACTAGGCAGGCCAGTGGAGTAGGGGTTGTACTCCACTCCCTCGAGGGAGATCGAATCGAATGCATGATCCGCCTGGAATTCCCCACCACCAATAACGAAGAGGAGTACGAAGCCTTGATAACCGGGATCGACCTCGCCAAAGCAGCAGGGGCCGCAAAAGTAGTAGTCTACTGCGACTCCCAGGTCGTCGTCAACCAAGTGAATGGAGACTATGAATGTAGGGGCGACAGGATGAAAAAATATCTCCATCAAGCGAAAAGAAGAGTGGACGAACTGAAGGCAGAGATAGTCCAAATCCCCAGAGAAGAAAATGAGCAAGCCGACTGCCTTGCCAAAGCCGCTTCATCGGAACATATGACCACCCCTGACAATGTGCTCTCTTTCGTACAGGTTTCTCCGCTAATAGACTCTGTCAATATGCAGGAAATAGGCACCGAAAGTAATTGGACCACGCCATTGGTCTCTTATTTGAAAGATGGCGTCCTGCCAAACGAAAAAGAAGCCGCTAGAAGGCTGAAGGTCCGAGCGGCAAGATTCGTATTGATGAAAGACGTCCTGTACAAAAGGGGTTTTTCTCGCCCATACCTAAGATGCTTAGGTCCCGAGGAAGCGGACTATGTTATGAGGGAAGTACATGAGGGAATATGCAGAAATCATTCTGGGTCGCGGTCATTAGCGCATAAGCTGATTCGGGCAAAATACTACTAGCCCACGATACAAAAAGATACCCAGGCTTATGTCAAAGCCTGCGACAAGTGCCAAAGGTTCAGCAACATCATCAAACAACCATCCGAAGAGCTGACCCCCATGACAGCCCCATGGCCGTTCGGTCAATGGGGGCTAGACATCATGGGCCCGTTCCCAACAGCTATGCGACAACTGAAGTTCCTAGTGGTTGGCATAGACTACTTCACGAAATGGGTAGAAGCCGAAGCCTTGGCCACTATTACAAAGAAAAACATACGAAGCTTCGTCTGGAGGTCCATCGTATGCAGGCTTGGGATTCCCAAAGTCCTAGTCTCCGACAATGGGAAGCAATTCGACAACAACTCCTTCCAAGAGTTCTACTCACAGCTGGGAATAAAGAATCATTACTCCTCCCCCGTCCACCCCCAGGCCAACGGCCAAGTAGAAGTAACGAACTGATCCTTGTTTAAGATTATCAAGACTCGGCTCGAGGGGGCAAAGGGGATATGGCCTGAGGAACTACCCAGCGTACTATGGGCATACAAGACAACAGCAAGAACCCCTACAGGAGAAACACCATTCCGGCTAACCTACGGAAGCGAGGCAGTCATCCCAGCTGAAGTAGGACTCACAAGCTACAGGGTAAACGCTCACGATGAAGGCAAGAATGATGATGCCCTGTGCCTACAGCTCGACCTAATCAACGAAATCAGATCAGTAGCAAAAACAAAGGCTCGCGCGGTATCAAGATCGCATGGCTAAACACTACAACTCCCGAGTCAAACACAGGGAATTCTAGGTCGGAGACCTTGTTCTAAGAAAGATCATGGGTGCCACCAGAGACCCCGCCCAAGGAAAGCTCAGCCCCAACTGGGAAGGACCTTACCGGATCACAGCATGGCGAAGAAATGGCACCTACCATTTGGAAACACTGGAAGGACAAAAACTACACCATCCATGGAATGCCGAGCACCTACGAAAGTACTACCAGTAAGAAAGAATGGCAACCCCCTACTTATAGTCTGCTTTAATGTATTTTGGGAACTCAAAGGGCATGATTCCCCCTTTCTTAAAAATTATGCAAGATTTAGAAATTTATCCAAAGTCTCTCCTATACTTTGCTGAGTGTTAAACATAAAAACTTGTTAAGCACAAAAAGCCTAAGTATGAAAGTCGATAGCATAAAAAGCTGACGGCCCAAAGCGACATTATCTTAAAAAGGGTAAAAGGCAAAAAGCCTAAGTATGAAAGCCGACGGCATAAAAAGCTGACGGCCCAAAGCGACATTATCCTAAAAAATGGTAAAAGGCAAAAAAGCCTAAGTATGAAAGCCGATGGCATAAAAAGCTGACGGCCCAAAGCGACATTATCCTAAAAAAGGGTAAAAGGCAAAAAAGTCTAAGTATGAAAGCCGACGGCATAAAAAGCTGACGGCCCAAAGCAACATTATCCTAAAAAAGGGTCAAAGGCAAAAAAGCCTAAGTATGAAAGCCGACGGCATAAAAAGCTGACGGCCCAAAGCGACATTATCCTAAAAAGGTAAAAGGCAAAAAAGCCTAAGTATAAAAGCCGACGACATAAGAAGACGACGGCCCAAAACCAACGACACTATCCTAAAAAGGATAAGAGGCATGAAAAGCCCAAGTATAAGAGCCGACAGTCTTATAAGCTGACGGCTCTATCCTAAATATACAAAAGGGCACAAAAACCTGTTAAGTATAAAAGCTAACGGCTTACAAGCTGACGGCTCTACCCTAAATTTATAAAAAGGTACAAAAGCCTGTTAAACATGGAACCTGATGGCCTCGTTGGAAGCAACAAATATAAAAGGAATCATCCACAAAGCTCAAATAAAAATAAGCAATCCATACAAGGACGAGTTTGAAATAGGAAATACATTAAAATGCCTTTAAAGGCAACATTGTTCATGACGGTTCAAAAATTAATCTTTCTACAAAATATTACAAGGCTACTCGACGGGGGAATCAATAACTTTTACTTCGTCATCTTTGTCTTGAGCATGATCCTGGTCGGCTGTCTCTGCTTCGTCTTCTCGGCTCCCGGCACCCTTAATATTTTGATCTTCATCAAACAAACGATCAGTACTACCTGAAGCCGCAGGGAGGATGAATGTCTGAGCATGAGCCTCATCAATGCTCACATTGGAGAGATCCAGCTCGGGGTGAGAGGCCTTCACTTGACGGATGGCATCGTCAAAACCGTCTGCGAAGGTGCTACCCAACTAAGTTAAGTAAGTTTCAGAATCACGATACTCTCTTATGGCATCCTCCTTTGCCTGACGGAGTTGGTCCTTGACGGATAGAATCTCCTTCTCTTTGTCGCCAAGGACTTTTTGCAGCACCTCCGTCTGCTTCTCTAACTCACCCCTTTCTTGCTCAGACACAGACAGTTTCTTCTCAATGACTACCCTCCAGGCCTTGAACTGGGCTAGCTCGTCCTCCGTCTCAGCCACTTTAGCTCGTACACGACCCAGAGCCGTCTCATTGTGGACACAACGGTCCATGAGACCTTTCATCATAAGCACGGCCTGGAATAGGAAAATGTTAAGTCAACATGACGGTAAACAAGTATGTACAAAAAAAATGATGAAGACGGAAAGTTATTCACCTGGGCAAGGCTAAAAAGGCCCGTCTCACCCATTGCCTCCGTCGCGTGGTTCCCAAGGTCTTCGTAATCATCTGCCGTTATGATTGAAGACAGCTTCTCCAAAGCATACTTGGGATCCTCGCGCAGGAAGACGGGTGGCTTCTCAACGTGGGGGACCTGGCCAGCCGTCATGAAGCCCTTCCCCTTGCCATGCTTGACGGGGACCGTTTTCTTAGCCTCTGCCTCAAGACCAACGACGGTCTCGGTCGTAACCTTTGACTTCTTGGCATGACGGTCCTCCTCCTAGCTAGTTTTTTTTTTTTGTACTGGGCGGCTTGGGGACGTCCGTCCTACCTGTCTGGGCAAACTTCTTCTTTGCAGCCGCTTGTTGTTTAATAAAAGCTCTCCTCCTTGCATCATCCATTTCTGCAAAAGAAGACGGTATGTAAGATAAGGACTTTGAGAAGTAACTAGTGTACATTCAAGTAGACGGACTTACGTGCTCGGACTTGATTCTCGTATTTTATTGCCTCTTCTGACAGTTCGGGTCCGTCGCAGTGCCAATGGATTGTCCTAAGGCTCACTAACTTAGCCCAAGATCTGTCCTCCAATTTAGTCTTTTGGAAAAATTTCTCCAAGAAACTCTACTGCTCAAGTGTAACTTGTGGACGGTCTTGAGCTGCAGAAAGAAGACGGTTAAAAATCTACTATGTTTAGAATTCAAAACAAAGAAGAAGACGGGTGCATACCAGACGGGGGTAATACACCCTATGTTGTGTCAACTAGCATGTACTCAGTCTCACCAGGGTGACACATCCATTCACTACCGTCCATAAAAAAGTACCTAGACTTCTAGTCCCTATTGGAATCTGGTGTATCACTCACTAGTCTCAATAATGGACTCCTCGCTACAAAACTGTACATTCCTTTTGATTTTGTAATTTCGACTGGATGGTAACAGTGGAAGAACTCTTCCACTGTTAACCTTTTCCTTCCTTCGGACATTGTTCCATACAGGACCTCTACCCCCAGGAAAACCCTCCAAGCATTTGGGGAAACTTGGTTGACGGACAATCCTAGGTAATGGAGGAGTTGACGGTGTAGCTGACTCAAGGGAAACCTCAACCCAGCCTTGAGCATTTGCTCATAGTTCCCGATACCCTTGACACCGTGGTAATAACACTTCTCTGATTTATTGGGCAGACGAAGAGGTATGTTGACGGGTATCTGGTACTTGTTCCTAAGTGTTTTGAAGTGAGACTCTTTGATTGTGGACGAAAAATCATTTACCGTCCATAGTGAGAACATTATAAACTTTCTCATCCCATCAAAGTCCATGACGGACTGAATTTGTGGTTCATTTTCCCCTAGACCGTCATTAAGGTTGCTTTCTATCCTATCACTACTTGAGGAAGAAGAGGTGGTAGATGAGTTCTCTTCACTTGAAGTGTCAGGATCTCTTGGACTCGACGGATGAACTTCATCGTAGCCCGCTCCTTTGCGGACAAACGACTCGTTACTAAACGCGCTAGACATCAGTCACCTACATGTGACGGAAAGCCCTAAGTTTAACTAGTCTAAAGATATTTGACGGTGATAAAGATGAGTGAATCAATAATAAATACTTACCGGTTGCGTTTGTTGTTGAAGAATGTAATCGACGGATATACAAACGTGACAGACGAGCAGGTTGACGGATCAAACGTTTTTGGCTAGGTGAACGGGTGCGCTCTGATCGTTGGATTTCAGTGAAAAGTGAAAAATGAGGGAGGAAAAAGGAGGTTTATATATCAGGAGTAGCGCGGGAGGCGAGGGGACGCCTCATTCTTGGCACACAGTCATTAAGTTGACAACACGTGTCCTACATTAATTACTCAACATTAATTACCGCATGGCGACATAACCAGTCAAGTCTCTCCCATGGTGAACTGAGACTGTCACCCCATTAGCCCGTCTCCTGTGGGTTTACGGACTGATGGGCTGAGGGGACACCTGATAGGGATAAAACGCCTACTAGACGCCGGCAGCCTGCGTTAGCTGACGGTGAGATGTAAGCTGACGGAAGTAGAAGATGAACGCGTCACCTTAACGAGACGAGGCTCAAGAAAGCTGACGGGAGTAATGAACTACGGGGTGAAGCTGGAGGCACCAAGGCGTATTTTGTCATGTACGCTTCCATGAGAACATAAGTCTTGCTGCGTACGCTCATATTTGGACAGATGTCTTACGCAGCACGATTGCCCCCAAAGGAATGTCTTGCCCAACACACTTGTTGCCCAAGAAGTATCTTGCGCCCCACGCTAATCAAAGACAATTCCAGTAAAGAGGTATCTTCCCAAGCACGCCTTGGCTAAGGCCCCATGCTTCTATAAACACTTCCAAGCCCTCCCAAATCAAGGTACGCATAATTCTACCCGACTCTGGCACTCTAGAGTTGTGAACAATACTAACTTAATCATCGGAGGGTCGTTGGCCGGTAACATGCCGGTACTCCGCTTTGAAGTTCTTTTTACTCGTGCAGGTTCATTCAGAACGCGTGAAGACCCTGTAGCTTACTAAGTTAATTCTTGACATCATCAACAGATAAACATGAAGGAAAAATGGCTGACCCTAATCAAGGCATTCTCATGGGAGTTTAGTAAGTCATTTTGCATTTCAAACAAAGTACATCTGGTAAACAATCACAAACAAAATAGAGTGGTTAAATACATATATATATATATATATATATATATATATATATCGTTTCTCAAAAATACATACATACATACATATATCATAGCACAAGGAATTTCACCATGTAATTCAACCATAAGCAACCCACGCAATGCATTGTAGTAAAATTCACAGATTTGTCTTCGAAGGTTAATATGAAGAGAAGGGAGGTTGTTGCATAACATTGAGTGAATCTCGCAAAGGTATGGTATTACGTTGGGTAGGGCAAAAAGCTCTTCTCACGTGTGCAGAAGAAGTTAGGCCCTTGCCTAAGGCCTGGCAAATGTTTTCAAACAACATAAAGGAAATGATTTCCACAGCATATCCATATGTACCTACCATTCCAGCTTTTGCAGAGTAGCTGCCAAAGAAATGGAAGCCAAAAGGATATAGAAACATTTCCAATGAAAATTACACACCTTCTCACAATTTTTGTATTGTGGTGAGCCAAGTCAAGTGAACCGCGTTGTGACTTGTGAGATTGGTGTGAAATTTTCGGTGTCAAGTTTTTGGTGTTTCTAGCAAAGCTCTTTCCAAAATGAAAAAGACCACTCCGCTAGTTAATTGAGCAAACATCAAATAGAAAACTAAAATTCAATTATAATTAAACATGCTTCAACTTCGAAAAAAAATCTCAGTACAGCAGTGTTCAGGCTCTCGGAACAAAACAGCAGTCAAAATTATTAGGGAAAAGGTCTCAAAGTTTTCCTTTGACTAAAAACCATTCTATGTATGAACTTATTTGTTGCAATTGATTTCCCCCTTGTGCAACTCCCCCGCAAACAACAATTTCTCATCCAACGCTTCAAACTCTAATAGGGCTCAACAGGCCTACGGAAGTTTGCTCCAGCATACACCGCTTCTGAGCCAAGCTCCTCTTCAATACGCAAGAGCTACACATTCAAGAAAATAAAAACGTAAATATGAATGATGCCCAACATATTTTGTTCAAGTTCTAAACCAAATTGCATAAGACAAACAGGAGTTGACGAAATTTATTATGTCTATGATATACAAGCAGAAACTAGAGGCAGTGAAAACCCAGAATCCTAACCTGGTTATATTTTGCAAGACGCTCAGACCTGCATGGAGCTCCTGTCTTAATTTGTCCCTGTCCAGAGTGCAAAATATTATTAACTTCATAAGTAAATCTTCAAAATGAAACGAAAGTGGGAAAATTGTAATGATACAAGTGTCTCAAATTTAGAACTCAAGAGCACAAAATTACCGTGGCCAGACCCACAGAAAGATCAGCAATGAAAGTATCCTCAGTCTCTCCACTGCAACCAAATAAAGTAAAGTATATCAATGAAAGGAATTTTATTGGGTTTGGCGAAGACGATTAAATAACACCATGTCTACAGTATTCAAGGTCAACTTCAAACCTGCGGTGGCTAGCCATCACACCCCACCCAGCTCGCTTGGACATTTTAACTGCTTCAATGCTCTCAGTTACAGATCCAATTTGATTGACCTGTTCCCAAACAATATCAGAGTGTTGCATATATAAGTGGTGATAGAAACCCCAATAACCCATTTGAGAAAAAGAAGAGGGGAAAAAAAGACACTCCAATCATACCTTGAGAAGAAGGGCATTGCAAGTCTTTTCCTTGATAGCCTTCTCAACCCTCTGCACACATTAATTGTTTGGTAATTTAGAGTTACGCCAGTTAATAAAATTCTTGCAGTTGGTGCACTTAATCAGTAAAGCATGCTAATGGCTAATGGCAGTTTAAGTCAAGAAATATTTACAAAGAGGGAAAAAACGCAGTTTAAGTCAAATCACTGAATCAGTAAAGCATGCTAATGGCTAACCTTAGGATTGGTGACCAATAGATCATCTCCCACAATTTGTACTTTCTCTCCAACTTCACTGGTCATCTTTCCGTAGTGCTCCCAGTCATCTTGGTCGAATGGATCTTCAATTGATACAATAGGATACTCGGACACAAACGACTTGTACAGATCTTTTAGAGCATCACCAGGGATCTTTTGGGAGCCATCATTTTTCTGCACAGACAAACAATAGAAATAAGTAAATAGATGATGTAAGCCAAGCTGCTGCAGGTCTTGCTCTGATTCATATGCACTGATATGATATCCTTCAAACATTGCATTCACCTAGGGTCCTAGAGAGTGACCCAAACTCACCTCTTCCTTAAAGTTCAGGTCATATCTTTTATCTTCTCCATAAAATTCAGATGCAGCAACATCCATTCCGATGACAACCTAATTAAATAAAGGAAAATTTTAGTCCCTTAAATCCCTAGATATATTGAAGACTCAATTGAACAATAAATAAAATGAAAGAAAAACTAACTTGGCTTGTATAACCAGCTTTAGCAATGGCTGTTTTAAGCAATTCAAGACCTTCCTTGTTTTCCTGAATTCAAGCAAAAAAGGATGTGAAAAAGCTATAAACATAAATGTTAAAAAGGCACAACCAACATAATCCAATTGCCAAGATGTTTTAGAAGACAATGGTTGACCTGAATGTTAGGAGCAAAGCCACCTTCATCACCAACATTTGTTGCATCCTGACCATACTTCTTTTTAATCACAGACTGAGAAAAGAAAGACACCATAGTCAGTGAACAAACCAAAGGGTTAAAGAAAACTTTGTAATTATGTAAGAGCCCCAAACAGGAGAGATCTATGCAATAACTTAAAACTTTCCAGACAATGTAAAATTATCATATCTATGAAAAACCTGCAAAGAGGGACAGACAAAGTACTCTAGCATGTTCAACTAATTTCGCCATGACTTCAGCTATTTTAGTGTGATAAAACTTTACTGGGAAAAAAATGGTGTCATAAACCTGGTTCTGTCAGAATGATCCAAGTAATCTGATCCATATACATCTCACCCAACCACCATCTAATCGGTTAAACTCTTGTGATAGTCAAAACATGATACACGATGAAATGCATATGGATCAGATTAATTGCATCATTCCAACAGAAAAGGTTTTATTACACTAAAATAGCTTAATCAGTCATGTGGTTGATCCCAAAGGTCCAAAGTAGAATGATAAGAAACACAATCCATAATCCTGACCAAAATCTAGATGACCCATTGCTTAAATCAAACTAGCACCAACCTTTAAATTGTGATACACTTCCACACCCATCTTCATGGCCTCCTTGAAGGAGGCGGCTCCTACTGGAAGAATCATAAACTCCTGCAGAGGCAAGTTAATCAGCAACTCATAATCAAGGAACAATGTAAAAATATAAATTGAACAAAAATTTCAAGAAGCATGCCTGCATTGCAAGCTTGTTTCCTGCATGTGATCCACCGTTAATGACATTGAAAGCAGGAACAGGCAGCACCAACTTCTTGTTACCAGCAAGGTTTGCAATGTGCTGCATCCACAAGACATAGTCATAAATTGATCAGATTAATCCCAAGCCATCCCCCTAACAGAAAATGTAACAATACTGCCACAAAATTCTGTAGGTAAGAGATCCCAACACCTAAAATAATTCTATAACAGACAATGTACTAGTAGAAGTGCAGTGAATGGTCAAACAACTGATTCATGTAATACCTTGTAAAGAGGGATTTTGTGGACACCAGCCCCAGCTTTACAGACAGCAAGAGACACTGCCAGAATGGCATTAGCACCGAGCTGAAACAACAAAAAGAGAATTAGATTCACGTGATTCAAGTTCACTACAACAACAACAACAACAAACAAAACCTTAGTCACTAAATTTTGGGTTCTTTGACAGATTAGTTAGGGTCGGCCATATGTAATCTT
This sequence comes from Lithocarpus polystachyus, assembly GCA_033629205.1. Classification (NCBI taxonomy): domain Eukaryota; kingdom Viridiplantae; phylum Streptophyta; class Magnoliopsida; order Fagales; family Fagaceae; genus Lithocarpus; species Lithocarpus polystachyus. The sequence continues at coordinate 48,037,641 of CM066168.1, forward strand.
TTCCACCATTCCACTCTATCTAAAGTCTTACTCTCTGTTATGAAAGTGTCCTCTTTTATTACTTCACTTAATTCACATGTTCTTCCCCTCTCTTTTTTTAGTTCCCTCAACTTAGATTAATTCACTCTTTCTTACCGAAGTATTAGTCGCTCTCCTTGGAACATGATTCAAGTAGACTAATCTAGTTAAAAATCTGGTATTGTACCTTTTGTTTGCACCAACCCCACTCGTTAACAGTTGCATCAAGTTGTTGAACCATGAAGTTATCAATGGCAACCTGATCAGTTGGGTCCTGTCGAGAGAAACACATCACATCACTACATATGCAGGCTACCATATTGAAAATCAACAAAAAGGAAACTAAATTCAAGTTTCAACCAACCTTGCCGATCAAGGCAGGGCCGATGATCGCGTTGACATTCTCAACAGCCTACACATCCAGCAGAAAGGTAAGTAAAAATTACACATAGAGATGGATCGGGATCAGCACAAAATAGCATGGAAACAGCGCGATTGGCGAATCATGACTCACCTTTGATACACCTTTTCCAAGGTAGTCCGAACCTCCATCCCTTAGTTCAAGTGCCTCATAAATTCCTAGAGGAAAAAAAAAAAAAAGGACACAGAGTTTGGTCTATGAGACAAAACACCAAAACATATCTGATTATTCAAATCCTCTCTCAATTTCTTCACTATATCATGTATTTTCAAAATGATCTAACAACAACATAAATTAAAATGATCGTCTCCATAGTTCATTTCACGGTTCAGATTAAATATTACCAATCTAAGACAAAAAAAAAAAAAAAAAGTGTAGATTTGATTAAGGAACATACCAGTGGATGCACCACTTGGAACAGCGGCTCTATAAAAAGCGCCATCTGAGGTTGTCACATCGACCTACATGATTAAGGAACAAAGATTTGATTAAAACCCTTGTGTACGATGGTCATAGACACACACAGATTTTCGATACGAAACAAAACAGTCTATAACACACTATCGACAAAAACACACAGATCAGGGATCATGGGAATTATCGAAGACTCATCGTGAGCGTTAAGAATCGAACCTCGACTGTCGGATTGCCACGACTGTCGAAGATCTGGCGTGCCTTGATGGCCTGGATTGTGATAGCCATAGGAGAAGAGAGATTTTTTTTAGTTTCGAGAGAGTGTGTGAGAGAGAGAGACAGAAGAGTAGGTAAAGTCCACGGTTTTAAGAATAGTTGCGGCGATTGTTAGATCTAATCAAGTAGACCGTATTTGTAGTGAACTTAGATTAACGTGAGCCGTTTGATTAAAAAATGTTTATTATTAGGGTTAACCAGCGACAGAAGCGGGAAGCCTTTCTTTCTTTCTTTCTTTCCTTCTTTCTTCCTCGGCAAGAAATCTTCAACCTACTTTCAAGCTACTGTCTTTCTTTTCTTTTCTTTTTTTTTTAAAGATAAATGATAGAATTTTTTTATTTTATTTTATTTTATGCAATATTGAAATTCTACTCTAGAATGATCTAAGTGTATAACTCTATATATATATATATATAAAATTCTTTTCTGAAAACTTCAACCCTGACCCTTACTCCCTCACATCCCACAACCACTTATACTTGTGGAGTGACCATCGTATCAAAAATTCAGTAGTAATTTTTTTTTTTTCAATTTGTTAAATAGGTTAAGTTTGGTCAATTGTCATTTTAATTCTTTAGATTTTATTTTTGTGATTTTGGTTCTATAAGTTCACAATTTTTTTTTTGTCACTGATAACCTTTTATTTATCTATAACTTTTGATAATTATGTAAAAAACAAAATTTCAAAACTAAACAAATTTTAAAATTTCTCTTTCAAAAAAGAAAAAAAAAATTTGTCCCGTAAGTTTTATATTTTATCATTTAAAAAAATATAATAGATGAAGGACTAATGATAATAAAAAATGTGGACTTACATAACTAAAAAGTCTATGGCAAAAATGACACTTAAATTGCAAAAATAACAATTAACCAAACCTTTGGCCTCTTTATTTTTTGGAAAAAAAATACGCTATATGTTTCATCATCAGGAAAGATGAGCAAGGGCTAGATAGTATTTCACTTCTGTGGAAATTTTGTCAAGCTCATGTCATGTGCATGTTTTATTAATTTTTTGGGCGGCGTAATCAAAAGGAAAAATAACCCAAACCTTTTTATAAAAATATATAAATATTCTTCTTCGTCCTTTTGGCTAATCGAACTATCGAAGGGTTACGTTGCCTTAAGTTTAGAAATGAGAGTTGTGTTGGATTCAAAATTTCAAATTGTATGAACAATTAGAGAGATAGGTAATAAAAGCAACAACAAAAATTGACTTATTATTTGGTTGGTTTGAGAAGGTTTCAAATAATAAAAAATAAAAAAATAAAACTTTTGTTTTAAGAAATAATTCGTTGTTGATTCTAAAGAAAGAAAAACAAATTAATATCCCATTTATATTTTAAGTGATACAAGCTTTTTTTTTTTTTTTTTGGTTTATAATTTCATACTTGGGGATAAAGATTTAAACCATGAATATCTCATTTGAAAATGCTAAGAGATGTCGACCAGCTGAACTACAAAACAACAACAAACTAACAAAATTCACCTTAAACGAAAAAAAATTTGTTAGATTGCTTGCTCTTTTAAAAAAAAAATGTGTTGAAAGGGTACATTTAGCGTACTAAATAATAATTAAGTTAGAAATGTTACTTTACTTAGAATAAAAGGTGATGCATTGTAATAATTATACTTATTATTATGTTTGGTTGTGAAATAATAATAAAACCCACAGACTTCATTTATTGGACATATAATAATTTTATACTTATTTTGTAATTATTATGGACATAAAGATAGTTTGTATTTTTAGAAAAATAATAATTTATAAAGTTATTACATATATAAAGAAACAAGTCAATAACTATTAATTTTTAAATTATTCATCTCTACAAGAGATGTAATAGTTATTCATTCATCAAAGGAATAAATATTTCTTCGTAAAAAATAAATAAAAAATAACCAAATAATAAAATAGTTATTCCACATTAATAGTTATTTTATTACAAAACCTATACTTGTAAGGACACAAATTGCTATTTGGGCTAGTAAGAGAAATGGACTCTAGCCCAGCAGATGAATAGTCTCCTTGCAATGAATTTGTAAGAGAGTGGGCTGAGTAAACTCGGTTGAAAGTAAACTGGTTAGTGGCCCAACCCTGGTTGTGATCAGCTTGATAGACACGAAGTGCTGGAATAGTCTTGGATGATACTCAGCTTAGTCCGAGGAGATTGTCTTAGAAGATGCCTCAGAGTTTCTCTTTCTCTTTCTTCCTTTCAGCTCTCCTTATATATCAGTTCTTCCCACGTGCCAATTAGGTGGTTCTTTCTTGATACTTGTCCCATCAACCTCCCCCTAAAGCCTTTGCATGGTAGCTGTAAAGGACCAGGGCCACTGTTCAGATGTCTTTTTCCCATTAATGCGGCCATGATGTTAACTGCAGGATTATAAATGTGATGGCAGCAGCCTTTTACCTAATATCTGATCGTTGCCACCTGTCCTCTTTGGCCTATATAAGTTAGGGGGTCCTCCAGGAAGCCTGGACTCAGTGTTGGAGTACTCGCCTGGGTCATCTCCTTGGTGATCCGAACAGGCAAGCCTCCTCGGACCAGTCTTTTTATTTCTACATAACTTGTACTTTGGATAGGAGTTAGGCTAAGCACATTCCCCACGGCCTGTTGTCCTCGGACGTAGGGTCTCCTCAAACAGGCCCATGGCCCATTTTCTGGTAACGGGCCTTTTACCCCTACAATAGTCCCTCAAAATTCTGGCTTTCTCTCTTATCCGAGGAGAAGGGCGGGATTTTGACTTCTCTAAGGACAAATTCTACCAAACCTTCTGACCCATCCACGTGGAGACGCTACTTCGCGCGTCTCTCAATTTCTTGTGATGCTTCGGGAGTTGCAACGCGTCATTTATTGTTCAAGGTGGCACTCTGTCTCCTTTATCAACGGTGAGATGTAGATCGTGTGGCTGGGGTTTTTCCGTGAAATTTCGAGCGGGATAACTCCCATTCACTTTCCCTTACTATATAAGGGGCTCTAAGGGAGTCGCTCTGTTCATTTTACATACTTGAGTTCTTGAGCATTCCGGCCCTCATACATCACTTTTTTCTAAAAATTCCGAGCACGTTTTTACAAAGGATCCTAGGTATCTTGGAAGTTACTGAGCCAAAAACATCAACCATTGTCGTAAGTACTTGGTTTCCAAGTTCCTTTCTTCTCGGCCGAGCACCTCGGCCTTCTTCTTTTTACATTTCCTTGCCTTAGGAGACTCTCGTAGCACCCTTTTATACATCCATATGGGTAGGTTTAAGAATTTAGTTGATACCCCTGTGGCCGTAGAGCTTTTTAAGGCGAAATATAACATTCTCGAAGGGGTTAATCTCCGCTACTGCCCACCAGAGAATATTTTAACCTCTAGGAGGACCAGTGAGGTGGTTATTCCTGTAATCGCCTTTTTAGAGGGGAGAATGACCATTCCCATGGGTAGCGTCACTAGGGAGTATCTTAAGAATCATAGGCTGTGCCCGCACCAATGTGCAGCTAATATGTTTAGGATTCTGGGCTGTGTAGACGCCCTTAATTAGATGATGGGTTTACAGCTTACCTGGCACAACGTGTACACATGTACGAATGTCACTCCTTGACCGAGGGGGGGGTATTACTTGAAATCCCAATCTCCCATTGTAAAAATGAAATCGTGCCTTCCGAAGTCCAACAAGGGCATGAAGGACGATCACGTCATCGTCTCTAGGGCGTGGCATGACGGTCACCATTATCCGACCACGAAGGGAGAGCCAGGTGGGGTACTCTAGGACTAGGTTAAGATAACATAGGGTTTGCAATTTAGATTTCACTTTATTTTATTGTGTATGTATTTGGCTTAGAGGTGTGATGATTAATCTTGTGTTCTTTGATTGTGACTGCAGATAGAAAGTTTGTCGCCCTCAGGCTTAGTCTTGTGAACGTGCTCGGCTTGAATCATCTGTTGCGATCCGAGGTATTTGTTCATTCGGACGGTCAGCTGCGCGCCGTTCACTTGATATTGGACTTTGCTCCAATATCAGACAGTTTCCAGGAAGTTGGGAATTCTATCCGAGCGGGGGACAAGAGAATTCATCGGATAGACGTCTCTCGGCCGGGTTTTTTGGTAAAGAAAGATCTTCCCCCGGTTCCGTGGCCGCTTCAATGAGCTGTCCCTCAACCAGCTACACAAAGGGAAGAGTCTGATTCCTCTCGGCCATCTTTGGATACGGAGATAGACCAATTCCGTTTCGAAGAAGAGGAAGAAGTGCAAACCAGACCTCTTGGCTCTCAAAGCTCTGAGACTTCAAAAGAGGAAGACGAGATGCCCTTGCAGCCAAGAAAGGGATTGAAAGCCCTCGTGGCAGGGCGGAACGCGGGTACATCTTCTAAGGAGGCCCCTAAGGAGAAAGATGCCGACAAATTGCCCCCTTCTCCACCTCCTCCAGCCACTTCGGTCGGCCTTCTTCCTATGCTAGACTTGAAGAGGAAGAGGAAGGTGGTGGACCTAGATGTTGAGGAAGGTGAAATGCCCCCTTAGCAACAAAAAGAGGCGAAACAACAGAAGGGTGGGAGAGACAATAGAAGGGTTTCCCCACCCGCGCATAGGAGTGACTCCCATTCTAGGGAGGTTCAGCATCCACCAGCCTGGGCTCCTCAGCTGGACCTGGATGGCGCTCCTATCCCCGCCACCGCCTCAATACAGGAGTTCCAGAAGGGGCACTCAGGCTATATTGCCGAGGCCTTGGAGTGTCAGTTGCTCCTGCCTCGGGACATGGAGACTGTGAGGTCCTGGAGGCAGGCGGACCTATTCATGTCCCTTAAGAGGGACTTGGCCATGGTGAGTTTTTAGTCATTTTATTGCACATAGAATTTATTTATGCTTGAACTGTGTAATTTTCTTATATCTGTAGTGACGTAATGTTGTTTTTCTTATTGTGTAGCTCACCCAGCAAGTCTACATGGCTGAGGACTGGGTTAAAGACGCTCGTAACTTGGCTAGGGCTGAGACCCAGTCTCGTAAGGAGGTGGATAGGAACCTGGGGGAGCTAAAGCATGAGAAGATGGAGTTAGCCAAGAAGCTAACCATCGAAGAGAGAGAGAAAAGGAGCGCGGAGGCTGGGTTGAAGAGCGCCCAAGACCAGGCTAAAGACCAGCGGAAGAGGTTGCATATGACAGAGATAGAGTTGGCAACCGAGAGGCAGCTGGTCTTGAAGCTTCACGCCCGAGCGGAGAGGGCCGAGAAGGCTGAAAAAGAGGCTCGGGAGGTGCTGAGGGTTGCGGAGGCCGAATACATCCGCGGTATAGAAGAAACTGAGAAGAGGCTCACGGAGGAGGTTTCCAAAGTGTGCAGGGACTACTGCCAGGTTACTTGGCAGGAGGCCTTGAACTTGGCTGGAGTCCCAGCCGATTCGAACCTCAGGCAGCCGGAGAAAATATATTTCCATCCAGATATCAGTGTGAACCCGGCTGATCCTGCTCCCTCCTCGCCTCGAGCTCCGGAGCAAGTGAGTCAAGCGCTTATTCCTCTTGAGGCTACTCAAGAGACTCAGAAGGGACAAGGCGCCCTGCACGATCCAGTAGCTCCGGATGCCACTTCTGTGATTGCAGATCCCGACAAGGCCAAGGAAGCAGTTCCCTCAGGGGCCGAGCCGAGTGTACAGGGTAGCCTTCCTCCTCAGACCGATCAGGCTTAGGGCTAGGGCTTTGTCTCCTATACTTGTAATTGCTAGTTGTTTTTTCTTTTTATTAATGTAATAGTCATTTTGTGTGACAGGCTAATGTACTTCACGTTTTGATTTAATGAAAATGTTTTGTTTGCCTTCCACTGTTTCCCATTTCACTTATTGCTATTTTGCTTTGAAGTTCTTAAACCTCTAAAGAGTTTAAGTCCACATAACCAAATATTAGTAGAAATAAATCTTTGTTCTCATGTAATGATGAGGACATCGTGGATGTAATAATAGTATACCGAGGTTAATGATGAGAAAGTTTTAATGGTTACATTGAAGTCACTCAACTAATACAATCTCATCTTAGCGAGTGGGGATGGACTTACGCTAACGTAGTCCATGATTTACCCGCTAGAAACACAAGAATTGGGTGAAAACACTAGCTCAATGTGTGCACTCTGAGTGACTATGAAAGACCAAACTTTTGCAAAGTATATAGTGACGTTTTTGCAATGGGGACGTAGCTCTGAATGCACAATTCGAGGGGTTGGACATGTCTGAGGTTCTATATAGCACTTAGGAGTATAAATTTACCTGAGGTGTGTGGTCCGAGGGACCGAGCACGACCAAGGTTCTGTTTAATACTTAGGAGTATTAATTTACCCAAGGCGTGCGGTCCGAGGGACCAGGCACGACCAAGGTTCTGTTTAATACTTATGAGTATTAATTTACCCAAGGCGTGGGGTCCGAGGGACCAGGCACGACCAAGGTTCTGTTTAATACTTAGGAGTATTAATTTACCCAAGGCGTGTGATCCGAGGGACCAGGCACGACCAAGGTTCTGTTTAATACTTAGGAGTATTAATTTACCCAAGGCGTATGATCTGAGGAACCAGGCACGACCAAGGTTCTGTTTAATACTTAGGAGTATTAATTTACCCAAGGCGTGCGGTCCGAGGGACCAGGCACGACCAAGGTTCTGTTTAATACTTAGGAGTATTAATTTACCCAAGGTGTGTGGTCCGAGGGACCAGGCACGACCAAGGTTCTGTTTAATACTTAGGAAACAAGCAACATAATAGGCTTCAACAGGAGAAAAGAAACTTTTATTAATAATAATACCTCTTTAGATTATTTACATTCCAGGGATGTAGTACAGCCCTTTCGTCCAGGTCTTCCAAATAGAAGGCCCCTATTCCCGCCACTGACAGGATGCGATATGGGCCTTCCCAATTGGGTCCTAATTTTCCCCAGGCTGGGTTCTTTGCAGTGCCCACGACCTTCCTTAAAACCAAATCCCCTGGTGCAAGAGGTTTTAGCTTGACATTGGCATCATAACTCTGCTTGAGTTTATGCTGATAGTAAGCTAGCTGAACCGCAGCAGTTTCTCTACGCTCGGCAACTAGGTCCAGATTATCCTTTAGCAGTTTGTCATTGTTGGTTGAGGTAAATGAACTAGTTCTAAGTGTGGGGAATCCAGTTTCTATGGGAATAACGGCTTCAGCACCGTACGTCATTGCAAATGGGGTCTCTCCTGTAGATCTTCGAGGAGTTGTCCTGTAGGTCCAGAGGACGTGTGGTAATTCTTCTACCCATTTTCCTTTGGCATCATCCAATCTCTTTTTGAGACCACTTACTATGACCTTATTAACTGCTTCGGCCTGGCCATTTCCTTAAGGATATGTGGGGGTGAAATACCTATTCGTGATGCCAATTCACAACAAAATCCCCTAAACGCCTTACTGTCAAATTGTAGACTATTGTCCGAGATGAGAGTGTGTGGTACTCCAAACCGGATTATGATGTTCTTCCATACAAACTTCTGGACATCCACATCCCTGATGTTAGCCAAGGGCTCGGCTTCCACCCACTTTGTGAAATAGTCTGTTTCGACAACCAAGTACTTCTTATTCCCTGCCGCCTTAGGAAAAGGACCGACAATGTCCAGGCCCTACTGTGCGAAGGGCCATAAACTGGATAAAGGATTCAGCACACCCCCCGGCTGATGTATGTTTGGCGCGAACCTCTGGTATTGATCACATTTCTTCACATACTCCTGTGATTCTCTTTGCATGTTTGGCCACCAGTATCCCTGAGTCAGGGCTCTGTGCGCCAGAGACCTACCTCCTGTGTGGCTGCCACAAATCCCTTCATGCAGCTCTTCGAGGAGTGGCTCTGTGGCCCCAAGATGTACGCACAGTAGGTAAGGTCCAGAGAAAGAGCGTTTGTAGAGCTTGCTGTCCCCTGATAGCCAGAACCGGGAAGCCTTTCTCTACACCTTGTCAGCTTCGGCCTTGTCTGTTGGTAAGACATCGTCCTTAAGGTAGGTTACCATAGGGTGCATCCAGCTAGGTCCTGTTCTAACTTGATAAACGCTGAGCCCCTCTTTCTCCTCGGTATGTCGTTGTACATTTTCTACTAGGATAAGTCGGGGTAATCCCTGAGCCGAGGAGGTAGCAAGAGTGGCCAGGGAGTCCGCGTGTGTGTTCCCACTCCGAGGGACATGTTGCAGATTAAAGGACTTGAACCGTGACTGCAATCTCTTGACCTGCCTCAAATACTTCTGCATTCTTTCGTTACGTGCTTCCAATTCTCCCCTGACTTGTCCGACGACCAGTGCTGAGTCCGAGAACATGTCCACGGTGCTCCCACCCATTCTCTTAATCATGGCCATTCTGAGCAACAACGCTTCGTATTCTGCCTCATTATTAGTAGCTGAGAAGTTTAGTCGGAGGGATTTTTCGATGACAACATTCTCAGGAGATATCAAAACTAGCCCCACTCCTGAGCCTCTCTGATTGGCCGCGCCGTCAGCATACAACTTCCAGGGCGGGGACCCTTGCACGGATACTCGGCCAACTGAATTTCCATCCATGTACACCGTCTCGGAAATCTCTTCTAACACAGGTTCCGTAAATTCGGCCACCAGATCGGCCAGGATCTGCCCTTTGACAGAGGTACGAGGCATGTACTTTATGTCAAAAGCCCCTAGGATTGTACCCCATTTTGCAATCTTCCCCGTATAGTCTGCGACTTGAGTGAGAGTTGGGTAAGGATCACGACCGTGTGCGATTGGAAGTAGTGAGGGAGTTTGCGGGTGGCATGAACCACTGCAAAGATGGCCTTCTCAAGTGGCAGGTAGCGGAACTCGGCCTCGTGGAGGGATTTACTTACGTAGTAAACGGGTTTCTGAACGCCTTTGTTGACCTGTATGAGCACCAGACTCATAGCATGAATGGCTACCGCGATGTAGGCGAACAGGACCTCGTCCATAGCGGGACTGGACATGATGGGAGGCCGAGATAGGTAGTCTTTTAACTGCTGGAAAGCCAAAATACATTCTTCATTCCATTCGAATCCCTTTCACTTGTTCAACAGTTGGAAGAAAGGCCGGCATCTTTCTGCTGATCTAGAGATGAATCGGTTGAGAGCAGCAGTCATCCCGGTCAACTTCTAGACCTCTTTTGGGTTCCAAGGAGGTTGTAGGTTGTTGATCGCCTTTATCTGATCGGGGTTGACCTCAATTCCGCGGTGAGTGACCATATAGCCTAGAAATTTTCCTGATCCAACGCCAAAAGAGCATTTCGATTCATTGAGTCTCAGCTTGTGTTTCCTTAGGATTTCAAAAATGCCTCCAAGGTCGTCGACATGCTTGGATTCCAGCTTACTCTTGACTACCATGTCATCAATGTAAATCTCAATGCATTTTTCTAGCTGTGGTTCGAACATTTTCGTCATCATCCTCTGATAGGTGGAGCCTGCATTCTTCAAACCAAATGGCATCACCTTATAATGGTAGTTCCCAATGGGAGTCACAAAGGCTGTTTTCTCTTGATCGTTTAGGGCTAAGGGAATCTGGTGGTACCCTTAGAAGGCGTCTAAGAAGCTCATTCAAGGATGACCTACGGTTGCATCTACCAGTTGATCGATCCACGGTATGGGGAAGGGATCTTTTGGACAGGCTCTATTCAGGTCTGTGAAATCCATGCATACTCGCCATTTTCCATTCTTCTTCTTCACAACCACTGTGTTGGCTAGCCATTCTGGATAAAAGACTTCCTTAATAGCCCCTGCCTACTTTAGCTTGTTTACTTCATCCCTTACAGCATCGGAATGCTCCCTGGAGGAGCGCCGATGTGGCTGCTTTTTGGGGAGAACGGCAGGGCTCACATTAAGGTGATGGCAAATGAACTTGGGATCCACCCCCGGGGCCTCGTAAGAGTTCCAGGCAAACACGTTGATGTTTCTCTTAAGGAATGTCAGCAGCTCTTCCTTTTCCCGAGGAGGCAATTGAGCCCCTATCTGGAAAAACTTTTCTGAGTCTTCCTCAATGACAACTTTGTCTAGTCTCTCGCATTTCTCCTCGTCCGGTTCCGCGGCATTGGGGGGAATCGGGATCTTTGATTGCTACGAATCCCTGCCAAGGTGATGGCTGGCTCGGCAATGGGCCGATGTATGATGGCAGCTATGAGGCACTGTCTTGCCATGGATTGGCTTCCCACAATTTCCTCAACTCGTTCTCCAGACGGGAACTTAACTTTTAGATGCAGGGTTGAGGAAACAGCCCCCAGGGCATGAAGCCAAGGTCTAGCCACAATGGCTGTGTAGGGAGAGTACGCATCCACCACGATAAAATCCACTTCGACTATCTCGGATCCTGCCTGTACAGGTAGCCTGATTTGACCTTTAGAGATAACTATTTTTCCGTCAAAGCTAACCAAGGGGGAGTCATATGCTGTTAGATCTTCGAGCCGTAATCCCAATCCTTTGTATAAGTCAAGATACATGATCTCAGCCCCACTCCCTTGATCAACCATCACCCTCTTCACATCGTACCCCTCTATTCTTAGGGTGATGACTAGAGCATCGTCATGGGGCTGAATTGTCCCCTGTTTATCTTCGTCCGAGAAGCTTAGGGCTGGTCGGACCTCTAACCTTGACTGCTTTACTTTCTGACTAGCATCCTCGGCAGACGTCCCATAAATGGACATCACCCTGGAAGGGCAAGACCCAGTTCTCCCAGGCGCCGCGAAGATAACATTGATCGTGCCCAATAGGGGCCTTGACGAGGTGGTCCCCGAAGCCCCTGGCCTGATGTGATCTCCCTGGCTATTAGACCGATAAGTAAACTGTTGCAGTTTTCCTTCCCTTACAAGTTATTCTAGGTGGTTCTTCAAAGTCCTGCAATCCTCTGTAGTATGCCCTCGTTCCTGATGATACTGGCAGTGAAGGCTTTGATTGCGCTTCGTGGGGTCTCCCCCCATCTTGTTGGGCCACCTAAAGTATGGCTCGTTCTGAATTTTCTCCAGAATCTGGTGAATCGGTTTTCGGAACACGGCAAGGACTGCCTGTGATGCAGCAGACCCAGACTGCGCATCATAGTCTCTCCGCGACCTGCTGTTGCTGTACCGGTCTGACCTGAAATCCCTCCTCTCCTGAGGGATAACCTTAGCTTTTCCCTTTCCGAGCATCTGGTCTTCCTCAACCCGCTTATATTCGTCGACGCGGTCCATCAATCGGCGCACATTTCTCACGGGCTTCTTGGTCAACGATTTCCTTAGTTCGTGCTCGGCTGCTAAGCCGACCTTGAAGGTTCTTACGGCCACATCATCGAAACTCCCTTTAATTTCGTTGAACATTTCCCAATACCTGTCTGAGTACGTTTTCAATGTCTCCCCTTCTCGCATAGACATGGATAGCAAAGAGTCTAGTGGCCGAGGAACCCTGGTGTTCGTTACAAACCTAGAGCAGAAGGCTCTGGTGAGCGCCCGAAAGGATCCAATAGAATTAGCTGTGAGGCCATCAAACCACCTCATGGCTACAGGCCCTAAACTGGAAGGGAACACTTTGCACATGAGAGTCTCATTCCGAGAGTGGACAGCCATTTTCTGGTTGAAATGACTCACATGCTCCACGGGATCAGTTCATCCATTATATGCAGTGAAGATGGGCTGGGTAAAACGTTGGGGAAGGCTTCCTCCTTCGATGCCGCGTGTGAAGAGTGACCTGGAGATCTGGTTGAGTGCCCTATTCATTGCGTCGCTTCCCGCACCTTTTAAGGACGTGTTTCTGCCTCTGTGGTTATGATGATGTTCTTCCTCATGAGAGAAAGATTCACTAGGAGATGTCCTGGAGCGATGTCTATAGCTGGCATCGTCATCATCGTCAGAAGAATCGTCCGTGATGGATGGACTGTTAGATGGACTGCGCCTCCTCCGTGCATGGCATAGCTTCTTCTTCAGACTCTCGATCTTGCGTTGCATGTCCTTCGTGGTGTCCTTATGAGACCTGTCACCTTCATCTCGACGTCGACTCCGCCCTGTGCGATTTGTGTGCACGCTCCCTTCACGGTCTCTTTCTCGTTCGAGACGTGAAAAGTGATCAAGATGTTGCAAACCATCTGACTCCGCCCTGTTAGGACCCGATCCAACCATGGTTCAAGCTTCAGCTTACTAACGCGATCGTTAACTCCCCACAGAAGGCGCCAATTGTAAGGACACAAATTACTATTTGGGCTAGCAAGAGATATGGACTATAGCCCAGCAGATGAATAGTCTCCTTGCAATGAATTTGTAAGAGAATGGGCTGAGTAAACTCGGTTGAAAGTAAACTGATTAGTGGCCCAACCCTGGTTGTAATCAGCTTGATAGACATGAAGTGCTGGAATAGTCTTGGATGATACTCAGTTTAGTCCGAGGAGATTGTCTTAGAAGATGTCTCAGCGTTTCTTTTTCTCTTTCTCCCTTCTCCTTCGTTGTTTTCTTCTCCCTCCTTTCTCTTTCTTTCTTTCAGCTCTCCTTATGTATCAGTTCTTCCCACGTGCCAATTAGGTGGTTCTTTCTTGATACTTGTCCCATCAACCTCCTCCTAAAGCCTTTGCATGGTAGCTGTAAAGGACCAGGGCCACTGTTCAGATGTCTTTTCCCCATTAATGCGGCCATGATGTTAGCTGCAGGATTATAAATGCGGTGGCAGCAGCCTTTTACCTAATATTTGATCGTTGCCATCTGTCCTCTTTGGCCTATATAAGTTAGGGGGTCCTCCAGGAAGGCTGGGCTCAGTGTTGGAGTACTCGCCTAGGTCATCTCCTTGGTGATCCGAATAGGCAAGCCTCCTCGGACCAGTCTTTTTATTTCTACGTAACTTGTACTTTGGATAGAAGTTAGGCTAGGCACATTCCCCACGGCCTGTTGTTCTCGGACGCAGGGTCTCCTCGGACAGGCTCATGGCCCATTTTCTGGTAACGGGCCTTTTACCCCTACAATACCTATTACAACATACCAAATAATTAATCCTTTCATTATTGGATAGATCCAATTCAAAAAAAATTTTATAACGATCCAATTCAAATTCTTAAATGCCTACTATTTGATTTATTAGTATTTTGTAATGAAATGGTTTTTTTATAATTAATATTGATATTTCGATAGTTACAATAGAGAAAAGAGAAATTTAAATCCTAAAAATTTTACAATGGGGAAAAGAGAAATTTAAACCCTAGAAGATGTCAATCAACTGAGTTACAAGGTTCTTGGCTTATATCTAAATTGTTACTACTATATTATATACTTACATTCTAATTAAAGGCTAGCAAATTCCAAAAATATAGAAAGAAAGATTTAATAAAACTGATGAATTGATCTTTTTTTTTTTTTTTAATCATGAGTTGAAAATACACATGTTGAAATTAAAAATATCAAGGGTCAATTTTTGTTTGGACTTTCGAGAGTTACTTGTTTGGTTTGGTGTTTTTTCTTAAAAGTTTATTTAACTTATTTGTTTACGAAAAGCTTTTTAAAATATTGTTTTATTTTAAATATAATATATTTGTATTCAACTTTTAATATAAAAAAAATATTTTTATCAAGAAAATGATCGGGGAAGTAGAGGAGTGGGGAAGGTATAACCGACTTTCAAACTTTCAGTGGTCAAAGATAGGCAATTTCCACTTTGCCAGTATCTTTCTTATGTCTCACAGTTTGGTCACAAAAGAGAGTTTGGTACTGGACTATAGAGTATAGACCTTAGACTTTAGAATGAAAGCATCGTCTAGTTAGATGCATGTCGTGATAAATTGGTAAACTAAGGAGGAGTTTTTTATTTATTTTTTGTTTATCAAAAAAAAAAAATGAGGATTTTTTTTTCTCAAAAAATATATATATATTTATTCTTTTATTGGGCTTTTATTTTTTGCTATAATTTACTGGTACCATGGATCATGGTAAGTATTACATAATGTATTTCTTTTGCTCTTCAATCCTTTAAAATGTCTAATCAAACATAATAAATAAAAAAAATCTATTACATCATCAAAATGTTTGACTGCTAATTGAACCAACTAATAGCAGCTTTATTCATAATAAAAAAAACTAATAACAGGTTTAATTTTATTATTTTATTCCTTTTGTTGACATTATTTTAAATTTTTTTTTTATTGCTCTTTAGTGATGTTTGGGCATCACGAGCTCCAAAGTCTTTATCATCAATTAAAATATTTGATATCGAAATTCTACCAACTTACCTTATGTCATAAAAGGAGTATTCGCAATTTCGCATGACTAATCATCTAATTATTTGTTAAAGGACTTTATAGATCAACTAGCAACGTATGGTTTTTCCAATTGAGACTTTTAAGTTCAAAATCTCTTGCATCATAATTATCAAATTTATAAATAAATAAAAATAATAATAAAATCATCCAATTAATCTAGCCAAAATGTTGCTGACAAACCACCTAAAAGACCCAGCATTAGGCTAGCCAATAGACTCAAAATTCATTTGAGCTACAACGTCTAGTTTTTTATTTTATTTTTAGCTAAGTGTATGTTTGGATAGCATTAAGTGGCCCACATTTTGCACGTCCAGCGCTTTTTAATGGGTCTCAAGTGCATTGTTTATAGGATCCACAAGAATTTTTCAGAAAAAACAACTTTAAAACTGGATTCCACGGTACTATTTACACATTTAAAAATTATTTTACTATAATGTTTTTCAGTTTTCAGTAATAAGCGGTATCCAAACAGACTCTAAGTTAGAAATTCTAATGTACTCTGCATATAATGCCCCCCCCCCCAGCTTGAACCTGTGATGCTCTCCACCCCACAAGCAACTGACCACCACATCGTAAGTTGCGTTAGTTACAATGTCTAGTTAAAAATAAGGAAAAATTACAACTTATCCACCTATGATTTGGCCAAAATTTAAGTTACTTATATGTGATTTGAAATTTGACACTTCATTCACCTGAGGTTAACTTACTTAGAGTTCCGTAACTCAACTCTGTTAAAAACAATGCTAAACATGTAATTTTGCTCAACTTTTATGTCTATCTCCTCTAAAAACACAAAAAATATTTAGGGTAAATAGTATAAAAAAGAATTTAGCAGAACACTTGTATCGTGGAATTTCAAACCACAAGTATGTAACTTAAATTTTGATCAAACTTTAGGTGGGTAAAGTGTCAAATTGCAAATCACAGGTATACAATTTAAATTTTGGTTAAACCACAGGTGGGTAAGTTGTAATTTACCCTTAAGATAAATAGTATTGTAACGTAGCAAAATTATTGTTCGGGTTGTCCATGGGTCAGGTTTGTGCCCAACCCGCAACCGACCCGATGACATCGGGTTTCCGGTGAGAAAACCCGCTGCTGACCGCAAAAACCAATGGGTTGTGTCGGATCGGATTTGTTTGATTGGCGATCAGATCGGTCGAAGCCGATGAAGATGCTGCCAAAGGTTCCTTTTGGCGGCGATCTGTATTTTTCACCGGATCTTCACTAGATTTGTGCAAAACTCACTAGATCCAAGCAAAACAAAATCAAATCGTCATCGAATTTGTGCAAAACTCATGAAATCTGAGCAAAAAAACACCTAATCATTGCCGGATTTGAGCAAAACCCATCGGAGTTTCGCTAGATCTAGGCCTTATTTGAGTAAAACCCACTAGATTGTAGCTGGATCTGAGCGTAAACGATGAGATTTCACCAAATTCGGTGGAGATTTCATGGATCTAGATGAGATCTTGCTGGATCTAAAAAATCTCGCCGAAAAATGCTATGTATCTTAGTCAGTTCGGGTTTCGGGGAGAAGATCCAAAACTGAACCGACCAGATCGAATTCTGGAGAAAAAGATTTGTCGCCGACCGCCGGAGTAGTTAGGTCCGCTGGTGGTAGGCCTGGGTTAGGTCGAGTTTACCGGGTGGGTCAGGCCACCGGTTGAGCTGGACACCCCTAATTATTGTTTTATTATATTTTGTCAACATCTCTCTCTCTCTCTCTCATAACAAGTGGGCTACGGATGAATCGTAATACCATGTCTCCTCTTTGAGGTAACAAGAACTTGTACATGATGAGAGTGGGGAAAGGCATAGACATTTTACCATGCATAATGAGGTGGTGTCAATGCGAATGAAAGTAAGTGTGGGGCAATGCACAACCATTTTACCTTGTGTAATGTGTAGGGGTGTTCGTCGTGCGATGCGATGCTGTTTTGGGCCATTTTTAGCACTGCACTTTGTGGTGGGGTTTAGCTAAAACTATAACTGCACTACACTTTATTTTTGCGATCACATGTGCAGTGCAGTGCGGTGTGATGCGGTTTAGAGTTTAATCAAAACCATAACTGCACCGCACCTCATTTTTGCGGTCACATGTGCGATATTATGTATAAGATGCGGTTTGAAGTCAGTTTTCTACTCAGCCTAAAACTAATTTTTTCCTTCTTTTGGACCAAGTTTTAAATTATTGAGCTAGTATTTCTTTATTTTGGGTTGGCTTTTCTAGTCAACACTTGCTAGGGTTATTAAACTTTTTTTTTTTTAACTAGGGTTATTAAACTATTAATTATATATTTAATATTAAAAATAAATAAATATATATATAGAGGGTGCGGTGCGGTTTGTGCGGTTTTCTTATTATAAAACCGCAAATCGCACTACACCATGCGGTGTGGTGCGGTGTGGTTATGCCATTTTGCAGGTGGTTTTGGTGCGATTTTTGTGATTTGTGCGGTTTATGTGGTTTGGTGAACACCCCTAAGTAACTAGAGGTGTTTGTGGTGCGGTGCGTTGCGATTTTAGGCCATTTTTAGCACCGCACTTTGCGGTGCAGTTTAGCTAAAATTATAATTGCATCACACTTTGTTTTTGCGGCCACATGTGCGATGCAGTGCAGTGTGGTGCAGTTTAGAGTTTAACCAAAACCATAACCGCACCGCACCTCATTTTTGCGGTCACATGTGCGATAATACGTATAAGATGCAGTTTGAAGTCGATTTTCTACTCAGCCTAAAACTAATTTTTCCCTTTTTTTAGACCAAATTTTAAATTATTGAGCTAGTATTTCTTTATTTTGGATTGGCTTTTCTAGTCAACATTTGCTAGGGTTATTAAACTTTTTTTTTTAACTAGGGTTATTAAACTATTAATTATATATTTAATATTAACAATAAATAAATTAATTAATATATAGAGAGGGTGCGCTGCGATGCGGTTTTCTTAATATAAAACCGTAAACCGCACTACACTATGCGGTGCGGTGCGGTGCACTATTACTTGTGGTGCGGTGCGGTTATGCCATTTTGCAGGCGGTTTTGGTGCGGCTTTTGTGGTTTGTGCGGTTTATGCGGTTTGGTGAACACCCCTAGTAATGGGTGATGTCAATGCTAGTGAAAGTGAGAGAGATATGAGATAATGAGGAGGGGCGAACATAAGTGTATTGAAAGAGAAAAACTAGTATTTTGGAAATGTCTATATGATGTGTATAAATTTTTTTATAAACACACACAACAGCAGGATGTTTCATCCTTAAGATGCTTTACAATTTTATGGCTTAACGCTTGTTTGGTGTACTTTCATTTTCAATCATTTTAAAATTGGTTGTTTAACAAATTTACAATTAAGGAAAAAAAAAAAAGGATTTTAAATAAGTTGTATCAAAAAAATGCGATTTTAATTTCTCACTTTAAATGGGAATATAAAATCCTCATTTTCCTCTTTTTATACTTGATTTTATATTCCTCCAATCATAACATTTTGCGGATTTTTTTAATACTTTTCTTATAAAATAATCAAAATTTAAAATAAAATAGGAAATTTGTATTTTTCATGTGGGTACTGTCCCTAAACTGGTCACCCAAACATACATGTATTTCTTTTTATCTTATAAAAATTTTAAGTAAAATCTAAATCAAAATTTTTATTCAAGTTCTTCTTCTTCTTTTTTGGGTAAATTCACTAACTACCCCTGAGGTTTAGGGAAATGCCAAGCAGATCAACAATTTCTCAAAACTAACCAATTTGGTTCCAAGTACAACTTAAACTCTAAACACACTTAACGGATGTTATTTTTTAACTCCCCCTTCTTTCTCTTCTCCTCTCTGACCCAACTTCTCTTCTCTCTTCTCACTCTATCTCAAACGTTTCTTCTCTCTTCGCCTCTCTGACTCAAAGCTCTCTTCTCTCTCAAATCACCACTATAACCATCAAGACATAATCAGCGAGACCTACAACAGAAGGTTTCGGAATGGGCTTTTTCTTCTTGATTTTTTTCCGGTATGCCACTCTGTGAGCAAGGAGTGCCACGCACGAGCTGCCTCTGACTCGCTGATCTGGTCGGTGATGTCGCTTTTTGCCAGGGATGTGGGCATAGGCAGGTGATCTGACTTTCTTTAGCAGCTTCAGTGAAGTTCGAATCTTGGTGGTGAATCTTAATTGCAAGGTTTGATTTGGTATTTTCTGTGGGTTGGATTTTTTTTTTTTAATTGGTGGTGGTGGTTTTTTGTATGTGGGTCTCATTGATTATAGGTTTGGGTTTGAGAAGAGGTGGGTTTTGTTCAATTTTCTGGTGTTTTTAGGGTGGGGTTTGTGAACCTTGAGTTTGGATTTATGGGTATTTTCTGTGTATGTGAACCATGGTTTGTGGGTATTTTTTGTGTATGTGAACCGTGGTGCGTGGGTTTAGTGGTTTGGGTGGCTGAAATTGGTTTGGTTTGGCCGTGGGTTTTTGAATTGGTTTGATTTGGGTGGTTGTGACTGTAAATCTGTGGTGGTTGGGCTCCTACGTATGGTTTTGGTTTGTGGTGGTGGGCTTTGTGACGATGGTGGTGAGGCGGTGGTTTTGGTCTCAATGAGTGGATTTGTGGGTTGTGGAGGTTTTTTTCTTTCTTTTGGGTGCAATTTGATTTTGGACTTGTGGGTTATGTCGTGAATTGGCGGCATATGTGGGTTGTGGACCTATTGTGGTTTGGTGGTTGGGTGTCTTGCCGTCTAAGTTTTAGTGGCAGTCACGGTGGTGGTTTGAGATAGAGTGAGAAGAGAGAAGAGAAGTTTGGGTCAGAGAGGAGAAGAGAGAGAAGGGAGGGTTAAAAAATAACGTCTGTTAAGTCTGTTTAGAGATTAAGTTGTACTTGGGACCAAATTGGTTAGTTTTGAAAAGTTGTGGACCTGCTTGGCATTTCCCCAAACTTCAAGGGTAGTTAGTAAAATTTACCATTTTTTTTTAATTGTCTTTAACCAATGCTAAAATGATTTCAGGTTGTTTTTAAATTGGCTGGTTTTTGTAGGGATGTTTAGCCGCTTAAATGCCTCTTAAACGTCAATGGTTGACTCTCGTGAATGCAACATTTTGTAGTTCTCAATATTTTTTTTTCTACGTCACATACATCTTGAGATTGCAACAATTTGCAGCTTCCAAATTTGTTTTATCAGCTTCAAGGCTAGATTCATTTTAGATCACAGAATTTCTCTCATCTTAAATAATTGATGAAAGAGAGGTGCTACGTCCACAACATTTTTCACAACATTTTCACTACAAATCATAGGTGGTTAGTTGTTATTAGTTTAAATTTGAACCTAACACTAAGATTACTTTTTTGCCCCAACAATAACAACCAGTAACAACCTGCCATTTAGGATTTGTTGTAAAAATGTTATCAAAAATGTTGTGAACATATCATTTCTCTTGATGAAATTATGTGACTAATTTTTATAGTCACTGAAATTGATGATAGAAGTATGTGTGTGTGAATTGTGATGGATAAAAATGGTTTCTTGCAATCCAATGGAGTCAATTCCAAAAATATTGGCCCTTTCTACTTCTAAAATATTTGATTAACCTGTGAAAGCATACATGTTGAACGAGCCTGCGTTTCACCTGATTCCAATTTGGTGTGTCTGGACCCTTTCTTTCTCATGGGCGCAAAATATCTAAGTTATTGTCTTCATTATGAACAATTTGACATCAATTGCATCAAATGGTGTCCTCATCCCCTAGCAAATATGTCTTCTTATTGAGGATATTAAGATGTTTTTGGATTATCTAAGGATATGAAGATATGTCACATCCACGAGGAAACTGGCATTAGAAGACATATTTAATCGATCTTGTTGGTTTTCTCGTGGCATTTGATAATCTTAAAGTATTTGTTAACGAATCATTTTAGAAAAATTTTGATATCATTTTTACATTAGCTGTATTTTTCTTTTTCTCAACAAAACTAAGGGTATGTTTGGTAGTTGGTACACTGAATGTAAATTACATTAGGAATAGTAATCATGAATAGTAATATTTATTACTGAGAATAGAAGATATTGTAATGGAATAACTATTACTATCCATAAGTTTGGTTGTTACATATAGAAAGTTTGTGAAAGATGATGTATAAGAAAACTTTATATTTTGGAAATATATTAATTTTAAAAGCTATTATATGCACTAAGGAATAGTTATTACATCCACTTTTAAAAGGAACAGCTATTCTTCAATTTAAAGAATAGCTATTCTTTAAGTGGAATTGTAGTATGCCTTTGTGTTGGAATCCATTTTCCTCTCTCTTGTATGTGTGTTTGTTTCTCAAAAAAAAAAAAAAAAAAAAAAAGCTATTCCAATGTAATAATTAATCCATATAATAAAGATGCAACCAAATAACCGAATTGCTATTACATATTAATAACTATTCCATTTCAGAAGTTATTACAATATACCAAATGTATCCTAAATAGCGTATGTTAGCCAACTAAAGTTGGATTATATCTTCACTTTGGCAGTCATGATAAACGAACAAATTATGGTAGGTGAAGGCGTGACCTCTGGTTTCTGCGCACGGGCTTGCATTACATTTTGAAAATAAACATAAAAGAGTAAATTCCACAAACCACCCATGAGGTTTGTGATAATACCAACTAAGCTCAAAACATTTTAAAACCTACCAATTTCGTCCTAAAAGACAATTTTGTCCCTAAACTTAATTTTTTTATTTTTTCTTCTTCCTCTGTCTTTGTCTCTTTCCTCTCCCCCTCTCTTCTCTGAGTTTCAAAACCCTCATTCAAGGCTATTATTGCTAAACTCCTAGGTTGTTTCCAAAACAAGGTGCACCATCATACTGACAACAACAACGTAGCACTAGATCAAGAACAAGAAGAAAGTCTGTACACCTTTTACAAATGCATTGAGACCTAAAATCAACTCAGCACTGACTTCTTGAGTTTCCAACCTCAAGTTTTCGTGTATGTAAGAAACTCTCTGGTTGATTGGTAGACGTCCCTCCATTTTTCTCTTGATCTTTTGCAACCGACTCTCTTTCTCGCCGTCAATATTGTCGATCATTCCTCTCTGTTGAGGCTGTGTCATCTAAACATGACTTGAAACAGGTGGCTATTGTTGCATTAGTCATTACCTCTAAATTTGAGGAGAACTAGTCACCTTCTGCTCTTACTTTAATGGAGGAGGATGAGGATGGTTATGGAAGTACTTATTACAATCAACTGTAGAGAAGAGAGGGGGAGAGAAAAGAGACAGAAGACAGAGGAAGAAAAGAAAAGAAAAAGTAACTTTTTTTTTTTTAAGTTCAGGGACAAAATTGTCTTTTAGGACGAAATTGGTAGGTTTTAAAATGTTTTGGACTTAGTTAGTATTATCATAAACCTTAGTGGTGGTTTGTGGAATTTACCCAACATAAAAATACTACTTTTATCGAAAGTCCATGGACCATGGCTCCAATCCACGTATCCACCCTAAGAAATTAATAATTAATTAGCCACGTTGGTGTTTAATTACCTATAACAAAAGTTTATCACAATGTGGGTTCCAATTAACTCAATTAGTAAAGTCTTTGATGGTTGTATAAGAGATTTGAGGTTCAATCATCGCCTACACCGAAAACTAATTGTTATCTTGGTTTGATGATAAAGAGCTATCATCAGGAGCGGACGCCATAGGTTAAAACACTCTAAAAAAAAAGTTTTTCACAATAATTATATATAAGACCTTTTGAAATTTTGAATTATTAAAAAGAAAAAAACAAATCATTTGACTCTTGAGCACACACTTGTGCAATCTAGATAGAAGTAATAGAAGTGTCAATATTAGGCCGGCTTAATATAGTAGTTTAAGTTTTAATGAGTTTTATTTATTTATTATTATTTAAACATCACTCAAATATAATTATACTTTTTTTATTTAAAATTAATTCTTCTTACTTTTAATATGACTAATTTAGTTAATAGTGATCGGTTAAATTTGTATTTTTTTTATACTAGATTAAATTCTACTCTAGCCTAATCTAGGTGTATATGTGTGTGAAACTCCCTTCTGAAGACTTGAACCCCAGCCCTTACCCCCCACACCTCATAAACATTTATACTTGTGGAGTGACCACCACACCAAGGGTGCGCGGCGGTGTTAAATTTGTATTGATTCATTATGTTTTTGAAAAATGCTAAAACTACTACACAAATCTACAAATTTTACTCCAAAATTTCTACAAATTTATTTGACGATGAATGTAATTAATGACACCTCAACCATATAATAAATGAGTATTTGAATAATTTATTTTGATTAGTGACAAATTGATTTGTAAAAGCTATGCAGTAAAATCTGTTGCTCGGTTTTTTTGACGTTTTTAAGACTCGAGGAAAAAAAAATATCCAACTCACAATTTCTTTTAAATTAAAAATATCACTTAATAACCCTCTCTCCCACCCCAAATTTGAGGGTCTTTCTCTAGTAAGGGGCCAAGTCCATGGTCTAAGTGGCCTAAATCTAGGGGCTAGCATTGTATCAACATATGGTTAATGGTTTGCTTGATTTCAATCTCTTATTTTGCTATGATCGATGGTTTACTAGTGGAATATATGATTCCAACGATAGGCATGAGAGAAAAGGATCCATTCTTCCTAGTTCCCGTACACGTTTCTTTTATGTGTTGAAGGTCTTCACTTCATTGCTCATAAAGGTAGAAGTAAAGGGTTCTATTAGGGGTGTATACTAGTAGAGGTGGTCCGCACTTATCTCATTTTTTTTTTTGCATATGATAGCGTCCAATTTGGTAAAGCCACAAGGGAGGAATGTTGGTGCTTCCACGATAATAAAATAAGACTAAAATGACCTAGTTCTATCATGACTTGACCAAAAAGTTGAATAAATCCATATTTTTCATTTACATTATACTTAGGAGATTAGAGCAAGATAGTTCATTTTCACTAAAGTACACATTTGGCCTTTAAATTTGTGGGGTTACTTTAACTTTGGCCCTTAAGGTTTCAAAAGTTTCATTTTGGCCATTAATGTTTGGTTTCGTTTTCGTTTTCAAAAGAGCATTGTTGTTCATCTTTGTTAGAGGTAATTATTGGGTATTCTCAGAGTACCATAAATGTGTACTCTCCCTTGTCACATAACTATGGATCCTATTAATTAAATTTATGATGAAACCCACAATTTATGTGAGAGAGGGAGTACGCATTTATGATACTCATGGAGTATTCAATAATTTTCCCTTTGTTAGTAGCTTCAACTTTCAACTTTCACCATTAATTGTTAGATGAACCTTAACATGTCACTCATTTAATTCTAGTTGTCACAACAAGTCATGTTAGCCTTGCTTGTACACACAAATCTAAAAAAGTATAAGTTCGTAGAATCATAAAAATAAGAAGAATATTTGGGATAACTATTTGACGCCTTAGATTCAAAGCCTTGCTCATAACAATTAACCACTTTTAACATTAAATCATCCCTTCACTTAAAGTGAAAGCCTCGCCCATAGCCACGCTACAAGCACCTATCTGCCATCGTTGCCATTTTCACGTGTCACCCAAACTCACCGTAAGACCTTAAACTCTATATTGAGGGGAAAATTTTGATATTCAAAAATAGAGTATGGGGTAGCCAAGCCGAAACTTGACGATGAGCCTTGAAATAAAGCCCAAAGGCTTTCGGTGTTGTGGAAGTCCTTCCAAGAAAGAGATAGAGGCTGCACCCTAACAAGAAAACTAACACGTTATTGTTGTTAGTTTGTTATATTATTAGTCCTTTTTACAGTGTCATAGTTTAAATCAGTCCTCCAGCGGTAAAGGTGAAATTACACTTAAAAGTCCAGAAGTTACTGATTGAATAAATTTATAAAGGTATTCAGTCCTCGGGGTCCTTGTGTGTCTTGGTTAAGGGAATTTATAGTACTTTCAGCCATCATTACATCAATGTGAGGGAAAAATTCAATTGTTATAAATGCGTTATATCCTTCATCATAATAATAATAAACAAGGATTAAAGGCTCCATAGTTACAAATAAAAGAGAAAGAATAGGATGGAATGAAGGGAGAGAAAGATCCCCAGCTCAGTGCATCAAGTATTGAACTAAGATTTTGGTGTGTGTATTTATAAGGCATGAATGAGATGAATGTGAGCTTTTTGAGTGAGTGGGATAGGATTGTTGAGGCTCATTTCTGAAAGCCCAATAAGGAGAATAAGCCCAGCAACATCAGGAAGAAATAACAAAAAATAAATAGAAGAACCCATCAAGTCTGAGCGGCATGAATAATAGAGTATAGGCCCGTAAAGCAAATAAACAGGTCTTGAAGAAGTAAATGGGCCTGAAAAGGTCCGGAAAGAGAGAAATGGCAAACTATGGGCCGCAGATGTAGAAAAGTGAGTATGGGCCACACCGATTGCGGCAGGCCCAAAGTAAAGCAAGTATATAGAGCCATGGGAAATCTATGGACTCTAAGGAAAATGAGATATAGTTGGGCCGGGGAAGCCCAACAAGGTAGCAAAGGCCCATGGAAAGCACGAGGTTACAAGGGGTCAATGACGCCCCAAAGAAGGACAAATGGGACACAAGAGCCCGCAGACATGTTTGGCAAGAAAAGCCCAATGGGCTTATTAAGCCATTGAGAAAGAGAGCAAGCAGTCGACCCAAAGAGGCCCAATTATATGAAATGGCCATCTTGTTAAAATGGCATGGCAAGAAATAATGAAAAAATTGTGAAAAAACAAAACACACAAGGAAGCAAGAAAACCAAGGCCCACAATCAAGGGCAGCCCAAACCACGAACGGCGAACCTGAAAAGAAATAAGCCACACCACAAAAAGTTAGAAGTAAACCGCAGGATAAGAAGGCAGACGTCCAAGCCGCGGCAAGCGCATGACCAGCAGGCATACTTTGGACGAACCTGAGAACGGGACACGCGCAAGGCCCAGGTCTCACCAGCCTGTACCCAGCCAATACGGGTGGAGGTGGGCCATGGGTCAGGGGTAAAGGGGGGTGCGGTTTGGCGGAGGGGAGAGGGAAGAACCCATTTCAAGGATCCCGCTCAGGCCACTTTCGGGTGAGTGTTCTGCTGGGATGACATAGCACCCAAAAATGGTAAAATTGAGTTGGAACCTTTCGGTGCATGCCATGAGAGAGAGGGATAGTACTCTGCCATGACAGGTGAGAATGCCACGGTAAGGTAACGGACAAAATGCCCTTGTCTTCGTCTGGTGATGTGGTGCGACGCGGCCAGCGCAGGAACATGGCGCTGGCTAAGTACCTGACCAACCAGTAATGGTCAGTGAGTACACGCATCGGACAAAGACAATTAAGGGGGTAAAAGAGTAAAAGCAGTGCCTCGGCAGGCATTATATAAGAATGTTCTCTATACAAGAGAGAGGGGGCAAGCAAGGAAGAATTAAGGAAAAGAAAAGAAAACAGAGCAAGTAAAAAGGAAAAACAGAGTAAGAAAACGAAAGAGAAGAAAGTGAGAGGATAGGCATGCATCGAAGTGGGTTATCATTTTTTCTCTCCTTCGAAAAACCACATCTTTCGTTTGCTCACGCTTAGAACAGGAGTCATCTAGGACCGTTCTTTCAAAGCCATTAATTTCTCCTTTTAAGAAATTAGTTGCATTGAGGGAGTGTTGTTTCCTTTTTTTGGCTTGGATTTCCTTAACATACTACGGCAGACTAATAAGCTTGCCACCATTTCTTGTTTACTTCCTTTCATACTCACTCCTTTTAAGTTCATCCGCATTGTTCTCTTTATGTGTTTATGCCAATGCTTATTTATGATAAACGCATTCCCCTTATATTTATACCTGTCTGCGGTAATTGTTTTAAAAGGATCTGCCTGTCGCAACTACACAGCATAAAATTGTAATAGGTTAGGGCATAGCTTGCGCACAAGCCGGCCCAGGGTGAATTACAACTGGACCGGTCCTGACTCTCCAATCCAGAGCATTTTGAGCTTAGTACGGCAGGATGAGATGGTCCAGCCCAATGTCACAGTAGCAGCCCAAGCACCGTAACAAGGATTAGTATTGAGATTGAAACTTTTTGTGAGTAATAGGTTGTTTGTGACTAGTTTGAGAGACATTTATGGGGTATGATTGTGTGAAGGTGTGAGAGAAATATCTGGGTAAGATGGGTATAGGTTAAAGATGATGGGTGATAAGCTTAAGGAGAGCTAAACCACCAGCAAAAATGGCAAACGAACCCAGAGTTTCAGAGGGGGGTGGCTGGTTGTCTTTGTGGCTAGTTTGCTTGTTTATTTATAATGGAGCTGAAGAGAGGTATTAATTGACAAGAATCCAAAAACGTATGATGTCTCAAAGGTGATGAAATCAAGGTCAAGCCTTCACGGGATTTTTGATTAAAAGTAGGAAAACCCATTTCAAGGGCTGCCTTGCTTCTTTGGGTAATGATGAGATTTTAGAGCTTTTTGCATTAAATGCCAGGACTCTTGGGGCTGAGCTGAATCAATATGATTATGGCATGTATTAAGAACGAATCCTAATATTGCAACTAAGATTTAGTCCCCCAAGAAGTGAGATTTAACACCCCAAGCTATGTGCCAAACTCTAGTCTACTTCAGGGAGTTCAGCTGGAGATCCTTTTATGCCCTCCAAACCACACGTTCCCAATTTTTCCCCTTTAGAATTCATGGGCTTGGTACATGAATCATGTCTTGAACGCTTTTGACATTTATAGCATTCATTTGTTGAAGTTTGGATAACTTGGCTTCAGCTCCGTTTCCGCTGGAGGTACAGCTTTGAGAAAGATGATGGAGTTTGATCACCCATTAGACTTCAGCTGATATGACAGCTCTCCATCACTGTTCACGTCAGGTAGAGGGTGGCAAAAAACTGATGGGACAGCCCTTAGTTGATTCTCAAAGGCTTGGTTCTCTTGTTGGACTCTCTAGTTGTTTTTTGGTTAAGGATGAATAAGGATTGGTTGCCCTCTCTCAAGCCTCTTGCTAGGGACTTTTTTTGTCTGGAACTTTGCTCCATTTTAACACTTTTAGTTGGGCTTGTTCCCTACTCCACGAGATTCTTGGTCCTACAAAATGGGCATTAAAAACATGCTTTGTCATGGGTTTTTTACCCCTCATGGGCTTTAGTTGTTAGTAGAAATAAAATGAATCCATGAGCTTTAATAAATATTTATGATAAATTTTGGGTATTAATTTTCATGGGCTTTAAATAACAACTCGTATAGTTTCTCATAATTTTTGCTATGAATTACTTTGTAAATGATATTTTCTTTAGGGCTTTTTAAATAATGACCTCCAATATTTTTCTTGAGAATAATATTTACCATGAGTTTTAAATAAAAATGGTAACAATCACTATAATGGAATAATGTGATGTTCTCATGAGTTTCTCTATAGACAATCATAATGGACATGTAGGATGAATAATTACTATGAGTTTTGGTAATAAATATTATGAATGTTGTGATGTAAGATAGATAGTGAACATGAGTTTATAATATGAAATAAATAAATATCATCGGTCTAATAATAACTTTCCATGGGCTTTTATAGGATGATTGTCATGAGTTTTGAGAATAGATAATTCATAAATTCCATGAGCTTGTAATATTATAGTAATAGGTTTATGGATTTAAAGTATTGTTCATTATTGGACTTTTAAGTGGAATAATTATGATATAGTATTTTGCCAAGTATCAATAACCTTGGGCTTTTGATAGAATAGTGTTAAGTAGTTAGCTTGGGTTTTTAATAGTGTCGACGTAAGTTGGGCTTTTGATATTGCCAATCAAAACTGGGTTTTGATGTTGCCAATGAAAATTGGGCTTTGATGTTGCCAATGAGAATTGGACTTTAAATATTGCCAATGAAAATTAGGCTTTGATGTTGCCAATGAGAATTGAGCTTTGATATTGCCAATGAGAATTGGACTTTGGATAAATAAATTGCCATAGGTTTAAATCATAAGCTTTGATCAATGGATTTAAATTTCATTGATAAAATTGTTTTGCCATGAACTTGAATCATGGGCTTTTCAAATATTGCCAAGCATAAGTATTCTTGTGCTTTAAATAGAATAGGATGTGTGTATTGGGTTCATAGGGCCGGTTTTAGGCTTAACTAAATAATGATAATAAAATTGGATAAAATATGAGTTTTTGGACTTTTTGTGATGGTTTATATCATAACCGAATTTAGATAATGAGATATGAAACATTTGTGATAATAATAGAGCGAAAATTATTTAGGAAAACCTAATAACTTATTAGTGGTATAAATAGGTGGTACTTGAATAAAATTAGGTGTAAAAAAAAGTACCCTAACACTCTACCACTGTTGAAACCCCAAAATGGTAATATGAACGCTCAATTGACCCAATCATTGTATCGAAGAACCTATCCATCATCGCTAGTTGATTCATTATCAAAATTCCTTTGAATCCTTAGATCACTGCCGCATCGCAATGGAGACTCATCTCTGCCCAACTAAGGGAGAAACCAAGAGTCATTGTCGACAACGATGTTGATGAACTGAGCAACAACAATAAGGAATTTCGACCTAGGGCAATTAGAGAGAGAAGGAATTTATTTGAAGAGAGAGGGGCAAAGGACTTTGTGGGACAAAAAATGAACCTCAAGTGAGGACCATCGTCATCTTTAGATGTAAGCTTTTTTCCCCCTCATTCCAACCATGAATAGCGTGGCTAATTGTGACATGATTGTTGGCATTAGGTGGGTGATGTGTCAAGACCCATAACCCATTTGACACTTAACAATGAGACTACTAACAAAGATGGACGACATGACTCTTTTGAAAATTGAACCAAATGTTAAGTGCCAAAAGCATACTTTAGTAAAACATGTACTATCTTGCCCTAATTTCCTAAGCATAGCATGAAAGAAAAATGTAGATTTATTTAAATTTTTGGTTAAGCCGTGAGAACACCAACCCATTTTAATCTTATTTTATATTATTTAATTGGTTGAAAAGTTAAGGTTATTTTTTGTAACAGTTTTTGTTTTTTATTTTTAAAAACTTGTTTTCAAGAATATAAAGAAAAAAAATTATTTTATTTTTGAAATTAAAAACATGTTTGGTTAGTTGAAATTAAAAAAAAAAGTTTTTTTGAAGAAAAAAAATTAAAATATATTGTTATTAGGATTTAAATTCTAATGCTAACTGATTAAATGAGATAGATTCATTAAATCAAATGCGTATTTTCTTTGACGTTTAAAAACTAGAAACCATAAAAAACCTTTTGCATATTTTAAATTTCCTTTACAAATTGAGTTTTAAGAATAATTTTTATTTTCTGTCCATTTTGAGTTGCCAAATAAGTTTTTTAATTTCAAAAATAGAAAATTGTTTTTAAAAACAAAAAATAAGTTAGCTAGTCTTTAACCTGAATAGCTGATGGCTGCTTCTTTAATCCTGCGAAAGTTAGCTAGCCTAATCATGAAATCTAGTTAGATAAACAACGTTATTAAAATAGTTACAAATTCATTGATCAAAAAAAGAAAAAAAAAAGTAGTTACAACTTACAAATTATTTAATAACTAATTAAAAGCGGTACAGCAATCGAGTTGTATGAAACATATTCCTTGGAATCTTGGCATATAAATAATATCCACTTCTCTCACTGTTCTATCTCCTCCATTGAATGGGCATCTTTAGCAGTACATTCCACCCCTCTGCATGTAATATTCTTATATTCCTACTTTGATTTTTTTATCAATATTTGCCTTGTACCTTTTTCTCATGGTTTTTATTATTATTCAGGTTTATTTTCTGATTATTGATTTTAAAGGATCTGCTAATATGCTATTTAACTTGCTTATTTTATTTGCTTGAAGTATCTCAAGAATTAAAACTCATTTTGTTTTTTATTTTTTCTTTAGTGAAAATCTGAATGTGCTATAATTAATACATGTTATTAACATTTTAGTGATATGGTGACTGATAAACATGAATGCAATTTCTTTCCAAAATAGTTTAGATAAAATTTTTACAAATTTCTCATATATATTTATATTAAGTGTGAATTGTGAAAATCTAACTGTTGGATTACATGTTCTTATTATATCATTTTATGCTTGCAAAATTTTGAGAAGATTAAAGATCAATTGTTTTGTCATCAAACAAATATTAAAATTCAAGTTTTTGTGATTTAAAATTGTGTATAAAAAATAAGTTTATTGATTAAATAGTAAATAACATTCGATTTAAACGAAATTTGATATGCATGTTAAGAACATAAAGAACATGAAATTCAACAGTTAGATTTTCAAAATTCCTACAAAAACAATATATATATATATATATATATATATATATATGAGAAGTGAAGAGTTACTTTGTTCAATAAACATGAATCATAGGAAGTCCAAAGTTTTAAAGTTCAAGGAAGTTTAGGGAGAAAAAAACAAGGGGAAAAGGGAGACTATTTATTCTTATGACTTAGAAATTTGAATACTTCTATGCAAAATTAACTTGTGGTACGCTGAAAAAGAGCTATTTGTTTTCATCCATACAATACAAGAACAAATGAGAACAGAAGTATTCTTGAATGGAACAGAACTACGTAAGGCCGAAACTGAAATCGTACCCTCTGGGCCATGGCCATGGCATTATATGACCGACTAGCCCATTCAAAGGCCATGGCCCATGGCGACTTGTGATCCATGGACTTAAAACAAGTGGTTATTAACCTAATAATCAATAACAAAGCCTTCTCATTTTTTTTTGACTTAACACTGACTCTGAACAAAATATTTCACACCAATGAATTCGAATTAGTTCAAATAATAAAGTTTATTGTCTAGAATAAGAGATTTTGTGTATTGAGGTTTGAAATCCGTCTATTTAATAAAATTAATTGGTGTTCAAGCTGATGATAAAAACTAATTATAAAAATATATTGTATCTATAAAAAAAGGTAAAATATTATTTTAAAAATTTGTTTAACATTTCTAAATTTTAAAAAAGTTTTTTTTTCGTCCCTAAACTATTAATAATGTTTTATTGTTTATTTTTAAACTTTATTAAAAATTTGTTTTTTGTCCTTAAATTACTGATTTTATTTTTTAAAATTTTTTCATCTCTATTTTAGTTTCTAAATTATTTTTAAAAACTCCTTATAAAGTTTAAGAATGAAAAAAGAAAAAGAATCATTTGAAACTTAAGAATGAAAAATAAATTTTTGGTCGTTTAGAAATCAAAATAGTATTTTACTGAAAAAAAAAAAAAAAAAAAAAAAACAGAAAATGCCAAAAGTCCCTTCTCTACCCTATTACCCCAAAAGGCCCAAACAAAAGAGCCTCCTAGAAAAATCACACACAAATCTGTGTCGTGACATATCCTAGCCCCTCATTGTGCTCCCTCCGCCCAAATCTCTCACCCAAACCTAAGGTCCAAAACCACCCAAAGCGACCTCAGATCTCTCTCTCTCTCTCTCTATCTCACGCATTTTCGCAAACACAAACAATGGCCGCCACTCTCTCCATCTCAAGACTCCTCCTCTCTTCCCCCACCTCCCTCTCTCTCTCCACCGCCACCACCTCCTCCCTCTTCCCCGCTGCCGCCAAATCCCTCTCTTCAAAACTCTCCTTCACTTCCCTCCCCCTCAAACACCACCGCCACCACCCAAAACCCCTCAAATTCTCCACCGCCAAATCCACAATCTCCGCCACAATCTCCGTCGGAGACAAGCTCCCAGACGCAACACTCTCTTACTTCGACCCATCTGGAAAACTCCAAACCACCACCATCTCCGACCTCACCAAAAACAGAAAAGCCATCCTCTTCGCCGTCCCAGGTGCCTTCACTCCAACCTGTTCCCAAAAACACCTCCCTGGTTTCGTCGAAAAATCCAAGGACCTCAAAGCCAAAGGCGTCGACACCATCGCTTGCATTTCGGTCAACGATGCTTTTGTCATGAGGGCGTGGAAGGAGAACCTTAAAGTCAGCGACGAGGTGCTTTTGTTGTCTGATGGCAATGGGGACTTCACTCGAGCCATTGGGGCTGAGCTCAATCTGAGTGATCAGCCTGTGGGTTTGGGTGTCAGGTCGAGAAGGTACGCGCTTTTGGCTGAAGATGGAGTTGTCAAGGTCTTGAATTTGGAGGAAGGTGGTGCTTTTACTGTCAGTGGAGCTGAGGATATTCTCAAAGTGCTTTGAATTTCCTGAGGTTGTACTTTTACGGCTTCTTCTTCTTCTTCTTTTTGTTTTTTGATTGTCATGTTCTTCAGTGGATGACTGGTTTTTTGTTCATAAAAATGTATGGATCTTGAGTGCCATATGGTTTTTAATAATGGGTAGAAATTGAAAATGTTAGGCTTTGAGATAATTTTAATGCATTTTGTGATATGATAGCTATAGGAGTGAAGTGCTTGTTGAATTTTTGCAACTCATCTGAAAATCTGTGTGGTCTGTAAAAGCTAGTGGGAATATTTAGGAAAGAAACAGTACCAAGAAATTGATGAAAATGAAACTGGAAAGCGAGAATGAGGATAGATGCAAAGAGAATTGGAAAACAGAACAAAGAATTTGAAAAAAAACTTACAAGCCTTTTTTTTTTTTTAATAACATACAAGCCCTTTTTTGATTCCTCTTTAAAGTATGTCAAGATTGAGGCAGAGAGGCAGAGCAGGAGTACCAAGACAGAAGGAAAACGACTTCGTTTGAAGAAAGCTTAAATGAAATAAAAAAATGAAATGAAGTCCTTTAATTTAAAGGGTTGAATTAGTTTGTAAGTGGAACACGTGGCTTGAAGTTATTTGATGCACAAGTTTCTTGTAATTACTATAGCTGCATCTTTTTTTGGTGTAGTTAGTTTTTCAGCGTGTTTTGGCTAGTGTATTTTGTTTCATCGTGTATTATAAATAGGGAACCTTATTGTATGTTTTAGTAAGACACATCATTTTTTAGTGAATGAAACTTCTTCCAGAAGGTTCCTCTTTTCTCTCTCAATTTGCAGAAAACTAGATCTCTGTTTTCTTTACATGGTATCAGAGCTTGAAGCTCCATTCATGGCTTCCGATCTCAACACTACTACTCTTCCACAAGCAGGTTCATCCTCACAAAATGCTTTGAATTCATCGATAGTAGATGAATCAGCCAACAATCCATACTTTCTCCCTGTTACTGAAAATCCAGGGATTATTCTCTCTTCATAACCTCTGATAGGTCTAGAGAATTATGCTGCTTGGACCAGATCAGTGTTCTTAGCCTTGAGTGCGAGGAACAAATTTGTGTTTGTCAATGGAGCAATTTCCAAACCAGAGGTTACTTCACCTCTGTATAATTCTTGGTGTAGATGCAACACCATGGTTCTTTCGTGGTTGTTGAATTCACTTAGCAAGGATATTCAAGCAAGTGTGAGGTATATCAATACTATTCAAGAATTGTGGATCGATCTACGAGATTGTTTTTCTTAGGGAAGTTCACCGAGGCTTTATGAGTTGTAGAAGGAGATTTCTCATCTCACTCAGGGTCAGTTATCGGTGAGTTCCTACTTCACTAAGTTCAAAACTCTTTGGGATGAATATGCGAATTATCAATCTTATGCGTCTTGTACTTGTGTTTGTACCTGTGGTTTTGATAAGACACAAGTTGAAATTCAACAAAAAAAAGCATGTTTTTCGCTTTCTTATGGGGTTAAATGATAGCTATGATCATATTATTGGTCAAATCTTGATTGCCGAGCCTCTTCCTTCAATCAACAAAGTTTGTTCTCTGATTTTACAAGAAGAAAAACGGAGAAACATAGGCCATGGAGTAAATATGATGATTAAACCTACTGCGTTATATGCTACTAATGGTGGTAATTGTTGTGAAATTTTAAAATACTCGCAAGTGTACGAACCGTACCGAAGTATAGTTTGACAAGAACGAGGTCGAACCCACAGGGACTTGAATGAATGTAGGAAAATTAATTAAACCTTAACCAAATTAATCCTAATCTAGTTTAATAAAAATTGGTTTTTCTGAGATTAAATAAACTAAGCAAATAATAAAATTAAGCAAATAGTTAAACTAAGCAAAAGATATAAAACAATAAAAAGATGTAAACAATCAAGAGAAAGGAATTAAGGTTTTGGGATCCGCCTTGTAAGTCATATCAGCATATATTTATGATCATTAATTTTTCCCAACTACTGCATGATAATCTAGAAATCAATCTTGCTATCATGGAAAATATCATCATTAAAACTTATGTTTAAAAATCTAAAGCATGTTCTTCTTCGCTTCTTAAGTATAAAACCAAATCATCAATTGTATCCGTAGCCAAACAAATCACAAGATATATCCAATTCTAAAAATCAAATCATAAATTGTATCCATTGACAAACTAATCACAAACGATATCCAATTTTATAATCAAGAATTAATAAACCAAGCATTCAATTAATTAAGACAAATCCTAAATCATGAGAAAAACATGATTGAACTCATATCTAGAATCCCATCTTAGTCAATTGATATGAAGCAAGAACAATTTAAATCATTAAAGAACAATTATTGTGGGAAAAATCAAATCACATAAATATTACTAATAATCCTTAACAAGGTTTCATCCTCAACCCTAATTATAAATTTAGCTACTCATGATAATTGAAATAAAACACAAGAATAAAATACTAAACATTAAAATAGACAAATAAAATAGAGAAAGAAATAGTTACAATGCTATCATGGAGAAAAGTTACAGAGAAGCCACATGTGGCACTGCCTCTTTCTCCAATTTTCTGCTTTGCATCTCAGCCCTAGCACTTGCCTCCTGAATTTTGCTCTAAAAAGCCTTAAATAGGTCAAGGAATCCTATTACAAATTGAATTCCCGTTTAGAGAAAATCTCAGATTTTTAGGCTTCACTTAACCGACTATTTTGTCCCATTTAACGTCAGAATTTGGACTTTTGGTAAACTACAAAGTTGTAGCCCTTTAAGTTAACTTTCCAGCCTAACTTGAATCATCTCGATTGGACATCTGAGCCGAAAGTTATACTAAAAATACTAATTGATGTGCAGGCTGGAATCCTAATCCGAATTGGACTTGGATTTGGTGCAAATTTCCTTTGATTCCTTGCTCCAATTGGACTTAAATTTAATTGGGTTGGCCTTTTTTTAACTTCATCATGGCCCTTGTAAAAGTAAAGTCCATTAGCTTTCTTCTTTGCACAAATTCACTTATTTAATTCCATTCTCCTACAAAAGACAAATTCACGCAATAAGATTCAATTAAGCACAAAATTGATTATTCAACATTATTCCAAAATCAAATATAAAATGCATGAATTACCTCAAAATAAGTATGATAATGCTTTCTAATAGTGATATAAATATGCAAAATTAAGCTATTATCAATGCACATCAGTAATCCTAGTTTTAATCCCAATGTTAGGCCTAATCAAGGTCAAGGGTTCCATGGAGGTAAAAAGGGAAATTCTAAGAGAGAAAGGCCAGTTTGTACTTACTGTGGCTTGACTGGTCATATAGCAGATAAATGCTATAAGCTGCATGGATATCCACCAGGCTATAAACCAAAAGGGAATGGTCCGATGGCAAATCAAGTGTCAGGTATTTTTCAACCAGGAAACTCAGATGGTTCAATTGGTCAAGGGCAAAATGTCTTCTACAATGGAGGCAATGGCTGTGGGGTTTCACAATTTGGTGTTAATAATTCTGGTGTGCAATCTGATGCAATGGTTTTTCAGAATTTCACTCCACAATTTCAAGCATCTTCATCACAACCTCAATGTCCTATTTCACAATCTCAGTGTGAACAATTGTTATCATATCTGTTTGTCCTTAAGGATAATGCTGGTTCAAGTTTTGCACTATCACCTACCCATCAAGTAGCAACTATGATGACAGCAACTGCTGAAGATCCTTCATCCAATACTTTTGTCAACAATTTCTCAGGTAATCCATTTGGGATTCCTCCTAATATGTCTCATTCTGTTTTCTCTAGTCATTTAGTAGATAGAAAAGCCTACAAATCTACAGATTGGATCATAGACACAAGAGCCACTGACCATATGGTTCATTCAGTAACTCACTTAACCACAATAATTTCCATTGTTCAAAACTATGTTACTTTGCCTAATGGGGAGCAAGCCATGGTTACACATATAGGGACAGTTAGAATTTCATCCACATTAACACTCACTGATGGGCTTTGTGTGCCATCTTTCAGCTTTAATTTGATTTCTGTTAGCCAACTTAGAAAAACATATTTCTGTTGCTTAATTTTTCTTCGCAAATGCTGTTTTATCCAGGACCTAGCTCATTGGAGCATGATTGGTCTGGGTAGAGAAAGCAAAGGCCTATACTTGCTACAAAATGTCACACAACTTGCATCTTTTTCAGCTTTTGCTGCTCAACATTTACCTTCCGTTTCTTCAGAATTGTGGCATACTCGTTTGGGTCATCCTTCCATTTCAATGATGTCATTGTTGAATAAATTTGTACCTTTTACTTTTGAAAATAAATCACAGTGTTGTGATATTTGTCATTTTACTAAGCAAAAGAGGCTTTCATTTCCTGTACGTGAGCATATTTCTGCTTCACCTTTTGAACTTGTACATTGTGACTTGTGGGGACCTTTCTTTACTGCAACTAATGAAGGTTACAGATATTTTTTGACTATTGTGGATGATTTTTCTAGATGTACTTGGGTATATTTGCTTAAAAACAAATCTGAAACTGAATTCTTGATTCCTCAGTTTGCTACTATGATTGAAACACAATTTGATAAGAAAATTAAGTGCATAAAGAGTGACAATGGAACTAAGTTTTACTTAAAAGGTTTCTTTAAAAGCAAAGGCATTTTGCACCAACTATCATGTGTTGATACATCACAGCAAAATGCCATTGTTAAGAGGAAATATCAGCATATTCTTAATGTTGCTAGAGCTTTAAAACTTCAATCTCAGATTCCTTTGTCTTATTGGGGAGATTGTATTTTGACAGCAGTGTACTTGATTAATAGAACCCCTTCCAAGCTTTTGAATAACAAGACTCCTTATGAAATGCTTTTTAATAAACCACCTTCCTTTACTCACTTGAGATGTTTTGGTTGTCTTTGTTTTATTTCCACTTTGCCCCATAATAGATACAAATTTGCATCTAGAGCTAGAAGGTGTGTTTTCTTAGGCTATCCTCATGGTATTAAAGGTTACAAGGTTTTGGACCTAGATTCTAATTCTATACACATTTTTAGGGATATAGTTTTCTATGAAAATGTATATCCTTTTGCTCAAACAGATTCCTCATTGTCTTCCAATCTTGACAATTTTGATTTCCCTCATACTGGTTCTGTGAGTGAGTCTTTCCATTCATCTCCATCTGCTTATGAATCTCCTAATTTCACGTCAAACATCATTCCATCAGATTCTATTCCTATTTTAGATCACTCTATTCCCACTTCCTCTGATGTTGTTTCTCCTATTTCTGATTCTCATTGTTCCATTGATCCATCTTCACCTCATTTTTCCACTGACATCGCTTCTATTTCCCCTGAAATTGTACCTACTTTCACTACATCAACTCCTATTGTTCCTAGGAGATCAACTAGACCTCACAATGCACCTGCATATCTCACAGATTATTCTTTTAAGGCAGTGGTTTCCAAACCTTGTCCAAGATCACCTTATGACATTTCAGACTATCTCAACTATGAGAAACTTGGTAGCTCTTTTCACTCTTTTGTCATGTCTGTTACTGCCACACCTGCAGAGCCTGCTTATTTTCATCAAGTAGTGAAATCTGCAGAGTGGAGAGCAGCAATGGACAATGAGATTGCTGCTCTAGAAAAGAACAATACATGGACACTCACTTGATTACCTTTTGGGAAAATTCCAATTGGATGTAAATGGGTATACAGAATCAAGTAAAACCCTAATGGCACAATTGAGAGGTGCAAAGCAAGACTTGTTGCAAAGGGGTACACACAAAAGGAGGGACTCGATTACTCTGAAACGTTCTCTCCTGTGGCCAAATCTATTTCGGTTCGAATGGTTTTGGCTTTGGCTGCTGTGAAAGGGTGGTTTTTACATCAAATGGATGTAAACAATGCCTTTTTATATGGAGACTTGATTGAGGAGGTCTATATGTCTTTGCCACCTGGCTTTCACAGCAAAGGGAAGAATTTGGTGTGTAAATTGAACAAAAGTTTGTATGGTTTGA
Source organism: Lithocarpus polystachyus (assembly GCA_033629205.1). Lineage (NCBI taxonomy): Eukaryota > Viridiplantae > Streptophyta > Magnoliopsida > Fagales > Fagaceae > Lithocarpus > Lithocarpus polystachyus. Next base: position 48,077,121 of record CM066168.1, read on the forward strand.
AGCAAGCTTCTAGGCAGTGGTTTGAGAAGCTTTCCACAACCATTTTGGGCATGGGTTTTGTACAATCAAAGGCTGATTATTCTCTTTTTACACATTCACAAGGTTCTTCTTTTACTATCTTGTAAGTGTATGTGGATGATATTTTGCTGACAAGAAATAATCCAGATTGTGTTAAGCAACTGAAACAGATACTTGACAGAAAGTTTGGTATTAAGGACCTTGGATCATTGAGATATTTCCTTGGTCTTGAAGTGGCTATAACTGATAAAGGGATTAGCCTAAATCAGAGGAAATATGCACTTGAGATACTCAAAGATTCAGGTTATTTGGGCTGCAAACCTAGCAAATTACCTATGGAGCAGAATTTAAGGTTGTCTAAGTATGAGGGTGTACCTTTAGCAAACCCAGGTCAGTATAGGAGGCTCATAGGAAGGTTGTTATACTTAACACTAACTAGACCCGACATCACCTATGCAGTGTATAGGTTGAGCCAATTTCTTGCTCAACCTAGAGAACCTCACATGTTGGCAGTGAACAAGGTGCTTCAGTACATCAAAGCTTCACCTGGAAAAGGATTATTCTTCTCTAGCACTTCAGATTTGCAGATAAAATCCTATTGTGATGTTGATTGGGCTGGCTGTCTTGACACTAGAAGATCCTTGACAGGTTACAGTGTGTTCCTTGGTGATTCTTTAGTTTCATGGAGGTCAAAGAAACAAGGTGTAGTCTCTAGATCATCAGCTGAGGCTGAGTACAGAGCTATGGCAACAGTAGCTTGTGAAATAACTTGGGTTTTGCAATTGCTTAAGGATTTGAGAGTTCATCATTCAAGACCAGCAATGGTATTTTGTGATAATCAGGCTGCATTACACATTGCTGCTAACCCTGTGTTTCACGAGAGAAAAAGCATATTGAAGTTGATTGTCACCTAGTAAGAGAGAAAATTCAAGAAGGCAAGATCAAAACTGTCCATGTTGCTAGCAACTCACAGGTTGCTGACATATTCATTAAAGCACTGGGAATATCAGCTTTTACTAGGTTGGCATGTAGACTTGGTCTTATAGGCATATTTGTTCCTAAATCCATCAAGCCTCATTCACAAGTTCAAGTCACTGAACAATCAGCAGTTCAGGACTTGACGAGGAGTGTCAAGATTGAGGCAGAGAGGCAGAGCAGGAGTACCAAGACAGCAGGAAAACGACATCGTTTGAAGAAAGCTTAAATGAAATAAAAAAATGAAATGAAGTCCTTTAATTTAAAGGGTTGAATTAGTTTGTAAGTGGAACACGTGGCTTGAAGTTATTTGATGCACAAGTTTCTTGTAATTACTATAGCTGCATCTTTTTTTGGTGTAGTTAGTTTTTCAGCGTGTTTAGGCTAGTGTATTTTGTTTCATCGTGTAATATAAATAGGGAACCTTATTGTATGTTTTAGTAAGACACATCATTTTTTAGTGAATGAAACTTCTTCCATAAGGTTCCTCTTTTCTCTCTCAATTTGCAGAAAACTAGATCTCTGTTTTCTTTACAAAGTATTTCACTGTTTACATGTTCTGATTTAACCAGATGATAATTTCACTTAGGTTCTTAACTGATGAGATATTATACTTGAACCCCATCATAAGCTCTCTCAAATATAATTGTTACCAAGTGCCTAGTAATTCAATTGGCGATATCTACCTATCAAAAAAAAAAAAAAAAAAATCAATTGGCCCTCGTTGAAACTAGCGAATAATCAAGAGCAAGAATGATGATCTGGAACAAATTACTAACCCCTGAATAATGCTTTTAAGTAGGTGTAGTTTTCTTCGCTGCCGGCACCATGCCTGACAGAGTGAATTATATCAAGCATTGAATTTACAGTGAAGATCCTGAATGAATAAAAGGTCCAAGGAATAGCCTACTGGGAAACCTTCAGCCCTTCACTTTCTATTGGAAAAATCAGCCAAGAAAAAGTGGATGATAGTTCACAAGGTCAATCATATGATTCATATGTTTTCAAACTAAAAAATATTGTAGCAAATCATTTTTAAACGTGTAAATAGTGTCATGAGACCTATTTTTAATAAAAAAAAGTTGCTAAAAAGTGATATTTGTGTCTCCTGTAAACAGTGCACGAGACCCATTGATATGCTAAAAATGGGTTGAAAAGTTAAATATTGCGGCTACTGTTAGCTAAACAGCGCAAAAAAAGTAGCTGGACGGGTGAACAGTACATCAAAAAAAGAAAAGAAAGAAGAAGCTGAAAACGTGGACGCGCAACACAATCCAAACCCAACCTAAACTATAACTTCCTTCCATTAAACACCTTGAATTCAAAATAGTAGAGAAGCTAACGTATAGTATTAACTTCAACAAGTTTGAAAAGGAGAATGGACTAGCGGGCATCTTCTAATTATAAAGCGACTTTGAAAACAATAGCTATAGCCCCACACTTTACGCCTATTTACACAAGTGGTGGGCTATGTTATTAACCTCCCTGGTTATCTACCATAAGGGGCAGGACATGGGACCTTTAGTTAGCAATAGTACATCAGCCAGTCTAATTTGGGTAGGGCTTGTGTCTAGTGTATTTGTGTACCAATGCGGGCACTGGTATATTTGTGCAATGGACATGATACGATAAGGACACATGTTTGAATCGTTTCATATCCGGTACACAGATGTATTGGACACAAGCTTTACTGTTTAATTTTCGCTTCCAATGACATACTTGGAGAGCTTTTGGTTGTAGCAATAACATCAATATAATTCTTAGAAATTGATTTGGTTGTAATAATAGCATCAATATAATTCTTAGAAATAGATTCAATAATGACATTTTGAAGCCTCAAATCTATAGTTTCATTGTAAATGGCACATGCTTCTGGGAGATAATGGGCATTTGCTCATAATTTACAAATTATGCAGCAAAATACTTTTGTTTTGAAACTATTTAGCAAAATGTTCCTGTTTTTGAAATATGATTTTAACAAAATAGAGTTACAGGTGGAGCATGACATTTAAGTAAAATGCATATTTTGCCACTTAATTTTTTTTGAAAATTTAAGTAAAACTCAACATTTCGAGTTCCACTTAAAAATATACATATAACTCAATTAAGGGCAAATGCAGTGACATTTTGCTAAATAATTTAAAAAACATGGATATTTTGCTAAATAATTTCAAAATATGAGCATTTTTGCATAGTTGGTAAATTAAGGGCAAATGCCCATTTTTCCCATGCTTCTGTAATTAGTTCCTCGCACGTCTTTTTTAAACAAAAGTCTGGCCATTAAACATCTCCAACATCTACCATTCAAACAAATAAATGCAAGTCAGAGATGGGCAGTAGAATTAGTTTATCTATCAACTAACAAAAGTTTTGCACAGTACGTCTAATATCATTCACCACAACAAAACACATTCCCCGCCCATTCTTTCCCTTCAAGTGCACCACATTACATACAGAAATTGTCTTTCAAATCAAAACCGAAATTTGTATTTGAACATGTCAATGACTCAACCATGATCCCAGTTTGACCAAGATGGAAACTTAATCTGTGACAGTGTAAAATCAGTGTTGATTCTTGGAAATTTCCACCTAAACGTAGCTATTCATAGAGTAGTTTGAGATGAGATTTTTGTTGTTTTTTCAAATTTGTGTGGGTGAAAAAGTGTGTGGAAATGTGTGTAAAATTGTTTCAAATGTAAAAATGTGAGTTTGAGTTTGAGATTGTGTAACAAACAGGCCCGAGCTCATGTTCTCTACTCATCATTTAATTTATATCAACTGCTTTCATAATCTTGATAAATAGAATGCTTGTGGCCTAGATTCGGGAATCAATTTCCAAGCTAGAAGCTTACTCACATTGAAATTCCTCCAACCAACTCCTCATAAAAGCAGGTTTACCAAACATTTGCTATTCAGCATCTGTCCAACCCTCCTTTAGAAGATGAGCTGTCTCTTCTCCATGTTTCGATATCAACAAAGAAGTAGTAAGCCAGAAGACATGTACAAATCTTATTTTGGTAAAAACGGATTGCATTAACTAACAGAACCGCCACCAACAGTATTTAAAGGACAAGAACTCTCATAGTACAAACCCAAATTATCATAAAATAGTAGTATACATAAGTCCACATTACCTCTTCCTAACTTACACCTTAATAAATTATGAACAATGTTGTGTCATTGCTCTTGTTCAAATTGTCCACATTACCTCTTCGACAGTGTCCTTTCACCATTGTGTCCAATCTATTAGTTTTTCAAAACCTCTTCAACCAAGTCCTACAAGCATAGTATTTAAACCTTACCCCTTTCTCATTTGCTTCTTTATACAAAAACAATACAGCCTCACAATCACCACACCTCGAATGCCCAAAAAAAGGTATGCAATAAGTAAACCCATCAGGTACAAATCCATGGGCCTTCATAGGTTAGTTGCTTAAGATCCAAAAATGACAAACTAATGGAGCTTCATCTGCAGAATATATGAACCTTTGGGCCCGTGCCTTTTTTCTGGGCTTTAAGGACTGCCCATGAAATTTTGTGAGGCCCAAACCAGTCATTAGTAGGTTTCACTTGAGCATTAGCATTGGTGGTGTCAAATTGCCATACTACCAAATTTAACAACCAATATAAGAAAAATAGGGCTGCATTAATGATTATTTCCTTTTGGTTGTGGTTGTTGTTTATTGTAGTGGATATATTATTTTATTGTGTTGTTTATATTATTTTAATGTATTAAATGCTAAAATATAACCATTGATGTTGAGTGTTTGTAAAGTGAAGTGATAAAATATATTAAGTAGCTCTTGTAGTGCCAAAAGCTAAAATTTTTAGCACCAACAATGTTGATGCTGTCACCAAAAGGAAAAAAGACCATAGGAACATAATACTTTATACCGTCAGTATTAATGATAATATAATTAAAATAAGAGTAAATGGGATAAATTCATTGATTGGTTTCCTTGAAGGCCAAAATAGCACAATTAGGCTTTAGGAGGATGAGACTATAGTTAGGTTAGGCACTCTGTTCTTGGTAAAGTTATTAAAAGTTCCATCTATGTATGCCATGTACATTTTTTTTTTTTTTTTTTAAAGGAAGCAGATGTGTGAACTAATAAATTCATTGGGTTACTAATTTATGACAGGCCTCTACTGCTTCATGAAATTATTAATGATGAGCTTGACTAATCCAACCACACACAAACAATTGCTACCATTTCATGGGACAAGTGGTGAGTGTGATGCAACAATCATTTAATAAATAATTGTTTTCATGGGTTAATGAAAGACTAATTTTTTGTACTGTCAAGGGAAAAGTAATCTTGGTGTATGAATCATTCAACTCTGTGTAGCCATTTCATTGTTCATTATTTTCCTGCATAATGTTCAGTTATTTACTCTCCTTCACTGTGCTACCTATTGGCCAATAACATATCTACCATACATACCTAATGCTTGCAAAACAGAGAGAGAGAGAGAGAGAGAGAGAGATGTAACATTGATCTTTTCCTTTCCCAACTGTTTACTGTTTATTCTTCTTCAAAGAAATCCAACAAAATAAGGGCATAAGAACAGAGAAAAATAAGATAAAAAGCTAGAAAAAAAAAAAAAAAAAAACCACTCAAAGATGTTTACTTTGGGGTCTGGGTCCTTCCCACAAACTGCCTTCAGTTCCTCCTTTCCGTATAATGCACATTCTGGTAACAATCCTTTTGTTCTGTAATATACACTTAGAGAACTAACTTTTTCGAATCACTAACTCAAATATTATGCGAGCCTAGAAAATTGACCATATATAGTTTTGTTCTTTTTTACAAAGCTATAATTTCAAGATATTGTCGGTATGAATGGCCATGTATATGTTGCTGAAGCAGAAATTATACAGACACATTAACAAAATGGCTAAAAGAACTTTAGTATCATTGTTGGGAGTTCCTCTAAGAGTTTGGGACAAAGGTGCCAACGTACCCAAACCCCACGATGAAGAAGGCAGCTGCTTGGATAAAAAGGAATAGGAAGAAGTGATTTTTTCCAAAGAAAACATCATACCAGCCAACAAATAATAGGTAAGCTCCAACTGCAAGCTCTAGTAAATGGAGTCTGTCACAGTTTAAGAACAAAATAACAAATATTGATCAGAAATTCTCTAGTATAGATGATATTACTTTAAAAAGGAGGGCATGATTAAATTACATAGCAAGTCTATGGAAGAATGCATACCTTTCTCCAATCCTGAACCGAGGTTTTCTTGGTGCTTTCATGCCTGCTTTAGCCTTGAGAGCATCTCCTAGTTTCTCTGTTACAATCCATTCATTTGCTCGATTTGTCTCTAGTAGACCAATGATGGTAGCCTTCATTCGATGTAGTGACATGACGTTCTCAAAAAGGATCCAGAAAACCAATAAGTGGAGTGACCTGAAAGATTATGATAGAACATGAACAAAAACCCAAGAAAAATCAGTAAGGCCTAGATCACTATGGCAACAATGTCTAGGAAATGACACTTAATATAATTGCCAAAGCAACATTCACTGGCCTAGGTCGCAGGTACGTTTATAATTAGAAAAATTCTACCCTTTTTTGGCTAACATGGTGTCCAGCTCTTAGGTCACCTAACTTATCCCTTGAGTCTGGTCCGAAGGTAATGGTTAAAGGACTTGAATCTAGAACCTGATGGATCACATGAGACTTGGAAACTACAAGACCAACACTAGGGGTTTTAAAAACAAAAAGGTGCAGTCGTTTGTGTATTTTTTCCTGGAAAATGTTTCCTTCAAGAATTATTCTAGTCCTTGCTTTAAGATCATCAAGAAGCAGAGGAAGTTGCTTCCATAGGAACTATTTTTACAGCAAAATAGATGAAGTACACTTGTCACCCAAAGGTAAGATAAAGAACCTAGTTTCTACCAAATAGTGCTTCCCTCAAATTGCAAAAACTCAATGCCAAAATGCTGTGAACCTATCAGAAGATGTTAAAAAAACCAGATACAGAAGCAGAAAAGAATATTCAGACCTTGGAGTTCCAACAGCATTAAGAAGGGTGATGAGGGATGGAATGTAAACTGCTCCCCACTTTGGAACCGCAACTTCAGGTACTACAACAGTTGCTGGTAGTACAATGCAGTAAAACACAAATGTGTTTATGTGGGCTACGATCTTCCGAATAAAGAAGAAGCTGTATATCACATGTAGCTTCTTCCATAAAGATACTTTCTGCATTAGACATATAAAAATGAAGGGTGAGCTGACAAAAAAACTTTCATTTTACTTCCTCAAAGTTGTTATATTTGACAGAACAAAGAAGCAAACTGACCTTGTTTCTTATGATCTCCAATACCATTTTCCTGAAAAGATTAGCCGGACCACATGACCACCGATGTTGTTGGTACCGGTAGGCTTTCAATGTACTAGGCAATTCATTTTTAACCTATAGAAAAGTGATATTAAAGAACATGTATAAATCAGTCTGAATATAGCAACATTAATCAACAGAAGCCAGTATGTGTTGTTTATTATTTAATCAAAAGGGTGTTTCCTTTTGCTATTGGTGGCCTAGTTCAGTGAGATTTAAAGTGACTATATAAGAGTTCAAATTCTCCTCCATTATTAATGGATTTCTTGAATCACAAAAGCTAACTGTGATTGACTCTCCTAGTTGCAAAGCACAGCTGTGCATAAGACTATTGATAAAGAGAGCAATAAACATCTGTGCATAAGACTACTGATAATGAGCAATACTATGATACAATTATTTTCGAAACCATTTTCACAATTCTCTAAGGTGATAACTTCTAATCGAAGTAACATCACTTTTACATGGTTTTACATGTTACTTTTAGTATGCACTAATCATAATTGATCACTCAACTGTTGTGAAAATTTATCTCTACTACACTTGTTGATCAATAATTGAGTACAATGTTTAGTTTGGAGGAATCTTTTCCAACCCATTACATGGCGGCACGATATCAATACTCACGTAATGGATTGGAGAAATTTCCTCCAAATCAATTTATGGCTAAACTTTTTGTAGTAATTGAATACCTGAACACCTCCTAGGTACAAAAATTTCCATCCTTTGAGACTAGCTCTAACAGCCAGGTCCATATCTTCCACAGTGGTCCTATCTTTCCATCCTCCAGCCTCATTGAGTGCAGCAATTCTCCACACACCTGCTGTCCCTGTATCATTTCAACATTTAAAGTTAGATTGTAATTTTTTTTTTTTACACAAAAACCAATAGTAACACATTAAACTTTTTATCAAACACACAACATTAAAGGATAACTGTGATTTCTCGTAAAAAAATTTTAGCTAGTGATTAACCATTGAATCCAAAGAAGGCATATGTGGACGACCCCACTTCTTGCTCCACTGTGAAATGGTAATCCAATGACATTTCTTGAATTCTTGTCATCAAGCACTCATCGGAGTTCACTGTAAAAAACAGCACAGAAAAAGCACTGCCACGTCACTAAATAGCTGGCATGAGTTTTACAATCATTATACATGATAAAATCAGATCACATAAATTCTATTGTCGGTTAGTATAGGATAGACAGTGACTGGGATATGAGGTCCACCATTAAGGTTGCACATGCAGCTGCTGGTGGTGGTAGGAGAAGCAGTATTTTTTGGCTTTAAAATTTTCATATAGGGATTTTATTTAGAAAATCAGAACCACAATGATGTATCCTACAAACAATCATATGGAAAATTTGTATATTTTAAACATGGAAAATTCTATGTATGTATTATAAAATAAGCGGATTAGATTTTGCTATATTATCAATAATTTAAATACATATCAAACAGTGTTAGTCAACATCAATATAAATGTTAACAAGACAGAATCTAATCCATTCTTTTCAGCATGGATGCATAATTTATTTAAATTTTGATGATGGAGTTATTTTGAAAACTATAATAAATTCTAATCAGGGTGGTTTGATATTAATATTTAAAGTAGCTGTTCAAACAAGTACACAGTACACTACTATTAAGCTCTTATCTACCATTATTCTTGTCAATAATTTGAAAGTACGGAAAAGTTGTCCTTTAATTCATGTTTCATAAAGTTTTTCGGCGAAAAAAGCATGATTAAATTATCATGATAAGTTTATTACCTCCTTCATTACCGTATCCAAATATATTTGTAAACCTTCTCAAAATATATATATATATATATATATATATTTGTAAAAATTAGCTAGTTTATTAATAAAACTTTTAAGAATTTTATTAATAAACCTTTTTTTTTCGTTCAAAAAAAAAAAAATACTTTTAAGAGATGTTACTTTCACACTTTCTTTCTTTCTTTCTTTCTTTTTATTTTTTGGATGGCAAAGGGAGGGTACATTCATTTTCATGAAGTTTGGGACCAGTTCGTGAGTGGGGAGAGGATGGGTACCCCCTCATAATTGTGGCCTCCTAATTAGGAAAATAATATTTAGAATTAAAGAAAAAAAAAAAACCCTCTTAAGTCTAATATTACTATTTTTGAGGAACATTCTAATTATGGTACCTAATAAATAGAAGAAGAAAAAAAAATCATACATGGGAACAGCAGTCAGCAGGTTGCATAACAAATTCCACAAAATTTTATTTATACTAAATATAGTATCAATGATGATCTTACTTTGAAGTGATATTCTACGATCATGTTTATTACCTCAATAAATTATAATTCTTTTTTAAAAAAATTCTATATATTATCAATGATGATCTTACTTTGAAGTGATATTCTACGATCATGTTTATTACCTCAATAAATTATAATTCTTTTTTAAAAAAATTCTATTGTATCTATTTCTTGTGTTTCTAGCCCTAATTTTACATTCTATTTAGGAAAAATTACTACCGTTTCATTTGGTTGACTTGGGAGAGAGCATGGGTTTGAGTTGGGGGCAGCATACCCATTTGGTAGAGCATTTTAAACACACATTTTCAGTTTTTAAACAACATTACACACATTTTTTTTACTCGCACGTATTTTAAAAAACTACAAACAACGTTACTCAGACACCTTTACTAATCAAACCATCTAATAAGACACCTTCTATATTTGATAAACCTTTTAAGTGTTTACGACACCAATATGGTTAAGAAGCATTTTATAAATCAGTTTCATAAGATAATTTTCTTTTAATTTCCTTTACAAAAAGTAATAAAATCAAGAATTTTGTACTTCAATTAATATTTTTGTCGTTTTTAATGAGATTTCAAGGGTTCATATCTAATCGTCCTAATTATTGGAATTAACAATAAAAAGAAAGATAAGCGTGTCCCAACTTCCAACTTCCAACCAGGACAGCTCAGTGAAGAATCAGAACCGAGACAAGATACATGGGACCATTGGACAAAACACCACTTCCTGTCAATCTTTCAGTTCCCAAACAAAAACAGACCCACCGACAGTTTTTTAAGCAGCCACTGTTTTTTTTTTTTTAGAACCTACTAAAAATTCTCATCAGAAAAATTAAAATACTAATAATAATAATGGTAAACCAGTGAGATTAGTACTGACTATAGCTAACCAAAAATAAAAGTTTATGGGTGATTTAGCGGAATTACCGAATTTCCAACGGGCCTGAACGAGTGCTAGTTGAGGATTATGGTTAAGGAAAGGTATGGTTCGCCATAGAAAATTTGGTTCGGGTTGAAAATCCGCGTCAAAAATGGCTACATAATCGCACTGTTTCACGTAGCTACGCTTCATGCCTTCTTTCAAAGCACCTGCCTTATACCCATTTCTGTTGTCTCTAATTTCGTACTTTATGTTTATGCCTTTGCTTGCCCACCTTTGACATTCTAGCTCCACCAAGTCCTAATCAATTTACAATTTTGGAACATGACCCAATTAAGAAAATTGACTAATCAATGGTTTTGGCAATTTGGGTTTGTTAATTGGACCTTAAAAATTGGAGATTTTCATGGAGAAAAATCAAATATGTATTACCTTTATTGTTGGGTCTGTGGAATCATCAAGTACTTGTATGATGATTCGATCAGAAGGCCATGAAAGCCCACATGCAGCTCCAATTGATAGTTGGTACACCTACATTTAATAAAAAAGCACACAACTTTTAAGGTTTAAAGCTAGAATTGTAAAAAGAAAACACATATTTTGATCTTGACTAGTATGTAATAAGCAGAGAAAAGAGAAAGAAAAGCACCTCTCTTTCGTTATACATTGGGATTTGGACAAGGACCATAGGATAAGCTGAGTTTCCAAGCTCAACGTCGTCTTTAATTGCCTCCCATTTGTAACGCTTTTCGGGTTTTCGACCAAACAGCTTAATCAGAACAATGACAATGCCCATATAAACCCTCTCGATGAACAGCATCAACGACATGATCAAGCACAAAACCACTGAGATTCTTAACAGAGGGATAATCAATGGCGCTTTGATCTGAGCCCAGATAATTTCAAGTTGCATGGAAATGTCATCTCTGGCTCCTTGAAATGCGTCTGGAAGAACTGTCGACGATGAAAGCCGATCCATTTCAAGGCTTTTCTCTTTGTTGTTAATAAGAAAAACAAAACCAAAAAGCTATGAGAAGGTGATGGGAAAGCTAGCAAGGAAGTGAAAGAGTATAAGATGGTTCACTTTGCGAAAAGAGCACGAATATGTTTTTGCCTTTTTGTTGTGTTTGTGATTATTTGCTTCCTTGTCAAGAAAAACAATGGAGGCAGAGCTGGATTGTCAGTCACTAGCTCAAACCCACTTTGCTTTGCAGACAAACCTAGAGAAGGAAAAATCTATATCAAACCCAGTTAGATCTCAATCTATCAAGCTCTTACAACACGCACACATTACACAAACAACATTAATAATGGCCTAAAAATGTTGGTACACAAAAGGAAAAAAAAAAAAAAAAGACTCTGAAATTGAAAATGAGAACCTTTTAGAAGTAGAGAATAGGAAAATAATGATGGCAATAGAAAGAATTTAGAGCGAGAGAGAGAGAGAGAGGAAATAGCTCTTTTTTCGTTATTTGTGTAAGCTCTATTAGTGTGTCATAATCTCTCCCTCTTGTTTCTTCTTATATAATGAATGAATGAATGTGTTAGCTCTTCAAAAGCCTCAACACCCTTAACTGTTCCAACTAAAAGTGTGCGGCTTATATAAAAATAGCATCAACCAACAACGAGTCGAAATTAAATAAATTAACCGCCGGCGGCGAGACCTACCACCATCTGAGTCAGATTTTCCCGGCGATGTGGGTCCAACTTCTTTTCTTTTTATTGGAGGGAATTTGTGGGCCATTAATTTCCTTTTCAAATATGGTACCTAATTAATCATCAAGCTCATTTGAAATATGTGAGTCTCTGACCCCCATAATTGGCTGTAATTTCAACCAATTATTAATTAACTCAACGGTTATTTCATTCATTAGCTTTCCTTTTATTCCTAGATTTCGTTTTTTTTTTTTTTTTGATGAATATTCTTATTCTTATTCTTATTCTTAGATGTCTTTGCCTTATGTATTTATGGAAAATGTTTTAATTACTAACCAAATACATAATACGAAATTGGTATTCAAATATCAAATAATTTGTGCATTATATAGATACGTTTTTAATTATAAAGCAAAAAAAGAGGGTTGTAAATGAAAGGGAAAGAAAGGGCCATATAGTGAGGTCGGTCCAAAATTAATTTGGGCATGTACTTTAAGGCCCTTACTATTGTCCCTTTCCGTATGACACTTAGGAGGAGCAAAATGAGGGGCAAAATTATGCAAAAAATTGTAATTTTGTAGTTTTTCGGCCAAAAATTGCACCATTTGATATATGTACACTGGTAAAATTATTTTTAACTGTTTTTTAACAGCTATAACATTTACCCATGATATATATATATATATATATATATGATCTTAACTCTCATTTTTACAAGGACTTCATATTTCTCTTGGATTCACTAAAAATTCTGTGAGTCTTATTCCAAATTGCTATTTGTAGAACTTAATAAGTTTAGTTGTATCTTGGGAATAAATTTGTAATAACACTTTGGCAACTTAAGTGTGATGGACAAATATTGTTTAAAGAAAACAATTTCATCATGCCTCCAAGCCATCAAAATTTTGTTTGTTCTTTAAATCTCCTTGTTTCTTTCTATGTTCATCTCATTGTTCTCCAACATCCATAACATTAGGAAATATCTTATCAATCAATTAGCCATTAACGTCCTTTGATATCAACCTATTTTAATTAAAAAAGAAAAGTCTCTTAGTACGGATTTTCACATTGATTAAGCTAATAATTCGGCAAAATTACTTTCAGACTTTTTTCTCTTGAGGATGCTTGGATCTTGAAGACATTACTTTAATTAAAGTTAGTTTTGTTCATCAAAAATAAAAAATAAAATAAAGATAGTTTTGATTTTATTTGTTTTACTAGTATACCATTACAATATAATTGTGTAGCTCTAACTTTGACTAGTGCTGCAAAAGAGAAAGATGAGGTCATTGTTGGGTTTAAATAAATGCCTTTCTTTTCTCTTTTCTGTTGTACAACATGATTTTGTATAAATAAAGTCCACTATTATTTCAGCTCAAAAAAAAAAAATTTAAACTATTAATTGTCTTGTCCGTTCCTAATAGACATTCTAATCCAAACTTCAAATTTAATCATCTTAAATCCTTTTGGCAAAAATTTGATGTCAAAAAAAAAATTCAAAATCCAAATTTAACAATTGGATGTCATCCATTCAGATTCATACTTGAGTAACCCATTAATTATCTGTCTTTTCCTTAATTGACTTTCCATTTCAAATTTTAAATAAGCTTTCTTATGTTAGTTATTAAGGGATGAATCATAATCTTTGAAATATTTTAATCAGAGTAATGTTACAGTCACAAACTATTTTACAATATTTTTACAAACTAGTAATGTGATCAATTTCTTATTGGTTTTCATCTAGATCCACCCTTAATATCACTTTTTCATTTACTAATAACCAATCACCACATCAAAAGTTTATAAATTATTTTGTAAAAAAGTTTATATCTTTAGCATTACTCTTATAATCTTCAATTAGGTCATAAAGCCTTTCCAACCTTAAATGGGTTAGATTTAAATTCAAATTTAAAACCTAATAAACTATAGTCTTTAATTACTAGCCTTATTACATGCTCTTTGTGTGTGCAATGATGCTTTTTTATTTTGTTTTTATTTTTTTAAATTTGGATAAGTAGTGTTTTGAAGACATAGATTAGTAGGAGAGTATCATATTTTTTAGGCATTTTAGGTGGATTTTAAGTGGAGTTGGAAACATATTTTTACCAATTTATCCTCAAGTCTTTTTCTTGTTAAACATAAAATTTAGGAATATTTTTGAACCACGTAAAAAGCCCAATCCAAAAAAGGGAATCCTCTTATAGATAGTCTATAGATGAGAAAGTGTTTTTAGCCCATTTAAGATTATTATCTTTTCAAATTTTGAGTTTTGAAAAAGTTGACATAGAATATAATTCTCATTGATTCGGACAAACTTTATCTTAAATAACCTCTTAAAAAAAGGAAGAAGAAGCTTTTAGTTAATAAGTGCATAAACCCAACCGATATTATCGCATTGAAGACATCAACCACCTAAAGAAGTGTTTTTAACTCCATCAGGTGTCAACAGCACCTCAGGGTTCCCCCTCCCTCCATGCTCTGTCTTTGGAATTAATTTCGAAAATATAAAATAATTTTATTAATCATTATGTTTTCTTGACTACAAAATGCTTAAAATTTAAAATCGGAAAATATATAAGTTCTTTTCTTTTTTCTTATTTTTATTAGTTATATTACTAATTTCAATTACAATATTAAAAAAATTAAATTAAATGAAGGCTAAGTATGTTTGTATGTTTAGCGACTATATAGCAACAAAAACAAGAAACAAATTATACTCTAAAAATCACCGCTTTTTTCTTTGTAATTTTGGTGAGTAAAACATACTATTAAATAGATTTGATAGAGCCGAACTGGAGGTGCTACTTTTGTGTCAATTTTTTTTGGCTTTGGTTATTAATTCATTGTTTCTTTTCTCAAAGCTGTCTATTTTTTAGGGGTGGTGGTGCTGGAATTAGATGCTAGATAAAATATTATAACATAATTTTGTTTATATAAAAGAATTTAGGGTAGTCCATGCATGACTTTAGAGTCCAAGGAAATTGTAGCAAAATTTGGTGCAAAATAAATCATATATGATTTTTATGATTAAAAAGAATGTTGAGTTCTGTTTTCGTATATAATTAAATTGAAATACATTAGGAAATAATTATTATGTCTTTTATTTTATTTGTATTTTGTAGTTAACACTAAGCATATGCCAGTTTTATTTTACATTTATTAATTTATAATTAAGTCTTTGTGTGAGTATCATTTTTTTTTTAAATGGTGAAATTCCTTTCTTCATACTTTGGCCCCTCAAAGATGAGATTCTTAGCACAAATATATCTTAATGAATTTAGGAGATCCGTACATTTAAAGGACAAAAAATTTCAAATGATCTTTGAAATCAAATCCCATTATTCCATGCATTCCAACAAGTGTGGATGTTATCGAGATAAATCACTAAGTGTTTGTTTGGGAAGTAATGAAAATTATAAATTATTTCACTATTCAGCTTATTTTTTCTAGTATTCATGGCTCCACTGCACTTTTTGGTACTATTTATGGGTTCTATTGTATTATTTCAACTAACTTTTACTTTTTTCTATGATACTTTCAACAAAATAAACGGTATCCCAATAGAAATATTTTTTTCCCTATAAAGTAAAAAAGCAGATCATTTATTTTATTGTAATCAGGAGGGGATGCAAAAGATAGTGACTTTGTAAATTTTATTAATTAAGGATGGGAAATGCTAACTATCAATTAGTTTATTTTACATGTTGAAGGAGAAAGTCAACATAATATCATAATGTAAATGTCAAGCGCACTTTTTTTTTTTTTTTTTTGAGAATACAATGTCAAGCACACTTGAAGGTTCTGAATCTTTCTGATGTCAAAAAAGGAAAGGGGTTAGTAAGAAGAATCAAATAAGGTATGGAATATGGCATGGAACTTATTGGTAAATTATAGAATAACACATTTTAATGAGTTTGGCTTATATTTTTTTATATTTTTAATAAAAAACCTCTTTTTTTTTTTTTATAAGCGTGGCCAGGATTAATTCTACAATTTAGAATTAATCACAATACATTTAGTGAGCGTTTGGGTAGCACGTTTTGCACTTCCCATGTCCACGTTTTGAGATATGAACTGTGCACCAAGACATATAAACAGTAAAAAAAAGAGTGAACAGTAATTTTTTTTATTATTTTCAGTTTTCAATTTTCAAGTTTTCAGCAAAATAAGCTGTATCCAAACAGATTATTTAAAGATAAGCATATTTTTATTTCATTCTATACATACTTATGTGATGCTTTATATAATGCATAAAGTAGATCATTCAACGTGTAAAGATTTATTCGATCGTGTGAGGAGCAACGAAGCATGTAACAATTAATCTTGTAAGCATTTAAGCATGTGAGCAACATTCAAACATGCATACACACAATCGTGCTAGTGTCAATCAAATAGTTTGAACTTTAATTTGAATTAGTTATTAAGTCTTATGCAAAGAAACCATTTATTGAATGGATATCTTCATTAGCGTGCGTTTGCGTATAGAGTTTTTCGCGTTTTGCGTTTTTTTAGTGGGTCCCATGGGTAGTGTTCACAGACCACCAAGAATTGAAAAACGCAAGCATGTGTTTTGCTATAGTGTTTTGCTATAGTGTTTTGCATTTAAAAAATTATTTTACTTCAATGTTTTCAGTAATAAGTTTTCAGTTTTCAGCACATAAACGGTATCCAAACAGATAAGTTTTAGATGACCTCTTCCTCCAAAAAAAAAAAAAAAAAAGTTTAGATGACCTCCCAAGTTAAACTCAACGCTTCTAATTCAAGTGCACTCTTACTTCTTTAAGATATCTTGGATGCTTAATTAATTATTAATGTTCATTGACGTCAATCTTATTTAGATTTTAGAAGCATTTTAGGAAAAGATATGACCTTCACTTGTTTTCAATGGTGGTTCCTTACTTGACTTTTATTCATTAATTCAAATAAAATATGACCTTCATTTGTTTTCATGACTGGTTCCTTACTTGACTTTTATTATTGAATCCAAATAAAGATATGACCTTCATTTGTTTTCATTGGTGGTTCCTTACTTGACTTTTATTTTATGAATTCAAATAAAGATATGACCTTCATTTGTTATCATGGGTGGTTCCTTACTTTACTTTTATTATTGAATTCAAATATGATTTGATTCAATCATTAGTGTGTAGTATGTGTGACGTGAGTGTGTGACTACTATGACAACATAGATTTTGTAATATATATACATATATATATATATATATATATATTTTTTTCATGAAATTGCAATACGGTCTTTAAATTGGAGAGAGAGAGATTGATTTAATTTTTGACGTTTTCATTTAAAATGCTAAAAGGTGTCACTTGAGCTACAAATGCCTTGACATTGTTTATTGTTATAGATAAGAGGATATGTTATAGTTTAAATTGAAATATTTTGTAAATTTTTATTTATATACTTTTTTTATTTTTTTTTAAAAAATCATCTTTATAGTCCACACATAATATTTTGATAACTAAATTTCAATTATATTACATCCCATTAAAAAGACAATAAATGTAAATTGTTAAGATTAGTATAATTAAGAACATGAATACCGCCGCACACCCTTGGTGCGATTGTCACTCCACAAGTATAAATGCTTGTGGGGTGTGGGGGGCAAGGGCCGGGGTTCAAGTCTCCAGGAAGGAGCTTCACATATATATACACTTAAATTAGGCTAGAGTAGAATTCTATCCTGTAAAAAAAAAAAAAAAAAAAAAAAAAAAAAAAAAAAAAAAGAACATGAATATATTGTTTGAGTTAATTCATAGTCATTTTGAAATTAGTAGTTATTATTGTTTATATTATTGATTGTGTATTATTGAATTTGCTTTTATATTTTTTCTGTTTTGTTTCAATTGTTATTGAAGCAACTAATTTTGATAATTAGAGATGAAAATGGGTTAGGTTTAATATGTTTCTAACCAAACTCAATCCTAATAGTTTCAAGACTTTCCATTTATGTTCATTGATGAAGTGGTCATTAAGTTTCATCTCAAGATTCTCAACTCAAAATGATGTTTTGAAACTATGTCGATCGTATTGTACATGTTTAAAAAAAAAGTATATATATTTAACTTTAAAAAATGTTTTTATTTTATTTTTTCCCTTTTATTTTTCATAGCCCTTCAAAATTTTCTCCCAATCCAAACACTCCAAAAACAACCTTATATCAAATGCAAAACAGACAGACACTCCCAAACAAGCAAAAAAAAAAAAAAAAAGAGTCTTAAGCATCATCAAAGATTAATCTAACATTTCTTTTACTAAAGCAACCATAACTAGTCAACCTAACATAAAACTACCACCCCAATAAAGTCTCTTGATATCGACATGAAATTTCATTTTTTTAAATATAATTCTAGACAACCAAAGGAGACCTTGAAAAATTCAATTGAAAAGCATACCATACACCAAACAAGTTCCCGAGCCTTAGAAAATTAGTAATTGAAGACGGTTGCTAAGGTTGAAATAATCGGTGATCAGAGATGACTGTTGAGGTTAATAAAATCGAGGATATATAAAATTTTTAGGGTTTGAAATGAAGGTGATCGGAGCTTTGAAAATAGGGAAGTAAGAGAGAAAGAGAACCAATTACATGAATTTAAAATCCCGAACGAGAAGATCCCAAACCCAAATGAAGAAATCAAGGTCAAGTTTCGACAAACTGAGTCCGATGGCAATTGATCTAAAGATTAGTTTGGCACGTTTTAATTAGACTAGTTATAAATATTGTAGGTTTAGTTGGCACTTAAGCAACAACACTAAGTGACTCAAATTAAAGCATTACATAATGTTGAGGACATTCCAATTTTAAAACTTTAGGAGCCAAAAAATAATTAAAGGGTGTAATTGCAATTTAAACCCTAAAATATTAGTCCATTCAGTGTAAATGGGCTTTTTTTTTTTTTTTTTTTTTTTTGTGGTAAACGGGGTGCATTATATAAAACTAAGGAACAAAGATACTCGTGGTACACACCAATTTTGTCAAAATACAAAGAAAGACAGACATCAGGTGGGGGGATGAGAAAGTCCTGAAATCTTCTTGCTGAGCTCCACCAATTCTAGCCATCTTGTTTGCACATTGGTTGCCTTCTCTATAAGGGTGCAACATCTTCACTTTGGGGATCTTTTCAATTAGCTCCCTACAATCAGTTATGAGTAGAGAGTGAGCTCTATTGGCATTGTGCTGGCTCGAGAGCCATCCCAAGACAACTTTTGCATCCATCTCAACTTCAACTGCTGGAAGATTCAAGTAAATGCAGGTCTGCGGCCCATCTCTAAGGGCCCAAAGCTCTGCTTCAACACTACTAGCTATACCAATCGCTCTAGCGAATCCAATTACCCACTGTCCATTGTGATCTCGGACTACACCTCCTCCCTCTACAATACCAGGATTCCCAATAGCTGAGCCATCTGTGTTAAGTTTGTGCTAGTTTTCTTCAGGTTTGGCCCATCTAACCATAATAGGTCTTTGGTTTGTTTTGACCTTACTTTTATTCTTCTATTTCTATGATTCCAAAGGCCCCATATCCCAGAAGCAAAGAAGATGTTCCAAGGAATGGAGTTTTCCTCTGCATTTTGGCTAGGATGGAAATTCTCTTTCAGCCAAAGGTAGAGGTCATTCTCAAAAAACCTCCCATCACATATCGGGTTCCCTAGACCCATCCAAAAGCTTTTTGCAAACTCGCAACTCAGAGCACATGAATGACTGTCTCACTTCCTCTGTTACAAAAACCACAGGTGCTGTCCTCTGTGATGCCTCTTTTCACCAGCAAGTCTTTAACTGGGAGGCTATGTAGAAAACATTTCCACACAAAACATTGGATTTTTGGGAGAGTTTCAATTTTCCAAATCCATTGATCTGCAAATCCATAGGTTGGGTCCTTACTCCCTTTCGCAAGCCTATAGGCAGATTTCCCTTCAAACTCTCCTAAGGGTGATAACCCCTAGCTCAGGGTATCCTTGAGATTAGCTGTTTTGGGGGTAGGAACAGCTCTGATGCAAAGAAGAATCTCTGGGGGTAACACAAAGGAGCAAAGATTGATGTTCCACCTTCCATCGTGCTCCATCTCACTTATTCTCTTCTTGGCCTCATCCCTAAGCAAAGGCCTCGAGATTAGGGACCAAAGCTCCCCTTCTAACAACCACTTGTCATGCCAGAAACTAAGCCCACTATTGGACCCCACATTCCACTTTGTTCCTTGTTCAAAGATATGCTTTCCTATCTTGATACCAGCCCATGTTCGGGAGCAATATCTATTAGGATTTTCATACTTAAGCCTCAAGACGTTGGCCCAAAGTTGGTCTTTTTCTGTATTCATACGCCAATTCAGCTTTGCTAGAAGGGCTAAATTTTTTGGCTTGGCTGTAGTTAGGCTGAGACCCCCTTCTTTCCTTGGCCTTGTTATCTTATCCCAGCTGACTGTGTGCAGTTTTCTCTTGTCTTTAGTTGACCCCTATATGAAGTTTCTACTTACTTGGTCAATTGCTTCAATGGTTTTCCCTAGGAGCATCATCCCCTACATAACATATGTAGGGATGGCTGTTAGGACCGACTGAGTCAGCACCATTCTTCCAGCAAAGGATAAAAGGTAGGCCTTCCAGCCAGCCAACTTACTCTGGACTCGTTCAATAACGAAATCAAAATCATGCTTTGAGGAACCAGGTTGCTTTAAAGGGAACCCCAAGTGTTTTCCAAGGTTTGGTGTGGAGTGGAGCTTAAGGCAGGAACATAAGTCTGCCCTTTTCTCAGCAAGAACATTAGGCGAGAAATATACCCTTGATTTGCTAAGGCTCACTTTCTCCCCGGATAAATCACAAAACACATCCAAGGCGTCTCTCATACTTTGGCAATTCTTTATGTCTGCTTTTCCAAACAACACAAGGTCATCAGAAAAAAAAAAATGCGAGAAAGCTGGAACCCCAAGTGTAAATGTGCTTACTAGTGCTTAAATTGTGTCAACTAGTATTTTAAATGTTCAATTCTAGATTGCTTCTCTTGATCGATTTATTTTACCAAAATCATTATAAGATGATAAGGCGGGTTTAGTATGGGTTTGAGTTTTTCAAGTATAAATATGATAGATTTGGGATAGAATCTGAATTGATAGGCTTTGATATGTGAAATAGTTAGAGGGTTTGAGATTTGGAGGAATGTCATCTTAATCCCAACTTCTAGTCATTCCTAAACTTGAGCGAGAATGTCAGATTTTAAGTCAATTGTTTCAGTTAAAATTTTTAGAAAAATATCAATATAAATCATTTTATTAAATAATTAATACGACACTAATTAATGCATGAAAATAAATGTATTTTTCCATTAATTTATGGCAATGAATTTATAATTGGCTTTTGTTAATAAGAATGATAAAGGCATAGGTTAAGGTATATTTAATACTCTGTTAAATAATATTTTTATACATTTATTATTTAAATGTCAAATTGTTCAAAAATATTATTGTAAGGACCGGATTTGAGTCCTAAGCACAAAAGTTAAAAGGATCTAGGCCCAAAGAGCCCAATACAATAAATTTGTAGAGAATGGATTGGAAAACTAGGCTCTAATGAGTTAGGTAGCAATTATAGTGGATCCAAATGACAATAAAGTAAAAATAGACCGGTTGTATCTAATGAAAATCGTTCTCGGCACAGTCCAAAGAGATCAGTTCTTGTATATAATTCTTTGAAGTGGATTACAAGTACAGTTCTTATTACTACAGTATTTCTCTCTTAATTCTCCGATCCCCTTTTCTCAGGGTCTTCTTTCTATTTTATACTATCTTCTTCTTTTCATCTTTACCTTCCACGTGTAGATTAGATCGCTAGTGTTGATCCTTGTCCCATCAACACTTTTCTGAAGTCTTCAGGGAGTAGCTGTAAGGCTGAAAATTACTGTTCAAGTATCACTTCCTTATTAATGCGGCCAGAAAGTTAGTTACAGAGCCTTTAATGCGGTGGTAGCAGCTTTCTTTTAGATATTTTATAGCTCTCATGCCTCCATGACATGAATTCTTAACCAAAGAAATTCTCAGAACGTTGTCCTGGATGGCAGACTGCACTTTCTGACCTCTGCCTTGCTTAGCCAAGGAAGCATCCCTCCTTGGACCATCCTCTTTGATTTTCATGACCAGACCCTTTCCTTTATTTACTAACACCGACCTTCATAACAACATTTATCTGTCCTCGAGCTACTAGGCGTATATATATATATATATATATATATATATAAAGTAAAATTAAAATTAAAAAAAAACAACAATAAATATATGTCCCCCTTCTCACATAATATTCGATGACGGAGTCTTACTAATTCAATTTATGGTGGGACCCACTATATATGTGAGAGAGGGAGCACAAATTTATTATATTCCAAGAGCAATAAATAATTACAATAAATAATTTTGTAATAAGAACTATATAATTACAAAATTATTGTAATTATAATAAAAATAATAATGATTTTGTAATTATCATTATCATTTTTGTAATAATTTTGTAATTAAAAAAAATGATAATGATAATGATTTTGTAGCTCTAGAATTATCATAATATGTATTATTGTTCATAATTGGGCATTTATTATTTTTAAACTTGTGCTTAACTGGACCGTAATTGTTTATTTATGCCTTTATTTGGAACTCAAAACTAAACTTTAGAAATAAGTGTGAATAACTGTGAAGGGTTTTTCTATATACGCAACAAAAGTTCATGATATTTTCACAACAAGCAAAGATGTCACTCCACCATAAGTCAAATGAGATTTGCTAAATCCTCAACGATTTCATAACAAATCATTTTTCCCTAAGTGATTAAAAGTTGTTACTGATGAATAAAAATGTGATGTCAATAAGCCTAAATAAGAACCTTTAACAGCTTACCACTTGTGAAATCGTTGTAGACCTTGCATTACTCTAAGTCAAATAAAAATGAAATAAAATAATAAAATATTATATTTGATTCACTACAATTCAAAAGAAGAATATTGTAAAAATGTATTAGCCCATTTTTTTTTTTTTTGTTGAAAGTATAAAATCACGCATGCCTTTATTTGGAATATTCATTATTCAGTATGGAACTAATGGTCTTTCTCTAAAAAAAAAAATATTTAAAAAGAGTGAAAGTAAGAAAAAACCACGCATGTCATGAGAAGTTTTTATTTTAGAGTATTTTTTATAAAAATCATATGAACTCCATGATTTTGATATTTATATCTTTTAACTTCTCATTAACATAATTTTTACCACGTTGACTATTCACCCATTAGTTGCTCAATTCAACGAGTATTGAAATGCTTTTCAAACTCAATTCAATAGCCAAGCGTTATTGTCCTTATTGTCTAAGGTTTTGAATACGTAAACGGTCGAAAGTTTAATTTGATTTAAACATGGGATTAATGACAAGGCTACACCTTAGGTGTGTGTGTGTGTGTGTATATATATATATATATATATTGGTGTAAGCATTTTGAGATGTGAATAATTATTTTATTACTCCCTTTTCAAACATTTGTGTTAAATTATATTTAGAATGTTATAGTATAATATTGTGGATTCCAACTAGCTCAACTGGTAAAGTCTTTGATGGTTGAATAAAAAATTTGAAGTTCAACTCCTACTTACACCATAAGTTGAAATTCTCTAAAAAAAAAAAAGAATGTTATAGAATTTGAATATTAAATAATTAAAATGAATTAATATGACAATATAATTATAAAGATATAAGACATAATATGAAAGATAGAGAGTTAGTGAAATGTTTAATCTTATATTGAAAATGAGAGAAGAAACTCTTTTATTTGTTTTTAAGTGTGGTGATTAATAAACTAAAATGTATTGAAGTAGATATCATATGGACAAAGTTTAGCTACATAATTGGTTGTAGCCTAAGGTTACAACATTACTCAATATCTCTTTATTGGAGGTGAATTTTGAGAATTCCACCATTACTCAATATCTCTTCATGCTTATAAAATATTTAGAAAATTAAAGATCAATAGTTATGCCATCAATAAATTGTTTAAATTGCTAATTTTTGTAGTTTAAAATTATGCATAAAATATAAGTTTATAGGTCATATAATATATAATATCCGATTGACATAAAATTTGACATGTGTATTAAAAGTGTAAAAAATATGCAATTCAACGATAAGATTTTCTAAATATGTAGTAATGTTTATTTTATCTTAGATTACAATCAATTTTGTAGCTAAATTTTGTATATATTATATTTGTTAGACGGTTGAATCCTTTTGAGACAAGTCAAATAATGCTTGCATCGATTATAAAGTTTAGTCAACCAAAACCAAGGGCTGTATTTTTTCTCAAAGAAATCATATTCATAAGTATTTTATTCAGTTTCTCAATTTGACACACCGGAAACCCCATAGATGATATCTCAAAGAAATAATATTCATAAGTATTTTATTTAGTTTCTCAATTAACACACCGAAAACCCAATAGGTGGCATGTATCGTCCCAAGAAAGCAACCTGGTTTATGTATCAACTCCGCCACCTAAATTCATGCTAATTTCTTTATATTATTTTATTCAATTTTGGAGAGAGGTAATATCTCAACTTGTTCTCTAATTTTGTTGTAAATAAAATTTTAATAAATACCATTATCTAAATCACTAGTATTTTGTAAATTATGAATTGTAATTTATTTATTAATTTAAGTCCCAGGTTAATAATAGAAAGACCTTTCAAAAACAGAAATATTTCGGAAATAAATTGTTTATATGCCTTTATGTGTATAATATTTATTTATTTTACATTAAATAAAAAAAGGGTTTCACTTTTCTTGATTCCTTGTATCATAAAACTTAAACAATAATAATTATTCAAATTTAAATGCAATGTTTATCGGGCTGCCGGCCACAAGAGGAAGCTTGGATTGACTTGAATTGATATTCGTATGGCGTGGAAAACGCTACGTAATAAAAATTACATACTGCATCAAAAAAAAAAAAAAAAAAATTACGTACAGTGCCATACATCAATATAGATTTTCTTTGGTGCAAACTAGATTCTAGAACATAAAACATTAATGGTTTTTTGTGGTGTAAAGATAAGAACAAAACTAATCAAATCTCTGTGATTTAAAATAAAATATGATCAATATAACAGCCCAAAGATTGTATGATTAACTGCATTAATTACATTCTCAAAAAAAAAAAAAAAAACTACATTAATTAGTGGGGATTTTCTCTATCCTCATCTCACGTAGACATATATATATATATATATATATATATAATTCGGAATATATTCACGGATGCTCTAGAGGCAGTTCTTAATAACCTATTTTTAAAAAAAATTTATACCACTTTCATAAAAAAATATAAAAAACTATAAAAAAAAAGTTAATTGCTTTATTATTTTTTTATAAAATGTTTTTAAAAATAATTTTTAAACCAATATTTTTAAGATATCGGTTAACTTTTTCATGTGTATATATATATATATATATATATATATATGTGTGTGTGTGTGTGTCCCAGCACGGGCCACACAACCAAGTATTGCTACCACTCATGTGGCACATATATATGGCCCTCATTTTATAGCACATGAATGTACTCTAGGTTGATAGAATCCCAGCAAGAGGAAAAAAAAAATGTAAATTCATGATAGATTGAGATAGAGAGTGAGGCACAGCTGGCCAGATTTATTGACAGCTCGTCGGTTAGCTGCCTTTATTATTACTTTTTTTTCAAAAAAGGAAATTCAATACATAATTAATTAATGAAGTTATTTAAGTTGCCTTTACACTAATTTAGACCATATTAAGCTCTATGAACATTGTTAGTTTTTTTTTTTAATAAAAAAAATAATATATGAACATAAAGAGTGAGAATATTTTCTGCCACGATTTAAAAAAAGAAAAAGAAAAAAGAAATTCTATACATATTTTATGCTGTCATTTGGGTTTTCTTTAGTAGATTTTACACTAATTTAGACCATATTAAGCTTTATGAACATTTTTAGGATTTAAATAATAATAATAACATATGAACATAAAGAATATAAGAATATACACTGATACATACCCCACTTTTTCAATGGAGAAAGTCATAAACTTTGTTTGCACGATTTATAACATTGACGACATGTCAGTGTGAAATTCGGAGTTGTCACTCTTATACATGTACTGCTGCACATGTAAACTCAAGTTTTAGTCGGCAGGGTCTTTTTTTTTTTTTTTTTTTTTCACGTGTAACAACCATTAATTCTAGGAAAATACATAAATACCCTATGCACTTAATATGAAATTTTTTACCTGGAATTAAAAAAAAAGGTGAACCAATAATAATAGAATTAATTAAAATAAAAATATGAAAAACTTAGGTTTGTTGAAAGAGCAACATCATCACTAACTGTAATTGATATAATTACTGTACTGATTTTTATGTTATAGTGGTAATTATTCCATTTTTTTTTAATATAAAAGTTCCATCAACTTATTAAGGATAAGAAGTAATGAAATTTGACATATACATTTATGATATATTAAAGAAACTGAAAGCTAATCAACACAGTTATTGATTAAGTTCATATACTTTTCTTTTTTTGGTAAATAATGCTAATTCCTTTTTTCAAAAAAAAAAAAAAGTGAAAATGGAGAAATTTAAAGTAATTTTTTCCTTAAGAAATAATGTCATCTTCTTAATATCTCGATATGATACAAGGTTTAGCCATCTTCTTAATAAACTATAAGATTGCATTACCGACAAAGAGAGTGCTTTTAATTCTTGTGTTTTGTTAATAGATGCCCCTAAAAACCGTTTGGTTAGAGAGATAGAAAAGTGGAAGGATCGAAAATGATGGGAGGATGAAAAAGTGGGAAAATAAAAAATATTTAAATTTCTCTCATTTTTGTTTGGTTGGGAGTAGAAAAGTGGAGTGATGGAAAAAGTGAATTTGTATGAATTTAAATTTACTCATATACCCTTATTAAAAAATAATGGCCAATTATTATAAAAAAGTGACAAACAACCAAAAAAAAAAAAAAGAAGCAATCACCCAATTTATTAAAAAATAAAATTCATGTCCCAAAAATAAATCATGTCCAGTTAAACCAAAAAAAAAAAAAAAAACAACTATCAAACCCACATCCCAGAAAGAAAGAAAGAAAAAAAAAAGGAAAAAAATGAAAAAGAAAAGAGGCAACATGACCCACAACCCAGGAAATCAAAAAATGAAGAAAAAAAAAAAGGCAACGTCCAGGTAAAAAAAAAAAAAAAAGAAATGAACTGGACATGGACATAGACATTTTTTATCATTAAGCAGCCCCATTTTTTATCTTTAGTTTTCTTTCCAATTTTGGAGAGAAAACCTTTTGGTGGGACTGGAGAGAAAACACATGGAACCCTACCATTTATTTTCCTTCTTTTTTACCCTACCATATACACTCAAAAAAATTTTCCTTTCCATTTTTTCTCCAAAGTTTTCCATTCACCTTATTTTACCTTCAAACAAACACACCCTTAGAGAATTTGTTAATAGACCATTTCGGAGAAAAAAAAAATTTATCAAAATTTTGAGAATGTTTTAATACTACTTTCATGAAAAATATAAAAATTTGTAAAAAAAAAGTCAATTGATTTTTTTCTTATAAAAAATTTCTAAAAATATATATAGTTCATTAACAAATGCCCTTAAATTAAGTATTCGTTAATATTTCTCTTAGTTTTTGATGGTTGTTTAACTAATCAAATTATGAACAGAATGATGCAAAATAAGTAACAATATCCCATATCACCTTCCAAACTAATCATTCCTATAAGACAGTCACTACTCACTACGGACGCGGCAATACAATCTTGTGAAGCAAAATGTTAATCGGCAGTCGGCAGTGCACATTAGAGATATTTAATTTAGTGATGAAAATTGGAATTGTCATTCTAAGAACACTAACTTCCTTCTTCCAATCATATACAATACAATCCTAGCAAATATCTTGTTTTTAGTGTCACGAAATTCAGTCTTATAGAAAGTAAACAAGCATAGAAAGCCAAGCTTTACACATGTAACATGGAGGCTAGCCCAATGTACATATCTTCTTTTCTCACGAACTTTGTAAATTGAGCTTCATATATAGCACTCACCACCATCACAATATAATGTCACAATGAAGATTTAAAAAAAAAAAAAAAAATATATATATATATATATATATATATAATGTGGGAGTACTTTACTTATGATCGATAAAGAGACATATTAATATATAATGCTATATTTAAAGTTGTACCATACATACGGGTGGATGAACAAAATTGAGAAAGACTATTGAAATCATCTATATTATTACCCAAAAAATAAATAAAAAAAGAACAAACAAACATTGTCAACAGTCATTGATCTTTCTTAATCTTCACCTAATATCCCTGTGTTAGTCAATAAGATATGGATCTTATAATCAATGACAATGTTAATGTTAATTATAGTTAAATTAAATTTCAAATTGTAAATGATCTCATCTCACACATCACTATGAATAACATTCGCCACCATTTTACTGTGTTAAAAATAAAAAATATAATTTTTCAGTTTTCTTTCTTTTGCTAAAGAGAAAAGTTATAAACAATGGCTATTTTTATTGGTATAAAGCTGAACAAGAATCACATTAATATTGTTGTTGGTGTACACTAAATAAGGGAGAATTTGGTTGTTGATAGTGCAGTTATCTTTATCTTTACAGAAATTAGATTCTCCAATACTTTTGGTATACATATACTATATAGTATTAGATTGTAATTTAAAGGAGTGCATTTCATAGCATTGATTTGCCTTTCTATCTCATATACTTAATTCACTATTATAATTCAATTATTTTCCATGCAAGTATATTAATTATAGGGCAAAGTTGATAGGTGGAATTGAAGGTCCATGGTACACATGGAAATGATGTGAAATCTACTAAGTCTCCTAAAATCTCCATTCTCAAAAAAAAAAAAAGTCTCCTAAAATCTCACTAGACATGTTGTGGGTCTCATAATGATGTAGTCAATAAACTTTTACCTCTCAATCACTTGTCTTGTGGAATGTTTGTGTTTGTGTTCAAGTTGAACTAGACACCACACCTTATTATATCTATCCCACGCCTATATTAAAACTTGATCCCTAAGGTTGTCTGCACATTCTACTTCTATCTCACTCAAATGTGAGAGATAGAGTCCTTCACAGTTGATACGTTGGCCTAATGTAATAAATGTAACATTATTTATGAAAGTAAAATAACAATGAAGTTTTTCCTTTCTTTAGAACAAAAATCTATTTATATAATTAAAGCCAAAATTGAGAGAAAATCTAATTAGATTCTAAATTTGATTCTAATTGGTGTCTAATTTTGCACAATGTGTTCTATCTAAGTTTTTTTTTTTTTTTTTTTTTTTAAATTTGTTGCAGGTGAGTTAATATTGTCTTTTTTAAAGATGCAGAGTCTAATGTAAATAAACCATAAAAAACTCAATAAAAAAAATTTACAAACTACTGATGTATTGAGTGATTATTGGTAAATGAAAAAGTGCTATTAATGGTGAGCTTAGATGAAAACCAATAAGAAGTTGGCTACATCAACATTTTGTAAAAATATTGTAAAATAATTTATGACTGTAACATTACTCTTATTTTTAATTGTACCGTGCATATGCATGGGTTATATGCTAGATTTAAAATAAAGTTTGGCTTCAATCAACAATAAAAAGATTATATGTGTTCACTTACTAAATTAAACTTAATTGATTGATTCTCAAAAAAAAAAAAAAAACACTTAATTGATTATATACAATTATTCAAATGAGTCATGTGAATTGCATATGACATAAACCCATCTCATTTTCTTACCGTAGTTTGTATTCAAATTCTGTCCAAAATTTTAATGTCTGTATTTGGTCCTGTCATTGTTGCTCTCTATATCCAAAGGAATTATTTTCTTGTCCACTTCCTTCAACTCTTGCTCAAATTAACCATGCCTTGTGGGGTTCTTAGTTTGTCCACCACTTGAAGCACATGTGCATCAAGAAAATTTCGATGTGTTGTCATGAAAAAGGAATTGACAATACCAATCTCTCATATACTTCTCGTTTTAGCTAATTTTAGCAGGCTTAATTACAATCATAAAAGCATATAAAGTTGAACATTTCAGAGGGGCACAAGGTCCCTCTTTACATGGTCCCTATAACCCACATACATAAGGTTCTCAGGTTCTTTCTTTCTGGCTCATGAAATTTTTTATTGGTGCAAAACAATACTGAGATAAATTCTTTAGTAGATGCATAGATTTCATAGTTCATACTGATACAAAAGTAGTAGTAAAGAACAACGAAAAGAATTTGTCACATTTAAATCACCATCATTTGCGCAATATATAATTAAGAAATTGTATGATTAACTTATCGTTCAGAGGACAAATGTGATTAGATTTTGATATTTGAGATGTGTCCCCATCACCATTATAAGAACCGAGGAAGTTTTAATGAAAGTTCGTAGTAGTTCGTTGTGGTCCCAACTTTCCTCTTTACATTATTTCTTCTGATTCCCACCAAACTCGAAAAGAGCCGAATGGCAGAGAAGAAAAAACACCACTCAGCTAAAATTTCACAGTAATACACAGATTATTGATCATGAACCTATATACTTAATTGAAGAATTAATAGTCGTTTTCCACAAGCTAACCACTTGCTTATGCATGACAATTTACTTTAAGACAGTTGATTCATATTGGTCCAAACAGAGTAACCGAGTTGCTAGGATGATGCACGGACACTTTATTTGGGGTATCATACATGTATTGTAATAGTATCTTATTTGCCATATCATGTTATAATTTTTCAAAAATTACTCATGCCATCGTTTTATACTCATATTCGTATTTGTGTCCGTACATTGATCCTACCCGAGTGGCTTATGTGGCTTATAAGCACACCTAGTGCAAGCTAGGAATATAACAATTTTCATAATGTTTTTTTACCAACTATTGATGTAAAAAATTTGATTGAAACAACACTACTTTCACATAAGCATACTATTAACATAATTTTTATTGAACTCCAATCATAACATGCCACGTGAACTATTGGAAACAAAATTGTAAAGAAATGATTGTGCCCTAAAGATTATTGGAGGTATGTTTACTTACAGGTCTTCGCTTTGGATTCTTTTAACACCTTTTTACAATATATTTCAGTGTTCTGTATGCCTAATCATTCATATTATCATAGTAAACCAGGTAAGACTCCAAAAAAAAAATGCATATTGCATATACTAATCATTTCTATTATAATAAATGAGAGAAAGATGAGGCAGGTCTACTTTGATCAAATCCGATCTCATAAAACTATACAGGGACTTGGATACTTGCTTTAATGGCTTTATTAATACAAGTGTTTATGGGTCCCTTCTAAAAAAAAAGTGTTTATGGGTCAGTCATCTAAGTTTCCTTATCAATACTAGTTGGATTACACTGGCCTAGTCTAATTCAATTGTCTAATATATGTCACGTTTCAAGGTGTAACCACTTCTGCAAGTTAATAAAACTTGTTTTGCAACGCTGATGCCTTGCTTCTTGGTAGCTAGCTAGATAAACCATCGTTTTCTTCAACTAAATTCCAATAAACGATTCTAATTATTAACTTAACGACAAACTGTATAGGGGGAAAATCTGTCTTATACAAACAAGCTCATTAATGTACATCATCATCAAAATGATCCTAATAACCACGCCTAAGTAGGATTTTGTTCTTCCTTATATCTTTGGAACAACTTGAACATATTCAAATGTGAATAGACCAATATTAAATGTTAATAATGTTGGACTATGTAGAGCTTAATTTGTGTTTACGCGACCTGATTTAGCCCATTATGAATTCTCTGTGTGAGATATAAATACCAACAATGATATTGGCTGGACGCAACGGCGTCTTATGATTATCACTCTAGAAAGTGCATCAAATTAGCTGTGAGACAGCGAATTGTACAAGGCCTCATGATGCATGAGAAGTAAATAATAATGCACTTTACTCATACTGTGTAGTTCACGTGTCATGAAAGAAAGACCATATATAACACTCACAGTAACCAGTTGCGTAATAAACTGGTCAGTGATTGACTACTTAAGAGAAAAGTCATAATTTCCTAGAACTGCACATTTCTGGTACAAAATGTATGAGAATTAAGAACATCTAGAGTGATTGGCAACTCGAAATATGTTGAACTTCCTTTTCATGAGTTTTCTTTTCGCTGGTAAAACAAAGTACATATGGAATTGTCATCCTAACCAGACATTAGACAAGGTCTCATGATGTAGGCACGAGCAACCTAGCTAATCAGTAATCATGCTCTCTTTTCAAGTCCCGTGCTGTCAACCATTCATCCCGTAAAACCAAAACCTTTCTTTTTCTTTTCTTTTCTCGCTGAAAAACAAAAAACCTTTCTTGATCTTCAATTTTAAGTCCAAATAATGATACAACTGTAATGAAAGATCCAGGACATCTCTAACACGTGCTAGGTTAGCCAATTAATTTTATGCTCCATTCATTTTCTAGTCTACAAAATAAGTTTAAATAAACATATATCACCAACACTCTTGGCCAAGAACGAAAAAAGCCAAAAGAAAATTGTCGGTCACTTTCCACGGTCAAGAAACTATTCCCCAGTTCTAATATTTTGTCATGATATTAAGGTTATTCTTTCCTATTGTGAAAACCTAAAGATCAACAACTTGATGTGCATATTATTCTTGTCTTTCCATTTTTTTTTAATTAAAACGTTGTGATTGAGCGATGAATTTTTTAAAATTTTATAATATTAATGATAATAATAATTTTTTTTTTGATAACATCAAGTTGTTTTTTGGGTAAATTGCAAATTACATTTCTAAGATTTGAGAATGTTTAAATTTTACACCTTAAAATTTTAAAATTTAAAATTTAACCCCTGAAAATTGACAGCGTTTAAATTTTATACTCTGAAATATAGTTGACTCCAAACTTATTACTTACTTTTTAAGTTTTTGGATTGACTTATTTAAAAATAGGCCTGATTAATTAATTATCTATTTTTAAAAATATTTAGAAAAGAATTGAAAAAATAATTGAAAAAATTAGTTTTTTTTTTTATAAAACGTTTCATAAAATTATTAGTGCAAAAATTTCATAAAATAGTTTATCCAGTGACGCATACCGTAAAATCTTTAAAAATAAGCTTTTGAATTGAATTGGGACGGTTTGATAATATTGTTCTAACAACATTGTTTATATTTTTTAAAAATATGTGTAAATAAAAAAATATATAAAGATATGTATAATATTATTTAAAATTAAAAAAATATTATTCAAATAATCATACCAAACTGTCCATAATTTTATTTATTTATTTATTTTGGTCAAACGGCTCATAATTTCGATATAGAAGAGATCTATGTAATATCACATCACATAATTGGTCAAACTGACAAAGGGTGAAGAATGAGAGTAAAACTCTTTTTTTGAAAAAAGTGCCATTCATGCCGACAAAATCTTGGCATTACAGCTTTGTAAAAAAGAACAAAACTATATTTGGTCAATTTTCTAGGCTTCACGGAATGAGAGTAAAACTCATTGGTACTGAACAGTGAACAATTTATTTCTATTCAGAGCCGCGATTGATTCTGTATGGACCCAGTACTGGGCTAACTTGCGATGTACTGTCTAATATGCACCACGGTGTAACACATTAAGTACGAAACCCAGCCCATGATTTCTATAGATCGGGCTTAATAAGCCCTTCCCTGACTTACATCAATAATTTCAGCTACAGCTTGTGTATGTATTTCCCTCTCTCTTCGCAAACAAGAAAGGCCCTGAACACAAAAGCCCCCAACCCTATAACTCAATTGCTCAACCATCAAAGTGGGTTAGGCTCCTGTTAGTCCAAAGGGTAATGTTTGTTAAACTTTTTTTTTTTGGAGACTCGAGATAATGTTTGTCAAACTGGTGCGTAAACTTTTCTTAATCTGAAATCGTAACTTTAAGTTAAAGAGTGTGTATAAGATAATTTATCTTAGTAGAAATTAAAACCTATAGACCCTGCCTTTTTTATCCCTCCCCTGACAATCTGATATAACTCTCCTTTCTTCTAGTAAGAACTTAGAATCTCAATTATGAAGGACACAATCACACAAATTGTAGGATACATCCCCCCATATGTATGACACATATATATTAACCAATATACAGGTGAAAAAACTCCGAAGCTTTGTTAACACGCAACAAATCAGTATTCATTAACAAGTAAGTTTCATATAGCAAAAGAAAAACAATTTCCCAAGGCAAAAGGTGTTTATAGTAGTGAGTCTGCACACAACAATTCACCTGCACGTGTGATTGATCTGGTACCTCAAATCCTAGTCCAATGATGTGCCACACCAAAATATACTAACCAAATTTCAATTTTGATTAAAAAAAGAAACACTTTTTTTTAGACTTGTGGACAACTAAATTTCAAGTTTGAAATAAAATCAAACAAGTAAAATAGTTTCATAAATGTGTATTTGTATTGATGAATATATGGTACAATTCTCTGTAATTACAAAAGAGTGATCTTCTAACTTGATCTCCTTGAAAGATTTGTTGATTGGAATTATGGTAATGTGATTTTGATTTGAACTACAAATATCCTTCAATTTGGCTGAAGAATTGATCGAAGATGTTTGAAACAAAATTCAATGAATCTTTAGCTATGAGCTTGTTAGAAATCTTTTGTTCTTCACGTTCTTCGTGTGTTCTTCACTTATTTTTCATCTTCGAAGGTTTGTGGTAGAAGTTCTTTAAGATTTTAGAGGCTTGAATTTGTAGAGCTTCATTGATTTGTGGTTGCTTGAAGTTTCTAGAGGCTTTTGATCCTGATTCCATTGAACTTTGAGATCTAGGAAGATGATTTGGATGATTTCTCTTTGAATGTTCTTCGTATATGAATGTTTGTGGCGAAAGTTCTTTGAGGCTTTAGAGGCTTAAATCTATAGAGCTTCACCAATTTGTAGTTTCTTGAAGTTTCTGAAGGCTTTTGAACTTGATTCCAGTGACATTTGAGATCTAGGAAGATGATTTGGATGATTTCTCGTCGAATGTTCTTCGTATTTGAAGTTGAAGTTCCTGGAGGTTTCAAGGCTTGATTCCAACAGAGCTTCAATACTTCTAAATCTTCTTTGATGCTGCTTATGCTCTAGATGTCTTAGTGTCTTCCAAGATCTCTCCCAAGATGTCTTGGTGTCTATCCCAAGATGTGTTCATGTGTACAAATGCCTTAGGAAGACTTCAATTTATAGGAGTTTGGGGGTAGTAAGCAACACGTGGCGAAATCTACTTGGTGACACATGTCACAGTCTAATTGGAGGAATTTTAAGACATTTTCTCCAAGACACATGGCATCGTTTGATTGGCCGAAATGTCTTGATTTCAAGGTGACACATGTCAGCAATTGATTGGATCGCTTATGTCATCACTTACACGCGCCGTATGTCATTGTTTACACGTGCTGATGTGTGGCATGTGTCATTGTTTACATGCGCCGATGTGTGATTGGCATTTTGCATGCTTTTTTTAATGTTTTTATTTCATAATACTTGGCAAATTTCTATTGGTTCCTGAATGGTGATGGTAGAAACTAGTTGTAGTACGTGGCACTTTGTAATTGGCCGTACTTTGTGGACTTGGTAGTATGATATGTCAACCTGTGATAAGTCAAGAATTTTCCCTCTCTACAAGACTGTAAAGTTGTGATTTACAATTATATTTTATATTGGCTTTAATTCCATGTCAAATTTGATTGTAATTTTGTTCAATCATTTCCATGTATTTTTGTGGGATTTAATGTAAGGTTTGAGTGTGAGAGTTTGG
Source organism: Lithocarpus polystachyus (assembly GCA_033629205.1). Taxonomy (NCBI): domain Eukaryota; kingdom Viridiplantae; phylum Streptophyta; class Magnoliopsida; order Fagales; family Fagaceae; genus Lithocarpus; species Lithocarpus polystachyus. The sequence continues at coordinate 48,113,178 of CM066168.1, forward strand.
TGAAAAATCTATGAAGATGAAGAATTTGCGACTAGCACGCGACTACCAACTCGCGAAATAGGCCACGTAAGAAGCACATGCTAGAATTTGAAGAGATTTTGACAAGCTGGATTTCACAAGTCATTCGCGACTCAGACCAAGTCGCGAGTGACCCACGAAACTCTCTGCCTGATTATTTTAGATTATATCTTTTCACATACCTTTACCAATACTATATAAACTCTAATTACCCATGAAATTGTAAAGGAGAATAAGGAGCCTTTACAAAAAACTTTTGAGAGAGAAAACCTAACCAAACACTAGAGAGTTAGAGATTGTTTACCCACAATCCTCTACATCATTTCTCTAAAGTTTCCATTTCTCCTACCTCTCCATCTATACATCCTTGAGAGGTTCTTAGCCCAAACACTTACCTCACCCATTCTGAGTGTTGAGAAAATTTTTGGTGCATATGGGAAGCATTGGACGAATGCAATCGGACGGAATTGCGGGATCCAGATAACTAGTGAAGACAAGACTCTGAGAAGTCCATTGGTAGTTGGAGCTTGGAGAGCTCAAATACATTAGGTATATTAGGCTTGGAGGGTCTTTTTGATATTTGCATACTCTAACTTATTCATTAGTAGATCGATTTCGGCTTGGAGACAGAGAGGTTTTTTGTCGAGTACTTCGATTTCCTCTTTGATAACACGTCTCAGTGTTATCTTGTATTTGCATCTCTTTTCCCTACTCTTTAAACTTTACATCTATCGCTTATATACTTGCTTATGCCTTAGAATAGTGTTCCAGTTTATTGCGCATCTTTTACTCTTATTCCACACTTAGTTAAGTTATAGTAAAAGCAATTAAACTGTAATTTAAAATTGAAGGTCTAATCAAGCATTAATGTTTTTACACTAATTGAGCTTTCAGGAACTTTCAAATCATAAATGATCTTGAAGACTTGATCCTACAAAAAATTGAGCTTATGAGATAAAATGAGAGAATGCATTAGACATGCACCAACAAATTCCACTCTCCCTTGAAAAAAAAAAGCCCCAAAAAATAATGATAAAAGCTCAAACAAAACATAAATAAGTTACTAATGCTTACGCTCTATTTGTTTCGCAGGAAAGCTTTCTGTAAAAATAGTTTTCCATATTTTTCAGTGTTTGGTAGCATAAAAAAAATTGGTTAATGGAAAACTATCTTTTAGTCAACGGAAAACCCCAACAAAAATAAGACTTATTTTTTATAAGTTGTTTTCTAGAAAATTTTTTTGGAAAACAATTTCTGTCTTGCATGGCTTACAACTCTTATTCTTTTGGTCGCGGGAAACAATATTTTTTCTCTCTTTGGTCTCTTCTCTCTTCTCTTCCCATAGATTGGCAAACTTGTCAAACCTCATCAAGTAAGATGATAATATTTTTCATTAAAGAGAAACCTAACTGTCTTATGATTCGTGCAACAATGGTTGAAGCCAATATTTCAGGCTTCGCAAGTTTCCTCCGACTATTGTGATAGCTTGTTGGAAAACAGACCACTGTGGATTGGAATTATTGGTTGGTGTTAGCAAAGGGCCGCCCTTGCAGTCTCTTATGGGTCCACTCTTATTGATTAGCCACATAAATAAAGTAATCCACTAACTATTTGCTGAGAAGATGAAGAAAAAAAAAATTTAATTCTAAACCTTGAGTCTTTGACTATAGAATGCTTCTTGATAGAAAATTTGAAAACATTAAATCCAGTGTTTAGCTTCTTAAATCTTAAAAGCATATATAAATCAAGTATTTGGACAATTTGACATTTTGGTATTTATCAAACACTTTGTGCTAGACTATTTTGCAAGTTGAACTATTTAGCCTATGTGACATTTTGAATCATTTGAAATGAAACTTATGGCAGTTTTGAATTATGAGAAGTATAGTTGATATATATATATATATATGTGTGTGTGTGTGTGTGTGTGTGTGTGTATATGTTACTATCTATAATATATGAGCAAGATAAGTGGTAGAGATTATGAAAATTAGAAACACATGTTATACTTAGTTTTTATTGGAAAATTAGAAACACATGTCAAAATTTTATTGGAAAACCAAATTTATACTTAGTTTTTTTCTTTTAAACTATTTATATTGATTATTAGTTGAGTTACAGATACACATGTTATACATATTTTAAATTATATAAAAAAATGTTGTAAAAAATTTAAACATACCAAATACTAAAAGATACTCTCGAACTCATTTTTAAGACCATTACCAAACACCAAAAATATGATAATTTTCTAGAAAATATTTTTTTTTTAAATGATAAATTTTTCAGAAAACGGTAAATACTAAAACAATCAGAGCATTAACACGAAGTTAAAATACCATTAATTACTTCATTCCCTTACAACCCATGTTAGATCAACGAAACGAAAAACAAAGCAAAACATATGCAAAACTAGATGAGCCTTCACAAACTCACATATGACATATTCCAAATTTTCTCAAACATTCAAGCGAGGATCAACCTCAATTCTAGCAACCCCTTCTTTTTCCTCAGCAACCTTAGGTACCTCCACAACCCCAACAACCAAGCCCGCCACCTCACTCTTCTCACCCTTTAAAATCTTCTCCTCCTCTTCCTCGTCAACATAGTTTGGGTCCTTCTCATCTATCGCAGGAGGCACTTCTGACAACTCGCTCTCAGCTATATCATCGGGGCCTTCCCAGGTGTACTTGCCGCCATGTCCAGACTTCGGTGGTGGCTTCCCAATTCCTATCCCATCAGCTGGGTGGCGATCCATGCGTAGCACACCCTTGTCCATCAGCTTCTTCTCTACGTACTTGAGAGTGTCTATTTTGTGAGTGCTCACTTCGGTTTTCTCTATTCTCTTTCTTCCTTCCTCGTCGCCGCTCACCGCTCGGATTGTCACTGCTTCCTCCTTCTTGTCGTCGACAATGGGCTTCGTCGTTTTCTTCATCTTTTGCTGTGATATTTCTGGATTCTGAGATGAAATTTTGAAAGGTATTGTTGTGGGTGTTTGTGTTGTTTGAAGTTGATAGGGAGAGAGGTCGGGTTTGATGGTTTTATAAGGCGTAGAAGTACTGGAACTTGATGCTAGATGGTTCTGGAAAGATATGGAAGAGGTGGTGCTGGAAGGTTCTGCCACGTTGTGGTATGTGCTATTAGTTTTCTACTGTTGGTATTCTCTGGTAGGTGTGAGGTAAAAAATCTAGCAGTAGTTTTACCATTCTCTGGTAGGTGTGAGGTAAAAAATCTAGCAGTAGTTTTACCATTCTACAACGTTTGGTTGTAGATAGGGAACGGAGATAGAGGAAAAAAAAATCTTTGGACTTTGGATATAGGAAAGAATGAAAAGAGGAAAAGTAGAAAACGTGAGTTTATGTTTGGTTTGCAAAAAGAAGAGAAAAGAAAAATGTATTAAACCTTTTTGCGCGATAGGGATATTCATATATTAAAACATTTGTAATTACTAAATAATATTAAGAACATATTTATCACTTTATAGTATAAAGTGGTAGGCTCCATAAAATTTGTGATCTCCCTCCTATTTTCGCCCAAATTGGACTGATCCCAAATTAGTGGGATCCACGGAAAAAGAATATTTTCACATCATCTATTTTTCTTCTCTCTTGTACAACCAAACAGCAAAAGATGTCTGCCATCTTTTTCCCCTCTTTTCTCTTCCTTTCCACCGTCTCTTTAGTTTTTAACAAAGATATCTAAAATTCAAATTCTTTATCTATATATATAAAAAGTAGTAGTTTTACTTTTATGTTAAAAAATTAAAAAATGTGTTTATCAAAAAAAAATTAAAAAATTATAGTTGTAGTAGAGTATTTATTAAATGAAATGAGGGATTCATATTATCGTATTTTAAGAGTACTTAATACTAATTTTTGCTTAGTTTTATATATATATATATATATATTTTTTTTTTTTATATATTCCACATCTTCCGTCTTTTTACACCAAAATGATTTCACCATTTGATTATCGAAAGAGGAAAAAAAAAATTTCCACCGTTTAATGTTTACAATGAATCCACTTGATACTATTACATTATATGTTATAAATTTAAAAGTGTGTATTTAACGGAACAACATAACTATGAAATGGACTCTTTTGATTTCAGTTAAAATAAGGAAGATTTTATTTCTTGATTCTAATAGAGTAATGATAGTCACATATTCCTTATTATACACTGCCACATAGACTAAAATTATGTTTTAAAAACATGATTTCAAAAGAGAGTAATATATAGCAAATGCATGATAAGATTTTCCAATTCCAATAATAGTAAACACCATTCATAGGGGCCAACCCACACCCTTTTTGTGGAACTTAAAGCAATGCAAGGGAATTTTTCCCCCCTTGACTTGTTAAGTTGGTAATTTGTGATTGAAACAAAATCACTTACACTATTTTTATTAAGCAACAGTTATAACAAAATCATGTCAACAGTGGAAAAAAAAGTGAGGAAAATGGGTGACTTGAGGGTGATTGTTAATAAAAAATTTTAAGCAAGTTTTGACACCATTTGTATGAGAATATGAAAAGTCGTCAAAAAAATTAATTGTTTTTTTTTTCTTTTTCCATAAAAAGTTTCAAAAAATATTTTCAAAATCAATGCCCTCAAAAGCATTTGTTATTTTTTCCTATATACTATTGTATTAGATTCAGGTTTGGAGGTGAAGCTATTCCTTATGCGACTTCCATTTGAACAAGAATGTCAAAAGGTCGTCAATGGCTCGGGATAGGCCAGGCCAGCCCATTTTTACTTGGCCCATGGGCACAATGGACTGGACATATTGGGTTATTAACTATTTAAAGGGCTGCATCAAGCTGGGCCGAAAAAAAAAAACCCCAACCCATGACCCTACTCATGGGCATTGCCCATTTTGTCTTTAGCGGGCTAGGCTATCGAGTTGGGCCTAATTGGCTACATATGGGCTTGTCAAAGAATTTAATACTTAATTAAAAATTTTTACCATCAAATCTATTTAATTTTTTTTTTTTTTTGATGATGAAAACCTATTTGATGTTTTTTATTAAGGCTTTAAATGGTTTTTTATTTTTATCTTTTAATAAAAAAGTCAAATGGTTAATTTAAAATTGCTAGACTAGTAGAAAATATATATTTAGTAAACTAAACTTAACATAATTACTTTAAATATCTTAATGGTTGGAGGTTTTTTTTTTAAATCCTTCTATAATGCCTCAAGATCAATTTTTATGGACATAAAAATTAGCCCACGATTTAACCCACTAGGTTAATGGACTACCCATGAACCTCAATAACAACAAGCCGGGCTACCCATTAGCCTAGTAGGCTGTCAGGTTACTTGGTTAGGCCCTGGACCATGAGTTATTTGGTGATCCTTGTATCGTACATGTTAAAGGGGATGTGTATCCCCACCACTTACCAGTCAGTTAGCACATGAATCAAGACCTTTGGAAGTTGGAAGTGGGCACTTGAAAGTAGAACCAGCAAACGAAGTGTCAAAGCCAATAGCTAGGTTCATTTTCTATATACGTGAACCTTGGAAAACCATCCGTTGTAGTAAATAATAGAAGCCCAAAAGTTGGCGACATTCAACAATATAACTATATAAGCCGAACTACAAACAGCCTTTTATTATTCCAATCAAACAGTACACTATTTTCAGATTAACAAAGATGGCTAGAGAAATTAGCAACTTGAAAAACAAATTTGTAAGTTACGACAGTAGCGATGAAGAAGCTGATTTAGTTTATTTTGGCCTTGCACTAGAGAAGTTGAGCCTTCGTCCTAGAAAGAAACTTCTTGTTCTTAGCTTAGGAGGCTTACTGTGCCATAGAGTCTTCCGCCATGACAAGTCCAAGATTCCAAGATATCGCAACCCTGATACATCCTATGGAAGCTTTTTAGGTGAATGTCATTGTCTTTGAATTTTGGCATGTTTATATGTTTAGTATTTGCAGCTAATCAATCAATACAACATCTTTCCCTTATCAGTTTACAAGAGGCCTCATTGCGAAGAGTTCATGAAATTTTGCTTTGAAAGATTTGAAGTTGGAATATGGTCTTCTGCAAGGGAGTGAGTCGAACTAAGCCATGAACTCTGTATTTGTTTTCGATTCAAATTTTCCATAAATTGCATTTTTGCTATGTACTATGAAGTAATTTGTGTGGTTATTAGATGGTATCTGAACAACGCCTTGGACTGTATAATGAGAGGAATGAAAAGCAAGCTTGTCGTTGCTTGGGTAAGAATATAACTTAAACATGTAATTAATATCAGTAAGGACTTTGAAAATTGAAATAGGGATTTTATTTTTATTTTTTCAATTTTTTTATTATCTTTTTTTTTTTTTAGGACCAAGATAAATGCACTGATTCTGGGTTCAAGACTTTGGAGAAGAAGGAAAAGCCAATCTTTTTAAAGGAGTTGAAGAAACTAGGGAATCTCGGTTTTGAACATTCATCAGAAGTTTGGACAAAATGGGCAAATGCCCTTTTCTGGGAAACTAAGCAGCGTTTTGCCCCAGTTTCCAAACTAATTAGGGAAATGCCCCTATTTTGTAACTCGATATCAAAGACATCGAGTTGTTATAAATAACTCGATTTTATATTAATCGAGTTAGTCCGACCGCTGTGCCATGCTGGCGCAATTGACCTGGCATTTTTCAATTAAAAAATGGCTGTATAGTTATTCATAACTCGGTAACCTGAAAAGCGAGTTTTCTTCAGCGGTTTGAATCAATAGGACCCTAACGTCTCACAGCGCCTATTCGCTCTCTCTCTTTCCCTCGCGCTCTCTGCCATCACTCTCCCTCCACACTCGCCCTCGCTGGCTCTGCGATCAAGCTTCCCCACTCTCCATCAGTCTCTCTCTCTGTCCAGTCTCCATCAGTCGTCGTTGCTTCCCGCCGCCGTTGATTACAAGTACGGTTGTGTCCTCTGATATCTGTTCTGATTTTGGTTAATATTATTAGGTTGTGTTTTATGTGAGATTTTGATTACTTTGTGGAAACTTCGTAAAAAGTAGTAAATATACTAGTGAAGATGAGAATTTTGGTGTGTTTTATATGATGCAATGATGATGATCTAAAGTATTTCTTGCTATATGTCTGTGTCTGTGTGATTTTCTCATTAGTGAGAATTTTGTTGTCTTTTACACGACGCAATGATTATGGACAGTGATTAATGAGTTTAAATGTGCTTGGGGTTTGGGATTTTGATGGGGGGTTTTGGCAAATTGAGTGGTGGTGTTTCAGTGATGTCTCTGGGTTTCTGTAAAAAGTGTCTTATTCGATTGTAGGCCTGATTTTGTTATAGTTGTTGTAAATGGTGTCGAACTAATTACGTTTGAGTCGAAATAGTTGTTGTAAATGGTGTTGAAGTAATTACGTTTGAGTCTAAGTAGTTGTTGTAAATGGTGTAAAATGTGTCTCATGCCTCTAGCACCAACTGTTAGCTCTGAAGCAGAACCCATCTCATAAAGATTGGTTCTATTAGGTACAGAAGTTAAGAAAAAAATGATGAAAACTTTGAGACTCTGGTTGTTATGTTCTGCCCATAATGACATCCTATATACATAAATCTATGAAATGCAATACACATTCACATGAAACAGAAAGTTTGCTACTGTAAGTCCAGTTAAAAACCAGTAAGAGTGATGAAATGAAGTGGTAGCATTTCGTACAGCAACAAACAAATTAAGTTCTTTCACATCCCTTAAAAGTTTTACAACTCATTGTTTTTGGTATATCTAGATTTTTATAAATATCATTATATCTAGGAATTGACACTACTTTTGTTTTGCATATCAGTCCGATGTAGAAAATTGAAAGTAACTTTACGGGAAGTTCTTTTGCTTGCAATACAACTCCTCTTTGTTTAAAATTGACCATAAGGAGGGGGAGAGGAATAATTGAAGATTCAATGGTCCTGCACCCTTTGGTGAATTTGAGATGGGCTAACTCGTCAAATGTTGAAAATAGACCTAACAAGTGGGAAATGGGCTGACTGAGTCATGGTATGCTTACATGTGTAGTGGTAGAAATGTAGAATAATTAGTATAGGTTTCTAGATATGCTTAGGTTGAGAACCAAATGACCTGTAGTTGTAGGGATCTTAGTGGTCTATCGTAAACGGGCAATTGCATAGGACATAAAACGGGGAGCTGTCAAGGATAACCTTATAGAGAGTGTTACTTTGTTGACATTACCAAGTTTGATTGAACAGGTCTGAGAATAGAATATCTAAACATTGAGTTGTTGCAATTTATATTTACTATGTGACTGCATTGGTCATAAGCCATAGAGTTGAATTTAAATGTCCTTTTAAATATCTCTTCCCTCCATATGCTGCCCCTAATAATTGTAATTGATATTTTCTCTGCTAAAATCCCTCTGAAAGACATCATAAACCAAAAAGAACTGTCACATTTAAATATTGCTCAAATGTTGAACATCTAGGTACCAATCAAGTTTCTAGCACATTAATTAGTGACTTGTTTGTGTTTTTTTTACTTCAATTAAAGATACTAGGAAAAAAAGACGAAGAAGTGTTTATATTTAGGATTACTATGCCGGTTCTTATTTATTTAAGCTTTACTTTGATTGCTTTTGGATTGCATGTTCAGTGGGGGCAAGGAGTGATGTTGACAATGTTGTTGGGATCATAATATGTCAAACAAGATGTATCCATGCTTTTATTTTATATTAATTGTGGTTTACTTGTTAGATAATTGCTAACAATCTATTTGCTGCCATGTCGGATATGCAGGCACTAGATAGAGTGCAGCCTGGACCTGACGATCGTACCCAGTTAACCCGGCAGCCGGATCATCGGTCAACTCCGCTTTGGAGGTGCGCCGCCAATGAGGTACGTAGTTGTATTATTAATATATGTCTGTTTTATAATTACCTCGTGTGCACTACTTAACACCATACTTGTGTGTGTGCAGGAGGTGCCTGGCATCATAAAGGTTCGACGCCGTAAATGTGTATTGCCGCAGGGTGGGCTGGACCCACGTATCATGCAATACATAGATGCAGCAGGTTTGACTGGGTTATTCAAGGTTCCTGATATGGAGGTCGACCACGCGTTGATCATGGCCTTGGTCGAGCGGTGGCGTCCAGAGACGCACACATTTCACTTACCCCATGGAGAAATGGGTATCACCTTGCAAGATATGGAGGTGATGCTGGGAATTCCGGTGGATGGGTTGCCTGTCACTGGGAGGACAGACATGCAATGGAACGTGGTGTGCCAAGAATTGTTGGGTCATGAACCTCCGCCCGTGATACCGAACTCAAACAGGTCTACCCTTACTGGGGCGAGGATAAAATACAAGTGGCTTGATGCACAGTTTGCCGCTCCCCCAGCTGCGGACGCTGGTGACGAAGTTGTGCAGCAACATGCCCGCTACCACTTACTTGTACGGATGGGAGCCCTGTTGTTCATGGACAAGTCTGCGGACCGGGTCTCATTGTTGCCTCTGCAGTTGCTCAACCCAATTAGCAATGGGAGACGGTACAGCTGGGGCAGTGCAGCATTGGCTTGGCTTTACAGGCAACTTTGTAGTGCATCGAAGAAGGATGCCATGCAGATTGGAGGAGCACTCTTGTTGGTGCAGCTATGGGCCTATTCAAGGTTTCCACGAATATGCCCTGTTGCGAGGCCGCCTCTACCGCCAATGCACTCAGGGCCTCTTGCCATTAGGTACGTTACGCTCATTGAGTTCTCATTATTCAAGCTAAAGTGTCTCTTCGGAATAATTATTTATGCGTAATAGTATAAAGTCCCATTTTATTTGTCTCTTTGATATAATTAAAAATATGTCAAACTAACAAACAAAAGAAACTTATCAATGTTTAGTATATGGATGTGAAATATAAATCAAAGTTTGTTAAAAGTAAAGTTCAGTAACGAACATTTGTCGAAACCCCATGTTTGCTAGGTGGAGCGGGCCAAAATGCACCGCAGAGCATGCCACACATGTCCTTGCTGCGTACCGGACGTCACTGGCTACACTACGGGCAGAGCAGGTATTCGGTTAATTTACGTCCTCAACTTGAGGATTTTATTTTTGTTTGAATTCTTGGATTGTTGTAGGAATGAGTTGATTTAAGAATATTGGTTCCATCCCATCATTTTGTCTATTGTGAAGTACTTCACATTAGAATTGAGATTTGCAGCACCTGCATGAATACGAACAAGCATAAACTCAAAATTCCACTTGCCAATGTTAAAGCAAAGGCCTCAATTTTTTTTTTAACCTAGCAGAAACAAATATTATATAATCCACCAATTTTACAACCTTGTATTTGGAGACTTCTTATTATCAAAAGTAGGGGTGTACATCATGGGTCGAGTTGGGTTTGATTGAAGGGTGTTTTCCAACTCAACCTAAGCATGTTGGGTTGAGAAATTCCTAACTCATTACATGTGTAGAAACCAACTCAACCCGACTCACGTGAGTTAGGTTAAGTTGGTTTGTTGGATTAATGGATTATATTTAAATTTAGTCATATATATATATTAAGTAGAATTTGGCTATATCCTTCATTATGTACGGAACTGTTTGTGATTTACGCCCAAAAGAGAAAGTACCGGTTTAGTCCCTTTTACAAGATGTCTGAATTGAATAAGTAATGTAGCTATATATATGTTGTTCAAAAAAGCACCAACATGCGCAAAAGATTGAGCATGAAGTACTGGTTTAGTGCAAGAGAAAGTGTGTTCAAGCCTGTGTTGCAACAAAAAAAACTCCATCAGTTCTTACAAATGTCATTAAGCTGATGCAATGAAGAGAAGGCACACATATTGTTCATATGTAATTGGTTATAATTCGATGAGAAATGAATTTACCTAAGACTATACCAAATATAATAAGATTTTTCTTTTGTTGTATTTGTGAGCTGAAGTAATTTATTTGATTTTAATGATGCATCTTCGAAATTTACGATGACATCTTTAAATTCTTCCCAGCTACTAACTTAATCAAAAGTTTGTGTTGATTGTTTAATTGTGTCATTATACATCGTTTTAACCTATTTAAGACAATAGAAAATAGATCTTTTAGCCTGCCATCAAAAGAAAATAAAAAATTTCAAAACTTTATATTAGCCGAATGATTGTAAACTCACAACATATTAATTAAATTATAAACAGAAGGCCTCGTATGATAAATTTGTACAAATATGGGTCTTTTCAAAACAAGGGAATCAAGGCATATTAGAATATAAATGGTATTTCATAACTCAAACATTATATGCTAGAAATTTGATTAAACACAAAACTAAGCTTGTACAGTTCGTAATTAATTAATAAAATGTTGTGAGCTCGAAATGCTAGTTATTTCTCTACCTAATAGGTAGACAATTGAGTATTTCTTGTTCTAATTGTTAGAATCCAGGATTACAAACATGTATATAACTACAAAAAACATTGTTCCATTGTAAGTTATAAAGTACCTTTGCTGAATTGAAGGTTATAGTTTTGGCTTCTGGGAGAATACTGATCGACTTCTGGACGCAATTTAAGTGGTATATTTTGAATTTGAACAGTAACATTCGGTTTAGCATAGTTAGTAAGCCACAATTGCCAATCAGTCGAAATATGCGAACACTGTAAGAATTTTGACACATTACCTCTTGTTGTTGACCTAAATGAAAAGTTGGTTCGTGCTCCTTGCAGCAAAGTTGTAGAGCACAATTTAATTGTAGCATGCAACTCCTTAAGATGTCCCCACTTAGGCTGCCTTAATAGGCCTAAAATTCGTAAAAGTTGTGGATTATTAATTACTACTTTAGGACCATAGGAACTTATGCTGCTTACCATATTCATCAAGAGGAGCTTGATCATAATAAGCTATGATGATATATGCAGAGCTTGTTCCACAAAATTTGTTCCACCATGGTACTAGGATGAGGAATGTAATTTTAGACATTGACACGATTAGTTTAACAAGAGAACAATAAGGCTTATGTAATTTCCAGCACTAAAATTGAGGTTGGTATGTTATTTAGATAGAAATATGAGTAGCCTTTAACAGTTTTTGATGAGAATTATAACTAAAATACCATACCATGTAATGATTTACATAGCTTCCATTTCTTGCAATACAAAGTGCTACTTCAAATGCAATGTCTTCAGCAGACCAAATATATGTGTTTCCTCCGTATACTTGCTAGCTTCAAGAGAAAATTAAGTACAGTTAGTAGAATGCAGATTGATTAATAGTCATTTTGTTATGAAAACTATGCAACATTGTTAATGACTAATGCAATTAACAATGTACAAGTTTTCTATTACGGTCGAACGGTTTTGCGAAATCAACTTGGATTCATCTTAATGCAGAGCGGAGTTGACCGATGCTCCAGTACCCTCCTCTAAGTCTAGTTCATATTGAAATCTCTAGTATCTGATGGTGTCACTTAGCTTTGAACGTTATGCTGAAAATGCAATGTGGATCTCGGTCAACCTATATCTTTTACTATTTTTTGCAGATCAATCTTAATTGCTTGTTGACTTCAGATTACCTGAAAAAAATTTTCAGACAATGTTGGTGTTCTTTTACTTTCTGCCCAATAATGGCTGCAGATTTTGTGTATGAATAGAAGCAACAAATTCCATGCTTTTCATATTACATATCACAAGCATAATCTGAATTGAACAAATATGATGTCTCACTATCACAAACATAATCCACAAACATAATCCACTTATGCAGATTGTATGGGAGCCGTACACACATACGCTGGGCTCCCTGCCCGCGTATTGCACTGCCGGGCAGCATATTTGGAGGGCCGAGGTCCCATTGATATACTTTTGGATAGTGGAGGGGCATCATCCCGAGCGGGTCTTCCGTCAATTTAGGATGAAGCAACCAGTTCCACTTGTGGTGGATACGTCGATTGCCCTTCACAAGATATCCCTCCAGGGTAAATGGGAGAAGGACTGGGTGGTAGAACATCAACTCCATATTCAGCAATGGGCCAACCGAGGGGATGAAGTTCGCGCTGCCCCTCTTCTAGACGGTGATGATACGTACCTCGTTGAGTACATGACGTGGTATAATCGCAACACAAGGCGGTACATAACACCAGAGACTGCGTACTGGGAACTCATGGTGAGGCAACACTTCCTTCCCCTTTGTTGAAACCATTGTTCAATTAAATATCTTCAGCAGGTTTATCATGCACCTTTAAACTCCACACTAATTATTGTTGTTACATCTCTACATCTCAATGACTTTTTCTTTCATTATGTTTTAAAGTCAAAAAATAGTGCATGATTTAACTTCTTCATAACTAAGTGAATTTGTCTTGATCCAATTGCTTTGCGCGAGGAATGGTTAATTGGCAATGACCACACCTTTGTTCATGTATGAAGTTCAAATTTTAAAAAGGGTGGGTTGGGTTTTATGCTTTTATTTTTATGTTTTCAATAACCTATTTTTGGTTGCCTTGTATTTTCAAATGGACATTAGTACATGACCTAAGATTGAACGCCAATTACATATTTTATGATATGCAACCATGACTACTAGATTCAAACATGATATATGTTGCTATTTATGGTACTTCCCTTAATTGAAACTTTAAGCTTGCATGATCAAATCACTTAATTGGATTGTTGGTGTACCTTAGGAAATAATAACTTCATAATATGTGTCTTGATTGCAGTATGATATTAATGGAGTTGTCACTCTGTTGAAGCCTACATACACAACTGGAATTCAGTTATTTTCACTTATGCTAAGATTCAACTTATGTACAACCAACCATACGTGTGTTTCGGGAGTATTATCTCAATGTTTAGATTGCATAGCCACAAACATAGCAGGAAATTGCAAATTTTTGAGTGTAAGACGTGGAACTATACATTTTTGCACAGTGGGGGGCCAACCCCGACTTTTATATGCTATCTTTTTAAAGATGTTTAATAATTATGAGTAATATAAGGATTTCATTCGCTATGTTTACTACTTTTTCTTTTGATTTTGGAACATATTTATCCATGTTTTGCATCATAGATGCGTTCCTGCTTTTATGACGCCCTTGTTTTGTAGGTTCGGACAATGATTAGGTCTATACAGAGGTGCGATGAAGGTTCTGACATGCACAATGACCTTAAATATACACTAGAGCTTGTGGAGGAGCTGGGCCGACTTAAATTGGCGGATGCGCTCGCAGAAGCATCCGACATTGCTGCACAGGGCCCAGGTTGCGGCAGGCAAAGTGGTGGGTCTCAAGGGGGTGGACATCGTGGAGGTAGTCGAGCTGGTCGCGGCCGTACGACTGAGCCAGATCCTGTCTACGAGGAAGGGGATGACTCGGGTGCAGAAGAGGCATGGCTTGGCACTGATTGGGTTTTGTCTGACAATGGCGGTAGGACACCACGATGCACGTCTGACGTTGGTGCTGGTCTATCCCACACTGCTGGTCATGAGGACACTGTTCCAGCCCAAACTACGCCCCGTGGTCCTAGCACGGACTATGAGGACCCTCCCCGTATGTCGCCCCCAGTTTTCAGTGGATCTGCCCATGATGGTGGATGCATATTTGTCCCCACACCAGGCATGCCCACCCCACCTCTAGTACACGTGGACCCCAGCATGGCAGCTTCATCTCCAACCCCGCACGATGAAGCTGTACAGATTGAGCAGATACCGGCTGAGGACATTCAGCCGGTGGAGGGTTTGCGCAGATCACGACGCCCTCCTGCGCATGCTCCTGATTGCGGGACCGGTAATGGTATGTACTCTGTCTACACTTCCCATCTTCGCGTGCTACTTGTACCATGCATTTGATTGAATATGTTAATTCAATTATGTTGTTGTGTCTGTTGAAACAGGTAAGATTAGACCTGTGAGGGCATATGGGCAGAAACGAAAAGATCATTAAATGCCTTGGTGTGTGCTATTTAGTTACACTTTTGAATCAGGTCTCAATTGTGATGTTTTGCGAACTGGTTGGCCAACAAATAGGATTTTATATGTGACCTGCCTCTTGTCAGTTCTTACTTTCATGGTTTTTAGGTAAATTGCATTTTTTTCATTAAGCTGTACTGTTAGGTTTGTTGCTCCCCCCTCAACTCTAACACTAGAGCAATTACTTCCCAAATTTTAGGCATTGTGGAAAATAACTCTCTGCCATTAATTTCATTATATGTGCCTGTCACGCGCACACACACAAAAGAAGTATAAGAAGAAGATCAAGACAAGAAGAAGGGAAAAAAATAGACTATATTTTTTGAAGGATTTTGAAGAAACCTCCAATTCCTTCTTCCTAACAGAACTTTGGTTTCTTGGCCCTAGAGTTCTGCACAATGCCACTTTCATCATCACCACAACCTCTTTGCTCCCAAAACCACTACAATCTGCCCATTGTAACCATCCCACCATCCTTGTTACTGTCAATAACTTGAAATATATTGATCAACTGCTGCACCCATCTTTCACACATGACAAACCCTAGTTTCACCCAAATGCTCCATTCACAATCTCATCTCAATCCCCATCACCACCAACTTTATAAGCCAAAGGAAAATATATATAACTTTATGAAGAAGACAGTTTGTTTTCCATCCCCGCTTCTAATGCTGATTATTGTCTACAAAGTGGACATCCCAGACAACTTCCCATGGTTTAGGATTTGGGTTATGTCTTATTAGTCCATGATCAAACAAGAAATCTGCATAAATCCTAATTCTCAATTGCAGATGTCTATGTAAGTTACTTTGTTTTTATTCAAATCTGTAGCATTTGTTCTTGCTACACTGATGCCAGTAATTTTCTCCAACTATTTCAATATCTACTCGAATGGGCAAATTTCTGATTTAATGTGAATCCTCTAAATCACATTACATGGAGTAGAACTTGGGAAATCAACAAAATATCACATTCTCTTATTATGAAGCAATGTTACACTTGAGCTTTACTCTCTTATATACGTGTCTTTACGCCCTACATTCTCTTGTTTCTTTGCTATTTGAATATTTTTTCCCCTAGGTTTTCTAGCAAGATTTATCTACGAAAAGCAAAGCTGTTTCAAGTGGAGGGACCAGCACAAAAGTTGAAGAGAGAAAGAGTGTGGGAGGTGGCGAGGGAAAGTTTGGGATGGAAGCGAATGTTTATGAATGAAATGAACTGGTCAGGAAAATGGGTGGCTTGGCTAGGTATGTGTCTCTCCCCTAATTTTCTGATTCGCCTTCCCCAAAATTCCGAGATCGGCAGATCCTCCTTCTCGTTCTCTTATTTTTAATCTCCTTCAAATCCCCTCCTCTCTAGAATGATTAGATCTGTGTACAGTTGATTATAAGTTTCTTAGTAGATACTTTGGAGAATGGAATTTGTATTTGTTTTTTTTTTTTTCTGAGTTCTAGAGCAGTTCTAGAGCAGCTCACAATATAACTTACCTATAGCCCAAAACAGCAAGTAATTATATGTTCTGTGGGCATGTTTTGTTCCTTTCGCTTCTTGGGATTTCTAATTGATATTTAACATTGTATATATGTTTATGAACTTTTCATTTTGCTAGCAATTTGGGAACTTCCTAAGAAACAAAAATCTGTTTATTGATTTGTTCATCAATTAGCCTTCTCATTTTATGATTTTTAGTATATATATATATATATATTGTGTGCGTCATTTGCTATCAATGAATCAAATCTTGTCCGTAGCTTGCTTTAATGAAATGATGGAGGGCGTTCATTGCTTGAACTGGGGATGAAACAGCCTAATGATTATCTTGAGGGCATGGAGAACTGAAAATGGCTCCGTAATTGAAATTTCCTATTCTGGTTGTGGACCAATTATAGGATTTAAAGCTGCTCACTCCTAGACTGCAATACGATGGTTGTAAATTATTGCTTCTCTGTTGGCATATATTTGGTTTTTCATTGGAAAATTCGTTATTGCTATGGGACTTTATGCGGCGGCTTGCATATGAAGGGTTGAATATACCTCTAGCATGGTTCATCTGCTTAGCTTGTACTAGCAAATGGTTGTTGAAACTCTGAATTGCCAATTCTTAGCAGTGATATGTACATACTAGCCGAATAGAAAAACCAAAAGATAATAATATGTATGTATACATCTTCGCTGAGCTTCCTTGAGCTATGAAACTGAAGCTCTGTATCTCTCCAAATAACAATCACATATACTACAGGTAAGTGTTTGTAATTGATTATTCATGTCATTGTTCAACTTCTAGCTGCTGCGGTGAAGTTAGAATGGATGATACAACTGTATTCATTTGCCTATAAATTAGCTTGGATACTTATTTGAGAAGGATATATTACTGTTTCATTTGCATATAGTAAAATTAATGTATTTTATTTTTTGAGAATTAATGTCTCTTTTGATTTGATTAATGTAAATTCTATATCCTTTACAAATCAAATTATTTATATCTATGTTTTTTGATATAAATCATTTGATTTTTGTCTGTATATAACATTTAGAATTATCTTAACCATTACTCTTTTTTCACGGCAAGTACGTGTCTTGCACGTGCTGCCCTAACTAGTGTACTAAAAAAATGGTGGTGTAGCTGCCTTCCCTTTCTTCCCGTTGGATAGTATTCAATGGTATCTTTGTTTTTGCGTTTGATTAGCTGAACTACCCAGTACAACTCTTTTTCTCAAGTGTATAATATTTTAGACTGGACAGGATATAGTGTGACCTAAGCTTATGTGCCATGTAAAGAAGCAAACTTAGATATAGCTTAGCCCCATACGTGGTGTTTCAGAGGTAGCATATGGGATCTAAAGCATTGGTTAAGCATGCATTGAATATCATGGGAATTGGTTCAGCATGCATTGGTTAACCTTTATAATCATTTGTTGCTAATGCGATTATTGTCATATATATATGTATGGCAAATGCTTGCTTCAGTACGAACCTGAGACATTTCCCCCTGATCTGAAGGCAAAAGGACTGTTGGGGCATTGCACCAAACCTCTTGAAGAATGTTCCCGTTAGAAGGGAATCGGCCTCCAACAAATTGGCCATCTGTGTTTTGCAGGTAAATTGGTCTCGATTTAATGTTAAAATTAAAGAAGATTCTTAAAGTCGTAGCTTCTAACAATATCAATGTTAAAACATATCAGCTATAGGCCTAGTGCACCACTTGTTCTTCGGGGGATCAGTTGCACATTTGAGGGAGGGCACAAATGATGTATTGTTGGCAGAACTGGCAGTAGGAAGACCACTCTCATAGGTGCTCTATTCTGTCTACTCGAGCCAGCTGGAGGGCAGATTATAGTCGTTGGGATTGAAACCTGTACTACTCCACTGTGCCGTTGCAATCCTTAAACTTGAAGACTAAGACATGTGCTTCGTATTTGGGCTTTCATTCACTAAACTGATCATGCTCCAAAAGTTGGGAACTATATAGGTCTCATGCACTAAAGTTTGGCTCTTGGGTTTGAGGAATGATATATCATACACTTAGATTTAACAGCTAACTTTTGAAGTTGAAGTGCGACATTTGTATAAAGTACTCTCTGTGATAGAACAATATTATATATTAATTTAGAATAGTATTACAAGTCACGTCATCGTTTTGGGGTTTTATTTAGTGCGTTTGGGACTCCAGAATCTATAGCTGTGTTACTTGTTTTATTAGTTAGTCGGTGTCAATTTTTATTCATATGGTTAGAAGGTTCTTGACTTTGTATATTTTGGGTATCAAATTGTCAGAATTCACTTGAAGAATCTTCACTCATTTTTTGGTGTATTTGATTTTTCATGTATGGAACATTCCAATAGTGTGGCGTTTAAAGTTTGAATTTTCTTTTATTGGTATGGATTGCAATGAATCCTCTCAATGGATTTCGAAATCATCCGTCCAGAGGTTTTGCATTCATTGTTGTTTTTCATGTCGTTTACATTCGTTAATCGTGACTCATTTTGTAACTACACAGTAATGGACTTAAGTGATTGTGATGGTTGGGTTACGACCAAAGCATTACATTAATATAGCTACTTGAATGTACTAGACCGACTAGGACCAAAGGGGACCAAATAAGACCAAAGCAGTGCACTTCAACAAACTCAAGTATTATAGTTACTTCCCATACATACATTCGTTAAGTACGTCCCATTGTGTATGGGCTGCTCTTGTGACACTGAAATACACACTTTCATGTACTTAAGTGAACCAATTTTTTTCCTCATACGACCAAAGCATTACATTAATATATCAAATAAAATGTACTAGACCGAATAGGACCAAAGGGGACTGAATATGCCTATGATGATACAATGGACCGAAGGGGAACAAATAAGAACAACGTAGATACAATGGACCGAAGATGACCAAAGTAGTGTACTTCAACAATTTATTTATTACAGTTACTCCCCATATATACATATCTGCCAATCAAACAGTTGGAAAATGATGACACTTTTACATGCATCAAACCACACACACAAAACTACTTACTTGACATATATATCTTACTGAATACCACAACAAGAAGTCATACTTTTGCATTCATTTACCCGTACGTTGTCTCGTGGGTGCATCAACTTCAGCATCCGCCACAACATGGCCCACCACTTCGTTCAACATGTTCGCACTCAAGGTTGCAATCCTCCTTGCGTGGTCACGCTCCTCAATGGCAACTTCCAACTGAAACCTTAACAAGGTGTGAGTAATGTCTCCACTGTCGTAGTTGGTTCTTTCGCTTCGAGAAATGCTCGGTGGAGTTGAGGTTGATATGTTTGGAGTTGCCCATGATGCGGACGCACCACCCTGCGCATCCATACCATTACAATGCAAATACTCCATGTATGCGGCTTCTGCTTCCCTCCGATCTTTATATGATTTGTGATTGGCGTTTGGGAACTTATGAACTTGTCTGCTTGCATTTAGCCAGCTGTTGTATATGCCTGGAACACGACCGTTAAACACAACGTAGGTACGTCCCATCCTGCTCTACAAAGATGGTGGAAAGTCCTTGCACCAGAAGGGAGAATGCACCTTTCTTACCAGTGGAGTGCGTCTGTTTTGGAAGAAGTAGGAATAATTGGAAAAAGAAACTCGATATATCTAAAGTCGAGTTTCTTTGATACCGCCTTCAGCATATAAATGAGTTACAAGTAACTCGATATCTTGTTTACCGAGTTTCTGAATTGCCGTCACATCAACGTAGTTCGTCAACAGTAACTCGAGCACCTGGATATCGAGTTAGTATATAACTCGATTCCAAATATATCGAGTTAGTATATATTGATTTAGACCCCATGCACGTGTCTCGCTCCTGCTTCGCTGAAAACCTTATATGTGTGGGGTCTTGAAAAACAAACTCTGCGAGGTGAACACATTTTGCTGACCCCAAAGACAGTTTTCTTGTCACTATTGCATCCGATCCAAGCGTGCTACAACTATGGTCCCCTTCATCTTGGTTGTGGCATTTCTCCCTGACAGGTATATCTTGTCTTCTAAAGAACTAGGATTACACTTAGATTGACACTTTAGTATACTTTTGATTACCTTCTTACTATTGTTCTTTGTGGACGTGTATATATAGATTTCCTATACATATATATATATATATATATGTGTGTATATGTATGTATATATATATATATATATATATGTGTGTGTGTAGATACACACATATTTATATATATATGTCTGTGTACATATATGTATATATAAACACATGGGACAACAATATACCTGTATGATTTTCACACACACACACCTAGTAAAATATGTATATATATATATATATAAACATATACGTATGTTTATATATAATGTGTGGAATTGCAAACATTTTGTTAGGAACACATAGGTATGTTTATATATAAATGAATAGCATTATGTATAAACATAATGCTATTCATTTTCGAAGACATTTTGTTCGAAATTGCAAAAACTGTCAATATTTTTCAATTCGAACTGGTAATTTTTCTTACAAAATAAGTAATTATTGTGTGCTAGTAGGACACACATTAGCAACATCCTATACCACTGAAATGCTCCACTATATATGTGTGTGTGTGTGTGTGTGTGTGTGTGTGTGTGTGTTTGAGCAACGCCAGCCTATATTGTTTGTCTATATGTATATATACATGGGAACATATATATACAAACAAACACTGTAGGGTAAATGCCTAATTTTGGCATTCATTCATCCATCGATATCAACAATGATGTTACAAACAATTAGAGGTTTAAATTGTACGGCTCTTTCAGTTCTGAAAGGCTTCAGTGTGTGGGTTTTGAAAAAGATAACCTGCGAGGTGAACAAGTTTTGCTGACCAGTTTATCATTTTCGTCCTCACTATTGCATTCTCACCAAGCGTGCAACAGTTGTGGTCCCCAATGTGAGAGTGTACGGGGGAATCAAGTTTGTGAAGAATACTTAGGATATCATTTTAATCTCCGTAATCGAGTTATTTATTGCTGCATTAACATAACCCCCTATCTTCTGCATGATAACCTCAATTAATGGTCCTTATCCAGGTCTACCATGGGTCGTCATTGCTTCTACATTTACTACGATGGGGAGCAGTATTTCCATGACTTACATGGGCTGTCCTATAGAGGCGAGTCAGTGAAGCAGAAGTTCATTGAGTTGAAATGCGGAACACACTTGAGAAAAATGCACCGGAAGATAGAGAAGGCTATTGGGTTGGACAGGGAGTCACACAAGATGTCCATTGTGTACCGTGCCCCCCAGCTACTTGTGAATACTCAGGTTGTCTACAACTCAAATCTGTTGGGTTGCGATGCTGACGTGGACATGATGTGGACAGTGATTAAGCGGACCCCCCAGTTCATAGCGTCCGACTTGTATGTAACCATTGAGGCGGTTGGGGTCCATGCTGGTGCAAGTTCACAACACGGCAGTGGGGTGGAAGAGCCACAATCATTGCCGCATGGCGTGCATGCTTCCTTCATTGATGCCACGCCTATGCCCTACAATAGTCAACCATGCAGTTCGGTTGCGTTCTTGGACAACACCCAGGTGTTGGGCGCCACCCATACAGATGACGTGGGCGGGTCTAGTCACGCATATGAACATGTCCAATCCTATATGGAGGGGGGAACTGATGTTGATGCCAGCCGAGATATGTACGAAGAGTTCATTGATACTGATGGACCGGTGGACGATGCTGCGGTATTAGATGCACCACAGATTGAAAACAACGAGGAGGATTGCCCTACTACAGTGTCGATCCCAGGATGGTTCACATCAAACACATGGGACAATGTGTTTGACCCATCCCCGGCATTGGGTGCAGAACATCTTACAAGTTGGCATAAAGGGGACCAGCCAGTGAAGGGGATGCTATTCAAAAATAAAGCCTCCGTGAAGTACGTGTTGACCCTCTACTCTGTCGAGCACAATAAGCAATACAAGGTCATCAAGTCTGACACCAATAGGCTGGTGGTGCGGTGCATACACGAGGCATGTCCATGGTCAATTTGGGCCAGTTACAGCAAGAAGCACGGGATGTGGCAAACCAGTAAATGTAAGGGTCCCCACAGTTGCACATCCCTCCAAGTAGCGACTGATGGGCGGATGATGGATTCAAAGTTCATCTCCATTGCGCTTGAGAAGTATGTACGGGAGGACCTAACCCGAAAGGTAAAGGACCTACGTAGTATGCTGCATGCGAAGCACGGGCATGATGTAACTATGTACAAGGTTTGGGAAGCCAAACAAAAGGCAGTTGCGCGTATTTACGGGGATTTTGACGAGTCCTACGCGGAATTGCCGCGGTTTCTAGCGGCATTGTCCGATGCAGATCCAGACACTGTAACCACGTTAAAGTGCGACTCCCGTGTCCCGGGGTCTTGTATATTCAACTCCGCGTTTTGGGCTTTCGGTCCGTGTATTAGAGGGTTTAGGCATTGTAGGCCGGTGATAAGTATAGATGCAACACACCTCTATGGCAAGTACAAAGGAAAGTTGTTGATAGCAATGGCAACAGATGGTAACAACGATATTTATCCACTAGCGTTTGCCGTTGTTGAAAGCGAGAGCACGGAGACATGGGGATGGTTCTTGGCATGCCTGCTGACCTATGTTACAGACCGGACCAATTTGTGTATAATCTTCGACAGGCATCGTGGGATACAATCATGCTTCGATGACACCACTAGGGGCTACTTGCAACCGCCCTTAACCCATCACCGGTATTGCGTCCGCCATTTAGTAAGCAATGTTAACACTAACTTCAATAGTGTGGCGTTGAAAAACTTGGTATGGAAGGCAGCAACTGCAAATCAAGTTAAGAAGTTTGAAAACACCATGGATTGCATCAAGAATGTCAACCGGGCTGCGTACGACTATCTTAAGGAGATAAATCAAGAAAAGTGGACACTTGTACATGACCATGGCCACTGATATGGGGCAATGACAACCAACCTGTCAGAGTGCTTCAATGGGGTACTTAAGGGCGCACGTAGCTTGCCCATAACTGCAATGGTGATGTTCACATTTTACAAGGTGAACTCGTACTTTGACAATTGTCGAAACAAAACCCTAGTGCAGTTGGAAGAGGGGCAATTGTGGTGCAAATATGCCTATGACAAGTTCGAGGCAAATCAAGAGAAGGCGAAGCTCCATATGGTTAGAAGGATGAGCGCGCAACAGCACTTATATACAGTGGACACACAGTCTTCACTGTTGAACACTGGCGGGGGAGCTCACACCCATAGGGTTTCCCTCATTGACATGACATGCACGTGCGGGAAATGGGAAGCAAACAAGATCCCCTGTTCACACTTGATAGCAGTTTGTGCCAAGCACAACCACGATGCCACAGAGTATATGGATCGTTTCTACCGCGTGGAAGAACGGTATCGCAGCTACGAGCCGATATTCCAACCACTTAAAGATAGGTTAGAATGGCCCGAGCCAGAAGAAAGGAGAATCGTGATGCCAAACCCACGGTTGATCCGAGAGAAAGGTCGGCCGAAGTCCACGAGAATCCGCAATGAGATGGATGACGAGGATAGGGAGTTGCCAACGTCATTGTGGATTGAGAATGGACCAAAGTTGAAGTGTGGGCTGTGTCGCCAAGAGGGTCATAACCGTCGTAGATGTCCGACTCGAAATGTGGCATCAACAAGCCATGGTGGTACGTAGCAGGTAACAATTACAAGTCAATGAGGTATGAGGGGGTAACAAGATCCCCTATTCTTCATTAGTGTTGTGAATTAGTGTTGTTACAAGAGGTCTAAACAGTATGAATTGAAATGGGTGGTATACATGATGTTGTATACCAAATTGAAATGGGGTGGTATTCATCGGGTCTTTATTTCCCTAACTGTATATGTTTTGCTTTAGATTGCTAATTTTTGGTGAAGGTGTAACTTTAGATGCATTTGCATTTAAGCAGGCAAGCTTGAAGGGTTCTTGAATGCCTTGTCAATTCAATTTATTAATTAATGTGGGTCGTATACTAATTTTTGGTCTGGTTACTCCTCAGAAAGGAGGCTGCCCTGCAGCAAAGGGAGGTTTGTAGTTCCAATACTGTTGCCATGTCCTGTGTGGCAAAGGTGCCAGACTTGAGACGTACCATGGATGAAGTTGTCAGAACGAATGAAGAAATCCGGCAGTCATACTCAGAGAACCGGCCATCTTTTGAAGAGAACAAAGTCATGGTGTCAAATGTGCAGACACCATGACTGCCTAAAACCATTGTTGGCGACGGATTTCCAAGTTTGAAGTTACAATTGTGAAGTATCAAAATATCTGGGCTGGACATTTTATTTTTGTACATCTACAGTCGTTAAATGTGTAGCTTTACTTACATGGATGATTTCCCTAACTGTATTCGAAACGAGGACATGAGTTGTTTGATGCATGTCCGAAATTGTTGTATAGACGATTTGATTATGGAAGTGGTTGGAAGTAGATGGATGAGTTGTTGTGTATAGTTTGATTGTGAACAGGTCCACTTTTATGATGAATAAACAGCCCAAATGAGCTGTACGATTAGGTGTGAACTGTGTTGCAGCAGCTGTTACTCCATGCAGGAAATATATTCCCAAATTATACCCTATCTTCAAGCTACAGAGATTTCCGCAAGAAGAAATGCTCCCAAACCCACTACAATCTGCCCATTGTAACCATCCCACCATCGTTGTTATTGTCAAAAGGTAAATATTGCTCAAATGCTTCACTCACCTATCTTTCACACCTTTAAAGCATAGTTTTCACCAAAATGCTCCACTGACCATCTAATCGCAAGAAATGCTCACCACCAACTTTTATAAGCCAAAGGAAAAATATTTACCCAATTATGGAGAAGACAATTTGTTATCCATTCCAGCTTCTACTGCTGAGTCTTGAGCAATAAGAAATGGTCACCAATTCGCTGTATACAACTTGACAAACGTCAGATGAACATAACTCGATTACCCGCAATTCGAGTTATGTGGAACATCCTCCTGGTCCCTTGGATTCCTCTTGGACTGCAATTGGATCAGTCCAATATCTGGGCTGGGCGAGGGAGCCCAGTAAAAAGTAACTCGATTTACCTATAATCGGCTAATGTGAACGTAACCCGGTACATTTGGAATCGAGTTATGTGAACTGGCTCGTGTTAGTTACAGTACACTTTACTCGATGCAGTAATAATCGAGTTACGTGGAAGAACCTCCTGGTCCCTTGGACTCCTCTTGGACTGCAATTGGATCAGTCCAAAAATATCTGCGCTGGGCTAATGTGGACGTAACCCGGTACATAAGGAATCTAGTTATGTGAACTGGCACGAGTAACTCGATTATCAATAATTCGAGTTATGCGGAAGACCCTTCTGGACAGTTCGATTCCTGTTCGACTGCAGATGGATCAATCCAAATTAGAAGTCATTGGGCCGGAGTAGGAACATAACTCGAGTTAGTAGTAATCGGGTTATGTGGAAAACCCTCCTGGTCCCTTGGATTCCTCTTGGACTGCAATTGGATCAGTCCAAATATCTGGGCTGGGCGAGGGAGCCCAGTAAAAAGTAACTCGATTTCCTTATAATCGGCTAATGTGAACGTAACCCGGGACATATGGAATCGAGTTATGTGAACTGGCTCGTATTAGTTACAGTACACTTTACTCGATGCATTAGTAATCAGGTTATGTGGAAAACCCTCCTGGTCCTTGGATTCCTCTTGGACTGCAATTGGATCAGTCCAAATATCTGGGCTGGGCGAGGGAGCCCAGTAAACAGTAACTCAATTTGCGCATAATCGGCTAATGTGAACGTAACCCGGTACATATGGAATCGAGTTATGTGAACTGGCTCGTGTTAGTTACAGTACACTTTACTCGATGCATAAGTAATCGGGTTACGTGGAAGAACCTCCTGGTCCCTTGGACTCCTCTTGGACTGCAATTGGATCAGTCCAAAAATATCTGGGGATCAGTGGGGGGGCCAGTACGAGTAACTCGATTTCCTTTTAATCGGGTAATGTGCACGAAACCCGATTTATATGGCATCGAGTGATGTGAACTGGTCTCGTGTCAGCCATCCGGCCCAACATGGATTCCTTTCAGCTTCTCTAGAAGACAACATGGATTCCTTTGACGAGAACAAAGCACATAACTCGATATTCCGTTAATCGGATTATGTGTAAAACACACTCTTTAGTACTGAACGTATGAAGCATCAACAGTTATTTACAGTTTGCTCAAAAAATCGAAGTGAGGATTTGCAGAACGATGACTTCTCAATGGCGGAGAGACAATAAGGATGGTCCCCCTGATCTGAAGGCGAAGGCCCCCCACTTTTTCAAGATTATTTTGCCAGAAACTCTTCGAGAAGGAAAGCTTGTAAGTATTGTAGCAAGTTCGGTATATTTTTGTCTCCTCAATCATACTTTTATATGAACGGCGTCCACTTGATATATGTTTGTTGTGATTCTTGAAAATAGTTACATTTGTTGATGACCAAAGTGATGAAAATCTGTGAACATGATTGAGCAGTATTATGAACTCGTATTTTGATGTGTTTTTGTGGCGTCGGGTATAGTTATAATTGGGTAAGAATTCCTGCACTTTGATGGAAAATACAGGTCAAGAACTTAGTTCAAGAGAATAGGATTCGAATAGGCAATGAAAACAGAGATGTGAACTGGGAAATTAGTGGAAATAGTAGATACAATAATTAGAAGCATACACATAAGGGGCAGAGCCATGTTGCTCCTTGGGGGTGCCATGGCCACTTTAACCAATTTTTAAATTTTCTGAACAGCATATATAGCAAAAAGCCAAAAGGATATAGGGCCCCTCAGATAATTATAATCGCCCCCCCCCCCCCTCCCCATTTGTTCAGAATACTTAAATTTTGTCTAACAGGTAAAACTTCTCCTCGAATAAAAGAACCCTGACTAATGCAATTATTGAAAGACTTGTACTTAATCCAGTGGACAATGACCTACTCTCTACAAATAGAATAGATGTTAGCCCATTGCAAAGCATCTGTGGGTTACAGTAGTGTTTCATTCTCATGGTTAATTGGCTACATGCCTTTCCCTTTAATTTCCTTGTCGATATTGCTGCCAGCCTCATTGTTTAGTTAATATTAACAAAACAAAACTCATCTCAAATCAGTCACACAAAACTGAAAACCCTCACAGCTAGTACAAACAGTACTATCCCATTTTTTTCCATCTCATTGCTGCTATAGTAGAGTAGTGAACTTGGAAGTATGTGAGGATGTGAGAGAAACATGTACAACTGTATTCAAAGGAGGCAAGTAGAATGCAGATGAAGACATAGAAGAGTTCATCTAAAGGGTGTTTTTACCAAAGTAGATATAAACATTTCTTTTACTACATGTGTGAGTGAGTGGTCTCCCAGCATGCTGAGACTCACACATGCTGTGTGTGAGATTCTGCCTCCACTTAGAAGGAGCATTTTAAGCAAATCATAGTTATCGAATTACTATAGGATGGTTTGAAATGAATTGAACAAATATTAGGGAAAATTATACTTTACTATTTTTAATTATACCCTAAGTATATAGTAATGTATGTGTAGAATCATTTTGAGTTAAGAGTTCGCCCCCAGAAGATTAAAAGATTGGCGCCCCCTCCAACACGTCACTCATAAAAATTCTTCCCATCCCAAATCCCAACTGTGCAGTCATGCAAGCATGATAGCCTTTTCTCTTTTCCATTATTCGCTAAAGCATGATATCCACATTCATAGATTTTTAGGTTTTAGTTATACAATTTTTGTGTAGTACATCAGATTACCTGGTTCACATCATATGTATTGAATTTAATTGTCGTTAAACATAATAACCCGTAATGTATGTATGTTATTGCTCATGTTAAACATGTGCTTGAAGTTAATGTTTGAACCTAATGTATTATACTTATAATATTATACTTACGTTATGGAGATTTGTTTTACAGCGGATTCCAAGGAAGTTTATTCACGAATATGGAGTTGAACTGTCAGATATGGCCGTTCTGACACTTCCAAATGGTACAACATGGAAACTGAAGTTGACAAACCGTGATGGGGAGGTTTGGTTTCAAAATGGTTGGTGCGAATTTGCAAGCTGTCATGCTTTAACCCTGGGGCACTTGCTAGTTTTCAGATATGAAGGCAATTCACACTTTCATGTACTGATATTTGATGCCACTGCAACAGAAATAGACTATCATTTACATGACCAACTCCAACTTTGTAGAATGGAAGACAATGACAGTGATGATAACTCTGTTGAAATCATGGACGGCTTTACTAGGGGAGAGGGTTCAGGTGTGAATCTTACACAATAATTTTCAAATTTTAACTGGTTGATTGTGTAAGCCTGTTTACTATTAATTTCATGTGCATGACTTCATATTTTAATGTCATGTCAGGATCAGGTCATGGTGTTGGACCGGAATCTGCTTGCAATAGGAATGGTGGGCCATCACATGACCAATGTCCTAAGAAAGATGGTGGAGTAGATGAAAATCTTGTGAGAGCCAGTGCTTTGAAATCGGAAAATCCCCTTTTCACGGTTATCATTCATCCGTCATATGTTAATGGCAAGGATCGTGCGGTAAGCTTCCAAATTAATGTATTTTGTTGGGTTTCCTCAATGCATGATAACTTTGATTTTTCATAGATCAATTAGGAAGCATGTAGCATATAGTTGATGGGTATAGGTATTGTTGGTAATGAGTTGGGTCTTTGTGTTTTTAGGGGAATTGAAGTTTCATCTATATTTAACAGTGTCGCCTAGATATGAAATAGTATCATCTTAGGTGGTAGACGGAAATCACATGCTTCATGTAGAGTAGATGGATGAATAACATGATCAAATCACTGGCATCCGCATAACTGCCCGTCAACCATCAACATAACAAATAATTGTATTGCATCATAACTGCTTTAATGAAGTGTGGGTTCAACATTAATATGAAATATATATTCAATGACTTATTTGTACAGAGTTTACCCCGTGACATTATCAGCTACTTACCGACAAAAGGCCCTACGAAGGACTACACCAAAGGAAGTATATACACTGTGAAGCTCCAGGTTGTGGACCAATTATGGCCTGTGAAGTTATATGTGTATAAACGAAGCGGGGGTTCATCATGTGTCGTATCTGCTGGTTGGTCTGCATTTGCGAGGGGAAATGGCTTGCAAGTAGGAGATGTTTGCGTATTTGAGCTGATCATGGGGGACGATGTTGTGTTCAAAGTCCACATTTTCAAGTAATTATAAGTGGTTACAAACTCTAAAGACCAAAGTATATAATGTAGATTGTATGGGAGCTTCTTACTTGGTTGTTTTTTGTAATATGCCCATAGTTGTGACAATCTAAAGTATTTACATATATATGTTTATGTCTCTGTGATTTTCCTATTACTGAGGATTTTGTTGTCTTTTACATGACATAGTAAGAGTATGGACAGTGATTAATGAATGAGTTTAAATGTGCTTGGTGCCAAATGATTGATGGGGGGTTGCAATGATTTTCCTAGCACAACAATATACCTCTAGCACTTTCATCAGTTTAAAGGTCATTGAAAAAGTTTATAGATCTAAAATTTAAAACAACATATACTAGCCCAAAAACATTTGTGCAACAACACAAAATCACCAATAAAAAGGCTAAAGAAAATTAAGTCCAATTAACCAAATTTACTGAAACAAACATCTAGCTCTTTAAAAAGTAATTTGTGAATAATTTTGCCTTTACCCAGCAGACGCACACATCAAAAACTCAAAAAACAACAAACTCTCAGTGGCTAAGAAGCTGCCGAGCTAGAGGGCAGAGTCGCCTCCCTTAACTTAAAGTCGTAGCTCCGTCCCTGTGCATTGGGTACGTTGTAAAAGTGATTTCATAGTAGCGTTCAGTACAGCAACAAACGCTATTATTAAGTTGAAAGATATAATAATTAGTATACGTTTTAGAGATTAAGCTGAGAGAACTCGAGATCAACCAAATTAGTGACACTAGTGCAAGACAAACTGGACTTAGCTTGGATACATAACTCGAGTATACTGTAATCGAGTTATTCAAAGAACCCCTCTGCAGACTTGAATTCCTCTTGGACTGCATATGGATCAGTCCAAATATCTGGGCTGGGTTGGATATGAGTAATTATAACTCGAGTCTTCATATATCAAGATTTGAGTAGGACCCCTCTGGACACTTGGATTGGTCTTGGACTGCATGTGGATCAGTCCACATATCTGGGCTGGCCGTGGTGGGCCGTTAAACATAACTCGATTTCTAAATAATCGAGTTATGGCAGTAGATATCCCAGACCCTCTGTACATTTGGATTGCTCTTGGACTGCATGTGGATCAGTCCACAAAACCGGGGGCCCGGTGAACATAACTCGACTTCTTAGTAATTGATTTGTTCCTTTACTCGGCTTTCAGATAATCGAGTTATGTGGACGGCCCATAGGTCCCATTTGGACTGCATGAGGATCAGTCCAAATGTCTGTCGGAGTAGCCTGGACATAACTCGATAGAGTTGGAATCGAGTATTATGATAACTCGGTTACTCGGAAATCGAGATATGTGATTACCCACCTTTATAAGCTCTCCCCCAGTTCTGCAGCATTTGCAGCTGTCCGAAATTCCATCTTCGATTGCTCTCGCTGCATCTGGCTAGAATCGACAAATTTTCGCACAAATTCTTCGAAGGCTTGACATAGTAAGACTCTTTTAACTATTATTGTCTTTAAAATTACACATTGGTGGTGCTATGTTAAGCATCAATTTTTGATTCATGCTTCAAACTTCATTGTCTGTGTAGATTGTGATGAAATTTGTCTAGTCAAATGCTTTGTTGTTACTAAGGTTACTTGTCTAGTCATTGTCGTAGGTTGGCTTCAACTAGTCTCCTTCCACAAAATGAGCTTGCCAATGGCTCCATATATGTTTTCAACATCCTTATGCTATTTGTATGTCTGAACTGTACATTGTGCAATTTAATGTTTTTTGGGCAAAATAGGTGAAACTTACTACATGCATAATATTATGTTTCCTGCATAATATTATTGCTGTTAGAATGCTTTCTATCGGTGTGTGACATTATTGAACATTTTGACAAAATTCAATATGTTAACAATTTGCATAGTATTACTAAGCTTGAGTTCAACTAAAGCTTAGTAATGTCTACGGCTCTGTCTTCAAATTATTGAGTCGGACCAAAATGCATTACAAGTATTCCACCAACTACACAACCTGTGAATTTATCATGAAGTTTTTTCATTGTGTTGTTGCAAACTGTATATCAAGTACGTTGCATGGATAATTTTCTACACATGCTAGTGCATTATTCTCCAAATTTTGTTCTCTACTTCAAACTTCATTGTCTATGTAGATTGTGATGAGATGATCTGTTTGGATATGAAAATATCAATGGGTTAGGTAGTATGAATGTTCTGTGTATCTCGATTTCGTAATGCAGCAGTTTGTTCTGTTTTTTTATGAGCTCATCGTGATTCCTCTACTGACCATCAGTTAGTTACGGCTCGAAAGAGGGCTAAGAGGGCAAAATCCAAAGCTGCATCCGAACTTGAAGTGGTGTTTGATCAATTAAGGTTCCTCACGCCCGAAAATGAGCAAACCTTTGAAACCTTGATTAAGCGTAGGTGTATTTGGGGAGAAAGGCAAATCAATCTACATGAACTGCATCCTTCTATCCGTGAGATTCTACAGCGTAGGCATTGGCTGTCCCTGTGTACAAACATACAACCCCCTCCAGCTGACTTGATTAGAGAATTTTATTCGAATCTCTCGGTGCATGAGGATCTCGGTGGTCACAGAGTGGCATCGTGCATACGTGGTGTGCCGTTTACAATAACTCGGAATCTTGTATCTAAAGCTCTTGATGTACCTATAATTGATACACCTACGTATCCATACTCTAGGTCTCCTTGTATTGATGATGTTATGGATGTCCTTTGTGGACGATCAGTCACTCGAGGTTCTGACTGAAGTATTAGCTAGAGTGAGTTGACTGAGCTTAATTATATATTCTTTAGGATAGCTTGTCACAACATTTTCCCTATCTCTCATATCCATACAATCCCTGTAGACAGGTGTTTCTTTCTTTACGCCCTCGTCACCAATAGTTCCATTTGTTTTCCTTCCCTTTTCATTGAAACCATAGTGGAGGTGCGTAGGAGCAAGTATAAGAGGCATGGTTTGTTTTTTCCGGTTCTCATCCATAGGGTCCTCAAATATTTAGGATTAAATAACTTTCCTTCCCAAGAGTTGGTTCACATCCAAGCCCCCATAGGAGCCACATTTTTGAAACAGCGAAGTGCCCAAATGAAGTTGGTCGAAACCAATGTTGGTTCCTCCAAGAGACCACGAGTACGGTCTACTACTGGAGATGTTCCAAATGAGGACATGCATGCGGATCCCACAGCTACTACTGCCGAGGATGGCGATGATGAGGTAGATGTTGACACTGCTGCTGCAGCATATACAAGCCCTCCTCCTCCCTCTTTTCGTGCAATGATGGAGACCATTATAACAACTCAGGCAGCCCAGGGGCAGCTTCTCGATGGTCTTCTTGCCGAGGTTGCAGCTCTACGAGCGGACTTAGCTGACTATAGACGTCCTCTACCACCTTCTCCATCGCCTGACTCTTGATGATTGCCATTGTTGTTGCTGTAGCATATTTCGAGAATTGTATGATAGTTTTATGAAGTGGCTTTAAGGCAGTTGAAGATTTTGTTATTTTAGTGGCAATTTGAAAAACATGGTATGAGTTACAAGTAATTTGTGAATAACATGTATGATGGTTATTTTCATGCCCAATGTTACTATTATTAGTATTATTTAAAATCCTGTTCATATAGTGTTTTTCCAGCCTGTATTGACATGACAAACCCTACAATAGTCAATTGTAATGCTTGGACCATGAAATGAGGTTATAAATGCACCACAACGATGACATTCTTTCTACCCCGCTAACTTCGTAGGTTCATTAAACTATGAGTCGCAATGCCTCAACATCAAATCGTACAATGTGAAAAAAGTTTGGATCTACTTCAACAAATGGATCATCACAAGTTCCAACAGATCAACAACTACATACATACACAGACCACTATGGAGGGAAATGGGTTGGGAAGAAGAGAGATTTCGTTAATATGCCAATATACACGTACGACAGTCTTGGAAGTGTTGGGCACATCATGGTTGGCAAACCTACAAAACTAAGTACAGATACCACCACAATAGAGTTCACAGTAGCAGAACCGTTATGGTCAACCCTTTACGAGAAGCGGTGTGAGTTAGAGGTGTATTGTCGATGGCACGGGTTACGAGTTCCTAAGGCACGCTCAGCCGAGTTACCTAGAGATCAACCTACCAACATACTTGCTCGTCTTGAACAAGAGAACAATCAAATGCAAAGGCGACTAGACCGTTTTCACTCAATCCAAAAAGCTAGGAAGCATCTAAAGGGGAAGGCGTAAGAGCGAGTCATCAAGTCCATTAATGCAATTACTGCATTAGATGATGAAAGAGATATTTCAGATTTCTCAGATTCAAGCAATGATGATTTCCAAAAATTTCTACCTACGAACATTAGACGTTGTTGTTAATGTCTGGAAAATGATGATTATGTATGTTTAACTTTTGCAGCTCTAAAGATGAACTGTTCATTACTTTTGGCTAAGTTTATATGACATCTGTTTCTCATTTTTTCTCTGCTGTTCTTTGTTGCTACATACGATTCATGTGCGGAAGGTTGGACAATATCCATTGCTTTGTAATGTAGGAAAACCCTTAGGAAGTGAAATGACTATCAGAATTTAGATTTATTGCACATTACTTGTAGGAAAATTTAATAGATCCAATACATACAGACTCATCCAAACCACGCAAACCAACCACACATATGATTCAATAATACGAATAATTCATTTATATGAGTTGTTTTAGTCGCGGACTCATATACACGTATCCGTGTATCTTAGTTCTGATAGTGTACTACTTTATATAGATACATTACATAAAGACTCATCCAAACCAGACTAACCACTCACTCACCTAGTAATCCATATGGCTCACACAACACACTGTCACAACAATATTTGGTTTGCTTAGAAGTAGGGTAGATGCCTAAAAGCCTGAGCAGCCTTTAAAATGTTTCATTCAAGTTATTGGTTTGTTGTAGCATTGATCCATATTTGTCCCTAACGTTGCGATTGTGATGATCGGAACCCATTGATGTAAACCTTGGAAGCATAGTTCTCTTCATGTAATTTTAAAAGGGAGGTTTGAGAAGTATGTAACTACAGCGCATATCCGCAAAAACTCCCTGAAAAGTTTGTAAGAGCATATTTATGTAAACCCAGTGTTGCTACACTCATTGCTCGTAATAGTAGGATTTGGCAAGTGAGGTTGGAGAAGGCTGACACAGCTCGGCACTGTTCAGCCAAGACGAGTTCATAGTTCTGCATGTGCTGCTCAACAGCTCGGCACTGTTGAACCTTGTTCAGTCATATCATCCATGCTCAAGTGAATACACATGTATTCAACCTTTTGCAATGCAGTGTTTTCGAGGATGCAGAGGATCCCTCAAAAGTGTAAGCAGGGTGGGTTGGGGGTGAGCAGTTCCACCATTGCATTACTGATGTTCGCAGTTCTGCATGTGCTGCTCAACAGCTCAACACTGTTGAACCTTGACCACAAGTACCCATCCTCACTCACGTGAATACACAGATGTGCCACCCTTTGCGATGCACCTTTATTTCAGGAGGCAGAGCATCCCTGAATTGGTTATGCATCAATGTTGAGGGATGAGCTGTCCACCATTGCTACACTGATGCTCGCAGTGCTGCATGTGCTACTCAACAACTTTGCATTGTTTTACAAGATGTCCAGTCATATCACCTACACGCATGTCAATACACAGATATGCCCTTTTGCAATGCACCGTTTTCAAAGATCCAGAGCATCCCTACAAATTTTATGATACATTTCACACAGCTTGACACTGTCTCGTCAAGTCATCATATGAAGCACAGGAATGCTGAATAGTCTTCAACAAGACATACCAAACTGGTCAGAGGAAAGTATTAAAACCACTTCCATCAAATATAAACCATACCTGTGATCAAAGTCCCTAATTAAATATAAGCGTAAACATCACTAGTTAAAAATTTAAATAGGTTATCCTAGTCTGAACTCTGATGGTCAACGACGTGAAATATTGAGACACTAAGCACAACAGGCTTCCTCTTGATCACCTCAAAGACATAGACATCTCCGTCTTCTAAATTATTATCTTTCGAAAATGCAACCCATCCCTTCCCGAATCTCATTGCTGAACATAACCCGGTTTTGATGGGCGATAATAGCACAAGACATTGAAGTGTGACAAATTGCATCCCAATAATATACGTGGTAGAAAATTCAACAAGTACATACTGCACAAGAAGGAGAAACAACTAAAGTATTAGAGCATATACTTAAGAGAACATCATGATCACATTATGTATAAAGGCTCACCATATTAGGCGGCCGCGAGATACCCATGAAAGAAGGATTTTTTGGCTTGAACTTTTTGGCTACTTGGATTGCTCTCTCTCCTTACTCAAACATTATATGCTATTCCATTTTTTCATAACAAACTTTGCTCTGACTTCATGCTTTGTGGGTTTGTACATTGAGGGAGATATGTTTGTATCATCTTCATCTAAGTCTATTATTTCTACCTGATAATCTTCCAATTTATAGTTCTTGCTAGGTGGATATTGAATCTCAGTGCCACTCTTAGCAAATATAAGAACATGGAAGCTTGAATTTCCTTCATATCTGAAGACTACAAAATAACCATAACAGATAGAATAGTATTGAACGAAATTCTGCGGACCATTACAAAACCAAATGTTGTTATTAGCTTTCTTCAATCCCACTTGCCAAATACCACCATAGGGAGCAATGAGTGTAGCTACGGTCGATAGCTCAACACTGTTGAACCCTAACTACAAGTACCCATCCACACTCATGTGAATACACAAAGCATCCCTGAAAAATTTACGCATCAATTTTAGGGGTGAGCTGTCCACCATTGCTACACTGATGTTCGCAGTGCTGCATGTGCTACCCAACAGCTTTGCACTGTTGAACCATGTCCAGTCATATCACCTACATGCACGTTACTACACAAATATGCAGCTTTTTGCAATGCACCATTTTTAAGGATGCTCTGCATCCCTGAAAAGTTTATGATACATTTAACACAGCTCAGCATGTCTCGTCAAGTCATGTCATATGAAGCACATGAATGCTGAATAGTCTTCACGGGAATAACTACGTAACCTCTTTTGTAGTACACATCACCAGCCCATTGCTATAGCACAAGCTATAGCCATATCAAACAG
Organism: Lithocarpus polystachyus; assembly: GCA_033629205.1. Classification (NCBI taxonomy): domain Eukaryota; kingdom Viridiplantae; phylum Streptophyta; class Magnoliopsida; order Fagales; family Fagaceae; genus Lithocarpus; species Lithocarpus polystachyus. Next base: position 48,150,015 of record CM066168.1, read on the forward strand.
TTATCTCAGCAAACCACATGCACCAACAGACGCCACTATACAACCAAGTCATGTTCTCCTTAACACCTCGCCACTGAACAATACACTTTTCAGTCATATCATCTTTATTCACGTGAATATTTATCCTTACATATGATCACATCCATGTGAATACTTGCCCTTGCAAAACCCCTATATAAAGTCCCACTTACATCTGTGTTGCAAAACAACTACACATACTCAAGTCCCATTTACATCTACCCTTGGAAAACATCTACACATACCAATCCAAAGTCACATTTTCCAATGTCAATGCGCAATTGGATGCTACCTCATTTTCCAGATGACTATAGAAGGGAAAGAGATTCCGACGAGAGGGAATACTATGCCGGACTACGGCGGGAGTGGGACTTTCGCGTGAACGAATCCAACGCTCTGCAGGATGATCTCGTGCGACTTGGAGCACCTCTTGTCGACCGTAGCTTGCTCACACTGCCACGGCGAAACATGCACCAGTATGAGCGTGCAGTGACTAAAATACAAAAAGAGAACAATCTTATGATACTCCGTAGGTCAAGGTATCACATGCTACAACTGGCGGAGGAGCTGGCCACTGCAACGAATAGGCAACTCACTCCAGTAGAACGTAACAATGTCCTCAACTACGAGGACTACCTGTCAGAATGAATGCCTATATGGTGTGTGTCTTATGTCTACAGGTTAAGTTAATAATGTTAGTATCGTTAGTGTTCAATATGCAATGCATGCATATTGGTGACATCGTGTCAGAATATTTAAGTTTTTTGTGTTATGTCGTAGGTGCAGCCACCACAGCCAACAGGCAACTCACTTCGATGGAACCTGACAATGTCCTCAACTACGAGGATTACCTGTTTGAGTGAATGCCTATGTGGTGTGTGTGTTATGTCTAGGGTTAAGTTAATAATGTTTGTAGTGTTAGTGTTTAATATGCAATGCATGCATATTGGTGGCATCGTGTAAGTTATTTTAAGTTTTTTGTGTTATGTCATACGTGCTTATTGAAAAACAATGTATGTGGGAATATTTAACTTTTATGCGTTATGTGAGAATAATATAGATTACAAATAACATGCATACTACTCATAATCAATAATAAGGTTTACATAGTACAAATGCAACACCAATGACACACATACATATAAAACATAGTTATGCAAAATAGTTCTCCAACAAAGTCTAATTACACCCCGGCATAATTACTCTTCATCTGACATCTCCACATCTGACTGATAAATGGGATCAGCAAGAAGTGTTTGCATGAACTGAGCGTGCTCGTACCACCCTCCCTCCACTGACTCTCGAATTTCGACTTGGGTCCGATATCGATTAAGACGTATCTTCATTCGATTATTTTCTTCTCTTATGCGATTTAATGCTTTACGAAGTTCGTCAATCGTGTCTCTTGGCATCTGTGATGCGAGTCACCGAGGCACTGGCAACTTAAAACCAACCAACTCATCATAAAACATTTTCTGTTCGCGAAATAACCAAGCCCACTCCTGTCTCATGGTATTGTGAACGTAAGCACTATTTCGCAGATTCGGATTGATTGGATAGATGAACTCATCTTCCAATACCCAACAACGACCCATAGCAGTGAACACATCATGAGGCCTGTAGAGTTGTGGATTGCCAGAACCAGACATTGACGCTAAATACAATAACATCAAATAATCAAGTTCACAGTGTGCATCAACTGTTGGAAAATAATGTAATTATGCATAAGATGGTACACGACAAAGACATTCATAAATTTGTGTACTATTACATGCTAAAAATGAAATACTAACACTAACATTTTACCATAAACATTAGACGTTGTTGTCAATATCTACACATTGTGTGCAATACAAAATGTTGTTGTTAATGTGGTGTGCCAATGAATAATGATAATTATGTACACGCCCCTATATGATTATGACTAATGCTAATTATGTGCAATACCAACGTTTACTGCAACAAACATTTTGTTCTCTTATAGTAAACATTTCGTTCTCTTATAACCAACGTTTACTGCAACAAACAACCAAAACCACACCAATGTACTTACTTCACACTCATTCAATCAAAAATAAAAAATAAAAAAATACAATATCAAATAAACATACCATTGCCCTAAAATTCTTGTGACTAACGTTTACTACAACAAACAACCAAAACCACACCAATGTACTTACTTTACACTCATTCAACCAAAAAAAAAAAAAAGATTAGTACAGTATCAAATGAACATACCAATGTCCTAAAATTTTGGTGTGAGTTTTTTACCTGAGGAGATACAAATTTCAGTTGAGTCTAGAAGCAGCTGTGGATTTGTGGAGCAGATTGGAAATCAGTTCAAGCAAAGAAATCAGTTAAAGCAAGACGCTCTGAAAGCGAGGATATGTAATGGTGTTATAAACCAGTAACTCGATTTTTAAAGCTTCGATTCTGGTCCATAACTCGATTTTTACGTATTCGAGTTATGTTAACAGACAGAACCGTACGCCTGACGAAAAGACAGTGTATACCAAGCGCATAACTTGATATAAAGATACTCGGTTATATAACTCGACTTTATATTAATCGAGTTATTTAGGGATTCAAAAAAGAAAATGCCACGCTGGAAGGTCCAACGTGGAAGAGAGCTTAATTTAACTCGATTAATCGAAAATCGAGTTATTTATAAAACTCGATGTCTTTGATATCGAGTTACAAAAGAGGGGCATTTCTCTGATTAGTTTAGAAACTGGGGCAAAACGCTGCTTAGTTTCTCTAAAAAGGGCATTTGTCCATTTTGCCCTCAGAAGTTTTGCTGATAGATGACAAGCCATATAAGGCCTTGCTAAACCCAGTAAAATAATTAATATCTTTTAAAAGTTTTAAAAGTTTTAAAATTTTACTATGATTTTAGTTTTTCATTTAATTTTTCTTTTTCCAATTTACTGCAGCCTTATACAGCAATATTTCTCAACGAATACAATGTTGACCAAGTTAATGATACAGCTTTAGGTGAGAGAAAATAGAACCACCATGCATCAATGATGATAACTTAATATATTCAGAAGAATTTATGAATTATAATTTCAAACTAATGTTGTCAATAGGTCCAAATAGTGAACTGCGGTTGTACTTGGATGGACTGGCGGAAGCAGAAGATGTTCCTTCTTATGTGAAAGAACATCCATTCGGGCAGCCTGCAATAACTCCAGAGCATTCTGATTGGGAGTACTATTCCAGGATTATCCGCTGTTTGGAGGAATGATCGACTGCATAACGTAATTACGAAATAAAATTCAGAGGCCTTCAAAATGCTCTATCTGGGTATATGAATGAAAGTTGTTTTTATGTTTAAGTGAGCTGTCTGCTAGTGAAATTGATCATGTAATGGCTTCCTCTAGTAATGTATTTGATTCACTTAGTTTTCCTTGCTGAGCAATTTCTTGTCTCTAACATGAAGAATCTAACATTAGCCTCACCTTCATTAATTTTATTCCTGCATATAGCGTTGACTGTAGTTGGTCCATTTGATTTGAGCAAATCACTTATGAGCATACTGCACCTTCATATATATTTATCCGAAGTAATCACATCAACCATAGAATTCCCATTTTTTTAACCAGGCAGATGGACGTTAACACAAACCTGTTTTAATCTCGAATATGATTAATTGCCAGTGCAGTCGTTAGAATATCTAAAATGCATGCATGCATGAACATTACGAACAGAATAGTCACACATATCAGGATGTTTACAAAATCAGGAACAAATAAATGATGACAGTATTAGCATTTTCATAGATTTCGCTCATATTGTCTCTAATTCCTAATCTGAGATTGAAATTGTCGTACATGTTAAGAAAACAATTTGTTACAACAGAACTAATTGAAATTGATTAGCCTCTTCAGTTATCACTTCAGCATCCAAGTCCCTTAGATACACCTGTAATTAAAATAATTCACCAAAAAAGTTGATTTTGAAAGACAATATATAATAATATCAGTAATAAAAGAATTATAGTAAAATTCACACTGTTTCACACCACGTGAACATTGTTGGATGTGCAGTAATAATGGTCGTTAACAGAAAAGAGGAAAGAAAATGTAAGCCTACCAAGCATTCTATTCACCAGGAGCTGAGATATTGATGTCAGGAGATGGCCTCTGAATAGACTGAACTGCAGTTGGCTCTAAGCCATTCCAGCCAGAGCTAATCGGTGTGGCATTTTGGTTCTGTTTATCATTGTTGTCATCTGCTTCTTCATGTTTTTGTACTGGTAATGGTGATGTTGGGTTAAAAAAGTTATCAACATCAGGTTTTGCTTGTGAGATAGGACTTGCAGCAGTCAGCATGGCTGGAGCACCTGAGATGGGAGATGTCAACGAATGTTCCCGATGGTGCTTCCTTTTATGTGCCTTATAACCATTTGGCATGAAGCTACCAACAACAATCTGGCATATCATGCAGGGAAAATAGAATTATCAGTAATGTGGCTTGCAAGGTATTGTCTTTATAGAAAAAAAATTAGCTTCCATTAGAGCTGTATAACTTCATATTTCCTTTTGGATCGTTGATAAAATTAATAAATTAATCAATTAGTACAATATTAAGATAAAATCCTTACTTGGAGAGGGCCAGCAGCTGTTAATAAACCAGCAATTCCACCACCTATTACACGACCATCAGGACCAGCCAATGAGACACTTAATCCACCAGTTCTACTCCTCATACCACCATTATCAGTGACTGTAAATGATCCAGATAAAGATAATATCTCAAAGCGGCCCTGCAAGAAACCATAATGTGCATGTCCTCAGACACAAAAAAACAGTTCAATTATGCAGGAATATTTCAAAAGAGGCCAATATCGAGGTATTTTAGTTATAAAAGGTATTGGTTCTTTTATGCACTGCTCCAGGTTCCGTCAGAAATCATGAAACAACACAACCAAAAAAAAAAAAAAAACTCAAGGTACTTGCACTGCAACACCCCACCATAATCGTGGCAGTTTTTTCTAAAATAGAAAAGGATATAAAATGTTTTAATTCAACTTAGTTTCAGCTTGTAAGATGAGGCAACCAGTAAAAATCAAAGTTCATTATAAAAAGAAAAGAAATTATTATCAGTGCAATCATGTCTAACAACCAACTATTGTCCAAAGTACTAATTGAATAGTTTATCATTCTTCCTCCTTTTGATTCCCAATTCTTCTGCTGTTTGGAAAAGGATCTTGCCACTATAAAATTGTTTTTTAGTCAATATGAGTTCAAAAGGTATGAGAAACTAGAACATACATGGGTATAGAAGTGTCTCAACTGAAATAGCACATGCCTTCAGTGAGTATACTTGCAAGTGAGGGAAAGAATTGAGTGACTTTACTTGCAAGTCAGGGAAAGAATCAGCCCCTCCAGCTTTGACAAAATAATATTGAGCTTTAATGGGATAGCATTCTTGAGAAACAATTTTCTCAAGTTCTAACAGGCTAAATAGCTCCTCAGATTCCTACAAAAGGTACACTAATGGGAAAAGGTACACAGTTTTATTATACCAAACCACTCGTATAGCGGCAAGGGGCACTTTCAAAAGAGCACCACACTTTCTTAGTTAAATTATGCTTATTCCTACTATAGAAGACCTGCTTATATTTGCTTAAACATACAAATACAATATAAAATAGGTGGCTCATGGATGTATTCAAAGGAGAAACTAATAGAGCATCATCATCATCATCCTTGATGTGGCGTTCTTAATTATGAATCTAATTCAAGTGATTAATCCATATAACAGACAAGGGCACAATACCATTTATGTGAAAAAATTCAATGAAAATAAAAGAGATCCAAAGAATAATAGAAATAAGAGAAGAGAAAAAACAAATCCTAGGACATGCCTCGTATGTTAAGATTCCACCAGAAGAACCTGGCTGGCGAATGGTAACATTCGAAATAGCACCATTGGCAGAAAGAACACATATTCCTCGAGGACCCTTCTGAGAAAAGGAAAGAATTTTTGCTGCAACATCCTGTAAGTGACAAACCAAAATCCTTAAAAAGGTAAACTAAAGACAATTAGTACATGAACTAAGGTCATAAAGTATTTGAATAACGTGACTTCATATACATATATACCATTAGATTCAAGAGAAAATCAATCTTCACTATGAAATGGAGCACTGGAGCTTCCATTCAAAGCAATTATAGAAAATTCTTGATAAAAACCATTATTATTATAGCAAAGATAAAAATAGCAGATGGCCATGTAAATACAATCTTATTAAACATTACCTCTCCAGTATTAACAGTGACAACATGTGGTGTGAAGTCCCCTCCTGCCGTGTTCGCAAACAATTCACCTTCACAGATCAAAGTCCAGAAGTGAGATAAGTTAAGCTAAAACAATCTAAAGCAACTCATATTGAAAAAAGAAACTCATTATATAATATTATTATATATTAAACTGAGTACTCAATTTTTAGTCTAATTAGTATCCGAATATTCCATTCACAAAATTCAACAATATAAAATGTTTCCTCGGCTTATGATCTATATCAAATTAAAATATATATATATATATATTCCATAGAAACCTAAACCCTAATTTTCATTATCTCCAGATATTAAGCCCCATTTAAATCCCCTAAGCAACCTAGAAATGCAAATTTTATATTTTTAAAAAAGTACATACTAGATAATTACACAAACTCCTACTGTTTCTGTGAAATTAAAATATAGAACCCAAACCCATAACTAAATCAAAATAATTTTGCAAATCCCTTAATGAGACTTAATTACAGGTTGGTGAGAAATTGGACTAAATTTATATAAAATAAAATGAAAGTCTAAAGTCTTTATTGTTCTTTGTCCTAGTTTCCATGAACACAAAATAAAAAAATAAAAAAACATGAAAACAAAAAGGTGGGCAAGTAAACTTGATGTTTGTTGACCAACAACAAAAGAAAGTTGCAAACTACAGGCCACCAACCACAAACAAAACCTTAACAAATCTACTCTATAGATTTTCCTACACTTTTTTCTCTGCAACCAAACAGTAAGTACACCCAGCTGTGTGGTACTTTCCTAAAATAAAGACAAAAAAACTCACCTAAAGAAGCAAGAAGCTGCCAGTTTCCAGAGCCAGGAGGCCTTCCTCTTCCTCTTTTTGAAGAAGAAAAATCAGAAGGAGACAAAGTAAAACCAGCCGGTGGTTGTGCCGCCGTATACGACACCCTCAAGTTCCCATCTGCGTCGTATTTCCTCGGTCTCCCTCTCTTCTTTTTCCCTAACAAATCACCACTACTCACTGGGGTTGTCGTCGTTGCTGTTGTAGCTGCTGTCGTTGTGTTTGTGTTTGTGTTTGTGTTTGTTTCTGTCATCATCACCATCGTTGTTGTTGTTGTTGTTGTTGTTGACACGCCAAGGCTTGTGTTGACAACAGCCATGTTGCTCAACGGGGCTGGTGGTGAGTCAGTGTCCGAGTTCCCGAGTGACCCAGAAACCGTGCTCTCCCTCTCTTCCATTATTAAACAGGGAAAGAGATACAGAATATATATGTGTATATATATATATATATGTGTGTGTGTGTGTGTGTGTGCGTGTGTGGTGGGGTTTTTCTCTATGGTTTTGTAGAAGAGGAAGTGAAAGAAGTTTGAACAAAGAGAGAGAGTCTGCAAATGGCGCCAGAAGTGGAAGGCAAAGGAGGGGCTGTAGCTTTTTTAACTTTGGTGGGAGATTTTATATAAACTTCTTCCCTCCATCAATGGTGGGGGAGAGAGGAAATTGACTGAGAGGATACTGAGGAGTTTTTTTTTTTTTTTTTTTTTTTTTTTTTCTTGTCTGGACTCCTAAACTAGTCTTATTATTAAATAGGCACAATTACGAGATTACCTTTCTCTTTTTATATACCCAAACTACCCCTATAATTTGAGATTTTTGACTTCTTCTTTTTTGGAAAATATTGTATTTTTAAATGTCAGTATCTTTAAATTTTAAATAGTGAAACGTTCTTTTTCTGCTAATCCAATTTTTGAGGTAATATAAAGAACATGAAACATTGTGAGGCATCATAACCACCTAAACTACAACTTAATTAGTGAATTCCATCTACATTAACCACCTAAACTAAATTCGTTGAACCAAAGCTTCATAACTCAATTGGTTGGTACTTTCTAATATTTCTAAATATTTAATCTGTCTCTCTCATTATAACTATCAAATTATTATAAATAAATAAAATACTAAATTCGTTGATATCTTCATGCCATTAAAAAAATTAAATTACAGATTGTGATAGACTCATGTGAATGTAGTGGTAGACTAGATTAAAAATAGCGTGAAATTGTCGTGAATTTTTGTTGTGTCACTAGTTTTATTATTCTTAAAATCCATCTATTTAGGATTGAATGCTACACTTCCAACCTCTCATCTTAGTAATAATGAAAAGAAATATTTGTATGTTACTATAGCATTTTGTGATGATAAGTAGATGAGAAAATAAATTATTTTAGAAATAATAAATTTCTTCTAATTATTAAGGTTAAAGAGATAAACAAAATTTTCCAATTATATAGGTTTAAAGTAATCGTTGTTGTATGGTAAGATTATCAAAATGCCATGGCCAAAATTGAAAATTAACACCATTTGCCAAATAATATAATTAGTAGGCATTGTTTTCAAACTATATTTTTTACTAACATCTTGAGTATAAAAGACTCGATTTAGAGCCTATAAATCGAGTCTCAAAGACTCGATTTTTATGGTCTGATCATGTCTAATATGGCATTTCTTCAACGTGGTGACCACTTGAAAATCGAGTCTTTAAAACTCGATTTATATCTCGACAGCTCAATTTATCCTACAAGTCACAAACAGAAAAAACCCAGAAGCCACAAATAAAGGATACGAAAAAAAAAAAAAAAAACCCAGCTAATTCCCAAAATACAAAGTGACGAAAACCCCAAAACTCACAAGAACCACTACCAGCACAGTTCTTGGGTTCTAAAAGTGCAGGAAGAAGGCATGGGTTCTTTGGAATCGGAGCAACACAGCCAACGGCGATCTTCGATGGTGTGTGGGCCAATGGCAAAACTTAGGCCGCACGTAGAGGAGCATCAGGCTAAAGATGGACGCCTGCTTCTTGGGTTTTACACATCGGAGGCTAAAGAAGAGATTTGTGGCATTGGTTTCATGAACCACCAATCGACGGGAAATCTGTGACGACTCATGGGTCGACGGCCACCACGCGTGGCAGCGCGTGTCTCCGAAATGGAGATTGACCTCTTGGGTTTTGCAAATCGGAGGCCAAAGAAGAGATTTGTAACGTCGGTTTCGCGAAAGGATGGAGAAAAACTAGCAAATCTGAAGGGAGGCTCGAACTAATGGTGTGACGGCTGTGGCTTCTTCTTTTTTGTTTGTTAGCTTGGTAAACTCAGGTGAAAGAGACAGAGGGGAAAAGAAAGAGAAAGAAGGAAAAATAATGCTATGAAATCGAGTCTTAGAGACTCGATTTCTAGGTGGTCACCACGTGGATAAAATGCCACATCAGAGGTGATCAGACCATGAAAATCGAGTCTTTAAGACTCGATTTATAGGCTCTAAATCGAGTATTTTATATTCGAGATATTAGTAAAAAATATAATTTGAAAACAGTGCCTACTAATTATATTGTTTGGCAAACGGTGTTAATTTCCAATTTTGGCCAAATCCCATGGTTTCTAATTACATTGGTCTATCTGCTGTTCTGCACCATGGCAAACTGATATCTAGAGAATTGGAGGGACTCCGAATATTATGAATAATTAACTTCAAAAATAAATATAAAATAGTATATTCATTCTATCTAATTGAATTAAACGGGTTACCTTGCCGACTTACCTGTACTTATTGTGAGCTCGATAAGAATGATCGTTGAACTATGAGAAACTTTTTTTTTTTTGGAGAAGAAACTAAAGTGAAATGAATATAAATTGTACTCCATCTAGTTTTGTCACCTTTTTTTTTTTTTTTGTCCTTTCTTTTTTCCCCTTTTGCTCCCAAAATAAATACATTTGGTCGGTGAATCAATAATAACTTTCTATTAATCTATTTACTTACTATTAGTCTATTACAGTCATGAGAAATGGAATGATTAGCTTATGAACAAAAAAAAAATAGCATCAATGCCCATAAATTTACTTTTTCTATATAAAAAAGAAATGTTGGGAGCAGTATTTATCAATAAAATTGAGAGAGAGAGAGAGAGAGAGAGAGAGGCACGTGTAAAGTACTAGAGGAGAGGTCACTTTTTTTTTTTTTGTTTTGGTTACTGAATAGAAGAGAGTTTGACTTACAGACTTACCAAGTAAATATGACATCTTGAGGGTTCTAGTCAAAATTTGTATTTAACATGAATTTTATTTCCTTGGTTGTCATGTAGAGAATCATCTCAAACAATCGATTCCGATATCAAACACAGTTTTATTATCATTGATAATAGAGAACTTGATATATTCAAATTCAATTACACCGTTCAGCAAAAAGAAAAAAATCAATTACACCAAGACTTACCAAGTAAATATGACATCTTGAGGGTTCTAGTCAAAATTTGTATTCAACATGAATTTTATTTCCTTGGTTGTCATGTAGAGAATCATCTCAAACAATCGATTCCGATATCAAACACAGTTTTATTATCATTGATAATAGAGAATTTGATATATTCAAATTCAACTACACCGTTCAGCAAAAAGAAAAAAATCAATTACACCAAGACCATTAGAGCATTCACAATTGGTATGGTATGGTATATGTCAAATGTAAGGAAAATTTAGTATGTGAGGTCCAAAGTAAGGTTTTCAGAACTAGACCGGACCGGGAGGTTGGATCATGAAAACCGAAAATCGGGATGAAAATCGGTTTTTTAAGCATAAAGAACCGAATTTTTTGTTAATTTCGTGAACCCCTAAAACCGAAGTTAGATCGCACGAACCGGTGGCAAGAACCATGCGGTCTAACCCTTTAGCAATTTTTTTTTTTAATAAAAATAACTTAACATAATTTTATTAAATATATGCTTGAAAATCATTAAATTTTCCTCACATATATAGATATATTAGTCAATTTTGCTAGTTTTATAAATTTAATATCTATATTTAGGCCTTAATTAATTATTAAATTAATTATGACGTCATTACTGTTCGACCCCATTTCGACCTCAAAAACCTTGAACCTCTTCCTTTTACGGTTCAATGAACGGTCCGGGTCTAAAAACCTTAGCCCAAAGTAGCTCAATAGCCGAAATGCTAAATATGTAAACTTGTAAAAATAATTGCCTTAGTGCTATAGTAGCATCGTAAATATATGATGGTACTATAGCAACTTGGATAAATTTAATATTCTTTTTTCCCTGCCTTTATCAACCAATGCTTTTTTCTTTTCTTCATTTCCTTTATTTTTTTCTTTGATTCTCTATTACTTCACTTCTCACTCCCTTGCACACATCTCTCTCTCGTTCAAGCTCGCCACCGAAGTTGGGTTGGATTCAAAGTGGTCATGGCATGGTGGAGTCGGTGTAGTCCCGGCGTGGCAGAGATCGAAGTGGTCACGGTGTGGCGAGATCGGTGTGGGCGCGATGGATTCCGATGGGTTTGTTTGATTTTTTGCTATTAATTTTTGTCTTTTGGGTTTGGATGGGTTGGATTTTGGATTCCTATGGATTGGTATTTTGGATTTTGATGGGGTTTGGGTTGGATTTGGATTGGTTGGTTGGGTTGGCGTGGTGGGCAGTGGTGGTGGCGTGGTGGGTAGAGGGTTGTTTAGTTGTTTTTGCTATGGGTTTGCTGGGTTTTTGGTGGGTTTATTTTTTATTTTTTATTTTGGGTTTTTGGTTCCAGTGGGTTTGGTGAGCAGAGGGCAATGGTGGGCATGGTGGTGGCATGGTGGGTGGGTTGTTAGGTTGTTTTTGCTATGGGTTTACTGGGTCTTTGGTGGGTATGTGATGGGTTTTGTTTTGTTTTGTTTTGTTTTTTATTTTGGGTTTTTGGTTCCGGTGGGTTTGGTGGGAAGAGGGCAGTGGTAGCATGGTGGTGATTGTTTGTTTGGTTGTTGAGAAAGTGAGGGAGAGGCGATGACAGAAATGAGAGAGAGATGGAAAATTTGTTTATTATTTTATTATATAATTTATATTATGTTAATATATAGTATAGGAAAATAAAAGTTTGGATGTTTGGTATGTTGTAAAATGGTATGGTATAATTGGTAAAGTAGCTTTTTAAGATGGTAAAATAAAATAAGATAGAATTTCCAGCTGTGAATGCTTTTAGAAGTGTTAACAAAGTAAGTTATCAGTTAATTGCGGCTCAAGTAATAACCCAACAATAATGACATTTATTGTGGTGTCCTATATCTATGATTCAAACCTCACCTCCCCATTTACCACTATTTACCCATAAAATAAATAAATAAAATATATGACTAATGTAATCATAGGGTCTTTTTTCTTTTAGAAATAATTATAATATGCTACTAAACTTGTAGCTCGAACTTTTTCTCTTCTAGACCTCCAATCACCTTGTGCATGATAAGATGCCAATTCAGTTACAAGACCCTTCGGGTGGTTTTAGGATCTCTGATGCTTAAGTTTGTGTTTATCTTTCTTCTTTTGGAAAGAATGTTTATAATTTTTTAGATAACCAAATGTGTACTTTGATCATGACATGCAATTTGGTTTACAATGAGACTTAAAGTTCTGATATGGATATAACTGTTTTTTTTTTTTTTTTTTTTTATATATATATTTTTAACTCTTAATGTCATGGTCATTGTGGAGTAACATATGTAACTATAGAAGCGGTTCTTATATGAGCACATTCATTACTCTCACATTTAGTTTGATTTCCCTTGACCCTTACCAAGGGGAAATTTTTTTTTTTTTTTTTTTTTTTTTTTGAGAAACAACCACACACACACAAGAGAGAGGGAAATGGGTTATAACACAAAGACATACCACAACTCCATTCATGGTCATTCTAAGCATGTTGAAGTCGAGTTGGGTATAAAGTGGTTAAATCAAGCTGAGTCAATAACGCGGACATATGGTAGTTATAAATAAATTGCAAAATAATTTTAGAAATTAAGAAGAAAAAAAAAACACTAAAATATTATAAATAACCTAGTCACACATGCTCCCCAATGTATTTCACACATAATTATCAAACTCAGATCGACCTGGTTGGTTGGACTAGCTACTTGATACCTAGTTTTGTGCAAGTCTTTAATTAGACTATTTAAGTATATTACTCGGTAAAACTCAGTAAAATCATGTGGTTCTTTTTATAGCCCGTTTAACTTAGATGAGTTTTTTTTTTTTTTTTTTAATTGTTAGATGTTTTCCATTAACTTACTTATATATATAAATTTTATTCATTTTTTAATATTTAAGTATTTTGAAAAAATAAAAATAATACATTGAGAAAAATAAAAGTCAATTAATAAAATATATTTAATGATTTTATTTGTAATTACTCTCATAATTGTATCTATTATTTAAAATAAATTTATTATGAATAAATTTGTAAAATGGTTCAAAGCATTTTCATTTCATTTTTTTTTAAACTGTTATCATAATATTTTCTTTAAATGAGTTATTTATTTATTTCTTCTACTTGTGTCACCCACCTCCCTAGCCTCCCCTCCCTCAATATCTAGAGAAATTATACAATCCTCTAGTGGATCACGTCATTTGTACATCATTCCACTAAAAAACTCTCACTTGTTTAAAATTGTTGAGTCAGTGTTTTAAAAAAAAATTCAACTCAGCAATTTTAAACAAGTGTGAATCTTTTAATGGAATAGTAGACCATGTTACTTATTCACAACATGGACCTTATAATTTCTCCAATATCTACCTGTCTCCCCCGCTTCCCAAAAAATTATACTTTTGTTGACCTTAACATATGTCTACTTCTTTTTTCCTTCCATAATTGTATACTGTAATTACATATTTCTTTAATAATTTAAAATCAATATTCTTTTATGACCTTATCTAGATATTTGCTTGGATATTGGCTCTATATATTTATATATTGTTACTTAAGGATTTGAGGATAAAACATTTTAGTGAAATCAAAATGTCAAGCTCTTTATGTTAACTTTTATAGAAAGGGTGCTTGTAATTCTTGTTTAGGGAAAGGGGTATTTAAACTATGGACATCTCCATTGAAAGTTAGCTTTTTTTTTTTTCAAAAAAAAAAAAGCTAAAAGATATAATTTTTATAACCTTTATACTAAAAGTTAGCTTATTTTTTTTTAAAAAAAAAGCTAAGGATGCTTATATAAGTTAATATTACATTAGGTATGTCATTATATATGTATCTAACAAAAAAAGTATGTGACTATATGCTTATATTTTTTTATTGTGAAAAATTTACACGTCTTTTTCAGTATTTTATAAAATTGACATTTTAATGTTTAATTTTATTTTTTAATACTCATAATTTTTTTAAAAATTTTTATTGAACGTATGATTAAACCAATTATTAACTGAAATTGTGATCTAAAGTCTACACCAAATAAAAGTCCAATCCAAGTTTAATACCAATGGTTTCAAGGCTCTATTTGTGTTTTAAAAATTATATTTTGCGTAATTATTGTCAATCACTTCTCACTACATTTGTTATTAGTGACTATTAAATTGTAAAAGATAACTACTTCCTCCTTGTCCCAATTTCTTCCTCTTTTTAATTTGAACAATTTTGACATATATGGGTTAAATTAAATATTTAATGAGGATAGTAGGTTTCAGTTAGCTTAAGTGGTAAAGTTTCTGATCGATGAATAAGACATTTGAGTTTCAAACGCTGTCTATACTAAAAATCGATTAGTATCTTGGTCTGATGATAAGAGCTATCATCAGGAGCGGACATTATAGGTTGAAATTCTACCAAACAAAAAATATTTAAAGAGGATTATTTGTTTGGACAAATGAAATAAAAAAAATATTTTGAAACATCAACAAAGGAGCTCAATGGAATTGTTTGTACAGTTGAAGGGTAGTTTTGTAATTGCCAGATAAGGTTCTTTCTTTTGGGCATTGCGTATATAAGGACAGGAGTAATTATACGGTGGTTTTATGGAAATCATCAAAACAGGATTAAAAATCCACTCTCTGTCAGTCTCAACAGCTGATGTGCTGTTAAAGCTATAAACCCGCATTAAAATAATGCTTTTTTTATATTACGCTAAACAAATAAAGTTCAAAAACCCTAACTTACGTTTCCGAACTTCTAATTTTGAATCTGAATTTTATTTTGTTTTGTTTTTATGGAGAATAATAATTTGTTTCGTATGCATATGTTATTAATTTCCAAAAAGTATATGGGCACCTCTTCGTATTGATGAGTTGCGCAGCCAGCTTTTCCCTCCACCCCTTAATAATAGAGGTGTAGAGGTAGACCAACCCACCTATAGTAGAAGGGCTTTTACATTAGCAATAATGTTAGGAACACAATTAATTTTATATGTTAGGAACACAAGTAATAATGTTTTTTTTTTTTTGAGGAAGAATTAATAATGTTGGCATTTTTATTTTATATTTGAGATAGAATTCTTTTTTAACCCAATATAAGTACATATGTGTCTGAAGCTCATTTCGAAAAACATGTTAATGTGAATATTTTTTTACTCACTCCTGTTTTAGTAGGTCCACCACTTTTGATAAACCACAGGCAAAAAAAGGTTTTTTTGTTTTAATAGTTTCCTAATATATACTCTAAGGGTACGTTAGATACACTGAATCTTTTAAAGAATAATAGTTATTCCTCATTTTGAAGAATAACTATTCATAAGCAATAACTATTCTTTGTAATAAAAATATAATCAAACTAAAGAATAACTAAATCATAGGAATACCTATTACATTATAGCGCCTATTACAATCTACCAAACATGTCCTAAGGGTATACATAAAACTCATATATATATATATATATATATATAATTATATCTTTATATAAAAAGCGGCAATGCCGCTACAGTACTTCGGTACTGCACATTTAGCGTTGTTGTACTGTGCAGCACTGTAGCGGCAACAGTGTTTTCGTTTCGTGAGTTTTTTTTTTTTTTTTTAAGTATTCGATTTGTGTGTTTTTTTTTTCCCTTTTAAATGTTGTTATACTGACACAACAAATTTCACAATATTTTCACAATTATAGTTTCGTTAGTCACATTTTTTTTTCCAGTAATCGGTTTGTGTTTTTTTTTTAAATATTGATATAAGCTGGCATTTATATTGTTATACTGACATAACTTTTATATAACAGTGTTTTTGTGCTGTTCATGCAGTGTTATTCACTGTTCATCTATAGTGCTATTTTTGTGAGTCACTTTTTTTTTTTTTTTTTTTCAGTAATCGGTTTATGTTTTTTTTTCTTTTAAATATTGATGTAAGCTAACATTTATATTGTTTTATTGACACAATAAATTTCATAATATTTTCACAATTATGATTTAGTTAGTCACTTTTCTTTTCCAGTAATCGGTTTGTGTTTTTTTTTTTTTTTTTTTTTTTTCTAAATATTGATGTAAGTTGATATTTATATTGTTATACTAACACAACAAATTTCTTATATATAAAAGCGGCTATGTCGCTGCAGTGCTTTGGCACTGTGCATTTAGTGCTTTTGCACTGTTCATCTACAGTGCCGTTTTGGTCAGTCGTTTTTTTTTTTCATTAATCGGTTTGTGTTTTTTTTTTCTTTATATAAAAAGCGGCAATGCCGCTATAGTGCTTTGGCTGTGCATTCAGTGCTTTTGCACTGTTCATCTACAGTGTCGTTTTGGTCAGTCGTTTTTTTTTTTTCATTAATCGGTTTGTGTTTTTTTTTTCTTTATATAAAAAGCGGCAATGCCGCTATAGTGCTTTGGCACTGTGCATTCAATGTTGTTGCACTATGCAGCACTGTAGCGGCAACAACGTCTTCGTTTCGTGAGTCTTTTTTTTTTTTTTTTAGTATTCGATTTGTGTGTTTTTCTTTTCCTTTTAAATGTTATTGTACTAACACAACAAATTTCACAATATTTTCACAATTATAGTTTCGTTAGTCACATTTTTTTTTCCAGTAATCGGTTTGTGTTTTTTTTTTTTAAATATTGATGTAAGCTGGCATTTATATTGTTATACAGACACACAAATTTTTATATAACAGTATTTTTGTGCTGTTTATGTAGTGTTATTCACTGTTCATCTATAGTGCTGTTTCCATGAGTCACTTTTTTTTTTTTTTAGTAATCAATTTATGTTTTTTTTTCTTTTAAATATTGATGTAAGCTGACATTTATATTACTTTACTATCACAATAAATTTCACAATATTTTCACAATTATGATTTAGTTAGTCACTTTTTCTTTTTCAGTAATCGGTTTGTGTTTTTTTTTTTAATATTGATGTAAGCTGACATTTATATTGTTATACTAACACAACAAATTTCTTATATATAAAAGTGGCTATGTCGCTGCAGTGCTTTGGCACTGTGCATTCAATGTTTGTGCACTATTCATCTACAGCGCCATTTTGGTCAGTCGTTTTTTTTTTTTTTTCATTAATCGGTTTGTGTTTGTTTTTCTTTTAAATATTAATGTAAGCTGACATTTATACGATTATACTGATACAATAAATTTCACAATATTTTCATAATTATGGTTTATTTAGTCTTTTTTTTTCAGTAATCGATTTGTGTTTTTTTTTTCTTTCAAATATTGATATAAACTGACATTTATATTGTTATACTGACATAATAAATTTCATAATATTTTTACAATTATTGGCGTGTCAATTTCTTACAAGTCAAAATAAAATAATAAAATATGAGACTGTAGCCAACCACAACTGAAAATAAATGTTTTGACAATACCGTTATAGTGCTTTCGCACTGTAAATCCAGTGTTTTAGCACTATTCATCTACAGTGTCATTTTCGTGAGTCACTTTTTTTTTTTCCAGTAATCAGTTTGTTTTTTTTTTCCTTTTAAATATTGATATAAGCTGACATTTATATTGTTATAATGACACAATAAATTTCACAATATTTTCATAATTATGGTTTGTGAGTCACTTTTTTTTCAGTAATCGGTTTGTGTTTTTTTTTTTTTTTCTTTTAAATGTTGATGTAAACTGGCATTTATATTATTATACTGACACAACAATTTCACAATATTTTCACAATTATTAACGTATCAATTTCTTACCAGTCGAAATAAAATAATAAAATATGAGACTGTAGCTAACCACAACTGAAAATAAATGTTTTGAAAAAATATTACAACATTTATTGTTATCACAATATTTTCACAATTATTGAGATCTCAGTTTCTTATAGATCAAATAAAAAAAATGCTAAGTCCACAACATTTTAACATTAATTTTTACAGTGCTTAAAGTTTTTTTTTCCTGTAATCGATTTGTGTTTTTTTTTCCTATTAAATATTTATATAAACTAGAATATTTATTGTTATACTGACAAAACAAATTTCACAATATTTTCACAATTATTGAGGTATCAATT
Source organism: Lithocarpus polystachyus (assembly GCA_033629205.1). NCBI lineage: Eukaryota > Viridiplantae > Streptophyta > Magnoliopsida > Fagales > Fagaceae > Lithocarpus > Lithocarpus polystachyus. Next base: position 48,168,546 of record CM066168.1, read on the forward strand.
TCTTACAACTCAAAATAAAAAAATAAAATATGAGACTGTGACCAACCACAATTGAAAATAAATATTTTGATAAAATGTTACAACACTTATTATTATCACAATATTTTCACAATTGTTGAGATCTCAGTTTCATATATATCAAATAAAAAAAATGCTAAGTCCACAACATTTTAACATTAATTTCATAACAAATCATAGGTAAGCTATTATTGATGGATAGCATTGGAGTTACAGTGCTTTTCGTTTATTCAATTGGCACTATAGCTACAGTGCCTAAAAATTTTTTTTTCCCAGTAATCGATTTGTGTTTTTTTTTCTTTGAAATGTTTATGTAAGCTGACATATATATTGTTATACTGACACAACAAATTTCACAATACTTTCACAATTATTGACGTGTCAATTTCTTACAAGTCGAAATAAAATAATAAAATATGAGACTAAAACCAACTACAACTGAAAATAAATATTTTGAGAAAATGTTATTACACTTATTATTATCACAATATTTTTACAATTGTTGAGATCTCAGTTTTTTATAGATCAAATAAAAAAATGCTAAGTCCACAACATTTTAACATTAATTTCTACAGTGGCTAAACTTTTTTTTTCTCAGTAATCGATTTGTGTTTTTTTTTTTCTTTTAAATATTTATGTAAGCTGACATATATATTGTTATACTGACACAACAAATTCCATAATATTTTTACAAATATTGAAGTATCAATTTCTTACAAGTCGAAATAAAATAGTAAAATAAGAGATTGTGACTAACCACAACTGAAAAAAAATGTTTTGAGAATAACAATAACAATGTTATCAGTTTAAAACTAATAACAACTTGTCATTTAGAATTTGTACTAAAAATGTTATGAATGTAGCATTTCTCTCAAATAAAATAAAAAAATATCTATTCAGAACCTAAAAATGAAGATGTTGTGAAAATATTATGATATTTTGTTGTATTCTTAAACTTCTTTTTTAATATAGTCAAATTAAGTGAGTCAAAATTCACGATTTCACACACAAAATCTATTAATTTTTTCACTACTGAGAGTTGCACGCGCAGCCAACACTAGTATATATATAATTACAAAATTCACTGCAATGTATAGCTTTTTTTCTTTATGCTTTAACGAGTATCGAAGTACATTAATTAGTGTTGAGTTTTTTATTACCAATTGACTTTCTCAAAAAAAAAAAAAAAAAAGACTTTTTTTAGGCAATTGAGCCACTTTTAAGTTAAATGAATATTTGTTTATTGTTGTTTCAAAAAAAAAAATATTTGTTTTTTATTTATAGAGTAATGTTTTAGTTACAAACTATTTTATAATATTTTTACAAAATGTTAATATAGCCAACCTCTTATTGGTTTTCATCTAGGCCCACAATTAATATTACTTTTTTATTTACCAATAATCACTTATTGTATTAGCAAATTGTAAAATTTTTTATAAAATAGTTTGTATCTCTAGCATTATTCTTATTTTTATGCTACTTTCCAATATGAGACAAATTAATGAATGCTCTAAGGGTATTGGTTTAAAAAATAATTTTATAAAATTTCTATGGAGAAAAAAAGGTAAATTCCATTCAAATATCCTAAAGATTGGGCTAATACCAACTAAGTCCAAACCTTTTCAAAATAGACCGATTTGGTCACTAAAGCCAACTTAGTCTCTAAGACAGTTGAGAAAAATGACTAACTGGCCTAATAGTTTTTAGAGACTAAGTTGACTTCAGAGAAACTTGGACCTGGTTGGCATTAACCAAAATCTCAGGATATGTTAATGAAATTTAACAAAAAAAATTTGATTTTTTGACAACTCTTTTATATTTTCCATTAAAGTGGTAAATTTTTTTTTCTCAAAAAAAAAAAAAAAAAAACTCCTAAAAACACCCGTTACCATACCCTTTCAACAAAATGGGATCAATTAAAATCCTTCTTAATGAGTGCACTTGACATCCATTAACATATTCCTTCCATGTAATTACCAAAACAGAAGCAATGAAAAACAACAAGACAAAATAGATGGCTGTGTAAAAGATAACCAAGTTGTAATTATATCTTTTATGGTGTTTTATGTTTGTGGTTCGAACTCTTAATTCTTCCTCCTATTGTTTATTTGTCTAAAAGTTTTTTTTAAAGAGAGAGAGAGAGAGAGAGAGAGAAGGCAATGTCAATTTTATAAATTCGAAAGCATGAAAAAAGTCTCCCTGGACATGCATATGATTTTTTTAAAACGTTATAAACTACTTCGTTTTTTTAAAGTCAAATAATGTTAAGTTTTATCATTTGTAATTATAATTATATTTTTGTCCAACATGTTTTTATAAGTATTGCAAACCAATTGATTTTAGTTATTCTAAATGAACACCAAGTGTTTGTTTGGAGCAACCTCTTTAGCTGAAACATAAAATTTTTTGTTGAAAGTACTGTAGATAAAGCTAAAAGGTAGCTGAAATAGTACAATGAGATCTATGAATAGTACTAAAAAATATAATGGGACCTATAAATGTAGCAAAAATAAGTTAAATAATAAAAAAAGCTAATTTTTTATGCCAATGTCAAACGCACACTAAGTATAATTAACATGGCAAAATGTCTCCATCCTAAGACCCCACTAACTCCCTTGCTCTACAATGTGGGTTTTTCACACTCTTAAAAGAGGATAATGCAACGTTGAATTTTGCTCGTGCCATACAGTCACAAGTGTGTATACATTAATATTATGATAGGCTCTACGATGAATGTGAGAAGATGGAGCACTATTTTTTTGTGCTCCAAAAATTTTCCCTCGTGAAGTGCAATGACGTGATATTCCATTTTTTTTTTTTTTTTTACATTTATGATGGATCCCACAAATATGAATTTAATTAATGGAATCTATCATAAATGTGAGAGAATAGAATGCCGTGTCAGTAGGAAATTATTAGGTACTCTCGTGATACCATAAATGCATACTCCCTCCTTCTTAGATAAATAGTGGGTCCTACCATGAATTTAATTAGTGGGACCCATCATTCATGTAAGAGGAGGAAATACGTATTTATATTACTCTGGAAGTACACAATAATTTCCCGCGTTATTGTACTTCAAAAACACCAGATGATTACTCTCCTAATATAATTATAGAATACATGTCAATTTATTTAATTAGGAAAATTCTTAGGTACCCTTGGAGCAGAAATAACTAATATTCCCTCCTCTCACATTCATAATAAACCTCACCATGAATTTAATGAGTAGACCTCACCATAAATGTGAAAGGATCGAATACTTCATGAATACTTAAGTATTACTCATTTAATTACCTTTAGGGTTATATATATATATATATATATATATATATATATATACACACACATCCCTTTTCACTCACTTAAAGGTGTAATAGGTCAGTTGTCACATTCAGATGCACAGAGAGCATGAGCCTCCAGGCCCTCCACAATGTTATGTTATTGATATTAAATATTTATAGTTGACATTATTTTGTCATGTATAATTTGGTTGAATTTTATGATTTATAAATGATTTAGAACTATAAAAAAATGTAGAGCACAACTTTGTTAAGTTAAAACTAATTTATGAGTGAAAAAAAATATTTTTAGTCACGAAAAGAGTATTTTGATATAAAAATTACTCTACCTTAAAAGAAAATGTTAACGGATGTTTTTAGAACATTGGTTAATAATTCATTTAAAGAAAATTTTTATGGAAAAAAAAATTAATATTTTGACAACTTTTTTTCATTTTCCATAAAAGGGTGTCAAAACTTTCTTAAAATATATTGTTAACCATTGCTCTAAGAACACTCATTAGCGTGACCTTGCATTAAAAGTAATATTGTATATTTGTGTGTTTTGGGTGCATGTGTATATGTTGAGAGAGAGTTAAGAAGTTATATTTTTATGGGAAAAATCAACTGATGATTTCAAGACATTGATTTAGGAACTTTTTAGAAATTTTGTACAGAAAATTAAAAAAGAAAAAAAATTGATTTTTTTTGACAATATTTTATATTTTTCATAAAAGCGGTATTAAAATTTTCTTTAAATAGCCTTGTGGGGGTAAAAGGCCCAATGCCAGATGATGGGCCGCGGGCCTGTCCGAGGAGGCCATCCGTCCGAGGACACCCCGTCCTGAGGAAAGTACCTGGCCTGACTCCTTTCTGTCGTATAAACTACGTGAAGGAGAAAAGGACTTGTCCGAGGAGAACTTACTGCTCAGATCATCAAAGGAACGGCCGAGATGAATGTTCCAGCACCGGTCCTGATATTTCCGAGGAGTCCCTTGACTTATATGGGCCAAAAGGGACAGGTGGCAACAAGGAGATATTTCACATAAAGCTACTGACACCGCATTTATATTGACAGGACCCTTGAACAGTGCTACCTCGGTTACCGCAACTCACAGAACATTAAAGAGGGTGTCTGATGGGACATGCACTCAAGTATAGGCTTGGATGATCAACAAATGGAAGGCCCAGATCGTTTGAAAGGGAATATATAATGGGAAAAATCCACCATGGAAAGGGGGAGGGAGAACAATCTCAAGAACTCCTGTAACAATTCTCATTGAACACATTTACTAGAACAAAGCTCCTCGGATTGTGCCGAGGACGCTCTTTCACTCGATTCATCTCTGTTTGACCCACTAAAGCCTAGCTCTTCAACCCACTCTCTTACAAATTCATTGCGAGGATATCTTTTACTCGTTGGGCCAGAGTCCATCTCTCCTGTAGGCCCAATCTGTAACTTGTGTCCTTACAAGCCTATTAATAAATGTTCTAAAAAGGCACCAGTTAACATTACTCCATTTTTATTTAAGGGAAATACTAACGAGTGCCCTTGGAGCACTCATTAATAATCTATTTAAAGAAAATTTGTATGAGAAATGAAAAAAAGTAATTAATATTTTGACAGTTTTTTCATTTCCCATAAAAATAGAATCAAAATTTTCTTTAAATAGATTATTAACGAATGCCCTAGGGGCACTCGTTAGCATTTCCTTTTATTTAAACCCATAAGAAAATTTTCTGAACCAATCATTGACAACCGCCCTATGGTTTGTGCGCTCTAGTTTTTTACAAGATCAAGGACTACATTTTTTGATAAATCATAGGTGAGCTATGAAGTGAAGTGTTAAGCAAAAATTATATCATATAACAAACATAAACACGTATATTTATGAAAAAATATTTTTAGAAATTTTGATTTCGCCCTTATGAAGTTGTAAATTAAATTTGTATGAATAGTTACGCCAAAAAATAAAAAAAAAAGAAAGAAAGAAAGAAAAAAATGCCTATATCATCTTTCCCTTTTTTTTTTTTTTAATAAGACTTAAAAGATGACGATAAAAATAAATTAAAGGGTAAAGAAAACAAAGGCAAGCAGAAAATTCCAAATCAAACTGCAAAAAGCGAACAGTGATACAAAAGCTGTCGGTAAGAGTGTTTGACCGTTGATGACCCACGCCCAAACACGCAATCATTTATAACATAAACAAAAGAAAGGAACTTGTGTTATGTTTTCCTTTCCAATTGCTTCAATTACTCACTCCTTTGAGTCTGTCCAATTGACGGCAGAGATCTATGGAAAGCGTGATCATCGATAATTATGACATGTTTGCTAAAAGTAGCTTAGGGGACTCAAACTAGGATGTACTATGTAGTCTAGGGCCTAGGGGTAAGGATTGGGTCGGTGCATAGGAGCATTAGACCCGTTGTCCGCTTCTCGACGGGTCAAATGCTCCTATGCATGACATGTGTCACTTCTCAATAGGTTTAATACTTGTGTACGATATGTTTTTGTCTCTCTACCGATCTCATGTTCCTGTGCACTGGACCCAAGTTGGTATTGTAGTTTAGCATTTTGCGTTGAATTACAGTTCCGTTTAAACTTTAAACTCATCGCCATTTATTTTTCGGTGAATAACTTATCCCCAAATTTTATTGTTTGTTCAAGTTTAATTCCTTTTAGGGTTATGCTAACAAATACTTTTAGAATATTGGTTAACAATTCATTTATGACATAAATTTTTGTGGGAAATAAATTTTTATAGGAAATAAAAAAATTGTCAAAATATTAATTATTTTTTTTATTTTCTCGTAAAAATTTTCTTAAGGCATTCCTTAGCATTTTCTTTCATTTTATTATTGAATAAATACAAAGTTGTTCATAAATCACTTGATTAACTATTTATTTATTTCTCATATATACTATTAAGCATTATAACTAGAATTTTTTACCCATTCACAAATTTATTATATTTGAGTTAATTATATAGGATTACATTTATTTGTGAACATATATAAATTATATTCACCAATTTTGTATTGTAAAAAATTACATTTAAGTTTTAGTACAAAATTGACTATTTATATCATTAATAAATTATAAGTAGTTATAATTTGATATATTGTGAATATTTACATACACAATCCAAATTCGAGCATTATTTAACTTTGCTAAAATTCAATTAAGTCATGTGACTTCTTATTTATTTATTATCCTATAACTTTTACCTTTATTCAAGGTGTTTATTATGTTTAATTTTGTCATATTTTGTCATTAGTCGGAAGGCATTACAAGGCCACCTCGATGTCTCTATGTAGTTGTTGCATGAGTATCTTTTGAGATGAGGTATGCATGGAACTTGGAATCCGTTTATTGTGATTGAAAATGAGAGATAATAAAGTGGAGAAAGAGAGGAGAGATTATTATGTTTTGTTTGAGGGTTTTGTAATTTGTGTGACAATTATGTTTTCTCAAATCTAATACGCTGGGTTGCAATTGTAGTGACAAACTACCTAATTGGGTTACGAGCTACTTGTTATAGCCTTATAGGTCGCAATTTCGGTTGAGAACTAGGTTACGTTGGGTCCCAAATTACAATGTGGGTCACGATGAGCTCTCTCTTCGATTTGTTATAGGTCGTGTTTGGCTTTCTCTCTCTCTAATTTGATATAGGTTGAGAATTGGGTTGTTGGATTTGCTTCAAGCCATGGCCAAAGCACCCCAATTCTAACAAGAGACCCAATTTTTTTCTTTGTTGGTTTCTGGGAAAGTAGTTGCTTGATTTTTTTTTTTTTTTTGGTATGTGTTCTTCTCTCAATTTGATATAAAATTCAATATTGAATGTTTCATAAATAGGGTAGCCTTTAAAAAAAAAATTTAATTCTTTTATATATAATAATAATCATCTTGTATAAAAAAAAGCATATAATTAAAAAAAAGACACTCTCCATTGATTTTATGTGATTAAATTAAAAAAATAGTCATGTTAATAGATGTCTTTAGGGCAATTGTTAATAAACTATATTATGAAAGTTTTGACATCACTTTTATGAGAAATATAAAAAATTGTCAAAAAATTAATTGCTTTATCATTTTCTTATAAAAATAGTTCTTAAATGGTTAAATTAATGTCCTTAGGACATTCTTTAACATTTTTCTTAAAAAAAAAAAAGCAAAAAGAAATTATTATGATTCATTTCATGGTTAGTTAGACAAGTCCAAATCCTCTATCTCACTATTCCTACTCTACTAGATACTCCATAAATAAAAACATGACACATGTCCATCTAATTTATTAAATGCTAAATTTATGCTTTCTATTATTTTAATTATCTAAATATAATAGATTATTTATTTATTTATTTTAGGAAATTAAAATAATAGAAGATATAAATTTAGTATTTAATAAATTAGAAGAACATGTGGTATGTTTTTATTTGTGGAGTATATAGTGAAATAGAAGGTAAGATTTGGAATATAATGCATATAGGGGCTATCAAAGCAAAAGGCTACAGTATTTATGAAACATTCAATATTGTCATTCAATGGGGACCATTTAAATCCATTTATAGTTCCAAAAACAATTATTGCAGCAAAAATAATATATGGAGAAAGAAGTTTTCAATTTGACTAAAAGTAGCTATTACTTTTTCGAAATTAATGAGAAATAATTTGCTTGAGATGAAAGGAAGATCTGTAAATGCTTTATCTTTTATTTTTCCTGTAAATATGTTACTTTATCTATAATCGAGATCTCGTGTAAATTGTAATATTCTGTAATCGAAGTCACAGTTGAATGTAAACAATTTATTACCTTCAATATATATATATATATATATATATATATATATATATATTAGTACAGTATATTCCATTTGTAGAAACAGGCACAGCTTCTCTAGCCCTTTCTATGGTTTGTGACTTTGTGGTTGCTCAGCCCATTTCAACTAGTAGCTAGCTATACCCAGTATTGGAAACCAAGTCCACCTGTAATAAACACAACGTCTCTGCAGTGGCAGTTCCAGGAATTTTGTTCAGGGTGTTCTTATTCTATTTTGAAAAAATTTCAGGTCATTTCAGTATGTTTGGAGACGTTTTGGTAAATACCGGCTGAAATTCAAGATTTGACCAGTATGAAGTTTGTGTTTAAAAAAAAAAAAAATATATATATATATATATTTTTAAAACAAAAACAAATTTGCATTCAGTACATCAAAAAACCTCAAAAGGAAAAAAAAAAAATAAAAAGAAAAGAAATGAACAAAGGTACCTGTACAATAAACTATAAGTTCATTTGAAATATTAATAAAATTATTAATTATTGTTATTTAGTTGTTTCATAAATTTGTTTGTCTTTTATAAACTATAATTTGTTGTATTATTATTTTATTAATTATTAAATTATTAATTGTTGTTTAGCTTAACATAATTTGATTTGTTTGTCTTTTATAATGTATTAGTTAATTAAATTATTAATTATTAATGTTTAGTTGCTTCATTAATTTTTTTTACTAACTACTAGCAATCTAGCACACACCCCACTGTGCATTAGCACATACCCCACTATGCATTAGATTTTAGTTCAAAATTTGTTTGGCATAAAAATTTTGAGAGTGTTCCTGATATTGCTTAAGGGTGTTCCTATTTTTTTTTAAGGCTAAACAAATAAAAAAATTTAAATTATTATATATAAAAAAAATTCAAGTCAGGGTGTTCCTAGGAACACCCTGAACTATGAGTGGCGCCGCCACTGCATCTCAGGTTTCTTTAATTTTTTGAGAAGAATACAAGGCACCAAAAAATGGGGGTAAATGGGTAGATTAATACAAGAATATATAGAGGATACAACATACTTTTTTTAAGCATTAATCACAACAAATTATGTTAATAATTATGAATCTACCCATTTACCCCCATTTTGGTGCCTTCTTTTCTTTATTTTGGCTAATCTTTATTGCAAATCCTGAAAGTAAAGAAAAATAAAAAATAAAAAGGTTTTGGCACATACAAAACTAAAAACTTCTTGCTAAAAGTATATAATTCTTCTGCTTATGTGAAAGTTTTTAGGAGGATATTCATGTTTTGGACTTCAGAATTTAAAATTAAAGGATTGAAAAAATGATGTTAATATAAATTTAACAACATATGAAGACATGAATTGTAAAAAGTTTACTTAATATAAAAGGCACTTATGATATTTTGGATTTGAAATGAGCGCTTACACCAAATCATTTCAAATTCACAAATTAATAAAGCTCAAATTTATTTTTCAAACCTTAGAATTCTTTAAGGTTGAAATTATGCGCATGCCTACATCTTTTTGTTTTTATTTTTATTTTTAAAGCTGACTTCGGCGGATGATTAAAAGTTACTTAATCATCTTAAACTATGATTATGTAATGAGTTGTCCAGCATAAAAAGAAGAAAAAAGAAACAAACAATAAGATTACATATTGTGTTATATATGATTCATTTGCTGGTTGCATTTAATCTTTAACCTGAAAGCCACCATAACCGGAAGTTTTCTTGAGATATGTAAGCAAATTCAAAAGTTTCGCATGATCATGTAGTACAATTTAAAGTTTTATCTCTACTTTTTCCACAGCAGGCCTACGTATGATAGAATTACATATTTTATCGATGTTAATGCAAGTTGTAAATGAGTAATTCTTGGTTTCACTGACATGGTAAGTTTTTCTCTTACATTTACGTGGATCTTATTAATTGAATTTATTATAAGGTCTATTATAAATGTGAAAAGAAAAAATATACGCCACTGTACTCTCGAACTACCTAATAGTTTTTTTATTGTAAAGAGCTTAAGTTTCAAAATTTCAATGCCAAATAAAAAAAAAAATAAAAAGAGGGAGATTCCCTAGTGATAGTCATGTGGGGTTAAAAGAGTTTCAAGGCTACACGTAATAGAATATTTATTTATTTGTTTTCCAAGCACGGTTCAAAGTGGGCTACACAGTTTATATATATTATAAGGAAATGCTAATAAATTAAACAATTGGGCATTCCAATAAGTGCTTTGATAAAGGGAGTACCTCAAATATACAACTTTCAAGTTTTCAACCTCATGAAGGGTCAGAACAAAGACAATAAGTTAATAACAAAAGAAAAGAAAAAATCTTAGTCTTATATATTTTTTTAGAAACAGGATGAGATTGAAGAAGAAAAATAGATTTGAGTGTTTGTTGTGACTTGAGATTTGAGAATTGGGAGAAGAGGCTGGGAAAAGTGTTGGGACCACTAAGCACGTTTTTAATTCTCCTTCCTTGACAATTTGAATGAATAAGCATGAAAATAAAGCTGCAGAGTTATAATTAAAGCCATATACATAGAATCGAAATCCTTTTTTGCATGTGGGTTGATAATGCTAAGTCTCACACCCCTACGCATGGTTCATTTTATAAAATATTTTAGTATTGGACCAATCTGAGGTCTGATTTTATTTATTTATTTATTTTTTGCTTTTATTATTGATCATTTTTGGATAAATCATTCGTAAACATGTTGAACCCTGAAAGTCAATAAAAGAAGAAAAAAGAAATAATATAATTTTTAAAAAATGGGGAAAAAATGTATATTTCTTTTATGGGCAAAACTTAAGTAGAGTAACTTAAATGTAATTTCTTATGTTCTCATTTTAAAATTCAGTTATGTGGCTTTTTTTTCATGGGGGTAGAAGTGTTTTTTTTTAATTAAGTAATGATATGACTAAATTTTAAGAGGGAATCTAACGAATAGCACTTAAATACACCTAAGTTTTGCTATTCTTTTATTGGTTTGGATGTTTTAAGCAAAGTTACTGGTTTGTTTAGACTTCAAAGATACAAGTTAACCAAATTTAAATCAAGTAATTATTTAGTCAAATTATGATTTGGTTTTGGTTAAAGTAAACAACATCATTATTGTGTAAATAATAAATATGAATGACAACAGTGGAAACAGAACAATACAATATGATGATATATGGAAAACCAATGGAAAAATTATCCCATTATAAAAACCAATGCAAGGGCTTGACTTACAGAACCCAAGGCAAAAAACAGACCCACCATATAGAATTGAAGTTTACAAATAAAGCAACCTTATTCTAATGTGCTACCTCATTTAGAACTTATCAATTTACTAACATTACCCAATTTATCTTCGAATTCATGGACTCTTTTGCAAGTGACATTTGTTGAATGTAAACCTACCACTCACAACTTCAAGTACCCACTTGAAGATTTGAACTCCATAACAAATCTTGGGATGACTATGGCAAAAACACCGTGGAAGATGAATATCTTTTTACTTATGAACTCATAGGTTAAATGAGTGAAGGCTAAGATCTTCTATCTAAAAAGCTTAGGGTTTCTACCTCTGCAACATTAGTAAAATTCATGCTTAATAGGCATGTATAAAGGCATACCAATTAGGGTTACGAAAACCCACTTGCATGGCTAACTTAACGAAAAACATATTAGATCAAAATCTAGTTTTGTGATTCTCAATCGATCGAGAAGGAATTGAGATTAAATCTCAATCAATCGAGCAGGTGTCGAGATTCCAAAAATTTAATTTTTTTCAACAAATCTTAAGTTTTCGTCTTGGACTTACAAATATACATTAAAGACTCAACCTTTTTGTCACAGATTGCCAACATCCAATTCATTGTACATATATAACAATTACAAAGTAGTAAAAAAAAAAGTGCAAAAAAAATACTTTAATAATTTTACACATTTTTTTTTAAAATTTTATATCTTTAATCAAATAGGGGTCAAAGTGGTATTTTTCTCTAATTAAGAAAATGTAATTATGGTTCCGTCCACTTTTGAATGGAACTTGAAATAGAGAAAGGAAGGAAACCTATGATTCCATTGTGCTCATTTTCCTGTCTTAAAAAGACATCTAAACAATTATAGGAATGATGAACCTACTATTCTCTTTTGTTTTCCCTTATTTTCCACCACAATTCGTCTATCGAATATCGATACAGAACACTTTGCTATAATTTTCACACACTTCTATCTTTGTGTTGCGGTGGGTCCAATCGAGTTGAAGTGGCATTGTGGCAATATTGCGTGAGAGAGGATGTAAAAACTTTGTTGAAAATTTTGGTAACAGAATCGTTTCCACAATCCTAAATTCCTACGCAGCCAGTAAATTTATATTTTGTCCTCTCATAATTGCTTTCTCTTTCTAGAACCAGGCCTTTTCACACTCACAAAAAAAAAAAAAAAAAAAAAAAGAGGAAAGAAATTAAAAAATATGAAAAGAAAGATGCTCATTTTCTCAATTAATCTGACTTAGATGCACACAGATTTTTCCATTTTGTTATTATAGAATGTTATACATTTCTAATGTGAATGTACAAAAAGGACAAGACAAGATGATGATAGGACAAAGAATGAAGCAAGCCAAATTTTATTGACTCTAGAAAAAGAACGTAGACTGAGAATACCTTCCGGTCGGTAAACAACTTTGTCATTCCCTTCTCAAAAAAAAAAGAAAAAAAAAGAAAAAGAAAAAAACGTTGTCATTCCAATTCTCCCATTTAAATGATTAATTTTATGACAAACATGGGGCGCAGGAGTTCTCACTGCTTAGGCACAAACATTTTGTGAGTTTTTTTTTTTTTTTGGCTAAATTAAGTTGGGAGGTGGGATCAAACATTTGGATATCACTGATTTAAAAAAAAAAAAAAAAGAGGTTTGTTTTTTATGTGGATTCATCAACTCATACCATGTGATGACAATAAATAATATACTATGCATACCATCAAAGTCTTGATGAGACTATTATCGTGGGCACAACATATTTATTGAAGCACTGCTGTTCAAAATTCAAATCACTTGACTCCTTCTAAGTATCATATAAAGTAATACGATAACTCTTACTCTCTTACCGATTGCCACCAAGCCACACTCTGCAATGGTCCTTGAACATCGGATGCCAAGAGGTTTGTATTGTCCAATTGAATCATTGGATCAATTATAGATATATATTTTTTAGAAGTAAATCCATCTAAACGGTTACATGAAATTAATTAGAACTTCTTTTCCTTTTTCCTGTGCGTGTGTTTGCTCTCAAAAAACAGAAGTTATTTTGATGTTATATACTGTTATTAGAAGCTCCTAATGATGAAATCCACCATGCCAAAACAATCCCAATTGGGTGATACTCGGCCATATCGTTTGAAAGCTCTACAATAGACCTATAGGACTTTTTAACCATCTAAAAGGAATGCGATCTAGTTTTCAGAAAAGCTATTCAAGAATGCTTCCCATAACAAGAAACAATGATGCTGTTTACTTACCTTAAAAATTATAAATAATAAGAAGAAGAAGAATCAATCATAACAGAATTTCTAATTGGAGAAACTGCTGACGCTTTTGCTTTAGCTGAGTACAGCCAAGAGTATTTGCAGCAGTGGAGCTAAATAGCTATATTGCTATTTTAGCTCCACCAATATACCAAAAGATGCATGCAGCAGTGGAGGCATTTCTAAATATTTTAGCTAAAGTGCTACAGTGCACATCTATCTATAGATGTGCACTGTAGCTCACATCTAAATTTTTTTTTTTTTTTTTTATATTACTGTAAGGACACAAATCGTGGATAGGGGCTTTGAACAGAATAGGTCGGGCCCAAGTTACGTATGGTATCCTTGAAATAAATTTGTAAAGAGAGTGGGCTGAAGAATACTTGACTGAACACGTATGGGTTGAAGGCCCAAGTATGATTATGACCGGATTTGTATTGATAAGATATTTGAGTGATACAATGTTCTTCTCGGCACAGTCCGAGGAGTGTGCTTATACAAATACTATGAGTACCTCTCTTTTTCTCTCTTGATTGATATTTTTCTTCCCTTTTATCCTCCCTTTCTTTCCTCCTTCTTTCTTCTATTTATATGCCCTTCCTCCATTACGTGAGCTTTTTCTTGATACTTGTCCCATCCCCCTCCATCTGGAGTCTTCACTGGGTAGCTGTAAAGGATGGAGGTCACTGTTCAGGTGTCTTTTCCCATTAATGCGGCCATGATGTTAGCTGCAGGATCATAAATGCGGTGGCAGCAGCCTTTTGCCTAATATCTGATTTTTGCCACCTGTCCTTTTTGTCTATATGAATCAGGGGATTCTCTGGGAGAACTAGGATTGATGTTAGAGCACTCATCTGGGACACCCTTTTGACAATCCGAGCAGGATTGATGTTGGAGCACTTCTCGGACCAGACTTTCTTCCACGTGACTTGCACTTCAGCATCGAATTAGGCTGGGCAAACTCTTTAAGATTTGTTGTCCTCGGATGCATAGGTCTCCTCGGACAGGCCCACGGCCCATTACTTGATATTGGGCCTTTCACCCTTACAATAGCCCCTCAAAATTCTGACCTTCCCTCCTATCCGAGGAGAAGGGCGGGATTTTGACTTCCGCAGGGGTGAAATCCATCAAACCTTTTAGCTAATCCACGTGGAGGCGTTGTTTCGCGAGACTTTCGATTTCCAAAGACGCTTCGGAAATTGTAACGCGGCATTTATTGCTCTGGGTGGCGCTCTGTCTCCTTGATCAACGGCGAGATGCAGATCGTATGGCTGAGATTTCTTCGTGAAATTTTGAGCGGGATAACTCCCATCCATTTTCGCCTACTATAAATAGGGCTCTTAAGAGGTAGTTTTTCTCACTTCGCATACGTTCAAGCACTCCAACGTTCTTAAGTATCCTTGCTATCATACGCTCACTGAGTTTAAGTAGTCCGAGGACTTTCTAACAAAGATCTCTAGGTGTCTAAGGGGTTGAACCAGAAACACCAACTCATTTTGTAAGTTCTTGGTTCCCTCGATCATTCCACCTCGGCCGAGCACCTCGGCCTTTCCTCTCTCTCACTTTTTTTTGTTTTACCTTAGGGAACCTCCTTAGCGTCTTCTTCACACAGTCCAATGGGTAGATTTAAGAGTCTCGTTGATACACCTATAGCCATAGAGCTTTTCAAGGCGAAGTACCATATCCCTGAGGGGGTTGGTCTTCGATATTGTCCGCCGGAAAACATCTTGACCGATAGGCGAACTGGTGAAGTGGTCATCCCTGTAATCGCTTTTTTGGAGGGAGGGATGACTATTCTCATGGGTACTATAACTAGGGACTACCTTAGGAACCACAGGTTGTGCTTGCATCAGTGCACGGCCAATATGTTTAGAGTCTTAGGCAGCGTCGATGCCCTTAACCAGATGATGGATCTGCAGCTCACATGGCACGACGTCATACATATGTACGAGTGCCACTCTCAGGCCGACGGGGGATATTACCTGAAATCCCGGTCTCCCGTCGTTAAGATGGTGTCGTGCCTTCCGAAGTCCAACAAGGGCATGAAAGATGACTACGTCATCGTCTCCGGGGCATGGCATGACGGTCACCATTGCCCGATCAAGGAGGGGAAACCAAGTGGGCTACTTTAGGATTAGATTGAGTTAACCTAGAACCTAAGTTCTAGGCTTCACTTTTCTGTGCTGTTCTATCACTTGTTTTTGAAACGGTGTAGCTAACTTCATACTCGGTGGTTGTGATTGCAGATAAGAAGTTCGTCGCTCCCCGCCTCAGCCTCGTGAACGTTTCGGGACTCAACAAACTCCTAAGGTCCGAGGTGTGTGTGCACTCGGACGGTCAACTACGCGCTGTCCACCTCATACTGGACTTCACCCCGTTGTCGGACAATTTTTTGGATATCGGCAACTCCATCTGAGCGGGCGATAAAAGGATCAATAAGATTGACGTTTCGATCCCGGGCTTTCTGGCCAAGAGAGACCTTCCACCCGTTGAGTGGCCAATCCGACAAGCTGCTCCTCAACTTGCTGTTCAGAGGGAAGAGTCCGCTTCATCCTTGCAATCTTTGGAGGAGGAGATAAACGGCTTCCGCTTTGGTGGTGAAGAGGAGGTACAGGGCAAGCTTAAGGATACCCCAGAGTCCGACAGTTCCGAAGAAGAAGAGGAAGATATGACTTCGAAGCCGAGGGCTGGACTGAAGGATCTTATCGCCGGGCGAAATAAGGGTGCTCCATCCAAGGAGGCGCCCAAAGGGAAGGAACCCGCTCAACTACCCCCACCTCCTCCTCCACCTGCGATTGGGCTTGGGCTTCTCCCCATACCCGATCTCAAGAGGAAGAGGAAGGTGGTGGAGCTGGATGTTGAGGAGGGTGAGCTGCCCCCTCCCCAACCTAAAGGGGCAAAGCAGCAAAAAGGGGGGGAGAGATGATAGAAGGTCCTCCTCATCCGAGCAGAGGAGGGACATCCATGCTGCAGACACCCAGCAACCTCCAGCCTGGGTCCCCAGGCTGGATTTGGACGGCACTCCCATTCCCTCCACGGCCTCTATTAGGGAGTTCCAAAGGGGGCGCTCGGGCTACATTGCCGAGGCCTTGGAGCGCCCTCTTCTTTTGCCCAAAGATATGGACACCGTGAGGTCGTGGAGACAAGCCGACCTGTTCATGTCGATGAAGAGAGACCTGGCCATGGAAAGTTTCTAATCACCCCCTAGCATAATAGATTAGGTTAAGTGTGTACTGCATATTTCCTTTATACTGTTAACGATATGGTTTTGTCTCTCTTTCTGCGTAGCTCACACAACAAGTCTACGTGGCTGAGGACTGGGTCAGGGACGCCCGAAGCTTGGCTAGGACCGAGACCCAGTCTCGCCTTGCTGTGGAGAGAGACATGGAGGCTCTGAAGAAAGAGAAACAGGAGTTAGCCAAGAAGCTAACTACCGAGGAGAGGGAAAGGCGAAGCGTCGAGGTTGGCCTCAAGAGCGCCCAGGATCAGGCCGAGGACTAGCGAAAAAGATTATACACTACAGAAATTGAGCTGGCAACCCAAAGGCAGTTGGTCCTGGAGCTCAAGGCCAGCCTGGAGAAGGCCGAGGAAGGGGAGAAAGAAGCTCGGGAGGCCCTAGGGGCTGCTGAGGCCTAGAAGGAGGCCAAGTATCTCTGCGGCATCAAGGAGACAGAAATAAGGTTGGCGGAGGAGGTCTCTGAGGTATGCAGGGACTACTGCCAGTTCACATGGGATGAAGCCTTGAACTTGGCAGGAGTCCTAGCTGACTCGGACCTGAGGCAGCCGGGGAGGATATATTATCATCCCTACATAAGTTTGACCCCGGCTGACCCCGCCCCCTTATCTTCTCAAGTTCCAGAGCAACCAAGTTTGGCGCTTGTTCCTCATGAAGCTGCCGAGGATGCTGAGGAGGAGCAAGTTGCCCCAATCGAACAAGCTGCTCCGGATGTTCCCTTTGTCGAGGCGGGTGCTGAACAGGCCAAGGAAGCAGCCCCTTCGGAGGTCGAGGCTGGATCCTCTGCAGTGGGGCCGACCGAAGCAGACGGCCTTCCTTCTTAGGATATATAGACTTAGGATTAGGATTAGGATTGCTAGTTGCTGTATTTGTTACTGTTTTCTTTTCTTTTTATTGATGTAACGCCCATTTTGTATACTGGGATAATGTACTTTAATTTTTAATTTAATGAAAACATTTCATTTACTTTTAACTGTTCCCAATTCTGTTTAATTTCTTGTGGAAAATTTAAGTTCACAGGCTGAAATAACAACACAAAACTTTAAGGTTCACATCAAAGACCTTTAACTAATTTAGTTCTATCTCGGCAAATGAGTATGAATTCAAGCAAGCATAATTAACTGTCGTATTGTTGACTCGTTAAATTGAGTAAGAACAATAGCTTAGAGTGCGCAGTTTGAGTGAATATGAAAGATTAAACTTCTGCATAATTCTAAGTGATACGTGTGTTTTGGTGATATGACTTTGAGTGCATGATTCGAGGGGTCGGCATGCTTGAGGTTTTGTACAGCCTTTAGAAAAGTGAAGGAAAATTGCTAATTTGCCCAAGTCATGTGGTTCTGCGGAGCACTCATGGATGTTAATTTACCTAGGGTAGGTGGTCCGAGGGACCAGACCTGACCAAGGTTTTGTTTAACACTTAGGTGTGTTTAACACTTAGGGGTGTTAATTTACCCAAGGTAGGTGGTCCGAGGGACCAGGCCTGACCAAGGTTCTGTTTAACACTTAGGGGTGTTAATTTACCCAAGGTAGGTGGTCCGAGGGACCAGGCCTGACTAAGGTTCTGTTTAACACTTAGAGGTGTTAATTTACCCAAGGTAGGTGGTCCGATGGACCAGGTCTGACCAAGGTTCTGTTTAACACTTAGTAAATAAGCAGTATAGAAGACTTTCAATGCGAGAATGGAAATTTTCATTAGTAATAGTACATTTTTAGGTTATTTACATTCCAGGGGTGTGGTACAGCCCTTTCATCTAAGTCTTCTAAATAAAAGGCTCCTATTCCGGCCATTGATAGGATACGATAGGAGCCTTCCCAGTTAGGTCCCAGTTTCCCCCAGGCCGGGTTCTTCGCAGTGCCCACGACTTTTCGTAAGACCAAATCTCCTAGTGCAAGTGGTCTCAGTTTGATATTGGCATCATAACTCTGCTTGAGCTTATGCTGATAATAGGCTTGTTGAACCGCAGCATTTTCTCTACGTTCGGCCACTAGGTCCAGATTATCCTTTAGCAGTTTGTCATTGTCAGTCGAGGCAAATGAGCTGGTTCTAAGTGTGGGGAATCCAGTTTCTATGGGGATGACAGCCTCGGCACCATACATCATGGCAAAGGGGGTCTCTCCGGTAGACCTCCGAGGAGTTGTCCTGTAGGTCCAGAGTACATGTGGTAGTTCTTCCACCCATTTTTCTTTGACATCATCTAACCTCTTCTTAAGACCGCTTACTATGACTTTGTTAACTGCTTCGGCTTGGCCATTTCCTTTAGGGTATGCAGGGGTGGAGTACTTATTCGTAATGCCTAGTCCGCAGCAAAATCTTCTGAATGCTTTACTGTCAAATTGAAGGCCATTGTCCAAGATGAGAGTATGTGGTACTCCAAACCGTATTACAATATTTTTCCATACAAACTTCTGGACATCCACATCCCTGATGTTTGCCAATGGCTCGACCTCAACCCATTTGGTGAAGTAGTCTGTTGCGACGATCAAGTATTTCTTACTCCCGGCTACTCTAGGAAAAGGGCCAACAATGTCCAGGCCCCACAGAGCGAAAGGCCATGGACTTGACAGATGATTCAAAACTCCCCCCGGTTGATGTATATTTGGTGCAAACCTTTGGCATTGGTCACACTTCTTTACGTAATCCTGTGATTTCCTTTGCATGTTTGGCCACTAGTATCCCTGAGTTAAAGCCCTGTGTGCTAGGGACCTTCCTCCTGTGTGGCAGCCACAAATCCCCTCATGCAGCTCTTCGAGAAGTAGTTCTGTGGCTTCAGGGTGCACACACAATAAGTATGGACCAGTGAAAGCACGTTTGTATAGCTTACTGTATCCTGATAGCCAAAATCGAGGGGCTTTTCTCCGTACCTTATCGGCTTCGGCCTTGTCTGTTGGTAAGACGTCGTCCTTAAGGTAGTTCACCATAGGGTCCATCCAGCTTGGCCCTACTCGAACTTGATAGATGTTGAGCCCTTCCTTTTCCTCGGCATGCCTTTGTACGTCTTCCACCAGGATAAGTCGAGGTAGCCCCTGAGCCGAGGTGGTTGCGAGAGTGGCCAAGGAGTCCACGTGCGTGTTCCCACTCCGAGGAACATGTTGCAAATTGAATGACTTGAACTGTGATTGCAGTTGCTTGACTTGCCTGAGATATTTCTGCATTCTCTCATCACGAGCTTCTAATTCTCCCCTGACCTGGCCGACAACCAGCGCTGAGTCCGAGAACACTTCTGCCGTGCTCCCGCCCATCCTTTTGACCATGGCCATTCCAACCAGCAACGCTTCGTATTCGGCCTCATTATTAGTAGCCGAGAAGTTTAGTCTGAGGGACTTTTCGATGACAACATTCTCAGGGGATATTAAAACTAGCCCCACTCCTGAGCCTCTCTGATTGGCTGCACCATCCACGTATAGTTTCTAGGGTGTGGGTTCTTGCATAGACATGAGACCAACTGAATTCTCATCCATGTGTATCGTCTCGGCGATCTCTTCTAACATAGGCTCGGAAAAACTCGGCCACAAGATCGGTCAGTATCTACCCCTTGATCGAGGTGCGAGGCATGTACTTTATGTCAAAGGCTCCTAGGATGGTACCCCACTTGGCAATCCTTCCCGTATAGTCTGCACTCCGAAGCAATAATCTAAGTGGGAGTTGGGTAAGGACCACAACCGTGTGCGATTGGAAATAGTGAGGGAGTTTACGAGTAGCATGAACTACTGCAAAGATGGCCTTCTCAAGTGGCAGATAACGGACCTCGGCCTCATGGAGGGATTTACTCACATAGTACACAGGTTTCTGGACGCCACTGTCAACTCGTATAAGTACCAGACTCACAGCAAGGGTGGCTACAGCAATATAGGCGAACAAGACCTCGTTCGTGGTAGGGCTAGACATGATGGGTGGCCGAGTTAGGTATTCTTTTAGATGTTGGAAAGCTAGAACACACTCTTCATTCCACTCAAATCCCTTCCATTTGTTCAGCAGTTGGAAGAAAGGCCGACATCTCTCTGCGGACTTGGAGATGAATCGGTTGAGAGCGGCAGTCATCTCGGTTAACTTCTGGACTTCATTTGGGTTCCGAGGAGGCTAGAGGTTGTTGGTTGCCTTAATCTGGTCGGGGTTGATTTCAATTCCGCGATGTGTGACCATATAGCCCAGAAACTTTCTTGATCCAACGCCGAAAGAGCACTTCGAAGCATTGAGTCGTAACTTGTGCTTCCTCAAAATCTCAAAGATGTTTCCGAGGTCTCCAACGTGGTCGGTCTCCAGCTTGCTTTTGACCACCATGTCATCAATATAAATCTCGATGCATTTTCCCAGCTGTGACTCAAACATTTTGGTCATCATTCTTTGATAGGTGGAGCCTGCATTCTTCAGACCAAATGGCATCACCTTATAATGGTAGTTCCCAATGGGAGTTACGAAGGCCGTTTTCTCTTGATCGTCCAGGGCTAAGGGAATCTAATGGTACCCTTGGAAGGCGTCCAAGAAACTCATTCGTGGGTGCCCTACGGTTGCATCTACCAGTTGATCAATCCGTGGCATGGGGAAGGGGTCTTTTGGGTAGGCTCTATTTAGATCCGTGAAGTCCACGCATACACGCCATTACCCATTCTTCTTCTTCACCACCACTGTGTTAGCCAGCCACTCTAGATAGAAGACCTCCCTGATAGCCCCTGTCTGCTTGAGCTTGTTCACCTCATCCTTGACAGCGTCAGAATGTTCCCTGGATGAGCGCCGAGGTGGCTGCTTTTTAGGGAGGGCTGCTGGGCTCACGTTATGGTGATGGCAGATGAACCCGGGGTCCATTCCTGGGGCCTCGTAAGAGTTCCAGGCAAACACGTCAATGTTTCTCCTTAGGAACGTCAGCAGCTCTTCTTTTTCCTAAGGGGGTAACTGAGCCCCTATTTGGAAAAACTTATCTAGGTCCTCCCCAATGACAACTTTCTCTAGTCTCTCACATTGCTCCTCGGCTGGCTCTATGGCTTTAGGTGGAATCTGGAACTTTGACTGCTACGAGTATCTGACCGTGGTGGTCGTTGGTTCGGCATCAGGTCGATGTGTAATGGCAGCTTTGAGGCATTGTCTTGCCATAGGTTGGCTGCCAACAATATCTTCCAATCGTCCTCCCGACGGAAATTTAACCTTTAGGTGTAAGTGAGCCCCTATCTGGAAAAACTTATCCGGGTCCTCCCCAATGACAACTTTCTCTAGTCTCTCACATTGCTCCTCGGCCGGCTCTATGGCTTTGGGTGGAATCTGGAACTTTGACTGCTACGAGTATCAGACCGTGGTGGTCGTTGGTTTGGCATCAGGCCGATGTGTAATGGCAGCTTTGAGGCATTGTCTTGCCATAGGTTGGCTGCCAACAATCTCTTCCAATCGTCCTCCCGACGGAAATTTAACCTTTAGGTGTAAGGTCGAAGAAACAGCCCCCAGAGCGTGGAGCTAAGGCCTGGCTACAATGGCCGTGTAGGGAGAGTATGAATCCACCACGATGAAGTCCACCTCGACCACTTCAGACCCTGCCTGCACGGGTAGCCTTATCTGACCCTTAGGGGTGACGGTTTTCCTATCGAAGCTGACTAAGGGTGAATTATATGCTGTCAGGTCTTCAGGCCGTAAGCCCAGTCCTTTGTATAGGTCTGGATACATGATCTCAGCCCCACTTCCCTGATCAACCATCACCCTCTTCACATTGTACCCTCCGATTCTAAGGGTGATGACCAGAGCGTCGTCATGGGGCTGTATTGTCCCCAATTTATCTTCATCCGAGAAGCTTAAGGCTGGTCGGGCCTCTGTCCTTGCCTGTTTCGTCTCTTGGTTGGCGTCCTCGGCAGATGCCCTAGAAATGGACATTACTCTGGAAGGGCAGGATCCAGTTCTCCCGGGGGCCACGAAGATAACGTTAATCGTGCCTAAAGGGGGCCTTGATGAGGCGGTCCCCGAAGCCCCTGACCTGATATGGTCTCCTTGGTTGCTTGGTCGATTAGTGAACTGCTGTAGCTTTTCTTCCCTGGCAAGTTGTTCCAAATGGCTCTTTAAAGTCCTGCAATCCTCAGTGGTGTGCCCTCGCTCCTGATGATATTGGCAATGAAGGCTCTGATTTCGCCTCATGGGGTCTCCCCCCATTTTTTTTGGCCACTTGAAGTATGGCTTGTTCTGAATTTTCTCCAGAATCTGGTGGATTGGTTCTCAGAACATGGCATGAACTGCTTGTGATGCAATAGACCCAGACTGCACACTGTAGTCTCTCCGCGGTCTGCTGTTACTATACCGGTCCGACTTGAACTCCCTCCTCTCCTGAGGGATAACCTTTACCTTTCCCTTTCCGATCAGCTAGTCTTCCTCGACGCGCTTATACTCGTCGATGCGGTCCATCAGCCGGCGCACACTCCTCACCGGCTTCTTGGTCAATGATTTCCGCAGGTCGTGCTCGGCTGGTAGGCCGATCTTGAAAGTTCTTACCGCCATGTCATCGAAACTCCCTTCGATTTCGTTAAACATCTCCCAGTACCTGTCCGAGTATGTTTTCAGTGTCTTCCTCTCTCGTATGGACATGGACAGCAAGGAGTCTAATGGCCGAGGGACCCTGGTGTTTGTCGCGAACCGAGAGCAGAAAGCCCTGGTGAGCGCCCTAAAGGATCCAATAGAGTCAGCCGCGAGGCCATCAAACCACCTCATGGCTACAGGCCCCAGACTGGAGGGGAAGACTTTGCATATGAGAGTTTCGTTCCGAGAGTGGACAACCATTTTCTGATTGAAATGGCTCACATGCTCCACGAGGTCAGTTCGTCTGTTGTATGCAGTGAAGGTAGGTTGAGTGAAATGTCGAGGAAGGCTTCCCCCTTCAATTCTACGCGTGAAGGGCGACCTGGAAATTCGGTTAAGTGCCTTATTCATTACATCACTCCCAGTACCCCTTGAGGGCGTGTCTCTGCCCCTGCGGTTATGGTGGGGCTCTTCCACGTGGGAGAAAGACTCACTTGAGGGTGTCTTGGAGCGGCGTTTATAACTGGCATCGTCATCATCGTCATAAGAGTCATCCGTGATGGATGGACTGCTAGACGGACTGCGCCTCCTCCGCGCACAGCGTAACTTCTTCTTGAGGTGATCAATCTTGCGTTGCATGTCCTCATGAGACTCGTCACTGTCATTTCGACGTCGACTCCTCGCAGTATGATTTGTGTGCACGCTCCCTTTGCGGTCTCTTTCACACTTGAGGTGCAGGAAATGGTCAATATGCTGAGAGCCACCTGACTCCGCTCTGTTAGATGCTGATCTAACCATGGTTCAAGCCTCAACACACAGATGGAATAGTATTCTTCCCACAGACGGCGCCAATTGTAAGGACACAAATCGTTGATAGGGCCTTTGAACAGAATAGGTCGGGGACCAAACTACGTATGGTATCCTTGAAATAAATTTGTAAAGAGAGTGGGCTGAAGAATACTTGACTGAACACGTCTGGGTTGAAGGCCCAAGTATGATTATGACCGGATTTGTATTGATAAGATATTTGAGTGATACAATGTTCTCCTCGGTACAGTCCGAGGAGTGTGCTTATACAAATACTATGAGTACCTCTCCTTTTCTCTCTTGATTGGTATTTTTCTTCCCTTTTATCCTCCCTTTCTTTCTTCCTTCTTTCTTCTATTTATATGCCCTTCCTCCATTACGTGGGCTTTTTCTTGATACTTGTCCTATCCTCCTCCATCTGGAGTCTTCACTGGGTAGCTGTAAAGGATGGAGGTCATTGTTCAGGTGTCTTTTTCCATTAATGCGGCCATGATGTTAGCTGCAGGATCATAAATGCGGTGGCAGCAGCCTTTTGCCTAATATTTGATTTTTGCCACCTGTCCTTTTTGTCTATATGAATCAGGGGATTCTCCGGGAGAGCTAGGATTGATGTTGGAGCACTCATTTGGGACACCCTTTTGACAATCCGAGCAAGATTGATGTTGGAGCACTCCTCGGACCAGACTTTCTTCCACGTGACTTGCACTTCAGCATCGAATTAGGCTGGGCAAACTCTTTAAGATTTGTTATCCTCGGATGCATAGGTCTCCTCGGACAGGTCCACGGCTTATTACTTGATATTGGGCCTTTCACCCCTACAATTACTCTTCTCTCTCTTTCTCTCATCAAACAAATCTCATATTCTCTCTCTCTCTCTCTCTCTCTCTCTCTCTCTCTTCGGCTTCTCTCCTTTCTTCCTTCTTCCTCAAAATTTTTTTTTCTCTCTAGCTCATCGCCAGCTCCCTCGTCTCCCTCATCCCTTAGCTCGCCGGCCAGCTCCCTCATCGCCGATCTGTTCCGCCGACCCCCCCAAGCCCCATCGCTGATCTTCCCAAACCGCACGCCTCCGCCGGCCTCAATGTCACCGGCCCAAGCCGACCCAAGCCCCAAGCTACCGATCCACATCTCCGTCCCACGAATCCGCCGGCCTTAACGTCACCGGCCCAAGCCAACCTAAGCCCCAAGCCGCCGATCCACATCGCCGATCTGTACTCTCTCTCTTTTTTTTTTTTTTTTTTTTGTTTTCCTGCTGTGGACCACTGGTGGTAGTTGTGGTTGTGGTTGTGGTTGTGGCTGTGGCTGATGGTAGAGGTGGTGCCCCAAGCCGCCGATCTGTTCTTTTTTTTTTTTTCCTACTATGGACCATCGGTGGTGGTGGTGGTTGTGGGCGTGGTTGTGGCTGTGGCTGATGGTAGAGGTGATTGTGGTTGGTATATATTTTTTGGGTAGTGGGATATATTATTTTATTGTAGGGAATGTATTATTTTATTGTGATGTTTATATTATTTTATTGTGTTGAAAGCTAAAATAGATCCTCTGCTGCAGCACGTGTGTAGGTAAAATAGATAAAGTAACATTTGGTAGAGCTAAATTGCTAAAAATTTAGCTCCAGTGCTATGAATGCTCTTACCTACCTATAGTATCTCCATTGGAGACAAAATAATTACCAAACCTTCCCACTGTAGATATCCCGAGGTTCTGAGAACACAGAGACAGGCATTAATTCATCACTCGTAAGTATAGCAACACAACATATATATTTTCACTGCATTTTGGTATACAATAAAACCATTACAAAAAAAAAAAAAAAAAAAAAAGATTCTGGATTTAGGCAGTGTTTTGTTTTGTTTTGTTTTGTTTTGTTTTTTTTTTTTTTTGTGTGGCGTATATTTTTCGTTTTTTACAATGTTTTTCCGAACGCCAACCCAATTTTCTTTGCATTTTGGTATACAATAAAACCACTACAAAATAATAATAATAATAAAAATCTGGATTTAGGCTTTTTTGTGGCCTATATTTTTTACAATATTTTTCCGAATGCCGACCCAATTTTCTTTATAATGGACGTATATTTGTCACTTCATTTTGGTATATCATAAAATCAATGTCAGATAATGAAACAAGATGAAAATGTTGTTGTTCTGATTGTATAGAACGATGTTAAAAGATGTGAAATAACTTGTAGAAAATATTGTGTCCTTTTTTTTTTTTTTTCTTTTTTTTTTGAGAAATACAC
This sequence comes from Lithocarpus polystachyus, assembly GCA_033629205.1. Taxonomy (NCBI): domain Eukaryota; kingdom Viridiplantae; phylum Streptophyta; class Magnoliopsida; order Fagales; family Fagaceae; genus Lithocarpus; species Lithocarpus polystachyus. The sequence continues at coordinate 48,194,929 of CM066168.1, forward strand.
ACAAGGTGAGAGAGAAATAAGCTCATCCTTTCATCAAATGGTTGCTAAATCTGATTTACATTAAAACGAAACCCTACTTTTGAATGGGTTTAGCAAAATGTGAAAGGCCCGTGCTTCAATGGAATATTATTGAAGTTGTATTAACATTGGTCTATAGATACATAACCTGGACAGCATTCACGGCTTATATTTACCGAAAAGATGGAGGAAAGTTCAGTTTTCACACAGATATTTCAAGGTATATAATCTTTATGGGCAAAACAGATGTATCCATATAACATTTAAAAAAAAAAAATCTTTTTATATAGAAGATAGAATTCTACTCTAGCCTAATATAAGTGTATATGTGTGTAAAACTCCTTCTTAGAGACCTAAACTCCGGCCCTTTCCCCCCACACCCCACAAGCACTTATACTTGTGAAGTGACCATCACACTAAGGATATGCGGTGGTATGTATCCCATATAACATAAGTATATCATTTTAGGTAATTTTCTCATTAGTCAAAAAAACTGAAAGGTCAGGAGTGATTATACATTTACCCCATTATTTATCCACATCACTGTACATATTGGTGAGCTAAGTGTCAAATATTAGGTAAAACAATTTAGTTATCTGCAGGGTGCAACGTATCATTCCTTATGCGTCAGTCAATATGTCTTAGTTATCTTTCGGATTGAGATCCAGTGCACTGGGAGCAACTGAATCCAATGACAGAGGGAAAAAAAATTTCACATTTTTTCCTTCTACCATTGGATCACATACAAAATGTTTGTAAAAGGGTATTCAATGAAAAAAGAAAAAAGAAAAAACATTTTTTAAACATCTTTCTTCTGAGATCGGATTCAATTGCATTCTGTGCAATACCTTTTATCATCCAAATGCTTGATCCCATGAGTACTTTAGAAGGGATGTAACTAAACATCCTGCACGATGTTAAAAAAAAATTGTGTAGATTGTGAAATGGAAGGAATGACGTGAATAAATATTTTAATTAAGACTTGTCATACATAGAGGATTTACAAAGCTTTTGAGGGGTACATATATGCTCTGTTTGTTTTGATGTAAAATATTTTCAGGAAAATGTTTTTACATTTTAGAATGTTTGTTTTGCAGTAAAATAATTGGTCAAATGTAAAATATTTTCAGTCAAAGGAAAAACCAAAGGCAAAAAATGTAAAATATTTTATACTTAAAAAATCGGTAAAACATTTTACATTTTTTTCTCCCTCTCACTCCCGACCCACACAGTTTCTCCCCCTCACTTTCTCAGTTCTTCTCCCTCTCTCCATCTCTTAGCTCTCTCACTCAGTTCTTTTCCCTCTCTCCATCTTTCAGATCTCTTACTCACTGAATGACGCCCAACCACTCATCGGCACCATTGACCGACGCCCACCCACTCATCGACGCCTACCCACTTACCATTGCCCACCCACTAACTGCTGCCACTGACCCATCTTCTCTTCCCTCTTGCACAGCCCCTAGGTCCGACGATAGTCTTGGGTTTTTGGTGGCTACCCAATCTCGCCTCTTGGGTTAGATTTTCAGATTATGTTATTTGTTTCTTGGGTTTTTTTTTTTTTTTTTTTGATTTTCCGATCTGGGTTTCAGGAGATTTTTCTTAGCTCTTTGATCTAGATTTTTGTTTGATGCTGGTTGTCTTTTGGGTGGTTGGCAGTGGTTTGATGGTTGGTTGCAATTTTGGTGGCTGTTTTTTGAAGGTTTATGGTGTTTAGATGGTTGTTTTTTGAATTGTTAATGGTAGTTTGGTGGTTGGTGGTGTTTTGGTGGCCGCTTTTTTCTTCCGATGTGGAGTTTTGGGTGGTGGGTGGGGTGGTTTGTGCACCTGGTGAGTTTGAAAAAATATGAAAAAAAAAAAAATTCATTGTATTTTCATATAGACAACCAAACATGGTAAAATGAAAATATTTTACTGAAATTAATTTACATGTAAAATATTTTACATTTGTAAATATTTTAGTTTGAAACAAACAGAGCGATAGTAACAGAAATACTAATGACAAAAAATTATTGAGAGTATATGAACACAAGAAACTTATTTTTATTTATACAAAAATAAAATATGATTTATTTTCATAATTTTTTGAAAATAAATCATGAAGGACCTGAAGGTGAATTCTTTTTAATTAACTTGATAGCAAACTCTTTTGAGAGAGGACAAGATCAGGTAAAAGATAGTATTTAATACACGTCTCAAAGTCGCATTATCCTTATGATCATTACTTCCTATCATTTTGAACACTAGTACTTTTAGGTGTGACCTTAGAAATCTATCGTGCCCGGGGGGGGGGGGGGGGGGTGTACTTACTATAGGTTGGCTCTATGGGCCTTCACAATTAATATGTAAGTAGATGAGATATTCTGCTTGAACAAAGAAGTATCCCATTTTGATCAAGATGAGCACTTATCTTTCCGGAAATAATCCTTCACATTTTGTTGAGGTTTAAAATATCATAACAGAAGGCCCAAAGTAATAACACATTGGGCTAATCCTATAAGAAAAATAAAATGAAAAGGAGGTTGGGCTCACAAAAGAAGAAATGATAGCATACCCTAAGAGATTTGAGGCCTAAAGTCCATGAAGTGGCAAGTCTTAGAGCCCATAAGACAAAAGGAATGCAGAAAAGAGAAAAAAGAGGGTCTAGCTCGCTGAAGAACAGAGGACCAAAGAGAGCACAACAGGAAGAATTGGGCCGGAATCCCAATAAATATCAAGGGCCTGGAATCCCTAGGATATGCAACACAATTCAAGAAGGATTAAGACAACTTAAAAAGGGGAATCAAAAGGCGCAGCAAATGAGGGACAGATATGTCCTTCTCAAGCTCTCAGTGATGCAACAAGGTACCAGTGGGTTGGGAAAACAGCGACTCACGAGCAAAAGACTAGTATCTCGGGGAATTTAGAAAGATGAACCGCAAGAGGAAGCAACTGGAAGGACTTTCAACTTGGCAGGGGAGGATTCGACTCATTGGGGAAAAATGACAAAAGGAAGGGCGGCCAAAAGTTAAGCTTGGAAAGGCGTGGAAGCATCGAACAAAGGAAGATTGAAGATCGGCTCTCCAAGGATACCCCAGAATGGAAAGTCAACAAGAGGCTTTCGGGTGAGAAGCACCAAAAGAAGGAAACTAAGAGAAACATGGAAAGAATCTAGCGTCAGAAGGGTTGGAACAACAGGGGCTTTGGTACCCAGGGAGCAAAGGAAAGAGAGAGAGCAGTGGTATCCTAGAACCCTAAAGTGACACTATAAAAGGGTGATGTAGCTAACGTTGAGGGGGCATTTAGATATAGTGCAATCATAATAGAATCACTAAAAAAGCTCTGTTCAAACCCAAAGAAAAATAGGGAAACATTTCTCAGTATCCCAGAAATAGCCACTATAACACATGCTTAGATTTTAGAGGATTCAAACTTTGCAAGTTTTAGAAGCTTAGATAGCCATCTAAGTCTGTAATTTTTGAGCTCATTTGAACCTTGTATCGTGTCTTAGTGAGGACATCATAACCACAGATTTAGGGAAACTAATGAAGCATTTCCTTTTGATTTAAGGATCCCTAACAATTACCTTATGAATTCCTTTATTACTTTGCCATCCTTTGTTGTTTTTCTTGTCATTTAATACATATATTCTCGTTTGCTATTGATACGTATTGTAGAAATCTTGCTTTGTGCATCACTTGGTTCTTAAACGGCCCATTTAGCCGCGGTGAACCAAGCCTTAGTCCCTTCAAACTACAACAAGAGGGCCCGAAGTCCTTGCTTAGGCTTGGGTCTAGACACTGTCAAAAATCAACCCTCACACATTTGAAATGCATCTAGCTATTTTATGGTTTAGATGAGATATTACTAATTTAAAGGTATATTAAGTGCCACATTATTTAAATTTTAAATGATGTAACAGTTTGTAAACCGTTATATTTAAGAAATAAAATCTTAATTATGAAATATATGGAGAGAATTTCGCTTCTATTTATAGATGATAGTAACAAGGGAACACAAGGATGATAGTAACAAAGAAACATATAATATATTCTTTAAGGTCTCATTATCTTTTAATAAGCCAAGAAAGAGAGAGAACATATATGATATTGATATTGATGGGTGATGACTGATACCCAACATTCCAACAAAATTTAGTATAGGGGGTGCAATATCTGATATTCTAAAACAACTTGATAAGTTCTCATCAATCATCCGACACTTAACTCTACTTATTTGTAAAATGAGATTTCATAAACATAAGCCATGATCAAATTAAATCGTCACCAACACCAAGGTCATTAAAATCAAAATTCTACCTAAAATTGGTGGAAGGGCTTCTATGTTCGTATCTTAAAATTTAATCGAGATCATAAGATTTCCAACTATTAAAATAACTAATAGTAATGTAATAATAAAATATTAGATTATTATATTTTTTGAATTTAAGGATAATTCTTTAAAAATACATATATTCAATTTGTTAGAAAGAATAAAGAAACAGCACACACAAGGTTCTTTAACATAGGAGATAAAATTATTTTCTTAGTTGATTATAAGCTTTGCCAATAAAGAATGAATGTTTTTTTCCTTCATAAATGGTCGGAGGTGGGATTTGAACCATAGTGGAAGCTTTGGTGAGTCCATCTTACCTATAAAGTTTGATCTAAATTTTTATGAGTTTTTAAATTGTATAATTGTAAGATTTAAAATATCTGGATTTTGAGTTTAATAATGATGGCCATCATACCATTCAATGACATACTAATAACAAGTTTATTAGAGCATATCAGAACCAAATAAATGAGGCTAATTGTAGTTGTAAATAAAGCTCAGATTTATCCAACAAATGTCTGATGTGGGACTCATCACACACCCACACATATCACACAATCAATCAAATTGGGGCATCACAAATATATATATATATATATATATATATTAGGCCTTGGCAATTGGCATCCTCACTCATCTTATATATATATATATATATATATAAGTTACACTTGGTGTAATTCTAAGCAATGTTACACCATTTAATTTTTTTTTAATTGGATGTGAATATTGACAAATTCACCGTTAGATTACATTATCTTCGTATATTCTTCATGCTTGCAAAATTTCGAGGTGATCAAAGATTAATAACCATGTCATCAATCAATTATTAAAATTCAAATTTTTGAAATTTAAAACAATGCATAAAATAAAAGTTTATAGATCAAATGGTAAATAGCATTTGATTTATATGAAAATTGGCATGCATGTTAAAAATATATAGAACATGTAATTCAACTGTTGGATTTTTAAAATATTAATTTAATAATATGTTATTGAGTGGTGTAACATTGTTTAGAGTTACATCGTGTGTAACTTGAGGATGCCAATTGACAAGGCCCAAGTGCACGGCCTAGCAAACCAGGGGGCGTTTAGCAATTTGTGCAGACTGCAGGATAAGCGAGAATGGCATTTGGGTTTGGTTTGTAGCCTATTTAGTGAGATTTGGGCTAGTTGGGCCGGCCCAGCTTTTCAGGGACAGGATACTGACAAAGAAGAGAGAGAAAAGGGGGGGGGGGGGGCGGGGGGAGGGAAGACTACGCAAGTCTCTATTTAGAGAATCCGTTAACTTTGTAAAAATAAAATCTTTAACTCCTTGTGGATGTGATAATGACCTATGGTTCAAATTCAAAAGCTACTATAGCACTGTCCTTACTTAAAAAAAAAAAAAAATTTGAAAAAAGAAAAATACCTAATCCTATTGAATCATAAAAAAAAATGTTGTCTTGAGTGTTTTTGTTTTTGTTTTTGTTTTTGATTTTTTTGATAATCTTGAGTGTTTTTGTTTTTGTTTTGGCTAGAAATCTGTAATATTATGGGAGCTATTGTTTATTATGGAGTAAGTTGTACTCTTAGTGTGAGTTTGGGAAGCGTGTATTGCGCGTTTTCCACCGGGTGCTTTTTTTTAGTGGATCTTGTGCACCGTTCACAGAATCTGCAAGTACTTTTTTCAACAAAAACAACTTTAAAATTGGGTCCCACGGTACTATTCACACATTTAAAAATTATTTTGTTATAATATTTTCAGTTTTCAGCAATAAGCAGTATCCAAACAGATCCTTAAGTAGTTAAAAGATAATCAAAATGTCAACAAAGGGGTGGAATAGGTACACAGATGATGGTAAAATATATTTGATTTTTATTTTAAATAACACCAAATTTTTTTTTTATAAGAAAAGGCTAATAGAGAAGTTTGAGGAAGAAGGACTATCTACTTCACTGTCCAATAAAGTTAACAAAGGAGGGTTCCTTAAAAAATAAAAAAAGCTATATTCTGTTTCATTTTTCAGGCTAAGATATTAATTAGTTTTTTATTTAAACGGTGTTTAAACTCCACTTTTCTTGTTCGACAACAAGAGACTCTACTATACACATACTCTCTCTCATTTATTCACAATTTCACATACAAATACTCATTTTCCTTGTTCTTGGTTTCTTGCTTGAACACAACGAAGCATAGCTAGGCTGCCATATGCGGCCCATCTAAAAAAGCCCATAACTGCTACGATGCTGGTTGTAGACTTTGTAGTGCCAATATCTAAATACTCACTAATCTGTATTGTCCTAAAGAATCTCTTAATTAGCAACGTGCAAATTCATGTTTAAATTTAGGCAACTTTACACGCATAGACACACACATTCGGACATCCACCATGTGCAATTGGCCATGGGTGGCTCACTTGACGTTTACATGGCATTTGAAATGCACAACTCCATCATCATTGATGGTGGCATTGCAAAATATTCTTTCTCAGTCAAAGATGAATTGGATGCCTTTCATGAATCTCAATGCTTTGGCATAGACCACTTCACTTGGCCATTGAATTGTTAAGAGATTCCCAAGCATAGCCTAGGCGTGTTTTACGATCTAAGGCCCTCATATATACTCCCGATGTGAACTTTAAGTGAGCGTGAAAATGAATGTGATTAATGTTACATTAATAAATTATGGAAATATTTGCGAGTTGTAATCTTCTTGAACGCAAAAAATATTTTTCTGTTTGTAAATTTAATTGGGTTAGGAGAAAACTAAATTCTGCAGCCCACGCTATTGCCAAGCCTGCTGTTAGGCTTAAAAGCTATTTTTGGTTTTAAAAAGCGTGAAACCCCTAAAGTCATCTAGAATGTATGCAAGGCTGATCGCATTATTGTAGGTACCTCTGTTTGATTTGATGAAGTTTGTAGGTAATCAAAAAAAGAAAAAGAAAAAAAAGATGCAAATTGCACATCAATTTGTAAGGCTCATGTAAATGTTGTAATATATTTTTTTTGATACAAGATAGAAATTCTACTCTAGCCTAATCTAAGTATATATGTGTGTGAAACTCTTTCCTAGAGATTTAAACCCCGGCCTTATCCCCCCACATCCCACAAACACTTATATTTGTGGAGTGACCATCGCGCGGTGATTGTAATATTCTTAATATTGTGAATTATGCTCCAATAAGTTATGTTAAATACATTATACGAGTTTTTCATATAATAAAGAAAACTGAGTTTTAAATATTGATTAAGAAAAAGATTGTTTAGAATGCTTCAATAATAAGAGATTGCGATTTGTTGCAATATTGTAGTCAAATATTCATATGTTTTTTAATTATATATAAAATAAAATAAAAACTAAGTCATCTATTTAGATGGTTCATACGGTCCGAAAAAGGTTGGTAATATTAGTCATTATTTCCAAATCAATATGTGCCATAAAAAAGAAAGTGCACATTTGATTAGAAAATGAAGTTTGATCTTTGATTTATTATTTTGGCATGAGCGAAATCTAGATAACCTAATCTGAAGAATTTGATACGCATCTTGTCATAAGTCCTGAGTCTCCTGACAACAACATTAACACCTAGACTTCTATCAATACCGATTCATTGCATTGCTTCTGGAGGTGTCAAGCATCTAGTTTGACTTTCTCAAAAAGATTGAACTTTAATTTCTGTCAAGAAAAAGCTTTGGAAATTTTTCCCAGGCCAATTTTTCAAAGTTCTCTGTATCATATTCAAATGTGGTCCCCTACTCAGGGAAAATGACATTTGCCCTGGATTTATAAACTATGGAGTAAAATTTTTCTATTTTGAAATTATTTAATAAAATATATTTGTTTTTGAAATTTAACATTAGCAATATCGAGTTTTATGCATATTTTGTTACTTATTTTTTTTTGAAAATTTTAGTAAAATTCAACATTGTCAAGTTACACTTAAAAATATACACAAAACTCAATTATGTTAAAATCAAGTTTAAAATACAGAAATATTTTACGGTAGAGTTTTAAAATTAAGGGCATTTTATAAGTACGTTTCTTAGCGTTGTGTTTTGTGGGGGGGGGGGGGGGGGGGGGGGGGAATCCCTTCATAATAACATTTATTAGGGTAAAATTCATAGGTGAGTACAGTGGTACTTTGAACAATCCTTGGACTCGCATAGTTGCATGAAAATTGAGAAGCATATGCTCTAAAGTCTAAAGTGTTTTGAGTTCACACAAGCGTATCCCACCAATGAGGCCACCTCACGACCCAGCAAACAGACAAGACAAACACAAGTTCAACAAAAGCACTTGCTTCGCCGTAGACGCCGTTCTGAAACTGCCTCCGGCGGGGACCAGGCAGAAGCTGGAGCTCCGGGACCTGGTGGAGAAGGTGGTGCATGTGGCCAAAGTATCCGTTGCCTAAGACTAGGCTCACCCTCGAGTTTCTCAGGGATTTCGTTCATCTTCGTTCCAGAACCAACATGGTATATATATATCTCTTTTTCTCTCTTGAATATGCTTATTTTTATAGAGTTTACACTAAACAAAGAAATTTCACTTCGTTGGTTTCTGAATAGTAAGCAAGTTATTGGGTTTTGGTAGAGTCGTAGAGAAACTTTGGAGTTAGAATAGTGTGTTGAATTTGGCGAATTTCTGGAATGGGTTTTTGTTATATGCATGTATATTTTATTAAAAGATAGAAGTTATGCATGTGAGAGTTTGATTCACTTTTAAATGTCAGTTGGGTCTTGCTTCATGACAATTGCCTAAGTTTTTTTCAGCGAGAAGGAAAGGAACTTGAAGAAATTGTTGTCCTCTTTTTAAGTTTTTGATATGCAATAATTTCATTGAAGAAAAAAAAAAAAATTAATTACAAAGCAAATTACACTTGGGTTAACATTTGAAAATTGAAATTTATTTTTCAAGTTCTGAGTTTAACTGTAGATTTTGTTCTGAATGTCATAGGTTAAGCTTAATCTTAATCTGAAAAAGGGCATAAGGCCTTTCCACAAACTTTGGCTGACATAATGTTGCTGGAGGTTTGATATTGAATTTGAACAAATCATTGTGTAGAGATGAGAAAGTGTGGGCTTTTGTTTTGTTTTGTTTCTTTATGTATTTCTAAGGCTGTATTTTCTCTTAATACACGGATGAAATGTTTATATAAGGAACTAGTACTTTGTAAATTTCATGGGATTTAAATGGCTTGCTTATCTCTTTGTACTCAGTCCTTGTCCGCTAAATGATGGGAGGCAGGGATCACTGATCAATTAGTTAATCAGTATATTTCTTTTTTTTTGATAAGTAACATAAAAAGTTTATTGAAGAACACAGCCCCGTACATAGGAAAAAAGAGGCAAAAACATCAAGAAACCAAAGTACAATGATCAAGCAACCCAGGAAGGGAAATACAAGAACAAGAAGGTAAAACCAAACACCATTCGGGAAGAGTAGAAAAGAAAAAAGTCTTAATCAGTATATTAAGAGGCAGTAAAGGTGTACTTTACAGTGAGTAGAATGTGGCTGTTTAATGCTAGGGAACCGGATTTTGGATTTTGAGGATGACGGAATTCTGATTTAAAATGATGGCTTATTGATTACTACTTAAGGATAACATATGAATATTGCATGCTTATTTCTTGCTGATTGGGTTCTGATGTCTATCTCTTTTACCATTTTGTGATTACAGATATCTGCAGTAGCTAGAATCCGCAATGCTCTTGCATATGCAACACATACATTCTTTCAGAAGCATGGCTTCATCTATGTTCATTCTCCAGTTATCACCACTAGTGATTGTGAGGGTGCTGGTGAAATTTTCAAGTTACAACTATGACTGGTGAAGCTTATAAGTTGGAAAAGGAATTGATCAAGAATCCTCCTCCATCGGCAGCCGATATAGAAGCTGCTGAACTTCTTGTCAAGGAGAAAGGAGAAGATGTTGCTCAACTGAAATCTGATAAAGCGAGAAAGGAGGACATTCTTGCTGCTGTGGCTGAACTAAAAATAGCAAAAGAGAAGCTGGCAAAGCTGGAGGAGAGATCAAAGCTTAAACCTTGTATTCCCATAAAGGACTGGAAGATTGACTACACCCATGATTTCTTTGCCAACCAAGCATTTTTTACCGTCTCTGGCCAATTACAAGTTGAATCTTATGCATATGCTCTTAGTACCGTCTCTGGCCAATTACAAGGTCAATAATGACTGTAAGACAGTGGCCTGCTACGGATGTCCTTGTACCAAAGGTACATTGTCTTATTCTACTTGTTCATTGTTTGGTTTCCATGTACTGGGTTCTAGTTTTAATTTTTGCAGCATCTTTGTATATGAACAAATTGATATTTGTCATTTATTTCAGGTGGGTGAGTTAATTGGAGGAAGCCAAAGGGAGGAGCATTATGAGGTTATTCAGCAGAGGTATGATAATTGTTGTGCTTGATTTGTGACTTTATGGGGTGGGAATATCCAAGAGCTGCTAAATTTGTTTCACTACTCATTTTTCCCTAAAAAATTGACATTCATTTTCCTCAATTATATGTTGATCCATAGAAATAATTTTTCCTTTAATTAATGAAAGCAATTTTTTTGGGATGCATTATTTTCTGTACAAGAGATGGGGACTGCCTCTTGAGCCATATGAGTGGTATGGTGCCTTGACCTGCGGTGCTATGGAACAGTAAAACATAGTGGTTTTGGTTTTGGCTTTGAACGCACGCTTCTTTTTGCCACTAGCATTGAGAATATCAAAGACGTTATTCCTTTCCCTAGATATCCTGGGAGAGCAGACCTTTTATTTATTCTGTTGCTTATAAATCTTGGTAATTTGCTTGTAGAATTAAATGAGTTATTCCTCGTGATTCTGAGGTTATCATTATGGTTGATTGATAGCAAAACAAAGTGAACGAAATTATATTAGTGAAATTATTGTCTTCCCTGTCAGAGCCTGTACTTTCTTTGTTGCCATTTCTCAATAGTTTTGGCTATATATTTTTTGCACTGCCATGTTCACTATATAAAGTGAGCTCCAGTAAATCCCTATATTAAATGTATTCACTGTATTTTTTCCGTGGGTTGCAGTCGACGTTCTGTTTTTGTTAAAAGTTTTGCTTGAGATAATTTTGTGGCATTTGATTCTGGCAGCTTGCTTTCCTGTGTTTGTGTTGAAAATTTGCATTTGCTAGATTTTATTATCTAACCGGTTTTAGTGAAGTACAAAATTTTGTGTCAATGCTATTATAATTAACCCTACTTTGTTCAATGAAGTAAAAATAAACCCACATTTCAAAGGGGAAAAACGATGCACAAATTCTACTAATTTAACTTCCTATACAGTATATAAGGGTTGTTTCAATTCCTCGTGAACAAGAACAGATCACTTATACATTGCCTGCAGTCTGATCTACGTCTTCTCGTTCTGTTGAGCGGCGAGTCAAAGAAACTACATGAGAAGCTGTTAGACGAATTGATTGGAAAATTTGTTGGAACAAGCCTCGAACTGCATTGTATACTGCACTAGCTGTTTGATAGAGACACTTGTAAATTTGTTGGTACCAAAGATGCAATATTTCTACAATTAGGATTGTGCATAAATTGATTATGAACAACCAGAAGAGCGAGATGATCATTGCTACAAGTAGCTCACAAGCAATAATTCCGGAAATCAGGCAAATGCGCCTGAATATGGGAAGGTACTCTTTGTTTTGAGGTTGTAAATTTATCCTCATATAGGCATTGCTGTAGACGACTGTAGCCATAATAAGAAGCAAGATAATTGTGAAGTGTCTTTTGAGCGGGGAGATGCCCAAGACCTGATAGTGTAGTCCAACAAGGGAAGCCAGTAGGGTAATGAGAAAGACAAAAGGCTTGTGGAATGCTCTGAAGGATTTGAGTTCTTCTTCACTGGTGCACACACATCAAAATAAAATTCTTTAGCTTTTTAATTTTTTTTTTCTTCCAACCATAAGTAAATCAATCTTAATGAGTGCAATACTAAGTGAAGAGATAAAATATTCGTTAAGACATTATGTTTCCATCCTTAATTATTTGTTAAGATATTATCTTTCTATATAAATAATAAATGTATTGTTACTTTTTATTTTTGAGAAAAAAGTTTCATAGAATACTATTAAGATGATGGTAAATCAGCAGCAACAACATTATTTAAGTGGTTAGATAGAACAGACTCTATCCAAACTAAATCTATGGTTGAAAATGGTTATGATAATTGCTCTTTATCATCTTTAGGTTTTTTAGATAGGATTAGAACTTTGGATTTCATGCTCGAAGACAAAAAAACTTTATTGGCTAAAGTAACCGGAGCTTACAAATGTTGGGATTTTCATAAAGAGCTAAGACATTGAGTTTGACTTTCCCAACTTCTAACATCAATTCTAACAAACCGTAAGTCCATAACTAGCCAAACTATAGATCTTATCTATATCCGTAAATTAATTCATACGTTTAGGGCATAGTTCTTGTTTCGGAATTAGAGAAGCCAAATTCCAATAAATAAATTATAAAAAAATCCAATAATTAACCATAGATAATAGACCCTACTTATTATTATTATTATTATTATTATTATTAATGAAAACTGGTAAAAATTGCTCAAGAGTTTGTTAGTTTGAAATGGGTAATGATATTACTATTGGGCTTTTTGGACAGGCTCCGGCCTAAGTGTCTAGATCATGAACTAATCGTAGTCAACGTGTTAGTCTCTCTCTTTAAACAAAAAAATATAGCAGTGTCTTTGTTGACATAAAACTTAGGACAAATTATATTTTTCCACCCTAATCTTTCACTTCGATTATATTTAACCCTTGAACTATCGGAACACACGATTGACTCTGCACAATTATAACCCTATTTCAATGTCCTCATGCCGTGTGTTTTATTGTTAAGTGTGACATAATTTATTATTGAAATATCAATTTATCTCTTTCTCTAAAACATATTATAAAGTGGTAAATTGGTCTTTCAATAAATTTCGTTAAGTTGAACAACAAAATAAAATGTAACGTATTTTTAAAATTGGGGGTAAATCATGCGTTTCGATAATTCAAGGGGTTAAGCGTAATTGGGGTGATAATTTAGGATAGAAAAATACAATTTACCCTAAAACTTATGCCATATAGATGCTAAAAAACAATAATAATAAATTATATCATATGAGTTTAGTGTGTTAATTTGTTTGCAAACAATTTTTGTTTTTTACAGGGCTTTAAATACTCTTTTTATTATTTATTTATTTAAAAATAGGACTAAACTGACGCGTGATAATGGTATATTTAATTTTAGAGTTGTTTTAATTGATATATAATAATACTGACAGTGATATGGGAATAGGAGGAAATTGTTTGGGAAGTAGAACATCATACAACTTTAATATCAAATTGAATTAGAAAGAAATGTAAAATAAGAATTTATATAGCAAATTTCAATTAATTAGAAATAGCTTTAATAACTATTTTTGTTATCTAACATATAATTGTCGGTTGTTTTAAAATGGTTCCTTACATTTCAAATAAGTTATTTTAGTCCTTATATTTTGATATTATGTCAAAATAATCCTTACCGTTAAGTACTTGATAGAGATTCTCCAATGACTTTCCGACTCAAGGGATTGATTGAAGGAGAAACAAAAATGGCAACTCTCCATTTCATTGTCAATGTGCTAATTGATTAATATAAGGGTTTAAGGAATTTGTGTAGGAATATAGATGAAGGCGATATGTAAGAATTTGTGTGTGTTTAATGATTTTATTTAAGTAGATTTTTCAGGTAATAGACCATCAGATTCTCAAAAAGAAAAAGGTGCTGGAGCATCAGATTGAATCCTAGAAACTGTTACATGAAGGTTTGAAATGACCTGCTACAATTATATAATATAAACTAGTTAGGACTTATGAGTGAAATATGATGATTTAAATAACATGAATGTATAAGTGTTTGTAGAGTGTGGCGATGAATGTGTAAGTGTTTGTGGAGTGTGGCGGGAAGAGTTGGGATTCAAGTCTCTAGAAGGGAACTTTATATACATATACACTTAGATTAGGTTAGAGTAGAATTTCTATCTTGTATAATAAAAGTAACAGTGGTGGTGAGCTGTGGCAATAAGTAAAGACAACAAAATGAAGAAATGAAGAAACATGAACAAACAAACCAGCTTTGATGATCGCTTGGATCTTGAAACTCTGAACCAGCAGTTCTCTGTATCTCCATGCCTTGCCTGTACTTAATTTGCTACTTACACGTTACTCCTAGTTTTTCCTTTACGTATCAAAAAAGCTCAAATGTATCAGTTTCCTATAGTGGGATTTTTTACACCACTTTTGTTTCGTGCAGTGTCACCTCGATGCTGTGGGCATATATATAAAATTATCTTGTATAGAAATTAAAGAGTGAACAAATCAATGAAATCATGATGGTGATTTGATGAGGTGGAATATCAAGTTGGTAACTTAGGTTCATTTTTTCATTATAGATTGATTTTCCTCGTAGTTTACAAGTGAGAACAAACAAAAGTGAAAGTATCCCATCATACTCTTGCCTTTTTTCCAAACTCTTTCCTTTAGCAGATCCAATCCCTGCTCTTGCCTTTAATTGAGTATTGGACAGTTTTGTAGATTCTCATGCTCGTGGACACTAAACCCTTTGGTCATCTCTGCAATCATATTGCATTAGCTTGGTTACTTTGTCCATTGTCAAACTCCAAATAATTATGTAGAGCCACATTTTTTTTTTTGTCATGGAACATTCTGCTATGTTATAATGTATCAATGAAGATTATTGCCACATAATGAAGACATGATCTTGCTTCAATATATGCAGAGGAAGGTGATGTTTCTGTGCTTACATGTGTCTATGTATTTGGCAATGTTCTCTTACTACTGGTATAGTGACCCATCGATCCTTGGTTAAGTGATGAAGTTGTATATTTGAGACAGGTAGTGACTTGTGTTCTTAATTAGTACTAGATACTGGTGGTCCTCTATAAGTTGGTTTTGAGTTCAGGTTTTTGTAACTACTGCTTCTTACTGTAATAATTTTGTTACTCTTGACTTTCAGGGCCATGAAAGATTATAGAATCAAATTGGTCTTTGTTCTCATGATGCGGTAGTGAATGTTGAGGTCTGTGCTTCTATCTCTTGGGACTTTCTTTGTCAAGATGCGCTTGTTGGCCTTTCCACTACGGTGCTATATAGGGTTAATGTAATTATGTAAATTTTATCATTGAATTGTGGTTGCATTAAAGGAGAATGTGCGGTTGAATCATGAACGAATTTCCGATGTTTTAAATAATCTAGCTGATGTTGATTTTTGCATAACCTTCAAAGTGTATCTTTTAATTTGGAAGGTGGGTAAACCAATACTTTTTCTAAATGATAATTTATTCAAATTTGAAAGTTTTGTTTTTTTGTTTTTTGTTTTTTTTAATGAATGCTTAATTATGTGTTATTTACCACTTGGTAAGTTATGAAACAAATTACTTAGTGTGATATGTATTGATTTGGATTTGAACAAAGTTATTAGGATTGAGATCCTACACAGGATCGGTGAAAGGGTTTAGAGATCGGATTGTAGGATTGTAAGATTCTATTTTTTGATTAAAAAAATACTAAAAAATACTCATAATTATTATTCATAATATATATTAAAGAAATGTTGAAAAAAAAGAAGTGATTTTTGATACACATTAGTGAAATTACTAATAAAAAGTAAGTACCAAATTACAAATACATAAACAAAGTTCAAAGTGCAAAATGCAAAATGCAAAATACAAAAGTTACAACTCATAAATTCCAAGTTCTAAGTTAAACAACTCAAAGCATAATAAATGTCTCAATAAAAAAAATTCAGAGCAAAAAACAATGTTTCAAACAACTCCACAAACACACTCAATCACGAAGACCACAGTTTTTCTATCTTGGATGAGTTCCTCAAAGTACGGTTGATCATTATAAACAACATTATCGTCATTGTTAGCAGTCACATAGCCTACATCATTTATTAGATAATCATCAAAATCTCTTAATGTTGCATTTGAAGGTTCATTTATTTCATCTTCATTGGCATTACTAAACTCATATTCATCACTAATAGCATGAACTTCTTTATCATTGTCACTTAGACAAAAATAGAAAAAAGAAAAATGGAAGTTTATATTTAAAGTTATACTTGTGCAAATAAAAAGTAGAAGTTTTTGTATAAATTTCTAATTTAAAACCCATTTACATTGTGATTGTTGATTCCCTTGAGCAATTCTTGGAAACATAGATAGCCATTCATATAGTGGAAGTGGAATACTTAGAGCCTGTTTGGTTTAGAGTAGTTTTGGATCATATCACTCAAAACTCATAACTGAGTTCTCAAAATACGTGAGACCCACACAAATTTTTTTTGTTTGGCTTGATTTTTACATTGTGTTTCCATCACTCAAAACTAAAAAATTTTGAGTTAGAGTGATGGAAACAGGAAACAGCTAAATGGTGTTTTCAAAAACTGAGATATGAAATTCAGTAGTATTGCTGTAAATATTCGGACTCTGTGGGGCCCATATGTGTTGTCTTATTACCTCTCTCTTACTTTTTTCTCTCTCTTTCTTCTCCCACTTTTTTCTTTTTCTTTCTTTCTTCGATTTATCTTTCTCTTTTGTTTTTTCTTTCTTTCATCCTTTCTCTGGTTCAGCCCAATTTCGCCGCCACCAGCCAATGACCAAGAAAGGAAAACCATGAGAGCCTCTCTTAGCCGCGATCTTCGCTGAAGAAAGGCAAAGCAAGAGCCTTGAAACACCAAGACCCATGATCACTGGTGTTGGGTTTTGATTTTGTCCTCGTGACTGACAAAACGGGCGTTGTTGCCATGACTAGGTTTTGTTGATGGGCTTTATTTTTATTTTTATGAGTGAGTTTTGATTTTGTCGATGGTTGATGAATGGGTTTTGTTGATGGTTGATGGGTTCTGTTGATGGTTTTTTTTTTTTTTTGATGAATGAGTTTTGATTTTGTCGATGGTTGATATATGGGTTTTGTTGATGGTTGCTGGGTTTTGTTAATGAATGGGTTCTGTTGATGGTTGCTGGGTTTGTGGTGGTGGATCAGTTTGGAGTGGTTGACGGTGGTTAGTGGTGGTGGATTGGTTTGTAGTGGTTGTAGTGGTTGATGGCGCTGGTGAGTGGCTGTGGGTTGAAGGGAGGGAGAAGATAGAGAGATAGAGATGGAGAGACGTGGGTAGCAATAGTAGGCAACACTGGGTAGTGTCAGTGGGTGGGGTCCATGGTTTGGCAAAAAATTGTAGAGATATGTAACTGAGTTGTAAGTCCAAACATGTGTTTTGCAGTTTTTGAGTGAGGTGAGGTTTGAGTAGGGAGTTATGAGTTTTGGGTTTGAGTTATGAGTTTTGAAAACTGAGCTATCTCTAAACCAAACGGGCCCTTAGACTCTTCTCTTCCCTTCTGTCTTATGTGATTTTGTTTATTAGGTTAAGTCGTTAAGGTGACGACTTATTACTAACGTGAGCCTTAGAGTTTTATTTATTTATTTTTCCTTTTTCATATATATATATATATATATTTATTGGTTTGGGCTAGGGCTACTAGGTTGATATCATTATTGCATTTTTTTTATACCAATTTCGGGCATTCGAGCTCCATTTGGGGGCCCACAAAAGATTTTTATTTATATTTATTTATTTATTTTTATATCATGGGATCTTTAGTCTATGGGATTGGGATCTATAGGCTCATAAGATTTGAATCGGGATCTCACACAAATTTGACCATAGTAGAGATACTAGTGAGATCGAAGAAGGTTTAGAGATGTAGGATATTAGGATCTTAAGATCCTAAGATTTTCTTAAGATCTTAAGACCAGGATTGAGATGCTCATTCACCTATGTCAAGAAAGAGTTCAAATCAACAAATCAATTATTAATACTTATTCAATAATTATAAAATTATACAAGTCCTAGTATTGCTAATCAAAACAAAATAGCACAAACATAAAGGAGTTTAGTCTACACTTTGAAAATCTAATAAAAACAAACGAACAAGTTTCACATCCATAGGATATCAACATCCCAAAACAAATAACATAATTACAAATAACCTATTAAATAGCTAATTTGACAAAGATAAAAACAAAATAAGAAATTTACAATCTTGAAAATTTATTTCAAAATTTAATATTTTTGTTTAAATTCGGATGCACTTTGGTTGACACTCTATTTCAATTTGGGAATATATATCAAAGTTTGATTGCTTATTTATTTATAAATTGAATCTTTTATAAATATCATGTCATTGTTAAGTGACACACGATCCGGGGAATATTGTCTTATATTTTGAAAAACCATTTATTTTGGCTATGGACTGTTAAAAAATAAACCCCAATATCCATAATTTGCACCAATTTCTTTGATATACTTTGGCTTCATTCTTTTCACACTTATGAATAATTCTCATACATGTTTATAATTTTGATTTTTTTTTTTTTACTTTACTACAACTAGATTATCTTGTCATGCACTTTGTCGTTTGACATATAAAAAATATTTACTTCTTGTGTTATTCAAGTGAGAAGAATGCTTCAATCATTCACCTTTCAATTCGCTTTCATGCAACTAGATAAGTGCCTCAATTGCTTTCTTGAGGCCATTGTATTTGAATGATGCTAATATATATATTGAACGGCGTTACCCAAAAAACGTTAAAAAAATTAATTATTTTTTAAAAAGTAATAATTACATGGCATTAGCATTATAATTGTCAATTGAGTATGAGTTAAGTATTGTAAAGCCCAAAACAAACAAACAATGTCTTAGTTTTGTATATTAAAAAAAAAAACATTTATAAAACGAGTCATCGAGCCGAGTTGAGTCGGATCAAGGATCAAAAATTTTTAATATTTCAAAAAAATTAGGTTCGGATTAGGTCCAATTTTGCATGTCTATTTTAAATCTCTATTGATGGGTGCATAATAAAAATATGGCAAAATTTTGATACTTTATGTATGATTCCTTAAATACCCTTTTTAAAATTCAGTCACATGTCTAGTTACTTCAATGTGTGGTTGGTGTCACGGAAGTGGGTGGCAACAATTTAAATAACAGTTTTCGTTGTTTAAATAACACTCTACGTATTTTCACAATACTTTTTCACCCACATGTATTTTCACAACACTTAAACAACGTTAGTAGAAATCTCTTACCAAACGGGCCTATAAGTCTTGAACTATTTAAATTAAGAAAGGTGCTTGGAACAATAGAAGAGTGGCTATATTTATTGACTAAGGTTGAAGAGGATAAAACCCAACGTTGTTATGAAGATGAATTTCGGAAGGGTTCGGCTAGGCTTTGGATGTGGAACATGGTGGGTCGAAGCATTAAAATTGCCGAAGTTATTTGAGGCTGGCTTGGGTGAAACTCAGGAAAGACTCATGCCTCATGGAAGAAAGATTTGCCCTTCGTCCTTTCGAAATCATGATTTGTTCTACAATTTAGAAATAGGCGTAAATGCATTTTTAGTCCCTACATTTTGACGTTTTTTCGTTTTAGTCCCTACATTTTAATTCTTTGCACTTTTAGTCCCTAAATCAATTAACGCGTTCCATATTGGTCCTTTCCGTTAGCCCACCAACGGAAATTGCTTAGGTGGCAAACTGATACTGACGTGGCCAATTAAAAAATAATAAAAAAAATTAATTAGTATTTAAAAGATGCCATGTCAACTTATAAATAAATAAAAAAATTATTAATCAGTTTAAACGAAATTAAAAAAAAAAAAATTAAAAACAATAAAAACATCCATTCAGATCTAATTCATTTTGAATACAAGAACACACAAGAACATAATGTACAAACCCAGAACCAAACACAAAAAACACAAATTCAAGGTTAAAGATTAACCCAAGATCACAGACACAAATATCACAGTAACAAACATAATCCATCTACTCTCAAGAAATGGTTGGAGGTAGTCGATTGGGTTAGAGGTTGGGTGAAGAGAGAGAGATCGTAGATCTGGGTTTGCTTACCCAAACAAAAGTCTCTAAATATCTCTTTCTCAGACCAAAATCTCCTTCTCTCTTTCAACTTTCTAAAGCTCTAAAGCTCTAAAGTTTCTCTCTCAGATCATGGATGTGGGATCAAAGCTCTAAAGATCAAATCTTCCTTGGGTGAACCTAGCGCCGACTTTGTCGTAGGAATTGAGCTTAACGTCGAGATCGCCTTCGATCTTCCAAGCCTCTCTTCTCAGTTCCTTCCAATCCGATTCCTGTAACTCTAGATACTGATCCGTCTTTCAGATCTCCAATTCGGATCCTTCTCTTCTTTTTCTTTTTTTGATCGGACAGTGAATATTGGCTATGTTTTTTCTTTTTTCCCTCTCCAACACAAGGATTTGTGTGGTCGGTGGAGTGGAGGTGGGTGGTTTTGTTCCGATCCGTTGGTGGTGTGGGTGGTTTTGTTCCGATCTGTTGTGCGTGGTTTTGTTCCGATCTGACCGATCTGTTGGTGGTGTGGGTGGTTTTGTTTCGATCTGTTGTGGGTGGTTTTGTTCCGATCTGTTGGAGGGTGGTTTTGTTTTGATCTGTTGGTGGTGTGGGTGGTTTTGTTCCGATCTGTTGGTGGTGTGGGTGGTCAGGAGAGTGCTGGTGGGTTGGGTTTTGCCAATTTGTTGGTGGTTGCTTGGGTTTGCTAGGATGTGAGATTTGGAGGCTCAAATTTCATTTTATTGGGTTTGAATTTAATTTTTTGGGTTTTAAGTTTGCTGGGTTTGTGTTCTTGTTCAATTATCTGGGTTTGTTTTTTTCATGTGGATTTTAATATTTTTCTGGGTTTATGGGTTTGATTTGTTGGAGGATTCGGCGGAGGAAAGGGATTTTGATTTTCTGGGCAACCTTCATGTTCTTTGGAAAGAACATGAAGAAACATGTTACTCTGTTCTTCCGAAAATAATGAAAAAAAGAAAAGAAAAAATTTTAATTACTTTTTTTAATTGGTTTATGTTTGTTATTGTGTTCTTTGTGTTTGTGATCTTGTGTTAACGTTTAAATTTGAGTTTGTGTTTGGTTCTAAGTTTGTGATTTATGTTCTTGTGATAATGTTTAAATTTATGATTGTGTTCTTCTGTGTTCTTATCCAAAAAGTATTTAGATTTGAATTGATATGTTTTATTGTTTTTAATTTTAATTTTTTTTAATTTTGTTAAAATTGATTATTTATTTTTTTATTTATTTATAAGCTGACATGGTAGTTTTTAAATACTAATTAAATTTTTTTATTATTTTTTAATTGGCCACGTCAGCATCAGTTTGCCACCTAAGCAATTTCCGTTGGTGGGCTAACGGAAAGGACTAATATGGAACGCGTTAATTGATTTAGGGACTAAAAGTGCAAAGAATTAAAATGTAGGGACTAAAACGGAAAAACGTCAAAATGTAGGGACTAAAAGTACATTTACCCCTTTAGAAATATGAGAAAGTGAGAGTAATTTTAAAAGTGGTATCTAATTAAGATACATATATTTGTGTGTGTTTGTTTCTAAAAAAGAAAAGAAAAAAGAATGGGTAATTATCCCACATTGCTTAAGAGAGTGTGTTGTATGTAGTATAATTTGCTCCACTCTCCCTTAAAAGTTACCATGGCATTTGAGTAGAATTGTAGTGTGTTTTTGTGTTATAACTCTTTTCTCTCTTCCTTGTGTGTGTGTGTGTGTTTTTGTTTCTCAAAAAAAGAATAAAATTAAGAAACATATATTGCTCAGGTAATAACTAGAAAAAATATTGTGTCTCAAGCATTATTCTTTTAATTCATGCTTTCATTTCATCAAATGGTTGCTAAATCTAATTTGCAATAAAACGAAACCCTACTTTATGGATGGCTGGGTCGCTAAGCAGACAATTTGAGCCGTGCAGCTTAGAAATTAGACAAGTTACTTGGTCACTTGGTTGTCCATTGCAGATACACATTGTTGTCCAACAGAAGACTAGATTCAAAGAGTTCTGAGACTAGAGATCCATCTAATAAAATGGTAATTACTAAGGTGAGTGATACGGCTTTAACAAAACGTAAAAGGCTACTGTTTCAATGAAATGAAGTTTGATTAATACTAGTTGTAGACTCACGCGATGCGTGGAGATAAATAATTACTTTGTATAGTAATATAATGTATAATTTTTTCTCTAAATTTTTTTAAAGATAATTTGTTCTCCCTACAAATTAAACAATTTTTATTCGGTCCAATTAGGTCTATTTTGGTCTCATGTCGATCCAATTTGGTCCACATGGTCAATTTTGGTCCCCTTCAGTCAATTTTAGACTAATTAGGCCTTAAGTTAATTCTTTTTATAGGTTGTCTTCTCAAGTTTAGCTCAAAAATTTATTTATTTATTTTTAATTTTTGGGTTGAAAAGTATGAAATTTATTATATTTGGGCTAAACTCTATAGTTTTGAGTTAAAAAATACAAAGGATATAGACATTAGAAATTATAAATATAAGCCTTAAAAATGCAATAGAAATGATAAATATTCAAAAGTCTCATTTGGTCCACATTGGTTCTATTTGGTCCATTATGTCCACTTTGGCCCATTTGGTCCTATTTAGTCCATTCTGTCCACTAAATTTTTATTCGGTCCAAGTACATCCATTGGGTCTTATTCAGGCTACTTCGGTCCATTCAGTCCACATTGGCTCTATTCGTTCCATATTTGTCCTACTCTGTCTATTTTGGTCCTATTTGCTCCATTCTATCCACTTTTATTATGTTTGGTACTAAAGAAAGAACAAGTTTACTAGAGCATATTTGAACCAAATTAATCATCATTAAAAAAAAAAAAACCCTGAAGTTTGTTCAGTGAAGATCTACAACTACGTTTGGTCTCGCACACCAACAATGAATTTGACAATTGCATGAATGAACCATTAATGATGATGCTCATTCATTCGTTTTCTTCTAATTTGAGATGATTGACATCAAATTATCAACGATTCCTGTATGTAGATAAGTTAAATTTAGGCAAAAATGCAAAATTGACCCTCTAACTTTCAACATTTTTCATTTCAGTCCTCTAACTTTCAGTTTTGTCATTTCAGTCCTCTAACTTTCAATTCTTGTCAATCTAGGCTTCCGTTAGAACTCAGTTAAGGCTGCTGTTAACCTCACTGGAAAACGACCGTTTTACCCTCTCTTTTTTTAATTTCGAAATTAAAAGAAAAGGAAAAAGAAAAATCTGTATAAAAAAAAAACATTTTAAGGGGAACGATCGTTCCCCTTTTATACAGATTTTTCTTTTATATAGATCGTTACTGATATGCTGAGGGACAAAAGAGAGCCACGATCATCTAGGTTGCAGGTGGCGGTGGAGGAAACAAAATAGAAGCAAAATAAAACTAGAACTGAGAAGATTTGAAATGTTTTTTTTTAATCCTCCCTACCCTAGATCACTTTCTCCTCTCCCATTGATACAAGCCCTCCAAGTCACCACTCCCAAAATCTTCCTCCACCACTCATTTTTTTTTATACCAAACTTTCCCAAATTAACCCGCACATTAAAAACAACCTCTTTTCTTTTGTATTGTTCAAATCAAAATCCATAATCTAAAATCAAAATCAAAATCAACCCAATGGCTCCAAAACTTGTCTATCTGCAATGCAAATCCGTTTTCTTACTATTTTTTCTCATCGTGATCCAAACGTCGTCGTCTTCGCCTCTGTTTTCCTCTTCTTCTTCCTCAGATTTCAATCCTCCCTACCCCAAAGCCATCTCTATAAGTTTCTTTTTTTTTTTTTTTTTTGATAAGCTCTATAAGTTTCTTATTCTATTGCAAATTCAGTTTTTGTTTTTGAACTGTGAAGATTTGAAATAAAACGACGATCGTTCCCCTTAAAATTTTTTTTATATACAGATTTTTCTTTTTTTTTTTCTTTCTTTTAATTCCGAAATTAAAAAAATAAGGGTAAAACAGTCTTTTTCTCAGTGAGATTAACATCAGCCTTAACTGAGTTCTAACGGAAGCTTGGATTGACAAAAATTGAAAGTTAGAGGACTGAAATGAAAAACGTTGAAAGTTAGAGGGTCAGTTTTGCATTTTTGCCTTAAATTTATTATGCTAAGATCACAATAGCCTTTCCATAGAATGGAACAACGAATTTAATATATATATATATATATATATATAAAGATAAAATACTATTTTAGACTCTAAATTTTACCAAAAATTTATTTTTCATCCCTAATATTTAAAAAAAAAATTTATTTTTAATCTCTAAACTATTGAAAAGTTCATTTTTTATCCATAGATTATTGAAAATGTATTACTTTATATCTTTAAAATTTACCAAAAGCTTGTTTTTTGTCTTTTAACTATTGAAAAAAAAAATTTATCCTTGTTTTGTCTCTAAACTATTAAAAAAAAAAAAGACATTTGGTCACATAATTAGAGACATTTGGTCTTCTACTAGCTCTTTTTAGAGCTTTTCTTTCTCTCATATTTGTAGGCAAGGTAATGCTCTAGCGAATGTTTTGGCTAAGAGAGCAAAATCTTTTTCTCATTTTTTAAGTTTGGATGGAGTCTGTTCTACCAGACCTTTATAATTGTTATTTGATTGACTTTCAAGCATTTCAATAAATTGGGTCTCCTTGGCCTGTTTCTCAAAAAGAAAATTTATTAAAAAAAGACATTTTACAAAGTTTAAAGATGAAAAAAGAATTTTTTAAAATTTAGGAATGAAAAATAAACTTTTAGTAGAGTTTAAAGACAAAAAAAGTATAACTAACTTAAAGTATTATACCCATATCTATTGAAAAAACAATAAGTTCTTGAGCACAGCAAGACGCACAGAAAAAGGAAGAAGTTTTATGGGCATGTATTTACTGTTTATATTTTATGGAAATACTTAAAATATTCTTATAAACAAGTTCAATTTAGATCGAGGAAAAGTCTGGTACGACATGGCGAGCTGTGGCTTTTTTTGTGGGCTTTTTTGTGGCACTAGACAAACTCTTAGATCAATATCCCTTTTGATTTAAAAATAAATAAAAACGATGAGTAAGGATGCCAAGTGTATGTGCTAGCAAACAAAGAGCGATTTGTGCAGGATAAACGTGAATGACAGTTGGCCCAAATGATTTGGGTAGTAGGGCTGGTTTTTAGCACGTTTATTGAGATTTGGGCTGATTGGTCTGGCCCAAATGATTTGGGTAGTAGGGTTGGTAGAGTGATTAAACAACTTATTTCAGTTTTTAAACAACATTACACACATTTCTACATACTTTTTCACCCACACATATTTCAAAAAATTACAAACAACATTACTCAAACTCCTCTACCAAATCAAACGGGATAGCTTGTATTTTTTTTTGGCTAAAAGTATCCAAAGCTTGTAAGAATAAAATATAACTCATTCTGATATTGACCAATGGTCCAAAAGAGACAAAGGCACAGTATTTTCCCTTGCTTTTTTGTTTTGTTTTTTTTTTTTCTTCTGGAAATAAAAAAAATAAAACCTACTAATTGAATTTTTTTTTGGGGGGTGGTTGTTGGGGGAGAGGGGGGGGGGGGGGGGGGGCGGCGGGTGGAGGCTATGAAACTGTATTAATATGGGAGCTATTTGGTGTTGTGGAGTAATTTATAGTGTTAAGTTGTCAAAAGATAATCCATTGTCAGCAAAGTAGTGGAGTAGGTACACGGAAAATGGTAAAATATATTTGAACTCTGTTTTTTTTTTTTTTTTTTTTTTGGGTATAACATTAATTTATTAGTATTATTAAGAAAAAGAAAAAGAAAAAGAAGGGCTTGTGTAGGTATTGTTTCCGCACCACTTAAACTCTCGTATTGTGTTATGATGTGAGATCACTTGAGCGCTAATGTGTTTTGTCTTTACTCGAACTCAATTTCTAAATTTATAGGCGTGATGAGTCATGAGGACTTCCTACCACTAAACCACTTCTTCAAGTGATAAATAACGCACTAATTTATTAATGAAAACTGATAGATTTGAGGAAGAAAGATTATCTACTTGACTAATTTATCATCCAATAAAGTTAAGAAAGAGAATGAGATTGAGAAGACAAAGATTCTACACTAGCAAATAGACATAGAAGGCCAACAAGCAATATCATGAGTCAAAGAGTTAACTTCTCTAACGACATGATTTATAGATCAAAAGGAAACAGAAGATAATAAAGTTCGAATATTTACAATAATAGAAGCTACAAACAATGGGGAAGAATGAAGGAGAAGGCAATAGGATTAATAACACTTAAAGTATTGCCTCCCGAAATGAAATTGCTAAAACCCTCATAGAGCATTCTTAACCACAACAAAAAGGGTTGCTTTAGCTTCTGCCCCATTAAGAGTCACCTGTGTCAGTACAAAAGAAAAATCCATAAGAATAAAATTTTAGTTTTATAGTTGCGACAAACAGATGAAAGTGTAATAGAAGAATATGAGATTGCTACATCAAAATTTACTTTCACAATAAGCCCCCGCAAGAGGAGGATTGCAAAGGACTTGTCTAGATTCTAGAAGTTCTGACATGTCTAGATTCTAGAAGTTCTGACATACATATGCAAGAAACAAAAGAAAATGTGTTCAGAAAACACCATTGGGCCACATTAGAGGCAAAAGGGGAAACTCCAAGAAACAAGAATAAAAGAAAAACAATATTGGAACTCGATCTAGCAAATGTTTAGAAAATGTTTTCAGTTTTGAGCTAATTCATTTGCTTAGTAAAACAGGCTGTTGTTTGGTTGTTTTTAGTTTCATTTCTAGACTGAGGTTCTCAAATACATTCATGCAAGATACTAATCATACATATTTTACTATGTTAGGGTTTGTGCCCTAAAATCCAATTTATTGGCATGTTATCAATAATTAAATTGTTTAATTATATGAGACTATTTATAAATGAACTAATGGGACATTATCATAGTCCTTGAGATGTATTGTATGTGATTAGTTACAGAAGATATAAATCACAAGTTCCTTGTAAACTCAAAATATAGTTCGTAGTCGGTGATGAAATTGAGTGTTTCATCTGTGAAGTCAATAACTCATCAACTAAGATGGTTTGTCTTGATCATAGAAGTAGAGACTTCTAGTTGATGTGTTGATATGTCTTAAGTGTGTAAGACATACTGAATTGGATCGCTGTGAGATTAATTATTCAATTAACAACTGTCACTTGAATAATTAATCTCACGACTTCTAATTTCATAGACTCTTAATCCTGAGCGGATAGTGAACCCAATCATGAAATGTAGGTTACTTTGATGTATTAGTAGTGAGATTTAGTTTAACGGTCAAAATCTCAGTATGTTGGGTAACCATACGTAGTGTTGAGAGAACACATATTCTCAATATGGAATCTATAATCTCTTTCTATAGAGACACGAAATACCCCCTTGAGATAAGTTTAATGGGAACTGGTTAAGATTAAACTAGGTACTCAAGGAATAAAATAGTTGTTTACAAAGTGATAGTTTATTATAACTTTGTTCACTATGGATATTTCATAAAGGGTCAAATGATATCATATTAAAGTCTTGGGATATAATTTATTAAAAAGGCCTAGAGTGTAATTATATTTCCATAGTGATACTTGTTATATAATTAATGGTAACTTTAGGCTTGTCAAGAGTTGACAGATAAGTCTAAGGCCCATTGGAGCTAGAGCTTTATTAGTCCCTTTGGTCTCATCTCAAGCCACACACTTAAGCCCAATTGGGTTGGCCCAAAAAGGCTAACCCAATTAGATAATTAGTTATTTATTTAATAAGAGTTATTAAATAAAATAACTGCCAAGGCAGTTAAAATGTACGTTTGATTAAAAGGAAGAGAAAATAGTTTTTCTCTACAGAATCTTGGAAATACACTTTTCCAAAAGAGGAAAATTAACGAATGTAAGAACTGATTGAGAGATCACTTATCTTAGGCACCATGTGGAATTGAGATGAAGATTGAAGGTATTCTCAAGTCTTATTTTTGAATTTTATTGCACTAAGATACGCTTTCTTTTCTTTGTTCTAAAATTCAAGGTTATATGTTATCTATCATGAATAAAGTAGATTCTTGTATTGCTTCCGCTGTGGGTTTTGTATGAGTTGCAAAATCAGTTTTTTCCAATAATTGGTATCAGAGCCAAGTTCATGATATCATGCTTGTATAACATGTGATTGAGTTTTAGAATTAAAGAAAACCGTTTTCTTGGTATTTCAAAATTTTGCAGTAATTTTTTTTTTTTGCATTACGATTTTGTTCTATAAACTTTAAACCCATGTGCTGTGATTAATATATGAGATATATTAATTGTTACTTGATTCATTGACATCACGATTATAGCTTTTTGCTTGGTGCCGTGTGTTTCTAATCTTTGTATTAGAAAAATCGCTATGTTTCTTTTCAACGTAGATTGTCAAGATGGGTATACAATTATGAGCAAGTTTATGCACTTGACATCGTTGTTATGAGTTTGATTGCTCTTTTTGCATATATAGAATAGCGGTTTGACTTTTTTGTTTGTATATTATATTAATATTGCTTCAGTGAATTCGTTCGCATGATGACGTTCAACGTTGTTTCATTGATATTGTTTATTAATATATATGCGGATTCATGTGAGTATATGAGTCTAAGTTATAGATTTTCACATGATGTTTACTTAGTTATGGTGTCGTGCTTTCATAGTTTTTGAATTATCGATGAACACAAACGTGTCTCCGCCGGTAATATTAAAGTTTAATGTGTCATGCTTTTGTATTCTTGGAATCCTTAATATATTTATATATATATGGATTCATAAGCATAAGAATTACATGGCCTTTTAACTAATGCTTTGAAGGTATATCAGTTCATGTTTTTTGACATTGACAAGTATAACTGATATGGATGCTGTGATGTTGTTTTAGTTTAACATTAGTCATGCTGAATTAAACTTTATGACTATAGCATCTGTGAAATTCAGTTTTGAACTCAATTCCACTTAATTATTATTTTAGGGATTGTGCTTTTTTTTTTTTTTTTTTGATCATGTAAAACTCATTTAATTAGTGTTGATCAAGTGTTAAATCTTTAATAAAAGCAAGGTGGTGTGTGATGAGATTACACACAATTATATATAAAGTGATTAATTTTATTGTCCTTAAAAGTTAAGGACATTTATTAATCATTATCTAGTTAAATAGAACTCTTAGTCCTAAATAGTTTAGGACTTATCTTTTTAGAAACATTCTAATGAGATTAGAATTTTTGTATGATTAAAAGTCCTTAATTTATTTTAATTAAATTTTTTTAATGAGATTCAAGCTCTAATTAAAAGTTATATAGATTCTAATGAGATTAGAATTCTTTATCAAATAAGTTAAAGATAGAGTTCTATATAACTAAATTTTGATCCATTTAGAGTATATGGAATCCTAAATAGTTTAAGACTTCCATTATAGTTAGTGATTCTAATGAGATTAGAGTCTTTAACAAGTCCAAGGTTATAAATTGTGATGAGATCACAACATTCTAAAGAAAAACCCAAATAACAAGTGAGAGTGTTGGATTTAAAATAACCCTTTTTGTTAAGTTTATTGTAATGTAAGTAGGTACCTTGTCTTGGCCTTGAGCTTTGTATTCCATGCGGAGGGTATTTACTTTATGAATTACATGATTTAACTTCTTTGTGATTACACGAATGTTCGTTACGCTATTGTGACGTGACTTAGTTAGATCACATTGAATTTAAACAATTAAACACATTTGATGTGTACGGTTAAAGTTGTGATGAGATCGTAATGATTTCAAGACAATCCACTTGTTTTAAAATTTCTAGTTGGAGAGAGATTCAAGGGTTGAGTCTCATGGCTTCCATTGCTGGTTTATAGTAGTGTGATTAGGCACCTCGCCTTGGCATATATGCCTTGCTCCCTACGAAGGGTGTTTAATTCATGGTACTACAGGTTAAACTTTTTAGTGATGGATGAAGTGTGTTTTTACATTAAGAACAACCATGCTACTGTGGAGTTACTTGGTAACTCACATAGAGTCTAGGCAATAGTGTATACTAGACTAAGTGTAATGTTAACTTCCCAATGGAACTATGTCATTATTACTTAAAGGCTAAAGGAAGAGCAGCAAATTATTTTTGTTTGGTAAGAGTTACCATGATAGCATTAATAATGAGAATAGTTCTTGCCTGATCATAGTGATTGGTGTGACCTCGCTATCGAGGAATATTAATTACGAGATTGGGTTGTCACTGCACCTAATATATTATAGTTTTAGGGTTCCATATTATATGGTTGTAGATGCAAAATTATAATGTCCTTGTAATTCTGTTCATAGTCTCAAATTAAAGCTGTCATAAATTTTTTGTTCTCTAGTTACTATTTTAATTGAATCACATTGACTAAGAAACAATTTTGGACATTGTGCGTAAAGGAGTTGAAGTACATAAATATATTTCGATTCAATATTGTCATAATTTCCTATACATGGTGCATTTTTGGAAGATAGCTTATGATTTGATCATAGTCTTATTAAGATGCTAAAATGTTACATTGGCTTCTATCTCAATTGTGTTATAGCATGAGATGCAAAAGTTAGTACTAGGTTTAGACTTTATATTAAGTCTAATTGAGATGTTTGGTATGAAATATTGTGCTACTAGACGATATTCAATATAAATCATATTGAGTGCCAAGAAAAGTTTAAGGAGTTCCAATTCTTTTTTTTTTTTTTTTTTTTTTTATGAAAATATTTTCATCTTTAAATGAATTGGAATTCTTGGATGTAAAGATTAATTGTTAATCTCATACGGATATGTTTCTACAAGTCCATATTAGAATCATTTGATCAATTCAGATTGTTTTAAAAATAAATAATTTTTTTTTATCTAAGTTGATGAATGAGTTATACACAATAGAAGACATCCTAAAAGTTAAGGCTAGGATCAATATGACTTAATTCAAATCCTTAGCTTTAACCGAAAGGTAAGGGTAAGAAAAAGAATAATAATACCAAATAGTTGGGCAATCTAGTTGTCTAAGGAGTTGCCAAAAAGGAAATTAGACTCAAAAGCATGACCTAAAGGAAAATGTTTCCATTATAGTAAAGCTAAGTATTGTCCATGATTGTAATCTAGATGGAAATTTACATGTTTTATTTTTAAAGAGAAAGTTTCCGTTCTTTAGTATTGTATGTTTTGGAACTTAAGTCTAGGTCTTATTAATCTAAATGATATTCAAGACTGGTGAAAGATGGGCTTTTAGAACCATTAGTTTTTGTTATATTCTCAGTGTACAAATTCTATTTAGAGGATAATATGACTTAGGGCTCCCTTATTGTAAAGGAATATAGTTCCAATGACTTCTTTAAGTCAATGCATACATGAAAGAGGAATATGACTTTTTTAGAAATGGTAAAGTACATGATAAGTATTTCTATTTACTTATTTTTTTTTGGAGATATACTCTTATTATTACTATACATTTTCTAAAATTGATTCCAAAAGTTTGTTCCTACGACATTTGTCAAATTGTGAATTGGGTGAAAACCCAGTATGTGATACTTCCACTTTTAGAGATGTCCAGCACTTGTGCTAGAAAGGAAGTCATACAAATTGGAATTAAAAGGTAGAAATATGTGTGTTTATGTTGGGTATCTAAAAAAGGAATTGCAAAAGATTATTTTAGTAGTCATAAAGATAACAAGGTGTTTGTGAAGTACAAATACAAAGTTTCTAGATAATGACTATGTGAATAATCTTAAAGGTAAATGTAGAATTGTTCTAGAAGAAAAATGTCAGAATTTGTTGTAGGACAACTATAAAATACATTTAGAAATGAGTAGGTTATATTAAATACACCACAAGACATTACTCTATAGAAGGCTAGTACACTAGTACAATATTATAGTGGGAGGATTATCAGATTACTTGATAAATTTATACTTTTGGGATAATCTTGTGAAGTCATCCCATAAGGATATGAATTTGATTCTCGGTCCTATGTAGAGGCAATAGATGATATGAATATGGATTATTAGATATAAGTGATGTAAATAGAATTAGATTCTATTTAAAGTTTAGAACTTGAAGAGACGCCTAATGGCATTAAACCTATTGTTTTCAAATAGGTTTACAAGAAAATGAGATTGATAGATTAGGAGGTGTAAACCTTCAAAGTCAAGACTAGTAACAAGAAGATTTATTCAGAAAGAAATTGTTCGACTATGAAAAGATTTTTTCACCAATAGTCAAGTTTAATTCTATCTAGATTCTCTTATTCATTATATCTCATTTAGATAAAATATGGCAATGGATATCAAGAAAGCTTCTCTTAGTGGCAATCTTAAGGAAAACATCTATATAATGTAGCTAGACTAGTTCATAGTAAAGAACCAGTTGTATTTAGTATGCAAGTTGCTTAAAATCCATTTATGGACTAAAACAAGTATTTAGATCATACAATATCATCTTTGATCAAGTAATCAAATTGTTTGATTTGATTAAGTAGTGATAAACTTTATGATTGTAAAAGCTATATAGAGTAATAAATCTCTTCATGTATGTTGATAACATTCTAAATATTCAGAATGATGTATAGATATTGTCAACAATAAAATTTTTTTGTTGTTGTCAAG
The DNA here is from genome assembly GCA_033629205.1 of Lithocarpus polystachyus. Classification (NCBI taxonomy): domain Eukaryota; kingdom Viridiplantae; phylum Streptophyta; class Magnoliopsida; order Fagales; family Fagaceae; genus Lithocarpus; species Lithocarpus polystachyus. The sequence continues at coordinate 48,227,860 of CM066168.1, forward strand.
ACCAGATTGATATGAAGTATTCAGAATGATGTATAGATATTGTCAACAATAAAAATTTTTGTTGTTGTCAAGACCAGATTGATATGAAGTATTTGAGTGAGACTAGTCATGTCCTAAGAGTTAAACTTTGGTAAGATTCAGAAATTAGGATGTTGGGTTTGTCTCAAACTACTTAAATAGATTAGATTTTAGAAAAGTATAGCATGTGATACTTCAAGAAAGGATTCCTTCCTTTCAAGTTTGAAGTTCTTTTGTTTAAGACTATAGTCTTAAGACATGTAAAAGGAAGAGCATATGAAGACGATTCCTTATACCATGTTAAAAGGAAGTCTCAATTATGCTATGCTATATACTAGGCCAAATATTTATTTTGCAGTGGGTGTGGTAGGAAAATATCAATTTAAATCTAGGATTACTTAACTTAGTAGGAGTAAAGCATATACTCAAATATCTTAGAAGTATGAGAGATTATATGTTTGTCCACTAAAGTGAGAATTTGATAGTTACTAGTTACACAAATATTGATTTTTAGTCTGTTTATGATTAATGAAGTTTGACTTCAGGATATGTGCTCACTCTAGGTGGTGAAGATACACATTAAGCGTAAGTATCATCTTATTAGAGAGATACTAAAGCGTGGGATTTAGTAGTGGATAAGATAATTTATGCAATAAATCTGGCTGAAACTTCCTTCCAGACCTTGCCTTAGAGTGACTATGATTTACTCTAAAGGGAAATAAGTGTCTTATACAAAATTGTCTTTGAGGGCAAGGGGAAGATTGTTAGGGTTTGTGTCGTAAAATCCAATGTATTGGCATGTTATAAATAATTAAATTGTTTAATTATATGAGACTATTTATAAATGAACTAATGAGACATTATCATAGTCGTTGAGATGCATTGTATGTGATTTATGTGATTTAGTTACAGGAGATATAATCACAAGTTCCTAGTAAACTCAAAATATAGTTTGTAATCGGTGATGAAATTGGGCGTTTCATCTGCGAAGACTATAACTCATCAACTAAGATGATTTGTCTTGATCATGGAAGTGGAGACTTCCAGTTGATGTATTGATATGTCTTAAGTGTGTAAGACATATTGAATTGGACACTGTGAGATTAATTATTCAATTAACAACTGTCACTTGAATAATTAATCTCACGACTTCTAATTTCATAGACTCTCAATTTTGAGAGGATAGTGAACCCAATCATGAAATGTAGGTTACTTTGATATATCAGGAGTGAGATCTAGTTTAACGGTCAAAATCTCAGTATGTTAGGTAACCACACGTAGTGTTGAGGGAACACATATTCTCAAAATGGAATTCATAATCTTTTTCTATAGAAACATGAAATATCCCATTGAGATAAGTTTAATGAGAATTGGTTATTTAGGGCTAGCCACTTTAGTAAAGAGTTACTAAAATTTATATTTATGAAATTAGATTTCATAAATATGAATAACTAAAAGCTTAAACTGGGTACTCAATGAATAAAATAGTTGTTTACAAAGTGACAGTTTATTATAATTTCGTTTACTATGGATATTTCATGGAGGGGGTCAAATGATATCATATTAGAATCTTGGGATATAATTTATTAATAAGGCCTAGAGTGCAATTATATTTCCATAGTAGTATTTGTTATATAATTAATGGTAACTTTGGGCTTGTCTAGAGTTAACAGATAAATCTGAGGCCCATTGGAGCTAGAGCCTTATTAGTTCATTTGGTCCCACTCAAGCAACACATTTAAGCCCAATTAGGTTGGCCCAAAAGGCTAACCCAATTAGATAATCAGTTATTTATTTAATAACTCTTTAATAAGAGTTATTAAATAAAGTAACTGCCAAGGCAGTTAAAACGTACGTATGATTAAAAGGAAGAGAAAACAGTTTTTCTCTACGGAATCTTGGAAATATACTTTTCCAAAAAATGAAAATTAACGTACGTAAGAACTCATTGAGAGATCACTCATCTTAGGCACTATGTGTAATTGGGATGAAGATTGAAGATATTCTCAACTCTTGTTTTTCAATTTTATTGCACCAAGGTACGTTTTCTTTTCTTTGTTCTAGAATTCAAGGTTACATGTTATCTATCATGAATGAAGTAGATTTTTGTGTTGCTTCTGCTGTGGATTTTGTATGAGATGCAAAATCAGTTTTTTCCAACATACTCAACCTCGAAAATACTATAATTTATAAAATCTATAATCTATAACTTATTGTGGTTGAATAGTGAATACAGTTGTACTTTGTACAATCCTTGGACTAACATAGTTGAATGAGAAGCATATGCTTTAAGTGTATTGGGTTCAAATTTCAAACAAAGCATATCCATTATCCACTGATAAGAACAACCAAACGACCCAGCAAACAGACAAGATTATAAGAGCATCCACAGCAGTGAATCTATATTTTTAGTTATTTAGGACCACTAAAAGTTACTTTATCTATTTTACCTATACATTTTACAAAACATCCTACATCAGTGGATTTATTTTAGCTTTCAACATAATAAAATAATATAATTATCCCAATAAAATATTCATCATATATAGCATCATCATCTCCATCTTTTTCTCTCTCTTCCTCTTCGTCTCTCTCTTCTCTGATACAGAGCAAGCAAACCACCACACCACAGCAACAATCACACCACGGCACACTACGACAACAATCACACCACGACAATCACACCAACACACCACAGCAACCCACGGATCAACAACCCACCACCACCGACCCACTGGCCACAATCCACTGACCCACATCCACAAAACCCACTGACCCACATCCACGAAATCCACTGATCCACAGGCCACAATCCAATCAGATCACACCCATGGCACAAACCCAGCACAAACACAAACACAAACACAAAATCAGGTCTGCAATGGAGCTTGGATCGACGATGAAGCTTAGGTTTGCAATGGAGCTTGGATCAGCGATGAGATGGAGGACTAGGCTTGTCGGCGTTGGGTGAGCGGTGAGATGGAGGACTGGGCGAGATGGGTCGGCGGCGTGGGACGGCGGCGTGGGTGATGATGATGAAGATCGACGATGAAGATGAAGATCGGCGATGAAGATCCAGACCAGATCGGTGAAGTAGAGAGTAGATGAGGGAGAGAAAAAAAAAATGAGAAGGAAAAAGGAAGAAAGAAGAGAAGCCGAAGAGAGAGATCGACGATGATGACGAAGATCGGCAATGAAAATCTAGACCAGATCAGCGAAGCAAAGAGTAGATGAGGGAGAGAAAAAAAATGAGAAGGAAAGAGGAAGAAAGAAGAGAAGCCGGAGAGAGAGAGAGCGAGAGAGAGAAAAAAAAGAAAGAGAAAATACTTTTTTAATGGAAAAGGAGAGAGAAATTTAATAATATATATATATATATATATATATTTTAGCTCTCATGAACAATGCACATCTATTTATAGATGTGCACTGTAGCAATGGAGCTAAAAAAAATAAATTTAACTCCACTGCTAGAGCATGCTTTTTGGTATTAAAGAGCTACAAAATATCAATATACTAATATAACATCGCTGCTGTGAGTGCTCTAACAACACACAAGCTCAACAAAGCCAAACACACCTAAATATGGCCCTTCACACTTTCCAAAAGGCCCAAACACTAAACATTACAGTCCAAAAACTAGTCGACCCAATAAAACATTGCATTAGTTTTTTTAGTTATATCCAAGAAAAAAAAAATCCTATCCCTTTACCTTGTTTTGACCGATTTTTATTCACTGTTTTTCACCACTTGGACTCACTCTTCACTTCAGTCTTGTCCCCTTTGTCCTGTTCGGCTGTTCTCATCTGTATAAATCTTCAGTCCGTTGTGTTGCCACAACTTTACGCCGGTGGTGCGTACTGTATAAATCTGCGGACCCCTACTCGTTTTTCTTCTTCTTCTTCTTCAGCTTCATTTTGCTTTGGATAGTTATACTGATACACTTTATAGTTATAATATATACGCCTCAGTGTTTCTTTTGTCTCAACGGTAAGCTGTCTTTCTTTTTTTTTTTTTTTTTTGTTTCTAGTAGTTTTTGATTTCACTTCTGTTAGTAATTATTCTTTGTGGTTTTCAAATCTGTGAATTTTTTTTGGGGCTAGATTTGGGGTTGAGAAAATATAGGGAGAGATAAGAAAAGAAGTAAAGTTTGAGTTTTTGAAATTGCTTTGGGCTTAAGCTTACTGAATTGTCCACTCAAGTGAGCTTAAACTCAATTTTTTGGTTTAAATTTGAAATCTTGTTTTTCTTTTCCTTCTGCTTTCTCGGCAACCAAAAGAGGGTTTAGTTAATAAGTTTAGCATTTGGGGATATGGGTTGTTTTTTGGTGCTGATTCTTAGTTCTTGTATGAGATTAAGCTTGAGAATTTGGTAGTTTTTGTGTCATTTTTTTTTTCAGACTTTTCACGTTTGCTGTTCTGATTCTTAAATGAAGTTGACTTTTGGGTCTTTTTCTTTTCTAGAATTTGATGCAGCATGAAAGTGCTCAATAGTTAGTCAATGCTGTAACTATTTAGATTATTTGGCTGTGGTTTCTGACTTTCTAATTCTGGTTATGCGTTTAATTTTGTTACAGGAATTGAGGGATCTATTTAGATTTTTTTGTTGTTGTAGGTTTAGCTTTGTAGTGTATGCACTTTAATGGGGGGTGAGAGAGTGGGTGAGTCTTGGTTTGGTAGTTTGAGGTGGATTTCGCGGAAGAGTTCGTCGGACACTAACAAGGGGGCGATTGAAATTTTGGCATATGAAGTTGCTAGCTTGATGTTAAAGGTGGTTAATTTATGGCATTCTTTGAATGACAAGGAGGTTCCTATGTTGAGGGAAGAGATTGTGAACTTGGTTGGGCTTCAAAAGCTGATATCCGAAGATGATGATTACTTGATGGAACTTGCATTGAATGAGATAATTGAGAGTTTCATATTTCTGGCAAGGTCCGTGGCCAGGTTTGGGAAGAAGTGTAGAGATCCTGTGTACCACCGTTTTGAACAATTTATTAATGACCCAATTCAGAATAGCGTCCAATGGGTTGGCTGGGAATATAAATGGCAGAAGATGGAGAGGAAAGTAAAGAAAATGGAGAGATTTGTTGCCGCCGTGTCACAATTGTCACAAGAGCTTGAGGTGCTGGCAGATCTTGAACAAACTCTAAGGAGAATGCAGAATTCTGAGTCAAATCAGATAAAAGTGCTCGAGTTTCAGCAGAAGGTAATCTGTCAGCGTCAGGAAGTGAGAAATCTGAGGGACATGTCTCCATGGAATAGAACTTACGATTACATTGTCCGGCTTCTGGTGCGATCGCTTTTTACAATACTAGAGAGGATAAAACATGTCTTTGGAACTTGCCCAGTGTCATGTATAGACGGAAGCATTGATTCTCAGCTTAGGAATATCGAATTTTTTCCTCGTAGCCGTTCCTCTTCTGGTCTTTTGCACTATTCCAATCATCCATCTGAGAATAATCCGTTTGGGTTCTATTCAGGACCCATTGAGAGGCCAGTTTCAAAGCCAGGAAATGCTGACAAGAGTAGAAGAAAGGACAAGCAACGACAAGATCGTCATCACTCATCAACCACACGTGGAAACCACCTGAATATGGAAACCAAACGGTTAGGTCATGTTGGGCCTTTCATAGGGTGCATGGTTGGTGGAAACGATTCTCCTTTTCTGCCAAGCTGCAAGCCCACTGGTGGTGGTTCTATGAGGTTGACTGGAGTTCGTATGAAGAATAATTACAAAACAGATAACAAAAATATGGAATCTGTCACTTGCAGTGACAGGATCTATTGTAAATTATCCTTCTTCAACTCTAAGTGTAAGTTGTGGATTGCACCTCCATCTACTCTTGGCCATGCTGCTTTAGCTCTCCATTATGCAAATGTGATTATATTGGTTGAAAAACTAATTTTGTCACCTCACTTAATTGGCCTTGACACAAGAGATGACCTGTACAATATGTTACCCACAACTATAAGAAAGGCTCTAAGGGCAAGGCTAAAGTCCTATACAAAAACCATGGCTTCAACAGTCTACGATGCTGCCCTAGCAGCAGAGTGGAGTCTGGCGCTCGTGCGGATATTGGATTGGCTCGCTCCACTTGCTCATAATATGGTAAGGTGGCATTCTGAGCGGAATTTTGAGAAGCAGCAAGCATATTGCAGAACAAATGTGCTGCTGGTCCAGACCCTTTACTTTGCAAATCAAGCTAAAACTGAAGCTGCAATTACCGAACTTCTTGTAGGCCTGAACTATATATGCAGGATTGGTAGAGAAGTTAATGACAAAGACTTGCATGAGTCTTCTGGCAGCGGTGCTTGTAGTGATTATATGTTGAAAAGTGATGGCATTGCTTATGATGTTTTATGAACTACATCAGACTTCTTGTAGTTGTTGTAAAATGTACATGATTGGTATGGAGGAGTGTTCTGTTCAAATGGGATGCGGTACCAGACAACACTTCCCGGAGGTTACATTTATTTTTCAGGGCAGCAAAGGCATTCCTCAATTATTGAGGTATTGTTCTGAGCTTCCGATTAACGTACTGTTTTTCCTGCATTGGAGCTTGTTTTGCTAATTGAGTTCGTCTATAGGGATTTAGAGATTCTTTTATTTGTGTCGACGTTATATAGTGGATGATTTGCCATTTCCATGTAAAGCATATTTAGTATTGTAATTTGTAACACCAAGCTCCCATGGTCTCAGGGAAGGCATATTTAAATCGCTCTTTTAACATGTTTGTAATGTCTGTTGAATGGAAGGAGAGCTTTCTTCTACTTTGTAACTCCCTTTCCCCCCCTGGGGCGCGCGGTTTTTTTTCTCACTATTCTTCCTTTGTATGATAACAGAATCAAGATTTTTCCTCTATTCCTCATGAGCAATGTTATCGATAATACAAATTTTAATATATAGACTTACAAATTGATGTATAGCCAATCACAAAAATAATTAAAATATGCATTTATTATATTGTTGAAGTGGGCACCAATTACATTTCTTGTCATGTTAGTTTATAAACATTTTCCAGTAAAATTACCATTCCTTCTCTCGTGTTGCGGATCTTGATTTTGATTCTGATGTGGCTGCACAGCTTTACTTTGCATGACATGTTTGGTGACACGACTCTGTCTTCTGAAGCCATAGATCAACTCAAAGTTCAAGATCAACTCAAAGTTCACCCTGCTAGTAAGGCTCCCCTATCTGATATCTGCTTCATTGAAGGCAATGGCTCCTCCCTAAAATCCCTGTTCTTTCTGAATGTATAGATTTAACTTGTTTGTTTCTGGGCTTTGGGTTCCCCATGAAGTTGTGCCTTTTGTGGAAGTAGTGGAAAAGCAGGATGTAACTGTTTGTCTTCTTTCACCACATCATTATTGTTTTGTTAACAATTTGCTAGTAAAGCTTCCATTTGTATTGCTGCTTGTAGATTTTGTCTTAGAAAGAAGGAAAACTGAAGCATAAGCACATTCAATTATTGACCTGATCAACACAACCAATTATATTTCTTATATTTTGGTGGATGACAATTTTGAAATTTCCTCCTTCATGATGATGACAAACTGTGAGCGGCCTAAAATTATTGTTTTGATCGTCAATACTGAACAAAATTAATAGATGATAGTAGCCATTCACTTCTTTTTTCTTTTTTCTTTTAACATGTATGTGGAGGACTCTTGGAGCGCTTGATTCTTCCCTCAAGTGTATGATTTCTTTATTCCATTCACACTAGGTAATTCCAATATATTGGTTAGGAGTTTTGAAATTAGGATCTCAAGAGCCTTAGAAACAACTAGTACCACATTTGCCTTTTTATGTTACCCTTACATTCTTGCAATATTTGAAAGAAGACAAATGCAAGCTAGCAAAAAAGATAAAACGAGTACGTTGCTATCTTGCCTATCTCAGTTACATAGCTTTACACAAAGTAACTTCTATATTTTTACATGAACTAGCACTGTACTTTTTGAAAAGGGTTTAGAATCACAGTGTAAGACCAGGTTTTCATTCAGACAAAATATTACGGTAAAATTAAATTAAGTTTAGTTAATGTAGGTTTTTTTAACTTTTGAATTTTTTGTGAAAGAGGTTTCACGGAGAACTATTTTAAATTTTTAATAATTAATCAATGCACTATATGTCGAAAACATTTTGCAGGATGTGACACTCATGTTAAGCTGACAGATGATAAAAAATGGGATTTCTTTTAGATTTTTTGTGTAAGACCTCGGTCAGCATTTAGATGTTTCTTAAGTTTCCTTCTTAAGATTTTATCATATGGATTTTCTCTTATGAAATGAAAGTGTATTTTTTAATTAAATACTCACATGGTTAAATCTTAAGAAGGAACAGTATCTAAGGTAATGTATTTAAGTTTTGTCAATATCATTTTAAGAAAATTTTAATACCACTTTCATAAGAAATATAAAAAGTAATAAAAAAATCAATGAAAATTTTATTTTTCCATAAAATGTTTCTAAAAATATTTCCTAATCTAATGCTCTTAACTTTACCTTTCATTTAAAGTAAACCATTTTAGTAATTTTATTTGATATAATATGTTTATTATACTGAACCATATTAAAATAAAAGGATAGAAAGATTACCTATGTGGCAAGTATAATGCATTGCAGCCCAGCATCATTTATGATGCCAAATGCCAATGCCGTTAGCAAAAGAACTGCAGAGAGAGAGAGAGAGAGAGATGGGAACACTTCCATTGAGCTTTTACAACGTGAAGTGCCCTCTGGGCTCTGGTAATCAACATCATATCTACACGAGCTTTTATTGAATTAATTAAATTAAATACTTTTGAGTTTTGATAGGAGGAAAAAAAAGATTGTATCAAATGGAATAAAACGAAGTAGGTAGGATTTTTTAATTTATCATCACTTCTTGTATTAGAATCAGTTATACTAAATTATCTCCTTTTTTAATTTCACATTGAGCTCCTTTTATATATACGATAGATATGACATAATTAGATAAGATGTTGTGATGCCCCAATTTGATTGATTGATTGTGTGGGTGTGTGATGAGTCCCACATCGGGTATTTACTGGGTAGATCTGGGCTTTATTAACAACTACAAGGAGCCTTAATTGCGACTAGTCCTTTTGAGGTATAACGCAGATGTGGCTAGCGCTTTTCCTTGGATCGTTACATATGGTATCAGAGCCGGCCCGGTAACCCCGTGTGGGCTCGGAGACACTACTTCACAAAGTGGGCCCTAACGAGGACGTTAGGAATTTAAGTGGGGGAGATTGTGATGCCCCAATTTGATTGATTGTGTGATGTGTGTGGATGTGTGATGAGTCTCACATCGGGTATTTACTGAGTAGATCTTGGCTTTATTAACAACTACAGGGAGCTTCAATTGTGACTAGTCCTTTTGAGGTATAGCGCAGATGTGATATGGTATCAGAGCCGGCCCGGTAACCCCGTGTGGGCTCGGAGACACTACCTCACAAAGTGGGCCCTAACGAGGACGTTAGGAATTTAAGTGGGGGAGATTGTGATGCCCCAATTTGATTGATTGTGTGATGTGTGTGGATATGTGATGAGTCCCATATCGGGTATTTATTGAGTAGATCTTGGCTTTATTAACAACTACAGGGAGCTTCAATTGTGACTAGTCCTTTTGAAGTATAGCGCAGATGTGGCTAGCGCTTTTCCTTGGGTTATTACATATGGTATCAGAGCCGACCCAGTAACCCCGTGTGGGCTCGGAGACACTACCCCACAAAGTGGGCCCTAACGAGGACGTTAGGGATTTAAGTGGGGGAGATTGTGATGCCCCAATTTGATTGATTGATTGTGTGATGTGTGTGGGTGTGTGATGAGTCCCACATCGGGTATTTACTGGGTAGATCTGGGCTTTATTAACAACTACAAGGAGCCTTAATTGCGACTAGACTCTAGAGTGTAGCAACTTACTTTCCCTCGCAGCAGCTTAACATGAATACTAGAGTAATCCTCTTGGACTAAAGAGTATCCCAAATCAGTATACGTATCTATGTATATTTTTGGAGTCTTCATTTTGATCATCAAGAATGCATAATCAAAAGCCAGTCATGGAACTCATAAACCCTCTGAGATTCTTCTTCGTTGTGTCTACTACGTTGGTCCATGCTGAGTCGTCACATGTCTATGATTGGACAGTTTCTTGTGCTCAACTTGCTCCCCTTGGTGTTGATAAACAGGCCGTTGCATTTCCATAAAACAAATACTAGTTCTTTCGTTTTTCCTTTTATTTTTTTGGGGTCTCTTAATTTTTGATACTAACCAAAATGTGTTTTGTTGATTATATTTCAACAATTTACTTTTGTGATTAAGCAAAAGGAACAATACACAGATCTAATTATAAGCAACATTAACACAAAAGAAGTAATAGGCAAAACAATAAATATATATGGCATATATAAAAGAAATTTGCAATATAATTAAAAACTTACAGACCAAATGCATGAAGGATGAATGATTTAGATCAAGTCTTGTGTTTGACACAATCTTCTTAAAGCATATTTTGCCCCTCGCACAATCACCTTGGTGTTTTGAAACTCATAGATGTCTGCCTCCCAAGATAAAATGATCTATAGTATGAAAATAAAGCACACAAGGTCGTGCTCTACGAACTACTCAATGCCTCTTTCTCTCTCTTTGACACACAATGAATGCACCAAAAATATTCTCACTGGGAGAGTTTTTTCTGAAAAGTTAGTTTTCATGAATGAGTGACAATGAATAAATATACGTTATTGAACAGGCACTCTGTTTCAATAATAACTGCTACGCACAGACTGACTGACTTAAAAATTAAAATAATAAAATATTATTATTTGGACAAGTAGGCCCAGTCCACATTTGCCAAAGGCCCAACCCAAAATCCAACTCATGAACATATAAACTCATATATTATCTATTTCCTTTCCTATGTGGGACTCAGGATTTTTACCACTTTAAATAACATCTAAGTGAACATAGAAAACATCAATTTCATATTCACTCCATGCTATTTTTCCAACAATCCCCCACATGAATAGAAATTGATAACCACAATGCAAATGATGATGCAGACACAAAGAGAGTAGAAGGAAAGTTACTGCATCGGGAGAAGTAGCTTGTGGCTTTGAACTTTCCTTTGTGAAAGACTATCGGATATACTAGCTAACCAGTGAACATGATGTCTTGAACTGTTTAGTCGTTTGTGTATACGAAGACAATAGAATTCACATAGCTCCTTTTCGGACATCTTTCGATTCTTATAATTGTGTTCATTTCGGCCCTGAACATATCCTGGTAAATTCATGAAGTGCTTTAGAGAATTTAGCCTTAAAACTCTCATGGAAGCGGCCTACTTCACACTCATATAGGTGATTCTTATTAAGAGTATCCTGTTATACCCCACTCGGAATTCCAAGATATAAGAATTATTAAAAGAAAAGCTTACCCTGAATATCGCTTACAGGCACCACTATTTCATCATAGGAATGGGAGGGAGATGTTATCTCCATAGTGATAAAAAATATTGGCATTTTAAAAAATTACAAAGCATTACCAAGAGTCATTGATTGAAAGTAAGCATTCAGTTAATATTGGCATTGGCATCAGATTGCAGGGGCTACATACAGGTTTAGAATTTCAAACGTGGGTTCAAAAACATCCCTAAACTTTAGAATTCAGGACCATTTGATGAAGTTGGTTGAGACAGAAGGGTCTTATACTGTTCAAGAAGAATTTGATAGCCTCGATATCCATGTTGGTCAATCTTACTCGGTTCTGGTCACAGCAAAGAACCAGACAAATGGCACATCCTACTACATGATTGCATCTTCTCGCTTTACTGAAAAACAACTTATTGGTCTTGCTATCATTCGCTATCCTGGCTCTATATAGGAGATCCTTTGGGTCCTATTTCCCCAGGACCAACTCAATTTGACCATCTTTACTCTTTTTACAAGCACGATCCATCAGATATGTCAAACACCAAAAAAAAAAAAAAAAAAAAAAAAAAAAAAAAAAAAAAAAAAAAAAAAAAAAAAACTAACTTGTTTTTCAATCAAACAAAAGTAATAAATTAAATCTTGAGACTCCAATAAGTAACATTTAAACCCTAAACTTGAAGTTTAATTTATTGCTTGTAAAATTATAATGTTAATTTGTTTATTTTACTAAAACTTCTAGTATTTTTTTGAAACCAAAAAAAAAAAAAAAAAAATTATTTGACAAACTGTGACTGATGAAATATAGACAGAATGAAACATACAATGCGGTATAAAATAGTTTTGTTTTGGTTTAATTTATTACACCCCTAAATTATAGGATTTAAAATATATAATTTTTACTAAAATTTATGTGCAAGCTCGACCAAGTTATATTTTTTTTTTTTGGTGGTTGGACAGGAGGAACTCATCGGTCGAAGTTGACGTTGCTCAGCCAAAGCCGGGAAATAGTAGGATCGACATCACGCAGGAAAGCTATCACTATGGTGTGATCAACATCACACGTACACTCATTATAAAGAATGAGGTCATGTTTGATGGGCACAAGCTTCGTTACACAGTTAATGGAGCATCATTTGTAAACCAGGACACATCGTTGAAGTTGGCAGACTATTTTCAGCTCAGTGATGCATTTAACCCTAACATTACGTATGATCCACCTGATGATAATGCTCTTCCAGTTTTGGGAACTTTAGTTGTCGATGCTATATACCATGATTAATTATGTTCATGTGGTCTTTCAAAATCCTCTTCGGCATGTACAAACATGGCACCTTGATCTTGATGGTTATAACTTCTAAAATTCATTGCTGAGTGAGTCTTTCTTTTCTAATAGTTTTTGCGGTGATGCCATTCAATGAAAGACAAAACTTAAGTACAACATCTTAGGTGTTGTTATTTAAATTCTCCTCTTAAGATTTAATCATGTAAACACTTAATAATAAAATACTCTTCCATCTTATGAGAAAATATCCACGTGGCAAAATTTTAAGAGAGGAACCTAAAGAACAGTATCTAAATATTATACCTAAATCTTGCTTGTTTTCCTCTCTACTTTGAAATGGATCTATACATAGTTCATAACTTCATATCAAATATAATTGTATATTTCATGACTTTGTACACTCTCATCATTATCACCTTAATTGGGATTCTATACAACATTAAAGTGAAATTGGTTTATCTAATTTGCAGCATGGAATTTGGGACATGGGGTAAGAATAAGATGATAAAACATAACTTGGTCGATGCTGTTTCTAGCTCCACAATCCAGGTTTGCCAACTGGCATGATATAACAATCATGAATCAAGTTCTTATTGTCTTTGTTGATTTTATTGTGATAATTGCGCAGGTATATCCATTTGCATGGACAGCAATATTTGTAAAGTTGGACAATCAAGGAATCTGGAATCTTAGATCATAGAATGCAGAGTATTGGTATCTCGGTCAAGAGTTGTATATACGAGTCAAAGGTGTTGGACAGGAAGATCCATCAACCATTCCTGTACAGGATGAATCTCCAATTCCTTAAAATGTCATAATTTAGAGTAAGATTAGATCCTGGCAGAGTAGCATTCTAGGAAGCACAGACACTTCAGTTAAGGTGCCGTACCCATGCCCTACTAGTGCCATATGGGCCATTTCATGTAATAATTTTTTAAAAATTGCTCGTGTCACTGTGTTGTACTCGTTTCTGTGTCCATGCTTCTTAGATAGCATTAGTCATTTTAATTTTTGTACCTTTAGGAAGACAATTGTTTCTTATTCTCTCTCTTTTGGACATGTTGGAGGACGATTGTTTAGTTAGACTAGCAATTTGAATGAAGAATATATATATATATATATATATATATAAATATTTTTTTTTGGTTGGGATATTTATGAATAGGTGGTGTGGTTAGTTAGTTAGTTAATTTTTTTTTAATGAGAACAAAAACGTTGAATATTATTAAGAAGTAGGCAAATTAGCCTGATAAGCACCAAAAGTATGGACTAGAACATCCTCCATCTAAACAGAAAAATCAGTGACATGATGTGTATGTTTACTTAGGTTGTAAGCTATAAAGTTATCATCTCTACCAACATGTAGAAAACTGATACAATTAAATAATCCTGCCAACAATTGAGCATCTTGAATTAAAAGACCATACGAGGCCTGAGAAGAAGAATCATATTAAGGGCATTCATAGCGATCTCAGAGTCTCTCTCGAGAATTGCTTTGTCTAAGCCTAGCTCTAAGGAGAATTTGAGCGCTCTGTAGGGCCGACCCTTCCACTAGGCCAATTAGGCAATTGTCTAAGGCCTCCAAGTGGAAGGGGGACCCCAAAATTTTAGAAAAGAAGGGGTAGAAGGAAAAAAAAAAAAAGGTTTCAGATGAATCCAAAAAAAAAAAAAAATCTAGCACATCCTTTTGACCAAAAAATAAAATTTCTGTTATATCCGATTAAACATTGGTAGCACAAAATTTTTTTTTGGTCTAAACAAAATCAATTGTCCCAAAAATAACTTCATTATCCTTTAGACAAACCAAAATTCAACTAGATAAACTACAAATCCGGTCTAAGAAATTAACCACAAAATAATCACAAATCAAAACAAATAAAAAACCTTAAATCCCTAAAATTTTTACCGTTTCTCTTTCTCATTCTTGCTCAGCTTCTTTCTCTCAGCTCTTGCTCTCCGCCTCTCTCATTCTTTCTCTCCACTGTTGCTGGCTGCCTGGCTTAAGCTTCCTCTAATCTAAATCATCCGATCACATCTGATCTGAAAATTCTGATTTGATTGAGGAGTGAGGACTGCCGACTACCTTTTTATTTTTTCATTGTTCCGTTTTGATTCTGTAGATGGATGAGTTTAAGTGTAAGGCTTGGCTTTCTCAACTTTTTATTTGTTAAGACTGGGCCTGTTAATATTGAGTTATGGTTGGACGTTTGGGCCTTCAAGGTTTTTTTTTTTTCTTTTTTGGTTATAGGTGTAATAGGATTTTTTTTGTGTTTTTTGTGGGTGGGTCTTATTAATAAGACTTGTGTGGCCATCTTGGCATCTTCTTGGCTGGGCTGGGCTTGTACTTTTGTTATGGCTGTACTTAAATTTTTTTCTTTAATTTTAACCTTGTGTTTATATATATATATATATATATATTAGTTATTGGTAATATAATGAATAAATCTTTATTTATGCAGTTGAGATTGCTAAAAACTTATTATTGTTCAATGAAACTACAACAATACTTTTTATATAAATCAAGTTCTATTTCTCATTTGCTCTACACTTGAAAGCTATTTTTTTTATTTTAGTCTTTATAAATATATTGTTTGATTAGAAATGTCTACTAGAAAATATATATATGGATATGAAAAGCTTAAAAAAAAAAAAAAACTAATTGAGTCTCAAAAAGGATCAATGGATAAATTTGTTATTAGTGATGAACAAAATATAACATAAAATTTAGATGAAAATATCACAAAACACTTCCCTCCACAAAACTTACATAGAGACGACCAGCCTCGATGCATTAAGATTAAATTGACATACTCCTAAACCTAACCTAGTAAGTAACTCCCTAGCGAAGGCATTAAGGGGTAACATAAGTCCCCCTAGAAGGTAAGCTTCATAAACACCTATTCCAAAATGAGGGTTACAACACCATTCCCCACGAATGGCTAACCTAGGGTTAAGGTCGTCTGGAATTTGATACCAACTCCTAAGGGAAGCAAGTCTCTTTTCATCCGTCTTGGAGGAACACTCATCGAGGTACCAGCTCGAGACCCAGAAGCTGCCCTCATCCTAAGCTGTTCCTGAAGAACCTCTAAAGGAACCCCAGGAACACCAGACGTGTATTGCTCATCCATGGTATTCCCTCCATTAGTACTGCTACTGCTACTACTACCACCACTGGCACCACTATAAATAGTAGTGTCATGGTATTCGTCTACCTCCTTATCAACACTATTACTAGACGAAGATACGACAATCTCAAACATCTTGAAGAAACTTGAAGGAAAATCTAAGGACGAGGATGAAGAGAATACTTGGCTCTTGACAAAGGAGGACTAAAGACGAGGAAATACTTCTAGACGAGGCGCTAGACGACGAATGTCAAAGGAGAAAATTTAGGAAATGTGAAGGATAGGAGGGGAATTCTACTATTTATAGACAGTGAAATTTGGCATTTGAAACAATGCGACCAACCAGAGAATGCCATGTAGCATTTTCCTCAAAAAGTTAAATCGACGCAACAAGTCACCAATGAGATCATGACAGGTGGCACAACCTGGAACAATAAAATTCGACCATAGACATGGTGACACGTGGCACAATATCTAACCACTAATGTAAAGGCACGTGTCCAAAGAACAACAATAAATTCTGCAATACTCTGGACGACCCTTGGACCGGGCAACTGATGGTGAACTAAAAAATTGAACCTACTCCAATTCGTCCATAAGAGTCGCCCAGATCAGAAAGGTTATCCTAACATAAGAAGGTCGTCCCTCGTAGGATGGTCATCCATGGGCATGAAGGTCGTCCATCAGGAAAGCTCCTAGACGACCCCTGGCACTTGGAAAATTTCCAGAAACGGATTTATCTACAAAAGCTTGTAAAGCGAACCACGTGCTACTATTTTGAAACATGAGAAAGATCCTTGTTCATCGCTATAACTTCCTACTGAGTACTTAACTTCCAATGGCAGTTGTAGAAGATAAGATTTAACATTCTAACTTCTATAGTAGTTGTAGAAGTTAAGTCTGAACCTTCTAACTTCCGCAAATATTGGGGAAATTACGAAACAAGTAACTACTCCAAGTCTCATTATATAAGGACTCATCCACATCAAATGGAAGTAAGTTTCCACAACTCCTAAAGTTGGAATTCTTAAGTTCTAGAGAAGAAACTAGCTTAAACATCAGAGGGTTCTTGATCGGTTCACCCTGATCACCTTCGATCTTGTGTCTTTTTCTTTTCAGGCCTTCCAAGTAACCATTAGCCCATTGAAGCCTGGAGCATTCAGCCTACTAATTTTCTTTGCACCATCAATAGGCAATTAATATTGGAGTGAAAGAGATTGTACCTGTCAAAGTATTTGTTTCAAAAACTCTATAAAAAACATCCATTAGGTTAATAATAATGCCACAGTCCCTACACAGTAAACCATATGTTCCAACCGTTTAAAAGAAATATTTTACCTTCTCACAATGAATTATTGGAAAAACAACTAAAAACAATTACAATGAGTATAACAATTGCAATAAACAATACGTTCCAACCGTTTAAAAGAAATATTTCTTTTATTTTGTATAACAACTCAACTGAGTTAAATATACTTTTTAAAAATTTTTAAAATGAAAATAGTCTAAAAACAAGAGTTATTTTTTTTCTATTTTTTCTTTTATTTAGCAAGTAAATAGAATAATGAACAAATATAGATTTCATAAACAAAACTATCTACATCAAAAAAATAGTGCAATACGTGTATTAGTAGCAAAGCAATAAAACATCTTATTAATGGTTTTATATTGACTATTTATATATAACATTTATGCAACAGGAATTTTTTTTAAAACTTTTTACAAAAATTGTTCAGAAACCTTGAGTCGTTGCAGTTAAGTATGCAGCTCTTTATCTAAAAATGAAAGTAGAACTTGCAAAATAAGTATTTTTTTTAGTTTTTTTAATTAAAATTGTTAGGTTCTAAGGATTAGGATCTAATGTATTTAGAACTTCAATTTGTATGTTGGCAAACCATGATCAAAACAATGTTTAGTCGTGTGTTAGACTTGCTCAAAGTATGGGATTTAATGTAAAGTTGGAATCGAGTTTTTATACAGAATTACTGTTCACTTTCTGCTAGACTCGATCGATCGAAAATTAGGCTCGATCGATCGAAAATCGGGCAGATCGTTTTTCTGCAGAAAATTCCAACTCAGCCCTAGTCCATTTAATGTATAGGGTTTTATGTTTTGCCCTAAGTATATAAGGGAAAACCCTAGCCACGTTTTTAGTGTTCTGAATGCTGTGTTTGTGAATCTCATTGTGAGATCTAGAGGTGTTTACCTTCACATACACTTAGGGTTTACAAACTTGAGATTTATGTCAAGAGTTGTGTAAATCAATATAGTTGCAGAATCAAACGAGCACAAAGATATACAAGCAGGTGCGCTTGTGGATTTGCTGAAGAATTCAAGAAAGAAGGAGTCCGTGGATCTCGGAGCTATCATGGGGTCATGGTAGTAAGTTTCCTACACTTGGGTAGCAATAAGATGTTAGTGGTCTAAGTCTTGTTGTGTAAACTTCGATTCTTTCATAGTGGATTCAGTTTACCTTGAGGATAGCTAGGTCAAATCCTCCCCAGGTTTTTACCGGTGTGGTTTCCTGGATCATCATATCTTTGTGTTGTTTATTTTCCGCTGCTTTGTTATTTTTGCTTATTTGTGTTAACCTAGTTTTAATTAAATTACCTAAGTTAATCACTTGACTAATTCTCTAGGTTAATCTGTTGGGTTTAAGGGGTCTAAACTAACTGACAAAAATAATTTGTAAAAACAGAATAATGAAGATCAATTATAGTGTAGTAAATGACCACCTAAATCAAGTTAATACTTACTCACAAAAACAACAGCGAGAGAATTAACTCCTACATTGCAACTCCAAGCGCGCAAAAAAGAAAGTAACATAATATATATTTCTAAAGTTAGACATGGATTTGTGCGTAGTACCAAATTGTTCAGTTTCTTAGAGAAAAGAGGTACTGGCATTACAATCTTTAATAGTTGAAAACTGATTCACATGCTACAGAGATTGCAATCTTTAGGAGGCAGCAAACAAATATGCAAGATCTGGAAGACAGCATCGAAAATAGGTCATTCTAAGCTTTAGTAGTTGGAAACAGATTCACATGCTCAGGTGTAGGATAAAGAAGTTGGAAAGTGACATGGGGGATTTGTTCTTTTTTATAGAAACGGGGATGTGTAAAAGTTTTCTTTCATGGTGACTCCTTGAAGGCTTCTAAGGCATTAGCAAGACTTCTAAAGCCAATTTGAGTACAGAAATTGTATTGAACATCTTTGTTTTCCCTTTATTTAGCTCGCCAAACTTAACATAAATTCTAATAAGATTAACTTTAGCAAGCAAATAGGATTCTGAGTTAAAAGCAAGGGAAAGTTTTTATATCACCAAAGCAAACATGGTATAATCTGGAAAATTGTCTAAATCAAAACATACAATGGTAAAATTATATCTCTATCAAATTAGTGGAAGGAAATAAAAACACAGCAAATGTTGCAATATTGGGTTTTTACTTTTTTTTTTTTTTTAACAATGCAATACGGTAGCGTGATAGTGTGAACATCGAGGGGGGAAGGAAAAAGAAATTGAATGACCCAAATTACACAAACAAATTTTCACTTAGAAGGAGAAGAAGATTAAGAAATAAAATTCAAAGCACTACAACTGAAGGGGGAAAATGAAAGAAATCAATTTTACCGATAGTGGTTTCGCTGGTTGACTAGTGGCGGCAGGCTAGTGAAGGCAGGCCTTTGTTCTTTCTCTTCAAGCGTTGCTAGGTTTCTTTTCGCAAGGGAAAAAGAGCATAACAGAAAAAGTGAAAAATTGAAGAGAAGAAACAGTGTATAAGAAAGCAGATAGAGTGGTTACATACTGGACTGGCGTGGGTTTTTATAAGTTAAAAATAAATTTTCGATGAACATGTGTAAGGATGAGAATGAAATCAATTTTAACCCAAACATCTAAATCAATATCAATCCAACCAAATATAAGTATACAACCAAATCCATAAATTTTAACAATGAAAAAAGAAAAAAAAAAAAAAACTTTACCATAGGGTCACAGGAGTCTGGTGGTGGTGGGAGATCGGACTTTGGCGGGCATATCGCCAGTGAACTCCCCCTTTCTATCCCCTTTTTTTTTGGGTTGTACCAAAACGGTTCTCCCTCTTACGAACTCTATCTTTGTCCCTCTCTACCTTTGAATTTCAAGGGTTGGTTTTTTTTTAATAATGAAAAACATTAAACTGTGTTTTAAAGTTGTGAAACAGTATAATTTATCTAATAACCCTTATTCTTCTCTAATGACCCAGATAGCAAGCCAAAAAAAAAAAAAAATCATAACAAAACAAAATATGAAACTAAAATTCATGAAAGCAAAGGAACAAAACCTAGAAACTGAAAATTCCTAATAACAATTCAGTTAGAATTTGATACAAAACCCAGAAATAGAAAATTCCTAATAACAATTTAGTTTGAATTTGATCTTCTAGGTTGTTTCCCTGATTTCAATGAAATCCCTAATTTGACAGCAAACATAATTGAAGACAATAGGGTAAGAGATTAGTTGAAAATTACCGAGAAAGAATGGTCTGATATCGAGAGTTCCTGGGAAAGGCTTTTTTCGTGCTTATGCTGAAGGTCGCTTCATCTTCCTTCCTCCTTATTTCAGGAAAAAAGTAGAATGAAAAATGTCTCTGAATTCTGATCTTAGATTTAGCGAAAACTAAGAGAAAGGAATTTTAGAGACGTCGTCTGCAAAATTGTGTTTTGAGATTTTTTGATTTCTTACGCCAAATCGATGTAGTCTTTATTGTTGTGCCTCTTTCTTTGTTTCTTTTTCTGTTTCTTTCTTCGTGTCCCAGGCCTCTTGCCTCTCTCTATTTCTACCTCCGTGTATATCGCATTTTTACCAATTATTTTTTATTATTTATAATGAGAGGCTTTTAAACGGTGTTGTAGCATTGCTAAACAACATAATTTATCGTTTTTTAACTTATACGTGGCAGAATTTTAGATAGGCATTTTTCTACATGGCAGCACCTCCTTAATTGTAGGAAAAGGATTCTGCTATTATATATAGTATATGATGATGATGATGATGATGATGATTATTATTATTATTATTATTATTATTATTATTATTGTTTTTATTTTATATATATATATATATATATGTGGGGGCAAAGGGTCGATAAGGGAAATGGGCCTGTACTTTGGGCCCAAAGTCCACGCCGAGGATCATGACCAATCTGAGGACAATCCAACCCAGCCTATAATGTCCGAAGTGAATGATAAGGAGTCCGAACACGAATTGGGGAATCCTGCGAACAGTGCCGAGGACAATACCACCTCGAACAATCAAAATTGGAGTGAGCCTTGTAACCCTTCCGGTCAAAGAAAACATCCTAGAAGGTTCTACTGGCCTGGGCGAATGTAGTAGATACATGCACCTAGAAAATACCCCAAAAATATCAAGGAAGAAGGCTGCCAACCCCGCATTGAATGACCCTGCAGCTAACCCTCTGGCCACATTTATGTGGAGAAGACACCTGAACAGTGATTCCCAGCCTTACACTCACCACACCGAAATTTCTGGAAAAAGGGTATGGGACAAGTATCTCCAAAGGCCGCTACAATGACAGGTGGAAGGCAAAAAGAAGAAAAGAAAGGAATATAAAAGGAGAGGGAGATACCAAAAAAAGGGGACGGAGAAAAAAGAGGAGACAAAAAAGGAGAAAAAGGAAGAACATAAAACATTAGTAGGACGATCCTCGGATTAGGGCCGAGACTAATTTCTTGTGTTCAAGCTCCTTATGAGATTTCATCTAGTGATCTTAACCTCTCACGTTGATTATTTAGTCCAATCTGATCCAGTTTTCCTTTTCCACTCTCTAACAATTCTTTGTTTCGGGCCCTTTGGGTTGGTCTATGCAATTTTGGGCTAGTGCGCTGAAGTCGTGTCCTTACAATATATATATTGTTAGGTTCTAAAAGTTTAGAACAATTGGCAAATCGTGAGCACACAAGAACATACAAGCTGCAGAAAGAAGATTTCAGAATCTGCCTGGTTCGATCGATCGAAAAACAGGCTTGATCGATCGAAAGTCGCATCTGCAGAATTTTAATTAAGCCCAAACAGCAGTTCTAGCCCATTAAGGATTAGGGTTTCGAATCTACTTCTCCCACTATATAAAGGGAAACCCTAAGCACGTTTTTTATAAGGCTTTTTAGAGAGAGAAGAGTGTGCCTCTTTTGTATTTAGGGTTTTGTTCTTAAAACCTCTCTTATTACTTCTACCGGTGTTGTTCCTTGAAGAATCTCAAGATCCGGTATTGCTGAAGTTGCTGCCTTCTCTAGTCATCAAAGGAGCTGATGATCTAAACCTTCAAGGGTGGTCTTGGAGTCACAAACAGGAGAGTTTGTGTTGCTAAACCTTTGAGTGGAATCTCAAAGTCACAAACGGTGGTGTTTGTGTTTTGCAAAGATTAAAGAAAGAAGGAGTCCGTGGATCTCGGAGCTGTCACGTGGTCGTGGTAGTAAGTTTCCTACACTTGGGTAGCAATAGGATGTTAGTGGTCTAAGTCGTTATTGTGTAAACTTCAATTCTTTCTAGTGGATTTGCTATTTTACCTTGAGGATAGCTAGGTTAAATCCTCCCCAGGTTTTTTACCGGTTTGGTTTTCCTGGGTCATCATATCTTTGTGTTCTTTATTTTTCCGCTGCTTTACTTGATATGATTGTTATTGTTTTAACCTAGATCTGAATAATAAACCTAATTATTCACTTGGTTAATTAATTAGGTTAAACAATCTAGTTTACAGGGGTCTAAACGATCTGACATATATATATATATATATAGAGAGAGAGAGAGAGAGAGAGAGAGAGAGAGAGAGAGAGAGAGAGAGAGAGAGAGAGAGATAGACTAGGCTCTAAATATGCAAGTACAAAGGCTCTTTTTTTTAATTAAAAAAATTATTTAGATTTTTATATAGCATTGGTTGTTCTTTTTTTTTTTCTTTTTTTCTTTTTGTATTTTTATATACAAAATGACCATTGGATTTTTATATAGCATTGGTTGTTCTTTTTTTTTTTTTTTTGTATTTTTATATACAAAATGACCATTTGAAATATACATCAATTGTAGAATAAAAGATTGTTTCAAGTCTAAACACTTAAAAAGAATTAATGTTGTTTAGACCAAATCGTGATCAACCATCAAAATTAAGTAAAATCTTATTAGAATTATAAACTTATGTAAAATAAAGATATGCAAACAACATTGATAGTAATAAAAAAAAATATATTTTTAAAGGAATGAGTGCTAAGAAAATTATCTATGTTTGTGACTTAATGAGAAAGAAAGAGAGAGGGAGAGAACATTTATTTAAGTTTTATTTTGGCAACTGACTTGCTGTTTAGAAAGAAATAAAGATATGTGATATTGCCTAAAAAATTAAAGGGATATGAATGAAAAGTTATTGTAACTGTTTTTTTAGTAAGAGGGTTTTTTTCCTTCAAATTGAAAATAGGATTAAGAGATTTGAGAAGGGGGTAAAGGGATCAAACCTAAGATTAGGGAGCAAGGCAAACCGCAAATTCAAAAAAAAAAAAGAAAAAGAAAGGAAAATGTGCATTTTTAGACCCCTTAAAACACAACCAGATTAACTTAGTTAATTAGCCAAGTGATTACTTAGTCAAATTATGCAGATCTAGGTTAACACAAATGTATCATATCATTGTAAAGTACGGAAAATAAATAACACAACGATATGATAACCCAGGAAAACCAAACCGGTAAAAAACCTGAGGAGGATTTAACCTAGCTATCCTCAAGGTAAAACGAATCCACTATGAAAGAATTGAAGTTTACACAATAGCAATTTAGACCACTAACATCCTATTGCTATCTCGAGTGGGAAACTTACTACCACGATCACGTGACAGCTCCAAGTCTACGGACTACTTCTTTCTTGGATTCCCAGCAAGCACAAGCACTCCCGCTTGCATATCTTTAAACTCTTGAAACTGCAACTGAATTGATCACCATGCTTTCGACATCAATCTTGAGATTGGAAACCGTAAGTGTATGTGAAGGCAAACACCTCTAGATCTTACAAAAGATTCACACACAGAGCATAAAGAGCAACCTCAAAACGTGGCTAGGGTTTTTCCTATTATACTTAGGAAAAAACATAAAACCCTACACATCAAACGGGCTTGGGTTGAGTTGGAAAATTCTGCAGAAAAATAATCTGCACGAATTTCGATCGATTGAGTCAGGCATATTTACACAGTAAATTCTCCAGTACACTCGATTCCAACTTTACACTTAAACACACTTTGAGCAAGTCTAAAACAAGACTAAACGTTTTGATCATGGTTTGTCAACATTACAAATTGAAGTTCTAATACATTTAACCTAAACTCTTAGAACCTAACAGAAAAAAGGGGTAAAACTTGATAAAGGAGAGGAAAAGTGAAAACGTTGATTGAATGAAGGAATGTAGAAGAGTTAGAGCAATTCAAATCTTTGAATACTCAATTTTAAAACCAATGGGAGAGTGGTCCAATTTTGTAGATAATGTTTTATAAGGGAGTCAGAGATGTACTTTTACCGGGTTGCCCTCCAGTTTTATCCTTGCTTAAACTTAGAGTTTAGGTGTGTTTTTGAACCACTTAAATGTCTATCTTAAACAGGGGAAGCTCAATTGTACATACTTTTTCTATTTCATATGTTTGTAAGAATGGTAATCAAGTAGCCCACTTGTTAGCAAAACATGTTCACGGTGTTAGGTTCTAAAAGTTTAGAACAATTGGCAAATCGTGAGCACACAAGAACAAGCAAGCTGCAGAAAGAAGATTTCAGAATCTGCCTGGTTCGATCGATCGAAAAACAGGCTCGATCGATCGAGAATCGTACCTGCAGAATTTTAAGTTGGCCCAAACAGCAGTTCTAGCCCATTAAGGATTAGAGTTTCAAATTTACTTCTCCCACTATGTAAAGGAAACCCTAAGCACGTTTTTTTACAAGACTTTTTAGAGAGAAAAGAGTGTGCCTCTTTTGTATTTAGGGTTTTGTTCCTAAAACCTCTCTTATTACTTCTACCGGTGTTGTTCCTTGAAGAATCTCAAGATCCGGTATTGCTGAAGTTGCTGCCTTCTCTAGTCATCAAAGGAGCTGATGATCTAAACCTTCAAGGGTGGTCTTGGAGTCACAAACAGGAGAGTTTGTGTTGCTAAACCTTTGAGTGGAGTCTCAAAGTCACAAACGGTGGTGTTTGTGTTTTGCAAAGATTAGAGAAAGAAGGAGTCCGTGGATCTCGGAGCTATCATGGGGTCATGGTAGTAAGTTTCCTACATTTGGGTAGCAATAGGATGTTAGTGGTCTAAGTCGCTATTGTGTAAACTTCAATTCTTTCTAGTGGATTTGCTATTTTACCTTGAGGATAGCTAGGTTAAATCCTCCCCAGGTTTTTACCGGTGTGGTTTCCTGGGTCATCATATCGTTGTGTTCTTTATTTTCCGCTGCTTTACTTGATATGATTGTTATTGTTTTAACCTAGATCTGAATAATAAATCTAAGTATTCACTTGGTTAATTAATTAGGTTAAACAATCTAGTTTACAGGGGTCTAAACGAACTTACAAGTGGTATCAGAGCGGGTAGCTCTTCTGTTGTTAGATCCTTTGATCTAAGAGTTGATCCTTGATCCCTGTTATCATGGATAATTTTAAGTGTCTTACTGTTTTTGATTGTGATGATTTGAATAAAAAGGACACTGTTGTTTCTGTTGATTTTATTGATACCTTTGAAACTCTTCGTAAGGAATTATCTAAGTTTTTGAAAATTGCTAAGAAATTTAAAGAAGAGTTAAAATTGGCTAATCTTGAAAAAGAGGAATTGATTGTTAGATTAGATGAATCTAATAAAAAGAATGAATTTTTGAGAAATCAAATTTCCTCTCAAGATGAGAAGATGAAAAGCTTGGAACAAGAGTTAGCTGAATCTAAAGCTAAAATTAAAAATTTGACTAGTACCAAGCCTGTTGATGATAACAGAAGTGTTTCTGTTTCTCTTAAGCCTAAAGCTGAAAATGTTTATATCCCTCCTTTCAAGAGGAATAATAAAGAAAATGCTTATTTTGCTAGGATAGACAAAGGTAAAAGTTCTGATGTTGACGCTGAAGTTTCTAAACCTAAGTCTAAACCTACTGTTAGAGAGCATAAGAAATCTGTTTTTGTGCCGACTTGTCACCTTTGTGGTGTTGTTGGTCATATTAGACCAAATTGTTCTTTGTTGAGGCAAAAACCAAAATCTGAGACTAGATTTGCTGTTAGGAATACTGATGTTCCTAAATTTGTTCCTGTTTGTCACTTTTGTGGTGTATCCGGTCACATTCGTCCTAATTGTCATAAATTGAAATTTAAGCATTCTGTATTTCAATCTAGGACATGTGATGATATTTCTCCTGCCATAAGTCCAAATAAATTGTTTCATATTCTCTTGAAAAATTTAAGCTTGTTGGCTTGTGAAAGGAAATTGCAGGATTTTAGTCTTTTTCAGAAGATTGGTGTAATCCCTCAAATACACTCTGCTTCTCATGGATTTTCACCTACAAAGCCGAAGACTCGTGCTATATGGGTGAGAAAAGATTCTCTAAGGTGAGTGTTACTGATTTGTCCCTATTTTAATTCTTTCAATTATTTGTGGACATGTTTTGTTTCTGTTTTAGGTTTTTTTTATGTTATTTTTCTTGAGGATTACATGAATTATGATATCTCTCTCTTGATTTAGAACATGCTTGACATTGTGGAGAAACTTGAATAGCATGTGTTATATAAGTGCTAAGCTATTTTTTTGTTTTTGGGTGGGTATGTACTAGTTTGTACATGTACTCATGGGTTAATTAAGAAATTGATATTTCTTGTTTGTGTACCCTCTATAGCTTGGTTAAGCACTGTCATGCATTGCATTTGCATTTTTTTAATAATCTAGCATAATGTGTGCTTTTTGTTTTTGGTCATAAATTTTTTAAAAACCAAAAATATTTTTATGTGTTTTGTATTATATATCTTGAATTTATAATTAAGGTTGGCCATATTATCTTTACATAACATGTTTATGTACTTTGTTTAGCTTGGATGAGCTTATTTTATTGCACTTTACTAGCTGAAGTCTTTGTAGTGCATGTTGTGTGGGAAGATGTTTATAGTTTTTGATCACTTTGTCTTGATCTTGAAGTCACATGCCTTTGATTGTTGGACTTGAACTTATTGAGAAAGGCATAAATAACCATCTCACCACTATTTACTAGCTAATCATGAACACCTTAGTGCATATCGTAAGATTCTGTGCTCGAGAAAGTGTAGCACATGCACGAAAAGAACATAAGGTGTAGCCTCTATTAAAATTGGTGTGTACATTATTGGGCTATAATAATTTCACAATTCATAAAATTGGTGTGTACATTATCCCGGCTTTTATTAAGTTTCTAATCAATTAAATTGAATAATGAGGCAAATCAAGAAACTTACATGATTGCAAGCTTTTATTCTAGGAGATGTGAGAGTTATATGATGTAACTCTTTAGGTGATAGTCTCTTTCAAATTTATGTGATGAATTTTGTAGACTTTGTGATTGATTACTATTCACATATCACCTCACATGTCTCTTAAACTTTTGCTAGTTGCACACACTACACAAAGTTACTCTTTGCTAAACTTTGTACATGTTATTGTGTGTGATTTTATTGTGGCCATCCAAGATTAAAAATTCCTTGATTTTGATGCAAAATTTGAGTTTTAAGGACAAATTGATTGAAAATCTTTATTTTGGAAGATCTGGGCTGTATTCATGTGTTTTTGAAAAACTTTTAGTCTCATACTCATGCATTTCATTCGTGAAATATTGTGCTTTGAGGAGTTACTGCATTAAATTGCTCTGTTTTTCAAAAATTTGAGTTTTCCAGAATTTCGACCGATCGAATCTATTTCTCGACCGATCGAAATTGCGATAAAAATTTTTGATTTGATTCTGTCTGACTCGATTGGTATTCGATCGATACTCGATCGATCGAAACTGAAAAATTTTCAGTTTTTAGAGTTTTGATCAAAATTTTTTTTCATGCATCATTTATGGTTAGGATTCACATGAATTGCATTATTTTTGTATCCATCTTGCAGTTTTGCAGTCATATCTCTCATTGTTTTCACACATAATATGCATACACTTTGCTAAATTGGGTACTCAACTTGATTTAAAAATTGATTGATTAATTTTTGAGTCCTTTGTACATTTTAGTATATGCTATTTTTCTTGATGTGTGAATTGCAGAAAATATTTTTCTTAAGAGATATGATGGATAATCAATGTGTAAATATTTTCTCTACTCATGCAACTATTTATGGGTCACATAGTGTCAAGTTTGCATTTATTAAAAGAGAGAATATTTTTTTTCATGTGTATCATCAACTCATTTTTTTTAGGTTTGTGTGTTTTTAATTTATCCCCACCTCCTAAATTTTCCCCAAAACTGTTTTTCCCAAAACTTGTTTTGTTTTTCCTATTTTTATAGGGGGAGAAAAGTTTTTTTTGGCCTATGTTGTTTATAGGGGGAGTTGTTGCTCTTCATAGGGGGAGTTCTCTCTATTTTCTATAGAGCTAATCTGTTTTATATTCCCTTGGTTCTCTTTTTTCTCTCATGTTTACTCTTTGTTTGAGCTGTATTTGTCAATACGTGACAAAAAGGGAGAGAAATAAATGAAAAGTGGGAATCCTGTTTGTCTTGTTTAGGGGGAGATAAAATTGTTTTTAAAATGGGGAGAATATAAAATTTTTTTTATGTATCTAACTTAGGGGGAGAGTTAGAATTTATTTGTGTTTTTATATTTCTGTTTCATATTATTGTTTATATGTCTTTCTTTCCACACATGCGTTGATGTGTTTGTTGATGTGTTTTAGGAAAGACAGGTGCATTCTGATCAAGACCTTCTACCTCTTCTTGGCAACTTCTAGGTTAAGAGTCTTAGATTGGGATTTGTGATGTAATTGGGCATTTTATTGTATTGGGTTGTTCTTGTATTTTAACATTTCATTAAGAGTCTTAGATTGGGATTTGTGATGTAATTGGGCATTTTATTGTATTGGGTTGTTCTTGTATTTTAACATTTCATTTTGTATGAAAGTTTTGTCACGAATTACCAAAGAGGGAGATTGTTAGGTTCTAAAAGTTTAGAACAATTGGCAAATCGTGAGCACACAAGAACAAGCAAGCTGCAGAAAGAAGATTTCAGAATCTGCCTGGTTCGATCGATCGAAAAACAGGCTCGATCGATCGAAAATCGTATCTGCAGAATTTTAAGTTGGCCCAAACAGCAGTTCTAGCCCATTAAGGATTAGGGTTTCAAATCTACTTCTCCCACTATATAAAGGAAACCCTAAGCACGTTTTTTTACAAGACTTTTTAGAGAGAAAAGAGTGTGCCTCTTTTGTATTTAGGGTTTTGTTCCTAAAACCTCTCTTATTACTTCTACCGGTGTTGTTCCTTGAAGAATCTCAAGATCCGGTATTGCTGAAGTTGCTGCCTTCTCTAGTCATCAAAGGAGCTGATGATCTAAACCTTCAAGGGTGGTCTTGGAGTCACAAACAGGAGAGTTTGTGTTGCTAAACCTTTGAGTGGAGTCTCAAAGTCACA
The DNA here is from genome assembly GCA_033629205.1 of Lithocarpus polystachyus. Classification (NCBI taxonomy): domain Eukaryota; kingdom Viridiplantae; phylum Streptophyta; class Magnoliopsida; order Fagales; family Fagaceae; genus Lithocarpus; species Lithocarpus polystachyus. The sequence continues at coordinate 48,257,347 of CM066168.1, forward strand.
AACGGTGGTGTTTATGTTTTGCAAAGATTAGAGAAAGAAGGAGTCCGTGGATCTCGGAGCTATCATGGGGTCATGGTAGTAAGTTTTCTACACTTGGGTAGCAATAGGATGTTAGTGGTCTAAGTCGCTATTGTGTAAACTTCAATTCTTTCTAGTGGATTTGCTATTTTACCTTGAGGATAGCTAGGTTAAATCCTCCCCAGGTTTTTACCGGTGTGGTTTCCTAGGTCATCATATCGTTGTGTTCTTTATTTTCCGCTGCTTTACTTGATATGATTGTTATTGTTTTAACCTAGATCTGAATAATAAACCTAAGTATTCACTTGGTTAATTAATTAGGTTAAACAATCTAGTTTACAGGGGTCTAAACGAACTTACACACGGTATTTAGCAAATTGTGACTTGGATTGAAGAGAGCCTTTGTTTTTTAAAACAAGCTTTCTCAAATGATATAATTTATTTTCATTCAAATTGATGAAATTTCAGTTTCCTATATATATATATATATATATATATATATAAAACAAACAAACAAGAGAAGCCTCTTAAATAGTACAAAACCACGATTTTATTTTTTTAAAAAATTGTTGGAGAATTTTATATAACTAGCATAAGCTTTTTTTTTTTTTTTTTGAGAATCAACTACCATAAGCCATGTGTAATTTATTGGAGTCACTGGGGTGCATAGAACACGTTCAAGGAAAGGGACAATAAGCTTCTCTTGTAGTTGAAGGAACACCATCATTATGGAATTTACATATTGAGATGGTAGCTTGTCAATTTGTTTAGCTCAATAATATTATACTTAGGGGTGGCAAAATTGGACACAAGCTGCAAATCTGACATGACACGATACGAAATTAGCAGGTTATGGGTTGAGGTTTAATGGGTTTATGTCATATTTGAGTTGACACGATTGATCCGTTTAATAAACGGGCTGGATTAGTATTCAACACATGGAACCCGTTTGACCCATCTGACCCATTTAACTAAATGAAATTTTACTAATGTACCCTTCAAATCTTAGGTATATAAATTCATTAGTTGTTGTGGTTTATTTTCTTTGATATATTGTAATTGATTATTTGTGATATAGGGATATGCTTTAATTTTAAATGATTATTTGTGATGCAGTTACTCATTAATTATGAATTTTATATTAAAAATATTTATTTGTTTGTTTTTGATAATTTTTTTTTCATTTTGATAAAATCTGATAAATAGGTCAACACGACTGACCTGTTTAATAAATGTGTCATGTTAGGGTTGAGAAATCTTCACCTGTTTAATAAACATGTTTGATTAGTATTGACCTATATAGTCAGATACTCATGAGTTGACATGATGTGAACCTAACACGCGAACATAAATTGCCACCCCTAGTTATATTATTCATTCTTCTAATTATTATGTGGCTATTAACAAATCAAATAATTCCCATTTGAATATTCTAACATGTTTGTTGTGTATTCAAACATAATATATTTGTGTAGAATTGTTTAAATCAGTTTAAGAGTAATCTCAAATGGTATTTTCGAACCATTTAGCTTACATATTCTAGTTTATTTCCCTTCACAATTGCACCAAAAGAAAATTGCAATAATTACATTTAATCTATTTTTCAAAATTAAGTGTGATGTATTGTTGAGAGATTATATAGCCAATGTTAACATATACAAATAAATTAATGTTGCATTAACACAATCTAATTTTGTTTTATTTCCTTTGAACGTAGATGATGTAAGCTTTATTTGACTAGGATAAAAGAAGATGTCTTATATAACTAGAAACCCAACAACCAAAAACTTTTGTTCATCAAGGACATTATTTATGACCCGTATTTGGCTCCCAACATCTCACTCTGTGGTAGAGCCATAATTTAACTTTAGGAGGGACATAACTTGTAGCACTACAAAATAGTAGGGTTTCTTCAAGGGTCAAAACCCTTGAAAAAAGTTATTTTAAGGGCCAAGATGGCACTTGAAAAGCCACAAAACAAATATTGTAAAAAAAAATGCATCTAAAAATGTGCATATGGAGTGAACATAACAAAATTGTTTAATTTCTTTAACGCATTACACGTTTATATTTAACATGTTTATGTGTAAACATATATTCTTGTTAAGAACAATCTTGGTTAAATTTGTTAAACTTTTAGAAATAACTAAATGCAAGTTGGTACCTTAATTTATTGTTTAATCTTATTTGTAAAAGTTTAAATTATGTAGAGTATAAATTGAAGATCATTTGATATAATATTTGTGTCAGTATCTAAAAGAGTAGTTAACGAGTTTTCATTTAATTTAGACTAAAAAAAAAGTGATATATTTAGTGGGTATTAGGTATTAAGATGTTTACAAAATTTTGTCTACCGCTGGATTTTGATGGAATTTAAATTAATTGTTTACATGGTGTTCGGGGGCCTTTTTCGGTTGCCCAGCCACGTGTGGTCCTTTGGAGGGGTGACCTTGTTAGACCCGGGTTCTTTTTGGCAAGTTGCATCCGAAACTCAATATTGGGCCATGTGGTCCAACGGCTACCGGCGTACTTTTAAGCCTACAAAGCCATTAAAGCCAAAGTCTAAGAATCACGATAATGGTCGAATAAATATGTAATATGCATTTGGTATGATAGCTTTGATTAGTAGTTGTAATATCAGTTGAAATAAAGTAGTATTTATTTAGAAGTAATTAGTTATGTACTTAATGATGTAAATTTAAAGATATGGAAGCAAAGTCACTTATCTTTATATGGTTTATAGCTCCAGCTATGTAGCATCAGTGAGCTGATAGGGCAGTAGAATGCCAGCGGTAGAGGCTAGTTAAGCTTGCCCCTTTTATCATGCATATAAATGAGTTTAAGCCTTGGTTAATAGTTGTAATAGTTGTAATAGTAGTTGGAATGAAGTAATATGTATTTAAATGTGAAGTAATCATGTATTCAATGAAGTAAATTTAAAGATATAAAAGTAGAGTCACTTATCTCTGATGGTTTGCAGTACCAGCGGTACAGCTTCTATGAGTTGATAATATCCCAGCAGAGTGACCCCAGCGGTAGAGGGGCAGTTTGCCATGATAACTTCAAGATTGAAGGGCAAAAATGGGTGCAACTAAAGGGAGAGAAAGTATGCCCAGCTGTGTGTAGGGGCTGGTTAAGCTTGCCCCTCTTATCATGCACTTAAATGAGTTTCCCCCTTGACAATACTCTTTTAGTTGTTGTGAAGTTCTGAATAGTGTTACCTTTTATGAGAAGGGCTTTTGTATGGAGTATTTGTGCCTTCCAAGAGAAGGGCTTTATGCAAGAAGTAGTTGTGCCTTCTAAGAGAAAGGCTTTTGTAAGAAGTAGTTGTGCCTTCTAAGAGAAGGACTTTGATATGAGATCTTGGTGCCTTCTAGGAAAAAGACTTTAGTATTGGAAGTTTATGCCTTCCATGAGAAGGGCTTTTAGTATGAGTGTTGGTATCTCTTGAGAAGTATGGAGTTGGTAAAAGAGATAGATGTTTTGTGAGATGTAGCATTTGTAATATGTATGATATGTGAAAGTATAAGAGATATGGAGGTTAAAGATAGTAAAAATATGAGATTATAACTGCTGAAGAAGTTGTATAGATTGCTTTCCAAGAGGATAGATTTTGTAAGAGAAGAGTATGGAGATGTGTTTAGGAATTTGGAGATAGGAGAAGTAAGATATGTGTGTTTTCTGAATATGGAGAGTGAGAGAATGAATATAAGAGAGATAATAGTGCTGTAGTGTGTTTAGCAGTGTTGCTGGGATTTGTTGCTGGGATTTTTTGCTAGAGGATGTGTGAAAGCTTATGAAGAGCATTTGTGAGCTAAGGGCTGAAGAGTTTAGTTCTTGATTTTGAAACTAATACTCAGGAGCTCTGAACTTCATTAAGAACTTAGAGGGAGATAGAATAGATAAGTTCATGAGAGAGTTCTTCTTCTCCCCTTGGTGTCCCCTTTTGAGGTGTTGATGAAGGGTTCCTATTTAGCTGAGTTTAAGGGAGGGTTTTTTAGCATATAATCTCAGCCAAAATCTGTCCCAAATAGCAACAAATCTTCAGAGAATTCATCTTAAGATTTGCCCCAAAAATGGTATGTTTATCTTTAAGGTATTCTTGCTGTTTCGGGCAAGAAGGTAGTTTCATTAGTTGGTTTTGGTTTTAACCAAATGAGGAAAAAAAGGTAATGCTCAGGTTGCTGGGTCAACTGTCACAACTGTTCTGAAAAGGCTGTCCCAGCTGTCAGGAAAAGCTGTGACAGAAAGCTGTCCCAGCTGTTAGGAAAAGCTATGACAGCTATCATAAGAAAGCTGTTTGCTTTGGGCAGAAGCAAATGAGGTCAGGTGGGTGATTTCTGAATGCTAGAGAGGTCATTCAACATTTATTTCTTGGATTTGGCTGAAAAATGGTAAGATTTCTTTGAAGGGTATCTTGCTATTTTGGGTATAGCAGCTGGCTGCTGGGATTTCAATATTAAATGGCTGATGATATCACTTCCAGCCAGGTGTCAAGTGCTGAATGCACTACTGGGATTTAGTTGAAAATGTTTCCTTTCTTGGGTGTTTGTGTTTTTGGTGCAAGGTTCCATTACAACACATTTCTAGTAAGTAATAGAAGGATTGGTTGATAGTCAATGAAACTTTAGAGATTTAGTCAAGGTCTCATTGTGTTATGACATAATTTTGGTGAGCAGGAAGAGTATTTAAAGCTTTACTCTAGCAGCTGGTAGAAAAATACATGGTCAGATTGTGGCAGACAGCAGCTGGGTTTCAAAGATATCATGAATATTTTGTATATAGAGAGAGATAAAAGATAGCCAATCAGATTAAGCCATGTGTTTGAGTTGGATTTTAGCTGAAAGTAGTAATGAGATTTATGTAGAATAATATAAAGAAGTTTCTAAATTTGTATAGCAACAGCTGGGGATTGAATGAACAGTTATTTTTTCAGCAGTTAGATGGCTGGGTATATTGAGCATTTGTCATTCGATGAATATCAAGTTTTAAGAAAAGAGTAATGAGAAATTATATCATTTTAAGTGCTATGTGATAAGAGATGCTTACCATATGTTACCCACTACACACGGACTCGTCAGAGTTCAAGGAGTTGAAGAAGACATGCCAAGCAACATTTATCTTTTATCAACTTTAAACTGCTGGAACTTTACTGAATATACCTCTTGGCCCTCCAAACCATAACTCCCAAAATTTCCCCAAAGAGACTTATAAGTTTGGATCATAAGCCGAAGATGAGATGACGTACCTCGGGTTTTGTTATCATTTTGTGTAAATATGGGCTCTTGTTAAAGAAGCCGCTTGCCATGAGTGTAAGAGAGGTAATATGGGCCATGTATCCGCCTCTTGAAGTAAGGATCTCGCGGGCCATGTGGGCCCAATCCATGTAGTTGAATGAGATATGAGCTTATTTTGGGCTTTAAATAGATTTACCCAAAAAAATCAATAATATGTTGATGTGGCATGGGTTGCCAATGAAGTAGTGCCACGTAGGCCGAAAAAAGAGTCCTCAACACATGGTTATAATGATCAAACCTTATTATTTTCATTAATTTTAATAGGATTTACTAAATCTAGGTGATCAGTTTTAAATAAACTATGACCATTTGATCAGATTAATATAGATCCTATATTAAAAACCATGAAATTGATGTCAATTTGATTGTTCATAAGCAGAAGATCACGCTTAAAATCGAATGAAATATTGATAAAATAGGAAATTACTAAAATAAAATTTATACTATTCATTTTTATTTTAAAATTTTATTTTTTGTTAATGGACGAAGAGGATATAAATAATGTAATTAGAGATTAATAATTTAATACCAATAATATGCTCATATGTTGAATTAGCCATGTTGGCATGCAGTCATGACAACCATACAATGCCAACTTGATTTAACCTAAAATAATAAAATTGAGTTGTTAATTGAAAATAAAAATGAAACGAACAAATATACACAAAATTCAATCAATAAGAAGAAATCACCTTTTTGAATTGTACATGCATAATGTATGAAATTAGTTGACCTAGGTTTGCCATAATGCTATTTGAACCAACTAAGGTTCCTTTAAAATGTTTAAAGACGGTCTCTGTCAGAAGAAGTGGTGCAGCTGTTGATGCCAGTCCCAGGCCAAGACTTTGAGAAACTATACAATATATTCACAACAAACTATTACTATGCCATAGCCAGCAACCCCAAAAATATAAAAATATTTGACAATCATACCTATTTTTTTAATGATTTCATTAAAAAGAGTCAAGCTAGTAGGAAAATTCAAGTCTCAAACATCTAATGGAGATTTAAATTTAAGTTCAATAAAACTAACAGAGTTCATTTTAAAGAAAAATGAGAGAGAGAGAGAGAGAGAGAGAGAGAGAGAGAGAGAGAGAGAGAGAGAGAGAGAGAGAGAGAGAGAGAAGTCATAATAATCAAGGGTGTAAAAATGGTCCCAACATGCTAAGATTAATTAAAAAACATTGAATTTCAGGCAGTGAGAATTTTGAAACAAATAATAACATTGATGTCAATATGTACAATACCAAATGACAAATACAAGTCTTACTACTATGAGCATCCAATAGTGGAATGTATATTTGGTAATTGTTAAGCCAAAGAAGAAAAATGCGTCCTAAAAATATGCACATGGAATGAACATAACTTTTTTAATTTCTTTCATGTGTTACTATGTTCATGTTTGACAACATGTTTAATGTATAAACATATTGTCCTGTTTAGAAAATGTTCATTAAATTTATGAATTTTTTTTCAAATAATTGAATGTGATGATGCACAACAAATCAGTAGGCTGGACACTTCGGATTTCTACGGCGGCGATGACAATCTACTTGAAAATCTGGAAAGATAGACAACACAGTCAGAGGTGACCGGGGTGTACCGGCCAGAAACCCTCCGATGGCAAAGTCAGTGTCTTCTTTAAACTTTGGAAGTCCAAAATACTTGGAAAATATTCCGTACCTTTTTATTTGGTGATCGTTGTTCTTATATAGTCCACGCCATGAGCAGTTACTCGTTTCATAACTTCTCCTACATTGGAGGATGCCGGAAGGTTCGTAAGTAACTTCCATAACTGCCATGGAAGTTACTTTATTAAGCCGTATGTTTTGTAACCGTCATTGGAGGTGGCTTCGCGGCAATGCCTTGGTTACAAATGCGTTATGGAACAAGTATATAAACTTCGTCCAGGGAATCTCTGCGATGGCCACGTTTGAGGTCGTGACAGTCCGTCCAAGGGTCTTTGTGCACGGACGAGTCTACCGTGGACGAATCTACTGTGGACGAATCTACTGTGGACGAATCTACTGGGTCATGGGTCAAGGTATTTCTCTTCTTCTATGGACGACCCCTATGGACGAGTATGGAGTAGGGTGTTTTTCAGGACACCATCAGTTGCCCCCAGTCCGTGGGTCGTCTAGGAAGATGTATGGTGTTGTCCCTTGGACGCTTGTGTAAACACTCCACATTTTAACTTGTTACATGTCACGATCTTAGTAGCGGAGATTCACGTCGACTCATTTTTCGAGGAGTGTGCCACGTGTCATCTTATGACTGGTTGTGACGTTTCAGGTACTAAAGTCTTCGCCTATAAATAGTACAATTCCTGAGCTACCCTCTCATTTCTGAAAATTTTCTTCACTGACACTCCTCGTCTTAGCGCCTCGTCTAGAAGTTTTCCGCGTCCATAGTCATCTAGATCCAGGTATTCTCCTTATTCTCGTCCTTAGGGTTCAACTTAAAAAATGTCTGAAGTTATCCTCTCCTCGTCTAGCAACAGTGTTGAGAAAGCCATAGACGAGTTCCATGATCCCAGTAGTTTTAGTGGGTCGAGTAACAGTAGTAGTAACAGTAGCAGTGATGGGAATACCTCAGACGAGTATACGTCTGGGGTCCCTGGAGTTCCTTTAGAGGTTCTCCAGGAACAGCTTATGACGAGGACTGAGTCCGGGTCAAGGGCAGGTACCAGTGCTCCCTCGTCTATCGTTCAAGACGATGAGGAGGTTGTTTACAGCTGTGCCTTAGATATCCCGTCTAGGACTGATACCAAAAGGTTAGAATCTTTGAAATCGTGGTATCAAATCCCAGATGACTTAAACCCTAGGTTACCCGTCCGTGGGGAGTGGTGTTGCCAACCCCATTTTGGAGTTGGTATTTATGAGGCTTACCTTTTGGGAGGCTTGAGGTTGCCTCTTAACGCCTTTGCTAGGGAATTGCTTTCTAGGTTAGGTTTGGCCATCTGCCAATTTAACCCCAATGCATGGAGACTGATTGTCTCTATGCAAGTCTTATGGAGGGAGGTGTTTGGGGGGAATCGTCCTCTCACTGTGGACGAGTTCCTCTTCTGCTACAAGCCCTCCGAGATCAATCAATCCCTGGGCTTTCATCAATTTACAGCTAGGGGGGCTAATTACAGGTTGATCCAGTCCTTGGTTACTTCTGACAGGAACTGGAAGACGGAGTTCTTCTTCGTCTCTGGCCCTTGGGCTGGGAAACCAAGTGAAGTTGGTAGGGATCCCTTTGGTCCCTACACAGGAGAGTTAGGGAACCTTCGTCCTGAAGGTACGTTTAAGGTTGTCCGTCCTGAGATGTTTATATGTTTCATTTATTTATTCTCGTCTAACGCTCTTCTCTTTTTTTTTTTTTTTTTTTTTTTTTTTTTTTTTTTTTTTTTAGGCGTCAGACGACCTCACCTAAGCAGGTTTTACATTGAACGAGTTCAAAAGGCTCGTCTGTACACCGACAGAACGTTCCACTCTTTGGTGAGCTTAAGACGCCTTGCAACGTGGGGCTTAGGTCCAGAGCCATCCCCTGAAGCCGTCGCTCACAAACGTACCGTCCGTAGACGTAAGTATTTACTTGCTTTTTACTTTGTTTATTTCTTGTTCTTATTCACCATCTTCTTCCATTCTTGTAGGAATGGCAACAATGAATCAAAATAAGGGTAAGGAGGTGGTGGACGAGGTGGCTGGGCAAGGTGCTCGATCCCAACCTTGTCCATTAGTTGGTGACAAAAGGAAGTCCGTGTCAAAGGGGGTTGACCTGGGGAGGCTTCCAAGTCGTCGGAAAGAGAAAAGGGCCAAGCATGGGTCGTCGAAATCTGGTGCCGTCGAATCCGGTTCTGTACCCACTGTCCAGCAGACTCCCGTCCATATTGTGGACGACGAGCTCTTGGATCCTCCGTCTGTGCATGTGCCGTCCACAGTCCAAGCGCCTGTTTCACCCCTACCCTCTAGCCAAGTCACTTTGAACCTTCTTGGAGATGAAGATTTAGCTTGGGAGAGGTTCGAGAGGATTGTCACTGATCAGGACGTGGAGGCCTGCTACAACATGTCCTTGAAGGATTTTGAGCACTCTGGTGTTCACGATCTTTTCAAGGTGGGTTTTTTTTTATCTCGTCTTCCTTTTGTTTTTTTTTTCTATCCATACACGTCTAAAAACAAATCTTGTGCAGGCCATGTCTAAGTTCATTGCCGCGTCCAGGCAAGCGACGGAATTAGACAAGACGAGGATCCTGCTGGAGAGGAGGATACAGGAAGTTAAGGACGAGAGCAAGAGGTGGACTGAAGTGGCGGCCAAGGCTAAGGACGAAGTAAAGGAGTTGCAGGTCCATATGGACGAGCTTAAAACTGAGGCCATAGAGAAGGACACTCGTCTTGAGAATCTCCAGAAAAGGAATGACGAGCTGAGTGGTCTTCTTGAAACGGCTAAGGGAGACGCAGTTGCACAGTTCAAGGCGTCCAAAGAGTACACCGATTCTTTGGACACGAACTATGCAGCTGGGTTTGAGGATTTTAGATTGGACGCCATGGAGACCTTCCCCAGCCTTGACTTCAGCTCGATAAAACTCAACCTTGGTGGTGCTACTTCGAGCTCTCTTCTCCAGACGAGCTCTGAAGATATCAATATTGAGGACGACGCCACTACTCGTCCTGTTCAAGACGGCCCTAGTGTTGATCCCTCCCCGTGAAGACTTAGTTTTAATAGTAGTCTTTTATGTATTTTTTTGATTTAGTCTATTTGCTCAAAACCTTTGAATGTAATATGAGTACAATTTCTTCGTCCAAAGTTTTAGGACCAGGACGAGGCTTTTAAACAGCTGTTTATTTCTCCTGAGGGTTTTTGGACGGGTTGTCCACCCTTATTATTTGATGAATGAATGTTTCATTTACTTTTTGTATAGACGAACTGTTTTCGCATTCCAATTATGTTTTGATCGGTCCATCATAGGTATTTGTTCACCTTTTAGCTTATAAAGTGAACTTTATTCACCCGTCTATGAGTGTTGACTTCAACATTGTTCCTTCGCCCTTTTTTGTTGGACGAGAGTTTGCCTATGGACGAGTTAAACTTTATTCACCCGTCTATGAGTGTTGACTTCAACATTGTTCCTTCGCCCTTTTTTGTTGGACGAGAGTTTGCCTATGGACGAGTTTTCAGTTTGTGCTTAATAAAAATAGATTTTCATTTACTCGTCCAAACTTTGGCTGTTGATATGTTTTGGATTGTGCGTTTCCTCGTCCATGGTCGGGTTGGGTTATCCCTCGTCCATGGTTGGAATAACACATTGTGGCATCAATTCGTCTACTGGAAGAACGTGCCTTATTATTGCTTTATCCTGTTTTAAAGGAAAGCTTATGGACGATACATCCTTGCGTCCAAGGATTTTCCTCGTCTTTGGTTCATTTTCACACATACTTAGATATATTTTAACATACATCACATATATGCTATAAATGTAAATATTCGTCCATAGGAGTGGCACATGTTTGAGAGCTTTTGAGAGCTAGTGCCTTTAGGGAATTACAAACGTATTAACACAGTTCATAAGTAGTACACGTCTAAAACATTAGTAGTAAGCATTTATTAGAAAACTACTTCGACACATCCATGACGTCTGATGCTCGTCCATGGTTTTTATTGATAGTATCTTCTCAGATGTTCAACGTTCCAGGGGTGCTCCAGCTTCCGTCCGTCCAGAGCTTCCAAATAGTAGGATCCTTGCCTCTTACAATTAATAACCCTGTAGGGTCCTTCCCAATTTGGCCCCAGCTTGCCATGAGCAGGGTTTTTGGTGGCCAAGGAAACCTTCTTTAGGACGAGGTCCCCTATGCCGAACCGTCTGGGCTTGACCATGGTATCATAGTGCTTGGCCATCAAGTTTTTATACCTTGTTGCCCTCTGTTCCGCATTCATCCGTACCTCGTCTAGGAGATCGAGGTTAAGACGAAGCTGATCATCATTTTCTCCATCCTGATATTTCATCACCCTATGGCTGGCCATGTGCACCTCCGCAGGTATAACTGCTTCGGTCCCGTAGGCTAGTTTAAAAGGTGTTTCCCCTGTGGGGGTTCTTGCTGTCGTCCTGTAAGCCCAAAGGACTCCTGGTAGTTCATCTGGCCATACACCCTTTGCCCCGTCAAGTCGAGTCTTGATAATTTTCAGCAAGGATCGGTTTGCTATTTCTGCTTGACCATTTGCTTGTGGATGGGAGGGGGAGGAGTAATGATTCTGGATGCCGAAGTGTGCACAGAAGTCCCTGAATAATGCATTGTCAAACTGCCGTCCATTGTCCGAGACTAACACCCTGGGTACCCCGAACCGGCATAAAATGCTCTTCCAGACGAAATTTTTGACATTTTGTTGTGTGATCTTCGCTAGTGGTTCTGCTTCTATCCATTTAGTAAAGTAGTCTATACCCACCACCAAAAACTTCATCTGCCTGGTTCCTAGCGGAAAAGGACCCAAAATGTCTAACCCCCATTGCGCGAAGGGCCAAGGGGCCATCATAGGAGTGAGGTACTCTGCGGGTTGTTTGGGGATGTTGCTGAATCGTTGACACTTGTCGCATACTTTGACATAAGATTTTGCGTCTGCTTGCATTGTGGGCCAATAATACCCTGCACGGACGAGTTTATGCACTAGTGCTCTTGCCCCCGAGTGGTTTCCACAGGATCCTTCATGAACCTCTCTTAACACATAGTTTGCTTCGGCCGGAGCTAAGCATCTTAAGTAGGGTTGGGAAAATCCTCTTTTGTACAACATATCATTTATGAGGACGTACCTGGCCGATCTGATTCTTAGTTTCTTGGCCTCGTCCTTCCCCTCTGGTAGCTTTCCATTTTGTAGGTATGCCAATATCGATGTCATCCAATTGTCTTCACCTTCTATCTGCTGTACTCCCGGCAGATCTATGCTTGGCATGTATTGTACTTCGTCAAACTCATCCACTTGTCCACTTGCCGAGGCTTCTTTTGATAAAGCGTCTGCTTTCATGTTTTCTTCCCTAGGTACCTGAATGAAGCGAGCCTCCTTAAACTTTTTCACGAGGCGTCGCACCTTACTAAGATATCTCCTCATGCGTTCTTCTTTCGCCTCGTATATTCCATTCACCTGGCCCATGATTAGCTAGGAATCTCCATGGACGAGTATTGATTCTGCTCCTAAGGACTTTGCCAACTCTAGCCCCTTTAGAAGAGCCTCGTACTCAACTTCGTTGTTGGTTGCTGCATACTGTAGGCGGACGTTGTATTCCAGTTCATCCCCTTCTGGGGATGTCAAAATGACTCCTATCCCGCCTGTATGTGATGTGGAGGATCCATCAACGTGGATAACCCATTTTTGAATGCTGCCCGGCTCGTCCAAACCTTCAACGTTAGGGGTAAACTCTGCTATGAAATCTGCTAGTACTTGTGCTTTTATTGCGCTTCTTGGTAGGTACCTGATTTCGAATTCTCCCAGTTCAATAGCCCATTGGACTAGTCGCCCTGCAGCTTGTGAGAGACCGCGCCCCCGGCCCCCCCTTGTTTTATAGGGTGTGTTGGGCCAAACCCACGTGAATGGGTGGAGTCGTGTTATTGCCTCTCAAAATGGAGGTTCGACTAGTTATATTTTCCCTTTAGATTAAGGGTTTTACAATGGAGTTGCCACTTATTTAATTATTGGAATAAATAAGAAAACCACAATTGAAAAATTCCTCATTTTATTAATTTTAAATTGAATGTACATTGATCATAGGAAAATTACATGGCTTTGGTCCTAAGTACAATCTAAGATAAAGTACATGGCTTTATTTCCTAGTTACAATCTAAAAATTGAAAATTACAAGGATAAGCACTTGATCTATTAACCCTTGATCTAAGTTCGGAGGCTATGTTACAAGGTGGGAAGGTGTTAGGCACCCACCTTGCCCGGTGAAACCGGTCTTCTAGACTATGGTGGCCAACATTCATATCATATCATCCAATATGTCAATCAATAAATTTGAATTTAATTTGTGTGCATGTGATAAACCCTAATTCAATTTATTAAGCATTGCATTTGGATTGAAAAATAAATTCTAGTGAATGTGTGTGGATGGTGATAACCTAGATTCAAGGATTTGAAAGAATTATGAAACAAACATGCTTTTCATATTTTTGATGTGAATTTAAGATCAAAACTAGTGTTTATGCATGAACATGTGATGAACAACCAAGAACATATGAAGAACATATAAGAACAATTAAGATCATTCAAACATATTCAAAGGAATTTAAATGATTATTATCATGCTTTAATCTTAAACTTTCATCATGGCAACACAAAAAAACAAGTTAAGGAAAGAAATTATACCTTCATGCAAGATCTATATGGAGGATGAGGAGACTCTTGAGGGAGGTCCTAAGGATGGATGAAAAGAAGAGTTAGGAGAGGAAGAGTGAGTCTCACTCAATACCTTGAGTCTCAAGAAGACCAAGATATGACAAGACTACTCAACTTCCTAGAACTCAAGAGAGGAGAAGAGAAGGGGTTTTTGTCGTGTCTTGGAATGAAGGAGATTGGGGTTTATATAGTAGTGGTGGAGGAAATATGAATGGAAGGCCATTTAATGAGGGTTGACAAAGAATCATGAACCTAGACCTCATTTTAGCCTTTGGGGAAATCTTGTGCATTAAATGGAAAGATTGGTAGGAGTGGGGAGCAAGCCAAAATTCGGTTTTCCGTAACTGCTGTAACAGCTTGTAGAGCCAACTTCGAAAAATCATATCTGACTCAATTCTGATTGGAATTGACTCGTTCTTGTGCTCAAATTGAAGCCCCGGATGTCTAGTTTCTGGGAAAATTAACCTCATTCACAGATTCAAAATATTCTGAGAGATATTGATGAAATGGTGAGCAGAGGTCATTTGTTAGAAAATGGTTTCAGCACAATTAGCATTAATAAGTCCCAAATTAGCTCCCAATTAACATTAAATGGCTCCAATCACTCCCATTTCAGACTTAATTGGTCCCAAATTTACTCTAATTAAAAGATAATTGCACAAATTACTCATTGAATAATTAATGCTTAACTATCTAATTAATTAGATGTGTGCAACCTTACCATAAAATGTAGTCCTAACCAATCAAATTATGACACATCATTGATCTTAAATTGATTATAATTATAACCAATCAAAATCAATTGCTCATAATCACATATAGTCGGACTCAACATGTGATGGTGCATCTCGGCCATTAAAACTTGATTTGATGATAACTTTCAATCTGATGGTCTGATTAGGGCTTATGACCAGTCAATTTGATTGTTACAACATCAAGATCATTTTGGTGAAATGAGATTAAGGATCTAGTGACCAAAATCAAGATGCATATTTCCAAGGTGAAATTACCATTTTACCCTCCTGTGAGGTTAAATGCGGGTTGCAAAATGGGGTGTCAACACAGCTTCCACCCTGTTCATTGCCTTCTTCAATGGATGGTCTGTCAAGACATTGATGACGTGCGCTTGAAAATAGTGTCTCAACTTCCTCGAGGCCGTGATCAAAGCGAAGGCCAATTTTTCCATCATAGGATATCGTCCTTCTGCTCCTCTCAGAGCTCGGCTGGTGTAGTAGACTGGTTTCTGTACCTTTCCTTCTTCTCTGATTAACGCCGAGCTAACAGCATGTGGGGACACCGCCAGGTACAAGTATAGTTCTTCACCAGGTATGGACGGGCTTAGCAGCGGAGCAGTGGTTAGGTAGGCTTTGAGGTCTTGGAAGGCCTTCTGACATTCGTCCGTCCACTCAAAGGCTTTTTTAAGAACCCTGAAAAATGGCAAACACTTGTCAGTTGCTTTGGAGACAAACCTGTTGAGCGCAGCAACTCGTCCAGTGAGTGCTTGGACTTCTTTGATGTTTCCTGGTGGCTTCATGTCAATGATGGCCTGGATCTTATCGGGGTTCGCTTCGATCCCTCTATGCGACACCATGAATCCAAGGAATTTTCCCGACGCAACTCCAAAAGCGCACTTGCTAGGATTCAGTTTCATATTGTACCGCCTGAGTGTGTTGAAAGTTTCCTGAAGGTCACCCAAATGGTTCTTCTCATCCAAACTTTTCGCTAGCATGTCGTCTACATAAACCTCCATATTTCGTCCGATTTGCGACTGAAACATCTGATTAACCAGCCTCTGGTAAGTTTCCCCTGCGTTTTTTAAACCGAAGGGCATCACCTTATAACAGAACAGCCCCTGGCTTGTCACAAAGGACGTCTTTTCCTGATCTGCCTCGTCCATCTGTATTTGGTTATAGCCCGAGAAAGCGTCCATGAAGCTTAATAGTTGATGTCCGGCTGTTGAATCCACCAATTGATCGATGCGTGGCAAGGGGTAACTGTCCTTGGGACAAGCTTTATTCAGATCAGTGAAGTCCACACACATTCTCCACTTGCCGTTTGCTTTCTTGACCATCACTACGTTGGCCAGCCACTCTGGGTAATAGACTTCCCGAATGAACTGCGCTGTCTTCAACTTCAGGACTTCTTCCTTTACAGCCTTGTCCCGTTCTGGAGCAAAGACTCTTTTCTTCTGACGGACGGGCTTGTAAGACGGACATACATTCAATCGATGTGTGATGACATTTGGATCAATTCCCGGCATGTCTTCGTGGCTCCAAGCAAACACATCCACACTCTTTTGTAAAAAATGGATGAGGTCTTGCTTTGTTTCTTTCTTCATGCTTGTTCCTATTCTGGTGAACTTTTTGGGGTCGTTCTCGTCCAAAAGAACATCCTCAAGTACTTCGGTAGGCTCTGCAACAACTCTCCTTTCCTCTATGTTCATCGTCTGAGTTGCCTCGTCCATGGTTAGCATGGCTAGATAGCATTCTCTCGCTGCTAGCTGATCTCCTCGCACTTGCCCTATCCCGTGCTCTGTCGGGAACTTGACCGACAAGTGGTAAGTGGACGTCACTGCTTTCCAACTGTTCAGGGTAGGTCTTCCAATGATAGCATTATACGACGATGAACAGTCTACCACGAGGAAATTTATCTCCTTTGTAGTCTGTTGTGGGTGTGTTCCCACCACCACAGGCAGCGTAACCATTCCTACTGGTTGCACCTTCATTCCTCCAAAGCCTACCAAGGGTGAGTTCACTGGGCGTAATAAGTCTCGTCCGAGATTCATTTGCTGGAAGGCGGGGTAATACAGGATGTCCGCGGAACTTCCGTTGTCAACTAGCACCCTTTTGGTCGTATATCCTGCGATAAGCAGGGTAATAACGATCGCGTCGTCATGGGGGTGGTGAAGTCTCGCAGCGTCCTCGTCTGTGAAGGTAATGGATTGTTCCCCGGCTTCCCCCGTCCTGACAGGTCGTCCTGAGAGTTGAACATTCTGTACTACCTTCAGGTATGTCTTCCGTGACCTGGAAGTTTGTCCTGCTGAGGTTCCTCCAAAGATTGTCCTTATTTCTCCTAGCGGTGGTCGGGGTGCCTCTTCCAGCTTTCCTTTCAACTTTTCATCCTTCTGATCTCGTCCAAGGAAATTCCTCAATTTTCCCTGCCTGATGAGGTTTTCTATTTGCTGTTTCAAATCGAAACATTCGTCCGTGTCATGCCGTGATCTCTGTGAAAACGGCAATACTTGTTCTTATTGCGCTTGTTGGGGTCTCCTTTCATCTTTTCTGGCCATTTGAGGGACGGATCATCCTTGATCTGCATAAGCACTTGGTCAAGTGGGACATTCAGAGACGTGTAGTGCTGACTTCGTCCTGAGGATGAAGCTGGCCTCCTATTATCTTGATCCCTTTTTTCCCCTGCACGGGCCTTCTTTGGACGGGGAGCTTGCTCCTGGTGACGGGTGTTGTCTCCTTCCCTTCTTTCAGCTCTCTTCCTCTTCTTAGCTATAATCGCATCTTCTGCGTTCATGAAATTTTGGGCCGAATGGACGAGCTCAGCCATGGTCTGAGGCTCTTGCTCATAGAGCTTGTGGATGAACAAGTCAGAATTGACCCCGTTGTGGAAGGCTGCCAGTAATAGTTTGTCGTCCATCTCGTCCACAGTGAGGGCTTCTCTGTTGAAGCGAGTAATGAAGGAGCGCAAGCTCTCATTTTCCCCTTGCTCAATTGTGAGCAAACTGGACGAGGACCGCTTATGCCTTTGTCCTCCAATAAAGTTGTTGACAAACAGTTTACTCAACTCTTCAAACGAACTTACAGAATTTGGAGGTATTTTGCTGAACCACACTCGTGCCGGTCCTTTGAGCGTGGTTGGGAAAGCTCTACACATGATCTCGTCTGGAACTCCTTGGAGATGCATTGTGGTTTTGAAGGTTGCTATGTGATCGCATGGATCACGCGTCCCGTCATATGAGTCTAAGGAAGGCATCTTGAACTTGGCAGGCAGGGGATGGCTGTTAATGGAGGCTGAGAAAGGGGAGTCTGTACGGTGAACCAAGTCTTCCACGGGATTCGTTCTCCTCATGTTCTCCCTCATTTCTTCCATGGCTTTACGCATTTGGTCCATTTCCCTCTCCAAGTGTGGCACTCTTCGTGAAACGGTACCCCTCGACTGGCCTTCGGGGTCAGCGTTTTCTCGAATCTCTTGACTCTGGGCTTGTCCTTCCTCGAACCTCTCCTGGCGCTGCCTCCGCAAGTGAATCTCCCTAGTCAACTCCTGGTTCTGACGGGTTAATTCTGCCATGGCGGCTGCCATGGATTGTATGTGTTGGAGGGCTGGCTGTTGAGCGACTGGCGCTGACTGTCGATCGCGGTTAGGATTGCTGGAGGCATCTCTACTTTCTTGGTGGCCTGGGCTGGTAGCCCTTGATCTTGTCCGAACCATACAGCCTTTCGTTGAAGGAAAGTAGTTAGTACAAACTTATTTCTTTCCCACAGACGGCGCCAACTGATGATGCACAACAAATCAGTAGGCTGGACACTTCGGATTTCTACGGCGGCGATGACAATCTACTTGAAAATCTGGAAAGATAGACAACACAGTCAGAGGTGACCGGGGTGTACCGGCCAGAAACCCTCCGATGGCAAAGTCAGTGTCTTCTTTAAACTTTGGAAGTCCAAAATACTTGGAAAATATTCCGTACCTTTTTATTTGGTGATCGTTGTTCTTATATAGTCCACGCCATGAGCAGTTACTCGTTTCATAACTTCTCCTACATTGGAGGATGCCGGAAGGTTCGTAAGTAACTTCCATAACTGCCATGGAAGTTACTTTATTAAGCCGTATGTTCTGTAACCGTCATTGGAGGTGGCTTCGCGGCAATGCCTTGGTTACAAATGCGTTATGGAACAAGTATATAAACTTCGTCCAGGGAATCTCTGCGATGGCCACGTTTGAGGTCGTGACAGTCCGTCCAAGGGTCTTTGTGCACGGACGAGTCTATCGTGGACGAATCTACTGTGGACGAATCTACTGGGTCATGGGTCAAGGTATTTCTCTTCTTCTATGGACGACCCCTATGGACGAGTATGGAGTAGGGTGTTTTTCAGGACACCATCAGAATGCAAGTTGGTACTTTTATTATTTGAAATTACTTGAAAATGTTTAAATTCTAATGCGCATAAGTTGAACATCATTTGATTTATGACTTAATTTATGTGCGAAATTCCAGTTTAAGCTTTAAAAATCCCAAAAATTGTATTTAACTTGAATATTTGAGGAATTGCATTAAATAAATTAATTTGTGTTCAGCTAATGTTGGATACATTAACTAACATATATAAAGTTATATACATTTATACACATCTATAGACATACGTATATATACACATTATGCACATGCACAACGGATACAAATACATTATATACAATATAATAATAGCAGGGTTTTGAAGTTGTGGTTGTAGTAAGTGCCTATCATGTATAATTGCCAAGTGGTTGCACCAAACTACAAAAAAATTTTAGATATAAACAACTTAATTATTCCTATCAATTTTTTGATAGGCACAAAAGCTTAACTGTTGATATTAACTTTTGTTACTTTTCTACCTTAATAAATTGCAAACTGTTTTTTCTTTTACTTTTAATTTTTTTATTAACATTTTTAATATAGGGATCTTTCCTTCTTATCCAATTTTGGCTTTTATTGAGATATTCTTATTTAGTAGCAATTTTTGCTTTTATACTTTACCTTACTTTTTGTGTGTGAGGTTTTTCTTTTTCTTTTTGTGGGAGCAATATAAGGTTTTTGGTTTTTTGTGGTTATGTATGTGTGTGTGTTCTTAATTCTTATCAGCATAAGCTTTGAGATTACTAGCAATAGGTTTTTAAAAGTTTTAGAAAATGACTATGTGTTGGGTCATCAATCATTGCTAATTTGTTATGTTAGTTTTAATAACTACATGATCAATCACACTAATGTCGTTATTGTAACTCTCTCTCTCTATATCAAGGTGCGCAGGTACTTATGCACTTTGTTGTTTATCAATGAATTAATACATGGGTAATACATAGGTCCAGGGATGGAGTCAGAACTTGAAGTTAGGGGGGGCAATTTTACTGTTAGTTGCGTGTGGTGACTCTAGCTTCTAGCTCAGTTACTTAACAGCTAATGAGTTTTTTATTTTTATTTTTTTATTTTTTTTATGTGTGCATCTAGGTATGGAGGAAATTATTTTGTTTAAAATTTTTTAAAGGGTCAAGTTGTTTGTTTTAGGTAAAATTGGTTGATTGAGTTTAATTGTTTTTAGCTTTACTATTAGTAATTTTTGTTGTTGAATAATTTTTTTGGGCTTGTTTATTTTGCTTTAGATTTTAGATCTAGCCTTTAAAAGGAGGAAAATGCTAGAATTACAAACTTTTTTTTACAAATTATTAATGTGATGAGTGGTTATTAGTAAGTTAAAATGCGATATAAGTAATAAGCCCAGATACAAACCAATAAAAGTTTACTACCACAACAGTTTGTAAAAATGTTATAAAAAAATTTTGTGGCTAGTGTAATACTCCTAAAAGAATCAATGATAATATTAAGGGGGGCAAAGTGTGATTTTATAAAACAAAATTGCTAAAATTAGTGACTATGTATGTATTAATTAAAAAAAAAATTTAGGGGGGGTCATTGCCCCCCCTAGTCCAAGTCTCCCTCCGTCCCTGCATAGGTCTTTTTTATTCTTGATACTTTCTTCACTATTTCAAGCACATGTTTTTGCAATTATATATACAAGTAATTAAGCATTATACTAGCTCAATCTTAGTTAGGGCGGTGCTACTTTATGTTATGGGCTTCTCCTATTTGGATCAAAAAAAATTTTGGTTCCAAAATACCCCAACAACCTACGTTTAAATATGGGCAAAACTTGGCAAAAATTCTTTTTTAACTCCCACACTTTAACTTCCACGTAAAACACTATCTACAAAATAGGACCATACTCACATTAGTTTTCAAACTCTCCTTCGTATGGTATCGTTTCACTTCCTTCTTCTTCTAATCTTCTTTACAAAAGTTCAAATCATTTAACAAATTAAAAAAAAAAAAAGAAACTTCTTTGACAAGGATACTTCTTTGCGTTGAAAGAAATAAAATCAAACAGTTACCAAGCAATTTCCTCACTCATACACTTTCCCTCCAAAGAGAAAGAAAAACAAAGAGAGAGAGAGAGAGAGAGAGAGAGAGAGAGAGAGAGAGAGAGAGAGAGAGAGAGAGAGACCATTAAACATGGACAACCTGTACACCACACTCTTCAAGCAAAGCCGAGAGCTCATGGCGGGGAAAACCCTAGATTTTGACCTCAATTTGGCCTATCAACTCCAAATGCAAGAGGCCCTAAAAGCCTCTCTCGCTCTCCACAACCCTGCAACTGCAAGCTCTTTACGCACTCCTCCACATCCACATCCATAACTCGATGACGACGACATCATATTCATACCACAATCCCTGAACGACGACGCTTTGTACATCACCACAATGCTCATGCTCGAAGACATGAATAGGTTCATGCAAGAACTCGAGGACCGTGAGCAAAGTGAGGCAGAGAGGAAATTAAAGGAGGATCTTAACTGTTGGATCCACGATCAAAAACTCGCCGCCGATATCCACAACATCCCGGACCAACAATGGGAAAAATACGGCAACAATTACCACCGCCTGTACTGTACGGCCACATCTTCATCTTCATCTTCGAAGGCGTTGGTTGACTCGAAGTGTTTCAGGCTGTATTTCAAAGGCTTGGTGAGCGAAAAGGGGGTTATGGGAATATTGGTGAATGTGGCTGGTGCTAGGGTTGCAATTTGCGATTCCAAAGATAATGTAATCTTAGAGGCGAGGAAGAATGTGGAGGCTATGGTGAACGGTGTGGTGGTGAGTGGAGAAGTTGCTGAGCTTCAAGCTCTCAATAAAGCTCTGACCTTGGATTTGAAAAAGGTCACCTTTTTCTGTGACGATTACATGCTTTACCAATATGTGAGTCAATAAAAGGTCAAAATGGAGAAATATCATTGTTTTTGAAAATATTTTGTAATTTACCATTGTTTCTGAAATATATAGGGATTTACCACTAATTGGGAACTCGAGTTTGGGGAACTTGAGTTTTTCATGGTACTTGAGTTCCATGAACTTGAGTTCTCATGGAAAAATTTTGAAAATTTTTTATGTAACTTGAGTTCCTTAAAAAATAGCACGGAAATTTTGAAGGCTATTTTTTTCAAAGAATTTGAGTTTCTGGAACTCGAGTTACATGACAAACTCGAGTTTTAAAAAGTGGTAGATTACTAAATATTTCGCAAACAGTGGTAGATCCATACATATTTTTCCAAACAGTGGTACATGGCCATTTTGGCCATCAATAATAACCTTATTATTATTGTTATTATATTACTTTAATTTGACATTTTTTTAATAGTGTTGTATCTGTCTTGTTATGCTAAAATTTCAGCTTTGTTTGGGGACATGTTTGGTTGTATGGATTATTATTTCATTGAATTTAATAAAGTCTGTTTGACTGTATTGGGTATTTATAGCTTGGTTGGTGGGTCATGGGTGTGGCTTTCATGGTCGAATGTTTGTTGTAAAGGGACATAGGAAATGGAAAAAATAAAAAAGGAAGCTAGATTTGTAGAAATGTGATAAAGGGTGTTTTTGTTATATATACGTAACACCACAAATGATGCGATTACGGCTGGGTTTTTGTTGGGTGATGATTAAATATGCTAAAGTAATCGTAATCTCAATAATCCCCAAGGGTTTAAATAAGTAAAAGTTTAAATGTGCTAAGGTAAAACCTTGTTATAAGACCTAGACATTTTGACATTAGTTCAGTTTTTGGGTTAATTGGTTGAACTGCAAAACTGTGAAGGTAAATTAACTTTGTGAATGTGACTTTTTTTTATTAAAATGAATATTGGACACAACAAGTTTCAATTTTAATAGACATTTTACAGGCTCTTTGCAGATACATAGTAGGAAAGCAAGTCCTGCATGTTGGTGAAATTACAATAACAATAGAAATAACACAAAGAGAAACTGAATATTACTTCTGAATATTATTAAGTTGAAGAGAAAATACACAACACTATTTGGACTGAGGTGTGGCACTCACTCTCTTTATGGAGATTCAAGCCCTTGGTTAGCTAAACTTTGTAACCGGTGCAGACCTTCTTTGACTTGTCTCCCCCAGGATACAACAGCCCAACAAATGTTGTATGGCTAGAATAGCTTCTGCACAAAGTGTTCAAGCCCAAAGCTCCACCAGAAAGAACACCCTTCCTTGCCAGGAATCTCTCTATTTTTTAGTATATACTGCCGTGTATATTTTCAGTAACTTGGATTGGATCTGCATGAGTCTATCTATAGGCTCAATGGGCCTCACAAAATTGCTACCCAATTTATTCTGATTAACTAGGTCCATAATTCTGATGTAGTGGGTGTTACAAGATTAATTGTTGGATATTAATCTGATGGGCTGGAGTTACACAATTAATGGTGAGATAAGGAGTTTCTGAAAAGGCTCAATTTCGATACCTCCACTCTTCACCTCCCTCTTGCACACGTATCTAGCCCAATATCTGAGACAATTCATGTTAGCCCATTAATCACCACAATTAAAAAGAATAAAATAGTCTCTCTCCTTTTCAATGTGGGATTAAACATTCTCACTAACTCCTTATCTTCCATATTCACTCTCATAATCTTTACATTTATTTTGTAACATTTATTCATTTTTATTATTTAATATTAAAATGCTCCAACAATCCCCCACTCATTTTAATATTAAATTTTTAGTTAAAGAGAGATTACTAGGCAAAGACGGGTCACTATGCTTCATGAAGGTGTGCTCTGCATTGAACCTTCACTTAGTAAAACAGCGATCTCAACTCCAGAGTTGTAGTGGTCTCCGACTTGAACTAGGACTGCTTTAGGGAAATTAAGTGTCACTACTTACACATAACAACCCAGATGTTGACATGAGCTTTTATAGCTAGCACTTTACGGCCATATGCTGATCCTAGTTTCATGAGTGTATTTGAGATTAAGTCCAAATCTCATAGGGAGCAGCCCCACCCCCACACTCACATAGGTAAAATTTTGTCAAGGGTGCTCCTGTAATTCTGACACCCCACTCATATGAGCTACAAATTTCATTAAAATTTTTTACTCAACCTCTCCACATTACAGGATAAATGTACTTACATCATAGGGATGAACAATTAAAAATTATTTACAAAATAAATAATTATAAAAAAAATAGTGCATTTCTTACGACCATCGTATGATTCGTTTTTCCCATTGAACCCAATTCTCAGGATCTCTGGTCCTTGGGTTGGGTATCCTTATACATGGCTCATGATTCTATGGACTTTAGTCCCATCCCTCTCGATGTATTCGAGACTCTATCTTTTGCCAAGGCCTTGGTAAATGAATCTGCAAGATTATCATTAGATTTAATATAATCCACAGTTATGATGCCACTACTCAAATAAGATCGCACGGTACTGTGCTTTCTTCTTATAGGTCTGGATTTACCGTTGTAGTAATGGTTTTAAACTCTACCAATTGCGGCAATGCTATCACAATGAATTAATATAGGTGGAATTGGCTTTTCCCAAAGTGGAATTTCATATAACAAATCTCTTAACCAATTTGCTTCTTCACTAGCTGAAGCTAATGCTATTAATTCAGCTTCCATTGTTGAATTAGCAATTATTGTTTGCTTTTTAGATTTCCAACAAATAGCACCACTACCTAAGGTAAAAATATAATTAGTGATAGAGAGAGAATCACCTGACAAAGTATTCTAATCGGCATCACTAAAAGCTTCAATCACAGCAGGAAACTTTTTATAAAATAAGCCATAGCTTTTGGTACCAATTAAATATCTCATGACTCGCTCAATAGCTAGCTAATGATCTTTACTAGGCTTGCTAGTAAATCTGCTAAGCACTCCTACTACATATGCAATGTCAGGTCTAGTACAATTAGTAGCATAACGCAAACTACCAATGATGCTAGAATAATTCTTTTGATTAAAAATCTCATCATCATTATTCACAGGAAATAAATGAACACTAGAATCAAAAGGAGTAGCTACACTTTTGTGATCATGAAAATTATATTTTCTCAATATTTTCTCAACATAATGTGATTGATCAAGAAATATTCCATCACATGTTTTTGTAATTTTCATGCTCAAAATAAAATTAGCCTCACCAAGATCTTTCATATCGAAATGGCTTTTAAGCATATTTTTTGTCTCATTTATAACATGCATTTTTGAGCCAAAAATCAACATATCATCCACATAGAGGCTAATAATAACGTGTAAATTATTCCATGATTTAGAATAAATACATTTATCACATTCATTTGATTTATAACCATTCTTAATCATGCAGGAATCAAATTTTTCATGCCACTGCTTAGGTGCTTGTTTTAAGCCATATAGGGATTTAGTTAGCTTACATACCTTGCTTTCTTGTCCAGGATCTACAAAGCCTTCGGGTTGATTCATATAAATCTCTTCCTCTAGGTCCCCATTTAGAAAAGCAATTTTTACATCCATTTGATGAATTTTCAAATCAAAAATTGCAGTAATAGCAATTAACAATCTAATAGATGTAATTCTTGTTACCGGAGAAAAAGTATCAAAGAAATCAAGATCAGCTTTTTGTTTAAAGCCTTTTGCAACAAGTCTAGCTTTAAACTTATCTATTGATCCATCCGGTTTCAACTTTTTTCTAAGGACCCATTTACAACCTATGGTCTTACAACCCGGTGGAAGATCCACTAATTTCCAAGTTCTATTAGAAATTAGAGATTCCATCTCATCATTTACAGCCTCTTTCCAAAATAAAGCATCTGGTGATATTAAAGCCTCTTTTAAATTTTGTGGATTTTCCTCAATGTTAAAAACATAATAATCAGAACCAAAATCCTTTTCAACTCTAGTTCTTTTACTCCTTCTAGGTTCTATTTCAGAATTTTCTTGTTTTTTTGAAGTAGAAGAACTAGGTTGTGATAAAATATTTTCTTCACCCTCACTATTTTTCAATTTAAAAGGAAATTTTTCTTCATGAAAAATTGCATCACCAGATTCAAAAATTATTTTGTTTTCAAGATCAAAAAATCTATAGGCTGCACTATTAATTGCATAACCAAGAAAAGCACAGGTAGTAGCTCTTATACCTAATTTAGGTATTTTAGGGTCAATAAGCCTTACATAAGCAAAACAACCCCATACTCTCAAATATCCCAAATTTGGCTTATGTCCTTTCCACATCTCAAAAGGTGTGGTATGTGACTTCTTATGTGGCTCCCTATTCAAAACATGACATGCAATTAAAATAGTTTCACCCCAAAAATGTAAAAGTGCACTAGATTCAATTAACATGGCATTTGTTAACTCAATTAGAGTTCTATTTTTTCTTTCAGCCACACCATTAGAAGCAGGTGAATATGATGCAGTAGTTTCATGGATAATTCCCAAAGACTGAACAAATGAGTTGAATGCACTTGATTCATACTCACGGCCTCTATCACTTCTTATTCTTTTTATTTTTCTATCGAATTGATTTTCAACTTCTTTTAAAAAATCTTAAAATTTTTCAAAGGCATCACTTTTATTTTTCAACAAATAAATAGTTGTATATTTTGAGAAATCATCAATAAAAGTGATAATATATCTATTTCCACCATGAGTTAAAATTCCCTCAAATTCACATAAATCAGAGTGAATTAACTCAAGCAATTCAGTATTTCTTACAACAGTTTTGTAATGTCTTTTTGTAATCTTAGCTTGACTATAAGTTTCACATTTTTCAAAATCTTTTGACAGTCTTGGAATTAATCCTAAACTACTCATGATTCCCACATATCTACTATTTATATGACACAAACGAGCATGTCAAAAATTAATAGAAGAAAGCATATAAACTGAACTGGTAGATGCTTTATTATTCTCAACATTCAATTTAAACATTCCATCACAAGCATGACCCTTGCCCCACAAATAATCCCTTTTTAGTGATTACATAGTTATCAGATTCCATAGTTTGCTTAAAGCCAGCCTTGTTAAGTAAAAAACTTGACATCAAATTCTTCCTCATGGACGGAGTGTAAAGTACATCTTTCAATGTTAGCACACGTCCAGAAGTGAATTTCAATTCAACCTCACCACTCCCAAGAGCCTTGGTTTTGCTAGAGTCACCAAGCATAATAGTTTTTTTTTCTTCAAAAGAAGTGTACAACTTGAACCAATTTTTATCATAGCAGACGTGCCTATTAGTACCAGAATCTGCCCACCACCCTTCAATATATTGCACCATATTGATGTCTGTAATCATAGCCATTAAAGGCTCTTCGGTTACGTTAGCCTGCGGGACAGATTCACGTTTTCGAAATTTGCAAATTCGAGCAATATGCCCACTCTTGCCACAGACAAAACAATATCTATTAAATTGATCTTGTGAAGGGGGTCTTTGGTTTTTATTGTAATCTTTATTCGGGTTTCCCCTTCCTTGAGGTATATTATTTTAAAGGCTCTCTTTTTAGGCTTCAATTGAACATTTCTAGGAAAATGATTTTTGGGCATATTATTATTAGATGAAATAAGGTTTACCTTTGTGGTGGAATTATCATTGCTCTCTTATGCCATGAGTACATCTTGTCCTCTAGCCTCCTCCTCCACACGGATTCGTGTAATCAAAGTCTTCAAGGCTGGGCAATCTTTGATACGATGACCCATTTAACCACACTTAAAACAAGCCCCACTTTCACGATAGCAAACACCCTTATGCTTTTTACCACACTTCTGACAAACTTCTATTACCTGTTGTACCATTTTAGTCTCTGGTTCTATTGTGTTCATTCCCTCTATGAAACCCTTCAGTCTTAGGCCTTTTGTTATTCTGGCTCCTAATTCTCTGATACTCTTCACACTCCTTCTCAACAACCTTTGCAGTCTCCACAACCTCAGAATATGACTTCAATCGTAAGGCTACCATCCTAGTTCTAATATTTGGTCATAGTCCCCTCTGAAATTTCTTAGCCTTTCTAACATCATCAGCCACCATGTGAGGGGCAAATCGAGACAACTCAGTAAATTTAGCCTCATACTATAACACCGTTTTATTCCCTTGAATGAGCTCCATAAACTCCACTTCTTTCTCATCTCATACACTTTCTGGAAAATACTTTTCGTAAAAGGCCTCAAGGAAAATACTCCAAGTCAAGATCTCATCTTCCTCAAGTGTCAAGGTCCTTTTGGTGGATCTCCACCAATGCTCTGCTTCCCCCTTCAGCATAAAAGAAGCAAAAGAGACTTTTTGCACTTCAGTACAACCAATCACATCAAAAATTTTCTCCATTTGCATTATTCAGGATTCTGCTTCTGAAGGATCGAGGTGGCCCAAAAATGAAGGAGGACCCAATTTCCTGAATTGCTCAAAAGTACATCCTTCAATCTCAGCATCTTTGGGCTTAACTATTCCACTAGTACTAACATGCTTCTCCACCACCTCAGCAAGACTTCTGATAGCACTTAAAACACCTTCAAGGCTTTCAGATTTTGGTTCAGGATTAGAGGGGGTAGAATTGCGGGGTGGCATTTTCCTATAACCAAACAAACAACACCTTAGAGTCAAATAGATCACAACGAAAGTCATGATATACAAGATGTACTAAACCCTTTACTATTATAATATTCTAAGCATGTAAGCATATAGCTTCTAACAATTATCAAACTCCCAAAAACTACTTTTTGCCTATGAATAATAATTCAAGCCTATTCCTCCACATCTTATAAAAATATCATAAGTCCTAATTGTCTACAGAATCATAACCTAGAGCTCTGATACCAACATTGTCACAACCCAAATCCATGGAACATGAATTTAGATACAAGACTAACCTCTGAACTTATATAACTCAATAAACATAATTGATCCAATTAAATTAAAACTCCAAAGAAACAAGTACTCTTAAAAACCTCTTACAAAAATCTAAACTCCGCAGATTATAAATAATCTCCACTATGTAAAACATGAATTACAAAATAAAGGTAATTGAAAATCTATAAGTCTTCAAGTAATATTGGAGTCGCCTACAATTTCCACGCTCTACCTTGCACCTTACAAAGCGATCCAAAGGTTCTATATTCCCAACTACACCTTAATCTGAAAATAGTAATTGATGGGATGAGCCACACATCTAGTAAGTAATTATACAAAATACACAACGGAATAGAGTCAAGCAAAGCACGAGTTTGATTTCGCAATTTCACTCAAATTAACCAATATAGTTTTCCAAACATGTAAAGAATCGCTTAATACACGTATAATCAAATCTTAAAGTCTTTTGAAAACACATACAGATAATTGATCAGAACATAGTGTCACATATACACATCACATATTGTCACATACAATCCTGTGAGCAGATACCAACATCTAACCCCTGCTGGTGAGAGATCAACACATATTCTCACATACAATCCTGTGAGCGGATTTACACAAATATCTGATCAATTCTAAATACACTCATTTTGAGTCACATATCACAAAAAGCAAAGTTTATACAACATATACTAATTTTCTCAATATTAACAATTATTCCAACAATAAAACTATACTGAATATCACAATATCAAATTGAAACATAAATCAAAAGATGCTTAACTCTCTTAGGAAACGAATAGGAACTGAAGAGTTTATATAAATATTTTTACAATTCCTGAGTAAGTTTGAAAATCCAATTTGCTAAAAGAAACGTCTTAATACCATTTGAAAAACAAGGATATGACTTCGAAATCACTTGGTTTGAAACAAATTTAAAGAACAAGAATCTTTTTAGAAAACTTACTTTGAAACGCAATTATTTTCTGAAAGTAGTTTAGTTTAAAAGTCATCTTTTAAATGAGATTTAGATGTTCAAAACTTTATTTAAAATCCAAAGTTTCTCTTTAAAACATTATTTAAGGTCAAAATTTCTCTTTCAATAGTGTAAAAATGCTTTTTGATAAATTTTTAAAAATGTAAGCTAAAAAAAAAATATAATTTTGAAAATCTTAACTTCTAAGAACCTAAAGAACAAAACTTGTGCATATTATGCATAATTACTTACATCACTCAAATAAATCTGAAAGTCCAGCTGAAACACCCTCCAAATAGTCTCAAATCCTCTTAAATAGGACCTATAATCAATCACATAAATATACTTAATATCTTCTACAAAATATAAAGCTTATAGAACTATACAAATGGACTCACTAGGATTATACTTTGCTAAACTAATACCACTTTTAACACTAAATTAACGTTTCTCTAACCAATGACTTTCTAACCAATAATATTTCCTTGCATTAATCGAAACTCATATTGTCATGTGGAAGGCAGTTGCCAAAATATCATTGACCTAGGATTTAATATAAAACCCCAAACAAAACGTTAAACCATCCCAATGTTTATAACCAAAGAAAACGTTAATCCAACCTATTATTTATAATCAAAGAAAACTTGTCAAATCTAATAGGACTTGATATATATATATATATATATATATATATATATATCCGAAAGGAAATTTGATGGCGAAAATATCAATTGTTCAAGGGATGCAAAGTGGGCAACGTGCAAGCCATATACACAAAGGCCAATTATGTTTCCTTGCATTGGGTCAAACCTTATATAACCTTTAGAGAAGCAGCAGCCGCATTACCTATAGACCTTAAATCTATATTCCCATTGAAAAACGTAAGGATACAGGGCCGCCTTTAGGATTTAAGGTTACAATCATGGAATCTATATTCAAATTAAATATGTAGGCAATTCAATGAAATCGTGTACTCACCTTTAGGAATTAATCTAATATATATATATATATAGTCCTTTGTTAGACCTAAGGTCCTCAATTTCAACGGTAATCAACATAAAATACAAAAGTACCCTAACTTAGAGTATTATAATCGGATCTTTACATGAATAACGCTCATATATATAACCATCTTTTCAGTGTAATCGATTAGTCAAATACTAGACATAACTGAATCTTATCATGCTGCCAAAATAGTAAATATATCTCAAGATTTATAAAAAGTATAGAAATATTGAGATGGGGTTCTCACCTTGATTTTGTAGCCAATCTTATGCCCCTAAACAATTTTGTCTCTTCCATTGTATGTGTTCTAACTTCTAAACTCCAAGGGAAAAACACCTCTTAGCCTCTTTAGTGATGAATATCTTTTTATAAAAAACCCTAATTATCTCTTCCTCTACCCTGTAGTTTGTATTAGAGATGTGGGCTTAGTGGGTTAGTGGGCTGCAGTTACTAATAAAAAGAACACCTATGGCCCATCAATTATATTTAAAAGAAATTTTAATAATAACCTCAAATAAAAATATGTGGGGTATTACAATTTAGTTTACATATTCTAATTTATTCCCCTTCAAAATTGTACCAAAAGAAAACAGCAATAATTACATATAATCTATTTTTCAAAATTAAACGTGATATATTATTGAGAAATTATATAGCCACTACTAACATTATACAAATAAATTAATGTTGCATTAACAGTATCTAATTTTTTTTCCTCCAAAAGCAAATAATGTAAGCTTAATTTGACTGTTATATATTTATATGACTAGGATAAAAGAACATGTCTCATATTTGGCTCCCAACACCCAACTCTGTGATAGAGCCATATTTTAATTTTAGGAGGGACAAAATTTGTAACACTACAATTTTGAGAGCAAAGATGGCACTTGAAAAACCTAAAAACGCATACCATCAAAAAAGAAAAATGCATCTAAAAAACTGCACATGGAGTGAACATAACAAAATTGTTAATTTCTTTCACATTTATGTTTAACAATATGTTTATGTGTAAATATATTTTAATAGGATATACCAAATTTGGTGAGTTTTAAATAAACTATTATCATTTTTATTGGATTAATTTTGATCCTATATTAAAAGTCATGAAATTCCTGTCAATTTGATTGTTCATAGGCAAAAATCATGCTTAAAATCGAATGAAATATAGTTAAAATAGGAATTACCAAAATAAAGTTTATACTATATTCTTTTTTTTTTAATCAATATTTTGTTAATGGACGAAGATGATACAAATAATGCAACTAAAGATTAATACCAATAAGATGCTCACATGTTGAATTAGTTATGTCAATGTGATATCATGACAACCATCCAACGCCAAATTGATTTAACCTAAAATCATAAAACTGACTTACTAAATAAAAAAGAAAAATGAAACAAACAAATATACACAAAATTCAACCAATAAGAAGAAATCACCTTTTTGAATTGTGCATGCATAATGTATGAAATCAGTTGGCCTAGGCTTGCCATAATACCATATAAACAAATCAAAATTCCTCTAAAATGTTTAAAGCGGCCTCCATTTAAAGTAAAAGTCCAGCACCCGACATTAGTCCAAAACCTTGTTAAATTCCTAATCTTGTCATATCCTAGCCTCACTGTAAAAACTGCATAAGCCAACAACCTCGACAATATAAAAATATTAGACTATAATACCTATTTTTTAATGATTTCACTAAAAGGAATCGAACTAGTAGGAAAATTTCAAGTGTCAGACATCTAATAGAGATTAAAATTGAAGTTCAATTCTTTTTCTCAAAAAAATAAATTTGAAGTTCAATAAAACTAACAAAGTCCTTTTTTTTACCAATATGAGAGAGAGAGAGAGAGAGAGAGAGAGAGAGAGAGAGAGAGAGAGAGAGAGGTCATTATAATCAAGGTTGTAAAATGGCCCTAACATGCTAAAAATGCCACTAAGACCAATTAAAAAACCTCGAATTTCAAGCAGTGAGAATTTTGAAACAAATAATAACATTGATGTCAATATGTACAGTACCAATGATAATGACAAATACAAGTCTTCCTATTATGAGCATCCAATAATGGAATGTAGATTTTGTAATTGTAAAGCTAAAGTAGAAAAATGCGTCCTAAAAATATGCTCATTGAATGAACATAACCTGTTTAATTTCTTTCATGCATTACTACATTCGTAATTAACAACATGTTTATGTATAAACATATTGTCTTGTTTATTAAATGTCGTTAAATTTATGAAATGCAAGTACTTTTATTATTGGATGTTTTTTTAATAAAAGTTTAAATTCTAATGCAAATAAGTTGAACATCATTTGGTTTATGGCTTCAATTTATATGCAAAATTCCAGTTTATGCTTTAAAAATCCCAAAATTGTATTTAAACTAAAAATTTGAGGATCTGAATGAAATAAATTAATTTGTCTTCATCTAATGTTGGATACATTAACTAATATACATATATTTATATATAGCTATACACGTCTATAGATGTATGTGTTTACACACACACACACACACACACACACACACACACACATCATGCACACACACAACGGATACAAATACATTATATACCATATAATAATAGCAAGACTTAGAAGCCGTGGTTCCAATTAGTGTCTATCGCGACAATTTTTTTAGATAGAAACAATTTAATTATTCTTATCAATTTTTTTCTATTATTTTATCAATTTTTTTATGGACACAAAAGCTTAATTGTTGATATTAACTTTTCTACCTTAATAAATTGCTTACTGTTCTTTCCTTTACTAAGTTTTTTATTAACATTTTTGTAAGTTCGTTTAGACCCCTTAAACCCAACAGATTAACCTAGAGAATTAGCCAAGTGATTAACTTAGGTAATTTAAACAAGTCTAGGTTAACACAAAATAAACAAAAACAACAAAGCAGCGGAAAAATAAATAACACAAAGATATGATGACCCAGGAAAACCAAACCGGTAAAAAACCTGGAGAGGATTTGATCTAGCTATCCTCAAGGTAAACTGAATCCACTATGAAAGAATCGAAGTTTACACAATAGCGACTTCGACCACTAACATCCTATTGCTACCCAAGTGTAGGAAACTTACTACCACGACCCCATGATAGCTCCGAGATCCACGGACTCCTTCTTTCTTGAATTCTTCAGCAAATCCACAAGCGCACCTGCTTGTATATCTTTGTGCTCTTTTGATTCTGCAACTATATTGATCTTCACAACTCTTGACATGAATCTCAAGTTTGTAAACCCTAAGTGTATGTGAAGGTAAACACCTCTAGATCTCACAATGAGATTCACAAACACAGCATTCAGAACCCTAAAAACATGGCTAGGGTTTTCCCTTATATACTTAGGGCAAAACATAAAACCCTATACATTAAATGGACTTGGGCTGAGTTGGAATTTTCTGCAGAAAAACGATCTGCCCAATTTTCGATCGATCGAGCCTAATTTTCGATCGATCGAGTCTGACAGAAAGTTAACAGTAATTCTGCAAAACAACTCAATTCCAACTTTACATTAAGACCCATACTTTGAGCAAGTCTAACACAAGATTAAACAT
Source organism: Lithocarpus polystachyus (assembly GCA_033629205.1). Lineage (NCBI taxonomy): Eukaryota > Viridiplantae > Streptophyta > Magnoliopsida > Fagales > Fagaceae > Lithocarpus > Lithocarpus polystachyus. The sequence continues at coordinate 48,291,515 of CM066168.1, forward strand.
TGTTTTGATCATGGTTTGCCAACATACAAATTGAAGTTCTAATACATTAGTTCCTAATTCTTAGAACCTAACAATTTTTAATATGAGGATCTTTCCTTCTAATCCAATTTTGGCTTTTATTGAGATATTCTTATTTAGTAACAATTTTTGCTTTTATACTTTACCGCTCTTTTTTGTTTGAGGTTTTTCTTTTTCTTTTTGTGGGAGCAATATGAGGTTTTTGGTTTTTTGTGGTTGTGCGTGTGTGTTCTTAATTCTTAATTCTAAAGCAACATTAAAGACAATGGGAATTCTATTTGCAAATAGGATTGCAACCTTTGTATGTTTATTTGGCTAAAGCCAAAATTCAAATTCAATTTTGCAACCAAAAAAACATACAACAGCCTTACTACACAAATTCACTTTTTGCTCTAATTTATTTTGCAAATCAAGCACTATTAAGAATTTCAATAAACACTATTGCCACATCTTCAATTTATTGAAACAAACTTGATGTGAAGCCAAACATTAGGCTTTCTAGGGGTTCAACATATTCATTTTTAGCATTTTGAAAAGAAGATTGAGCAATAGCTTTTTAAACTTAAACATTTTTCAAATTATTGAGTAACTGTTTGTATTTATCTCAAAAGTCATAGCTTTATATAAATACATTAACAATTATATATATATATATATATATTTGCTGAATAAGGCAATATATTAACACAAAAAAAATAGAGCAGAAACAAACAGAGCAAGGGAAAAGGAGAGATTTAGCCTACAGCTCCTTCCACAAACCCAGAAACTACAGAGAAAAGGGGGGGGGGGACCTAAAACTGTTACAAAAATATGCCCATTAGGCTAGGGAATGAGCTACAAAGTTAGTCTCTAAAAACAAAAGAGGCATTCCAACATACAAAAGAGTTTATGTTAGGTTCTAAGGAATTAGGAACTAATGTATTAGAACTTCATTTTGTAATGTTGGCAAACCATGATCAAAACATTTTTAGTCTTGTTTAAACTTGCTCAAAGTATAAGGTTTTTATGTAAAGTTGGAATCGAGTTACTGCAGATATTACTGTGCAATTCTGCCTAACTCGATCGATCGAAAATTAGACTCAATCGATCGAAAGTCGTGCGGATTGTTTTTTTCTGCAGAATTTCCAACTTAGCCCAAGCCCGTTTGACGTGTAGGGTTTTATGTGTTGCCCTAAGTATAAAAGGGAAAACCCTAGCCACGTTTTTTAAGTTCTGAATGCTGTGTTTGTGAATCTTATTGTGAGATCTAGAGGTGTTTACCTTCACATACACTTAGGGTTTCCAAACTCAAGATTGATGTCAAGAGCTTGGTGATCGTTCAGTTGCAGAATCAAGAGCTTCAAGATATACAAGCAGGTATGCTTGTGCTTTGCTAAGAATTCAAGGAAAGAAGTAGTCCGTGGACTCAGAGCTGTCACGTGGTCATGGTAGTAAGTTTCCTACTCGAGGTAGCAATAGGATGTTAGTGGTCTAAGTCGCTATTGTGTAAACTTCAATTCTTTCATAGTGAATTCGGTTTTACCTTGAGGATAGCTAGGTTAAATCCTCCCCAGGTTTTTACCGATTTGGTTTCCTGGGTCATCATATCGTGTGTTATTTATTTTTCGCACTTTTGCATGATATGATATATTTGTGTTAACCTAGAGTTGCTTAATTTACCTAAGTTAATCATTTGGCTAAATATCTAGGTTAATCTGTTTAGGTTTAAGGGGTCTAAACTTCTTACAGTTTAGAATCACACGGATATCTTCTATAATAGCATTAATGAGGAGTTGTAGATGGGTTTAGGATAGCTTTTATCACAGAATGGGCATCTCCTTCTAGCACAACTCTAGCAAAATGTTCTTTATGAGCTAAACTAGCTACTAAGAGAGCTGCTTTAGATTCCGCCCATAAGGTCTCACCTAGGCATTCTTTCTTAGACTATGTTGCTACTATGGATTTGTTACTATCTCTTCAAACCACTACCAGCACCACCCTATCAGGCTTAACTGCTGCATCAAAGTTACATTTGATCCATCCAAGAGGAGGAGGCTTCCATGAGGGAGATTTCTCTTTTTCCCCAAAAATCGATTGCCAAGCTTGCTTGTGTTGAATAAATACCTTAGTTATTTGGATGAAGAGCTTGATTGAGTCTACCGATTGGTTTCCCCACACTGTTTGGTTTCTGTTCTTCCGAATTGGTCACAGAGAACTACTGTAAAAGGACTAAACTCCTTTGCTTCCTTGCCTTGGATCTTTAACATTTCTCGTGGATTTATTATAATCATCATCCATTAATCAATATTCATATCTTTGAATTCATCCATGTTTAAGGGCCAAACTGAGTTGGCCTAAGCCTGAACTGTGATGGGGCAGTGTATAAAGATGTGTTCAACAGTTTCAACCTCTTCCCCACATCTGAAAAATGTTAGGAATTGGAAATCTTTTATTAAAAATCTCCTGGACCGGGAGAGAATTGCAAACTATTCTCCAGAGAAGAAGCTTAAGCCTCTCATGTATTTTACTCTTCCACAACATCTTCCAATTCGCTTCATGCATTAGCCCCAGTGAGGTGCTACTTTGTTGCATTTTTAACATATATGCTGATTTTACAGTAAACTCACCTGATGGACTTTGTTCCCAGCATGTGTCACTCTTTGAGGAGGCGGGAATGTGGATATTGAGGATCTTTATAGCTGACTGAGTCTCAAATAAATAAATAAAAATTTCCCTATCTCACTGTCTTAAGTCATGATGGATGAGCTTAGCTACTAGCAAGTTGTTTGGAGCCACCCCAGCCTTAAGTTTTGGCCTAAAATCTGGTTCTTTAGGAACCTAAGGGTCATCCTATATGTTTATACTTCTTCCATCTCCCACTTTATAGAACATGCCTTTCTTAATGAGCTTGTTGCAATCAAATAAGCTCTTGCAAATCCAAGACGCTTGTTTTAGTGGCCTTGTTTAGGTAAAACTTCCACCTCTTAAATATATTTTTCTAAATATTTTTATCTGGTGCTTATCCTCATTTTTTTGAACCTCCCAAGCTAGCTTGGCTAGTAGAGCCTGGTTGAAATCTTCACTTTTTCTAAATCCTAGGCCTCCCATGAACTTGGATCTACAAATTAATAGAATCCCAGTTCTTCAGGATGCAGCAGCTAGAACCATTTTCCTTTGAACCCCACCAAAATTTCCTATTTAAAGCATCAAGCTTCTTTGTTGTTTCTTTGGGAGTCTGAGAGAGGACATAACATATGATGGCATGGCTGAGGTAACTGTGCGAATTAGAAAGGTTCTAGTATCCTGCGAGAGTATCTTAACTTTCCAACCTTGGTACTTCTTTTCAACTCTTTCTATCACCTCTTGAAATGTACCTTTCTTTGACTTTCCTATCAACATTGGTAACCCCAAATATTTTCCTTTTGACCCTTCAATTTTCAAACCCATGCTCCCAGCTAGCAAATGTTTAGAATGCCAACTGGTTAGGTTTTTGTTTAAAACCATGGTAGATTTGTGGGTATTTATCTTTTGCCCTGACCAGGAAGAATAAGTGGATAGACATTCTTTGATGGACCTTATATTCTCTTCATCTGCCCTCCCAAAAATGAACAAATCGTCTGCAAATTGGAGATGAGATATTGGTCGGCAGCCCATAGCAAGCTTGATATCTTTTAGCTTATTAGTCTTTTCAGCTTTTGCAAGAGTTTGGATAGTACTTCTGCTGCTACAATAAGTAGGAATTGCGAAAGAGGGTCTCCTTGTCTTAGACCTCTTTGTGGTTGGAAGAAGCCAATTGGGGAGCCATTTATGAGTATAGAAAAAGAGGTAGTTGAAATGCATTTGGAAATCCAATTTATCCATTTCTCATTGAATTCAAAATTTCTTAAGACATTAAGAATAAAAGGTCATTCCAGTCTATCATATGCCTTTTCCATATCAAGTTTAATTGCCATTCACTTTTCCTTACCTTTTTTCTTTCTCATAACATGAATGATTTCATGGGCTATTACGCTATTATCTTGTATTTTTCTACCTTGAATGAAGGCTACTTGCCAGGGAGATATCATCTTGTGGAGGAGTGGTCTCAATCGGCTTGCTAATAATTTTGACATTATCTTATATAACACATTACATAGCAAAATCGGACAGAATTGGTTAACCATGGCAGCCTTCTCATGCTTGGGGATTAGGGTGATAAATGTATGATTTATTTCTCTCAACATACGATCACCTCGGTAGAAGCTTAAAACTACATCCACAACATCACCACCTATCAAGTGCCAATAGTGTTTGAAGAAAAGGGGGGACATTCCATCAGGCCTAGGTGCTTTGTGAGAATCCATCGAAAATACTGTTGTTTTGATCTCTTCCATTGAAGGCATGGCTAGCAACATTTCATTATCTTCTAGAGTGATGGACCCTGGAATTAAATTATTTAGATCATAAGGAATATCTGGGGTTGAAGAAGAGAACAGGTAAAGAAGCTTTGAAAGCATTGACCAATCTCCTCCCAACCTAAAATCTACTCTCCATTTTCTTTCTTCATAAAATCAATGGAATTTCTTCTTCGCCTTATCACTGTACTTAGAAGAATCTTGTATTGAGATCGGAACTAGTAAGCGATTTGATTTTGGATTTTTGACGCCATAATAATTCCTCCCTTTTCAACAGTTCTTGGATTTCCGTACACAAATTTGCTTCCTTTTCCAAGTTTTGTGGATTTGGGTCTAAGCTTTGAATTTGGTCTAAATTCTTCCATGCCTCCTTGATTTTGGATTGTACATTGCCAAAGCAGGATCTACTACATTGTTTAAGCCTATTTTACATATATACATATATATTATAGCCTATTATATTATATAACATTCTTTCTCTCAACAACATGGTAAAACTTTAAACTTGACAGCCACAAGTTTTATTTTTATTTTTTAATGAAATCAATAGACAGCCACAAGTTTAGAAGTCAAGGAACTTAAATTGTTGAAGTAAAGCAGTAAGTTTATAAAACACACAGTTTTTCAAAAGAAAGACAACAAAAGCAGTAAACCTCTTACCAGTAACTAAACAAAGCACGAGAGATATATATACTAGTGGTGCTGGCTTGGACTGAAGCTGGAGCTGAGAGGACAACCATAGATGCACAGACACAGGAATGTAGTTTAATTTGTTTGTTTGTTTTTTTATTTTTTAAATAATGATTTAAGATGATTTAGAATATATTATCTGGGGTTTTTTTGTGATTTAGTATTTAGATTTAGAAGGCCACGGATTGAAGGATTTACCATCTGATGGGTCCCCCCTTGGCTTCGCCAACGAGTGTGGCTATGTCATGGGTGGGAAAGAAAGAGAAGAAAATTGGGGAGGGAGTTTTTGCCTGAGGTCTAGCAAGTATATTGGGGTTTTTTCTAAGACTATCGGGTTGATGTTAAACAGAGAGAGTGGCAAAGATACAAACTTGATGGCTATGGTGGCTGACAGTGACGACAACGGCTAATAGTGTGGCTATGTCATGGGTGGGAAAGAAGAAAATTGGGGAATAAGTTTTTGCGTGAGGTCTGCCAAATATATTGGGGTTTTCTAAAACTATGGGGCTGAAGTTTTTTTTGAGAAAAATATCGGGTTAAAGTTAAACAATTAAATTTTCCTTATACAAAAGATAAGAATTACATGGAAAAATTGTGGGAAGCTCTAAGAAATGTTAACAAAAAGTCAAAAGTTTCGATTTTATAGTATATATAGATTAATACATGGGTTATTTTATACATGAAATAATTAAGCATTATAATAGCTCAATCTTAGTTAGGGGCGGCGATACTTTATGTCAAGAGGTTCAACTAAACCCTGACTTGAAATTATAAATATAAATAAATATATATAATTTTTTTATTAGTTTAATTTACTTTTAAAATTATTTTTGCACACCTTGATCAAATATCAACGCCGCCTAAAGTCAAAAAACCAACACAAATCAGTCCATTCCAAAATTAATCAAATAACAACATAGGTCACAGATCTCTTAATCTCACTCTCATGAATAGCTTCTTTATCTGACTATCTCAGCATCTTTAACTCTAAGAGTAAAAAGTGAGTGGTTGTGAGTTGTGACTATCTCTCTTTTTATTATGGAGTATAAATTTATTAGAGTGAGTTTGATACTAATTATGTGCATTATTAATTTTTTTTTTTTTTTGTTATAATGTTATTTGTGTGAATTGTAATGTGTGTGAATGTGTGCGTATATAGTATAAATATAATATAACTTTATATAATTTAATAATTAGAAAATATAGAAAGTTTGTTATATGTGTGTGAATTGTTATTATGTTATAATAACTTTTTATTATAAAATTAGTGATTCAAAAAAAAAAAATAGTAAAGTGTGTGTATTGTTCAAGCATTTGGTTGCTTAAGCAAACACTTAGTATATTATTTATGTGTGGATGAGTGTAATTGTGTGCTTCAATTTAATACAATGACAGTGGGTTGAGTTTTATCATTTAGTATAATTTTTTTATAAAATGCATAAAAATAAAAATTTTATACAAATTTAACAAAATAAAATGGACACACCTACCCACATTGACAATTGAGAGTGAACTATCCTGTAATAATTTCAAAATATGAAAACTCATAAAATGAAATTGTAATTTTTTTTTAGAGAGTTTCAAACTATGACGTCTGCTCTTGATGATTACTCTTTATCATCAGACCAATACACCAATCGATTTTTGGTGCAGGTGGGGTTCAACCATCAGAAACTTTACCAGTTGAACTAACTGAAACTCACAATATGAATACCAAATTAATTTAAGTAATTAGTATATGTTGTTGGTCCATAATATGGATGGTAGTCTTGTTAAAGTGGTGACCACCAATGTATTTGCAAGGAGAAAGATTAGAAACACAAATAAGGAGTCCTTATATTTATAGACTTAGTTAGATCTCTACGTAAAAGATATGTATCTTCGCTAATAGATAAGTGTACTGGCATCAGGTTTAGGCCCAATTCATTAACCTCCGTATGCTTAAGAGTTTAGGGCCCAGTGCCAAGTCAAGGCCCATATCAGTTTGGGGACCAATGCCTAGTCGAGGTGCGGTACTAGGTCGAGGCGCAGTACCAAGTCGGGGCCTATATCAGATGGAAACGGTAACGCCTTAGGGGAAATTGCCTGCCGAACTCCACTTGGCGACAAGTGCAAGTTACAAGAGAGTTGCATTAGTTACGAGAAGTGGGTCCCATCTGAACAAGAATATATCCTTGAGGGACCCACCAACATGGAAACCTCCCCTTCATCATGACAACCCCACTAAAGTAAGTCTATAAATAGAGGACGATAGTTAGAGGGATTGGGGAAGGCAATTTTTAGGGAAGGGATACATGAGAGAAAAGAGAGGAACCACCAAGGGGTAAGCTCAGCATTACTAAGTTTGAGCCTTCTCGAGATGCACACACACAGGGTAACAAAATACATATGGGCCTAAAACACCTTCTTTTGGGCCGTTGGGTTGGCTTCAATAGGTTTTCCCATTGTAGGAAATTCCACACCCATCTTAAACAAATAAATTGGGAGCCTGACTCAAAAATTCATCTGATACTTTGGTCTAGACACCACAATAAGATTTAGTCAAAAGACACAACTCTTTTGCCTATAACTAACTAATATTAATTAATTAATTATCATCGTTATATGTTAGTGAAGCAACATCATCCACCAAGTGAAAGTTATTGTATGAGTGACGGTGCACTATATTATGGTGTGATCACCATCATTATTACACATTTAACATATAAAAGACTATTCATCACTAGTAGGATGGTGACTATTCAAGTAACACCTGAGACATTCCTATAAACATTAGAATTTAGCCAAATAATTTTATTTATAAATAAATTACAATTTTAATTGGCATTTGTAGGCGATAAGTGTGTGCATATATATATATATAGACCACCAAACTTGAAGCATAGTATTTATTATTGCTATACTCTTGTTGAACCACATCAGCGTATTTCAGTCTACTTCAGTCCTATTTGGTCAACTGCAGTCTATTTCGGTCATTTCAGTCATTTTTAGTCCACTTCAGTCTAATTTAGTCAATTCAGTCCACTGTAGCCATTTGATCCACTCTCAGTCCATTTGTTCCATCTGTGTGTGTGTGTGTGTGTGTGTGTGTGTGTGTGTGTGTGTGTGTGAGAGAGAAAAGAGTGCATGCCTTTATGAATTATAAAGTTCTAGCTGTAAGATCAAATTTGTAAAGCTAAAATTTCATGCTTTTAAAGTCTTTAACAAAACGATGCTATAAATTAATTTACATATTTTTTCCTTTTATTTCGTATAATTAATTTTTTCACCTTACGTTGAAGACTTGGCTTTTGTTTATTTTTGTGAATTCTATTTGCAGAAGTAAGTATAAGATATAAAAATTGATTTCTGGTGTACGTTATGAGAGAGAGAGAGAGAGAGGACATTTCCAACTTAACTTGATAAAATCAAACGAGTGTAGACAGAAATAAAACTTTAAATACTACATAGTTATGATTTTGCAGTTTTTCACCGTTCGCACTGCAACTCAAACAACCAATATAAGAAAAAAGCGGGTAGCTAGCTTGCTGCGATTTTTCGGCCCAAACAACCTGTTTAACACATCATCTACTTTTGATCTCGGTCACGTGGGTATGGAATTGGTATAGCCTTCAATGGGGCAGCTTGCTTGAGTGTTATTCCCATCCTTTCGGTCATGTCCATCTCCTCAGGCTTAAGCCCATCTGCCAAAACCCAATCAAACGAGTGCAAGAGAGTCCCAAGAGCCAGTGGAAGCACACGAGAGGCAAGTGGCATAGCTGGAAACATTCGTCTCCCAGATCCAAGGGGTATGAACTCAAAATGGTGCCTCTTGTAATCCACCATATTTGGTTCCATGAACCTCTCTGGCTTGAAAACCAAAGGCTCATCCCACGTCTTGGGGTCTCGTCCAATTGCCCAAAAATTGACTAGGATTTGTGTTTCTTTTGGAATATTATAGCCTAGCATCTTGCAAGAGTCCATGGCCATGTGTGGTACTAGGAAAGGGAGAGGTGGGTGTAGCGTTAGTGTTTCCTTTATGACAGCTGTGAGGTATGGGAGGTTTTCAATATCATTATCTTGGAGCTTCTTATCAGGATCTATGGTGCTTCTCAGCTCAGCTTGGACTTTCATCAAGGTTTCAGGGTTGTGGAAGAGCTCTGCCATTGCCACTCCAGAGTGCTTGTCGTTGTGTCAGTCCCCGCAGTGAACATCTCCTGAAAACGTAGTAATTTTAATGAGTATTTTGTGCATGACTTGCACGTCACGTCATGACTGGTCTTAATCTATTTCGTCTTGTGCGGATTTTTCCTGTCTCAAAGAGGTGACATAGCGATGGCAGAGATAGGGATGAGTTTTGCACCCCCGTCTCAGCTTACCCCACCCCGCCTCACGCCATATGTTTTTTTTTTTTAATTTATATTTCACGTATTTATAGTTATAATGTAAAAATTTACACTCGTATTTATTTCTCTCTTAGTACTCTCATAGTTATAATCTTTCTTTATATTATATTTTTATCTCATTAAAGTTGGAGCAATTTCATTAAAATCAGTAAACATTTCCAACCCGCCCCAAAGCCAACCTAGATACGTTCGCAATATTTGTGGCCATTACATATATAGAAATTAGATCTTACAAAAGATTAGGAAAATGATATCTTAAGTTAGAAATAATATAAATTTCTTTTAACTGTTAAATTGAAATTAGAAAAAAATAATAATAATAAGAAGGCTTACGAAGACTATGACGTTGATGGTTCTTGAAGAAAAACTTGAGGGCTCTTCCACACCATCACCATGAAACTCCAAAAGCACATCTAGGTAGTCCTTATTCCTCTTCTCTTCAGTAATTCCACATTCCATGCCTTCCATCCTCTCTTGGACAAACACTCCAGCGATCTCAAAGGCACTTTCGACATGGAATTGGGTCTTCCTCCTTAAACCTTGTGGATCAAACCACCTTGGAATTGGCCAGTAATCAGCCAAGTTCGGATTCCCAGCATACTCCATCACCTTGCCTGCATGGTAGGAAAACTTTGCCCCTCTCTCCGATTTGGTATCCAACAAATCTTTTGAAAACATAAGATTTCCTAAGATTAAAACCCATCAAGAAGAAGAAGCTCCCAACGTCGATGGCTTTGGTACCAGATGCACTAGCTTCTTCCATGAAGTGTACCATCTGATCGATGCACCTCCCACGTACACCTGTTGCAAGGTATAAAATATATATATATATATATATATATACACATATATATATATATATAAACAATAAATTATACAGTTCTATATAGCCAAATGTTATCCGTTGTAGCATTTTCATATTAATTAATTAAAATGAATAAAAAATGGCAAGTTCAAAACCCAAAAGGAAACATTCATGTTTCATGCCCTAGTTAAGTTTTTTGAAACGGAATTAAATACGTACACTGAAATTATATGGGAAAAAAAAAAAATTTGTAGTTTTTTGATGTGGCAAATTGTGAGCAACTGTCTATCGTCTTTACATAAATCCAACACTTTTTTTCAACTACTTACAATTAACTACATTAAAGTTATGGCAAAAGTTATGTTGCAAAAATTGTGTCGGCTAATTTTTATGGAAATACAAAATACTAAAAGAAATAAGAACTATCAATTATAATAACTAAAAATGTGATAGAAAATAAGCCACCCGCACAAGCTCATGCATTGATTGAGTTGGGAAAAATGCCTAGCTAGCTAGGGATATATTAACCACTGAGGCAACCCGTGTGCGGACTACTCAAATTACATTTACGAGTAACCAACCTAAAAAGAAAAAAAAATACGTGATCATATGAACAACTAGCATAATGGTTAGAAAATATAAACAGATGAATAACACTATATATCAGATTAAGTGATTAATTAGTATACCACCTCGCATGGCTTCAAGGCAGCGTGCCACGAAAAACTGGGTGGTGCAAAGGCGGCGCAACATGCGCCAGTGAGGTCCATATTGAGCCGTAATGAGAGAGCCCTCATTACCATAGTCCCCTTTCATGGCCTCGTAAATCTTCCTGCCGGCAAGAACCACGTCGTGATTCTTGAACATCTCACTAGCCACTTCATCGGACGAGATCACCACCGTGCTCATTGACCCTAGCCAAAGTGTCATGATAGGACCGTGCTCACGAGCCAGCTTTGTAAATGACTCGTGGGGTACTGACCAACCCAATTGGAAAATGTTTCCAACCACTGGCCAACATTTAGGCCCTGGTGGAAGCTGACCTATGTCCTCTAATCTGCGGTGTCTCCGCTCTCTTATTAGCGCTATCGATGCAATCCATAGCACTAGAGCTGATGGGGATCTGGAAGGCGCCGTCAGGTTCACGAGACTGACGGCCTTGTGATGGACGGCGTTAGCTCCCGTCCTCCCATAGTTCGGCTTCCAGCACGCCCCGACGAGACGAGTTGCACGTGTCGACGGGGTAAGAGGGTGACGGGAAAAGGAGCTGAAGGACGGAAGTCAGCCTCGTGCTGTACGCTGCTACTTGAATAAACACCTTGCCCGGCACGCTTGATTGCCCACAAAGTAACTTGTACCCCACTCAACAAGGGATGGCCCTGGCAAGGAAAGAATTCCGTGAAGAACACGCATCAAGGTATGGTTCCGGTCAGAGGTTACCCACTCAAACACGCTAAAGGCCCCAGCTCTACACCACTATAAATACCCCCAACCCTCAAGAACAAAGGTACGCATGCTTCTATCCCGACTCTGGCACTCTGGAGTCGTGAGTATTACTAACTTGACCGTCGGAGGGTAGTTGGCCGGTACCACACCGGTACTTTCCTTTGAGGTTCTTTTTGCCTGTGCAGATCCGTTCTGAACGCGAAGACCTTGTGACTCATTGAGGGTGCGGATCGGCATCATCAGTTGGTGCCGTCTGTGGGAAAAGAAAAAAACGTACACGTACGTAGGCTGTATCCTGTGCTTTCCGGACGAAGAGTTGCATGGTACTTGCGCGTTCAAGGGTTACCACAATGAACGACCAAGGCAATGAACAACGCACCACGGCCCTAGAGAGACAAGTCCAGACTCTAATGACCGCGGTGGAACGCCTCACAAAACATAACAATGACTTGGAAGAACAACTATTGCGAAGGGACGCGACGGCAGGCAACCATGGAGAGAATGAGGAAGACAGCGCTCGGGAGAGGGATCATGGAGGCCCGAAGGGGAGCAATGCACTGACCCAACCCGAAGGGCAGGGGACAAGCCGTCCGTCGGCGGCTAACAATGATCCGCCCAGCACTACCGAGGAGCTGCGGTTGATGAGGGAGCGTATGGATTTTATGATGAACGCCCTCAAGGGACGAGTATCCAGTGACCTCGACGACCTCGTCCACCGCACAGATTCTCCCTTCACCACGCACGTCATCATGTTCCCAACACCGCCAAAGTTCCGCATGCCACAGATAGAAAGCTACGATGGGTCCAAGGACCCACTAGACCACCTGGAGTCCTTCAAGACGCTGATGCACTTGCATGGCGTGCCGGACGAAATTATGTGCCGGGCATTCCCGGCGACGCTGAAGGGGGCGGCAAGGACTTGGTTCAGCAGGCTGACACCCGGCTCTATCAGTACCTTCAGGGAGCTGAGTGCTCAATTCGCTACGCACTTCATCGGAGGCCATAGGTACAAGAAATCCACCGCGTGCTTAATGAACATCAGACAGCGGGAGGATGAGACACTCAGGTCCTATATAGCCCGCTTCAACAGAGAGGCACTTTCGATCGATGAGGCGGACGATAAGATACAGGTCGCCGCGTTCACCAATGGTCTGAAGGAGGGCAAATTCTTGTTCTCTTTATACAAGAACGACCCGAGGACAATGTCGGAGGTATTTTACAGGGCGACGAAGTATATGAATGCGGAAGACGCATTACAGGCTTGGGGGGAAAGACCTCCCGGGAGGCGGGAGAGGCAGGAGGACGTCAAGCAAGATAAAGGACGAAAGAAACCGCGGACAGAAGGCCGAGACAACAGGCGACCGCAACCTCCTGCCGGTAAGTTCACAAGCTTCACCCCGCTGACGGTCCCAGTCGACCAAGTCCTGATGGAGATTAAAGACGAAGGGTCCTTGACGTTTCCGGGAAAACTGAAGGGGAACCCGGATAGACGACCCAAAGACAAGTATTGCCGCTTCCACCGAGACCACGGCCACGACACCGCCGATTGTTACGACTTGAAGCAACAGATCGAGGCCCTGATCAGACAGGGAAAGTTGCAAAAGTTCTTCAGCCGGGAAAGGACAGGGGCACCTCGGCAAGAACAGGTCCCCCGCCGGGACAATGAGTGCCCTAGGCCGCCCATAGGAGATATAAGGATGATTGTCGGGAGTACGGCGGCCGTCGGATCGACAAAAAAAGCCCGGAAAGCCTATCTTAGGGCAGTGCAAAACGTGCAAGCAGCGGGCGCCGCCCAGAAGAAGCCGCGCATCAGCGGCCCCACTATTGAGTTCACTGAGGAAGACGCCCAACGTCTTCATCATCCGCACGATGACGCCTTTGTTGTCAACATCCGGGTGGGAGACTACAACACTTACCGGGTCTTGATCGATAATGGTAGTTCCGCGGACATCCTCTACTACCCGGCATTTCAGCAGATGCGGATCGGCAGGGAGCGCTTAGTCCCCACTAATGCCCCGCTTGTTGGGTTTGGAGGGATGAGAGTTCACCCCCTCGGCGCCGTCACCCTGCCAGTCACGATTGGAGAATATCCTCGGCAGGTCACTAAAGACGTCACTTTCCTCGTCGTCGACTGTTCGTCCGCCTACAATGCTATCATAGGGCGGCCCACCCTTAACGCTTGGAAGGCTGTGACATCAACCTATCACCTGATGGTCAAGTTCCCCACCGAGTATGGTGTGGGGGAGTTATGGGGAGACCAGGTCGCTGCGCGAGAATGCTACGTAGCGATGGTAGAAGCAGACAACCACCTGCCGGCACTCAATATAGAGTAGCGGGTGGGGGCAGAACCCGCAGAAAAGCTCGAGGAGATAGCACTCGACGAGTCCAGGCCAGAGAGGACCACCAGAATTGGAGCCCTCACCAGCCCGGTGGCTCGTCAGGCGCTCGTGACCTTCCTCCGGAAAAACCAGGATGTGTTCGCTTGGAGTCACGAAGACATGCCAGGAATTGACCCTTCAGTCATGGTGCACAAGCTGAACGTATCGCCCACTTTCCGGCCAGTCCGTCAGAAGAAGCGGGTGTTCGCCCCGGAACGAGATCGGGCGGTGGCAGAAGAAGTTGGCAAGCTGCTAGAAGCGGATTTCATCCGAGAAGTGTACTATCCTGACTGGTTGGCCAACGTGGTGATGGTCAAGAAGGCTAGCGGGAAGTGGCGCATGTGTGTGGACTTCACCGACCTGAACAAGGCGTGCCCCAAAGACAGCTACCTCCTCCCGCGGGTCGACACACTGGTGGACTCAACAGCCCAACACCAGCTGCTGAGCTTCATGGATGCCTTTTCAGGGTATAATCAGATCCGGATGGACGTGGTTGACCAAGAGAAGACTTCATTCGTCACCAGCCAGGGTCTCTTCTGTTACAAGGTAATGCCATCCGGACTGAAAAATGCGGGCGCCATATACCAGAGACTCATGAACAAAATGTTCGCCCACCAAATAGGGAGGAACGTTCAGGTATATGTCGATGACATGTTGGTAAAAAGCAGAAGGAAGGAAGACCACCTGAGGGACCTAGAAGAGACATTCGACACGCTCCGTTCCTACAGCATGAAGCTCAACCCGGCGAAGTGTGCATTCGGAGTGGCGGCGGGAAAGTTCCTAGGCTTCATGGTGTCCCAAAGGGGTATCGAGGCCAACCCTGATAAGATTCAAGCCATAGTGGGAATGGCGCCCCCGAAGAACCCCAAGGAGGTACAAAGCTTGAATGGGAAGGTAGCCGCCCTGAACCGGTTTGTATCAAGGGCGACAGATAAGTGTCTACCCTTTTTCCGCACGCTGAAGAAGTCATTCGAGTGGACGGGCGAATGCCAAAAGGCGTTCGAGGAACTGAAAGCCTACCTCTCCTCACCTCCGCTACTGAGCCCCTCGCAACCAGGGGAGGAGCTCTTCCTTTACCTGGCCGTCTCCCCAGCAGCAGTCAGTGCGGCCTTGATCAGAGAAGAAGACAAGGTCCAAAAGCCTGTGTATTACGTCAGCCGGGCGTTCCGCGGGGCAGAAGAGAGGTACCCGCCAATGGAGAAGCTTGCCTTCGCCTTGATTACCGCGGCCCGCAAGCTTAAGCCATACTTCCAAGCTCATACCATAATTGTCTTAACCGACAAACCTCTACGACGGGCGATGCACAATCCCGAAGCGGCCGGTCGTCTGGCCTTGTGGACAATCGAATTGACCGAGTTCGACGTCAGATACCGCCCGTGCACCGCCATAAAGGGGCAGGCTGTCGCTGACTTTATCGCCGAATTCACAAGCGGCGAGGACTGGGGGGCAGACGAGGACCCTTCGTGGACCGTACATTCGGCTGGATCGTCGACAAGACAGGCCGGAGGGATAGGTGTCGTACTTCGCTCCCCCGAAGGAGATCAGATCGAGTGCATGATTCGTCTAGATTTCCCCACTACAAACAATGAGGCGGAGTATGAAGCGCTGATAGCGGGGATCGACCTCGCCAAAGCAGCAGGGGCCACCAGAGTGGTAGCCTACTGCGATTCCCAGGTCATCGCCAACCAGGTGAGCGGAGACTATGAGTGTAGAGGCGACCGAATGAGGAAGTATCTAGACCAAGCGAAGAGAAGGGTGGATGACCTCAGGGCCGACGTGATCCAAATACCTAGAGAAGAAAACGAGCAAGCCGACCGCCTTGCCAAAGCCGCATCTTCAGAGCACGTGGCTACCCCGAACAATGTGCTTTGCTTTGTACAAACAACGCCACTAATAGACATTGTCAGCGTGCAGGAAATAGGCTCCGAAGGTGACTGGACCACGCCACTGGTCTCCTACTTGAAGGATGGCGCTTTGCTGGATGAGAAGGAAGCCGCCAGAAGGCTGAAGGTCCGAGCCGCAAGGTTCGTACTAATGGAGGACGTCATGTACAAGAGGGCCTTCTCTCGCCCATACTTGAGGTGTCTGAGCCCGGGAGAAGCTAATTATGTCATGAGGGAAGTCCACGAGGGCGTTTGTGGAAACCATTCGGGATCTCGATCACTGGCGCATAAGTTGATTCGGGCTGGGTACTACTGGCCTACCATGCAGAAAGACGCCCAAGCCTACGTCAGGGCTTGTGACAAGTGCCAAAGATTCAGCAACATTGTCCGACAGCCGCCCACAGAGCTATCCCCCATGACAGCCCCGTCGCCTTTTGCTCAATGGGGACTAGACATTATGGGTCCGTTTCCGACGGCTATGCGGCAGCTGAAGTTCTTAGTGGTAGGCATAGACTACTTCACGAAGTGGGTAGAAGCTGAACCCCTGGCCACCATCACGGAGAAGAACGTGCGGAGCTTTGTCTGGAAATCCATCATATGCAGATTTGGAATCCCTAGGGTCCTAGTCTCGGACAATGGCAAACAATTCGACAACGGCCCCTTCCGAGAGTTCTGCTCGCAGCTGGGGATTAAAAACCACTACTCCTCCCCCGCCCACCCCCAAGCCAACGGCCAAGTCGAGGTGACGAACCGATCCTTGCTAAAGATTATCAAGACTCGGCTCGAGGGGGCAAAGGGGATATGGCCTGAGGAGCTACCCAGCGTACTTTGGGCGTACAGGACGACGGCAAGGACCCCAACAGGAGAAACTCCATTCCGGCTAACCTACGGAAGCGAAGCAGTCATCCCGGCCGAAGTAGGACTTTCGTCTTACCGGGTGAATGCTTACGACGAAGGCAGGAATGATGAGGCATTGCGCCTAGGGCTGGACCTAATTGACGAAGACAGAGCAGTAGTTGAACAAAGACTCGCGCGGTACCAAGATCGCATGGCCAAGCACTACAACTCCCGGGTCAAGCGCAGGGACTTCCGAGTCGGAGACCTTGTTCTAAGAAGAGTCATGGGCGCTACCAGAAACCCTACCCAAGGAAAGCTCGGCCCCAACTGGGAAGGACCCTACCGAGTCACGTCGTGGCATCGAAGAGGCACCTACCACTTGGAAACGCTGGAAGGACAGGCACTACCCCATCCATGGAACGCTGAGCACCTACGAAAGTACTACCAATAAGAAAAGAGCGGCAGCTCCTACTTGTACTTGCCTAAATGTATCTCGAGGGCCCAATGGGCACTCTTCTCCTTAAATTGATGCATGTTTTAGAAGTCTATTCAATCTCTCTTGTATTGTGCTTGGCTCTTAAAACAGGTATACCAAGGCGCCCAAGCCGACGGCTTAAAAGCCAACCTAAAATCTACATGGCATAAAAGCGTCAGGCGCCCAAGCCGACGGCTTAGAAGCCAACCTAAAATCTACATGGCATAAAAGCGTCAGGCGCCCAAGCCGACGGCTTAAAAGCCAACCTAAAATCTACATGGCATAAAAGCGTCAGGCGCCCAAGCCGACGGCTTAGAAGCCAACCTAAAATCTACATGGCATAAAAGCGTCAGGCGCCCAAGCCGACGGCTTAAAAGCCAACCTAAAATCTACATGGCATAAAAGCGTCAGGCGCCCAAGCCGACGGCTTAGAAGCCAACTTAAAATCTACTAAGCATAAAAAGCATTAAGTTCAAAGCCGCGGCCTAAAAGCCGACGTCCTAAAAATTTACAAGGCACAAAAGCCCGTCAGGCGCAAGAATCGTGCAAGCGAAATACCGACGGCTCGAAAAGCTGACGGCATGCTAAACGGATCGCTTAAAATCGATTTCAGAAACGACGGCGCTATCTTAAAAAGTAAAGGGCCAATTATCCCTAGTGCGAAAACCGGTCATGCGTATAAGTTGACGGTTCGCAGGGTGACGGCTCGGGAAGTCGACGGCTCTTCTACCCTAGCTCAACAAAAGGCTCGAGCCCGTTTTACAAGGTCGCTGACCCCGTTGGAAGGTCACGACTCGGCGCGAAAAATGTCAAGTCTAAAATCGGGTTAACATAGTTTCGACGAAAGAAAACCATATGTAAAACTGGGAATGGAGATAACACATTTCAAGTAAAAAAAAAAAAAGAAAAAACCGAGTTATCATATTAAGGAAACATTGTTCTTACAAAAGCCCTCAATATGACGGGGCACCCCTTACAAAAACAAAAGAAAAGAAGAAAAAGAAAGAGAAGTCCCGCAAACATCAGGCGCCGGGAGCATCAGGTTCGGCCTCGTCACCCTTGTTAGGATCTTGAGCGACGGGAAAATCCCCTGAGCCGGAAGGGCAAGCAGACGGGACCTTCTGGGAGCCGGACAGCTCAAGAGCTGGCTGGGCCAGGACAATGCCGTCATCCTTCCGGGGCGTTCCAGAATCACCGAGACTGACGTCCGCCGCGACGCCGTCGCCTGCCGGTGTTGCCGGCACCGGGTCGTCCATCGACACCCTCGCCAAGTCCAAGCGAGGGTAGAGAGACTTCACCTGTTTAAGGCAGTCCTCGAACCCCTCACCGTAGTACTCGGCACAGGCGTCAACAAACGTTTGAGATGTCTTGAACTCGGCGACAGCGTCGGCCTTCGCCGTCTCCACCTGGCCCAAGAGAGAAGCCAACTCTTTCTCCGCCGTCTCCTTTGCCGCCGTCTCCTTCTCCAGTTGGTCGGTAGCTTCCCCGAGCTTCTCTTTCAACTCTTTCAGCTCCCCATTCAGGGTACGGCAAGCATCCTTATATTGCTCCAGCCCGTCAGTTAGATTGGCGACGCGCTTGTTCTGACGGGCCAGCAGCTCCTCGCTTTTGGCCCCTTTGACTTGTACGGCCCTCATACGAACGATTGCCTGCCATGACCAAACCACCGTCAGGCCATGAACATAAAAAAAACAGGCGGGACAAGTTAGTGATACCAAGAGCGAAGGCATGCTTACCCGGGCAAGATCAAAGAGGCCGGAGTCCCCAAGCTCCTGAACGGACTCGCCGGCGCAGATGTCGGTGTCCTCCTTCCCGAGGATCGAATCCAGGCCCTCGAGGGCGAATCCCTTGTGTGTGAGCAGGCTACGCCCGTCCGCTAGGGCGACGGGGCCCCGAGCCGTCATCGGCCCTTTCTCGGCCCCATGCTTGAGAGGCGGGAGCTTGGAGGAGACGTCCCCAAGAGTGACGGTTTGCTTCTTGGATTGACGGTCGTCAGCACCGTCACTCTTCCTTTTGGGCGCACTCTTATTAGAGGCTTTCTGAACGGACTTGGATGTCCCCTCCTTCCCCTCTTCCTCCTTCTTCTTCTTCTGCGCAGCAGCAGCCCTAATCTGCGCCTTTAGTTTGCCGGCCTCCATCTCTAAAAAAAAAAAAAAAAAAAAAAAAGGGGGAGAGAAAAGAAGGGGGGAGAAAGGAATGTGTCAGCTAGTTCACAAGTAAAGCTGACGAACTGGAGAGTACGGTTGACGAGGCTTACGTTGACGGGAGAGGTTATCTAGGCGACGGGCTTCGTCTGACAGCAGAGGCCCCCCGCAATACGCGTGAAGAGCGTCGGGCGTGATGAGATCACGACACTTCCGCTTCTCCAGAGGAATATCCGTCACCTTCAGAATAAAGGCTTCCTGCTCCTCTGTGACCTCCGGACGAATGTCAGCTGAAAAAGAAAGATAGGAGACGGGTTAGAACTTGGAAATGAAGCAGAAAAACAAAGAGGGGGAAGACTGACGACGACGACCTGACTCCCTGACGAACCCCCAAGTGTTGTCAAAACCCTCAGGTATCGTCCCCCACTCTTCCTAACGGCAAACCCAATTCGTCCCTTCGACAAAAAAATACCGTCCTCTCCAGTTCCGGTTACAGTCGGGCGTATCCGACACCAACCTCAACTCCTTCCTCCTCGCCAAGAAATGGTAGGTTCCCTGGGATGAGGCTATCTGATGCGGACGGTAGCACCAGAAGAATTCCTCAAGGGTCAACTGACGGTTCCCTCCGCTCAGACTGCCCCACAAGATCTCCGACCCTATGAACACCCTCCAGGCGTTGGGGGCAATTTGGCTGACGGACAGGCCCAAATAATTTGCCAGCTGACGGTGGAGTGCCGTCAGGGGCAGCCTTAAGCCGGCCGCGAACATGGCGTCATACATGCCCACGTCAGCGGTCCTTCCCGAATAGCACTTCTCCCTTTCCATGGGTAGACGGATCGGGATGTCGTCGAGGATTTGGTAACGCGCATGTAAGGAGTTGAACATTTTCTCCGTCATGCTCGGCAAGAAATAGTTGACCGACCATTCTTTAGGGAGGATGAACGGACGGTCGTCCCCAGAGCCTCCGGACGTACTTTCAGAGGTACCACTGCTCGAGCTACCGTCACTACCACTCCCGTCCAGTTGGACCACCTCTATCCGATCCCTCTCTACGGCATGGTCCTTTACCCCCTCATCGGAAGACTGGGCCGACGACCCGTCCCCCGACGACCAAGAAGAGCCCTCCCCGGGCTCATGTCCTGTTTGGTGGACCTCGTCATAGCCCGCCCCGTCGCGGACTGACGACTGCTCACTCATCGTCTCCCTTGACATCTGACTACCTACAAGGGACGGGGGTGGTCTAAGAACCCGACTGACAGCCTTCCCACTAAAACCTTAGCCAAAGTTCAGTATTCGAATGAGCGAAAAGACAATTAAAGCAAGAACTTACCAAATTACGCAAACGGCCTTGGACGAACTGAGGATCTCACTGAACAGACGGTAAGGGAATCGCGCTTGACGGCCTTTTGCTCCTTGGACTGACGGTTCGCTCTTATCAGAAGAATAGGAATAAAAGAGAAAAAGTGAGGGAGAGCAGAGCACATATATAGTGGCCTTGGGCGCGGAAGACGAAGCGACCTTGCCGTCCATCTGCGGGCCAGTCAGCCTTGGACACGTGCACCGACACTAGGCTGCTCGAAGGGACTAGCCATTAATGCCTTGTCTGCCACGACATACTCCCCAATCCGTCAACCTGGGATGACGGGACTGAGGAGTAGGGGGCAACTGATGGGGATCTGGAAGGCGCCGTCAGGTTCACGAGACTGACGGCCTTGTGATGGACGGCGTTAGCTCCCGTCCTCCCATAGTTCGGCTTCCAGCACGCCCTGACGAGACGAGTTGCACGTGTCGACGGGGTAAGAGGGTGACGGGAAAAGGAGCTGAAGGACGGAAGTCAGCCTCGTGCTGTACGCTGCTACTTGAATAAACACCTTGCCCGGCACGCTCGATTGCCCACAAAGTAACTTGTACCCCACTCAACAAGGGATGGCCCTGGCAAGGAAAGAATTCCGTGAAGAACACGCATCAAGGTATGGTTCCGGTCAGAGGTTACCCACTCAAACACGCTAAAGGCCCCAGCTCTACACCACTATAAATACCCCCAACCCTCAAGAACAAAGGTACGCATGCTTCTATCCCGACTCTGGCACTCTGGAGTCGTGAGTATTACTAACTTGACCGTCGGAGGGTAGTTGGCCGGTACCACACCGGTACTTTCCTTTGAGGTTCTTTTTGCCTGTGCAGATCCGTTCTGAACGCGAAGACCTTGTGACTCATTGAGGGTGCGGATCGGCATCATCAAGAGCTATGACTAATCCCAGAGCTAATTGCTCCATATTTTTTTTTTTTAGTTTGGTTGGTGGATACACTAGGTTGAAACTAGCTAGGTTGGTGTTTTTTTATAGCAGTTCTACCTCATGAGTACGTGACAAATCTTTGGGAACAATTAGTGTAAAAGAACAACTTGTCCTTCTTTATTTGGAATCTCTATATTATTTTATGCAGGAAAACCTCAAAGAATTTGAGAAACAGCGGTCAAATCAAGGGAGGAAAAAAAAAGTAAAACCAAAATTTAATACTACGAAATATGTGGACCAATGACTAAAAGAAAAAAGCATTTAGACTAAGACCCATTAATATTTTTTATCAAAGATTGCTTCATTTGCTTGCTTATTTCAATTTTCAACTTGTCACATGCTTTGTGATTTACCAACATATCTAAAAAACCCTAACACTAAACAAGCAAATGAAACAATCTTTGATAAATCACAGAGCATGTGACAAGTTGAAATAAACAAGCAAATGAAGCAATCTTTGATAAAGATATTACTGGGCCTTAATCTAAATGCCTTTTTCTTTTAGTCACTGGTCCACATATCTCGTAATATTAAATTTTTATTATTAGTAAGTCCACGGAACAACATAATAAATAGTATTAAAAAATATGAAGAAAATCTCATCGCGATTGGTTTTAATTTTTTTTTTCCACCCTTGATCTGATCGTTGTTTCTCAAATTCTTTGACCTCAGAGGAATTTCTGATTACGTAAATGGAATGGCAGAAAGTTTAGAGTTAGGGTTTTTTAGATATGTTGATAAATCACAGAGCATGTCAAATCTAAGTCGTATTAATAAAATTGTGTTAGAGTTGACTCTAGCTCGTATTTCATAATTTGTTCAAAGATGATGAGGTTGTGATCTACTATAGGATAATGAGTTAATAATCTTTTCCAATATCGTTTTACAACATGACAAACTTTTTTAGTGAAAGATATGTTGATAAATTCTATTGCCAAAACATATCAAATTTGATTTGTACTAATAAAATTGTGTTAGGGTTAATGCTAGTTCATAATATCTGTTCAAAAATGATAAGGTTATGATCTGTTAAAATATGATGAGTGTTGAGGACAAATTTTTCACGTCACATGGCTTCATTTTATTAGCAACCCCCACCACGTCAACACTATCATGGATTTTGGAAAAATCTCTTCTAAAGCCCAAAAAGCCCATATTTTCACAAAAAAGACGTCGAAACCCATAGTCCAAAACTCATGGCAATATAATCTCATCAAAGCCCATAGTTCGAGCTCGTGGCACAACATCTCATTTTCAGCTCATGATCCAAGCTCATGAGTCTCATCGGGAGAATTTTGGGAGTCGTGGTTTGGAGGGCCAAGAAGTATGTTCAGTAAAACTCCAGCGGTTCAAAATTGATAAAGGAAAGCATGTTGCTTGGCATGTCTTCCCCAATTCCCTGAACTCTGACGGGTCAGTGTACAATAGGTAACATTTGGTAAGCCTCTCATATCACATAACACTTAAAATGATAAAACTCCCCATGCTCTTTACATAAAAATTAATGTCCATCATATGATATAAGTTTTAAAATAGAATTATATCATATTATTATTTTCATATAAATCAATTCCAAGCACATGGCTAAATATATTAGCATCTCATATCTAGCATTAAATGCTCTATTTACTCTCTAAGATTTGGTTAAAATACAAAAAGACCATAATTAAATCTCTAAAACTTCATCAAATATCAACCAACAAGTCTATTGCATACCAAAATTATATATGGATTAAACATATAATTTTTTCCAATAGAGAAAATTTAGCCAAAATACCAAAAAAACAGCTCCAGCGGAAGCTGCAACAGCTTCTGCAGCTCTAGCGGAAGCTGTAGATAGCTTTTGTAGAAGCTGTAACAGCTCCAGCAGTGCTGCAAAAGCTCCAGCAGATTGACACATGTCTTAAAATGATATCATTTGCCTATTAATACCCAAAGAAACAAGAGGATTTCATAAAAATTACCTTACCATTTTTAGTTTAACCATGAGTTTAATGCCAAGTATTCTTCCCCAAGCAAATGATGTCATTTAAATGACATCATCCAACTATGTCATCAACAATGATGTCCCAAAATTTCTTCTTTTGGTTGAAAAACAAAAGACCACTTACCTTGTCAAGGACTTTGCCTTATTTGTTGATTTTTCCTTCAACTAAGTTTTGATCTAGTTACATAGCTTGGCTCTATATAAAGAGGACCAAGCTACACACAAAAGGGGGGGCTCTTTCCCATTCCATAGGGCTAAACTTCATCATTTTTGCTAACCAAAAACACATCTCCATCTCATTCTTTATTTTCCTTACAAAAATCTTCATTCTTAGAAAGCAACATAATCCATTACATATCACAAAAAACCACTCCAGCAGTAACTCAATCTCATGTATTTACTACATTTAACCTTCATATCATCTATCTCATACTTCCATATATTTCACAAACACATTCCCCACAAAATACCCATGCATACCTCTCATACATCTTTAAATTCCATGTCCAACAAAGTATCTACATATAATAATCATACATAATACAAACACCACATCTCATAACATATATATATATATATATATATGTATGTATTTCTTACCATCTCCTCATACCTTAAACATATCAAACACTCTTCCAAGAACTCATTACTAAAAGCCCTTTCTTATGAAAGGCAAAAACTTATAAAATCAAAAGCCCTTTTTATGGAAGGCAATATCACTCATATCTGACAAAAAACTAAAAGAGCATTACATGGGGAAAATCATTTAAGTGCATGATTAAGGGGACAAACTTAACCAACCGATGCACACGGCTGGACATGCTCTCTCTCTCCCTCCAGTTGCACCCATTTTTCCCTTTCAAACATGAAGTCACCATGAAAGGATTCATTTCGCCATGCTGCTGAAACGTTAAGCCCACTGGTGTTGTACGGCTGGAGCTGCAAAGTTTGAAGGTTGCTGAAAAAACTAAGTCCACTGATGCTACGGCTGGAGCTGCAAAATATAAAAGATAAGTCAATGCTTTCTCCATCTTTAAAATTACATTGTTAAGTATATGTTAACTCATCATCATCTTACCATTATCTTATCATTTAATGAACATGGTCTCACTAATGCTTCATTAATAAACTTATGTACTAATAAATTGAATCCATATCACTATCGGACTTATATTATTTGGACATGAACCACCATTGGACTTGGACATATATTACTTGGACATGGACAATTACCTTATTATATCAAACATGAACCATGAACCGCAACTTGACATGGACTATTGGACTCATCCCATTGTTGGACATTTGACACCTAATTAATTATTTTCTAACATTGGACATCACTTAATACACATAATAATAACGTATCAACTCATCATTTAATCAAAGCTATCATGCTTAGCATATTATTTATTTATTTATTTCAACCATTATCATGATTCTAAGATTTTGGGCGTTATCTATTTTGTAGGCTTAAAAATACACCGGAAGCCATTGGTCTATGCAGCCCAATGTCGAGTTCTGGGTTGATCTCCCCAAAACAAATCCGGGCTTAGCAAAGTCACACTCCCACCAAAGACACGTGGCTACGCGCAAAAAAACGCCCCCGACAATGAGTTAATGATCTTTTTCAATATCCATAATAATTTTTTTTAGTGAAACTTCTTTCAGTAGAATGTAGATCATCTAAGACCTCAAAACAGATACATCACTAAAGTTTGCTTGACCCTCGCTCGAGTAAATTTGCTATAGTTTTTTCCTTACTTATTTTATTATCAACCCTAACCTTAGCCAGTGGCGGCGCCACATATAGTAAATTTACTATAGTTTTTTATATATAGAAATTAAAAATTTTTTTATTTACCTACCCTTAAAAAATTGGGAACACTCTCGAAAAAATTAGGAACACCCTCAAAAATTTTTTATGCCAATAAAATCAAATTTTGGTAAATTAGTTGTTACATTTTGGCCGGTAACAGTTTTTAGAAGAAAAAAAGAAAAATTCTTAAACTGACAAACCCGTCAGCATAGCATGTCATTACCTGCGTTGAATGCCTAAAAAACCAAATCCAGCCATTGCAAAGGTCGCCTCTTCTTCTTCCTTTCTTCTTCTTCTTTGCTTCGTCTCAAACGCTCTGCTAGTCTGCTTTTTCTATCTTTTTTTATTCTAGTTTTTGCTTTGTCAAGGTTTTTCTTTAGTTTGCCTTTTAGACTTTTAGCTTGCTAACCCCACCCACATGACAAAGTTTTGGAAATGACAAAACTCAAAAGCTGAACAAAAGAGTTTGATTTCAAATTTATTTATTGAGTCTTGCCCCTTCCCAATATGATATACATCTATACACTCTTATTGTACTATTTTTGG
The DNA here is from genome assembly GCA_033629205.1 of Lithocarpus polystachyus. Classification (NCBI taxonomy): domain Eukaryota; kingdom Viridiplantae; phylum Streptophyta; class Magnoliopsida; order Fagales; family Fagaceae; genus Lithocarpus; species Lithocarpus polystachyus. The sequence continues at coordinate 48,317,598 of CM066168.1, forward strand.
TTGTTGTTTTTCATTATTTAATTACATATTTATGTTTTAATATTCTAAAACAGTAATTGTTATATAATAACTAGATGCTTTGAGTGTCAAAAAAGAAAAACTAAATGATTTTTTTTATTTGAGGTTTACTTATTTGGATTAATAATTTTATGTTGTATAAGAAAATATAAATATATATTATTTTTAATTTTTTTTTAAAAACCCTGAAACACCCTGAAATGATACGTCGAAATAGATCGATACCGAAATATTCTGTTTCACTAAACAAACCGAAACAAAGTCCAAAACGGTATTCATGACATTACTTTCAAGCAAAAAGAAAAAGCTAAAAAAAAAATTTGAACTAAAATCTAAAAAAGAAAAAATTGTAACAGAGAATCTGAAGAAAAAAAAAATTGTAAAAGAGCAAACTCACCCAGGAACACCCTGAAAAACATTCCTGAAGCCGCCACTAACCTTAGCCTACCTATAAAAGGGTCCACTTTGCACATTTTCTACAGGGAGAGATAGTCATTTCAATAACATTAAGAGGGTCATAATTCCTTGAGCCTAAACTGTTAAAAAAAATTTAAAAAAAAAAAAACTCCTTACCGAGAGTTCATATTTGATTTTCTCTTCATGAGCTTATCCTTGAGTTTCTAGTTGTGAGGTTTTTTTTTTTTTTTTTCCATTTTCAATCTACATATTGTTGGTCTCAATGGTGTGAATTACCAACGTAATAATAGAAAGAATAAATTCAACATATCAAATAAATTTGAAATCTCAATACTTATAGACTTCTTAGACTTCTTCTTGTCTTTTGGTAATAGACATAGTTCTTAATGTAAGTTTATTTGAAAGACACAACTCTTTATTTAATAACTATCTTAACGTTAAATATATTTTCTACTGAAACGTTAGTAAAGCAACACCAACCATCCATTAATTGGAGCTTATTGCACAATTGCGGGTGTATATCATATTTTAATGTGATTATCTATCACTTTCATACACTAACACGGCCAAAATGGGCATTTGTTCCTTTCGCCAAAACTTTCCAGCAAAATGCTTCTGTTTTGAAATTATTTAGCAAAATGCCCATGTTTTAAACTTGATTTTCTAAAAATCGATTTTTAATACTTTAAAAAAAAAATACATGGAACTCGAGGTCCATGTAAAATTTCTCTCATTACTCGATTTTCATCAAATTGAGTTTTTCATTAAAACTCGATTTTCTAAAAATCGAGTTTCAGAACATGGGCATTTTGCTACATCTTTTGGGTGAAAGGGGCAAATGCCCATTTTGGCCACACCAGCACATAACTTGAGGAATTATTAATGTAATGAGTAATGACATCATACACGACATGAGACAGCATAAAATACTATGAGCAAAAATTAAACAAGTAAATAGAAGATAAAATCGTTTTTACAAGACAACATCAATTTTTCTTATACTACATTTGATTTCAATGTCTAATTGACTCTAGAGCACGATTTTAAAAACCGAAATAGTCAAAGAATCAAAAAAAGATCCAATTCTTGGTTTTTACTAATTTTGGCCTTTTTACTCGACCAGTTTAAGGTTTGGTTCCCATTTGAATCGGCCGGTTCAATCCAGTTCTTTAAAACCATAATCTAGAGTTTAGAGCCAAGCATCCAATTGGCAGAGACCATCCGTGGTTAACTAAAGGCTAAACTAGATGCTCTTGCTATTATGCTTATACATGATGACACCTCTAACCTAAGTTGCTTCTCATCATTAGCGACCAAAGGTGAGTGGGCAAGTCTCTTGAAATGGGGGACCATATATAATGTATAACAAAATTGTACATCTTCTTTGGCATTTTTTATGGGGCAAAATGGGCAACTGCCTTTTTCATACAAATTATACAGCCTTTTGCCTCATTTCCCAAACTAATTAGGGAAATGCCCCCTCATTTGTAACTCAATTTTCTCAAAATCGAGTTAAGCCTTACAGTAGCGTTTTAAGGATCCTATAGTGATGTTTTAAAGACCTATAGTGGCGTTTTGAACTCGAGTTCATAGACCTATAGTGACGTTTTAAGGACCTATAGTGGCGTTTTTATTAACTTTTCCCATATTTTATAATTGTATTTTCATTGACGACCGATCCCTATTTGATTGGCCTTGATTACACGAGGGTTGTGCTTTAAGTGAGCTTCATCAAATTGAGCTAATTATTACACTATTATTGAACCTTGGTAAGAGACTAAGAGCAAGAGGTCAACCTTTTGCAATATGCTTTGCTTAGAGTAATCTTGCTTGGTAAGTGACCGGGAAAAACTATTAACAATTAAACAGTTAGTTTTTCCCAATAACTGAAATGAAAGTGGGAATATAGTTAATAAATATATATATATATATATATATACACACACACACATACATACACATATATATTTCTTCCTTCAATCTCTCTGCAGAAGAGGGGCAGGATGCATATTTATTATTGGGAAAAGCTAACAGATGTCCAAAGGGTATTGATTTATAAAAAAAAAAAAATTGAAAAATTTTTTATGAGAAAAGGAAAAAAAAAAAGTGATTTTTTAATTTGATAAATTTTTATATTTCTCATAAAGTAGCATTAAAACTTTTTTTAAAAAATTCAATAACAAATATCCAAAGAAAGAAAGATATTACACACTCATAACAATTCATGCTATATTATATAAGCGTTGACCTAAGCCCTTAATTATGAATTTATGATATATGGAACTTGGCTCTAGAATTTAACTGTATGTGACCTGCCTTGTACGACTTTTCCTAAAATCTTGGGGATCATTTCTCTCTCCAAATAGGGGAAAAAAATGCATTTACAAGATCGAAAAATAAAAATTAAAAAAATTTCAGAAGTCTTTGCCCTCCTATTCAAAGGAGCTATTAAAGAAGCAACTTGCTTAGGAAGCAAGTTGCTTCTTTAATAACTTCTTTGCTCATTCAAGCTTCATTTCTCCTTGGTGCAATTATGCTTCGTAATTAAGACTTCCTTCTTTATAACCTACTTTATATATATCCACAACGAATGTAACTTTTACTTCCTTTCCTTTTAAGATTTCTAAGTTTCTTTGTAACTTTAACGAATTTATTTTGTACGTTAATAAAGTGCAATTATCATGAGCGAACATCATAAGTTAAACTAAAAAAGTTGTACCTGTACTTTCTTTCTTATTTTAAGACCCCTAGCATTTTGCCAAAGGTCTTGTAGCTGAATTGGCACCTCCCCATGTACAAAGTGCTTAGGGGTTTAGGGAGAAAAGATTTGAGCTGCAGGGTTAACAGCATGTTGTAATTATCTCTCAAGGACCCCCAGCATTTTGGCTTTCACTACAAAAAACTGGGGCTATCCCAGCGTTTTTAAACCGCTAGGATAACCCAAAAAAGTGCTGATATAGTCCAAAAAGGCCTATTCCAGCACTTTTTTTCCTGGCACTTTGTAACGCTACGCAACGAGTGTGGTAATAGGTTCGCCTGACCTACACCAACACTTTTAAAAGCGCCAATATAGGTCCCAGCGTTTTTGAAATCCTATCCCAACGCCTTTAAAACCGCTGCTATAGGGTTTTTTTTTCCCTTTAAATACAGACTATAGTGGTGGTTTAAAAGTGTCGGGATAGGTTTTTTTTTTAACATAGCCTATAGCAGCAGTTTTAAAAGTGTCACTATAGGCCTTTTTAAATACATGCTAAAAAAGGCCTATAGAGGCTGTTTCAAAAGTGCCAAAATAGGTCTTTTTTAATATGTTATAGCAGCAGTTTCAAAAGCGCCGCTATAGACCTTTTCTTAATACAGGTTTTAGTGGTGGTTTCAAAAGCGCTGCTATAGGCATTTTCTTAATACATACTAAAAAGGACTATAGCGGCAGTTTCAAAAGCACTGCTATAGGTCCTTTTTAAAAAAAATTTTGGTCAAAAATATTTTCCTTGCATTTTGTTTTTCCAACCTGTTTATAGCTAAACAAAAATCAAAATAAAATAAAGGACTAGATCTAGTTGACACACGCCAATATAGACCCTACAATAATCAAACATATTCAAACTATCAAATTAATATAATACAATAATACAATTTCTAGCTATAATAATTGTTATGCCTAATACAAGACATTCCAAATGTCTAGAATGTTATATCACAATTGTAAACTAAAAAAAAAATCCACAACCTTGATGATTGATTCTGCGCAGTAGGAGAATGATCACCTGCATCATCACCATTCTAAATATAATAAAGACAGTGTAATAAGTTCATTTAACAACAATGTTGCTAAATAACACAGTAGAAATACAACTCATAACCTTATATAACAATTATCACAACCAAAAGTCAAGTAATCTAATTGTCTACCTCATAGAGGTAAATTACCAAACAATTGGCATACAACAAGCATAATACTCACATTGACATATGTCAAAACCATCTCAAATGCAAAGGAAGACACTTTAAAATAAATTTATCTCGACCCATAGAGACCAATAAATAAGTTTGATATTAACAACATTACTACTATCTCCTCTTTACTCCCATCTTTTAATGCACAAAAAGAAGGAAAGGGACATTAAGGATTTTACCTCCAGCAATAAATCCAGTACACTAACTTCTTCTTCTTTTCTTTTCTTTATTATAAACACCAGAAACACAACTTTTATCACAACATATTTTCATTGATGCATAAGAAAAGTTGTGACAACTGAGTTGAAGGTTACACAAATAAAAAAAATTTACCCTTTGCAAATCCCATACTTCCAAGTAACATTTAAAACCCCCAACTCCCGCTCTATTCTCTTTTAATTTTGACCCACCAACCCTCATAAGCAAGAAAAGTAGAAGAAACACACACAACCTTTGGACAATGAAAGAACTAACCCACCCCCCAAAAAAACACAAACACACAGTAACAAAGAGAGTGTGAGAGGTCATTTTTTCTATTTATTTTTTGGTGCATTCGTATTAAACATTGTTCACTAAATTTGTGACTCTACGACCTCAAGGAGAAGTGGAGAATACATGCATACCATGTCAATGCACTATAAACTCTAAGAAACAACTGAGATATTACAATATTGAGTAAAATTAATACCAAAACCAAATGCTGTGTGTGCGTGCCCAAAATGCGGTTACTGGGCTCAACCTCCACTTGGGCTCACAATCTATTTGTATTATGGGCTTTGGATTTCCTACTATGGGTGATTCCATATTTGACGACTTAATCACACCCCTGTTTCCCTTCCTACCTTTTTATTTCTTCTTTACCACACTCAGATTTGGCTCCTTGCTCTCTCAAAAGTGAAGACTCTCCTTTCACCAAGCTCTCCCCCTCCCCCCCCCCCCAAAAAGACCCCCTTTTTCCTCATTCTCTTTACTTATTTATAGCTCAAGAGTAGTGGAAGGATCATGATTATTCTCGTGGTGAGTGGGAAAGGAGGTCCAATGTTATTATCCTTAAGTGGGTGAGTAGTTAGAAGTAGGAGGTAGTAAGAGTGGCATTGGAACTAGTTCCCACATCAGAAGACATGTTTAGCAGCGAAACTTCCCAGGCAATACCGAGCATCTCGGGGTACACCTACCCGAGAAACTACATTCCTGGACCGAGCAGGGTCTCGATCTCGTTGTTCAAGGAATAATGGTTTCATTACGGTCTTTGGACTTTGGATGAGCGTCAAGGCTAGTCTAGGCCAAGTTCTTAGGCCTTTACAATACACAACCATGTATGGTGTCTCAAAACTCGAGGCCCAACCAGTTTAAGGCCCTAAACATGTGGCACCATTGTGATGGGTTTTATGGGCAACGGGTTTGAAAGAGAACAGTACTCCGTACAATAGCCGTACACTGTGAACAGAGAAAAAAAATTCACAAAACAAGTATAAAGAACGCATGCAATAGAGAAAAGAAAAAAAAGAGTCACCTTCACCAGCTGTAACTACGGAAGCTGCAAAGAGAAAAAGAAGAATAAGCACAGCCATGGAAACCCAAACTTACCACAAGCTAATGCTTTTTATCCAACAAAAGCTAAGTCTAATTCACCTTGACAATGCTTTGAACAATAAAAATTTGAAATATTCACAAATCAATCAATACTCCCAAAATACACCACCTTATACCACCATGCAAGTCACCCACTTGATCCAAATCAACAACCCACCACAGCAGTAATTTTGACATATAATTATAGGCTAGTAAGGTATTATGAAGCAGATTTTACTCACCCTTTAACAATTCACTATCCGCCTCACTGAAAAACAAACTCAAACTTACAACAAACTGCTTATCCTACAAAAGCCAAGTCTAAATTGAATTGTATGAGTAGACTCAAAAACATTGTTAATTCTAAAGTTCTCCAGGAGAGAGAGAGAGAGAGAGAGAGAGAGAGAGAGAGAGAGAGAGTAAATACTTCTAGTACCCAATTTCCTATTCTTAAAAGTATCATAGGGATTGTGACTAAAAGTACGTAGTGGGATATTTAAAAAGAAACTGGATAATATTAAGAAAACCTGAAGTTTGTGCGATTCATGTGTCATTGATCTATAGGGATCCATTAGGAGCTCATTCTGCTTCTCCAAATGCCTATAAATTCACCCCCACAAAAAAATTATAAATAAAATAAACAAATAGAACCTAAATATAACAAATGAAACATAAACACAACAATTTGAGAAAATCAATTAGTTACTATTAGTTTTGAACATTGGAGAACAAAGTGGTTTTGAAGTTTGAGTGAGCAAAAGGTTTATTTAGAAAATAATGCATCTCATAGTTGTATATGTTAATTAAAGAGCAAATAATGGGAGTTGATTATGTATATATATAAAAGCCACCTAGCTTTGTCTAGGGTTGGTGTTTTTTTTTTTTTTTTTTTTTTTTTGATACCATACTAGAAAACAAGCAAGATACAAAAGAGTTAGTAACAAGAACCTGGATTGATCAGACAGCAATGTATAGGCATTCTAGTTGCCAACTTGGCTAGGCTACTAACATGACTAATTACAGTTTTTGGGACATGCAAGGAGTGACAACTGATGTTGTTAAGCTCTAAATGAGACCAATCAGCCAACAGACTCCTCTCCTGCCAGGTTGGAGTTCATTTTCTGTTAGTAACTTGTACAACTTTGTTATCATCACTAAGGAACAAAAGGTTGTAATAACCCAACTCCCTAGCCTGCATTGCTGCTTCTAGCATTGCTTCCTAGATGATGAGAGGAAGAGTCTTCCCTGTACAGCTTGAAACCCCCTGCAAAATGGCATTCCCTTGAAAGGTCTTGGCTTCATAGGCAAACCCAGATCTGTTCAATCTCTTCATTCTTGCTCCAGCCACCTTAATAATAAGGTTCCAAGGTTTTCCAGGTATATTAGGTAATCTAACATGATTAGTACTGTCCTGGGAGGGTGAAAAGCAGTCAGAGTAAGCTTCAATGTACCTGCAAGTAAGAGATTGAGCAGTTAATGTGACTTCCATTGGATTTGGCAGTTTACTTTCATGGACTACAAGATTTATGTAAGTCCAAATAGTCCATAAGATGGCAAAAACTTGTTGCAGGTACAACATGTCTGTTCAGGGGCCTTTTTCGGTTGCCCAGCCACATGTGATCTTTTGGAGGGGTGACCTTATTAGGCCCGGGTTCTTTTTGGGAAGTTGCGTCCGGAACTCAACTTTGGGCCACGTGGTCCAACAGCTACCGGCGTACTTTGAAGCCTACAAAGCCATTAAAACCAAAGTCTAAGAATCACGATAATGGTCGAATAAATATGTAATATGAGTTTGATATGATAACTTTGATTGGTAGTTGTAATAACAGTTGAAATAAAGTAGTATTTTTATTTAAAGGTAATTAGTCATGTACTTAATGATGTAAATTTAAAGATATAGAAGAAAAGTCACTTATCTTTGTAAGGTTTATAGCTCCAGCTGTGTAGCATTAATGAACTGATAATATTTCAACAGAATGCCAGCGGTAGATGCTAGTTAAGCTTGCTCCTCTTATCCTCTGATGGTTTGCAGTCCCAGCGGTATAGCTTCTGTGAGTTGATAATATCCCAACAGAGTGACCCCAGCGGTAGAGAGGCAGTTTGCCATAATAACTTCAAGATTAAGGGAGAAAAATGGGTGCAACTGGAGGGAGAGAGAGTATGCCCAGCTGTGTGTAGGGGCTAGTTAAGCTTGCCCCTCTTATCATGCACTTAAATGGGTTTTCCCCTTGACAATGCTCTTTTAGTTGTTGTGAAGTTATAAGTAGTGTTGCCTTCCATGAGAAGGGCTTTGTATAGAGTATTTGTGCCTTTTAAGAGAAGGGCTTTATGTAAGAAGTAGTTATGCCTTCTAAGAAAAAGGCTTTTGTAAGAAGTAGCTGTGCCTTCTAAGAGAAGGGCTTTGATATGAGCTCTTAGTGCCTTCTAGGAGAAGGGCTTCAACATTAGAAGTTTATGCCTTCCATGAGAAGGGCTTTTAGTATGAATGTTTGACATCTCTTGAGAAATGTGGAGATGGTGAAAGATATAGATGTTTTATGGGATGTAGTGTTTGTAGTATGTATGATGTATGAAAGTATGAGAGATATGGAGGTTAAAGATAGTAAACATGTGAGATTATAACTGCTGGAGAAGTTGTAAAGGTTGCTTTCCAAGAGGAAAGATTTTGTAAGATGAGAGCATGGAGATGTATTTTGGTATTTGGAGATAGGAGCAGTAAGATAGGTGTATTTTCTAAATATAGAGAGTGAGAGAATGAGTATAAGAGAGGTAATAGTGTTGTAATGTGTTTAGTAGTGTTGTTGGGAGTTGCTGCTGGAATTTTCTGCTGGAGGAGTAATAGAGACTACTTTCCAAGAGGAAAGATTTTGTAAGAAGAGAGTATAGAGATGTGTTTTGGGGCACCAATACAGTAGAATTTCAGAGTGAAAGAGTATGAGAGTGGAGCTTAGAAGAGTTGTGGTGCGCTATATGTAATGGTGTAGTAAGTGTGTATGAGATTGTGTAAGAGAAGTGAAGAAAGAGATGTTTAGTTTCTCATATTGAAGCTAAAAATCCAGAAGCTCAAAGCTTCATTTTAGAGCTTAGAGGGAGAGAGAATAGATAAGTTGATGAGAGAATTGTTCCTCCATTGGTTCCCCCCTTGAGGTGTTTATGAAGGGTCCCTTTTAGAGCTGAATTTAAGGGGGTATTTTAGCAAAGAATCTCAGCCAAAATCTGTCCCAAATAGCAATAAATCTTCAAAGAATCAATCTTAAGATTTGGCCCAAAAATGGTATGTTTAGCTTTAAGGTATTCTTGCTATTTCGGGTAAGAGCTGCTGGGGAAAAAGAAGCTGAAAAGGAAAGTATTTTAGCAAGAGAAATGTAGTTTCTTTAGTTGGTTTTGGTTTTAGCCAAATGAGGAAAAAAAGGTAATGCTCAGGCTGTTGGGCAGCTGTCACAGCTGTTCTGAAAGGCTGTCCCAGCTGCCAGGAAAAGCTATGACAGAAAGCTGTCCCAGCTGTCAGGAAAAGCTGTGACGGCTCTCATGAGTGATTTCTGAGCTGTCAGGAAAAGCTATGACAGAAAGCTGTCCAGAAAAGCTGTGACAGAAAGCTGTCCCAGCTGTCAGGAAAAGTTGTAACGGCTCTCATAAGTGATTTCTGATGGGTGATTTATGACTGCTGGAGAGGTCATTCAGCATTTATTTCTTGGATTTGGCTGAAAAATGGTGAAGGGTATCTTGCTATTTTGGGTATAACAGCTGGCTACTGGGATTTCAGCATTAAGTGGCTAATGATATCACTTCCAGCCAGGTGTCAAGTGCTGAATACACTACTGGGGATCAGCTGGAAATGTTTCCTTTTTTGGGTGTTTGTGTTTTTGGTGCAAGGTTCCATTACAACACATTTTTAGTAAGTGATAGAGGGATTGGTTGATAGTCAATGAAGTTTTAGAGATTTTGTCAAGGTCTCATTGTGTTATGACATAATCTTGGTGAGCCAGAAGAATATTTAAAGCTTTACTCTGGCAGCTGGCAGAAAAATACATGGTCAGATTGTGGCAGACAGCAGCTGGGTTTCAAAGATATTATGAATATTTTGTATATAGAGAGAGATAAAAGATAACCAATCAGATTAGGCCATGTGTTTGAGTTGGATTTTAGCTAAAAGTAGTAATAAGATTTATGTAGAATAATATAATGAAGTTTTTAAATTTGTATAGCAACAGCTAGGGATTGAATGAACAATTATTTTCCCAGCAGTTAGATGGCTGGGTATATTGAGCATTTATCATATGATGAATATTAAACTTTAGGAAAAGAGCAATGGGGAATTATATCATTTTAAGTGCTATGTGATAGGAGATGCTTACCATATGTTACCTGCTACACACGGACTCGTCAAAGTTCAGGGAGTTGGAGAAGACACACCAAGCAACATGTTTTTTTTTATCAACTTTGAACCGCTGGAGCTTTACTGAACATATCTCTTGGCCCTCTAAACCACAACTCCCAAAGTTTCCCCAAAGAGACTTATGAGCTTGGATCATAAGCCAAAAATGAGATGACGTACCTCAAGTTTTGTTGTCATTTTGTGTAAATATGGGCTCTTGTTGAAGAAGCTACTTGCCATGAGTGTAAGAGAGGTAATATGGGCCATGCATTCGCCTCTTGAAGTAAGGATCTTGCGAGCCATGCAGGCCCAATCCATGTAGTTGAATGAGATATGAGCTTATTTTGGGCTTTAAATAGACTTTCCCAAAAAATCAATAATATGTTGATATGGCATGGATTGCCAATGAAGTAGTGCCACGTGAGCCGAAAAAAGAGTCCTCAACAATGTCATTTTGCTCCATCTCTTTATGCAACTGGAGGGTCTGTCTAACCCATTACACAATAGTCATGTGTCTAAAATCAGAAGTATGTATAGCTAGTTGACAGCCATGCCAGACAGCTCTAGAGAAGGTGCAACGCAAAAACAAATGGGTTGGGGATTCATCTTCCTCATTGCAAAGGGGACATGAGCTTTGAACATTGACACCCCTGTCTTTTAAGGTGAGAAAAGTGGGAAGGCTATCATGGAAAAGCCTCCACATAAAGTTGCAAATTTTAAGGGGGACTTTAACTTTTTATATCAACTGCCATAAGCTATTAAGTTTCAACAAATGCATTAACAAGGTTTTTCTCTCTTTAGATGAGAGCTCTTCTTTGCCCTACCTTAGGGTTTCGCCGCCGAGTTGCCTTTAGGCAATTTTCTCTTTGTTCCTATGTTCACCTATCTACTTGTTCCCCAACCTTAACTATCTAGTTTCTCCTTTCCCTTTGACTAACTTCTTCCTGGTTCCCTTGGTTTCTTTTCAACCACTTTCCTTACTTTTGCACTTACATGTCTTGTCAGTTTACTCTCTACCACCCATTTGTTTATCTGTCTCTTTCTCTATTTTCCTTGTGCTTGTGTGTAGCGTGACCTCTTGCTAGCCACATCAGTCATCAGATTCCTTTTATACTTCCTTTGTACTTGTCTTTCACTCCTCCTTTTTTCTTCTAGACGTTTTGTCTTAGGCTTTATCTTCTTTTCTGCAAACTCTTGTTTTGGTCATAGAAGCCTGTCTCACATGGCTAACCTGTTCAACACAAGAGAGTACGGGTGGACTGAAAGCAGTGACTCAGACAGCAACTTTAACCCCCTAGATGAGGACGCTGACTCAGATTCACAATCCAATGGGACAAATGAGGTACCTTTTACTCGCCATGGACCTCTTATTGAAGCAGACCCTGCTGATTTGGCCAACCAAAGAGAGTTTTGGGAGAATTGTACGATTGGTTTCATACTAGATTATAGGAAATTCTCAGTAAGGTATCTATAGCACATTATCAATTCTGCATGGCGCATCAAAGGCTCAGTCTCAGTGGTAAGAAGGGATTCCTACTTCTATATTTTACATTTTGAGAACGTGGATGATCTGAATCATGTCTATATGGAAGGGCCTTGGTCTGTGGATGGCGCCCTCCTCATTCTTGAAAAATGGAGACCAAATCTTGTACTTGGGAGACTTCAACTAAACTTCGTCTCACTTTGGGTTCAACTTCATGGTCTACCTCTAGAATATCAATATCCAGAACTTGCAAAGAGAATGGGGCAAATTATGGGAATTTTTGAAAGGGTGGACATGGTGGATAGACTGCCCTGTAACATTAGATTATGCGCATAAGGGTTAAAGTGGATCCATGGGCTTTATTGATGGCAGGGTTCATGTTAAGACTGGATGATGGAGCACGAGTTTGGATACAATGCAGGTATGAGAGGATTCACAAGCTCTGCAAAAGATGCAGCTTAATTGGGCATACCAAAAGCCAATGTTCTTAGAGCATGGATGAGGTGGAGATGAGTTTGCATAGACAGAGGCTTCGTGTTTAGCGCCTACACCAGGTACAATTCCAATACAACTCTATGGAGCCTCTTTTTACTAATGAACTTAGACCTTATTTATTCCTTTTATGTGCAAACATCCTCTCTTTGGCTCTCATGCGGGCTAAGAATCAACAGAGAGTAAAAGGAGTTAAGATAGGTAGAAATGGGATCCCCTTCACCCATCTTTTCTTTGCTAATGATGCTTTATTATTCTTCCAACATAATAACCAATCTTTAATCCATATTCAAGATACCCTCAATTGGTATTGCTCCTTATCTGGTCAAAGTATCAACTTCTCCAAATTTGATTTGTACTGCACACCTAACATCGAGGAAGGAATGAAAGATTCTCTAGCTCAAATACTTGGTGTCAATCTGGTACAAAGCCCTAGTAAATACCTTGGATTGAATTTCATGTTAAAAGGCAAGAGGATAGCTGATTTCCAGTTCTTGGTGGAAAAAATGTCCTCTAAACTGTAGGGATGGAAAGCAAAACTCCTATCTAAGGCTGGTAGGACTACCCTTATCAAATCCACCCTTCAATCCTTGCCCATTTACACCTTCAACTGCTTTAAGGTGACAAAAGCCATTTGTAACAAGATGGATGCTATCGCTAGAGCTTTCTGGTGGAGACATGACCTTGGGGAAAAAAAGATGCATCTAGTGAATTGGGATAAAATTTGTAAACCTAAGAGAGAGGGAGGTTTAGGGTTGAGGAAATTTGGACTCATGAATCAAGCCATGTTGGCTAAGCAATTCTAGAAAATCAACTAACACCCTCACTCCCTTTTAGCCAAAACCTTCAAAGCTAAATACTTTCCCAATACCTCAATCCATGATTGCTCCCCCAAACCCCACCATTTCTGGTTTTGGAGAGGTATAATTGATCAGAAAAATAGATTTCTAAAGGAAGGAAGATGGATCATAGGCTCCGGTACAAATATTCCTCTTGATCATTCAGACTGGTTCTCGTGTCAGCCCCATATGTTAAACCAGCATAACTTGAGTACTGGTATAGCGGCTGACCTGATTAACCACACAAGCCACTCTTGGAAATCTGATCTCATTAGAACCCTATCCCCCCAACCCGCCTATAAAGATATTTTGAACACTCCTATCTCTAGAATAGGAGTTGGGATTGATAGAATTGTAATAATAATAACGATATTTGTTATATGTCAAAATCCATTTAGAAAAAGAAAGAATCTTTCATATTTTATCAATCTTTTTTAATATTCATAATCTATTAAAAAAACACTAAGTTTGTGTAAAATAAAGAAACTAGAATTTTAATGGATGGAAAAATTAAAATTGGTTTTCTTTCACAAGTGATATTTTTAAAAAAATTAATAAAACCTAAAATTTTTTATAAGTAATAATTTATTAACTTCATAAAATCTTGTGTAATAATTAATAAGTTTTGGGAGAGTTACTTTTTTTTTTAAGGGGAATTTGGGAGAGTTACTTAATAACATAAAATTATGTAAAGATGTACTTGATATCTATTTAACTATTAATAATCTTTTCATTCATAAGTGGAGTTTTTATTACAAAAAAAGAAAAAAAAATTATGTAAAAAAAATCCTTTGTAGCTAAACAGTGGCGGTTCCACAATATTTTTTAGAGGTTATTCAAATTCGCATTGAAAAAGTTGACAATGACCCATTAGTAAATAATATTCTCTTATTTTATCTTAATCATTAGGATGATCAAATGAAATCTTTTCTCGTAACTCATAATTCGAAGCAAGATTTTTCAAGTCAACATAAGCTCTTTTAGAATATAAATCTTAGGTAGGAGATGAATCCTATGGCACATATGATTTCCTTATTATAAATTTATCCAATCAGCATATTATTTCTTAGTAAAATGAAGATATTAATTATTGTTGTTAAGTAAACTTTAATTATTATTTTTTAGAATACTTTAATTTATTATTTATTAGTTTTTGGTTTTCTCTTCTCAATTTTGTTATTTAACAATACTGATGATGCTCTTTCGAATCAGTAGGCTGAACGCTTGGACTTTGATGATCTTGAAGGCTTGTAAAGAAAAATGAAGAATCAAAGGAGACCGGGGTTGGCCGGTCTAAGACCCTCCAATGATGAAGTTAGTTTTCCTCCTCAAAATCAAGAAATTTCCAATTCTATCAAGAGTGTCTAGAGAGATTTAGACTTACTTTTCCTGTCGGAGAGAGGTGTTTATATAGGGCCAAAGGAACGGTTACTATCCTATAACTTCCCCCTCATTTGTGGAGGTCAGGAGATAACTGCAATAGGAAGTTGAAATATTTGTGGAGGTTACAACGATGTCTTGGGATCCTTCCACGTAGCATATGTTTTCCCATGCATGGTAGGATGGCATGTGAGGTTCATCCATGCTTGGACGAGTGTTACCGTCAATATCTGGACGACCTTTCTAGATTTACTGTGTTGATCCTAGTTTAAGGAAAAACCATATGGACGGATGGACGGTTGTTGTGTAACTTGTCCCATGAAGTTAAACTTTAGGACGAGCTCGCTTCTTGTGGACGACAACACAAGGACAAGCTATACTTGTCTTCCCCATCAAATACAACTCAACTTTTACAACTTATTGGACTTTGGTAATTTTTTAAGAATCTAAGAAGAATTAATTTTTGTTGTGTCTTTTATATTACTCTATTAAGAATTCAACACAACAATACAATCATTAAACTAAAATAAATAACATAAAAAAACTTTCTTCACTCCCCACTGTCTTATGCCCCACTTGATCTACTATGTCACGCTTAATTATCTTTTAGTGTTTATACTTTATTGCCCACTTAATTGTATTTTTCTAATATTTAAGATCAACAAATTTTTTTTTTTTAGATTTTAAACCAAATTGGTTTGTTGTTGGATTTTTTTTTTTTTTTCTTTTTGTTTAAAAAGGCCAAAATAAAGGTTGGTATTTAATTGATTTGTTGTTGCCTATTAGGTTTCTTTTGGAGGGTAAATTTTTTCTTTTAAGGTGATCAAAACAAAAACAAAAAAAATTTATATATATATATATATATGTATATATTTGTCCCAAGTAAGGGGGTCATTTGAACCCCTAGAT
Organism: Lithocarpus polystachyus; assembly: GCA_033629205.1. Lineage (NCBI taxonomy): Eukaryota > Viridiplantae > Streptophyta > Magnoliopsida > Fagales > Fagaceae > Lithocarpus > Lithocarpus polystachyus. The sequence continues at coordinate 48,333,037 of CM066168.1, forward strand.
GCAATGTGGCGTCACCACTGCAGCTAAACAATATAGAATGAATATAAATGCTATTATTTTGTGGGTATTATTTCATTAAAATATTACTTAATATAAACTATGAATTGCCTTTTATATTATGTAACACACATACATATAACGAATATAAATTTTATCCTCCCCAAAGTAAAATCTTGGCCTAACCATTAGTAGAGAGTTTGTGTAGTTTTTGACCTTCCAACCATAAGAGAAGGGCTATGATAGAGTGGTTAGCCTTTCAAATGTTGGGGATTACGAGGTAAACAATAGAAAAACCATAAGAGCAATCGTATTACTGCTTGCATAAGTTTGCAAAATAGAAAAGAGGTTAGTTTTACACATTTTAACCAAAAAAAAAACACCCACATCAGTGGGTGCATAAGTTTGTATATATCCAAAATTACTACAGTAACTATGCATATCTCTATAGTTACTGTTCATTTGCAAATGATTTTTTAATTCTTTTTTTCTCTCACTTCGTTGCTGACCTTTTTCCTCAATTTTCTCTTTCCCTTTTCAAAGTCCTCAACCTCAAAGGAAACTCTCTCTCTGGACAAATCCTAGACCTCACTAGCCTCCTCAACTTCTCTCTTCCTCAACAACTTCTCCGGAAACTTCCCTGACTTAATTTCCAGTCTCCATCGCTTAAAAATCGTCATCCTCGCTGAAAACCAGATCTCCAGTCAAATCCCAACCTCACTCCTCAAATTCCAATGACTATACACACTGTATTTGCAGGACAATAACTTGACAGGTTCACTTTGTCTTATTGAAGAAGAAGAGGAAGAAGAAGAAGAAGAAGAGGAAGAAGAAGAAGAAGAAGAAGATTTGGGTATGATTTATGTTATTTTGCTCGATAGTTTATAAAAGAAGAAGAAGAAGATGATGATGATGATAATGTGGTTTTGGTTTAGGATAAGATAAGAAGAAGAAGCCAACAGCAGCAGCGGCAGCGTTGGCAAAGAGCAGCAACAACGGCTGAGAGAGAGGTTTGAAAGGAGAGAGAGGTGAGAGGATCAGTGTGAGAAGTGAGAGTTATCTGAGAGTGAAATAATAATAAAAAAAATGAATAAAATTATTATTTAAATAAAGTAGAGTGTATAATAAATAATCTGATGTGCGTATTTTGTAAAAGTGACTGTGTAAAATAGAAAAAGTGGGTTTTTATGCTAAAATAGACAAAAATTTGCAAAGACTAATGCGGTTACTCTAAGAATAGAAAGGCTTTAAGGCGCGAACAAATATTTTTTTTTAATACCATATTTGGTCATGCTCAAATAGTTTGCTAATGGATTGCAAGAACATGAAGGAGGCAAAATTTTAAGCCAATCATAAAATGCCACATCAAAATTTAGTGACAAAATTTAAATTAATTTGTCATTGAATTAATTAAATCAAATGATGACATGTGTCATCCAAATGGATATTACGTTGGCATATTGAAATTTGCCAAGTGTCATTTGGCCCACAAAATAAAGATAAATTTTCTATTCAAAATTTATGGATAACTATCTTTATTAAAATAAATAAATAAATAAATAAAATAGAGATAAATTTTCTATTCGAAATTGATAGATAATTATCTTTATTAAATAAATAAATTAAAAAGAGATAATTATTTATCTTTGTTGATTATTATCTTTATCAAAATATGATCTTTATCAAAAAAGATAAATAAGAATAATTATCTCTAAGCAAAATTTAGGCCAATCAAGAGCCTACTACATATTTTCAAACATATCAATTCAAAAAAGAGCTTATCCTCTGAAACCAATATAAATAGAGGACATTCCCTCTCATTTGAAAAAAAAAAAATTCGAAGACATCAAAGCTCTGGAGAAATTCTGCCTCAAGATCATACGAAGAACATTCAAATAAGTTCTTTGATGTTCTATTGGAATTAAGCTGTAAAAAGCCTCCATAAACTTCAACAAACCTCAAATCCTTGAAGCTCAACAGATCAAGCCTCTAAAAGTCCCGAAGAACTTCAACCTAAAAGTCTTCACATTCGAAGACTTGAAGAACAATAAATCTCTAATAAGCTCAAAGCTAGAGGTTTGCTGTGAAGACCGTTCAATCCATATTCCAACCAAAGTCAAGAAAATTTCTTGTTTAAGTCAAGTTCAAAGAAGATAGAATTAGAGGGTATTCTTTTGTAAAAGAATTGAAATAGAGATTGTACTCATTATTCATCAATAAAAATTTATATTTGCAAACCATATTTTCTTTTCAGTTGTTTGATTTTTTGCAATTGAGAAAAGATTTTGTGTTTACACATCTCTCTAAGGATACCAAATTTTTTTTTTATGAATTTATGGTCTAAACAAACCTAGAACAACGTATAAGTTAATTAACTAATAGGGTAATATACAGTTGACCTCCTTGAGGTTTAGGTTAATGCCAACCATGTCCAAGATTTTTCAAAATTGACCAATTTGAACTCTAAACTATTATTCATTTTTCTTCTCTCTCTCATAGTGATTGAAAGCAACGAGGAATTTAAAAGTGGAAAGGAAAAGGGCAATTCCAAATGAAGGACCCAATCTCAAAGGGCAAGCTTCTTGGTGTCAGTGTCAAGTCTAGAGGGCTTGTGTCTGCCGAAAGCTGCCCTTTTTCTTTTTTGCCTTTCCTTTCCTCTCACCTTTCGGTTCATTGCAAGCTTGCCTAAGGTGGCAACGGACGGACTAATTGAGGATCAAATTGATCAGTTTTGAAAAATTTTGAACTCGACTGATATTAACTCAATTTTCAAGAGTGTTAATTGTATTTTATCCTAACTAATATCCTACAAAATCACCCAACCCACCCACCCCTCCTCTCTCTCATAACAATCAAGATTGAGAATGAGACCCCAATGGTTATTTCCAATTTGTGGTATTATGCACAAAAAGGTTTCACTTCACCAAAACATAAATAAAATCAGATAACGAAGGTGTAAATTAAAGTTGATTTGGCTAGTAGGCCCCATTCACGCAACTTCCCACTTGGCCCACCGAGCCCACCCAATTTTTTATACCCACACACACACACACACACTCTGTCACACTCATTCAGATCAAAAACACAATTTTGGGGAAAAAAGAAATTGAATTTGAGATTTGAGAATAGAGAAATGGCGGCAACGGAGGCAGCAGGAAAGTTAGCTTACAGAATATACAGAGCAGTGAGCTACGGTGCAGAGCCGGCGGTGAATCTTCACCTACGGTGGCGCAGACTTCGTGGCCGCGAACACTCTCTGCGCTGGACCGAGCGATTGGGCCTTCCTTCTCTCTCTCGGCCCACCGGCCCACTCCTCTGGTTCCACGCCGTCTCTCTAGGTTCCCTCAACTTCTCAAACTCTCTATATGCTGCTAATTCAAATGCTCAATGAGTAGTTGAAAAATTGTATTAGGTTCTGTCAAAATTAAAGGTTTATCAAATTACACATACTATGAATTTGAAATTTGAGAGTCGAAATTTGAAATTTGAAATTGTAGGTGAAGGAATTACGGCGCTTCCGATAATCAAAGAGTGCATGAAGCAGAGGCCTGATGTGAACGTTTTGATGACTACTACAACAGTGTCTGCATTGTAAGAAATTATGGTTTTTTAAATTTTTTAATTGTAGCTTATTTTTGTGAATTTTGATTTGGTAGAGTGCCATTTAATTAAAGCTTATAGTATCTAAAATTATTTTTTTTTATTGTTATTATAAAGTCCAAATAAATTTCCTAGGGATTGTTCTTGATTTGCATATTTGAAGTGATCTATTAGCTATTGTTCCAAATGCTCAATCCGTTAGGAAATGGCGAGTTCAATATGTTAATCTAACATGAAGAACCGCACTGATAAGCGCGACTGACGTTTGTGTACTTATATTTGTGAATTCCCTTTATTGGTGCAGCGAAGTAATAAGTAAACGGCTTCCAAGTGGTGTCATATATCAGGTACTCTTCGGGATATTAAGTCGACATTTACTTTGTTCTCTTCACTATGAAAATTTGAATTTGTGCAGATTCATTTTGATATTTCTATGGACTATTCTGTAGTACACTTCTGTTCTTATGTGACTTGACGAATTGGTGGCATTTCGTTGCTTTGCTTAAGAAGTAGCATAACGGGTCGTGTTCTTGTTGGCCATAAAGCATCAGGTTCCTTAGAACTGCATGTTTCACTATGCTGTTCAGGTTCTTGATATTTTCAACTGCCATGATGGTCAAAACCCAGAAAACTGTTGACTTCACATAATGTTATTATTGAAATAATTAGAACTTAATGCTGATGCTGCTTCAGCCTTAATTTTTCTGTTAGTAGGCCTTTTAAAAAAAAAAAAAAAAAAAATCTATCTTCCAAATGAAATAAAAGGATCTATAGAAATTTCAAGGTTGAATGGGAACAATGTTAACACCAATGCCTTTTAAAATAGGAGTTTCCCAGCCTTTCTATCAAAATAGCTTGGTAGCTGTGGCTGCACAGGGAGCTTTTCTTGCTAGGTTTCAGTGTCCCTCTTCTTGCTACTGCTGCCTATTTAAGTAAGGTCTTAAACGGCAACATGGTTTGAAAATTTTTTTTGTGACTGCATTTGATGTCTATGTCTTAAGCTTTAATGCATTACTTGTTCGCTTTAGCTTAACCAAAAATTTATGTAACATTCGTTTTAATGTTCTCAAACTTTCCGGTTGAAACAGTTTGCCCCACTTGATACTCCTTCTGCAGTGGGTGCTTTCCTTGACTATTGGAAGCCAAATGCAATCATCCTAATAGAGAGTGAACTATGGCCAAATCTTATTATGGGTGCTTCAGAAAATGGTGTAAGTTAGTCCTTCATATTTACACATGTAATATATGTTTATTTACTTCAATTAGATCTAGGACCACCCTTTATTTGTTTGAAGACATCATGTTTTTCTTGAGCAATGTTATTCTATGTGTGCATAATTACGTATCTTACAAAGTCATTTTTGAGATCGTATGCCTTTCATGATATATATATATATATAGACACATGCATGCATCTCTGTAATTAAAGCAGGCATTCTCAGTTACCTTGTGTGATTCTCTTAACTTATTCCCATCTATTTGCTTTTCAGATAGTGCTGGCATTATTGAATGCTCGAATGTCTTCAAAATCCTTTAAAATTTTTTCGGGACCGTTGCTTCTTCCACTGATTTCATTGATGCTGTCAAAGTTTTCTTTGATTGTCCCCTTGGTATGTATTCCTTTGTTTTTAATGACAGTAATTTGTATCCTGTTGTTGTTGATCTTGTTGTATGACACAGAGCACTATGCAAGCGATCCACTTCCAACTACTACAAGCCTCTCCTTATATCATAAAATTTTCCGGTGACCTAAAATATGGTATGCTCATCAATTATGAGTTGAAATCCATTTACTATTTTTAAATGTTGATTTTTAAAAGCGGTCTTCCCCTAATTTTTTTTATTGATTATTGTTGGACTATACTTCTTTTGAAGCACTTTTGATAATTCAGTTGCTACCATTTGAATCCCTTATTTTATCTTTTGCAATTTTCCAATAAATAAATTTTGAAAGTAGTTGAAGAAGATGAATATAGTATTAATTTGGTGTTGTATTCTTTCCATTCAGCGGTAGAAGAATTTGATGCTTCAGAGGGAGAGTTAAGAAGTATACAGGATTTGAAGTTACAGCTTGCCCACAGGCAGGTTTGGATGGCTTCTTCCATACATAGGGGCGAAGAAGAAAGTCAGTTCCCAGTCATTTGCTTCCAATACTAACATAGTACAGTGACCTAAATTCATTTGTCTTTTTTCAGTCAAATTTATGTAAAGACCTCACCTCCATTTTGTGGTGTTATTATACCACATTAATAGCTGTTTTGGTTTATAAAAGTTTGATTTAACTTATAGGTCTAGGACTCCATGATTGTAATGCAACTGGTACAACTGACATATTAGGGTAGTTTGATGTCACTAAGGATGGAATTTTTTTCTCATTGCAAAAATGTCAACGTGTCTATCTACTCAATTTGTATTACCTGCCAATTTTTCAAATTGCTGCATTCATTTTTTTTTTTCTTTTCATATTTTGTAGGTCCATTTTTTGGGAAAGTAGAACAAATCCACCCAAAATGAAGTAACTAATTGTTCGTGACTTTTGACTTCTTTTTGTTTAGTTACCAATGTTCAACTTTAACAGATTCAATATTAATATCTCTGGGGCATAACATATAGATGTATTATAGTGGTCTTCAGTTTCCTTTAACTTTCATTGTTGTTTTAGTTTTCTTTACTTGTTAAAAATAAAAGTTGAAGTGCCATTGGTTCTCTCTGCAGTAATGCTAGGAGTTCATAGAGTGCTCACGGAAATGCATCCAGATATAGTCACTATACTTGTGCCTCGCGATCCACAACATGGACTAGAAATTGCTCAAGTATGGTTCTGATGCAAAGCCAGCTAATAATATGATTGTAGTTCCCCTCTTTATAATTGCTCCCAGTGGTCATTCATAATAAGTTCCCAACAATCTTGTTATACGAGATGGATGAAATTTCTAAACCCAGATACTACTTGAGTTCATGGTAGTACAGTAATCATTAAACAGTATTTGAAAAACATTAACAATCTGGGTTGTAAAAGTAAGCATGTGCAATTGATTACCTATGTGTAGATACATAATGTAATGCAATTTGGAAATCTATTTTAGAAGTTTTCATAGTATTAGGAACATGTGTATACTTCTTGAATTTATGGTCCATTTGGGTTAGATTTTGTCTTTTTCAAAATAGAATAACCTATCTTTTTTTTTTCTTTTTTAATTTAGTTAATATTCTAATGCATAGCTGCATTGGATCTATCACATCTGAGGCTACACCTTAACATACCTTTCTCTGTGTGTGGATGCCTTTGCCTTAAATGGTGCAGGAATTGCAGAAAGCAGGGCAAAATGTAGCTTTGAGGTCTCGACAGGAGAACCTTAAGCCAGGAACTAATATATACGTTGTGGACACATTAGGTTTGTATTTTCTTTCTCCTATACTTCTTTTGTTGTCTTTTACTTTTTCCCTACAATGCATGTTTACTTCTGTGAAAAGTGCTCCAAGAATTGAAAGCATCTCATCCATGTTGCTTTACCTAAAAACACCATTTTAGTCAAGATGCTTTTGAAGTCTACAACAATTTCTCCATTATCTAGACCTAACCATGTGTAAGATTAATTATTAGTATGTAGCTCATAGATTTGAAGCATACCAGATGAAGTAAGATGCTTTTAGAGAGTTGCATGATTGGTACGTACGTGATTTTTTTGGATAAGAGAATAATTTATTAGAAAGAAGGTACGCTCAAATGCAATTGCCCTTAAAGAATTACAAACGGACACTCATTAGGTCCAAAAATCCAAAAAAATGGAACTAAACGACACCCTCCCCCAATCAAAGTACAATATGCAAACAAAGATCTCAAAAAACTGAGACTTCCCACATGGTACATGATGTAAATAAGGTTTCTTCCAGTAAGAACGTTAAGACAGATGAATGGGAAGACAAGAAAGGACACAACAGAACTTAATACTTTGGTGAATGGTTTGGCGCCTAGCTGAGGGGAACTCTAGTTGGGGGTTATATGAGGGAGTTAATAAGCATGGGTTGTCGACTTTCAACCAAGGTTTCATTTATTTTAGTGTAAAATGTTTTCCCACTGGTGACATTCTCAATGAAAAATGGTCTCAGAGTAAATGAATTGTTTTCCATTGTTTGTTTGCTACTTGGAAAATAATTTTCTAACTTTTGATTACACTGAAAATTCCCAACGATGATGACAGTCGTGAGAGGAAAGTGGTGGTGGCAGAAATGGCAGGTGATTGATGATGATGGGCGAGTGGTAGCAACAGGTAGGCTGAGCTACAGCCAGAGTTCTATGGCCTTGAAGGCTGGCAGCTAGTTGTCAGTGTAGGCAGTGGTGGCCAGGGAGTGGCAGCTGGTGGTGGCAATGGCTGGCAACCAATGGCCAATTGTTAGTTGTGGATGATGGGGGGGGGGGGGGGGGGAGATGGTAGTGACCATCAACCATAAAGGAGTTGAAAGGGGTAAGAGTGGTAGGGATAAAGTCAAGGCTTTTCTGGAAATTGGTTTACATTTTTGAAACCATTTTCTGCCATTTTATTGTAACTAGTTGTTGACCACACAAAACATTTTTTTGTTGACTTAACATTTTCAGTTGCAATAAACACCGGAAAACTTTTTATAGAAAACATATTGATGTGGAAACAAAAGGAGTGTTAGAATGAATTGTACCAGGAGTGAAATGGTTCATTTTATTGAAGCAGCTGATGAACTAGGATTTATTCATGTAAACCCCAAATTAATGATAAGGGTTTATTAGTTGAGCCAACTTTTGTCCGGTTTTGCTGTTGGGTTTCCTTTGTTTCTCCATTTGATACATCGTCCAAAATGTAAGTCACAAACCTCCCAAGGATTGCATGTTTGCTTCTAAGGATATGTTCAAGGATAATGCCCCAAAGTTACTCTCTCTCATCAGCAATTCCCCTAAACTCACACTTTAAAAGTGTGAGTCATTCATGGGGCACATGCTGTGCACCTGGGAGGATAGGTTTCATTTCAAATCCTATATTGCATACTAGGTATAATGGGAGATGCTTTGGAATGAAGATATTCCTTTTATACTTTTCATATAATTTGCTTTCACAGTATTTAGTGTTCTGTGTTCTTTATTAAATCAAAACATTTTTGTACCCCATGCCTGCCATTCCTCTTGAGGCTTACACTGCACCGTAGGTGAGCAATGAAAGCTTAGTCTGCTCCATTCTCATATATTTATTTCAACTGGTGCCTGGTTTTGTTTTTGACAGACGACCTGGGTTGAATTTTGTAATCCTGGGTCTCTCTTCCCCTACGCCCCGCCCCGCCCCGCCCCCCCAATTTTTTCATATGTGGATTTGAAGAATAGCCAATGTAGACATTTTGTTGAGCCTGTTGAAGTTCATGAACTTGGCAGTCGTGACTGCAATTGAGGCTTGCATAGAAGTCAATAACATGATACTGAACTTAGTACCTTATGAGGCACCATTCCATGCATATATCAAACCTTGCATGGGTAGGCTTTTATGCTTGATTTAAAGGATATTTGGTCCACAATGATAATATATCTATGTCCTCTTTGAATCTGTTTTGTAGGTGAGTTGAGATACCTGTATAGGTTAACTCCAATAGCTGTAGTTGGAGGTTCCTTCTTCTCTGGTTTGGCTGGCCATAACATTTTTGAAGCTTCTGCAGCTGGCTGTGCTGTTTTGACAGGTAAACTTTTGTTCGCTCATACGTTCTTGGGTTAAATTGTCATGTTTTAAGGTACAATTTTAGAAGCTCTTCTTTTTTGTTTATATCAGGTCGTCATGTTGGGCATTTCTCACACATGGTACTAGAAATGCAACGATTAAATCCTTTGTCAGTTCTGCAGGTTTGATGAACTCTCTCCTTGTTAATATTTTATATTTCAAATTTTAATATATATTATTTAAGATCGTTTTTTCAAACTCTTTTTGTAGATCAATCTCCAAAATGATTATAATGTTTCGACAATATTAAATAATAATTCTGCTCTGAAAATCTAGAACAATTAAAGAGATATGAGGTGTCTTGTGAGTATTCAATTGATTTTTGAGTCTGTACTAATCTTCATAGACTTAAGGTTATTTGTTAACATGATTTGTTCCATCTTCTGTTTGTAGCGTACAGGGCTACAACTTTTCAATTGACTTAGATATTTGTAGATGATTTTTGTTTGCCAGATTGGGGGATTTTGATGTAAGGAAGCGATCCACATGGATGGTTCCTGAGTTAATTGTGGGCCGTAGAGGATCTATTAACATTGAAACACACTTATTTCCTGCTTCAGTTAATTCTTTGAGAAAAGCTATGAAATAATATTAGATGATACCTTGAACTGTATTGGTGCTGAACTTCAATCTGAATCTATAAGGACTGCTATATGCAGAAATCATAATATGAGATAGCTCAGTCAAATACAGTCTCCTTACTAGAAAGCTCTTAGAACTTATTAATGGCCTGTTTGGAAAGAGGGAGGAGTAGTAGAGTTGGCCAAAAATTGACAATTTCCGGCCAACTCTACTCTACTCCCCCTCCCTCCCCCTTCATCTAAACTAGCCATAAGGGCATCTGAACCATTACATCCCCAGCAAATCAACTGTTCTTTAAGTTTTTTCATTTGTGAATTTTATTAAATATTATTTGGGATCTTTTACTGTGACTGCCCATTCAGGTTTCTGGAAAATTAGAGCTCGAGAAAGCACTCAAGGAGCTCTTCGGTGATGCCAAAGTTCTAGAAGCACGCCGCATGGCTGCAAAACAAGCATTTCATGCTTTGTCCACTGGTATTGTTGCCAATGTTTGGAGTCTGCTAAATGTCCATGTTTTAAATCAGGCTCTCTGTTAGAAACATAATCAAGACTGACATTACAACAAAAGTAATGTGAAGGTGAAGACTGTTCCATTCTACAACAATGAAGTACTTACCAATTTAATGCTAATTAGTGCGTCTGGAACCTGTCTTGGCTCTTCATTATTACACTAGGCACAACTTTTCTAGCTGTATTTTTCAAGTCACACTGATCTATACAATCTCATTCAGTGGGTGTTATATTGGTGGTCCGCTATGTCATTGGGTACATTCAATTTGGACATCAACTTTTGTCCATATGAGAATGTGAAAGAGAAATATAAGTGGTGTTGTAATCAAGTGTTACCCTGTACCAAAGTTGCATCTAGCCTGGATTTGAGTGATATAGAAAGATAATTATGCAATACAAATTACAGCTCATGTCTTTTTTATAGCTTGTACAGTACATATTCTTTGGCATCTGTTTCTATGAAATTTATGTATTTTTGCACTGACATTTTGTTTCTTTTTGTGTCTCTACCTACTTCAAAAGGCTGTATTTGAAAATTAAACAACTAGAAGTGAATTATTTTCTTCCCTTTTTTAAGTTATTTGAGAAGTTTTGGTACTTTGAAATTTGTGGTTGGAAGCTTCAAGATGTGATATAATCCTCTTTCACATCCATTATGGTGTTGGTGTCAAAGGGTTTGGCTGTAGTGAACCTTTTGATTTGCCTGTTCTTTAAACTGCAAGCTTGGGAGCTTAAAAGACATTGGATAATGAAGAAGGTAATAGATTCTGCTTTTGGTATATATATTTCAGTTCCAGAAATGCTATTTTAGTTCTGTTGGTACATGCCAATCAATTTTCATCTCTTTATGTTCTGGTAAGAACACAGATCATGCAGTACCTCCATTTTTCTGTTTGGGACCACTTACAATTTTTTTTTTTTTTGAGAGTTAAGCATTTTCAGTATGTCTAATTCAATACAAATACTAAAATTAATTGAAAAAAGCATCTATTAGAGTTACCTGTTTCTAGATTTGGATTATATTACAGATCTATACATTTATTGCAAGTTCAAGTGACCATCACATGCTTTCACTTAGGTTCCTATATAAATTCATAATATAGATTAATCTATAAACTATGTTGTAGATTTTTACATCTTTCTTAATTTTTGGTTAGCTGGAAAATATTTCAGTTTACAATATATTTTCACAGCTCAGAAACAAGTTTATGGGAACATAGGTAAATGTTGATGCACTCTATCAGCTTTTCATCCTGCATGTTTTCTTTCTCGTTTTTTACTTGATCACAGAAATTTTGATGGGTGATCTAATCAATTAGAAAAAGATTTGAGTTGTTTCTCTGTTGTATGGCTCATGGCAATGTAACTAATATGTGTAGCTTCCAGTCTTCCTGTGTGCATCACAATAGCTGTTTATTTCTCATGAAAAATTTTAACCTTCATTGAATGTAAAAGGCATAAATATGTTACCTATCAAAAAAAAAAAAAAAAAAAAATTAGAAGGCATAAAATTGCAATCCTTTATTTCAATATAATTTGGTAATATGTTATGAACCAGTTGAGTAGCAATTGATTAACAATGCTGCTGCTTGTCAGTCTTTAATGTACAGAGCCTGGTTCAGCAGGAGGCAGTCTCTGCTGTATTTCTCGTTTCCTGACTGTTGTAGCTGTATCTCTAGCATGCTGATTTTCTTGCAATTCCTTGAAGAAGTGGTCTAGAGTCCCTCAATGAGCTCAATCCCAGCTTTTCCACGGCCCCATGGCATGTGAATTGACTCTCATTATTACTGCCTCCAAGGGACTGGATTATGTCTTCAAAAAGAAACTCATCGCAAGGTATGGCAAGAGGGCCACTCTTTATGAACATTCTCTTCATAAGCTTGGTCTAGCAACTGTCGAATTACTGGGTGGTTTAGGTAATCCGCTCTTATAACAAACCTCTTGCTAGCTTCTCCCACTTTTACAGCCAAGTGACCTGGAGGAATGTCCCCAGGGGGTTTCTTCTCTCCACCTCTGGCAAACTGCCTCCACATGCAAGCCATTCTTTTGAGGTCTCAGGTATGCATGTGAAGTATTTGAGAGCTTAGAATGGCCCATGGTGGTGTATTTATCAAGCAGGGAAATATCCTCTACAGTTAGGTCCTATACAGTTTATGCTTTTACATGTCACAACATCCCATATAGACATGGTTATTCAATCATGTGTCCTGTTAGAAGAATGACTTAAGATAACTAGGTTTTGTCAAAGTTTTGTTACTGCATGAATTGTAGGTTACGTTGCATAGAACTATACATTTTGGCATTATGCTATTGAGGGATTTTGGGGGTTTCCCTTGTCATCTTGTCTGTGACGTTACTATTGCAATTAGCTTTTTCTGGGTTATAGCTAATTATATTTATATGTGTGATTAACTCAACAGTGTTTTGATTGATGTTGACGATGTTTTCCAATGTAATAACCTTGAGGGTCTGCCTTGGATATTTTTTTATTAGAGTTATAACTTATAACGTCTGTTTTTTATAATTACGCTATTTATTATCAAACCAAGACACTAATTGGTTTTTGGTGTTAGGGAAGACTAAACTTTAGATCTCCTATTCGACCATCAGAAATTTTACCAATTGAGTTAACTGAAATCCACCTGTCTTAGATAGATACACCATTGGCAATGAGTCCTCAACAACTAGAAATATAGCATTTCTTTCCTATCAAACACCTTGAAAATAATAATAAAAATAAATTTAGTGCATAGTGATGGCTGGTGACAGGTGCATAATGAGAAAGTGGTTATAATTTAAGCTGTATATTGGAAATATTCTTGTAGTTATTCTCCACTAAATAAATAAATAAAAACCTAGTTTAGAGTTGAAAATTGACGTACGTGACTATGACAAATGCTTGACATGTTTTGGTTTGGAACCTGTCATTCTGTTGCTTTCTTTTCATATGTCATCACATGTGTGTGCCAAGTAGGACTTGAAATGTCTGTTTTTCACACGTGTCATTCGTCACTGAGTTGGGAAATAGGAATTGGGGTGGTGACCAATCGTGCTTTAGTTTTAATGCACTCTACATAATAATAGTTGTCGTCATGAAAAATATAAAGTTGGGCTTAAAATATTACCCATTTTTAAAGCATCTTTTTACTTAATTGGTGGGTTTTGTTGGTTGGCCCAAGTTCCACATTGTATCAGGTAGATTTTTTAAAAGAGGTTAGTATGGTAGTAACTAGGAAAAAGTTTCCTTCCAAAAAATTCTCTAACCCAATGCAACATAAAACCATTTACTCTACTTTTAGTTGCATGATTTATTTAATAAATCATGGGACTTATTTAAATAATAAATGTAGATTGTTTTATAAATTGTCAGGTAATGGATTGGAGAAGATTTTTCCAGTTTAGATAATTTTATAAATGGCCACATGCAAGTAATTTTTTAATAAAGTTTTTCTTTAGATTTTTTTTTTTAAATTTCCTCTAATCTACCATGTGGCAAATTATAAAACAAATGTCATCTCTAATGTCTAGTACAAATATTAAGGGCAAGAAAAATTGACCAAAAGCTAAAAAACAAAAAAGTATCTACGACAAATACTCGACTCTCTTATACTAGGCACTCACACTAGACAAATGGTACTAGAGAAATTTTGCTAAAATAAGCCCAATTAGCATAAAAGAAATCATAAGCAGGTGAATGTTAACATATGAACTCCCATTAATATCACTACTCTTTCTACCAAATATGTCATCTTGAATGTCAAATGGCTTCCCATCAAAAAAAAAAAAAGGTTGCCTAGCTCATTAAAAATGTCTGATTAAAAATGCAAGTGGATAGTCCTTTCAACTATCATGTAGTGGATTGGAAGGAAATTCCTTGAAGGTAAATTTTTCCCTCTTTGTTACACAACTCTCACTCCCTTTCTCTTTTTTTTCTTTTTTTTCTTCTTTTTTTTTTTTTTTTTTTGAGAAACTCTCACTCCCTCTCAACCTTGAAAGAACTGTCAAACTACATTTCTTTTAAGTATTGGAAGATAATTACACAAAGGTCATCAAGCCTTTTACTATACTAGGCATAAACTTCGACTCCTATTTCTTACAAAATTACTTTTTTTTTTAAAAAGAATATATTACTTGTTTAACAATTAGACTTTCCTTTTGGGTGTATATATATATGAGAGAGAGAGAGAGAGAGAGAGAGAGAGAGAAGAAGAAGAAGAAGAAGAAGAATCTAAAATGGTGAGGTTCCCTCAAAGACAGAATATGGTTACCATGTTGTCTTCACGTTTGAGTACCTTCTCATCCAAGGACCGAAAGTTTATTAGAGATGTCATATTTGGTAGAAAGAGCCATGTGATATTAATGAGAGTTTTTATGTTAATGTTCACCTACTTATGATTTCTTATACACTAATTTGGTTTATTTTAGCAAAATTTCTCTGGTACCATATGTCAAGTGTGAGTGCCTAGTACAAGAGTCGGGTACTTGTACTAGATACTTTCTTGTTTTTTAGCCTTTGGTTGGTTTTTCTTTCCCTTAATATTTAGTTGGGAAGATCAAGTTGTCGGATGAAATAGACAGTTGAGCTATGAAAAGGCATTTAACTAAAAACTATTAATGTCTTAACCTGATATTAAAATAAGATATCTAGAATTGAATTTCACCAATACTTAAAAATTATAAATAAATAAATAACCACACACCAATCATCATAGGACGAATAAGGTAATTGGCTCAAATTTCATTTACGCTAAAAAGAAACTTATTGGTATTATCATTGAATAAAGGACTAGGATCAAATCTCACCTACACCAAGAAGAAACATAATGATGACCATAATGTTTGGGTTACCAATACATACCTAAAAGAATAGAACAATGGGCAATTTATACACAAGCAATTTTCCTGCTCAAATTTTTGGTTCCGGAGAGTTTGAGTATAGTTTACCATGGTACTAGATACCTTTGTTTTGCCCTATCTTGTCTTAATATTTTGCTCAGAACATGATATTGTCGTGTGAAATAGAAAGTGGCAAAATTGGGTTACAAAAGCCAATTCAACTGAAAGCTATCGCCCAAACAAGCCACCTGAGCCCTGAGGTAGAGCTTAGTTTTGTGCTTCATTTTTTTCAAGGTAGCAAAGTTTAGGTACTCGTGTACCTAACTTATTATTAAGCATCGCACTATTTTACCCAATTGGTTATTTTCCCTGCTAACTGTAAGTGACAACCGAAAAGAGCCTTAACCAATTAACATCCCCATTAGGCCATTGCCCGCTGGGATCAAACAACAAAGAGCCAAAGTATTAACATGAAACTATAGATATATATAAAGTGCATAAAGCTTCATTTGTATATTCATCAAAAAATAAAGCTTCATTTGTCACATTTTGCCTCTCAGCTTATGGCTTTAAGATGCAAGTCTTTACGCTTTAAGTCTCAAGCTGGACAGATCAGAAACCCACAAAACTTGAAATGACTTGGGATTGAAATTAAAAAATAAACTCCAAAATGCAAATTATATACCTAGTTTTACTGTACTTCATCACATGGATCTTAAGTTCCTAACTCCATCACATGGATCTGAAGTTCATAACATCATCTTAAGCCAATGATTTAATTCCATACTCAACCTAGCTTCTGCTTTGGTTTTTTCTTTTTCTTTTTCTTTTCTTTTTTTTTTTTTTTTTTTTTTTGGAGGGGATTAACTAATAGGAAAAGATTTGAACGTATGATATTTATTCCATGATAATTTCTCTCTTCTTTTTTGATAGGAAGACTATGAAATTCATTTAGAAGTAAAAGCAACAGATACGTCATGGAGAAGAGTTTGTTCTAAAAAACAAGGACTCTTTTTAATCCAAACAGAAAAGCGATTAATGCCTAAGGATCAACTCAAAATACCAATTAATTTATTTTTTTATGTAAGTGAGATTCAAACTTAAATCCTTTATTCAAAGACAAAAAAATTTACTAGTTGAACTAACTAAAACCCACTTACTTCATTCTTTATTTTTGGATCAAGAAACTTCTTAAACTGTTAAACATGAAATTCCTGGACTTTGTTTCATATTCCAATGATCCATCATAAGGGATAAATGATAATAATTATAATTGTAATCATTATTACTAACGTATTTCATGCAGTAGTACACTTCGATTTTGTCCGCTTTTTCTTCTTGATCGAGTGGTGCTGACTAGCTAATAAGTGAATGAGTGACTGAAAATTAGAACGCCAATCCCGCCTTCAATTTCTGCTTTTGCCACTTTTTGCATGTTTGGTTAGTGTAGGGCAAAACGCATCGTAATGAAATCGAAGAAAAGAGAAAGCTGAAGCATTTCCTTCACTTTTTGCGACAGCATTACTATACTTGTGAGTCGTGAAGATGAAGGCTAAGGATTGAGGTGTGTACCACCAATGAGCCCTACCATGTGGCGTTGAAAATCAAGAAAACTTAAACAAATGATTTTATCACAAAACCAAAAAACTTCGAAAGAGAATTCAGAATTCTCCAGCTGGAGAGGTCAAAATTGTATGAGGGTTTGCAGTGCTGCATGGTCAACCTGTTTAGAATTTTTGAAGTAACTTCGACTTGGCTTCTTTTGAATGTAGTGAGAATTGAAAAAGTGAGGACCATATTTTAGTATTTATTGAAAAACCAAAACCGCACATACTTACGTGAGCAAGACTCAAGGTGATATCTAGTATTTCAAATCCATGCAGCATTACGCTCTTAATAATACGTGGGTCTTACAAGTTTGTGTGAAACCCACATATTATTATGAGTGTGATATTGTATGCATCTAAAACATTAGATACTTTTTTTTTTATTGAGAGAGTGCGAGATTATCTAATATTGTTAAATTTTGATTTATGTTATTCAATCTAACCCCTCATTACTAATCATCTATTCCTATGGTTGAGTGTAATGGCCCTTTTGAACAATATACTGCATTATTTTGTGACATGACAATATGATGTTAACTTAAGTTGTGAAATAATGCATATTCCGAGTTCCTTTCTTTTAAGTAATCTGTTCAAGTCAAGAGTCTTGTAACTCAACTGACATGTTCTAGGTTTTAACGAAAATATTTAGAGTTATTCCAATCTCCCACTCTTAACTATCGGTATATAAAAAAAAGTAACTGGTTCACATTTTGTACAATATAGATAAGCGCAGCAATAGCAATATAATCTCAATCATCCCCCAAAAATAATTACTATTATAAATAAATAAATATAAATAAAAAAAAATAAAAAAAAAAAGGACACTAAGTAAAAAGATATATAGCTTTTCGGTGCATCAGGCAGGCCCCAATAGTAGATCAACGATTTAGCCCATGCATGAAGGTGCAGAACATTGTATTCTTGCTGAATATAAATGTTATCAAAGTGGTTTTGGAAGTTCTACATAAAGAAAATTAAGTGTCAATTTTATGGAGCAGTTTGTTTAGCCTTGTCTGGTTACATGATAATATTCCTGATCATCATGTTGGGGTTGGTAGAGAAAACTTTGCTTTCTTATGACTTAAAGTTGTGCACTTTTTCCTTCCACGATATGGAAAGTAATGGAAATTCAACAGGGAAATCAAATTATATATGCTTTTTCTTTTCTTCTCTTTTTTATTTTCCCCTTTCCCTATAACTCTTTATGTGAAAACTTAAAAAAGTTGCCGACTGTCTTGGGTTAAAAATTATCAGGAGGGAAGCTGCACATGAGTATCATAATCATATATAGATTCATAGTCAAAGTATCAAACCATGGGTTTTTCCACTGGGCAAGTAGCAATGCCAATTTAGTGGTCCACAGCTCAACAGAGGCGAGGCTTAACTTAAAATGTTAACTACTCAAAGCCCTAGTAACAACTTGTTGGTGTTATTGTTGCACACAGTTTGTAACACAGTGCCATACACACACCTTATTACATATATGCTAATTATTATTGCGTAATGCACACATCTCAATATAATTGTGAAATTGTGTTTTTCAAAACATGATTTCAACTGTTCCACACTGAGTATAACTATCACCACTTATAAATATAAATAACTATGGAGTATTGAAATGTGAATTTGAAAGCTTAATCTCACTGGTAATAACAAAGTTTAAGGTGATAAGTATAAACTCACCTATCAATATGGATTGATCATTGCATATTTGGGACTTATTCTGAAATTATCATATTTCTTGTCAAATTTTAAGTTTTTAATTATCCTTCATCTTTCTTTGCAAATGAGCGGTTTGTGAAAATTGGAGTGATTGAACAAACATTTGGTTAACACTCATTTCATCAAATAGCTGTAGACCATATATTCTTCATGGTCAAACTTTAGAGGAAATGAACACATGGGGAAAAGGCAACACTATATTCATATTTGATATGAATCCAAAGTGTAATGATACTTTTAATCAACACTAGAGAAGGTGCTTCATTACGTTGAGTGA
The DNA here is from genome assembly GCA_033629205.1 of Lithocarpus polystachyus. Classification (NCBI taxonomy): domain Eukaryota; kingdom Viridiplantae; phylum Streptophyta; class Magnoliopsida; order Fagales; family Fagaceae; genus Lithocarpus; species Lithocarpus polystachyus. Next base: position 48,351,900 of record CM066168.1, read on the forward strand.
TAATGAATCAGTAATTGCTCGGCTGACTTGCAATGGCATGGTATTCTTAGAAGAAGAAAGATCTCTAAATGCCTAAAATAGAAAGAAAAAAAAAAAAAAAAAAAAAAAAAAAAGGATGGCTTAGGTGGCACCAATGTGACATCGACCTAATCACTGAAGTTATGAAAGTTGAAACTTATTAGAGTTTTTAGCTTATTTTTGTGACTATTTATGAGTCTTATTGCACTTTTTGGTACTATTCATAAGTTCCATTATATTCTTTAGCTAGCTTTTAGCTTTTTTCTATAATACTTTCAGCAAAAAAATTTCAATTTCAACTAAATAAATTATTCCCAAATGACTCTCTAGGTTAATAACTTTTGCCCGAAAAATAGAAAGAGATGCATTATAGAAAATTTTCAATGATAATATATTATTCTTATTTTTTAAAATATATAACAAAATAATTATAGTTAGCTAATAATTTTTTTTTTTAAATATCTGCCTCAAAAAATTTGAGTTCGTTTTGGCTCTTGTTGAGGAATAGTATACTCCATAGAAACATACCTTGAGAACTTATAATGGCTGATAATGAGTATTAAATGAAAGGATCAGGAGAAACAAAATTATAGCATATGAATAAGATGTCTTTTGATCATTCTTCATTCAGGTGATTGAAAGGCTCAAAGAAAATCCATATTTTTGTAAAGCAATATTGCTTTTGACAGAGAGCTTCTGCCATATAAATGGTAAAGGTTCATAATGCTACCTGTCATGGGAATATTGTTGTCAAATTTGTGAGTAAACTATAAGAAATCTGGGGTAATAAACTGATACTTTTCTCAGAGCTAACAGTTGGTTGCCCAATCATCTAGGGGGGATTGATGGATTTGGATTCGGTACACCGTCCAATTTAACACTTTATGTATGAGAGAGAAGTGAAAATGCAAAAAGGTAATGGTAAAAAAATTTTAAAAGTAAAAAGTTGAAGGTTTAAATTTAGTGACTAAAATTAGAAATAAACTTTTTTAAGTTTCAATCTCATCCCTTGAAAGAGTATCGCACAGTGCACCGATCTCAATCCGACGATATGAGTAAGTGCTTTAGGTGTGTTTATACAAAAAAAACTCATCCGCGTGCAGAAGTAAATAGGATTACTATTTGGGTTTTTATACTCTTAGAGCATCCGTAGCAGCTGTTGTAAAAAAAATGACATTTTGCCACACCAAAACTCTACTTTATTATTTTACCACATCATTTTACAATGTCTCATTTATCAGATGTTCTATCATTCAATTCTATATATTAAAATAATATTTACTACACATTAAAATAATATATTAAATTTCTCTACCATCATCATCATCATCAACAATAAAAAAAATGAGGAGAGAGGAGAGAGAAAAGAGAATATAAAAGCAATAAAAAAATTATGCAACATGCTACAGTACCGTCACATATTTGTGACGGTACTGTAGCATGTTGCATAAATTTTAGAATTTGCAACATCTACTAAATCATTATTTTTTGTGTTTGGTGTGCTAAATGTGCCAAATATTTGGCATTTGGCACATTTAGCACACCTGCTACGGGTGCTCTTACACTTGTTTTTTTTTCATCCACTTTCATATATTAAAATATAGGCATTTTAAGAATGTAGATATTTTCGAATCAATTGTAAATATTAATGTAAAATAGTGAATGTAAACAAATATAAAAGTATATTTAACCTTGTAAGGACGAGAATCCCAAGTCTGATTTAAACGGGCAGCCAAGGTTATTTCAGAGGATACATCTCAGACCTCGGGGACGAGCACTAATTGTGTAAGACGCATAAAGTTAAAACATCAAAAAGGAAAGAAGGCAAACTTGGCACGGAACACAAGAATGATGAAGGAAGAAGGGTGTAGAAGCCATTCCCTCCTCATTAAATACAAAACAATCACTCTTCTGGTTGCATTAATGAGAAAATGACCATGAACAGTGGTGGCACAACTAAGACTACATGATAAAAACTTACTAGTATGTTCTAGATGAGACCGAAGTCCTAGAAATGCGATCTCAACCCTCCAAGTGTAAAATTAAGATAATTTGTGTTTAAAGATATATATATATATATAAAATAAAAAATAATAAAATAAAAAGGAAGATCCATTTGTGAAGAGAAGACAAAAAAAAGAAGAAGAGAGAGGACTTTGTAACCAATAACTAAAACATTTGTATAAGTGAGAAAGATATACATATATAATAATAGACCTTCCTCGGGCTTGACCGAGGAGTATTTTTCCTTTTAAACTTGTTGCCCTTGTCATTTCATTTGCTCCCTATCTTATTGTGATTAACCTTTAACTTATTGAGCGTTCAATATCTAACCCACTCTCTAACAAATCTATTGTGGTGGGCTTATTAGGCCATTGTCCGAGTCATTTTTGGGCCGTGGATCAAATTGCGCCCTTACAATTGGCACCGTCTATGGGGATATTGAATATACTTGAGTTAGTTCAACCATGGTGGGTTCAAGGCCAAACCGAGAGAAATCTGCGGGATCGCAATGTCAAGATCATTTTCTTAATCTTGAGCAAATAAGAGATCGTGAAGTTAGTGTGCACACAACTCATACCAATAGGAACCATTCTAAAAATGGGAGCCATGTGTCTTATGGGGAGGATACCAGAAACACGCAGCTGGAGATAGATCATTTATGTAGGAAGTTACATCGAAAGCAAAGGAAAGGGTCTCCATCAAGCCCAAAGTCTTCGTCTGATGATGATGATAGTTATAGACCTCGATCAAGGACTCTTCCCAATAAGTCTTTCTCCTATAATGAAAAGCCTCATTATAGGCAAAGGAATAGAAGCCCGACCTATAAGGGCTTAGGAAATGATGCTATGAGCAAGGCTTTGTGTCAAATCTCAAAGTCCTTGTTTACCCAGAAGATTGACAGGGAAAACCTTCCTCAGCGGTTCATGCAACTCACATTTACCATGTATAATGGAAGAACAGACCCGGTGGAACATGACAGTCATTTTAACCAAAGAATGGTTGTTCACTCGAGGAATGAGGTCTTGATGTGCAAAGTGTTCCCATCTAGTTTAGGGCCAGTTGTGATGAGGTGGTTCGATAGTTTGGAGGAGAGATCAATTGGCTCCTTTTAAGAGCTTACCAGGGCCTTTGGAGCCCGATTTGTCACTTGCAGTAAGGTTCCTCGTCCCCTGGACTCTTTGCTATCTATGACTATGCGAGAAAGTGAGACTCTGAAGACTTACTCGAATAGGTACTGGTAGATGTTTAACGAGATAGATGGAGATTTTAAAGACATGGCAATAAGGATGTTTAAAGTCGGCCTATCCACTGAACATGATTTGAGAAAATCTTTAACAATGAAGCCTGCTCGGAGCATGCTCCAGCTAATGGACCAAATTGATGAGTATAAACAGGTTGAAGAGGACCAGCAACAAGGGAAGGCGAAGGCGAAGGTAACCTCCCATAACCGAAGAGACTTTAGGTCAGAGAGGTATAATAGCAATCGGCCTAGAAGAGATTTTGCTGGACATACTGGGCATACTACTATTTAGGTGGTTAACACAGTGTTCAGGGAGCCTATACACCTAGAGAAGATAAAGAATAAGCCATATTTCAAGTGGCCAAACAAGATGGAAAGAGACCCCATGAAACGCAATCAAAGTCTTCATTGCCAATACCATCAAGACCGAGGACACACTACAGAAAATTGTAGAACTTTGCGTGACTACCTAGAGCAGCTAGTTAAAATTGGGAAGCTGAAGCAGTTCTTGTACCAGACTACTAGGCCAGTTCGGTTCGGCACACTAGAGGGATGCCTCCTCGAGACCACCCCTAGGAACAATTAGTGTTATTCTCGCCGCCCCGGGTTGGACTGGCTCATATCCATCAAGGGTTATGTCCACAGCAAAATCACACGCTGAGGATGCGATCACTGAGTCTAAGCGAGGAAGAATAGAAGTCCGACCAGCTTTGAGCTTCTCTGATGAAAATAAAATTGGAACTTATCAACCGCATGATGATGCTTTAGTGGTTACCCTCCAAATAGGGGGGGTATGATGTGAAAAGAGTCTTGGTGGATCAGGGCAGTGGGACAAAGATCATGTATCCTAACCTGTACAAGGGGCTTAAGTTGAAGCCCGAGGATTTGGTCAGCTATGATTCCCCTCTGGTGGGGTTTGATGGGAAGACAGTTATCCCAAAGGGCCAGATCAGACTGCCTGTTCAAGCAAGGTTAGAAGTCATTGAAGTAGATTTTATTGTGGTAGACGCATATTCCCCTTATGCTGCTATCATGGCAAGACCTTGGCTCATGCCATGGGGGCTGTTTCTTCAAATTTGCACTTGAAAGTGAAGTATCCCTCAGGGAACCAAGTCAAGGAGCTGATTGGAAGTCAGGCTATGGCCAGACAATGCCTAGTCGCGGTTATTAGACATCAGTCTGAGGGTGAATTCTCGGCCACCATAGAAAGGGCTTTACAGCAACCAAAAGAAACAGAAACATCCTCGAATGCTATAACTGAAGGGGCGAGGTATGACGATTTGGAAAAGATTACTATTGATAACGATGAAGATAAGTATTTTCAAGTGGGAATTCAACTGCCAACACGGTGGTGGTGAAAAGAAGAATGGGAAGTGGCGAGTGTGTGTGGATTTTACAAATTTAAACAAAGCTTGCCTCAATGATCTTTTCTTAATACCTTAGATAGACCAGTTGGTGGCCGCCACGGTTAGTCATCCTCGGATGAGCTTTTTGGATGCCTTTTAGGGGTACCATCAGATACCATTAGCTATGGTCGACCAAGAGAAAACTGCTTTTGTAACACCCACTGGGAATTATCATTATAAGCTAATGCCTTTTAGGTTGAAGAATGTAGGGTCTACTTATCAAAGGATGATGACTAGAATGTTTAATCCCCAGCTTGGCAAAAATATTGAGATCTACATTGATGACATAGTGGTGAAAAGTAAGGCCAAGGCCAAACATGTGAGTGACCTCGACAGTATTTTTGAGGTGTTGAGAAAGCAAAAATTGCACCTTAATGCTTCTAAATGTTCCTTTGGCGTCAGTTCAGGCAAGTTTTTGGGCTATATGGTTGCCCACTGTGGGATTGAAGTTAACCCTGATCAGATTAAAGCAATCAATGATTTACAACCTCATCGAAATCCCAAAGAGATCCAAAAGTTGATAAGAATGACTGCAGCCTTGAACAGATTTATCTCTCGATCCGCAAACAGATGTAGGCCATTCTTCCAACTATTGCACAAATGGAAAGGGTTTGAGTGGAATGAAAAATGTGCTCTGGCTTTTCAACAGTTGAAAGATTACCTTTCTCGGCCACCCATTATGTCCAAACCCGAGGAGGAAGAAGTCATTTTTGCCTACATTGCCGTGACTTCTCATGCAATTAGTATGGTATTGGTGAGGGTAGAAAATGGAGTACAGTGGCCAGTCTATTATATGAATAAGTCACTACACGAAGCTGAAGTTCGTTATTTAATCTTAGAGAAAGCCATTTTGGCAGTTGTGCATACTACGCGAAAGCTCCCCCACTATTTTCAAGCTCATATAGTTGTGGTTTTAACTCAACTTCTTCTGCAGTCATTGCTACGAAAAGCTTATTAGACGGAGAGAATTGCCAAGTGAGGGACGATTTTGGGGGCATTTGATATAGAGTACATGCTTCGTACCTCCATTAAAGGGTAGGTTCTTGCAATTTTGGTGGCAGAGATTACCAAGTCTCCAATAAAGGTAGAGCTTAAGGAACATAACTCAAGAGGAAAGCAAGTTCAGGCCATTGCTCTATAGGGTCCCTCACCCTGAAAGTTATATGTTGATGGTGCGGCAAATCAAAGGGGATCTAGGATGGGGCTAGTAATAGTGTCCCTGGACAGGATCACTATTGAGAAATCTTTAAGGCTAGGCTTCTCGACCACGAACAATGAGGTCAAGTATAAGGCTTTACTAATAGGGATTGCTATGGTTCAAAAGATGGGAGAAAAGATTGTTGAAGTGTTCTCAGACTCAAGATTGATTGTAGGACAAGTAAAGGAAGAGTTGGAAGCTAGGGATTTGAGAATGTAGGGGTATTTGAATCAAGGTCAGTGTTTGCAGTCAGGTTTTGAGTTTTTCACCATACAACAAATCCCAAAAAGCAAGAATACACATGCTGATTCCTTGGCAACTCTAGCAACCTCTTCGGGACAAGACCTACCTTAGGTTATACTTGTTGAGGATCTACATAAGCCCACCAAGGAAGAGAAGGAGAAAGTCCAAGTTCACCAGATCATGGTCAGACCTAGTTGGATGGATCCTTTGGTTATAGTTCTCAAGGAAGGTGTTTTGCCTAATGAGAAAAGAGAGGCAGAGAAGATATGAAGGAAAGCTCCTCGTTTTTGGTTGTCTGAGGAGCAAAAGTTGTACAAACGCTCCTTCTCTGGACCATACTTGCTTTGTGTTCATCCTGAGGTAGTGGAGCCACTTTTAGATGAGTTACATAGAGCCCTTACTCAAGGGTATTGGTGGCCGAGTATGCAGAAAGAAGCATAAAAGTACGTTAAAAAGTGTGATCAGTACCAAAGATTTGCTCCAAATATTCATCAACCTAGGGGGTGCTTAATCCTTTGTCTAGTCCATGGCCAATTGCTCAATGGGGCTTAGACATTGTAGGGCCATTTTTCAGGGCTGTAGGAAACTGAAGATGGCTCCTAGTCGGAACTAATTACTTCACAAAGTGGATAGAGGCCGAGCCATTATCCAATATCAGGGATATTGATGGAAAAAAGTTCATTTGGAAGAACATTGTTACTCGATTTAGGATTCCTCACGCCCTCACCTCGGACAACGAGCTCCAGTTTGATAGTAAAGCTTTCAAGAGATACTGCTGTGAATTGGGCATTAGAAACAGATATTCAACTCTAGCCTATCCGCAAGGAAATGGGCAAACTGAAGCAGTCAACAAAGTAATAGTGAATGGTCTTAAGAAGAGGTTAGATGAAGCAAATGGTAGATGGGTAGAAGAGCTACCACACGTCCTTTGGACATATCGGACCACTCCTCGTCAATCAACGGGGGAAACACCCTTTTCAATGACCTATGAGTCCGAGGTTGTGATCCCTCTAAAGTCTGGGTTTCCAACACTAAGGACGAGTTTGTTCACCTCAGATAGTAATGATCAGCTATTGGAGAAAAGTTTAGACCTGATTGGTGAACAAAGAGAAGCAGCAATGGTTCAACTGGTGTATTATCAGCAAAAGTTTAAATAGGAGTATGATACCAGTGTGAGGGCAAGGCCATTAGCCTCAAGAGACTTAGTGTTGAGAAAAGTAGTGGGTACTGCAAAGAACCCATCATGGGAAAAGTTAGGGTCCAATTGGGAGGAGCCATATCGCATCACCTCGGTATCTGGAATAGGTGTCTACTTTTTGGAAGATCTAGATGAAAATGTTGTACCACGTCCATAGAATGTAAATAATTTATGAATGTACTATAATTAATGAAAGGCAGTCATGCCATTTTCTATTTCAATCATTATATGTTTTATTTCAGTTATTCATTTAAGCGTTAAACAAAACATCGGTCATGTCTGGTTCCTCGGACCACATACTTTGGGTAAATTAATACTCTCAGTAATTCATTTTAAATATCAAATGGAATCTCGGTCATGTCTGGTTCCTCAAACCACATACCTTAGGTAAATTAATACTTTCAGTTAGTCATTTAAGTGTTAAACAGAATATCGGTCATGCTTGGTTCCTCAGACCACATACATTGGGTAAATTAACACTAAGGTTATTTTTATATTACACAGAACCTTGGCTGGGTTTAACTCTTCGGGTTACCTGCCTTGGGTAAATTAACACTACGGTTGTTTTTATGTTAAACAATACATTGGCTAGATTTAACTCCTCAGGCTACTTACCTTGGGTAAATTATCACTAAGGTTGTTTTATGTTAAACAGAACCTTGACTAGGTTCAAATCCTCGGGTTACCTACCTTGGGTAAATTAACACTAAGGTCGTTTTTATGTTAAATAAAACCTTGGCTAGGTTCAACTCCTCAAGTTACCTGTCTTGGGTAAGTTAACACTTAGGTTATTTTTATGTTAAACAGAACCTTGGCTAGGTTCAATTCCTTGGATCACCTATCTTGGGCAAATTAATACTTAAATTATGTTTGTGGTATTCAATCTAATCTTGATTATTTTCTATTTCTTATGTCACCTACCTCGAGAAATAAAAACCTCGGTACAAATACTTCCTTATATATGAGCATGGTAAGCAAAGATTAAATTATAAAAATACAAATACAAAGTTAAAACGACAAAGCTTTAGCAAGAGTTTTCCATTAATCTAAGTTCAAAAAGATACATATGACAAAGAAGGTAAGTAAAGACAAGATGCCTTCTGTTTAAAAAAAAATAAAAAAAACAAAAAAAAAATAACAAAGTAGTACAAGGCCCCATTACCACACTCATTAGGCTTGGGGAGTCTTTTGTGTCCCTGTCCCTGTCCCCGTAGTGGTTTGCACTTCGATAGTTAGAGTTGGGGCAGAAGGAGCTATTGTAGTCGTTGGAACAGTCATGGAGGAGTCTCCTGCTATTTGACGTGCCTTGGCTGCCACCTTAGTGCTTTGGGGAGCAGCTGCACTGGGCTTGGAGACAACTAGCTCGGTCTGCTTGGGTTTGATAGGAACAACAGTGCTTGGCTGCTGTTCAGTTGTTTTGGATTGGGTAGGAGCAGTAGTGCTAGATTTTGGCTAGGAATTCAACGTCGAGCTCACTGGAGTTAGAGCAGAAGTGCTGACAGAAGACTGACTAAACGGACGTGCAATGATGGCTGGAAGGTAGAAGGCTTTCTCTAGATTCTTTAGTTCGGAATTAGGGTCTACTCCAGCAGCATTTAGGGCCTCAATCCATGTTTGTAGGCAAAAGCTACGACATACGACTGGGAGTTGGGATTTGAAGTGGGCCTTAGTCTTCTTCTGCCCTTGGTCATATGCAGTTCGCTCGACCTTGTCCATCTCCTTTTCCTTCTGTCTGAGCTCCTTCTTCAGCTCGGAGATGGTTATCTGAGCAATGGAAAGTTGGCTCTCTGCCTCCCTCAAGTGTAAGAGCTACTCTCAAGCTTGCCTCTTTGAGCTTTCTATTCAAGCTTCAGCACTCTTTCTAGCCTTATCGCATTTAGCCATCTTGAGGAAAGTCTCCTTCACCTTTTTGTCAGTCAAAGCATGAGACTTCTGCACAACAAAGTGCTTGGATTCCTCCTCTTTCAAGTCATGAAATGCCTGGTCGACCCACTCCTCTGCTACATGTGCTGCTTAGGTAGCTTGTGTGTGAATAATTATCATAAAAATTAGTAGGAGAGCATACATAGAAGGGGTTTTAAAGGTTAAAGAAAAAAAGTAAAGAAACCTTACCAGAGCTAAGTCCCTATTCACGAACAGGATGAGCTCATGCTTCTTTAAATTCCGAAGCTCATCCATGTCTTTTGGGAGAAGAAGAGCTTGTTCCACGGCATTGGCCACATAGCCTGCTCTTCCACCATCAAAATTATGGATGGAAGCATTCTCTCGGAGAGGCAAGTCATCCAACTTAAAGATAGGGTTCCAATTCGAAACCCAAGACCTTCGCTCAGAGGCAGTACCCAAGCTTTCCACTCCCTTTCTTTGTTGGGCGTGGGTCATTTTTGCCACTTTGGTGGGCTCAAGAGTGGCTTTCTCTTGGACTTCGCCTTCTTCAATAACTCATTTACCCCCTTTTTTGTCCCTTTTTTATTTTTTGTCAGCTGGTTCAGTCTGTACAAGGGCAGGGGGGATTGGAGTTAGAGGCTTGGGAACTATTGGGACCTCGGGAGCTACAGTCCCAGTGTGGGACTCTAGAAATGAGAGCAAATCTGGCAACTTTTTCTCTATCACCATCCCTTTAGGCACTTCGATATCTTCTTGGTCTTCACTAACTAGGGCTGTAGTTAGCTGCAAGTTGAGTCCTTCCTCCTCAGACACATTTGTATGGTAAAAGATTTCAAAATCCTTGTCTCAGACGGGATTTTCAGTGTCTTCCTCCAAAGTATTATCCTTAGATTATGTCTCGGCTTATTCGTCCAAGAATGTAATTTGCTCTACGACGGGTTGAGGATTCTCAAAGGCAGGAAGCTCAATGGGTTGAAGGTCCTTGAAGGTAGAGAGCTCGACTACTTTTGCTCCCTCTGGAGGAGGTTTGGTTATGAAGCCTTCAATGGCCACATCAACTAGAGCAAGGCAATAGTCTTGGGCCTTGATTACGTGCTTGGATATTTGGAAGCGATTGGATATGGGTATGAAGCCTAGAATCATGTGAACTGCGTGGATCTGACCATCCCGATGTAGGAAGATCTCAGACCTTAGGACTCAGTTCAGTAGTTCAAAGTTCACCAAGCTTCATCTCTTGGTAGTGGCTTTTTCTCTGAGGAAGAACAATTAAGAATTCATGTTAGTTTGCAGGTCGGACAAGCCCAAATCTGGGCAAGTAAAAGAAAAATATACATACATAAAGGTAAAACAATGAAATGGCATGTAAATAAACTATTTATAGTTTCCTAAGCTAACATTGATTTTTTTTTTTTTTTTTTTTTTAGTGTCCCTAAGCTATCACACCTGAAATTCCATCCTTGGTAAGACAATAGAGTCCGTTGTGTCACACCCTTGAAACATTGAGAAAGTCCTCGTCCATGCCTTTGTTCGTCTCGGGAAGACAAGAGATTAGCCTAACGGCAGGAACCCTAGTTTTTAAGTAATACCCCCCATCAACACCTTTCTGACAATTGTACACCCAATTCACGTCGTGATGGGTAAGTTGTATACCCAATTTTTCATTCAATGCATCTACACTACCTAGTATTCTAAACATGTTTGGAATGCACTGGGTAGGGCATAGCCTAAAAAGGTTTAAAAAAATCTCTAGTAACTCTACCCATATGAATCCTCATACTCCCTTCAATGAAGGAAATCATAGGAATTACAACGGCACTAGTAGGCCTCTTCTCATGCCACTCACCTGGGTTACAATGCTGTATGGACACATTGCTAGGAATCCTATAGTATCTCTTAAACTCCTCTCAATGTTCGGGAGTGTCAACCAAACTAAAAAATCTACCCATTTGGGAAAAAGAAAAAAAAAATCTACTAGTATGAAAGAATAAGGGAAGAACTCTTGTTAACAAAAATACACACTTATGAGTTTAGAGAAGAAGGACTCCTCGAGCGAGGTTATCAAGTGTGAGGAGTATATTTATGTTCTTTTCTACTTCTAGGGAGGCGAAATGGAAAGAAAGGCCTCACGTTTCTCTATATTTAGGCTAGAAAAAAAGGAACGATAATCTTCCCACCCTTTCTGATGGTGAATTTTGAGCCATTCGATCATGATCTCACCGTAGAATGTGGGAAACAACAAGCCGCCAGTTGCATTTATTGTGAAGTTGGGGTTTCCGAAGCGTCAGGAGCAGGTCGCAATCAGTTGAAAAGACGTGCTCACGTGGGAACCTATTTACGAATGTGCTCTTATCAATAACTTTTGTTGGCCAAAACCTCACTTTTCTTGGTCGGGAGTGAAAAATGAGGTTCTAGGGGGCTATTGTGAGGACGAGGATCCCGAGTTTGATTTAAACGGGCAGCCAAAGTTATTTCTGAGGATACACCTCGGACCTCGGGGATGAGCACTAGCTGTGTGAGGCGCATGAAGTTAAAACATCAAAAATGAAAGAAGGCAAACTTGGCACAAAACACGAGATGATGAAGGAAGAAAGGTGTAGAAGCCATCCCCTCCGCATTAAATACAAGACAACCACTCCTCTGGCCGCATTAATGAGGAAATGACCATGAACAATGGTGGCATAGCAAAAATTGTAGGGTAAAAGCTTATTAGTATGTTCCGGATGAGACAAAAGTCCTAGGAATGCAACTTCAGCCCTCCAAGTATAAGATGAAGATGATTTGTGTTTAGATATAAAAGAAAAAGGAAAATCCATATGTGAAGGGGAGACCCAAAAAAAAAAAAAAAGAGAGAGAGAGAGAGAGAGAACTTTGTAACCAAGAACTGAAACATTTGTTTAAGTGAGAAAGACATACGTGTATAAAAATAGACCTTCCTCGGGCTTGACCGAAGAGTATTTTTCCTTTTAAACTTGTTGCCCTAGTCATTTCATTTGCTCCCTATCTTATTGTGATTAACCTTCAACTTATTGAGCGTTCAATATCTAACCCACTCTTTAACAAATCTATTGTGGTGGGCTTATTGGGCCATTGTCCGAGTCATGTTTGGGCCGTGGATCAAATTGCGCCCTTACAACTCTCATTATTTTAGACACAGGAGACATTCACATCCCATGAATCAAACTCAAGTTCATTGTTCAATAGGTCTGTCACAGGCTGGCATGGATTTATATCGATAAATCTTGAAATATTTTGTTCACAATGATTTGTTTCGAACCAGTGATCAATGCAAAAAAAAATATTAATGATAATAAAAGATCAAGGTAAAAGTTATGTTATTTCAAACACAACTTACCGTCTTAAAAAGTGGTAAAAATGCCATATCTCTAAAATTGCTCGTACTGTCAACCAATTCTACCTCAATTTTAGATAAAATGGCACTGAGATTTCAGGGAAAGGAAAAACCAATGCAGAGCCACCAGAGAGAATCAATACAATTGCAATAGACATTGATTGTTGGTAAAAATAATAAAGCAGTGGATTCTGTAGCTAATTGAGAGTCTGATATAGAATAGAAGGGATTAGTACACAGTGACAATCGAGTCCTTTTCAATTCTTTACCAATATCAGCTTCAGTCAAACTCCGGAATCAATTCAATTACGTAGGCACTTTCTTGAACACTTCAAAATTGCAGGATTAATAGTAATTTATGAGTCACATGGCAAAGTGATTAATTATTTAAAATAACAACCATGCCATAATCTTCTTTTAAGTAAGGAATTATGCGTGATCTTCACTATAATCCCCAGGAAGCCCTCCTAGACTACCATGCAAAAGTGTATAATTAGTGGTACCCAAAATATTCAATTTTTTTTTTTTTTTTTTTGTTGGGATAAGAACCCAAAATTTTCAATTGGTAAAGAAAAAGAGAAAGGGGAACAACCTGATTTAAAAACGTTCCACTCATTCCCAGTAGTGGGGGAAGTGCAATCATTCATCCAACACACCCCACCCTCATCCCCATATCCTATTGTCACCTTTAATCATACTCACTCTCTCAATTCTCAAAAATCCAGCTAAAAAAGATATCATAAGCACACACACCTTGTCTCTCTCTCCCCTCCCTTTAATCATACCAACCCCATATGAGAAACCAAAACATGTAAATAACTCTAGCAACATAATTCACATCAAATTTCACAATTGTTTGAAGTAACAAATAGTTAATAGTATTAATGAATAATAAAATAGTGTATGCGATGAATACATGTGATAATAATTAATAACTTGTCAATTCAACAATTAAAAAAATTATTTAGCGCTCCCAAAGCACAGTGACGTGGTACTCCCTCCTCTCACATTTGTGATAAATCCTAGTAATACTCCGAGAATATCTAATAATTACCCAACAATTTTGAAAGTTATTATGTAAACTATTGTGTTTGTAGCATCCTCTGATCCCCTCCAAGGCCTCTACCATTTAACTCTCCCTTAAGATCCCAAATTTGAACTTCTTTAAACAAATAGAACAAAATAGAGATAAGACGAGGAGGGAGAGAAGAAGAGACAAAGAGAGTAGCTAAAAAAACTTATATAATTTAAAAAAAAAACACACTCTCATATCTCATACCCAATCTTCCCGCCTACACCACTCCAAAAACCTCAAACAATGAACAACTATCCTTATCCCTTTCCCTCACCTTTCTTCTTCTTCTTCTTCCTCTTCTTCATCTCTCCTTCTATCTGTCTCACTCCTCCAAATGACACACACTTTCTCACACGTTTCCGCCTCCAAACCGACACTCACGGCAACCTCAACTCGAACTGGACCGGCATCGATGCCTGCACTTCTTCCTGGCGTGGTGTCCACTGCTCCTCCAACAACAACCGTGTCATCTCTCTCTCTCTCTCATCTCTCAACCTCCGTGGACCTCTCGACTCTCTGGCCCATCTCGACCAGCTTCGCCTTCTCGACCTCCACAACAACCGCCTCAACGGCACCGTTTTGCCACTCACCAACTGCACCAACCTCAAACTTCTCTACCTCTCTGCCAATGACCTCTCTGGAGATATCCCAACACAGATCGATTCGCTGAATCGACTCCTCCGTCTCGACCTCTCCGATAACAACATACGTGGCTCAATTCCGAAGCAGTTGTCGAATTTGACTCGGCTCCTCACGCTACGGTTACAGAACAACGTGCTTTCGGGTTCGATTCCTGATCTCTCTGTCTCTCTTGTTAACCTCAAAGAACTGAACTTGACCAACAATGAATTCTATGGAAATGTACCTGATGGGTTGGTGAAAAAGTTTGGTCAAGGAAGCTTTTCTGGGAACGAAGGGCTATGTGGGTCGAGTCCTTTGCCTGCTTGTTCGTTCACCAATACATCTCCAGCGACTGCGTCGGGTCAGACGGTGCCATCGAACCCGAGCTCGTTACCAGAAGCGCCTGTAATGAGTCAAGCAAAAGGACAATTGCCTTCGAAGAAAGGGTTAAGTACTGGTGTGATTGTGGCTATTGTGATAGCGAATTGTGTTGCTTTGTTGGTGGTGGTGTCGTTCGTGGTGGCGCATTATTGTGCTAGGGATCGAGGGTGTAGCTCGGGCTCGATGGCCGGGAGTGAGAGTGGGAAGAGGAGGAGGAGTGGGAGTAGCTATGGGAGTGAGAAGAAAGTGTATGCAAATAATGGGGGTGCAGATAGTGATGGGACTACCGCTACGGACCAAAGCAAGTTGGTGTTTTTCGATAGGAGGAAGCAGTTTGAGCTTGAGGATTTGCTTAGAGCTTCGGCAGAGATGCTTGGAAAAGGGAGCTTGGGGACGGTGTATAGGGCGGTGCTTGATGACGGAGCAACCGTGGCTGTGAAGCGGCTCAAGGATGCGAACCCGTGTGCGAGGAACGAGTTTGAGCAGTATATGGACTTGATAGGGAAGCTTAGGCATCCAAATATTGTGAGGTTTAGAGCTTATTACTATGCCAAAGAAGAGAAGCTTCTTGTCTATGATTATCTTCCTAATGGGAGCTTGCATTCACTTCTTCATGGTTAGTAATTCTAGTTTGATGTTGTTATAGTTTTAATGTTTGAATTTAACTTGATTTGTGTGTATCAGTGTAGATCTTGATTTTGTATAATGTGTGATTAAGGAATTTGGGACTAAGACTTTATGTTGTTGTGTAATTAGGGAATCGGGGTCCGGGGAGAATTCCTTTGGATTGGACTACAAGGATCAGCTTGGTGCTAGGAGCGGCTCAAGGACTTGCAAAGGTTCATGAGGAGTACGAAGGATCGAAAATACCACATGGGAATGTGAAATCTTCGAATGTACTTCTTGACAAGAATGGTGTAGCTTGCATTTCTGATTTTGGACTTTCCTTGCTTTTGAACCCGGTTCATGCCATTGCAAGATTAGGAGGGTACAGGGCTCCTGAACAAGCAGAAATCAAGAGGCTGTCTCAAAAGGCAGATGTGTACAGTTTTGGAGTCTTATTGTTGGAAGTTCTAACAGGGAAAGCTCCATCTCAATACCCTTCACCAACTCGGCCTCGAATGGATGAAGAGGAACAACTGGCTGTGGATCTTCCCAAATGGGTTCGATCGGTTGTGAAGGAAGAGTGGACTGCTGAAGTGTTTGATCAAGAACTTTTGAGGTATAAGAACATTGAGGAAGAACTTGTGTCAATGCTTCATGTGGGGTTGACTTGTGTGGTGCCACAGCCTGAAAAGAGGCCAACAATGGTGGAAGTGACAAAGATGATAGAGGACATCAGGGTGGAGCAATCTCCTTTAGGAGAGGATTATGATGAATCGCGCAATTCACTTTCTCCTTCACTTGCTACCACAGAAGATGGGCTGGCTTGATGCTCATCTTGCATTGACTCAGTATTTGCCACTTGTTGATCCCATGGTTGTTTCTATGCTAATCTTCCTATTTTTACTTGCATTATCTCGCTGCAAATTCTGGCTGTCAGCAGACTATTTTATTTTTATCAGACCCTATTTTGTTGTTTCTTTGTAATATTTGTAAGATTTATGTTTCCATTGTTGCTGGTAGAAAGACCTGATGGTCTTGTCCATTACCCAACAAGATAGTGATATTTACTATTTAGTCCTCTGTAATGTAATTTAGTTTCATCATTAATTGTTTTCAATGCAAGAGTCTCGAGAGTGATGGTAGTTCAAGCAGTTCTATTGTTAAGTGCAATAGTCTCAACAGAGTCCAAGCAGTTTTATTGCTTTCAATGCAAGAGTCTTGAGAGTGATGGTAGTTCAAGCAGTTTTATTGTTTTGAGTTCAATAGTCTCAAGAGTTATAGTAGTCCAAGCAGTTTTATTGTTTTCAGTGCAAAAGTCTCAAGAGCTGTGTGGTAGTCCAAAGCAGTTTTGTTTGCAAGACCAATGGCCTAATTACTCCTCTAAGTTTACTCAGCAACAAACAAGAAAATAAAATCTTTTCTATATGTAATCTGAACCATTAAATTAATTTCAAAAGATCAAATCCATTGTGATCCTACTTCCTAGCCTCTTATCTACATCATTTTGTACATTTTTCTTTAATGGAAAAAGTTAACAAATATCTTAAAGACATTAATTTATAAAATATTTTTGAAAACTTTCCATGAAAAATGAATAAAACAACTTTTTTTTTTATAGTTTTTATATTTCTCATTAAAATAATATCAAAACTTTCCTAAAATAGTCTCTCAACAAATGCCCAAAAAACACCCCTTTAACCGGACTCTATTTTAATTAATAAAATTTGACCATAGTCAACATTTATAAGTTCCAATAATCTGTTAGTTACACGGTCTAATTATAACTTATTGGAGGCAGCTGGCATCTATTGGTTTCGCCAAGAACGGCTTTATTGCTCCATCTTCATTATTTTATCTCTCCCCTTTTCCAGACAACACATGGCATTTACTTCAATTGTGTTTGAGCATAAGGTCAAAACACTCATGATGACACTTAAGCTTGTTTCCACCTTTCTTAAAACGAAGAAAAACTTTACCAACATGAAGAGGAGCATTATAACTCATATTCTTCCACAGACAACCTAATACCTTGTACTGGAGAAGGGTAAGTAAAATCAAATACTACTTAACTATTTACTTATTTTACAAGAATGTGCCATTTGCAATTGCAGGCATGCTAACAGCAGTTGTCTTAACCCTCCCAATTTTTGTATCCCACTTTCACACCAATGAAATAACAATATGAAGCATTATTAGCAGTTTAATAGCACATTAAATATATCAGAATTTCATAATACATGATACAGTAAAACAATTTCAATCTATAATGTGACTCATGACTTTGAACTGTATATCTTGCTCTCGAAACCACTACCAGTACACTCACCGTTACTAAACAATTCTAATCCAACTAACGCTGCTGTTAAGTTAACAACATTTACAATTATAAAAATACAGGACAAATAGCACCTCACTAAAATGCAGGTATGAAACAAAGCAACCACTGGAAATAATCAGTGCTTAGCATCTGGCATGTCGGAACATTAACACCACTCATGTGAACTTTAGGTGGCAAATTATAAATTAAGAGAACCATTCAAGCCTCAACAAATAGTAGGTGGCAGCTGAATTAAGGTGCCCGCCAATTCTTCTAAGGTCTACTGACTTGACATACATCTGAGGTTACAAGACCTAATAATGCATCAGGTCAGTGTTTCATAAATGTTAGCTAATCCTTCCACTTTGATCAATCAGTGTACCAACTTGCTCTCCACATAGCGCTTTTGAAATGTTTCCAGGCTCTAGAAGATTAAAGACCACGACTGTACATAAAGAAATATAATTTACTTGGTATGAGATTCAATCCTCAAAGATAGCCCAAAAGTACATTCCAGTTCATTGTACTACTATTGAGAACTCAACACATCCAGGTTTTTGAAACTCACCCACTCACACAAGAAAAATTAACAGTTGGATAACATTGAGCACACTTGACATTTGTTAAAATGATAAGACTAATTTTCTATGCCTCAAAATGATGCACTGTGATAAGTAACCAAATGAACTCAAAAATGCATGAATCAATGTAAAAATGAACCCTAAACCAGAACAAGTACAACAAAGTACACAAACCAGGAATGCTGTTCTCATCACAATAGTTCAGTGCCATTGTGTCCATGGAGGTGGCACCTCTTGCGGTCAAATCACTGAAAGAGATGTGCTCAAAGGTAAAATTGTTGTCACGGGAGGTACAGTCATACACACCATCAACATTGGTACCCTTGAGGACTGCATCGGCATGAACTGAGAAAAAGAAAACTACATTCACAAAAGATACAAAGGGGTGTGTGCATGTCTGTTGTGTCTGCATAAGTTTACATATCTGTGTGTGTGTGTGTGTGAACATGAGAGAGAGAGAGAGAGAGAGAATGTACACCAGTATAATTTAAATTTTAATTGAGTAAATCAAAATACAATATCTTTGGAAGAGATAGAGACATACTTTCTGAAGCTCGAACAGCTGCAGCTGTGTCAGTGGAAAAGGTTGGATTTCCAAAACCAGAACCAATGCCACCAAAAATTACAACTCTGCCTTTTTCAAGATGCCGGATGGCCCTTTGCCTACTATATGGTTCAGCAACCTCCAACATTGTGAATGCAGTTTGTACACGAGTCTGAACACCCAACTTCTCTAATGCTGACTGGAGCAATACAGAATTCATCACAGTTGCCATCATTCTGGTGCATTTCACAAGTTAAAATCATAAAAAATAGTTTCATTACACACAAAAAAAACAATAGAGAACATGCAAGATGTGTGTGTTTAAAAAATGAATGGGAGACAATTTCCTCATTGCAACTAAAAATTATTAATGTAGTAGCAATATGCCCATGCAATGAACTGATACACAAAATCATATATAAATTAAAGAAAATAGCTTAATAGTAAGATTGAAATTGAACAACAAAATAGACAGCAAAAATAAAAGAACAAGTATTACGTTGCGAAACACAGGAAAAACTGAGTTTTTACCAAAACCAAAAATCATAATATATTATTAAAATAAATGATGAAAACTCTTAAAATGATGGTGGTAAGAGAAATGTAGGGACAACCCCTCGCTCTGGCTGCAAAGACTAGAGAAGTAGAGCGGCCATGGTGTCCCCCAATTTTGGTAATATGTGCCTATCACACTATCATGATAGTGCGCCATGATTTTGCAACAAAAACCTCTCTCATGGAATACCACGCCACCCCTTCCTCAAGAGGGAAGCGCTCAGCCTTTGGCACTTGTGACATCCATTGGGATATTACTCTTAACGAACACAAAACAACATCATTTGGAAAGAAAAATAGGGGGAGGGGGGAAGACGTTTTCAGGCTAGCTAACTACGAAAATTTGACAAACCATAACAAAGGGGCACATTTACATTGTTGTAAAGCCTATGGTGTAAATTGTAAGTTTTGAAAGTAAAGGACCAATTTAAAAACAACCTCAAACTTTTTTTGATGATGTGAAACCTCACCAAGACATGGCCCTTTGGATCCACCCCTAAGGAGTAAATCACGAATACACGACCCTACCCGCCAAAACCGTGTACTAGGTAATCCGGAGGAACTCTTAGTGGGAATCGAACCTGAGATGTCTAGGTCTACAACTCAACCCAACTCCGAAGCATCCAACCACTAGGCTGCACCCTAACGGGTCGAAGCAGCGTCAAACTTAGAAAGTGTAAAGTACATTTTTGCCATTATAATTTTAAATCTAGTTATAAAGTACCGCATGACAAATGCATGTTGTACATGTGATACTACATTGAACCATACAATGCAAGCATGTACGTGTAAGACTCAGCAATGTTTCTTAAAATAAAATGGTAGATTATTAAAATAACATAAAAAAATTAATGAAACTAAACTTCTAGTAATATAATTTTAATTTTAGTATTTTTAAATTTCTTGAAAATTTGGTAATAGAGTTTGTCTTTAGAGTAAACAATGTTAATGCAAATCATTTTAATATACTTATAGCATGCCATGAGACTTTAAGAGGGAAAAATATACACACAAATATATATATATATATATATATATAGAGAGAGAGAGAGAGAGAGAGAGAGAGAGAGACCAGAATGTACTAAACATATAGGGTAAAGGGAAACAGGAGAAGGCGGTCACATGATAAAATCATAGCATTTAAGACATTAACTCAAAAATATAATATTCCTCATTGCCAAGGAGGCAATGGATCTTGAACTCACAACCTCACCCCATCACCTAGCATTTATAAGGGGAGGAGGTGGAGTTGAGGAGGTGTTAGGGAGGCAATATCAACTGGGTCATATATAAATCCTCCTCGAGCTTACTAACATACTAGTATTATCCATCCCACCTTATCATGAGGCAACAGAAAAACCCCACTTTCTCACAGAGAGAGAGAGAGAGAGAGAGAGAGAGAGAGAGAGAGAGAGAGAGAGAAATCAATGACATTGACAACAACCCTTTTTCCTCAATCATACCGTACCCCAACAACCAAACCTCAAACATTTCACGCCCGTTCAACACTCCTTGCGAGAACTGCTCAAGTATGAGATTTGTGCTGAAACAAGTTTATTCCTTTACATACTTTGTGCTGGAACAAGTTTATACCTTTACATACTTTGTGCTGAACAAGTTTATAAGAAAGTTACACACTGAACTTTTAAAGGTACATATGGACCATTCATGAAACAGATGTAAGAGAATTAAGAATTCAGCTTTACAAAGGGTCACATATTGCTAACAAAACAGTCCTAAAACAAAAGAAAAATCCAATATCTTGTTGAGTGCATTTTTTAAAGCTTTGTCATTTGAGACACCATCTACAGTTTTATTCTAGTTCTATAAATAGAACAAGTAACTTTCAGCTACAGAACAAGCAGTGGAAAATGGGCATCAAAGCACATTCAACCAAATTCATTGAACTTTCTTTAAAAAATGCAATAAGATTGCATATCATACATTCTGAGAAATTATCATTACTAGACACACAAACACACACCCAAAAAAGATAAAAAGTTAAAGAAAAAAAATTCCTAAAACTTCACCTCACATGCTTCACTTCAGGTATAACTACAATTAAAGGAAAAGACATTATAATTCAAGAATGCAAAGTTTTTATCAGCAACATTACCCTATCTGGTATGCAGTACATCTTTCTAAACCTGTTGCAGTTACCCATGTATCTCCACAAAAGAAGTTACGACCTCCAACAACAATTGCCACCTGGGATATTACAAAAAGTTAAGTACATTAGGTGTCAAAACCCAAACCATCAGCAAACATCTCGTGTTGCAAAGAATAATCATGCGAAAATTAATACCTCTACACCAAGGCGGCAAGCAATTGCAACTTCTCTTGCAATCAACATTACCACCTGTCAAAAAAAATAACAATTAAATTTAGGTTACGGCACAGATAACATATTAAGATGGGACGATTTACTTGACAAAGAATCAATATCCATGCTTATGCCATTAAAATTTCCACACAACAACTAACCTTTGGGTCAATATTGTTAGGGCCAGTGCCAGCAAGAGCAACACCACTAACTTTAAAGACTACTCTCCGCCATCTAGGATTTGACATTGATTTTGATTTTACATTGTTTATTGGACCCACAGGACCAGGCATTGCAATTACAGATCTGCAACAGCAAATTGGATATAATATATAGAGAGTATTAAAATCGTACTGTTAACCTTATGATGTTCATAAAGACAAATGCACACATATAGCTCTTTATTCAAACTGACGTAATTAATATATAAACTAGGAAACCAATATTCAAGATAAAAGACGGAGATAGAGAACATTAAATATACAAACAATCAAACTTGGGATGCACAAATGAAACTTTACATTAAACCCATCCTAATTATGGTGATACAACCAATTACAATGGAAGTCCATGCCTACTAAACAACCAAACTCTACAAATAAAATTTACCTGAACTTAGATCACCTTACAACCAGAACATGCAGGACTACTTCAAATATTGGCTCTCAGTATCTCATAAGGAATTATGCAATTCAAATCTATCTAAACACAAATTTAAGCTCAAAAATACTGATGAAACGCTGAAAGTAAAAGCAAATCACCCTTCTATTTGGTTCCACTTCACTATATTTTAAGATCACTCCCATGAACTGATCAAGTAGGAGAAGATATAGGGATTCATGATGCACAGAACTCACCACAGTGATACAAGAATAATTAGATTATCCCTGCTTTAGTTTCAGGAAGAATGTGACAAGCTCAAAGTATGAAGTCAAGGATCAAAGAATTCCTATCTTATAAGCATCTATAAATGTAAACATACATGACAACGCAAATTAATTACATGTAAAAACAATTCCATTGGTGTATATCAACCACGTCAACAAAAGTATGATCAGAAATTGTGAAAGTTACATTTAGTTAGAAACAAAAGCTACAACCAATATGAAATTATACAATATGATTGGACAGGCAGATAAAGATTTCCAACAAGTTCATCAACCACAACCAGGATGCCAATTGCAACCACTTTGCAGTTATACAACAAACAAGGAAACCAGAAATTTTAGGAGCACAAGAAGACCAGCCATGGATACTTTTCGAGATAGGCAGCCAGTTAAGCTTTTGGATACCAGCCTTTAAGATTAGATGCTGCTAGGTGCT
The DNA here is from genome assembly GCA_033629205.1 of Lithocarpus polystachyus. NCBI lineage: Eukaryota > Viridiplantae > Streptophyta > Magnoliopsida > Fagales > Fagaceae > Lithocarpus > Lithocarpus polystachyus. The sequence goes on from CM066168.1 coordinate 48,374,766, forward strand.
ATTGCTATGTCCATCTAAGCTCATCCACTTTTATAGGCAAAACTGGAAAGTAGACAAGCACCTCTAAATTGCCATGTGATTGCTGGTAGCTAATTGTAAACATTCCAAATATCACAATAATGTCGCACCTAGTGCACAAAACTCCCACTTTTACGGGGTCTATGAGAGGTGATTAGTAGGCAACCTCACCACCAATTTTTTTTTGGAGAGGCTGATTTACAAACTCAAACCCACAACCTATAGCTTTTGGCAGAAGGCACTTGCCATCACACCAAGACCCAATCTCTAAAGATCACGACGGTGTACAAACAATATTTAAAGGGACAGTTTGATGGCAAATTCAAGCTCCTCAAATTAGTTTTCGTTTCAATTGTTCATAATTATATTATATGCTATGCATGGAGTTCTAAATTAAAACAATAACTAGATTTATTCTATAATCCTATCCTATTTCTAATAAATCCTGAGCTGGTAAGACTAATATTTTTGTACACTAAGCACGGCTTCAATATAGCTCCATGTTCATCATTGTGCCCACCATTCTTATCAATTGAAGGCATAATTTTTTTTTGTAATCAATCGCAAATGCAGAATAAACAAAAAAGGCCAAGGCAACCAAATTGACAAACACTGTCATTTACAAACAACACAACTACCTCTTTGATTGCCTCGGCGTGGTTGCGGAAGATCCACCGCCTTTGTCGTCATCTCCGCCAGCTGCAGCCTTCACCGGCAGCGAATTCCCGACAATGTTCTCCATGTGCTTAAACCACGGCCAGTGGCTAACCGAAATGCCACCATTGGTCATCCTCTGGCGCTCGAGCTTGTACCGCTTCTTCAAATTGTCCACCTTGTTCTTACACTGCTCCACACTCTTCGTCTGCTTCTCGCACCGCTCGCTCACCGTCGCCGCCACCTCCTCCCAGTCCCGCCCTCTCAGATTCCCTCGATTCAGCTGCGTAAACTTATCCGTATACGCATCGAGAAGGCACGCGATCGCCGCGTCGCTCCACTCCTCCCTGTCCTTCCGATACTCTCCACCGGAAGCTCCAGCACTGCCGGAGGGCTTCGATTTCTTGTTATACCCGTAGTTGTTAGCTCCATCGCTGAGCTCATCGCGATCCTTCCTCTTCTCGCTCCGCACATCGACTCTAACCCGATTCGGCTCAGCGCCGCCATTATCAAACGGATTCGAACAAAAACCAGCGCCATTGTAATCTTCGCCATCGTCTTCCTCCTCCTCTTCCTCATCTCCCTCTTGCTGCTCACCGCCGTTGATTCCCTGCGGACTCGCGGCGATAGAGGAGGATATAATCGACTGAGTCTGCTGCTGCGGAGGCGGCGGCGCGTGGACCTGAGTCGTCGCTCTGGTGGAGAACCGGTGAGGCGCGTAGGATTGGTGAAGGTGATGAGAGCTAGAGTGAGGATGGTTAGGGTTAGGGTTAGATTGGTGGCTGTGGTGGTGAGCGTGATCGTGATCGTCATCGAGGAGAGAGAAGTCGTCACAGGAGGAGGCCATTTTAGAGGGGACCGTCAGTTAGGGTTAAGCGGGGGGGGTGTTTCGCCAACGACGACGTTAGCGGAGATGGATCAGGAATTGGAACGGGGGACTAGAGGTGTTTTGACGGACCGTGAGTTCGTATGGGATGGGCCGTCACGGCTTTGTGACGTCCCGTTAAGTAAATGTCATAACGTAATGGTTGCTTGTGTGGGACCCTTATGAGGGAAGCTGAAATTTGTCACTCTATTTTTTTTTTTTTTCATTATTTTTTTTTTTTTTCCCAAACCAATTTTGCTGTTAAATCTAATGAAAGTTAACATTTAAAACTCAATTTCCCCTTTTGTTGTAAATGGGCCTTTCAATGTTAAAATATTTCATATATAATGCAAAATTTAACTATAAGGAGTTATTTATGTGTTTTCATCATTCAGAAGATAAGTATAATCAGGATGATAAATTATTGTATAAAATCGTAATTTTATCAATATTTTGGTGCATGCAATAGGGTAAGGGAATTATCATAGAGAGAGACTATTTTTTTTTACATAAAAAATTGGAAAGACAATATGTTTCATTATTGTTGTCATGGTTGGTTATGATTTGAGAAGTATTATTTTTATTGTTATCATTGTTAAGATATATTAGTTTTATTATGAATCAATTAGATGTAAGCAAACGTATAAATCATCATGTTCCCAGCCGTATTGAGACTAACGGGACCCTTGGTAGGATAAGATATCTCATTTATCTAACATGTGCAAAACATGTTACAAAATAAATAATACATATATCGAATGCATGAGACACTATTTTTTTAATAGTGGCAAATTTATCACTTTTTTTTTTTTTTTTTAATTCACGGTGGCATTAGGTACGTCATGCATAGTCTCAACCAATAACCCAATTTTTTTAGTTGATTATGACACTAGGTATACCATTCTTAATCTCAACCAAGATCCCAACAAAAACACTGAGGAATCAATAGTCCATTTGCGTGAATTAATGGTGTGCAGCACATATCGAAATTATTGGAGAATAATAACAACATTTATTGCCTTGCCAAGAAGTACAAATGACTTTGAAGCTCCCTTGCTAGAATACGAACTCAAAATATGCATTTGTCAAAATTAACAACCAAAAAAAAAAAAAAAAAAAAAACATAATGCCTCGTTAAAGCATCTACAGCAGTGGAGCTAAATTTTTAGCAATTTAATTCCACTAAAAATTGCTTTATCTATTTTACCTATACACATACTGCAGCAATGGATCTATTTTAATTTTCAATACAATAAAATAATATAAACATCACAATAAAATAATACATCCCCACAATAAAATAATACATCCCTACTACCCAAAAAATATACACAATATCAACCACAACCACCTCTACCATCAGCCACAGCCATAGCCACAGTCACAGCCACAACCACCACCAGCACCACCACCAATCCACAACAAGAAAAACAAAAAAAAACAAAAAAAACCACCAACAAAATGATGAAGATGAACCCAGAACAGATCGGCGGTGATGGAGGACTGGGCGAGATGGGTCGATGGCGTGGGGCGGCAACGTGGGACGGCGACGAGGCACGGCGACGTGGGATAGCGACGTGGGATGCGACGAGGCACGGCGACGTGAGACAGCGACAAGGCACGGCGAGATGAGACGATGGAGACGGCTGGTCGGACGACGGTGGAGAGAGATGAGAGCTGCGTTGTGGGAGGAGAGCTTGAGTGATTTGTCTGAGAGTTGCTTTGTGAGAGGAGAGCTTGAGTGATTTGTTCATCTGAGAGATTGAGGAGTGAAGGCTGATGAGAGGAATAAAAGAAAGGAAAAAAATAAAAGAAAGAAATAATATTTTAACCGAGATTTAATAAAAAAATTATCTTTTAGTTTTAGATGTTAGTTACAGTGCACATCTATTTATAGATGTGCACTGTAGCACTTTAGCTAAAAATTTTAAAGATGGCTCCACTGCTGCAGGCTCATTTTGCTATATTGGTGGAGCTAAAATAGCAATATAGCTATTAACTCCACTGCTGCAAGTGCTCCAACATGCTTTGAGCCTTAGCAAACACGCTTTGCCTCTCTCTCACCTAATGTTAACACACGGTACACACCCATAATAATGAAGGAAATAATTGTCCTTTGAATTATTGCACCAATTTAAAGTTGCCTTTGGTAGAAGAAGATATTTCATTTATCTAACATATGCATAACATATTATGAGAGAGATGATACATACGATTGATGCATGAGAAAAATATTGTTTTCGCAATTGCATATTTTTTTAGATTATTCTAATTCATAATAGCATTAGATATGTCATTCTTAGTCTCAACCAATAAGCCAAAGTTTTTAATTCATCATGGGGCTAGGAATGTCATAATTAGAGTCTATTTGGTTAGGCGATTTAAGAGCTTAAAAGTAGTGGTAGCACCACCTTATGGCTAGGGACCACCCTAACTTGGAAAAAAAAATTATATATAATAATTTAAAATTTTAATATTTATTTACCTTTAAAAGAAAATTTGGGACCACCCTGAATTCTTTTTATGCCAATAAAATTAAATTTTGGTCCATAATTTGAGCAACTTAACAATATATTGGAGTCTTTCAAGCAAAAAGGGAAAACTCAAATAAAAATTTGAACTCAAATTTGGAAAAAAAAATTATAATAAAACTACTAGAAGCTGGGCACTAGCTTGATTCATTTGAGTAAGTACACTTCTCAATACAACACAATTTTCAACATTTTATTATTTTTTATTACAATATTATTTTTCCTAACCAAATATATATTACTTACTTCTTATTTTTAATTATTTTTTCTTATTTATTCTTAATCACACACGTCCTATGTCTCCTCGATTTTTACACTTCATACATTTAAATTTTATCACATCTTCACTTACACTTTTATATCTACGTTTTGTCTTCCTCCTTGTTTGTAACTTATGTGTTTTCTATCAGTACCAGTGTTGCAGTGCCTCTTCTTAAGTTTTGAGTCTCAAATTTCTCGATACAATTTTTTTTTAGCTGTACAAGTACCTTTGTTCATTCCTTTTCTTTTCATTTTTTTTTTTTTTTTCCTTTTGAGGTTTTTTGGTTTACAGAATACAAATTTGTTATGGTTTTAAGAAACACCCCGAAACACCCGAAATAGACCGGAATGACCCAAATTTTTGTTCGAAGTGGAATAAGGTGGGCTATTGTTCCGGTTTGTTTACCGGCAAAGTATTTTCTGATCGTTACAGTCCGAACGGAATGGAATTAATAACATTGAATCAAACATAATTACCTAAAGGCTAAAAAGAAATAAGATTGTGTAATTTATGCTTCCTAAGGAACACCCTGAACAAAATTTCTGGAGTCATCACTGCTTAAAAATGCATTTTCAAAACCCAAAACATTGTTTCGTTACAACAACTCCTCATAGTTTTTTTTTTTTTTACACATTCATTTTATTCCCAAAACGGCAGTTTGCAACAGCTTATACACACACACTCTTAGTCAAAGCCAATATCCTGACATAAACACTAAGGAATAGGGCTGTAAATGAACCAAGCCGTTCATAAACAACTCGAGCTCGGCTCGATAAAAAGCTCGTTCATATTTGTTTGTTTATAAATAAGCCAAGCTTGAACCTTAGTTTTAGGCTTGTTTAGTAAACAAGCCGAGCCCAAGCAAAACTATTTGTTCATGAACAAGCTAGTGAACTATAAGGCTCGATACAAAACAAGTTAAGCATAAACTCATTTATAGGCTTGATATGTGCTTTCTAAATAAACTCATTACACATATCTTAATAGTAAAATGTTTCATATTAGACCAATATCCTTTACCTTTATTTTTCATTTCCCTCTAAACTGATCAAGCACCACTTTAGACTTTAGTTACCTTTTTAAAAAAATTTATAAGTGGGCCACATATGGTCCTTCCTTATCCATTATCTAATGTAAAGTTATAAACCATGTTAATCATTTTCTCATTCACAATAGTTACAAACAAGCCTTTTTCTAGTTGTTTAACATCTAATGTGGATGTAAAAATTATATTTTAAACAATTGATGAAACTATAGACAATAAAGGATGAATGAATGAATTTAATTTTGTAAAGTTGTAATATGAACAATGGCTAATCATAGGTCGGACTAGAAGCATCATAAAATGAGTATGCTATTTTCTTATATTTGTTTACTTGATTTTGGGAGATTTAAGCATTAGATAATTTTGTTGGATCTCAAGCTCAAAATCTTGATCTGAGCTCGTGTTTGAGCTTGATATTAAGCTCAAGCTTGGCTTGACTAATGAATCAAGCCAAGCCAAGCCAAGCCAAGCTCAAGCTTTTTGGGTTTCCCACAAGCTCAAGCTCAAACAATATTTTAGGCTTGTCTCAAGCTCAAGCCAAGCTTGAGCTTTTTAATTTTACCGATGAGCCAAGCTTGAACATGCACTGCTTGACAAAACTCGGCTCGTTTACAGCCCTACCTTAAGGAATCAGCCATCTATTTAGGTAAAATTAAAAGTGCCTAGCACACATCAAAATTATAGGAGAACAATAACAAAATTTTTCATGCTAGCAAAAGGTAGATATGACATTGAGGTTCCCTTGCATCAAAACACTAACTCGAAATATGCATTTGTTAAAACTAACCACCAAAAAAAAAAAAAAAAAAAAACACACACACACACACACAATACCTTGTTTCCCTCTCATCGGTCTAAGCCTAAGGGTGCGTTTGGTTGGGTGAATTTTAAAGATGAGAGAAAATGGGAGAGAAAATTTGTTTTTTTATTTTTGGTGTTTGGTTGGGTGGATTTTAAGGAGGGAAAATTGGGGAAGCTAAGGTGTTTTCTTCTCGAGCCCACTAAAATGCCATCTACCTAATTTAGGAAGAAAATAAATAAGAGAAGAGTAGTTGTAGTCAAATGATTGAAATACCCCTCCTCTCATGTTTTGCGGTTTTTTTTTTTTTTTTCCCTAAGTGTGATACATTGCTTCCCTTTATTGTAATTTTTTTTTTTTTTTGGGTTCTTCTTTTTTTCTTTCTCTTTTCCTTGTTTTGGGTTTAACGGGATGTTGTTTATAAATAAATTTTAAAAAGCTGGACTTTAAAAAAAAAATTTCTTTTATACTAGCCGTAATTTTTCTTTTGTAATATAGTGAGGTGATTGTCTTTTTTTCGTTGGTTATTTACCTTTAAAAAAAAAATTTGGGTATCATTTTTTTGATAAGGGTATGTAAGGACACAAATTGCAGATTGGGCCTACAGGAGAGATTGACTCTGGCCCAACGAGTAAAAGGTATCCTCGCAATGAATTTGTAAGAGAGTGGGTCGAAGAGCTAGGTTTTAGTGGGTCCAACGAAGATGAACTGAGTGACAGAGCGTCCTCGGCACAGTCCGAGGAGCTTTGTTCTTAGTTAAATGTGTTGAATCAGCATTGTTACAGGAGTTCTGGAGATTGTTCTCCACTTTCCCATGGTGGATTTCTCCTATTATATAGCCCCTTTCAGACAATCTGGACCTTCCATTTGTTGATCATCCAGGCCTATACTTGAGTACCTGTCCCATCAGCCACCCTCTTTAGTATTCTTTGAGTTGCAGAAACCGAGATAGCACTGTTCAGGGGTCCTGTTCACATAAATGCGGTGTAAGCAGCCTTTTGTGAAATATCTCCTGGTTGCCACCTGTCCCCTTTGGCCCATATAAGTCAGGGGATTCCTCGGAAATATCAGGACCGGTGCTGGAACATTCATCTCAGCCGTTCCTTTGATGATCCGAGCAGTAAGTTCTCCTCGGACAAGTCCCTTTCTCCTTCGCGTAGCTAATACGACAGAGAGGAGTCAGGCCAGGTACTTTCCTCAGGAGGAAGTGTCCTCGGGATAATGGCCTCCCCGAGACGGGCCCATGGTCTCCTCGGACGGGCCCACGGCTATTATCTGACATTGGGCCTTTTACCCCCACAGGGTATATAAATAAATTTATATAAATTATATTTTTTATTTTCTTATTTTTTTTATCAACTAAATAAAAATATCTTTCATTTATCTACTTTTCCATCTCCTCTTAATTTTTTATCTTCCTATTTTTTATAGCTTCTCGACCAAATGGATTAGCCTCCCCGTTACACGATGTTAACAGGCAGTTTTCCTTAGGTAGTTTTCCTTGGAATTGCTGCACCAATTTAAAAGCTGACTTTGGAACACAATTGCTTGCTTTCCTAAAGCATTTCACGCTATCAAAAAACCAGCAAGGTTGTCTCTACATGCCCGAAATTGTTTGGTAACTGCTCTACCATTCTAATGCCACTTGTTTTACTGTTTTACCAGCCCTTCTAACCATGGCTATGCGTAAGCACACGTATCAACCCAAGCATGTGCCCATTAACTCGACCTTAGGCCATGCACACCAAGCAGATGAGTTGACCAAACACGCCAAGGCCTAAACTTAAAACAGAATACCAACCTAGCCATGTCTTGTACAAGAAAGTCCCATCGCCACATCACTTGCCCATGGCCAAGCCTAGCAAGGTTGTCACGGCTTATTATTGCATGTGTTACCTTTTTTTTTTTTTTCTTTTTTTTGACAATTGACAATATAACTCTACCTCTCCTCGTTCTGGGACCACTCAAACTTGAGTCCATGAACCCCTCAAACCTTTAAGACTTAAGAAAATACCAACTTACCTAATGATGATGTCAAGAATCAAACCAGTGAGCTGCAAGGTTCGCGCGCGTTCCGGACGGTCCTGCACAAGTAGGAAAAACCTCAAAGGGAAGTACCGGTGTGGTACCGGCCAGCGACCCTCCGATGGTTAAGTTAGAATTTTACACAACTCCAGAGTGCTAGAGCCGGGTCTTAGTATACGTACCTCGATTTTTTGGAGGGTGTGGCGGTATTTATAGTAGTGGTAGTGGCCTTTGGGCAAGGCTTGCTGGAGAAGATATCGTTGTACCGAAATTGCCCTCGAGTAGCGTAGGGCGCAAGACTCTTCTGGGGTAGCCAAGTGTGTTGGGCACGATTCCCTTCTTTGGGGGCGGGAGTCGTGCTTCGTAAGATACCTGGCTAAGTAGCGTATGTGACAAGATTCGCTCTTTCCAGCAAAGCGCACGTGGCAAGGCTGGTCTCCATGCCTGATGCCAACAACCGTCCGCCTTCTTCCGTCGCCCCCCTAGGACTGGGGTCGTCGAGCTCTGACGTCCGTCGGGTATTTCAGCCGTCACGGCTCTATCCGTCGGCGAGTGTGGCCTGCTGTCGTCTGGTGGGGGATTTTATCCCTATCAGGTGCCCCCTCAGCCCATCAGTCCGTGAACCCGCGAAGGACGGGCTAATGGGGTGGCGGTTCAATCCGCGACAAGGGTCGATTAGACAGGCTGGCATCGGTAATAAATGCCTGGTAATAAATGCAGGACACGCGTCGTCGACTCGTGGACCGTGTGCTCAGACCGAGGCGTCCCTTCGTCTCCCGCTATCTCTCTCATATAAAAGCCTTCCCTCTTTTCTTTCATTTTTCACTCTTAGCTGAAAACAGAATATCAGAGCGCACCCGTTCACCTAGCAGAAAAGCATCCTACCCGTCATCCGTCGTGCATCCGTCACTTTCCAGCGACCGTCGACTTCATCTCTCTCAGCAAGTAACCGGCAGGTAATTATTGCTTGTTCATTCTTTTTTCACCGTCAGTGTCTTTAGGCCGATTGAATTTAGGGTTTTCCGTCACATGTAGGTGACATGTCTAGTGCGTCAAGTAACCAGTCGTTTGTCCGTGACGGAGCGGGCTACGATGAAGTCAAACCGTTGGGTCCAGAGGATCCTGCAGCCACCACCTCCTCGAGCGAAGAGAGCTCGTCTACCACCTCTTCTCCGTCGAGTAGTGATAGGGCAGAGAGCAACCTTAGTGACGGTATAGAGGGGGACGAGCCCCAAGTCCATTCCGTCGTGGGTAGTGACGGTATGAGGAAGTATGTTATGCTCTCTGTGTGGACGGTGAATGATTTCTTCTCCACAATCAAAGAGTCACACTTTAAAACACTTAGAGGTAAATACCAGATTCCTGACAATATACCCCTCCGTCTACCCCACCCAGGGGAGAAGTGCTATTACCGTGGGGTCAGGGGTGTCGGAGTATACGAGCAGATGCTCAAGGCAGGGCTGAGGTTTCCACTGACCCCACTACACCGTCACCTCCTTCACTACCTAGGACTATCCGTCAGCCAAGTTTCCCCGAACGCCTGGAGGATCTTTATAGGGGTAGAGGTGTTGTACGGGTCCATGTCCGAGGGGAAGAAAAGGTTGACGGTGGAGGAATTCTTCCACTGCTACCGTCCGGTGGAGATACAAAAATCCAGGGGAATGTATAGTTTTCTGGCGAGGGGTCCATTATTAAGATTAGTGTGCGATACCCCAGACTCCAATAGGGACTGGAAGTCTAGGTACTTCTTCATGGACGGGGATGAGTGGATGGGGAACCCTGGTGAGACCGAGTTCATGCCCGTCGACACCACTTGGGGTGTCTTGAACCCGTCTGGTACTCACCCGTTCACTCTCTCTCCTTGTCCCTTACTTCCTATTCCCCTATTTTCTGTCTTTTTACGCACCGTCGTAATATAACCGTCTTCTTCTTTCAGCTCAAGACCGTCCTCAAGTGTCAATTGAAGACTGGAGCTTCTTGGAGAGGATTTTTCAGAAGTCTGAGTTGAAGGAGAGGTCTTGGGCTAATTTGGTGTGCCTGAAGACCATCTGTTGGCACTGCGACGGGCCTGAGCCGTCCGAGGAAGCCTTGAAGTACGAAACACAAGTCAGGAAACGTATGTCCGTTCACCTGAATTTTATACTTAGCCATTTTTCCCTTGCCTTCTAAACAACTCATGTGCCGTCTTGTTCTGCAGAGATGGACGAAGCGAAGAGGAGGGCCTTAATTAAGCAGCAAGCAGCTGCAAGGAAAAGAGAGACCCAAGCTGCAGGGACGGGCGTGCCCAAGGTGCCTGTCATTAAAAGAAAGCAGGACCAGGAGGGGAACCGTCCCCCCAAAAAACCCAAGACCACGCCCGAGACCGTCATCGGGCTAGAGGCAGATGGAGGGAAGGCCCCCGTCGAACACGGCAAGGGGAAGGGTCTCATGACGAGTGGCCCCCTGCCCGCCGAGGAGAAGCCCCCCGTCCTCCTCCGTGAGGATTCGAAGTACGCCATCGAGAAGTTGTCCTCCATACTGACGGCGGAGGATTATGAGGACATCGGGAACCATTCCACCGAGGCCATGGGGGAGACGGGCCTTTTCAACTTGGCCCAGGTAAGTAATTTTTGATCGCCGTCGGTTTTATGAATGTATAGATTTGTCCTCACCGTCATATTGACTTGGTGTTTTTGATTTTCAGGCCGTCGTCATGATGAAGGGCCTGATGGACCGCTGTGTCCGTGAGGAGACGGCCATGAATCGTCTTCAAGAGAAGACCACGGAGGTGGAGGATGAGCTGATGCAGTATAAGGCCTGGAAGGTGAAAATGGAGAAGAAGTTCTCCATTCTCAAGGAGGACCGTCTAGAGTATAAGAAGCAGACGGAGAATCTACAGACGGTCCTTGCGGATAAGGAGCAGGAGATCCAGTCAATGAAGGATCAGCTCCGTCAGGCCAAGGACAACGCGATCATAGAGTACCGAGACTCCGAGGCGTATCTGACGGAGCTTGGCGGCTTTATGGCGGACGGTTTTGATGAGGCCGTCCGTCAGGTGAAGGCCCTCTATCCGGAGACGGATCTCTCTCAGGTGTCCCTTGACGGCGGCCAGGCACAAACTTCCGTCATCCAGGCCGTTTCTGAGACCGCAGCTCGTCAGAATGAGAAAGTGGACGGGACCCTTGATGATGACGCCGAGACAACCGTCAATGTCCAAACTGAGGAAGAAGTCAATGTGGTTGACTCACCCGTTCAGTAGACTTGTAATTGTTGGTGGAAAATTTTTGTAACAATAACGTCTCCCTTGTTTTTTGTAAGACGATCAATTTTGGACCGTCGAGAACAATATTGTTGACTTGTAAAACATTTGTTTCAGTTTATATCTTATTTCAATTCATATGCTGTTTTTATATCTTGCTTGTATGTGTTGCTTGCTATATAATAAGACGTCAGTACACTGAGCCGTCAATATAACAGGCCGTCATAAGTAATAATGTAGGTGGATTTGAACCGTCACCCTTCACGAGATTTTAGCTTCCAACTTGTAGTAACGTAGTTAGCTTTGGGCCGTCAATATTTATGCCGTCATCGTGATACTTGGGCTCTGGCATTTAATGTTTTTAGGGTTACGTGGTTAGCTTCGAGCCGTCGCCATTTATGCTGTCATCCTTAGACTTAGGCTTTGGCCTTTAGCCTTATAAGACGATGTAGTTGGCTTTAAGCCGTCAACATTTATGCCGTCATCCTTAGACTTAGGCTTTGGGTGTTTCCATTTGGAAAACCTTGTGGCTTTTAAGCCGTCAGCTGGGTGCCTGACGCTTTTGTGCCGTCAACGGGTTTGGGCCGTCGTCTTTTAGACTGGCTTTTTGTGTTTTTCCACTTGGGAAATCGCAGTGGCTTTAAAGCCGTCAGCTGGGGTTCCTGACGCTTTTATGCCGTCGTCGAGTTTGGGCCGTCGTCTTTTAGACTTAGGCTTTTGTGTTCCACTTAGGAAACCGTAGTGGCTTTAAAGCCGTCAGCTGGGGTTCCTGACGCTTTTGTGCCGTCGTCGAGTTTGGGCCGTCGTCTTTTAGACTTAGGCTTTTGTGTGTTCCACTTGGGAAACCGTAGTGGCTTTTAAGCCGTCAGCTGGGGTTCCTGACGCTTTTTTGCCGTCGGCGAATTTAGGCCGTCGTCTTTTTGACTTAGGCTTTTATGTGTTCCATTTAGGAAACCGTCGTGGCTTTTAAGCCGTCAGCTGGGGTTCCTGACGCTTTTTTGCCGTCGTTGAATTTGGGCCGTCGTCTTTTAGACTTAGGCTTTTTACTCTGATTGTTCAACACTGAATAATAGTAGGAGAGACTTTGAATAAACCTCTGTGTCTTGCATAATTTTTAGTGAGGGGAAAACATGCCCTTTTAAAACCAGGAATACATTGAGGTACATCAATTATAGACCAATTACAAGTTGGGGGCTGCTATTCTCTCTTACTGGTAGTACTTTCGTAGGTGCTCGGCATTCCACGGGTGGTGCAGCTTCTGCCCCTCCAGTGTTTCCAGATGGTAGGTGCCCTTCCTTTGCCATGCCGTGACTCGATAGGGCCCTTCCCAATTGGGGCCGAGCTTTCCTTGGGTTGTGTCCCTGGTAGTGCCCATGATCTTTCTCAGGACGAGGTCACCGACCCGGAATTCCCTATGTCTGACTCGGGAGTTGTAGTGCTTTGCCATGCGATCCTGATACCGGGCTAACCTTTGCTCTGCTGCTGCTCTGTCTTCGTCGATCAAGTCAAGCTGCAGACGCAAGGCTTCGTTGTTCCGGCCTTCATCATGGGTGTTCACCCTGTAGGTTGTGAGACCTACTTCGGCTGGAATGACTGCCTCGCTTCCGTAGGCCAGCCTGAACGGTGTTTCTCCTGTGGGGGTCCTTGCTGTCGTCCTGTATGCCCACAATACACTTGGCAGTTCCTCGGGCCATAACCCCTTTGCCCCCTCGAGCCGAGTCTTGATAATTTTGAGCAAGGATCGGTTCGTCACCTCGACTTGCCCGTTGGCTTGGGGGTGGGCCGGGGAAGAGTAGTGATTCTTTATCCCCAGCTGTGCACAGAATTCCCGGAAGGGAACATTATCAAACTGTTTGCCGTTGTCGGAGACTAATGCCCTGGGTATCCCGAACCTGCATATGATAGACTTCCAGACGAAGCTTCGTATGTTCTTCTCTGTGATGGTTGCCAATGCCTCAGCTTCCACCCACTTTGTGAAGTAGTCTATGCCTACTACAAGGAACTTAAGCTGTCGTATCGCTGTTGGGAATGGACCCATGATATCTAATCCCCATTGGGCGAATGGCCACGGGGCCGTCATGGGGGTCAGCTCCACGGGGGGTTGCCTGACGATGTTGCTGAACCTCTGGCACTTGTCGCAAGCTTTGACATAAGCCTGCGTGTCTTTTCTCATGGTCGGCCAGTAGTATCCTGCACGGATCAGCTTGTGCACCAGTGACCGCGACCCTGAATGGTTTCCGCATACCCCTTCGTGCACTTCCCTCATGACATAATCGGCTTCTTCGGAACCAAGGCACCTTAGGTATGGGTGAGAGAAGCCCCTTTTGTATAAGACTCCTTCTATCAGGACGAACCTTGATGCTTGGACCTTCAGTTTCCTGGCGGCTTCTCTTCCGTCGGGCAAGACGCCGTCTTTCAGGTATGAGACCAACGGCGTGGTCCAGTTGCTTTCCGAGCCGACCTCGTGCATTTCAATGGAGTCTACCAGTGGTGAAACCTGCACAAAGTATAGCACACCGTCAATGCTGCTCCCCTGCCCCGACGAAGCAGTCTTGGCGAGGCGGTTGGCCGGCTCATTTTCTTCCCTGGGGACTTGGACTATCCTTGCTCCGAGCTCATCCACCCTTGATTTTGCCTGATGGAGGTACCTCTTCATCCTGTCGCCTCTACACTCATAGTTCCCGTTGACCTGGTTGACGACTACTTGGGAGTCGCAGGAGACGACCACTCGGGCCGCGCCTGCTGCTTTGGCAAGATCAAGTCCGGCTATCAAGGCTTCGTATTCTGCCTCATTGTTGGTGATTGGGAAGTCTAGCCGGATCATACAATCAATTTGGTCTCCCTCAGGAGAACGGAGCACGACCCCAATGCCACCGGCTCGTCTAGTTGACGACCCGTCTGTATGTACATTCCATGCTGGGCTTGCATCTGCCCCCTCGTCTTCTGTGTTGGTGAACTCGGCTATGAAATCAGCTACTGCCTGTCCCTTGAGGGCGGTACGTGGGGTGTAGCGAATGTCAAATTCAGTCAGTTCTATTGCCCATAGGGCCAGGCGACCTGCGGCTTCTGGATTATGCATTGCTTGCCGCAAAGGCTTGTCGGTTAGGACGACGATTGTGTGAGCTTGGAAGTAGGGCTTAAGCTTTCTGGCTGCGGTGACGAGGGCGAAGGCGAGTTTCTCCATGGGCGGGTACCTTCCTTCCGCCCCCTGGAACGCCCGGCTGGCGTAGTATACGGGCTTCTGCACCCCGTCCTCTTCTCTGATCAAGGCCGCGCTGACGGCAGCCGGGGATACGGCCAGGTAGAGGAAGAGTTCTTCCCCGGGCTGTGAAGGACTCAGCAATGGTGGGGAAGAGAGATAGGCTTTTAACTCTTCGAATGCCCTTTGACACTCGTCCGTCCACTCGAACGACTTCTTCAATGTGCGGAAGAAGGGAAGGCATTTGTCCGTGGCCCTTGACACAAATCTGTTCAGTGCGGCAACCTTCCCGTTCAGACTCTGAACCTCTTTTACATTCTTCGGAGGGGCCATCTCCATTATTGCCCTGATCTTATCCGGGTTGGCCTCGATGCCTCTCTGGGAGACCATGAAGCCGAGGAATTTCCCCGCGGTCACCCCGAAGGCGCATTTCGAGGGGTTGAGCTTCATATTGTAGGAACGGAGGGTCCCAAACGTTTCCTTAAGGTCGCTCAGATGATCCTCCTCTTTCTGGCTTTTTACCAGCATATCGTCGACGTACACCTGAACATTCCTCCCTATCTGGTTGGCGAACATTTTGTTCATCAGCCTCTGATATGTGGCACCTGCATTCTTCAATCCGAATGGCATCACCTTATAGCAGAACAGTCCTTGGCTGGTGACAAATGAGGTTTTCTCCTGATCTGCCTCGTTCATCCGGATCTGGTTGTATCCCGAGAAGGCATCCATGAAGCTCAGCAGCTGGTGCCGGGCCGTAGAGTCTACTAGAGCGTCGACTCGAGGGAGGGGGTAGCTGTCCTTCGGGCACGCCTTATTCAGGTCCGTGAAGTCCACACACATCCGCCACTTTCCGCTGGCCTTCTTGACCATTACAACATTAGCCAACCAGTCGGGGTAGTAGACTTCCCGGATGAACCCTGCCTCTCGGAGCTTACTAACTTCCTCTGCGACTGCACGATCTCTCTCTGGAGCAAATACTCGCTTTTTTTGTCTGACAGGCCGGAAGGAGGTTGCCACATTCAGCCTGTGTACCATGACTGACGGATCGATCCCCGGCATGTCCTCATGGCTCCAGGCAAATACATCCTGATTTTCCCTTAGGAAGGTCGTGAGTGCCCGGCGGGTTGCCGGACCGTTGAGGGCACCGATTCTGGTGGTTCTCTCAGGCTTGGACTCGTCGAGAATTATCTCTTCGAGTTCCTCCACAGGCTCTGCCCCCGTCCTCTGCTCTATGTTCATCGTCTGTAGCTGGCCATTCATCTCTACCATCGCCACATAGCACTCTCGTGCCGCCACTTGATCTCCCCATAGTTCTCCTACCCCGTCCTCTGTTGGGAACTTGACCTTCAAGGCATAGGTCGAGGTGGCGGCCTTCCAGGCGTTGAGGGTTGGTCGTCCTATGATTGCGTTGTATGCTGAGGAGCGGTCGACAACTAGGAAGGTGACGTCCCTTGTAAGCTGCCGAGGGTATTCCCCGATAGTGACGGGCAATGTGATCGAGCCGAGGGGATATACTCTTGTCCCCCCGAAACCTGTGAGTGGTGCCTTGGTAGGGGCCAAGCGTTCTTTGTCAATCCGCATCTGCTGGAACGCGGGATAGTAGAGAATATCGGCGGAGCTTCCGTTGTCAATCAGGACCCGATGGGTGTTGTAGTCCCCTATCCGGATATTGACGACAAGGGCGTCGTCGTGCGGATGGTGGAGGTGTTGGGCATCCTCTTCTGTGAATTCCATAGTGGGGCTGCTGGTTCTCGGCTTCTTCCGGATGGGGCTCGCAGCCTGGACATTTTGGACTGTCCTAAGGTGGGACTTCAGAGCCTTCTTCGTGAAGCCGGCGACCGGTGTGCCACCCACAATCACCCTTATATCCCCTATAGGTGGCCTGGGACGCTCATTGTCCCGGTGGGGGTTCTGTCCCTGACGGGGCATTTCGGCCTTTTCTCTGTTGACAAACCTCTGCAGCTTCCCTTGCCTAATCAGGGTTTCGATCTGTTGCTTTAGATCGTGACAGTCGGCGGTATCATGCCCGTGGTCCCGGTGAAAGCGGCAATACTTGTCTTTCGGTCGTTTGTCCGGGTCTGATTTCATCTTTCCGGGAAACGTCAAGGACCCGTCGTCCTTGATCTGCATCAGAACCTGATCAACCGGGGCCGTCAATGGGGTGTAGCTCGTGAATCTCCCGGCATTGGGCTTCGGACGCCTACTGTCTCGGTCCTCCCCTGTCCGAGGCGCCTTCCGCCCCTTGTCCTGCCGGGTGTCTTCTTGCCTTTCTCTCTTCTTGGACGGCTTCTCTTCTCTTGCCAGTAACGCATCTTCCGCGTTCATGTACTTCGTTGCCCTGTAGAACACATCTGACATTGTCTTCGGGTCATTTTTGTACAGAGAGAACAGGAATTTACCCTTCTGCAGCCCGTTGGTGAACGCGGCCACTTGTATCCGGTCGTCCGCTTCGTCAATCGTCAGCGCCTCTCTGTTGAAGCAGGCTATATAAGATCTCAGCGTCTCATCCTCCCGCTGCTTGATGTTCATTAGGCACGCGGTGGATCTCTTGTGACGGTGTCCTCCGATGAATTGGGAGGCAAATAGAGCGCTCAGCTCCCTGAAGGTGCCGACAGATCCGGGCGTCAGCCTGCCAAACCATGTCCTTGCAGAGCCTTTCAGCGTTGCGGGGAAGGCTTTACACATGATTTCGTCTGGCGCGCCGTGCAGGTGCATCAATGTTTTGAAAGTTTCCAAGTGGTCCAACGGATCCTTGGATCCGTCGTAGCTTTCCACCTGGGGCATGCGGAACTTTGGGGGCGTAGGGAACACGATGACAGGTGTTGTGAATGGGGAGTCTGTGCGGTGAACGAGGTCGTCGAGGTCGCTGGACACTCGCCCTTTGAGGGCGTTCATCATGAAGTCCATGCGTTCCTTCATCATCCGCATTTCCACGGCCATACTAGACTGGGCATGGCCGTCTGCCGACGGGTGATGCGGCTGTTGTCCTTCAGGTTGGCTCAATGCATGGCTTCCCTCAGGACCCTCATGGTCCCTCTCCTCGGCACTGCTCTCCTCCTGATTCTCTCCCTGATTGTCACCCGTCGCATTCCTTCGCAACAGCTGCTCTTCCAAGTCATTGTTGCGCTTCGTGAGACGTTCCACCGCGGCCGCCAAAGTCTGGACTTGCCTTTCAAGGGCCGTGGTGCGTTGTTCGTTGCCTTGGTCGTTCATGGTGGTTGTCCTTGAACGCGTGAGTACCATGCAACCCTTAGTCCGGGAAACACGTAACAGGAACTTGTGCGAAATTCCCACAGACGGCACCAACTGATGATGTCAAGAATCAAACCAGTGAGCTGCAAGGTTCGCGCGCGTTCCGGACGGTCCTGCACAAGTAGGAAAAACCTCAAAGGGAAGTACCGGTGTGGTACCGGCCAGCGACCCTCCGATGGTTAAGTTAGAATTTTACACAACTCCAGAGTGCTAGAGCCGGGTCTTAGTATACGTACCTCGATTTTTTGGAGGGTGTGGCGGTATTTATAGTAGTGGTAGTGGCCTTTGGGCAAGGCTTGCTGGAGAAGATATCGTTGTACCGAAATTGCCCTCGAGTAGCGTAGGGCGCAAGACTCTTCTGGGGTAGCCAAGTGTGTTGGGCACGATTCCCTTCTTTGGGGGCGGGAGTCGTGCTTCGTAAGATACCTGGCTAAGTAGCGTATGTGACAAGATTCGCTCTTTCCAGCAAAGCGCACGTGGCAAGGCTGGTCTCCATGCCTGATGCCAACAACCGTCCGCCTTCTTCCGTCGCCCCCCTAGGACTGGGTTCGTCGAGCTCTGACGTCCGTCGGGTATTTCAGCCGTCACGGCTCTATCCGTCGGCGAGTGTGGCCTGCTGTCGTCTGGTGGGGGATTTTATCCCTATCACCTAACATGGGCGTCGGTGCATGACAACCTGCTAGGTTAAGACTTCAGAGCATTCACATTAGTGCTTGTATAATAGAATAAGTGTCACATTTTAGCCAACTAAGCTCAAAATTCATTCACATCAAGTCATGCAAAGTTGTGTAAAATACATTATTGCTACAATGAGCATGTAGTTTTACACCGACAATATTCATTTTGCATTTAGTTTTTTATCATTTCTTTACGTATTCCCCAAAAATGAAATAAAAGAGTGAATGATAGTTGTTATGTGTAAAGAAAAAATAAACAATTAAGAAAATTAAGAAAATTTGATATTTTAATAAAATGTAATGTAAAATAAATAATATAACGTGTGATATTTTGAAAAGTGAGAATTAAAAAAAAAAAAAAAAGTAGGTTATTAACTTTCTTTTACTACAAATTAGACAAAAATTATGGGACAAGCTGATGTCAATGTCATTGACACATTACTTAGCTAACACGATTATGCATACAACGTTATATAATCAGGCCGCAGCACTTGTTGTTTGCCCCAAAACACATTGCTGAGCCCGTTACGTGTCTCCCCAAAGTCCACGGGTATGCGTGGCTATAATGAATGTGAGGTGCAAGTGCAATCTCGCGCAGCCAACCATCCCAATAATCAAGGTCAAAAATAATCGAAGAAAACAAGGTTGAATTTTTTTTTTTCTTGGAAAAAAAATATGTAGTTGATATTTTAAGTTGAAATAAATAGACTCCTTGATCATTTATCAATGTTTCAAATTTCTAGAAACTCTCTCATGAGTCATAAATGTTATAATGTCATTTAATTATTAAAATAATAATAGTGCACCACAGATTTAACTTTTGACAAAAAGTCAATATAAAGTTTTAGTAACTTTCATAGGTACTAGCTTACTGTATCAAAAATAAAATAAAAATCGGTACTAACTTACAAGTTATTGATGCAACCAAACTAAACAGTTTATTTTACCTTTTCAAGAGAATGCTAAAAATATTATAATTTTTATTATATAAAACTTACAAACGTGGTAATGCAACCAAATTAGCTAATTTATTTTAATAAAATGATTATATTAATTAATAGATGTAATTAGGGCAATTGTTAATAGGACAAAATTTATGTATAGTATTTAGATGTTGTTCCTTGAGTTCTCCTCTTAAAATTTTGCCATGTGGCTACTTAACTTAAAAAATACACTTTCATCTATGAGAAAAAAGCCACATGGCAGAATCTTAAGAGATGAACCTAAGGAATAGTACATAAGTACTGTACCTAAGTCTTGCTCATTATTAATAAACCATTATAGGAAAGTTTTAACATCATTTTCATGGGAAATATAAAAAATTAGTAGAAAAATTAATTGATTTATCATTTTTCCATGAAATGTTTTTTAAAATAATTCCTAAACCAATGCCATTAGTGTATTAGTTAACTTTTCCCTTAATAAAAATGCTAAAAATACTACAAATGTGATAATAAGTGTGATTGATATTGAATTTTTGAATTATTTCTTTATGATTTTTTTTTAGAGAATTTTAACTAATGGCATCCGCTCCTAATGACAGCTCTTTATTATCAAATCAAGACGCCAATCAGTTTTTGGTGTAGATAATAATTGAACCCTAAATCTCCTATACAACCATCAAAGACTTTATCAGTTGAGTTAACTGGAACCCAGATTTCTTTATGATCAGTGATGTAGTAGTTTGTAAGCTCAATATAATAAAACTTGTCCATAACACAACTCTTATTTAAAACTACAACGTAACCCATGCAAACACACCAATGCATTTAAAATTAAATATAATTTTTACTATAAGAATATAAATAATTGGTCAAATTATTTAAAAAAAATAGCATGTAACACATGCATACTTATAGATACATTTAAAATTAAACACAGTTTTTATCATAAAAATATATTTAATTAGTCAATTTTTTTTTAAAGTAAACGTAGCTAGTCACATATTAAAATTCTTACCTAAATTTAATACTATTTACGATCATTTTTTCTTCTTCTAATTTTTAATAAGATAGAACGTGTGATGATCTTTGTTGTGTGGTGATTTTTCTTGAGTATATATGATTATTTTTTTTTATAGTTCATTAATATTAGATTTTTAGTATTTTGCACTCATTAATCACTTAGCACAAAAGATTAAAAAACTTAAGTGAACACATGACACAAACTTAAGTGAATAATTATGGTGTGGCCTTTACAGAACTCTAGACATATGGTGTAGAACTAGAATCTAATTTCAAATTCTAATTTAACTTTCTCTAAGTTTTGCCTATTAAAATATACTAGTGTATAATCACTAAATATATATGATTCATTTTTTTTCTAGTTCATTAATATTATATTCTTAGTATTTTGCACTCATTAATCACTTAGCACAAAGATTAAAAAACTTAAGTGGACACATGACACAAATTTAAATGGATAATTATAGTGTGGTCTCTACATAACTCTAGACACATGGTGCAAAATTAGATTCTAATTCCAAATTTTAATTTAATTTTCTCTAAGTTTTGTCTATTAAAATATACTAGTGTATAATCCGTGCATATGTACAGTACAATTAAAAACAATACAATTACACATATATGAGTTTAAATTATACTTTGTTTAAGTCATAGATATATACATGAGTTTTTTACTCTTTCTTTCTTCTTTATTTTTTGATATATAGATGAGATTACTCTTTTTTATTGGGTTTTTTTTATGGTTTATTCATATTAGATTCTTCGTTTTTGCATAATATTAACTCACCTAAAAATTAAAAAAAATATTTAGATAGGACATGTGGCACAAAATTAGACTACAATTATAATCCAATTTGAAATCCAATTGGTTTTTCTCTCAGTTTTACCTATTAATATATATATAGGTTCCATAAAATGTTTCTAAAAATAGTTTCTAAATCAATGCCCTTAGGACATTCTTTAACATTTCTCTTAAAAAAAATGTTAAAAATACTAAAAATGTGATAATGAATGTGATTGACACTAAATATTTGAATTATTTCTTCATGATCGGTGATGCATTACTTTGTAAGCTCGATATAATAAAACTTGTCTATAACACAACTCTTATTTAAAACTAGCATGTAACTTGTGGGAAGAAACTTAGTCTCTAACCCTAATCAAGTATTGTCCTCTTTGGAATTAACGGCATGGGGTGCAGGCCTAATCCTTAAGGTTTTGCTCAATCCCACATCGGAGAAAGATGCCTCCTACCCTTACCTTATAAGCACTTGACCTAAGAAATGATGTACCACAGTATGTGCAATCCCCATGCACATACTGTGGTATATCATTTAAAATTAAACATAATTTTTATTATATAAATATAAATTTAAAATTAAACATAATTTTTATTATATAAATATAAATAATTAGTAAAATTATTACATTTAAAAAATAAACATGTAACACATGCGTACTTATAGATACATTTAAAATCAAATACAATTTTTTATCATAAAAATATAAATAATTAGTCAAATTAATTTTTTTAAGTACATGTAATTGGTCACATTTTAAGATTCTTACCTAAATTTAATACTACTTTTGATAATTTTTTTTCTAATTTTTAATAAGATAGAACATGTGGTGACTTTTGTTGTGTGACGATTTTTATTGAGTATATTTGATTAGTTTTTATTTATTTATTTTATAGTTCATTAATATTAAATTCTTAGTATTTTGCACTCATTTTTTCATTTGGTACAAAGATTAAAAAACTGAAGTGGACACATGGTTCGAACTTAAGTAGATACTTATGATGTGGTTTTCGTATAAATTTAGGCACATGATGCAAAATTAAATTATAATTTTAAATTCTAATGAAACTTTCTCTAAGTTTATATATATATATATATATATATATGTACAGTCATCAGCCCATCATTAATATATATATATGGAATCCCCTATTTTTTTTTTTTTTTTGAGAAAACAGCATTTGAATTAAAATAAAGATCAGCCAAAATCGACTAAAAGTACATCATTAACTTGTGGTGGAACATCCTCCATCCACACAGAGAAACCAATAATATGTCTCGCCTGTTTTACTAGAGCATGAGCAACTGAATTACCCGATCTACGAATGTGAAAAAAAGAAATACAATTGCAAAAAGATACATGTTGAATTGGAAATTCTTGACCGTTATTTATAATCCAACCGTCTCAAATACAAATAAAACCTAATAAATAGCCAAGAATTTTCAAATAGGATGGGCTGGCCCAGCCCTACCAAGCATGAAAACTGTGTGCGTATAATTTATACGCAACATGACACAATTCGTACTCTTTTATGACTACACCCCAAAGCGACAGCCCATAGGAAATTGACCATACGCACAATATAGCGGCGCAATATCAAATCAAATGGGCGGCGATTTTAGTGGGGCTGAGGCAGTAATAACAAATATGCAATTTTTTTTTTTTTTTTTTTTTTTACCTTTACCACTTCGCCAAAATCCATCCACGTTTTACTCTGGTGCGCCACCTGAAAAGCCACCTACTCTCAAAAAATACAGAGAAAGAAAAAGAAAACCCACCTACTCCAAAGCTCAACCACGTGCGTTTTTTCTTGTAACGACCAGTGCTATTCGCACACAACACGCTCCTGTCCAGGTTTAAATATCACGCTCTCGCTTCGGAAAAAGAGATACAGTTAACACAAGTTTTGGCTGAAGCGCACTGCCGTTGGATAGGCTAAAAAGTTATATTGCTATATTAGTGGAGTCAAAATTATATTTTTTGGCTTCACAATTATACTGTAGCTCATATGTAAAAAAAAAAAAAGTTATTAAATTGTTGTGTTCACACAATTTTGTTAATAAAAAAACTCTTGATCATGTTCACACTGATTTTTAATGAATTTTTTATATTATTTTAATCAGATAGTTAAAAATATAAATCCATTGATATTTGGTATATTATAAAATAAGAATGTAAAATAGATAAAGTAGCTTTTTGTGTAGCCATATTGCTAAATTTATGGCTCTACCAATGTGGATGCTCTTGATAATATCGTGTCCAGTTTCAAGGTAAAGCTTGTGTCTAGTGCTTTTTGGCTAATACCAGTGCAAAAAGGCACTGGTTTCAAATTATATCATGACCAATGCAAAAAGCACTAGATGCAAGTTTCATCCTTTAGCTAATATCATTTAAGTTAAAGACTTTTTCAAAACTGGCCAATTTAGTCTCTATACATAATTTAGACCCTAAACCGTTACTTATTTTTTCTATTATGTTACGGTGATTAAGGACCAAACTGGTCAATTTGAAAAAAAATTAGACTTGATTGGCATTAGCCCAAATCTAAGAATGTTGATTGTATTTTAACATAGGAAAAATTATTTTGGATTCTTACGTCCGTTTCATGAAACACATCTCTCTCAAGCACGTGAGATAGTGAGAGGCGTGCTCAATAGCATGGGCCCATATGATACCATCTCAATGCCTATAATGTTGGCATAGAAAAATGCTTGTCTCAATAAAGGAGTTAAATTTAAGTCTAAGTTTATGGTTGATAAGTGAATAAGTCAAAATCAAACATAATTATTATGTGTTTGTGAACAAGCTAAGACTTGCTATATATATATATATATATATATAAACATATTTACATAGACTTTATTATTTTGTAAATAAGTTTCTATATATAAAATTAGTATTAATAATTTATTGTTTCTCAACAAAAAAAAAAAAAAAATTTATTGATGATACAAATATTGCATTTTGTAGTAAAAATTATGATATTTTTCAAAATACAAGGTTGGTCTAATTTTTATTAGTTCGTTAACAACCTTTTATATCCAAGTAATTCAAATAATATATTCTAACTTTAGTTTATTAATCAAGCATAGATTTGTAAAGAGATACAGCATCTTAGTGTATGTATATATATGACTAGCATCCTCACATGTGCTTTACTGTGTGTGTGTGTGTGTGGACTGTTGAGCAATTAGAGAAAGAGAGACAAAGAGAAGTCAAAGCAATATAATGAAATTTATTAAAAACAAATTGTATGTTCGTACCTTCTTAATTGAGTTTTGAGTGATTGCCTTTCTTTGAAATTAGTGGGAGCTTGGGAATTAGGGATGGCAATGGGGCAGGGCGGGGCCGAAGGATGGGGTCTTCATCCCCGCCCCGCATAGTTTTGTCTTGCCCCATCCTCGCCCCGCCTCGCCCCGCATGACGGGGAAAATTTTATTGCCCCATCCCCGCCCCTTGGGGCCCTGCGAAGCCCCGCCCCACCCCGCAAAACTTTACTTTTTGTTGATTTGTCCACAACTATTACATTTTTTTAAATTAAAACCTATTTCATTAATAAAAATATACTTGAAATTACAAATAAATTCATCCTATCAAATCAAACTAATTTTTAGCAAAAATTAAATAATATTATCCAAGTGTTTAACAAGATAATATCACAATAAAAACAAAAATCTCATAGTACAAAATCAATGAATCAATGGAATATAAATTTGTTTCTAATAAAGACAAAAGAAAACATTAAAATTGGTACCTTATTTCCAACTTTGCTAGAGAGAAAAGAGAGGCATAGAACCATGTTAGGTAGAATTAAATAAGTTGATAATATATTTG
This sequence comes from Lithocarpus polystachyus, assembly GCA_033629205.1. Lineage (NCBI taxonomy): Eukaryota > Viridiplantae > Streptophyta > Magnoliopsida > Fagales > Fagaceae > Lithocarpus > Lithocarpus polystachyus. Next base: position 48,399,930 of record CM066168.1, read on the forward strand.
TTTAAATAGTATGGTTTTAGAGTATGAAAAAATTACAATTCAACCCTTATCAATGTGGGAGGGGCGGGGATGGGCAGGGCGGGTCTAAAAAGTCTAAACCCATCCCCGCCCCGCCCCGTGGTGCGGGGCTAAAATCTCACCCCATTCCCGCCCCACCACCTTTGCGGGGAGGGGAAAACTCGCGCGGGGCGAAGTGGGGAAGGGGCGGGTCAAGCGGGGCAGGGCAAAATTGCCATCCCTATTGGGAATAGATATGCAAGATTGGATTTGTTTTTTAGAATTTGAAGAAGAAAGAAAAAGAATGATAAAGATGGAGAGATATGTAGAATGAAGTAACTACCTATTATTAGAAGTATAAAGTTAGTGAGGACGTGAGAGTAGATATGATCAAAATAACAAAGGGGAAGAAAAAAAAATTGTATGTAACTTATTTTTTTAAGGAAAAACCATTTGTTTAAACTGTTTTTTTTTTTTTTTAAATTTATCTAAAATTTGGGAGTTTTAAAATTAGTTATTTTATATGTCTAACGATAGAGCTAAATTCACAATATTTTCACAATAAATCATAGGTGGTTAGTTATTATTGGTTATAATTTGAATTTATTATTAAAATTACTTTTTTACCCCATTAATAATAACCTGCTACTTAAGATTTGTGCGAAAATGTTGTGAACATAGCATTTCTCCTAACGATATTATTTAAACTTTCTAAAAATGAGAATTTGATGATATTTAGGGTATCAAAAAATAGGAGTCAAAATAGGGTAATCCCCTTAAATAGTAGTATAAATAAGTTAGTTTTTTTATTTTATTTTTTAGAGGATATAGATAAGTTAGTAAAGTAACTCGTAAATAAGTTTGAACTTGTTTGATAATAAAATGAATAAAATTTGAACCTGTAACCTAGTTCGTCAATAAACTCAAAGCTTGACTTGTAGGGTAGTAAACAAGCTTAACTGGGTACTTGTTTGATAATAAAATGAATAAAATTTGAACTTATAACCTAGTCTATCTATATATATATATATATATATATAACCGAAACCTCTGAAACTCTCATAATTTTTTACGTTAACACAATATTTAAATAAAATTATCTTTGTTTAGTCCAAACTTAATAAGGAGTGAAATTCTATCTCTTTAACAAGTCCAACTTAAACTAAAACTTATCAGTATCATTTTTTTAAACAAATTTATTTTTGTTTAATCCAAACTTAATAAGGAGTGAAACTCTATCTCTCTAACAAGTCCAACTTAAACTCAAACTCAAATATTGATAATTTATATCCAAATTTGCAAGGTTAATCATGAACACTATAAACGTAAAGCAAACCCCAATATTTATTTTTTAAAATCGAGTAAAGGTGTGAGCTCTTCTTATATTATTTTGTTGTCCTTTACTTTGTTTTAAAAAAAATTATTTTATAGTTTTTCATGTATTTTTTAAAAAGTAATTGTCATACATGAACCACCAAACTCTCTTTAACCGTTTTTTACAAGATAAAAAAGTTTGCAGCAATTAAAATTATTCATTTGAATGTAATCCATTTTTCTCTTATATTTATCTATTATTTAGTTATATATATTTTGTTTTGTTTCAATAATTTCTAAACAGTGAATCATTTGATTTTTTAATATTTTTTTGTCTTTTAAAAGTTTTAATATCTGAATTTTTGAGTTATTTTTTTGCATTATCTGAAACTGTCTGACAAATTTTTTGTAAGCTATTGCACGTTCAAGCAATGACTTCTTCATCAAATTGAAACACAAATTGAAGTCATATAAGAGCAAATCATGCAATGGTATAGTTTCTTAAATTTTTTATAAAATTATTTTAGTCTACCTCACAAATAGGTAGATTCTCGTGCATAGCACGGGTTAGCGATTAGTTCGTTAATAAATTTTTGGTATAGAGGAATCTACATTACTCCTGACATCCAAATTCCCAGGAATGTGATTTCCATGAATGTGATTCCTTGCAATCTGGATGCCTAAGAATGTAACTATTCCTATGTTTGGTTTCATTGAGAATCTCTTAAGATTTTCAGGAATGTGAGATGAAATTGTTTGGTTTATTCTTAGGAATCTTAAATGAATTATTTATTTTTCTCATTCTATCCTTAGATTTGAATGTGAACTACCCAGTATTTAAAAAAAAAAAATCTTCCTCTAAATAAATAATGAAAAAATATAAACTATTAATAATTTGTTGAGCAACATATACACAACAACAAAAGTGAACACTTGTCAATAATGGAGGGTCCCTTTCAAACTGTTTTTTTATCAACCGAGTTGTTTATCCTGTTTATGTTATTTTGGCGGAAAAAGATAAAGGTAAGGGAAAAAATATTGATGATTTGTTTTATATTTTATCTTAATTGTTTAAATGATAAGGAAAAAGAGTTAAATTTGTCAATTTATATAAAATATAATTTCTTTTAAGTTTGGAAATCTGGATACCCATCTGTTTTAAAGGGAATTCATATTCCTACTGAGAAATGTTTAAAGGGGAAATTCAGAATTTCCTGACATCTAATTCTCTAGAGTAATTTGCAACTAAACATAAAAATCTTTAAACATTTTTGAGAATCTTAAAACATTATCTCATACCAAACGCTATAATAAGGTAGTAAACGAGTTTAACTGAATGTTAAAAATTTAGACTTATTTATTTAATTTTATTTTGAATACGAAACTTTATTAATTGACCTAAGTGAATCTCCCTTCTCTCATTGAGCTCAAACAATTCATTTACCTTCGTAAATATTCAATACTTGATTCAGCTTTGTTTACACGCGATGCACTTGAGGATCCGTACGAAATCGCGTGGGCAAAGAAAAGTTTCCCCTTCCCCTTCCCCACGAAACTGATTCAGACTCATTTATTATCAATTGTATATTGACACGACACACTTACACTTACACAACTCCGCACGCGCGATCCTCAGGTTGTTAGCGGGGTCAATCTGGTTAGCTATGTCACGCCACGTGTTGTACCTAGAACTTTTTATTCTCGCAATAAATTGAACATTTTGACGAAAAAAAGAGAGAGAAGAATTTCCCAAAGGCAAGTAGAAAGGTCTCACAGAACCAAGTTTTTCTTTTTCCCAATACTTTTTAATCAAAAATAAAAGTAATTCGCTCCGAGTGGGAAACCCACAATAGAAAAAAAACAAAGGCACAACTGTACAAGTACAAAAGCATATTCGGAAGGTTAAAGTTGCAAATAAAAACTTCAACAAAAACCCTTCAAAATAAGCCAGCTCTAATTCAAGGACTTTTCACTTTCTGCCTCCCTCTATCTCTCTCGCTCTGAAATATCTTCCTCTTTGCTTCAGAGTTCAGAGAGCTATCACCGATCATCGAAGATGCATTCGAGTCACTTGCTTCTCGAGGAGCCAATCAGAATGGCTTCGATTCTCGAACCATCCAAACCTGTGAGATCGTCGATTCCTTGTTCATTTCGTTAAACTAAAAGCTTTTTTTTTTTTTTTTTTTTAAATTTTTCTGCTCTCGTTTGTTCGTGGATCTGAATTTGATTGATTTTTGCAGAGTTTCTTTCCTGCAATGACGAAGATTGTGGGGACTCTAGGTCCTAAATCTCGATCCCTGGAGGTCATTTCTGGTTGCCTCAAGGCCGGAATGTCAGGTACGAAAGCTTTGTTCGTTTTTATTTTTCGCAGTTTGTTAGGTTTTGAATGTGTGTGCGTGTTTTTGTAGTGGCTCGATTCGACTTTTCATGGGGAGACCCGGAGTATCATCAGGAGACTCTAGAGACTCTGAAGACCGCTGTGAAGAATACCAAGAAGCTTTGCGCTGTATGTTACTTTCTATATAACTCTCTGTTCTGTTTTTGGATGCTAAAAGCAAATGCATGCAGATAAATTTATTATTATTATTGATTTTTTTTTTTTTTGGTCTTTGTTTGTTAAATTCTTGTGTATATAGAGTTATATGTGGTTAATTAAACTCCGTCTGTGTCTGTGCTTAGTTGAATATATTAGATTGCTGTAGGTTGACGGCCAGCATAAAATACAAGTCAGAGCATAAGTATTTTTGGGATTGTTGTTGTTATTGTTTTGTGTGGTTCGTTAAAAATGAAAATTAGGCACTGGTTGGTTTGTGTCGCGGGACAACTTTAATTCTTCTTGATAAGTATTGATTTTGAAATTCTGGCTTTTGAAATAAAATGAAGAAAGATGCTGCTAACCAAACAATACTTTGGTTTTTGGCTTGTACCAATAGTGTAAAGTTGTGTGAATTGCTTTTGTAAAAAAAAAAAAAAAAAAAAAAGTTTTTCATTCTAGGATGCACAGACGATTCATTTGGGGTGCTGTATCATGTTATAATTTTTCAAAAAATTTTCGTGTCGTAGTTTCGGACCCTTAAAAGTTTGCTGCTATGACTTCATGTTTACGTTAAAAAAAAAAAAAAAAAAATCCATAGTAAGGGTACTTTTCTTGGAATTTCAGGTTATGCTGGACACTGTGGGTGCTGAGATGCAAGTTGTTAATAAAAGTGAGAAAGCTATTTCACTTCAGGCTGATGCTTTTGTTGTATTGACACCACACCACGATCAAGAAGCCACCTCAGAGCTACTGCCCATCAATTTTGATGGGTTGTCAAAGGTTCGACAATATATTTCATATTTTTACTTTGGTATTCTTTTTGATGCTGTAGTTGCAAAATACTGGCACAATAATTTTTAATCCTAGTAGAGAATCATCACTTTGGAAATAGCGTTTTAGTAGCTGTGCTTATGCCTGGACAAAAACCATATCAAATCCAGAGTTTTGGGTTTTCAGATGGATTGGGTGTTGGAGAACCTTTTATTTTACAGTTTTATATATTTAAGCCTCCAATGTGTTAAGGTGATTCATGGAATGATCCATCATTTTTGCATGTATAAATGAAATATTGTTAACTATTTATTTAGAATTTTGGATGCTCTTCTTGTGTAAAGTGGGGCCTGAATTTTGGGTTCTAGATGCCATATGCAGTGATACTGATTTGCTTCTAATTAAATCATTGAGTTATAATAATGAAGTAACATATGCGTATATAAAATAACCGTGGCTTTTCCTAAGATCTTGTTCTCTCTTCAACAAACTCAAAACACTGTGGTGTTGGTTTTCACCATTTAAAGAGATGCAGTCTATAATTACATGGTAATGTTGTCTCTTTGTAGTCACTCTTTGTCAGTAAAATCTTGATGACAAACTAAACCTTGAATTTGGCTATTGCAGGCAGTGAAGAAGGGAGACACCATTTTTGTTGGTCAATATCTGTTCACTGGAAGTGAAACTACTTCAGTTTGGCTGGAGGTAAGAGACAGACGACTGTTAGGGCTGATGTCAGTTGAATGGGTCTTTATGTTTCTTTCAGAATGTTGTTTTTCAATTTTCATTTACTATGTCCAAAGATCTGTCATAAACATGCTTGAAACTGATTTACTTGTGTGCAACTGATTTCATCTATCTGGAGTTGAGCAGGTTTCTGAAGTGAAAGGGGAAGATGTAGTTTGTGTGTGTAAGAATTCTGCAACACTGGCTGGGTCGTTGTTCACTTTGCACGCCTCCCAAGTTCATATTGAGCTGCCTACCCTCTCTGATAGAGACAAGGAGGTGAGTCTTGAACTTACACCATTTATTGATTGATGAATGGGCTGCACTGCCATTATCTCTCTCTCATAAACTTTTGAAAGTGCTTTTGTGATGTATCAATTGCTCTTTTTAGGTTATAAGTACTTGGGGAGTTCAAAATAAAATTGACTTCCTCTCACTATCATATACCCGGCATGCAGAAGATGTTCGCCAGGCAAGTAGTTTTCCTTGACATAGTATCTTTTACCATGTCTTCCTCGAACTGATAATGTTTCTGAATATTCTAAATGTTTTGACTTTATATAACATTGCTGACACACTTTCTTTATGCTGAAATGCAGGCCCGAGAGTTTCTTTCTAAGTCCGGTGACCTCAGTCAGACTCAAATTTTTGCAAAGATTGAAAATGTAGAGGTGAGTTGCAGATGTTGTTAGCTCATGAGATTATCTCAGTTTGGCATATAACTTTATATTTTCATTTCAATAGCAGTATTAAGCTAATTGGTATAAATGCATTTCTGTTTCTCCTGTTAGGGTTTAAACCATTTTGATGAGATCCTTCAAGAAGCAGATGGTATTATCCTTTCCCGTGGGAATTTGGGCATAGATCTCCCACCTGAGAAGGTAAGTGTCCTGACTTGGACAAAGGATTCATTTCTATAGTATTAAGCTTTTGCACTTGTAATATGTGGTATTTAATAGATTTATAGATGTGCTTAATTCAGTTCTGGTCATACATAGACAAATTGCCTACATATATAGACAATAGTTCATATATTACCTACGTCAATGTTATAAATTCTCATTTACATACTATTCAATCTTACAATGTAGTAAAAGAAATATGTGGAGTTGCACTATTCTCTTTATCTAGTGATGTCTAAGATTTTGTTTCAGCTTATTGTTTAGTTTCCAAACCCTGATATTCTTTTCCCCTTTTTTGTTTTTATCTGTCAAAAATATCCAAAGGGTCTAATATGAAATCTCAAGATCTTTATAATGTCGGTATGTATCAGTTATTATGTGAAACATATCTTGGTGCATGCAGCATACCTTGTATCCTTTGATGTTCTCCCTATAACTTTAATATCAAAAGTTGAATATGTTTCATGTTATAAATGCTAATTGGTTGTGTCGGCCATGGTAAAGATTTGATGCCTGTAATTGCTTTCTTTATCTTGATGTAATTTTTAGACTGCTACATGGAGCATGCCCCTAATCTATCTCTATGTACCTGGCAGGTGTTTTTATTTCAAAAAGCTGCCCTCTACAAGTGTAACATGGCTGGAAAGCCTGCAGTGCTTACTCGTGTTGTGGACAGTATGACTGACAACTTGCGACCAACTCGTGCAGAAGCAACTGATGTTGCTAATGCTGTATTGGATGGTGAGTCACTATTTGATTCAACACTAGTTGCTTTAGAGACTCTTGAGGTCAAAGGCGTGGATTTCATTGATATGTAATTGCATATTATATGTGATTGTGTTTGAGCTACCATCATGTTTGATGAATTTAGGACAATTTTTGGTTCCTTACCCTCCTTTTAGTGTTTATGGTTTCTGTTTGACATTGTTTGCAAGTATGACATGCACATTTACCCCCTTTTTTACAAGTAATAACGATTTTATTGAAAAGAGACTACTCCATGATGAACATGAAGAATTACAAAGAATCAAAATCATTTACCCCTTTTCTAATGGATGCAGGAAGTGATGCAATTCTTTTGGGTGCTGAGACTCTACGTGGGTTGTACCCTGTTGAGACTATTTCCATTGTTGGTAAAATTTGTTCTGAGGTATGTCTCTTCTTGAAATTACTTGTATTTTTGAATGTGAGCTTTAAACTTGCAAATTGAAACTGGAAGATTATAGAACTAGTAAGATCCAGAATGGCTGAGAATGATAGGGTCCAGATTAAACCAAAGTACCAAACCAGCCTTGCAACATCCCTGTGCATAAATATTATATATTTACAATATGTTTCTGTTGATAATGCTGAGGTGCTATTGCTTTAAATGTCAACAATTGTAATTTGTTGAAACTAGTACAATTTTGAGTTTATTGGAAGGTGGAAATTATTTCATTACATTCCCTATATTGGGCCGGATATATTTTTGGGTTTATTCTATACACGATTTTTAGGACTCCAATCTGGATCATAGATCCTACGTCTCTAAATTGATCCAGATCATAGTAAAGTCATATACAAAGTAAAATTGGGGTAGAATCTCAAGTTGGATTGTGGTATAGCGTAGGATTGGGATCCCAATCGGCAAGCCTGGATGATTCTCCTGCAAGGATTATTTATTTATTTATTTATTGTTAAGCATAAGTCAATACTCCAAAGCCTCTTTTAGCTGAAAATGAAAAGAGGAAAAAAAAACAGCTCGGTTTTACATGAAAAGAAAATGGTCCTTGAGAGAGAGAGAGAGAGAGAGAGAGAGAGAGAGAGAGGCCTGGTTCACCTTGAAGCTACTGGGTTTTCCATTCATTTTACGAAGTGAAATACAGCCAAAAAGAAAACCACAACAATGATACATGTATAACTGTGTATGGCATCAAGATAGAGAGGTTAATGGCGGAAGGTAAAACCATACTCCATTGTTCTTTGAAGATTTGAGAAAGAAGGGAGAAAGATACAGAAGGTGGGGGTAGGGAGAATATTAAATGGTGAAGATATTAAAGCTAACTCATTATTGTTTATATCCTACTTTATTCTTTATTTGTCTAATTATTACGGGAAGTGTGTGTTTTCTGAGTGGCACACGAGGTGCTGATAAGAATAGAGATGGTGCTGTGTAGTGTGGCACACATGGTGGGTAGCTAATGTTTCTCACTAACTAATGAAGCTGTTAGTTGAAGCAAGTGGATATGAGTTAGCATGACTTTGTCCTGTTTAGCGTTAGAGCTTTATCTCTACATTATAACACCATTTTACATTCTCCCCAAAGAATCAAAACCCCACTTCTTCAATGGCACGTAAAACTAAAATTAGATTTGTTATCAATTGTAGATACGTGATATATTTTCCTTCCCCTTCCCATGTCTACAAAGAGAATTTTAAATTATTAGAGATATGGAGCATGAAAGTTGTATTATTTTAAATATATCCATTTTTCTTTAATGATTTTACTGATTATTTAGCATATATCATTATTGTTGGTGATTTTCAATTTATTTATTTATTGTTATTATTTTTATGTAAAGTAGAATCTTACAATCCTCAATCTGATCTATGAGGACCTCTTTCCGATCCTATGTAGGATCCCAATTCAAATTCCCTTGTTGCGTGGATTTTCTTTTCCCTCCAGTAATTGCCTTGTTTCAGATTAATGATGAGCACATTTTCTTGTAAACTTATTTTAGCAGATGAAGTTTTATTTTAATGTGTTAATTATTAAAAAAAAAGTTTAAAACGTTATCACAAAAATAATGTGTGATAATTCTTGTTTTATGTTCATACACCTTGTACAAGGATTTTCATGATTTCCCTCCCCTCTGATATTATCCTTGTAGGCAGAGAAGGTTTTCAACCAAGACCTTTATTTCAAGAAGACTGTTAAATATGTTGGAGAGCCGATGACCCACTTGGAATCTATTGCTTCCTCTGCGGTATTTACTTGTCAATGTTTCTGCTTCATTCATTAATGGATACTATGGATTTGATTATATATGTGTTGTAGTTCTTGTTGAAATCATTGCATTTTTAAATAGGATTTCATATTGGCCAATATTTATTTTTCTAGGTCCGAGCTGCCATTAAGGTGAAGGCATCTGTTATTATTTGCTTCACTTCTTCAGGAAGAGCTGCAAGGTATTTTCTTCGTGGATGGTTAAATACAAATGTGTTCCTGTTGGTTACTATTGAAAATTGAATCAAAAAGCTTGTCCTTCCAATTATGAGTTTGCAACCTCAGATATGGGCAGTTTTTTTTTTGGGTTGGGGGGGGGGGGGGGGCGTGTGCATTTATAGTATAATCAATATTGTAAATTCATGTGCGGCTTATCATTTTGACTCATGTCTAATTATATGTATGTGCAGATTGATTGCCAAGTATAGGCCAACAATGCCAGTTCTATCTGTTGTCATCCCCCGACTTAAGACAAATCAGCTAAAATGGAGCTTTACTGGAGCTTTTGAGGTTTATTGTTGACTCTGATTTATCTAGTGACTGTTTTCTGTAGTTATTTCTTTTGTTTGCTTTTACAATGCTTTTGATTTTTTTTTTTTTTTAATTCTTTGTTTGACTCTACTATGTCTTCTGTCTTCTGTCTTCTGTCTAATATCTGTGTTCTCCATGTTCAAATAGTTTCAGGAAGTATGAAGGGATAAATATTGTTGATTATCCTCTTATCCCCCCACCCCCTTTCTCTCTATTTTTAAGGAGTTGTTTAGTATAATGTGTAGCATCTGATTATTATCCAGAAAAATTACTAGTTCAATGGCCATATAGGGGGCAGGATACCATATTGGAATTTTTATTTCTTATGCATTTTTTGATGTACGTGTTACCTTCCCCTTCTACTGTTGGTTTTGAAGCTCAGGTTTATCATCTTTTTTTCTTGTTCAGGACCAACCATGTAGTCTGTCGTATCATTTATGGGAAAGCTATCCCTCTAATGTAATATTCCTTTTATATAACCTTATTTAGTAGTCACTGTGGATTATTACACTGCAATTCTGTAATCTTATAATGACATAGTATGCCATAGTGTACTATCAATATTGCCCTGATTTACTGTAAAACTTGAATGTTGTCATCTATGGTTCTAACTCTTTGTTACTAAACTAATTTACTGGAACACTGACTCTTCTCTGTTCCTGCTTTTTATGCTCTCTTAAATTGTTGAAGTTTCATGGTCATTTACTTTGTACCTTCTCTTTATATCTTAGCCAATGATTTTAATTCTTTTTGGCAATTGGCAGGCAAGGCAATCACTTATAGTCAGAGGTCTCTTCCCCATGCTTGCTGATCCCAGACATCCTGTAAGTTTTCAATTTTTGTTAGTTTCTGTTTTCTGGTAAATGCTAAATAAAACAAAACAAAACAAAAACTATCAATGAATATGGAAATGTGTTTGTTTTAATATGGTGAGGTCTCTTTCAGGATCAAATGATAATCTAGTCTTCGGTCAGTCCTTTATTTAAATGCTGATCCTTACTCTTCTGGGAATAACTTTTTTTTATATCTGTTTAGCATCCAAACTGACCTGAAATCAATGTTGATGACTTGATTATATTTGGTTGAGCCTAATGGTGTACCTTGGGATGGTCATGGTACCTGCTTTCAAACCAAATTGATTTTTTTTTTCAGAGAGAGATTAGGGTATGGTTTGCAACTTTCTTCAGTATGAGTTCAGTTTTATGTCTAGTGAGGTGCAGTGAAGTCAGGGTCTGGTCTGTATGTCCCTATTGCCAGTACTGTCATCTCCTCAGTGCTGCTGTTGTCCCTGCCTCCCTTTTAGGTGGATTTAAATATCTTGGCCTAGGACTTTGTTTTTAATGTACTGAATCTACTGATGATAAGTTCTGTGGTCACCCTAGCCTGACTGCAATCTGAGGTTACCCTGCAAGGAATGTAAAATTTAGTGGTCAGTTTTTTATGATGAGAAAATTTTGATTATCTTAGCGCTTCCTGGAATAGTTACTTTACATGTTCAATATTGGTATATGGGTTTGGATCTGGAGCAAGAGTTGCACCTTTAATATGAGAGAGAAAAGTTTAGAAGGTTAAAAAAATTTCTGATCCAAGGGCTGAGATTAAAAGTTGAGTTTTTTAACATTTAATCTCAGCTCTTGAAAGACAATTGCATGGTATATAAACCACTTCTGCATTTTTTTTACACCCAATATGTTCCTGGCTACCTTGTTTTACATTGATTAAATATATGATGAAAATTGCAGGCGGAGTCTACAAATGCAACAAATGAGTCAGTTCTAAAGGTTGCCCTTGATCATGGAAAGGTATCGGGTGTCATTAAATCACATGATCGAGTTGTTGTTTGCCAGAAAGTTGGGGATGCTTCTGTGGTCAAGATTATTGAACTTGAAGATTAATAAGCTTTTCTTACCCTCGGTTTGAGGTATACTTCCTCGTAAATTTTTTTGAAGTGGTGGTGAACTGTGTTGCTGCCACCCATGACGTAATTTTGTCTCCAAGTTATGGAGTCTTGTGACTCAATATGTATTAAGAATATACGCACCCAGGCATTACTTTTGTTTTTCAAAAGTTATCAAAGTCAGCTACATCTCATACTCCCCGCCTCTCTATATCAGTTTTCTTGGTAATGCACCAATAAAATTTATTTTCTGAAGCTATTCGACCTGAGATTACATGACTGCAGTTTAGGATTTTTCTTCAATTGGTGCTCACTGTAGTGTGTGGTCAGTACTGAATTAACCTTGGTTTGGTTGCATTCTGGTTCGACACGAGCAATGTAATTTTTGTGCAATTAATTTGGTTAAAACAAATTTTGG